>OX352226.1:10000-2595584 GCA_947086465.1 Eupithecia exiguata
GGAATATCTAGAGATGTTCCTCCTGAGGATATTCCCAAAATTCTTAGGGAACAAAACTCCCAACTGGTGGAACTCATTAGCAGCGATGACGATCTGCGGATTCGGTTTAAGAGGGATAACCGCAACCCTTCACTTTACAACGCAGTTTTTATGGCCCGCCCCCGCCTGTACCGCGCAATGATTGATTTGGTTCGTGTCTGTCTTGACCATCAGCGCATCCGCGTGGAGGACTTTTGTCCTTTCATCCAGTGCCATAAATGCCTTCAGTTTGGCCACATGCGTAGTAAATGCAGCTCAACCGCTAAATCTTGTGCGCACTGCGCTGGGACGGACCATGACATAGACAAATGCCCACTTAAAACCAAACCCCTTGCAGCGAAATGCATTAACTGTGCCACACATAACAGTAAATTCAATGATAAAACTGACACTAGACACCGCGCAAACTCTGATTTATGCCCAAGGCTCCGCGTCATGCGAAACAAAATCGTTAATAGAGTCGACTATGGATATTAAAAACCAACTAAGAATAATTCAGTGCAACATTGACAGATCGCGTAATTGCCAACATGAGTTTTTACACTCCTTCTCTTCTAGTAATCACCAAATTGCCTTGATTTCGGAGCCATATACCGGTTCTGGCAATGAAGTCAAGCAAATTAAAGGCATAAATATCTTTCAGTTTCCTAACAACAACGGCCGAATCAAGGCTTGTATTTTCGTGAAGCCCGGGTTCGCGACTGTTTTAGGCCTAACCCAATTTTCAACACCTAACCTATCAGTCATACAATTAAAAACAAGATCTCATAACCTCCTCATTTCGTCCGTATATATTGAACCTGGAGAAGATGTATCCAACACAATGGAACGACTTGATTTCTTCTTAAAATCATCTCAGGGTACGCAGTGCGTGGTAGGGGGTGATTTCAATGGATGGCACACCGTATGGGGCAGTACAAACATCAACGCCCGCGGTAGGAAAGTCCTAGAAGTCACTGATGGAAACGATCTTTACCTTTGCAATTCTGGAACTACACCGACATTCGAAACCGTAACACATGGTCGACAGCGAAGCTCAGTCATTGATCTCACTTTTGTATCAGGGTCAGTCCTGCATAAGATATCGGACTGGAGGGTAAATTTAGAATTTTGTAAATCCTCCCAGCATAATGCAATAGACTTTACACTTAACGTCCACTTGACTAACACCTCGCACCAAGATAGCTTCTCTACTTTCCGCTATCAAGCCGCCAACAAGGCATGCTGGCTGAAATTCAAAGATTCCCTTCACACAAGCATGTTTTCTTCGGACATCTTAGAGAGGAATGTCTCTCAACTTGATGTCTTGGGGTTGGAAACCATCATCGATGATATCACAGGAGTCATACACCTTGCATGTGAAAGTTCTATGCGAACCAGAGGCAGCAACAGTCCAAAGCATGCTTGTAAACCACCTTGGTGGTCTGAAAAGCTGGATATTTTAAAGAAGGAGGTAATTGACATTCACCATAGAATTCACAGTGCCAAGAAACATGGTCTTCCACTCGGTGACCTGCTTGAGGAACAAAAGACTAGGAAGGAATCTTATGCAAAGGAATTGCGAGATGAATCGACTGCAAACTTCCGAAATTTCTGCGAAATGCAAACAAAGGAAAACGTCTGGTCAATGACAAATAGACTGCTGAAGGAAACAAATCTTCAACGTCCACCTTCAACCCTAAAACTTGCCAACGGCTATACCACTAACGAGAATGAAACTGCCACAGCTTTACTCAACCACTTTTACCCTGACGACCTACCCGATACCGAACCTCGACATCATTTCCTAAGAACGATCCATTCAACAGACTCCGAAGACGACCCACTGTTTACTGAAGATGAGGTACTGGAACACCTTAAGTATATGAATCCAAACAAAGCCCCTGGACTAGATAACCTAACTTCTGATATATGTTATCAATTCGCTCTGGCTTACCCAAAACTGTTGACGGCAGTAATGAACCGATGTCTTACACTCCAGCACTTTCCCAAGAAATGGAAAATCGCGTACGTCAAGATAATTCCAAAGCCAGGAAAGTCAGACTATAGCGCATTAGGATCATTTCGGCCAATTGGACTTTTACCAGTATTTGGAAAACTATTAGAGAAGCTGTTCATCAAACGCGTGACATATCTTACAGCGAAGAACGGTCACTGCAATAACCAGCAATACGGATTCCGTGAGCAGACTAGCACGGTCCAGGCAGTTGGTAATGCAATACAAATAATCAAGCAGGCTAAATCTGACAAACAATTAGCCATCGCAATATCTCTTGATATTGCTGCGGCATTTGATAACGCCTGGTGGCCTGCTCTGTTTTATAGACTTCGTCAAATTAAATGCCCAAGGAACATCTACGGCCTCATTGACGATTATGTACGGGACCGAATCGTAAAACTGGATCACGCAGGAGAGCATGTCACCAAACGGATGTCAAAAGGGTGTATACAAGGATCGGCCTGTGGACCTGTTCTCTGGAATATAATTTTAGATGAGCTGCTAGACATGAAGCTCCCTACAGGATGTCACTTACAAGCTTATGCAGATGACGTCCTTCTGATCGTCACAGCTAAAGATATTGATGGGCTTAAATCTTCTGCAGATTTTGCATTAACTAAGATCGTAGAATGGGGCAAAAGTGTTAAACTTTCTTTTGGGCCTTCAAAAACTCAAATTATTGCCTTTACACCAAAGGCAAAGAACATCAAAATGTCTATGGATGGTCACGAGCTCTCTTATGATAGGGAAATTAAGTTACTTGGCATTATATTAGATGAAAAACTTCTTTTCAAGGCACATGTGAGGTACATAACTGACAAAGCTATGCGAATCTTTAATAAATTATGCATGTACACTCGTCCTACTTACGGTGCTCATCCCGAAAATGTTCGACTTATTTACCTCCGAGTTATTGAACCCATAGTATCCTATGGCGCGGGAATATGGGGTCATATAGTGGACAAGAAATATGTTCAAAGAATGCTCCTAAGAATGCAGCGGGGGTTTGCGATCAAAGCCTTGAAAGGATTTCGAACTATCTCTACCACAGCTGCTCTCGCTTTAGCACGATTTATGCCAATAGATCTGAAAATACGTGAAATTTTTGTCACTGAAACTACTAAATTATCAGGAATTACCAACCACCTTCCTCATGATATCCAGCTTGAGAAACCCACGCCTATTCACCATCTTCTGCACCCGTCTAAAAGAATAACTTTCACCCCAACTCCCGACAATGCTACTGCAACACATCCGGATAACTCAACACTGATTTTCACCGATGGTAGTAAGCAAGAGGATGGTTCGGTAGGTGCGGCTTTCGTCTGTTTTGATCCTGGAGGAATTACACCTAAAGTTACACGCAAATTTAAACTTCATGACTGCTGCACAGTTTTTCAAGCGGAATTACTTGCCATCCTAGGCGCATGCCAGTGGGCTGAACATCGCCGTTTGCCATATACAGCCATTTTCACTGACTCTCTTTCCTCTATCAAAGCACTAGAAAACCGTAGTAACACCCATCCCATCGTAACGCAGATCCATCACACGATTCACAATATTTCTGTTAGACAGTCGCTTCATATAAGCATCTCTTGGGTAAAAGGCCACTCGGGCATTACTGGCAATGAGTATGCAGACGCCGCGGCTAATGCTGCAAGTAAACTTCGGGTAGCTTTCCAATACTCCAAATTCCCCATCTCCTTCATAAAATCAATCACCCGTAAAGAAAACTATAATACATGGCAAGAACGATACTCAAGTTCTTCAACTGGAGAACATACCAAACTTCTTCTTCCCACGTTACGTGACATACAGGACTTAGCAACAGTATGTAAAACTAGTTTCACCATGACGCAGATCCTCACGGGTCATGGGTTCCACAAACAATATCTTAAAAGATTTAAAATCACCGAGGATGATCATTGTCCATGTGACGGGACAACAGCACAAGACATAAAACACCTTCTAGAGAGGTGTCCAGTTTTTGGAGTGCAGAGGTTTGAACATGAACAAATCTGTAGTAGATTTGATGTCTCTCCGTTTGTGTTGACCGACTTGATAAATAAGGAAACCTGCATTAATTCGTTTATTAAATTTGCAGATACTATTGTAAATAGACTCAAGTCTCTCAATAAAACGTAAGATATCTTTTATATTGTGTAATTTGCTGAGAAAGTGTACGGACTGTACAAAATGTACAAACTACAGTTTGTACAAAACAAAGAAAAACCTAACCTAAGTCTATCCTTACCTATCTATTGTACTCATTGTTACTAAAATAATTCATTTTAAGTGATTTTGTGCTGTACAGTTTGGGCAGAACACTCGTGCCCAGCAATTTTGTTCTTTGCGGGCTGAACTAGATGTACGGACTGTACAGACTGTACAGTTTGTACAAAATGGGGGAAAAACCTAACCTAAATCAATCCTATCTCTTGTACTCATTGTTACTGAAGTAATTAATTTTAAGTTATTTTGTACCATACAGATTATGTCTGTCATACGTGCAGCACGGGCTGTGCAGGCTGTGCGGGTGGCACAAAACCACAGGTTGTGCGAGCTGAACAGTTTGTACAACACAACAAATTGTACAAGCTGTACAGTTTGTACAAAACAACAACAAATTGTGCAGGCTGTACAGTTTGTACAGAACAACAAATTGTACGAACTGTACAAAGTGTACAGGCTGTGCGGACTGTGCAGTCTGTATACATGTTACTCTATTGACTTGTACATGGAAACCCGTGCTTTATATCTGTGGTCTATACTGTGCAGACTGTGCAAAACACCCAGCCTGTTGTAACTTCATCAATCCACTCTGGGTGGACTTTGTGAGATAAAATATATAAAGTGGCTTATTCGAAATATTGTTTATGCGCGGACGGTTCTCTGAAAGACTCGAATCTCAAGATTCGATATCGGGACAGGGAACTTATCAATAAACCAATATGATATCGTATTATTAAGAGTTTCTTTGATATTGTGTATAGTAAACATTTTTTTTTTTTGAACATAATAAATACGTAAGCAACAAACTTCTTGTCTGTAATAAATTATTCTTAATTTTGGGTCATTTCCCTGAAAGACTCAGATCACAAGGTTTGATATCGGGACAGGGAGATGATCCATAGAAATTTAAAGCAGTTTATTGAATTGTTATAATATAATATAGTTATCAGTTTTTCTTTCGTTAATTGTGTTAAGTAAATTTTTCCATTTAAATATGTAAACACAACTTATTTATAAGTTTATATTGTAAATAGCATTTTGTGAAAAAGTAAGCTCCTGACATCTGATATGTATCAATTCGCAGTCGGATGAATGGAGTAGATGTGTCAGCAAATAATAATTATAACAGTAACCGTGTAAGAAATTAGAAAATTGTGAAACCAAATAAAGAATCAAAAAAAAAAAAAAAAAACCTAACCTAACCTAACCTAACCTAACCTAACCTAACCTAACCTAACCTAACCTAACCTAACCTAACCTAACCTAACCTAACCTAACCTAACCTAACCTAACCTAACCTAACCTAACCTAACCTAACCTAACCTAACCTAACCTAACCTAACCTAACCTAACCTAACCTAACCTAACCTAACCTAACCTAACCTAACCTAACCTAACCTAACCTAACCTAACCTAACCTAACCTAACCTAACCTAACCTAACCTAACCTAACCTAACCTAACCTAACCTAACCTAACCTAACCTAACCTAACCTAACCTAACCTAACCTAACCTAACCTAACCTAACCTAACCTAACCTAACCTAACCTAACCTAACCTAACCTAACCTAACCTAACCTAACCTAACCTAACCTAACCTAACCTAACCTAACCTAACCTAACCTAACCTAACCTAACCTAACCTAACCTAACCTAACCTAACCTAACCTAACCTAACCTAACCTAACCTAACCTAACCTAACCTAACCTAACCTAACCTAACCTAACCTAACCTAACCTAACCTAACCTAACCTAACCTAACCTAACCTAACCTAACCTAACCTAACCTAACCTAACCTAACCTAACCTAACCTAACCTAACCTAACCTAACCTAACCTAACCTAACCTAACCTAACCTAACCTAACCTAACCTAACCTAACCTAACCTAACCTAACCTAACCTAACCTAACCTAACCTAACCTAACCTAACCTAACCTAACCTAACCTAACCTAACCTAACCTAACCTAACCTAACCTAACCTAACCTAACCTAACCTAACCTAACCTAACCTAACCTAACCTAACCTAACCTAACCTAACCTAACCTAACCTAACCTAACCTAACCTAACCTAACCTAACCTAACCTAACCTAACCTAACCTAACCTAACCTAACCTAACCTAACCTAACCTAACCTAACCTAACCTAACCTAACCTAACCTAACCTAACCTAACCTAACCTAACCTAACCTAACCTAACCTAACCTAACCTAACCTAACCTAACCTAACCTAACCTCCGTACACCAGTGAAGGCTGCAAAAGGGATAGAAGAGGGCTCCCAACATAAAGTGGTTAATGAAACCGAAGTAATAGAGCCGAAGCTGAAAGAAGACACGACAAAACAAAAAGACAATGAAGAAACGAAAAAGACGCAGGCACAAGAAGTGCCAAAACAAGCTACCTATGTAAATACCAGCCCGGCCAAAAGCGTGAGAAGAAGCATAGGTGAGTGGGAGTCTGGGAAATCAGACCCACAAACCATAGCTCCTACTTCCTCTTCCTCCCCTAAAAAACCTCGCGCTGTAGAGCTTCTTAAGCAAAAACCTAAGGCGACAACCTCTCAAGTAGAGAGCAAGGTAGTTACTCGTCGACCATCTACGGACGTCGTAAAAAGCCCACCTACAATACAGAAACCTAGCCAAAAACTAAAGGATCGACTAGAAGAGGCAAAACAGTGCGTCATCAGGGCGAAAACGAATTTGGGAAACTCCAGAAACACAAAGAGGGAGATAAAGACAGAGGTTATGAACGCTATTGATAGACTCTACCAACTGGTGAAGGAAGGGGAAAGTGCAAAAGGAAGAACCCAAACTAAAGAACTCGACGGAAAAAAGGAACCTGAAAAGGAAAAGGACGGGGAGCCTGAGAAGCAGAAGGAATCGACACAGAGCAATAGAAAAGAAGAAAGCGAACTAATAAAGAAAATAGAAGAACATACAAAATTAATGAAAGAGAACAACGAACGCATGGAGAAACTCAAAGAGACCCTAGAACAACACCAAGAGTTTCAAGCAAAGCAGACCTACGCAAGTGTAGCTGCGGCGTTCCCGATGAGGCAGCATGTGGGGCAAGCCGCCTTTCACTCAGTAGTTGTTACAGCTAAAGATGAGACCGAAACCGGAGAACAGATACTTACAAGAATAAGAGAGGTAGTAAATGCAAAAGAAAGCGGGATAATGGTGGAAAAGATCAGAAAAGCCAGAGATAGAAAGGTAATAGTGGGGTGCAAAACCGAAGCTGAAAGACAGAAAGTTAAAGAGAGACTCAAAGGAGCAGAAGAACTCAGCGTAGAAGAAATTAGAAACAAAGACCCCCTCGTTGTTCTCAGGGATGTGTTTAAGTACTATAGTGACGACGATATCCTAACTGCCCTGAGGAAACAAAATAAGGAGATAGTCAGTGAGGACATGAAGCAGATGAAAATAGAGATCGTCTACAAAAGAGCCGCAAGGAACCCACACACTCACCACATAGTGATGAGGGTGTCCCCCAAGATATGGCGAAGAATGGTTGATGCAGAAACTGTCCTGGTCGACATCCAGCGAGTAAAAGTGGCGGATCAATCGCCACTGGTCCAATGTTCACTCTGTCTGGGATACGGACATGGCAGGCGGTTCTGCAAAGAGACCACGGAGAAATGCTGCCACTGCGGGGGACCCCATATGCGGTCCGAATGCGCAGAATGGCTCGCTGGTACAGCCCCATCGTGCTGTAACTGCACGCACGCGAAGATTGACAGGAACGACCACAACGCCTTCAGCCAAGAATGTCAGATCAGAAGGAAATGGGAGGCACTGGCGCGGGCAACGGTGGCATATTGCTGAGGTGGTCACTGGGGCCAAACCTGCACCAATCGGCGCAAAGACATACCTAGCTGTCCAAGCAAACCTACAAAGAATGGAGCTAGCCACCCAAGAGCTTATGCTTGAGGCAAGCAAGAGAAGGATAGCTTTTGCGCTGATTCAGGAACCATACGTAGGAGCTGTTGGCGAAGTAAAAAGCTACCGAGGAGTAAGAGTTTTCCAGTGCACAAGCCGGGGAGACAAAGTGGTCAAAGCGGCGATAGCAGTCTTCGATAAAGACATCGAAGTAAGCCAGTGCCCTGATCTGACCACCACAAACATAGTCGTGACCAAATTGCGAACAAGTGCCTGGGAACTAGCCGTAGTCTCCTACTACTTCGAGCCAACAGAACCCCTAAAACCGTACTTGGACCATCTCAGCAAGATAGTGAGAAAGGTAGGTGTTGCAAAACTACTCACAGGGGGCGATGCAAACGCGAAGAACACCTGGTGGGGAAGCAAGAAAATAGACGATAGGGGTGAACAAGTAGCCGGTATAATGGAAGAACTCGATTTGCAGGTGCTCAACGAAGGTGACGTTCCCACTTTTGCCACAGTTAGGGGAAATAAGACATTCAGCAGTTTCGTGGACATAACGGCCTGCACAACGAACATGCTCGACCTGGTCGAAGACTGGAGAGTAGACGAGGGATTGACGAGTTCAGACCACAACGCTTTGACCTACAATATTAGATTAGAAAAAGCTAAAGGCATAAGTACAATAAGGACCACCAGAATTTACAATAGTAAAAAAGCAGATTGGAACCAGTTCCATGAGAAACTGGCCCAATTGCAGGAAGTACATAAAATAACCAAAGATGAAATAGAGAATACAAATAACACTATAGAACTAGAAAGTAAGATTGAACAGTACATAAATATAATAGTAGAAGCATGCAATAGTAGTATACCCAAAATAAAAACAAAAGAAAAACTAAACTTACCGTGGTGGTCGGAAGAACTCGCCAATCTCAAGAAGAAGGTTGTTATCATGAAGCGAAGAGTCCACTGTGCAGCGCCGATCCGGAGGGAAATGGTAGTCGAGGGGTACCTGCAAATCAAACAAGAATATGAGCACAAAGTTAAAAAGGCGCAAACAGAGAGTTGGAAGGAGTTCTGCGGAAAGCAAGATAGGGAAGGTATGTGGGAGGGGATCTATAGGGTGATAGGAAGGACGGCCAAAAGGCAAGAAGACTTACCCTTGGTCAAAGAGGGTAAAGTGCTAACAGCTAAGGAATCCGCTACACTACTCGCTGAAACGTTTTACCCAGACGATAACGCGGAAATGGACAACAGAGATCACAGGCTACAAAGAGAAAAAGCCGACCAAGTAAATGGATGGGAGCATACTGGAAACTATGACCCACCATTTACCGCTGAAGAGGTAAAGAGAGCAGTGAACAGCTTTAATCCCAAGAAAGCCCCAGGAGCGGATGGACTAACGGCGGACATCTGTAAGCACGCAATCACACAAGACCCAGGACTCTACCTGTCACTGGCAAACAAATGCCTTGAGCAGGGATACTTTCCGAACGCCTGGAAAGCAGCGACCGTGGTAGTTCTTCGGAAACCCGGAAAAGTAAACTACACGGAAGCAAAAGCCCATAGGCCAATAGGGTTGCTGCCAGTGATGGGTAAAATCCTGGAGAAAATTATGATCAGCAGAGTCAAGTGGCATATCCTTCCAAACATCAGTACCTGCCAATACGGATTCATGCCACAAAAAAGCACGGAAGACGCCCTCTATGCTCTTATACAACAAATACGCAGCAAGCTGGACCAGAAAAGACTTGTTACGGTGGTGTCTCTGGACATAGAGGGCGCCTTTGACAGCGCTTGGTGGCCTGCCATAAGAGTTCGGTTAGCAGAAGAAAAGTGTCCTCTCAATATCAGAAGGCTAATGGATAGTTACCTGGACAGCAGAAAGGTATTCGTCCGGTATGCGGGAGAAGAGATCTGCAGACACACCACTAAGGGCTGCGTCCAGGGATCCATAGGTGGACCGATTCTCTGGAATCTGATCCTGGACCCTTTGCTGAAGGCACTGGAGCAACGAGGAGACTATTGTCAGGCCTTTGCCGACGATATCGTAATGGTCTTTGACGGAGGCACGGCGTTGGAGGTGGAGAGACAGGCGAATGCCGCTCTCGCACATGTGCAGGAGTAGGGTGTCCTAAACAAACTTAAATTTGCTCCGCAGAAAACCAACGCCATGGTAATGACACGAAAACTTAAGTATGACACCCCACGCCTGAGCATGGGCGGGATCGACATTGGCATGTCAAAGGAGATCAAGATCTTGGGGCTCACGATAGACAGCAAACTCACGTTCAATAGCCATGCATCAAATGTATGTAAGAAGGCATTGAACGTTTATAAGCAACTGTCGAGAGCCGCCAAGATCAGTTGGGGCCTCCATTCAGAGATCATTCGTACAATATATATGGCAGTTGTCGAGCCCGTAGTTTTGTACGCAGCCAGTGCCTGGGCGCCGGCGGCTCGAAAAATATGTATAAAAAAGCAATTGGACACTGTCCAGAGGGGCTTTGCACAAAAAATTTGCAAGTCGTACAAAACTGTCTCCCTAAACTCGGCACTAGTGCTGGCAGGAATCCTGCCTCTCGACCTCAGGATACAGGAAGCAGCCGCTCTGTATGAGGCAAAGAGAGGAGTCCTCCAGCCGGCACTAGGAGATAGGGAAATGGAGAAGATGGTACCATCGATGGAATTTCCCCACCCTGCTGAACATATGAGCCTGGCATTCATATGCCTGGAAGACCAAGAGCAGGTGAACAATCACAGCAGCTACGCAGTCCGAATGTTCACGGACGGCAGCAAGATTCAGGGTAAGGTCGGAGCAGCATTATCCGTATGGAATAATTCAGCCGAGATCAAAACTCATAAATTGAAACTGTCGTCCCACTGCACCGTCTACCAGGCTGAACTACTGGCCATATGTACGGCCACCAAGGAAATCCTTAAAAGCCCGGAGACGAGCTTTGCCATCTACAGCGACTCCAGGTCCTCGCTCGAAGCGGTAACAAACCACGCCTCTTTAAACCCTCTTGCAGCGAAAATACGAAGAAACTTAAGAGTGGCTAAAGACCAAAGTAAAACTGTGCTTTTATTTTGGATAAAAGCTCACGCTGGTTTGGAGGGCAACGAGCGAGCAGACGCCTTGGCAAAGGACGCAGCTCTTAAGATCAAAACGAAGCCTCACTACGAACAGTGTCCTGTCTCATTTATAAAAAAGGAAATCCGAACACGCACTAAAAGTGAATGGAATAACAGGTACAAGACCGGAGAAACAGCAGCCGTCACCAAATTGTTCCTTCCCGACACAACTGCAGCCTTCAAAATAGTCAGGCAGACAAGGCCAACCGGCATACTGACACAAATCATGACGGGGCACGGTGGATTCTCGGAATACTTGACACGGTTTAAGTGTAAAGAGAATCCATCGTGCATCTGTGAACCTAATAGTCAAGAAACCATCCAGCACATACTTTTTGAATGCCCCGCGTTTGGTAAAGAGAGGTACGAGGCCGAACAAAAAATTGCAATTACAATAGCACCGCAAAATGTAAGCGAATTCATGAAAAACAATAGCATAAGAGATCTGTTTCTAGATTATTGTGTTAAAATTACTAATAAAGTTATAAATAGAAACAAAGATAGATAAGGTTGTTGAACATGTATATTTCAAAATATATATAACATCAGCAAAAAAGACTGTAAATAAAGTAAGATAAGAAATAGAATAAAAACTAGAATAGATGAAACTAAAATAAGTAAAAAACAAAAACTGTACATATTAATATAAGACTACCGTAAGAAAACTGTAAAGAAAAGCTTCCCACGAACCTTGAAATAAAGAAAATCGCAAGCACTTTTATTAAAACCCGAAACAGAATGAATGAAAGACCGAATGAAAGACGAAAGAAAATGACTCTGATTATGTCAGAGGTAGGTAGGTTAGCTCGCGGGCCGGGACAATACGCTCCCGGACAGGAATAAAAAAAAAAAAAAAAAAAAAAAAAAAAACCTAACCTAACCTAACCTAACCTAACCTAACCTAACCTAACCTAACCTAACCTAACCTAACCTAACCTAACCTAACCTATGGTAAAATCATAGAAAAACTAATGATTGGCAGGCTTCAGTGGCACATCTTCCCAACACTCAACAAAAGGCAATACGGCTTCATGCCACAGAGAGGCACTGAGGACGCCCTTTATGATCTTGTAGAGCACTTGAAAAAAGGAGTTAACAACAAAAACATCGTACTTCTTATCTCTCTGGACATAGAGGGTGCCTTCGACAATGCATGGTGGTCCGCCCTGAAACACCAGCTGGCGAAGAAAAGGTGTCCCAAGAACCTTTATGAGATGGTATGCTCATACCTCAGTGACCGAAAGATCATGGTCAACTATGCCAGAGCGACTTACGAGAAGGAAGCCACTAAAGGTTGCGTCCAAGGATCCATTGGAGGACCAACCTTCTGGAATATAATCCTAGACTCGCTGTTGCATGATCTGGAGAACGAGGGAGTGTACTGTCAAGCCTTCGCGGATGATGTTGTTCTTGCTTTTACAAACCAGTCGGTGGGAGTTCTAGAGCGGCAAGTAAATACCATATTGGAAAAAGTTTCGACATGGGGAATTCACAACAAACTTAACTTTGCACCGCATAAAACCAACGCGATGCTTCTAACCAAGAAGTTAAAGTATGAAATTCCTCAACTTTACATGTCAGGTACGAAACTAAACCTTGTGGATGAAATTAAGCTGCTCGGACTTATCATCGACCGCAAGCTCACCTTCAAAGCACACGTGTCTGCGCAATGCAAAAAAGTAGCAGAAATATATAAACAGCTTGCGTGTGCAGCGAGGGTGACTTGGGGTTTGAATAGCGAGATCACAAGAACCATCTACATCGCAGTGGTGGAACCCATCATGACTTATGCCTCAAGCGCATGGTCACAAGCTTCAGTGCTGCAGATGAACGTGAATCAGCTGAACGCTATTCAGAGAGGCTTCGCACAAAAGATCTGCAAAGCTTACCGTACAGTCTCCCTCACCTCGGCACTTGTTCTGTCGGGTTTGCTGCCTCTGGACCTTCGGATCCAAGAGACAGCAAATCTATACAAAACTAAAAAGAGCATCTCCCTTGATTACCTCCCTCCCGGAAAGGAACTTGAGCTCAAGATAGGATACCTGGATCAACCGCATCCCTCTACACTAACACACATCGAGTACGAGCTCCTGGAAAGTACTGCCCACGTCACCGGGCCCCAAATCTACACCGATGGGAGCAAGATCGAAAACAAAGTGGGAGCTGCCCTATCGTGGTGGGATGATGGCAGAGAACTTAGATTTGAAACGTTCAAACTCCACCCTTCCTGCACCGTCTTCCAATCAGAACTCTACGCACTATCCAGAGCGACTCAAATGGTGAGCGAAAGTACAGATCCAGTAGTCAGCATCCTGAGTGACTCTCGATCTTCACTCGATTTGCTACGCAATCCCAAACTGAATCATCCACTGGTACGCAAAGTGAGAGAAAGCATTGGCAAGACGGTGAACGAGGGAAGAGAGGTTCGCATGTTCTGGCTGAGAGCTCACGTGGGTACTGTGGGAAATGAAAGAGCTGATGAACTTGCAAAAACAGCCGCACTCAATGAAACCGCACAGGACTACGATAAAATCCCTCTATCCTACGCCAGGAAGAAAATTCGTGAAGAATCAATTCAAAAATGGCAAGACCGCTACGAGACCTCCAGCACAGGTATTGTCACTAAAAAGTTTCTCCCGAATGTCGATAAGGCATACCGACTTGTAAGATCTACGAAACTAACATTTACCCAAGTGCAAGCCCTAACCGGCCACGGAGGAATCGCAGAATATCTTCACAGATTCAAGCTTAGGGATAGCCCAGGATGTGAGTGCGACCCAGAGGTGAGAGAATCCGTCTGGCACTTAATTCTGAGCTGTCCTCGATTCCTTGTAGAAAGGCACGATCTCGAACACCATATAGATCGAAACCTGGTTGAGTCTGAGCTTTCGGAAATTCTCAGTGATCCAACATCAGGGCCCCTCTTCCTGTCGTACCTAGACAAGATTTTTCAAATTGCCGCAAAGAGAAACTCCACTCTCTCTCCTACTGCACCCTCCCAACTCCAACAAGCAACAGAGTCCCAAGCTGCAGCAACTACACAGATAGAACATCCACCAACTCATTCTAACTTCACAACCCTCAGCAAACTTCTCGCTCATGGAGAAAAAGGATCAGCAGGCCTCCGAATCCGAGGCGTAGCTCTCTTCATGGATGGAACTAACGAGCGCTTCGGCATAAGCTTTTGCTTCTGTCGACCAGGCAAGAGGTACCGAGTGGCTATATCTCCAGGGCTTGCATCACTGCTAAATGGAAGCACATCCAAAACAACAATGCGCTACAAGATCTATAGTGCGCTGCCCGTGATAGAAGTAGCAGACCACCGCCTCCGACTAGTGCGATCTAAGAACAAAACGATCGCACTTCTCGAGCTTGAGTTTGGTTTGACTCCTTTCGCGCGTGCAAGATCGATGCTCACCATGCTGGCAGAAAAAGCTGAAGATGCGGATACCAACTCGCGAATAATAAGCGTGGACGCACTGGTTGTTGAACATGAAAAGGGAGAAGTCGCAGACCGGCTTGGTTGCATAAAAGCCTCTGAACAACATGAGGTGGTTGTGTATGAGGACAGAGGCGAAAACCTCAACTTCCTAAGAGCACACAACTCAAACTCTGCAACTGACCGCTGGGGACACCCCGTTTCAACAGCAATCAGTGGATCTGAACGTCTCCAGGAGAGAAGGTCCAAGGAAAAAGAGGCTCTTCGTGAATCCACAAAACAGCAAGAGGATAGAGCAACTAAAAGAGGCCAAATCAAAGCGTTTGTGGAAGTTTTCAGCGCAGCAACAAAAACGCTGCTCGGAAAGCCCTCGAAAACATCTGAGGGCTTCACTATGGAAGCTAAACCACATCACCCTGAAAAAGTTCCAACACAAAAACCCCTCACAAGAGCAGATCTGGGCCAGGTAAATCGGCCAAATCTCAGACCCGTCACGGGGCCACAAGATCACGCAATTAATGCATTCCTTGAGTTCCTTGCTCTCACAAAAGCGACCATAGACGTCAAGTCGATAACCTGCAAATCCATCCTGCAGACCTACGAGCAAGGAAACGTAAACCTTTTAAAGGTGAAACTTGAGGATGCAGAAGCTGCTATATACCACAATGACAAATCCCAAGTAATCATGGGCACTATGTCAGGGAGTTACATGGCAGCTTTTAGTGCAACAAGTGGCTTCGTGTCGATGGAAGAAGAGATGGAGCTGAAAGGACCTCCAAAATTTAGAACCCCAGAAAGCGATCCAATAGTTGTCACGGCCCAGTGCACCAGAATCATGCTTGATGAAAGAATCCTTGAAATGGCTCAGACCATATCAGGGAACCAGGAAATCGAAGCTGGTTGGGACAACTGGGCAGTACCTCAAATTACATGGATCAATGGTGTCCCTGGATGCGGAAAAACAACTTGGGTGGTTAACCACTTTGATGCGGACAAAGACGCCATCATCACAGCAACAATAGAGGCAGCAAATGACCTGAGGGAAAAGCTATCGCACCGTGTAGGAAACCTGGTGAAAACCAAGGTGCGAACAATGGCCTCGGTCTTAGTAAACGGCTTCAGAGAGCAAGATAGATGCAGTCGTCTCACGATTGATGAAGCTCTCATGAACCACTTTGGAGCTATCATCATGGCCTCTCGCTTGTCTGGTGCTGGCGAAATTGTTCTCATCGGAGATGTTAACCAGTTGCCTTACATCGATAGAGAAAACCTCTTTGAAATAAGGTATAACAGGCCCAACCAAGTGACGAACATCAGTCAGGAGCTACTGTGCACGCACAGAAACCCACTTGATGTTGCATATGCCCTAGGAGAGCTGTACTCCGGTATACACTCCTCAAAACTCAAGGTTCGCTCTCTATCGCTTCGGATGTGGACAGGAGCAAATATACCCAGCTCCCTCACCAATACTCTTTTCCTAGTCCACACTCAGGATGAAAAGGAAACACTGAAAACCCAAGGGTACGGTGATGGGGAAGGGTCTCGCATCCTAACAATCCATGAGGCCCAGGGGCTGACCTTCGAAACAGTGGCAATAATCAAAACAAAAAGTGGGATGAAACTGCACGAAAGTGTCCCTCACGCGGTGGTTGCAGTGTCGCGGCACACAAACAGCTGCACCTATTACGCTGATGATAGCAACGATGCGATCGGGCACTTCATCAAAAGAGCTATGGCGGTACCAGAAAACACCATAATTAACTACAATCTCAAAATGGCGATACAAAATAGAAATGCAGCTGTCGTTGAAAAACTGGCTAACTGGCCAGATCAGGGGGCAGCTACGTGTTCTACCATTTTGTAAAACTGTACTTTATAAGTAATTGTAATTTAGAAATAAGCTCAAGAAAAAAAAAAAAAAAAAAATATTAAAATAAGATCCAAAAAAAAAAAGTAAAAGAAAAAAATAAAAAATAAAAAATAAAAAAAAAAAATTTAAGATAATAATTAACATTAGAGTATATTAAGTAATTGTAATTTTGTAATTAACATAAAATTAGTTTTTCAATGTTTCCCCTGAGTAACTAGATTTTAAGATATGTAAATTAAATAAGCTCAATAAAATTAAAAGTAAATCAAAAAAGAGCACGGACAAAAAGTCTGTGGTGAACGCGATATAAAAAAAAAAAAAAAAAAAAAAAAAAAAAACCTAACCTAACCTAACCTAACCTAACCTAACCTAACCTAGAGGGCGCTTTCGATAGCGCTTGGTGGCCAACACTCAGAGTCCGACTGGCTGAGGAAGGATGCCCGATCAATATAAGAAAAGTCTTGGACAGCTATCTGGATGGAAGGACGGTGAAAGTGAGATACGCGGGAGAACAAATCACGAGACCCACCTCCAAAGGATGCGTCCAAGGCTCAATCGGCGGACCCATCTTATGGAACTTGCTCATCGATCCATTACTCAAGGGCCTGGAGCAAAGAGGCGACTACAACCAAGCATTTGCAGATGATGTTGTGATGGTCTTTGACGGGAATACTGCACTGGATATCCAGAGACAGGCTAATGCCGCTCTCGCCTATGTTCAGGAGTGGGGCATCAAAAATAAGCTTAAGTTTGCGCCGCAAAAAACCACTGCTATGATAGTGACCAGAAAACTTAAATATGATGCTCCACTCCTGAAGATGGGCGGGATCGACATTGCAATGTCAAAGGAGATGAAGATATTGGGGCTTACGATTGACAATAAGCTAACTTTTAACCAGCACACGTCAATCGTCTGTAGGAAAGCCGTCAATATCTTCAAACAACTATCCAGAGCAGCCAAGATAAGTTGGGGTCTGCACCCAGAAGTTGTCAGGACCATATACACTGCAGTTGTTGAGCCAACTGTAATGTATGCAGCAAGCGTCTGGGCCCCAGCAACCAAGAAACTGGGCATTCGAAAGGTGCTCAACTCAGTCCAGCGCGGGTTTGCTCAAAAGCTATGCCGAGCATACAGAACAGCGTCTCTCAATTCATCACTGGCGCTTGCTGGAATACTTCCACTCGACCTCAGAATACAAGAGGCAGCCGCCCTGTATGAGGCAAAGAGGGGGGTATTCCAGCCCGCGCTTGGAGACAGAGAAGTTGAGAAGATGATGGAATTCTCGGTGAAACCTCACCCAGCGGAGTATATGAGCCTGGAATTCATACGCCTGGAAGACCAACAGCAGGTGAACATCCACAGCGATTACGCAGTGCGGATGTTCACAGACGGTAGTAGGATTGAGGAGAAGGTCGGAGCTGCATTATCCATATGGGATAATCAGACTGAGACCAAATCCATCAAACTGAAGCTTTCGTCACACTGCACAGTCTACCAGGCGGAATTACTAGCCATATACAAAGCTACTGAGGAAATACTGAAGATGTCAGAAACCAGCTTTGGTATCTTCAGTGACTCGCAGTCTTCGCTCCAAACTGTCACAAACAACAGCTCCACTCACCCTCTTGCCGTAAAAGTTCGAAAGAACCTAAAAGCAAGTAGGGAACAAAACAAATGCGTTGATTTGTTTTGGATAAAAGCACACGCGGGGCTTGAAGGCAATGAACGGGCCGATGCACTGGCAAAAGACGCTGCCCTGAAAATTAAGACCACACCAATATATGACGCATGTCCAGTTTCATTCGTCAAGCGACAGATCCGTAGAGGAACTCTTGACGAATGGAACAGGAGATACATCACAAGCAAAAATGCAGCCATGACCAAAATCTTCTTCCCCGACATAATTAAGGCTCACAAAATTATTAAAAAGTTGAAACCCTCTGGTGTACTCACGCAAATAATGACAGGGCATGGTGGATTCTCCGAATACCTGAATCGTTTCAGGTGTAAGGGGAATCCATCGTGCATCTGCGAAAGTAGTAAACTGGAAACAGTAGAACACATTTTATTTGAGTGCCCAGTATTTGGCAAACAGAGATATGAGGCTGAGCAAAAATTGGACATAGAATTAAAAGTAGAAAATGTAAAAGACTATATAAGTAATAAATTTATAAGAAAAGATTTTATAGAGTATTGCATAGAAATAGCTAATATAGTAATAACAAGAAATAAAGATGTGTAAATTTTGCTGATCACTTATATTAAAGAATATATAGGATTCAGCAACAAATAAGATAAATAAGTAAAAATATGTATGGATAGTATAAGATGTAAAAATATGTAAGAAATAAAATATGGATAGCTTAAAGATAGATATGTAAGACAAGAAATATTGTACTAGACATTAGAATAAGAAACTTTTAATAATAAAGTAATACCCTGTAGTTGCATCCCAAATAGAATAGAAAAACAAAGACTCTGGCGATCGGTCAGAGGACGTAGGATAGCTCGCGGGCCGGGACATCGCTCCCGGACAGGAAAAAAAAAAAAAAAAAAACCTAACCTAACCTAACCTAACCTAACCTAACCTTTATACATTATTGTATCTTAATTCTATCTTTTAACAATATAACCTATGTATATTTTATCTCGTCTTATTATTATACACAGTTCTTATTGGACTTATAATTACTTTTTCTTATTTATCAATTTACCTAAATGCTAGTTTAATATTATATCTTCCTATACAGGGTGTGTCAAGACCACTACCGAAAACAAAGGGGGGTGGTGCAGCACCCCAAAACAAACCGAATAAAAAAAACCGTTGTCCGAAAAAAAAATTCTAGCTGGAGATATGAATTTTTTAAGATTTTTATTTGTTTTGCATGCCAGCAATGTACACGTAAGTTTACAAATGCCGTAAGTTAGTACCTAATAGGTATGTAGGTTCTTAGTCTTACCTAATTCTGGTGCAGTCTCGGTCGAATCAGAAATGGCACGAACTGCGCTCCTCCTCGTTCATGGCACAGCTGAGCACGTCTGATTGTGGACCGATGAACACGATCCAGGAATGTAGGATCCTCGGCGCTTCTCGCATTTACCCCAGCATTTACGCTGCAGTCCGCGTACCTACTCGAAGGTTTCTCCTAGTAAAGTCCAAGACCTGTTCTTGCACCTGAACACCTACCCCTCTGCCTTTGGGGAGTAATACGTTCATTATTCAGGACCCTTTGATATGCAGCCGTGAAGACTCTAGCATCAGACGGATGTGTCTGATTGGGGTACCTATCCCGGTAAATGCGCAAGGCTCGTGACGCATTTCCTCTCGCTTCACCATAGCACATTAGCAACTGTCCATACAGCCATACTCCGTCGCACTAAACATAATAAACTCTTAAACAAAACACTAACATAATTAAAAACCTACTACTCTAAGACTAACGATTAATAAAATAAAAACACACCAAAACTAACTGAAAACTAAACTAAACTGCCTAATACCTAATTAGAAAAACTCAAAAAACAGAAGAAAAACACGAACGTATTGCAATTTTTATGCACCGCGCAAGTGTTCAGTGCGAATAATGAACACGTACTAAAAACAAAATGAATCAAAAGATTCTAGTGAAATTAGGTAAATAATGTCCTTTTAAAAAAGCCGAAAAACGCCGAACGACATTGCTCTGTCATAATCTCTTATGATTATGTGTCTTATTGGTACAGTCATATGATTCAGTTTCTTTTTACACTACATTTTTCTTTGACAAAATGTAGGCCGACACAGTTGATGCCTATTACCTATTTGTAATTAGGGTTCAGTACTTAAAGGGTGCTAACGGGACCCTATTATAAAACCTCGGCTGTCTGTCGTCTGTTCGTGGTTTTAAACTTTTTCTGCGATTTACAAAGAATAGAACCTACGGACAAGTGCGGTTTGTTCCGTAAATTTTATGTTTTGTAAAAAGCAGGTAAAAATACCATAAAATAATTTGAATTTCGCGCCAACCCGCGACGATCACCCTTATTCCGCGGAAGCTCAAGTTTGTGATCAAGTGATCGATCACCCATCGATCTAAATAAAATTCAGGAGATAACTAACTACTAGCCTATAAGTAGGTACCTATCTTATTTCTTACGAGATAGATAAAATAGGTACCACTCATGATGGTTGGTATGTTTAGAATTACCTTGCAGTAACATCGTTTAAAATAAAGCTACGGAACCAATTTGTTAAAGTAAATAAAATTTGCGCAAAATGTCGGTAAAAGTCAAAGGCGTTACACGTGCGTCCGCGGCCTGTTTGTCGGAAAGTTTGGAGAGGTGCCGCCGCGCCGCGCGCGTGTCAAAGGAAAGCCGAACTAGGTAGGTATCTATTCTCTAGGCAGGACGATGACCTCTGATAATAAACGCGGGTCTGTCAGCTGTTCTTAACAAAAGTGGGTACTTATTTCAGACAGATTAAATGTACCTATTTTAAATTTTGATGTTTCTAATCAATTCTTGGTATGCTTTCAAGGTCATGGCCGCGAATTAAATCGTAACCGCGCGCGTGTCAAAGGAAAGTCGAACTACCTATTCTCTAGGCAGGACGATGACCTCTAAAAATAAACGCGGGTCTGTCAGCTGTTCTTAACAAAAGTAGGCACTTATTTTAGACAGATTAAAAAATTAAAATGTACAGATTAAAATGTATTTTAAATTTTGATGTTTCTAATCAATTCTTGGCATGCTTTCAAGGTCATGGCCGCGAATCATATCGTAGCCGCGCGCGTGTCAAAGGAAAGCCGAACTACCTATTCTCTAGGCAGGACGATGACCTCTAAAAATAAACGCGGGTCTGTCAGCTGTTTTTAACAAATGTAGGTACCTACCTATTTATTTTAGACAGATTAAAATGTATTTAAATTTTGATGTTTCTAATGAATTCTTGGTATGCTTTCAAGGTCATGGCCGAGGATTAAATCGTAGGTAGTATGTACCTACCTACTAACTATTTATTGAAAAGATAAGTTCGTAGGCACGGAACTTTCACGTGTCGGTAGGGTAATAACCGCGCCCGCGCGGACAGGGACCTATTTAGCTGTGCGGGGCGGTTGGTGGTTTGCAATACATTGCTGCTTTTTTTATTTTATTAATTTTTTGCTTATTTAAATTACTTATTTAGGTAGATATGTTCTTATAGTGTTGTGCTATGGGTATGTACCTAGAAAAAAAATTAAAAAAATTTGATGGGTCGACATATTTTTCGCGTTTTTTTTTCGCTAAATATTTTCAAAATCATGGTCTGATTGCACCCCCCCAGTTTTCGGTAGTAGTCTTGACACACCCTGTATATATTAACTACATTACTTATCTATCTTTACTTATTTCTTTTTATTACCTTATTTGCGATGTTTTCGCAATACGATAAAAACTTTTCCCTTTTGGATTTGTCGATCAGCAGCTCATTTATGGTATCTGAATTTAGTGATATGTTTAATTCATGTTCTAGGTTGTATCTCTCTTTTCCGTAAGTGGGGCACTCGAGCAAAATGTGTGGAACAGTTTCCTTTGTGCCAGGTTCGCAGATGCACGATGGGTCTTCCTTACACTTAAATCGATTCAAGTATTCCGAAAACCCACCGTGCCCCGTCATAACCTGTGTAAGTACTCCGGCTGGCTCTATCTGTCTTATTGTTTTAAAAGCTTGCACTGCGTCTGGGAAAAATATGTTAGTAACCGATGCCGTCTCACCTGTTTTATATCTCCGATTCCATTCATCGAGCGTCCCCGCGCGGATTTGACGCTTCATGAATGAAATCGGACACTGATCGTAATCGGGCTGGGTTTTGGTCTTCAGAGCTGCGTCCTTAGCCAGCTCATCTGCCCTCTCGTTTCCCTCTAACCCTGTGTGCGCCTTTATCCATGGTTAGGTTAGGGTTTTATTTTTTTCTCCTGTCCGGGAGCGCTGTCCCGGCCCGCGAGCTATCCTACCCCTAGCATGACCAGGGACCTGGTTTTCAGTTTTCATTTATTCCAGTTCTTACAATTATGCTTCTCGCACTTTTATTCTTCAAACTATATCTTTCTTCCATTCCTCTCGGTGCATACGTTTACATTTTCTTTTTTCGTTCCTAAGTTTTTATGGCATGGGTGTTTAGTGACAGGCTAACAATATCTTTATTGGCATAAATAATTACAGTTTTCTTAGTCTACTTACAATATTTGGGCACATATTGATATAATTAAATTATATAATTGTAACTCCTTATTTCTACTTACAGCTATTTGGTCAATTTTTTCACAGAAATATAAAATTATCTGTTTTTTCTTATCTTCTAACATACTACACAAATTATCTTTATTTATATCTCTATTTATCTCATGTTCCACCTCATATCTTTCTCTTCCAAACCTTGGGCAATCCGTGACAATATGTAGAGCACTTTCTTCTACGTCCGGGTCGCAAGGACGATATATTCCCAACCACCCCATTAACCCTTCCCATCAATGGGGCGGTTGGGAAAAAATTCCCATCCGCCCCATTACACAAGTCAATGGGGTGGATGGCATTTTCTACCCCATTGACTTTTTAGATAGAAAGAATAAAAATATTAAATCTCGCTATTCATATATTTATTTTGCTATTCACATAATTGAGTATTAGTAGGAACAGTCGGAAATCAAAAGGCCAACAACCAGTGGCGGCGTAGCGTGGGCTGGCACCCGGGGCGTTTTTCTACCAAGCACCCCCCCCCCCCCTTCTTGGGAGTCGGTTGACTATCCGCAACCTCAATTTCTAACAACAGGAATTATAAGTAACGGCTAGCGAAGCGAGCCGCGATATTTTTTTGGATTTTCGGATGTTAGGTGAAAAGTAACTAAGTTTGTCATCATAGGTAACCTTAATATTTGACTTAATTGTGACCTTATTAATATTAAATATGTGAATTTAAAGGTGACCTATAATTTAAAAAATTTATTTATCAATAACTACGGCTAGCGGAGCGAGCTACAATAGGTAATTTCGGAGTTCGGTGAGGTTAGCAAAAATACAAGTATTCTAAGACCACGACGAAATTTTTTTTTGGCGATCTACAACAAAGCTAAAAACGAACCGGCGAGCGTAGCGAGCCGCTGAAATTTTTGTTACTTTTTCGGGTGATCACAAACAAGTTAAGGAGAGTATGAAAAAATTAATGACAGCGAGCCCTGAAACGTTTGGAGAAATTGCGGCGGCTGCGAAGATTGTTATGAAACAAATACAAAATATAAATCACCGAGTGGAGTGAGCCACAACCTGTTTTGCAATTGGTGAGGCATACTTAGCAAAAAAAGTAAGCTAATGACAATGAATGAGAAAAGATTTTTTTACGATTTACAACAAAATAAAGCACAGTACAAAGCAATTACTCAATATTGCACATCAAATAAAATAGTTACACAGGGCAGGGAAAGACTAATACAGATAAAGTTGTATGTACAATGCCTTATCGGTTTGAGCGATCTCTGCTAGGCAACCTTTCTACACCCGATTTTAAAGTATCCAAGTATTTATTTTGCAATCATAATAAAAAACAACGGCGAGCGAAGCGAGCCGCAATTTTTTTATATGTCTGCATGTGAGTTTTCGATATCACCCCTTCGGATTCGGATTTGAAGTGCCATCTGCGCGCCCCGAGGGGTGCCGAGATGGCACCCCTTGGAGCTCGGTACCCGGGGCGGACCGCCCCTCCGCCCCCCCCCTTACGCCGCTAGTGCCAACAACAAAAGGAGCTAATCAAGTTCGTGTTTATTGTCGATAACATTTTTCGTAAAATAATCACAACGCAAATTTGTAAAATCAAATAATAATCTTAGGAAAAACAGTGAGTAATTAAAGCATCATACGCTTTGGTTTTCTAACTAGTAATCTCTTAAGTTTTGTAGTATTGTTTTCAAATACTTTTTATATCACAGTGTAATCATTACATTTTTACAATAATTCGTATTGACTCAGCTACGTGCGAGTGTTTATGGCACTGTCCCTCTCTTCGGGTTAATCTTACTTAAAACACGTAAATAGTGTCTAGGTAAGTTCGTGACCGCTGTAATTTATTTTTACTCAAGCATAGCATGTAATCTGCTGATTAATTCGACAACCTTCTTTGAGTAAAGTCGACCTTTCGGGCCTACCTACCTAACCATGGACTCTCTTTGCACTTGAAGCGATGCAAGTACGAAGAGAATCCACCGTAACCTGTGAAGAGCAGGTTAGGTACTTTTATTTTCAAAAGAAAACCTTTTTCCAAAACAACTTCCGATTTTTCTTCGCCTAGGACAAGTTTGACCTCTCATTACATAATATTCTGTAACTACACTCGTCGAAATTGCTTTCGTAACTCAATCCTTAGTTATTCAACTACCTATGGTATAAATTTTGTCCCATATTCTCAGAAATGAAGCACTTGAGACCATTTTTTGCTGATATGCAGCAGCAACATCGAACCCTAGTGGTTCAATTCCTGCAGATCCAACTTCATCTGCATCAACTGCTTTACGTGCACGTCAGTCAACGGTTGCATCTACCACCTCTACTGCACCAAGGGAAGCTGATCCCTAGACCTGCTGCATCCGTCGTCAGAGGGAAACGAACTACAATCTAAAAAAAAATAAGTTTTCTACCAACCAACCGCGAGTTTTGTGGACAAACCAGTCTAGAGCCACCTATAGCCACCATCTAGATCACTGAAATTGATGATCCATTGGAAAATTTCTTATCTTCAATCATGATGATATTCAAAGCCATATTGTAAAAGAAATGCAAAAGTTCAGTGTACAAAAAAACCCATCAAAGCCTTTTTCCATTATGCATTTCTAGTTGGTTGATGTACAGAAGAGTTAGGAAGATACGACACAGAGCAACAACACTGAAGTTGAAAGACTTCAAGTTTGAAGTGGCAAAGAGTCTCTGCTTGTGTGGTTCATCAATAAATAAGAAAAAGCTCTAGTTATGTAGCAAATATTATATGGAGGCCATTGCATGTTGTGCCACATATGGGACTAAATAAAAAAACCATTTTTCTCCATTACTATTAGTTTTTTATTATTTAAACTGTGTTTGCTGGGTTCTAGACCATAAATATGATGACGTCAGATTTTTTTCTTCAGAAAAAAAAGAAAAAAAATCTTCATTATATTTGTTAATAATAAAAAAATATTATTATAACTTTTAAAAAAATATACAATTCCTTCACTAATTAATCGAAAGGAACTTCGTTCCATCCGGGTGTCCTTTGACACCTCTCAAGTTTTTTTTTTTAAATAGTCCTGAACTTGCAATAAAGCCCGTTGATTTGTTTTTCAATTATTTTCTGCTAAAAATAGTCTGCCACAAACACACACAAATCGATGTCTCATAAAATTTTCAGTATCTAATCTAAAAAAATATAATTTTGCATAGAAAAAGCTAGGTAAAAGCTTGGAATTAAACATAGGCTTTGTCTAATTTTTTTCTATAATTAGGCGTCCGTACCTAAAAGGTAATAAAACTTAACTACGAATTTAGCCCCATCCAGGGGCTAAATTTTGCATAGATGAAGCTAGGTAAAAGCTTGGAATTAAACATAGGCTTTTTCTATAATTAGGGTTCCGTACCCAAAGGGTAAAACGGGACCTTTTTAACTACTTAAACTTAAACTTTTTAATTACTTTTATATATTACTCATGACCCGTGATAGTTAGTTGAAATGTTGTCAGATTATGTATTTCTGTTGCCGCTATAACAACAAATACTAACAAATACCTACTTAAAAAAATGAATAAAATAAATATTTCATGGGGCTCCCATAAAACAAACGTAACTTTTATTCCCGTTTTTGCTCGATATTAATAACGGCAACAGGTAGACGCTTGAAGTATTCACAGAATATTTAGTTATATGTATAAGTAAGTATTCACATAAAAAATATTTTTTTTTTTTGCCGTTTTTATAGATAAGTAATGGTACGGAACCCTTCGTGCGCGAGTCTGACTCGCACTAGGCTGGTTTTATTTCCTACCTATCGGGGACGAGCAGAATCCTATTTTTTTATCTGAACAAGTGTTTAAAAAACCACTTGTTGCTTGATTTTGGCATTATTATATACCTTAGCAAAAAATAAGGCAAGACACACTGACCACAGTCACCCACAGTTATTAAGTAGGTAGGTAGGTACCTACTGTTTAAGAAATTTACATACCTTGTAACTTGTAGGTAAGTATCCGCAGTTGAGCAAAAGGGAACAAAATGAGTTGTAGGTACATAAGGCAAGCCCAGTTGCACAACCATTTGCTATTGAGCAACCTCAGTTGCACAAAAGGGAACTCGTGCTTAAATAGGTAGATAAGAATAAGAATATTTATTTGTACAAATTTATATAACATTGTTTAAGTACCTACTGACTAAATACAAAATAGATATAATAGATAGGTAACAAAATGTGAAAACTGAAAAATGTATGGGTACACGCTTGATTGGATAAAGTAAGTTCACAAAGCTTTTGCTAAGCATAAAGTGCGCGTAATTACACGGCTTTTAAGGATAAAAAAGAATTTTAACGGATTTTTGACGGAAATATAATACACATTGGAGGATTTTAAAAATCTTGTTGGCAACACTGCAAAGTCGGCAAGCAAAGAGAATACAATCAACCTACAAACAATGTTTGGATTGGATTGGATCGCGTAGATTGAGTTGAGTGGTGTGGTAGTGCCTCTAAGCTTAGAGGAGTTTGGAATGAATGAATTGTCTTTGATTGATGTTTGGTTGATTGCTTAGAGGGTAAAATACTCAATCTACGGTTGATTGACCGACTTGTTTGATTTGGTAAGTAACTGTTTAGTGGTAAGTTATTATTTAGTGTGGTAATACTGGGTATAAAAAGTTTAATGATCTGTGGTGTGGTGGTATAAACGTGATCTGTGTTGTGTAAGTTGTGTTTGGTAAATAACTCTCACATATTATTTTGGAATTCGATTTTTTACTCTAAGCTATCCGGGTCTATCTGCTATTCCGCCTAGTAATGAAACAGTGATAATTTGATATTCCACGGTCATACTTTCAGTATGTATTTCTGTTAGAGTGATACTTAGATGAAACTGGCAACGCCACGCCCAAATTAATAAACATTCCACAACAAATAACAAATATCGGTTGGACTACGATTGTGCTGTGTCTCATTAACAGATTACAGAAGCCTCATTCAGTGTTTCTCTTCTACAGGTGGAAGGAAAATGTCGTCTGAAATAAAGCACTTCTTTACAGGGAACGGGACTTACGAACCTGTAAATCCTGTAATAGTTGCGTCAAAAGTGGGTGATTTCACGCCATTCTACATAACTATCGCAATCAGCTCGGTGCTCTTGGGCTGCCTGATCATTCTGAACGTCATTTGCTGCTGTTCGAGATACTCGGAATACTGGCTCGACAGGCACACAGGTATGTAGCTACAGTGCACTGGATGTTTCTTACGTTACTCAAATTTTAAATCCTTACATGCATTGAAATTCTTACACATTTAAAGTTTTTAGGGTTCCGTAGGTACCCAAAGGGTAAAACGGAACCCTATTACTAAGACTCCGCTGTCCGTCTGTCACCAGGCTGTATCTCATGAACCGTGATAGTTAGATACTTAGTTAAAATTTTTACAGATGTATTTCTGTTGCCGCTATAACAAATACTGAAAAACAGAATAAAATAAATATTTAAGGGGCTCCCATGCAAAAAACGCGATTTTTTGCCGTTTTTATAGATAATGGTACGGAACCCTTCGTGCGCGAGTCCGACTCGCACTTGGCCGGTTTTATTTAAATTATAGTTGAATATTTCCTTGTATTTTCAGGAAATCGCTGGGTTGTATCCATCTGGTCTACGACCCCGCACAGGCAACCTCCCCTTGACTACACAGAACTGAAAAACCAAGAACAGCTCGGTATCTACATCCACCTACACCCTGAGGATTACCGCATTCGCCAAGAGACTGAAGTTCCCCCATCCATATCCCAGCAGCCACTCACTTCTTCTCAGGGATACTTAGAACTTCACAAGAGAGAAAGTGATATATAAAACTAGCTTGTAAAATCAGGACTAGAATATAAAAAATGGCTTTTCTCATGTTATATCCAATGATCGCAGTGCTTGCAATGTTTGTGCTGATGGTGATCATACTGATCCTACGTTTCGGCTCCCGCTGGTGCAAGCTGCGGCACTCAACATTCTCTGACCAGGATTACTGGAACGAGGATGAGGCTTATGAACAGAAAGTTTCATATGCATAGGTTCATTGAGAACAAATATCTTTGCAGCCATGTCTTACATTTCCCTTATCATAAGACTTAATTGAGCCTTTGAATGTATTGATTATAAGTAGATAGGTAATGCTTTAGTTAGTTAGACACTAAACACATAACTGGAAAACCACTGTCAGTAATCATGACTAGAGAGTTGCTGGACTACACCGGTGTGTGTGTGTGTGTGTGTATGTGTCTTGTCTATCCTCAGGTTGTTATATCTTTATTAAAGTTCACCGAGGTACTTTTATATTGCCTGGTGCATGCAGTATAACTCCTTTTCTTTTAGTAAGTTGATCATAATGGAATGTATTCCGTCCATGTGAATTTTTATACTAATTTGTAGTTTAAATGTAAGTTACAATTGCCAATTGTATTTTTAACTTAGCATAAGACATAGGTAATGTACCCCTATGTACCTTTTCCACGTCCCGGTCGAAGGGTAGCCAGCGGTGAAAGTATTCAAATGATGACGGTACGTTTGAGAGGTATTGTACATGCCCATACACTTCACCACCGGGTACCGGAAACTATGAAAAGGAAATCATAATAATCTGTTATTTTAAACAGTTGCTAAGCAGTGTTATTTTTCAGCAACGGCTTGTGTATATGTAGAAGTCAAGAGGGCAGGTTGTCGCACATCAGAGTAGATTTGCATTGCGACACCTACCACGGGCACCTCTAAAATGTGCATTCAGTAACTAATGGCTTTAACTCGTTACATTTAGATGCATTTCATAATGACGGCATCAGATGGCTGTGAATGACAGCTCGCGGATGAGGGAAGCCATTTTGTCATTGTAAAATGTATCTATGATACCGACTAGTTGAAAGCCCATATTGTGTAATGCTCATTTATATGCTGTGTGGTAGCGGAGTTGGATTATTGTGTGTGGAGCTTTATAACACTCTGATTAACCTGACTGGATTTTATAATTTTTCATTTCCTAAAATAGTAATCAGAACGTTTGCACTTGAAACTAGCATTTAATGTTACTTTATGTAATCTTACACCTCGATATACAATATATCTATAGGAATCAAACTTTTGTTCGATCTGCAATATACAATTATTAAGTAAAAACTTAATTGTTTTATTAGAATGTAGCCCCAGACAAGCGAGATAAAACGGGAAGTTAGCCTTGCGGAGGCACCAAACCACAAGATAATAATAAGTTTCATAACTTGAAGATGTGCTCTTTGACGACCGAAGTGGCGCGCTGGCGCGACGCAGGACTGCATTGCATAGGCATACTAATGTCTAACTATTACAGTTATGGCACAATAACTACATAACGACCGAAGTGGCGCGCTGGCCGGCGCGGCGCGGCGGCCGAAGATCCGCCTGCAACGCAGGACTGCATTGCATAGGCATACTAATGTATAACTATTACAGTTATGCCACAATAACTACATAACGACCGAAGTGGCGCGCTGGCCGGCGCGGCGCGGCGGCCGAAGATCCGCCTGCAACGCAGGACTGCATTGCATAGGCATACTAATGTCTAACTGTTACAGTTATGGCACAATAACTACATAACGACCGAAGTGGCGCGCTGGCCGGCGCGGCGCGGCGGCCGAAGATCCGCCTGCAACGCAGGACTGCATTGCATAGGCATACTAATGTCTAACTATTACAGTTATGGCACAATAACTACATAACGACCGAAGTGGCGCGCTGGCCGGCGCGGCGCGGCGGCCGAAGATCCGCCTGCAACGCAGGACTGCATTGCATACTAATGTCTCTATCTACCCGTGCGAAGCCGGGGCGGGCCGCTAGTAAGTTATATGGGTTATATATAGATACTGCAAGATAAAATTGACCTCTCCCATCCTCTCCTGATCCATCACACACGTTCTGAACGCATGTGCATGAGACACAAGCTCTAAAGCCTTTGATTATAACAAGACCACACTAGCTACATACAATACAGCTAGCTAGGTGGTAGGTAGCTCATTAATTTTCGTGAAAATTTGGATGGATAAAGCAGTTAAGTATCTTACTTTCACATGTTTATTTTTTCTTTATACCTACTCCTACACCTATATTGAAATTTAGCAAACATGTGCCTACCTAGTTATAACCGTTTCAAATGAGGGTAGATTGTTGTAGCTAGATACGTACCTATTATGATTGTCAGGTAGTAGGTAGATACACTCGCAACAAGGCAAGCACTCTCCATCTTGCGAAGTCGACTCTCCGAGAGGTTATGTCATTTCTTTTCCTTTAAATCAGAACTTAATACTATTTCTTTACAGACATTCAGCAAAGGTGATGATAGGTATTTCTATTTTACAGTGTTGAATGTCTTCACTACGGCTGCCTTCTATTCCGAAATAACACATACAGAAAGTAGTAGGTACCTACCTAACTAATATGATGACAAATGTACCTATATTTTTAATTAGTCTGCGTGCGATTCCAGTTGAGTAGACATGAACAGTTCTCTCGGATGTCCCGGATGTCTTCCCGGACAGCGTGGCTGAGCCAGACGTGCTTCTTGCAGAGTCCCCTCGCAAGCCGCTACCCATGGATGATTTAGATCTGCCCGGCGCCGGCGTCAAGCAATTTGAGAGTGAAACGGTCGTCAGAGCCAACGAACTGCTCATCAACTGAATGGCCATCATGTAAGTTGCTATATAATAGCCCCCCCCCCTCCCTGCCCTGCTTCTCATTGCCTCCCCTAGTCATAATCATAATGCGGATAGGTAGAGTAAACTTCTAGAAAATTCAATAAAAATATACTATCACGTTATTCTTTACGACATGCCGTTAGGCCGTTCCTGCCGCTGCCGGTAAAATCAATGTACGCGGCAGCGTGTGACGTCACAGAACCAGGTCGCCGCGGCGCCGGTAACCCTAAGCCGATAATAGGGTAGTAAACGTTTTTCATTAATAACTTGGACATTTTTCGATTTTAGAAAAAATCATATGGATTGAAATTGATCATTATTCAATTCTCTACAAATGTACCTATTATACCTACCCGTGTGTGTGTGCTCATTTTTTTATCCGACCGATATTTTTCAAATTTGGAATGTGAGTCTGTGTGAATGTTTGTTACCATGTATCTACGTAACTACTTAACTAATTTAGATGAAATTTGGTATGTAGGTACCTAGTTGGAGGTAATAAACAAGTCAATGGAGCAGCTGAAGTGCTCCCAACACAAAGACAGCCGTGACCAGGGTCGCGGTCAACAAGTCAGCGGACACCCCTCAGGAAGGCGCAGTGAACGGCCTGACCAACGGGCCCGCCGGACTGGCCAAGCCGCCGCCGCCGTCGAATTCAGAAGTCAGAAATTTCAGCAGAAGATGAATATGTCAAAAAAAAATTAAGTCTAATTAAGAATACGGTAATATTGTATAATTTGGATCTAAAAAATCGTTTTAATAAAAATAAATAAAGTAGATATCGTTTTATAACAAATTTAAGATACATATTCAATTAAAATATGAAAATGTCAAACATTGCGGTCATTTAAAAAATCATTCACTGTATAATAAGCTTTGTCAATAAGAAGATCCTTAAGTTTTGCACTAAATTGGTTACTGGACAAATCTCGAACCACTTTTGGGATTTTATTATAGATTTTTGGTGCCATACAAAATACACTGGAACGCAACAACTTTGTTCTACATGGCACATTGCGTAATCTGCCCTCAGACCGACTTCCAATTGCAAATTCTTCAAAGAGGTTGGGATTGTTTTTAACAAAAACTGCAACTTCGTAAATGTAAGTAGTTTTAATTCGATAAAGTGACTTTTACAGGAGTCTCGTCTTTGTAAACCACGAATTGCTCTTATGCAACGTTTTTGTGCTTTGAATGCTCTATCTAAGGTTGTCTGTCGAGTTCCCCCAAAACATGATGCCATATCTTAGAATTGAAGTCACGTTTCCGTGATAGGCAGTGAGTAAGGTGGATAGATTTGATACCTGACTTAATTTAAAAAGGGCATAGGAGAATTGTTTTAGTATTTTACAGATAATGTCAATATGATGTTTCCAATTCAACTTACTGTCAATGTTAAGTCCTAAAAACTTGGTAGAGCTTACTTCAGTCACTTTGGTGCCGAAGTAGTCAATACCAATGTCAAGATTAGAATTACTTCTTTGTTTGAAATTCATTAGATATGTTTTAGTCAAATTTATCTTGAAATTGTTTGAAGATAGCCAATTTATAATAGATGTCAAGGTAGATTTAATGTCAATTTCAAAATTATGCGTCTTATCATTAATGAATAATACAGTACTATCATCCGCAAATAACGTTGTAGGATGCATAGTCACTTCGGGTAGGTCATTAATATAAATCAAAAATAGAAGTGGTCCTAAAACACTCCCCTGGGGTACCCCATGTGACACCACTCTGGGGAAAGATTTGTAAGTGATGTCTGTGTGTGATTCCAGACATATTTTATTAACTTGAGTCATCTGACTTCTATTACTAAGGTATGATTTTATGAGATCATTTGCTGTACCTCTGACACCGTAAACATCTAGCTTATGCAATAGTCTATCATGATTAACATGATCGAACGCTTTGGTCATGTCCATGTACAGTGCTATTACATTTTTGTTTCTATCCCTATTAGTCATTACATTGTTAAGAAAGTCGAAAATGGCTTTATTAATAGACCGACCTCGTCTAAAACCATATTGATTCTTACTTAAAATTATATTGTCCTCTAAGTAGCTATTAAGTTTTATGTATATAATTTTTTCTATTATCTTAGAAAATACTGGGATAAGAGCTATGGGTCTGTAATTTTCCACATTATCTTTTGTTCCTTTTATGTGAAGAGGTTTTATTATGGTAATTTTGAGAGTATCCGGAAAAACACATTGTTCTAAACAATTATTGACTAAGATGCATAAAATTGGAGATACGAATAACGCTACATCCTTAACGATTAGAGTAGAAATGCTGTCAAAACCTACGCTTTTAGTATTTTTTAGAGAGTTAATTATTTTTAGGATGTCATAGGGTACTGTTGGTGTCAAGAAGATAGAATTAGATTTACTGTATTTAATATTATTATGAATGTCGTTGCCATGGTCGATTTTGTTCCCGGTGTCAATGAAAAAGTTATTAAATATATTTGCAATGTCTGTTGGATCTGTAATTGTATGTCCATTTTCTTTTAGTTTGGTAATATTTTCTTTAGGTGCGTTACTATTATATTTATTGATTATGTTCCATGTAGCCTTTGATTTATTCGGCGCCATTTTAATAAAATATTCGTTTTGTGATTTCTGTGTTAATTATAATTTTTTCGTGAACAGGCGTGAACGTGAATGTGGACGGTTTTCGCGGGGTTCACGCGCATTCACGCCTGTTCCCCGATCAGTGTCGGTATTTTGTCCCGCGACAAAGGGTTCGCGCCCCCTTCGCGCGGCGTTCACGCGTACACATCCACATTCACGGCCCCGTGACAGTTTACTCCGGACTACAAAGGCGAACGGACGTATGCAGTTGCTGCGCGAAATGGAGTGGCGCGCAAACTTTTGGAACAATGATACGGAAATGCTCTTTCTAGAGCATTACCATTCGGAAAATATACTGTGGGATGCAAAAAACCTGCATTATAAGGATAAAAACTAAAATCATGATGCCTGGAAGCGGATTAGTAGTCAAATGGATAATATTGATATCAAAGAATTAAAGAAGAAAAAAAGACTCTTTGCTGTAATGCTGTACAAAGTTATTGCAGCAGCAGCTTCTACGTCCATTTCGCGGCAGGTTTCAGGAACGATTGAGAGCATCCCGTGAATGTGGAGGGCACGACTTGTGCCGTGAATTCACAGCGAGAATTCGCGCGTGAATTCACGGCACTAATGTGGAGCCGCCATGATAGCGACGCGCGACGCGGATTCGCAAGGTGTGGGTACTCGCACCGCGCCGCCCCATGCGCAGCGCCACCGCGAATGTGTCATCGGCGTCGTCGTCGCGGTTATTATCATGGCTTATTCCACTAATCCCCGTGAACGGGGATTAGTGAACTTTTTGTTCATTATTCCCCGTTGACGCCGATGCGAACTCGTAATGGGGATTAGTGAACTAAAAAGTTCATTAATCCCCATTGCTTCAAAAATAAAATAGGAACTACCTAATGACTTTTCATTATTATGATTGGTTGAATAAATCTGGTTTTTAATTTATTTTTCATCCCCCCATCTCGGAAAGAGTATTTTTGCTGTTCGATATCTGAGCGCAAAAGCCGTTTTTATTCTCTAGAGGATAAAGTAAATTTGAATTTAGAACATAGTGTGCCCTAAGTTTGTGATTCAAAACATCATTAAACCTATTCACTTCTACCTCCATGGTGCCGAATTTATCATGCAACCTTTTTTAATTTGTTAAAAACTCAGACTCGTAACCTTCTTGGTGTACTTTTTATTTAATTTTCTTTGTTTGCATTCAGTTATTTCCTCGCTGAGGTGGGATGAAAAGTTACGTGTTGCACTCGAGTGCAAAGATTTTTATCCTTGTGCTCTTTTGACTCCCTCGCTAACGCTCAGGATTTTTGAAGTAGGTTTTGAATCCTTCGCTTGCTCGGTCATCAAAATTGAGCACGCAGTTAAAAAGAAACTTTGCACTCTTGTATAACAAATAACTATTTTTGTTTGTATAACCGTATTATTATTTAATAAAATGTGAGGAAGGACTGAGATATTATTTTATTACCTATTTATATGGAATTGAAATTATGAGCTAGTGATGTTGGCTCTTTAGTCGACTGGCCCCGCTTGGAACGCGGTTAGAAGTTATATTGTTTACTTATTATGAGCTAGTGATGTTATTAATTGGAACGCGGTTAGAAGTTATATTGTTTACTTATTATGAGCTAGTGATGTTATTAATTGGAACGCGGTTAGAAGTTATATTGTTTACTTATTATGAGCTAGTGATGTTATTAATTGGAACGCGGTTAGAAGTTATATTGTTTACTTATTATGAGCTAGTGATGTTATTAATTGGAACGCGGTTAGAAGTTATATTGTTTACTTATTATGAGCTAGTGATGTTATTAATTGGAACGCGGTTAGAAGGTATATTGTTTACTTATTATGAGCTAGTGATGTTATTAATTGGAACGCGGTTAGAAGGTATATTGTTTACTTATTATGAGCTAGTGATGTTATTAATTGGAACGCGGTTAGAAGGTATATTGTTTACTTATTATGAGCTAGCGATGTTATTAATTGGAACGCGGTTAGAAGTTATATTGTTTACTTATTATGAGCTAGTGATGTTATTAATTGGAACGCGGTTAGAAGTTATATTGTTTACTTATTATGAGCTAGTGATGTTATTAATTGGAACGCGGTTAGAAGGTATATTGTTTACTTATTATGAGCTAGCGATGTTATTAATTGGAACGCGGTTAGAAGTTATATTGTTTACTTATTATGAGCTAGTGATGTTATTAATTGGAACGCGGTTAGAAGTTATATTGTTTACTTATTATGAGCTAGTGATGTTATTAATTGGAACGCGGTTAGAAGGTATATTGTTTACTTATTATGAGCTAGCGATGTTATTAATTGGAACGCGGTTAGAAGGTATATTGTTTATTTATTTGCTAGAATCTTATAAAGTTCTCATTAGCCTAGGTATACGGATGTAACCTTATGATGTTACAAAGAAATACTTAAATAGAGTATTACTATTCGAATAAATGATTATCATTATATATATTCATAATATTATTCACTTTAACGTATACATAATTATGTAGATAAAGGTATACAAATCAATGTACGAGTACAACTTAACTCTTAAGTTTTGCCGAAGGTACTACCCGAACTTGAGTCTCGTTGTTTTAACTGTGAAATTAATTGTTATGTATGATCTTGAATTTTAAAGTTCCATTATGGTTTACGAGAAGAGCGAGCAGATTAGCAATCTACATTGATAACAGGATCCTATGATTTTTATGACGGAGGAGAACGCGCTGTAGGGTCTGGATGGTGTTGACCTTACATGAAAGATGTTGTTGTTGAAGTAGTTGTAGATAGGTACCACAAGTTGTATGGTACCACACTGAGTCTATCGCTAAGTTCACTGATAGGGTAAGTTAGAGTTTTATGCCAGTTAGTTATAATGAGCACGACCACAAGATTCACAGTTAAAGTTAAGTTTAATATAAGAAGTTTAGTACAAAGATAAGGTGGCAAATCTTCCTTTGATAAGTGTGTCTCCCGTAATAGTAGGTCAAGTACTGAAGTATGTAAGTAATAAAAATACGACAGTCAGAGGTAAAATGCAGCGCGTGCAAAATGACGCGTGCGCTATTTAGTTTAGGTATGTATGGTGAAACCGTACACGCGCAGTTTTTTACACGACGACGCCGACGCACTAAACCATGATGCTAATTCTCATTCTGGTCAGAGCCTCTAGCTCTGATGCTAATGAACTATTTCCACAAAGCACAACGGAAATACAAAATCATTTGACGACCTCGGTGGCGCGGTGGGCGGAAGTCCACCTGCGACGCAGGAGGTTGCGGGTTCGTTTCGCGCCTTCGGCCAAATGTTTGTACCTACGATTTGCAAATATCCGTTTCTAGTCGTTTTCAATGTATAATTAAAAAAACTGCGTGGATTGTATTATGTACAGTGCGCGTCACAATTAAGTATCCCCCTATCTCAATGTATGTGGGTTCAAATCCTGTCAGCGATCGTTGGAGATTGGGTGATCAAAACTACATGTTTTTTATAATTTTCCATTTTCTTTTCATATTTTTGACGTTTCTAACAAAAATTGTATGTTCTGTATCATTAAAATGTAATTTTTGTATAAATTGTTTCATTTTCATTTCATTTTCATTTGGTAACCTTACTTAAAATTCGATGAATTCTTTAATATCAACTTGGCCTTGCGGTAGTAACCGGCAAATGAATGCAAGACAAGACAAGAGTGATAGGGTTCGAATCTCGTGAGCGGTGATTCGTTTTTTTTTTATCAATCTTTTTTCTTTGCAATATGTGAGATTTTTTGTTGATATTATTCTTTATGGGCTTAATTGCAAGTTAATGAAAAAAAAAACAAAAATTACAAAAAATAATATTCCATAAATGTCTACAATATTATACAATAACTACTACGTATAATTTATGATATTATACCGAAATAATTGTTTTGATAAACCATAATAACAAATAATATCTGTAAACAGTGAAAGGTTTTTTATAATAGATTGTGATAATTTATTCAAAAATAAAGAACATTGGTAACAATATTTCGATCTCTCGCAAAATATGCACAAAGCAAACCACACGAAATAAGACGAGTGACAATTACTTTGTTCGCTACAAACGACAAAGTCAAACCCTACCCGCATCCATAAAAAAAATGTAAGACTTGGCATTAAAAATGGGGACTAATTAGACCGATAGACAAAATTGGACACGTTGTTCCATCAGTTAAATAGCTCAGTTGATCTAATGCCGAGAATTCGAGTCTCCATTTAAAGGGTGGGTGTGGGTGGTTCGATCCTTAGCGGCTTGATAAGTTTTTGCTTTGAAAATTAGTCGCAAGCGAATAGAAGTTAGAAAATATTTTGTAGACAAGGGGGATACTTAATTCTGACGCGCACTGTACATCAGTTATCTAGTAGTCTAGTATCCATAACACAAGCTCTTGAGGCTTGAGGCTGGACATCGAGCACATACCCTGAGGCTGGACATCGAGCACATACCCTGAGGCTGGACATCGAGCACATACCCTGAGGCTGGACATCGAGCACATACCCTGGATATGTGCTCGATGGGGCTAGATAATTATGAATTGTCCAGCATTATTTATATTTATTGTGATAACAGGTATAATTTGAAATCACAACTAACACACTTCGAAACTAACACTTAAGGCCGATCCGCACACAACAGTGCCGGCACCAGGGTTGCCAACCAAAGAATTTTTTTCCTCGTACTATGCAGCTTAAAATCTCGTATTAAGGCTTTCGAACCTCGTACTTGCCTCTAAAAGGTAACTGAACCAAAATTAATGCATATCAAACTGTTGAATTTAGGACGTTGTACACAACGAAATAAACTATTGCAAGTTTCTACTAACTAAAACATCACTTTGTATTAAATTAATCCTTAACATTACTATCGTAAATAACTAATGAACGAGATTTGTTTGTAGGTTCAAAACTTTGCATAGGTACCTATGTACTTTTAGTCTCAGTTTTCATTTCCAAATATTATATCAGGAACATCCTCGTTCTCATCGTTTTTCTTTTTATTTTTGCACGAGATTTTTATTTATTTTGTGAAGATACACCTCTCTGGTTGGCGCTAAGACATGTGTGATCAAGGCGACAGACAAATAATGCGAAGAATAATGCGATAGACAATCATCATTGTAAGTGTTATGTTATGTCAAAATCTCGTACATAATTGTACGAGGTTGATAAGTGCCCTCGTACCTCGTACGGAAGACCAAAAATCTCGTATTTGTACGAGGAACCTCGTACGGTTGGCAACCCTGGCCGGCACGTGACCGACAGTTCCGTGAAGTGCTATTCATACATGTCAGTACCCGTACAGTGAGTTTGCAGCAGTTTCACGTTATTCAATTCACTTTTTGTCGTCCATCTTGAAATACTGCGACCGTCGTCAGGCAAAATATTGTCCGCTAGAAATTCACGTCGGATCACGGCGAGCGTCGGCGCAGCACTGACATCACTGAACGTCACTATCACTGACGAGTACGGATAGCGTCATACAAAAGGTATGCTACAATATTATTTTTCACTGACACTGATGGATACGTTACTGATCGGCCCGTGCCGGCACTGTTGTGTGCGGATCGGCCTTTATTATTGAAATTTTGTGATATTATTTCCTTAGCCTTCAATAACCAAGCATAGAAACAATTTTAGTACCTACCTAGATAGGAAAAACGACTCAAAATTCTCCTTTTTATGTCGTTAAGTTTGAAATCGTTAGATACGCCCCGAGCCCCGACCGCCGCCGCCGCCAAGCCCAAGCACTGTGGCTGTGGCCAAGCCTTGAATGTGTGCGTTAACAAAAGGCCGACGCATGCACACTACTATTAATGAGCAGTTACTGAGAGCGTTTTCCCACGACGACGCGATGCGATGCATGTCATACATTTGTATGAACCTGTCGTGCTGTGCTGTGCGGTGTCGTTGCGTGTGTTGACGCCCGGAGTCGTCACCGCATTTTGTCACGCGTTCAGCGGGAGAGCAAAGTGTATGGAAATCCATTTCTAACTAGTACTATATAATAACTCTATGGAATTTCTAACGCGTTACTTTTTTTAATTTCTAAAATAGGAGCCGGTAGCTATGGTTATTTTCATATTTCTACTTCGATCAAAAATAAGGAGTTCGCGGCCTCCCCCGTAGATACCTAGAGCCTTACAAAAATGTCACTCAAAATTGGGTTCGTTTTGTTTTGACGCAGACAGTTTGCGCAGAGCCTGACAAGTTTTTTCCATACGGAACAAGAGATTGGTGGAGTCGAATTCATTTTATTTTATTTTGTAAGTAGGTAGGTACCTACCTGAGAATTATATACCTACCTACTCAGTTTATTTTCTATAAGGATTAATTAACAGAATTCAGGTAAAGATAACGAATCATTTATTGATGAAACTATAAATTGGTGTCTCAACAGTAGGTATCTATACAAAAGGGTCATTTCAGACATACAATAATTTAAACTTACAATACAATTTCAGGCAGGCACTCTAGATTAAAAAGAACTGGTTCCTGTCTGCGGCTTTGCACGAGTTTTTTTTTACGGGAAAAAAATAAACGTTTTATAAATTCATACTTCTGGTAGGTAGGTAAGAACCTAGTCTTTCTTTTATTAGAGAGTCTAAGCAAATGAAATTTTAGGGCGGGCCAACTAATTATTTTAAAAATCATCAACTAGTAATATTAAACTTATTTTTATGAAAAATATATTAATACATACTATAAATGAAAAAAAAAATTTAGAAGAAATAGCCTCTCCATTTATCAATTTAGAACAAAATTAATATTTTAACATAGGCAAACCAAACAACAATATTTTATGCTGATTTCACAAGTATATGACTCACATCTCAATATACGGGTAAAAAATATATATAAACTTACTGAAAATAAGAAATTCCATCCTTTTTCAGCACTTTGGACGAGTGATTCTTGCATTTTTTGTACCCATGCTTTTTGTCTGAACGCTAAAATGACACTAGTTGAAAAGCTTTCCTAACATATCAAAATGTTTCTCTTTTGCTGCTGAAGGTTGTGGCGTGCGCATTGTGAATCTAAGGGGGGCCGGCAAAGCCGGACATTTTTGATCGATGTATTTCTATTCGGAACAATACTTTTGAAAAAAGAACCGTGTCAAAATCGTACGCGCGTATTTATTGCGTACGATTTTCACATAATTAGTTTACATTTTCAATTTACACGAGTGATTTTGAAGTTTTTTCCTCGTAGGTGTAGTATAAAGCACTATACATCACTCGGGATAAAGTGCGATTCCAACCATGCTGTCCTGCTCAGTTCGAATCCGATCTGAGCGAGACAGCATGAGAGATGACATTACTATCAATCCCATTATTTATGTACGCAGGTAACAATAAATAAACAACTCATGAGAATCTCATGAGTTGTTTATTTATTGTTACCTGCGTACATAAATAATGGGATTGATGTCTTACGTAGCTACCTAGTATACCAGTAGAGCTTGAGTCAACGACAGCTGAGGAACGCTGTTGATTGTGTTTGTGTTGTCAGCAGATATAAGTGTTCTTTACCTGTAGGAAGTTCCGAGTGAGAAGCCGGCAGGTGGAATGTGGCAGGCAGGCCAGTACCTAAACAAACCGCCCAGACTCCATCTAAAAACCACTTTGTCTGTTGTCGTGTGTTTTTGTCAATTTGAGATCGTTAGTTGAATCAGTAATGCTAACAATTACGAGTATGTTTCAAATGAACGCTAAGCATGCACTACCTATACGAGGGGAAGTATTCTCGGTATCCAAACATTTTTGTTAGTTAAGAGGGTAGTTTCTGTCTATGGTTCTCTTATGACATTATCCAATGTGACAATCAGAAAATTTCGTCTATTTACCGCCATTCGTTTTTTCACAATCGTAATTCGAGTGCAACAACATGTCTGATGCGAAAATGTTGACCAAAATCTGACAACTACTGGCGTCTTACTCCTCCACGACGAAGCACCGGTTCACACGGCGCGCGTTGCTAAAGCTGCTACGCAGGAGTGTGGTTCCCAAGAAATCAATCATCCACCTTGCAGCCCAGACCTACCACCTAGTGACTATTTTTTGTTCCCGAAGCTGAAAAAAGAGATTCGTGGATTTGGAGCGATTTTCCGACGATGAAGAGCTCAAGGCGGCCATTAATGATCACTTTTCCGAGAAGGACGAAAATCTTTATTTGGAGGGTATAGAAAATAAGATTTCCCGCTGTCAAAAGTACCTATATTCAGCTTGCAGGTGATTCTTTTCTTTGATATTCATACCGAGAATACTTTGAACGGCCAAAACCACCCATTACAATATACTTACCTCAGCGTTGTCATTACTTTTTAACCGACTACCGACAGGGGAGGGTTATGAGGTTAGCACCCTATTTTATTCAATTATTTTTGCTGTTTTTATTAAGTTTCTAGGTACTCGTAAAAACTAAAATTGAAGTTTGTGGTTAAACGTGTAAAGGCAGCAAGAACCATCAAGAGTTGGTTATGCTTGAAAAGGAATCGGAAACTTGTATTTTAGTAGCCCCAGCGCCGCACGCCGTACGCCGCACCGCACCGCACGCCGTGGCGTCTGGGCTGAAGGCCACGTGCTCATTTACAAACGAGCACAGATTCACAAAACCGAGACTATTTACCGGTACAATAAATGCTCTATCTAAGAGTAACGGAGTAATCTATACTATGTGAACCAGCCCCCGGGTTCCAGAGATCTGATACCTTCTACTAACGAGTAATCTATACTATGTGAACCAGCCCCCGGGTTCCAGAGATCTGATACCTTCTACTAACGAGTAATCTATACTATGTGAACCAGCCCCCGGGTTCCAGAGATCTGATACCTTCTACTAACGAGTAATCTATACTATGTGAACCAGCCCCCGGGTTCCAGAGATCTGATACCTTCTACTAACGAGTAATCTATACTATGTGAACCAGCCCCCGGGTTCCAGAGATCTGATACCTTCTACTAACGAGTAATCTATACTATGTGAACCAGCACCCGGGTTCCAGAGATCTGATACCTTCTACTAACGAGTAATCTATACTATGTGAACCAGCCCCCGGGTTCCAGAGATCTGATACCTTCTACTAACGAGTAAACAATCCAAAGACTGGAGTAAACGGTACATGTTTATTATAAGGATATTACAAAAACATTGATAAACATTTGTAAAATGGAAGATCGGAGGTAGAATGATTCAGTTGTTATAGAAAGTTAGATGGTTGGTTGAGTTTAATCATTTCATTAAACAGACTCCCTTAACGACTCTTTCGAAACTCATAAAGGTCACTTTCATTCACTTGATACTTGAAAGGAAATACGAGTATGTGGGCCGAATTACAACAAGTACTTAGTGTTCATGATACAAATACAAAGGACCTTATCATATGTATTCATCGACATTTCTTTCTGAAGGGAAACTGGACCATTTAACTGGTCAGTTTCACTATAAATATGCTCCAATGTTCTACAGAGCTATAGAGACGTGAATAGTGGCGACTACCATGCTATATCTACATTAATAATAAATAAAATAAAATAACAATTTACTATGACAACAAAAATAATGTAAAAAATAATCTATAAAAATATATGCATTAATCTGAAATTCTTCACTCAAAATATAAGGATCAACTACATCTGGATAATCGCCATTATTTAAGGCATCTATTGCACTCGATTATTATTATAATCCTTAATATAAGTGTAGTTATATGTTATCCAAGGCATACGCTGATGTCTCTTACAGTTTGTGGTGGTCGGGCTGGCCCACGGCGGCCAGCGTCTTCTTGATGCGGAGCGCGGTCAGCCTCGCCGCGGGGTTCTGGTACCAGCACTCCTTCATCACCTTCGACATTGCCGACAGGACCTGCAACCACCACCACAACATTTTATATATGTACTTGGGGTTGGGAGGTCGAGATCAAGTTTGAGCCTGAGTACAGACTCGTACACCCAGTACAGTTTGAGCCTGAGTACATACTCGTACACCCAGTACAGTTTGAGCCTGAGTACAGACTCGTACACCCAGTACAGTTTGAGCCTGAGTACAGACTCGTACACCCAGTACAGTTTGAGCCTGAGTACATACTCGTACACCCAGTACAGTTTGAGCCTGAGTACAGACTCGTACACCCAGTACAGTTTGAGCCTGAGTACAGACTCGTACACCCAGTACAGTTTGAGCCTGAGTACAGACTCGTACACCCAGTACAGTTTGAGCCTGAGTACAGACTCGTACACCCAGTACAGTTTGAGCCTGAGTACAGACTCGTACACCCAGTACAGTTTGAGCCTGAGTACATACTCGTACACCCAGTACAGTTTGAGCCTGAGTACAGACTCGTACACCCAGTACAGATTGAGCCTGAGTACAGACTCGTACACCCAGTACAGTTTGAGCCCGAGTACATACTCCAGAGAACTATTTAACGAGGGAAAATAAAATATTTAACGAAGAAATAGAGAAAACCCAGCGCATGTCCTCGAGCGCCGGGTCGGGCGGCACGGCCTCGTAGTACGACTGAGAGTGTCACTTACCGCATCAGAGTGCCAGCGGTTGGGTATGGTGGGGCGGCGCTTCTCGCAGCAGACGACCCGACGCATGTCCTCGAGCGCCGGGTCGGGCGGCACGGCCTCGTAGTACGACTGAGAGTGTCACTTACCGCATCAGAGTGCCAGCGGTTGGGTATGGTGGGGCGGCGCTTCTCGCAGCAGACGACCCGACGCATGTCCTCGAGCGCCGGGTCGGGCGGCACGGCCTCGTAGTACGACTGAGAGTGTCACTTACCGCATCAGAGTGCCAGCGGTTGGGTATGGTGGGGCGGCGCTTCTCGCAGCAGACGACCCGACGCATGTCCTCGAGCGCCGGGTCGGGCGGCACGGCCTCGTAGTACGACTGAGAGTGTCACTTACCGCATCAGAGTGCCAGCGGTTGGGTATGGTGGGGCGGCGCTTCTCGCAGCAGACGACCCGACGCATGTCCTCGAGCGCCGGGTCGGGCGGCACGGCCTCGTAGTACGGCGGCTGGTACTCGTCGGGCAGCGCGCCGCAGCGACGCCCCATCTCCCACAGCACGAGACCGAACGAGTACACGTCGCTGCGTTTGTATGGATCGAACTGGCAGGTGTCCATCGTCTCGTCCAGTACCTGCAGTTTCAAAGAATGTACTTCGTCAGCGCCGCGTGATTGTTACCAATATCAACCAGCTCCTGCCCGCGGCTTCGCACTTTCCTTCCGGGATTCAAAGTTAGTCTATGTCCGTCTCCGGGATATCATCTATCTCCACACCAAATTTCATTAAGATCCGTTCTGCCGTTAAGATGTGAAAAGGTAACAGACAGACAGACAGAGACCGAATTACTTTTGGGATTTATCATATTATTTATACATATATATGGATGCTTTGGGCCTGGATAATGTTAAAGTTCCGGCGGGAGGCGCCCGCGCCGGAACTTGACCGTGCGAGCTGCAACAGCGCGCGTGGAGGCTCGTTACCGGAGGCCTATGCTCAGCAGTGGGATATAACGTAGCCTATCGTATCGATCATAATATCATTGCACTCATACCAAAAAACTCCTAAATCTTACACTATATAGGTACACAAGCCAATCTCAACATGTCACAACGCAAAAATACAAGATTCTCCTTTAAGCGTCGTATTTGCAACATGGTTATCAGCACTAAGCATTGACGCAAGCTCACATCGACAACAAGTCGGTTTCCTTTTAAACAAATTATCAAAAAGACACAAACTCTCACTTAATAATAATAATATTATAATATCATCATCATATACCTATATCAGTCCACTACTGGACATAGGCCTCCCCTAATGAGCACCATAGCGCCCTGTCTTCAGCTTGCCGCATCCAGCATCTGCCAGCAGTCTTTCGCAAATCGTCCTTCGACCTGGTCGAAGGGCGTCCTACACTACGTTTGCTGAGTCGCGGTCTCCACTCAAGAACACGGTTACCCCAGCGGTTATCGGTTCTTCTCGAGATATGGCCAGCGTTAAAGTATATTTTATACAATACATTTTTTAATTCAGCCCCGACACAAAAAGGGTTGTTACAAGTTTGACGGGTGGATCTATGTGTATGTGTGTGTATCTGTCTGTGGGTTGTTGCGGCATCGTAGCTCCCTAACGGATGATTTTGATTGTTTATTTTGTCAAAAGCAGAGCTTGATCGAGTGTAAAGCATGGAAGGTTTGCCAAGAGTGTGAAAATTAAAAACAATTTTTTTTCGTTAAATTCCTCTACCCGTGCCGCTAGTACATAAATAAATAAGCAAACACGGTACAGTTTGAATGAAAACAAATTAATTAGAATTATGGCTGAAGTAGAGTAGATTTTTAAAATTTAGAAATAGTGTTAATGTGTAAGTCGACCATGAATGCTATCTGGTGCCCGTAACATAATGTGTGAGTACAGAGAGAGTCACCTCGGGCGCCATGTACCGCTTGGTGCCGACGCGGTTGGTCGAGGGCACGTCCACCGAGTCGTTGGCCACGTTGTGCCGCACCGCCAGCCCCAGGTCCCCGATCACGCAGGACAGGTTGCTCTTCACCAGGATGTTCTTCGACTTCAGATCGCGGTGAGCGATCGCCGGCTTGCCTGGAAACAAACACTCTTATGAAAGCATTTCGTATAACCAGCAACATTGACAAGGAGCCGCAGCGCGACCGCACCAGAACGAAACTCTAAACTCTAACTCTTTTATACTTTACTAGGTGTTACTCGCGACTTCGTCCACGTGGCATTTGATTTATCAACTTATCCATATAGACTTTGGACTGTACATTGTTCCAAAGAGGAGTGTGATGTCACAGGATCTGGACAGCCTAAGTTGGCTGTCCAGATCCTATATCGAAATATAATTATAGAAATATTGTTTAAATTGTTCTCGCAATAGAGCCATGTTTTCACGTAGTGTATGGCAAGTCGCACCGCCCTCTTGCTGGTACTAAATATCCTGGAGATCGAAGGTATGAATAGTCGGTTTATCACGGCATGATAACGTTCGTCATTGATAGCTCGGACGCTTTATCGAAAAATAGAACTGCAGAATGGACCATATTAACTGCAGTTACGAAAATGAACACGCCTAGTATGTTTATATTAACAGTGATGTTTCTAATACATTGTTTTCCTTATACAGTGTTTTTTTAACTGCGACAGTACGGGGGAACTCATAACCAGAGGAGAAATAGGCGCAGTTTCTCTTGAAATATCAGTTCATTTTTGGAGAAAAATATTTTGGCATTAAAATTTTTTTGGTCAAGCGTGAGTAGCGCGTTAAAATGAATCAAGTTGGTAATAGTAATTTGTTATACAAGAGTGCAAAGTTTCTTTTTAACTGCGTGCTCAATTTTGATGACCGAGCAAGCGAAGGATTCAAAACCTACTTCAAAAATCCTGAGCGTTAGCGAGGGAGTCAAAAGAGCACAAGGATAAAAATCTTTGCACTCGAGTGCAACACGTAACTTTTCATCCCACCTCAGCGAGGAAATAACTGAATGCAAACAAAGAAAATTAAATAAAAAGTACACCAAGAAGGTTACGAGTCTGAGTTTTTAACAAATTAAAAAAGGTTGCATGATAAATTCGGCACCATGGAGGTAGAAGTGAATAGGTTTAATGATGTTTTGAATCACAAACTTAGGGCACACTATGTTCTAAATTCAAATTTACTTTATCCTCTAGAGGATAAAAACGGCTTTTGCGCTCAGATATCGAACAGCAAAAATACTCTTTCCGAGATGGGGGGATGAAAAAGCTTTTTTGTGATGCCAATCGACTCAGTCCTTTGTAGGGATCATTTTATTGTATCGAATGAAAAAAATCTGAGCAGCGGAAGTGAAAGAGCCAAATTTAATGAAATGTTTTCTCAAACAACAGGACGAAGCAAAATTCCTCCAAGAAACATTTTTTAAAATTCTAATAGCACATTAAAGAAGTATTAATAGTGTAGCGTGTGATTTAGGCCGCACATGGAGCTACTCGGACACGAGGGAACTAATCAGTAATTGTAATTACAAACTAGTTACAAACTGTTCCTCGCACACGCACTCGACGCGCACCCGACGCGCACCCGCGCATCTCGTCCTCGGACGAATCACCTGGCGTAGGGCCGAGTCTCGACAGATCGCAGCACGACGCTGCTCTACCGAGCACAACACCCCGCCAGGAACGTAAGTCGTCTACAGACTAATCCAAACTCCTCTGGCATGAATCACTCCAAGTCACCGATAAAAGCCTTCGATAAACGGTACACTAACTAACTAACTGACTGACTGACTAACTAACTTACTAACTAATGGAGCTCTCATACAACGAACGTGATTTTTTTGCTCTTTTTACCCGACTACCGACAGGGGAGGGTTATGAGGTTAGCACCCTATGTTTGTTTATAGTTAATGGTACGGAACCCTTCCCGTGAAGGGAAGAATCAACCTTCATAAAACATCACCAAGACGGTTCTATTTTCAAAAAAAAAGATTGACGGAGGACCAAGAAGTCGAGTTTTTATGTAAGAGAACGAATGCTTTGTACGGGCTGATGATTTTAGACAAAAATTAAAAAGAAAAAATACTTTTAAGCCCGAGGTATTAAACTGGAGTTTTAGGCCTGCTGAGCTACACTATTATGATACACTTCTTGAGCAAGAGAAGTGAAAATAATAATATTCCATTGATATTCACTAGACGATGTTCCTTAGCCGTCGCGTCGCTGATCTAATACGCCTACTCAAACATTGCTACATTGTATAACTTCCACACTGACAAATCATTAAATATACCTCCTATACTATATTTTATAACAACACTTATAATTAGGTATTTGCTATTCTCTTTGTATGCAATTTAGTGAAAATTCTAAAGTACCTAGTGAATGAGTCTGAATGAATGCAAAATAGTAATTAGTGTGGCCCGTAAAAGAAAAGGTGACCGCGATGGGAGAATCATTTGACGGCACCGCACCGCACCGCACCGCACCGTACATTCTTTATTTTAAATAGTTATAGTTTTATTGCGTTTTATCGATAAGTTTTGATTTAGTCGATCCGCTCTTTAACATTTATTTCTCCAATAAGTGGCAACCCTCCAACTGTCAAAGGTAGAATATCATTATTTTTTCTTTTTTACTCAAGAAATGTATCATCATCATCATCAGCCTATATCAGTCCACAGCTGAACATAGGCCTCCCTTAATGAGTGCCATAGCGCCCTGTCTTCAGCTTAAAGAAATGTATACCCAACCAAATTGTTCAAATCATGGGAGGGTGTTGGAAGATGACACTATAAGTGTGTCTTAAAAAAATCGAAGAAGGTTGTCCAGACCGTCACGGACACTTGGAGACGTCAATTACTTCAAAATACAATTAACTTCGTTTGAATAAATTTCATGGGACCGCGACTCGGCAAACGTAGTATAGGAAGCGCTCCGACCGGTGGGATGACGATTTGCGAAAGACTGCTGGCAGATGCTGGATGCGGCAAGCTGAAGACAGGGCGCTATGGCGCTCATTAGGGGAGGCCTATGTCCAGCAGTGGACTAATATAGGCTGATGATGATAAATACATTTGAGGGCATAATAAAATAGGCTGATGTCGTCATCAGCGGCGGCAACAGTCTGCGACGGGAATGTTGCCGATCAACATGTGAACAGACATTGATGATATTCAAATTGAATGAGAACTAGAACGTCTCTCGGAAAACTCATTTCAGTGGTTTATTTTATTTGTATCCCCTTAGTGGGAGAATCCTAACAAATTATATTACTATAGGTACGATTATAAAAGGCATCTCAGAAATAAGCATATATTTCGCGTGCTGGCGTGAACTCTTGTAAAATAGTGCGACTATTTGAAGCAAGCGCAAGAGCGTTTTTTTTTTGTCGAATGGACTAAAATGCTGTTGCGGAATGCACCAATGGGTGAAGCCCGCATCCGGCGGGGTCGGCTTTTGTCTACTGTCTAGTCTAGTATCGAGCGAATCGTCACCTCCGGGTTAGCGACGGCGGCGATTGGGTCAACGCGAACGCGTCTCGCTCGCTCTACGGAGGAGAGAACTCGTGGGAGCAGAGGCTATGTGATAACTGGCTATCGCGAATATCGAGGGATCGTAGTGATCTGAGGCCGTTTCATGATGACGCTGAGTAGCAGTCTTCATGAAGTGGGCGGCGGACTCGAGAAAAACATCTCGAGCGCAGAGGTCTAGTCTCAGAGCAAAGGACTCGCAAGCAGACCTCACCTCACTCATCGCAACAACAGCGTTCTTGTTCTTGTTGTTGTTCAGGGAAACTTTATGTTACTAATGAAACAAATGAAACGAGGCAAGCGCGGGACACGAGCCCCGTCCTCCCTGTGGAGGACAAATGGCGATTACCCAAAATAAAATATATTTGTATCTGAGACACCCCATACTTCAGCGATAAAGCCGCCCATTGTACTTGTGATATGTAATGTCTTTTTGTAATGTTCTTTTTCTGGTGTACAATTAAGTGTTTTGTATTGTATTGTACTTCTTGACTGTCTGTCGTTCTGTCAAACTTTATCGTGATTCAACCATTGAAAGGATCCCTATTGAAAGTAGTTGATGGTTGTCCCGGGAGACGCTTCGAGCAGGACAGCAGGAGACACAGCCCCGATGCTCACTTGTTCGATGCTCACTTGTTCGATGCTCACTTGTTCGCTGCTGGGTGGACTTTAACACTCATTTCATTTTCATACTTATATCATTTTTCTTTGTGTTTATTTATTTGAGTGACATTCTGTATGTAATAGTTTATGTAAATTGTAGTGTTGATTTGTTTTATTTTAACAAATTAAAGTAATTGGTTCTAATAACCGTTTTAATTAAATAAATACATATTAATAAGTAGATGCGTTTGAAAAGCTTCAACGTAATGGAGCGGCCCGGCCGCCATCACGACGCGACCAATACTAAAATGATGTTATTTTTACAATCAGTTGAGCGGCTTTTGTCGGATAGTTGATAGACCTTCATTGTTTTTCGTGCACCTATACCAGTAGTGGACGCTTGTACTTGTTCATCGCTCTTTGGCGTTGACCGTCTCTACTTTTTTAGCCGGTAACACTGATCACGTGATCAGGCAATATAGGAATACTAAGAAGGCGAAGGCCAGCCATGCCCTACCGCTACAGAGTCGGTACAAATAACTGAAAGAGAAGTTAGAGAGTAGGCTAGGCATGTCAAGTAGTATAGTGCACAAGTGTGGACGCAAACACAGGTTCACTCTCTACGTCAGGCGCAGGAGCAAAGGTTTAGCGTGCCTTCCGACACACGGCCTGTAGCTGTAACTGTGACTGACACGATCGAGGAGAGGTCAGGCGCAGCACCAACGGCTAACGTGCTCTCCGAGGCACGAGGATGTTTCCTGAGTGCGTTCTACTAGCTAGTGTGTATTATGGGCGAGGCGTGTGTCCAGCAGTTGAGCGGTGAACAGTAAGAGATGTAGACTCACCCTTAGTCCCGACGATGTCCATGTGCAGGTGCGCCAGGCCGGTAGCGATCGACAGCGCCATCTTGACGAGAGTGTTGGAGTCGATGGTCCGGGTCGAGAGGAAGTCGAACAGGGAGCCGTTCTCGTGGTAATCCGTCACCAGCCACAGCTGCGTCCATGTCCCGTTATCTAACAAATATTATTATACAATGTGTATTTTCGAACCTTGATCAAACGAAATGTGCGAATACACGACATAAATTTATCGATAAATATCGGATAAAAAAAATTATATGTTGACTATTAAAAAAAAGCCGATTTAATAATTTTTTCATGAAAACTACTTCATCTGGTTTATTCTTCGTTTCTGTTTAAGTAAACGGTGTATTTTATTCATAGTCTCATTTGAAAGCTAAATAGTTCACCTAGCTAAGAAAATAAAATAAAAAATCGGTATATAAGCCTAGTAAACATTTTTTTTTTGAAGAAATTTAACAAAAGCATCGATTTTTATTTTATTTTTGATCTGTAACTTTAAAACTGGATTATTGAGGTGTACTTTTTTGCATGTTGTATTAAACTTCATAATTTATTCTACAAATCCTCCAAAAAATATGGGTCTACGTTTACCAATATTTTAAATTTTACTTTATTATTTATTGTTGATTTTGAATAGTTCTCAGTAAGCAAGCATACCTATATCAAAAGGCTGATTTTTAAATATTTTAACTTTATGTTGTTGATTAGAATACTTCTGTGTGTGTAAAGCATTAATCAAACGACTGTGACTTTTAAGAACTTTAATTTTACATTGTTGATTTTGAATAGTTCTAAGTAAATCAAAATAACCCAATAAACATAAGTATCATATAACCAAGGTGTTTCATTTTTGTTTATCTTAAGTAAGTTTTGTACACGGGTTTGAAATTAGACAATAGATTTTTTATTTAAATTAGTAATGGGCCCAGTCGACTAAAGAAAAGTAATAAATTAGATGCATTAGGTCAACTGGCCCCGTAGGGCCAGTTTTTTCCGGGGCCAGTCGACTAAAGAGCCCTCTTTTCGTTGTCATGTTATTCGCCATTGAATTAGGTACTTTCTGCCTTGTACAAAGATCAACAGACAACAAATTATACAAGGCAAGATAAGATGAAACGGAACGAGGCCTTTGCCCAACAGTGGGATAATAACGGTGGATTAAGATAAGATAAAGTAAAACAAAATTTTTAGTTATGCTATCAATTAATTTATTGATTGTTCAAAATGTCCACCATTTTCCTCAATGCATATCGTTGCACGTAAAGCCACACTGCGCGTTGTTCTTTTTAGTACATCGCGATCGTTTCTTATTTGATTCGCCGCGGCAATTATTTTTGCAATAGCTCTTCTCTGCTTTCAATGGGAGTACTGTAAACCAGCTGCTTCATGTGACCCCAGAAGTAAAAATCACCGGCCACGCCACTGGTCCGCCTCGTCCGATCCATCTCTCTGAGTAAGTTGCATTAAGATGATCACGCACGATTGTGCTGAAGTGAGCTGGAGCGCCATCATGCTGGAACCACATCCGGCTTCTTGTTTGTAAATCAACATCTTCCATTAAGCCTGGAAAGTCTTCTTGGAGAAATGATTAATAAGCTTGACCTGTCAACCTTGATGGAAGAACAAACGGTCCGATTAAATTATCTCCAATCATACCAGCCCAAACGTTGATTGAAAATTCGACTTGAAACGACGCAGGCCGAACCACCAACGGGTTTTCTTCCTTTGGCGCCCACACGTGCAGGTTACGGAAATTTGTGATTCCAGTCCTGTTAGCTTCGTCGGTCCACAGAATAAGATCACAGAAATTGAGGACAAGACGTCTTTGCCGCAATAGCCACGAACAAAAAACAGCTCAGCCGTTGTAATCTGGCTCGTGTAGATTCTGCACTCTTCGAAAATGGAAGGGGTACAAACCTTCCTTTTTTTAAAAATTCCACACACTGGTATGGGATGTATCCATCTGAAACGCTATTCTTCGGGTACTAGTGGTAGGATCTTGATAGACCAAACGCAGCACTTGTTCCTCCATTTCTGCTGATAGAATGGGAGCACGTTCACGAGGTGGGCGTCGTAGTCCATTCTCACTGAACTCTTGATGCACGGCTATGAATACTCTGTAGTCAATGGCAGGTCTTGTCGGGAAACGCTCATGATATTCTCGCGCGGCAGCACGAGCATTGCCATTGCAAAATCCATAAACATTATGGATATCCGCTAATTCGCGAGCAGACAACGCATCCAACGTAGAAGTCATTACGATAAAAATAATTTAGCGTATTCAGGAATCGATACAAGAATAAACTGAGATACCAATAATTAATTTGAAATGTGTGCGCTGTGATTTATTTTGAAAAAGGAATGCTTATCACTTCCATTTTCAAAGCGTGCAGAATGTAGATTCCTGTTGATCTTTGTACAAGGCAGAAAGTACCTAATTCAAATGGCGAATAACATGACAACGAAAAGAGGTAGACCCATACTTTTTGGAGGATTTGTGGAAGAAATTATGAAGTTTAATACAACATGCAAAAAAGTACACCTCAATAATCCAGTTTTAAAGTTACAGATCAAAAATAAAATAAAAATCCATTTTTTTGTTAAATTTCTACAAAAAAAATTTTTTACAAGGCTTATGTACTGAAATTGTTTTTTTTTAAGCTAGGTAAATTATCTAGCTTTCAAATGGGACTACTTTGAATAAAATACACCGTTTACTCAAACGGAAGCGAAGAAAAAACCAGATGATTTTCATTAAAAAAATTATTAAATCGGTTTTTTTTTAAAAAAATCCGATATTTATCGATAAATTTATGTCGTGTATCCGCACATTTCGTTTGATCAAGGTTCGAAAATACACATTGTATAAATAAATAATGTTCCATAAGTCACACAAAATCATCTAGCTGTTTGTACCTAGGTATAGCTGGTTATGGATATCAGATATAGATACCAGACCTACCTACCACACTAAACGTAATTAAATGCGAGACTTAGTATGTTTGCTACTGGTACCTCTACACGTTACCAATACTGAACAGATCGGTCTGAAATTGAACCAAGGTTGTAGCTCTGAGCCAGGACCAACTACTTTTAGTCCCATAAATCAGTTCCCGTGACATACAGATAACCTCTGAGTAAACGTGTCCCTCGACACAAGGCGGCCCCGCGGAGCCGCGGCGAGAAACTACTTCGTAATACATTACATTCATATTTTTAGCTATAGGTACCTACTTACCTACCTACATAGAAAAGAAAACACCCAGAACAACTATAACAAAGTTCTTGACCGCGTTTGTCTCGAAGCAGGAATGACGGACAGACGGACAAACAGACAACGAAAGCTTAGCAATATAGGGTTGGCACCGTTTGGGTACGTACAGAATCCTGAAAAGGTGCATAATTTTTCGAGAGTCGGTTTCGATTGGACGAACCTCATACGTTCGGTTTCGGTTTGCAAGTCTGACACACACTTGGCCAAAATCAGCATCAGCTGACGTAAAGATCAACAATCAGTGTATAGAAGTTCGCTTCGGCGTGCCCCTGTATGTGCATGTGTAATGTAGACCAGATACTTGCAGGCACTGTCGAATACGCAAAGTGCGTCAGGAGCGCATCGCATTCCCTGTGCAAATTACCTGTTGCTTAAACATTGACGCATACATACACGTTCACACCCAAAAACTTCTCACGAGGGGTGTTGCATCACTTCACTTTGCAACTCTAATTTGATATACTTACTTACAATTTGATATTCTGTCGGTGATACCTACGCGTACGCTACGTGACGAACAAAATGTACAAGTGTAGGTACCTTTTAACCGAGAAACTGATACAAATGTAAAGATGACAATTCAAACTGTACAGGTTTATATGGCATCTGAATAAGAATTTAGCTATTGAAATCAGGGGCCACTGCTGTGACCCTGCCAAGTCGAAAAGACGACCGAGCGGCTACCGCCGCGCCCCGCCGCGCCGGGCGCCGCCACCTTTCGTTACTACCTTCGAAAAAAGTTAAAAAAACCGGCCAAGTGCGAGTCGGACTCGCGCACGAAAGGATCCGTATCTATAAAAACCGCAAAAAAGTCACGCTTGTTGTATGCCCCCCCCCCCCCCCCTTAATTATTAATTTATAATAAGGTCCCGTTTTAGCCAAAGGGTAAAACGGGACCTTATTACTAAGACTCCGTTGTCCATCTGTCAGTCTGTCCGTCTGTTACCAGGCTGTATCTCATGAACCGTGATAGTAAGGCAGTTGAAATTTTCGCAGATGATGTATTTTTATTGCCGCTATAACAAAAAATACTAAAAATTAAAATAAAATAAATATTTATGGGGGGCTCGGCTCCTATACAACTGTAGCGGTATTTTAAAACATGTAGCGCCATCTACCGCGGTGAGGAACCAACTGGATACAATATGGTAGGTGTCGCGAGGAGTCAGTCGATAATTTCATCTTTAAAGGGAGAGAGCGACATCTATGATCAGCGAGACAAAACATTTGAAAGACAGACGAAAAGAAAGTGAATTAAGCAAATTTGGATATTCTCCCAAAGATGGTCAATAGCATTACGAAAATGAATTCACTTTACAACAAAATTAGTAACAAGTTAGTAAAGGAGAGATGTCGGAAGGTCAACCTATCACAGCGCCATCTAGCGAAGGATAGCGTCGAAATAGAAACCAAAAACGATCGAAAAGGTTATAATTATTATGAGGTTCCTTACACCGGTCGTGCGCGAGGTGACATCTATTGATGAGTGAAGCAAAACCGTCTTGCCGCCGCCGCCGCGTGTGAATTGCATCATTGTTTTTGTTGTATTTGTGTATGCACATAACCATAGGCATAGGTACCTTGTCTTCTTTTGTTTTATGCTAATCCGAGTTCAACGATGCCCGGTAAAACACATAGGCCCGTATTATGAAAGCTCGCTCAGTCATCGATCTATGCTTGAGTGACGTTTATGCCACGTTTATGCCAGAAAAGCGTTACTCAAGCATCGATTGATAACTGAGGAAGCTTTCATAATACGGGCCATAGAGCAGTGGATTGGTTGATTGGTTTAGCAATCAAAAAGAGAAATAATAAAAAATATTAAAGATTTAGCTTATTAAAACGGCCAACAGACGAAGAACGTGGGTACGTTACGTTACGTAGGTACCTACTTCATCTACTAAGCCTTATTTTACTTTAGGTAGGTTGATATGATAACTACTAGGATAGGATAGGAACTAGGTAGTGTAACGTCCCGTCAATGCCTATTATTATATGGTGGCGGGTAGCGGCAAATCTTTTAAATAAACCAGTCTAATTGCTCACTCTGGCTTTCATTGACGTCTCATTGGCGACGATTGCGGATTTTTCGAAGAAAAACAGTGACTACGCGTTATAACTAATATAAAAAAAATGCCGATCGGAAAAATAGAACCTTTCAATCTTAATTCAAAACAGTGGCCAGCGTACATTCGCCGCGTAAACCAATATATCACGCTGAATGATATCGATGACAAGTTGAAAGTGCCTATGCTCATTACGGTTGTGGGGGAAGAAACTTATGCACTAATGTGTGATCTGTGTTCGCCTAGTTTCCCGGAAGATAAAAGTTATGAGGATTTGGTGAAATTAGTGACGGAACATTTAGAACCACAGCGTTCCGAAATCGCTGAGCGACACGCCGCCCGCGCCGGCGGCCTCACCAGCGTTCGGCGGCGGCGGCCGGGCCGGCGGCGCGGGGCCAGGCGGCGGCGAAGGCGAGGCGGTAGGCTCGCGCGCGCGGGCTTGCTGGCGCTGTGGCAAGGCGCACGCAGCGGAAAAGTGCCGGTTTAAAAACTATACCTGTGATGAGTGCAATAAAAAAGGGCACTTAAAAGTAATGTGCCAACAAGTGCGCGGTAGTGGTGGCGGTCGGCATAATTATGTAAGTGATGTGGAGTCGGACGTCGACGACGGGTTGTTCAACATTCGAGTGGCTTCTAAAGGTAACCAACCTTATTGTATCAATTTGTCTATTGATAACATTGTTGTGAAGTGTGAAATGGACACAGGCAGTCGTATCTCAGCGATTAGCGAGGAAATGTACGCAAGTTTATTCCCATATAAGATCATTTCGGACAATCTTATTTTGCGCTGTTATTCAGGTTCACAAATGCATGCACTTGGTTACATTGAAGTAGATGTCTGTCTAGGTGAAGTTAGGGTTAAATCTTTACGATTATACATTATAAGCGGTGGAGCACGACCTTTATTAGGAAGGGAGTGGATGCGCGCTTTAAAAATAACACAGATAAATTTCAATCAAATTGTAGACGACAAATTTGTGAACCAATTGTGCAAAGAATTTCCCGAAGTGTTTAGTGATAAGCTAGGTACCTACTTGCAAGCGAACTATTCGACTACAGCTGTTGGACACAGAACCGGTTTACGTTCGGGCGAGGCCGATGCCTCTGGCACTGCGCGCACGAGTCGAGCGCGAGTTAGCACGTTTAGAATCGGACGGCACCATTTACCGAGTAGACTATTCCGACTACGGAACCCCGATTGTACCCGTGGTCAAACAAAACGGTGACATCCGTATTTGTGGGGACTATAAAATCACCGTGAACCCTAAGCTTAAACGTGATTATTATCCGTTACCTCGCATTGATGAATTATTCGCTAATCTGAGCGGAGGTGAAAAATACACTAAAATAGACCTTACGCACGCATACGAACAGTGCATTTTAGCAGATGACTCACAGGCTTACACAGCTATCACGACCCATATGGGTACGTTCGCCTACAGGCGGACCCTCTACGGGCTATCGTGTATTCCCGAGAAGTTCCAGAAAATGATGGAGGAAACTCTGCGCGGGGTGCCAGGGTGCGTTGTGTTCTTAGACGATATTTGTGTAACGGGGCCAAACATTGCGGAACATAACAACAATCTGAGAGCTGTACTCGAACGGTTGCGCGATGCGGGTTTAACGGTTAAGTTTAGTAAATGCCGATTTTTACAGGATAGTGTAAAGTACTTGGGCTTTATTATCAACAAAGATGGTTTACGGCCAGATCCTATGAAGTTAGAGGCTATTTCCAGTGCCCCAAAACCTCAAAACATAACTCAGCTGAAAAGTTTTCTAGGAATGCTAAATTACTATGGGAGGTTTATTCCTAACTTAAGTACCTTGTTGCAACCTTTGCACAATTTACTTAAGAGAGAGGTTGGATGGAAATGGGACTCTAAGTGCGATGATACTTTTGTTAAGGCGAAGCAATTTCTTCTGAGTGAGCGAGTATTAGCACATTACGAAGAGGGTCGGGAACTAGTGTTATCAGTGGACAGCAGTGCGTACGGACTGGGCGCGGTGCTGGCACACCGCTATGCCGACGGCAGCGAGCGGCCGGTCACGTGTGTATCGCGCACTTTGAGCGCGCCTGAACGTAATTACAGTCAATTGGATAAGGAGGCGCTAGCTATTTTGTTCGGAGTTACAAAAAATCACCAATATTTATTTGGAAGGCGATTCATTTTGCGCACCGATCATCAACCACTAACATACATATTTGGGGATAAAGGGGGGATCCCACAAACGGCGGCCAGTCGACTACAGAGGTGGGCTGCGCGACTTGCCGCATATGATTTTGCGATTGAATTTGTTAGATCGGCGGATAATGGGCCGGCCGACGCGTTATCGCGATTACCGCTACCTCGGGAGGGTTGCTTGCCAGTAAATTATAAAGATATAAGGAGAGAAACTGAACGTGACTCATTGTTATCCAAAATTAAAGGCTATGTACTGTTTGTCTGGCCAGCGGTTCCTGGCTGCGACGCGGAAAAACCTTATTTTGCTCGAAAGCAAGATTTTGTGCTAGATCAAGGTTGCATTATTTATAAATATAGAATAGTGGTTCCACAGGTGTTGCAAAAGAAAATACTAGAAGAGATACATGAAGGTCACTTAGGTATTACCAAAATGAAAAATATATATATAATTATAGAAAAATATTAATAATATATTAGACGCGCCGCCGCGGGTGCAACTGCACCCTTGGGAGTTCCCGCTGCACCCGTGGCAGCGCTTACACGCAGACTTTGGCGATTGCGGAGGTAAACGGTACCTCATTCTAGTAGACGCATACTCGAAGTGGATCGAGGCGGTTCCTATGAATAATACTACCGCAGAAAAAACGATTCAGGTTTTACGTAGTATTTTTGCACGATTTGGTTTACCGTCGCAGCTTGTAACCGACAATGGCCCACCATTCATGTCTCATGAATTTAAGGTATATTGTACAAGTAACTGTATAAAGCACACAACATCGGCTCCTTATACACCTCAGGCGAATGGTGCGGCTGAAAACGCCGTTAAAACTGTAAAAAAAGCTATTAAAAGAGCCCTGTACGAAGGTCTCGACGTAAACGCTGCTTTAAGCAAATTTTTGTTTCAATATCGTAACTGTGATCATGCTACTACGGGAGTATCGCCGGCGGTGGCCTTACAGGGGCGGCGCCTGCGCAGTCGGCTGGACGCGTTGCGGCCCGACCGGGCGGCCGCAGTACGCGAGCTCCAGGAGCGCCAGGTCGCACGCGCGGCAGGCGTTGATAAAGACTTTGAGGTAGGGGACGCGGTCCTAGCTCGTGACTACACGCAGAGGGGGGACAAGTGGGCCGAAGCCACGGTTGTCAAGAAGACAGGTCCCGTCTCATACAAAGTTAATATAGGCAACGGAGTAGAATGGCGTCGGCATGCCGATCAAATAGTTTCAACGCAAAAGAATCGGTATTCATTATCGCGGATGAGCGGCGCGGCTGTCGAGAGTAAGTTGACTTCCAAAGACTATGAACCTGAGGTTGATAAGGGGACCGATAACGAGGGCGTAATTGAGGACACGTTATGCGGTGAAGACCACGCAGACCAACCGCAGGAACCACCGCGGGACATGGTACAGTCGCCGCAAGAGTTGTTTAACCGGGCGGGAACCGCGTCGTTAGCGTCCCGCCTCGGCGCGGGCGGCGACGACGACGGCGGCGGCCCGTCCCGCCTCGGCGCGGGCGGCGACGACGACGGCGGCGGCCCTGCGCTCTCACCGCAGCTCGTGTCCGCCCGTGCACTGCGTGCATTAAAACGGGCAAAACAATGAAGTACATAATTATCATTTTCTATTAAGATTTTGATGATAAATTTATATTAAAATATTAGATGTTAAGTTGTGCGTGTATCTAGGTTTAATTAGTATAGGTAATTACTGGCTTGGCGGGGAGAAGTGTAACGTCCCGTCAATGCCTATTATTATATGGTGGCGGGTAGCGGCAAATCTTTTAAATAAAACAGTCTAATTGCTCACTCTGGCTTTCATTGACGTCTCAGGTAGGTACCTAAATCACACTACTAATTAGGTAATAACAATGCGAAAGTTTAGATAGATGGATGAGTTTTTGAGATGGGAAAAGGGTTCCTGTTTGGAAATAGAGTCGATTAAGACCAACTACTTTTTTTTTGACAAATGTCATTTTTTGGGCAAACCGTACTTATTTTCAAAATACTAAAAATGACAAAAAAAAATTCTTCAAAATAAAATAGAAGGTTTCTAAGAATAAAACCTTCTAAAGTTCTAACTACAAAAGGAACGGTAGCTACCCTTATGGGGCCAAAAATTTGCCCCACCCTGTATATCTGAAGCAACGATGGTGCGGTGCAGTGTTTTTGGATGTAAAAGTGACGGTGAACGAAAAGTGCCGAATTTGTCATTCCAATCGTAAGTTAAGTAAGGCTCGTTTGACTTCAAAAAAGGTTCAAAATTTATAGTTTCATAGATTTCCGTACAGACAAGACTCAAAAACTATGTTTTAAAATAATTCTAATTTAAATAACCTAAAATTACGAAAATTTAGGGTTGTCTGCACTCGAAAATAAAATTCCCCAAATGTCGTGGCGCATTGAGATATGAATGAGATATTTACGTTTGCTTTGGATAGAAGCCACGGGTCGCAAACATTGGGAGCCCAAAAATATTTAATAATATGTGCAAATATTTTCATGAAAATCGTGAACAAAAAAGAAACGCGAACGTATCTGTTTCCTTATGCTGTTCCAAGACTGGTAAGTAAAATAAATAAATATATAAAAAGAATGTCTGAGTGCTACGATGGGTGAGACTGTTTGAGATTTGGATAAAAAAATTATACCTACTTTGTGTTTTAGTCTACCCTCTAATCAAATATTAAATCTAAAATAATTAAATGGTATTAGGATTTGGTGTTACTAATATTACTGACTATTTTTAACACTATTACTAGTACGTACTATTTATAATTTTCATATTAATGCTTCAATATTTTATTTCAGGCATGTTAGATAAATACTACGGAAAAGTTACGTGAGGAAAATCACAAGAAGAGAAAGAGAAATACAATGCAGTATAAATAATACCACCAGTGTAAATTAGTAAGTTGGTACCTATGTACCGTTTAATTAGTGTTTGTACAATTTTATTTATTAAGTACATGGTATTTTATAAAATAGTATCTTAATTACTAGTATTAGTATTAAGGTGCTAATATATTATTTATATAATTGAATAATATAAGACTGAAAAAAGGTACATTTTGATAAGTTGGGTAGCCAGGTACTTACCTATAGAAATATTTGGATTAAGGCTCTTTGATAGAAATAAAGACTGATTGATTTGTGATCCTATGATTTGTGGAGAATAAATATATTGTAATCGTCTTAAAGACTGGCCATTATTACATAACAATTATAACAGAATATAAAATATTTGGATACATCATAGGCAAGGACGTAGGTAATATTGTGTAGTAAAAAGTGTAATTTAATTTGGTTTTCTCTGCACTTTTTACCTGAAGTATAATTTAAAAGTGCTTTTGAATTTCGTATTATGGTTGTCTTATTTTAGCAATACCTTATGTGTAAGATTTAATTACTTAGAAGAAATGTGATGTCCAAAGTGCAATTTTTACTGTAAGTCTGTGCCTGGTTAGTGTTGTTTGTATTTATTTTAGTATTTGAAATGATGTCTACTTACACGTAGCTCTTATTATGTGGCGGTGGTGGTAATAAATTTAAACGAAAAATAACATTGTTTTATTTCTATGCTCATTAAATTAAAAGTTAACCTATTCCCGCATACGTAGGAACCTAATTTAATGATGTATGATAATAAAATACCACCACCAGACATGAAATTACAAACCTAAAGACAGGGTAAAAAAATTGTATGGCAACACCAGTTCGTATACTCCTTTTTGCGGCCACGCATGCCACTCATCTAATTAAAATACTCCATCTACGTACTACACCCTGACCTGTGTCTGTTTGTGAGACAGTGTCGCGCGCGCGTAACGACATGTGTAGCGTACACGATAACCTTGATCGTCTGAGTGGTCAGAAGAGGATGCAATGATGTTCGGTGTGGAGTGTTGCGTTACCTTTGTTGTCAGCAGCGATGAAGCCCAGTATGTTCTCATGTCGCAGCATCACAGTCTGGTAGATCTCCGCCTCCCTGAACCAGGAGCATTCCTCGCGAGACGAGAATATCTTCACGGCCACGTTCTCCCCGCGCCACCGCCCCCGCCACACCTCCCCGAAACGACCCTTGCCTATTATATCCAACAGCTGGATCTGCCGGGCTATGGATCTCTGCACGAGGAGCGGTAGACCTGTTCCAAACATACATAATGACAATCCTAGTGCTATGAATACTAACTAATAAATAAGTAACTGTTCAAGAACGGAGAATCCTACCTACAACTAACTTTACTAACTATACAATGTTGCAGAGCAAATTGCACCAAATCTTTCCTATTCCACGCGCACTATCAATCAACAAAACATGAAGAGGCGAACCTAACCAGGCCTAGGTCTCAGCTACACACGGGATCCCTGCGGTAACGAACTAGCATTACATCAAATTTAACATTTTTTCTTTGGTTTCTCGAAAGTGAAAACACGATAACTAAAAAATATAGGATACCTAATAAATCTTGAAAGTGCAGTTTCGAGAATAATGTGGTCGAGATTTCAGAAACCCTGCGGTCTATACAAATGACTTAGGTTTAGATTTGTAGGTAATTACTAGTAAGTTGGTTCCTTGAACTAGTTTCTTCATGAGTTGTGTTTGTAAATAAGCATAAAGTAGATTTTTGCCGTACGATTTACGCCGTTCCAAGAACGTTCTTGGAACGGCGTAAGCGCAAAAATCTGTGCGCTGTCCCACTCCTATGAACGAGAAATCCTTGTGCCTTTCCTTGTCCTATGCCTTTCCTTTTCACAAAATGGTGCGCATTGCGCCCTCTTAAAGAGCACACGCCCAGAATCATGAGGCTTCTTGCAAACAAATAATAAGTTGAAGAGCTACGAGATCAGACTGATCACAGACAGATGAACACAAGATGCTTCAAAGTTTTAATCTGTTTTTGGTTGTACCTCATCAGCTCAAGCTCACCTACGTGCACTGTTGACGATGCGTCCTCCAAAACCCCCTGGTGTGGACGCATCGCATCGCGGCTTAGCCTTCATCAGCACACCTTGGCAGGCGGATCAGTGGTCTCACTTGGGGTGTTAGTCCATACGCAGAAGGAAGCTGCTGCCCTTCCTCTGGCACGTATCATTGGTGGGCTCCCACTCTCACGAAATCCACAACAGTTGGACGGGTCGCTATCGGTGCATGCGCATGGCGCCGCGACAAACACACACGTTGTTACGTAAAGGAGGCTAATACCATTTTGGGGGAAACTGCAATAAGCAGAGACGAACACTCACCAGAGCCAGATCCAGAGGTGGTGAGCTCAATCATGTCCTTGATCGTGGTCGTCATCATCGGATGCCTGGTCTCACAGACCGAGTCCTCGGGGAACAGTGGTCGGGAGCCCCGCTTGCTGAGCTTGCGAGACCTCTTCGCCCACCAGAAGCTGATGGCCGCGCATATCCCGACCACCATTAGCACCATGACCCACGGCGCAACGCGCCAAGCCGCAGACGTGCCTCCTTCTTCACCAGAACATCTAGTTATACGTGTGGTAACGGCACACCCATGTGCTAAGACATTTGGTACTGTAATGTCTTACCACTCGGCTGCTATATTCATACATAGTTATACCTCGTTTGAGAAGACGCAGGGCGGCTAAGCGCGGGGTGAGAGGATCCAAGCAGAATATGGGCTAGAAGCAGTGAAAGCTCCGCGTCTTCTTGAACGAGGCTTCACATTCACCCTCCCCTTTATTAGCCCTCTTGCACTTTCATTTGCACGGTTTCTACTCATGCAGCTCAGCGTGCTTAGGACGAGATTTTTATGTTCTTTAGTATTCGAGAAGGAAAACTTTAGCTCCATATCAAATTGTAGTAACGTAGATATCTATTGATATAAAAAAACTCGCACTACATACATACATCATGAGACGCGTGTCGTCTGTCTACCATACCTGCTAATAGCGCTCATCACTCACTTCCAACAATTTGTATGACAAACTCGCACTACATACACACATCATGAGACGCGTGTCGTCTGTCTACCATACCTGCACTCACATTAATTATTTAGTTCTCAGCCAGGAACTGGCCACTGATCATTCAAACTCACCAGGAAAGCAAACGTGCTTCTAGTTCTTCTGAAGACTATTCGAGATAATTATAAATCGTACAAAGTTATATACATAATAACAATAATAAGGTCACCCCCATCACCATCATCATCATCATCAGCCTATGTTAGTCATCCACATCACCCCTCCACCACATTACCTCACCAACACACTCCCACAGTTAGTGGTACATGCAGTAGGTGAGTGTAGTTCAAACTAGGGCCCAGTTGAAGATGCAAGGCAAGGTGTTCCTATAATATGGGAAATTGGCAAAGCAACAAAGCATGCTGACTGCACCGACTTCATTCCGGAGTTCGGAAGGTTCGCGTACAATCAGCTGAAAACATATAGGTACCTAACCTACGGAATTCAACACTGCAGCACTGTGCCAGTTTCCTTACAATAAAACAAAGCACGTGTTTACTGCCTTTTTATAATGTAACAAGCGCCTTTTGCCTGGCTGTACTTATAATAATAATATAATAAAGAGGAAACATTTGTATGTTTGTTTGTTTGACGGGAAGAGGCTCCGAAACTACTGGACCGATTTGAAAAATTCTTTCACCATTAGAATCCTACATTATCGACAACATAGACAAAAAACAACATTATCAACAATATAGACAAAAAATTTAAGCGAACAAAATCAATAACATTTTGTTTCTTATTTGATAATAAAATTACTATTTATAAATTATAAAAATCGGGAAAAAAGGTATCCGGTTGTAAAGGATTATGTATATGTATTGACTTTTGAATTTTTATCCCTGATAGGCTATAGAATATTTTCAAAAAAGTTAGGGATCCGTATGAAAACTTCGATAATCTAACTCAAGGTGTGAAAAAAATACCATGAAAAATCCTTACATCGCGTACGCTGCAGAAACTATTGACGATAGAGCAAAGTGATGTAAGTACTACAGTTTTATAGAAGACATTCATCTACAAAACTGTCTGCAACACTAATGTGTCTAACTATTACAGTTATGGTACAATAACTACTTATATATGGAAATTAGTTTGAATTGAATAGGCTCAGAAACAACTGGACCGATTTGAGAAAATTCTTTCACCATTATAATCCTAGATAATAAAACAAAAATAGAAAGGAATAATAATATCTAAAGTTGATGACTTTAGATATTATTATTCCTTTTTATATTAGTAGGGTGTCTACTTCCCGTCGAGCTAGAATCATGATATTTTGGTAGGGTGTCTACTTCCCGTCGAGCTAGAATCATGATATTTTGGTAGGGTGTCTACTTCCCGTCGAGCTAGAATCATGATATTTTGGTAGGGTGTCTACTTCCCGTCGAGCTAGAATCATGATATTTTGGTAGGGTGTCTACTTCCCGTCGAGCTAGAATCATGATATTTTGGTAGGGTGTCTACTTCCCGTCGAGCTAGAATCATGATATTTTGGTAGGGTGTCTACTTCCCGTCGAGCTAGAATCATGATATTTTGGTAGGGTGTCTACTTCCCGTCGAGCTAGAATCATGATATTTTGGTAGGGTGTCTACTTCCCGTCGAGCTAGAATCATGATATTTTGGTAGGGTGTCTACTTCCCGTCGAGCTAGAATCATGATATTTTGGTAGGGTGTCTACTTCCCGTCGAGCTAGAATCATGATATTTTGGTAGGGTGTCTACTTCCCGTCGAGCTAGAATCATGATATTTTGGTAGGGTGTCTACTTCCCGTCGAGCTAGAATCATGATATTTTGGTAGGGTGTCTACTTCCCGTCGAGCTAGAATCATGATATTTCGCAAAAAAATAAGGTCTTACTTATATAATTAATATAATTTTTATGAAATGAAATAAGTTTCCAAAAAATTCCGTTTTCGGCGGGACTCGAACCCGCGGTTACTACGAGAAGATACTCGTAGTAACCGCGGGTTCGAGTCGAAAAATAAAAAACCGGATACAATTACTTGGGTATTGAAAATGGTTTCTTGCAGCTTCTGCTATTGACTTGTTTAACATTCTATAAAGCCTACCTACCCCACTCTCGTCTCCCACCAGACGCGGCCTGCGATGGACCTGCGGCCAGAGCTGCCAGTCCCTCTGCCCCCAGTGCCAGTGGAGGTACAATCAGACAACATATCTGTCACATTGTAGTGGGCGCTCTGTCTCGGACTCCCGCGTCGGCGCGGCGGCGTCGGCGTCGGCTACAGCGACACTCGCAGCGCAGCGAGGTACGAGTACTCAAATACGCTACAACCTAAACACCTCTTTATCTCAGACTAGCGGCCCGCCCTGGCTTCGTACGGGTAGATAGAGGTATTTTAACTTAGGGGGCATCCACAAATTACGTGAGGTGATTTTGGCGACTTTTCACACCTCCGACCAGGTGGGATAACGATTTGCGAAAGACTGCTGGCAGATGCTGGATGCGGCAAGCTGAAGACAGGGCGCTACGGCGCTCATTAAGGGAGGCCTATGTCCAGCAGTGGACTAATATAGGCTGATGATGATGACTTTAGATATTATTATTTTTTATTAATGTTACACCGTGTATATAAATAGATAGATAGTACATGACGATGTTTTACCAGAATTTTCATGAGACGTCTACATGAAACGAAGCTAATACCAACATCTCCAAGACTTGATCAGAGCGAGAGAATCAGAGCTGAACAAATGTTACATATTATGTTAGCGTTTGGGAAACTACGCAGTCTTCTCGTCATCCATACCGCAATGCTTGAAAACGTGAAAGTTATCAATCAGTGCGTCTTATACTCGTCATGATCTACGGAGCTGAGACGTGGACACTCACGGTAGGGCTGGTCAGCAGTTTAAAGTCACCCAGCAAACTATGGAGAGAGCTATGCTCGGAGATTCTGTGAAGGATAGGATTCGAAAAGAATACATCCAACAGAGAACCAAGGTTATCGAAATAGCTCAAAGGATTAGCAAGCTGAAGTGGCAGTGGGGTGGGCCAGCCATATCTCGTCATCGCTACTCACTGAGCCGTCGCCGAGTCACCGTCGTCGCCGGAGCGTCTCCGAGTCCTCACTACTGAGCAATTGCCAAATAGGCACTTAAGAAATCCTGAATTAATCTGATTCCACCCGTGGAACAGCATTCTAGGGTTTCAAAGAGAAAACTAAACACAAACGTGCAAAGCAAACAAGGAGTACCTACAGCGTGATCGCAGACGTAGCTTCCTAATTTACTGAGTGCCTTTCTATTGTTACGTTATTTATACTGTTATCTTTACAAAAGGTCTAAAAACAAACATCATTGATGAGAAAACAAAATGTTTCGGTTGATTATAAGTAGCCAGCCAAGATAGCATGCAATTAGGATTACTATTATAAATGTAAGGATTGTCAATAATGATTACAAGTGCGATTAGTAGGAAACTGAATAATACCTGCATGCTACAATAATATGTGGAATGGAAACCGGCTTATGATCACTTACGCATTATTTCCCTGCAGTGAAATGAATAAACATTCATATATGTCATTTAATATTTACTGTTTAGAATGTGTCCTCGTTTTTTGATTGTCATTCCGGTGAATTGTCATGAAATAAATCGTAACACACCTATTAACTTTAAACTGAATCATATCAACGTTTATAATATCTGTGAAAGACAAAACGATACATCGACAAGAAAACATAGCCAAAATAAAAATATGCATTATTCCGCTTCATTCGCATGCAAATGTTGCAATTGCTGCTGACGGAACCATGAATAGAGTTATCGGCTCTGTTGTACGATATGGACGTCACAATGTAAGCAACCCTTTCTGTCAGTCCCTCGCGCCTCGGCCCTAGTACTGTACCTGCAGCCTCGGCTCTCAATATCTCACGGTTACAGTAGTCCGTATCGCAGCATGTAAACTCCGCTTCGCGACACCACACGGGCCAGTCGCCAGGTGGGAACGAACCCTCGCGGTTCCAACATCTAAGTTCAAATTGATACATTAGCCACATTTATTAGGTAGGTGTAGGTACTCTATTAATACAAGTACCTACTCTATTCATTTAACTACAGAGTGATCAAGGCCGGTCTACAGAAAATAAACTAGTCGTATTAGTCAAAATAAATCAGAGAAAATCAAACAGCCATGCAGTCTCGCACCTAATACCAAGCGTGAACCGACCGACGTCTCGCACCAGGCAGTTCCACCGCCGCGCCGCGCCCGCGCCGGTGTCGTGGAAACTTGGATAGTGAATGAAACTTGTTTAGGAGAGGCGCAGGCGCTAGGCTGGGTCCATAAGATCAGAAGTGAGACTGATCAGTAAATGTGTTGGTAGCGGAAGTGCATGGCGCGAGTCAGACGGCGCCGGCGGTCGCGGGCTGGCGACTGGCGCATGGCGCCTGGCCGAGTGGCGAGAAGCCGCGGTGCAGAGCACGTCGCTCCTACCTGGCGAGGGTTTCGGACTTGGCGGCGTCAACTTCAACTTCAAATCTCGATTGCACATATCGGGCGAGCGACAACATTCTATTCGCACTGATTCATTTTTAGTTTTCGTCGAGGTGCAATGGAACGGATGCTCGATGGGTATCAGCTGCCTTTTATCGATACAGCTGCGCCGCAAGAGGAACCACCATACAATGTTTAGTAGGTAAAAGCAAAACCAACGCACACTCGGATAATGGGTTAACAGTACTCATTCAAAACATAGCAAGGACTGCGCCTCTTTGCTATTTCAGAAGCTAATATTAGGGTATTGGCTTCTCTCAACACAAAAAGATATGCGAAAAGATTGTAAAGATCAAAGTGAAACTCTGCATTGTCATGATTCAGACTGCCACAACCACAAGGCGTGCACTGCTTACCGAGGCTGGGGATATGGATGTTTTTATACAATTTCTGCGGTGAATTCTCACCGGAATTGCAGAGGTCTGTTTTACAGCACGAGTTTGTTGATATTTTGCATATTATTGGATTTTCGGGAGGCAATGCTTGGTTCAAGTTCACACAGCTTAAGAAGACCTTGCTACATGGGAACAGTTTTCAACAAGAATATTACTGCTATACTAATATCATACTTTTTGAATGTTTAACAATAATAATTACAAGTGGTAAGTTATGTGATGTGTGTACTCACTGGTAGGTAGACTCCTGTTTGCCACTCTCAATGCTAGTCGAAACAAAACAGTAACCATCCGTCACACAGGTCTCATTGAGGCAGGACCCACTGTTGCAGTAGCATTTCAGACCTACATTACAATATTCAATCACTTTCCGTGCGTGCACACAAGACCTTTCACTTTTCTCCAATTCTTTAATGTACACACTAATAAAGATAGCATAAAACGTATCCTTTATGATAATGTTTAAGGGTGAGCTTAACCCTGAGTTTTCTTCAAGAAAACCCTAGGCAAGTGTACAAATTTAGTGTATTTTTATTCCGATGGGCTCGCATTTACCTCTGCTAGCTAACTAAGGCGCCAGAATCATTTTCCCTAATTACCGCCCCACAGTTTGAACAAACTAGTTTTGTGTATGGGTTCTGTTTATTTACAAATTTCTAGTGAGTATGTTAAGTAAAAGTCTACAAAGAGACTCACCATCAACGCCATACAAATTCCGGTACACCAGTATTATCATCACAAGTAACCATTTGCCACTTTTAAAAGAGTTCAAGGCAGCACTGTTTTGAGAAAACATCGCAAATTATGATTCAAAAACAGAAAAACCTTGGCTAAAATGACTCTCGGGCAACACGACCATAGAAGAGCCCTGTGAACTTAACATTTTATCGACCTATAAGGCAGAAAGTGCTGCTTTTTTATCAGAAAAAGTTTGATTTAGTTCTCAAAACTACGAATCGGTATATAAAAACTTTAAGTAGGTACACAAAAGCTTTGTAAAAGGTAGGTAGTAATTTTACCAAACAATGAAAATCGTATTTTAACTTGGATCTTACAAAAAGTCAGTGTCAAAGAAAATAAACCACTACACCAGTGTTGCCAGGGCCTTTGAGTCCAGTGCTGCCAATGTCCATGGCGGCGTAGATCGAGTTTACCTTTAATAAGCCTATAGACGAGGCGTGTAATTTAGGTAGCGGAGAGTGGTTTTATTCTCAGTAAGGGATGCCTTTGCAAGGGTCGGGTACTTAGAGTATATACCACTAGAGGTGTTGCATATACCCATTTCATTCACACAAGAGAGAGATAAAAATATGCTTGTAGCCTGAGAAGAAATGAGATAGAATGAAAGTTTCTCTGTCTCTACCAGTGTGCCAGTTTTTTCATTGTTTAGCTCTTATAAGAGCTAAACAAACATGCCGGGCACATCACATAGTATTTGTTTTTTTCGACCTAATGATACTTTCTGCTAATTAAATGTGTGAAAGTGACTCTGCGGGCATTCCTGCGTCTCTCAACGATATAAATCTGAAGCAACGATGGTGCGGTGCAGTGTTTTTGGATGTAAAAGTGACGGTGAACGAAAAGTGCCGAGTTTGTCATTCCAATCGTAAGTACAAACTCGTTTGACTTCAAAAAAGGTTCAAAATTTATAGTTTCATAGATTTCCGTACAGACAAGACTCAAAAACTATGTTTTAAAATAATTCTAATAAATATAACCTAAAATTACGAAAATTTAGGGTTGCCTGCACTCGAAAATAAAATTCCCCAAATGTCGTGGCGCATTGAGACATGAATACCTACATCTACATACATTCTTAAAATATGATTTTGTTTGCTTTGGATAGAAGCCACGGGTCGCAAAAACTGGGAACCCAAAAATATTTAGTAATTTGTTCAAACATTTTCATGAAAAACGTTAACAAAAAAGAAACGTGAACGTATCTGTTCTCTTATGCTGTTCCAAGACTGGTAAGTAAAATAAATAAATACATAAAAAGAATCAGTGCTACGATGATGGGTGAAGGACTGTTTGAGATTTGGATAGAAAAATTATACCTACTTAGTGTTTTAGTCTACCTACTAATCAAAATACTAAATCGAAAATATTTAAATGGTATTGGGATTTGGTGTTACTAATATAACTTACTATTACTATAGTACTATTTATAATTTTCATATTAATGCTTCAATATTTTATTTCAGGCATGTAAGATATATACCTACTACGGAAAAGGTACGTGAGGAAAATCATGAAAACTTTGAGTTTGTAAGAGAAATACAACGCAGTATAAATAAAACCACCAGTGTAAATTAGTAAGTAGGTATGTACCGTTTAATTAGTGTATGTACAATTTTATTTATCAAGTGTATGGGTATTGATTAAGGCTCTTTGATAGAAATAAAGACTGATTGATTTGTGATCCTATGATTTGTGGAGAGTAATCATAATCATCACACACAATGGTCATTATTACATACCTAATAAATAAAACAGAATATAAAATATTTGGATACATAGGCTAGGACGTAGGTAATATTGTGTTTAAGGTGTAAAAAATTTAATTTGGTTTTCTCTGCACATTTTACCTGAAGTATAATTTAAAAGTGCTTTTGAATTTCGTATAATGGTTGTCTTATCTTAGCAATACCTTATGTGTAAGATTTAATTACTTAAAAGAAATGTGATTTCCAAAGTGCAATTTTTATTGTAAGTTCTTGCTTGGTAAGTGTTTGAATTGATTATCTAGCAATAATATTATTTTCAAAATTACATTATTTTAGTATTTGAAATGATGTCTACCTACACGTTAGCTCGTATTATGTGGCGGTGGTAATAAATTTAAACGAAACCTAACATTGATACCTGAACGTTGTTTTATTTCTATGCTCATTAAATTAAAAGTTTACCTACTCCCGCATACGTAGGTACCTAATGTAATGAATGATGTATGATACTAAAATACCACCTACCAGACATGAAATTACGAACCTAAAGTCAGGGTAACAAAATTGTATGGCAACACCACTTCGTATTACTCTGTCCCTTTTTGCAGGCCACGCATGCCACTGATCTAGTTAAATTCTCAATCTACGGTCGGGTAGATGTCTATCCACCCTCTGTATGTCCAAATTGAGTTTGAGTTTGTCCAAATCTTAGAGTATACCTAGAGACGGCATACCTACGAAAAAAACGTGTATACCTAAACTTACCTATAATCTAAAATGGCTCCTTTCCGTAGTGCTGCCCTTTTGTACCTCGATATTTTTATCGAAACAAGTATTTTTGTGACGATATTTTAGCAGTTTCGTAGTGATTTTATTGTTTTCACCACGATTATGAAACAGAATTCTATAATCATATAGTCATAGAATGCTTTAATTAGAGATACAAAGTATGTGAATGCACGTACCCAACTATGGCTCGACCGCGCTCATGAGATGCAACCACTGAGAAGTTAAGAAAATGAGCTATTATAACAATGGTAATTTTTTCATGTATTTTCCGAGTCAAGACTCATGCGTTTAGACACGTGCCAGAACTCCTTAGAATTAAAGATCAAAGTTCACCAAACCAGTTTATTGAACAGTCTGCAGTTAGCTCATTTGTTTCAATTGTAGGTAAATACTAGTTCTAATTTGTTTATACTATTTGATTCAAATTTTCTTTGTTAATAAACGTTGTGTTCATTTAAGAAAAAAAGGTACCTACTGAAATGAAACAACAAGCTACTTAATTGCAAAATATATTGTTTGTATGCAACAGTGATTTGTGAGATAGTATATTTATATTTGTATAACAATATGGGTATAACAATGTGTAATCTGTATCTTTAGCGTAGACGCTATCTATGCTTATATTATAAATGCGAAAGTGTATTTGTTTATCATTCAGTCACGGCTTAACTAAGAAACCGGAACCTAACTAAGAAAGGATGGAGAGTAACATAGGCTACTTTTTGTCTTAGTAAAATAACAAACTCCCATGGTAGAGTTACAGGAATATCCCCCTAGATATTATATGAAATTCGAATTTAACGGGGATGAAACCGCGGGGAACAGCTAGTATTATTTATTATTATAATATAAATCACAAAAAGATAGACACCACATTTTATAAGCAATTCAACAAGTCTCATTCATTTATTATATTATATCACAAATTTAACACAGACTCCTACATTTTTAATTAAACAAGCAATGTAATCCGTCTTATTCATTTACAGTATAAATAAAAAATTTAACACACACGCCACCTGTATTTTCGATTGTAGAAGCAATGCAACAGTCTCATTCATTTACACATTTGCAATATACCTACCTAATTCAAAAATTCAACTAATACTACACCTAAATTTTCAATTTTACAAGTACCTAATGTAATCAGTCTCATTCATTTACAGTATAAATCTCAAATTTACATTATTTCTATTAAAGTACTGGATTGCGCTGGCACTAGTGGCTGAAACAAACATGAAGAATAAATTTATAATGCAACATTATTTGTCAGCCTACAATTATAGACTCTAGAAAGGTACTGAGTAGTTCAACTTTGAAAAAAAATCTAAAATCTTAAAGAAATTCTAAAAAAAAGGTGGGCGAAGGTTTGCCTGCGTTGCAGGCAGACCTTCGCCCACCGTGCCACATCGTTTGCGAAATAACTTTATTTTGCATGGAAATAATTTGCTAAGGGAGGATTTATGGAAATGTACATTTTAGAGGGGATTTGAAGTATGGTAGGCTTTAATATTACTTTGGGTCAGATTTATTTACTTAAAACTTAATATTCATTAATATCAAAATTTAAGCCCTTTAGAAAAATAAAGGTAGTCAAGTTTGTTAATGCATATATGCATTACTTTGCAATAGAAGTTTGTGGGAGTAAGGTCAAGTAAAATACTTACTTAAAAGATTCGTGACGGTACGGCATCCTCTCGCAGTCTTGTTATTTAAAGTTCGATTGAAGCAAGTTTCTTCAAAATGAAGAGAACGAACGAAAATATCTATCGTACCAAACTTCAAATTTTCTACTCCAATTGAGTCCAGCCACTTTTTCTTTTACCGTAATTTTCGGGTAACCTAGAACGTAAAAAACCAGTTGAAAATTAATACACTACAATTTACACTTGAAAACATCGATACCTATGAAAAATGCCTTGAAGGACAACACTATCGCCAAACAAACAGTTTCATGTTTTCTTTAATTACACTTAAAACTTACAAAAATAAGCTACATTCGGTATGAATTTTATGTAAACTATTCCTATGAAAGCCAACACATAAGGTATTTATTGTATTATTTGGTAATTTAGCAAAATAAGAATACGTACCAGTGTAATGTTATGTTTGGACGATTTTCACTTGTTTTTAAGCCGCAACCTACCAAACTGCTGTTTGGCATCTTCCTATTAGCTTTCTTTCGCTTACTATATAAGTATTCACATGAAAAAGTCCCGAACTCAAATAATTTTAGCATTTTTACTGTAAATGCAACTCTCGTTGACAGTTTACATACCTGACAGTAAAATGGCGAACCGGCCTCAATCATGCTTTGCTATGACGTCACGTTTCAATGTTGCCAAAAATAGGTTTCGCACATTATATTGATGTCTCTTTTTACATTGGTTATTGTAGGTAAGATAAAACGAGATAGCTATAAGTTTATGAGTACAATATCGATTTAGATCATATTTGTATAACCGAAAGTTCCTATAGAACAATACGCCGTCTCTATATACCTATACTCTAAGGTCCAAATGCACGAGATGGGATGACATTGACAATCTTTGGAAAACTGACAACTGAGTGGTCTTTTCTGGGTTTGGATCTTAGAGTATATACCGATACTCTAAGGTTTGGATAAAAAAAAACTAAGAGGACAGACGCAAAATGGCGGCGCTCTGATCGTGATCTTAACTCCAGCCCAAAGAGGGAATTCACGATTTTAGCAGTTGTTAGATGGAGTTTTCGGTGCTGTAGGCCTTCGCTGATAGTGTTAGTCTTCAAGCCTTTATGGTTGGCAAGTGTGGCCACAAAGAGGGACAGAGTATACGAAGTGGTGTTGCCATGCAATTTTTTTACCCTGACTTTAGGTTCGTAATTTCATGCCTGATAGGTGGTATTTTAGTATCATACATCATTAAATTAGGTACCTACGTATGGGAGAATAGGTAAACTTTTGATTTAATGAGCACAGAAATAAAACAACGTTTCGTTTAAATATATTACCACCGCCACAAACATGTCAGACATCATTTCATGGCGGCTCCACATTAGTGCCGTGAATTCACGCGCGAATTCTCGCTGTGAATTCACGGCACTAGTCGTGCCCTCCACATTCACGGGATGCTCTCAATCGTTCCTGAAACCTGCCGCGAAATGGACGTAGAAGCTGCTGCTGCAATAACTTTGTACAGCATTACAGCAAAGAGTCTTTTTTCTTCTTTAATTCTTTGATATCAATATTATCCATTTGACTACTAATCCGCTTCCAGGCATCATGATTTTTGTTTTTATCCTTATGCATCCCACAGTATATTTTCCGAATGGTAATGCTCTAAAAAGAGCATTTCCGTATCATTGTTCCAAAAGTTTGCGTGCCACTCCATTTCACGCAGCAACTGCATACGTCCGTTCGCCTTTGTAGTCCGGAGTAAACTGGCACGGGGCCGTGAATGTGGATGTGTACCTACGCGTGAACGCCGCGCGAAGGGGGCGCGAACCCTTTGTCGCGGGACAAAATACCGACACTGATCGGGGAACAGGCGTGAATGCGCGTGAACCCCGCGAAAACCGTCCACATTCACGTTCACGCCTGTTCACGGGGCTTCACGGCACTAATGTGGAGCCGCCATCATGGCGGCTCCACATTAGTGCCGTGAATTCACGCGCGAATTCTCGCTGTGAATTCACGGCACAAGTCGTGCCCTCCACATTCACGGGATGCTCTCAATCGTTCCTGAAACCTGCCGCGAAATGGACGTAGAAGCTGCTGCTGCAATAACTTTGTTTGCTGTGGCAATCTTTTTCTTCTTTAATTCTTTGATATCAATATTATCCATTTGACTACTAATCCGCTTCCAGGCATCATGATTTTTGTTTTTATCCTTATAATGCAGGTTTTTTGCATCCCACAGTATATTTTCCGAATGGTAATGCTCTAAAAAGAGCATTTCCGTATCATTGTTCCAAAAGTTTGCGCGCCACTCCATTTCGTGCAGCAACTGCATACGTCTGTTCGCCTTTGTAGTCCGGAGTAAACTGGCACGGGGCCGTGAATGTGGATGTGTACGCGTGAATGCCGCGCGAAGGGGGCGCGAACCTTTTGTCGCGGGTCAAAATACCGACACTGATCGGGGAACAGGCGTGAATGCGCGTGAACCCCGCGAAAACCGTCCACATTCACGTTCACGCCGCCTGTTCACGGGGCTTCACGGCACTAATGTGGAGCCGCCATCAAAGAATATTTTTGCTAGACAATCAATTTAAACACTAACCAGGCCAGACAATAAAAATTGCACTTAGGAGATCACATTTCTTCTGAGTAAATAAATCTTACACTTTAGGTATTGCTAAGATAAGACAACAATAATACGAAATTCAAGACACTTTTAAATAATGCCTCAGGTAAAAAGTACAGAGTAAGAACGAATTATATTACAGTTTTTACACCTTATACACAATATTACTTACGTCCTTGCCTATGTTTCCAAATATTTTACATTCTGTTATAATTACTACTTATGTAAAAATGACCAGTCTTTAAAACGATTACAATATATTTATTCTCCACTAATCATAGGATCACAAATCAATCAGTCTTTATCTCTATCAAAGAGCCTTAATCCAAATATTTCTATAGTTAAGTACCTGGGTACCCAACTTATCAAAATGTACCTTATATAATAGTACTTGATACTATTTTATAAAATACCATGCAATTAATAAATAAAATTGTACCTACATACTCTAATTAAACTGTACATACCTACTTACTAATATACACTGGTGGTTTTATTTATACCTACTGCATTGTATTCTTTACAAACTCAAAGTTTTCGTGATTTTCCTCACGTAGTACTTACTATATTATATATAGATACTACTAAATAGAATTTATTGACGACAATTAGTAGGTAATTTTAAAACTACGAGGCCCTTTCTAAAAGTGTGGCACCTATGCTGGGTTTACCCTATTAGAACTTATTTACAACTTAGATCAGATATTATTCGAAATTGACAATATGAAAATGGATTTCTTTTCTATGTATATTCATCTTCGATCAAAAATAAGTAGTTCGCGGCCTCGGGGGCCGGCAAAGCCGGAAATTTTTGATCGAAGATACCTATTCATCTTAAAACAATGAAATTTTTTCTTTGTTTCTGTACCTATCATAATAAATATAAAGTTGAATTAAAATTGTGTTTTATTGATTACCTATAGAGATTTTGTGAATTTGAAGAACACCTACCTTATCTATAGACTATTCCAAAAACCTTGTATGAAAAACAACATAATTATCTACCTACTGTGAGCGATGAATAATGTTCTTCCTCCTCACTCGTCAATAAATGCGACCGAGTGTCCGCGACCACTCATTGCTTGTCGAGCAATTTATCAAAAAGAGTCCTCGATAAATATCGAATTGCAGATTTTGAGAATACCTAGGTACCTACGCTTGTTTGTTACGGCAGTTCTTGTTATCGAGCATACAGTGGTGGTCATGTCAATTAGAAACACTTCATATGAATTATGAAAGTTTGAAGTCCATGTCATCCATTCATGACCCCCCTGACCCCCCCCGGGACCGCGCCTGGTTAGAGGTAACCCATAGGGATGGGACTATTAACTCCAACGCTGATTGTTCCCGACTGGTTTATTAAATTAGACTGAAGTTAAAATGAAGGTTCAATGCGGGATTGCAAACATCACCTATTGCTAGTTGACATTAACCTTGAAATCACACGCATAGCCTGAATACTTACCACATTATACTTCGTACATCCTGGCCACTAGAATAAAAGGGAAAACAATGTAATGTATAAGAACTGTGTAACACAAGAGGGAATCTTCCCAAATGAACACTACACTGTACTTTGTACATCCGGGCCACTTGGAAAAGGAAACAAGTATTTAGGTACTAAAACATGACAATTAATTACGAAAAGCATGAAAAATCCTTTATTAGTAATTTTCGACAAATATTAGTTTTAACTAATTGATGCCAATTGGTGCCAGTCGGTGATCGGCCTCGCCGCAGAGCGATGATGTTGGCGACGAGAGCCGATGGGTGCGTGCGCCAGCGGGCCAGCTGGCGCTGCACGAGCCGTACTTGTGCGTCGCGCAGGGCACGCACCCCCTGCGCCCACCTAGCAGGCTAGCGCTCAGTGTGCGTGCAGCGAAGCGGCGTCCACGGCGGCGTTTAGGCGGCGCAGGTGGCGCAGCTGGCGCTGCACGAGCCGCACGTGTGCGTCGCGCAGGGCACGCACCCCCTGCGCCCACCCAGCGCCCGCCCCTGTGCCAGGCTCCTCCTCGGCCAGGCGCGCAAACCATCTGCGGGCAACAGCAGCGTGAGCGGCCACTTCTCTCTAAATAGGTAGGGGCGGCGGCCGACGCACTGGCGCGCCGCCGAGGGCACGTGTGTGACCATAGCCCGCAGCATGGGCCGCTTCTACGGAAGACAGGTCTAACCGTGGCGCTGCGGGAGGCGGTGGCGGCAGCGGCGGCGAGCGCGCGCGGCCGGCGCACTGGCGCGCCGCCGAGGGCACGCGTGCGACCAGCTCCCGCAGCATGCTCCGAATCCTTCGCCGGTTCCGCGATCTGCCTTTCATCTGCGTAAGAGAAACTTTTAAGGATCTCGTTCTCGATGAAACCGGTGTCCAACTATAATTTTTTTATAGTCAATAAACCTTTGTTTGACGGCTACCTCTTAACCTGATGGAAAGTGAAGATGAGGCCGACGATGTATTACGAAGGTCTATAAAATACCTATTCACTCTTGTTTTGAAGAGACCCGGTTGTATTTGGGCGTAAAACAGTAGCATCCAGTGTGTTCCATTCCTTAGCGTTGCGAGTGACGAAGGTGGAGGAAAACCGCTTAGTACGAGTGGACTGTGCGTCTGCTTGTCCTGGAGTGGAAGGTGGATGGTGGGATCAGGTCATGTAGTTCCTGTGTGCATTCTCCGAGTGTATCCTATAAAGAATGGAGATAAGGAACCTTGCGGCGGTGTTCGAGACTTTGGGTCTTATAGCCTCTGCAAGGTACTGCTCGTCAATGAATCTGAAGGGTGTTCGTTCTATCGAGTCTGAGGCTGCAAGCTCAAGGTACATGCGGCCAAGCCGTCCCAAACATTTATTTATTTATTTAGCAGTAAAACGAGCAGCGTTTCACGTAACACGTTGTTACCCAACTGAATCTGCCCGAGGTAAGTATTTTCGGAAACGATTTCGCGAAGGTGACGGTGATATACGACGACCGGTATTGGATCAATGTGCCTAGTGATCATGACTTTGGTTTTATCCAAATTCATGCCAAGATCGATGCTTCGCGAGGCTGAAGCTAGGCCGTCCAGCATCTGGTTCAGCTCCTCCAGCGACTCCGCCATTAAAACCAAGTCATCTGCAAATTACAGGTTTGAGATGTAATCGCCGTTTATGTTTACGTTGATGACTGGATAGGAAAATTCAGTCCAGCTTCTTAAACACGTCTTCCAACGCGCTTGTGAACAGTTTCGGGGATATAACATGCCCCTGTCTCACTCCTCTGCGCAGTTGGATAGGTTTAGATTGCTGGCCCTGTACTTGGACACTCATGGTGGCGGCTTCGTGGAGACATCTCAGCACCTCGATATAACGATAGTCTACTTGGCATCGCTGTAAGGATTCCAGAACAGCCCAGGTTTGACAGAGTCAAACGCCTGCTCATAGTCCACGAAAGCCAGACACAGGGGCTGAGTAGGTACCTATACTCAAAGTCAAAAGTCAATAACGTTTATTTCTTTATATAGCCTTACAAAATAAGCACTTAGACAAGTCATATTTTATATATAAACAGCTTTAAAATAGTAATTATTATTAAATAAAAGAAAATTACAATCACATTTCACTAGTTTGGTTAATAGACAAATTCCATACCTACCAATCGAAAGTTTGAAGCCCATAAAATATGCAAACGTTAGGTTGACTATTTATTAGGGTTCCGTACCCAAAGGGTAAAAACGGGACCCTATTACTGAGACTTCGCTGTCCGTCTTTCACCAGGCTGTATCTGACCGTGATAGTTAGACAGTTGAAATTTTTGATGATGTATTTCTATTGCCGCTATAACAACAAATACTAAAAAACCGAATAAAATAAATATTTAAGGGGGCTCCCATACAACAATCGTGTTTTTTTTTTTGTCGTTTTCATAGATAATGGTACGGAACCCTTCGTGCACGAGTCCGACTAGCACTTGGCCGGTTTTATTTTCTTCTTATAAATGCAAAACGAAAACCGCTCATTGCTTGAGTCTGTTCGACTGTGACGTTCGTCGGTCTATCCTCCAACGAATACCATAGTGAGTGCTTGTAATGAAACTGCTTAGTTACAATACAACGTATGGACTCGTTGATCGTTTCCAGTTCGATTTGTCATTTAAGAAACGGTAACTAGGCGACGACGACGGTTTACGTTGTTAGAGAAAAAAAAAGTCATTCTAATACCCGGAGTCATAGAGTAAAAACACACATAACTAGGCTCGGAGTGTTTGGTGGAACGATTGGATTCTCCTGGTCAGAGCGTCACGGTCGACTGCACTGCAATAAAAATCACATCATCTGTGAAAATTTCAACTGTCTAACCATCACGGTTCATGAGATACCTACCTACCTACAGCCTGGTGACAGATGGACTGACTGTGACAGACGGACAGCGAAGTCTTAGTAAAAGGGTCCCGTTTTTACCCTTTGGGTACGGAACCCTAAAAATTAGTTCTATGTATCTCGATAGATGGCAGGGCTTCAACTGGAATTTATGGTATGTTAATTTCAAATAGAAGAAAACGTCAAAATGATAATAGGTAGGTAGGTAGATCGAAATATAAAAAAAAATTGCCAGTTAAAAGCTGCGAACATCCTACCTACGTTACCTACGGACGCGTCCGTAAGTCGCGGCTTATCAGCGGCAAATACGTATCTGGCCCGTACATTTACACTACAGCAAACCTTAAGTTGTAAGTCGCGGACGTGACCTTGAACGCTCGGACGTCCGATAGAAATCTGGCCGGCCGGATGTTTTCATCAGCCACGCACGCGCGTCCGCGGATGATTCGGGCGTCATAAGCAAACCTAAAGCGCACGAGTGCACACGTATCATGTGTTTTCAATAAAACTTGCAGAAAATTAAATTAGTTTTCATTCATCCTTAGGTACATTTTATAACGTACCTACCTCGTCCCTTGATAAAGCTAGATACAATGTGTGCAATTCGCCAACCTGGTGTCGTTCCAAATTAATTTCATAAACCCAAAAGCGTCTTTTTATCCATTTTCTTGGTGGACAACAAATTAGCAGAAGCTGCCGCTAATTCATCCTCACCGTCGCTACTCCACATAGACTAGTTTCCTCGTCGACAACCAAGGAATGAAAGAGAGAAAACGTCCGAAGACGGCCGTGCACACTATCAGTCGCGCGCGGCTGATCGGACGCGTCCGGTCCGGGACGGCCGTGCATACCTACTTATCTATCAGTTGCGGCTTACGGACGCGTCCGATAGTATGTTCGCATTAAAAAATGCTTTGGTAGGTAACACTCAGAAAAATATTGTTTTAACCAATAAAATTAGAAGCACATTTTTTCAGTCCTAACTATAGCGACAATCTACTCCAAAATGATGCACAGCACGAGTACGATGTAGGTACGAGCCTATCGCTATCCTTTTCATTTTCAAGAACAAAAAGCATGCGCACTCTCTTTCAATGGACAAACGACAAAAGCTGCAATGCTGGGACCTCTCTGTTGCACGTATTCACTCGTAGGTAGCAATATTTCTCTTTTTAAAACTCGACAACTGGAATTCAGGACTTACTTTTCGCAGACAACCCTAGGTATACCACCGTGTTCGTAATTAAATAATAGTTATTTTAATTTAACTTTAATTAATTAACCAGACCGGTGCAAGTTACTAGTACCTACCTATCGACTTACCTATCTATACATGCCTACCCAAGAGTTGTGACGGGAAATAAATAGTCAACCTAACGTTTGCATATTTTATGGGCTTTCATACTTACGATTGGTACCTATGGAATTTGTCTATTAAGAAAACCAGTGAAATGATAAAAAAAAATATTAATTACCTAATCATATTATGTACTGAAACTAAGAAGTTTCAGTACATAATTTGCAATATATTTATTGGCATATTTAATTGAATATAAAATAGGTAGGTAGTTGAAGTATTGAATATAAAATCCATTAACCAGCTCGGTGAAGGTCGTTTTATGGTGTGTCTATGTCTATTTACAAAACGTGATGTTTGTTATTCGCCATTGAACCATCATGATAACTTAAATGTGTAAATCAACAATGTTAGAGTTATCATTTCTCATCTCCTAGTGACTCTAACACAGCGGCGCGCGGCGCCGGCACTTGGAGGGTGCGGTAGGTACCTGCGGCGGGTGCGAGGGCGCGGAGGTGGCAGCGTCGGCGCCCGCGGCCGCCACGCAAACAGGGTGCGCGCGCAACTGCAGCGGCGCGTCGGGCGGATGCGGCGCGAAGTACGCCGCGCGCGGCTGCGACGCGGGACACCTGCGCACACAATAGGAGCGTCCGTGACCATGTCGAGGTTGAGCTCAGCTCAAGGACGGCTGTACCAACCGGCGCTTCTTGCACTGGTCGCAGTCAGGGGCGCGGGCCGAAAGAGCAGGTTGCTCCAGGCAGGTTGAGGCTGAGAGAGTGGTGTGCGGAAGGCAGAGCGCGCGCCCCTCACGCCCCGCTACGCCGCCCGCGCTGCGCCGCGCCGGTACGTCGTCGCGGTCGGTGCGCCGAGACAGACTCTGGTACCTGCCGACAGACACATCACAAACGTTCCTACTCAACTTCCTGACTAACGACCGCGGAACTCACTATACAATAGTGGATTGTTTTACTAACGAGTCGACTAAACCACCCCATTATACATTACATAGAGTCATTCGAGGTATGAGGACGCAATGGGTACAACTTCACACTGCCACTTTCTCGGAGTGGGGGTTGGTGGGCGAGGAAGCTTGTACGGCTAAACTGAGCGAGTTCGAGCCGTTATTGTGTATCAATGGCAGTTGAGCGCTGCATGTTGATTCGGAGAGGTGTGAGTTACAAAGAAAACTGTTGCATCTCATGTTGACCGACAGGGGTAACACTGGACTGTCACTGTTGAATCTCATGTTGACCGACAGGGGTAACACTGGACTGTCACTGTTGCATCTCATGTTGACCGACAGGGGTAACACTGGACTGTCACTGTTGCATCTCATGTTGACCGTCAGGGGTAACACTGGCCTGTCACTATTGTATCTCATGTTGACCGACATAAGTAACACTGGACTGTCACTGTTGCATCTCATGTTGACCGTCAGGGGTAACACTGGCCTGTCACTATTGTATCTCATGTTGACCGACATAAGTAACACTGGCCTGTCACTGTTGCATCTCATGTTGACCGACAGGGGTAACACTGGACTGTCACTGTTGCATCTCATGTTGACCGTCAGGGGTAACACTGGCCTGTCACTATTGTATCTCATGTTGACCGACATAAGTAACACTGGCCTGTCACTGTTGCATCTCATGTTGACCGACAGGGGTAACACGGCCTGTCACTATTGTATCTCATGTTGACCGACATAAGTAACACTGGCCTGTCACTGTTGCATCTCATGTTGACCGACAGGGGTAATAAACACTGGCCTGTCACTGTTGCATCTCATGTTGATCGACAGAGTCAACACAGGCCTGTATCGAAGTGGCCATCATAATCTAATCTACGGATAATCTTTCAAGGTTCAAGGCTGTAGGTGGAGCTAAAGACGCTTAAGTCGTAAGAGGTTCCAGGTATTTTCGACGAGGCACGTTTCGATCTCGTTGCTTAGTTGGTTAGAGCGCACCTTTACGAATTATTCCCACCACGCCGATTCCCTTAGAGTCGATTCCCGCAACGTCGAATTCCCTTCACGTCGACCGCACGTTTTTGATTTGTACAGTCGGCAGCGGCATAGGGAATGTAAATAAAAGCCTTGTGTGGCTGATAACTGATAGGATTCCATTACTTAGGTAAGTTGCTTTTATATTACTCGTAATATTCTAAAAATTATCGTATTCATTCACTGCCCAGCCTTGACACGAAACTGTGAATAATTAATGCATTTGGTTTATCCCTTTCATTTTTAATCTTGTGAAATGATAAATCATCATCATCATCATCATGATAACTAAATTTAATTATATAGAGAAAATAATCATTATAACAATATTGGCACATCACAATATAAAAAAAAACTAGTAGGTATTTATGATTGAAACAATTGAGCTAACTGCAGACTGTTGCAAACAATCTATAGGTAGCTCAACTGATCTGATATATATTATTACCAAAGCTTATATCGATTTAGAGAAGGTAAATGTCAAAATGATAGCAAACGTCACTGTCAAAACTGGCAAAGCCATCTACTTAAACGAATGATGGCAGCAGTCGAAATAATTGAAATGGACCTATCTCCGAAACTACACACGTTAGACTTTCGACTAATGGCTCAAATAAAAGGTAGGACGGAAATCTACATTTTCAATGACAGCTGTCAAAATTGAAATTAATATTTCTCAGAAACTACTTGTGCTAGACGCAGTTCCTGGATCAAATGAAAGGTAAGAACAATATCACTATTTTTAATGACAGCTGTCAAAACTTAAATTGATATTTCTCGGAAACTACTCGTGCTAGACGTAAAATTCTTGGCTTGAAGGCATAGTAAATCTATTTTTGATAACAACTCAAAATTGCTCTTAGATTTTTAGTAGATTTTTATCTTGCCTTTCATTTGAAATCTCCATCACGCTCTGCCTGGTTGGTTTATCAATTTTATCATTATGAGAACGTGAAATGAAATTGAAAATATAAAAATATTTTATGCTTCCACTGACACCTTTTTCTCAGTGAACGATAGCGCAATCTAGACCTCTGTTCATTTGAGCAGCAATATCACTATGTACATGTAATTTTTTTTGGATTAAGTGTTCTTATGCGTCTCTACTATGCTACTTGCTCGTCATTTCATTTCATTTCATTTATTTGTTCCACCGTAGGTAAATGTTGATACACTTGATATCGAAAGGTGAAGTTAGTTGTAAATTAGTCTTTGGGCTGACTAAAGCAACTACACACTGAATAAATGATATGTTTACAGCAAATAAGAATAAAAAATATATTTAAAAATAAAGTAAATAAAAAATATTAAGATAATGTGTCACTTTTGATATTTGTTCGTTTTTTACCTTTAATATGAGCCAAAACTGCAAGTCTAGCACACGTAGTTTCCGGGATATATCAATTTCAATTTTGACAGCTGTCATCAAAAATGAAGATTTTGATTTCACTATTTATTTGAGCCAGGAACTGTACAATACAATACAATACAATACAAAATTCTTTATTGTACACCACAAAATAAAACTAAAAGAAACAGATATAAACATTAAACATACGTAACGTACAATGGGCGGCCTTATCGCTTAGCAGCGATTTCTTCCAGGCAACCTTTGGATGGAAAGAAATTTGAAAATTTAAGAAAGGCAGGGGTGTATACAACATAATACATAATAATAATTATTAAATATTCATAAGCAAGGAGGAACGTAAATTAACATAAAAATACTACTGAACGTCTAGCACGAGTAGTTTCTGAGATATGATAGTTTCAATTTTGACAGCTGTCATCGAAGATGTAGATTTTCGTCCTACCTTTTATTTGAGCCATTAGTCGAATGTCTAGCGTGTGTAGTTTTGGAGATATGTCCGTTTCAATTTTGACCGCTGTCATCGAAAATGTAGATTTCTGTCCTACCTTTTATTTGAGCCATTAGTCGAAAGTCTAGCGTGCGTAGTTTCGGAGATAGGTCCAATTCAATTTTGACAGCTGTCATCGAAAATGTAGATTGCCGTCCTACCTTTTATTTGAGCCAATAGTCAAAAGTCTAGCGTGTGTAGTTTTGGAGATATGTCCGTTTCAATTTTGACAGCTGTCATCGAAAATGTAGATTGCCGTCCTACCTTTAATTTGACCCAGTAGCTGAAAGTCTGGCGTGTGTAGTTTCGGAGATAGCAGTCAAAATTGAAACGGACCGTTTCAATTTGGCTGCTGCCGTCGTTCGAATAAGTAGATGGCTTTACCTGTTTTGACAGTGACGTCAGCTGTCATTTTGACATTTACCTTCTCTAAATCGTTTTTTTTATGATTTTGGTTTAGATAAACCAAATATTTATAGTTAATGTTATTCGCTTTCTTATTCAGATCCCAATTTATATATTTCCTCATTATTTTTTATTATTGTGTTGTGTCCATTTTGATATTAATGGTTATTTAAGGTTTTTTTTTGTTATAGTGCTAACCCGCACTCTGGGTATCTCTAAGAAATGAAATAAGTCCCAAAAATTATCGGTTTCGGCGGGATTCGAACCCGCGCCCCACCCTCAGTACGGGTGTGCTCTAACCAACTAAGCCACGAAACCCTTAAACCGATAATTTTTGGGACTTATTTCATTTCTTAATGGTTATTTTCTCTATTTGTTTAAATTTATATATATCAACTTACAAGAAACCAATTTACAACCAATAAACCAATTACATTAATTATTCCCACATTGATGGCCCAAAACGCACAAATCTCCCTGTTGCGCCTCGTGGCCGCGCTCGTGCCAAGGCTGGGCAGTGAATGCGTTAAATATTAGAATATTTTTATAAAACCAACACAGGTTAAGGAATTTTATCAGCCGTACAAAGTTTTTATATACTTTCCCAATGACGGATTTTGTAGACCCAATGACGGACTACAAAAACGGAGTCGACGTGAAGGGAATTTAGGCGCGATCGACTTTACGAGAGTCGACGTTGCGGGAATCGACTCTAAGGGAATCGGCGTGGTGGGAACGATTCATCTTTACTGAAGGTGAGGCGCGGGTTCGAATCCTGCCGAAATCGATATTTTTATACATTAATGGTTACAAGACAGTGTTGTCACGACGTTTTCTGAGACAGTTGAAAAAAGCTTGGGTGAACTACTGGATTTTGACCTTTCAGTTTTATAACGCATAGGCATATTTAAAAAAAAACTGCTTATCTACTTGGATCACTATTAGTTTATCAGAAATCCGAAATAGAGGATAACACTTACGTATGGATACCTATTGTACTTCAGATGCTAATGGATGGTGGCTTTTCTGATAAACAAAAGTGTCGCTTATTCCCATTGGCTTAACAGTACTGAAAATAAATAAACGTTGGGAACATAACCCATAGCGGGATAGAGAGAAGATTAAGGCGTTCGAAATGTTGTGCTGGCGTCAGATCGAAGGGATTGCCTGGACGGAGAAGGTTACTAATGAGCTGCGGAACAGAGTTACAAAAGATTTTTAAAGATCACCATCCAAACAGAAGAGAGAGAATGATCGGACATCTTATACGACATGACTTCTTCACAACTAATGTCATAGAACGAAAAGTAGAAGGAAGACGAGGAATGGGAAGACCAAGAATTAACGATGTAGGTAAGTTAAATGAAGGAGAATGTCACTGTCATTTCGTTTGCAGAAGTAAAAGAGACTGCTTTGGAATGAGAACAGTGGAGGGAATTGTATCATTGCACCGACAAAAGCAAGGCTCATTCATTTATAATATTGAACAAGCCATTTCAGCCATCACAAGTACAATTAAAAAAAAATGCACCTAACAATTTTGGCAACCGCACCGACGATAGGAGTAGTTTTGGATTTACAAAAAGCGTTCGACACTGTTTGCATACCGATTCTACTAGGTCGACTTGAGAGTGCGGGTGTGAGAGATGTGGTCCATGATTGGTTTACAGACTATCTCTCAAACCGCATTCAGCCGCATTCAGAGTTGATAACCGTTTGAGTGACGGTGCTATCTGCAACTATGCCGTACCACAGGGCAGTACTTTTAGCCTTAGGTACACTTTTCCTGTTGTATATCAACGAACTTTCAAACGCTGAGAACACTTTCTTTTGCAAGTGACATAAGAGTTGATTTTGCGCGAAATCGAAGCAGAACCTTCGATATTTGTTTCCGCAGTAGACCCCCAGTAACCAGCTTACTTATACAGTTTCACCTATTAGATCATTTCAGTAGCACTTAGAGAATCCTACGTATAAGACTGTAAAAATAGTGGTACTTTTTATGAATAAATACATAAATAAAACTGTTGTGGTCGAAATCACGTGAAATATGGTATTGAAAGACTAACGACAAATTCGTAAAGAAGAGATGTGAAAGTCGGCGTGGAATTTTTACTGAAGGTAAGTTTTAATTGTTTTATTTTCTCACACTCGAAGTGAAAAGTATCGTTTTTCACGCGGGACAAAACCACCCATTATAACTCGGTCTTGTCATCTTCCCTCGCTACGCTCGTATAAATAACCTCGTCTTTAATAATAAAATACTGAAAATTCTTGTGTGTTCATTCTAGGAGACTTTAACGCCAATACTAATAGTATATTTGGAAAAGAACTTTTAAAATTTTGTAATGATCAAAGTTGGATCTGTGCAGATATAGAGAAACTTGGTCTGTCGTCGGGCACCTTCACGTTCTTAAGTGACGCGCACGGCACGACTAGTTGGATAGATCACTGTTTAGTCACTGAGTCGGCGTGGGCGTCGGTGCGAGATGTGAGGGTGCACTACGACTGCGCTTGGTCAGACCATTTTCCTATTGAAATAACTTGCAACTTGTCTTTGTTAAAGTGTCATACTATTGCGGTTAGGGAAAAAAATTATGGAATATTTTGGGGAGAGAGAGAGAGAGACGGAGAGCAAATTGACATGTATAATAAATTATGTAATGAAATATTTATGTTATTCGATCTTTCAAATCTTTCAAGTGACTGTTGTGACACCATGTGTCACAACTTAGAACATAGAACTGTTATTGATGAACTGTATGAAAATATTGTGACCATTTTGCGTGAAGCTGCTATGACAAGTTCAAACTCGGGAAAAGCTAGGAAGCCTAAAAAACTTGTGGTGGGATGGAACAAACATGTGCGAAATGTTCATGAGGTGACGCGGCTTGCTTATCATACATGGTTGTTGCATGGCAAACCGACGAAAGGGAAAATATATGACGATATGTCAGAATCAAGGCGAGCTTTTAAGGCAAAGCTCAAGTGGTGTCAGAGGAATGCTGAACAAATTAAAATGGATATTCTGGCATCACACCACGGAAGCAAAAATTTCAAAGATTTTTGGAAAGCGACGAAAAAGCTTAACCCTAGACCTAATGTTCCCCTTTGCGTCGATGGAAAAACGGAGCCCTCAGCTATCGCTAACATGTTCAGCGAGCACTTCCGCGTGGAGCCCTCGCATCTGACAGGTGCAATACCACCGGCGCCGCCGCCGGTGCTTCATACTGAGACTGCTCCCACTCCTCTCAGTTTTTCGTCTGAAGAGGTGGCGTGGCAGATGTGATAAGAACATGACAAAGGGAAAGTCACCAGGACATAATGGGCTCAGTGTAAAGCACCTGCAGCACGCAGGCTTACACTTGCCAAGAGTATTGGCAACATTTTACACTCTCTGTGTCAGACACTCATATATGCCAGGTGAGTGTATGAAAACGGTTGTCGTACCAATAATCAAAAATAAAACCGGTGACTCGTCTGACAGAAGCAACTATAGGCCCATATCGCTAGCTACATCTGTGGCGAAAGTATTGGACAGTCTGCTTGATCGCATTTTGAAAAGGCATCTGAACCTGAACGACGCCCAATTTGGGTTTAGACCTGGTCTGTCGACGGAAACGGCGATTTTGTGTCTGAAGCAGACTGTCCGCTACTATACTGACAGGAAAACTCCGGTTTACGCATGTTTTCTGGACCTGTCCAAGGCCTTCGATTTGGTGTCCTACGATGCGCTCTGGCACAAGATGAGAACGGAGACTTCGCTGCCGCAAGAGGTTGTTAACATTTTTGATTGTTGGTACAATAACCAAACAAATTCTGTGAGATGGGCCGGCGCAATGTCTGATGCGTATCTATAGACTAAAGTGCGGAGTTCAGCAGGGGGGCTTGACATTCCCGCGGCTCTTCAATCTATCTATACGTCAATGGACTGATCGAGGGGCTGAGCGGCGCCAAAGTGGGCTGTTCTATTGACGGCACCTTTATTAATAACTTAAGCTACGCCGACGATATGGTGCTTCTAGGTCCTTCGATCAGCGCTGTCAGAAAGTTTCTCAAGATATGCGAGGAATATGCTGGGGTCAATGGACTCAGGTACAATGTTCAAAAAAGTGAACTTCTGGTTTTCCACCCGAAGGAACAGAAGCCGTCTATCATACCTCCTGTCTTCCATAATGAGGTGGAATTACCAAGAGTGAAGCGCTTTAAGTACCTGGGTCACTGGGTCACAGAAATCTCAACGATGACGAGCGATAGAGAGGGAGCGTAGAGCGTTGGCTGTCCGTAGCAATATGTTGGCTCGCAGATTTGCAAAATGCACGGGAGCAGTAAAGGTCACTCTGTTTAAGGCCTTCTGTAAGTTTAAGGCAGTCAACGCCCTACGCGTTCAATACAACAACGCGTTTAGGGCGCTAGTGCGGCTACCCAAATACTGCAGCGCATCGGGCATGGTTGCCGACGCTCAGACGGACGGTTTCCATGCCATTATGCGTAAGAGAGCCGCATCGTTGCTGCGTCGCGTCCACTCCAGCGAGAATTGTTTGCTGAAGGTTCTAGCGAGTAAAGTCGATTGCCCTATTTTGTGGCGCTTGTCGCAGCTTCACGTGAAAGGGAATGATGCATTGTGAGGTAGGCTACTTTCTTTTGATATTTTTTTTACTTATTGAATTTATCTAATGTTATAATATTGTGTTAGCCATTCATTTTGAATTTTTATAAGATGAAATATATGTATTATTATTAATTTTTGAATTTTAAGTAGGTACCTACCTAGTTTTATTACTAAATTCATATCATTATTTTTATTTTTAATTTTAGTTTTGTTTGTAATTCTATTTTGTAATGTGTATTGTTTAAGGTGCCATGGTACTGAAATAAATGTTTTTTTTTTTTTTTTTTTTTTTTAATGGGTCGGATTGGTCCCTTGTGTAAAAATATACTATTATGAGAACCTTCGATTTACAATCCTCGATGGTGGAAACTGTCTCTAGTTTCTAGAGTCAGATCAAAGAGAAAGCCGCTGTCATCTAGGGTAAAGTAGTAAAAGAGACCGCATTGGAAGGAGGAAGTTGCATCGACAGGTACTAGGCATAGGCACTGAGTGAACTAGGTATGTCGTAACGACGAGACCAGTACGAGACGATGTGAGCCGAGAGAACGGTCGAGGGTAACTCACCGGGGCGGTGACGAGTGAGGCCGCAATTTGGCACATTGATCTGAAAAATTATGAACATTAAAATATCTACACTACACACCATATGATACTACACAGCGCAAGCCAAGTCACACGTGCCACGAATAATATGAAAAAACTATGAACAACATGGCGTCTAGTCTCGCAGAGAGCTTTGTAAGTACCACCGTCACCACCTTCATGAGGCGCGTCGCCGGAGCCCGCGACTGTGACGGCGGCGGGCGGCGGCGCCTTGCGGTCGGCAGCGCGGCGTCGCGGCGTCGGCGTTCTCGCACCCCGCACGCTGCAACAACCAACACTCACTACATCTCTGTGTATGCTCGAATCCCCGATGGTTCGGCCTCGATCCCGGCTCTCGCCACGGCCAAACACTGGGCCCGCTCTATCCCCGGGCGATCTCAACTTACGGCACTTTCAAACTCTTCATTGCAGCCACACTGTGCCTTCGCAGCGAGTATGAAAAACATCAAATTTGTAGTCACGTCGTACCTAAAGTTTGCCGAAGACCAACTTGTTTCAATTTTAACTCAACCAACAAAACTAGATACCTAGTAACAGAAACAACATAAAAACTAATATAGTAAAAATTAAATTAAATTCAACATGTCATCTTGTTTTGGACGTAGGTACCAAAGAGATTAAAACCACTACGTTATATTCGGTAGTATTGTACATAATATTATAGATCAAAGAGATTAAAACCACTATTATAGATGAATACTAATATTGGTATTGTATACTCAAATGAAAAAAGAGATCCCCTTCGGTATGTATACTACTCATTGGAACCTACCGTGCGTGTTGTTAGTGTATCACGTAGAGGAACAAGGCACACTCCATCTACTGTGTATCATCTACCTAGTCTGTGGACGTACCAAACGAAGAGTATACAATAACTAGTTATACACTGTTTTTTCAAATGCTGCAAATACCTATTTCTGTTCTATTCTATTTTTTTTATAGAATAGAATAGAAATAGGTACATTTATTTGGACACAGATACACACAAATATAAAATATACCAACATGCACGTCTCACTCTCAATCTCCCACCTGAAACAAACTCTGTAACAACTGAGAGAGGAGTGCGCCAGGGCGATACGCTATCCCAAAACTGTTTACGCTGGTACTTACTAGAGGACGTGTTCAAAACCTTGAACTGGGCAAACCGTGGTCTTAACATAGCAGGAACAAGGCTGAGTAACCTAAGATTCGCTGACGATATCCTCTTACTTTCGGACAACCACCACGACCTTGAAATCAAGATACAGGAACTCAGCCTCTGCTCGGGTTGGTTTGGAAATGAACCTTGACAAGACAAAAATAATGACCAACTCTTTGTCTAAGCATCAGAACATCAAAGTCAATCAAACCACGATTGAACGTGTGCAAAAGTACGAGTATCTTGGTCAAGAAGTCGTGATGGGCAAGGAAAATCAAAGTCAGAAATCGATAGGCGCATAAGACTAGCGTGGGCAGCATACTCAAAAATAGAATTCGCACTCAGAGTCACCCTATTGAAAGAAAAATGGTAGGTAGGTATTACACTGAGGGACCGCAAAAGAAACGTTCGGCTCAGGGTGCGAAGCAAAGTCACTGACGTTATAAAGCGCATTGCGAAGCTTAAATGGCAATGGGCTGGCCACGTCGTAAAAAAGGCTCGTGGTGTAAACGACTGGCAGAATGGAGACCATGGGGCGAAAAAAGACCACAGGGAAGACCACAAATGCGTTGGTACGATGACGGCAAAAGATCAGCTGGAGTCAAATGGATGGAAATTGCACAAGACCGCAGGAAATGGCAAATTATGAAGGAGGCCTACACCCAAAGGGTAGAAAATGGCTAAGAAGAAGAATAAATAGCTAAAATATAGCGGAAAACAAGAACAATTTAACATGGAGGTAAGGTAACGTAGTGGTTTTATTCTCTTTGGTAAGGTACAGTGCGCGTCAGAATTAAGTATCCCCCTTGTCTACAAAATATTTTCTAACTTCTTTTAGCATGTGACTAATTTTCAATGCAAAAACTTATCAAGCCGCTAAGGATCGAACCACCCACCCTTTATATGGAGACTCGAATTCTCGGCATTAGATCAACTGAGCTATTTAGCTGATAGAACAATGCGTTCAATTTTGTCTATCGGTCTAACTAATTAGTCCCTATTTTTAATGCCAAGTCTTACATTTTTTTTATGGATGCGGGTAGGGTTTGTCTTTGTCGTTTGTAGCGAACAAAGTAATTGTCTATGTGTGGGTAAGTGACACAAAAGGGTGGTAGTAAAAATAAGGTGGCTCTGCCTCCTTGAACCTGCGCCGAAATAGGGGTAGGCCTCAGAGCAATAACTAGTTATTGCTCTGAGGGGTAGGCTCAGCGTGTGCTGAACATTTTCACTTTCGCTATTTCGTCTCCCTCTTTAGGACGTCACTTTCTGCATCTCGTCAGTTTCTATATTTGTCACATGCCTTATTTCGTCTCTCACCATTAAGAAAGAAGTTGAAGTTATTTCGTCTCTTTCCCTATTTACTCGTCCGACGACACCTAAATACAATAAGCTAAAACATTCAGTACAAAAAAGTTGATTAGGTAGGCGCCGCGCTTAGCTATTTAGTATAATGTCTGTAAGGTAGGTAGGTACTGTTATTATGTAGGCGTTGTAATATACCAAGTAGGTAATGGTTTGGGTAAAGGTAATTACTTTATGCCAATACTAGCAGCGCCTCGCGGTTTCACCCGCGCGGCCGCGTAGTTCCCGTTCCCGTAGGAATTTCGGGATAAAAAGTAGCCTATGTCCTATTCCAAGCTATAATCTATCTCTGTGCCAAATTTCATCCAGATCCGTTTTGCCGTTCTGGCGTGATAAAGGAACAAACATCCATCCATCCATCTATCTATCTATCCATCCATCCATCTAAACTTTCACGTTTATAATATTAGTGAGATGAGATATATAATATAATAATATAATATATATATATTAGTGAAGTGATGATAGTGATGATATTAGTGATATATATATATGTATATATATATTATATTATATTATATTATATTATATTATATATAGTGAGAAGTGAGATATTAGTGAGATAGTGAGATATATATATATATAGTCAGAAGTCAGAAAACACAGATTTGTTCGGTGACACACGTCCACTCGATAAGCCGCACCTTGTGTGAATGCATCCCCCGCGTGCCCCGCATGCCCCGCGGGATATACACTTATACAGCCTTATTAGACGAGCACATCCGATGGCCGTGCACATTTAATATAAGTCAGAATGCTACAAGCGTTGTTTTTAAAAAAAAGTTCCTGCTCTTACTTAATTCTTTCAAGGTAACTGGTACCATATTTGAAAAAGTACTAGGCAAGCAGAAGTTCATTGGAAGTATGAGAAGTAATGTTGAAAAGAAAAAGCAACTCTTCGTTCACGTTTATGTTACAAGAGTAGCAAGAGTGAATGTGGGTGTCCAAGTTCCTAGGATTATCCTCCGCAACGATAATTGCTTTTTCCATAGAGTTATTATTATATTATATTATTATAGTTATTATATTAGGTACACCGTACAGTACTACACTACAGTATTACACTGTACAGGTAGTAGGTATAACACATACACTCAATACTATAATAAAATGGCTTTTTCATTTGAAGGTTTTTTTTTACCTCCAATTAACTTCTGCTTGCAAAGAAACCCAAAACCTGAGAAATCTGGCTTCATGGTAGAATGCGTAGGGAGGGATATTCTTTGCGTTGCGCGTACCAAAAAAGTTGGTATCAGCGTCAAATCTCCGGAACATTTTGCTTACTACCTACCTATTAAACTGAAGGTGAACGTGGCTCGGCTTATTTAAATGAAAATGTCGTCAAGCGAAAATTAAGTACCCAATTACATAATAATAATAATAATCTGACACAAATAAAAGATCAATTACCTGATGTTTACCCCTTTCTTTGGGAATGTTACGGTACACCTTCAAAATTAGTATATAAAGATAGGTTATTGTCCTCTGAGGTTGGTTGTCAGCAGGGCGATCCTTTAGGACCGGCTATTTTCAGTCTCGCGATACATCCCATTATAAAACGTTTAGAGTCAAAATGTAATGTTTGGTATCTGGATGATGGTACTCTAGGAGGCGAAGAAGACACGATTTTGGAAGATTTGCGTGTTTTGATAGAAGAATTTAAGCTTATAGGCTTGGAGCTGAACTTTGCAAAATGTGAACTTTATGTTCCAGAAACGGCAACGACTTCTCCTAATTTTTTAAATATAAAGAGTCGCTTCGAAAGTTTAGCCCCAAACCTGAAGTTGATAGATAAATCTTCGCTTTGCCTCTTAGGATCTCCGATCATGGATGAGTCTTTGCCTGATTTTATAAATGAAAAAATTCAAAAGTTCCTTTCGTTTTCCGATAAATTGCAAAACATCAATGTTCACGTGGCTTTTGTTATTTTACGTTTCTGCCTTTTTGTTCCCAAAGTCACTTACTTTTTACGATGCTCCCAACTCTGGAAATATTCTCAACTTACACAGCAGTTGGACAGCATCATGCGCGACACATTAATCAAAATTTTTAATATACCTTTAGATGACAGAGCGTGGCACCAGGCCACTCTTCCTATCAGATTGGGGGGTCTAGGTGTCCGCGAAATTTCTAGTGTTCCACTCCCAGCTTTTTTGTCTTCAGGGCATGGTACAAAGGATCTTATTCATAAAATTTTGGATAATGTTCACAAAATTGTCAAATAACATGTTTCGATGAATCATTAGCGTCTTGGAAAATAGCCTGTCCTAGCACTAATATGCCCAAAGTTCTTTCTTATCAGAGACTGTGGGATGAGCCGCTATGTGAGTTGGTACGGAAAAACCTTATTAATACGTCTACCAGCTCATCAGAACGCGCTCGTCTACTTGCCGTTTCCGAGTGGGAGTCAGGACTTTGGTTATATGTTTTGCCTTCTAAAAATCTAGGTACCCTTTTAGACAATAACACATTTCGGGTGGCCACCTCTTTGCGTTTAGGTTCTCCTTGTCTAGTTGCACACCGTTGCCAGTGCGGTGAAACCGTTGATAAGTTCGGTCACCATGCACTGGCATGTGTCTCTAGTGCAGGACGTGTGTTTTGTCATAGTTCAATTAATGACATCATCCGTCGGGCTTTTACCAGCGTCAGTATGGCAGCTACTCTCGAACCACGTGGCCTAATGCGAGATGATGGTAAAAGGCCTGACGGTATGACTCTGATTCCTTGGAAAATGGGTCGGCCTTTAGTTTGGGATGCCACTTGTGTAGATACCCTAGCACCGTCTCATCTTGCAGGGATATCAGTAAGGGCCGGCTCCGCAGCAACATCAGCGGAGTCCCTCAAACGGCGGAAATACGCTAATCTTGACCGAGGTTACCTATTCGAGCCGTTTGGGGTGGAAACCCTAGGTCTTTGGGGTCCTGGGGCACATGGAATATACAAAGATCTAACAAAACTCATAGTAGAGTCCACAGGTGATCGGAATGCTGGCTTTTATTTCGGTCAACGAATTAGCATTGCCATTCAACGTGGCAATGCTGCCAGCATTCTGGGCACTTTGCCTTCTGGTGACGGCTTAGTTTTTAGAAAATAGATTTAAGTGTAAATATATGTTGTAATTATTATTGTATTGTATATTGTAATTACTGTAAATAAATAATATTATGTTAAGTTACTTTTATTTAAGAAATCTGTGGATTTTGTTAAATCAATAAAATAAAATAAACAATATGATGTATTTAGATTATTAGCACCTATGTATTAACTGGTTGTTTAAATATTTTCCTCTCTTTTAGATTTCCAAAAAGACCGTAAACTTACGAAAAAGTTAATCGACGACGCCATAAAAAGAACAGGGCCAGAGATAAAATATTGGGAAGCCAACATTTGGACTAGGATTTGTGATTGGTTTTTCTATTGTTTCTTCGAAATGAAGACTGTTTAGCCATAACTTGACTTTAATTTAGATTTTCTAATGATCTAGTTTTTGCTAACAATTTTTTTTTATAGTTAGTGTATGTTGGAGAGGACAAACTATTGAGACCATAGTTTTTTAAGACCTACCATGTACCTACTCAAATTTACAAAAATTGAATTAATATCTATTTTATCTAAGAAATTAATAAATCCCAAAAATTTACGATCACGACGGGATTCGAACCCGCACCTTCCCCTTCAGCGCAGGGTTGCTCTTTTTCCAACTAAGCTACGTGATCTTATCCCGTCGAGATCGTAAATTTTTGGGATTTATTGATTTCTTAGAAATTACCCAGAGTACTATAATAAATAAAAACCTTAGAATCTATTTTATCGATATATTTTGCGCATAGTAGCGCGCACATTTGCCCATCCTTATCCGTTGCAGTTGTCAATGAGGTTCTTCTGGCTACGCTGGGCATTGGGAGGAACAGGCCATAGACGCTCTCTATGGCTAGTACTATAATAGCTCTATGGTACTAACCCTAATTATAATAACTCTATGGTTTAGTGACTAGTGAGGGTGATTTCGATCGTCCAAGGTATGGTAGATATTACTTGGCAGAATAGTGTCAAGCCCGTGTCAAACGTGACGCTAAGCCAGAGCCATAAGTTTTCTACTTTTCATAAAATGATATTTTTTTTTTGGTAATCTTTTGCATCTTAACTTTAAGTTGTTTGTATCAATAGTTAACCAACAGTCAATTAAAAATTATCCCTGCGAAATATGTAAGTTATCAAGACGAATATTACAGTAGTTATTGAGGTAGTTGTCCAAGCTCTCTAGCGTAGCGAGTGACTCGCCGCGTCCGCCTCGGGGACCTTACCGCCCCATGGGCGCTGGACTACCCCGACGGGTTAGTCAAGTGGGCCTGCCGCCTGCCGCAAGGTCGTAGAAGACAGGAAGAACGACGAGAACGCATTCAATACCAACACTCCGCCTCCTCTGCGTCGACATCAAGGCCATCGAAGGCAAGAAGAACGGAGCACCTCCTGACCGCGACTCGTCTCTCAGCGCGGCATCCAACACTCTTCATACAGCACAGCCAGTGCTTCGCATATGACACCACAACCTCAACCTCTTTGCATACATCTCAGCCAGTGCCTCGCATACGACACCGCAACCTCAACCTCTTTGCATACATCACAGCCAGTGCTTCGCATACGACACCGCAACCTCAACCTCTTTGCATACATCACAGCCAGTGCTTCGCATACGACACCGCAACCTCAACCTCTTTGCATACATCACAGCCAGTGCTTCGCATACGACACCGCAACTTCAACCTCTCTGCATACATCTCAGCCAGTGCCTCGCATACGACACCGCAACCTCAACCTCTTTGCATACATCACAGCCAGTGCTTCGCATACGACACCGCAACTTCAACCTCTCTGCATACATCTCAGCCAGTGCCTCGCATACGACACCGCAACTTCAACCTCTCTGCATACATCTCAGCCAGTGCCTCGCATACGACACCGCAACCTCAACCTCTTTGCATACATCACAGCCAGTGCTTCGCATACGACACCGCAACTTCAACCTCTTTGCATACATCACAGCCAGTGCTTCGCATACGACACCGCAACTTCAACCTCTCTGCATATATCTCAGCCAGTGCCTCGCATACGACACCGCAACCTCAACCTCTTTGCATACATCACAGCCAGTGCTTCGCATATGACACCGCAACTTCAACCTCTTTGCATACATCACAGCCAGTGCTTCGCATACGACACCGCAACTTCAACCTCTCTGCATACATCTCAGTGCCTCGCATACGACACCGCAACCTCAACCTCTCTGCATACATTTCAGCCAGTGCCTCGCATACGACACCGCAACCTCAACCTCTCTGCATACATTTCAGCCAGTGCCTCGCATACGACACCGCAACCTCAACCTCTTTGCATACATCACAGCCAGTGCTTCGCATACGACACCGCAACTTCAACCTCTCTGCATACATCTCAGCCAGTGCCTCGCATACGACACCGCAACCTCAACCTCTCTGCATACATTTCAGCCAGTGCCTCGCATACGACACCGCAACCTCAACCTCTTTGCATACATCACAGCCAGTGCTTCGCATACGACACCGCAACCTCAACCTCTTTGCATACATCACAGCCAGTGCTTCGCATACGACACCGCAACTTCAACCTCTCTGCATACATCTCAGCCAGTGCCTCGCATACGACACCGCAACCTCAACCTCTTTGCATACATCACAGCCAGTGCTTCGCATACGACACCGCAACTTCAACCTCTCTGCATACATCTCAGCCAGTGCCTCGCATACGACACCGCAACTTCAACCTCTCTGCATACATCTCAGCCAGTGCCTCGCATACGACACCGCAACCTCAACCTCTTTGCATACATCACAGCCAGTGCTTCGCATACGACACCGCAACTTCAACCTCTTTGCATACATCACAGCCAGTGCTTCGCATACGACACCGCAACTTCAACCTCTCTGCATATATCTCAGCCAGTGCCTCGCATACGACACCGCAACCTCAACCTCTTTGCATACATCACAGCCAGTGCTTCGCATATGACACCGCAACTTCAACCTCTTTGCATACATCACAGCCAGTGCTTCGCATACGACACCGCAACTTCAACCTCTCTGCATACATCTCAGTGCCTCGCATACGACACCGCAACCTCAACCTCTCTGCATACATTTCAGCCAGTGCCTCGCATACGACACCGCAACCTCAACCTCTCTGCATACATTTCAGCCAGTGCCTCGCATACGACACCGCAACCTCAACCTCTTTGCATACATCACAGCCAGTGCTTCGCATACGACACCGCAACTTCAACCTCTCTGCATACATCTCAGCCAGTGCCTCGCATACGACACCGCAACCTCAACCTCTCTGCATACATTTCAGCCAGTGCCTCGCATACGACACCGCAACCTCAACCTCTTTGCATACATCACAGCCAGTGCTTCGCATACGACACCGCAGCTTCAACCTCTCTGCATACATCACAGCCAGTGCTTCGCATACGACACCGCAACTTCAACCTCTCTGCATACATCTCAGCCAGTGCCTCGCATACGACACCGCAACCTCAACCTCTTTGCATACATCTCAGCCGGTGCCTCGCATACGACACCGCAATCTGCATAAGCATACGATCATCGCCAAAGTTCTTTTGTCTTCTCTGTCATTCTACAAATTTTCAAAACCCAATGTTCAGAAAGTAAAGAAAAGTTTTGGAACGAAGTTCCTTATCGCGCGTTGCGAAAGGGAGCTAGACCGAAAAAATTCTCACGAAAATTTGTAGCGACCCCAGAAAATCCTTAGTCTATGGTAAATGGCTGCGTGACTGACAACACGAGTGGGGCACCATAACAAAGCAAGACGAGCGAAGCGAGCCGCGCTTCGTGTTCGGTGAGCGAAGCGAACCGCAATACGACACCTAACGCACTGCAAGGCGAGCGTAGCGAGCCGCACTTCGTGTTCGCAACCTGTTGGCGTGGGTCGGATTGCAGTGAGCGGAGCAAACCACTGCAAGGCTAGCAAAGCGAGCCTTGCTGTGTGCCGCGCTTCGTGTTCGCACCCACCCACTTGTATGGGTATGGATTTCGAGTAACTCGAACTCGTAGATTACGAAAAAGATGTCCATTTCCAAATCCAAGATGGCTGACATTTTTTAATCGCAAAAATCACTCATGGGTTTGGTTTTCGACTAATTCAGATACGTAGACTACGAAAAAGATGTCCATTTTCAAATCCAAGATGGCTGACATTTTTTTATCGCAGTTGTCACTCATGGATGTCGTTTTCGACTAACTCGGATACGTGGATTACGAAAAAGATGTCCATTTCTAAATCCAAAATGGCTGACATTTATTAATGGCAAATTTCTCTCTTGGATATCGATTTCGAACAAATCGTGCGTGTAGGTTACGACAAGGGGAACACAATTGAAAAGTGAACAATCTACACAACGCTCGCGAGCTGCTTGCAGCTCGCGCACATCTAAAAAACTAGTTACATTATATTTGTTAATAATAAAAAAATATTATTATAACTTTAAAAAAAAATATTAAAATTCCTTCACTAATTAATCGAAAGGAACTTCGTTCCATCCGGGTGTCCCTTGACACCTCTCAAGTTTTTTTGTATAAAATTTTGTATACACATGGTGTGATTTCTGTGTGTGCGTACACAAAAATCACACCTTGTGTATGTACACACAAATTTTACCAAATTCAGGATCTCAATTCTTCCCTTTTGAAATTCTCTTCTCCATCTCTATTCCTCTTGAATGTTTGCTCTTAGGAACATGTTTATTTTGAAAAAAGCAAATGCAAAAAATTTCATTAACATTCAGTCTAGAAAATTACCTTTGTAAAAAAAAACTGACCAAGTGCGAGTCAGACTCGCGCGCGAAGGGTTCCGCAGGTTATCTATAAAAACGCCAAAAAAATCACGTTTGATGTATTGGAGCCCCCCTTAAATATTTATTTTATTCTGTTTTTTTAGCACAGACAGACGGACAGACGGACAGACGGACAGACGGACAAACGGACAGTTTTTGGGTTTTTCGACTTTAGCATGATTGGGAGTGAAATGGGTGTGTGGGCTGACGGCAGTTAAGCGCGGCAGTTGTCAGTGTGTACAGAACGAACAGCAGGGTCATGTATTGGTGGAGAGCTGGAGATGGAGACTGCGGGGACGGCCGAACCCCCCCAAGGAATGGCTATCGGGTCCTCTCGTCCAGTCGCCAACCGGCACGATAGAGCATTCAGGGATTTTTTTCGATGCGGCGGGGCGGCCTTTCGCGTTTGGCTGGCACGCTACTTGGGCCCCCTACAACCTGCAGAACCGTGCTTTGGATCCCGCTACTCTCCATGTCTAGCCGTCCGCTACACTTGTCTGGTTGCTGTCCTGCCACACTCATGCTGTTGCTCCAGTGCAAAACTGCTTAGACCCGTCTCCTCCACGATAACTACTCCGGACCTTCATCTTCTGGTTTTCATCTACTTTTTCTCCAATATCTTCTCATCGAACCCCTTTATGGAAAATGTTAGAGAATCCTCCTGTTCTCCTGTCATCTTCAGAGTCAACTTGAGGGACCCCATTCAGGCCCCTTTGCAATTTTGGCAATTTTTTTGAGGCTTGGTTTTTTCAGCCACACCTCGCGCTGGTATAGTCTTCCTTGCATCGGCAGAAAATCATTTACAGGATATCTTCCGTTGGAGCTGCTAACTCACTGTGCACTGGGATCAGGCAGTTGTTTTCAATCTTCCACCCATAAATCTGAGGAGACAGGTCATTTCCCAGCCACAGCTAAACTACTACAGCTAAGCTACAGCTCCCTCGTGCGTGGTGGGAGGAAGACAAGAGATCAGGCTTGATGGTGGCCACCGACTTCAAGAATGACTTGTACCTGCAGACATTGACGGAGACCTCTTTCGCTGGCATGTTTATGGTTTGGCAAAAACTAAAAATTGATTAGAATGTTTAGATTTTTTGCTATATTAATATGCTATTCTATTATAATTATCTTTTAAATTTTAAAGAATTGTCGAATTGTGTGTTGGTAGTTTTTTTTATGTTTTCACTTACAATCTTCGGGCGTTATTACTCGCTGTCAAAGACATTTTCCACGGACACGATATGCTCGAAAAAGTAAGGCAATCACCAGCAGCGGTGCCAGAACGTCCCAAAAGGGACGATTTTCGTCCTTTTAGACGCCGCATCGTCCCTTCGATGTCCGTTCTCAAATTCCGTCCCTTTTCCGTCCCTTTTCAAATAGCCAGCAACAATAACTTTTTAAAAAATAATTTTTAAAAAACGAAACGGACGACGACGCGTGAATGCGACAACTTCTGACCGCTGCATGTAAGCGTATTTATTTCCTTTTGGCTTCGATCAAAAATAAGTGTTCGCGACCTCCCCCGTAGATACCTAGAGCCTAACAAAAATGTCACTCAAAATTGTCCTTCGTTTTGTTTTGACGCAGACAGTTTGCGCAGAGCCTGACAAGGTTTTCCATACGGAACAAGAGATTGGTGGAGTCGAATTCATTTTATTTTATTTTGTAAGTAGGTACCTACCTGAGAATTATATACCTACCTACTCAGTTTATTTTCTATAAGGATTAATTAACAGAATTCAGGTAAAGATAACGAATCATTTATTGATGAAACTATAAATTGGTGTCTCAACAGTAGGTATTCATACAAAAGGGTCATTTCAGACATACAATAATTTAAACTTACAATACAATTTCAGGCAGGCACTCTAGATTAAAAAGAACTGCTTCCTGTCTGCGGCTTTGCACGAGTTTTTTTTACGGAACAAAAAGTAAGCGTTTTATAAATTCATACTTCTGGTAGGTAGGTAAGTACCTAGTCTTTCTTTTATTAGAGAGTCTACGCAAATGAAATTTTAGGGCGGGCCAACTAGTTATTTTAAAAATCAATTAGTAATATTAAACTTATTTTTATGAAAAATATATTAATACATACTATAATAGACGAATTTTTTTTTTAGAAGAAATAGCCTCTCCATTTATCAATTTAGAACAAAATTAATATTTTAACATAGGCAAACCAAACAACAATATTTTATGCTGATTTCACAAGTATATGACTCACATCTCAATATACGGGTAAAAATATAATTAAACTTACTGAAAATAAGAAATTCGATCCTTTTTCAGCACTTTGGACGAGTGATTCTTGCATTTTTTGTACGAGCACTTACCCATGCTTTTTGTCAGAACGCTAAAATGACACTAGTTGAAAAGCTTCCCTAACATGTCAAAATGGTTCTCCTTTGCTACTGAAGGTTTTGGGGTCCGCATTGTGAATCTAAGGGGGGCCGGCAAAGCCGGAAATTTTTGATCGAAGCCTTTTGGGTATATTTTTTCATTAAAATCATAATTAATTAATATTTTCTTTAACCGTCCTATTTGTTCAAAAATCGTCCTTTTTCCGACAGCGGATCGTCCGAAACTCGGTGAAGGCACTGGCAACACTGATCACCAGGGACGAGTGAAATTTCACTCGTCCCTGGCAATCACGATCAACCAATTTTTGCGGGGAACAGGTGCAGTGATTTACTGCTGACTTAGTTCCGCATATAGCTTTGTCACTGTTTCACAATTTTTGACAAGGTTCAGTAGTGATTGACGCAGTCGATGGAATTGTATCGATAAAAATGAATGAATTACGAAAAAGTAGTACAGATTACTTACTTTTCGATTTGAAATTGAAGTATTTGAAGTAAACACGATAATTTACCTATACCCATTTTGTAAAATGATTATTTATGTTGATTAATATTGATTATTTTATAGTGATTTCACTGTTCACCCTCATCCCGGCTTCTACGTGTCCTTAATGCCTTTTATTAGCGCTCTAAATTACAGATTTGCTATATGAATTCAAAGAAATAGAACACTAAATAATAACATCAAACACAACTTGAATGTTAATGCAAGCAAAAATTCATTAAATATTAAAATGGAACATTACACTGAGGTGCAGCCCCGGCGATATGGTAAAGATAAATCAATTTATAAAATGTACAATCTTCGCACGCAAGTATTAGGAGTAAGGTTTGTTTGTTGTCATCCCAAAGTTTAAGTAACTAAAACTGAATAAAATAAACAGGAAAACATTATGTTGGGTCAGGGAGTATATGGAGAAAAAAATCGCGAACTTCAAACATATATTTATTTTACTTCCCCACTGAAAAATCATTACTAAGTTTAGGTAAGAGTAGTTTTCTTTTCTTGGAAATTTAACAAAATTACAATACAAACTTAAGAGAATGTCTCTTTACCTAGCCGCAAGGCGTCCTACACTACGTTTACCAGGCCGCGGTGTCCACTTGAGAACTCGATTAACCCATCGGCAGTATACCGAGTTACTACGGTACGTTACGGTAGTACTGTCAGTTCAACTTGCTAATAACAGTTACTTTTGACGGATAAAGATGCCAATCTGTCGACTCGAAAAGATTATTTTTCCACGAAAAAGTTTTTTAGTACAATAGTTCCTATTCAAAATATTGTTTATCTTTTAACACATTTAAAAATAATACTTTTTAATATAAAAGACAAATTGAGAAATATTATTAATATATAAAGTCATTATGACACTTGAGTAAGATCTGCAAAATAATGCAAAATGTTGAGAAAAAATTACAAAATCAACTGTGATGTTACTATTTGATTGTCAGCCAAACTACCAAACAGCAAAAAAGAGCGTGGCGAAACAAAAATAATATCCCCTTATTGGGTCTTAATGTGCACAAGCTTTTTGTCAATATGTTTTTTTGAATTTTGACCAAGGGCGGTACCACTGTGTTAAAAATAAAATATTTTGCACTATTTTGAACCACGCCATGTATATTGAACAGCGTAGCTTGAAGAAGTTCAAGCTATGCGATGATGATATTATTCTGAGAATTTTAATATGACATTTCAAACTCTACTCACAAATTCTGGCAGATTTAAGGTAGGAACAGAATCATTGCGTAGTCTTTTCATTTTTTAGATTTTTCATCGTAACACTCCGGTTCAAAATGTAAACCACATAATTATACAGCTGTGTTTTCTTGGAATCCACGTCTTTTCTCACTCATTTCGCACTCTCTCTCTTCCTTAGTGGATCAGTTGAAAATCTGAAAGTGCGTAGATTCGTTCTTTCATTCATTCATATCGATATATTTCATCGACAATGTCAAGCCCTATTGAAAATTGTTGACATGAACGAATGGAAAATCAAAGATATAATCCGATTTATTTCAGTAGGTTCGGTAGGTAGTTTAGTAAAATTGCATTAAAATTGTGTTAGTAATCTTTAAAATGTCAGTATGAATGCAAAAACTGTTACTTACATTTGTTAGATTTTACAAAAAATTTGCTGCTTTTATGGGATAAAATTGTACATAGGTACCTATGAAAACAAATATTGGTTGATCGGTCACTATAAGTTTTACAAAACAAAACCGAGCACTTAGTCATTTATTCAACGTAAGTTTGTCCTCGAGAACGAAAGACGCACTGACAAGACAATTTCGGTATATTAGGCTAAAAGGCTTACTGAGTGGCAGAAGGGTATAGGGCGCGACCTTAGAGTATAGGTATACTCTAAGGGCGCGACTGGCCGAGTAATGCGTCCAGTGGAGAATGTCTTTGGTCGCGGCTGTTCGTTGAATTGCGCCCAAGTAACATTTCAAGATCATCCTTATTCAGCATTCAGCCTTAAAAACAGCAAACATGCAAATTACTCAATTATACTATTGGACATTTTAATACCGAAACAATTCCTTTAATTATGACTATACACAAAAATACCATACCATGACATGTGATGTTGGGTGTATTGTATACTTGGACCAAATCCATCTTTGATGTTGATTTTATTTGTTTATGTTTAGTGCTTTAAGGATAGCGCAAGAGGAGATTTTAGTTGTCCTTTTAAAAAAATATAGTAAGTCTATTTTTGCATTAAAACCTAGTTTTTGAAACGGGCGTTATTGGATACATAATTTGTAATAACGCCTAAAGTTGGGGTTTTTTAAAAGCTTCATAAACATAAGATTAAAATTGTTAGTAAAATTATTTTCAAGTTCTATTTTTTTTATTTATAATATAAAAATGATACTGTCTAGAATAATGTTTTTTATTTCTATTTAAATGCCAAAACTACATCAAATGAAAGTTAGGTGGGCGTTAATCACCCACTGGTGGTAGTTTAATGACTTTGCCCGGCTCTAGGGCTACGGGCGGGGACGTTTGATACGAGTATGTTCACCTCCATAAACTCGTAGTAGGGGAGCCAATGATGCTAACTGTGGGCGCCGAGCGTCGAGGGGACCTATTGTATTGTGAAGGTTAGATTCTAAAAAGAAAAAAGTTGTAAGGATGTATAGGCCTAACCTACCCTTTCACTGGTGGGGAGAGCGTGTACTGTAAAGTTCTTCAAAAATTTAAAAAAACAGTTACAAATAAATACTCGAGCGCAGATATTAATAGTGTAAGCGCCCCACGTGTTTCTGATAATGGAAAAATATTGGTCTGCCGGTTTGCATGGTGGGGGGGGGGGGGGGGGTGGCCGTACGAATGGCTAGAAAATAGGGAAAATAATGTTGAAGCGCATCAGATATAGATAAGGGATGTTCAGTGAACCCTTTAGTAGCTCCTATTCAAAAGACTGACGATTTGGACGCGACCAAAAGTCATGGCAGATTTTTTTTTTCGATGTCGAAATGTGTCTTCCAAGCATTTCCCTCCATAAGAGTTTTATGCGTGGCATGTAGTGTAGTGTTTAATAATAATAATAAATCGTTTATTTTCTCTTCACAAAAGGTCATCTTATCGTTTATTTTCTCTTCACAAAAGGTCATCTTATCGTTTATATCTTCTTAGTGTTTGATGGGCTCTTATTAGTATTAAGTATTATTTGATTTTTTTGATCGCTAAGCGTTCAATGTGACCGTTATTAAATCTTATTCTCAACCACGCCCACGCGCCACGCCTAATACAGGGTTATTGGTAAATTAATGACACTACGTGAACTGCAGGTCCTGCCCATCATCACAATCACGTTCGTGAAGACGCCAAGTCTAAATTAGATACTAAACGGAAAAATATCTTTTTCTGGAACCCAACGAGTAACTTAAGACCGATCTTTCACTCTCATACCTTCTGTTAATTTAGGCCAGAGCTGTTTTAATGTGATATAATCTTCGATCAAACAAAAGGAGTTCGCGGCCTCCCCCGTAGATACCTAGAGACTTACAAAAATGTCACTCAAAATTGTCTTCGTTTTGTTTTGACGCAGACAGTTTGCGCAGAGCCTGACAAGTTTTTTCCATACGGAACAAGAGATTGGTGGAGTCGAATTCATTTTATTTTATTTTGTAAGTAGGTAGGTACCTTCCTGAGAATTATATACCTACCTACTCAGTTTATTTTCTATAAGGATTAATTAACAGAATTCAGGTAAAGATAATGAATAATTTATTGATGAAACTATAAATTGGTGTCTCAACAGTAGGTATTTATACAAAAGGGTCATTTAAGACATACAATAATTTAAACTTACAATACAATTTCAGGCAGGCACTCTAGATTAAAAAGAACTGGTTCCTGTCTGCGGCTTTGCACGAGTTTTTTTTACGGGACAAAAAATTAACGTTTTATAAATTCATACTTCTGGTAGGTAGGTAAGAACCTAGTCTTTCTTTTATTAGAGAGTCTACGCAAATGAAATTTTAGGGCGGGCCAACTAGTTATTTTAAAAATCATCAACTAGTAATATTAAACTTATTTTTATGAAAAATATATTAATACATACTATAAATGAAAAAAAATTTTGAAGAAATAGCCTCTCCATTTATCAATTTAGAACAAAATTAATATTTTAACATAGGCAAACCAAACAACAATATTAACTTAAACTACTGAAAATAAGAAATTCCATCCTTTTTCAGCACTTTGGACGAGTGATTCCTGCATTTTTTGTACGAGCACTTACCCATGCTTTTTGTCAGAACGCTAAAATGACACTAGTTGAAAAGCTTCCCTAACATGTCAAAATGTTTCTCTTTTGCTACTGAAGGTTTTGGGGTGCGCATTGTGAATCTAAGGGGGGCCGGCAAAGCCGGAAATTTTTGATCGAAGGATATTAATATAAGTTGCTAAGTTGAATTTCAAATAAAACCTCTTTAACGAACGATTGTTAAATAGCGGGGTGTACCTATTACCAATACCAAGTTTAAGAATTAAGACCTGGCGTCTTCACAAACGGGTTTGTGATGATGGGCAGAACCTGCAGTGCATGTATTGTCACTAATTTACCAATAAAACTGTATGAGGTGTTTTAATCAGTTTCAGTAGCGGAGAGTTAGCATGTCGTCGACCTATAAAAGTGGAGCAGCGGCCGGCGGGGGTGCAACCGGCGGGGGTGCAACTGGCGGGGGTGCAACTGGCGGGGGTGCGACAGGCGGGGGTGCGACCGGCGGGGGTGCGACCGGCGGCGGGAACGTGCAGGAGTACGACCCGCATGCGCACCGCGACATGTCCAAGGCAACCAAGTGAGGGGGGCACGCGGGGTAGGGGATAGAGCGTCTGGTGCTGACTACTGAACTGTCTCTCACTGTCCCGCAGCAACATGGAGACGCTGATGCATCTGCTGAAGGCATCCGTGGGCACAGGCGTGATGGCGATCCCGCAGGCGATGGGCATGGCGGGTCTGGTGACGTCATCGGTAGCCATGGTACTGGCGACGGCCGTGCTGACGCACTGTCTACAGGTGGCGGTGCGCTCGCGTTACCGCGCCTGCCAGCGCCAACGAGTGCCGATCATGACGTACGAGGAGGCGATGGCGGAGGCAGTACGAGCCGGCCCACTGTGCACGCGCCAGTTTGCCGGCACCGCGAGCCGCATCGTCACTATGTTCGTGAACGTGTTTCAGCTCGGAACCGGCTGCATCTATATCGTCTTCATGGCGGAGACGCTGCGCAAGGTGAGCTCCCCTCCCCCACCTCACTTCATCACCCCGCACCACCCCACCTCTCACCGCTTTCTTTTCGCAGCTGATCGATCCGTCGACGTCGCTGCTGATGTACATGATCATGCTGATGCCGCCGCTGATGTTGCTCACTCTGATCCCTACGCTGAAGCGGCTGGCACCGGTCAGCGCGCTGGCCAACCTACTGCTGATTTCGGGGCTCTGCATCGTGATGTTCATCGTGTTCACGGAGGAGGGTGAGGTGACCAAGCAGGACTCGCTGAACATATGGGGCAAGCCCTCGGACTTTCCCATGTTCTTCGGGACGGCGCTATTTGCGCTGTGCTCGGTCGGCGTGGTGAGTGACTCTGACTGTGGACGGTGGACGGTGGTGCCCACGACACCAACTGACCACCAGGTGTGTCGGTCTACAGGTGTTGCAGCTGGAGAACTCGATGAAGTACCCCAAGTCATTCACCTCGACATGCGGCGTGTTCCAGCAGTCAATGGTGATGGTGCTGGTGATGTACCTGGTGTTCGGCTTATCCGGCTACGCGCTCTACTGTGGAGACACATGCCAGGACTCCATCACACTGGACCTGCCCGCGGGACCGTCAGTATCCGCCCACTCCCCGCGACACCGCACTCCTGCAGACACATCCACCTACAATGATGTACCTGGTGTTCGGCAGGTTGAAGTACTTGCTTAACTCTCCACGCCCCAACGGGGTGTAGTTTGTGTACACGGGGTAACTTTACAAAACCGCACTTCGATACTTTTTTGCCATTTCTGACACTGAATTTCGATCTTTGCATGAATGACTAGTGCACACACACTAGACTAGACAATGACTAGCAAGCAGTTTAGCGTATTCATGAATGATGCAGTCATTCATGAATACGCTATAGCAAGCAGTCTAGCGTATTTTTGAATGACTGCAAGCAAGCAGTTTAGCGTATTCATGAATGACTGCAAGCAAGCAGTCATCCTTAGATACCTACCAACAATTTTTTTTAATGTTTTACAACTTTGCTTTTAGCTTTTTGAAAGACAAAAGGTCCATTGCAAATTCCGAAGGCATTTTAACACATTCGAAATGATTGTCAGGGGTAACAAATCCTGTATATTTGATTGAATCTTCAGCTAAGGGTATCATCCATTTTTCATATCTATAAAAATAATATATTTAGAATTTCCAAGTCGGCCAAGTTGATCTTCAATAAGAGGAAGAGGGTATCTCTCTTTTTCTATAATTATATTCAAAGTCCTAAAATCAATACACATTCGGTCTGTCCCGTCTTTCTTTTAACTAATAAATAACACTGGGCAGGCAAATTGAGAATCACTTTCTCTAATAATATTCTTTTTTAATAAATCCTCGCAAATATCTTGAATTTTTTCTCTTTCAATAGGTGCTAATCTCGATAGTGTATGATTTCATGGTTTTTTAAACGTAAAGTCATTTCACCGGTTTTTAAACGTAAAGTCATTTCACCGGTTTTTACTGTCCCAATATTATTTTTTAAACGTAAAGTCATTTCACCGGTTTTTACTGTCCCAATATTATTTTCGGTCGGAAATACCTCTTGGAAACGTTCAAAGAGCACGTGCACCCTAAAGAGTCGATTACTACAGTAATATTAGAATATTGCCAGTGCAATTTTATGGACACTATTGCCGTATTAACAGACTCGAGCTCAATCCTTCCAAGTGTTCCATTATGACTTTTTCTCATAAGAAAACTGTAGGAATCGCGGCTAGCTCTTCCCGGGATGTTGAGATAAAAGTCGAGTTTGGAAACAATAGCTATATTGTATTTATAAACTACGACTAATAATGATGTTAATGAGTGCGGTTGGTATGGTTGCCGCTGATGCACTGACCTCCGTAGGCACTCGGTCCGCGCTCGCGGCACGAGTAACCTACTTAGGTCAAACAGCTGATGATGCTAAAATACCTGATCGATGTATCGAACATACTCCCGAGGGCGAGGTACGAGATGAGAATGAGATGAGGTGCTACAATTCAGGGGTTAGTCTTACATAGATGATCAATGTTTTGCTTATGCTAGGTGAATGTTAATACAATGCTTTAATGTTTCGTAATCTAGATAAATGATAGCTGATGGCTTGGTTACAAAACTAATCCCTATTCTAGAGTAAAAACTGATTGTCTGCTGGTTCGCTGCTTGCTAATGGACAAAGTTATTGTGTCTATATCACTTAAACTGGACCACCGCACGGTCCCACTGGCACCATGCCCTAGCTCGGGCACGGGTGGCCTACGCGCACTAACACAAACTCTGCTGGAGGGGTCGCGCACCGGCGGGGCGGCGCTGCTGGCTGCTCGAGGCGCGCGGAGGACGCGCTGACGGCTCGTCTGCTTCGCCTCCACAGGCACACCAGAACGCTGTGGTGCCTGCCTGCTGCTAATACGTTGTACGATATTGCATATTTTGCGTATTGGTAAATATCGTGTGTTGTTGTGGTCATCTCCTGTAGTGCTGCTTCCTTCATCGAGCTGATCTGTTCGCCGAGCTGCTGTAGCGAGGAGTCGAGATGATGATCTTGACTTGATTCGATGAACGGTAATGTAACATTGAAGATGTGATGCTGTATCGGAGCTATGTTGATAGGTATAGGTACTAAGTCCGATTTGAGATTGAGCGTAATTTTTTGTTGATAGGAATAAACTTAGATAGTGACGTCACGCTCCTTTGCTATTTGTTAGGTGAATGAGCCCGGCCTTGCTGACTTGGTGGACTCGAGTTTCATGGTAACATATGATTGTATGCGAGTAGGTATTTCCTTCTGGACTCAGCTGCTGGATAGGACCTTACCGCTGACAGATGTAAGCTTTATGTTGATGTTTACAGCCTTGAAGATCCATGCTTGTTACCGGTAGATACGAGTCAGATTTGGTGCTAAGAAACCTGTTATTAGAATGATGCTGATTATTCATATCGCCTTTGATTTGAACAGGTACTGGTGTCAAGTGGTAAAGTTGGAGCCCCTTATATGATGCGATTTTCCACTGGTCACAGATTAATTTTATTTATTTTTATACCGGGTCGTAGTCTAACGACTGGTTGCTGCTATATTGTGTTATGTTAGTGGGTACGCTGAACCAAATGATGCTCATAAAAAAGATCCATGCAAATGCAACGTTAATAAATTTAGGATGCCGCTTATTTTTACCTAATTGCTTGCTAGAGTTTGCTAATTGTGCTTTTTTTTTGCTTACTAATTTCCTCTCCGCTTTGACTGCTTTCTTTTGTGATTTAGATTTATGATATAGATTCGAATTTGCTATTTTGATAAGTGAGTTCACCTTGCTGCTATGTAGGTATTCTGTGTCATTATACAATTCATTGCGCTGTAAATGTTTTAATATAATGTTATTTGCTGATCTAAGCTCGTGTAAGGTGAGACACTCCGGCCGGCTTTGTTTACCAACACTAAAGGTCAACACCCGCTATACCCATGCTACTATACGAGCTACTGAAGTAAACGAGCTGTGATGAGTTTGTAAATCTTCGATGATGATGCTGCTGCTATCGGAGATTTTACAAGCTACGTTTACGTGCTTCCGAACTTCTTCGTTGCTTTGAGACTTCAAGAGTTGATGCTTTGGCTTGAAGTTATTCAAAGTCAAGAAGGTAGGAACTTGCCACCGCAACCAACGCTCTGTCAGCTGTGATGACGTTTCTAGGATAGTGAATTTTTTCTCTAAGAAGTCCATAAAGTCTTGAAGTACCGGTAGCTCCCGCGAATTCTTCAAGGATTCTATGTACTCGGCAAAGGATTCACTATCTAGCTTCTGGGACAAAATGTACACAACAAGAGGGTCCCATGACTTGGTGTCGACACCTAAGTTCTTGATGGCGTGGAGACTCTCTAATGTGACGTCATGAAGTCGTTTGATTGCTGCAAACGACTGCTGCTGAATGTTTGCTAGATTATAGAATGTGCTGACGTACGAAGTAAAGATGTGCCGTTTGTTGTTGAACCTGTGATTTAAGATTTCCCAACAGGTTGCGTAGTTATCCGTGCTGATGGGAAGATGCTGTATCAAACGCTCGGCTTCTCCCTTAATTTTGCTCTTAAGAAATTGCATCTTTTGAGCGTTTGACAAGGATGGATTCTTGTGGATAGCTTCATCGAAGAGATCCTTGAACGATACCCACTGCTGAAAATTGCCTGAGAAAACGGGGATATCCATCTGAGGTGTGGTTTTATCGCGATACGATGTTGACCACATCCTAGAGCTTAAAGCTTTCCTCAGGCCGTTGTAGGTACGCTCGTGCTTGTTGTAGTTGTACTCGTACGCTTCGTCCTCGCCCAACTCCAACAAGATCTCCCAATGACAGTTGTCCGCAACCGTCCAGCGAGTTTGTAAGGCTCGCAGGGCGTCTTCGTATTCCCACTTTTCTTGGTAGGACTCTACATCTATGCTTTCTACAGTTTTCATAAAAGCTTTAAAATTAATCAACTGTCTACGTAGCATGAGATCTAGCTTGCTATTGGTACCTAACTCCCCGTCTTGCTGTACACGGGGGGTAGGCGGTGGTGGCGCCGGGGTCTGCGGCCGCTGCTGTCTGCCGCTGGATGGACCTACTTCCGGCTGGCTTTCTACGGGCTCAGAGACACCTAATTGCTGCTCTAAGTCTAAGTAAAACCTATCGATCGTCGTTTTCGCTGCTAGGTACGACTTGTAAGTTCGCTCAAACTCAGCATCGGCAAAGTACTTATGACCTATATTTTCGAAGGGCAAAAGCTTTTCGTGGTATTGCTCATACTCTCTCCAATACGATTCTAGGACGCCTATTCTGCGTTTACCGTATTCTATCGTCTTACTGTCGCTGCTATCCTTCTTAAAATTAACAAGGACTTTCCGAATATTCTCCGCTAGTTCTGTTTGTTGAGAATAAAAGGCCTCCATAGCGTCGGTGAAAGTTCGAGCGAGTGAATAAAAAGGAACGCTCTTACTTGTAAGCCGTTTGTCCTACGGCTGCTGCTGGACTCTGCGTGGGTAGCTCCCCACCGCAGTGCTGGTTGATGATGCTGAGGGCGCGAGCGGCGGCTCGCTGCTGCTATACTCTGCGTGGGTAGCTCCCCACCGCAGTGCTGGCTGAAGATGTGGGCGCGAGCGGCGGCTCGCTGCTGTTGCTGGTCTGACTGGGTAGCTCCCCACGTCAGGTGTCGATGCTAGCTCTCCAACAAGCTCACTTGGTAAAGCTAATATCACTGCAATCCAATGGCTGCTGGTACGTTCGAAGCACTCACGGTACGACTTGTTACGATCGCGCTATGAATCCTCGAACGATGCTCGAAGGACCATGTAGGAATCGCGGTTAGCTCTTCCCGGGATGCTTGATATAAAAGTCGAGTATGGAAACAATATGTATATTGTGTAAAACTACGACTATTTATGATGTTAATGAGTGCGGTTTGAATGGTTGCTGCTGATGCACTGACCTCCGTAGGCACTCGGTCCGCGCTCGCGGCACGAGTAACCTACTTAGGTCAAACAGCTGATGATGCTAAAATACCTGATCGATGTATCGAACATACTCCCGAGGGCGAGGTACGAGATGAGAATGAGATGAGGTGCTTCAATTCAGGGGTTAGTCTTACATAGATGATCAATGTTTTGCTTATGCTAGGTGAATGTTACGACAATGCTCGAATGTTTCGTAATCTAAGTGATTGCTGATAGTTTGGTTACAAAACTAATCCCTATTCTATAGTAAAATGTGATTGTTTGCTGGGTTGCTGATTGCTGATGGACAAAGCTGCTGGCCTGACTGGGTAGCTCCCCACGTCAGGTATCGATGATAGCTCTCCAATAAGCTCACTGGTAGAGCTAAGATCACTGCCCTCATCCTTCGGCTGCTGCTGGACACTGCGTGGGTTGCTCCCCACTGCAGTGCTGGCTGAAGATGTGGACGTGAGCGCCGGCTCGCTGCTGCTGGTACGTCGTGGGTGCGGTTCGCTTCGCACGACTGTGCTCGCTGCTGCTGAGGGCGCGAGCGGTTTGCTTACTGCTGCTACTGGCCTGACTGGGTAGCTCCCCACGTCAGGTATCGATGATAGCTCTCCAATAAGCTCACTGGTAGAGCTAAGATCACTGCCCTCATCCTTCGGCTGCTGCTGGACACTGCGTGGGTTGCTCCCCACTGCAGTGCTGGCTGAAGACGCTGAGGGCGCGAGCGGTTTGCTCACTGCTGCTGCTGGCCTGACTGGGTAGCTCCCCACGTCAGGTATCGATGATAGCTCTCCAATAAGCTCACTGGTAGAGCTAAGATCACTGCCCTCATCCTTCGGCTGCTGCTGGACACTGCGTGGGTTGCTCCCCACTGCAGTGCTGGCTGAAGATGCTAAGGGCGCGAGCGGTTCGCTCACTGCTGCTGCTGGCCTGACTGGGTAGCTCCCCACGTCAGGTCATCCGGCTCGAAGGACCATGTAGGAATCGCGGCTAGCTCTTCCCGGGATGTTGAGATAAAAGTCGAGTTTGGAAACAATAGCTATATTGTATTTATAAACTACGACTAATAATGATGTTAATGAGTGCGGTTGGTATGGTTGCCGCTGATGCACTGACCTCCGTAGGCACTCGGTCCGCGCTCGCGGCACGAGTAACCTACTTAGGTCAAACAGCTGATGATGCTAAAATACCTGATCGATGTATCGAACAAAAACATTAATTTCATTCAACTATTCACTTAAGTCTGAGTCTCTGTGGAACTGTCGCGTTGTAAGGGATCTGGGTGTCATCCACGACTCTAAATTGATTTTCGATGAACACATCCATTCAATAGTTTCCAAAGCATGAGGAGTGCGTCTAGCTTTCACCATGCGAAAACATTCAAGATTCTCTACTGTACATTTGTAAGAAGCATTTTGGAATATGCATCACAGGTATGGAACCCTCGTTATGATGTATATATTAAAAGAATCGAGCGCATTCAGATCAAGTTTATAAAGTACCTTTGTTTCCGTCTAAAAATTCCATACTCTTCAGATAATTACCTCAATTTGTGTAAGCAATTTCACATTCTCCCTCTTTTTAATCGGCGTGAGATCGCCGATTTATCCTTTATACTTAAAATCACATCGAATAAAATGCACTGTCCCGACTTACTTCAAAAAATTAAGATTAACGTTCCCTACAAGTCTATTAGATTTAACGCCCCTATCTATGTTCCTCTTGCTGGTACCAACTACCGGCAAAATTCTTTCTTGTGGCGAGCGAGTAACAATTTTAACCATTTATGTAGACAATTTGACCTTGACCTATTCTGCACTAGCGTCAGTTTGGCAAGACGGCGCGGCGGCTCAGCGGAGAATTTTTTGGCATAAAAGATTATAATGATGATTAAAATTGTACTTTTTTAAAAATAATGTAGCTCTAAACACTTAAATATAGGTAATATGTGTAGTTTAGTCACTTATGTTCATAGTCTTAATTTTACTATTCAGATAACTACCCGTGAAAACCTTCGATAAGCTTACTGGTAATTATCAATTTGTCACTCTGTGTATAAAAGCTTTTGGTTTTCCATCAAATAAATAAATATTCTTCAAATATATTCCTTCCTATTAAACAATCGTACGAAAACCCTTTATCTTTTGTTACATAGGACTCAATTTCCAAACATACGTTATCAAACTTTACCGGAATGCAAATATGTGTAATTTCCCATCACCTATTCCTTTAAGAGTTAACCCATAGGGATCAAAAGGACAATCTAAACGTCTAGCCACCGATTCCATTATAATACTACAGCTAGCGTCAGTATCTACTAAAGCATAAACCGTCACATAATAATCATAATAAAAGTTTACTTCCAGAAAGGTTATATAAACACCTCTAATAACTTAACATAACATATTTAAGACTTCAGTGGTGTCAATTTTAGGTGGTTATGAAGGTTAACAATGACCCCCGCACTAGGCTGGGCCTGTTTCGCGGGGTATCCAAAACATAGTTTGTTGGTCATCTTAAACGGAAAAAAGGTACCTAGTACACTAACAAAGTAATCAAAAACTATAAAGAAACAAAGGAGATGAGTGCTACAAATACTAAAAACCTATTATAAATATAGAAATAATGAACACTATCAAGTTAAAACTAAGTTTACGTTATATAATCATGTTTTAAATTAAATTAGACGACCAAGAAGCGTGCAAGTCAAACAGATTACCTAATCTTATCATGCATTCTTTCCCTTCCTTCGTGCAGGATGCTACAAAAGACAGTGTCTGTGAGAGTAAATTGAAAATGTGGCGTGACAGAGAGCTAGTGATGGAGTTAAATGAGCACATGCATTGAAGATACGAAGGTGATGGACAGGGTTGCCCATGAGAACATCCAACTGAACATAATAAAAGCATGTACAAAATACAAATCGAAAAGAAATGTTCAACCAATGATTGCTAGAAGGTTTTCCGTCGCATCATAGTCAAGGGTCAAGCCACCTTCGTACCTTCTCTTTCACTCCGTAGAGCAAGCACGATAGCTCACAGTGCTTGTTGGCGCACCGATAAATGAAAGGGAAGGCAAGAGTTTTGAACCGTTCGGCAAATTTAGTTTTCACAGCAGGAACTTTAACTAAAAGTTAAAGTAGTAAAAGGTAAAGTAGTTACGTCGGCTTTGACTTGGTAGATCAGTGATTGCCAGGGAACGAAACGATTTATGATATGCCTTATAACCACTGGGGTTACTTTTAAATCTCTATTTTTTCTGAAATAATGACCTAGTCAGCTATTGCCTGTTTGACGTGTCGCCAAATTAGTTTCATTTGTAGCACTTTTGCGTTGTTTAAAGAAGCAAGCCGCTTCAGTATGTCCTACATGGCGTCATCGCGATATTGATAATTTACAGCATCATGTAGATAGGTACATGAAGCAGAATCGCCATTTTTTTTAGTATTTAAAAAAAATACCTACAGATTTTACCTCTAAAATATTAGTAAGGTATTTTTACAATAGGTACATTGGGGTGGTGAGTTAAGAGTTGAATGAGGTACGGAGCTTGGGTTCTGATGGTACCTTTTTTTCTCTATTAGGGTTTTTAAAACAATGTTTTCTAATATGGCCTAGTTTGTTACACAAGAAACAGTGTGTTTCTTGAGAAATATCAATTTTTTGACGTTTACTATTGGCAGTGGAGGTGTTTGATTGGAATCTTAAGGGCGTTTCCTAGTATTTTTTACATACGTAGTAAATAAAGACATTAATTCTGCAGTGGTTTTAACATGACTGCTAAGCGAGGCCATTTTAACATGACTGCTAAGCGAGGCCATTTTAACATGACTGCTAAGCGAGGCCATTTTAACATGACTGCTAAGCGAGGCCATTTTAACATGACTGCTAAGCGAGGCCATTTTAACATGACTGCTAAGCGAGGCCATTTTAACATAACTGCTAAGCGAGGCCATTTTAACATGACTGCTAAGCGAGGCCATTTTAACAGTTACATCAACTATACCTCCACAGACAAGCTCTACCAGCTGTTCTTCACTAAAACTTGTTTTGGTATTTCTTAGTAGTCTTAATTTCTTCCGCATATTCACAATATGTATCCGAAGAATCAGACGTCAGCAACACAGCTTTTGTAAGTTTTTCGGATAAGTTCCGTTTTCCAGGATGAAATCCTTCAAAGTAGATTTGAACGACTCCCACGTCCTTCCCTCATCGGGATCCCATGTTTCATACCATAATAATGCTGAACCTTTTAAAGCCTTACCGGCTTTAGCTACCGTTATGATGCTGCTCCATCCCAGGTCTTCGGCGATGGAGTTTACGGCGTTGCATCAGCTGTCAGTACCGTTGGTCTCAGGATCGAATGGCGGCAGCACAAGGTCGTCACCTCGACGTCGGTCGGACATGGCATCTCGAATGGCCTTCAGCAGGCTCTCCAACAATGCAGGGTCCATATCACATGGAACCGTGCTCGAATAATCCTGAAATTATCAAATAAATATATTAATAACATGAAATAGTTTGATTATCCCACATCTGATAAAAGATGAATTAAAATAATTGATATATATATATATATTTAAAACTGTTTTATTAATTGATCCTAAATTTCGAATCATCATTAAACGACAAAAAATATTCGAATTTCACAGTTTAGATTTTAAAATGAACACAACTAACCTCATAAAAAATTTTAAAAATAGAATTTCGTCATCCAACTAGTAGTGAGACAATAATTAAATAACTTAGCTTTGAACAACAGGCAAAGAGGGAGAGCTCCGCTCTGTCCAACGGCTGCTGTAGAAGTGCCACTGCCGGCCGCGCGACGACCTTTTATATCAGCGAGTAAACAACGACCAGTTTGCAGGTTGTTTGAAAAAAGTCGTTTTCTGCTTGTAATTTCACAATAGTATTTAAAATATTAACTTCAAATTTATACATTATTTTGCAGACAAAACAGCATAATACAATACAGTTTTGTCTGCAAAACATGATTAAACTATGAAACTAAACAATACAATCAAAGTAGGTTAATGTTTTACAGTATTATTACTTGATTTCATTCGTGAGCATAAACACAGCTATACATTATCATTTTAAATAATCTATCACGCGCATATCTCACACAGTCTGCCGAACACCTTGTATAGTATTCTTCGCGTGTATCAAACGTCATGCCTTTTCAATCGTCTTGTTCATTAATAGTTAAACTAATTTAGTTGGTAGGTATAGCTGGGTGTAAGTCGAGGAGGTGGGGTGTAGATCCGGTGTGAGTAGTGCGTGGGTGTCGGTTGCAGGCTGCCGTCGACGGTGAACTCACTGTTGGTGCTAGCCATCTTCATGAGCTACGTGCTCCACATGTTCGTGCCGAACGAGACTATCTTTCTGGCCGTGCGCCGCTGCTGCGGGAAGACGGAACCGCCGAAAGAAGGCCTGAGCTGCGGGCTGGTGATCGTGCGCGTCAGCGTCTGCTTCGGCACCTGTGAGTGTATGTTGTGGAGGTTTCGCTATGGTATGCAGTGCGGCGCGGGCGCTGCACTGTCGTCGCTGGCGCTGACTCACACCCCCTGTCTCCTGTTGCAGTCGTGGTGGCAGCCGTGGTGCCCAAGCTGGGGCTATTTATATCGCTGTGCGGTGCACTCTGCATGTCGGCGTTGGGGATTTGCTTCCCGATGATCATGGAGGCGTGCCTGGCGCACCCCTACGAGGCACCCGGCACGCGCATGTTGCTAATCAAGGACTTCGTGCTGTTCATGATGGGGATGATGGCGCTCGTCTCCGGCACTGCAGTTGCCCTCAAGGAGATTATCGAGTCCTTCTTCTAGCCAGGTGCGAACCTCTCTGGCCCGCGCGTGCCTGCAGGAACCATCCAACTGATCGCCACGGCTTCGACAACAGATCTACTAACTAAAAGTAAACACATAATGCTACCAATTTGATGGTTAGTAGTGTGCGGTAGGTACCTACAATGTCCCTGCTTTAGTAGGATAGTTTGAATTAAACCAGTGAGTTATCAATCGAAGTTATATTGGGAAAAGTATACAAGCTAAGAAAGATAGTCATCCGCTCCGCTCTAGTCCGCGGTAAAGGCTTAGGTAACTGAAAATGTAGGTCGCGGCTGATCGCGGTTTCAGCCGAAATCATTTTACTGACCGAGCGAGCAAAGTGAGCGAAGCGTCTGCATCACGTAGTGTACGTAGTGTACGTAGTGTAGGACGCCCTCCGACCAGGTGGGATTATGATTTGCGAAAGACTGCTGGCAGATGCTGGATGCGTCAAGCTGAAGACAGGGCGCCATGGCGCTCATTAGGGGAGGCCTATGTCCAACAGTGGACTACTATAGGCTGATGATGATGATGAGAAGAAAATGGAGTCCAAATGCGGATACAGGAGTACTTCCACCATAACCATATAATTATTTATTTTACTTCCTTACTGAAAAATAATTACAAAATTTAGGTAAGTGTTCTTTGCTTAGAAATTTAGTATTTTAGTATACAACCTTAAGAAAATGTTATTTTACCTAGCCGCAAGGCATCCTACACTACTACGTTTACCAGGCCGCGGTCTCCACTTGAGAACTCGATTAACCCATCGGTTATCAGCATACTTGGCTGGGTGGCCAAGTATGTCGAGTACTGCCAGTTCAACTTGCTAACAACAGTTACTTTTGACGGATAAAGATGCCAATCTGTCGACTCGAAAAGACGATTTTTCCACGTCCAAAGTTTTATGGTATCCAAAATGTTGTTTATCTTTTCCCACATTTAAAAATAATACTATTTAATATAAAGTCATAAATACCATTTATATAAAAGTCATTATGACGCTTGAGTAAAGTCTGCAAAATAGTGCAAAATGTTGAGAAAAAATTACAAAATCAACTGTGATGTTACTATTTGATTGTCAGCCAAACTACCAAACAGCAAAAAAGAGCGTGACGAAACAAAAATAATATCCCCTTATTGGCTCGTATTGTGCACAAGCTTTTTGTATATATGTGAAGACTAACGCAATCAGCGAAGGCCTACAGCACCGAAAACTCCATCTAACAACTGCTAAAATCGTGAATTCTTTTCATGGGCTGGAGCTAAGCTTCTGATCCGACCGCCGCCATTTTAAGTCTGACCAGTATCTTAGTTTTTTATCCAAACCCAGAAAAGACAACACTCAGTTGTCAGTTTTCCAAAGATTGTCAATGTCATCCCATCTTGTGCATTTGGACAAACAAAACCAGAGAGGGTGGATAGACATCTCTACGACCCTTGCCAAGGCAACTCACGATGAGAATAAAACCACTCTCCGCTACCTAAAATACACGCCTCGTCTATATGTTTTTTTGAATTTTGACCTAGGGCGGTGCCACTGTGGTAAAAATTTGTTGTTAAAATAAAATATTTTGCACTATTTTGAACCGCGCCATGTATGTTGAACAGCGTAGCTTGAAGAAGTTCAAGCTATGCGATGATGATATTATTCTGAGAATTTTAATATGACATTTCAAACTCTACTCACAAATTCTGGCAGATTTAAGGTAGGAACAGAATCATTGCGTAGTCTTTTGCATTTTTAGATTTTTCATCGTAACACTCTGGTTCAAAATATAAACCACATATACTGCTGTGTTTTCTTGGAATCCACATCTTTTCTCTGCGGGCCGCTTTTACACTTTTACAACTCTCTCTCTTTCTTAGCGGTTCAGTTGGAAATCTGAAAGTGCGTAGATTCGTTCTTTCATTCATATCGATATATGTCATCGACAGTGTCAAGCCCTATTGATTTTTTTTACATGAACGAATGGAAAATTAAAGACATAATCCGACTTATTTCGGTAGGTCACAAGTTTAGTAAAATTGCATTAAAATTTGAGTAATCTTTAAAATGGCAGTATGAACGCAAAAACTGTATTACATTTATTAGATTTTACGAAAAATTTGCAGCTTTTATGAGATAAAATTGTACATAGGTACCATTGTACCTATTTAAACAAATATTGGCTGATCGGTCACTATAAGTTTTACAAAACAAAACCGAGCACTTAGTCATTTTTTCAACGTAAGATTGTCCTCGAGAACCAAAGACGCACTGACAAGACAGTTTCGGTATATTAGGCTAAAAGGCTTACTGAGTGGCAGAGGGGTATAGGGCATGACTGGCCGAGTAACGCGTCAGTGGAAAATGTCTTTGCTTTTTGGCTAACTACAAAGTTAAAAGTAATGATTTTCATTTTCAGCAACCATAAAATACAATGTCGGAGCATGCTGCAGAGTGCAGAGTGACGGCCGCTGAGCACGCACCGGCGGACGCGCGCGTGTCGTCGCCCAAGCACGCACGTGCGCCTGTCACCCAAGCACGCATGTGTGCGTGTCGCCCAAGCACGTACGTACGCGTGTCACCCAAGCATGCATGCGTGCGTGTCGCCCAAGTACGCACGTGTGCGTGTCGCTCAAGCACGCACGGGTACACGTCTTGTGTGCACTCGGAATTAAACTCGTTTATTAAATTACTACATTTTTTGAAAAGACTGATAAACTCTCGAATTTTCTGTATCTGTCTATTCCTAGTAGTTTTACCGAGTAGTCTTACCAGTTGAACTACTGGGAATTTTCTTCAGACTAACTGATAGTAAGACTTCGCTGTTGTTATTATTTTCCCATTAGTTTTACTTTATCAAAATTTAAAAAGTCGTCGTAATTGATAGACAGGTTTATAGACATCCCAACGCCCTTCCCGGGAGCGGGAGTGTTAACGCATGACTCTGGGTGCAATTATAGAGATACACACCCTTTCAGTCACAGAGTCGGTATGAATCTCTTTTTCGCGGAGGTTGGGCGGGCTTCTTCGGCAAAAAGAAATGAGATGCCATCAAAAACAAAACTTGACTAATAAACATGTCTCGCCACTCGGTTCTTCTACAATAAAAAGTTGTGAGATCCATGCCAAGCCAAGCCTTGACTTGGCCATCGCATGAAAACACAATGTATCTCACAAAACATAATATTAATGAATACGGTTGTTTAGTGCGACGGCCAAGTCATGAGTTGGTACTACAAGGATCTCACAACTTTTATTGTAGAAGAACCGAGTGGCGAGACATGTTTATTAGTCAAGTTTTGTTTTTGATGGCATCTCATTTCTTTTTGTAGATACTTAGTCCCACTTTTTTCCTATCCGGTAGGTACCTTCTACTTCTTGAAAACCAACTACAGTTGCAAGTTTGTAATATACTACATATACATTTATATAGGATTACAAACTTATTTAGGCAGTTGTTGTATTTAGAAAACTGAACCGAAATTACAAAATATTTGATGATTTTACGAAATCTGTCCGTAAAATAATAAACTAGTACGTGACGGAAGGCAAGACGCCCGCTGATTGGTACTAGCCTAGCGCCACCATCTTTGGCTGTCATTCATTAGACGCCCAAATAATAACAACAAAGTTTTCATTGCGTGTTTTTCAATTATCTAAATAAATAATAAATAAATAATGCTGGACAATTCACACAGCATTATCTAGCCCCAAGCTAAGCAGAGCTTGTGTTATGGGTACTAGATAACTGATATACATAATTATAATACAATACATAGATAGATACCATTTTTTTTTATTATACAGGGTGGTTTTATGAGAAGGGCGGTGATAGCCAAGTCCGAAACCACGAGAGTTAGGGAAAAGTAGTGAAAGGAGTCATGCCCTCGATTTATAAGAAAACCATAACTGCATATTTTTTTTTTATCTAATTAGTTAGGTAGGTAAAATTGAGATACTAAAAGTAAAACGTAAAAATGTGCTATTTCCTTTCATTTTTAGTTAAACATTTGTTTGCAAAGATTGATTCTTGCAAAATCGCCTGAGAATTCGTAAAATAGTAAAACAAGACCGTGATTAGTTCACAGCTTTTTTCGTCTTTATTATCTTACGGATAAGCTTAGGAAAATCATAAATTTACGTGTTTCAATGCGTTAAATTGTAAGTGCTACAGTTCTGTTGATTATTTTCCGGAAAATTATAAAGTGACTATAATTTTACGGGTTTTACTATCTAAATTTGAAGATGCATCTAGGTTAGTTTTATTTCAGTTACTGCGAATGCGAATAGGCCCGCATGGTTATGGAGTTAGGAATCACTGGGGGGCAAATGCTTGTCAACTTCCTCGAGAAAGAGGGACTGTTCTTAATGAACTCCTTCTTTAAGAAACAGCCTCAAAGGAAGTGGACATGGCGAAGCCCCGACGCTGTGACGAAAAATGAGATAGACTTCATCATGACGGATAGCAAGCACATATTCAGAGATGTCTCCGTGATCAACAGGTTTAATACCGGATCTGATCACCGCCTACTCCGAGGCTCTCTGAATATCAACCTGAAGCTTGAAAGAAACCGTCTGATGAAGTCCACGCTCCGACCTTACACAATCCAAATCATGGCGGGCACCGAGAAGATGCGGCAAGCATGAAGACAGGGCGCGATGGCGCTCATTAGGGGAGGCCTATGTCCAGCAGTGGACTGATATAGGCTGATGATGATGATGATGATGAGCCGACTTCCAGACTATCTTCGTTTTCCAAAAAAGAGCAATTTATAAAATAAATACACGAAAGATTTTGACAGTAATATCGCAACACATGTATCTATGAAAATTGAATGTATACGCATTCTTACTTGTCCAATCCATACCAAGGTAGCCTGGAAGAGATCACTCATAGTGATAAGGCCGCCTTTGTACTTCGTCTACTCGTAGTATTTGTACTGTTTCTGTGTTTGCGTGGTACAATAAACTATTATCTATCTAATTTATAATTATTCAATATTGTTCTTAAAGAATTGAGGATGGGAATTTTCCATTATCTCTAATGGTAAGATTATTATTTAAAATTAAATTTATTAGGTAATAAAATTTTTATTACCTAATAAAAACAATGCATAAGGAATAGATGATTCAAAACTTTATGAATTCCAAGTATTTTAGCATTTGACTGAAGCAAAGCGGTCATTTATTGTAGATGTCCTCAAGAAATGCATGAATCTATTGTTACTTAAACATAAGCTTTTTGTTTCCCAAATAAATAAATAAATAAAAGATGCAGTCATCTGGCACCGCGCGCAGCTAGTATGATGTCTGTGAGTCAAGCACTCAGGCCACGCGCAGGGCTCCGCACGTGTAGGGTTCCGTAGTTGTTATCACAAAAAGAGATAAAAACAATGAAAAATATCACAATAAAATAAAACGTTGAATTATAATTCTGCCCCCGATAGTTAAAAAGGCGCATGTAACAAGAAGAAAAAAGAAAGAAAAAATTATTCCATCCCCCCATCTTGGAAAGAGTATTTTTGCTCTTCGATATCCGAGTGTAAAAGCCGCTTTTATCCGCTGGAGGATAAAGTAAATTGAATTTAGATCATCGTGCGCATGATGTTCTTGTTAGAGCTAACCCAGAGGGCTGGGGCTGATGGCTCTAATGTAATGCGAGTAACTGGTGAGCGCGACCGCGGATTCACACACTACTACACAAGGTGTACAGCCGTAGCAGACAGCACGCTGGAGTGCGCTGGCCACGCAGGAGCGCGCAAGCCGCGCTGGACAGCGAGCACACCTCGCTGGAGTGCGCTGGTCGCGCTAGACACAGCGCAGGCCGCGCTGGACAGCGAGCACACCTCGCTGATACGCGCAGACCACGCAGAAGCGCGCAGGCCGTGCCAACACGCGAAGGCCGCGCAGGCTGCGCCGACATGCGCAAGCCGCGCAGGCCGTGTCGACTCGCGAAGGCTGTGCCGAACAGCACGCAAGTTCAGTTCTAACTCTGATTTGGAGCAGACGTGCGGACGCTCTGTGTGCGGTTTTTTTAAGTTCTCGATTTTGACTGACTGGTTCCTGTTCTCGGGCCCGGTTTTTTTCGGCAAGGTTTTAGACGTGTTGCTCCTTCCAGAAGGCGTAACCGAGTGAGATAGATCTATTTTTGAAGATTTGGTAGACTGAAGGCGGAGCCAAAAAATTTTTACGTGCAAAAATACACTGTCTGGTGAGATTAGAACCCGGTGCCGCTGCGCCGCTGCCGCTGCCGGTCGTTGAAGCAACTGAGCCAAAGAAACAGTTCAGTTCAGTTCTTTATATAGAAGAATTATTTCTTACACGTCAAAAAGGTACAAACATATTTATAAATACATATAGCTTAGTAGTATAATTATAGAGTATAATTTTCTTTGGTAATTTTACCAAAAGTATTTAATTACTATAAATGTGGATCATCGACAGCGGTTTCCTCAAATTTTTCTAATAGGAGCTCATCTAGACTATAGTATGCCCTGTCCACTAGGATTCTCTTTAGTCTGTCAGTGAATATTGCCGTGGACGCGGCACTAGTTACAAATTCCGGCAGGTTATTGTACATTTTTACACCTACATAATCAATGTTATTTTTTGATTTTGCTAATCTTAGTTCTTGTTATAGGAACTACCTCACGCGACGCGTAACAACTGTCACACACGACGCACATTACTTTACTACCCTTGCTTGAGCTATGGGATTGATGCTTCAGTTATTGCTCTGAGGGGATTGATCACAATCTCGACAGCGCAGCGGTGACTGCGTTACGACTGTGGTTACTGCGCAGACGGGGTGGTTCTAAATAGGCAAATAGCTGCCGCTATATTTGACACAACGTCGTCGATTGTAACTGCGACTACCTACGAGTTTGTTCTCGCCTATTCACAGTCGCGCTCACTAGCTATCTTGTTTACCAAAAATACAAGTAGGTAGTAGGTATGTAAGGAACTTAGGTAGATACGGTTTAATACCGGCATAGGAAATCACCCAAATCACAATTATATGAACGTTTCCTACCGTGGAAAAAGCATCAATAAAACACGTGGCACATCGAACCACTGTAATGCACTACACATCACCAAAAACACTGAGGTCTACGTGGCTACGCCGCCGCCGGCCTCGCGAAAGACTGCGCAATCGCCGACCACGAAGATGTCGATCGGTCACTGCGGGATCGCCATCCACGAGACTTCCTGTCTCACGTTGTCGAACGTTGGCTCCGCAACCCAGACGAGCTTCTTCTATGACATTTTAGTCTTCATTTAAGCAGTAGGCATGTCTTTAAAAAAAATGAGTTGATAGTCCAAAATAACAAAATCAACAAACGAGTTAGTGTTACCTATTATGACATCTTCTCAAGAACTAGACTCCGGATTGGAGCATCTACCTACAACAACTCTTTACTTGTAACTGTAAGTACATACCAGCTCCTTATTTAATTTATTGTATTATTTATTACAGACATTAACGCATTCTAACCCTAAACTATCCAAAGCTTGTAAAGTGAAACGTGTAGGTACCGGAGCTAGATTCAACGCGTGACGCTAACACGTGTAGGTACCGGAGCTAGATTCAACGCGTGACGCTAACACGGGCTGTTCTTAGTGGTATGAAACGTGTAGGTACCGGAGCTAGATTCAACGCGTGACGCTAACACGGGCTGTTCTTAGTGGTATGAAACGTGTAGGTACCGGAGCTAGATTCAACGCGTGACGCTAACACGGGCTGTTCTTAGTGGTATGAAAGCTGTGTGTTTATCTAATCAGAACGGTTCATTACTGTGCTGCTTTCGTTTTGACTTGAAATATATGTATTCATAACATACAGAATGTCAAGTCCATTTTATAAAATCGGAGCCATGCCAAGTCAACAAAAAACAAACATCTTTGGCATAGGTACTTTCCTAACAATTCAATTCAATTCAATTTATTTATTTGTAAGTAAGTTTACAGAGTTGTAAAACAATGTACCTTGTACCAGGGTCAATGTATCTACAGGCCAAAGTCTATAAGGATAAATTGAGAAATCAAATTCTACGTGGACGAAGTCGCGGGTAACAGCTAGTTAGTAATAATATTCAACTTATGAATTCAATAGGGTTCCTGAGATCTTGACCAAATATGTTTTTGAAGTACCTAACTAACTAGTGCAGTTTCATGATATTAATTATGAAAGGGGTCTTCTTCTTCCCTATTTCTAGTGGCTAATACGAGATTGTTTGATGGAGCTGACTCGAGAGTCGAGAGCAAGGAATACCACGACACGTGTAATGCAATGTACCTCCGATAGACGGACCCCAGCGCAGCACCACTTGACTGTGCCTGAGTGAGATTGACAGGGGCGGGGCGGGCGCGAGGCGCGGGACGCTGCGCGCTTGCCGGCGGCGGCGCAGACCAGTCCACGCAGCGCACTCCACGACGCGCAGTCCACGCAGCGCGCGGACAGCACCGCACTGCACCGCACCGCACCGCACCGCACCGCACATTGTAAGATTTCACTAAGCACTTAGTACCTCCCTAGGCTGTATCCGGGCAGGATTGCACCGCACATGTCCAAGTCGGTATCCAACAATGCAGTGAACATTCGGAAGCGTTTCTTCCGGACGAGCCCTGATGGAGCCGCCAGCTGGATCCTGCCCCGGCGCGGCGGCGGGCGGCCTGCCCTGGTATCTACTTGCCCGCGCCGCCGGGCCGCCGTCGCCGCCGGGCCGCCGTCGCCGCCGGGCCGCCGGCGCCGCCGCTCGATACACGCCGCGGCTCCACACTGAGGCATGGCTCATTGGAATCATTGAGATATAGATTATACATTTGTCTAGGTAAGTGTCTATCTATTTAGGAGACACACATTAAAAGTGAGCCAAACAAAGTTCCGATCCGAAGTCAAAGTGCGACCTTTCCACCCACAATCATTCATTGACTGCTCAATAGTGATTCATCGACTCATTGAAAATTAGAAGAGATTCCTCCGACCGCAACCTTGTGAAGAAATGAGTGTACCAGGCACCAGCACCTGCCTATAGTCCTTCGTAGTGCGCAGGTCGTCATCCCGCCTGGCCGGAGGAGTCGATCTCTTTGCTTCTCCGTCAGATCTAATTACAATGTAATGTAATATACTTGGGAAGAGCCAACTCAGTCATTTTATTACCTACGACGACTATGAACTTGGCAAATCACCTCACCACCTAAACAGCCTAAAATGCTCCACCGCTGGACGCAGGCTTCCCCTGACAATCGCCTCATTGCCTCATGGAGGCAATGACCTTAATCCTCACGCTGCCCATACAAAATGGCAAATTACCTCCTCGAAAGTTATTTACACTTGACTAATAGATTGCCAACTTCATAGTAGAATGTAATACAATGGTTGACTTGGCTCTTCTCGTGATTTTAACTCTTTTTACGGCGGAAGTAGGATGGATGACATAGGAAAAAAAACATTGAACATTGCACCTAAAAGCAAAATTAAATTTCTTACTAGGAGCAATATACCAAGTTTCAAAATGTAAACCAAAAACAGTGCGTAACATTATTTATTACTCTCTTGCTAATTATACCTTATTTGTTGTATTGTTACGCCGTACGTTCTAATGAAATAATAAATAAATATAGATAGTACTTTTTCATAAATAGAAAAGTACAATAGAAGCATACAAAATTAGTTAGAGCTTCCTCTCGATTGAGTATGTCGGCACCGCACCATAAGTGGGACGAGGCAGCGAGCGGGGGCGAGCGTGGGAGCGCACTGTGTGATCTGTTGGTCGCGTTGCAGGCGTGAGGCGAGCAGCGTCCGGCGCAGGCGCAGGCGCAGGCGCAGGTATGGGCTCCGATGTGCAGGCGCAGCTGGCAGCCTCCGAGGCCAGTCCCCTCGCTTCGCCCCTCGGCGCGGGCCTCCCGCTCCGGTGCGTATACGGACGGAGGGACGGACGTCTGCTCAGTCTGCCGCGCCGTCCTCAACTCACCGCTCTATCTGTGTGCAGGTCGACGGCGGCGGGGCGGGGCATCGAGGAGGACTACGACCCGCACCAGCATCGCATACTCTCCAACCCGACCAAGTGAGTCCCGCGTCCGCCGCGCATCGCATCCCCCTGTGCTTACAGCCCCCTCACTCTCTCTTGACTGTGCAGCAACTGGGAGACGCTGGTGCACCTGGTCAAGTGCAGCCTAGGCACGGGCATCCTGGCGATGCCGCAGGCGTTCGCGCGCGCCGGTCTGGGTACGGGCGCGCTGGGCACGCTGCTGGCCGGCGTGCTGGTGACGCACTGCCTGCACGTGCTAGTGCGCGCGCAGTACGCCGCGTGCCGCCGGCGCCGCGTGCCGCTTCTCTCCTACCCAGCGGCAATGCGCGCCGCACTGGAGGACGGGCCGGCGGCGCTGAGCCGCGCCGCGCCCGCTGCCGCCGTCACCGTTGACGTCTTCCTCGTCGTCTACCAGCTCGGCATCTGCTGCGTGTACATCGTCTTCATTGCGGACAACATTAAGAAGGTAAATACGGTGCGTCGCAGCGAGGATTCAACGTGTTGGTCGCGCGACGTGCTGTAAGCGAGCCCTGTGCTGTGTCGCAGGTGGTGGATCCGGCGTACTCGCTGCCAGTGGAGGCGTACATGGGCGTGCTGCTGGTGCCACTGGTCGCGTTCAACCTGATCCCGTCGCTGAAGCTGCTGGCCCCCTTCAGCGCGCTCGCCAACGTACTGACGCTGGCGGGGCTCGGCGTGGTGCTGTACTACCTAGTGGGCACGCCTGCCAAGCGCGGGGAGAGGCCGCTGGACCTGTGGGGGGAGGCAGCTACCTTCCCGCTATTCTTCGGGACCATCCTGTTCGCGCTGACGGCTGTCGGCGTGGTGAGTGTGCCGTGGGTCGAGGGGCAGTACTCTCCGCGCGCGCACTGACTGACCGCCCCCTGTGTCCGCAGGTTATCGCGCTGGAGAACAACATGGCTAACCCGCGCGCGTTCGGCGCGCCCTGCGGCGTGCTCAACCTGGGTATGGCGCTGATCGTGCTGCTGTACGTGGCGGTGGGCGCACTCGGCTACGCCTATTGCGGCGCCGCCTGCAGCGACTCCGTCACACTGGACTTGCCCGCCGGACCGTCAGTACACCTACACACCACAACTCACCACACACCACACGACACTAAAACCCTATTCGTCTAGTCTAAACTCTAGGGAGATTGCTCCGGTACAAGCAGATCTGTGAAAGGAAATGGCACCCGGGAACTAATAATTACTCATTAATTGAACAACTGATCCATTGAGAACAATTCTTCTGCATTTTCATATATTTTTTAATTTATTTTTGTTTAATTTTATATTGCAACCCATTTCTTTCCAAAAAAAGGCAGGCACAACAAAATCACAGGTACATAAATACCTACGTAAACCGTGTAAAACAAACCGTATAGGCCTGCAAAAACCTGTTGGTAGGTTATAAGTAGGTATTTATAAATGTAAACTTACACGATTCTTCGGAACCTTCATACATTAATGAATTGATTCGTCGCTTCGTTTGACCGACATCATTGCAGGCGCCCGCGCAGATAGGTCGGCGGACTATGATCGCGCACTAGCGGAACATTCACAGACCGCCAATTGGTGGTGATTATGTATGAGGGCTAACTGACGTCACGCAGCACGGGAGACATTCCTGACATTAACTAGATGTTCTAGGACAAACCGTTTCACATACAAACACAGCGCAGCGCGCTCACTCGAACAACCTTCCTCGCTCATTCAACAGAACAACACAAAGCTTAAAGACGACATGTTCTGAATCCATGCTTCTCCTACTTTAGCGGCGGGGTTTTGACAGGTTTGTATGGAAGTATCGTAGTAGTAAGTAAGTACCTTATCGGCGGTCGTGCGGTGTGTCGTTGCAGACTGGCGAGCAGCGTTATCGTGATGTTCGTGGTGGCAATATTCATCAGCTACGGTCTGCACTGCTACGTACCCGTGGAAGTAGCGTGGCGCTACGTGCGCGCGCGCCTGCCGCCGGACGCGCCACCGGCCACGCTGCGCCGCACCGAGCGGGCGCTGCGCGTCGCACTATGTCTGCTCACCTGTGAGTACATGTCTCTACCTACACTGCGCCTGCCGCCCGCCACGCTGCGCCGCACCGAGCGGGCGCTGCGCGTCGCACTATGTCTGCTCACCTGTGAGTACATGTCTCTACCTAGACTGCGCCTGCCGCCCGCCACGCTGCGCCGCACCGAGCGGAGTCAGTCCCAAGATTCGGATTCTTGTTATCCATGATCAGAAGGTAAAGGCCTCTTTGATATAGGTTACTTGTCCAACACCTGCTCTGCGATGTAGGTTCCGGGCAATGTAGCGAACACAATACGCCTTCCAACAGCTGATCTGAGATGAAGGTTCCGACAATGTACGGAACACTCTTCGCACGATACTACGTGTGTATGTGACGTGTTATGATAACGTTTTAGTACCTAACGTACCTACGTTACGTTATGACAGAGACAGTTTAGTGAGCGCGACTGCGGATCTCGATTGTGAATCCGGCTCGAAGAATGTTAGAGGTAACCCAGAGCGCTGGGACTGATACTCCAACCAGAGCGCTGGGACTGATACTCCAACCAGAGCGCTGGGACTGATACTCCAACCAGAGCGCTGGGACTGATACTCCAACCAGAGCGCTGGGACTGATACTCCAACCAGAGCGCTGGGACTGATACTCCAACCAGAGCGCTGGGACTGATACTCCAACCAGAGCGCTGGGACTGATACTCCAACCAGAGCGCTGGGACTGATACTCCAACCCAGAGCGCTGGGACTGATACTCCAACCAGAGCGCTGGGACTGATACTCCAACCCAGAGCGCTGGGACTGATACTCCAACCAGAGCGCTGGGACTGATACTCCAACCCAGAGCGCTGGGACTGATACTCCAACCAGAGCGCTGGGACTGATACTCCAACCAGAGCGCTGGGACTGATACTCCAACCAGAGCGCTGGGACTGATACTCCAACCAGAGCGCTGGGACTGATACTCCAACCCAGAGCGCTGGGACTGATACTCCAACCAGAGCGCTGGGACTGATTTTTTTTTTTTTTATTTTTATTTTATTGTTCAACAAAACAGGATGGATGTTGGTATAGGATGTTGGTTACCTTGAAGTTACCTAACTTCCTATAAACTACACGTAGGTATAGCCTGAATATGACATTGTACCTAGGTACCTACTTCGTGCACAGATATAGTCGTGTATATAGCACTGCCATATCGATCTCATATCTCGTTACACCGACTCTAGTAGAGTAGAGAGATACCTGGGATCCAGTGCAGTGAGAATGCGCATGCGCATAGTATGTCATGTGTGCGGCGTTGTTGCAGTCGTGCTGGCGGCGGCGGTCCCGCGGCTGGGGCTGTTCATCTCGCTGTTCGGCGCGCTCTGCCTCTCCGCGCTGGGGATCTGCTTCCCGGCGCTGATGGAAGGGTGCCAGGCTATGGCAGGGCGCGGAGCCCGGGGGGTGCTGCTCAAGGACGCACTGCTGATGGTGGTGGGGCTGGTAGGGCTGGTGGCCGGCACCTACACGGCGCTGCATGCCATCGTACTCTCCTTCCACCCGCCCGCACCCCTCGCATAGAGCTCCACCCCCCAAGCAAGGACCTTACTCGAACACAAACCCACCATCGCTTCGCCCATGATATTAAACTTTATTGCTATTACCAGATTTGAAGTTTTATTCACTTTTTTGGGTTCCGAACCTCAAAAGGAAAAAAAGAACCCTTACACGATCGCTTTGTTGTCCGTTCTTCCGTCTGTCCGTCTGTCAACCCTCTTTTCTCAGAAACGCGTGGAGGTATCGAGTTGAAATTCACATCATATACTCAGCCTGATTTATATAGTATTTATATTTTTATTAGTATTTATATAGTAGTTGATTTATGATTTAGAAGTTGATTTATATCGCGGCTCTTTGAGCCGCGATATAAATCAACTTCTAAATCAACGCAATCAAAAGTTACAGCCGTTTTTAGCCATTGTTTTTTTATTTTCAAAGGAATCACATGCGCACAAAACCTAGTAGGGTAATTCCCGTTGACCTAAAATCATAAAATTTGGCAAGAAGCAAGGTCTTATAGCACATGTAAATAGAAAAGTCCGAAAACCGTAGATTTGTAAAAAAAAAAAAATTGCGAATTTGAGTAGGTACATGGTAGGTCTTGAAAAACTATTGCCTCAATAGTTTGTCCTCTCCGACATACACTAACTATAAAAAACTTAGCAAAAGCTAATCCATTAGAAAATCTAAATTAAAATCAAGTTATGGGTAAACAAAATCTTTATTTCTATGAAAAGAAACAATAGAAAAACCAATCACAAATCCTAGTCCAAATGTTGGCTTCCCAATATTTTATCTCTGGCCCGGTTCTTTTTATGGCGTAGTCGAACTCGTCGATCCACTTTTTCGTAAGTTTACGGTCTTTTTGGAAATCTGAAAGAGAGGAAAATATTTAAACAACCAGTTATATACATAGGTGCTAATAATCTAAATAAATCATTATTTAGGTATTTATTTATTTATTTAAAATATTGTACACTTATCCTTACAGGCACCCCAAATGCGATAGTGTACATAGCTTAATAACTATATTGAAAAGGAGAGTCCCAATCACAATTTAAAAAATAATAATTAATTCATTATAAACCTAAATTTAACCTATCATTATAATACCAAAACAGAAAAAACAAAAATGATCATCACAATAAGAAAAATAAAAAATAAATTGAAGAATAATAAAAAATTAAGTACTATGTCAAAATCAATGAAATAATTATAAATAATTATGCCAAACCACATTATAACATAAAATAAAAAATAAAGCCTTTGGCAACTCGTTCAGGGAGCCGTCAAACAGGTCTACCTTCTCCGCCAGTATATTGAGCGTGCGGATGCAGCGCGTCAAGGGAGCTTTGTTCATGAGGTTGGTTCTTCCTCGAGGTAGAGCAAGTAGGGTGGGCCGCCTTCTCCGGTGCACGTATTCTTCCGGCACATTCAGCTTCATTTGTTCCAAAATGGTCGGATTACAAAATATGAGCCCCCGAAGAACCTTTACCAGATAAGTAACCAGCGCTGCGTCCCGCCTTACCTCCAGCTTGTTGTATCCAACCATGCCTATAACGAACAGGGTTGGATACATTAGCCGGTAGAAAGGGCATACGCCGTAAAGCTTTAGGTACATGTATCTGGTAAACTTGTTCTGGATGCGCTCCACCATAAGGTAGGTACTAAGGTAGAAGTTATCTGGTATTTCCGAAACTACTAGTCCAATTAAAAATGTACCTTAAAATATAGCTAGGTACATAATCATTGAGTGACATATGCTGGGTACGATATATCCAGTGTGTGAGATCACGTGAGCAAAGGTACGGCCAATGGCAAGAAGTACCTTTTTTTAATAAAACAAGGAATCAACGTACAACAATTAACATTTATTTTCAATTCATAGAACCATAAAAATTAAAGTCAAACAAAATACTATACATAAATTAATATGGTTTTATGATGTTGCAATGTGTTGGGAGGTGCATACAGGACAACTACTCCTACCGGGGTGCGGGCGGCGGGGTGGCGGAGGTAGGGCGGGGGCAGGGCGGGGGCGAGCGCCTTCAATAAATACGAAGCGGGAGCGGGACGGGAGCGGGACGGGACCGGGGCGGGGCGGGGCGGGGCGGGGCGGGGCACCTTGTCTTGCAACCTTCTTACAGACGACTCCTTCTTAACGCGATAACTTATATAAAATATAATTATTTATTATATCCATTTACCCATTTAGAATATTCCTGGGAACAATTTAATATATCCTCTGAATGATTATAACACATTTAGTAAGTTCATTGTAGAAGGTACTCGCAGGTACACTCATCTCATTGTAGAAGGTACTCGCAGGTACACTCATCGTAATATTCAGAAGGTACTCGCAGGTACACTCATCGTAATATTCAAAAGGTACTCGCAGGTACACTCATCGTAATATTCAAAAGATTGTATATTTTATATAATATAACATTTTTAACAATCAAGACGTTATCATAAAGCGCACCGTGCCGTGGGAAGGGAGCGGCGGGGCGGGGCTGGGCGGGCGGGCGGCGCTCCGGGGATGCGCCGCGGACGCGCCGCCCGCGCCGGCTGATATGAGCCGGACGGCGGCGGCCGGGGCTCCTCGAGCCCTCAAAATGTAAATCTTTCTACAAAAAACGTATTATTGTTCTCGCTTTGTATTCGTAATACTTTCAAATGCAACAACTTCTTAGCCTTACTTATAAACTTCATTATCTTCCTTCCATTTAATAAACATTCAATTGACTCAATATCAACGACAAAACCCTACAAAAATATATATATTACGAAGTTCGGCACGAGTCGAGGCGTGCGTGGCAGCACGGCGCGCGCGCCGGCGGCGCTGCGGCTTGCGGCGCGCGCGCTGCGCTGTCCGCCCTGCCCGGACACAAGATTCAGTAACGCGACTCTCTATTCAACTCAAACAAAATTATATATAAACTTTCAAAAACGTTAACAACTACAGCAATAACAAAAATATACTAATAACAACTACGCACGAACCTACCTACTTACTACTTACTGTATCACTATGTCACTATGTCAGAACTAGGCACCTAGGCGCTAAGGAAACAGGGGGCGCGGTGAGCGCGCTCCTACCTATGTACAACAGAGCAGGGGATGGGGGGGGTAGCGCAACGCACGGGTGGGGAGGGGCGGCTTGAGCATGGGCCGGGCACTGCGCGCCTCGGGGCTTTGGTAAAGATTCACCTATTACAAACTAACGTAGTTAAACTTAACGGTAACTGCAACATCGATCATAATCACGACAGCCGTGCGCCCTAGCGCGGCGGGGCGCGGCGGGGCGCGCGACTACACGTCCGCCAGCTTGGACAGCTTCTCGCGCAGGATGTGGTTCTCCTTCTTAAGCAACTCCACCTCCTGCCGCAGCCCCATGTTCTGGAAGCAGACAAAAACAACTGTTTTAATGTTGTAGATATTTAATTATCTTGAAGACAAAATTCACTAATTCTTTATGGTATTGGCTAAAACCATTATGTCCCTCAGAGAGTTATCTTGTCGAGGTCCCTCCCCTCAAAACTTAGTTAAGTAAAAGTGGGCACAGGCTTTGAGACAGAGCTTTAAGACTTCTTTCTTTAGGCAGCTTTAAATCAACTCAAGATTATACGTTTGACGAGATCTCTAAACTAATAATACTTCAAGATATCTCGTAGATAACTCTAAGCTAAGATATCTAACGTTACGAATAAATATATTCGTGAAGATACAATCGAACCTGATCATATTGATCAGTTCCATTTTATCTTAGATAAAATAGAACCTTTTTGTAAGTAGGAGATTAACATTATTGTAATAAAAATAACAAAAATATAACAATAAGAAACTTTAGTTTTTGATAGAGTAGGTAGGTAGTCTCGAATATATTTACTGTATTTTTGATAGAGTAGGTAGGTAGTCTCGAATATATTTACTGTATTTTTGATAGAGTAGGTAGGTAGTCTCGAATATATTTACTGTATTTTTTTCACCAGGCGTCCTCACAAACAGGTTTCAGATCATAATGATTTGTAAAACTATTACATATTGATTACAAGTCAAACTTATGACACGTTACACTTGAAGAAATACTAGTTAAGAAATAATTTACTTAAATTATAGTCAGTATCTAAATTACTAATCTATACAATAAATAGTTGAAGTGATTGTTGAGTTTGATTGCTCACACGATAGTAAAGATGCGCGACTGCGAATCATCTGACTAGTCGAATCATCTACAACTACTAATTAGAGGCATTAGTAATTAGTAAGGCCTCTACGAATTGATCATTCATGGCTCCGATTCAACTTTTTTAGTCGATCGGTGATTTGAGTTATTGAATGATTCACCGCTCCTGCGGGGATTGACCGGAACCGAACGGTTTACTAACAAATTTTATCAATTAGTAACTAATTTTATCATTCGGTTGATAAGTTTGTGGTGTTTTGTAATTTTTTGTTAATTTTATGATTTTTTAATACAATACAATACAAAATTCTTTATTGTACACCACAAAATAAAAGTAAAAGAAACAGATATAAACATTAAACATAATGTAAGTTAATGTTAGTTTTATTTGATTATTAATTAAACCTAATATTAGGTACATCCACTCTTTATTTTTAAACTGCCCATTTACTAACTTTGACTTATGAAGCGTTGTGATGTGTGGTAGACAGCGAAAAAACCCGGAGTCCAACGAAATGTACCTACTCGCCTCGATCCGACTATCCACGTCGAATAACGAATTGAGACCGACTCGGGCAGTCAAACGACTCGCGATTACTAACCAAATTAGTTACTAAACGAATTGAGACCGACTCGGGCAGTCGAACGACTCGCGATTACTAACCAAATTAGTTACTAAACGAATTGAGACCGACTCGGGCAGTCGAACGACTCGCGATTACTAACCAAATTAGTTAATAAACGAATTGAGACCGACTCGGGTCTCGGGCAGTCAAACGACTCGCGATTACTAACCAAATTAGTTATTAAACGAATTGAGACCGACTCGGGCAGTCAAACGACTCGCGATTACTAACCAAATTAGTTACTAAACGAATTGAGACCGACTCGGGCAGTCGAACGACTCGCGATTACTAACCAAATTAGTTAATAAACGAATTGAGACCGACTCGGGTCTCGGGCAGTCAAACGACTCGCGATTACTAACCAAATTAGTTATTAAACGAATTGAGACCGACTCGGGCAGTCAAACGACTCGCGATTACTAACCAAATTAGTTACTAAACGAATTGAGACCGACTCGGGCAGTCGAACGACTCGCGATTACTAACCAAATTAGTTACTAAACGAATTGAGACCGACTCGGGTCTCGGGCAGTCAAACGACTCGCGATTACTAACCAAATTAGTTACTAAACGAATTGAGACCGACTCGGGCAGTCGAACGACTCGCGATTACTAACCAAATTAGTTAATAAACGAATTGAGACAATACATAACTGTATTTAATAAGCCAGTAAATATATTTTTTCTCTGTCAAATATTTCTTAGAAACCATGCCGGTAATGCAAAATTGTTTGAAACCACTGTTAGTAGGCAAAGAGGTCATTGTACGAAATTCCATCTGCTTTGCGTCCGGACTTTAGTCATTCGAATGGTTCGAATGATATGTGTAGTCGAATAATTCGAATGAAATCATTCACAATCGCGCATCTTTACCAGATAGATTACTTGTCTTTTGAATGTCGTGGTGGAAAAAAGATTATGCAACAAGAACCAAATTATATTCTCGCTTCGCTGGCAAATCACATTTCAATGATCGTTATTTTACTATGAAAATATCTTGAAAAATATGTATAAGTATTTGAATTCCGTTGTTGTGGAAAATTGCATTCATTTCAGTAACAAAAGGTCTTAGAAGTTCATCAACCGGTGACTTTCGAATACCACAGTACATGTATATTCCAATGATCGTATCAGGACACAGAGTGCTCATCTTATGAATGTTACAAATAGCCAAAATTCTACTTTTGAACTATTGTAAATGGGTGTTTTTTAGGGTTCCGTACCAAGAATATTACCCTGGGAACACCAATATTGGAACTCGAACTCGTTCGACAGTGCATCATTTATATTAACTGACTGCTTCATTTTTGACACATATCACTTGATGGTCAAAGCATCACCTTTCACCCCATAATGACGAGCGAGGTTTAGAAATAAGTATCTCTTGGTGGACACAGTCGAAGGCTCACGATAGATCACAACATACCCCAAACTTTTCCCATGAGTGATAGACGTATTCAACGAAGTTAACTACGGCATCAGTTGTAGAGCACCCTTTAGAAAAGCCGTACTGCTGATCAAAAAGCAACTTTCTAGCATTCAAATTGTATGAAGCAAGTTGATACATCATTTTTTCGTAAATTTTACCACACCTAAGAAAAACAAATATATATTTTTTTTATTTTTCTGGTAAGTTTTGGAAGGTAATTATCATTTTACCTACTTTTATTTTAATGTTTATGCACAAAAACAATCTGTATACAAATCAATGATAATTGTACGTGGATTCCTGTGTCCGTGATGGTAGCGTACACATAATCGAATTCACGTTTGTTGTTATGCCTTATAAATTCTGTATAAATAACGCATAATTAGGGCAAAAACAAAATAAATAGTGCCTCTTTGGTTTAAGAAATAATGACCATTGTGTATGGGTACGCTAGCATAACGATCAAGCTGACGTACACACGACCGTACTCAAAAACAACTTATCCTATAGCAACAAAATGTACACACATAAATAACGTACAAATAGAGCACGACCTATGCAAAATTTCATAATGATTGCTCTTACAGGAACAGAGATATGGAACAAGACTATAATATAACCTAAAAACTGGCGTTATGCTGGCGTACCCATTAAAAAGCGTAATAGTTCTTATAGAAAGCTAGCTTTTCTTAATATAAATGATATATGTATAAATACTGCGTGAAATACTGCCTCTGCCAGTAGTCATACTTTTAGCAAATTCGTAGTGAAACAATATAAAAATTTATTGAAGGTACCTATCTATGTTATTTTCATCCACTCAAGAACCCTAAAATAGTGTATATTTTCGGACGAGATGCTTTGTTTAGTAATTTACGAATGGAATTGCGTTTCGTTATTCCTAGATCTTACTTGGACACATGTATTGGTCACAATGAAATATAGACAACGATGCATGCGAATGATCCTTGGAGTGAGAGGTAGAGATGATATGTGGTCATGGTCGGGGGGGGGAGGAGTACGTTAGAAGGTGGCGGGCGGCGGCGGTGCGAAAATCAGGAGGTATGTAGATGTCGAATAGCAAAACCGTAGGTTACAATTTCCGAACATCCTTTGCAAAGGTTTTTACTGCCCTGATTCACAAAATTATGGAATTATTTTGATTAGGAGGTACTTAAAACGCTTCGAATCTTATCATAGCAAATATGTAAGTTGATAATATTGTGTCCCTGACTAAGCATTGAGTAAAATGTAGTTTGCAACTTACTTTTATGATGAAAAAACAGTAACACAGGAACAATGCAGAATGTTAACTCGTAGCACGTTGTTGTATTATAATTAAAATTAATTCTTCAAAAACAAAACAAATACTACACTCACTTTTATAAGAAGCTATTCGATACACAGTCTGACTGAGCATCGTTGTACCACCCGCGCCGCCGCCGGCGCTGTGACAATCACTATGGTTGTCTAGTGCAAAGGACTGAAGTCTTGCCGCAAAAACGGTACAACTTATTCTGATCACGATAGTGAAATAATGGATACGAGCAATTTTGACTGCGATATATCCGGAATAAGACAAGAAGAGCATAATTATTGTAAATAACAACGAAATAAATACAAAATATTTGTTTTATTTACTATACTTACTATACCATCTCTGGGTCGCGTGTTTACTCTTCTTCTTCGTCGGGAGACCCTGGAAGTGAAAGATATGGACATGATTCGTATCATTTCTTATCTCTTTCACTTCCAGGGATAATTCACACGAATCTTTCTCTATCTTTCATTGTAACCAATACATAGCTCGCTCATTGCTCTGACTCGAAACAAGATCTACAACTAACGAAACGCAATTTCATTCGTAAAACTAAACAAAGCATCTCGTCCGAAAATATATGAAGATGTAACTATATATAATATTATAGTAAAAATACTCATGCAAGAATAAGTAGTCTTGTTACTTTATGTGAATGTAACAAAAGTAATTATTTTTACCACCTACTTACATTGTTCGGTGTATAATTTCACTATATAAATTATTTGTTGTGTGCGACTACCGCAATGCATATTTTGTTTCTAGAACTTCACATTAACTTTTTATATTGTTTCATTACGAATTTGCTAAAAGTATGACTACCTACTGGCAGAGGCAGTATTTTACGCAGTATTTATACATATATCATTTATATTAAGAAAAGCTAGCTTTCTATAAGAACTATTACGCTTTTTAATGGGTACGCCAGCATAACGCCAGTTTTGCGGTTATTTTATAGTCTTGTTCCATATCTCTGTTCCTGTAAGAGCAATCATTATGAAATTTTGCATAGGTCGTGCTCTATTTGTACGTTATTTATGTGTGTACATTTTGTTGCTATAGGATGAGTCGTTTTTGAGTACGGTCGTGTGTACGTCAGCTTGATCGTTATGCTAGCGTACCCATACACAATGGTCATTATTTCTTAAACCAAAGAGGCACTATTTATTTTGTTTTTGCCCTAATTATGCGTTATTTATACAGAATTTATTAGGCATAACAACTTACGTGAATTCGATTTTGTGTACCTGCACATTTAGTCGTCTTTCTTGCGTGCTGCAGCCTGCAGGCACAGGCATGCCGGTATCTGCGCTCCTCCCAGTCTAAGGTTGCGATCCGTGGTGTGGTTTGGTTGGATGCTCTGTTTTGTTCTAAACAATGTATCAACCATCGTACATAGCGTTTTTACTTTGTAATCGTTCTATGTAAAGGACCAAGAGACGCACATTAACACGAGATATCCAGGACAACCACCATAGTATGTTCCACAATACCATTCAAGCTCTTGTCCCACGCCAAGTGCTTACTTATTTTTTTATTTCTTTTATTTTTATAAATGTATGTGTATGTACACTAGTTACTGCGAGATATATATATCCATCAACAGATGTCAGTTTTTATTGCATACATACTTCGATCAAAAATAAGTAGTTCGCGGCCTCCCCGGCAAAGCCGGACATTTTTGATCGATGCATACATACCATGATATACCGAGTCTAAGACATTATAAAGGAATAATAGCAGACTTTCGTTGGTTCTGTTTTAATGATTGAATCGAAATGCCAGTTGGTTTGATAGCCCTTTGGTGTAGGTACCTACCTATATACTAAGTGCTGATTCTTTTTTAAGTTTATTTTATTTGTTTCAGATAACATTCAATAACAACAAACATCATTCAAGGCCCTGCTTGTTGGACCAGAGCTCGTTATAAGACGTTATTAGACGCCCTGCTTTGTTTCTAGACTCATATCATAGAGGTGATGATTAAATGAACATCATCATCATGATCATTGTGTCAAGAAACATATGATTGTACTTATTTATGTGTTATGTTGTTATTTTCATACTAAAATATCTCAAAAATATATTTTTCTTCGCGTTTCTTTTTTAATTAACAATATTTGAAGAATGCTAAAGTACCGGTATTTTAGAGCATTCGGTTTTAATATTTTGCGTGCATGGGCAGTGCGCGTGCGCACTCACCTCCTTCTCCAGGTATCCAGCGCGCAGTGCGATCTGGTTCTCCTTCATGCGGCGCGCGTCTCGCGACCGCTTGGCCGCCATGTTGTTCTTCCGGCGTCGCGCCCAGTACTTGTCGTCCTTCAGGTCGTCCGGCACGAACTGCGCACACAACACACACTGCGTTACCACCACTCCACACGCACACACAAAACACATACTCGCTACACACACACACACTACATTACCTACTATGCAGTACAGTGCAGTACCCTACGAGTATATAATAGGCATTTTTGTAACTAGGTACAGCTGGTATACTTCAAACTCTAAGACTTGCTAGCACGGCACCACTGCAGGCGTCATATCAAAAAATCCCTGTCACGTCTCAGAAGCGATGCCGCCCGCTAGGGTTGCCACTTTTTTTAGAGCAAATAGTATAAATAGTAGGAGGTGAAAAAAAATATACTGTTGAAAAATATATTATCTTGGTTTGTAAATGAAGGAAGCTGCTTAGCTTATTGACTCTTATTTTAAGTTATTAATTCTCTAGTTCTAAAGCTTTTTGTTTCCCTAAGATAAATAAATAAAAATAAAATAAAATATAATGAAAGTAAAATAAATTTAGAGCAGCTGCTGGCTGAGACGGCAAGCAAACAAAGTCAAACATATTACAGCGAGTGGAGGGAGCCGCGACCTTTTTAGAGCAGCTGCTGGCTGAGACGGCAAGCAAACAAAGTCAAACATATTACAGCGAGTGGAGGGAGCCGCGACCTTTTTAGAGCAGCTGCTGGCTGAGACGGCAAGCAAACAAAGTCAAACATATTACAGCGAGTGGAGGGAGCCGCGACCTTTTTAGAGCAGCTGCTGGCTGAGACGTCAAGCAAACAAAGTCAAACATATTACAGCGAGTGGAGGGAGCCGCGACCTTTTTAGAGCAGCTGCTGGCTGAGACGGCAAGCAAACAAAGTCAAACATATTACAGCGAGTGGAGGGAGCCGCGACCTTTTTAGAGCAGCTGCTGGCTGAGACGGCAAGCAAACAAAGTCAAACATATTACAGCGAGTGGAGGGAGCCGCGACCTTTTTAGAGCAGCTGCTGGCTGAGACGTCAAGCAAACAAAGTCAAACATATTACAGCGAGTGGAGGGAGCCGCGACCTTTTTAGAGCAGCTGCTGGCTGAGACGTCAAGCAAACAAAGTCAAACATATTACAGCGAGTGGAGGGAGCCGCGACCTTTTTAGGCTTTAGTGGCAACTTGCCAAAATTAAAAGAAAACTAAGACAATGAGTGATTACGGCCAGCTGATAGAGCTGCAAAACATCAGAGGTTGTAGAGGCTGATACCCAAAATGGAGAGAATATATATATGTATATAAGGACAGGAGAGTTAACGAGGAGCCGAGTGACTAACGTATAGTAATCTTCAGGCTTTGTAGCCGCTGCTGCCTGTGTCTGGCCTTTGTGGACTATGAGAAGGCGTTTAATAATAATAAATAAAACGTTTATTTTCTCTCACAAAGGTACACATTACGTGGTAGGTATGTAGAGGCTTAGTTTACATTGGGTACTAATAATTATAATAATTTGGTAATAATTATTAGGTACTAAAAGCATTTATCTTCCTGTGTTGTGAGAGACTGGTGCCTGTTATAGGTTTATAAAAAACCTGTAGCACAGGTCACCAGTGTACTCATTCCGCGGGAGGCATTATGCATTTACAGTACCAGCATACAAAGGCAATTACAAGTACAGAGTACCTATGTTAACACCGAGGGTACCAACTTAAGATTAAATAAGGTAAATTAAAGCTGATAATAATACGTTTGACTCTGTCAAACCTGGGCTGTTCTGGAATCCTTAAAGCGATGCCAAGTAGACTATCGTTATATCGAGGTGCTGAGATGTCTCCACGAAGCCGCCACCATGAGTGTCCAAGTACAGGGCCAGCAATCTAAACCTATCCAACTGCGCAGAGGAGTGAGACAGGGGCATGTTATATCCCCGAAACTGTTCACAAGCGTGTTGGAAGACGTGTTTAAGACGCTGCTCTACTGGAAAGGTAAGGACATCAACATAAACGGCGATTACATCTCACACCTGCGATTCGCTGATGACATAGTCTTAATGGCGGAGTCGCTGGAGGAGCTAAACCGGATGCTGGAATACCTAGTTTCAGCCTCGCGACGCATCGGTCTTGGCGTGAACTTGGAGAAAACCAAGGTCATGATCAATGGCCACATTGTTCCGGGACCGGTCGTCGTACATGGCCACCTTCTCGAAATTGTTTCCGGGTACACTTACCTTGGGCAGATTCTGCAGTTGGGTAAAAACAATTTCGAGAAGGAGGATCCAGCTAGGTTGGGTAGCGTTTGGGAAACTACGTCGAGTCTTCTCGTCATCCATACCGCAATGCTTGGAAACGAAAGTTTTCAATCAGTGCGTCCTACCCGTCATGACTTACGGAGCTGAGACGTGGACACTCACGGTAGGGCTTGTCCACCAGTTTAAGGTCGCCCAGTGAGCTATGGAGAGAGCTATGCTCGGAGTTTCTCTGAAGGATAGAATTCGCAACGAATATATCCGACAGAGAACCAAGGTTGTCGACATAGTTCAAAGGATTAGCAAGCTGAAGTGGCAGTGGGCCGGCCATATCTCGCGAAGAACCGATAACCGCTGGGGTAAACGTGTTCTTGAGTGGAGACCGCGACTCGGCAAACGTAGTGTAGGACGCCCTCCGACCAGGTGGGATGACGATTTGCGAAAGACTGCTGGCAGATGCTGGATGCGGCAAGCATAAAGACAGGGCGCGATGGCGCTCATTAGGGGAGGCCTATGTCCAGCAGTGGACTAATATAGGCTGATGATGATGATGATGTAGCCGCTGCATTTTGGGCAAGCAGGTACGAAAGCACCAGGCAAAGAGGCCGTGATCATTTTGAATACTTTTTCCATAGTTTATTTAATTTTATAACTTTTTTTTACTTCTTGGGTGCCAACTTCTTGAAGAGTCTTTTCAGCCATTTGTAGATAAGAAAATACAAAATTTGAACAGAACTTCGGACAGACTTCTCAAAATGAATAGCCTTAAGGCTTTTACAATTATTTGGTTTTGCCTGTTTGTACCTTTTACGTATTCTTTGAGATGTTGTTAACTGTGGAAACACAGCGAGCTCTTGGTAGGCTTAGACAACATGATAAAGGTTACTTTATCATCGGTTTTGAATATATATTTGGATGACAAGGCATGGTCGCAGGCCTCCTTGTCTGTTAAATTGGGAGGCTAAGTATTCATAACATTTCAAGTATAACCCTAACAGCGTTCTTGTCTTCCGTCTACAGCACTAGTTCTGTAGTTGGATTTTTTTAAAGACTTCTCATTTGGTCCCACCTGGAATTTCATTCAAAATTTCATTTTTAGACGAAGTTCCAACAATATTTGATCGTGCTTGCCCCGATGCTGCTCCTCCTAAATCTCTTTTGTCCCAACGGCAATAGGACGGGCCTCTGTGAGAGTAGAGCCCGTCAGATCGTGCCCGTCTCCTGGCCGTTTCTAAATGGGAGTCAGGACTTTGGTGACCCGAGAGCTGGCGAGTATCTGGCACAGCGCATCAGCATTGCCATACAGCGGGGAAATGCAGCCAGCGTCTTGGGGACGCGCGCGACTGCTATTGATATGGATTAGTTGAGCTACCTGTAGATTGTTTGCAACAGTCTGTAGTTAGCTCAATTGTTTCAATTGTAAATACAAGTTTAAATTTAATTCTACTATTTTTAAGGGTCTTTAGTTTTCTCACCACATGCTGTGGGGTGACCAATTTGTGTTTAATTTTACTCAAACATAGCATGTCATCTGCTGATTATTTCGAAAACCTTCTTTGAGCAAAGCAAGCTTCGACCTTTCGGGCCTACCCGAACAGGCGAACCATCGCAGCCCTTGCTGACCGCGCTATGGTGGCCTGAACCTGCGCTACCTTCAACCGTGGCCAGCAACCCACTCATTACATAGGTACCTCGGTTATGTAGGTACTACCAGTTGATCGGAGTGAAGGAACATCTCAGGGGCAGCTTGGGTGATTTGGCTGTATGGTGAAATAGGTTCTAGCATTGAGATCGAGCATAACTGTCCAACCATTGATCCAATTTGCTTGATATTTGATAGGTACTGATAAGATTTGTGCAACTTGCTGGTGAACGAACTGAACCGAGGCGTGACGCGACGCGACAAATATAACTTTATTTACTACGCAAAAAGATACAAATTTCATGCCTCGCGTGAGCGGACTCTTAGTGTGACCAAATCGGTGTAGGGTTTTTTTGACATAAGTCAAAAGGGGGGTAAAATCAAACAATTAAGTGTAGTGGAAGAATCAATACAGGTTTAACACTTATTTATTTAATAAAGGAAAACCAGCAGAACACACAAAAATAAAAAATTTAAAATAGAAATAGAAGGTTATTTAAGGTTTTCGCGAGTAATACTAGAGGCTGTGACTTGAGTATACATTTCCAAAATGGAACCTTCCAAACCAGCAGCTACCTAGTGAAGTACAAGAGCTCTCATCTGGTGCAGTTCCATGTTTTCGTACATAGGATATGTTCCATGAATGCACCGAGTATGCACCGAGTGCATTGCGTTTGTTTTGTTTCGGAATAGTCATTGTTATACCGCATTCTACAACAAACTAATGGTGGTCGCAGTTCAGAGGCGCACTGCTACCACGCATCACTGAAATTCTAAATTTTACATTGATTAATTTTGGATTGAGGGCAACAGATGACGGATAGCTTGCGATCATACGTTTGAAGCTAGTGGGAAGGGTTTATTCCCATTTGTCACCCTGATCTGTCCACACACATGAGGAGAAATGAAAAAAAAAAGTTCTATCTGTCCCCCTGTTAGTGACGGGGGATAATTTCAGGATAATTATCTATACTTATAATAAAACTGTAACAGGTCCAATTCTCACGATATCCCGTTTGTCCCACCAGTTTCGTCCTACTAGTGGGACGAATGGGATTTTAATAAGCTAAATTAAAATGATATCCCTTTCGTCCCACCAATCGTCATCAATTTATGTTGTGACAAACGAGATATCAAATTTATTAAATATTAGTATCCCATTCGTCCCACCATCACGTTATGGCACTTCGGCACCATTAGGTACGTCAAAGTGAGAGCAAATGTCAAAAATGACAGGAAATGTCAATACATACAAAACCTATGCATTTCCGATGACAGCTGTCACTCTAAAATGTATCTAAAGCACTGCGCAAACGTAGACACTTTTAGTTTCCAGTTAGCGACACCGAACACTTTAGATCGTGCTAGTGGGAGCACAACTGGACACAAAAAATGTTGACGTATGCGCAGGGAGTGGGGGGGGGGGGGGTGCTGCATACTGGTTCTATACAAATGTAATATTCATCGGTAGCCTGTACAGTAATAGCTTTACGCGACACCTTTATGCGCGAGTTTGTTTTAACGCCAACTTCAAATCTCGCGCTAAAATGCGAGGTGCATTACATAAGAATAAGTAAATGTAGTTATTAAGTTCTCTTTGGAGTCAGATCTGGGGACCGTGCAGGCTACGAGATGGGTCCAAGTCGTCTAACCCACGCGCTGGGGAACGCATTGTCTAGGAATTCTCTCACTGTCAGATGATAGTGAGCCGGAAACCCTTCAATTTGAAATACTATTGGTCGATCTTCATGAAATATCGACACATTGTTCATCAATTCAGGGAGATCGTTTTGCAAGAATTGCCCCATCTCATGGCCTGCACGGTCCCCAGATCTGACTTCTCTCAAATTTAGCATTTGGGGACGTACAAAAGAGCTGGTTTACGAAGAAGTAATACAAACAAAGGAACAATTAATTGAAAGACTTGATGCAGCTTTTGCAAAGATGAAAGACGAGATGACGCTCCGTACTACTGCAGTAGAAATCCGGCGTAGGTGTCGCGCGTCTATTACAAATAGGGGAGAGGCTTTTGAACAAAATTTGTAATTGTCGAAAATAAAATGTTTATTTTTTTTTTAATCCGATTTTAAGTGTCAATTTTTGAAAAGTTTATATACTTTTTGGCTACATGTGGTATACCGTTGTAATAAGAGGAATTTTTAAAAGTATTTGAATTCCTCGACCGCTTTTAGTTGTTTTTTTTAAAACGATGCAAAGTTAACCATCTTGACAATTATTTTTATTTTTTTATCTTTGAGAGCTTATAACTAATAATTAGTTGATTTTTTAAATAAGTAATGCCTTCAATAGGCAAAAGATACATCTGAGACCAAAATCAAATAAAAAATTCTATCGAAAACATGTTCCAAAAAAAATTGTAGGGTTAGGGGGGTAAAATTTCGGAAAATCAAAAAACATGATTTAAAAAAAATGTCAACAGTTAGGCTCTTCTGCTTCAAATTGTATTTTACAAATAGGTGCACCTACGCACCCACCGAGTTTGTCTAACCCTCCACCAAACACCCTGTATATTATATAGCATACACATAACGTAAAGCTAAGTATAATGTAAGTAAAGCTAGTAAAGAAAATTTAGAGAGGATACATGATAAACAATAGACGTAAAACAAATAGGAATAATGATATACAAAGTTTCTGATTAAGTTAAGTTAGAGCCCCCCCCCTTATAGAGACGAGCAATTGGTATGAACGTTTATGGTCTTCCTGGGGGTGGTTACCGGGCACATCCAGAGCCCATGCCGGATAGCACAGCATGCAAACCATCCTTTGACACCTACACTTGTAGAATAACAACGCCAGCACTAGGTGAAAGCTCACTGCTACTTAGTACAACTAGCATGCCAAATACCAACTATTTACAAATAACATCTACAAACATACAGACACAAGAAAGGGACTCTTCAAGTCAACTTTTACAGATTGATGTCTACCGAGATTGAAGTTAGAGAGGACCAGCTGCAACTAAAGCGATGTCACTAGAACACGGGAGACGCTACCCAAACCAAATTATAATTAAAAAAAATAGATAAAATAAAAATTATTTATTTTATCTATATATATTAGTTATTGTTTAATTATTTTTTGCATAACTCACAGCCGGGTCCGGGTCCGGGTCCGGGTCCGGGGCTGCGCTATAAAGACCTTTGGTCTCGCCCTTCATTTCGGCTTGGCCACCGAGAAGGGCTGCAATGCTGACGGCGCGGCGCCGAGAAAGCATGGACCTGCGCTTCGCTTGCGGCCATCAACAACCGCGGCCAGCAACCCACCCATTACACACCTCAGACGTTATGTACTATACAGGGTGATTTTTGAGAAGGGCGGTGATGGCCAATTCCGAAACCACGAGAGTTAAAGTTATTTTATCTAGGATAAATCCTGTCATGATATCAAATTCAGTAAAGTCTCTAGAGAGACGTACAAACTTATGCATTGGAGTCGATGGAAACCATTTTGAGCAACTTATTAGTTAGATAAAATTCAGATACTAAAAGTATATCGTAAAAATTTGCTATTTCCTTTCATTTTTAGTACAACATTTATTTACAAAGATTGATCCTTATCAGCAACAAAATCCATTGGTTCAATAATACAGGATGTAATTTTTTTGAAAAATCATTCGGGTCCGTTTCCGTCAAAAGTAAGTTTAGAAAAAAAAAATGCATTTATTGTTTCCTTACAAATCGAGGGCATGACTCGTTTCACGACTTTTCCCTAACTCTCGTGGTTTTGGAATTGGCCATCACCGCCCTTCTCGCAAAACCACCCTGTATCAATATACATACAGTTGAGGTAAACTTAATGACTACTCCTTATACGAGTAGCCTTTGGACTTGGCCATCACCACCCTTCTCAAATTAGATAGATCTAACCACTTTTAGAACGAAATCTCTACTTACTGAAAAAGATAACTTTACGAATTCATTTTTTTACTGCGGAACACTAGAAATAAACTGTAGGATTCTTTTTCCGAGGACGGAAACCGGAACGGTTAATTTACATTTTTTGTTTTTTATCTTGCCATATACCAAAAACCTATAGGGTCCGGAGAAAGGGTCCGGTTTCCGCAAAAGGATCTAATACCGTAGACCTCAATTATACGCTCCGGCCGATCATACAGAAGACTGAGGAGTGGAAACGGCCGTTATGTCTACCGTTTGTGGACTACGAAAGCCTTTGATTCAATCGAAACCTGGTAGTACTATAGAACGCAAATCCGATCCCATTGCAAAAAGGGGTGGTACGATCTACGAAACTGTTCACCCCTGCAATGGAGGATATATTTAAGCTCTTTGACAGACGGGGACGTATATGGCATCAATATCAATGGCGATTACACCCTCACCTTCGGTTCGCCGACGATATAGTCATAGATCATGTGAAATGCCCATATCGCACCCATACCAGCCCACGATGGAAACGATTTTATCGAAGTTGTTCATCACTATGTCTACCTTGGCCAAATGTCCGATCAGGTAAATCCAACTTTGATAAAGAGGTCCGCCGTCGAATCCATGTTTCCGACTTTGACTTTGAATTGGCAACACATGCCAGTGATGACCTACGGATCCGAGACGTCGCCGCGTCGCGCGTCGCGCGTCGCGCGTCGCCAACAATAGGCCTCGTTCATAAGCTTAGGGTCCGCGGATCAGCGGGCTAGGAAGAGAGCTATGCTCGGGGTTTCTCTACGAGATAGAAACTGGAATACGGAAATATGTATTTGTAAGTTTATTTTATAAAATGTAAATCTCTCATTGGCCGTAAGTTACATTATTAAGTTTAGAACTGTTAAGATATACCTAAGGCCTGTTGATTTTGTTGAACAATAAAAATAAATAAATGTAGAAGATCCAAAGTGACCGACATGGCTCTCAGAAACAGTCTGGTCATATTGGTCGCAGAAGTGATAATCGCTGGGGAGTAAAGGTTATATATCACTGTTTGTGGCAGCGTATGGTGGAGGCCTAAGTCCAGCATTGGATGTGCATGGCATGTTCATCTACAATCATGAAATGTGACAAGATGCAAGGTCTTATACATATGTCATTATTTTATGTCTTTATGTATTAAATCGGCACCCTCTGAGCGAAGCGACTCGCACTTGACGTTTTATTTACGTTAAGAGGGCACCCTAGCAGATTTGTTACTAGATCTAGATCTCAGTAGGTAAGTGCAGTAAAACTCAACAATATTACACATATATAAAATTCAACAATATTACACATATATAAAATTCAACAATATTACTTTAGTTCTTCTTATAAAAAATAAAACAAGATTGAGAATAAAAATGTAGGTAGGTACGTTATTGTAAATGAATCATGTGCAGTGCAGTGCAGTGTTCCGCACACTATGTGCTCTTTTCGATAACTGAGGAACCCTGCATGCTATTGAAATGACTTTATGTTTTGATTCTTAGGTTATTTATTAGTTATTATTTGGTTTCGCGGAGTCAGTTACTTTATTAGTCGTGTATTCTTCTTGTAACACACAACACAACACAACATTGTAGTAACACCTGTCCTGTCCTACGAACGCGAAATCCTCTTCCTGTCCTATTGGCACATGGTTGTTGTGCGCTCTTATAAATATGTTAGGTATAGTAAGGTAGAGCACTGCAGGCAGGTGCCCTAAGTGCTGATACTTCGCTGAGCATCTTGAGGACATTGTAGCATGGCACGTAGGAGCGTATCTACTCGACTGGCTTTGTTTCGTACGGTTAAAGCGAGTTGTCTCTCTCTGTACGCTGCTTTGTAAGGTAAGTACGGTGTCGAGAGAAGGAATACCTACCGAGTCGTGGATTGGCATGTTACCTTGCAGGGCAGCGCGGCGCGCGGGGCGCGGCGGCGCGGCAGCGCGGGGCGCCGCGACACACCTACATACTGCTCCACACTAGCACATTGCTCTATTGAATCCTCACACTCCGCTCCGAGTTGACTCTACGAGCACGACCACCAAACCGAGCACGAGCACTAGCGACGCCTGCAGTGGATCGGGACAGATTAAAACTTGTACTTTATGAAAATAGTAGGTACCTACTAGTAATACTGTCTTAGATAAAAGACTACGTCAGACGTTTGGAAACCGATCGGTCAGAAGGCGCAACCATCAGAAGGCAACCAACTTATCTGTCCAGACGAACAGTTCGCACTTTCGTTACTTAGCCCGAATCTACGACCTGAACCCCCCAGCCCCCCCCAGCCCCTTCAGTACCCCTCCGTACAGCAGCGCAGCGCGCGGATTCCGATCTCATCTCTTGTAAGACAATAGGGTAGGTCAAGTTTACAGTTTGGTTGGAAACATTAAGACATTCATTAATATTTAGTCACAGCATTATTCATGGATCGAAATGGGAACGATCAACTACAGCATAATTTAGTAGATAGGTCTTAACACTTTCGGTACCCGTGACTCACATGTCTGTAGGCCAGCATCTAGCAGGGTGAACAGTGAATGAGTTCAATGAATAATTATATTCTAGAATATAATAAGCATGTCAATGTTTAAAATATATTGATGCGTTTGAAAAGACAAATGAAAGTGGTTATCGGCATCACTTCGCGGGATTGCAGAAAACATAAGGTTTGTGAGCGAACTACGAAGTGGACAAAGAGCCATACGGATATTTGGTTGTCAGGATTATAAATTATAGACGTATGTCAGATATAAATGAGCGGCTTGACTCACTCGGAGGCCAGGGTTAGATCGGCGGCGCTGTTCAATATAAATGAGCGGCTTGACTCACTCGGAGGCCAGGGTTAGATCGGCGGCGCTGTTCAATATAAATGAGCGGCTTGACTCACTCGGAGGCCAGGGTTAGATCGGCGGCGCTGTTCAATATAAATGAGCGGCTTGACTCACTCGGAGGCCAGGGTTAGATCGGCGGCGCTGTTCAATACGCAGGCTACATTTTAAAGTATTTATTGTGAAGAACGTGTACAGTTGTAGTGCGTCCGGTCGACAGACAAGTTAGTGGCACAGTGGGAGGAGTGGCAGTGAGCGAGGCGCTCGAGTGTGAACCTTCTCTACATGTACTGCAGAGGGTATTGCCGGTTCTTCACAACGAGCGCCGCCTCGGTAGTGACATCTGATGATGGGCTCCCAGCTCGCTGACTGCTCAACAACTGTTTTATTGTTAGTAACCATTGCAAGCGTTAGTAAAGCGACCCGTCGCGTCCATCTTGTCTGTGTGTGAGAGTTTTGTGTAGTTAGTAGGCTTACAGCGTGCGACCGCCATGCGCCAGACCAAGCTGAGAGTTGATCTGCGTATGCGCACAGCACTGCCCACAGGTAGGAACGATTACCGATTATGAAGTTCCACTCATACTGGCTTTGTCTTATGAAGTTGTTGAATTTTCACCAGATTGATTTGCAATTGCTGCGCAATTGATTTGTTTTCAAACAGCCTATTTAGCTTTAAGAAATATTTAAGATGTATGTTAGTATAACGCTCGCTGTGTGACGCTTTTCATTTAAATTCATTTAAAATTCTAATTAAAATTATGTTGATTGTATTAACTTTTTTTTTGATTAATTAATTAATTTGTATTTTTTCTTACTTTTAAACGTTTAAATCGATAGAAATTTAATGATTGTTATTTGTTTTTGTTTTGAATTTGTAATATTAATTTAAGGACGAAATGTTGTGAATGGATTTCGATTGGTACCTATAATTGTAGTAACACTTAGATGTGTAATTTTTAAGGAACAGCCCACAATCAATGCTTTAGTGTACACTGTGTTGGTGCCATTTTAAATAAATAAATTCCTTATGGTACCTATAAAGTTATTGTTTGTATTTTCTGCGAGATTCTTTTACAAATGAAGTATTGTGCATATCCAGACACTTTGCATAGTGCTTCTACCCGGATAGAGATGTAAGTGAAGTTGCGACATGGTTCATAAGTCTTATTATAGATAGTAATAATGTTGCTCGGGGAGCCAGCGGGATGTTTCCTGGAACGCCAGACTAGTTCTCTACTTCCCACGAGAACGTCGCGCCACAATTATTGAACTTCTGTCCTGTTGCGAACTAATAAACTTTAGTATATTATCCTCGGGCTGGTACCTATTATAGTATATGACAGCCTACTCGCGCACTACATCCAGATACTTGGCACAGTTGCTGCGCCCGCGCCCGCGCCCGGCCGGACACTCTCACGCAACTGAGCATTATTTCATAATACGTAGGAACGTATTATGAAATAATGCTCAGTTATCGAACTATGCTTCTGCCGTAGAAAATCATTACTCAAGCATAGATCGATGACTGAGCAAGCATTTATAATACGGGCCTTAGACTTTAATAAAATGACTATAATACGGTCCTTAGACTTTCGTAAAATGTCTATAATACGGGCCTTAGACTTTCGTAAAATGTCTATAATACGGGCCTTAGACTTTTATAAAATGTCTATAATACGGGCCTTAGACTTTCATAAAATGTCTATAATACGGGCCTTAGACTTTCATAAAATGTCTATAATACGGGCCTTAGACTTTCATAAAATGTCTATAATACGGGCCTTAAACTTTCATAAAATGTCTATAATACGGGCCTTAAACTTTCGTAAAATGTCTATAATACGGGCCTTAGACTTTCATAAAATGTCTATAATACGGGCCTTAGACTTTCATAAAATGTCTATAATACGGGCCTTAGACTTTCATAAAATGTCTATAATACGGGCCTTAGACTTTCATAAAATGTCTATAATACGGGCCTTAGACTTTCATAAAATGTCTATAATACGGGCCTTCGACTTTTATAAATGTTTATTTATAAATCAGTGTTTCCATACAAACTGTGTATCCACCTATATTTATAAAAGTATTATGTGTAACTAGTGCACGCTGCTACTGCTAGTGTTTAAGTGAAGGGACACTAACGTCTTAGCGCAATCTGTTTTCTTGACATGTTCATTCGCGCGAGCCGCCTGGGAAGCGCCTTTAGTCTTTTCGAGTGTCTCAAAATATATATAACGTGAGTACTCCTCCTCTTGTACTCCAAGTGGCTTCGTGGGTATAAAGCAGCATTGAGAGAGAACCATGGCTGGGAGAGTCATGATTCCGAGAGCTTCATACCACTGTATCATGTGTCTTGGGACACCCTCAATATCGCTCGTATACTACCCTCTTCTGAAGTCTGAAAGCACGGTCCCAGTCCCATATTGCAGGCGTGAGTGCACTGTCGCAAAGTAGATGTTCCTCACCATGCCGGTATCCAGCGTTGACGAGAGGCGCCAGAGGGCGAAGCAGGCCTTGCCAATCTTACACATGCCATCAATGTGATGTTCCCATGTTAGAGATTTGTCCTGAATGAAACCTTTCTGACAGAACTATCTTTGTAAATCACCACCACGGCGTTCAACTTAACTTGTAGTGCGTTCTGTGTTGTTGTCTACGACAGCTGCCACATCGTCGGCGTACATTATAATTGTGTACGTCCCGTATGCAGCTCGGTAAATCATTCTGAAGGAGTGAAAAGATTATGTTCGATGCTGACGACCCCTGTGGAACACCTATATTTGTTAACATCGGATGTGTCATCTGATATTTAGGTAGGTACTTGATTTCTAATACCATCCCGAAGAAAATACAAAAGAATGAGCTCTATCCCCTAAAGACTTTGAGACAAATGACCTGTGGCGCGGTGGGCGACGACCGATGTGGCGCGGTGGGCGAAGGTCTGCCTGCGACGCAGGAGGTTGCGGGTTCGATTCCCGCCTCGGGACAAATGTGTGTACGATCTGCAGATATTTGTTCAGGGTGTTCCGGTCGTTTTCTATATAATAATAAAAATATCTATCTATGTATTGTATAATATTATGTATATCAGTTATCTAGTACCCATAACACAAGCTCTGCTTAGCTTGGGGCTAGATAATGCTGTGTGAATTGTCCAGCATTATTTATTTTATTTATTTATTTACCTCGCTCAAGAACCTATGGTACAATTTCAAATGGTCTGGCTGGGCAAAGCCACCATGCAAAGTGTCTGGCGTTCTAGAAAACACCTTTTAGAAGTTCCCCAACTAACATATTATAATACTTTTATGAAGGTTCACCATCATTTTATGATAGTTTAAGGTCTGGCAGGCCTCTACGAAAAGTGTCTGACTTTGGAAGTAAGAACTTCATTTTTAATACTATCCTGAACCAAATAAGTAGGTAAGTTATACAAAATTAACCTGTAAACTTATTGTACCTAACGAATTTTAGTGCTTATTGAGCGAGTTTGCAAGCCGATACCTGCCAGAACGACTATGACATAAATTGAGCGAGTTTGCAAGTCGATACCTGCCAGAACGACTATGAGCCAAACTTCATAATCGGTGATCGTTCCTACCTCAATAATGAATACGCACAAAATCTTAGATTTTATAAAACAACGAAGGTCTGGGTGTCGCAGGCTAGTCCATATGGCTTCCCGTATCTCGATATATTTATCTATAAGTAGGTACGATTATAAACAAACAGCATGAATCAAAAAGTCCCAAGAGATCTCCAAACTATGTAAAGCAAACAAAATGACAATCAACACTCTGTGTGATGAGAGACTGAGGGAGTCGTGTCGTGTCGTAAGTCGTGGGCAATGACGCAGGTATCTGGTGCGCAGAGCCCGCAGTGGCTAAAATACGTAGTGTAGTGTGTTGTGTTCGTAGTGTGTGTTAGTAAGGCGCAGTTCGGTGCGCGGGCGAGGCAAGGCGAGTGCGTGTGAGCGCGGCATGCTGTAGGAATGATCAGCGCACTAACTTCATTTACCTGTTTCCGGGACTTCTTGATCATGGGCTGCGGCTTCAGCTCCTCGTCGGAGAAAGCACGCGTGCGCGGGTCAAAGTCGCGCCCCGAGGAGGCCATCGAGAACGCTGAAACACGAGCGAAGGGGTTAGCTAGCGGGAGCTGCAGGGCTGCGGGCAGGGGCAGGCGCAGGGAGGTGCGGAGTAGGTAGGTACTCACTGGAGTCTGCAGGCGAGAGCGGCGGGTTGATGGTGTCAGGGCTGCAGCAGTCGGAAGGCGAGGGCGAGCGCTCGCGTTTGGTGAGCGGCGTGGGCAAGCCCAGCGAGGGGAAGGGTGCGCCACCGCCCAGGTGGGCACCACCCAGGTGAGCGCCACCCAGACCCTCGCCAGGCATGCCGTTCTCCGACAGGAACTCGTCCAGGTCCACATACTGCAACACAGAATACACTCAGCACGCCGCCTGGCGCCGAGCACCGAGAACCAGGCAGCAGGCGCCCGGCGCTCGGCGTCCGGCGGCGCGCTACACCGTAACATTACACTTCGCGCAAGGCGAGACATTCGCATTGGTCCTTCATCATTCATTAGGTACAGAACAGGACGCTGTGCAGCTTAATCGCTACCTATCAGAGAGTATCCTAAACTACACTAAACTAAAGCGAGAAGTTAAGCTCACAAGAACGTAGATCGTTTGCGGAAGCGGAAGAGATGCCTCAAAGAAGACAGAGAGGAGACGGCGACTCTATTACCTAGTGCGGCGCGCAAGGGGTAGGTTCGAGGCGGTGGGGTGGGTTACAAGCTGGACGCACACAACACGCAGTAGGTAATAAAGTAGCGAGTACTGACTTCTTGTACCTTGAGATCGGGGTCATAGGGCAGCGTCTTGTCCCACAGGTTGGGTCCGAGGAAGGCCGCCTGCGTCTCCCACAGGTCGCTTTCCTCCTTCTTCTCCTCCAGTGCATCCTTACTGCTCACCGACTTGCCTGTAACAAACAACCAGACCGGTGTCACTCGCCTGCCGCGCCGCTAGCACAGCACAGCACGCGCAGCAAGCACCGCGACACCTCGCACGAGACAGTGCGGCGCGGGCGGGTGCCATGTGACCACTACCACCGCCCGCTCTCCTACTCACACAATGTCTGTATTTACGTTCAAGGGTGCATAATGTGGCTTGGCCGTGTATCTATTTATTTATCATTTAGTTACATAACATAACATAGGCAAGTCAGAATTACAATTTTATGATAAAATATAAACAATAATATAAAAATCTCACAAAATTATCATACTTTATTATTTTATATATATATTATATTATAAAGTTATATTTAACTGTTAATCTTACTATTAGTTGGGTATTATAATTTCCTTCGGATCGGAAAATTAACTTGACATAAATTCATCGATGTGGTAAAAAGGGATACGTTCAAAGTAAGTTTAAAGTTTTTGTTTAAATTGATTCAAAGGAACCTTTGTTACTTCTAATGGCAAATTATTATACATTTTAAATTTTATGCATATTCCTAGCTTTTTAGTTTTTACAAGTCTTGTGCTTGGCTTTATGTAGTTTTTCTTTATTTCGGGTATTATAACTGTGCATTTGCATTCTTGTGGGTAAGTCGTCTTTCTTCCCATGCATCTCAATAAGAGATTAATATATGTAAAAAGAAATTACTGTCAACACTTTTGTTATTTAAAGTATGCTCTAACTGGAGTTAGCCTATGCAGTCCGTGGATTATTCTAATTGATCTTTTTTGACAAATCAAAACCCTTTCGACTTGAGAAGCGTTACCCCAAATTGTAATAGCATAGCTCAGGATTGAATGGCAATACGCATAATAAACTGATAAAAGGGTTTTCCTATCTAATGGGTCTAAGTTTAAAGAGAGTGTTTTTAAAAACTATTAAGCGACTTCAAATTCATTGTAAATGTGAACATTTCGATACTGTAATCGAATTTTCAACCGTCAACTTTTTATTATGTTTTTCAATGTACCGGGATCTCTTGTTTACGTCCGTTGCGAAACCATTTTTAACCTACCAACCGCCGCCAGTGATTGGGGAAAATATAATAACATGATAGTTTTAGATGTTTTACGGCGCACACATACTCGTAAATTCCTTAAGGATCAAGTTTTATGAGATAACCTTAAAATCAACATATGTAAATACAACAACGAAAGAATCAGAATAATCAAAATAGATTGAGAATTAGCAAAGATATCAGCAAAACTGTTGCAGCTAGTCATGATTTATCAAAATAAATATGTTGTTTTTAAGCTGAACGGTATTAATAGTAATTCCTCAGGAATATAATATTCATGATCACTCTCTCAAATATAATATTCATGATCACTCTCTCAAATAGCGAAGGAACTTTTAAAATCGGCCCTTATTTGATGGAGATATCGTGTCGTATACATACATAAATAACACATAGAACCTCCTCTTGCAGTCGGTAAAAAACGGAAGGGTCGTTCAGAGGGGTCCACCCTCCCTAGACGCTATTGCCGCGACAGACATACAGACAGGCAGCTGCGGCGGCGGCGGCGGCGGCGGCGGCGGCGGCGGCGGCGGCGGCGGCAGGAAGCGGGAAGTAACCTAGTTGTCAGCGTTACGTGGTTTCCGCGCGCGCGCAGCCGCACGCCGCACGAACACGCGGAAGAGCTGGTTCCGGCCGGAGCAGGCGCGCCCGCTCCACCACTCTCGCTCTCAGGCCCGCCCCGCCCCAGGAGAAAGTGCCTGACGTCATGTGACGTCAGGCCGCTGCGCTCTTACACCACGAGCAGCGCCGGCGCTCTCTGCGTAATCAATTGCGTGGCAGTTCCGGGTAGCGCGCCACTCTCACTTTCCTGCTCACTGCACCGGCACACATCTACCTCTCACATAGTTATCACTGGCTGTTTATCTACCTATGCATGTACTCGCACCTATCAATAGGTAGCTGCGACAGTGCCAGTGGCTGCACTTATCAAATATTCTTCATCGCTCTGTGTTTGGTGTCCTGTAGGTATTTGCGTTGGTTCCTGTCCTGAGTGGGAGTTGTTCCGCCACACCACGCCGCGACTTTCATTCAAACCAACGCCAACGGCCCAATGTTATGCAATAATTAACCTATACGTGTGTTTTCATAGCAATCCACTTGTTGATGGGTTTGTGTTGTTACTCTCGTGTGGACAAGAGGCAGTCGCTCCAAGTGACGGCAGGACGGCTGGACGGCAGGACGGCAGGGCGGCAGGGTGGGTCGGTGCAGCGCTGGTGGAGGTCATGTTGCGTCACCGTTGAGTGTGCGGGGCACGCGGAACGGGGTAGGGTGGGGGGGCAGAGCGGGAAGTGCATGCGCTTGCGCAACGGAGAAAGCCGTCGTTTCCCGTCGACCGACGCGACGCGAACCTTTTCGTAAACGTGTGAATTGTGCGAAAGTGAAGGAGAAAGTTTTCATCGCATGGAGCTGGAGCAGGCGCGGGCGCCGAGCAGCGCCGGGTAGCCAGCTCAGAGCGAGCCGCTACCAGGCTGCTAGCTGGCTGCGACGACATCTTTATCTAATCCGATCAGGATTTAGATGGTATTATAATTGCCATCTATGTTTACGTGATGGTATCCGGGACCGGGTCTGCTGAGAAAGAACGTTTGCCGCTACCACGAGGACGAAAATAAATACTGCAACAAATGTTAAGGTGCTTAGTGTTTTTAAAATGCAAATGTTTGTTAAAGATTCCTGGACTCCGGCGGCGGCGGCGGCGGCGGCGGCCGTGAGCCGACTGCGCTGGGGCTTGTGACCATGTCTCGGTATTGACATGAACGGTTATTAGTCTCGCTCTATTATTAACGGATTGTTAAATTCTGAAAGTACCTACGTACTGCCTTCCGGGTAGCATTGGGTCGGTTGGTCACCGATGGTGTGTGTAATGTATACAATAACAGTTAAGACGAGGGGGTGCGCGGACGCAGCGCTCCACGGGTAAAGTAAAAGCCGGAAGGCTGCGCGCGGGGGGGCGGCGGCCGCGGGGGGCTCGCGGAAACTCCGCAGGAACTTACTTTTACGTAATCTCGGCGCGCCTGCGCCCGCGCCGACCCGCGCGTCGCGACGCGCCGCCGCCTCTCCCTCCTCGCTCGCAGACACACTGAAGCGGTTGGAAATAGGTCCAAACTGTACCGGCCTATACTCCTACAAACAAACTTCTACAAATATTTATCAGCTTTCATTATGAAGTACGTAGAAAACAACATTTCCAATGACGACGCATCGATTACGACATGTAAGCAAAAAATTAAAAAACGCGACCTTCTTTGTTCCTCCCCCTAGGGTTCACCTCACAGGGCGCCGGGCGGGGCGGAGACTTGTAGTATGTTTGTAAGTTAACTAGTCCAAACAAAGTTCCGAAGCGAAACTGCCTGCTTCCGGTCTTTCCATTTTCCATCCACAATACTTTAAAAAGTAATCATCATCTATCTTGAGTTGAAGCGTTACAATACAAATACGACATAAAGGCAACATTAACAAAAATAGTACAAACAGACGCAAGGTGGTACGACGGTATCTGCAGGTATCCACCAAGTCGAGCAAAAAGCGGCACGGCACGGCCGTACCTTTTCTCGAAGCAGTTCAAGCCATTTTCGACCCCATAAAACTTTGTTGTGGATAAAACTAGAAGCCCGTGTACCTGTATAATATGTATGTATAATGTAATGGAATAATAGGCGTATTCGGTACCCAGGATATTTTTGCCCGAAGATCAATTTATAAGCAAATCTTTAAACTACAAAAATTATCTGAATACTAGGGTAACATTTACTTTTGACTTTGGTAGAAAAAAGGTGATGTGTCTATAGCAACACTGTCTATCGGGTGTGTCGCAACCTTCACTCAGTAACTTGTTGGAACTCGTCGACTACGGTGCGTATTTTTGCGGGCAAATTTTGGTGCAAATTCAAACTTGAATTGTGCGTGATGACGAGAACACAGATAAGTATGATTTATAATATTATGTTACCTATACAAAAACACTTTAAGATAATTATATAGTTATTATATTTCCTGAAGGTCTTTAAAAACCAAAGTTATAACTTATCACGGTGGGTAAAGTTATCCATTAATGTTACGATCTACTATTGTCAATAGTAGATCGTAACATTACAACATTATCTGCCATCAAAATAAGGTTAGGGTTGGCACCTACGAAACTTGTCTTTTTTTTTAAATTATTATTAATTTTAAGTAATCATTCAAATCAGCAGTATTACCAAACATCGGAATAGGTAGAGTATATTGGCCTAATTTTCAAGGACGTAAGTAAGTGTAAGTAACATGTGAATTCGTACCTATAATTTAAAAGCTTGAAAAATTTCTAAACTTGTTACTTCATAAACATGTTGAATAAAAGTTTATTAAATAAATAAATTAAAAATGACCTTGTTTTTTGTTTACCTACTACATACTTTGCAGAAAAAGAAGAAAAAAACGTCAAGATCAGTTTACTGAGATGTGTCGACCCTAGCACTTTTAAAAGGCGAAATGCGGATTGTATGGAAAAGAGAAAAATGGTCAGGGTAACTTTGCCCAGCCACTTTGGTAGGAAACCTTTTATAGTATCGTTTTAATTTCTTAAGTAAACGCCAATATTGCCAAAATTCTTGAATTGGACTTTATGTCATCTGTTTAAAGGCCTTATTTGCGTCAGAAATCAACGTGGGTAATGCTGGCGAAAAGTGTAGATAACTTTGCCCGCCATCAAAATAAATAAAATACTTATGTTAATATTGACGAATAATAAAATCTGATGAATTAATAGGTGCACATTAACTTATAATTGCAGATGTCAAAATAAAATACAGAAAATTATATAAAAATTTAAATTATTCGAAAAAAGTTGGCAAAGTGGGCATGTTTCACGGTACGTAATTATCTAACCAAACAACATCTCATAGTGATCATACCAATATTAAAAATCTTTATGTTTTATATAAAATAGATTGATTTGGCAAACGCACTAAACAATCTTGTTGTAAATAATGTGTACTACATGTGAGATACATTGTGTTCTCATGCGATACTACACCATGTGTCTAACTATTATAGTTATATCACAATAACTACTGTTCCATGTCAAAATATACCTACAATAAAAACGCTGCAAAACCATAGAACGCGTAAGCTGAGGAAATTATTGATAATAATAGGTCAAAGTGAAATATACTGTTTCAGTAGTTTTTTGTGGTGTATTCAGAACATCAAACTATCCAAAAAAAATCTGCGATAGTTATGTCTAAATATTACAGTTATGGCATAATAACTACTTATAATGAGGAAATTTCGATCCTTGTAGGATAATTGGTTGAAAAAGCCATTTTGGCCAAAATGACTTCTTTTCAGTTACTAAACTCGACTTGCTCTATCGATCTGTAGGTATATTTAAAATCGCAAAATTCCAAACAAAAAATGCTTTTTACTAGACATATTTTCTCACGAGCCAAACTCTTATTTCCTAAAAGAAATTGAAGTAGAAACCAGTTTACAAAAATATTATCACTAACTGTAGTACAAGACTCAATATTTAACCACATCGCCGATACTGCATTTATTCATTAAAAACTTCAATGGGTATACATATTTTAGATTATTTTAAGGTTCCATACGGAATACTTAGAAATGCCACATGATAGAAAGAATATGGCTAAGCTAATTGAAACTGATGAAGAAGATAATGTTGATGTTGATGACGATTGAAAAGAGTCTTCAATCTTCATCTCCAGTAGTTAGATCAACACAAACTTCACCTCCAGTAGTTAGATCAACACAAACTTCATCTCCAGTAGTTAGATCAACACAAACTTCACCTCCAGTAGTTAGATCAACACAAACTTCATCTCCAGTAGTTAGATCAACACAAACTTCTTCATTATTTTCAATTTGTTGATTTTGCAATTTGATTTAAACTTTTCTAACACTTACCACTTGAAGGGTGGGGTGGTAACCTCGTTACTACACTACTGGTTGCCTATCATGGTGATGAACCGGTGATAATGCGACAAATAACAATTATTATTACTTTCGATTGAATTTATTCTCGATACGTTTTGCTATAAGTTTTGTTTGTTAAATTTTTTGTATATAAACCTTCTAATTTTTTGTTTTTATGAATACTCCCCTCTAATCAAATATTTGAAGCATAAACTCTAATTCTTTTGCTTCCAATAATATTATAAAGAGGTTTAATAAATAGATCTTCATAATTTAATATTCTTAAAGGATGAATTTTTAAAGAGTGCGTACACCGTTTTATCTACTACTGTGTAACAATAAACGTCACTTTACCACAAGTATCCAGTCTTTTGCAACATTAATTTAGTGTTTTTTTACAGTAACTGGTATTTGCAATAAATAACAGTTTTCAGTACAGCTACAGAGACAACGCTGGTTGTTGTAAAAGACAGTTTGACATGATTTTTTGTGGTAAAAGCCACACTATCTAAGAACCCTGCGATTTATTGAAATGATTTATGTTTCGATTCGTAGGTTTATTACTTATTACTTGGTTCCTTCAGGTAGTTTTTTCATAAGTTGTGTAGTTTTCTTGTAATAAGCAAAAACTCCATTGTCGCACTTGCGCCGTTCCAAAAACGCATGCTCTGTCGCGCTCGCACTCCTATGAACGCGAAATCCTATGCGTATTTTTTTCTTTTAATGATTCTTTCATTGTTGTATAGGTAAGGGTTGATTATGAGGTTTTCTCATAAAAGTTTGACCACGAGGTATTTATATGTGCATCGTAAAATGTATCATCAAACATCATCACTTAAAATATTCACAATCGGTAGGAGATGGTTTCCATGGCAACCGGCGTAAGTAGTCTTTTCATTCATCGTGTCATCCGTCACGCGTCAAACTAAATATCGGACTCTTATCTAAATGTCAAAAAACTAGATCGCGCTATCAAATTGTTCCTCTGAAACCTTCGATCAAAAATAAGTAGTTCGCGGCCTCCCCCGTAGATTCCTAGAGCCTTACAAAAATGTCAATCAAAATTGTCTACGTTTTGTTTTGACGCAGACAGTTTGCGCAGAGCCTGACAAGTTTTTTCCATACGGAACAAGAGATTGGTGGAGTCGAATTCATTTTATTTTATTTTGTAAGTAGGTAGGTACCTACCTGAGAATTATATACCTACCTACTCAGTTTATTTTCTATAAGGATTAATTAACAGAATTCAGGTAAAGATAACGAATCATTTATTGATGAAACTATAAATTGGTGTCTCAATAGTAGGTATTCATACAAAAGGGTCATTTCAGACATACAATAATTTATACTTACAATACAATTTCAGGCAGGCACTCTAGATTAAAAAGAACTGGTTCCTGCCTGCGGCTTTGCACGAGTTTTTTTTACGGGAAAAAAATAAACGTTTTATAAATTCATACTTCTGGTAGGTAGGTAAGAACCTAGTCTTTCTTTTATTAGAGAGTCTACGCAAATGAAATTTTAGGGCGGGCCAACTAGTTATTTTAAAAATCATCAACTAGTAATATTAAACTTATTTTGCTTTTGCATTTGGCTTTGCCGGCCCCCCTTAGATTCACAATGCGCACGCCACCACCTTCAGTAGCAAAAGAGAAACATTTTGACATGTTAGGAAAGCTTTTCAACTAGTGTCATTTTAGCGTTCAGACAAAAAGCATGGGTACAAAAAATGCAAGAATCACTCGTCCAAAGTGCTGAAAAAGGATGGAATTTCTTATTTTCAGTAAGTTTATATATATTTTTTACCCGTATATTGAGATGTGAGTCATATACTTGTGAAATCAGCATAAAATATTGTTGTTTGGTTTGCCTATGTTAAAATATTAATTTTGTTCTAAATTGATAAATGGAGAGGCTATTTCTTCTAATTTTTTTTTCATTTATAGTATGTATTAATATATTTTTCATAAAAATAAGTTTAATATTACTAGTTGATGATTTTTAAAATAACTAGTTGGCCCGCCCTAAAATTTCATTTGCGTAGACTCTCTAATAAAAGAAAGACTAGGTTCTTACCTACCTACCAGAAGTATGAATTTATAAAACGTTTATTTTTTTCCCGTAAAAAAAACTCGTGCAAAGCCGCAGGCAGGAACCAGTTCTTTTTAATCTAGAGTGCCTGCCTGAAATTGTATTGTAAGTATAAATTATTGTATGTCTGAAATGACCCTTTTGTATAAATACCCTACTGTTGAGACACCAATTTATAGTTTCATCAATAAATGATTCGTTATCTTTACCTGAATTCTGTTAATTAATCCTTATAGAAAATAAACTGAGTAGGTAGGTATATAATTCTCAGGTAGGTACCTACCTACTTACAAAATAAAATAAAATGAATTCGACTCCACCAATCTCTTGTTCCGTATGGAAAAAACTTGTCAGGCTCTGCGCAAACTGTCTGCGTCAAAACAAAACGTAGACAATTTTGATTGACATTTTTGTAAGGCTCTAGGTATCTACGGGGGAGGCCGCGAACTCCTTATTTTTGATCGAAGACTCGATATGATGAAAAACATTAATACCTGATTGTAACCGGACATACCTATCTAATATATGCGCGACCGCTGGCCCGGCGTCATCTCGCGCCGCGCTTTGTTCCGTGCGAAAGTAAAAGTGGTCGCACACGCGGAAGTGGGCACGTGGTCGCGGGGTAGCGGGGGCAGTAGAGGGGCGGGGGGGGGCAGACACTTCGAGAGGAGAAAGTCGCGAAAAGGTCGCAACTTTTTCCCAAATATTCGGAGTGAAAGTTTGCTCGGCCACGCTTGAAGAGATCTCATGATACGAGGGACGACGTCTCCGCGTCCCCCGCCCCCCGCAGCCCAGGCTGTCCGGGAAGTGACGCGACACACTTGGGAAGTATCCCGTCATAATTTTAAGTTTAATAATTCGCGCTTTGATAGGCTCAAATTACTAAACATAAAATAACGTTGATGAATAAGGGTTGACCTGGTGAGCGAATTATTAGTAAGTTTTGTTCTTGTCTGATAAACGGCAGTGAGGTGTAGGTATGCTCTAACGGATAACACATTTATAATATTTTAGTTATGAAAATCAAGATACCTTCAAACAGCCGACTGTGATATGTTTTTGAACAAAGTTTAACAACTTTCGAACTACATTTCAAGAAATATTGTGGCATTCAAAACAGACCTGTGCAATTGCGTGGTATTTTTTTTTAGCGAATATTCAGATATGAAGACTGCGTAAACGTTATGCAGAGGCACCGAGAGCCGACCGCAAGGGCGCGGAGCCATCGCCCCCGCCCCAGCGATACCGCACGCAAGGGTCAACACAACATCACTCTTTATAGTTACATACACTCGCCAGGCCAGGTTTCCGCCGTTCTGCTGCCAAGAGTACGCACGAGTGTCAGAGCCGGCGGCGTGGGGCTCCTCCTCCTGCGCCAGGAGCCCTGCAGCGGCGCCTCCAGCTCCGCGCAGCACATCGCCCAAGGGGATCCGGCACTGCCTACTCCAACTCCAAAAAAACAGGTGAAAGGCTAGAACCACCGAAACAACGAGCTTTCCAACAGACAACAATTTCACACGGCGTACTTTCTCTTTTCGGGTATCGCGCAGGGCTCGCGGGCACGGCGAGCGGGGTGAGGGGCGCGGAGAGAGCGGGTCCCTGGGGAAACGGCGACTGACCGTTGACGAAGACGTGCTGCCTCCAGATGTGGTACTGGCTCCAGCGGTCGTCGTCGGGAGCGGCGTGTGCGTGAGCATGTCCGTGCTGCAGCTGCGGCAGGCTGGGCAGCGGCGGCGGCGGCGCGGGCGGCAGCAGCGCAGGCGGCGGCGGCGGCCCGAGCGGCGCGAGCGGTTGGTGCTGGTATTCCATGGTGCGGTCACTTTGCACTCATCGCGGGACGGGGCCGGCGGCGTGCGGGCGCGGCGGCGAGTGGCGCGCGACTGCCGCCCGCCGACCGCACCGCCGCACGCGCACGCACATACCCCCCCCCCGCGCCCTCTCACGCAGTGCTGCCTACTCTACTACCCATTATCTACTGAAATGCACTCACCGCGTAACATCTCACCTCAATCTATGTAGTCGCTTAGATACGACAAGGTCATGTCTAAAAGCATTTAGGTCACAAAAGAGCGAGTTTATGTTACGGCGCGGTGCAAAAAGAAAATGCAAAATTATATTTGCGGAAAAGATTCCAGAAACCCTGGTTCGAGCGGCGCCACCGCCGCGCCTGCTACGGACGCCTGCCGCCGCCAGGACTCCTGCTACGGCGTAGCGCTGCTACGAGCGTCCGCTGCCAGGACACCCGCTAGAGCGTGGTGCTGCTACGGGTGCCCGCGCCACCAGAGGCCTTAGTCTGAGTTTATACAAAAAACATTCGAGAAAGATAATCGAGAACCATTGATGTCTTCCACGAAAAAGGCTTAGAATGGTAGTACAAACGAAGTGTAACCAAAAAATGCGATAAATGAGTCTCATTTTCCTATTCGTATTAGTGCTTTGCGTGAAAGCACTGAAGTTGTAATAAAATTATGTTTGTCAACTCACACATACAAAGATTCGTTTTTATCAAATAAATCATTTCATTTCATCTTTGAAATCAAGAGAATTGTTGAGTGAGCGTGTTTTACCTTTATGATTGACGTGTTTGGGTTAAACTTGGTAGGTACGCTCGTAGGTCGCAAAGGAAATACTTAGATGCGGTGCAAGTACCAAGTGAAATGTTTTCTTGGTACTTGGTATTCCGTGTGTTCTTATTTTTCTTGAAGCACCAATTGAAGGCTTTTTTATGACCAAGCTATGTTAGAGGTGCTCTATCTACTTATTTTTACAACATCAATGCCGCGAACGCGACTGCCGCTGTCATATCAAAGTGCAACACATCACTCAAAATCACTCGAAAACTATAAATCGAGCTTTTAGACACCAAAGGATCGTTGTCAAACTACGACAAATAGTTTCTCTCGATCCGGTAGTGTCGCTACAAGGTGCTAAATGTATAGGGAGGATTCGAATTCGACGGAAGTATTCGAGGGATAATGCGTACCCGTCGTACTAGGGCCCCAGGACTCCTACTACGGCGTAGCGCCGCTACGGGCGCCCGCCGCCAGGACTCCTGCTACGGCGTAGCGCCGCTACGGGCACCCGCCGCCAGGGCTCCTGCTACAAGGTACTGCGGCGTAGAGCCATAATTGGGATGACTAAAGTAGTAAATAAAGGACAAGGATCGATTCACTCAATTACAAGGATTTGTAGATTTGTCACTCGCTCCTAAGATCAGAGCAGATTGGATTACAGAAAACATTAGGACAGGGCCGGGCCGGCTCTGCCAAATGGTACAAGAGAAATCCGACGTGTCTAAACGTATGGGATTCTGAACTCCAAGCCACGCGCCTAGCGCCTGTGGAATAGATAATCTTGTGAGTAGTATATGATACATAGGTACACATTGACGAGGCAGGTTACGGTAGTTAGTGGAGCACGTAGGGAAGTAGGGCTCAAGGCCGCGGTAGTGATCCTGCCGATTCCATGTAGTACACGCCCTGAAAGTTGTTTAAGGTCCTCTTTAACTAACGTAGGTAGTTAACTGACTCCTTCAATTATTACTTCCGTATCTATTTAGTTTAGGAAATATTGATCCATAAGATATAGCTATTTCTATGTCACTCACTCGCACACCGTGGATAGTAAAAATATAAAGGTACTTACTTCTAGCGGGCCTACAAAAGAGAAATTTCAAACATATTTCATCACAATTTTTAGGGTGAAATGGTCGAAAAAGAACCCTAAAGCTACTTCCTCGTTTTTACTTCTAGCGTACTTACAGACTTGAAATATGTAAACTATTTTCTAGCAAAATAAAACCGGCCAAGTGCGAGAAGGGCATGAAGTCGACTCGCGCATGAAGGGTTCCGTACCATTATCTATAAAACGGCAAAAAAATTACGTTTCTTGTATGGGAGCCCCCTTTAACATTTATTTTATTCAGATTTTTTGTATGTGTTGTTGTAGCGGCAACAGTCATCTATGAAAATCTCAACTGTCTAACTATCACGGTCCATGACCGACCTAAAATCGACATTCTTAAATCTATTTTAAGGTTCCTCAGTAAAAAAACCAACTCGTTTACTTTTTTTAACCTACAAAAGGGTTAAAAACTTTTTACGACGGATATTATTAGGAGACGAGGCTGCATAATTTAAGATGAATGTTTGTATTGGGAGAGAGTATTGACAGTGAGATGTCTTACAAGAGTGAGGGGGCGTCCACTAGGCTCAATATGATAATCTGTAATAGTGTTAAGTCTGCGGCTTCTCTTCTGCTTTCCTTACCAAGGACAACAAGTATATTGACAGCTATAAACAGCATCACTGCTGTTTACAGATGTCGATATACTCCGGGATAAAAATCTTATATTTATAATTAATGAACTTGATGAATTTCTTTAATGAAATTTCTCCGGTTGGGTTATTTATAATGACGATTTCAAGCTTGCTGCTTATATTCTTTGTCCTAAGTAGTGATCGGTACAGTATTTCAAGCTTGCTGCTTATATTCTTTGTCCTAAGTAGTGATCGGTACAGTATTTCAAGCTTGCTGCTTATATTCTTTGTCCTAAGTAGTGATCGGTACAGTATTTCAAGCTTGCTGCTTATATTCTTTGTCCTAAGTAGTGATCGGTACAGTATTTCAAGCTTGCTGCTTATATTCTTTGTCCTAAGTAGTGATCGGTACAGTATTTCAAGCTTGCTGCTTATATTCTTTGTCCTAAGTAGTGATCGGTACAGTATTTCAAGCTTGCTGCTTATATTCTTTGTCCTAAGTAGTGATCGGTACAGTATTTCAAGCTTGATGCTTATATTCTTTGTCCTAAGTAGTGATCGGTACAGTATTTCAAGCTTGATGCTTATATTCTTTGTCCTAAGTAGTGATCGGTACAGTATTATGGGTCTTATGCGATTTCAAGTAAAGGAGGCTCCAGAGTAGCTAGAAACATTAAATCTAAATATGGATGGAAGATTATCTTTAAATAGAAATCCTACAGTCTTCATGGATTTTGTCGTGATCTATTTAGTGTATTTATCAATTAATAAATTAGAGTCCAGAGTAATTCCTGAGTATATAATTGTGTTTTTCAAGTAAGTGACTTACCATTGACATTAATAAAAAGGGGCAGAAGTTCGATGGAAGGATACACAGTAGCATTTCTGCAAGTAGCTAATAAGGTCAAGATTTAGCTTATGTACGAAACAATAAGCGTTGTCCAGGTCTTTCTGCACTCGCAAGAGGTCAGAAGGGGAGGATATATTCTCCATTATCTTCATGTCGTCCGCGTATAGAAGAACGCTAGAATGAGTAACACAGGAAGAAATATCATTTAATATATTTTTAATGGCCAAAGCCTAAAGCCATGACTATCTTGACCGGACAATATCTCTTTACTGCAGCCGCCCTTAGCAATTTCATTTGAACGTAATTTACTGGGTAATATACAGGTGTCTTCGAGCCATCTCGTCATTTAGCCCTTCAACCCCGTGATTGAAGGGCTAAATCCGAAGCCGTGACAGTTACAGAAAAGCCGTATGCCCGATGTATGAGAATGTAAAAGGTGTACCGAGGACAAACCCCATTTATGAACAAGTAAAGTATCTTGGGTAGCGCAGCGGCAGCACCCAGCACGCCAGTTCTTACAAAACATTATTTAAAATGTTCACATTCATCCATAAAGGGAGTATTCAAAGAAAATAACATTTTAAATAAAAATAGCCAATTCCTTTTATTTTCAATAATGCATTACTTTGTAAAAATTAACCTTAGCCTACACCGATATGATAGTCACATCCGACAGAGAACCAAGGTTATCGACATAGCTCAAAGGATTAGCAAGCTGAAGTGGCAGTGGACTGGCCATATCTCGCGAAAAACCAACAACCGTTGCGGTAAACGTGTTCTTGGGTGGAGACCGCGACTCGCCAAACGTGTAGGACGCTCTCCGACCAGGTGGGATGACTATTAGCGAAAGACTGCTGGCAGATGCTGGATGCGGCAAGCTGAAGACAGGGCGCTATGGTGCTCATTAGGGGAGGCCTATGTCCAGCTGTGGGCTGCTATAGGCTGATGATGATGATGATGCAAATCATATCTCGGACAAGAAGCACCGCTTCTCCATGCTGCTTCTCGATGCCTATGATTCGTGGTAGGCGCGAAAATGAAAAATAATAGACAATCGATCAAATCAACGAGTTCTGCAGAGGTTGCTACACACCATCTTTCACAAATACCAAGACAAGATGGAAAACTCATTCGGAAACGATGCGTCAATTGTTGGTAAAAAAGAGCAGAAGGAAGAAAACCAAAACCGCAAGCCAAACCGTTGAATACTGAACACGCGGAATGTACGAGTAGAAAATGTCATTGCCAAAATGTATTTAGTAACAAAAAGAATTACAATGAAATAGTTAAAACAAATTAGAACTAGTATTTACAATTGAAATGATTGAGGTAACTGCACTATCGCAAGCTGTCTACTCAACTCAACTGATCCACATAGATACCGGTCGGAAGCGTCTCCAAGACGCAGAAAGCTATACATTTCATTCATAAATACATACATTTACTTTTACCCGTAAAAACATACCAGAAGAAAATATAAATGCAGAAAACAATATGACACGTCTGTCATAATATGAAAGCTGGGGGCAGGTGGTACCATTTCAAATGTCTGGTGGCTTTTTACAGGACGTGTACCTTCCGAAGTGGAAGCAACTTCAATAGTATGGTGGCATTTTCGCCCACAAACAGCATGACTCTTTTAAAGATTTTTTGTTAGGTTAGGTGAGTAGATTAACGCTCAAGTAGGTTCATACCGTTTTCAATGATTCATTGACTACCTGATTTTCTTTGAATCGTTTAGTTTTTTTTTGACGTGATGAAATGGCTTACATAATGTTGACACAAAACCTAAACCAAACCTAAAAATGTTGCCGGTCGGTATCATTCTAAGGATATAAATGTATCTAAGTAGTTCATGTTTTGCTGCCACCAGGATGAACCAAAACATAAAATATCAGTGTTTGTTTGTTGTGAAAATAAAACTTATTTTTTGCTATTGCAAAGCGTAAACCGTTTGGCTTGGCCTTCATCTCAATTGTACTAAAGTGGAGATGTGGCCTCAGATGGACACCGCTTGCTTTCCCTAGGGAAACTTATTCACTATCTATGGAAAACTGTATTCCCGTGGAATTCCTTTGGTTAATTTTATTTATTTGTATACCGACTTTTTTGTCTCACGTGACTTTTTGCCATTAAAAGTACACCACCAGATCTGATGTTAGGGTATTTCACTATAAGTATGAGAAAAAATATAAAATGTATTATTAAGATAGCCTAGGAAAAAAGTAGTCGGAAAATGATAGCTTTAGTTCATACAATAACAAAATAAATAAAAGCACTATTTAAAACTGAATATAATACCCTATTTATATATCGGATAGAATATGTTTATTTGGTAGGATTTTTTGTGGTTTTGACACATGTACTTACCTATCAAACCGTTGGAAGAGCCATGATTCGTTTTTTTATATAATCGAAATTAGAAGTCTCAGTTAAATTGAGACTTTTCAACACTTTGCGTGTCCATAGCTGTTTTATTTACCTAGATCTCAACTAAATATTGATTATAAAAGTACAGGCTAACATTTTTATGTTAATAAAAATTAGATGAGCTCAGTTGACCTATCAGTAGCTTGTTTGCAACAGTTTGCAGTTACCTCAATTGTTTCAATTGTAAATACTAGTTTAATCTGCCGAACACCCTGTATACTTAATGCACAACTGTTGTGATTTTAGAATTGGTGTAAAATTATCGCTTCGGAGCTTAATAAGTATGTAAACAATAGAGCAATCACCTTATTGTGAAGTAGGATGCTGCGAGCGGCGGGGTCGCGGGGTCGCGGGGTCGCGGGGTCGGTGTGGGGGGGTGTCGGGGTGCAGTCGACAATGGTGTTTACGACCGCCAGGTGCGGCGCCTCTCATAACACATGACGTTTTAGGAATTTCATAACAAACTCTCATTTAACTACTTTTCCTAAGCCATTCAAACGCACAACATAACTACCTACTTAATACCGAACGCGTTTGTTTTGTTCCTTGGGTTCCGTACCGCATCGAGACAAGACGCCCTTACACCGGCCGCGGCCTTACGCCGCCTTAGCGAACGCCCCCGGCTCCGGCTCCGGCTCCGGCTGCGTGCGTCTCCACTGTCTACAGATTGTACCGAGAAAACAACTTACCTATCATGAGTTTTTTACACACTTCCACGAAGAGGTTCTTCAATCTTTTTTTTTCTATTTTATTTTTTATTTTATTTATTTTTATTTTATTTTCTTAAGGATAACAAACAGTAACACTTAAATATTAACAATACAAACTTGGATAAACTTATTTCTAGAAGTGAACCAACCCCGTTATCCGCAGGTTACTATAGAAAGGGGTGGTGATAGTGAACATTTGACATTTGACAATCATTAAACTTGTTATATCAGTTTGTAATTTGCACATAAAGAACATTGTGTTAATAATATGGAGTTAATAGTACAATGGTTTTTATTTTATATAATATCAGATGATAAGATATGGTTGATGGCTTTCTTAAACATTATATTCCTTTTTATGTATGTTCATAGATTTCTCCGTCAATAATAGACCGATTGCGAGAATTGTTTCGCTGTTGTATAGACATGATACCTTTATAACAAAGGAAATTACAATCAAATAATAGAATTAAATTAAAACTAATATTTACAATTGAAACAATTGTATAGATTATAGAGAATGATCCCCAATTGGTCCATAAAAATATATTTCCGAAGATTAGTATTTATCTCGAGAAGCTTAAAAGAAATATATTACTTTTAAAAAATCATACAGCAGTTTTGGTGATAATTATCTTTGCCAATTCACAATAAGAGAATTGGCGACAAAATCATCAAATTGTATTATATTCTGATGTTTTTTTTATTGATATGAATATATGTGCGCCGTAAAATGTAGCTAAAACATCATCACATGATAATTTGATCTCCCTGATATATTGGTTTCCATGGCAAGGGGGGTAAACAAGAGGTCTAACAAATTTAAGAGATGGCGGATCGCCTGAAGCGAAGGACGACGGATCCTGAACAGATGATCATGTGAGGGTTAGGTAGGCAAAGGGTCCCAACAAAAAGCCTATTATTCTGTCCGTCTGTCAGCGGACTGTGTTTTATCAGTATTCAGGAACTTGAAGTCGGCTTGTACATTATTAAAACGCCCTAAATAATTTATACCTACTAAAGTAAGTGATATCATCATCTATAAAATTCAATTACAAAGGGCTTCATATGTTCTGACAACGACGAATGCGGCGGGGCTGGACTGAACGCAGGCCTAGCGCCGACCGCGGGTGCGCAGGCGCACGATTCGATCAACTAATTTCACTTTCACAGAGGAGAGCGGGGGCAGGGGGCGGGGAGCCTCGCACAAAAAATAAGCAACTTTTCCTTTCTCAAAAGAGCGAGCACTTTCACTAGCGCCGAAACCTGTGAGAAGTGTTCGCGCATTAACATTCACGCATCTACATGTACATCTACATCTACGGCGAGTTTCACTCTCGTCGGACCCGCGCCCGCGCAGCCATTCCAACTGAGATGAACCTTACGGCTCTCTGGAGTTAGGCTAGGTCGGTCCGCATCGCACGCACAAAGGGCGCAGGCCAGCCAGTTACCTCACGCGAGGGTAGGCTTTCCTACAGCAGATGTGTGTATATATCGTGAGGTGAGGTGAGGTGACGCGGTACCTAGTGCGTACACGTGCGTGCACTTTGCCGTGCGTCGCAGCGCGTCCTCGGCGCACAGATAAGCTGCGCCCGCGCCGATACAACTCTAAGTATTCCACGATATCGCGCGTGCTAGAGAGAACGCAGCACGACCCGCGCCGCGCGGCTTCCTCGCTTCTCATAATTTCATGCACTCCTCGGTACTTTCCCATATCTTAATCACAAGTTTTGAAATGATCATAACGAGAAAAGGTAATAAAAATGGTGTATACGAAGAGTGTGTGGTATCGCGGCGCGTGCGCCATTGTACGCGCGAACAATGCGGGCATTGTGCACACCTGCGCGCCGCCGCGCCGCGCTGGGCACGGCGGCGGCGGCGCGGCTCCGAGAGGGCAGCGCTCAGTATCGAGGTCGCGGGGCGCCGACCTTGGGGACCGAGCCCCGGCTTTCTCTCGACGGACCCTGCACGCCGGCGCCGGGGGGGACTGCGGAGGCACTCGTCCCAGTACTCCCCACAATCTAGGATGCATTTGATGGAATCAAGTATCGCCGGTCGTCCCAATCGGTTGGTTGTTCCGATCAGGACAAGAGGGTGCAGCGCGGAAGCCCGCGACCGTGTCTTGGACATTGCACTCGGGGCCTTATCTCCACTCGACGATTGTTCCGTGATCTTCCTATGCCTACTTACTTTGTACTCCACCAACGCCGTCGCCCGCGCCACGCGCCACGCGCCACGCGCCCGCGCCACGCGCCACGTGCGCGCGCCACGCGCCACGTGCGCGCTGTATTTACAGTAAAAATAGCAACCTCATCATTTTCTGTAAAATTACAAAAGTTTTATGGGTGAGGTAAGACGATGGCAAACAAACAAACAAACAAACAAAAATACAATACATTTTAACCGACTCCAGGAGGAGACTATGTTCAGCTGTATGTTTTTTTAGTGTTTGTTCGTTGATTTCTCCGTCTCCATCCAAATATGGGCCGGTTTAAAAATGAATTTCGCTAATGTATAGAGAATGATCCCGGAGACGCCCCATTCGGCATGAATCCCCGAGGCATTCGTATCCATGCCGTTAGTTCAAAAACAACTTCACGACTACCTCAACAATGATATCAGCGAATTCTTAAAAGATTTCGATGATATAAAGGTTGATTTTGAGGTGGTCTCTTATGAGTTTGACCAACGAGGAACTGATATGTGCGCCGCTGCGCTGGTGCTCGTGCGCGTGCGCCGTGAAACGTAACTACCAAAAACATCATGATATTTAAATGTTTTTTTATCCCTGGTTTCCAAATAAACTTAATTAGACTCGAATTTTAACTAAATGTTGCTACTTGGTAAATTAGATAGTTCTGTTGAAATGTTCCGGGCTTAAAACTACTTCCAAACCAATTTTCGTTATTCAGAAATTTAAAGTCGGTTCATACTTTTTAAAACACGCCAAATGCGCGTACCCTTGTAGCGACTCGGCGACGTCGATGTCGACATCAACTCTATCATAACATAACAGCGCGTTGCCTTGTAGCGACTCGGCGACGTCGACTCTATCATAACATAACGTAACAGATTTATGGTGATTTATTAAATCATTTTGCTTGTATTACTCCTCTACAGAAGCTAACTTATTACTTATTATACCAAACTAGCTTCTGCCCGCAGCCGCTGTCCGTTAGTCTTATCAAGTTTAGTCCTAGCTGTAGATTCATTGTTTTAAATTATTTGCTTTGTCTAGCAGAATCCACGTGGCTATATCTAGTTGTAATACTTTACAGCAAACTACAAAGTACCTACACCTTCAATAAACTAGTACCTACAATAAACGACACATATTTATTACAAGTGATTGGTTCAGATTGATGCCTTCTCGATCAATGAATCCCGTGAGTGACCGTGGCCGTGGCCGTGACCGTGGCCATGGGCGTGGGCGTGGGCGTGGGCGGGCGCGCGGGCGCACTTGCGGGCAGCCCTCCACTCCGTCCTGTCCTGATGCATGCAGATCCCGTGAGTGACCGTGGCCGTGGCCGTGGCCGTGGGAGTGGGCGTGGGCGGGCGCGCGCGCACTTGCGGTCAGCCCTCCACTCCGTCCTGTCCTGATGCATGCAGATCCCGTGAGTGATCGTGGCCGTGGGCGTGGGCGTGGGCGGGCGCGCGCGCGCACTTGCGGTCAGCCCTCCACTCCGTCCTGTCCTGATGCATGCAGATCCCGTGAGTGACCGTGGCCGTGGGCGTGGGCGTGGGCGGGCGCGCGCGCACTTGCGGGCAGCCCTCCACTCCGTCCTGTCCTGATGCATGCAGATCCCGTGAGTGACCGTGGCCGTGGGCGTGGGCGTGGGCGGGCGCGCGCGCACTTGCGGGCAGCCCTCCACTCCGTCCTGTCCTGATGCATGCAGATCCCGTGAGTGACCGTGGCCGTGGGCGTGGGCGTGGGCGGGCGCGCGCGCACTTGCGGGCAGCCCTCCACTCCGTCCTGTCCTGATGCATGCAGATCCCGTGAGTGACCGTGGCCGTGGGCGTGGGCGTGGGCGGGCGCGCGCGCACTTGCGGGCAGCCCTCCACTCCGTCCTGTCCTGATGCATGCAGATCCCGTGAGTGACCGTGGCCGTGGGCGTGGGCGTGGGCGGGCGCGCGTGCACTTGCGGTCAGCCCTCCACTCCGTCCTGTCCTGATGCATGCAGATCGATGCCTTCTACAAGGAGTACAACCAGCAGGAAATCGTTTTACAGTTTCTGCTTGTAGTTAGGTTCGCAGGAAAATAAAATCTAAAACCGCAAAATGTAAGATGATCCCGCCTCGGGCGAAAGGCACCATTCGCAGGGTATGCCGCGAGCCGTTTATGTTTTAGTTTTGCATCAGGTAGGTAGGTATTTATTGTTTTGGACATTTTAACTTCTTCGTGAAAGGACGAATCCTTCGCATCTTCTTTAAATAAATACCAATATTGAATGGACAAATTTACGTAGTGTTGTGGTCAATGCTGACACTAATCCGAGAACCTATAGTACAAGGACGTACAGTAGAGCAACGCTACGCACGCTTGTGCTGCGGCGCATCGTGCGGATGTGGTGCGTGGTGTGCCGCATGCGGGCGCGCGGCGCTCTCCGACGCGACGTTAGCTAGCCGCACGTGAACTTCTATGTAATTCTGTCCGTCCGTCCCTCTGTCACCGCGCTCTTAGCCTGAAGGTGCACCAACAACGGCTGGAGGAGCGCAGCCCCAGCCGCAGCCCCAGTCCGCGCGATCATCAGGCAACTCCTTATATTTCATCTAAAAGAGGCATTCCACTCAGCTGTGGAAAAACGCTGACGATGATGATAATTTTTTTCTTCATAATTGAAAATATTCATCACGGGAAGACTCTTATCAACACAATATGTAGCTAAAGGCCAATTTTAACACTCCGAAATACGCAACTGTGTGTGTCAGTTTTTTTTTATTTGCATATTAATTCTCTATTTCGGTTATTGGACGTAGTTCTAATTAGCTAACGGTCGTTCCAATGAACGATGCAATTTCGTTGCGCGATGAGAATGATCATGCGATGGTCTTCATGTCTATGTGAGTCAATGTATTCCTACCTTTACGGTGTGTCATGTCGTGTTTGTGTACAAATAATAATAATAAAATTATATCGGTTTTATTTTATTTTATTGTTATCTTTATAGCCTATATAAAGATAACAATAAAGTAAAATAAAACTCAAATCAAAACTAATGTTGGATGAAAGCCACTTCAACATAATGAATGACATGAAGAAGAAAAATGTTGGTCTGTTAAAAAATTAATTAATGTCATAACCACATATACTCGAAATAACCGTTTTTAACTTTCTCAGTAACTCCATATTCGGCAGTAGTCTTAATTAATACTGGTAATGTATTATACATATGTCGGAGGGTGCCATAGCAAAGATACTCTCGCTCATCATTGTGGTTGTTTTATTATACATGAAATAAAAAATAAAAAAAAGGCGTGTAAAAAATATTTAAAATTATTCCATTTTTAAATTTTGATAATCGATAAGAGCTCCAGATGATTCAAGAGAAGAACATTTTTTTTAATCTTCGTAAACATCATGGCAACCGATAGTCTTGAAATTATAAAAAAAAGAATTCAAATTTGGAACGTAAGTTATTTCTGCAGCTGTGATTTTGTTTCCAATCAGTTCATGCTTGTAATTTAATTCATCATGGCGTTAACTAATTCACATAAAGTTGATTTGATTGAGGCGTATTTTCTTAATTATCGCAGTAGAGATAATGCACTTAAGTGGTATCAAGAACGCTATCCTGACCGTGTAGTACCGAATCGCAAGATATTTGATAGTTTAATAAAGAACCTAAGACAGGAAGGCTGTTTCAAGCCTAAGCGTAAAAGGCCGACAATAGTCAATAGTGAGTTTATAACTATTGCCGTATTGGGATATTTTGAAGCATACCCAAAAGCTTCGTTACGGGAAGCAGCTGAAACTATCGGTAGGTATTCATAAATCAACTGTAAGGAAGATATTGAAGGCTCATAAATACAAGTGTTACATAGAAGGTCGACTTGTACAAGCGTTACTACCTGGAGATAAAGACCGCAGGTTACATTTCTGTAATTGGTATGTGGCTCAGACTATTAGAAATAGATGTTTTCCTAATTTTATTATTTGGACTGATGAATGCAACTTTTCGAACAATGGCATGTACAACAGGAGAAATAACCATTACTGGTCAAAAATAAATCCGCTAAGAACTACAGAAACCCACAACCAAATCCGATTTTCTTTTAATTGTTGGTGTGCGATATTACATAACAGAATTTTTGCTATCAAAATTTACCAAGGAACGCTAAATAGTGAAAAATATCAGGAAACATTGAACATGGCTGCAGATTTAGTGGATGAGACTATTAGCTTAAGGAACTTTGGTAAGATAATCTACCAACAAGATGGTGCACCAGCCCACAACAGTAGGGCAAGTAAACTATGTTTGGACGAGCAGTTTCCAAACCGTTGGATGGGTACATATGGGCCGATAAAGTGGCCCCCACGATCGCCCGACTTAACGCCATTAGATTTTTTCTTATGGGGTTACCTTAAGGGTCGAATTTATGTATGCCGATACAACTCCGTACAAGAATTAAAAGATGCTGTTTACAACACTTTAAACACAATTCACCATAAGTCTCTGTTAAATGCAACTAGAAATGTCTTGAAGCGTGCTCGTACCTGCATAAGACAAGACGGCGGCCACATCGAACATTTACTCAAGTAATAAACCAACTGTATGAAGATTAGTTTTCATTAAATTTGACCAACTTCTGCTGTTCAGATTTTTTTCTTTCCAAATAATGAAACAATCCTTACATGAAACAGAGTCGATCCGCGTCAAAAAAAAATTGACCAACTTTATCATTTTTTAAGAACAACTCACGCTTGACCACAAATTTGAACGAGCCAAATTTGTTTACATAAAAAAACACCTAATGTCTCCTTAGACACTTTTCCTCTATCTCCTTTAGATTCGGATTTCCCCGTACTGTCCCATTTAAAAAAATTACTCTGTATATGTCAGACTTTATAATTGTCACGCCTATGGAGGACAACGAAATCCGAAGGTCGGCCGGAAAGATTTTCATTATGGCAATAATTAAGCCAAAAAACAAGCTGTTTCTGGACTAAACAGGAGTCGGTTACATTAAAGTGGAATATGGTTCCAATGCAGCAGCGTTTCTGATTAGTTCTGATTTAAAGACATTTAAAATTTCTGTCGAGTTCCGCAGAACATTATTGCATAATATTAGAGGCAATTATACCATGATGCGCAGTAGGGTATACGCACGTGACTTCAATAAAGTTAATTATATTTATTTGTGTTCTCTGTTGATGTACAAATATATCTTCGTATTTATTTGTGTATTTTTGCTGTTATTTTAATTGTAAAGTCGCATAATTTCTAAACGTGACGTTGTCACCGTCCGCTGTCACCGTGCACCGTATTGTCACGTAGCTTTTAGCGGGATCGTTTTTTCGAAAGAGCATTATTTATTTTATTACACACAACACGCAAACAACAAAAATGATGATTTTTATCATTTACTTGTTACAAATTTTATTATGATTGAAGGAATAGAACCACTTCGAGAGTTGACAAACTGAACGGTGACGACACAGAAAAAAAATATATGAATAGCGAGATTTAATATTTCTATTCTTTCTATCTAAAAAGTCAATGGGGCAGAAAATGCCATCCACCCCATTGACTTTTGTAATGGGGCGGATGGGATTTTTTTTCCCGACCGCCCCATTTATGGGGAGGTTAATGGGGTGGTTGGGAATATATCGTTTTTATCACTCGAAACTTAGTGCGGTACCGCACTAAGTTTCGGTTTTTTTTTGTTTTTCCCTTAGTAGTTTAATAGGTACCTATAAAAATGTATGGATGTTATATTTTTTTAAAGTTAGTGAAATAACATAAATAATCGCTTAAAAAATCTATGCATATACTCTATTATTAAGTATCTATGTCCACTATTGGTGCTAATTCGTATTGGACATTTTGCTGAGCTGTTGATATTCATACAAAGAGCTTCTATGTGTGATTTCCAATTAAGTTTATACGTAGTATCCACCTCTTTGATTTCGTTATTTGTGTAATAATAGACAATTGCTTTATGTAGCAGATGCATTATCGCGTTGTCTTATATGTATGATCTATGTCTTGCTTAAGTTAATTTTAAGATAATTATTATTGTTTTACCAGCCCGTAGTAGATGTTTGAGCCACTTGGTGGATATATCGTCATACTTACCACTGTCGGTATTATTATGGGTCAACATTATTGAAAGAGCATCAGTGGGCTGGGCGGGGCAGGCAAGGCAAGGCAAGGCAGTAGGTACTGAGATCGTCTTTGGGTATATTATCTTGAAGTAACGTGCGTATGGTTTTTACAATTTTATTAAGGACTAGCGGTCCGCCCCGGCTTCGCACGGGTATATCGCCTATGTTCATCAGCCCCCCTAGCACGGGGATTGTTGTCTAGGGTAGAATAGAGAAAAAATACGTCACTTCGTCATCCAATGCGTAAATTATTTGAAATGCATTCCATCAACTTCAATAATGTACGCAATGTATGGCGATGCGATGTCATTGTTGTCTATTCTACCCTAGACAACTATCCCCGTGCTAGGGGGCAGGAATAATGTAGGATTGTAATGGTGAAAGAATTTTTCACATCGGTCCATTAGTTTCGGAGCCTCTTCAATTCAAACAAACACCTATCCTCTTTATAATATTATATTGTAGATTTTTGTGTATTTTAAAAACCATCTCTTTTTTCTACGATAATTTGTAGAAATTAGGTAAACGTAGTGAAACGGAACCCTCGATGAATGAGTTTGACTCATACTCGACTGATACTCGTATTATTTCTCCGTTTTCAGAAAATACATTTCAAATTTCAAGAGTGTATGTACACTAGAAGGAAAAACGGGGAAGAAACTGTAGGGTTCTTTTCTTCGACGACGGAATCCTTAGAATAGGTAATCATTTTTGGATTTCCTCATTCCTTTTTCCTAATTAGAACCGTTATTTCAAATCTTATGAAATAAAATCAAAGAAAAAACTTTGGGGTTCTCTTATGATGACGGAACCCTTAACATCATGATTTTATAATTATCCCTTTAGTTCAAATGTCATGTTTTTAGGTCCGCTAATCTAAAATACCAAACCTAAACAAAACAAATGCCTAAACATTATTATGATCGGTGAGTGAGTCATGTCGTGACGAAATAGCGAGAAATAGCGATATTTTGAAGGTCGATGCTTCCTGAACTTAATTGATTAAAAACTGGTAGTTTTAGGAGTCGGCTAACTACGGTAGTTAGCGCACCTGAACTCATGTTCACACTCTAGCTTTCATCAATTCAATAAAAAGTCCGTAACCTCTTTGAGCCGTGACATAAATCAAACTTTTAAGTAAACGCGATCAAAAGTTATGGCCGTTTATGGCCGAATATTTTGCTTCTCGCAATCACATGCACACAAAACCTATAAGATCTTCGTTACATTGATAAAGAAAATACAATAATAATTACAACTAATATTTACACTACGTTACATATAAATTATATAAATCGGTGTGAAGCAAGGTATTATAGCACATTTAAAGTGAGGAATCCGAAAACCGTAAGTTTATACTTAGTAACAGCCGGTTTCTCGAACGCAGTTCATCTTCCTATTCAACGAATCAATGACCAAATCTCTAATCAAGTGACATTTGGATTGCTAGAACGTTCATTACGAACTTTCATTTTGGACAGAGATTAGCTGTCAAATGACTGAAGCAAATCGCTTGTAAAACATTAAAATGGTTTCCTGGAACGCTAATGAGCGTTTTCTTCGGTCAAGTCAAGCGCTTGTCAAATAAAATATGTGATTTTGCTATATTCAGCTGAAATAATTAGTAAAATTTACTGTTTTGCTAAGTTCTAAAAGGACTGCCTCGTTTCTGCAGTGCTTCGGGGATGTTTGCCGAGTAGGAGACGGATGGCTTTGCTGCCATCCTCCGGAAGAAGACGGCGTCCCTGATGCGCAGAGTGCCGAATAGCCCCAACAAACCACAAACTGTAGCTGGCAAGATTAATTCGCCAATATGGCAGCACTTTGCACTTGCAACAAGTAATACCTACATAGTGTAGGTCATTAGATTTCATATACCTAACTGACATCGATTTATTAAATGTAAATTAATAATTATTGTATTTGATCTATTTAAATTTAATTTGATTGGTTTGTACCTATTTTAATAGTTATTTGACTTTCAGTGATTTAAATTTTAGTTGTAGTAGGTACTTTGAATACTAACATTAATTAAAAGCGATATTTCTGCTACAAACATTATGGATCACAGGTATCTGCAATAAAATAATTTTATTTATTTTTAGGGTTCAGTACCTCAAACAGAAAAAGGAACCCTTATAGGATCACTTTTTTGTCCGTCTGTCCGTCTGTCAACCCTCTTTTCTCAGAAACGCGAGTAGGTACCTATCGAGTTGAAATTCACATCGTTATTATACTCAGGTTCGTAACCTCTTGGAGCCGCGATATAAATCAAACTTCTAAGTCACCGCCATCAATACAATACAATTACTCTTTATTGCACACCAAATAAAATAGATACACAGGACAGGAAAGAACTTATACAGATTACGTTTACAATGGGCGTCCTTATCGCTTTGAGCGATCTCTGCCATGCAACTTTTGGATGGACAGGGAGTAATAGAACAAGTGTAGATGACCCCTTGACCTTCAGGGTGTGAATTTCAAAACCTTGAAAAATGTATTTCTTTATTTTAAATCATCTTTTTAAGCTACAAATTTACGCGCCAACAGTAAAGGTTCTGAAGTTATTATAAAAATAAATTTTGACCCCATATGGACAACCTTAGAATACGAAATTTATAAATACTATTTAACGGGTATTTATCGCGTTTAATTACCTTATTTTCCGACGTTTCGACAGGTTTACACACTGCCGTGGTCACGGGATGACATGAGATGATGAGAGTCATCCCGTGACCACGGCAGTGTGTTAACCTGTCGAAACGTCGGGAAAATAAGGTAATTAAAGCGTAAGTTTAAAAATATTTATAGCTTAGAATACGAATTTCCTTGGTTCCTGGTTTTAAATAATAAAATAATAGAGATCCGACTAGGTTTATACTACACACAAAAATGCACTGAGTAGTACCACAGTTGGTATCGTGCATTCAGAACTAACCAAGTTTATAATAGTAGGCAAAATACTCATAAAATACGCAAATTTATAATAAGTCGTCGATAAGTGTTTAGTTGGATAGGAATTTTGTAAAGTCGGCGCTCCGTTATTACTTACACTGAATATTGCTACACTAGTAAATTGAAGACAAACTCCGTAGGTGGTTTTTACAAAAATGTTTTCCATTTTATTCTGACTATTGCCATCCATCATGCAAATATACGATTTTTATCTAAAATAAATAAATTGTTTTTGTCTACCTACCTGTACCTACCTCTGCATTGGTGGAGTTGAGCTGAGAGACATTTCTCTGCAGTTCTGATGCAGGTAAGAACTGCCACTATGGCACTAATACCTATGTAGGCACTTAACTTGAGGCTGAACTAAATAACTGCGAGTGGTCCTTCTAGCCCAGAGGAGGGAGTGGACTCCCCACGGGTGGGGTTCAACGGCCGCTGCCAACTGCTGGCCGGTCTTTTCATTTCTTTAGTAAGTAGGAGTAAGTATATCAGTTGGGCTCAGTACCAACTGAGGTAACACTGTACTGTACACCAGTACCCACTATGTACATACAATATTATAAATAAATAAATAATAGTGGACAATGCACACAGCATTATCTAGCCCGAAGCTAAGCAGAGCTTGTGTTATGGGTACTAGATAACTGGTATACATAATACAATACATAGATAGATATTTTTTTAGCATACATAGAATACGACCAGAACACCCTGAACAAATGTCTGCAGATCGTACACACATTTGTCCCGAGGCGGGAATCGAACCCGCAACCTCCTGCGTCGCAGGCAGGCCTATGCCCAACGCACCACAGAAGATAGAGATTATATATTTATAGACTTACGTAAAACATAATAAAATCAGACTTAGGTGATAAACGGATTTTAATCTGGTTAACCTTTCTAAAATTATAGGTTCTTACTTTTTTCTATTACTGCTAGATTACTTTTAGGTTTTTAAGGGCACATTATTTTTGCTTTCCCATAAGCAGATACTGCTATGCTAGGCTTACGTTACAAATGAGTCCCAACCATTTACTATTGAATGAGATGTTTTACTTTGTAAACAAATAAAACTTGATGGTGTGACAACGTGCCCGAGTGGTTGAGGGGGTAAGTGAACACCAACGTGGTCCGGTGTACCCAAACTGGTGATCATCGTTCATGCACACAGGTACGGTGCGCGCCCCAGTTGATTATTATCAAGGAGCAACTGATAAAGAATTGGTGATGGGTATCCATACGTACAGTTATCTCTCTTCGGAAGAAGCACTAGGTTCGCCTTTAAACTATCAAAATACCTTCTAGTGAAATGCCTACCTGTAATAGATGTACCTAGGTAAACATATAAATAATTCAAACCAAAACATTAATGTAAAATGACGCCAAGTCTCCTCTCGTAATACTTCCGCGGAAAAAGTGTCGATATCACGATAAGAGCCAAGTCAGCCATTTCATTTCATTAGGTACCTTCCACTATGAAGTTGACATATTCATTATATTATTAAATATGTGCCTAGGTACTCGTATGTATAAGTAGGTTAGGATAAACTTCGAGTACGTTATCGGCGGCGGAAGTATCACTACACGAGACTTGGCATCATTTCATTACCTTCCACTATGAAGTTGAAATATTCATTATATTATTAAATATGTGCCTAGGTACTCGTATGTATAAGTAGGTTAGGATAAACTTCGAGTACGTTATCGGCGGCGGAAGTATCACTACACGAGACTTGGCATCATTTCATTACCTTCCACTATGAAATTGAAATATTCATTATATTATTAAATATGTGCCTAGGTACTCGTATGTATAAGTAGGTTAGGATGAACTTCGAGTACGTTATCGGCGGCGGAAGTATCACTACACGAGACTTGGCATCATTTCATTACCTTCCACTATGAAGTTGACATATTCATTATATTATTAAATATGTGCCTAGGTACTCGTATGTATAAGTAGGTTAGGATAAACTTCGAGTACGTTATCGGCGGCGGAAGTATCACTACACGAGACTTGGCATCATTTCATTACCTTCCACTATGAAGTTGAAATATTCATTATATTATTAAATATGTGCCTAGGTACTCGTATGTATAAGTAGGTTAGGATAAACTTCGAGTACGTTATCGGCGGCGGAAGTATCACTACACGAGACTTGGCATCATTTCATTACCTTCCACTATGAAGTTGAAATATTCATTATATTATTAAATATGTGCCTAGGTACTCGTATGTATAAGTAGGTTAGGATAAACTTCGAGTACGTTATCGGCGGCGGAAGTATCACTACACGAGACTTGGCATCATTTCATTACCTTCCACTATGAAGTTGAAATATTCATTATATTATTAAATATGTGCCTAGGTACTCGTATGTATAAGTAGGTTAGGATAAACTTCGAGTACGTTATCGGCGGCGGAAGTATCACTACACGAGACTTGGCATCATTTCATTACCTTCCACTATGAAGTTGAAATATTCATTATATTATTAAATATGTGCCTAGGTACTCGTATGTATAAGTAGGTTAGGATAAACTTCGAGTACGTTATCGGCGGCGGAAGTATCACTACACGAGACTTGGCATCATTTCATTACCTTCCACTATGAAGTTGAAATATTCATTATATTATTAAATATGTGCCTAGGTACTCGTATGTATAAGTAGGTTAGGATAAACTTCGAGTACGTTATCGGCGGCGGAAGTATCACTACACGAGACTTGGCATCATTTCATTACCTTCCACTATGAAGTTGAAATATTCATTATATTATTAAATATGTGCCTAGGTACTCGTATGTATAAGTAGGTTAGGATAAACTTCGAGTACGTTATCGGCGGCGGAAGTATCACTACACGAGACTTGGCATCATTTCATTACCTTCCACTATGAAGTTGAAATATTCATTATATTATTAAATATGTGCCTAGGTACTCGTATGTATAAGTAGGTTAGGATAAACTTCGAGTACGTTATCGGCGGCGGAAGTATCACTACACGAGACTTGGCATCATTTCATTACCTTCCACTATGAAGTTGAAATATTCATTATATTATTAAATATGTGCCTAGGTACTCGTATGTATAAGTAGGTTAGGATAAACTTCGAGTACGTTATCGGCGGCGGAAGTATCACTACACGAGACTTGGCATCATTTCATTACCTTCCACTATGAAGTTGAAATATTCATTATATTATTAAATATGTGCCTAGGTACTCGTATGTATAAGTAGGTTAGGATAAACTTCGAGTACGTTATCGGCGGCGGAAGTATCACTACACGAGACTTGGCATCATTTCATTACCTTCCACTATGAAGTTGAAATATTCATTATATTATTAAATATGTGCCTAGGTACTCGTATGTATAAGTAGGTTAGGATAAACTTCGAGTACGTTATCGGCGGCGGAAGTATCACTACACGAGACTTGGCATCATTTCATTACCTTCCACTATGAAGTTGAAATATTCATTATATTATTAAATATGTGCCTAGGTACTCGTATGTATAAGTAGGTTAGGATAAACTTCGAGTACGTTATCGGCGGCGGAAGTATCACTACACGAGACTTGGCATCATTTCATTACCTTCCACTATGAAGTTGACATATTAATAGTATTATTAAATATGTGCCTAGGTACTCGTATGTATAAGTAGGTTAGGATAAACTTCGAGTACGTTATCGGCGGCGGAAGTATCACTACACGAGACTTGGCATCATTTCATTACCTTCCACTATGAAGTTGACATATTAATAGTATTATTAAATATGTGCCTAGGTACTCGTATGTATAAGTAGGTTAGGATAAACTTCGAGTACGTTATCGGCGGCGGAAGTATCACTACACGAGACTTGGCATCATTTCATTACCTTCCACTATGAAGTTGACATATTAATAGTATTATTAAATATGTGCCTAGGTACTCGTATGTATATATATATAATATAATATATATATAATGTATATATATATATATACTATAAGTAGGTTAGGATAAACTTCGAGTACGTTATCGGCGGCGGAAGTATCACTACACGACACGAGACTTCATTTTACATTTATGTTTTTGTTCGGATTCCTACTTAATGAAAAACTAACGAGCCTTTTTTTACTGCGGAAGCCTAAAATACATGGTTTTATAATTAACCCATTACTTTCTCTCTAATTAGAACATGCCATACAAATTTAAAGTCGGTAGGTACGCTAGAAATAAAATCAAAGAAGAAACTTTACGGCTCTTTTTTCATGACGGAAGCCTAACCCATCATGATTTTAGAATTTTCCCTTTAGTTTTGCCATGAATTCCACTTATATTCCAAATTCGGCTAGACAGGCAGGCTAGACGTTCATAAAAATGTATATTATGATCGGCAAGAGTCATGAGGAAATAGCGAGAAATAGCTGTAATTTTGAGGGTCGATCGATTTTTCCTGAACGATTAGAAACTGGTAGTTTGAGGAGTCGGCGGACTAGGTTAGTCAATTTACCTGAAATCAGTTTCAGACCGTAGTTTTCATTTATATAAAAAAGATAGATATATAAACGATAACAAAGATATCGATAGTTGAGAACTGTCTTGTGATGGTTCGAGAAATGGATTCCCGGTGGCGGGCGTTTATGATTTGGCAGGCCCGATAGGTGTGTTATGCGAGTTGTTGTAGCGAGGTAATCTGACAGCACACCGCAGGCTCGCCCAAGCAGAGCTGTAGGAGTACCAGCGACTACGACTCGGGGTCTGATTCCGCGCCGCCGCCGCCGCCGCGCCGCGGGGCCGGTCGAGCACATGCGCGGTAATTCCGTGTTTAGATAAACCTGACATAGGCTTTTAGTAACTTCGAATCAGAATGTAATATTGTTGGTTTTTTCCTGAATATACATATAATTCTATTTATTTGTTGATTCCAGCCGAAAACACATTTTGTTAGTTTTTGATTTGTTGAGGACGAGATGCATTGCAGCGCATTCATCAGTGCTTTAGATAAAACGGTTTGTATGTACGAGTATATATTGAAAGTGTCAAATGCTATGTTCTATTGACCGATTTTATAACGCGAAGTAGACGATTAAGAAAGTAAAGTAGGTCTAGCTCACAAGGATCCTGCGGCCTCGGCCGGGTTGGAGGCCTGGCCCCTGAGAAGACCGCGCAGCGCCGCGCGGCCTCCGCTCCAGCACCTAGGGCCTCCATCGTCGGACAATAACGAGTCCAACTGGCGACAAGCAGGCGACACAGCCACTTCCAACAACTCTGAACAAGTCCCCACTAGAAGCTGACCGGCACCAGTTTAACCAGCATTCAACAGGATGCAACGCTGACTCGTCCAGCGTTGTCGCAGTATAGCTGCCGAGTCCTACCTTGAATGATCGGCAACAGGTATTCATTCTGTTGCAGGTGAAAATGCTGATGATGCTGGTGGTTCGGCAGCGGTGGCTGCGGCGGTGGCTGATGCGGTGGTTGATGAGGCTGCTGGTACCGTCGGTTATGTTGGTGCGGTACTGGCTGAGGCGGGATGAAGCAGCGAGGCGGCTCCGGTGAAGACCAGTCAGTGGACCAGGGGTATTCGGAGGCCATGTCGAAGTAGCCGTGCTTGTCCAGCGGCCGGTCAGGCCGGCATCGCTCACTCGCCTCCTCGGACGCGGCCCGACCACACTGAATCCTCACCACGAAGTGTCCTGTAGGTCGAACGACAGAGGCGACCGATCCAGAGGAGCAGCGCGCGAACATTGAAGGAACCTTGCCGGCACACGCGTGCCGCCACGTGCGCCGCACGCTGCTCTGCCACGTGCCGCGAGCGGCCCGCACGTGCTTCCCCCCGCATCACCCCCGCACCCGTACAGCCTCTCTCCGCGCACTGCTGCCACACAGACCTGCTCGTACCAATTACAAATACATCTTATAATTATTCGTTACGTCCACTCGCGTCATGTCCTCCTACCTCGGTCGCTTGTAATACGGTAATACACTCATTTTTGGAAAATGTCTTAAATTCTATCTTGATAATAAACCACAGAAAAATATATAACATTTTCATTCAATCGAAAAGTGCTATCTATATACACATTTAAAATTTACATTTTCAGGTTTCGTGCGTATTTTCACGAAAACTAGACGTAGTGGACGGCATATTGCTCTAGCTGTAGTCATGACGTCAGTTGTCTGTGTACGTACCTACTTTGCGCTTGATGACAGTTGATAATTTTTAGTTTACGTACTCGGCCTTATGACGTAATAACATTGCGCCTACTATTTTATGGTGCTCTAAAATAAATAAAAAAAACTGGAAATTCAGAGTTGATTTACAAAAAAACTTTTGTTATTTTGTGTACTAAAACTACGTGTTATTTTAAGTCAATAAACTGCCGACTGCTTTTGGCCTTAGCTATTCTGGATAATATATTTTTAGATTGTTTCTCCCCTCACCTCAACTACAAAGGTCCACTGCTGGATATTTTCCCATATCGAGTAGGATATTCTATTCAAAGTGATCTCAGATAGAGCAATAGGAATATTATAATCGGCGCAAACTGCGGTAACATTATACCCGCGGAGGCGGCGGGCGCGAGGCGAACATGAGGCGCGCGCTCACGTGGCCGCCCGCCCTACCGCGCCGCCCCTCTCGAGGTAACGTGCCTTCAAATACTTTCCAGAACTTGCATTCACCTTTAAAGTTCTAAAAGTTTTGTAGACGTCATCGACAATCACGTTGACGAAGCATTCGCATTTTTTGTTAAGTAACCGTCGTCGCGGCCCACGGTCGCCAGTCGCCGCACCGTAGCCCGTAGCAGTGCTACGCTCGTAGCGTTGCTACGCTCGTAGCGGCGCTACGCTCGTAGCGGTGCTACGCGCTGCGCCTGCCCTATTCATCTTTTTTATTATTAAATATTTATTGAGGTAAACCACAACGTTACAATTTCCAATAAAACACTTAAAACATGTACAACAATAAGGCCAAGAAGGATTACACAGACATTAAAGAAATAAATAAAACAGCAGAGTTCGTCAAGACAAGTTGAACAATGTCAATAACCTATCTTAAAATAATAACTAAAACTGATACCTACTATAAATTTTCATTATTATGTTAATATATTTAATGTCTGAATTATTAGTGCGCGTGCGTGGGTGTTTGTGTGGAGCTCCTGAGGACACCGGTCCCTTAAGAGTCCGGGCAACAGAGTCACTTATGTGTATACATGTGTGTGTGTGTGTGGGTCTGTAATCATAAATAATTATGTCATCATCATCATCATCATCATCAGCCTATATCAGTCCACTGCTGGACATAGGCCTCCCCTAATGAGCGCCATAGCGCCCTGTCTTCAGCTTGCCGCATCCAGCATCTGCCAGCAGTCTTTCGCAAATCGTCATCCCACCTGGTCGGAGGGCGTCCTACACTACGTTTGCCGAGTCGCGGTCTCCACTCAAGAACACGTTTACCCCAGCGGTTGTCGGTTCTTCTCGCGATATGGCCAGCCCACTGCCACTTCAGCTTGCTAATCCTTTGAGCTATGTCGACAACCTTGGTTCTCTGTCGGATGTACTCGTTGCGAATCCTATCCTTCAGAGAAACTCCGAGCATAGCTCTCTCCATAGCTCACTGGGCGACTTTAAACTGGTGGACAAGCCCTACCGTGAGTGTCCACGTCTCAGCTCCGTAAGTCATGACGGGTAGGACGCACTGATTGAAAACTTTCGTTTTCAAGCATGCGGTATGGATGACGAGAAGACTCGACGTAGTTTCCCAAACGCTGCCCAACCTAGCTGGATCCTCCTCCTGGCCTCCTTCTCGAAATTGATTTTACCAAACTGCAGAATCTGCCCAAGGTAAGTGTACTCGGAAACAATTTCGAGAAGGTGGCCATGTACGACGACCGGTCCCGGATGAATAATTATGTACCTATGATCAAACGGTTCTAAGTTTTTTTTTATTTGTTTTTTGAGATCATTTTTGGAAGTATGGAAAATATCCAGATCCGGGTAATTTTATTGCATGTCGTAACCAATCTACTCAGTATTGAATTTTGGGCATATATGGTCGATACTTGGGGCATATGAAACACACCATTGTTTCATATGCCCTTATGTCTTGTGCGATATTTAGGAGGCTGTAATGAAATTCTAGCCAATAGTTCACTGCTGTCTATTGCGCCATGGAATATATCAAGTAAGAGAACCATATCGAATCGTCTACGTCTTTGTTCAAGAGTGTCAATATTAAAATACCTGCAAGCATACATCTCTACAGCCGTCTTCATCCACTTCCTCACCAAATCGCCTTCAAACTCCTACACAAATATATAGCGTATTTTTACACAGTGAATTACAAGTACGTTATATCCGTGTAAGTCAAGCGGGTATTTGTTTTAAAAGAACCGGATAGGGAAGTTAGCTCGCGCAGTGACGGCTCCATGCAAACTGCCTAATACATTTCTTAATTACTATTTCGATATTTTGTAATCTTTATGTAAAGAGCCGATACCCGGTCCCAAAGAGCCGAACCCGGGTCCCAAAGAATCGAACCCGGGTCCCAAAGCTAGATCTAACAAAAAGACGAACTTAGTAAAACGAAGGGTACTTTTGCTCGCCTGTGTGTATAACATTTACCGTTACGCGTTGCTGGTGTGGACACTAAGAGACGAGATCCATATACTGGAAATAAGGCCTTGGTCACTTCCCATTCTCCATTTCCCCACTTTTCTTTGAATAAGCTGCTCTGATTTGAAGCTTTTCTTGTCAAGCATCATCATGAAAAGTGATTCCAAGAAGACGTGGGCCCCGAGAGCTCTACTTCCGCGCCCAAAGCCTACCACTGGCTAGCTGTGGGACACTGGCCCACAGCCTGCCAATAGATGTGGGCCAGTGGCGCGGGGAAAGAGCGACTCTAAAAACAATATTTGAGTGTTTTGAAAAAACTAAAACCGACTGCAAATCCCTGTTTAAAACAATTTTTTTAGTTTTCCTCCACGAGATCGAGATCGAGAACGAGATCACCTCGGGTTTGTCCTCTATACGACTACTAAAGAATCACCTAAATCGATCCATAAATGACGGAGACATCGACGAACATACAGGTTGTCTAGTGGGAAAGTTCGAATTAGTAAATGAAAATATAAAAATACAGGGTGTTTCACAGATCGTGTGCCATATGGTAACGGAGATAGATGGAACTAAGTGCAAAAGCTTAGCGGCTTTTTTAACCCTTAAAATCCTCTCGGCTATTTTTATATCTTTTATCAAGGACTGCGCAACACTCAATCTGGCACCTCGGGGGATGCTTTTTACTGTTTGGTGTTGTTTACGTTTTAATACAGTTTACCAAAGCGATGTGTCCGGGATTGATGATGAATTTTGCTTATTATGCGAAATGGGTGCAGTACCTACAAGCATCTTTATGGATTCTACTTTCATGAATTTGAAGTCCCCGCAGGACTTTGAAAAGTTTGAAATAGGTACCTATCGTATTTGAGAGCAATAATTGTTGCACGTAATAGAACAATGTAGACAATTGTGGTTTCGAAATGCGGAATGTGTCTCTAAAATAGTTTTCGGATTTTATAGGTATTTTAATGTAATCAAATCTCTTTCTCCCATTACTTTGCTACGTATAGCGGCGTTGATAATTATTGGTTTATTTACTTCATGAAATGCCACAAGATTTAAAATACGTGGAATATTATTTGTACAATTTTTGATATAGTTGATATGTTCTGAAAGTATTTTTAGAAACAAGAAACACAAAAAAAAACCCACAACAAGAAACTAAATAAATTGTTGTAACGACTTTTGCCGCCAAATCGGTGATGGGGGCGCTGTGAGAGTGCCGCGCCGTTTGGGTCAAGCTGTTTTACGATATCGATCCAAAATGGCAGTAGGCCCACTTTTGGATCGGCAGCCTAACCAGACGGAGCTAAAAACTAAGTATTATTTAGATTTATACCTTGTTACTATTTTTTGACCCTGTAAGCATAATATATCTCTCATTATGGAAAGCTGTTTTATATTGTAGCACTTTCTTCTACATCCAAGCTTGTTTTAGCATCGACATTGTCGAAGGTCAAGTTTAAATTATAAGGTTGTCTATTCTTTCAGAATGTTACTATTCCTATGGTTTAATGTTTTTATATAAAATGAACTTGTAATAGAAGTACAAGTGATTATGTAAATGTGCTGGTGGTTTCTTGTTCACTTCTTCTATCAGTGGACAAAATATTGAAGTGAAGAGAAATTCAAATACACTTTATTTCCTATTTGATAGTAATTACCCGACTACCGACAGGGGAGGGTTATGAGGTTAACACCCTATTTTATGGTATGGAATCTGGCTTTTCTATCTATGTGCTTATTTTGTAAGCCTAACGAAATAAAGTTATAAATTTCTGACTCCTGATTTCATTGTTCTCAACTTCCAAAATATTAGGTTGTAATTTGATCTAGGATATTCTAATAATCAGAATAATCAGAATAATCAATTTATTGGTAATAATATTACATGTCAGACAAAAAATTATTATTATCGCTAAGTATAATAAATAAGTAATATCATTTTTTAATCTTATTAGGATTTCATTGATTCTATGATCCTATCCAAATAAGATAATTTATTAGAAAGGAAAAGCCTTTAAATCCATCACACGCAACTAAGCACACGGCATAATGTTGATAGTACTTACATTTTGAGAGGCCAGATCCACAGAAGGATCCACTAAAGCCATGGACTGGTGGCGGATCATTGTAACTAGAACTAGCACTCTGACCAATACTTGATTACTACTCTGTTGGTTGGAGATTGACTGCAGTAAATATTATGCAACTTACCAAAAACTATCTTGGCGCTTTTGTACAAAATGAAATGGACTATTAGTTAAAGGAGTAAAGGAATCCGACAACACATACACTCTGATGTGCTGCTCCAGCTCCACACTAGTTCATAGTCCTCCCAATAATGACGTTTACTAAATCTTTCCGTTCTTTACATTTAAGACTATTTTAACTATAATCAGAGAGTAACCTTGTATTGCACTTTTTCTTTGGAATTAGCAAAACAATAGTTATGATAAAAAGGAAGTAACAGATTTTTCACAATCTAGTTTTCTGTTATACACATAACGTCTATAATCAAATAATTAAAAATTGTTGGTAGATAATCGGAGGCCATGGGTTGTACAAATTGCCACCAGGCTGGTGACCGCAAGGCGCTGCGGTCGTCTGCCGACCGATCGCAGAGCTTGCAGGCGACACGACGCGATGGCCGCAAAGCTCGCGGGTGACCGCAGTCTGTACGATTCTACTAGTTGCGGTGCAGCGGGATCCGCAAACAGCTGCGCACTCCGGGGAATAAATCGCGTCGTCAAATTTGCATGTACTCCGTATTCGTAAAGGCGTGTCCAAACATAGCACGGCAATCGTGAGCGGCACGCCGCACGCGATTGCCGCGCTGTGTTTGGGCGGCCGCCGCGCACATATTTCTGTGATATCTACACTAGTCGCGCGTCAGGGCTGTGTCTCGCAATTGCCGCGTGTTACTGCCGCGCACTCGCCGTGCTATGTTTGGACACGCCTGAGAGGCGCGGTCCCGAAACCGCGCGGCGGCGGGTGCGAGACAAAACCGCTTCGTGAGTGCTTTCCCTTTATTTTAATGAAATAAATATACTCTGAATTCGTAAGAGAGGCGCGGTCCCGTAACCGCGCGGCGGCGCATGCGAGACAAAACCACTCCATGAGTTCCTTCTCTTTATTCAAATGAAATAAATGCAGGCACCGCAGAACCCGTTTTATGTGCTGGCTGAAGTTTATTTTAACGGAGATATCGAAGGTCGAGACAGAAAGACAGAGAGGTGGAGAGCGAGAGAGAGAGCGCAGCACAGCAGAACACAACACAGCTCATGCGAGCACAACTACTGCTACACAGCGGAACGATTTACTGTCACTTACGTACAGTGCCGGTCGCGATAGGTACAGTGCCGGTCGCGATAGGTACAGTGCCGGTCGCGATAGGTACAGTTCCGGTCGCGATAGGTACAGTGCCGGTCGCGATAGGTACAGTGCCGGTCGCGATAGGTACAGTGCCGGTCGCGATAGGTACACCTCCTGTCAAGTGGATTACTAAGTTATCAGTAACAATAATGATATTAGAGATAAAAGCAAATGGACTGTTATTACGAGACTTGGCGATGAACGGCACTGTACATAAGTAACACACATAACAATAGATACCTTATACTCCTAAATTATATATTTTTCATTTTTATATTTATGACGCAAATAGTCTTAGTAAAGTCATTCGGGGCAATGGGTAAGTGAGCGCACAGACATTGTCTCTAAGACGGGGTGCGTATTGATGTTGGCAAATGTTTTCCTATACATTTGGAACTTGTATAGGCTTGTTATTCAAAAAAAGTGCTCGGCTTTTTCAATAATTTTCTGACGTTGTGTGCATTAATTCGAAATTTATTAGTTGGGGTTAAGAGAGCGAGGGTAAGTGTGCGCACCTCATACCCCTGTGTTATTGGTAAATCACTGACTGTGCGTAAACTGCAGGCTCTACTCAACATCTCGAGCACGTTTCTGAAGATGCTAGGACTTAATTCTGATATTGGGTGAAGGTAGCAGGGAGGTCCTCCCCTACATTCAAAAATAGTTTTTTAAATAAGCTCTATGTGTAAGTAAACTTTAAAACGGCTCTACCCTGAAATAAGAATGGGTGTGGGAGTGAGAGATCGCTCTTTGATTTTTATTTATTGGGACATTGCTTCCAGACAAACATGACTTTTCATTTTGTATCAGAGGTGTCCGTGATGATGGACAGAACCTGCACTACACGCAGTCTCCGTGAATTACCAATAATTTAATAAGTATATATACAGGATATATATACTCATAATAGGTGATTGGTTATAATCAGGGAAGAATATTGCCGCACCCCAAAGTGAGATGCCTATACTTACAGCTTACATTGGAAAAGGTTAGGTTATAGATTTGTTAACAATATTAAAGATTACAACACACAACGACAAAACGTACCTATGTGATAAATACCCTATTAATAATCGTTATTATATATTAATATTTGTATGTTATATGTTATACACATAATGTGATCGCGTTGCAAAGTTGTTCCTTAGACATGCTTCACTTACCCTGGACTTTTCGTCTGGAAAGGCATTTCTTTAAAAAATATGATGTAAATGACAGCTCAAATTAGGTTTATTTTATTTTTAAAAAACTTGAAGCTTATTAACAATATTTTCACTTTAACTAAATACCTAATAAACATATGTTGAGCGTGAGGTTTCAAAGAAGTTCGTTTACTTGACCCGAATGACTCTCCGTAAGCCAGCCGTAAGCAATACATGAATGAAAAATGTTCGGCACCTCCGGCTACGCACAGCGCCCCCGCCCCCGCCCCCGGCGGTAGGGGGCGCTCTGCGCAGCGGGGGCAGCAGCTTGGACGTGGGAGGACAGTAGGTACTCACCGTATTTCTTGTTGAAACTAGCCCCGTGACACAGGAAATCTGAAATAAAAACAATGCGAACTTAGAAGTGAAACAAATAAAAAAGCAACATAATCAGAAGTGGCTCAATGTGTGCGGTGCATGCGCAGAAGGTAGGACGCGCGGGCGACGCGACGACGCCGCCGGCCGCGTGCCGCGCGCCCCCTTCTAGCGCATTACATTCCCCTTCTAGCGAATTTTAGTTGGTATTGCATTGGCGGGGATCTTGAAATGTTTTTTTTTTCGTTTTATTTCATTGATTTGCAACTACAGGAACGCAAAGGAGTTACGTCAAATAATAACAGTTACATGAGTGCCTTATGTCTAAACAATGTCAAATTTAAATTAAGTTACATAAAAAAGCTTAATAATATATTTGTCTGTAAAGAGTCTACGTCGTACGAGAATAGAGGAAACATTATACCAACATTTCACATTCAATAAACAGACAATCTAAAATTCTAAAACGTTACGATTCTGTTTAAAGACCAAATAGGTGCTGATCGACGATTGAAAGGCTTCAACTTTCAAGGAGAGTGCTTTAAAGTTGAAATATCCGGGAAAAAATAAATTATAACGAAACTAACTATCGGATCAAAAAGATTTTAACTGGTATAGATTTTTTTTTTGTTTTTTAATATATTTAATGTGGGTGGTACCTATAACTTGTTTATTTAAAGCAGTTTATGTCGCTTCGATAAAATTCATTTGATAAACTAGTAAAGTTATCAAAGCTATGTCTGAAGAGTTTACAGTAACATGTAAAATTATCTAAACTAAGTAGGTAAAGTATTATTTATTGCGTGAAATACTGGTAGGTTCATGTGTAGGCACAAGGTGCTTTTGGTATAAACATGATGCAATGTACGAGTATTTCTACTGTTACATGCTGATTTCAATTAAGGCAAATAAGATAACGTTTAAAATACCTATAATAAGTTAGGATTTAGATGAGATTAATATTAGTGAATAAAATGGAATAATATAAAATGAGATATGATAAAAAGAAACGAATGTCAAGCTGTAATTTCTTTGTAATGAATGAATTCATTTATATCATAGTAACATTTTAGTGGAAGTATAGTTTTTAGCTTTCTTTGGAACTCCAAATTCATTTATATCATAGTAACATTTTAGTGGAAGTATAGTTTTTAGCTTTCTTTGGAACTCCAAATTCATTTATATCATAGTAACATTTTAGTGGAAGTATAGTTTTTAGCTTTCTTTGGAACTCCAAATTCATTTATATCATAGTAACATTTTAGTGGAAGTATAGTTTTTAGCTTTCTTTGGAACTCCAAATTCATTTATATCATAGTAACATTTTAGTGGAAGTATAGTTTTTAGCTTTCTTTGGAACTCCAAATTCATTTATATCATAGTAACATTTTAGTGGAAGTATAGTTTTTAGCTTTCTTTGGAACTCCAAATTCATTTATATCATAGTAACATTTTAGTGGAAGTATAGTTTTTAGCTTTCTTTGGAACTCCAAATTCATTTATATCATAGTAACATTTTAGTGGAAGTATAGTTTTTAGCTTTCTTTGGAACTCCAAATTCATTTATATCATAGTAACATTTTAGTGGAAGTATAGTTTTTAGCTTTCTTTGGAACTCCAAATTCATTTATATCATAGTAACATTTTAGTGGAAGTATAGTTTTTAGCTTTCTTTGGAACTCCAAATTCATTTATATCATAGTAACATTTTAGTGGAAGTATAGTTTTTAGCTTTCTTTGGAACTCCAAATTCGGCAGTAGACTTATACACTGCTAGTTTATTTATTATGTATAGATGGGGATCCATCATGTATAAATTATAATTAGCATGACAAGGAATAGTAAGTTTACGGCTTTATTTGAATAACGAAATAAGTCTTTACACTTCCTTACAGCATTGAAGCGAACAAAATCAATAACATTTTGTTTCTTATTTGATAATAATTACTATTTATTAAGCTGTGTTTATGTATAAAATTTGACTTGTTTAAGTGCTTATTTTGTAAGCCTAAAAAATTAAGTTATTGAATTTTTGAATTATATTATTATTAGGAAAAGTTATTAGGTAAAAATATGTACCTGCATAGTCAAGTACATTATTAGGGTAACGCGGCGGTTCTCAGGAGCCGCTCGCATCATGTACCTAGCTTAAGTATCAGTTAGTAAATCAGTTCACGTTACGACACGGACTCGGGCGGTTCTTGTCTGCTCCCATCCATAATATCATCTCATCATTTATCACGAAGAGTAGGGAGCATCACATCACTCTACACTACCGATGAAAACGAATATAATGTTATACAAGTAAAACTATTTACGCTTCTATAATGTTCCACTTTATTTCAGGTTACAATGTAAACATTACACAGACCCAAAGTATGATGTCAAGTCAAAATGTCTAATTGCAGTAATTAGGTATATAAAAGTCAAAACAAGCAAATATAGGTAAATGCAAGCAAATGATAATAGTGAATCCAAGAAAATGTATCTAAATTAATACTTCCAATTATTAAAATTTACTAACTTCTAGAAATCCATAAAATTTCACTCACTGATCAGGCTCACAAATTAGGCTCACTGCTCTCTGCGTCATCGAACCTACCAACCATTCTGTCACCTCATGTATCCTCCAAATTATTTGGCCGAAGATCTCAAGAGGCGCAAATATGCAGGTCTCGATAGAGCATATGCATTTGCCGGTCCGCGGGGTACCGAGGCTCGCCGGGTTTTCAAAAAATTATCTGAGTGTCTGGTGTCTGGTCGACTAGTATTGATATGGATCAGTTGAGCTACTTGTAGATTGTTTGCAACAGTCTGCAATTAGCTCAATTGTTTCAATTGTAAATACTAGTTTTAATTTAATTTTATTATTTGATTGTAATTTTCTTTGTTAATAAAGATATCTTAAATAGCCTTTCTTTAAATTCCCGTACTTACGCTGTCTTTGTGTTGTGTTTGTGTGTTCTAATCCCTCGGTAATATTTTTTTCAGTTCTCTTGCTCAAAAAGTGTATCGGTATAGCGTAGCTGAGCGGGCTTCAAATTCGTCTAGGGTTAAAATAGTTATTTGTTATGCAAGGCTGCAAAGTGGTTTTTTGGTGCGAGTACTTGTATTGAAACCTGAGCAAGCGAAGGAGCTTCTGCTCGTGGTTTAAATACAGATAGGTCCTGAGTGTAGCGAGGAGGGTTTCAAAGGTACGAGACGCAGAATAACTTTGCTGCCCAGAGTGAAACACACAATGTTTCACCTCACTACAGCGAGGAAAACGCTACGCGCAAAAAAACAGTTTATTTATTAAATTACCTAGTGTTTATTCATTTTAGAAATTAAAATTAATGCAATTGGTAATATTGATACCTAGTTAATTTGTTTTTTGAAACCAACTGCTAAACTTGTGTTTGTCACTTGTGTACTATTACTAGATAAATGACGTACCACTAGTTTTTTTTTGGAAACTGCGTGTTTCGCAACGAACTTGAACTTGATGGCATTCGAATCTACATATCAGACCGTACAAAACCCTAACAAAATCATCAGCCCATAATCGGTCATCCTTCGTTTTATGCTATCCGCCATCTGTCAACTTTGTAAGCCTCTTGTTTACGCCCGTCGCCATGGAAACCGTAGTGATTGTGAAAATGATCATGAGAAGATGATGATTTAGTTACGTTTTACGGCGCACTTATACATTTCTCGTGAATCTTACTTTTATGACACCACCTCAAATTCAACCTTTACGCAACAGGGAAAGAAACATCTGAATCTATTAAGAATTGGCGAAGATATCACGAACATGGTTGTAGCTCGTCGTGATTTTTCGTAAGGATAGTGTTGATTTTTAAGCTTTACAAGATAAAAAGCTGATCCCTGGGAATACATTTTTATGGGACCAATCCGAGAAAATTATCTATACAATAGCGAGAGTTTTTAAAACCGACTTCTAAACGACGACGGAGAAATCGATGAACATAGGTACATTAAAAAAAATACAACTGAACGTAGAACCTCCTCCTTGAAGTGTGCAACGAATAAATGATGAAAACTAGCATGTGTTGTGTGTTGCGTCTAATAACCGTGCGTTCCGTTCGTCTAATATCGCGCTAAAAGCTTCTTGGAAAAGGTGACGTCACGTTTAGAAAATTATTTTCAATTATTAAATTACACAATTACAACATATGAAAATATACAAAAATAAATAGCACATATATTTCTATATCAATAAAAAATACAAAAAACAATCAGCTTTTCTAAAATAACATGCAAAATACCCTTAGGTCGCGTAACAGCTCCATCTACCCGTGAACTAAAAAACTACGGAACTACGTTGCCTGCCATGCGCGTTGTTATAAACAACGCGAAACAATCACGTTCTAGTTAGTTACGAAAGTCACCACAGATGTCGCCTATATCGCCAACAAATTTTAATAACATGCGTTTCATTCAGATTCATAAAGATTATACGTACCGTTTCGATTCATTATCACTATTTTAATAAAATTGCGATCTCGCGAAAATAAAATGGTAACAAGATATCACATTCAAAAAGTTTTGTTTCATATTCAAGTTATGAAAAAACACTAACTAAGTTATAAGTAAAGTTATATTTGTGGGTCACACGTGCGCAGTGTGGCTGTGGGGCGCGGGCTGGCACTCTCCTACTATTGGGTGGCAGGCCACGGCTGCGTCGGTACAGCAGGGCGCGCGCCGCCATTGGTAGACGCGGGCAGCGTCGTCGGGCCGGCGGCACGCGCGCCGCACGTGATGCCGGCTGTTCCGCGCACCGCCGATAGATGACTCGTCACGTCGCGACCCATCACCACACCACTTGTTTACTAGCACTCACTTACGCTTACGAGTGACATAATTGATGTAACTATAGCAGCGGTCGCTGGCGCACGGCGCACGGCGACGGCAGAGGCGAGCGAAGAGATGAGCCCGCGACCTTGACTGAGCGGATGCTGTAGTTAAGCGAATGCATTTGCAAGCATTTTATGTAATGATAATAAAGATAGGTCTGCACCACCTACCTATTTTAGTAAAGTCTCGATAGGTAGATAGGAAGGTACCGACGGTAATGCGGTGGGTCGGAGTAGGTCGCACGCGCGCGGCCGCCGGTGGTGGTCCCTCGTGAAGTCGTGAAGTGCTAACATAACGTGTAAAGTGAGGCGGTCGCGCGAACAATGCCGGCTCACCTTGCACCGGGTGCTAGGTGGTTATGTATCTATACACTATGTTTCGGAATCCCTTTTCCGCCTTTTGCCAAGTCAATTGCTCCATTAGATTACTAGGTACCTAGTGAGTGTGTGGTCTAGTCTATGACCGAACCGAATCAGTTAGCTGAGACGATCCTCGAGAATCCCACCTTTGATCTAATTATCGCTTTACATTAGATACCTACCTACTCCGTTCATGCATTTTTCGACGTTGTGTTAATTCGCTCTGTTGTGGAGTAGGTACCGCCAAAATCACGACGCATCTTTGAATGACCTTCGTAATTTGTAATTGTATGAAATGAAGGCTTTCAAGACTATTGAAATAGCTTTCTAATGTAAATCTAATAATAAGGGTGGTTAAAGCGTAATTCCATAGTTGGTGCCACGCGGCCGCACCGTATCAAGCATAGATGAATACTAAATTAACGTATCAAGAGTCGAAGTTGCGGGAATCGACTTACGGGAGTCTGATTGACAGGTGAGTGAATGAAGACTAAATGAAAAAAGGAATGCAATATTTCATAGACTCTGTTTCATATTTAAAAAAAATCTAGGTCCAAAATATTGATGCAAAACTGTCGACTCGAAAATATCTGAACTCAAGGGAGGTTCCTTATTTATTGAGACGACTGATTTCAAAACGAATACCTACTTATTAAATTAAAATTGATTTTACCATAAAAAAATTATATTTTACCCGGAACCCGGAAAAACGTATTATAATGCCGCAGACCTGAAGCTTGGTATAAAAATTATCTTCTTTGCTATTTGTATACAGGGTGTGTCGTATTGAGTGATCAATCCTCCTCCTACCGGGGGCCATCATCACTGTTCAGAAAATAAACAAAATCCGTCACGCGCCGAGGGTTTCGAAATTTTGACAATTATTAGTGTTTTATGTATAAACCAAGGAAAAAATAAAATATTTTTTTTAACAAGAGACTAAACCATCCTATTATATACGTGGTTGTTAATACTCCCGAGATGACCAGACCGAGTTATAATGGGTGGTTCTGGCCCGTGTGAAAAACTCTACTTTTCATTTTTATTACTTTTCGAGTGTGAGAAAATAGAACAATCAAAACTTATCTTACCTTCAGTAAATATTCCACACCGATTTCACTTCTTTAATTGACGAATTTGTCGTTAGCCTTAAAATACCATTATTCACGTGATTTCGACCGCAACAGATACAATTATGTTGATTATTTCTTAGCCATTTCTTTCCCATTTGCATATTATCAAATACATTTATTTTCGCTTGATAGCATTTTCAATTAGATAAGGCAAGTTCATCTTCCTTATTAAGTCGAGCACCTACTGACTGACCCATGCCCAGAAGGACAAGTCATCTTTGGTGCGTGGAGCAAGCCGCGATGTTTTTGGTTAATTTGTGTTTTTTTTTTGCGAATAGAGTAAGTGGGATACGGCTGGGGTCGATTCTGGACATAAGCACAAGGAACGAATTCAATTGTTTTATATCTAGGGTTGCAGCTGCTCTACCTCCCCTCCCCTCCCCTCCCCCCTGGCGACGCCCATGACTGTCATTGAGTACTACAAAGGTGCATTGTTTGGTCTGCCTCGCTCTCGAGACACAATACAGCGTCAGCTTAGCTCACCTAGAACAAGACACAATACACACACGCGCACACATACTGCGGCATTAACTGCATATTTACGATCCGTTGTGTTGTGTTGCACTCGTAGGTACATTGCTAATAATAACCGGCCAGTTGATCTCCACCTTAAGCGATTTGTTTGTACATATAAGGAAGTGGAGTGTGTAATGTGACCGCGTGTTTGAGACGAGTTACAGTTGGAGGGATGGCAATAGTTTGGTGGTGAGGAGGCCCGCTCCCGCCGCGCCGCGCCGCCGGCCAGGGCAGGACCAACACAAATGTCAATAACAGTCTCATGATTGTTGATGCACCGGCAGCGGCGGCGCGCGGCGGCTGCACGGCGACGTCGCTAGCCGCGCTTGCTGCGCGCGCCACCCCGCCCCGCCGCACCTCGTTCTCGCACAGCCTGGCCCGAAGCCGCCGCCACGCCGCCGCCGCGCCGCCGTCGAGCTGGCGCGACAGCGGCGTGCTCGACACTTGATCAGTTACCGTATCATAGTACTTAGTGTAGACGAAATCTCTCAGTGATCGTTGTGAGAGCGCGGCGGCGGCGGCGCGGGCGGGTCGGTGGCGCGGCTGGAAGCAGTGGGCGGCGCTCGTGACCTGCCTAGAATGTGTATCATGTGATTTGGCAGCGCGCGTCCGTGACGTCACGCGCTGGTTATTTGGGTCGCGCGCGCAGCTCGCGGACTCCCTGCGCGGCACACCCTGACTCATAGCGTGCGCCACGCATTCTGGAGGTGGACACCCGGTTATCGCAGATACCACCCAGACGCTACTCGAGCCCCTCCAAAGGGGCTCCTGTCCTTATTCAGTTTGCGACTTGTAAGTGTAGCCGCCGCGCCGAGACGGGTGGCGCGGGGGAGGATGTCTCGCACGGGAACGTAGGCCGGAGCCAAGCCGGGGGATAATGATGTGTACGTCGTTGCGTCGCACACAGGGGGGGTAAACATTTTTTTTGTTTGTGATTGATCAGTCTCTAATAGATTTTGAGCTATAGGAAGTAGTTTGCGATGAATACCTTTTACGTTTAAAAATGCCGAGTTAAATAAATGATAACAAAAATATATTTGTTTTTTATATTTATAAAGTTTTATTTATGTTTAAAACTAAACTTAAATTTGTACTATAACTAATTCGATGATGTGTGCCAGGTTTCTTCTGGTCCTGCTCGCGGTCTGTGAATTCAGAAACCTCTTCTGAATCTGAATCTTAGTCAGACTGAAGGTCAGGTTCAGCAGGAATCAATAATTCAATGGCATTCTTTGTAAAAGGCAATGCTCTTTTTTTTGAGATGTGGTTTTTCTGGGTTTTCTGGGTTCTGGGTAAAGCAATAATCTGTCCAGAACATCACGGCCACATTCCACCCTGACGAGGTTTTGTCTCAGCGGCTTCTTCGGAAAGCAATCCAGTTGGTGACAATTTTTTTTCTATGAAAGTTGCGCCATGAAGGAGGATCCTGTGCATCGTGAGAGTCATACTTGTAGTCGTAGGATGCCATGGATATACCTAAACGTATCTAAAGTTTTGCAGTTTGTATGCAATAATCAGCAAACACAATGCAAATGGACCTTGTGGTCACACCACTTCAAATCACTAGGAAGATTACCTTAAGCTGGTAAATCTATAGTCATCTGCTGCATCTGCATCTAGCTGCATCATTACGAAGGACTGTAGTTTTTCTTCTTTTAGTTCTTTTGCTGGATTCACTAAACGATTCCGATGGTCGACCTGAGCGTCGCTGCGGCACTCTTGAACGATTCCGATGGTCGTACGAAACGATTCCGATGGTCGACCTGAGCGTCGCTGCGGCACTCTTGAACGATTCCGATGGTCGTACGAAACGATTCCGATGGTCTACCTGAGCGTCGCTGCGGCACTCTTGAACGATTCCGATGGTCGTACGAAACGATTCCGATGGTCGACCTGAGCGTCGCTGCGGCACTCTTGAACGATTCCGATGGTCGACCAGCGTCGCTGCGGCACTCTTGAACGATTCCGATGGTCGACCAGCGTCGCTGCGGCACTCTTGAACGATTCCGATGGTCGACCAGCGTCGCTGCGGCACTCTTGAACGATTCCGATGGTCGACCTGAGCGTCGCTGCGGCACTCTTGAACGATTCCGATGGTCGACCTGAGCGTCGCTGCGGCACTCTTGAACGATTCCGATGGTCGACCTGAGCGTCGCTGCGGCACTCTTGAACGATTCCGATGGTCGACCTGAGCGTCGCTGCGGCACTCTTGAACGATTCCGATGGTCGACCAGCGTCGCTGCGGCACTCTTGAACGATTCCGATGGTCGACCAGCGTCGCTGCGGCACTCTTGAACGATTCCGATGGTCGACCAGCGTCGCTGCGGCACTCTTGAACGATTCCGATGGTCGACCAGCGTCTGATTTTATCCATCTCTTTAAGTTCTTTTTTTCATTATTAGAATAGTCTTCGCAAGACAAAAGATAATTTTTCAAAAACTGAATTTTTTCCCCAGAAAAAGGTAAATTTTGCTCTTGCATTTGATCGAACATTGATGTTCGTGTCAGTATTCTTACACCGGACCTACCTACCACACACCAGATGCCCTGAAACTAAATAGTTATAACAGTAGGTACCATAATACAAATCATTCATGTAAATTTTCTTTTATTTAGTATCGGCGCACTATTTTACTATTGACTAGTCGCGGCTGCGGCTGATGTGAACCTATCCCGCGCCGCGCCGCCGCGCCGCACCGCCGCGCCGCACCGCCGCGCCGCGCCGCCGCCGCGCCGCGCCGCCGCCGCCGCGCCGCGATGTTGCCACGCGAACTGAAGCAGCTCGCTCACTTGGACTGCACTGCTCAGATTGCACACTTACCGCCGCGATGTTGCCACGCGAACTGAAGCAGCTCGCTCACTCGGACTGCACTGCTCAGATTGCACACTTACCGCCGCGATGTTGCCACGCGAACTGAAGCAGCTCGCTCACTCGGACTGCACTGCTCAGATTGCACACTTACTTATTGGACATAGACACCTTTTTGATTTCAGGGCATAATAGACCCTTTATAAAAAAAATATTTTTTTATAGAAAGTTTGTGCAATATCATTGCACAATAAATAATATAACAACAACAATAAGCAGTCTTTCGCAAATCGTCATACCACCTAGTCGGTGGGCGTCCTACACTACGTTTGCCGAGTCGCGGTCTCCATTCAAGAACACGTTTACCCCAGTGGTTGTCGGTTCTTCTCGCGATATGGCCAGCCCACTACCACTGCAGCTTGCTAATCCTCAATATAATTGCACAAACAATGGTAATAATAACAGTTACGTTTACACATCTAATTACATCTAATTTTAACTACTTCATTAATTAATTTTAACTACTTCATTAGTAGGTAGTGTGCGTACGTCATTTTGTTAACGCACACATTCAAAGTTAAATGCCACAGAGTTTGGTCTCAGGGCGCATTAACGATTTAAATGTTTAGTACAAACTATCATCGAGTTATATCAATTGCTAATTTTAAGCGGAAATCGAAACGCAACAAAATCCTTTTTAAATCGCACTGAACCATCTTATTTTCCCAATACAAATGTACAGTACGTAGATAGAGTGCATGCATGTTTCATGCGATGGCCAAGTCAATCTATTTTATTTGAAACATAAAAGATTTACATTATTGTTATGGTTACTATAAGATGTTGTTAGATTAGCTAATTACGTAATCACTTCAGTCAGACAGAAGGTCCCTCATGTAGGGAGTTAATAAAGTAACCGACTTGGTACTACGAGTACATGGATCTCACAACTTTTTACGGTAGAAGAACTGACTTGCGAGACTTGGTTATTTTACAAGTTTTGTTTTTGATGGCATATATTTTACCCAAACAACTGTTTATGTATAAAATTTGACTTGTCTAAGTGCTTATTTTGTAAGCCTAAAGAAATAAAATTATTGAATTTTGAATTTCAAAGCTTACCTATTGTGGTCGATTATTCAGGTAATACAATTTACTGAATAATCGAACATTATTTTGGCAAAGTAGGTACGTAGCCAACTCCATGATTGACAATTCAGTGTGACCAGGTACCTACGAGTAGGTACCTGGTCACACGAATTCGTGATAAAATAGTTATTTTGAAACAAGAGTGCTAAGTTGCTTTTTAACCGCGTGCATTTTAATGACCGAGTAAGTGAGTGATTAAAAAATTATAATCCTGATCGTTAGCGAGGGAATCAAAAGAGCACGAGGTAAAAAATCTTTACACTCGAGTGCAACACGTTCATCCCACCACAGCTACAGCGAGGAAAGAGTATTAAAATTTAGCTCGTTGATATCTGAGTGTAAAAACCGTTTGTATCCGCTAGAGGTGAAGTCAATTGAATTTAGATCATACTGCGCACGATATTCTACTTTAAATTTATTTCATTCTCTAGAGTGTAGCGGATAAAAACGGCTTTTACACTCAGATATCAGATATCGAGGAGCAAAAATACTCTTTCCGAGACGGGGAGATGAAAATGGTAATAATTTAACTTAGGTACCTACTTAATAAAGAAAATAATATGCATTCAAAGCCCAAAAACGTTGCCTAAGAGCAATTCGTGGTTTACAAAGACGAGACTCCTGTAAAAGTCACTACTTACCTCTGAAGAATTTGCTGTTGGTCTGAGGGCAGATTACGCAATGTGCCATGTAGAACAAAGTTGTTGCGTTCCAGTGTATTTTGTATGGCACTAAAAATCTATAATAAAATCCCAAAAGTTATTCGAGATTTGTCCAGTAACCAATTTAGTGCAAAACTTATCTTCCAAATTATATAACTAACTAATATTACCGTATTCTTAATTAGACATTGTTCATTCATCATTGAACAACTTAATAAAAAAAATGACTTATTCATCTTCTGTTGACATTAATTTATTAAGAATATAACTTTAAATTGTACTTCATAATTTGACATGTTTGAGATGAATATAAACAAAAATATTATTGCATGCCTACAAATATTATTGCATGCCTACAAATATTATTGCATGCCTACAAATATTATTGCATGCCTACAAATATTATTGCATGCCTACAAATATTATTGCATGCCTACAAATATTATTGCATGCCTACAAATATTATTGCATGCCTACAAATATTATTGCATGCCTACAAATATTATTGCATGCCTACAAATAAAAGAAAAGTATTTTGATTGTTTATTACTATTTTATTTAACAATGTATGTATAATGAAATGTTTGTACGCCTAAGCGGCAGAATCCAGCGATATCTAATATAAGTCCTATGTACTGACTGTAAACTTACCTGATTCACAAACAATAAATGAATTATGGATATATTCCCAACCACCCCATTAACCTCATCAATTGATTGATGAAAACGCAGGAGGTTGCGGCTTCGATTCCCGCCTCGGGACAAATGTTTGTACGATCTGCAGATATTTGATCAGGGTTTTCTGGTCGTTTTCTATGTATTATAAAAGATATCTATCTATGTATTGTATTATGTACCTACCTACGTATATCAGTTATCTAGTACCCATAATACAAGTTCTGCTTAGCTTGGGGCTATAATTATAATGCTGTGTGGACTGTCAAGCATTATTTATTTTGTTACTAGCAGCGCCTCGCGGTTTCACCCGCGTAGTTCCCGTTCCCGTGGGAATTCCGGGATAAAAAGTAGCCTATGTCCTATTCCAGACTATAATCTATCTCTGTACCAAATTTCATTCAGATCCGTTCAGCCGTTCTGGCGTGATAAAGGAACAAACATCCATCCATCCATCCATCTATCTATCCATCCATCCATCCATCTAAACTTTCACGTTTATAATATTAGTGAGATTTATTTAGTTCTAAGGTTTTTATTTATTATAGTACTCTGGGTAATTTCTAAGAAATTAATAAATCCCAAAAATTTACGATCTCGACGGGATTCGAACCCGCACCTTCCCCTTCAGCGCAGGGTTGCTCTTTTTCCAACTAAGCTACGTGATCTTATCTAGTCGACCCGTAAATAACCCGTAAAAATTTATTTAGGTATTCATTATGCGGTAATCGTCTGCAATCGCGCTATCATAATTATAACAATAATTTGGCGTGTCTTAACTAACTAAAAACTGAGTTCAAATTCCTGAATACATGATAAAATGCAGCCCGCAGACAGACGGACGCAGACACAGACAGGCAGATAGACAGACATGCAGACAGGAGGCTTAGTAATAGGATTTATCTATGTTAGGACCATTTGCGTACAAAACTCTTAGATAAATCATCAGTCCACAAAGAATTATTGCTTTTTTTTATTTTTGGGTTCTTTGATCGATAACGAATAAATAAATGTAGCAAGACTATGTGCCCAAAGTTGTTGAACTCTTCAAAATAGGAAATTTATAAAATAAACTATGAATTCAGTAATGGTTGTGCCTACGTTCAGACTATACGCAAGGAAAGCATGTACGTGAACGTGTAACCTAACCTGTACTGGATTCAGTAATGGTTGTGCCTACGTTCAGACTATACGCAAGGAAAGCATGTACGTGAACGTGTAACCTAACCTGTACTGGATTCAGTAATGGTTGTGCCTACGTTCAGACTATACGCAAGGAAAGCATGTACGTGAACGTGTAACCTAACCTGTACTGAATTCAGTAATGGTTGTGCCTACGTTCAGACTATACGCAAGGAAAGCATGTACGTGAACGTGTAACCTAACCTGTACTGGATTCAGTAATGGTTGTGCCTACGTTCAGACTATACGCAAGGAAAGCATGTACGTGAACGTGTAACCTAACCTGTACTGGATTCAGTAATGGTTGTGCCTACGTTCAGACTATACGCAAGGAAAGCATGTACGTGAACGTGTAACCTAACCTGTACTGGATTCAGTAATGGTTGTGCCTACGTTCAGACTATACGCAAGGAAAGCATGTACGTGAACGTGTAACCTAACCTGTACTGGATTCATACATTTTTAAATTTAGACCGTGTTCCAACAACCTTGGGCTCATACTCGTCTTACATTTATTTTTCATAATGGAACAAAGAATCCAAAAATGAGAATGAAAACGAATAAAAAAAATATTCAAAAATTCATTTTTCGACATACTAAAAAACCAATTTTTTTAATGCTTACAATTTTTTTTCCAAATCGACCACGTCCTTTGTACCTACGTCTCGTCTCCTAACATACATATTAATTCTCACGGTTTCAAACTTCCCTTCAGTGGCCCTGGAAAAAACTCACCCGGTATACAGAAAGTGTAACGTCAATCTGATTATATGTTAAAAAGTTAGTCATTTAATTCGGAGTCAAAATATGAATCTCAAACGATTACAACCCCAATTATCGTAGTTCCATGAATATTTAGAGAAATCCTGAAACTCGGGTGAGGGTAACATTTTCCGATGTTACTATAAAAACAGTGTTGTTATTTTCAGACAGGCACGTACTCAAAATTAAAATGTAATAAATTCGACTCCACTAATCTCATTCCGTATTCACTGAAATTGTCACGGCTCTGCGCAAACTGCCTGCGTCAAAACAAATCGCAGACAATTTCGGGTGTCATTTTTGTAAGGTTCTGGGCTGTGGTTCTTTTCTGGGTATCTACGGAGGACGTAGCGGATACCATCAAAGATATCAGCAGACTAAACTTTTAAAAAACAATTGCAAAACACATTTTCTTGCTAAACCGTGTTCTCTAAAAGAAACACTGTTCCTTTGGCACACAAATGGCGGTTAGCGCTACAGTTATCCATAAATAATAATAAAGTATTTAAAATAAACAGTTTGAGAAAATTCCTTGATCTGTGACCCCACCAAAATGACATGACATGACGAAAATATAATGAAACATTGAAATTTTTATAGGAGGGCAGAGCACCGTCCAAATTTTTTTTTTTATATTTTCGTTCCTGAAGATGGCTTCACTATTATTATTTTCTTCATGTCGATCTGTCTGTCAGTTTCTTGGCCGCGAATCACGCCGCCGCCGCCGAAACTACTGAATAGACTCAAATGAAACTTGGCATGATTTGAATGAATAGTATGAGGAACGACATAGAAAGTAACGGAGTAGAGTACCAGCGGTTCCCGCGGGAGAGGGGATCAAGTAACGGAGTAGAGTAGCTGCGGTTCCCGCGGGAGAGGGGATCAAGTAACGGAGTAGAGTAGCTGCGGTTCCCGCGGGAGAGGGGATCAAGTAACGGAGTAGAGTAGCTGCGGTTCCCGCGGGAGAGGGGATCAAGTAACGGAGTAGAGTAGCTGCGGTTCCCGCGGGAGAGGGGATCAAACTCAAACTGTGTACTTAGCTGTAATTCATCAACGCGTTGTACTATTTCATTCATTTTTTTAAGGAAATAAAGCACTGAGTTTCGAGTTTTGACTGCAGGCAAATGCTGGATGCGGCGGCAAGCTGAAGACAGGGTGCTATGGCGCTCATTAGGGGAGGCCTATGTCCAGCAGTGGACTGATATAGGCTGATGATGATGATTCATTTTTTTTATTGAAAACAAAATAGCAAGGTCGTAAAAAATCAGCAAACCTCATTATCACCATCAGCCTATATCAGTCCACTGCTGGACGTAGGCCACCACATGTGAGCGCCATAGCGCCCTGTCTTCAGCTTGCCGCATCCAGCATCTGCCTGCAGTCAAAACTCGAAACTCAGTGCTTTATTTCCTTCAGACCTTACAGGACTCTTGGACACGTCACAAAACTCAGATTACATAAGTAAAACTAGGAAATAAAGTGATCACTTTGATTTTCTTCCACTTCAATCTTTTTAAGGTAAAGTAAAGAAGCGAACAAGAAACCAAAAAAAAAGACCACTTCACAAAAGAAACCTTTACCTTGTTAGAATGTTAGTTTTCGAATTGGAGCAAAACTCGTCCCAAGCTTTTTTATCCTCTAGATAATCTGATATTATATCTATAGTAGGCCTTTTACAAGGCATGCAGCATGTTTACCAATTTGTTTGAATTTATTTATTGTCATTATTTCACAGGCCGTTACCGACATTTTTGCTATCCACTTCCGCCTCCAAAATTTAATGATTTTAGTTCCTAAAACCGATTGCTTCTTGCCCGAGGTTCCGTTTAGCTGCCAGCCCCGTTGACTGTACCACCGAAAAAATTCTTTTTCCCGTGTTGGGTACAGCTACCTGTACCCACCGATGTTTTTATGTGGTTCAATTAACTACCTTACCGTGGTCCGTGGTAAACAATCAACTGTTCTGTAGTACCAACTACCGAAGACCGATTTAATTTCCGATGGTCCAGTCTTCTAGTTGACTGGACCATCGTAAGGGGCCCAATTCTGTTATACAATCGCTTCTCAATGACAATGGTATCGTCGTAGAATCATTTGTGTAATCCTTACATTAATGAAACTCCAGATAGTGCCTGTGGTGCTAAACTCTTATAGAGGATAAAGTAAATTGAATTTAGATCATTGTGCGCACGATGATCTAAATTCAATTTACTTTATCCTCTAGCGGATAAAAACGGCTTTTACACTCGGATATCGAAGAGCAAAAATAGTCTTTCCTCGCTGAGGTGGGATGAAAAGTTACGTGTTACACTCGAGTGCAAAGATTTTTTACCTCGCGCTCTTTTGATAGCACACACTCAGGATTCTAATTTTCGAAATTTTAGAATCCTTTGGTCATCAAAATTGAGCACGCGGTTAAAAAGCAACTTTGCACTCTTGTATAACAAATAACTATTATGAACATACAGCTGTCTGTTCTTATTATAGTGTTTGACACACATTTTCATCGATATCAATGAAAATTTGTGAGTCATAAATTAAAAGGGTTTCAGATTAAGGCTCTAACATCGGATAACCACATTTTTTTTTAAAATCGCGGGGACTGTAAAATTTATATATTTGGATAAATAGAAGACACTTTCACAAATAAAAAATGTCCTTTATCGTAATTTCTTAAGGCGTCAGGTTCCTGAGATATTCACTTTGGAAAAAAATCATAAGAGCAACAGTAATTTTCATCAGTGAATAACAAAAACCTGACAAAAACGAATGAAAATATTATAAAATTATAGTTTTCAACAGTAACTCAATTTATCTTAATTCTCTCTAAATCTTAGTTTGGTACCTCAAAAATAAAAAAGGAACCCGTATAGGATTACTTAGTTGTCCGTCTGTCAACCCTCATTTCTCAGGAACACGTGGAGGTATCGATTTGAAATTAACATCAAATACTCAAGGTAATCTCTTGGAGCCGTGATGCAGCTCAAAATTTTAAGTCAACGCAATGAAATGCAGCCGTTTATGTCCAATTTTTTTGATTTCCAAAGGAATCACTGGCACACAAAACCTAATAAGGGTTCTTCCCTTTGACCTACAATCATGAAACTTGGCAAGAAGCAAGGTCGTATAGCCCAAATAAAGGGAAAAATCGGAAAACTGTAAATTTTTATTCACAGAAAAAATAATGTTTGAGTCTAGCCATGGACGCAAAACCTAATGGGTACTTTCCGTTGACCATGAAATTTGGCAAGAAGCAAGGTCTTATAGCACAAGTTAAGGGAAAAATCCGAAAACTCTAATATTGTAGTCTAATCACAAAAAAACATTTATTTGATTCTCGCCATAGACCAAAACTGTGAACTACTACTACCTATATTATACAGGATTTTTTTTAAAAAGGTTAAAAAGTCGGATTTCTTTTTTTAAGGGCATTCTTCCTGTGTGGGGTATGAACTGAAAGGTTTTCAAAACAGTTTTAGAAGTTCTTGTAGGTTTCATACTTTTTGAAACATTAAAAAAAAATCGAGAAATTTACCCTGTCCTGTCTAGCTTGGAAAGTTATTGAAATCTGGAACCGTTATCATAATAACAATTCTAGGTCAAAATTATACCTTCCTTTCTAATGGCATGGCATTCAATGAGCCTAGCTCTTGAAATAAAAAGAAAAGAATATCAGTTGAGAATAAAATTGTACGTTAGGTACTACACTTGATTGTCAGCAATACCACTAGAAAATATAAAATTGTACGTTAGGTACTACACTTGGTTGTCAGCAATACCACTAGAAAATATAAAATTGTACGTTAGGTACTACACTTGATTGTCAGCAATACCACTAGAAAATATAAAATTGTACGTTAGGTACTACACTTGATTGTCAGCAATACCACTAGAAAATATAAAATTGTACGTTAGGTACTACACTTGATTGTCAGCAATACCACTAGAAAATATAAAATTGTACGTTAGGTACTACACTTGGTTGTCAGCAATACCACTAGAAAATATAAAATTGTACGTTAGGTACTACACTTGGTTGTCAGCAATACCACTAGAAAATATAAAATTGTACGTTAGGTACTACACTTGATTGTCAGCAATACCACTAGAAAATATAAAATTGTACGTTAGGTACTACACTTGATTGTCAGCAATACCACTAGAAAATATAAAATTGTACGTTAGGTACTACACTTGATTGTCAGCAATACCACTAGAAAATATAAAATTGTACGTTAGGTACTACACTTGATTGTCAGCAATACCACTAGAAAATATAAAATTGTACGTTAGGTACTACACTTGATTGTCAGCAATACCACTAGAAAATATAAAATTGTACGTTAGGTACTACACTTGGTTGTCAGCAATACCACTAGAAAATATAAAATTGTACGTTAGGTACTACACTTGGTTGTCAGCAATACCACTAGAAAATATAAAATTGTACGTTAGGTACTACACTTGATTGTCAGCAATACCACTAGAAAATATAAAATTGTACGTTAGGTACTACACTTGATTGTCAGCAATACCACTAGAAAATATAAAATTGTACGTTAGGTACTACACTTGATTGTCAGCAATACCACTAGAAAATATAAAATTGTACGTTAGGTACTACACTTGGTTGTCAGCAATACCACTAGAAAATATAAAATTGTACGTTAGGTACTACACTTGGTTGTCAGCAATACCACTAGAAAATATAAAACCCTTGATTATTACATTTTTAACTACTTGGAACTGTCAAAGGCTGATTGTATTATTGATCATAGCAGTGAACTAACTAGCTTATGTCCGAAGCTTCGCACGCGATTTTTGGTTTAAAAACAAGTCCAGATCACCCGAGCACTCTGCCCATCTGAGGAGGACCGCAGCGATCAGTGCTACCGCTGCGGAGAGGCCGGCCACAAAGCCGGCACCTGCACCGCCAAGCCACGCTGCACCCTGTGCGTGGCGGCGGGTAGGCCTTCGGAGCATCGGTGTGGCGCCAAGACGTGCACTGCACCAGTAAGACGAGGTGTACCAGCGACTAGCGGTGGCCCAAGGGCCACATCGCAGCCCGAGTGCCCGACGCCCCCCGGTGCAGGGGCAGGGCCAGAGACGGTTACCATGGATGTGTCTTAGATGGCCACATACAGATTCCTGCAGACGAACCTTAACCACTGTGCACGGGCCCAGGACCTGCTGGTTCAGAGCCTTGCGCAGTGGCGGATTCACATGGCGGTCGTAGCAGAACCCTACCGGGTCCCGCCATACGGAGGCTGGGTGGGTGATGACGACGGTGTAGTCGCGATCGTCACGCGGACGGCTGCCGGGGCGACGCCGTTGCAGCGGGTGTCGAGGGGGAGCGGGTGGGTTGCCGGAGAAGTGGACGATACGCTTATAATAGCCGTCTACTTCTCCCCTAACGCCCCAATCGCTCGCTTTGGGCAATATCTGCGCGAGTTGGAGACGCTGGTTGCCGGTCGGCGCTCCCGCCACGTACTCGTCGCCGGGGATCTCAACGCCAAATCGGCGATGTGGGGTTCCCCGGTGACAAATGCGCGAGGCAGGGAAGCGGAAGACTGGGCCGTGGCAGGTGGGTTCACGGTGCTTAATCATGGGGGTGTCAACACATGCGTGCGGCGGACGGGCGGCTCGGTTGTAGATGTCGCGTTTGCAACGACAGAACTCGCGCGCCGCATCTCAAATTGGGTGGTCTTGGAGGGGGTGGAAACGCTGTCGGACCACCGGTACGTACGATTTGATGCTGCGGCTCTTTCTGCGGTTCCGGTGGACCCGTGGTGTCCCTTACCGGGTGATCCACCGCGCTGGGCCATCGGTAAGATGGACCGCGGCTTGCTGCTTGAGGCCGCAGAGGTGGAGGCTTGGGCGTCGGGGCCCGTCGCTGGTGTCGGGGAGATGGACATCGCAGCAGAGACCGAGTGGCTCCGTGGGGCGCTAGAGCGCGCCTGCGATGCTGCGATGCCGCGCCTTGGGCCTCATACCCCCAAGCGCCGCGTGTTTTGGTGGTCTGCGGAAATCGCGGCACTGCGGTTTGATGCCGTCCGTGCAAGGCGCGCGTTCACCCGCAGCCGCCGCCGTCATATCAGTCGCCGGGACCTGGAAGAAGAGGACCGCCTATACGCGGCGTATAGGGAGTGCGTTGGGGCGCTATCCTCCGCCATGACAGCGGCCAAAAATGCCTGTTATGAGGAACTATTGAGTTCGCTCGACGCGGATCCTTGGGGCCGCCCGTACCGCATGGTGCGGGACAAGCTAAGGCCGTGGGCGCCGCCGCTCACACAGAGCATGCGGCCGGAGATGATGGACCGGGTGGTCTCTCTCCTGTTCCCGCCCGCGGACGACCTGCTCCCTCCGCCGATGGAGGGGCCGGGTGGGACGGGAGGAGGAGAGGAGACTGACGACGTCGAGGTCCCGGAAGTGACGTCAACGGAGCTGGGCGTGGCACTGCTACGGCTACGAGGTCGCAGAAAGGCCCCCGGGCTAGACGGGGTTCCCGGGCGTGCGCTGATTGTGGCACTCGACCCTCTCGAGGAGAGGTATAGGGCGCTGCTTAATGCGTGCCTTGTGCAGGGCCACTTTCCTCGCCAGTGGAAGGCTGGGAAACTGGTCCTGCTGAAAAAGATAGGTAGACCGGAGGACTCCCCGTCCGCCTACCGACCGCTTGTCCTTTTGGATGAGGTGGGCAAGCTCTTCGAGCGCATCGTGGTCGCCCGTCTTGTGCGACACATGGAAGGAGTGGGACCGAACCTCGCCGACGCCCAGTACGGGTTTCGGCGTGCCCGATCCACTATAGATGCGGTCCGTAGAGTGAAGGGGATGGCAGAGGAGGCGATGGCTGACCGGGGGGTGTTACTGGCAGTTTCGCTAGACATAGCGAATGCTTTTAACACCCTCCCTTGGGCTTGTATTGAGGAGGCCCTCCGGTACCACGGGTTTCCGGGGTACCTGCGCCGCATCATTGGCGCCTATCTCTCCGAGAGAGAGGTCCGGTATCCGGCGCGGGAGGCGTGGGATGCCAAACCCATGACGCGCGGTGTTCCGCAGGGTTCGGTCCTCGGACCCACGCTGTGGAACATCGGGTACGATTGGGTGTTGCGGGGAGAGTTGCCAGATGGTGTCAATGTGACCTGCTACGCGGATGACACGCTGGTCACTGCTTGCGGTGCTGACTTCTGCGACGCGGCCGAGCGCGTGACTGCGGGAGTGGAGGTTGTGCTGGAGCGCATACGGCGACTGGGCCTGGAGGTGGCTCTGCCAAAGTGTGAGGCTCTGTGTTTCCGCGGGCGGCGGAGGAGACCGCCGGGCGGTGCTCGTGTGATGGTGGGTGGGGTATGGATCGATGTCGGGTCAGCAATGCGCTACCTTGGCATCGTCCTCGACCCCCGCCTAACATTTTGCGAGCACTTCCGGCGGCTCGTGCCGCGACTCGTGGCGACGTGCGGCGCCCTCGGCCGCCTGCTGCCAAATGTTGGTGGACCGAACGCGGCGTGTAGGCGGCTCTATGTGCAGGTAGTGCGGTCGATGGCACTTTATGGGGCACCCGTGTGGGAGGACGCCTTGGGACGAGTAAACAAGGCTCTCCTACATCGGCCACAGAGGGTTATGTGCCTCAGGGTAGTGCGCGGGTACCGCACCGTCTCTTTCGAGGCGGCGTGTGTGCTCGCCGGTTGCCTGCCCTGGGAGTTGGACGCCCGTGCGCTCACCGAGGTCTACGACCGCATTGTAGTGCACCGGACAACGGGGGAGCCGCTGCCGAGGGAGGGGATACTACGCTGGCGCATGCGAATGCGTAAGCGTCTCCTTGTTCGGTGGTTACAAGCGCTCGCGGAGCCCACCGCTGGAAAAGATACCATCGAAGCGGTGCGGCCGGTTCTCGAGCGTTGGGTGACGAGGGGGCACGGAGTTCTCTCCTTCCACCTTACGCAGATCCTTTCTGGGCATGGGTGCTTCGGAAGGTATCTGTGGAGGGTGGCGCGGGCGGAACCCACGCCAGAGTGCCATCATTGTGGGTGCGCCGAAGATACGGCGCGCCACACGTTGGTGGAGTGCACGGCGTGGGCGGTGGAGAGGGCGACTTTGGTCGCAGTGGTCGGGGAGGACTTGTCGCTGCCGACCATTGTACAGGCCATGGTCGACAGCGAGAGGGCGTGGGACGCCGTCTCTGCCTTTGCGGACGCGGTGATGACCGCCAAAGAAGAGGCGGAGCGTATTCGTGAGCGTGACCCGGAGGCGCGACGCGGGGGGAGGCGTGCGAACAGGCGGCATACGGCGGTTGCCGGGCGCCGGGCGGCGGACAGCCGCCGTCTGCCGCCCTGAGAGTGGTCTTCGAGCGCGAGGCATAGGTGAGGCCTCGGGTTCGAAGAGAGTGGAGAGGGAGGGAGCATGTATAGTCTTTTCCTTTTTTTATGTTGTGTCTGTTGCAGGCAAGTGGCTGCAACTGGTGGGCTGGCGCAAGCGTAAGCGTGTGGCCATGAGGCGCGCCTCGCTGGCGAGGCGCGCCTCATGGCCACGCACATCTAAATGTTGTCCGCGGGAGGCGGCGGGGATGGACAGTGCCGATCAACAATAGGCTGTCGGTGCTGTGGGCACATAGTGAGCGGGCTGGAGGTGTACTAGGCCGCGCGCCCCTGTGCGGCCGAGTACACTCCTAGGAGCCTGTAGGATTTGGGTGCTAGTGAGTAGCACTCGAACTCGGAGAGATCTTCGGGCGCGAGGCCTGGGGAAAGGCCTCTGTCGCTCGAAGAGGAGAGGGTTAGCTGCCGTGTTGAGTGCCCCGACACGACGGCGCCATGAGGAGGAATAGATGTGACGACGTATGAGTGGGCCATGAAGCCATAAGGTTTTATGATAATGAAAGGTGATGGATGGCACGAGACACGCGGGACGCAACCTGCGGTACTCGTGCACAGGTGTGGGACATGCGGGACAGTGATGCGCGCGCTTGCTTTAGCTGAGTGTGCGCGGCACTGTGCCCGTGTGACTAGAATGAATGTATGTATGTATGAACATGTTTGAGTGAGAGTGTGAGTATATGTGTGTGTAAATGCGAGACCCACACCTGATAGTATGGGGCGACGGATTTGCCCATCCGGACATGCCCATCCGGACACAGAGGTCGACAGTCGTGGTTACAACGTCTGTCCTGTCTGTGTCCTAATCGGGGGGAGGAAAGGTGACGGATGAACGGGGTCGGCGAGTGTGTAGAACGGTGGGCTCGCCGGCCATGTATGGGAGGAAGAGGGGACGCCAGTCGATCCGCGGTAGGTTATAATGTTCCCGTGGTTCGACAAAAATGGCGAGAGAGGGTTACCGGAGAGGTTTTAGTGGGTATTACGTCCTTCTCAGGGCGTCGAGTCCCACATAATTCTGGTCCCCCCCAGACCAGTCTATTCGTAAACGAATTTCCTCGCCGCATAAAAAAAAAAAAAAAAAAAAAAGGGGAAAACACTTGATTGTCAGCAATACCACTAGAAAATATAAAATTGTACGTTAGGTACTACACTTGATTGTCAGCAATACCACTAGAAAATATAAAACCCTTGATTATTACATTTTTAACTACTTGGAACTGTCAAAGGCTGATTGTATTATTGATCATAGCAGTGAACTAACTAGCTTATGTCCGAAGCTTCGCACGCGATTTTTGGTTTAAAAACAAGTTCAGATCTTTATAATGTGCAAAACTTCGGGCATCGATCCATTTAGTAGTTTTGACGTTTAGGTACTTTGGCCAAACCTCTTTACAACATTGCACGGCACAAATCACAAACATTTGCCATTATAACTCATCCTCGTACATATAATATTCGTAGGAAGGTAATAACTAAAATAATACGTCTATTATGCCGGTATATTGGAAAAGACGATCAATAAGATCGCATGACAGCGTTCTTTGTTAGTAAAGTATCTAGTGTATAATTTACACCCCATCCTCACCCCACACTGCAGTAATTATTTAAAATTATTGAGAATTTGACTTTCCAATGTAATAGTTATAAGGCAGCCGCCTTGTCATTGTACACATTGTATCAATGCGCAGGGCCAAGACATTGGGCCCACGTGTAGAGACAATCAATAAAAACAACTAAGCTTTAGGTTTTGTCGGTGCGGAACTGGGCGATATCTGGTCAAGCATTAACATAATTGATCAATCATCTATGGAGTAAAAGGCTATCTTGATAATATTTCGTTCTAATGTCAAAAATGACAGCTAATGTCAAAAATGTCAGCCAATGATAAAAATTACAGCGAATGTCAAAATTGACAGCTAATTTCAAGAATGACAGCTTATGTCAAAAATTACAGCTAATTAAATTACATTAAGAAATTACAATGGAAATTTACGATATTTAGGATATTGTTGGCCTGCATCGTCATCATGGTCATCATAAACATTTTGGTGAGTTTCAGTTCAGATCAAATGAAAAAAACAACGATAATTGACTAAAAATATTATGTATTTAACCAAATTTAAGAAATTTAGTAAAAATTCAATGTGATAGAAAGTCATACCCAGCTGTGGGTGATAATTATATTTTTGACATTGGCTGTCATTCTTGACATTAGCTGTCATTCTTGACATTAGCTGTCATTCTTGACATTTGTTGCTATCATTTTTTACATTGGCTTTCATTCTTGACATTAGCTGTCATTCTTGACATTTGTTGCTATCATTTTTTACATTGGCTTTCATTCTTGACATTAGCTGTCATTCTTGACATTTGTTGCTATCATTTTTTACATTAGTTGCTCTCATTCTTGGCATTCTATGTCATTCTTGACTTTTTTTGCTGCCATTTTTTACATTGGCCGTCGTTTTTGACATTCGCTGTCATTTTTGTCTTTCATTTTTAGGGTTCCGTACCCAAAGGGTAAAACCCTATTACTAAGACTCCGCTGTCCATCTGTCCGTATATCCGTCTGTCCATCTGTCCGTCTGTCACCAGGCCGGTTCTCATGAACCGTGATAGTGAGACCGTTGAAATTTTCACAGATGATGTACTAAAAAATAGAATAAAATAAATATTTAAGGGGGCTCCCTTAAAACAAACATGATTTTTTGCCGTTTTTGTAGATAATGGTACCTTAGCCTTAACCCTTAGTGCGTGAGTCCGACTCGCACTTGGCCGGTTTTATTTATATTGCCGCGGCAGTAAGAGATTTCACGTCCATCTTTATCAAAACGCCAATGCAGAATGACGGATCTTGTTTCAATTGAACTTTAGTGGATCATGACAAAAACGACGGACAGGAGCTGGTCGCACGCTGTCGAGAACTTACGAAATAGCACTTTGTGATAAATCTTTAATTATTAAAAACTTACTATTATAAATAAGTCAAAACTAGTAAGAGTCAGTTTTGGCAATATTTTGTTATTTTAATGGGTCTTTCACCAGCTGATAGCTGATGGTAAAGATAGGTAAATTTATTAGAATAATATTGAATAATAAATAAGGGTTCCGTGCAAACAAACTCTTACATAATATTATGTATTCTAGTAGAGCGCATCCGCGGGCACCGCTAGTGGGAGGCCGGGTTGAGACTGCGAGGAGCGGAGCGGGAGACAATGGTCGCGCGTCCAGCGGCCCCGCGCGCGTGCGACGCTATTAATAACTGCGCTCCCACTATAAATGTCACGGTTCTAAATCCGAATGTAAATCATACCGACACAATAACAAGCGGAACGCCACAACACTCGGTGCGCTGCTCTGTCGGCTGGAGGCGAGCGCTTGAGGGGCTGGGTGCGCTCGTGGGCACGAGGCACGGGGCAGTTCTGCAGGCACGGTGGCGGAGGCACACACCGCGGTACCGCCGCCGCGGCGCCGCCGCGCCGCCGCCGCGCCGCATTGCGCTGAGTCGTCGCGTCGCACAGTAACAATTACATCAATGTAATACCTACCATTCATCAAGTTAGTTATTTTATTTTCTCTGCTCTAAGCCTTAACTATCATTAGGGCATAAACGTGATTTGATTGCATGGGAAGCAACATTCAAACAGAAATAGTGGGAGAAACCCTCCCAGTTCGTTCTGGGGATAGAGTTCCTAACCCTCCCGGAATGCCCGGGAGACTCCGGTAATAATTAATAATAATAATTTATTTCAGACTATAGAATTGTGAACCTCCCAAGCTCCCAGGAAGCAATGATATCTCCGGCTTTTCTAGCCTAGCTCCTTGCCATCTGGATTAAAATATTCTACTTAGAGCGAATTCTAAGAGAAGCGCGAGCTGCGGTATACTTAAAAAAAAAACTGCGGCGCGCTCCGCTCACCGTTTGTTTGGTTGTTTTTTTTTTCATCAACTTTTCTGTCGATTTGCTGAAAAATCTCAAAGCTTTTCGCACGCTTGCTCGGTTGCCGTTACTATCTTTTCCTTTTAGTTTTGTGGCCCACTGCCGGATAAAAACGCAAAAATTTCGCGAAACCCCGCGAAACCAATCTGGGCAACTCTGAACCAAACACATGAAAATTTTTACGGCTCGTTCCGCTCACCGTCATTTTTCTTGCTTTTCTTCTGGTTTTGCTATTATTTTTTATTTATTTATTAGGTACCTAACCTACCTCTTACTAGTTTTTTTTAATTTACTGGCTCACAATAGATAAGAATGGAAGGTGGAAAGGGAGGCCTGCAGTGGGATAGTACAGGCTCTTAATAATAATAATAATAACTTTTTAACTGGTTTGCATCTTCGTGCCCGAGGTTCCGAAGTTTCGAAGACCGAAGACGACCCTGGTACGAATCTACTTAAGCTACACTTTGCTCTAGTAAGTAGTAAGGCGCCTAGGTATAAAGTTGCACAACATTATTAGATATTTGAGATTTTCTAGGTATATCAAAAAATGAGTAATTTTAATCTCGTTTTTTTTTACCTAAAATAGTCATATTTGTAATCAAAATCACCTGATTACGCTTTGTTATGTTGTCACTGACTAGGATGAAAACAATTTGGAATTTATTTTTAATGACGTCAAATATAGCCTATTAGATATTACTTTTGGTTAATAAACGAGAGTATCTTGCATAAATATATTTATACACAGGTGAACAAGTTTCTGTGCAGTGAACAACATGGATCCGCAGAGCATGCGTTCCGCCAATACAAACTTGTTGACCCTCGTGAACACTTTCATGGCTCTTGACGCACTCGTTTATCCGTAGCTCCGTGTAGCGGCGCGGGCGGTGCCCGAGACTGGCCAGTAAATACCAGCTGTGGCAAGTCCCAGCTGTGGCATCGTGTGCTACTAGCCTGATGTATGCGGATGACTTAAAATACTACCTAGAGATTAGATCTGAAGCAGAATTTCGGGCCCTGCAGTGAGGCTGCAGCACAATGTCGACGCCATCTTCGAGTGGAGCGTCGTTAACAAAATGGAATTCAATCCGAGTAAATGTTACGTTATATCTTTTCGCCAAATGTTGCCAATTCACTCTCAATTCACCACGAGATATAAGGGTGTCACCCTTATCTGATGAATTTATGACATTGCATGAGAACATGATTCCCATCACTTAAGGGACATTTTCCGAATGCAGCAAAGTAAGACCTGACTTGGTCTTTATTGTCCTTAGCTAAGATCGACTTTTTATTGTAGTTCGGTTTTTGTAGTTCATTGTTAGTTGATTTTTTATTATAGCTCGTATTTCCAGCTTGTTTCTGGGAATTGTTTGTGTCTTTTTGTCTGTTTTTAACTGTTTCTAAGGCCATGAATTGGTTTTCCAGAAAAGTTAGGAATTCATTTAAGTTAGGTAAATCTCTGTTAGTAATCACGCAGTAATCGCTGTAAGTAGCAGCATCCAATTTTTGTGACATGTAGAACACAATCATTGGGCCCCAGCTCGTGATTTCAACCTCCATGTTAGCAAGTCCGTTTAGGCTTTCAGTTATGACATCGTGTATTTTCTTGATGCTATCCGCAGTAGGATTTTGCATGATTGGAAGCTGTTGCATCGCATTCATGTATGAAGTAAATTGAAGACGGCGGTTGTCAAACCGATGGTTCAATATCTCCCAGCACGAGTCGTAATTTTCGGCACTAACGGCGAGATGTTGTACTAGGCGTTCCGCTTTACCTTTTAGTTTAGTTTTGAGGTGTTGCATTTTTTCTGCCTTAGAGATAGTAGGGTTTTTGTGGATTGTTTCCATGAAGAGATTTTTGAATGAAATCCAGCGAGCGTAGTCTCCGTTGAAATCTGGTATCTCAATTTTTGGAGCTGATTTTTCGTAGTGTTTGTTTGACCATATTTTACCATTTAGTTTTTTCTTTAGTACATCGTATTTAGTCTCGATTTTTTCGAATTTAGTAGAGTAGTTTTCACTATAATTCGTTCCCATCAGGACTTCTTCGAGTTGCCAGTGTAGCTTGTCGATAGAGTCCCATTTTCCCTTCAAGATGGAGAGGTGATCTTCAAACTCCCATTTTTCTGTTATAAGTTCGATTGTAATTTTTGACATAGCTCGTTCCATAGCCTTGAAGTTACATTCTTGGCGCTGCAATAACTTTCTTATTTGGTCATCCACCTCCGAGGTATTGTTGTAAACAGGGATGGTCGTAGGGTAGTCTTCCAGCATCCCTGACAGATCGAAATCAATATTCGATGATTCTTCTACATCTTGGTCTTCGAGTGAACTCAAAAGTTCAATCATGCTTGCTTTAGTGACATCATAGAGTTCTTTAGTTTTCCCATAAACGTCGCTAGTAAAGTAGCTACATTGGCTTTTATTCTCAATGTTTTGAACAAGAAGTTCATTTCTCGTGTCAAAATCATGCCAATATTCTTGAAGTGTTTGAATCCGCTTGTTTACGTATTCTACAGTTTTTCTGGAACTGCTATCCTTTTTGTAGTTAGAGCATAATCGTTTTATTAATTCAAAACAAGTTGCTTGTTTGGACAGTTCATCCATTTTTGTAGTTTAGTTATTCCTAAGATAGTTCAATAGTAAATAGCTAGTTAGTAGTTGTAGACAGGTAGTAACCCAGTGGAAGTTTCCAGTATTGTGATTCAGGTCAAGACACGAGGACAGGGCAGTACCTAGTTCTTCTTCAAGTTTCTTCAGATTCTCGTAGCTTACGGCGATTCCAAAAGTACTTTAATGTCCTTACCTTGAAGTCTTCAGTGCGTATGCGACTCGTCGCCACGAAATATGCGCCTTCTCAACAAACCTGGTGAGACCCGCTGGTGGGAGGCCAAGCCGCCGATTCGCAATCGCGGGTTCCAAGTCACAAAACACACCAAAAAAACAAGTTAGGCCGAAGGACCAAATGTACGGACGTGTCGTACATTTGAAGTAAAGTTAAGTAGTTAAGAGTGCAAAGTCAAATCACTGATCACTTTTCAAAAGTTTATTGAATGAATACACGTAAAAACACAGATAGCAAGTAAACGATCCATCAGACGTTTTTATCGCGTCGCGGTCAGTAGAGCACTAGTTGTAAGGGCGTAAAATGCCGATTCAGTCAAATTAGATATATGGTACGTCTCCGTACAATGACCACATCCGTTCTTTGGCCAAGGAGTCGTTCAGGCGTCTTGGATTCGTCCTCAGAAATGCCCGTGATTTCGAGAACGATCATGTTGTTCGACTGGTTTTTTCGGCACTTGTAAGGAGCAAATTGGAGAGCAGCGCGTGTGTGTGGATGTGTGGAACCCACACGACGTAAAGGTAACTTATACCCTCATGCTTGAGAAACTGCAGAAAACATTCTTGCGGTTCCGCTACATCCGATGCTTTGGTTACTACCCTTGCCTTTATCCCACCAAGTTCTTGTTGGGATGCTTGGGCTATAACTCGCATGAGGTGCGGCGTGCTTATGACCAAATAACCACAATCTGCAACATCCTCCACGGAAGAATTGACGCTACAGATTTGAGTGATCAACTCTACGTCCCGAACAACTACTGCCGGGGTCGGAAACATGGTTGCTGGCTGTGCCGCAGTCTCGTACGGCGCGGTCATAATTAATTTTTGGAACGAAGTTCCTTATCGCGCGTTGCGAAAGGGAGCTAGACCGAAACTCGTAAGTCTATGGTAAATGCGACCCCAGAAACTCCTAAGTCTATGGTATGTAACGACACTTACGTTTTGCTATTGTTAGATACGACATTATCACAAAGGAATAAGGTTCAAATTGAAACACCGCATATTTCAGAATTGCATAGATTAGGTAATAGTATAATAGTCGCGCCCGCGCTCGAGAGATACCACAGAATACGCTTCCAACAACCACCACAAGAGGTGGGATAACGACTGACATTGTTGATGCACGGACGAAGGAAATCACCCTTCCGTGGTTAGTATGTCAAAACTTCGTACATAATTGTACGAGGTTGGTTGTGTCCTCGTACCTCGTACGGAAGACCACAAATCTCGTATTGTACGAGGAACCTCGTACGGTTGGCAACCTTTTCTGTCTGTCTCTCTCTCTCTCTCTCTTATAGAAAGCAAGCCAGTTATATTCGTTTCGTCTTTCTATTTCGCATTGAACAGGTTAATACAGGAATACAGGTTTTTTGTACATAACATAACATAAGCCGTGCTGTGACACCCCCACGACCCCAGCCCCCTTGAACCCCCTCCCCCAACACAAAAATCTGATATGGGTATCGATTTCGACTAACTTGGGGGTGAGGATTCCGAATTTGATGACGGCAGGGGTGTGTGGATACAAACAAGGCGAGCGAAGCGAGCCTTGCTGCGTGACAACACGAGCGGGCGATGCGGCCACCATAACAAAGCAAGGCGAGCGAAGCGAGCCGCGCTTCGTGTTCGGTGAGTGAAGCGAACCGCAATACGACACCTATCGCACTGCAAGGCGAGCGAAGCGAGCCGCGCTTCGTGTTCGCAACCTGTTGGCGTGGGTCGGATTGCAGTGAGCGGAGCAAACCGCAATACGACACCTATACTGCAAGGCGAGCGAAAGGCGACCACACTGCAAGGCGAGCGAAGCGAGCCTTGCTGTGTGACAGCACAAGCGCTTCGCTCACCGCAATACGACCCCGTTAACACAGCAAGGCGAGCGAAGCGAGCCGCGCTTCGTGTTCGCACCCACCCACTTATATGGGTATGGATTTCGAGTAACTCTAACTCGTAGATTACGAAAAAGATGTCCATTTCCAAATCCAAGATGGCTGACATTTTTTAATCGCAAAAATCACTCATGGGTTTCCTTTTCGACTAATTCAGATACGTAGATTACGAAAAAGATGTCCATTTTCAAATCCAAGATGGCGTCGTTTTCGACTAACTCGGACACGTAGATTACGAAAAAGATGTCCAAAATGGCTGACATTTATTAATCGCAAACTTTCTTGGATATCGATTTCGAACAAATCGTGCGTGTAGGTTACGACAAGGGGAACACAATTAAAAAGTGAACAATCTAAACACCGCTCGCGAGCTGCTTGCAGCTCGCGCATATGTAAAAATCTAGTTACATTATATTTGTTAATAATAAAAAAAGTTTTTATTATAACTTAAAAAAAAATACAATTCCTTCACTAATTAATCGAAAGGAACTTCGTTCCATCCGGGTGTCCCTTGACGCCTCTCAAGTTTTTTTAATTCAATGTATTTTATGTAACTTACGATGTACCTAACTTTGTTTTCTTTTAATTACGTAATTGGTTTTATTAACCGTTTTATTGAATTAATTAATGCTACAAAGGCCTGCACGACGGCACGCCACCACCCCGCCTGCCGTCGGACAGCGTGCGACTCGCACAGGCGGGGCGACGCGCCGCGCCGTCGGCGTCGGAGACCGTGAGTGGAACCCGCGCCCCACCGCACCGCCGCCGCCGGCCGTCGGAGAGCAGCCGAGATGCGTGGCATGCGCGTGACCTCTTATCGATTAATTAATTTCAACGTCGACTCAACATACTTATTTTGGCTAAACAAACACATCAAAAATAGATTTATTTCGGTAAAGGCGATCGTTTCCCGGCTGTTTGTTCTTTGTGGGATCGCGGAGTGCGCGCGGTGCACTCATCTCCGCGCGCGCCCAAAGCGCCGCCGCGCAGCGCTCGCTGAGCGTGTATAATCACGAGCATCGTAAACTTACTCGAAATGCTCCGGAGGCAATAACATTGTGTAAAATCAATCAGCTTAGTGATTTCTGGCGCCCTGCCAGCGACGGGAGCGCTGCACCGTGGCGCGGCGAGCACTAAGTCTGCGGCTGCGGCCCGACCGCGAACCGAAGCCAGGTACATCACATCCACGCGCTTAGCAACTATCAATTAAAACTAATCATAGGTAGGTATGTACTTAGCGAATTATATGTTAAAGACGTTTTAAAACGGAAGCACGCGTCGCGCGCCGCCGCCGCCCGTCCAATGTGCGCGCGCACCAATGGCGATCGCCGCGCAGCGGGTCTGGCAGCTGCAGGACCGGCCGAGCACAGGTCAGGTCGTGGGCCTGTAAGGAACCTTCCTACCTACATTTTTTGACAATACAAATTTCAGTAAGAGGGGGAGGCGGGGGCCGGGGGGGGGGGGCCAAGAGTGGTCGCGTGCTACAATCTTATTGCATTCCATACAAACTCAGGCACAACACAGATAGGTACTCAATCTAGTAGGTACTTACAATCTCTCCGTCGACGGAAAGCTGAATGTATCTCACCTGAAAAAATGAAAACGTCGTCGTTAGAAAAGTGAGATCGTCGCTCGCTACGCTCTCCACTCTATACAAGTCGCAGGAGCGGGGCGAGGCGGCGGCGGGGCGGCGGCGCAGAATCATTCACGTTAGTTTGGATAGTGGCAATATAGCAAGATACATTACAATATAGCAAGGTGCATTACAATATAGCAAAGTGCATGACAATATAGCAAGGTACATTACATATTGAACGACACATACACACACACAATATTTAAGAAGTACTACGTGATCGGTCGATCGGTAAAACTTAGCATATTAATAGGTAGGTACCTACAACTAAACTGATAGATCATCGGGCAATCAACAGCTTCTTCGACTTATTTTGACGTTTTATGGCGGTTTAAACTTTTATGTAAAAGGTAAAATCGAATCGTCCGATATCTTTTGGAAGATTACTAGCCTCCGCCCTGCAGTGCAATGAAGTTCTAGGATGGGCGTAGAAAAAACAAAGAGCCATTTGAATGTAACTTGAACCGAATACTCTATTGTCGTGGACTCCTTCATACGGAGCCGGGCGGCGGCAGGCGGCGGCAGGCGGCGGCGCGGGCGCACACTACTGGTAAAAGTCTTTGAAATGAGTGACTTAGGTGTTAACACAGAAAACGCTCGAGGGTAGTTCTGTGCTGTAGTTTCTATCTAAACCACTTCTAGAAAATTTACAAAAAAATTATAGTAGAAGAGCCCAAGCGGGGATTTTGGGATTAAATCGAGCGCGATTAGTAAAAAAACCGATCGTTAGAAAAACTCGAGCGTGTCAGATTAGCGGTAGTAAGTTATTTACATGCAAAATGTGTGCATTTAAATAATCTGACAGCAGTTTCTGAGACTGCGAGTGCGGGGCGCGACAGCCTGCCCCACGGGCTCCTGATTACAGCCCGCGTGGCCCCCTGAGGCCTCGCAGCCGTCCGTCTAGGATAGGTGCTCGTGAGTCACAGGCGACCGACTGCGCGCCACTAGTGCACATCTACTGATCATAATGGTGAGGTTAGTGAATGTTAGTAACAGTGTACTGGTAGGTAGGTACTGGTATGGGCATGCGGGGAGTTACTACGTAGCTAATAATTACATAAATATACCAGAACGTTCCAATACCTGAGATCAGGCTATGACCTGAAAAGAAGAAAATTACATGATGAGCTTCAAATCGTTCAGTCAAACAGAGCCGGGGCCATGGGCCGAGGTCATGGGCCGGGCCCGAGGGCCTGCAGCCTTCACAAGGATCGATAGCTAGTGGGACACAATCATCAATGATTATGTTTATTTCAGGATATCTAGCTCGCATTTCACTTTTTCATATGAATTCGCTTACACTCGTTTGAACCCAAATTAGGGGTTGGTTTTACGACTGTGGTAAACCCTGATCAGGGCTTAGTCGTGCGAGTCTACCGTAGTCGTTAAACCGAGCCCTGATCTGCCTCCAAACAAGTGTAGGAATTAACGTTCAACTATTCTATAGGAAACACTTGTTTGAACCAACTTTTTGGGATGTTTGCAACCCAGGGGTAAAAAATAAGCACTTAGACAACTTTTTTAAATTTGACACTACAAATTATTTTCAAATTAGAAATGGTGTTATTGATTCCCTTCATTTAAATTTTTGTCCGCTCGTGTAAGAACTGATATTTTGTGCATAATGTTATATTCAGCGCCATAGAAATGTTGCCTATTTTGTGTGGCCTGGTCCGCTTCAGTCAGCTTCTACTTTCTATCATTCCAAATATCGCAACAAATAGCACAAACATTTTATAAAATACAAATAATGTGCCAGGTCACTTGGCCCACCACCGCCAAAAATCTAACGAGCGCGCACTAAATTGACGCGATTCAATCCGCTCGCCAAAAACGTTTTGTTCTTTCTGACTACGGTCCAGAGCATGGCCCTCGCTTGAGGTCAGGTCCAGAGCATGGCCCTCGCCTGAGGTCAGGTCCAGAGCATGGCCCTCGCTTGAGGTCAATTGGACACATTTGATAAAAAATAAAAATAAAATCTAAGGATAACCAATACATGTCAGGACTGCTCCGCTCGTTGAAATCATTTGTATGCATGTATCTTGCCTCATTAGTCAGTCAGCTAAACACTGTAAAAAAGTCTAACTAAACCACAAATATTCGCGGCTCGCTCCGTTCGCCGTTAATATATTGCCATTGACATAATATATGGGGGTAAACTTAGTTCAATTACCATGCTTATTCTCAAGAAAGAAGAAGATTGCTGTATTTATGGATGAAGTATCTAACTGTTTAGAGGTAACTGCGATTTTTTAGAGGAAATTTTATGGAATCGTGTTTTTGAAATAATGACGTCTAGATAGAGTAAGTCCTGAACTTTTCCTTAAATAATAAGTTTAAAAGTTAAATATTTAGTAGTTTGAAAGATATGGAGGTCCGGGTTGTATTATACGACTCTTTGTCCTGACTGATATGATAGACAAGCGACAGCCCAAACCACTTACTTATCGTAGACTTACCAACTTGCAGGGTGTGTAGTAAGTTTTGACAAGTGATCACCAAGAAAGGACTTTACCAAATTCGCAAGAGTATCAAAATAGGGGAAGAAATAAAAAAAATGCTCTGTATTGCAGTAGGTAGCAGATAACAATCAAACTTCAAAATTGAACATGTAGGTAGATTCGATTTCCCATTACCAAACGATCACACGAGCAAACTAATACAGAACTGTACTGCGGACTCGGATTAACTAAACTTAAGTTAGTACTTACTTCTGGTAAGTAGCTACCAAAGTTGAACAAAATATTTTTAAACGATAAGAAATTATTGGTTCCCTTTGTTTTTTGTGCTTAGGCGTTTTCAATATTAATTAAGTTATGTTTTCGGAGAAGGACCGCATTGTTTATTTATGATGATTTTGCATTAAAGCGACTGAGGCGCGGGCGCAGCAACCAGCCTACGAGTCAACAGGCTGCATGCGGCGACGGCAGTAGCGAGCGAGTCGACTTACAAATACTTAGGGAAAGCTTGCGAGGGTAGATGGAAGCGGCTATTTGAAAGGTCGCGCATCAGATTCAGACACGGTAGTATTCACGCGAAGGGACGCGATCACGCGACGCGACGGACGGGGTGCGGGCCGCGCGGGCACGTCGCGCGCAACCCCCCGCGCGCAGTCTCCTGCCGCGGGGCAGGGGCCATACGGCGGCGGAATACTGATGAACCCACGGAATGGTGGCAGCTCGGTCGCGACCTCTCGCTAATGTACTCTACTTCGAGTCGCCGCTGACTGCTCGGCTGCAGCTCCGATCAATTCACCGGAATTGGCACCTTCTTTCGTTTACAGATAGTGGAAGGTACAATACCACAGTAGGTTAAGTACACTCGGCACACGCTCGCTCGGACTCCCCCAGGGGCTCCGAGGTGGCGTGGCGTCTCTCCTCTCTCTCGCACTCTACAACTGAGATGAAGAGCTCTTGTCAGCTAATTCGAGATTTAATTTGTTTTTTTTTTATAATACGAACCGCTTATAGTACCCACCGCTTAAACGGTGGCTGAGGTTAGAGGCACCGTTCATTCTGGAGAAGGAGAAAGTAATCAATATGTTTATTGTTGTCATCACATCAGGTGATTATTTATAAGCACGTATCACAATGTGAACCCTGTTGGGCGTAAACCACTAGTAACTAGTGGAAGGCAGACCGAGGTTGTTTTTGTTAAAAATAGTTAGGTACCGAGGTACCTATGTATTACTTACTTGCCCAGTTTAAGTAAATAAAATATTATAAAATCGGTAAATGAAACAATTCAGATGCGATGCGTCAAGCTCAAAGCGCAAAATCATGACGCTATGGCGCTCATAGGCCTCTATGTCCAGCAGTGGACTAACATAGGCTGATGATGAAATAAAACAGTTGATGATTTCCATAGGACTAAGGCAACACGTATTGTACGAACCATGTAGGTAGTTGACCTGAGACTTTATCTTATTTTATTTAGTGAGCTTGTTCTTTGCATGGGGAATAATCTATTATCTAGTTGAAAAATAATCTATTATCTAGATAAAAATTATAAACTTTAACACACTCTTGGCAGACTTTTTATGCTTAGAACACTCGATCAAGCTCTGCTTTTGACAAAATAAACAATCAAAATCATCCGTTAGGGAGCTACGATGCCGCAACAACCCACAGACAGATACACACACATACACATAGATCCACCCGTCAAACTTGTAACAACCCTTTTTGTGAAAAGTTACTTTAGATATTATTAAAACGTTTTTTTCTATTTTTTTAATAATCTTTTATTATTCTAGAGGTGAAAGAATTTTTCAAATCGGTCCAGTAGTTACGGAGAATATTCTGTTCAAACAAACAAACAAATCCTTCCTCTTTATAAGATTACTAGCAGCGCCTCGCGGTTTCAACCGCGTAGTTCCCGTTCCCGTAGGAATTCCGGGATAAAAAGTATCCTATGTCCTATTCCAGACTATAATCTATCTCTGTGCCAAATTTCATTCAGATCCGTTCAGCCGTTCTGGCGTGATAAAGGAACAAACATCCATCCATCTAAACTTTCACGTTTATAATATTAGTGAGATTATTATAATAGTATAGATAGACATATTTCAGAAATTTATTGCAAACCCCCGAGGGGTAGTATTGTAAAAAAAAGTAAATAGGTAATTATTTACTTTGTAAGCAATTTATTTATACCTAGTTTTGAGTGAATCGAACCAAGGAATAATAATTTTCCATAGAAATTTTACATCTTTTTTAACCCCTCAGAGGTCCATTTTTCTAATTTTGAAAAATTAACCTCTGAGGGGTTACCTTTGACGGCTAATGATTCCAATCTGAACCAACAATATAACTATTTATAGAATGTTTGCATCCGTCTACGGCTAATGGTGCAGATTTGAACCATCGTACATGGGTCATTGCAAACCTTGTCACTAGCGTATAGAGTCGATTATACTGTGTCAATTATATATGTATATATATATATTGGTTCTTCAGTAAATGAACTGTAAAATAAGCCCGCCATTCATTAGTTAAGTGCTAGTTATCTGTGCCAAAATCAGAAGTGAATTTGACCTTTGCTTGCGTGGTTCGGTGTTTTGTGTTGTTCAGATTATTATGTGTTTATTTTTATTTGAAACGTATGAAAAGAAGTTTTGTTGGAAAATATGGTTCTTTCTTAGAGCCGGGGTCGATGTTTTAGCCCCAAACCCGAGCCGAGAATCAGAAAAACTTTCCTTAACAAATACCCATCTAGTTTTGACTTAGACTTTTAAAATCGATATTTATGACTGATAAATAAACCGGCCAAGTGCGAGTTGGACTCGCGCACTAAGGGTTCCGTACCATTACCTATAAAAACGACAAAAAAAACACGTTTGTTGTATGGGAGCCCCCTTAAATATTTATTTTATTCTATTTTTAGTATTTGTTGTTATAGCGACAACAGAAATACATCATCTGTGAAAATTACAACTGTCTAACTATCACGGTTCATGGAGATACAGCCTGGTGACAGACGGACAGACGGAAAACGAAGTCTTAGTAATAGGGTCCCGTTTTTACCCTTTGGGTACGGAACCCTAAAAAGTGTGTTTAGTACAAGTATGCAATCATAAGAATAACTCTAGTTTAAAAAACTGTGATTTTCAAGAAACTGTTTCAATATTTATGATTATCTATTATGTTTTGCCTAATACCTACTTAAATGCATAGTTATAAACAAGTACAACATTTTGTTATAAATCTTCCATAACAGTCATTGTATTAAACATAGACCATGTACACACAGTGGCGGCGTAGCGTGGGCTGGCACCCGGGGCGTTTTTCTACCAAGCACCCCCCCCCCCCCCCCCTCCCCTTGGGGGTCGGTTGACTATCCGCACCCTCAATTTCTAATAACAGGAATTATAAGTAACGGCGAGCGAAGCGAGCCGCGATATTTTTTTGGATTTTCGGATGAAAAGTAACTAAGTTTCTCATAGGTGACCTTAATAATTGACTTAATTGTGACCTTATTAATATTAAATATGTGAATTTAAAAAATAAATTTATCAATAACTACGGCTAGCGGCGCGAGCCACAATAGGTAATTTCGGAGTTCGGTGAGGTTAGCAAAAATACAAGTATTCTAAGACCACGACGAAATTTTTGTTTTGGCGACCTACAACAAAGCTAAAATCGAACCGGCGAGCGTAGCGAGCCGCCGAAATTTTTGTTACTTTTTCGGGTGATCACAAACAAGTTAAGGAGCGTATGAAAAAATTAATAACAGCGAGCCCTGAAACGTTTGGAAAAATTGTGAAAAGATTTTTTTTACGATTTACAACAAATATATGTATAATGCCTTATCGGTTTGAGCGATCTCTGCTAGGCAACCTTTCTACACACACGATTTTAAAGTATTCAAGTATTTATTTCGCAATCATAATAAAAACAACGGCGAGCGAAGCGAGCCGCAATTTTTTTATATGTCTGCGTGTGAGTTTTCGGTATCACCCCTTCGGATTCGGATTTGAAGTGCCATCTGCGCGCCCCGAGGGGTGCCGAGATGGCACCCCTTGCAACTCGGTACCCGGGGCGGACCGCCCCTCCGCCCCCCCCCCCCCCCCCCCCCCCTTACGCCGCTAGTGTGTACACACATCACTTTATCCCATAATGCTGAATACCTTACCTACTTGTTATCTACATAGATAAGATACTCGTATAATAAGGAAAACGTCGTAACGGAAACATATTATTGGTGTATTTCAAATATTCATTTTATTTTCACAAATGCTAGTTTATTATGAAATCCCTCAATTAAAGAACAAATTAGATAGATAGATAGAAAATTCTTTATTGCACACATAAATTAATATTACAGACAAAGATAAAAGAAGTAAGAAGTAAGTGATGGATAAGATCGTTGGATTGAGCGGGAATCTGTCTGTATTACTAATACAAATTTATACAATTAATTACAAGATTCTAAGCACAATAAGAATAATTGAACTTTTATAAAATATTAAACTATAATTTCAAAAATACCTAAGTAAATATATATAAATACCTACTAATAATACATATATATACTATAACAAACGACGACGGTAGATATGCAAAATTCAAATTACTTGTAAAGACAAATGTCAAAGACAAGGTCACCTCGCCTGTGACCATGGAAGCTGAAAAGCCTCCGAAACGTCAGGTTATAAACAAAATATAAAATATACGCGATCAATCCGGTTAAAACAGTGTTTTACTATAACAAATACATAAATATATATCTACATTTTATAAGGCTTCCCCTCCAAAGGTTTGGTCAGTGACAACATGACTAATAATGTTCCTTTACCATACTCTTGAATATTGATAATGACTTTGCACGCCTTATTGAGACTGGCAATGTGTGCCAAAGCTGTACAGCACGGACAGCAAACGAGTTGTCATAGAAGGAAGTAGAGTGAACAGGGACTTGAAGCATGAGAGTTTCAGAAGAGCGCAGAGAAAGAGCGTGCGAATGATGAAGAAAAGTGAAACGTTCCTTGAGATAAGGGGGTGCAGAAGAGAGAAATAAGATGTTGTAGAGAAGAGATAGGATGTGACTGTTACGGCGAAGCCGTATAGGTAACCACTTGAGCTTGAACAAATTATGTAAGGTACGTCTAATAATTTTAATGGGACTTCTAAAAGTTTTGCTGCTCTATGGTTAAAACATAGTTGTACATAGTTATATTGTAGGTACTCGAAGCGATATGCGACAAAAGGTTTAGGTATTTTTCTTTGTCTCTTAGCAGTACTTACGCGACTTATTTGGTTGCTTACTCCAAAACGACGACGCATGAACTGCAACTAGTCCCAATGTTAGGTACATTGTAATTAAACAAATTAATGATAATTTTATGTAGACGTCTCTTTTTTACGAAACATGGAAATTTAAAGAGCAGCAAGAATACGACCTTCTTTCATAAAAATTCTTCTCTTCTTATTCTCTTTCTTCTTCTATTCTTCTTGCTCTTCAAGCATATCAAATCAGATCGAGATATTATATTTCATTCTGTTTTCTGTCAAATATTACTTTGCTTAGTTCAATAATGAAAATTATATGTATAAAGAAACAGATATTTATGTCAACGATGTGAAATAAATAATAATTTAACTTTTTTTCTAAATATTTGGAATAGTATGAAATTGAGGCTATACGATAAAAAGAAACAAGAAAAGGTCAAATTCTACAAAGAAGCAAGGAAAATAGGAATACATTGCATTGTTAAGGTGTAGGTGTAGAGTTATAGGGGAGGCGGAGTCCCCCAATTACAAGGAAACAAATCTAGCATGGTGGAAAACCAACTGAATTTAGGAAACACATAACAAGTCTACTAAAATACAGACGATTATTAGTTATAGCAAGTTGTATTATTATATTCTATGTTTTATTAAAAGTTGGAAAAGGCCTCCCCACAGAAGGCCTCCCTAAGGAAAATGCCCAGGTGACTCTACCGGAAACAATAAAATTGGAGAAGTCGTTCCTTCTGGAGAGGAAGTGATCAGTAACATATTCGTCAAGATTTGAAATAAAAAAGATCAGAAAAACTATTTGTTCAGAGACCGAGCTTATTACACCGAGAAATTACCAAGCCTCTTCAATAGATGTCTTTTTCAAAAATGTTTTGGGATAGTGGTTTACACATTGATTAACAATGTCACTAACCAGGATCAAGCCACAAGTTAAGTTACCCAGTTGAGTGTCTCAGTTCGGTCACCGCAAGTGGTCTTCTAGGACACAACGTCACGCTAAAGGTCGGCGGCGGCGTTCCATTAATGCTGTTAATAAATATTAAACATAACAAAAGCGACCGAGATTAAGTAACTGGACGAGGCTCAGGCGAAATTGTCTTTATACCAGGTATACCTCACCACTCACTTACTCATCTCCAATCCTGTTGCCATGTGCCTTGCTATGGCATTTATTAAATCACAGGAACAGACCCTAAGGGCAGTTGGTCTTGTCCTAAATTTCTCTGTCTAAGGACTCAATTGTTTTTCTCACAGCAAACTAAAATGTGCCCTGGTCTGGTCGCGAGGTCACCATACAGTTTGTATGCGCTCCAGAGGGAAGAACAGGTGTCGCTAGATCAAGAATCATTGCAGGTCTACTTTAACGTAACGGTAGACCACCTCTTACATCACTTCGCGCGGACGAAGTCGCGGGCAACAGCTAACAATAATCTATATCTTGTATAATCTTTAACAATCTATTATTATAAAGAGGAAAGATTCGTTTGTTTGTTTGAATGAAAAGCTCCGAAACTACTGGACCAATTTGAAAAATTCTTTCACAATGGTTCCTACATCAATTCTACGGTATCCCCAATGAACATAGGTCATAGCCGTGCATAATTTTTATTTTTATATTTTTTATAGAAAATTAACAGTTATTCATTGAATTTTATCTAATTTTAGTGTTTTTAATTGTTTGTTTTTAAATTATAATTAATTATTTAGTGTAATTGGCCGTCGCCGCCGCTCTAATTAATAATAAATAACTGACTAAATAACAAATGACTAAACAACATAAAATATTTTCAAAAAAGTTAGAGATCCGTATGAAAACTTCAATAATGTAACCCAATGTGTGAAAAAAATCCTTTATCGCGTACGCTGAGGAAACTATTGACAATAGAGCAAAGTGATGTACTACAGTTTTATAGAAGACATTTATATCTACGAAAAAGTCTGCAACACAGTGTCTAAGTTATGTCACAAAATTCTACTTTTCAACATGGAAAAGTAGAATATGCTAATAATATAATATTTAATATACAATATTCTTATCTCAGTAACGTCGAAAAATCCTAATAACGCGTAAACTGAGGAAATTATGGACAATAGAGCTGTCTTGTACTACGAGTATGTACAGTTTCATAGAGGACATCAATATCTAAAAAAAATCTGCGATACTAATATACTGGTAGCGGTGCGAATCGCTACATGTATGTATGTACCTACTCCGCGGTAGCAGACGGCGCGGTAGCGGGCCCGCAGGTCGGACTGCACCGATGGCCACCAGATACATTATATCGACCGTTGAACCGCTGCCAACCGCCCGCCCGCTGCCGTTACCAGCCGCCTTGCGCTCGAAGGCGTAATACCCTCGTCGAGCCACGATAATGCCTTGGACTCCGTTCTTAGTGAGTAACCAAAGCGGTTACGAACTGTATTGAATGTGGTAGAGTCGAACGAAGGCCAAGATTACAGTTGACACTGATGACTTTTCGCGGCGTACAAGCGAAACCGATAAAATAAACGAACGAACTCACGCATACAAGCTAAAGCAGCGACGAGGGCGCAAGTGCGTATCGCGACGAGGAAAGTGTGAATGAAAGGTCAATGCTGAGCGTCCCGCAATCAACTCGATTGGGCAGTGGGTCACCGCGGCTCGCACGCGTCCACGGCGCGCAACTCCCACGCGAGCGGGAGGTCGGGGGGCGAGCGGCCCCGACTGCGGAGGCACCCCGCGTCCTCATCACCTACACGATGTAGATATCCGAATCCAAGTCGAGGTCTTCAGTTTTGTTGATGGCTTCTGCTGACTGTCCGAACAATCTCACGAGAGAGAACCTGCGCTGCAGGCTGCGACACTTCAGCTGCAGGGATCACTTCACCGAAAGTAGGTTTTAGTTTGCAGCAAACACGACGTGTCTAGCTGTCGTCTAAACTTCTAAAGGATATAAAGCACAAAGGTTGACACAGTTAAATGCTGTTATTTGGTCGCCTTTGAAGTGTAAAAATCCGCTTCGCACCGGCCGCGCGGCCCAGCCGAAGCGAGCTGGTGCGAGCTGGCGCGAGCTGGACTCGACTCGGCGCACTTAGTGCTCCGCGAAGGATGTCCCAATCACGGAGTGGCGGGGCCTTAACAATCATTGTCTACAGACCAGTAAATAGAAGGTCGCTGCACTGCAGTGCACAGACTGTACTGCACTGCACTGCACTGCACGCCCGCGCTTCTTCACCCTGCACACCGAATGGACTGAATGAAAGCGATATGAACGTGCCATTACATTTACAAGTGCAGGTTCGCTTCATGCTTCACTAGGTATTTGGCAAACAGCTCGCGTCCCTGAAGGCAGCCCGTTCGATTAGATTTCTATCTCGTACGTGCCCGCTCTACCCCGCCCCCCGCCTCTCACACTCCGGTCACAGACCTTGGCAGCCCAATTAAGGACAAGTGCCTCCCAAAGCCATTCACAATGAGCCCGCTTTATCAGTAGAGTGGACATTTGGCATGGTAGACTACACTAGGGAGCTGCGCCACCGGGTGCGGCAGGTACTCGTGTATTCCAGTGTTCCTACTGAGCCGCGGTTGTGTCTGCGTCCGGCAAGTGCTTGTGCCGGTAACCACGGCTATAGCTATGAATAACATGGTAGACTACACTAGGGACCTGCGCCACCGGGTGCGGCAGGTACTCGTGTATTCCAGTGTTCCTACTGAGCCGCGGTTGTGTCTGCGTCCGGCAAGTGCTTGTGCCGGTAACCACGGCTATAGCTATGAATAACATGGTAGACTACACTAGGGACCTGCGCCACCTGGTGCGGCAGGTACTCGTGTATTCCAGTGTTCCTACTGAGCCGCGGTTGTGTCTGCGTCCGGCAAGTGCTTGTGCCGGTAACCACGGCTATAGCTATGAATAACATGGTAGACTACACTAGGGACCTGCGCCACCGGGTGCGGCAGGTACTCGTGTATTCCAGTGTTCCTACTGAGCCGCGGTTGTGTCTGCGTCCGGCAAGTTGTTGTGCCGGTAACCACGGCTATAGCTATGAATAACATGGTAGACTACACTAGGGACCTGCGCCACCGGGTGCGGCAGGTACTCGTGTATTCCAGTGTTCCTACTGAGCCGCGGTTGTGTCTGCGTCCGGCAAGTGCTTGTGCCGGTAACCACGGCTATAGCTATGAATAACATGGTAGACTACACTAGGGACCTGCGCCACCGGGTGCGGCAGGTACTCGTGTATTCCAGTGTTCCTACTGAGCCGCGGTTGTGTCTGCGTCCGGCAAGTGCTTGTGCCGGTAACCACGGCTATAGCTATGAATAACATGGTAGACTACACTAGGGACCTGCGCCACCGGGTGCGGCAGGTACTCGTGTATTCCAGTGTTCCTACTGAGCCGCGGTTGTGTCTGCGTCCGGCAAGTGCTTGTGCCGGTAACCACGGCTATAGCTATGAATAACATGGTAGACTACACTAGGGACCTGCGCCACCGGGTGCGGCAGGTACTCGTGTATTCCAGTGTTCCTACTGAGCCGCGGTTGTGTCTGCGTCCGGCAAGTGCTTGTGCCGGTAACCACGGCTATAGCTATGAATAACATGGTAGACTACACTAGGGACCTGCGCCACCGGGTGCGGCAGGTACTCGTGTATTCCAGTGTTCCTACTGAGCCGCGGTTGTGTCTGCGTCCGGCAAGTGCTTGTGCCGGTAACCACGGCTATAGCTATGAATAACATGGTAGACTACACTAGGGACCTGCGCCACCGGGTGCGGCAGGTACTCGTGTATTCCAGTGTTCCTACTGAGCCGCGGTTGTGTCTGCGTCCGGCAAGTGCTTGTGCCGGTAACCACGGCTATAGCTATGAATAACATGGTAGACTACACTAGGGACCTGCGCCACCGGGTGCGGCAGGTACTCGTGTATTCCAGTGTTCCTACTGAGCCGCGGTTGTGTCTGCGTCCGGCAAGTGCTTGTGCCGGTAACCACGGCTATAGCTATGAATAACATGGTAGACTACACTAGGGACCTGCGCCACCGGGTGCGGCAGGTACTCGTGTATTCCAGTGTTCCTACTGAGCCGCGGTTGTGTCTGCGTCCGGCAAGTGCTTGTGCCGGTAACCACGGCTATAGCTATGAATAACATGGTAGACTACACTAGGGACCTGCGCCACCGGGTGCGGCAGGTACTCGTGTATTCCAGTGTTCCTACTGAGCCGCGGTTGTGTCTGCGTCCGGCAAGTGCTTGTGTCGGTAACCACGGCTATAGCTATGAATAACATGGTAGACTACACTAGGGACCTGCGCCACCGGGTGCGGCAGGTACTCGTGTATTCCAGTGTTCCTACTGAGCCGCGGTTGTGTCTGCGTCCGGCAAGTGCTTGTGCCGGTAACCACGGCTATAGCTATGAATAACAATGGAAAAGCACACGCGGAAACACGCCGTGATTACTGACAGACACTAATTACAGCGCGGTGACGCTAATGAGCGGCCGCGATCAGTCGGGATGAGCGCGGGATTCGAACCCGCTCCGCCGGCTGCAGCGAGCAGGACGTCACGCGCGGCTTTGTCCTTAAGGGCCGGACTCCACCAAAGCCGAGACAAGACGAGAGGAGATGTGTTTTAAACAACCAATCGAATATCTTTATGGCCAGCTTAAATGGATACCTCCGAGCGAAGGTGTTAAATATTTGTATGTCACGATCGAAGCGGAGATGTTAGCGGAGATGCTGTGCCTCGCAAGCTAGCGACGGAGACGAGAGGAGAAGGGAGCGACACGTGTGTGGGATGCGGCGCCGCACACAGCCCAGTTCCGCTCTCGCCAGCACACATCTCCATCCAGCCTAGCCAGTAGGTACGCATCTCCACACTACACGGGATACACCCTAGCTTCCTAAAAACGTCTCTTCTTGTCTCCGTTTTAGACACCTCCACGTATCTCCTTTCGCTTTGGTCGAGTCTGTGCCTTACCGCGAGTAACTTGCCATTAATAGAGTTTAAATGCGTAATCTCTGCTCGTAAAACCAACATCGAAGAGCGACGCCGCCGTGGGTGGATATTGACCTAGGTTATTAATTAAACATATTAATTATAAATACTCGTATAGTGTTGGTATATTTATTTAGAAAGAGCGGCGGCGGCGGCGACGGCGGCGGCGCGTCTCGCGCATTCACAATGGAGAGTTTTATCAATAGGGCACCGATAGATAGCCTGGCGTGGCGGCTCGGCCTTCGTAGAACGATGCTTTTAGAAAATGTGTGCCCATGGAGATCTAATTGTGTTGTGTTCGGCCCACGCCGCGCGCTGCGGCACGCGCCGCCGCAACGCGTCAGGTCCCGTCGGCCGCGTTCACCACGTCGGGCACCCGACGATTACATAAATTAACGGCACCTCATCCAACTTCATTTCAATAATAGTGTAAATAGGATAACTCCAAACGGAAATCAAAGTAGTGTCATCGAGCGGAGCCAGGATGCCGCTCATGCGCTCATGCGCCGGCGAGCCCCCCCCCCCCCCCCCGCAGCAGATCGGCTGGTGGAACTACATTATCGATGATCCAATGTCCCGTCCTAGGCACGACAGCGAAGAACGCGGAAATAGCAGGCTCGTTTTCAACCCGCCGCCCCAGACTGACGAGGGGAGGTCGCGGGGGAGGGCGGAGGTACACAGTCACACAGAAACCAAAACATTAAGCAAGTACTACCTATAGTTAAAGAAGAATCAAAGTGATTGTAAATTTAGGTCATCGGTAGAACTCGTTCTTCCAAAATTCCTTGTAGGACAGTTTCACAACTTTTATAAACTGTGAACCATAAAATTGTGTGTAAAGTTGAGTGAGGTGAGTACTCGGCGGAATGGACACAGGACAGGCCTAGATAGAAACAAGAAGGAGTAGCCGGTTTGTATTAGTTGTGGTAGATGCGGACGTGGAGCGGAGAGACCGCGAACATGTGGACCACCCGCGCCCCCCGGTCTGGAGTGGGGTGGGGTGGGATCGTCGCGAGAAGGGGGATCATTTATTATTGTCGGGGTGCGACGCGACGCTGGCTGGCGCACGGCGCGGGCTGTGCTAGCACCACCACATACCTATACCTCTACATAGAGACAAGCACCGTTTCTTTCTATACATTCTAACACAGCGGTTTGGCAAGCTACAATCAGCCTCATCTCCGTACGGCTGGATGCAGCTAGCCCGCGAAACTTCCCATGAAACAAAGGGAAAATCATAATAACAATGTATTGTGGTGTGGGTCCGACTGATCGTGCTGATTGATAGTGCTCTTTTCGTTACGTTGGCAACGCAACGCCACGCTAATTCACTTAGCACTTGCAGTCGTATAACATGGTCAGTCCGTATACAGATAGCTATGCTTACTCTTACTCTACCCGTCATGACCTACGGAGCTGAGACGTGGACACTCACGGTAGGGCTGCTCCACCAGTTTGAAGCCATGAGCGAGCTATGGCGAGAGCTTTGCTCGGAGTTTCTCTGAAGGAGAGAATTCGAAACGAATACATCCGACAGAGAAACAAGGTTATCGACATAGCTCAGAGGATTAGCAAGCTGAAGTGGCAGTGGGCTGGTCATATCTCGAGAAAACCCGACAACCGCTGGGTATAAGTGTTCTTGAGTGGAGACCGCGACTCGGCAAACGTGGTGTAAGACGCCCGCAGACCAGGTGGGATGACGATTTGCGAAAGACTGCTGGCAGATCCTGGATGCGGCAAGCTGAACACAGGGCGCTATGGCGCTCATTAGGGGAGGCCTATGTCCAGCAGTGGACTAATATAGGCTGATGATGATAATGGTATTATAATAACAATATAAAAATTAAAATAGACTATATAAAAATTTACTTTATATTATAAAGTTTCATTCATAATTAGATACATATCCAAAAAAGGTGTTTTTGTAAAAAAGTGGAATTGTTTCTGTTTAGAATTGGCTATGGGTTTAGACTACGAACTGCCTTTGACATTTTCTACATTCGTGACTCTGACAGCTGACGTCGCGTTATACTTTTTGACAGCTCGGTTCTTCCCGCGTAATTGTAAAAATCGTTTCATTCGTCTTTGGATTTCGAAACAAAGAAGTCGATATTTCGCGCGCGCACGTTATAAAAGGAAATTCTCGTATCGTCTCGTTTCCTATAACTGCTGTGCAACCCTTTTAGATATTTGGATTAGGAGTGATTAATGCGGTGATCCAGGCTACTACAGGACTCCACGGCCACACGGTGCTGCACACGGGAAAGCTGGCCTACATTTACTGAACCAGGGAGTATGACTTGCTAAGTAGTGTTAGTGCAGTAAGCAGACCCTAGGTGCAGAGCACATACTGATTCGTCGCACCACATTAAACAGGTTAGTGGAATCCTATCGTGCCTCATATCACGCATTGCACCATCACCCTCATTTCAATTCGCACTAATTTTTAAGCTTCTCGTTTTTATATTTGTTTATTTCGTTAATACAGTCCACTCTCAACTAATTAGTTATTTCACTTCGTATTTGTAAGCCTGAGCGTCGAACATTTGTTCCTACGACCGGATAAAACTAGCTAACTTTCGTTTTGTTTTATATTTTTGTTTGTAAATTGCCGCGGGAATATTGATTTTAACTTGTAAAAAGGTAAAGTTGTCGTTTGTTGCCTTTCCAGCAATAGTTTCTTTGTTTCGTTTCGTTAAAACTATTGTTGGCGGTAGAAAAATCATTATTTCAACGGTCCTATTCATGCATACCATATTTATAGTACCTACCTTCTAAATTCGGTTTTTTTGTTTTTGTCGGTTGTCTGCGTTTGTAATCTTGCTCGGTTGGCATTAGTACGTTAACATTAAACCAACTGTCAAGTTTTCAAGGTAGAATTTATTGTCTGTGGTATCAAATCATTCACTCATTCACAACTACAGCTAACCTTACGACCAAAAGGATATAGCCTGTTCTATAAAAGGTTATCTGTGGTGTTTGTTTACATTCATCGTTCATATTTTGCTTGCTTTGCTTACCCATTCGCATGCTATTCTTAATGATTTTATAAGTAAATCGTTGATTTTAATTGAATCATAATGGAACATAACTTGGAAACGAGCCGCGACGAACGTGGAATGCAGGCCGATCAACTTAGAGTCACCCGCGACTATTGTTACATGCGTATGGAAATGTTATCCGAATCGTCGGCTTTGTTAGGGATTACTGTTGATGATATCAATGAAATCTCAAAGGATTTTCACGCAGCGCAGATCCGCGTTTTAGAATCAATGTCAACGGCAGATCGTAGTGCTGAGTTTGCGCATACCATAAGTTTCGATAAAAGGTTTCTAAGCTTAAAATCTAGGATAATGCAGGCGAGTAAGGAAAGTCTATCGTCGAACAAGAATTGTACTGGTGGGTTAGCTAAACTGCCCAAAATTGCTATGAAACCGTTCGATGGGAAACTAGAAAGTTGGGTATCATTCAAGGAGTTGTACGACTCTCTCATTCATAACAGGGACCTGGCAGAAGTGGAGAAACTTCACTATCTATTGTCGAGTGTTCAGGGAACTGCATATGACCTAATCAAAAATTTCCCACTGACAGGTAGTAGCTACAAAGCTGCCTATCAAGCTCTTCATAAATATTATGACAGGAAGCGGAACATTGCTACTACTTACTATGATAATTTGCTTAGATGTGAGTCAATTAGGAACAAAAGTGGTTCTGAATTGGAGAGAATTCATCGCACTTTTAGTGAAAACTTGGCTATATTGGCTAGGTATGAACTACCGAACCAAGATTTCATGCTTTTTCAGATGGTGTGGTCCAAGCTTGATTCAGTAACTCGTGAAGCTTTTGAATTGCAACTCGGACCCAATGTTGATATCCCACTATTTGATGACATAATGGATTTCTTAGATAAGCGTTCTCGGGCATTAGAAAACTGTTATGGGTACCATAATCAATCAAAACAGGTGACATCAAAGAACAAAACTGCACTGGTGGTCTCTCCGCAACTTAGTTGTGAGTTTTGCCCAGATGAGGGTCACACGGGGGAAACATGTCCAACATTTTTGAAGTTATCTCCAGCGGGACGGTTTGAGGATGTGAAGGATAAAAGGCTGTGTATATTGTGCTTGCATCCTTCACATTCGGTAAAAAGATGCACGGTCAAAGTTTTGTGTAGGGAATGTAATCAACGGCATCACACATTACTTCATTTTGAAGAACCAGCTTTCACCCTCTCTACTTCTCAGGAACATGAAGAAGCATCTCCAGTAGCTCTAGCAGCATATTCCTCCAATGCAGGTGCGTTGTTTCCCACGGCTATTGCGTTGGTAAAAAATGCTTGTAACACATTTGTTAAAGTTAGGATATTGTTGGATAGTGCCAGCGCGTGTAATTTTATAACTTTGTCGTGCGCACGTCGTCTGGGACTGAATATATGCTCAAAGGCCCAGTCTGTCAATGGGATTGGTCGGGTGTCTACCAACACACTTGGGTCGGTCAAGTGCGAGTTGGGTCCTCAGGCTCGGGATCCTTCAAGTAACCTAGTCGTGGAAGCTGCGGTACTCCAGACAATCTGTCAAAATATGCCAGCTGGTCATATAGATGTTTCGTCTTGGGATCACCTCAAGGGGTTAGAGCTTGCGGACCCTGAGTTTAACACCCCAGGGCCAGTTGATATGCTTGTCAGTGTCAACATTTTGTCGTCGGCATTAAAGCCTGGTCTCATGAAGGGTGCACCAGGTCAGGCCATCGCTATCCCCACTATTTTCGGGTGGATAGTGATGGGCGAATGCACAATCGGCACTGACTTGTCTTGCCTTCGCAACAATCCTAACATTCGAAGGGATTGTTTTCTCGTGTCGAATTTGTCGTTCGGTAATTCAGTAGAGGAGAGTTTGGAGCCGTACAAAACTGAGTCACCCAAGGCTATTCCCTCCTTGTCGACAATGGAACCTACGGTTAGGTCTGGTTGCATGGAATCATGCGGTCCAATATCAAAACGGTTAACAGTCGGCCAATCTTTCCCATTGATAGAGACCCAAGGTGGCATTCCTTCTGTTTGCTGGCATCATGTTTCAACAGCGGGCAACCCAGTTGACCACGGGTCGCGCGGTTTACTACCTGTTGAATTGACCCCGTGTCACTCATGGTGGTCGGGTCCTAGGTGGATAGCACACCCGCTGAAAGAATGGCCGCAAACTTCGCTTATCTCGAACGATGACGCTGAACTCGAGGAACGGAAAGGGTTAAAAGGTAATAGTAGTTTCGTCGATAGAATTTGTTTTCGACCGTCGTTTTCCCGAATCGTCAATATTCTTGGCCATTGCTTTAGATTCTATCGTAATTTAAAACTGTCGGGGGGTCCGACCAGTGTACGGTCCATGATCAGGGCCACCGAGGCATCGCATACCCTTGTGGAGCATGTGCAGGAAACGCTTCGAAAGCTTCCGCTTTCTTTCGGGGATATGAACGGGTTGTTGAAGGGCCGTCTGTCGTGCTGCGATCTGACGTACGACCCGAAACATCCGCTATTGTTGCTTCGAGATCGCTTAATGCCTCTCCTACTCGAGGAGCGTCGCCGCAGGTGTTCGCATCCCGGTTCACTGATATTGACGAGTCCACAGGTGCTAGCTACCAGGATAGTTTCGGCTAAGCGAGCGAACCGGTCCTTGCCGATACCTGACGTAACGTGCTTCCGCACAGAACCACTGTTGCCTGCACCCCGGCTCGTGGCCAACCTGCCGTCTTGTCGTGTAAATCAAATAGAAGCTCTGTCGTTAGCTTCTGCTGATTTTGCTGGTTCACCTGAAAAAGCTCTCAGACGCGATCGCGATGTAGGAACGGACAGAAGGTACGCCTATATGTTCGCATGCACAACTATCAAGGCGGTTCACTTAGAGCTCGCATCGGAGGTAACTCTCGAAGCCTACCCGGCCTGCCTTCGGCGGCTCATAGCTCTAAGTTGGCATTGTTCTCGATTAAAATTAGAAGAGGGGACAAACCTCGTCGGGGCCAGTAATTTGCTGAAGGACTTAATGTCGCAAGAGTCACAGACCGAGAGGGTAGAATTAAAATTGAATTCACCTGGCAGCCCACATGGTTCGGGGCTAAGTGAGGCAGGGGTTCAGTTTGTCAAGATCTACCGTGCTCGCGTCGTCGTCGTGCAACGCCCTATATTTGAGGATTTCAGCACATTACTGAACCAAATCGAGGCCTTATTCAATTCGTGTCCCTTGTCGTCCTTGACTCTGTATCTTGTGGCTGTGATTTCAGGCCACTTCTTCACTCTACTGCCACTACCTCGTTTGTCCGAAGCGCCTATTCTGGAGAATCGTTTTAATCCTTGTCGTCGATGGAGAATCATCCAGAAAATGCATCGGGACTTCTGGACCAGATGGCATTTAGAATACATACACACTCTGCAACAACGGAATAAGTGGGCACGAGACAATATTGTCGTCGGAACTCTCGTGCTTATATCCAATGAACAATGCAGCCCTGTGAAGTGGGAGTTGGGTCGGGTAACCCAACTTCACTCTGGAACTGACAATGTTTGCCGCGTTACCTTGAAGACTCAGTCGGGAGAATGCAAACGGCCGGTCGTCAAACTGTGTGTACTTCCGGTACCACAGGATGTCGAATCTAGCCCCCCATCGTGCTAGCTCCAACGGACGGCTTCATCGTAATTTAGTTTCTTTCGTTTTCTTATTTTGTTACTATGTAAAATCAATTGTAAATTTCGTTGTAAAAATCGTTGATATCTCGTGTTTTGTTGGATAAATTTAAAATTTCGTACACTTTTTTTTGAAAATACGCGTCCTGCGAAAATAGCGTATTTTGGTGGTCGGAATGTTTAGAATTGGCTATGGGTTTAGACTACGAACTGCCTTTGACATTTTCTACATTCGTGACTCTGACAGCTGACGTCGCGTTATACTTTTTGACAGCTCGGTTCTTCCCGCGTAATTGTAAAAATCGTTTCATTCGTCTTTGGATTTCGAAACAAAGAAGTCGATATTTCGCGCGCGCACGTTATAAAAGGAAATTCTCGTATCGTCTCGTTTCCTATAACTGCTGTGCAACCCTTTTAGATATTTGGATTAGGAGTGATTAATGCGGTGATCCAGGCTACTACAGGACTCCACGGCCACACGGTGCTGCACACGGGAAAGCTGGCCTACATTTACTGAACCAGGGAGTATGACTTGCTAAGTAGTGTTAGTGCAGTAAGCAGACCCTAGGTGCAGAGCACATACTGATTCGTCGCACCACATTAAACAGGTTAGTGGAATCCTATCGTGCCTCATATCACGCATTGCACCATCACCCTCATTTCAATTCGCACTAATTTTTAAGCTTCTCGTTTTTATATTTGTTTATTTCGTTAATACAGTCCACTCTCAACTAATTAGTTATTTCACTTCGTATTTGTAAGCCTGAGCGTCGAACAGTTTCATTGTGTCCACCTATGTGTACACAATGAAACACCCTGTGTCCAACAATAAAACACCATTATTAACATTGACTTTTTTTGTATATAGTGTGGATAAAGGAACAAGTAATGATAAAAAATAATAAATCCACTTAAAAAGCTTTTAATAAAAGTATTAGGTACACTACACTACATTTTTTTACAGTAGCTTTCGTAAGTGCCATCTTAGGAAAAAACAGATATGGGCCAGGCCCAAAATAGTTATCGAAAAGTCATGTTACAAGTTACGTAATCGACTTTGAAAATGTCAAAAATGCTAAAAAAATATTTTTAAACTAAACTTTTTTTTCTAAAAAAAAATTCAATTGTAACTTTATTTAATACAGAACTTATTATTTTCAAAATCGAGCACGTAACTCTTAGCATGGCTTTTCAATAACTCTCACGGTGTCAGATTTGGCCTAAGTAACCATTAAAAATCTCACCCTATATATACCTACGAGTGATTTAGTATTAAAAATCATTATTATGCTTGTATAAATCACTTATGTAAAATCATGCTTACCAAATGATTATAGGTAGGTGCTACAATGATAAATATGATAATGGTATAGAATAAACAAAGTTGTACGCGATGAAACATTGTTTCATTGTGTCCACCCTTGAATTGTTTCATTGTTGGACACCTGGGGTATTTTATAATAACCTTAAAAAATAACATACCAAAATCGAAAATTTTAATAGGTAATCTAGTCGACGTGCATCTTTGATACATGTACAAAACCACGCTATACTGAGAAAAACAGTATTATCTATAGTATTTAATTGAGAAATGAAAGAAAACCAAAAATAAAACTTACTTTTTTAAGCAAAAAACAAAAATTGCTTTATAGACACAGACACGTCGTTTTACAAGCGGCGCGAACGCAAGCTAGGCAGGTGCGGGGGATGTACGAGGCTGTCTGGACTAGACATACCTACTGCACCGTCTAACAACGTCGAATTTCAAAAATATGGCGCTGTTTCACTGTGTACGACTGTTTCATTGTTGGACACTCGACCCTACATCACTTTGCTGTATTGTACGTAATTTCCTCAGTTTACGCGATATAAGGATTTCTCGACGTTACTATTGTATATTTAACATGGAAAAGTAGTTTGTTATTGGGACTTTATAAGTAAGACACTTGGTGTCGACTTTTTTGAAGATATGAATGTCTTTAAAACTGTAGTACTTCACTTTGCTATATTGTCAATTGACGTTTTCTATCAGTTTTGACATTTTCTGTAATTTTAACGTCTCCTGTCATTTTGGCATTTGCTGAATTTTATTGCCTAACATTTTGCAATTATAATAGGTATTTTTTTGATGCACAGAACTACAGCACAGAAGTACTGGGAATAAGCGATATTTTCCGCAGCGTACGCGATATAAGGATTTTTTATAGTATTTTTTCACACCTTGGGTTACATTATCGAAGTTTCATGAGGATCCCTTACTTTTTTGAAAATATACTAAAGCCTTATTGTAGCATTCTGACTTATATTAAATGTGCATGGCCATCTGATGTGCTCGTCTAACAAGGCTGTATATCCCGCGGGGCATGCGGGGCACGCGGGGGATGCACTCGCACAAGGTGCGGGATATCGAGTGGACGTGTGTCACCGAACAAATCTGTGTTTTATTGGCATAAAGTAATTACCTTTACCCAAACCATTACCTGGTATAGTACAAGTGGCGACCCTGCCAGTGAAATAAAAATAAAAGGTAAGTGCCAATAATTCAAACAAATACACAAAGGTAAATCAACTGACATCCTAAACTGAGTTGCAAACAGATTTTTCAAGTGAGCCTTAGAACAACGTTCTTAGGCCATAAACCGAACTATAACACACACGTGCATAATAATATTATACACTAGTGCTCAATAGAATTATCCTCAGCCATTACCAGACATTCGCCCTCTTGCATAAATAATCGATTTTTTGGTGTTCCATTTAGGTACAAAGAGCATACATTTCGTTCGAATTTATTTTTGAAAATGGAACTGAGCAAGCGTCTCTTGGTCATTGTTGGATGTTTTGTTTGATTCTTCCTCCATGGTAGAATGCATAGACTAGTAAGTATACTTTGGTAGAATGGGCTGAATGGAGTGAGTAGTAAATTTGCGTTGCGGTTTATGCAATAGGTACTTGTTTTTCCTCGCAACTGAGTTGAAAAAGTGCGTATGAAACTCGTGAGTAACTTGCTCACTAGACACTCGGCTAATTTTATTCTCTAATTACCCAGTGATAAAGAAACTGTGTTCCGCTAGTAAGCAGAATTATTTTCTTTACAAATTTTATAGACTTAAATACCCTTCGAACATTAAATACAATGGGTAATCGTATGGTTATTGTGTAAAGTAATAAATACGCATCGCAACAAATAAATTATTTCTTGTACAATTTTCGTAAAAAGTTTTGCCTACCCTCAAAAGGGCTCGAGATGTAAACAATAGTTTCAAGTAAGTATGTACCTACGTTTAAGGAAAAGATGAAATCAATCTTTTGGAAAATCTATGAGTACCTACTTAAAAAATTTAGAAATGTTACTGTGAAAACCTACAAAAAACTAATTTGGGTTCAGTCAATTGCTGAACTAGGTTACCAAGTTTTCCTACTTAGATATTGGCAGAAGTAGGTATTAGGTAATGCGAATCTGTTTGCGACACAGTTGGGTGCCGGAAGTTGGTTGGTCCCTAATAAGAGGTAGTTCAAACGAACGGTACCTACAAAATCCATCTGATAAGATCAGATAAAAGGTAGTTCAAACGAACGGTACCTACAAAACCCATCTGATAAGATCAGATGAAAGGTAGTTCAAACGAACGGTACCTAGAAAAACATCATGATAAAATCTAGTAAGAGGTAGTTCTGTCCTAGGGGTGAACACATTAAAATGGCTATCACAATAGGCCTATCATGGCCGTAGTGATAGGAAAGCCACCAAAAGCAAATAAAATAAAAATAAAAAAAGAGGTAGTTCAAACGAACGGTACCTACAAAAGCCATCTGTGGTAAGATTTAACGAGAGGAAGTTTAAACGGTACTTTCAAAATCCACCATGATAAATACATATATAGGTAGTTCAAATGATCCATACCAACCAATAAAAACCACAATAGCACAATGTGCCAATGTGTGTGTGTGTATAAGTACCTATAGGTTTTTCATCTAAGTAAAACCGTACCTATGTAGTTCGATAAAATTCAACAAAAAATACAATACCTACCTAAAATTTACCATTCTAATAAAAATTTACATGCGAATTCGTTTGTAAAGTACAAAACAATACAAAAATACTTAATTGTACACAAGAAAGAGAACATTACAAAAAGACATTATATGAAACAGTTACAATGGGCGGCTTTATCGCTTAGAAGCGATCTCTTCCAGGCAACCTTTGGATGGAAAGAATTAAAAAATAAAATAATACTGACAATAAATTGAAACTACATGAGGTAGTAATAAGTCATAAACATTTCTCAGTAAGCGAATAATTATTGTTATATTCTTTGAGAAACAAAATGTCTTTAACCACAAGTAGTACCTACGTAGAACAAAGTTTGATCTCATTCTTCTAATTATTATTATCATATTAATTTGAATATTATTTACCTATTTGGTAGTTTGTAAAAAAAAAACCGTTGTATCTTTACTTGATACAATTTAATAAATACAACGTGCTTTTAGAAAAAATAGTACTTACATGTTCTTAAAATCTCGAATTTAAATTACAACAAAGAAAAAAAAAACAGTTTAGTCTGGTTTACCTTATCTCAGTACCAAGTCATGCGGATTGGTAGAAGAGATTAGAAGATATTGATAGAATGTAATTTGTAGTAAAAAAAAAAGGTAACTAAATGTACCTAACCCATTATTAATATAATTTGAGAGAGAGACTTGGATTTTGTCCTGAAGTCTAAAGAAAATAAAATACCGAGTTGAGTTCTGATTTACAAAATAATACAATTGAAGAATAGAAACAGCCAACAAACAAATATTTACAATTTGGACAGTTGAGCTGACTGCAGATTGTTGTAAGCAATCTAGGGGCGGCTCAAATGATTCACAATAATACCAGACGCTGTATGACAAGGCTAATAAGTACCTACCCACGCTGCGCCAGATACATGCTCTCGGTTCACGCTTAAATATCCTTGGATATACAAAAATACATCAAGAGGTAGTTTCGGTGAAAATCGGAACGGTACCTACCAAAAAGAGCTGTTATTTAAACGGTTAGTCAAAAAACTCAAAAAAGTACCTACAAATAACTTCTGGATGACTAAATGAATTTGGATTGCATGGCGATCCAGTGTCAATGGGCATTGGACATACCTACGCTACAAAAATGGAAACGAGCCCTAGAGCCAGGTTGGCGCGTAGAGGAATCATCTGATCTGTTGAGGGAGGTTTGAAATTAGATGCAGGTATGCATCGCTAGATATTTCTCACGAAGACGAAAAAATTAATCCACCTACTTCCTAGGAGATACGCTTACAGGGTTAAGATACCTACGTAAGTGAATTTCAATGAAAGTAAATAACAGATACGAATGGACAAACAAGTATGTCAAAAAGATTGAAATGCAGAATAACAAATTTGTCCAGAGCCGATTTACTTGTCACATTTCTAACAATAAATTTTTGCGAATATACCTATTTGTGATTGCTTTGTAAGTGATCTGATCATAATAGACCACAAACTCAAAATTATGTAGGTACTGCCGAAATAAATAATTAAAATATTTGTGAATCAATATTTCGGTTGTGTTCGGTCCGTCGCGTCGCGCGTCGTCGTCGCGAAGGGCCGAGAATTGATAAGAAAATAGTATACATTTTTGAGCAGTACTGTCCATAATTCATTTGTAATGAGCATCACGGGCATATAAAAATAAAGACTAACATTTATTTAACGTGTTACCTACTTAGAATGCTAAATGAGCAACATTTTCAATTATAGAGTACATAATCTCAAAAGAACTTTGTATGCTAAAGCTAATGCTATTTTAATGCGAACAGTTTTTATGTGACAAGTTAAGAAATAATTTCAATTTAATTTAAGTAATTATGCAATCGATTAAATAAATAAATTAAAACATATCACTTTCACTGCCGCGTCCCTTCGGGGCGCACTGCAGAGGCTAGGCAAGGAAAGTGTTAAAGAAATAAAAGTCCTACCTCGACCGCCAGATGGCCGAAAATCGAAAGCGATGGTTGTACTTCACACCAAACACTTCTAATCCAATGAGTAGGCGAACTCTCCCAGTTCAGCCTTGGACTGATATAGACATTGACTTTCGCAGTCCACTACATCATCTGAGTTGACAAAGGATATTAAAAATACTAAATTAAATGAAGCTTGCAATTTGCTTGCACTTACTTACAAATGATCTCTCGTTAGGCACACCAGTTGGCCTAACAGCTGACCATGGTCAACAGTTAATATCATAAGAATGTTGGACAATCCGCACAGCATCATCTTGCCACAAGTCAAATACACAGGACTTGTTATTAACACTGCGAATTGACTGTAAGAACTTTTAATATTGAGTACTACGAGTATGACATTTGTAAAGACTATGTTTATGCCAATCCGATAAATCTTACTTGAAAACTGAAATGAAAACGAAGGAGAAGAAATGAGCAGATAGAAAGAGATAAAAAAAAACAGATTCAAACAATGTTGTTGGAGAGAAGTCTACTTCAAGAAGGTTGCCAGAGAAATAAAACTGCGTACTTCATTCAATAATGTACTACACACAGTCTACAAGATTGGAAAGGATAAAGATAGAATAGATGTTGAAAATGATCCAATTACCTGCAGAGCAAAGACAACGACTACAGCAAACAATTAGTTTATCTGAATCGCGTGGGTGGCCACTGGCCAATGAGAAGGTTGTGCAGTGCGATGTCAAAGAAATAGTTAACAACAGATCTACCTTATTTGAAATCAATTTCGGTTGTGATTTAGGTACCTACATAAAAAGATATTAAAAAATAAATCATAATTATAAGGCTGTGGCTAGGAAGGTACCTTTAATATTCCTTAACAAATAATAAGTAGTTTATTTTGTTGAGATTAGATTTTGATGTTATCAATCACTACCATAGTAAACAATGTACCATAATGTCATGTAGATTTATTAAGCAACTAACAATTTATTAACAGCTGAAGGTGTACCCCGGCTAGCTGATATTGTACCGTGTGGTACTTGCCATTGTAAAGAATTACCAAACGATTACTTTTGTTACGTAAATAACAATGTTGGTTTAACACCTTCCAGATAGTTATTTATAATCTTAGTTGTAAGAATAATGTTTATAGAAAGGTCACAAACAATATTTTGTTTTGTTTTGTAAAAGGTAGATGTAGCATTCTGACTTATATTAAATGTGCATGGCCATCTGATGTGCTCGTCTAACAAGGCTGTATATCCCGCGGGGCATGCGGGACACGCGGGGGATGCACTCGCACAAGGTGCGGGATATCGAGTGGACGTGTGTCACCGAACAAATCTGTGTTTTATTGGCATAAAGTAATTACCTTTACCCAAACCATTACCTGGTATAGTACACTTATGTTCATCACGGATAATATATGGTGGTTATAATGGTGAAAGAATTTTTCAAATCGGTTGTGTAGTTTCGGAGCCTTATCCCGTCTAACAAACAAACAAACAAATCTTTCCTCTTTACAATATTATATATTAGATAATTAATAATGCTGGAGAATTGACACAGCATCATCAAGCTCTAAATAATACGCAGTTTTTGCTGTTCAGGTTTCTCATAAATAGAGGTCATGACTCCTTTCACTAGTTTTCTTTCTCTTACTCGCATGGTTTCGTATTTGCCCATCCTCTCCCACCCCAAAAAGTGTAACTACATACTATTTAAATAAGAAAGGACGATTACAGATCACGTCGCGTTTGGATTTAAAAATACCTTAGTTCGTAAAAAGTAGAGGCGCCGCCGCCTGCGCCTGCGCCTGCGCCTGCGCCCGCGCCCGCGCCGTCAGGAAACTGATAACAGCGAATGTTTGGAACGGACATATCTCCACGTGGCGCGTGGAGCCGTGGTGCGGCGAGATAACGCACGACATAGTCCCGCGTCACCGCTCGCGCAAGCGCAGGCGCAGGGCGCCGCATGGCACGCCGACCGGACCAGACCGACTACAACTTACTTGCGAACCAACGAACCTTACCTGCAGCCCCTGGGGAGGACGGGCTGCCCTCCAGGGGCTCCAGATAAGGCATTATCTTAAATATTGGTGATAGTTGTATCATAAATATTTAAGATAATCATATTATCATCAGAAGAAACTTTCCTTTATTTTTAAAATGAGCTGTAGAACTGGAGCGGGTCAGGCGCAGGGTTTAAAAATAAATAATGAAATTCAAATAAAACAAATATTTAAGGGGGGCTCCTATTACAACAAACGCGATTTTTTGCAGTTTTTATAGATAATGGTACGGAACCCTTCGTGCGCGAGTCCGACTCGCACTTGGCCGGTTTTATTATTAACATTTATTTGTTTCTACTTTTATTTGGATTCAATTTTTTTTAAAGAACAGAAGCACTTTCAGTTGATAAAGTGAACGGTGACGTCACAAAAAAGGTTAGTGTTTTTATCACCCAAAAGTGATAAACCCTCCAGGAACGTTAGTTTGTTCCAGCCTGTATACTTAGACAATAGTCTACGGTTATAAATGGCGAGGCGACTCGTGCTAAATACGGAGGCGACTGGCGCGCTGGCGCATGGCGTGCCTGGCGCGTCGGCGCGGCGTGGAGATGGAGACGCGGAACTAACTGACGCAGGGAACGTAGATATACAGCGGCATTTTACAGACGAGCAGTGTTTAGCTTGAGATGAATGACAACGTAGAAGCGTATACCGCGGCCGAGGAGCGAGCAGTGATAACAGCCCGCTGATAACCGCTGATAAGGCGGCGTCCGTCACCTCGGGTGATACCGATACTGCAGCGACGACGTAGGAATGTTCCCTGCCTTAATACGCACTTCACAATAATCTAAGTATCAGAACTAGTGGTAATTAGTTCCACAATCTCGAGCATCGACAGCGACAGAGCGATCCGTACCTCTACATAATATCTTATAGCTGCTAAATTTACTCTAATGAAGGCAGAAGTCTATATTAGGTAGAAACTGCAACTAATATAGGTACCTCCCGTTATAGGTAGGTACATAATATTCTTAAAAATATAAATAATGCATATTTATTAATAATTGCGTTCCACATAATATGTCGATATCTAGCTTTCATCGGATAGGTACTGGCCGGTAGTCATTAGGCACTCGAACAAAAAAACGGGAGTTGCTAAATCGGTCGCTCCACATGGGTCCACTCCAGGCGTGCGCCCGCGCAGCGCCCGCGTCCCGCTCCCTCCCTGCAGATCAACGATACCGTTGGGTAGGTTAGGTACTCGTAGGCACACGTGCCTGATTAGTGCAACTACTTATACTCCTATAAGTAGCTAAAATATCCTACGCATTAAATGACCTCTGAGCGATTCCATTAACTGACAGAATAACAAAACAAACACACATCCATCAGAATTAATGATTTCCGTAGTCAATTACAAAGCTAGGCTAGGAAGCATTATTATATGTAGTTGTACGTTAGAGCGTAAGGTTCGTTTCCGCGAAGCTCACTAAATAAATATTAAAAGCAGTCTTATTGAAGTCACCGTCGGATGGATGTCGATTGTCTGAGACAGAATGGGGGCAGCGCAGCGCCGCCAGCGCCGCCAGCGCCCGTCACCTACCTTGCAGGCCGCAGCCTCCGCAGCCTCCACAGATTTAAAGCAATCTTTTATTAAATTCAGTTAATATGTTTTAACGTTAAGTTTTAAGAAGGCCCTGATCCTGAACCTCTAAGTTCCCATACAAACGTACTTTTCGATTCATTTGGAAACTGCGTCTCCGATTTTAAATTAATTGGATAGGTATATAAGTATTAGCTATGTTTGTATCGTTTTTGTTTTTCAAAATACTTTATCATCATAAAGTGAGAGCGAAAATTCATTTTTATCCATTTTCAAGCGATTTTATTACTTTAGCTCTAATTTACTGATGATTATGTATTTTGAGAAACTAAAACGATACAAACATCGCTATTTCTTATCCGATTATGTGTGCAAAATATCATTACAATCGGGGACGTAGTTTGCAAATGAATCGAATAGTACGTTTGTATGGGAACTTAGAGGTTCAGGTTTTACCATCATGATAAACTACTGTCAGATTGCATGTCAATATTACCAAATGTAGTCGACAAAGGAAATTTATTTTTACATAGACTTATACAAAGTTTATCTATTATAGAAGAGGCAAACTTCTGTTCTTTTGGTTGATGGCACAATCACAAGATAAAAATGTAGTAACTAACATTTGCACGCGGCTCTGCTTTTGTTGTTGGTAAGCTAAATATAGTAAATAAGTGTGTACGTGGCCGCTCATCACTCCGAAACATCTCAATGAAATGAAATGAAAGTTGCAGGGGCGCGAGTTTGTGGGCCCTGGGCTAATTTTCTTTTTATAGTTTAGACCTTTGTTTGAGCACAATCTCATCTGATGGAAAGTGAAGATCTGGCCAACGATTTATCACGAAGGTCAAGAAGATACCTATTCAAATATATTAATATATTTCATAGAAATATATTTCATTTCATTTATTCGCTCATGTCTTGAAGAGATCCACACATATCCACACAGAAACACAGCAGCATGCTGCTGTGTTTTTGGTCAATTACAACCTGGATCAGGCACCGTGTTCCAAACCCCAGCGGTACGAATGATGAAGGTGAAGGAAAACCGCTTAGTGCGAGTGGACGGTATATCCACCAAGTAGGGGTGGTAATGCGCTGTGCGTCTGCTTGTCCTGGAGTGGAAGGGGGATGGGGGATAGTGGAATCAGGTCATGTAGTTCATGTGAGCATTCTCCGAAACGTATCCTATAAAAGATCGAGAGACAAGCAACCTTGCGGCGGTGTTCGAGACTTAGGACCTTAGTCTCTGCAAGATACCTACTGCTCGACAATGAGTCCGAAAGCTCTTTGTTCTCATCGAGTCCAGGGCTGCAAGCTGGTACTTGGCCGAGCCGTCCCGAACATGGAAGCAATACCCGAAACCAGACCAGACCTGTGCTTGAGATAGGGACAGAAGCTGTCCCGATGTGAAGTATCGCTTAACCTTGTTTAGGATTCCTAGCTTCATTGCTGCTGTTTTAGCCTTTGACTATGCAATCATACAATTCAGAAATTGTATAGAAAAGAAAAAAACAGTTAATTGTTAATCATGGCCCATATTCCTGATAGATCCTCGAGGCGGATGGGCAGTGAATGCGTTAAACAAGTGTACGAGTGATAGTAATGTGTAGGTATATTATTATAATATACAGGTCTAGCGTAAGGAGTGGCCAAGCCTTTACCTACGGGTAGGAGGTATCAGCACTGTTGAGAAAATAAAAATTGTACCCAATAAAAATCTCACGGTTTTCGAGTTATTGGACTTTTTCTCAATTTTCATCTCTTTTTTACCCTTGTACATTCTTTTCGATGCCAAGGTTACAAATCAAGGAATTTTTTCAATCTGTTTTTGTTATACCATGATTGGATAACTGTGCTATCAAATGCTAATTGCCATTTGTGTGCCAAAGGAACAGTTTTTCTTTTAAAACATGGTAAACAAACAGAAATGTTTTTCGCAAATTTTTTCAAAAAGTTTGACCTCCATTGGTGTAAAAAAACTCTATGGTCGCCTGAGTGAACGATTAATGAAAAACTTGCCCATTTCAATGAGATTCCAATATAATATAACACTTGGTAGTTCCAACTTTCTGTGTAAAGAATATTCCTGTCAAGATGGGTAAAGGTATTTTTTTCAAATTACAAGTAAGGTTAAATCGCGCTCATTGCATTGGAATTTCTTACAATAAGTACTCAAAATGGCTACCACTAGCTCTTATGCCCGCCCTGCATCTTTCTTATAAAAGAGAGCTTTATTTTGCGCGTATGCCAGGATTCGGTGTGTTCCTCGATGAAGCACATCATCGGAGGTGGATCGGGCGCTCGGGGACCATTCTGTGGCCACCACGGTCCCAAGATGTCAACCTGCTAGACTTCTTTTACTGAGGATGCCTCAAAGAGATAGTGTACGAGGACTCCCTCACTTCAATTGAGCAGCTACGGGAGCGAATACAAAGGGCGGCCCAAACCATTACTGAATCCGGGCATACGCGCAAAATGAAGCGCTCTTTTATAAGAAAGATGCAGGGCGGGCATAAGAGCTAGTGGTAGCCATTCTGAGCACTTATTGTAAGAAATTCCAATGCAATGAGCGAGATTTAACCTTACTTGTAATTTGAAAAAAATACCTTTACCCATCTTGATAGGAATATTCTTTACACGGAAAGTTGGAACTACCAAGTGTTATATTATATTGGAATCTCATTGAAATGGGCAAGTTTTTCATTAATCGTTCACTCAGGCGACCATAGAGTTTTTTTACACCAATGGAGGTCAAACTTTTTGAAAAAATTTGCGAAACACATTTCTGTTTGTTTACCATGTTTTAAAAGAAAAACTGTTCCTTTGGCACACAAATGGCAATTAGCATTTGATAGCACAGTTATCCAATCATGGTATAACAAAAACAGATTGAAAAAATTCCTTGATTTGTAACCTTGGCATCGAAAAGAATGGACAAGGGTAAAAAAGAGATGAAAATTGAGAAAAAGTCCAATAACTCGAAAACCGTGAGACTTTTACTGAGTACAATTTTTTTATTTTCTGAACAGTGCTGATACCTCCTACACGTAGGTAAAAGCTGGGCCACTTTTTACGCCACACCCTGTATACAGATTCGGTAAAAAGAAGCAGACGATCAGACGAAAAAGGCGCCGCTAAAACTTGGTCTGGTCCCTTGTGGTTCTGCATTCCGCTAAAACTTGGTCTGGTCCCTTGTGGTTCTGCATTCCGCTGAAATTCGGTCTGGTCCCTTGTGGTTCTGCATTCCGCTGAAACTTGATCTGGTCCCTTGTGGTTCTGCATTCCGCTAAAACTTGGTCTGGTCCCTTGTGGTTCTGCATTCCGCTGAAATTCGGTCTGGTCCCTTGTGGTTCTGCATTCCGCTGAAACTTGGTCTGGTCCCTTGTGGTTCTGCATTCCGCTAAAACTTGGTCTGGTCCCTTGTGGTTCTGCATTCCGCTGAAATTCGGTCTGGTCCCTTGTGGTTCTGCATTCCGCTGAAACTTGATCTGGTCCCTTGTGGTTCTGCATTCCGCTAAAACTTGGTCTGGTCCCTTGTGGTTCTGCATTCCGCTGAAATTCGGTCTGGTCCCTTGTGGTTCTGCATTCCGCTGAAACTTGATCTGGTCCCTTGTGGTTCTGCATTCCGCTAAAACTTGGTCTGGTCCCTTGTGGTTCTGCATTCCGCTGAAATTCGGTCTGGTCCCTTGTGGTTCTGCATTCCGCTGAAACTTGGTCTGGTCCCTTGTGGTTCTGCATTCCGCTAAAACTTGATCTGGTCCCTTGTGGTTCTGCATTCCGCTAAAACTTGGTCTGGTCCCTTGTGGTTCTGCATTCTGCTGAAATTCGGTCTGGTCCCTTGTGGTTCTGCATTCCGCTGAAACTTGATCTGGTCCCTTGTGGTTCTGCATTCCGCTAAAACTTGGTCTGGTCCCTTGTGGTTCTGCATTCCGCTGAAATTCGGTCTGGTCCCTTGTGGTTCTGCATTCCGCTGAAATTCGGTCTGGTCCCTTGTGGTTCTGCATTCCGCTGAAACTTGATCTGGTCCCTTGTGGTTCTGCATTCCGCTAAAACTTGGTCTGGTCCCTTGTGGTTCTGCATTCCGCTGAAATTCGGTCTGGTCCCTTGTGGTTCTGCATTCCGCTGAAACTTGATCTGGTCCCTTGTGGTTCTGCATTCCGCTAAAACTTGGTCTGGTCCCTTGTGGTTCTGCATTCCGCTAAAACTTGGTCTGGTCCCTTGTGGTTCTGCATTCCGCTGAAATTCGGCCTGGTCCCTTGTGGTTCTGCATTCCGCTGAAACTTGATCTGGTCCCTTGTGGTTCTGCATTCCGCTAAAACTTGGTCTGGTCCCTTGTGGTTCTGCATTCCGCTGAAATTCGGTCTGGTCCCTTGTGGTTCTGCATTCCGCTGAAATTCGGTCTGGTCCCTTGTGGTTCTGCATTCCGTGGTTCGCAAGAAGTTTCAATGTAGACATAAATGTAGCAGAAACACAAATGGAGGCATAGCATATTAGAAAACAGAGAAACCCTAAAAACGACGATGACGAATTAACCAAACGTTAATTTAGCGCTGCGCGTGTGCGGCTTCATACAAGAACACGTCAGGAGCGTGTCACGTCACGTCGTCGCGGCACGTCACGTCACGCGGTGCAAAGTCTACCATTGCACGGTAGGTATTATTTATGAATATATTAATTAGTCTGTTTACCTTAGCCTACCAGTGCGCAGAGAGGGGTAAAGCACATTCAGGTAGGTACGAGTGACTGGTGATGCTGTATCTAGGATACAGGATGCTTTTTTGAACAAAGCAAAGTAAATATGGACCTACTTTGTGTAGGTACGAACAGAAAACTGCTTGTAACAAATACCAACTAGGGTCGTCAATTTGTTTTTTTTTGTAACCTAGGTACCCACTTCGAAAAGGAGGATGTTCTCAATTCGTCTATAATGTTTCTTGTATAGGTACTTACTTGATATCTCCGCCATTGGTTAACGGATTTTACTGATTCTTTCATTATTGTATATGTCTCCGCCGGATGGTAGAATCAGCCCGTTTGTAGAATGGGTACACCCCGATTACAAAACGATGCGATTCAATTAATCGCCGATGCAGATTCTGTAATGATCAACGTTACATAATATGGCCAAACGTCACACGAATGAAATTAATTGGGTATTTCCAAGAAAACACAGGTTTTGCTAAAATTCAACAACTTTATTTCTTTAGGCTTACAAAATAAGCACTTAGACAGGTCAAATTTTATACATAAACAGTTTTATAAATAGTAGTTATTACCAAATAAGAAACAACATATTATTGATTTCGTTCGCTTCAATGTTTTGTCCGCTAGTGGAAGAAGCGAAAAATAAACCAGTAGTAAGTTTGTATAATACTTAAAATGTAATACAATGTTATTTGCCTAAGTCCAAATATAATGTGATTTAGATACAGGTCAATATTTATATTAAATTAAGCTTAAGATTGTTCTCCTTAAATACTATAGTCGGTGCGGAATTGCAATTGGCATAGCCTTTCTACGAACGGCCTGATTCTATGATCTGGCGGTGACATATTAATATTACAGGATTGCTTTTTGAGATGGGAGTAGAGAGATTGATTTGAGATGAGAGAGAGTAGAGTTTTGGCCAAATCCAAAACCATGAAAGTTAGAAAAAAGTCGTGAAAACTGCATAGGTAGGTACCTACTTAAATTTATCTCTAATCTTTGACTTTTGACGGAAATCGATCGGATTGATTTTTCAAAAAATATGACTTTTTAGAAATATTATTTTTGCCCTATCAGATTCGGTTGCTGATATCCGGATCAATCTTTGCAAAGAAATGCACTATCGAAAATCAAAGGGAATTCCTATAGAATACAATAGTAATGTACCTACTCAGCATCAATCTGAAAACACGGCGCACATGTCCCACCTCTAAATCAACCTTAATACAAAATACTCAATCATTCATGATTGCATTCTATACGGTTCATTCCGGAAATCCCCCACGGCCATCCCCCACGTGGGGGATTACCGGATTTTTTTTCCGGAAATCCACCTAGGTGTACAGAGATGCTTTTAATCTAGGTAAGCAAGTAACATCCGTAGGTATATACTCTGCTGGGCACACAACACAACACAATATGTACCTACCTACTCGCATGTATGGAGAGAGAGATGACGTCATTGTTGTTTGGTTTGGTATATTTTACAAGTTTTTATTTTCCTTGTTCAGTTGGGGAGTAGGTATGCTTTTGTGATTAATTTAAGCTTTAATTGTTTTATAAAGTTTGTACAACGAAGTATTCAGCAAAATCAACAAATTATTGGCGAAAATATCAAAAAACTGTTTTAGCTAGTCGCGATTTGTCTAAAGAATTATGTTGTTTTTTAAATTAGACGCTTCGATCAAAAATAAGGAGTTCGCGGCCTCCCCCGTAGATACCTAGAGCCTTACAAAAATGTCACTCAAAATTGGGTTCGTTTTGTTTTGACGCAGACAGTTTGCGCAGAGCCTGACAAGTTTTTTCCATACGGAACAAGAGATTGGTGGAGTCGAATTCATTTTATTTTATTTTGTAAGTAGGTAGGTACCTACCTGAGAATTATATACCTACCTACTCAGTTTATTTTCTATAAGGATTAATTAACAGAATTCAGGTAAAGATAACGAATCATTTATTGATGAAACTATAAATTGGTGTCTCAATAGTAGGTATTCATACAAAAGGGTCATTTCAGACATACAATAATTTAAACTTACAATACAATTTCAGGCAGGCACTCTAGATTAAAAAGAACTGGTTCCTGTCTGCAGCTTTGCACGAGTTTTTTTTACGGGAAAAAAATAAACGTTTTATAAATTCATACTTCTGGTAGGTAGGTAAGAACCTAGTCTTTCTTTTATTAGAGAGTCTACGCAAATGAAATTTTAGGGCGGGCCAACTAATTATTTTAAAAATCATCAACTAGTAATATTAAACTTATTTTTATGAAAAATATATTAATACATACTATAAATGAAAAAAAAAATTTAGAAGAAATAGCCTCTCCATTTATCAATTTAGAACAAAATTAATATTTTAACATAGGCAAACCAAACAACAATATTTTATGCTGATTTCACAAGTATATGACTCACATCTCAATATACGGGTAAAAAATATATATAAACTTACTGAAAATAAGAAATTCCATCCTTCTTCAGCACTTTGGACGAGTGATTCTTGCATTTTTTGTACGAGCACTTACCCATGCTTTTTGTCTGAACGCTAAAATGACACTAGTTAAAAAGCTTTCCTAACATGTCAAAATGTATCTCTTTTGCTACTGAAGGTTGTGGCGTGCGCATTGTGATTGTGAATCTAAGGGGGGCCGGCAAAGCCGGACATTTTTGATCGATGATTAGACGCCATAAATAGGTGAGTACCTACTAATCGTGTACTAATTCCTCGGGAATATTTTTTATGTTGACGATTCGGATCATTATCTATATACATATACAATAGCGACAAATCGGGACAAATGTTTGTACGATCTGCAGATATTTGTTCCGAGTGAACTGGTATGAATATAAATAAATAATGCTGGACAATTCACACAGCATTATCTAGCCCCAAGCTAAGCAGAGCTTGTGTTATGGGTACTAGATAACTGATATACATAATATAATACAATACATAGATAGATTTTTTTTATTATGCATAGAAAACGACCAGAACACCCTGAACAAATGTCTGCAGATCGTACACACATTTGTCCCGAGGCGGGAATCGAACCCGCAACCTCCTGCGTCGCAGGCAGACCTTCGCCCACCGCGCCACATCGGTCGTCGAATGTAATATGAAATATCCTCCGACCAGGTCGGATGATTTGCGAAAGACTGCTGGCAGATGCTGTATGCGGCAAGCTGTAGACAGGGCGCTACGGCGCTCATTAGGGGAGGCCTATGTCCAGCAGTGGACTGATATAGGCTGATGATGATGATGAAATATGAAGGAGCCCTTTCAGTCACCTGAAGCAAAGTGATCTCTGGTTGGAACTTGAACACACATACCTACCTATGTAGGTACATGCAATGCATATAAGATATTCTTTGGTAGGTAATGATTGTACGTGTGTGGAGTCAGTGACGACGGAGACGCACACCGCATCTACTGAACTACAGAATATCATATCTGACAAATCTCGGCATAGAAAGAACCGTAGCCCTTTTGAACATGTCGTGTTGGGAAAACATATTTGGCCAGCGCGATCCTAGGGGAGCTCCGGCGAGTACCTAGTCCTGGCACACGCAGTGAGATGTATTCGGCGCGGCGGCAGGTCCTAACGTTGCGTTCATCACGTGCTTCCCAGTTCACATTCGCACTATACAGGATTTTCCTTAGATAAAAGTAAAATAAAACCGGCCAAGTGCGGGTCGGACTCGCGCAGGAAGGGTTCCGTACCATCATCTATAAAAACGGCAAAAAAATCACCTTTGTTGTATGGGAGCCCCCTTAAATATTTATTTTTATTATGTTTTTTAGTATTTGATGTTATAGCGGCAATAGAAATACATCATCTGCGGAAATTTCTACTCTCTATCATGGTTCATGAGATACAGCCTGGTGACAGACGGACAGACGGACAGTCGGAAGTCTTAGTAATAGGGTCCCGTTTTTACCCTTTGGGTACGGAACCCTAAAAGGGGGATGAGGCATCACCATCTCGAAAGTGTATGGCTCAAGTCAGGTCCAACTATATTCCCTCACCTTAGTCATAGTCAGACCGGCGACGGTGGCGGCGCGGGCAGGTGGCGTTTGTGTTGCGCGTTGCGCGTGCTTGCTACGACGAATACTTTTGTGTGATTTCGACTAAAACACCACGACAATGCCCTCGTGTTCGTTCACCAGGTGTACAAATAGCTCCAAAACAAAAAACAAAGCCCAAGGCATTACAAATTTCGCGTGCCCCGCGCTCGGCGCCAGATTCGCCTGCCTCGCAGGAGGTAGCAGGTTCCAATCCCGCATCGCGACTGATCATTCTAAGATCTGCAGGTAAGTAACTTGTATGTAGATATAGTAGGTACGTATATGTAATGGTATTCAATTATCTATTAGGTACCCACATACTACAAGCTCTGTTCACTTGTCTTTAGAACTAGATGATGCTGTGTGAATTGTCCAACATTATTTATCTATTATTATCTTCGATCAAAAATAAGGAGTTCGCGGGGGGGCCGGCAAAGCCGGACATTTTTGATCGATGATTATTATAGACACGTGCAGTGCATTCCTCCAGCGCACGGCGCGGCGGCGGCGCGACGGCGGCGGCGGGCGCTCCGCCCTCGACAAGGTGCCGCGCTGGCGTATTTCGGGAGCGGTCTCCGCTCCCGAAGTATATCAGTTTACTCGCTCGCATTCATTGTGTTCCGGTTATTGTTGTAAGCAGCGCAGTTGACAAACTAAACGGTGACGTCACTGAAAAAGGGCAGTGTTTTCTTCACCCTAAACTGAGTGCAGTTTATTTTTAGTTGTTTTCCTTCATAATGAAGGAACCTGGAGGCCTCCTCCAGGTTCCGTCAGTATGTTATTATGTTCAGTCATTACCACACACAGTGGTACTTGCACATGAACAGATGAAAAAATATACTACTTATTGCTAAATGTTATAATAATGTTTGTGGAAGTAAATAAAGCTTTTTTGTTTTTATAATTAAAATATGTATGGGTTATATTTTTTTCGGTAGTGAAATAACCAAAATAAATGATATAAAAAATATATATATCTATATATATACCTACCCCATTCCGTCTGCCCAGCCCAGACCTGCATTGGATGCACTGCAGTGCACGGCACGGCAAGCGGCCGGTGGGGCGCGGCGCCACGTACGGTTCAATATGCCGTGCACTTCATTATCAACGCAACGTCGTCGTCGGACGACACGGCGGCGGCGGCGGCGCGGCTTCATTCGAATCTACGCGGCCAAGGTTCAGCTAAATCAGACTGAATTGAGACATCCATCCACTTGTTATCCCGTGTGTGTGTAGCGTGGCTCGTGGATATCCTTGAGCAGTTAGTCGGCTGTCGTGCGATACTGTTCCCAACTGACGTACACTTGCATTTACTGCTACTACAACCTTCTAAGGTTTTTGTATTATCGTGCGTAACCCCTCGCACTCTGGGTAATCTCTAAGAAATTAAATAAGTTCCCAACATTTTTCGATTTCGGCAGGACTCGAACCTGCGCCCCACCCCCACTACGGTTGTGCTCCAGCCAAATAAGCCACGAAATCCTAGTCAGTTTTGTCGAAAATGTTGGGGACCTCTTACGGCTCTAGCGCTGTTAGCACGCGTACTGAGGGTGGGGCGCAGGTTCGAATTCTGCCGAAATCGAAATTTTTGTGAAATTATTTAATTAACAAAGTTATCTCCGGGACGGTCTGGAGTCTGGAGTCTGGCTCAGGCCTGATGCCGTCTAACGAGGAGGGAGAGCCGATACAGATGCATACAAGACATACATAAAAGTAATGTCGAATGGATATAGATATATCCTGCAATGTTGCCTATCCTATAATACATAGGCAACATTGTGTTGTTAAAATACGTTCCGGTCAAGGTTAGCATGTTTTTGTGCGTTATCTCTACGTTCAAAGGAAAGTAAATAAAAAAATATTTCTTGAAAATATTTGAGTTGAGCGTGATGTTGGTTTGCGTCAGCGCGAGCACAGACTCTGGCCTGCGTGAGGCGGCAACGCGTCAGCGACGCGACATCGCGGGGCGGACGCGGCTTGCCGATAGCGCCTTGGATATTATTAACGAAGCCGTTAATTGGTTCTCTCAGTTGATTTGAGTACGTATGCTCGCTCGCCACTTGACACCGGCGCGGCGCATTCCTGGCCGCGAGCGCCCCCTCTCGTTCCACTCCGTGTACCTAATGGTGAATACCTGAGACTCACTCACTATTGTATTGATTGAGTGCTTGCATGGTGACCGGATTCTGCACACAAATCTAACGAAACTACAACATTTCTAAGACTCGCTCCGCTCGCTGATAACATTTTCTTTTTTCTGATTATTGATTGCTAGGTCACTTTGACAAAAAATAAGACTAAAATCTCACAAATTCATATAATTATTGCGGCTTGCTCTTATCGCTCGACGCGACGCCGCAGACGCCGACGACTCGACGGTTGGCAGCGCTGTAAGCGCTAAAACCACAGATTAAATAATGTTACTGCTATAACGGCCTTTCATTGTTTTGAAAAACTTAAACACCGAACTTAAGTTTCTTAACATGTATAATATTTTTAGGGTTCCGTACCTCAAAAAAAAGGAACCCTTGTAGGATCACTTTGTTGTCCGTATGTCCGTCTGTCAACCCTCTTTTCTCAGAAACGCGTGGAGGTATCGAGTTGAAATTCACATCATATACTCAGGTTCGTAACTTCTTGGATCCGCGATATAAATCAATCTTCTAAGCGTAATAAACGTAACGTAATCAAAAGGTACAGCCAATTATACGAAAAAAAAATGAGTTTTCCAAGGGAATCACATGCACACAAAACCTATAGGTATTATGGTACTTCCCGTTGACCCAGAATCATGAAAACTGGTAAGAAGGATATATTCCCAACCACCCCATTAACCTCTCCATCAATCACACGTCACGTCACGTCTCGCCGTCAAATAACGCGTCTTTAATTTTAGTTTTTAATATTGTATGTATGTTATTTTTAAGGTATATATTACTATGGACCGTAGAATAAGTTAAAATAAGATCTGTAACTGTTCTATAGTCTGAAATAAATGATAATTATTATTATTATCAATGGGACGGTTGGGAAAAAAATCCCATCCGCCCCATTACACAAGTCAATGGGGTGGATGGCATCTTCTGCCCCTTTGACTTTTTATGTATACTTACTTACTTACTATGTATGTTATTTTTAAGGTATATATTACTATGGACCGTAGAATAAGTTAAAATAAGATCTGTAACTGTTCTATAGTCTGAAATAAATGATAATTATTATTATTATCAATGGGGCGGTTGGGAAAAAAATCCCATCCGCCCCATTACACAAGTCAATGGGGTGGATGGCATCTTCTGCCCCATTGACTTTTTAGATAGAAAGAATAGAAATATCAAATCTCGCTATTCATATATTTATTTTGCTATTCACATAATTGAGTATGAATAGGGACAGTCGGAAATCAAAAGGCCAACTTATTTGAGCTAATCAAGTTCGTGTTTATTGTCAATAACATTTTTCGTAAAATAATCAATCCGCAAATTTGTAAAATCAAATAATAATCTTAGGAAAAACAGTGAGTTATTAAAGCATCATACGCTTTGGTTTTCTAACTAGTAATCTCTTAAGTATTGTAGTAAATAAAATAAATAAATAAAATAAAATTAGCCTTTATTTCCTACTAACTATTTAACAATTTCTGTGGAACAAAGTCATGTTAGTTGTTCATATACAAGTTTACATTTCTTTATTTAGGTTTGATTGTTAGTTAGTAGTCGCCGTTTTTGGCGTAGGCCTCCCCTAGCTCCTTCCAAGTTTGTCTGTGTCTGGCCTTTGTCATCCAGTTTGGACCAGCTCTTTTCAAAAAGATGTCTTGCCATCTCTTCTTCGGTCGACAAAAAAAAAAAAAAAAAGTATTGTAGTATTGTTTTCAAATACTTTTTATATCACAGTGTAATCATCACATTTTTACAATAATTCGCATTCACTCAGCTACGTGCGAGTGTTTATGGCACTGTCCCTCTCTTCGGGTTAATCTTACTTAAAACACGTAAATCCAGCATTATTTATTATTTATTTACTTATATCTGAAACTCGACGCCCAATATTTGATAACTTTAGTTATTTTGTTATGGTTCCAAAAATCCAAAAACCGTAAATTTCTTGATAATTGACAAAAAAATATTTGATTCTCGCTATCGACCAAAAACCTATAGGGTACTTCCCGTTGACCTCGAATCATGAAATTTGGCTAGAATCAAGGTCTTAAAGCACAAGTAAAGAAAAAACAGGTTCTTTTAATTAATTATTGAAAATATAACGTCAAGTTCGAGTTAGACTCGCGCATCAAGGGTTCCGTACAAATAAATATATAATGAAGTACCCTATAGGTTTTGTGTGCAGGTGATACCCTTTAAAAAATCAAAAAAATTGGGCATTAAGGGCAGGATATTCGATCCATTTTGTGAAAAGGACAGGCATAGAATTTTGTGTTCACAAGAGTGAGATAGGGCACAGCAACGCAAGCACAAAAATCAAGTTTTTGCTTATTATCAAAATTAAAAAAGGTTTTGAGAAAAACTAACCGTAGAATATTCTTCTAAACGTCGTTGCCTATTTTCTGACATGTTTTTTGAGAGTAAAACGTTGATACACTAGAAGTACAACTACAAAAACAACAAAAAAACTATCCTTGCTTCGTAATTTTTATCATCAGGTGAAGTGATAAATATCGTGTTTTGAACCGTAGAATAATCAATAATGTGAATCCAACTACAACATAAATTTTAGGCCAATCAAAACAAAGGATATTTGATCGTTTAAAATTGAATCGAAAATTGGCTAAATTCGAATATCCTGGCCTTAACTGGTTGTAACTTTTGATTGCGTTGACTTAGAAGTTTGATTTATGTCGCGACTCCAAGAATGGGTTCCTTTTTTCCTTTTGAGTTACGGAACCCTAAAAAATACCAAAATAAACAAAAATTAAGTTTGATTATTTACGAGTAGAAGTTTGTACGGCACCCTTGATGCGCGAGACCCCTGTGACTGTCAGACCCTTCAACTAGGAACAGGAACCCATCTAGATATAGGTATAGATTTGAGAACGCGACAGTTTTTGAGCCTGTGGATCGGTTTGCAATCATCATCTGAATCAAACCATCTTAGCAAATCACATCGTATTCCTGATTGAGAAAGTTTGTTTGGTAATGTGAAATGATATATATATTCTGTCGAACCCTTTACTATAGTCAGTGTAGTACATCGAATTGCTGACCATGGTCCACCCCGAGCCTGAGTAATATAGTCATTTAGTAGTATTCCATTGAAACTGTTCATTTGCCCCGCAACACTTGCTGTAGGGACAAGGTACCTACTTGTTTTCATAAATAATTATGTTAGAGATAGCGAACTGTGCTTTAGATAAATCAAATCTACTGTGTTTTGCGGATGATAAGAAGATGTTTTCTTTTCAACTATATCTTCCAATGTTGACATTGTTACTCTTGAGTTGTGTCTCTCGCGATTGTAAGACTATTGCCTTATAAATGAATTGAGTCCCACCAAATTACTTTTCCCGTAAACCTCGCGCTGTTCCGGCCTGCTATTCATTAGCAGGTCACTGCAGCTGCTTACCTAGACTACTGGGTCACTTTGATTTTTTGTTCACTTTAATCTTTATAAGGTTCAAAACCAAAATACAAAATGTTTATCTCCGAAAATGCTCATAAAAACCCCTATGTACTTATGATTACATGTTTTAAAATTGAGTAGTGACTAGATAAGGTGGGATAGTATAATCATTAACAACGGCCACTGCACTAAGGCTAGGCCGGTGTCTGTGTCTGTTTCGCAACGTATCGAATACATTATCTGTTGCCATGAGAATCGGGAAAAGTTAGTTCACTAACAAATGGGCCAGAAAAATTAAAACTAACACAATATAAAAGTTTTCGTTTTATAATAATAATAAATTATTTATTTCCAGACACAAGATCCATATAGTTACAATTACAATTCAATAATTAAAACTAGAGATAAAAAAATACAGGTTTAGTTTTAAATTATGTTAGACGGACTAAGAAGTGCATACATATACATCAAACAGATTAATTTATTCATTTTCTCTCTTTCTCTTTCTTTCTCTGTGCAGGATGCTACAAAAACAGTGTCTGTGAGAGTACCTACCTATAATTAAATGTGGCGCGAGAGAAAGTCAGCGATGGAGTTAAACGAGCCCTACAATAATGAAAATATAAATGCAAAGAAATTGTTCAACCAATGATAACCAGAAGGTTTTCCATCGCATCGTAGTCAAGGGTGAGCAGCCACCTCCGTACGTACCTTCTCTCTCCGTCGTCGTCACTCCGTAGAGCAAGCACGATAGCTCACAGTGCTTGTTGGCGCACCGATAAATAAAAGGGAAGGAAAAGTTTTTGAACCGTTCGGCAAATTTGGTTTTCATAACAGGAACTTTAACTTTTATACGTCGTCGGCTTGGACTTTTGTGGTGTAGGTACACGTACCGGATTTTGTTTTAGGAAATTTTGTTAACAATTTGTTGACGATAGCCGAGTTTTTCAAAAGCAATTCAACGGCTTGCTAAGTTCTAGTCACATGCACATCATTCACTTAACAACAGCTTTTTAGATATATTTTGTATCAATTTAGAGTTTTTCGAAAGCCAAGCTAACGTGTACGTTGTTAGCGAGAGATTACTGTTTGGCCGGCGACAAATTAAAAACAAGATCCGTCAAGTGGGAATGTAACTCGCGCGCCGTTACGAAAATTTGTCAATTACACAAATATGTACCCACCACCAGTTAGACTTTGCTATTTAATACAAACTGAAAAAAAAAAAACTTTTTTCAAAATATTTCAAAAAGTGTGACACTTATAAAATTTTGAAAGCTGTTTTGAAATGTACAAACCAACACCCTTTCATTTGATACCGAACTCGGGTAGACAGCCCCTTTTTTAAAAAGATCCCTTCATTAAATTTTTCCCGTCCATTTTTCAAAAACTTGTATTTTTACAGACTTCTCTATATTTTTCCTGTATAATGTAGATTTATATCTACAAACGCCACAAACATTGGGAGGAGGATCACTCTGTAAACTTTGGAGAAAGGGGGGGGGGGGGGTAGGGGGGGTAAATTTTCCGACTATGTTCAAAATATTTCAAAAATTATGAAACCTACAGAAATTTCAAAAATTAATTTGAAGGTAAGGAAACCGATACCTTCCATTTGAAGGTAAGGAAACCGATACCTTCCATTTGAAGGTAAGGAAACCGATACCTTCCATTTGAAACCCCATTTGCCCCCATAAGTCTCTTTTAAAATTGCAACACAATTTGTACTGAAATTTTCATTTATTTAAATATTTTTTTCTTGAAATTACCTAGTAATGGCGCACGAAATTAATTATTTTTTCAAATTTGAAGTTAATACCTGCAGTAGTTACTGAGATATTCAAGAAAGACTGGGGACGACGAGACGCACAGAGACGAGGGTTTGAAACCGATCTCGAAACCCCAATTAAGGGATTCGAAGTCAGTTATAGTTTTTTATAACAATCACATTTTAAAGAGCCATTTTTAGTTATTCTTCAAAAGACAAAATTAATCCAAACAAAACAGAAAGAAAGGTTTTGTTTATATTTACTAGTTTGTGCCCGCGGCTTCGCACGCTTGTTTCTGGAAACCTTCATGGGAACTGTATGGGATTAATAGTAGACTATGTTTGATTCCAGATTTAGAGCTACATTTATGTATGTAAAATTTCAGCCCAATCGGTTCAGTCGTTATTTTATGCAAAATTGCAGCCCGATTGGTTCAGTTGAAAGAGGTAAAAAATATCCATCCAAAAGTCCAAACTTTTACATCCCACTAATTTTATAAATGTTAAAGTTTGAATGGATGGATGTTTGTTACTCAATCACGCCCGAACGGGTAAAGGGATCTGGATGAAATTTTTCACAGACATAGATTATTGTCTGGAATAGCCCATAGGCTTATACTTTTCATCCCGGAATTCCCACGGGAACGGGAACTACGCGAGTGAAACCGCGAGGCGCTGCTACTTTGTAATATAATTAGTGCGACGTGAAAGTTTTGAAGTCTTATTGACATCCAAATGAATGAACTTTATTGAGATCAAGATTTACTCTGTGGTCTTGTTTATTCCTTGTAAGCTGACAAGAGGTCAAAAACGTTTTGAAAAACCATGATTTGTCTAGTGACAAATTGTTGACAAACACACGATCTGACAAGGCTTTGATAAAATGGTTGTTAGAAAAGTATAACTGAATCCAGACAAATGTCAATTTTAAAAAAGAATATTTTACATTTAGGTTGTCTTATATTTTCTGAAAGTGTTACCAAGCCCAAAAAAAACTAAAGCTTTACTAAATTATCCTACACCCAAAACGCGGACGAAGTTAGACGTCTTGTAGCCTTCTGTAATTTATTATAGGAAATTATGTACCCTCTTTCGCTGAAATAACACTACACACAATTGAACGGTGGTCCGATTATTTCCTACGCATTTTGTGCAAGCACTTGGAATACCTTAGTTGGAAATCAAATTGACTTTGACATCCTTTTAGCCATCTCAAAGATATTCTACTCTTGCCCTTCGAAAAAAGCATTCTACATTTGATCTTCAAAAGAACACAATTCTACCCTTGCTTCTCGAATACTGTCTGTTCTGAGTCGAACACTGTCTGTCCTGAGTCTTCCCTTAATATGAAGCCCCTTGAAGAGGAACTTCATCCAAGAAATTCTGCCCTGAGTCTTCGCCTACCTAGAATAGCCTTAAAAAGGAACTGTCCTGAGTCCTCTCCTACGTTGAAGACCCTCGAAGAGGTACCTACAGACGCCTACAATTTGTTTCCAGAACACGAGCTTCCCGGCAGCTCAGTTCTGGTAGATCCAGCTGATCCAGTTCCACAGTTGACAACATCTCAAAGGATACGTAAATTTAGGAAAAAACAGGCAAAACCGAATTTGAAATATAGCCATTAATTTCTGTCTGTCCGAAGTTTTGAATGTTTTCGTCTACAAATGACTGAAAGTTATCAAGAATTTGTGATCCAAGGAGTTGAAGTAAACATTTATCTAGTACAATCTGGTACTATAATATAGTTTCGAGAAAAAAATGACTTAAGTGCTTATGGACGCCGTGTCTAGATATTAACTCTATGAGTACAATGTTGCGACTTGGGGGCCAAACTATTCAATGTACCAATGATATTATTTGTCTACATATGAGTGCAAAATAATCGGCTCGCATTTTGAAAAATTTAATACCAGACCTAATTTTTGAAATTCATCTGTAATGATTTTTAGACCATCAAAAACTGTGTTAACCTCTAAGAAATTAAATAAGTTCCTAAAAATTTCCGATTTCGACAGGATGTGTTCACCTCTCCACCCAGAGTTCCGTCATCCAATTATTAAACATTGAGCTTGGATTGAAGACGTTTAATAATTGGTTAGATGGCAAGGCTAAATATGGCCGGATCAAGAGGGTCGCTCTGCTGACAGCAAACAGCGGATGAAATGACATTATGCCTGTAAATTAATTTTGACGGTGAATCAAAGCCCCTGTGATAACATTACCGTGCCCCTGTCTACGGAATTGAAGGCATTTTTAACGTCTACTTTCAGAATTATACCTCCCCTTAATTTTGGTCCAACAAAAGGAACGAAGGTAATGTACTGCGGCCTCACAACCGCCTCGCGAACCAAATAGCATCCTGCAGGTGACATCATGTAAGGAAATGGCCGTAACGTAAGGGTACAATACAACATGTAGCAACATGTAGTTGTCCTTTTAATATTAAACATAAAACACAAATATATAATATGGAAAAGAAATAGATCTAACCGAAAGATAAACATTAAATAGACATTATATAAAATAATGCGATATTTTTTTAATGCTAAATGATAGAGATTCTCATTTGGGGATTCCGTGATAGGTAGGCCTACTTATTATTTTCAAAAGTCAAAAGTCAATAACTTTAGGTCGATCAATAGGTAGGTATTCTGTTTTGGAAGTGTCACTCTGAGACACTCACTGGCACGGCTGGCACGCACAGTTTCGCGTCGAAAAGCAAGCCGCGTGCGGCGCCCTAAATAAAGAAGAAGTTGAAGTTGAGTTCAGGAATTAGCAAAAAATGAGCGAAAAAGGGAGGGTTTTCATCAGTTTGTGCACGAGTTTGAATGTGGCGCATTGTGTGTTTGTAGATTTCGAAAGACCAAACGATGCTCACTTCTTCTTCTTCACTGCGACAGGGATATTATGCCGAAAAACATCTATGTCCTATGGTTGGTACTGCCTGAAAAACGTTCCTCTTCCCCTGGTCTTGAAGTCTAAACGGCTTAGACGCAGTATCTCTTCTTCTTTCCAGTGTATTTTCAGAATTTATAGTATTTTTGTAATATGTACATGTTTGTAAGAAGTCATCTCGGATTATGCGTCTCAATGTAACACGCGCTACGAGATGTACCTACTACATACATGGATCGTATTGAAAGTATTCAGAGGCGGATCTTGATAGGTATGTTTGAGTCAAGATCCCATACAGCAAACTCACAGCTACGATGAACTCCACGAGATTCCACTTTCGCCTTAACTCAACAAACATTTTGACGGCCCAGAACTTCTTAGCAAATTATACTTTGAACATTCGCCGTAAGTAACTTACACAACTCTCCACTACATGTCCCCGGAGCCTCAAATAACTAATTCTGAAACATTGAAAGTGACTCGAGGGTAGAACCCTCGATTCACTATTAACATGCATCCCTCTATCTGATGTTTCATTTATCTAAGGCAGCGGCTCTCATACTTTTTAGCAACAAAGCCCTTTTGAACAAAGAAATATTTGAAGAACCCTCAGGTGAGACATTTCTTAAGGGTAGGCTGCAATAACTTTGCTGCCCTTAGTTAGGCCTGACATAATTTTACATTGCAATAAACTTTCAGAACGGAACTAACTCCAAGTTATTGAAGAGTAATGTGAGCTGCTATTATTTTTGTGAATTTGTTTTGGTGTTTGAAAAAGTGATTTTATGAGCATTGTATCAGTGGTTTTCAAAGAGAAAGTGAATACAGCAGCTGAAGCACTCAAAATGGCTTAGTTGTTTGTTAGTATAACCACAGATTATGTAGGTAATATTACTTCATAACAAATACCTTACTTACTCATTTACATCAATCAACTTTGAGCCTTATACAGGTGCAAAAAAGAATGTCTCTAACGCTGTGCTCACTGTTAGTGAAGTGGCTCGATCATAGCCACCCGTGCCCCCCCCCCCCCCCCCGTGCCTCTGCAGTCCCCGCAGCAGTCCTAGTGTGTAAGCTAGTAGGTATAACGATCAAGCGTACATACACGTCATGATCCTACTCGTAAACAGCTTATAAAAAATAAATAAAATAAAAATCATTTATTTCAGACCGACAGATCCATAGGTAGGTACACGATTTCAAAATTATACCATACCATATATACCATAGGAACAAAGTTTACACACAAAAATTGAGCACACATAGTGCCAGAGCTATGCTTTTTACCTTATTATTAGATATGTATGTACGAGTAAAAATAACTTATGTACAGGGACTGAAACGGGTTTGAAGATGTTTGTTTATGAACATGGCCCTAACATCTATTTTCAATTCAAAATCACTGCACAGTGCACACAGTGAAAGTTACATAATATTTGGTTCATATAAAATAGAAAATGTTCCATAACATAATGTCCTAAAGCGTCAGGTTTCTGAGATATTCACAGATAACAATAACTATTGCTCTCAACTTTTTTTCCATATGCAAAGATCTGCTTTCTAATAAAATTAAGTCTCAAAGAAAGTTTCAGATGAGTAATTATTAAATGTTTTAGATATTGACCTCTAATTGGGTCATATCATAAGTCATAAACCAATATCATTAATATCAACTTCCTTTACCTAGTTCATTATTGTCGATGTCGATAGTCCAAATCCCAACACTATAATAGCATCTATAAAGAAAAAGGTGCCTGTGTAAATTTTAAATCTTTTTTTTCAAAAAACCGAACCCTCCGGAGATTAGAAGGCTTAAATTCGGATGTTCTGAGTTGTCCAGTTTTTAAAGCTTCTAGTTTTACTATCATTAGCATCATTGGATCAAATAATATTGCCCCGCTGAGGGACAAGATTATTTCATCCAATGATGTCTATATCTTATATAACAATATACTATTAAGAAGGCAGATAAAGGTTAGTTAGCACCAATTTGCCAGATCTACCGTTTTAATTAAATAAATAAATTCGTGCCATAACCACGATCCATACATTGACATTCTGTGCGGGTGTTATTCGTGCCATAAACACGATGCATAGATTGACATTCTGTGCGGGTGTTATTCGTGCCATAAACACGATGCATAGATTGACATTCTGTTCGGATGTTATTCGTGCCATAGCCACGATGCATAGATTGACATTCTGTGCGGGTGTTATTCGTGCCATAAACACGATGCATAGATTGACATTCTGTTCGGGTGTTATTCGTGCCATAACCACGATGCATAGATTGACATTCTGTGCGGGTGTTATTCGTGCCATAACCACGATGCATAGATTGACATTCTGTGCGGGTGTTATTCGTGCCATAACCACGATGCATAGATTGACATTCTGTGCGGGTGTTATTCGTGCATATAGAAAAAATACATTAGATACACTAGCTGCTGCCCGCGGCTTCGCACGCACTTTTCAAGAAGTCTATGTCCGTCCCCGAGATACCATGCCTTTTAGGCGAGAAAAGGTAACAGACAGACAGTTCGACAGACAGAGTTACTTTCAAAATTATAATATTAGTATGGATTTTGAAATACATAGAATAATAAAAAGCCTTTATTTTCCGTTACTAAAAAAAACAGTAAAAAGTGTACCTAACATTAATAAGGTTGGTTTTCAAATGATTGTTAGTTTAAGGCCACTTTCGGGTATATAGGCCTCCTCCAGGATCTTCCACGTGTCCCTGTCCTGCGCTCTTTGCATCCATCCCTCAGGGTGACAACGACAACTTCCGAAAATGACAACTTCCGAAAACGACAATTTCAGAGAACGTCTATTCTAAACTCGTCAATTTCCTAAAATGACAAATTCCGAAAATGACAAATTCCGAAAATGACAACTTCCTAAAATGAAATAACATACAAATGAAATGGTTAAAAGGATAAAAACTAATAAAAGTACAGTCAGCGGCAAAAGTATTGTGGTCCCGCCGCTTTTCTTATTTCATCTACCCACGTGGATTTCGGAATACCTTTTATTATATTATGTAGTTCGCCTATTTGGATAGTTTTGTAGTGTTTTAAAGTAGTATAGTACTGTATAGTTATAGTTATTTACTGTATTATATACTGTATAGTTTTAAAAAAGGGTGCTCTGCCGAAGTACTAGAACTAGCTTTATCGGACCACACTGCACAGCTGATCAAATGTCCGTTAAAAGATCTGGATCTCTTAAAGTACTGGCGTATAAAAAGACGTGATTATTCAGCAGAAAATATCAGTAAGTTTATAAATTCAATAAAAAACATATCCTTTTCAGAAATATATAGCGCGGATGACCCTAATGTTGCTTACAACCTTTTCATCGACACTTATAAAATGTTTTATGATCTTTGTTTTCCTTACAGAATAATGACTAAAAAAACTACCAGAAATACTCCATGGGTCTCACGTGGTATAAAATTATGCTGTAAAAATAAAAGAAATCTTTTATGGCAATTTCGTAAAAAACCCTCTAAGGCTAATAAAATCAAATATAAAAACTACTCTAGAACTCTTAAAACCATAATAAAACTAACACAAAAGACACAAAATAACTATAAAATTAATAAATCTAAAAATAAGTCCAAAGCTACCTGGCAAATCATAATTAATACTAAAAGAAATTTGCCTAAAAGTCAGATAATAAAACCTGACATAAATAATAAGACAATTACAAATCCTACTGACATAGCTAACGCTTTTAATGATTTTTTTATTGACAAAATTATACCTATTAGAAATTCAGGCAGACATATTACCTCACTTATTACTAGTCAAAGAGACTCTATGTTTCTCAGACCATGCATTCCAGCCAGACGATATCCTTAGAATCATAGCCTCTCTAAATAATACAAGTAGTGTTGGCTATGATGAAATTTCTACAAAAATATTGAAAATGTCAGCTAAATACATAGCTGAACCTATAAGCTACATAATGAACTTATGTATCAGCGTCGGTAAATTTCCTGACGCACTAAAGCTCTCCGTCATAAAGCCCCTTTATAAAAAACAAAATAAGGAGAGCATGGAAAATTATAGACCTATATCCCTTATACCTATTATGTCAAAAATACTTGAACTATATATATATATATGGCAATTAATAGCTATTTTGAAACAAACAACATATTTTGTACAGAACAGAAGGGTTTTAGAAAAAATAAATCATTAAATATGGCCTTATATGATTTTTTACATAGAGTTACATGCAGCGTTGATATAAGGCAACCAGTATGCTCCATATTTTGCGATATGACGCAAGCATTCGATTATGTGCGTCATGACATACTCTTAAAAAAATTAGAGGCTTACGGAGTCAGAGGAAATGCATTGGAACTTGTCAAATCATATCTTGATAATAGGAGACAAGTTACTGAAATAAGTAGGATTAATTTCAAAACAAAACATGAAGAAGTCCATAGGTCAAAACTACGTACCGTAACATATGGTGTACCACAAGGTACTGTACTAGGTCCTCTACTCTTCATCATATATATCAATGATCTGCCAAATTCGACAACCCAACCTATGTCGCTCTTCGCAGACGACAGTGCCGTAACAATTCAATGTAATAATAAAATGACATACGAAAATGATATTAATTCTGCCTTGACTTCAATTGTTGCTTGGTTAGACAATAATAACTTAAAAATAAATCTAGATAAGACTAATATGATAAGCTTTAGACAACGCGATACAGCTGCTCTACATTCACTTGACATTAAATATGGTCATTACAATATTATTGAAGTTGACATGACAAAATTTTTAGGACTTACTATTGACAAAAAACTTAACTGGAAATCTCATTTGGAAAATCTGTGTAAGAAAATTAATAGCTTAGCTTATGTACTACTAGCAGCGCCTCGCGGTTTCACCCGCGTAGTTCCCGTCCCCGTAGGAATTTCGGGATAAAAAGTAGCCTATGTCCTATTCCAGACTATAATCTATCTCTGTGCCAAATTTCATTCAGATCGGTTTGGCCGTTCTGGCGTGATAAAGGAACAAACATCCATCCATCTATCTATCCATCCATCCATCCATCCATCCATCTAAACTTTCACGTTTATAATATTAGTGATTAGTGATTAGTGATTAGTGATAGTGATTAGTGATAGTGATAGTGATGATAGTGAGATTAGTGAGATTAGTGAGATAGTGAGATTTAAAATTTCGAAAATTGTTAATATGGAAACCCTATTAACAGCGTACTATGGATTAATTGCATCTAATATTCGATATGGTATACTTTTTTGGGGAAACTCTACTGATATTGAAAAAGTTTTCAAATATCAAAAGTGATGCATAAGGGCCATGTTTAGTTTAAAAGTAACGGACTCGTGTAAACCTTTATTCTCTAAACATAATATTTTGACGATTCCTGCGCTATATATATTTGAAACGGTGATGTTCGTAAAAAGTAACCCAAATCTGTTTGAACAACTTTCCGATGCCGTGGTTCGCAATAGGCGGGACAAACATAGAGTTGTTATGCACAACGCAAAAACGACCTTAATGCATAAAAGTATATTCTGCTCAGCACCTCTCGCCTATAATAAACTGCCAGAGTCTATAAGAAAACTACCTTGTGCGTTGTTTCGGAGGAAGGTGACTGAACTCTTGACAGTAAAATGCTATTACTCCTTTAATGAATTTATGACCGATAAATTGTAGTATGTAACATTGTAATTTTTTATTTTTTATAATTGAATTTTCATTTACAATTTTTAATTTCATCTACTTTATTATTGACATTTGTTTTCTATTGATTGTTTATTATTATTATCATTTTGTTTATCTGTCTGTGAATTTTATGGTTTGTTTATTTTATACCTAATTGTACCGAATATTTCTGTAAATTTTAAGACGTTGCACGCCCACTAGGGCAGAATACATTGAGACATTGAATTTTTTTAATAACAACTTTTAATAACATGTATTTCTTGCAATAAATATTTGATTGATTGATTGATTGGAGTAATGTATTAGGTATACCCCTATTGACGGAGATATCGGCGAACTAGGTAGGTACCTACATAAAAAAATACATGCAGGCCGAACATACAACAGCACCGCCTGCACCTGTGCTGTGCCTTCTACTTGAAGAGCACGAGGCCAGGGCTTCCTTGCCGAGCCTGTAGCGCCGTTACAGCACGTTCAGAGCTGTAGGCAATGAGGCAGAGGAAGCATAAGGCACCCACTTGACTCGGAAAGCTTCCTTCAGCTTTTGGGTTTAAGGTCAACGTGTATCGATCCGCGACAGCTGGGGCTCGCGCCGTGCCGTGCCACCCATCTCGTTTTATCCGCATCGTCACCGACCCAGCTATACGATACCACATAATACATACCTACTACAGATATCTACCTAATGGGATCCTACACGCGGCACATTCATCTTTATTCCAATTATGGAAGCTTTTCCTATCCCAAAACATTTTTATGATTCGTAGGAATGTCTATTTATGTGTAGGTTCATGAAGAATATTTAGGTAGATACCGTAGACATCTAGGTAGGTACATAAACTAATGATTAAATGAAAAAGACATGTTTTATAGTACAGAACCCTTCGTGCGCGAGTCAGACTCGCACCGGTTTTGGGGTTTCTAAAAACGTGTTTGACTTCCTCAGAGGTCTGAAGCGAAGAGAATAAAACCACTGCGTTATAGTCTGAAGGGAAGACGGACTAATGGAGATCATGTCATGAAGAGTGGCAGTTGGAAAAATGCAAAGAAAACAAAAATAATAGATTTTCTAGTGGCCAATGCCCGAAATGGAAAGAATATAATGACCGGAGTAGTAAAGACTAGCCGATTTTTTTTTATTTGTCATTTTGGACAAATTAGGCTAAAGCCATTTTGGCCATACTGCCTCGAGAGAGCCGATCGTATAATTTTCAGGCTTTGCATCGACTGAGGAGAAGTCAGAAGTCAATAACTTTATTTATTTAGGCTTACAATTTTTTTGTCCGTAATGGAATGTTATATTTTGGGCATAATGTTATATTCAGCGCTGTAGAAACGTTAGCCATTTGTGTGGCCTGGTCCGCTTTAGTTAGTTTTTACCTTTTATCAATCTAACTACCGCAACAAAATGCACAAAATTTTGTAAAAAAACCAAATAATCTGCGCGGTCACTTGGCCAAACACCTGCACCGCTTCAAACTCTAACAAAATCAAAAATTCTTTATTTCCATAAATACACAAATGTACACTTAGAAAAGGTCAAATTCTTAAAATAAAACACTGACACGGAAATAAAATGGTACTTTTGATTTCTGTCGCTTCGGTATGTAGACTAAAGTAAAGAAGAACTAAGAAAGACTAAGAAACCTTTAGCCTGTTAGTTGTTATTTTTCGAGTTGGAGCAAAACCCGTCCCAAGCTTTTTTATCTTCTAAATAATCTGATATTTTGTAGTAAGGCTTTTTGCACAGAAAGGTTTTGACAATTTGTTTTAATTTATCTATTGATAGATTTTGCAACTCACTAGGAGTTTTGTTGTAGAAGCGTTGAAAAATTGGTTCGATTGGATCCGCTCAAATAACATTTTGTTCCTTCTGACTGTGGTCCAGAGCTTGACCTTCACTTGAGATCACTTTGCCACATTTGCTAAAAATGAACATTAAAATCTAACAATAAGCAATAATTGTCACGACTGCTCCGCTCGTTGACATTATTGTATGCCTGTATCTAGGTGGTTTGTAAGGCAGTCAGTTTGCAGAACACTGTAAAAAAATCGAACGAAACCACAAAATTGTAAAGGCTCGCTCCGCTCGCCGTTAATATATTTTCATTCTGGCTATGGTCGACCCCCACTTAAGCTCACTTTGTGTCACAATTTTTAGCAGAGGTCGGTTCTGCTGAAAAGTTAAGGAAAATAACGAATATTATTCGCGGCTTGCTTTGCTCGCCGATGACAAACGCACCTTTGCCTGTGGTCTCGAACTTGCCCCATTTAAGATTGCCATCATAAAATCATTGTCCAGCATTATTTATTTACCTAGGTATTATCCTGACTAAGTTTTGTTTATTTGTTTTACGAACCAAGACTTGTTGGTTTCTCCACACACAAGTAAACACACTAGAGGTTAACAAAAAGTTTAAACTATTACTAACACTATACAAGCGGATGAAAAACCGGCTGTTAGTACTATAGGTACAGTTAAGTAGGTAGTACCCAAGCTCATAGCTCACAGTCTTAGGATACAGCACGGACCCAGCCAGTTAAGACAGATATCAGACGCCATTTTGTGAAAAGGATAGGCATAAGATTTGGCGTTTCTAGGAGCGGGACAGAGCAGAGCAGAGCGGCGCGGCGTAAGCGCAAATATCAATCCTCAAATCCTTGGTATTCTATTGTTCAATGCGGTAATGACGATATTATAATCTTATGATTGATAGGTACCTAGTTTAGGAGAAAAACGGCACCTACTTACTTACTAAGCAAACAGTTATAAAACAAATATCTAGCTAAATGAAAATCAGTTCATCCGTTGGGGAGCTACAACGACGACGCGACGCGACGTCACAGACTGCGCGGTTGGGTCTGGGTACTTTGCGTAATTATTTCTGATAATTATCTAAAATAGATTTTTTTCATATTTGAAACGAAGGGGCCTTGTATCCTATAGATTATTAAGTATTTTTTTCGAAGCTTTTCCTTTAAAGATACCGGAGAGAAAAAGGTTTTAACGTAACCCAATTCACGTCAATCCACATACATCCACCCACGCCTTGGACAGTCAGCAGCAAGAATCGCTGATGTGGGACTAGGTAGCGGTAGTAGGTATACTCAAGTGTCCGAGGTAGATTTTTGGTAATTCACAATGTCGATGGATAGTAGAGAATTCTAATCATCACCTTGAAAAGGAAAAACAGATCGATCTGGGACCCTATGGATATGTCGGTCGACGATACCAAAATATGCTTATTGGCAATTATCAAAGAACGAAAATAATACCTAGGTATTTATTAGTTTAATAGGTACGTATTATTTTGGATTACTTTCGCTTTTTACCAGTGTTGTGTTTCTGAGAATTGACAATGTTCAGCGATTCTTTGTATTGACCGTAGGTAACCTACCTACGGTCAACACAATAAATTTATTCAATTCGCTTCTAGGAGTTTCGTAGATCCATGGAAACAAAATGTAAGGTATATTATGTATAAAGTTGTAGATATAGAGCGCTTTAGTGCGTGCGGACCAGGACGGAGTGACGGCGGCGGCGGCGATGCGAGCAGCGCAGTCCGCGGGCCGCTCTGAGGCCGGAGGCTCCCCTGAGTGGGAAGCAATTGATCTGGGAAGGGTCGTGAGCGGGGGTTGATCGCGGAGGGTGCGAAGCCTCACTGCGGCAAACTGTTATCACAATCAGCTGTCCGCGGCGCGGCGGCGGCGGCCCGCTGACCCAGTGCCGCGGGGCCCCGCTGCCGAGCGCGTGACAGCACGTTGCCGCCACCGCGCCGCCGCCGCCGCCCGCCACTCCGTTTCCGCACCCACTCCGGCGCAGTGGTCGGAGGGAACCAGCACTCACCGTTTCCGTTAATGAGGGGGTAGTCGTCGTCGTGCCGGCCGATATAAGTCTTCAGCGGAGTGTCCGTAAGGGAAGGCGACGACCTGTCCCTGTCGCTCATAATACCCACTGTCACACAAACTCACGCAGGAGAACAAACGTAAAACCGGGACGGCTAAGCGCCGGCCCTTGCACTGCACTCGCACGGACCACGAGCGACCTCCGGCCCGCGAGCGACCTCGCGCGGCGAATGGGGAATCTCTGAGTCGCGGCTCGCGTCGCGTCTCGCGCGCCTTCAGCTCTCCGCTCGACTGACTGCCGTCAGCGTCAGCCGTACGTACCTACCTACCGTACTAACTTGTACGTATACCTACTCGGGACGAGCGCGCGCGAGCCGCACGGCCGCGATGCCAGCGCCACTCGCACATTACGCGCGACCGTGTCCGCCTCGACTCGCCAGCGCCACGCGCGCCGCCGCGCCTGACTCTCGATCAGCCGTTGCCTCTAGTACCTACTTGTTATGCCGTTGCCTAGATGGCGGTAGTTTTGCAATTATTAATTCAAATTAGTTAATTCGCCGCTCCGCCCAGCCGCCGTCGCGCCGCGCCGCGCCGCCCCGCCCCGCCGCCGCGCCGCGCCGCGCCGCCCCACCCCGCCGCCGCGCCCCGCCGCCGCCGCCTCCGCGCCGCCCCGCCGCCGCCGCCGCGCCGCCGCCGCCGCGCCCGCATCAACCTCGCCTCGATGTTTTTTAAAGTAAAACTAACGGAAAAAAATAACACCAGCGAAGTCTTAGGTAGGTACTATCAGTAGGTCTGTAGGGAAGAAACTTCTCAATAGTTCTACTAGAAATAGCCGCATCTTAACTAGGCCGCACCACCGCCGCGCCGCCGCTCTGTGTTTATCGTAGCACGTCCTACTAAGTTCTGTGGCCATAATCATTGACATAGGTAAAGGAAAGGAAAAAGTAAGAAGAAGACGATGTATAGGTAAGGTTAAGGTACTACAATGCCAGAGACAACGACAAAGTCGAGTACCTAACTAATCAATTAGAATTTTTGAAAATAAACAGATGTCTTTAATAAAAAAAAATATAAAACGCATAAAAAATCTGTTTTATTTGAAATGCTCCAAATTATCAGCGACAACACCACACTATTTTTTACGAATTACATAGCCAGACTAATGTTTTATTTACGTAGGTAATCGTTTACTCTTTCTATTTAATGCTTATATTTAAAGAATTAATAGATACTAAGCAAAAACTTGATTTTATTATATTATTAAAAGGATGGAAAACAAACAGTTTGATAAACTTAAATGAGTAGAAACAATGGTGGTTATACCATACCTAGGTACTAAAGCTTATTAGTTTTCACATAAAGAACTTAAAATTTAAACTAAAACTTTAATGTTATAGGCTTCGATCAAAAATAAGTAGTTCGCGGCCTCCCCCGTAGATACCTAGAGCCTTACAAAAATGTCACTCAAAATAAAATTGTCTACGTTTTGTTTTGACGCAGACAGTTTGCGCAGAGCCTGACAAGTTTTCTCCATACGGAACAAGAGATTGGTGGAGTCGAATTCATTTTATTTTATTTTGTAAGTAGGTAGGTACCTTCCTGAGAATTATATACCTACCTACTCAGTTTATTAACAGAATTCAGGTAAAGATAACGAATCATTTATTGATGAAACTATAAATTGGTGTCTCAACAGTAGGTATTTATACAAAAGGGTCATTTCAGACATACAACTATTTAAACTTAAAATACAATAGGAAATTAATAAATCCCAAAATTACCCAGAGTACTAAAATTAAATAAAAACCTTAAAATACAATTTCAGGCAGGCACTCTAGATTAAAAAGATCTGGTTCCTGTCTGCGGCTTTGCACGAGTTTTTTTTACGGGACAAAAAATAAACGTTTTATAAATTTATACTTCTGGTAGGTAGGTAAGAACCTAGTCTTTCTTTTATTAGAGAGTCTACGCAAATGAAATTTTAGGGCGGGCCAACTAGTTATTTTAAAAATCATCAACTAGTAATATTAAACTTATTTTTATGAAAAATATATTAATACATAATAAAAATTAAAAAAAAAATTAGAAGAAATAGCCTCTCCATTTATCAATTTAGAACAAAATTAATATTTTAACATAGGCAAACCAAACAACAATATTTTATGCTGATTTCACAAGTATATGACTCACATCTCAATATACGGGTAAGAAATATATATAAACTTACTGAAAATAAGAAATTCCATCCTTTTTCAGCACTTTGGACGAGTGATTCTTGCATTTTTTGTACGAGCACTTACCCATGCTTTTTGTCCGAACGCTAAAATGACACTAGTTGAAAAGCTTCCCTAACATGTCAAAATGTTTCTCTTTTGCTACTGAAGGTTTTGGGGTGCGCATTGTGAATCTAAGGGGGGCCGGCAAAGCCGGAAATTTTTGATCGATGGTTATAGGTAATAATTTTAGCACTAACATTGATTTACTCTGTCCCGCTCCTATGAACGGGAAATTCTATGTCTATCCTTTTCAAAAATTTGTGAAAAGGATAGGATTTCGCGTTCATAGAAGCGGGACAGAGAGCAACGTGTTAGTGCAAAAATCAAGTTTATGGTTATTATCTGATAATCATACAAAATTTAAGCTTTAAATAGAATGAAACCGGCCAAGTGGGAGTCAGACTCGCGCACGATAGGTTCACACGTATAAGTACTGTACCTACTAATATTATAAAGAGGTTTGTTTGTTTGTTTGAATTGAATTGGCTCCGAAATTACGGGACCGATTTGAAAAATTGTTTTACTATAAGAACAATAGGTAGGTACCTAATAAAACAAAAAAATGTACCGTAAAACCTTACAAGATTGCCAAACTGATTTGATTTTGCCCACCACGGTACTTTTTTTTAAATTCTTCATATTATCGAGAATGTTTTAGTAGCTTTTATTTCTTGTTTGTTGATAGATACTTGAATATGTCACTGGCAGCACTAAATAACCGATTGTCGCTAATTTCACTTCAGTTGACTGTCAGTTGGTGTCAAAGTTTGGTGGTGTGTTTGGCGGGCCAAAGTTCGTGCGGAAAACTTTGTTCAAAAACAGTACTTGCAGTTGCAGCAAGTAATTATTTTACCACAATAAGTTTGTAACAAATAAATAATAACTATCGAATATCTGACGCGAAACCTCTTTTAAACTCGAAAATATTAAGGTGGGCAATGTCAAAGTACCTTTTCTGGAGTACTGTTTACTACTTTGCCCACCAAAATATTGCTGTCAGGGTTGTCACTACGACATTAAATCAAAAAAATATTTATAGACAACTATTACTTTTTCTTGATTAAAGTTTTTGTCGACGTTAAAAAGTTAAAACTTAGGTACCTACTATGCACCTACAGTTGACATGGCAGCCGAAAGGATATTTAATAGGTACTTAATTATATTTCATTATAATAAAAGACTGTTGGTAAACAATAAAATGTGACAACCCTAGCGCATCTTTTTATTTGTATGAAAAATTTCAAAAAATTATTTGTGTCTTTGCCCACTCAATTTTGGCGGTTAATTTGCTTGCTTGAACGTTTTATATTAAGATATAAAGTAACATTGACTATCCCTATTGCTTGTTCCTTAAATCTTGTTATCATAAGGTCAAAAATACCGGAATTACGATTTTTTTTGCAAAATGGGCAAACTCGTAAAAAAAAAATATATTTGGCCCGCTCTCTAAAATTATGATTTTTACACATACCGTCCCATTTTATTCGATTTATTATCTGTTATTTGCAAAGAAGAGTATATTTAAAATAATGTAGCGCAAAATTATTATTTGAACTGTACATACTTTTAAAATTATCTTAAATTGAACCACTAAATCCAAAAAAATTGGGCAAAGTTGCACGGTTTTACGGTATATGAATATCTAAAGTATATTTTTAATAGCTGTTGCCCGCGGCTTCGCACGCGCTTTTCAAGTAGCCTATGTCCGTCCCCGGAATACTATTTACCTCCCTGACCAAACTCATTACGATCCGTTTAGGCGTGAAAAGGTAACAGACAGACAGGGTTACTTTCCAATTAGTAATATTATACTAGCAACTTTGAAGGTGAAGCAGATAATCTAACCTTAAACATGAACTCAATAGTACCTACATGGTACAAACGCCTGCTAGCTTCAGAGAAAGGAATTTAGTGTGTGTAAAAGCAAAGGCGGAGAGAGATAGAGGGCAATGCACTCGCACAGACGACACCAGCTCCACGAATAAAATTAATTTAAAATTGAAATCCAGGCAAAAACAGTGATCAAATTAGAAGATGGAAAGTGTAGTAAAACGTACGAAGCATGTGAGACAGCGTTATCTGGACGAAATATTAGTTACAAATTAGAAGATGGAAAGTGTAGTAAAACGTACGAAGCATGTGAGACAGCGTTATCTAGACGAAATATTAGTTACAAATTAGAAGATGGAAAGTGTAGTAAAACGTACGAAGCATGTGAGACAGCGTTATCTGGACGAAATATTAGTTACAAATTAGAAGATGGAAAGTGTAGTAAAACGTACGAAGCATGTGAGACAGCGTTATCTAGACGAAATATTAGTTACAAATTAGAAGATGGAAAGTGTAGTAAAACGTACGAAGCATGTGAGACAGCGTTATCTGGACGAAATATTAGTTACAAATTAGAAGATGGAAAGTGTAGTAAAACGTACGAAGCATGTGAGACAGCGTTATCTGGACGAAATATTAGTTACAAATTAGAAGATGGAAAGTGTAGTAAAACGTACGAAGCATGTGAGACAGCGTTATCTAGACGAAATATGAGTTACAAATCAGTGGTTAGAAATTCAACAAGGACAACCTGTAAACAACAACAAACAGTGCAAGCCAAGTGAATAACACCTTAAACACCACAAATAACATTACTAATGCATGTGAAGAAGCACAAAATAATACAACATTACAAAAGTCAGTGAAAACATATAATAAAATTGTTCGATACATCGATCAGGTATTTTAGCATCATCAGCTGTTTGACCTAAGTAGGTTACTCGTGCCGCGAGCGCGGACCGAGCGCCTACGGAGGTCAGTGCATCAGCAGCAACCATACCAACCGCACTCATTAACATCATTATTAGTCGTAGTTTTATACAATATAGCTATTGTTTCTATACTCGACTTTTATATCATCATCATCCCGGGAAGAGCTAGCCGCGATTCCTACAAAAATAATAAATTCCAGTTATTATATTTGTGGCCTAATGGCGCTATGGCACTCATTAGGGGAGGCCTATGTCCAGCAGTGGACTGATGTAGGCTGATGATGATATTTGTGGCCCGTCTTTTTTCCCAGCGACGGTGGTAATAAATCAATGGCGTACAATCAGACAAGAAGCCGGGTTTGCCTTATGAAGGGATAAATGCATTTTCTTTCAAAAGGAAATATCTTACTTGGGGTATATCATTGATAAAGATGGTATAAGAAAAGACCCGAGTAAAGTTGATGCTATTTTGCAGGCGACTGTACCTAAAACAGTTACGGAGCTTCAGTCGTTTCTGGGTTTAATTAATTGTTACCGTTACAACTTTTATACAACAAAGAAAAATTCATCAAAATCTTTAAAGAATTTGTCGCCAATTCCTTCAACTATATAGATTGTGACGAATGTTTTACGTAGGTAAGAAACATGTAATGGGTAAGTAAGTAAAAAATGCTGCAACAAGGTCATGCAATAATTCAGTGGTGTTCTCCACCAGGTTATATTATATTGCTAATTCATCTGAAATGTAACGGTTCCATCTGCACTTGAGGACCAGCTATCAAGCTTTGACAACAGTTCCATTTGTGCTGGGTTTCATTGGGCTATGACGGTTATTCCGCCTGGGCCACATGTCTAGGAGTTATGATGATTATTTCACCTGGACTCCATTCCCTGGGTTATGACAGCTATTCTGTCTGTACCCCCTTCATTGAGCTATGACGGCTATTCCGCCTGGGCTCAGTTTCTTAGTGTTACGGGGACGCATCCCATTATGGCCTCCAACCTCCCCTATAGCCATCCCGAGCCTCACTCTTAAACTGACCGACCTGTCCGCAGACAGACCAACAACTATATTCTGAAAATGGTTCACATATCGGTGTCAAAGATCTCAATTGCATGCGCAGTAACTCAAAGCGACTCACCGAGATGTCTCTCGCTCGCTGTCTCCACACAGACTGAATGCTTGGTCCGTCGGCGACCGAGAGCGCTGCGCGCGCGCCCGCCTGTCGTCGCCTCGACCGGTATTTTCCATGCGAGCTAGCTAAAATCTTTTTCAACCTACCTTTTACTTAGGTAGGTACTGAGAATATATCTTCGCCTTCGCGACAGAATTGGCGAAAATATCACCAAAATTGTTGTAGTCGTGATTTTTATGGGACCAATTTGGGATCGTTCGTTACGTTATCTATACGATAGCGAAAGCTTAAAAAAAACGGTCTAAACCAAATTAACGGCGAAAACGATGATCATCTTCGATAAAAGTAAAAAAGGGAGATGAGGCATTACCATCTCGAAAGTGTATGGCTCAAGTTAGGTTCAACTATGTTCCCTTACATAGTCGGACCGGCGCGGCGGCGCGGGCGGTGGTGTTTGTGTTGCGCGTGCTTGCTACGACGTATAATTTTGTGTGATTTCGACTAAATCACTACGACAATGCTCTCGTGTTCGTTCACCAGGTGTACAAATAGCTCCAAAACAAAAAACAAAGCCCAAGGCATCACATATTTTCCCGCGTAAGTAGATGCACCAAACTTTAATTTTTCTGATAATCCGATACCTTATCATTATTTCATCTGTAACACTGTACAGTTTTTGAGTGAGCGCTGGTATGGGTAACGTACCGTATCTTCCTTTTTTACTTTTATCGAAGATGATCATACATAAAAAAATACATTCAGCCGAAAACAGAACCTCCTCGTGAAGTCTGTAAAAAGCGATTCAAAGGCAAGATTTTGAGTGATTTTCAAAACTTAAAAATCATTCATTACGGATGTAAGCGGGTTAACTACGAACCTTATTTGTGTTGGAAGAACACCAACGTTCTTCCAACACAAATAAGGTTCGTAGTTAACCCGCTTACATCCGTAATGAATTCGTCAAACTACGATAGTTTTTATACTTAAAAATCATATCTCAGAACCGTAATACTTAGGACATTGGATCGTAGGGGACAGCGGCCATGACTCCCGCCAACAAATGATAGCGCTCTCAAAGACGAGAACGTGATAGGTAGGTACGCGACACCGAACAACTAAAGTAGATTGAGGATTGAGCACGGTGCAGCGGTGGATCGGGAGGCCTAGAATCCAAGTGGCCAAAGTCTTGTATTATCAACTAAAATGACGCTATATCTCTGTAAATAGTTTATAGCTAATAAAAGTATATACAAATAAATACGTATAGCGTAATTGCGATATCCTTCGGAGGTGACGAATCTGTTCCACTGGTCGCGCAGACGTGCATCGAGTGCGCGCGGGGGGAAGGCGGGCGGCAAGCGGCGCCCCGCGGCGGGGACGGCTGCGGGCGCCAGCTCGCGGCGGCGCAGCGCGTGCGCGCCCAGCAGCGCCACCAGCTCGCGCTCAGCAGCGTGACCGGCCGAGCCCGCGCCGGAGACCGCGCCACCCCCGCCTTCCGTCGTGGTAGCCGCCGTCGCAGCACCTGTGCACACGTCACAGTTCCCATTAAAGCGCCTCACCGTCTAGGGCGGCAGGCTACCTTCTGCCCAAGGCGCTTCATTCCACCGCTCGCAACGGCGCGGCGCGGCGACTACAAATCTCATTGCTTGCCGACTTTACCAAGGCACCATCGTCCTGCCGTCAATTGTTAGTTACAAAAAGGAAATAAAATATATACCTGAGACCAGAAGTCGATTTGAAAGGTTGAAATTGGATTGGGATACTAAGCCATTACCCAACTACTCACATAACAACCCAAATGAGTCATATTGCTGTTTTTTTAACAAATTCACCAATGTGTTCAATTCGATATTCATACCCAAATCAATCATGGTCTCAGAAAAACTTAACTTTAGTGAGTGGGCAACAGTAGGTATACATAAGAGTAGAGAAAAATTATATGAACTGTATAGCGAAAAACAACATAATTTTAGCCAGGAATTCAAAGAAAAAGTAAAAAAATACTCAAAAATGTTTAGAAAAGTTTGTCAACTGGCAAAATCAAATTATATTAGCTCGAAAATTAGAAATAGTGAAAATGTCATAAGATCAACTTGGAAAATTATAAATAGTGAGACTGGAAAGGTCAGTGCCCTTGACAATGATTACAGTATAAAGATTAATGATCGCATAATCAAAAATGACGTTGAAATAGCCCAAGCATTTGAAAACTTTTTTACTGACATTCCAATCTCTACTACAAATTGTCTAAACTCTTCTCATGTACCTAATCGCTGAGACTCATAGAAAATGTACATAAATGCAAAAGTAAATTCAATTTCACCCATGTCAACGAAAAAGATATTAAAAAAGCCTTTAACCTTTTAAATGTAAAGAAAACTGCAGATCTCTGGGGCATCTCCGTTAGAATTATTAAACCTATAATTGATACCATTGCACCAGATCTAGCTTTTATATTCAATCAGTCTATAGATTGTGGCGTGTTTCCTGATCTAATGAAATGTAGTTAAATAATCCCACTGTTTAAATCGGGTAGTAGATCTGACCCCACTAAATTTAGACCAATATCAGTACTGCCAACATTCAGCAAAGTTTTTGAAAAACTTATTTTACATCAATTGCTTAGGCATTTTAATGGCAATGACCTGCTACATTGTAAGCAATTCGGGTTTACTCGCGGCAGGTCAACTACTGATGCCGGTGTAGAGTTAGTATCGCATATTTTTGATGCTTGGGAGAAGTCGCAAGATGCCTTAGGTGTTTTTTGCGACTTGTCAAAAGCATTCGATTGCGTACACCATGAAACATTAATCAGGAAACTACATCACTATGGAATAGTGGACTCCTCTTTGGATCTTCTTACATCTTACTTGAGTGATAGGATACAAAGAGTTGACATCAATGGAAAACGGTCTTCAGGGTCTGTAGTCACAATGGGTGTACCGCAGGGTTCTATTCTCGGTCTTTTCTTATTTTTAGTTTATATTAACGACCTGCCTCATCTTGTAAAGAATAATCACGAGATTGTACTGTTTGCTGATGATACTTCATTAATATTTAAAATGAAACGACAAACCACAAACTTCGACGATGTGAATAATGCAATCTCAAAAGTAGTTCATTGGTTTAGTGTCAATAATCTGTTACTTAACGAAACCAAAACAAAATGTATTAGATTTATTTTACCTAATGTAAAACAAGTTAAGGCTGATGTAAACGTAAAAGGAGAAACGTTAGAAATTGTAGAAAGTACCGTATTCTTAGGAATCACCTTAGATAATAAACTTCAATGGGGCCCGCACATAGATAAGCTATCGAAGAGACTTAGTTCTGCAGCGTATGCAGTCAAAAAAATCCGTCATCTTACAGACGTGGATACATCTAGACTTGTTTATTTCAGCTACTTCCACAGTATTATGTCTTATGGTATACTGCTGTGGGGGAACGCTGCAGATATTAACACCGTATTTGTGCTGCAGAAGAGGGCTGTTCGTGCAATCTATAATATGGGTCCCAGAGAATCCCTGCGTGATAAATTCAAAGAAAAAAATATAATGACAGTACCATGTCAATATATTAATTATGAAAACTTATTGTATACTCATAAAAATACCAATCGGTTCCCTCAAAATAGCGATATACATAAATTTAATACTAAAAATAAGAATAAACTCGCTGTGCCCACAACTAGGTTACACAAGATTAACGTATCTTTTAAAGGGCAATGTATACGCTTCTACAACAAAACTCCAAGTGAGTTGCAAAAATTGTCAATAAATAAATTCAAACAAACTGTTAAACACATCCTTTGTAAAAAGGCCTACTATAAAATATCAGATTATCTAGAGGATAAAAAAGCTTGGGACGACTTTTGCTCCAACTCGAAAACTAACGTTCTAACAAGGTAAAGGTTTCTTGTTCGCTTCTTTACTTTACCTTAAAAAGATTGAAGTGGACAAAAAATCAAAGTGATCACTTTATTTCCTAGTTTTACTTATGTAATCTAAGTTTTGTGACGTGTCCAAGAGTCCTGTAAGGTCTAAAGGAAATAAAGCACTTTGAATTTTGAATTTTGAATCTTCTCTCTCTCCCTATTTGGGTTGCTAGAGGCAATCACCTTCACTAGACATGTTCCTGGGGTCTCACCCGCCGTGCCTCGCATACTGGCCGAGGGCGCCGGAAGTAGTTACTTAGAGGTAGTCAAAACTCTAAGTTATAAGTACTTTCCGCTGCATTTCTAAGATACCTTGGAGGAGGATGATCCATAACAGGACAAATATGGCAAAGTCTAGGAGAGGCCTACGCGAGAACGCAAGTAGATATAAATATGGCAAACTATAGGAGAGACCTACGCGAGAACGCAAGTAGATACAAATACCGGTCTCAATTGATCAGAAGATGCACCTTAGTAAAATAAGAAACTGCATGATTATACCTATTATACTAAGCAAAGATTTGAAATTTAAATGTTTAGTAAGATTGTTAAATAAGGGCTATTATGTAATACACCTATGGTTGGACAGTTAATAGATGAATCAAAACGCAAGTAATATTATACTTTGTAAAAATTTAATGACAGTGCTTTTCAAAATATCTAAATATTGATTAAAATAACAACATTACAGAGCAGAACACCACGTCATGTAAAATAAAAACTCAGGCAAGAAGGAATACTCCCAGTGCGAGGTGTGCGGCTAGGAGTGCGAGAGTGGTGCGGGGCGCGGCGACGGCGGCGGCTTCCTCGTCCAGCAGCGAGGTGTCGATGTAGTCGCATACTAGGTCATCCCAGTTGTCCGTCAGGTCCTGGATGCTACGCGCGTTGGCGATCAGCTTGCGTCGCATCAGGCGCTTTACCTTGTCGAGCTGGTGCGGCGAGTGCGCGGCGGCGAGGCGCGCACGCATCCAGGGGCCCACACTTGAGGGCGGCTCCACCATCACCACCGTGGGCACCTTGCTGGTGACCTGCAGCAGCACGGGCGGTTTGCGGCTCGCCTCCCGCGCACCCCACCCCTCTTTCTTCTGCGCCTTCTTCAGGATCGACAACCGCGACCGCTCCAGCAGCGTCAGCTCTGAGCTGTACTCCGCCGCCACGCGGGGGGTCGTGCTCGTGGGGGCCGCGCTCGATAGCGGGGCCGGGCTGGACTTCAGGGAGAAGGGCGGAAGCGTGGGCGCGGGCGCTGGCGTGGGTGTGGGGGAGGGTGCGGGGGAGGGAACGCCCGCGCGCCGCGCCGGGTACAGCATCTCGAAGAGTTCGCTGGCGCCGGCGCCACCGCTGCCGCCGTCGGGGGAGCTACGCGCCGGCGGCTCCAGCCACGGCAGCGCCCCCGTGCGCTCTGGCGTCCCACCCGGTGGCAGCGACCTCGCCGGCGGGAAGGCTTTGAGCGACGACGGTGCACCCCTCGCGCTCGCTGGACACACACAATCCTAGCGTTAGCCACTTGTTTCCTTTATGACGACACAAAAAAACACAACTATCTCGACATGTACGACTAGTACGAAAGGATGATTATTTAGCGCGATTAATGAAAAGCTGTTTAGCACATCAGCGGTGACCTGATTCTACCCCCGCCCCGTCCCGACCGGCCTGACGATTTATCTCTAGTTTTACGGACGAGCTACACTTATGTTCTAATAAGACAATACTTACTGGTGGGCCTCCGCATGAGCGAGGGCAGTTTGTTCTTGATGTTCATGACCCGCTTCATGTCGTAGTAGTTGTCTCCGTAGTCATAGTGACGGGTGCGGGACCGTGGTGTGCGTTCCTCGGCGATGTGCTGCGGTGGCGGAGTCAGCGGCAGGGGCGTCGCCTCGCCGCGGAGCCGCTCGTTGAGGTCGTCTTCGTCATCTATCCCGAGCAGGGTGACGTCCGAACCACGCCGGGCCCCGGCACCACGCGACCGCAACCCCTCCTCCGACGGTGCCTCCTCGTGCTCCGGCGGCATCGGCACCAGGTCCAACGCTCCGCCGATCCTCGGCCGCGTCACTCGCGGCATGCCTCTGTTCCACTCTCTCCGCTCCGGGTCAGGGTACTCGTTTGGTAAGACATCCTTCAACTTCTTGTCGGTATCCAGTTCCTCCTCGAAATCCAAATCGTCGCTCTTCATCGGTCTCACATATCTATCTCTAGGTTTCCTACGAATGATCCTCTCGGTGGTCTCTCTCCGGTCCCGGAAGCGGTCGTCGTCTTCCATCACCTTGTTCTTGCGAAAGATGGGCTTGTCCTCGTAGTCGATGAGCGGCGGCGAGGCGTCCGCGTCGAGCGCCCTCGCGCGCGCGCGCCTCGCCCCCCGCACACCCTCGTCCAGCGCACGCGCGCGCCCGCGCCGCCGGCTGCCCTTCGCCTTGCCGAGCGGCTCGCCCATAGACTCCACCTCCGCTCCGACTTCGTTTCTTTGACGCCTCGATCCATCTCTTTGTTTTCTGGGGGGTTTTTTCCAAGTTTCAGTGTCGATATCGTTCGTCGGTATATCCGCGTTACCTGCGGACGGATGAGGTTATAGTTAGGTTAGTGCGGTGTAGAGTGGGGTGTAAGGTAGATGATGTGAGGCAGGTGGGGGCACACCTGAGGCGTCCTCGTGATACTTGTAGTCGGGCACGGCATGCGGCGCGGCGGGCACGCTGGCATGGTAGTCGTCGCCGGCGGCCAGCACGTAGTCCGCGCCGCCCAGTAACCCATACTGTGGCATGCTGGCGCCCACGTACTCGTCGGCGCCCACCACCGCCCACAGCAGCGCCGCTACCACCAGGCTCATCCCAAGCGAACGACTCTCTTCAGCGACGAGGCCGGCTATCTTGAAAACGTCCGAACGCCAGTTGAAAAATTGTGAAATTGCTGCATATTTTTTAGGAACCAAGAATTTTAGGTTGAAACTGCCATCACTTTTGGCCAAATTTGATTTCTCTGTCACCGTCAATATCATAGTGTAAGTAATGGCGGGACCACACACTCGTCAAGACGTCTCCTACAAAGACAATAAAACAATTCCCGCGCTGCGCGCCCGCGCCCCCGTTAGCATGCGCGCCGCTATTGTACCTACGCCTCCAACTACCGTAAGACTAGGTAGGTGCGTGAGGTACCTACTATTCCGACGAATAATGATATTGATAATAAACCACTTTTTTTATTAAATCGATAAGTGCCATTATAATTAATCTAAACACAACAAGACAACACAAGTTGCTTAATTTGACGTAGTAAACGCTGGACGCGTAGTGGTTTTAATCTCTTTGCTGGACCCTGATAACGCCATGTTACTCTGCGATCATAACGTCAGTTGGCTGTGTAGAAATAAGTTTTGTGTAACTAAACAAATGCGCTGATGTTGCTGATGATACTTTTTAGTTTACCTACAGAGCCGTAAGACGTTGTGGTAATAACATTGCGCCTTGCGCCTACTATTTCATTCTGTCACCATAAAACAGAACTAAAAACTCTGAATTGAATATTAAATTTTCCGACTGCTTTTTGTATAAGCTAGGATCAATAATATATTTCAAGATTTTTTCTCATATAGAGTAAAATCCCCAATTGAATAAATATCTACTACCTTAGCATAACTTTATTCCACTTATTACTAAAATTTAACACGTTTTTAGGGACTTTGTTGTTCGTATGTCCACCTGTCCGTCTGTCAACACTCTTTTCTATGGAACGCGTGGTACTGAGTTGAAATTAACATCAAATAGGTACCTCTCAGGTCCGTAACCTCTTGGAGCCGCGACACCATTCGCGAGTAAGACATATGTCTCATCCGATGTTGAAGAGTTAATCCATTTCCAAGGGAATCAATCACATGCACACAAAACCTATAGGATGCTTCCCGTTGACCTAGAATCATGAAATTTGGCAAGAAGCAAGCAAGATAAATAGGTTAGGTATTTATTACCTATAGCCATCGATCAAAAATGTCCGGCTTTGCCGGCCCCCCTTAGATTCACAATGCGCACGCCACAACCTTCAGTAGCAAAAGAGAAACATTTTGACATGTTAGGAAAGCTTTTCAACTAGTGTCATTTTAGCGTTCAGACAAAAAGCATGGGTAAGTGCTCGTACAAAAAATGCAAGAATCACTCGTCCAAAGTGCTGAAAAAGGATGGAATTTCTTATTTTCAGTAAGTTAATATATATTTCTTACCCGTATATTGAGATGTGAGTCATATACTTGTGAAATCAGCATAAAATATTGTTGTTTGGTTTGCCTATGTTAAAATATTAATTTTGTTCTAAATTGATAAATGGAGAGGCAAAATTTTTTTTTTCATTTTTAGTATGTATTAATATATTTTTCATAAAAATAAGTTTAATATTACTAGTTGATGATTTTTAAAATAACTAGTTGGCCCGCCCTAAAATTTCATTTGCGTAGACTCTCTAATAAAAGAAAGACTAGGTTCTTACCTAGGTAGGTAAGAACCTAGTCTTTCTACCAGAAGTATGAATTTATAAAACGTTTATTTTTTGTCCCGTAAAAAAAACTCGTGCAAAGCCGCAGACAGGAACCAGATCTTTTTAATCTAGAGTGCCTGCCTGAAATTGTATTTTAAGTTTAAATTGTTGTATGTCTGAAATGACCCTTTTGTATAAATACCTACTGTTGAGACACCAATTTATAGTTTCATCAATAAATGATTCGTTATCTTTACCTGAATTCTGTTAATTAATCCTTATAGAAAATAAACTGAGTAGGTAGGTATATAATTCTCAGGAAGGTACCTACCTACTTACAAAATAAAATAAAATGAATTCGACTCCACCAATCTCTTGTTCCGTATGGAAAAAACTTGTCAGGCTCTGCGCAAACTGTCTGCGTCAAAACAAAACGTAGACAATTTTGATTGACATTTTTGTAAAGCTCTAGGAATCTACGGGGGAGGCCGCGAACTACTTATTTTTGATCGAAGCCTATAGCGGAAATAAAAGAAAAAAATCCTTTATCCTTCGATCAAAAATAAGTAGTTCGCGGCCTCCCCCGTAGATACCTAGAGCCTTACAAAAATGTCACTCAAAATCATACGGAACAAGAGATTGGTGGAGTCGAATTCATTTTATTTTATTTTGTAAGTAGGTAGGTACCTACCTGAGAATTATATACCAACCTACTCAGTTTATTTTCTATAAGGATTAATTAACAGAATTCAGGTAAAGATGCCTAACGAATCATTTATTGATGAAACTATAAATTGGTGTCTCAACAGTAGGTATTTATACAAAACATTTCAGACATACAATAATTTAAACTTACAATACAATTTCAGGCAGGCACTCTAGATTAAAAAGAACTGGTTCCTGTCTGCGGCTTCGCACGGGTTTTTTTTACGGGACAAAAAATAAACGTTTTATAAATTCATACTTCTGGTAGGTAGGTAAGAACCTAGTCATTCTTTTATTAGAGAGTCTACGCAAATGAAATTTTAGGGCGGGCCAACTAGTTATTTTAAAAATCAACTAGTAATATTAAACTTATTTTTATGAAAAATATATTAATACATACTATAAATGAAAAAAAAATTTAGAAGAAATAGCCTCTCCATTTATCAATTTAGAACAAAATTAATATTTTAACATAGGCAAACCAAACAACAATATTTTATGCTGATTGCACAAGTATATGACTCACATCTCAATATACAGGTAAAAAATATATATAACCTTACTGAAATTAAGAAATTCCATCCTTTTTCAGCACTTTGGACGAGTGATTCTTGCATTTTTTGTACGAGCACTTACCCATGCTTTTTGTCTGAACGCTAAAATGACACTAGTTGAAAAGCTTCCCTAACATGTCAAAATGTTTCTCTTTTGCTACTGAAGGTTTTGGGGTGCGCATTGTGAATCTAAGGGGGGCCGGCAAAGCCGGAAATTTTTGATCGAAGCCTTTATCCGAACATTTCTTGTTTATTCTTAAGTGGACGAGAGAAATCCACGGACGTAACCCTACCGAATCAAATGTAAAGAACTGCAATGGCGGACAAGTCATTGTGTGCGTGTGTTGTTTCTAAAATCATTGATCTGAAAATAATTGACATCAAGGTGTCTATTATTTAAAAACATAAAGTAAAGCTTTAGCCATTTATAGGTAATCATTTTTATTAGACCTATCTACTACGTATTATTAAAATAATTAAGGACCCTTGTTTTTACAGTAACATCAGCTACATGCGTAGTATCGCTGGATGCGGCAAGCTGAAGACAGGGCGCTATGGCGTTCATTAGGGGGCCTAGGCCTATGTCCAGTAGTGGACTAAAATGGCCTGGTGGTGATAAAAAGGCCTGCCAAATTTTTTTGAATTTTCCACATTCACAAAAATATAGGGTTCATTCAAAGAAAAAAAAATTGAGTCTCGCCATGGACCCAAAACCTATAGGGTACTTTCCGTTGACCTAGAACCATAGAATTTTGCAAAAAGCAAGGTCTTATAAGTATAACACAAGTAAAGGGAAATATCCGAAAACCGTAGATTTTATGTTAATTGTCAACAAAAGTTTGTTTTCCGTTAAGGACCAAAAACCTATAGGCAAGATACTTCCCCTTGACCTAGAAACATGAAATTTGGCAAGAAGCAAGGACTTATAGCACAAGTATAGGAAAAGTTCAAACATCCATCCATTCATCCAAACTTTCACATTTATAATATAGTAGTGGAATTTATTATGTGAGATCCCCTTCGGTACAGGAAGAAGCCCATCCATAGACTAAATCAATGATTTATTCATGTAGGTACGAAACCATAAACACAACTTCACTTTAGTAAATTTATTATGTGAGATCCCCTTCGGTACAGGAAGAAGCCCATCCATAGACTAAATCAATGATTTATTCATGTAGGTACGAAACCATAAACACAACTTCACTTTAGTAAATTTATTATGTGAGATCCCCTTCGGTACAGGAAGAAGCCCATCCATAGACTAAATCAATGATTTATTCATGTAGGTACGAAACCATAAACACAACTTCACTTTAGTAAATTTATTATGTGAGATCCCCTTCGGTACAGGAAGAAGCCCATCCATAGACTAAATCAATGATTTATTCATGTAGGTACGAAACCATAAACACAACTTCACTTTAGTAAATTCAAAGACAAAACTGACGAAGATTGTTATTTTTTCAACTCAAATTTGTCCAAATTGACAAATTTAAAAAAAAAAAAAAAAAAAAAAAAACAATTCAATAACTTTAATAACAAAGAAACGATTACAATCAAATAATACAATTAAATTAAATCTAGGATTTACAATTGAAAAAAATTTGCTAACTGCCGACAATTTGATAGAATAACTGTAAAATATGTAACATAGGTAATACTATGATACTGGTGTTCTTGTAAATCTTATTGTAAATCATAAATAAATTACAAAAGCAGTGCATTCACAAAGTAATATATTTTCACATTAACTAAATGTCTTTATAATGTTTTGACAACTCATAAATTATTCTTCGAAAGTTCAAACAAATCCAAGCAGATTTGTTTGCAAGTCCAAGGTTTTATAACACAATTGTTTGCAACAGCAAACAATCTACAAGTAGCTCAACTGATCCATATCAATACCAGTCGGAAGCGTGCCCAAGACTAAATAACTTCATTAACAGACAAATCGCAGTGGTTTTAATCTCTTTGAGACAAATTATCACACGTGTAATAGCCCAATTGTGAATGTGATATTATTGACTGTGTAATACCCATAGACATAGAATTTTTCACTACATGGTAATACCCCGCATAAAAGTACTCGGTTTTCAAGGCCCGCATCTACGTCCAGTCTGGGTACAGCGATTTTAGAAGTGCGTGTGTTTAAAATCCGAAGTTTTAAACAATGAAGACTTTTCAGGTTTCTACAGGATTAAAATCTAACAAATGCCTGGTTGGTTAACATGACTAGAATAAACCAGTAGTTTCAGCTTCAGCGCTACGTAGGAACAAAGAAATCGGCCACACATGCATACAAACATAGGGTGCTAACCTCATAACCCTCCCCTGTTGGTAGTCGGGTAAAAATAGAATCTAGTGTGCTTTGTTCCACACACTTTGAGGCCTATTGAGTGGATCGAAGTGGCCTCCTCACGGTGGTGGTGGTGCTTGCTCTTAATGCAATTCCAACAATTTTCGATTTTGTAACAGGAAAAAGCAGGTGTTCCATCTTCATTCATACCCCTTCATGGTTCAAATCTTCATGACGTTTGTAACATACAAGTGTCTGGTTTACCCATAGGCTTAGGATGTACAGTGAAAAATTCTATGTCTATGGGTCTACCACACTATAAATATATATATATATATAGCTATAATCTTAATATCAATATATATAATGTAATTGTGCGATCCCACTAGAATGGCCTATCAGGAATGAGCACACTAGCTATTGCTGGATTGGAGAACTCCGGTGAAGGTGAAGATGACGTACGATTGAAAGACTGTTCTGTGAGAAGAGCTTCTATATTTCCTTGCTGGAGTACTGGATTGCTATTACTATTTGTTTGCTATTCACGGTTCAATGAATCGGTGGACAAGATTGGTATAGGCATGCTTACGAAAAAGTGGATCGACGAGTTCGACTACGCCATAAAAAGAACCGGGCCAGAGATAAAATATTGGGAAGCCAACATTTGGACTAGGATTTGTGATTGGTTTTTCTATTGTTTCTTTTCATAGAAATAAAGATTTTGTTTACCCATAACTTGATTTTAATTTAGATTTTCTAATGGATTAGCTTTTGCTAAGTTTTTTTATAGTTAGTGTATGTCGGAGCGAACAAACTATTGAGGCCATAGTTTTTTAAAACCTACTCAAATTCACAAAAATTGAATACAATAATAATATAATATATTATATTACTATTATTATATATATATATAATAATAATATTTTGTCGACATTTTGCGCATAGTAGCGCGCACATTTGCCCATCCTTAACCATTGCAGTTGTCAATGAGGTTCTCCTGGCTACGCTGGGCGTTGGGAGGAACAGGCCATAGACGCTCTCTATGGCTATAAACTCTATGGGTACTATGCTTACTCTATGGGTTGGCACCAAGGGGGGTGATTTCCTCCGTCCACGGTTGGCACGCATCATTCTATTCTTTAAAGCATAGAGTGTACATACTATGTTAACTCTATGGCTTTAAAGTAATGCTCAAAGTAATGTTTGGTCTTGGTTAATGTCACTTATCCATAGACAATAGTATTTTTCTCGATGCAATGGACGGTTACCGAAATAAGATCTATAAAAAAACAGTTTTTAGAAAGCGTGGACGGAGGAAAACACCCCCCCCCCCCCCCTTTATACTCCTTAATCGTTGCTAAAAAGTCACCACCAACTCGTCAGCGAGACCAAAGAGAATAAAACCACTATATTATACCTAAATATATTATTATAACGTCATTGACACAATGTCTCCTAGCTAGAATCAAACATTGTCAAACAAATATTTTTCGTAAAACAACATGCGAAATTCTCGTGTAGATACCTCGATTTACCTATTTTAAGGTATTTTTATTAGTTAAAATGTCTAAAGTTCGTCTTTTCTTTCCTTAACTATGCAAACGTAAAATAGAATGAGCGGGAAGAAAGAGTCGTCTGAGGATCAGTGCAGCTGCTACGCAAAGAGCAGCGGCGACAAGGGCTGTCCGCCGGTGTACAATGCGACGCACCCGCTGGTGAGTGCCCTGCGTGACACCCCCGCCCCCCACCGCGGCACCGCCTGCCTCTCCACACCACAGTCTCACGTGCGCGGGCGCATTGTTTCAGCGCTACTATGAGTTCACGCAGGATGAAATGAAGGCGCTCGAAGAGTGTGACTCCGAGAGCTTCTACCACCGCTGTCTGCCCCTCAGCACGCTCTTCGGAACCGCCACCTACGCCGCTGTCAAGTATAGTAAGTACGTATGGTGCAATGTACAGTGAAAGTTGGCTCGTCGTGTCGGTAGGGACGCCACGAAAATCTTCATAGAAGTAAGAGCCGGAGTCTCGCGGCTGCGCTGGTCACCAGCAGAGCCACGCCCGCGCCATCACCGCGGGTTTGTGGTGCTAGTATGATTGAGTGACGTTCCTCCCGACCGACGCTTTACTTCTATGAATGTTTTCTTCTAGGATTCTGGGCGCCGAGCCCGCACTTCGGCGCGCTGCCGAAGGTTGCGCTCGCAGCGCTCGTCGGGCACCTATCGGGCCGCGTGACCTACGTGCCACACTGCGAGCGCAAGCTGCGTAGACTGCCTGGACACCTGGGGGACGTTATGCGCAAGTACCACCGAATCCACAACCCGCCGCAACCGAAAAAATAGTCTCCCTTCCACCGAGTATTGACATCGGAGCGATACTGTCCCAACACGCAGCAACCCCACCAACGTTGGTATAAGAAAACGGCATAGGTTATTAGATCAATCAGTACGAGGTATCTACATAAAGAAAGGTTTTTTAAAGATTTTGGATAATTTTAACTTTGGCCTGACATACGGTAGTCCGCCATAAAACTTAGTGGCATAAAGTTCAGCAACCGTTTTTAAATTAATGTTATTTATAAAAAGACATATTATGCTTATTGTTACCTAGATCATAACAACGGTGAAGCGACTAGTCAACTTTATACCAAGAAATTGTTTAGGATCTGCCTATGGAACGGTTTTTGTTGATTTTTTCAAAATAGTTATGATATTACTAGTTAAATTTGAATGTGTATGCCTGTAAATGTCCAAATTTTAATCATGTTATGTACCTAGTTAGTTCTAATAATATATTAGTATTTTGGAAAATCTCGAGGCTTGGTCGATGCATCAAATAACCTACCCTGAATATCTCATTATTTTGCTGTAATGTAAGGACTTCAACATTGGGAAAACTTTATTTACATTGCGCAATACTGGATCACGGGTACTTTGGGAAAGGTACTCCCCTCGCGTCGAGCATGTCGCAGCCTATTCGATTGAGACCGAATTGTCGAAAAGGCACACGTTACAATAATACTATACTAGCAAGACACTGAAATAGCTTGATGTCAAAGAAAAGGTAGCCGCAACTTCGCTCCACAGCTAAAGAGATTTACCTACTTCTAATGTTTGTTTTGTTAATATTAAACATCCGGTACAATCACAAGTTACCGAGAACACCGACAGCCTGTACTGTTTAACATGTGAGGGGGTAGCCACAATGTTATCATTAAAAAGTTTTTCTCACACCGTTTATTGTTTTCTTCGAACTCAATTTTTCGAAGCTATGCTACAAGCTAACTAAGTACAATGAAGTATTATAGTTACCTACTATATTATTGTGTGTAGTTATTTAATTTTATTAAGATACAATAAGAATACAATCACATAATTAACCTTTTAACATCGAACTAGGACATTATGTCACCGTCGTCAGTTATGATACGTAAAAATCGAACGGGGACATATGTCCCACTTCGGAATATTTGGTTTTGATCATTATTTTGTTTGATTGAAGGTCCCTTATAAACAGTTGTATTAATGAATGACGTAAGACTGAATTACGCCTAACAAAATAACACAAAAGGTCCACCACCTTAGTACAACTCGTCCCAAACAGCTGCGCAAGGTCGGTAACGGTAACCCGCCGCGCCGGCACTCAAGTGCGTCTCAAGTGGCGTGAATGCTTATTTATATTTAAAGTTTCTAACAATGAATCGATGATTGCTCGTTTATACGTTTTATAGTGTTCTTTTAAGCTTTTTACATAGTTACAATAGTATAATCGTGTAGCATTATGATGGAAAAACACAAAGTAAAATTACACCAAATTTCACTAATTTACCGCTTTTCTTCGATATAAAAAATTATGTGTAAAATGAATAAAAATACATTACAAAACCATTTATACCGAGTCTTATGGCTTTTTTCAATAGTTTTTAAAACCAGTTAAATTATTCATTTCAAATTGAATGCGCACCGTTTCCTTGGTACATTCCCATCATCGGGCACTACCATCTACGCCATCCCATCATCCTCTAATGAGCGCCGTAGCGCCCTGTCTACAGCTTGCCGCATCCAGCATCTGCCAGCAGTCTTTCGCAAATATGAAATATCATAAATATAACCATATCATAAATATAACCATATGTATCTGATATGTCAGATATTTTCTGTTATTTTTATTTTGTTTTTTATAATGCCCTATGGAAATATGTATCAATTGTGTTTTTATTATTATTATTTTTAGAAGGTAGGTACATTTTATGCACAGACATCTTTGAGAGCTTTGTTTGCTAAGATAATTTTGAACACCCTGACTGCTCATATTACTGAAAGGAGCTCATGACTCCTTTCACGACTTTTCTCTAACTCACGTGTTTTCGGACTTGGCCATCACGAAAAACCACCCTATAAATTAAAATATACATTCACAAAACTAGAATGAAATTCAAGTAGCTAGATGAAATTAAAATACTGCAGGCGGGCAGCCCTATCGCGTGATTTTGTTTTGTTTTGTTGGTACCTAATTATCTCAAGAACATGGCCGAGTCAAAATACTGTATAGGCAACATTACCGTGCCGCGGACGCAGACGCAAGACGCAGGACACGCGAGTGGTTCCACCATTTATCAAAAATAAAAAACTGACTAACCCGCAGACAAGCTCAGCTTTTATACCTCTGCCGGGCGTTACTATAAAATTCTACGACTTACGGAGGCTATATCTCTTTCTATACCCTGGAACAGTGGTTCTTATCCTTTTTGTGATGAAATACCACTTGGCATATTTCTGGCATGTCACGGACTACAACTGCTTGGAGGTAAAACCTACGGTAAGGCGTACCCAGAAATTCAGCAGTAGGTCCATAAATAGGCATAATATCTGGCGCTTGATTATATGAACGTCAACCGTTCATGTAATCAAGGTCCGGATCTTCGATCAAAAAAAAGTAGTTCGCGGCCTCCCCAGTAGATACCTAGAGCCTTACAAAAATGTCACTCAAAATTGGGTTCGTTTTGTTTTGACGCAGACAGTTTGCGCAGAGCCTGACAAGTTTTTTCCATACGGAACAAGAGATTGGTGGAGTCGAATTCATTTTATTTTATTTTGTAAGTAGGTAGGTACCTTCCTGAGAATTATATACCTACCTACTCAGTTTATTTTCTATAAGGATTAATTAACAGAATTCAGGTAAAGATAACGAATCATTTATTGATGAAACTATAAATTGGTGTCTCAACAGTAGGTATTTATACAAAAGAGTCATTTCAGACATACAACTATTTAAACTTAAAATACAATTTCAGGCAGGCACTCTAGATTAAAAAGATCTGGTTCCTGTCTGCGGCTTTGCACGAGTTTTTTTTACGGGACAAAAAATAAACGTTTTACAAATTCATACTTCTGGTAGGTAGGTAAGAACCTAGTCTTTCTTTTATTAGAGAGTCTACGCAAATGAAATTTTAGGGCGGGCCAACTAGTTATTTTAAAAATCATCAACTAGTAATATTAAACTTATTTTTATGAAAAATATATTAATACATACTAAAAATGAAAAAAAAAATTTAGAAGAAATAGCCTCTCCATTTATCAATTTAGAACAAAATTAATATTTTAACATAGGCAAATCAAACAACAATATTTTATGCTGATTTCACAAGTATATGACTCACATCTCAATATACGGGTAAGAAATATATATAAACTTACTGAAAATAAGAAATTCCATCCTTTTTCAGCACTTTGGACGAGTGATTCTTGCATTTTTTGTACGAGCACTTACTTACCCATGCTTTTTGTCTGAACGCTAAAATGACACTAGTTGAAAAGCTTCCCTAACATGTCAAAATGTTTCTCTTTTGCTACTGAAGGTTTTGGGGTGCGCATTGTGAATCTAAGGGGGGCGAGCCGGAAATTTTTGATCGATGGTCCGGATAGATAAAAATTACCGGCGAGCGAAGAGAGTCGCGAATAATATATGCATTTTGTTAGGTTTTCTTGTAATTTGTTTTACCGGTGGTGGGCTTATGTGGGGATCAGGTTCTGTCAAAAACCACGAACAATGAAATATTGTATTTATTTTTATGGTTGAACAAATAATGTAATTTGTTCGATATTCGTGTTATTTGTTTGCGGTGGTAGGTAAGGTTACCCTTTATATGGCAGCCACACCAAAGTCCTAAGCAAAAAATTAAATCAATATCATCGGCGCCGCGGCCGCGAGCCGTGAAAAATGTATGTTAAGTGCTAGATTTTCCTGTAATTTTTGGTGCGATAGTGTGTGCGATTTGTTATGAGTATGAGGTCACATTGCCCGCTACCGCTCAAATTAGGTAGAAGCTGTCGACTATAGCCTTGTTATCGGTGCTCTATAAATAATTGTCTGTATTTTGTGTTAATTATTTAGGATGGTTGGCAAACATTGATCGAATCTGGCTGGAATGGACCGGGCCACACCACGGAAAAATAACTTGTTTTTGGGTTGATTTGAATACCTACAATAGGTAGAAAGTACACAAAATATCAGATATATCGGGCAAGTTTTTAGTCGTGGTTAAAGAATTTATTCATTATGATAGAAATTAACAGTAAGAAAAAAATCTCACTAGTTCGACAATCGAACTGGCGAGAACAAACAGTTAAAAAACCGAGTGTCTTTATTCTTATTTTCTTCCAATTTTCTATTTCTATTGGTTATGCATCGCGTGGTATAGGAAGATTGCTATCACCTGTTAAAGAGCTTTTTTATGGAAAAAGTTAAGGTAGGTACATAAGGTAGAGTTTTTAAATTTAGATCAATATAGTTACTTATGTACTTGTACTTTTTACAGGAAAGCATCATAAGTCAGTCAGTGAATATTGTAGGAATGTGATTCTTTTCATAAGATTTTCCTGTCCCTCCCTTCCCAGCTGAATGTAATAAATGATATTGCTATGTACAGAAGGATCAGAATATTTTTATGCGAAGTGACAATTTCAATAGTGCCATAGTTACCAAATGAATGTCGAACCTTTACCTGTTTTACCTCGACATCTGCAATTTTCTCCGTCTCAGTTGCAGTTGTTTTTCATTGCATTTATCTTGGCCATAAGTACCTTTTTGTTGAACATGCTGATATTAAATCCCGAGCCAGCGGAGCAGTCTAGAGTCACAAGTAACTCTGAAGTAGACTGCTGAGCTAGCGAGGGATTCAAAAGACACGAAATAAAAAACATTTGCTCCCGAGTTAAACATACAACTTTTCAGTTCGACTAGAGAGAAAATATAGGTACTATAATTTATAAAATAGATGGAATGTCAGAAACTCATTTGGTTCAACTACAATGTAGGGTTAGAATGCTATAATCCTCTTTCAAACCGCGGACCTCCCCGATTACGAGAAAGGTACTCAAGGTAGACCGTAGCACGCTCTACGATGCTACGAGAGATCAGGGTAGCATACAAAAGACTTCAACGCGCACGCACCTCCATATTACACAAATTGTTCTTTCGTAGACCATCGTAGCACGCATCGATCATGCTACGATCCTACGGGTGAATTGGCGAGAGAGCTAACTAACTTTGCTTCACGCATCCACGACATTCAGAGCCAAAGAAAAAGTAGCAAGAGAGAGAGTAAAGAGGTGACTCGACTCGGTCTTCTTGTTATACCAATCTTTGAAATTTTATGTGATTTCTTTGCTATCACATCGTTTTCGTCACAGTCGACAACTGGATTTAGGTTCAATCTTATTCGTTTTCGACTAACTTTAGGGTTTAGATTACGAATATGCTTATTATTGAAAGCTGCAGAACTACTGGGAATTTTTTTACCGGTGGTTTTGTGCACAAAACTTGCTCTGTTGCGTATCAGAGTATTTTTTTATAAGCCTTTGTTTGATATAAACCGTACCTCATTGTTTTCAGAAATAGTTCCGGTGATTTCACTACACTAAACTTACGCATTCATAGAAGCAGATCAGAGCGGCGTAAATGCAAAAATCAAGATTTTTGCTTATTATCTATTCATTATTCAAAATATATGCATAAAATTGAAAAACAACAATTTCCTTAGTAAAACATTAGTCGGGCTATGTAGGTAATACGTAAAATTATTGTGGTGTTGTCGCTAATAAATTTAGAACTACAGTTTAAAATCATTTTTTTTAATACGAAATTTGTAATTTTTTTAAAGAAACCAGTAAATTTTCTCAAATTCAATTCGATTACTCGGCTTCTACAGGTTTTTTTCCATAACTATCGTATTTTTTTACGTATTTTGTAACCATAAACGTAACCTAAGTTTTCTAAAATACTCAGTTGCTTGATTTTTGCATTAGGCGCTCTCTATGACGAGTTTTCTTTTATTGTTTGCTGGTAAAAAAATAACATACAAACAAGCTATACGCGTAGAAAACACTGCCGAGCCGAAGCGCGGCTAGAATGACTGGCCACGCGCTCAAATTTGATGAAGATTGGACTACGCAAATTGAGTTTGCACGTAAACACGTTCAAACTGAATTTGCGCAGTCCAATCTTCAGCATGTCAACGATGACACAAGCCTCACTTCCGGGCTTGCGTGAGCTACATTCTTGCCATCCACTCGCTCCGTCTTACCTGCGCAAACTGGTTTGCGCAAGCATGCTTGCAAGTAAGATAAGGCGTATGCACAGGCTTTACTTAGGTACAGCCGGCTTTTCAAATACTTGTTATTTTTGATAATATTTTTTTTTTGATAATAATAAGTTTAAACTTGTCAAAAATAACAAGCGTTTGAGAAACCGGCTGTTAATTTGTGGAAATACTAACGCAAGGGGGACTTTTTCAAGCACAGCAAAACGTTTAGTCACTGGTTCTCGGCAGGGTCTTCAATCTAATGCAAATATTTGCATTTTGGAGAAGGGTGTATGTGTTGGGTCTAAGATTTTGTGGTCTGGAATAAACTTTAAAATGGTCAAGATTTCTTTTAACTATTAATTTTATTTCTAAAATATGTTCCTTTAAGGGTCAGTAGGTATGTTAAATTTAATAAAGAACGGCCTACAGCTTACCATCTCATCTAGGTGATGGATGATACGGAGACACCTCTTTTGTAAAATAAAAAGCTGATTTGCATCCGTACTGTTACCCCAATGAATAATACCATATTGAAGCCAAGAATGAGCATATGCATAATAGACGCTGGTTGCTGTTTTTGTATCAGTAAGTACTTACCTTTTCTCTGCGGGCCGCTTTTACCCACTCTCTCTCTTTCTTAGTGGGTCAGTCGGTAATCTAAAAGTGCGTAGATTCGTTCTTTCATTTATATCGATATATTGCAACGACAGTGTCAAGCCTATTGAAATTTTTTGACATGAACGAATGGAAAATCAAAGATATAATGCCGACTTATTTCGGTAGGTCACATGTTTAGTAAAATTGCATTAAAATTTGAGTAATCTTTAAAATTGCCGTATGAATGCAAAAATTTAATGACATTTATTGGATTTTACGAAAAATTAGCTGCTTTTATGGGATAAAATTGTACATACCTATGAAAAGAAATATATAAGTTTTACAAAACAAAACCGAGCACTTAGTCATTTATTCAACGTAAGTCCTCGAGAACGAAAGACGCACTGACAAGACATTTTCGGTATATTAGGCTAAAAGGCTTACTGAGTGGCAGAGGGGTATAGGGCATGACTGGCCGAGTAACGCGTCAGTGGAAAATGACTGGTAGGTAGGTATATCTCCAATGGTTTCTGAGTTATAGGCTTCTTTTATTATCCATTTACTATAAAAAAATATTATCTGCCTCATTTGCACGTGTTTCATTCAATATATAAAAGGAAAAACTTTACTGTTATCAAACCTGTCTTCTGTTTTCGGATATCTACAGATTCAATGTAAGGCCTCGAAATGAAAGAACACAGTAGAAAACGTTTTGACATGATATTTTAATTTCATTTTTATTGAATATTTAACAAAAATATTTTTATTGGCATAAATCTAAATTATATATATTATATAAAAAACAATAAAATAATTCACGTTTTGCTATATTATTTTTAGAAAAATAAATCAACTTTAAACAACCTTCTTACTGACATTTAACAATAAAACCAGCCAAGTGCGAGTCGGACTTGCGCACGAAGGGTTCCATACCATTAGTATCTATAAAATCGGCAAAAAAAATCACGTTTGTTGTATGGGAGCCCCCTTAAATATTTATTTTATTCTATTTTTTAGTATTTGTTGTTACAGCGGCAACAGAAATACTGTTGGGCGTGGAATATAAATACCATTTGCAATACAATGCCTTTTATTTAAACATTACAGATATTATTATAACAACGTATTTTTCTCTCGTAAAAATTAGTGACATTAGATCTAGACGGAAGAACCATAGAGCTCATCATAGAGCTGTACGACCATAGAGGTTGCGCCAGACCATCACTCCTCCTCGCGACTCTATGCCAGCCCGAAGTGGATCATCAGCTCCTTGAGCCTTGGCCCTGGTAGGCCCTTCGTCAGTAAATCAGCCGCCATCTTCCTTGTCTCCAAATATTCCAAGCTTATCTGTTTATTCTGAACGCAGTTCCTTATAAAATGCATCTTTAAATCGATGTGCTTGGATTTTGTTGAAACTATAGGGTTTTGACTGAGTTTCAATGCGGCTTGATTGTCATTTGCGATCTGAACGCAGTCTACGTGAATCCCCAGGTCATTAAATACCAATTTCAGGTGTATGGCTTCTTTTGCTGCCTCAGTACACGCACAGTACTCCGCCTCGGCTGTTGAAAGCGCTACACTCTTTTGTTTTCGCGATGACCAACTGATACAGCCTCCTGCATATATGAAACAGTATCCGGAGAAAGACTTGCGGTCTAATTTGCAGGCGCCCCAGTCTGCGTCTGCCATACCGTACAATTCTTGTTCGGTTCTTTTAAAAGTTAGCCCGATACTAGATGTGCCCTTGAGGTATCTTAACACACGCTTGGCACTCTTAAAGTGTTCGGCATTGTAGCTATCGTTGAATTGCGAGAGATAACTGACTGCGAACATAATATCGGGTCTCGTAGCTACTGCTAGATACATAAGTGTTCCAATCAGGGTTTTATATGGCAATTCTTTATCTTTTGGACTTTTGTCAGCTTCAAGCGATAGCCTTGGTTCTATAGGCGTATTCGTTGCTTTGCATTCGTCCATTTTAAATTTAATTAGAGAATCCCTGATATACTTTCCTTGGAAAAGTTTCACTGTGTCTTTGGTGTATTCAAAATCAATTCCGAGCATTCTCTGTGGTATTCCCAAATCTTTTATTTCAAATTTCTGTGCAAGCATTGTTTGGATTTCTTGCATCTTCTTAGGACAGTTGTAAGCTATAAGTAAATCATCTATCCAGATGGCTGTGATTACTTTAGCTCCTCCTTTCTGTAGTATGTATACACACGGGTCTGCTTGTGATGGGATAAAACCAATATTGCGTAATTCCGTGTCCAATCGGATGTACCACTGCCTCCCGGATTGTTTTAGACCATATAAAGATCGTTGTAGTTTGCAGACTTTTTCTCCTTTGATGTCTCTAATACATTTTAGCATGTTTTTAGCTTTATTATATACAGTCAGGTCATTATTTTCGCTCTCATCGATAATTATTTCTGTCACATACTTTTCCAGGTTTTCAGGTACCTTCATAGTGACATCTTCTTCTATATCGCCGTTTAGGTATGCTGTCGTGAAATCCATCTGCTTTAATTTCATGCCCTCTTCGACTGACATTCCAACAACGGTTCTGATGGAGCTTAACTTGGCCACAGGCGCAAAAGTCTCATTGAAATCTATTCCAGGTCTTTGGGTGAATCCTCGAGCAACAAGTCTTGCCTTCCTAGTTTCCTTATTGTTCTGTCCAGTTTTTGTTTTAAGAACAAGCTTGTAGTCTATGAGCTTCATCCCAGTGATTTTCTTCGCGATTTTCCACGTCTCATTCTTGATATGTGCTCTCATTTCAGCTTTGATTGCGTCGTGCCAGTCGTTTTCAGTTTCATTTTGTTCAGACAAGTATAACATATCCGACACGAGCAAGCCTTCTTCTTCCATATCAACTTTTAAATGGTAGTCTTTTGACCATGTAGGTTTCTTTCGATTTCTTGTGGGTCTTTGAGATGTTCTCTCATTTGTTTCGTGTGGAGTTTGGTATCCATCACTCTCAGCTCCTTCATCCTCTTCAGATGAGGTTTGGTCTTGATCAGCAGCAGTTTCAGCCTCCTCATCCTCAGATGGCAACAGATTTTCATTTATGTTTGTTTCATAGTTGGTGGCATCTGAGGTGGACATATCTGTCAAGGGAATAGGATCCTGAATCGGTAAGTTATAATTTTGACGATTTTTCTTATTGTTAAGTTGTATCACCATTTCTTTTCCTTTTTCAGGTCTCCGTATACTGCCGTCAAGGACTGCTTCTGTATGAGTTTCATCATAGTACATTTTCTCCAGAAATTTTACATCTCGACTGATTACAACATCGTTTTGGTCAGGTAAATAGACTCTGAATCCTTTAGCATTTTTGGCGTATCCCATAAATACTCCTTCTATGGCTTTAGGGGAGAATTTGCCTCTTCGTCTTTTGTTCAAGATGAATGCTTTGCTGCCGAAAATGTGTAAATGGTTTCCGGCTGGGTTTCTACCAACCCATTTTTCGTACGGAGTACTTCCATTTAAGGCTTTTGCAGGACTCCGGTTTATTAGATAATTGGCTGTGTTTATTGCTTCGGCCCATAAGCATGAGGGTACATTCGCTTCTATCATTAAACATCTAGCCTTATCCAGTAGTGATCGGTTTTTTCTTTCACTTACCCCGTTTTGTTGCGGAGTGTATGGTGCTGTCAGTCTCCTTTTGATGCCATATTTTACAAGCAGGTCATCAAATTCTTTGCTTCTGTACTCGCCACCATTATCCGATTGCAAGTGCTTGATTTTCTTCTTTGTGAACAGCTCCACTCTATTTTTGTATTCCTTAAACTTTTCGATTACTTCACTTTTGTTTTTAATGAAGTAGATACAGCAGTACCTGGTGAAGTCATCAATGAAGGATACGTAGTATCTGGACCCAGCAATCGATTCCGTTTCAAAAGGTCCACAGACGTCGCTGTGTATAATTTCCAGAATTTCAGTTGATGATCGATCATGGCTAGCAAATGGTAAGGATGAAAGTTTACCTTTTATACAAGTTTCGCAGGTATCTAATTTTACTTCTTTTAATTCTAGTCCTCTCATCATCTGCTTTGCAACCATCAGTTTGAGATCTTTTTCGTTTATGTGACCCAATTTTCGGTGCCATAACAACGATTCATCTTGTGACTTCGTTGTAATATTTGCTGCTTCTTCGGGTTTGAAATCCAGATAATAAAGCCCGTTTTTATTTCTTGAAGCTTGAAGAACGACATTATCTTCTTCTATGATCGATGCTATTCCTTTTTCGAATAGTACCTTGTAACCATTATCGGTTATTTTCCCGACTGATATGAGGTTTGTAGTTATTTCTGGTACATACAACGCATCATTCAAATTATAATTTTCGTCGCTGGTCGAGATACTAATTTTTCCTCGCCCTTCAATTTGTGTGGTGTGCTTCTTCGACGCGAGATTTAATGTGTTTACTTCAGGAGTTAATTCTTCGAATTTTTCTTTCTCGCCAGTCATGTGAGAGCTGCAGCCACTGTCAAGGCACCATAGATTATCACCAATGCTGTATGCCGATGAGTAACAGACATTGAAGTTCTTTTCATGAGTTCCCTTTTTCTGTGGGTGAGTGGCTCCTTTCTTCGACCAACATGTCTCTGTAGTGTGTCCTTTTTTATTGCAGTGTTTACAGATGACGGTCTTCCTTTTCTGTTTAGCATAAAATGCTTCAGACCTTGATGAGGTGTCATTCGGTTTTGTTTGCTTTCTGGCCTCATTTTCTTCTATAATTTTTATTTGTAATTCTTCTGGGCCAGGCAGCACATCCCGTGACTCAATAGCGATGCGGAAGTTTTCATAGTTAGCCGGTAGGCTATAGAGCATCATAATACTCAATAATTCCGGGTGGATTTTAACTTCCATGTCCTCTAGCTTTCCGACGACATCCATGAAATTATTTAAATGGTCGCGGATATCCTCTTCGGAGCTCATTTTCTTCAGAACTAGTTGTTTCAACAGGGTTGCTTTTCTCGCCGGACCAGTGCTCTGATGTATGGATTTAAGTTTATCCCATATCTCTTTTGACGTTTTACATGTTTTTATTTGTTTTAATTCCGTCGGTGAGATGAGCAGAATTAATTCCGATCTAGCTTGTATGTCATTTTTTTCGAACTTACATTTTTCCTCGGCGTTCGATGTGAGCGACAATTTTGTTTCGCCGCTAACGTAATTCCACAATTCGGTTTTAATCAGTACAGCCTGAGCTTGTAAGCTCCAGGTGTCGTAATTATTTCTTGATAACGTTTCTATGGAACGGTATGTAGACGACGTCATTTTTACTTTTGTTTTCTTTTATTTGGCATTTATGCAGGTAACCACGCTCTGCTACCAATTGTTGGGCGTGGAATATAAATACCATTTGCAATACAATGCCTTTTATTTAAACATTACAGATATTATTATAACAACGTATTTTTCTCTCGTAAAAATTAGTGACATTAGATCTAGACGGAAGAACCATAGAGCTCATCATAGAGCTGTACGACCATAGAGGTTGCGCCAGACCATCAAATACATCATCTGTGAAAATTTCAACTGTCTAACTATCACGGTTCATGAGATACAGCCTGGTGACAGACGGACAGCGAAGTCTTAGTAATAGGGTCCCGTTTTTACCCTTTGGGTACGGAACCCTAAAAACTACCTAGGTACCTATAAGCTTTGAAATGTAGAATGCTTAAAAATTCAATATTACAGCCTCACAAAATAATCATAATCTTTCAAAATAATCTCACAGTCTCGCTTCTAGCTAGCTTCCCGCTGAGTCATTTGTTTGGATCTCATTTTTTGTCAGAAGTTTGCAGACGTAAAAACGTTATCATACTTATAATATAAGTCAAAAATGCAAATGGCCGCTTTGAAGTTACTATCTGTTTGTGTGTCCATTCATTTTATGCCAGTAAAATTATTTATCATTTCCGGCTTAAACTAAATCGATTACCTACTCTAATCGCTGCAAAGTGGCGAGGATTTTTTTTTTCGATCTGAGCTAAAGTTGCCCCCTAGAGCTAAAGTAACCCGCAATTACGAGTAGGTAGGTACCTTATTAAAACATTCATCTGGCTATGTATAATTCGTACAAAATAATGTGGTGTTGTCGCTGATAATTTAGAGCATTTCAATTGAAACTGTTTTTATGCGATTTTAGTAGTATTTTTTTTATTATTTATAAAACCAGTTCATTTTCATAAAACTGTATTCGATTACTCTACTTCTACACGTTTTTTTCCTAACTATCATTTATTATTACCTATCTGATCATTTACGTTCGTTAGATACCTACCATAAATGGAAGTGTTAAAAAATACACATTTTGCTAAATTTTAGGCGCACTTTTAAGACTCACTAATCTACACACAAACGTGTTCGTGATGATAATGGGCAGAACCTGCAGTTCACGCAGTGTCAGTGAATTACCAGTAACAGTGTATAACAGCTATCCTGGCACCAAATTACATTAAAATCCGTTCATTCTTTTAGTGTGAAGGATCAACGAAAAAAGAGATCCCCTTCGGTATAGATCAATGTGAAGGATTAATAAACACACACATACCTACATACATAGGTACTAAGTACATTTATACTTTTGCCAATTAAAATTAGTGTGAGAAGAGCTTATGATTACTCATTTTATTTTCAGGTTTGCTTTAATATCTGATATATTATTCCAAAACGGATCTTTTTGTCACATTTCGGACCAAATTTGCATTCGGTTCGTTCGGAACTTTTTCATTTTGGTTGGCGGCAACACTGTATTGGATGGATTGAATTGGAAAAATTTCTATTCCTTTCATTTTCTTCAGCTCGAATGAGAAAGAGATAATACAAAATAACAACTTCTTCGAGATATTATCATTGAAAGATTGCAGTTTGTAAAGTTTTAGAATTGTAATTTTTAAACTGTTTTTTATTTACAAACTAGATATTTTAGGTTATTTTAGTAGGTTCAAAAGTGATGAACGAGCCGGATTCCCTCGGGTACGGTTCCGGCGGAGCGGGCACGGAGCTGGCGCCTGCGGGCCCGCAGCTTGGCTCGCCTAGCATGGTAAGGCGTTGTGCAGTGCTGCAGTGGTTGTAAAGTGTGGCAGTGGTGCTAAGTGCGGGTGCGTTGTGTGCAGGCGCAGTACAAGTTCTCCGAGGAGGAGATGCACGTGCTGCAGGAGTGCAACCGCGAGAGCTTCTTCTCCCGCTCGCTGCCACTGGGCGCCGCGCTCGGGCTCGGCACTGGCGCCGCCTTGCAGGCCGGTGAGTCCGTGCCCACTTGTACAATTAGGTATCCCCGGCCTGCATTCCTTGTCTGATGATGATGCCCTCCTAGCCTAATTTGACCACGGCGGCCAGTCTCGACGAAGATCGTTTCAGCTTCATACTATGTGGAGATGGAATGCCATGATGCATACTCTGTTACATAGGTAATAATAACATTACCCACCCTAATAATTTATAAACTCATTCACTGACCAGCCGCTGAAAGGACCTGCAGATTGGCATGTGCATCATGGCCCATTAAAGTGTTTTCAATGTAGTAAGTAGTGTAAATATAACCGTCCAAGTTCTGAGTTTTGAAAAGCCCTAATGTTATACTTCAACTTTGCCCCTTGATGCAAACAGAGGTGTGTTGCATACAAGTTATCATTTGGATGTATCCGTCTGTGGCATGATGGTTCTTACTTCGATGAACTAACTGAATACTGATTATTTACCTTTTAGTTTCAAATGTGACTTGATTGAGAGTAGTCCTGCCCTTGCACTTGGTGAATCTTCTAATTAGATTGTGAATGTTTTCCTTTATGTGCCAGATTTTGTTCATTATTTTAAAAAGTGTAATAATTTTAATACACCTTAATAACAATGAAAATTACAATATTAAAATATAAACAAAAATTAGAAATAGTATTTATAACTGGAACAATAGAGCTAACTGAAGACTGTTGCAAACAATATACCTACTGGTAGCTCAACTGATCCATATCAGTACCAACCGGAAGCATCCCCAAAACACTGGCTGCATTGCCCCGCTGTATGGCTATGCTGATGGGCTGCTCCAGATACTCACCACTCTCGGGTCACGCGTCGCTTCGACCAAACGCTTAGATATTTTTTGTAAAACCTATCTTTTTCATATCCTCGGCCAAATCTGCCACCCCACCAGCCCTCATGGAAGATGCGCAGACGTGTGCAAGTGTGTCGACGCATGTAGCGTCCCACACAATAGGCCTCCCCAACTCCCATGGGACTAGAGTCATACCGTCGGGCCTCTTACCATCGTCGCAACAGACTTGAGAATAGCTGATACGTTAGTGGTGACAAAGACCCGTCGTCGGTTGTTGTCGTCAAGTCTGGCATGGTGAGATATGCGGCCGGCGGCCCGACACAATATCCGTGATGAACACGATAGTCTGTGATGATGAACAAGCTGCTAGACAGCAGTACCGCACTGGCATTGATGAGGCGCGACACCTTCCAGCCTCCCGAAGACATGTTGTAACACGGGAGAGTTCGGGATCTAACTAACTTAATAAAGAACACTTATTTTATTAGGTTGTTAATATCTATTGGGATGAAAAGGCATGGTCGCAGGCCTCCTTGCCTGTCAAATTGGAGGCTTATGCCAAAGAGTAGAAGGGGAAAGTAGAACCAAGTGCATTAGTATGTGGCATTTTTAAAAGAGATTTTGGGGGAGCAGCATCGGGCAAGCACTATGCCTAGCCGTCCGTTCTACTTTCCCCTACTTACCCTTTGGCATAAGTTCTACTGAACTAATCATTCTTACCCCACGTAGTATTGGCAGTTTTTAATGGTTGATAAATGGTGCACATTTACACTTTATGGCTAGGTAGTCCTGCATCCCGTCGTCCGTGAGCGCCAGCGCGCGCTTGCCAAGCCGCTGCCGCGCTCGTGCGTTTTGTTTTCCCTGAAACTACACGCAAAGTACAATTTGGGTGGGCTGATTTTCAGGAGAGAGTTATGTGCGGTGAGGATGCGCGAGATGGGAGACGCGGAGTGCGCTGACGTGGAGGACGGCGGCACAGCAAGGAACTGTGCTTCCGGCCCCGACAGTAGTTTTCAGGAACGTTGAGCGACACAACACATCACTCAGCTCTATTTTATTATGAACTATTTATTACCAGCCATAGACATCTGATCAAAGGCACGCCGGGTCTCCAAGGAGATAAGTTTCCAAAAATTTTTGGGAACTTATTTCATTTCTTAGACATACCCTAAGTGCGGGTAAGCACTATAACAAAAAGACCATAACTATGGCTATAGATCTTAAAATAACACTTTCGTAATCGAATGATTTATAAATTATTATACCTTTTTGAACAAAACCTATGGAATTGAAAATTATTGAATCTGAATCTGAACAAAGTCTTTGGGCTGTTGGGCTGAGGTAGCTAAAATAAACTTGTGCCTGCTGCAGGATACCTGAAGCCGAACGCGCGCTTCGGGGCGCTCCCGAAGATGACGCTGGCGGTGGTGGTGGGCTATTTCGTAGGCAAGCTGTCCTACCAGCAGGCCTGCGCCGAGAAGCTGATGGCGCTGCCCGGCTCCTACATCGGCCAGCTGCTGCGCGACCGCCGCGATGGAAGGCTTGGGTAACGCACACTGCCTACAATTATGTCCCCGACTCTTAACTGGCTGGCACTCTCGGCAAGAACTCGACCTGTGCAAATAATCTCATGCATTTCACAATTTCTTCCTTAACGGAACCATCTTACGTTAAGACAACTTGTCCGCTGCTGTTGTTTGTTTTATGTGTATGAAATAAGAATAGCACCCACCCGATCACTGGGCAGCGTCAGCAGTGTCGCTCGCATGCGAGGAAGCGCGCTGCACGCACTGCAGCTCCTTTGTGGCGTTGCGACGCGGTCGTTATCTTTATGAATGTAGTTGTGCGGTTGTGGGTAGGAGCGGAATGGCGACGCACGGGCAGCAGGCGCCGGGCTCGATGTTGGGCGCGACGCAGGACGACATCTACTCTGACGCTGGGCCGGGCAGCGCGCTCGACCTCGACTCTGACCGCGCTGGCCGCGTCTTCAGCGAGGACCTCAGCCGTCCGGACCCCAGCGGTACCTACCTTTCTATGCATACAAACTACCAGCTAACTAACCGCTACGGACCCGGCCTTCTACCAAGCCTTTCCCTGGTGGTAGGCCGGAACGAAACCATACCACAAAAATAGTATTGTCCTAGTAGATAGGTACCATGTAACAGCACAAAATGTACTTACTACTCGGAATCATAAACATGAAGGGACTTTCTAGGTACATTTGATTTTACTAGCGAATCTCTAATCAACTCTCTGTAGGTATCTCCAATTATTTTCTACTGTCCTGGTACTTATTTAAATAAATATCCTCAGTTCATACAATACAATTTTGGAACGAAGTTCCTTATCGCGCGTTGCGAAAGGGAGCTAGACCGAAAAAATTCTCACGAAATTTTGTAGCGACCCCAGAAACTCCTAAGTCTATGGTAAATGGTAACGACACTTACGTTTTGCTATTGTTAGATACGACATTAACACAAAGGAATAAGGTTCAAATTGAAACACCGCATATTTCAGAATTGCATAGATTAGGTAATAGTAGTCGCGCCCGCGCTCGAGAGATACCACAGAATACGCTTCCAACAACCACCACAAGAGGTGGGATAACGAACCATAGACAATGGTCGCGCAAATGCGGCACTGACATTGTTGATGCACGGACGAAGGAAATCACCCTTCCGTGGTTAGTATGTCAAAACTTCGTACATAATTGTACGAGGTTGGTTGTGTCCTCGTACCTCGTACGGAAGACCACAAATCTCGTATTTGTACGAGGAACCTCGTACGGTTGGCAACCTTGTCTGTCTCTCTGTCTCTCTCTCTTATAGAAAGCAAGCCAGTTATTTTCGTTTCGTCTTTCTATTTCGCATTGAACAGGTTAATACAGGAATACAGGTTTTTTGTACATAACATAACATAAGCCGTGCTGTGACACCCCCACGACCCCAGCCCCCTTGAACCCCCTCCCCCAACACAAAAATCTGATATGGGTATCGATTTCGACTAACTTGGGGGTGAGGATTCCGAATTTGATGACGGCAGGGGTGTGTGGATACACACAAGGCGAGCTGAGCGAGCCGCGCTTCGTGTTCGGTGAGCGAAGCGAACCGCAATACGACACCTATCGCACTGCAAGGCGAGCGAAGCGAGCCGCGCTTCGTGTTCGCACCCACCCACTTATATGGGTATGGATTTCGAGTAACTCTAACTCGTAAATTACGAAAAAGATGTCCATTTCCAAATCCAAGATGGCTGACATTTTTTGATCGCAAAAATCACTCATGGGTTTCCTTTTCGACTAATTTAGATACGTAGATTACGAAAAAGATGTCCATTTTCAAATCCAAGATGGCGTCGTTTTCGACTAACTCGGACACGTAGATTACGAAAAAGATGTCCATTTCTAAATCCAAAATGGCTGACATTTATTAATCGCAAACTCTCTTGGATATCGATTTCGAACAAATCGTGCGTGTAGGTTACGACAAGGGGAACACAATTAAAAAGTGAACAATCTACACAACGCTCGCGAGCTGCTTGCAGCTCGCGCATTATGTAAAAATCTAGTTACATTATATTTGTTAATAATAAAAAAAAATTATAACTTTAAAAAAAACAATACCTTCACTAATTAATCGAAAGGAACTTCGTTCCATCCGGGTGTCCCTTGACACCTCTCAAGTTTTTTATTTACACAACTACCTGTAAATTGTTTGCAACAGTCTGCAGTTAGCTCAATTGTTTCAATTGTAAATACTAGTTTTAATTTAATTCTATTTGTTGATTGTAATTTTCTTTCTTAATAAAGTATGTTTCGTAATTTTTTTACACAATATAAACTTGGGGACGCTGTCGACTGGTATTGATATGGATCCACTCTTGAGGTCTGGCCACCTTAGGGGCCAGGCTATTAGCACCCCTCGGCTTATCCCATCCGTCTATTTAGAAAATCTCCATTATAAAAATCCTTAACGTTCCGTGCGAAGTGGCACGGTAAATTCAAAATTATAAAATACCATACTACCTAATCAGCCAATCACAGCCATGCAAGAGTGGGACAAAATGGTTTTATTTAGCTATCCTTTCCTTGACTTGAACAAGTAGTTTTTGGCTAACAAGGCTTTTGGTCACGGATTTTTGGCACTATTACACTATTTAAGTGCATTTTTAACTTCATGTCCTAGCACTAGCCAAATGAAAACTTCAGGGTTTATTCTTTATGAAAGCCATTATTTTTTTAGATAGGTTGTAGAAAAAAATAATTTGCGAAATATTTTTTTAAGAACCATAAAAGCTTTGTAAATATAAAATTTTGAAAATAAAATTGGCTATAATTTTCTTATTTTGGTTTGAACATAATGGGGGTTAAATCGATAGGTACCGAGGTCCCCCACCCCCCAGCCACCGATGATCCACCACTCGTGTTACACCGTGTATATTTTAAATAATAAAAATATAATTGTGGCCAACTACTGTGGAAAACTTAATTTAGCATTTTCAAAGTATAACCTATTGTGATGTCTTTGTTTTATCAACAGCCCTTGTACCTACTAATAAAACTGTCTGCCTTCCTCATGCCTACTAGTCTGGAAAATGATACTTACTAGGACAGACAGCACTATGGTGTGGTGGTAGGGATTCGACCGGCCTACGACCAGGGCCAGGGGTAGTCCTGAGCGCTAACTAACTATTGTTTCACTAGCAAAACGATATGAAATTGAGTAATAGTTCCGTGTGATAACAGGCGCAGGCGCTGGCGGGCCAGAGGCTGGCAAGCCGCAACCGGCGCTCTCGTACGAGGAGCTCCGCCGCCGCAACCGCACCGAGCAGGCCACTGCACAACAAGACCCCTACAGGTACACAACATTACAAGTGGAACTGCTTTGATTTCAGCTATTAGCTATTATTCGACGAAAACTAAATAATGTTAATCTATAAAGATGAAAATTGATACCATGGACCGACTAATGTGAAACGTTACGGTATTTTGCTTGCTTCTTTTTCTGCCCTTTTTCTGTGACGTCACTGTTAAGTTTGTCAACTCAGTGCTTCTGTTCCGTCCGTGTAAAAAATTTAGAAACAAATAAAAGTAAAAACATCATGTTTGTTGTTTGAGTTGTCTGGTAAAAAAAATCTTTCCTTCTCTCTTTCAAAAATATATTCCGAAATTCATGAAAAAAGGCGAACGGTGACGTCACGTAAATTTTCATCATCATCAGCCTGTATCAGTCACTGCTGGACGTACAAAAAAATATAGTACAAAAAAAAACCTGCAGATTTATTTTGAGATCACAAGAATAAATATAAAAATAACCATCTTTTTTGAAGTCGCATGCGCATATACCCTATTTCTTTTAAATGTTTGCACTGAACGCATTCACTACGGTCTCGAGATCTCTCCAGGCGATGCGCAGGGGCGCGCGGGCGCCGGGCGCGCCGCAGTGAGAGTCGGAGCTGATGGAAGACGTCTCACGTCGTCATGTGCGTCGTGGGTCATGAAAGTGTTAATGATTCTCATCTGCAATCCAGTCCTCATGAACTCGCTCTCAATTCAATATTGTCATCGACTACACTGCACTAATAAACCTATCTAATGTTTATATACCATAAAGCATGTCCATCCAGTTTATTAGAAATAGTGAAAATGTCATAAAATCAACTTGGAAAATTATAAATAGTGAGACTGGAAAGGTCAGTGCCCTTGACAATGATTACAGTATAAAGATTAATGATCGCATAATCAAAAATGACGTTGAAATAGCCCAAGCATTTGAAAACTTTTTTACTGACATTCCAATCTCTACTACAAATTGTCTAAACTCTTCTCATGTAATCGCTGAGTCATTACTCATAGAAAATGTACATAAATGCAAAAGTAAATTCAATTTCACCCATGTCAACGAAAAAGATATTAAAAAAGCCTTTAACCTTTTAAATGTAAAGAAAACTGCAGATCTCTGGGGCATCTCCGTTAGAATTATTAAACCTATAATTGATACCATTGCACCAGATCTAGCTTTTATATTCAATCAGTCTATAGATTGTGGCGTGTTTCCTGATCTAATGAAATGTAGTTAAATAATCCCACTGTTTAAATCGGGTAGTAGATCTGACCCCACTAACTTTAGACCAATATCAGTACTGCCAACATTCAGCAAAGTTTTTGAAAAACTTATTTTACATCAATTGCTTAGGCATTTTAATGGCAATGACCTGCTACATTGTAAGCAATTCGGGTTTACTCGCGGCAGGTCAACTACTGATGCCGGTGTAGAGTTAGTATCGCATATTTTTGATGCTTGGGAGAAGTCGCAAGATGCCTTAGGTGTTTTTTGCGACTTGTCAAAAGCATTCGGTTGCGTACACCATGAAACATTAATCAGGAAACTACATCACTATGGAATAGTGGACTCCTCTTTGGATCTTCTTACATCTTACTTGAGTGATAGGATACAAAGAGTTGACATCAATGGAAAACGGTCTTCAGGGTCTGTAGTCACAATGGGTGTTCCGCAGGGTTCTATCCTCGGTCCTTTCCTATTTTTAGTTTATATTAACGACCTGCCTCATCTTGTAAAGAATAATCACGAGATTGTACTGTTTGCTGATGATACTTCATTGATATTTAAAATGAAACGACAAAGCACAAACTTCGACGATGTGAATAATGCAATCTCAAAACTAGTTCATTGGTTTAGTGTCAATAATCTGTTACTTAACGAAACCAAAACAAAATGTATTAGATTCATTTTACCTAATGTAAAACAAGTTAAGGCTGATGTAAACGTAAAAGGAGAAACGTTAGAAATTGTAGAAAGAACAGTATTCTTAGGAATCACCTTAGATAATAAACTTCAATGGGGCCCGCACATAGATAAGCTATCGAAGAGACTTAGTTCTGCAGCGTATGCAGTCAAAAAAATCCGTCATCTTACAGACGTGGATACATCTAGACTTGTTTATTTCAGCTACTTCCACAGTATTATGTCTTATGGTATACTGCTGTGGGGGAACGCTGCAGATATTAACACCGTATTTGTGCTGCAGAAGAGGGCTGTTCGTGCAATCTATAATATGGGTCCCAGAGAATCCCTGCGTGATAAATTCAAAGAAAAAAATATAATGACAGTACCATGTCAATATATTAATTATGAAAACTTATTGTATACTCATAAAAATACCAATCGGTTCCCTCAAAATAGCGATATACATAAATTTAATACTAAAAATAAGAATAAACTCGCTGTGCCCACAACTAGGTTACACAAGATTAACGTATCTTTTAAAGGGCAATGTATACGCTTCTACAACAAAACTCCAAGTGAGTTGCAAAAATTGTCAATAAATAAATTCAAACAAACTGTTAAACACATCCTTTGTAAAAAGGCCTACTATAAAATATCAGATTATCTAGAGGATAAAAAAGCTTGGGACGACTTTTGCTCCAACTCGAAAACTAACGTTCTAACAAGGTAAAGGTTTCTTGTTCGCTTCTTTACTTTACCTTAAAAAGATTGAAGTGGACAAAAAATCAAAGTGATCACTTTATTTCCTAGTTTTACTTATGTAATCTGAGTTTTGTGACGTGTCCAAGAGTCCTGTAAGCTCTAAAGGAAATAAAGCACTTTGAATTTTGAATTTTGAGTTAGGCACTATAACTGTACAGGTTAGATTGTTCGCACGGGGCAGTCATGATCACAGGTACCCGAACCGGGTGTAGCTACAGAAAAACGCTCTAAGAAGGATATCCATAATTATCAGAAATTTTTTATTCTCCATTCACAGATTTTCAAAAATAGGCATATCTCGCAAAAAGTTATTGTGTTAAATTTCCATGTTCTTGGAGAGTGTACCTGTACCTACCGGGTAAGGTAAGGTCCAAAAAATCCAGCTTGTATATAGGCAGTAGGTATAGCTGGAGTTGTGCCTACCTAAAGTTTCTCAAAAGCGTAAAGGGTGTTTAACGGGGAGTTAAATCTGGTGCAGGTAAATACGTGCTATAGCGGCTTCGGTAGAAGATGCCATCGCGACCGCAGCGCCGGACGCGCCGGACGCCGCCGCCGCCCGCCATGTAACACAACTGTACCTATTACCTAGCTCGTGCACGTAGATGTAGTTGATTGGGAACGTTATAGCACGTAGGTACCTATGTAGCACAACATGTAACAAGCCTACCGTCTTGTTGTATTCACTAAATTTGGTATAGATACTCATTAGTGCGTAGAGTAGAAGTTGTATCGTATAAAGGCAGTAGGTACCTACGTAGGTATTAGTGTGGTACAATGATCGCAAAACAAATTGAGCTCTGTGGTTGTATCGAAAACAAGCAAAAGTGGGGTAGGTACAATCTAATTTTTATATTATTTATATTTACCAAATAGCGACCGCGACCCGGGTGTACTGTGCGGCGCGCGGCGGTGCGCAGCCGTTAAAGCCAACTTCACAGAGCTCATGTTGTTTTGCGATCACTCTAAGTAGGTATTATTAGCGAGTAGTCATAAACGTGGATAGGATGACAGGAAGGTGGTAGTGGTAGCACTTCCGCGGATCCAGTTGTTGGTCCTTCCCAGAATTTACTGTCATACTTCTGACAACCTCTGTGGCGCGGTGGGCAAAGGTCTGCCTGCGACGCAGGAGGTCGATTCCAGCCTCGGGACAAATGCACGTGTACGATCTGCAGACATTTGTTCAGGGTGTTCTGGTCGTTTTCTATGTATAATAATAAATATCTATGTAATGTATTGTATTATGTATATCAGTTATCTAGTACCCATATCACAAGCTCTGCTTAGCTTGGGGCTAGATGCTGTGTGAATTGTCCAGCATTATTTAGTTATTTATTTGGTCGATGATCAAACGGGTTTGCTCGTTTGATTTCAGAAATGAGTTGCTTGCAGAATGTTTGTTTCTGTAGCCATTTGTTGTAATGTGATATGGTCGTTCCCTCAGAGTGGACCGAGAGACGGCGGCGCCGACGCCGGCGGTGCGGCGCGCCCCGCCGCCCGCCACCCGCTCGCCGCCGCCGCCCGTCAACGCGTACGGCGACGCGCTGGAGTAGGGAAGCAGCCCACATCCGCAGCAGGACATTCACGAGGTGGCACCACACCACATACCTAACGTACTACAAGTTGATATTAAAATGGTGACACCGTTTAAATGTAGAGTAGTAATAGTAATAGTGGTAGTCCCCTCTCCGGAAGCACCGACCGGTTCGACCCTCGGCCGAGGAGACCACATGCCGGCCGTCATCTCTTCACCGGCTTACCTACGACTCAATCTCTTCGGCGCCGCCCACGCGCCACTCGGAGGGGACACAACAAATTGTTCCTAGGCTGTAAAAACTAAAATATGTTATGCAATAAATAATGTTACTTTAAAATTAAACGTTATCTTATTTGAAACCCGGGTCTGGCGAGTAACTAGATAGTAGATACCTAAGTAGGGTACACTGGGGTCAATTGAATAAGTTTTAAGAAAATTGGTTTTGTCACTTCATTCTATACCAAATGGGGGTACCCATTTGTTTATTAGTAGGTTTTAATTATAACCAGACAATTTACCTAGTACGAGTAATTTGGCATACGCCTTAATTAGATGGAAGCAATTTAGAAGCCAATGGAAAATGTTTCAGTTGACCCTGTGTCAGGGTCTGTTCAAACGGTGCCTGGAGTTACCTAGTTGAAACATGTGTTTCCACAAATGTTTTAAATAGCCTTTGTACCGGTAATGTTGTGTGAGAAAAGGTTAACACACTCACACTAAAATCACCGGCTCATCGGCACATCGGCAGCTGAATGTTGCCTAGAAGGTACAATGTTTTTCGGGTTGCTGCAGAATCTGTACTACGTTTTTTTACAGCGTCAACGGAGCGCGCAAAAATACTGCAAGATTTCTTGTTGGCGGCCGGAAATGTAACTTTGAAAAGCTTATCCCAGACAAAATGGTCGGTTAGGGATGATGCTTGTTCCAGTTTTAACAAAGACTGGAATCAAGTAGTACCTAATAGCGGCCCTTGAAGCCATAAAAGGTGACTCTGGCAACTGCTTTGGTCAGAAATGAAGCCGCAGGCCTTTTTTGGGGAGCTATTTTTGAATCACTTCTTGGCAGCCTATGAAAATAAAATGAGTCAAAGGCAACTTAGCTTATTTGTAAAAATAATAATAGAATCAGGCGTTAAGTACTTTGCGGAAATCCATTGCAAAATATTATAAGGATGAAAATATATAGTACCTACCTAACAATTCCGCAAAAACAATTACTACTAATATTAAAGTTACGAAAAAGTAGATCGACGACGCTATAAAAAGAACAGGGCCAGAGATAAAAGATTGGAAACCATCGATCAAAAATGTCCGGCTTTGCCGGGAGGCCGCGAACTCCTTATTTTTGATTGAAGTTGGAAACCCAACATTTGTACCTAGGATTTGTGATTGGTTTTTCTATTGTATCTTTTCATGGAAATAATGATTTTGTTTACGCACAACTTGACTTTAATATAGATTTTCTAATGATCTAGCTTTTGCTACCTAAGTTTTTTTATAGTTAGCGTATGACTTAGTCTGAGATGTGGTTAAGGACAAACTATTACAGCGACAGCGTAGCCAGGAGAACCTCATTGACAACTGCAACGGATAAGGATGGGCAAATGTGCGCGCTACTATGCGCAAAATATGTCGATAAAATAGATAGGTAGTAATTCAATTCTTTTTGATTGGAGTAGGTAGGTACATGGTAGGTCTTAAAAAATTATGGTCCAATAGTTTGTCCTCTACGACATTCCAATAACTATAAAAAAATTAGGTAGTTAGCAAAAGTTAGATCATTAGAAAATCTAAATTAAAGTCAAGATAAAGGTACCTAAACAAAATCTTTATTTCCATGAAAAGATACAATAGAAAAACCAATCACAAATCCTAGTACAAATGTTGGGTCCCAATATTTTATCTTTATATATATTTAAATATTATGCATGCAAGGAAACATATTTTAAGGTACAGTAAACATTCGGACAGCCAGTAGGTACGATACGAGATCCAAAAATAGACTTGTCCAGCCTATTAGGTAGGGTCGAGTGTTCAACAATGAAACACCAAAAATTCTGAGTCTCATATTTCTCTCATTTTTATAGGTATGGATTCCATTTTTTACAGAAAGAGAGTCTTCTTCATTAGGTATAATATGGCATATATAGTTTCATTAATAATTGGATACATATAGAATAGGAGGTTTTTTAAAAAAAAATGGGATTTGTTTCATTGTGTCCACCTAGGTGTACACAATGAAACACCCTGTGTTCAACAATGAAACACCGTTATTAAAACTGCTTTTATCATGACTTCGTTTTAATTAAGTGTGGTTATTGGAAGGAGTAAATATATAGAATGTTTAATTTAAATCCAAAAGTTTTATTAAAAGTATAAGGTATACCTTCACTATATTCAGACTTAGGAAGTTAACTTTAGGTTTATTTAGTCACTTAAAGATTAATCTGAAAATTATAAAAATCACAAATATAGGTAAGGTAATCGTTTCCTGTAACAGGCAATAACGACACTATAAAATTAACAGTTAGGTACCTACTCATAATAGAGTAACAGAACCACGGTCGTAATATGGACCATGGTCGTAATATCCATATTACGACCATGGTCCATATTATATGGTTTTATATATTATATGGTTTATAAACTCCGATTAACAGTTAGGTACCTACTCATAATAGAGTAAAATAACCTTATATGGACCATGGTGGTAATACGAACCACCGAAATTTGTGAGTTTTATATATTAAAATCTTTATGGTGATCCATATATGGCTATTTCACTCTAGACAGTAATGACTTAGTTAAGATAGGTAAGATACCCACTTCAAGATTAATAAAACTTTAAAATCACAAATATTAGTTATCTACCTAGCATACAAAACTACGACAATAAAACGTTTCATTGTGTCCACCCTTGCGCTGTTTCATTGTTGGACACCTGGGATATTTTACAATAACCTCAAAAAATAACCTACCAAAATAGAACAATTTAATAAGTTATCTAGTCCACGTGAATCTTTGATACATGTACAAAACAACGTAATACTGAGGAAAACCGAATTGTCTATAGTATTTAGCTGAAAAATCAAAGAAAACCAAAAAAAAAACTTAGTTTTTTCCCATAAAATCGAAAATCGCTCCGTAGACACGTCCTTTCACAACCGGCGCGAACGCAAACTGGAGGGGTACGGGGTATGAACGAGGCCGTCAGGACTAGGCATACTGCACAATCTGACAATGTCGCATTTCCGAAATATAGGGATGTTTCATTGTGTACGCCTGTTTCACTGTTCAACACTCGACCCTACACGGTTTACGAAGGTTGACAAATCGTTTGTAGTGAATTGCATTAGATTTTATCGCCTATTCCCGATTGTCCCTACCCTCTACGTTCCTACTAGGAACAATGGGGAAAAAAATTCCCGATTGTTCCTAGCTACGATCATACTAGGAACAATCGGGAAAAAATATTCCCGATCGTTCCTAGTAACGCAGGGAGAAAATTGCTCGTGTTCCTACCAATACTTTGCCTGAAACATTGACTGAATTAAACGAAAGAATGTTTAAAAATATAATTAAAAAGACGTTACAAGAGAAAGCATACTATAGTATCAAAGACTTCCTTTCGGATAAAGATGTTTGGAAACATATTAAATTTAAAGAATGTTAATTATTTTTATATGTTAATTAAGTGTGTTAATTATTATTATTTGACTAATTCTAAGTGCATTTTCCATGTATGCCTATTGAATTGAATAAAAAATAAATTGAAATTGAAATATCTCTGGCCCTGTTCTTTTTATAGCGTCGTCGAACCTCTGTGAAGTTGGCCGCCAGACTTTGTCGTTTTTAAACTTCGATATTGCTAATCGTTTGAGAATCGTTTGAGAGAGTTTGGGAGGACAATTAAATTATTTGAGAGTAATTAGTTTTTATGTAAAAACCATTTTAAATTTTTGTGTGAACTTGGCCGTCATTCCGGCAAAAATGTACATGGACGTTTAATTTTTGTTTCATTTGTTTGAGAATCGTTTGAGAGAGATTGAGAGTTCATCAACATCGTTTGAGAGTTATTTATTTAATGATTACAATAAATAATCATTTCTGAAACAGCAAATTTGATTTTCCCCGCCAATTAGTGCACTTCCGGTCTGCGGTGCAGGCGCAGTGGATGAAGGCAGTGCTGCCAGATCAAAAAACCTATAAGACAGTTTACACTTGCAGTGCATGGCACTGCTTTGGATATAAGGCTTTTTGACTTTTAAATAAATTAAGGTAGAAAGTTTAGTGAATTTCCGCTAATTTAGCCCACATGGGATAGAAGCAACGAATGAGACCGAAGTCTTGGTACACCCGTATGTTCATTAAGCACGCGGGACTTTCAAACTTAGTGAACACCCGTGTGTGCAGTAAACATTTCAAGGGTTAGAGGTACTTTTGGAGCAATTAATTCAATTATTAATAAAACTATTCCTATAAACATAATTTTCGTATATTTTTTACTAAAAATCGACATAATTTAACTATTTTTCCATTGTTTCAAACTTTATTGTAACATGAGTTCATAGAAATACCTATATCTAAAATTTGTAGAAAACTTCTTTTCTGGTAGTGTAATTCCTCGCAGAATGCAGAAAATATTTGAATTTCGTGCGTATCTGACTTCGATTTTGAGCCTCGGTTAAACATATCCGACCTATCGTGATCGTGAATAGGTTTGTTTCGGAGTTAGATTTTTTTCGAAAGGGCAAGAGCGTGTAAGATTTTGGAAATTTGTTTAGCAATAACTATCATAACTTTTAAGTGTAGATAATTTTGTGGTAAACTGTAAAGTATTCAAATAATATATTCATTAACTACTTACTAAAAAGTAACAAACTTGATTTCCTACTTGTTTGCTACTCAAATTCGAATAATAAGACATATAAGTTTTAATAATGAATATGCAAAAGTTTTATTAATAATATTGGGTGTAGTAAGTATCTAAATTGATATTTTTATATTTTAGAATGTTTGTCATGGATATTTTATGATTATTTAAACATATTTCAAAGTATTAACTTGTGAAATGGTATTATGACTAGAATAGCTGGACTATGATTTTTCTTTTTTTTCTAACTTTCTCGCTCTACGATGTTTGGCGAAGTTTAACGACGGCTGACACGATTCGTTTCAATGAATGTCAATGTCTTTCTATGACGTCTTTTCCCATTCACCCTTTTACTCACTCTTCTTCACTGCGCCTGCGCCGCAGACCGGAAGTGCACTAATTGGCGGGGAAAATCAAAATTGCTGTTTCAGAAATGATTATTTATTGTTATAATTAAATAAATAACTCTCAAACGATGTTGATGAACTCTCAATCTCTCTCAAACGATTCTCAAACAAATGAAACAAAAATTAAACGTCCAAGTACATTTTTGCCGGAATGACGGCCAAGTTCACACAAAAATTTAAAAATGGTTTTTACATAAAAACTAATTACTCTCAAATAATTTAATTGTCCTCTCAAACGATTAGCAATATCGAAGTTTAAAAAAGACAAAGTCTGGCGGCCAACTTCACAGAGGTCGTCGTCGATCCACTTTTTCGTAACTTTACGGTCTTTTTGGAAATCTAAGAGAGGGAAATATTTAAACAACCTACCAACAACAAAAATATACATAGGTTCTAATAATCTAAATAAATTAGGTATTACGTAGGTAGGTACTAAGGTAGAAGTTAACTGGTATTTCCGGAACTACCTAGGTACTAATCCAAATAATGATGTAGGAACCTACTTAAAAATATAGCTATAATATATATATATATATATATAATATTATAGGTAGGTACATTATCTCTGAGTGACATAAGCTGGGTACGATATATTCAGATACTACTTGAACAAAGGTACGGCCAATGGCAAGAAGTACCTATTTTTAAAAATAACATTAGACTAAATGCTAGCAACCGGCCTCGACTTTGCACGTGTATCCGTAATACGTTGGGTTACACTTTTTCGTAACTTTACGGTCTTTTTGGAAATCTAAAAGAGAGGGAAATATTTAAACAACCAGTTATATACATAGGTGCTAATAATCTAAAGAAATCATTATGTAGGTAGGTACAGAATGATTTTTATCGACATCTTCAACAATCGACATCATTTTGGCCAATTAGCACAAACCCTAATCAATAAAGTGAAATATAAACCTTCCTCAAGAAACATCCCGTTCATTGGTGAAAACCGTATGAAAATCAGTTGGTAACGTTGTATGATGAGTAAGAATATAAACGTGGAGGGTTACATTTTTTTAATGTTATTTACTTACCTACCTATGTATTAATTTATCCAGTATCCACCCCGTACTACCTACAAAAGATATCGACAAAAATGCCGACTACGTCCCATAACTAGTCAAATCGGCAGGTAGCGGTAAAGTGCGGGGAGTTCATGTGCACCCGCGTCCCACCCCTGTTTCACCCCCGTGAAACGATTTTTTATTTATTTACTGTAGGTGATATTTGATGCAGCAATGATTTTAGTCTTCATCTTGCTATCATTTTTACAAAACTTGATGGCACGTTTCACCATTTTTCCTTCAAGAAAAATAAAATCTTCGTAAATAATGTAGGTATTTTGAGCACTAATACTCAGAACAAAGTTCTTGATCTCGCTGAAGACTGTTTGCACACATCGGGACTATGTCATTACATTAAATCGAACTGCAAAATTACAGAGTTGCTAACAGACCTTGATAAAAAAATAGAAGACTTTACAATTAGCGATTTTTGCATAATTATGATAGGAGGTGAAGATTTTAGGACAACACAGGACTATATCGAAATCATAAGAAGTATAAGAACACTACTTAAATCAGTTATAAACACGAACGTCATCATCTGCGCACCAACTTATAAGTACGGAATATGGACGAGCTAGAAGCAACCATGTTAACGCACAAGCCCGACATCCTAGCTTTGAATGAAACCTGGGTAAAAGATGATAAAATAGCACCAGCTCTACCAGATTACACTCTTAAACTTAGGTCTCGTAAGAAGACGGGTGGGGGCGTTGGTTTCTATGTGAGGAAAGGCGTACGTGCTAGAGTTCGCACTCATCCAGCATCAGAACTGGAACAATTATGGCTTGAGGTAACACTACCTAGCGCTCGAATGGCAATAGGCACTGCTTATAGACCTGAGAAGGTCAAAGTGACCCCAGCCCTCAGCTCACTTAGCGAGTCTCTGTCTACCTTTCTAAATTGTGACTATATTTGTGTACTGACTGATTTTAACGTTGACATGCTACATTCAAATACAGCAAACTCTCGTGAGTTATCCATGTTTTGTACTCAGCATAATCTTGAGCAGTTAGTTACAGAGCCGACTAGAGTAACAAATACTTCCGCAACATTGATAGATTTAGTTTTAACAAACATTCCCGATAGATGTAAAAAGGTAACGGTGTTACCAAATAAGAACTTGAGTGACCATGCTTTAGTTTTGACATCGTTTAACATCAAAAAAGACAAAGTTAAACCCCGTTATATTGAGTCTAGATCTCTTAATAAAATAAATATTACGCAATTCAATTATGATTTAAAATCTATAAACTGGCAAGAATTTTACGATTATGATGTACACTCCATGGTATTTGAATTTAACAAAAGAATTAATGGACTATTCGACTCGCACGCCCCTCTTAAACTTAAAAAAGTGATTGAATCTCCAAAACCATGGCTCACAGACAATGTTCGTTTTATGATGCGGCTACGGGATAGAGCTCTTGTTAGAGCAAACTCTAAGGGAACAGACTCATCCAAAAACTACTACAAAAGCTTAAAAAATTTAGTAACAGGAGCTTTAGAAAGAGAAAAAACTGCATTTTTCGCATTTCACATAAATAAAAACTTGGGGCAACCAAAAAAGCTTTGGAATTACTTCAAAAAGCTAAAAATCTCTAATAATAGTTCTCCTCCAATTCCTGACCATCTGATGAATCCAACCATGATAAATAACCATTTTTTAAACGTTCCGGGATCTGGCATAGTAGATAGTGAAGCTTATTTATTTTTCAAATCGAATATCAGAACAAATAATATGTTATATCTTCAAACAGTGTCTGAGGAAGCTGTCGGCAAGATCATTTTAAACGTAGGTACCAATGCATCTGGTTACGATGGACTAACCGCGGATATGATCAAACTTACACTACCAGATACATTAAAAATTATTACTACCATAGTGAATACTTCTATTCTGACCAATGAATTTCCCAATAGTTGGAAACGTGCCCTAGTTAGACCGATACCCAAATCTAGCTCTATTGAAGAACTTAAACAATTGCGCCCTATTAGCATCCTTCCAGTTCTATCGAAAGTATTAGAAAGGGTGGTTCTCTACCAAATAGAAAAACATCTTGAACGGGAGAATATTATTCCCAGGTATCAATCAGGATCTCGGAAGGGTCATGGAACGGAAACGGCACTCCTACGAGTCACAGATGATTTGATTACCGCGTCGGACTCCGGGCTTTGCTCTGTTCTTGTCCTCCTTGATTTTTCCCGCGCTTTCGATTGTATCAATCATGACCTACTTGTCGCTAAGCTAGGTTACTACGGCTTTTCTAGTGATACTTGCATGTGGGTCAAATCTTATTTGTCGTGTAGAGAGCAATATGTGGAGCTAGAAAGACATAGCGGCGAGAAATTAGTTTCGGACGTGACAAAAGTGCCGACGGGCAGCCCCCAAGGCTCAATTCTCAGTCCGACCCTGTTCTCGATTTTTACCGCTGACATGCCTGAACATATTGAGATCTGCAAATATCATTTATATGCAGATGATACACAGGTATATCACAGCTTTGACCCGGCAAATACGAAAGAAGCGATGGCTCTAGTGAACAAAGACCTAGAAAAGATTTTCTCATGGGCCACAAATAATTCGCTTATTCTAAATCCCGCCAAGTCGAAGATGATGTTTCTCGGTACTAAAACACAAATTCAAAAAGCTTTAAATGTCAACCCCACACTTAAGATCAACGATATCGTTATCCCTATAGAACAGGATGCTAGAAACTTAGGCCTAGTAATAGATAGTGAAATGAGGTATGTTAAGCATGTTAACGAAAAAATAAGGAACGCATTTTATAAGCTCAAAGTACTCTACAATATCCGGAATTATATTTCAGAAGAGGTAAGGCTACTACTCTGCGACCTCCTTGTGCTTTCTCCATTCAATTACTGTAGCGCAGTATATGGTCCTAGATTATGGGCAAAGACGGAAAGCGCTATTCAAAGAGTACAGAATGCTTGTACGAGGTTCTGCTACAGGATTCCTAGGAGAGCACACATCACTCCATACCTAGCAAAAAAAGGTATTCTTAACATGAAGAACAGACGGGAGCTTCATATAGCATGCGTAACACAAAAAATCCTGTGGAATAAGAAACCAGAATACCTGTTTGAAAGGTTTACTTGGGCCAAGGACTCTCATGATCGTAACACTCGCTCGAAACACACGAACCTTCTTAAGATTCCCAAGCACAAAACCACGGGGTTTAAAGGTTGTTTAAAATACCAAGCGGCTAAGATATGGAACACTCTACCACCTCCACTAAGAGTAAAAACTGGTTCATTAACATTCAAAAAAAAAGTTAAATCATTGCTACACTCGCAACAGATACATTTGGTAGAAACAACCTTTAGACTCTCAAATGGCCAAAAAAATAAAAGTTGATAAACAACATCTTGCGCGCACGCACTAACAAACAATCACATATATGGTTTTTACCGTTGCCCAGACTCTTAAGAGACTGGTGCCTCGGGAGAATCATTATCCACACAATAATCACTCACACTTACTCCACACACACATCACGTGCAAACACTCACATAGTCTCCCGTTGCCCAGACTCTTATGAGACTGGTGCCTCGGGAGAGTCATTACATACATGCTCATTACACCCACGCACAACATAACACACAATCACATAAACATACACACACATACACTCATAAGGTCTCCGGTTGCCCAAACTCTCATGAGACTGGTGCCTCGGGAGAACTAGCACATAGACACATACTCATTCTCAAGCTCAGGTAAACATGTATGAGCCGTTCACCATTAGATTACAATGTTTTTACTTTTTGTACCCACAACCCGCTATCCCAATCCCTCGGTGACCACCTACCCGACGGGAGTAGATTTAAAACCAGCGCCGCATGCTCCCTGCATGCAGCTCAAAGCTGAATTTACTCCCTTTGCCTATGTATTTTTAATTTCTTTGTATTTTTATGTGTTACTGTTTAGGTTAAGAGTTTTTTTTAGGCAATAAATGATTTTTTATTTTATTTTATTATTTTTTTTATTTTATATCAATGGACGTGTACAATGAGAGGTTTTCGTTTTACATTTTTAAAAAGAAAAAAATTAGTTCCATGTATCTCGATAGATGGCAGGGCTTCAACTGGGTTCCTACTTAGAGGAACAAGGCACTATGGTATGTTAATGTCACATGAAAGAAAACGTCAAAATGATAATCGGTCGATCGCTTAAGAACAAGGTACTAGAGGACTACCTCTAGTACCTTCTACCTAGCATGAGAAGAAATCAGATAGAATGAATGTTTCTCTGTCACAACCATCGTGCCAGTTTTTTCATTGTTTATGTCTAAACAATGAAAAAACTGGCAAACAAACTTGATTTTTCAAATGCTGCAAATAAACAAAGAAATATCACTATGAAAGTGACAAGACAGTGAAGCAAACCCTTGAATTTTTATGGATCATTCGTTCTTGCCCTCGGCTTTGCTTGAGCAGGAAATTTTCTTGAAGAAAGCTATAGGTATTTATTTTACTAAATCCATTCATCTCACAAGGCTCAATCTCACACGCTAGTTAAGCGTCCAGAGCTTTACAACAACAACCTAACAACAAAGCAACATTTGGTTGTGCCTTTCAGAGAGTAAATAAAACAAACAAATAAGTGCATTTTTTTTAATAGAGAAGTACTTTTAAAGAGAAATAAATATAAACAAATACATTTCTTGTTTTTTATTTCTTCGTTGCCTATAATTACAGCTGAATATCAATTATTGTCCTTTTCCTGTTGGAGTATTCAAGCCTGTTGTTAAGCGTTCCAAGAAAGCTTATTTCGATGACATGACCTCGGTATCCACCCTTGTTTTTATTACTGTATGGCCTGCAACAAATAGCAAATATTTTACATGCAGATTTCAGGAAGCTATAATGCCTGAGTGATACAAGTCATTTTTCAGATGCAGTAGGTGTGCTTGGTTAACCACTAATTTGAGAAGCTCTAAAACGTTAAATCAAATCCTGACATTATGTTAATGTGCAGTGGCTTACAGCAGCGCCAACACAAAGTACTTTTTATCCCACTAATATTATAATGGTGAAGGTTTGGATTGATGGATGGATGTACGTTACTCTCTACTCATATGAATAGATCTGTATGAAATTTGGCATAGCGATAGATTATAGTCCGGAATAACACATAGGCTGCTTTTTATCCTTTTACTTTTTTTAAATAAAGACACTAATAACTAAATAGACTTCTCTTTGAAATGAGGTAGGTACTTAACTCAATTCTTACCTTTGTTAGAGCAGATAATTCATTTCAGCGAAAAAACGAATGGACGATTCTTCATATAGCAGAATACGTGAAATTGTCAATACTTTGTTAAAATTGGTTTTGCGACCTTTTTTTGGGCGAAGAAATTCTTCCTGTAGATTTGTGTTCTTTTATAACCACTTCTTTGCGATATTCCCAAGAGCTCGGCTGTTTTGTTGACACACGCTACCAACATTCACCTTTAAGCCAATTCTTGTACGTCTGCTTGTACACATTCATTACCATCAGTTTTTCATAGGCTCAGAGTCAGGCTCTTTATCATATCAGCACAAACACAACCAGTTATTAGCAATAACTCGAACACAGCAAGATAACTTTATCGGGTAGAATATAACTTCACCAACAGCAAAAACCGGCGGCGCGGCGGCAGCGCAGCCAGAGAAAGAACATTCGATTCCAGAACTGACGAAGGACGGGAAACCACTAAAAACTTGAAGAAAATCTTGAATTTATTTTGATTTCTCAAAAATATGAAACGAATGTAGTGTTGCCACAGTCAAAATTAAAAAACTCCAAACCGAACTTGAATTTTGTCCGAAATATATGACTAAAAGATGTTTCGTAAAATATCCGGAAAACTGAAAAATGATATATTGCAAGCTGAAAATAGGAACAGTAATCACCTTTAAAACTAATATCACTAGGCATAAATAACGTATAAAATGTATAGTGTGTTTGTGGCGCCTTCATTTATTAATATAATAAAGGTTTACCAACAAGGCATTCAACATACAACATATTTTTTCATTTACTTAGGTATTAAAAACTGAAATAGGTCCTTTTCTGATATGCAAGTTACTTACCTACTTACAGGTAAACACGATATTTTTAAGTATAACCTTCACAGATCTATTCGATTCTTTTTTCAAAACTTTATAAAAACAACAAATCATTCACGCCTTGAGACGAAACTCGAGTGCCGTCGCGCCGGCTCGGGTTACTGACCTTGCGCAGCTATTTGGGACGACATGTTGTACTAAGATGGCGGAGATTTTTTGTGATTGTTTGACTCGTTATTCAGTAATAATCAGTGATCGGAAATTCGGGCGCTTATTTACCTAAAGTTGGTGTAAGACACAACATGGAGCAGTTAAAACCATCTTTCTCGGGAATACTTTCCCGTAAATTCCTGGGATTTCAGAATATTCTAAAATAATGATTTTTCACCGGAATCTTATTTATAGACGAAATATAAGACACTTTTATTCTGACGTGTTTTTCACTAAAGTCAATATTTCTGAAAAAAAAATCATTTTTAATTATACTTATGATTTTATGCCAAAATCCTTTTTCTACACGAAATTTAAAACACTTATTCATACGCATTTATAATTTGTTTGATAATTGCGTAAGAATAATAGAAACAAATATTATAAAAAAAAAAATAGGTATATAATTGTCTGTTTTGTGAGATGAACCCAAACTTGTTTTATTCCAAATGGGAATTTTGGAATTTTCTAGAATGTATTTTCACTGAAATCTTATTTATAGACGAATTATAAGACACCTTTTTTGAACGCGTTTTTTTACAAAAATCGATTTTCGCGTCAGAATAAAAGTGTCTTATATTTCGTCTTTAAATAAGGTTCCGGTGAAAAAATCATTATTTTAGAATGTTCTGAAATCCCGGGAATTTACGGGAAAGTATTCCCGTGAAAGATGGTTTTAACTGCTCCATGTTGTGTCTTACACCAACTTTAGGTAAATAAGCGCCCGAAATTCCGATCACTGGTAATAATACATCTCATCTCATTCTCGTCATCGTCATTCAAAAATACATCTGATTAAAAGAGTTCTTCATTTGAACAAAATAAAGCTCAAAACCAAAATATTTTTAATTGGGACTTATGTCCCCGTTTTTTACGATTTTTACGTACCATAACCGACGGGGACGGGACTTGATTATGTCCCCGTCATCGGTTTGATGTTAGAAGGTGAACCGATCACAAAATCTGCCAGTTTTAGTATTAAAAAAATGCGTAAATGGCAACACTCAGAAAGTTTGTTTTCCCTTCATTTGACATAGACATACCCTAATCGCCAGTTGACACACTGCCATCTATCGAGATATTTAGAACTAGCTTTTTTTTTTTTAATACGAAACGAAAACCCCTCATTGGAGGGTGGAGAATTTCAACAATCTTCTATATTTGGACGTTAATACACATGAGCACGCATATATATTTGACTCTAATCAATATCTTAGCTATGACCATACGATGTTTAGGAGAAAATCAGGACTTATAAATAATTTTGGCATACGGGTAATTTTTGAGAGTCTAAATGAATATTTATATGTTCTTCGTGATGGCTTAGCACAGACCATACTAATGAGCGAAGGAGAGAGGGACTCGTCGAGCAAACCTACTGATGAACGAACCGAGCAACCAAGTTTAGAGTTTTTTCGTGAATAATATCAATAATATGCCCATGCTTCACAAACAGAACTTAAGTGAAAACGTTACAGTTAAGACAACAATAAATATTTTACATTAGAATGTATGTGGTATAACCAGTAAAAGAGACGATTATGATTTGTACATAAATGATAAGAAAATGGAATATGTATGTTTAACTGAACACTTTTTGAACAAAGTAAACGTAAATTTGTTTAATCTTACCGGATATAAAATGGCTGCTCAAAATGTTAGAACTAAAAAGAAACGGGGGGGATCTTTAATTTTATGCAAAATTGATAGGGAAACAGAAAACTATGAAGTAATTAATAAAATTTATAGAATGGACTGTTTCGAAATTTGCTGTGTCAGGGATATCGAAACAAATTTGTTTATCTGTTGCTGCTATAGAACGCCGGACCGTAAAAACTTTGAGAGTTTCTTGGAAAGGCTTGAAAAGGTACTTGATCACTTCTTTGGAAAGAAATGTGTAATATGTGGTGATTTTAATGTAGACCTCCGAGTAGATGATAAACAACGCTCTGAATTTCTGACTCTCTTGCAATGTTATAATTTTAGACATCTAGTATCTGACATAACTTTTGTACGCAACAATATATCCTCCTGTCTGGACAATATCCTTACCAACATTGATGATATTTCCTTTGTGGATCCATGTATAATTGACCACAATGGTCTATCAGATGGCCATGCAGCACTAATAAGTTCTTTTTCCATGGATATCGTAAAAAAAACAAGGAAGGCCAGACAAACCATAATATCACAAAGAATATTCAACAAAAGAAATAACGAAACTTTTGAACGCGAATTTATCAAACAAGACTGGTATTCTAGGGGAATAAATTCATTTTTGAATTTTTTTTATGCAACTTTTAAAAAATGTTATAAGATAGTAAAAAGGAAATTTAATACAAAACGTGATCAAGGGTTACCCTGGGTTACCAAGGGAATTAAAATATCTAGCAGAATGAAACGCTTCCTTAATTCTTTCAATGGCAAAACTAACGTTCATACTAGTATTTTAAAGTATCGAACTGACTATATTCGTCTCCATAAGAAAGTCATCAGGAAAGCAAAGAGCATTGCAGTTGATGAACAAATCAAGCATGCTAATAACTCCATTAAAGAAATATGGAAAGTAGTTAATAAACATAATAACAAAATAAAATTTAGTGACGTAAAACCATTGACTTTGAAACATAATAATAAAGTAATAGATGATCATATGACTATAGCTAACATATTTGCAGAACGCTTTGACTTCAACAGTATTTCGGACACCGGGTCTGGTAGATGCTATGGCTATAATGCGAGAACATACACCAAGAATAACAAATGCGATGACTATATCTAAAACAAATAAAAAAGAAATAGAAAAAATTGTAAATGCTATGGTTAGCAAAAAATCATGTGGGTATGACGAAGTACCTATAACTTTTATAAAAAGTCAAATCAAAGTACTGAGCGGACCACTCTCATACTTTTTTAATTTGTGTATCGAAGAAGGTATTTTCCCAGATCAACTTAAACTAGCCAAAATAGTACCAGTTCATAAAAAAGGATCAACTACTGATCCTAGTAACTACCGTCCGATATCTCTAATACCAACACTGTCTAAAATATTTGAGAAACTCATTAAAAGCCGCTTGTTGTCTCATCTTTATATGAACGGAATCCTTAACCACAGACAATATGGGTATCAGACATCAGTCGGGACTGCTGATGCCATAAATGCCCTAATAGATGAGGTGGTGCAAAAACTTAATAGTAAGAAAAGGTAGCAGGAGTTTTCTTAGATTTAAGTTCAGCATTTGACACGGTAGACCATGACATTTTAATTGATAAACTTGACCATTATGGGGTTCGGGGTTCTGTTTCAGGTTTACTCAAGTCCTATCTTACAAATAGAAGTATGTTCGTTGAACTCAAAAACAGAGGTGCACATGGAGAGGAAATATCTTACCGATCCAATTTGGTTAATATTATGACTGGAGTACCTCAGGGATCTATATTGGGACCAATTTTATTTATTATTTTTACAAATGACTTAATTAACTTTATTTACAATACTATTAAATTTGACATTGAACTAGTTTTATATGCTGACGATACAAATGCTGTAATAAGTGCGAAAGACATGACATCTCTTAAAAATAATATTGATAATACTTTAACTGCTTTCCAAGACTGGTTTGATGCAAATAAACTTAAAATAAATGTAAAAATAACTAATATAATGGTATTTCAATCAACAACACGAAAAAAAGAAAAAATAGTGACAATCTTTAATAAAGAGAGTGTAGAGAGTGTAAATACAACAAAATTTTTAGGTGTACATATAGACTCACTTTTAAACTGGAAAAATGAACTAGAAGCCGTTGAAAACTCCATAGCGTCAGCCTGCTATGCATTAAGAACACTACGAGATGAAATCAGTCTTAGTCAATTAAAAATGGTCTATTATGCATTAGTTGAATCAAAAATAAGGTACAGCATACAATTTTGGGGAAATATTTACAAATATAATATGCAAAAGGCATTTGTAATGCAGAAACGAAGCATCAGGACTATTGTTAAAATTTCACAGGAAGAATCATGTAGAGAGTAGGTATTTTAAGTCTCTAGGTATTATGACGGTTCCTAGCCTTTACGTGCACGTACTGATCATGTTTCTTTCCAAATATCTGCACGAGTACGAAACGCCTGACGAAAATAGGGAGCGTGTTAACAGCAGAAACAAAAATTTAAAAACCAAGATATCCCCTACACTTAATATTATGAGACACTCCACAAGGTATCAGGCCACTAGAATATTCAACAAACTGCCTTTAGATATCAAAGAAGTTTTACATCAAAGAACACTTCTAAAAAACAAATTAAAAAGTTTTCTTCTGGAGAAGTGTCTCTATGACATTAATGAATTATAACTTCAATAATGACATACCTAAATTCTCATTTTCTAGTTGACATTATAATATTGAAGCTGACATTGTAAAATTTAGGATAACATTTGGGCTGAATATTTAACTTTAATATCCAAATTGACATTGTATTCAATTAATAATATCATTTTCATTATGTTTCATTAGATAGGTAGTTTTAATTTTTATAATTTTTATTCCTTATTTTTTTTTTGTGTATTCTAGATAAAAGTTTTCCGCACGCAATGTACCTATTTTGTTTTTATTGGAATAAATGAATTGAATTGATGAATTGAATTGAATTGAATTGAATACCCAACGTCAGATCATACAGCTGGTTCTCACATGAATAATTGTCATTCATTTGACAAGTCTATGATGTTCACAGTTGTGTCTACTCGATCAAAGGGTGAACACGCTCTCTAATGGCATTAATCATAGAGTTAATATAGTATACTAGCCTATGGCATTAATGTAAGGGGGGTGATTTCTTCCGTCCACGATTAATGTTGCTTCAAATATCTGGGGCACATTCACTCTCACCGATGAACAGAAAGATGATGAGAACCTCAATGAGGACATGGAGAGAGAACACAAATCGTTCACAACCTACACTCAAACGCGCTCGGAGTGCACCTAGGTCGTTCATGACCTCAGGGTTAAACGCTCGGTTGCTGCTAACTAATACGTTCCCTATCTCCGACGGTTGCTTCCAGTAATTATTTTCCCAAATGCGGTTTTTTTTTTCAAATTTGCTTGTTAGAAAAACTAAAAGATTTCTAGCAAGAGCCATAAGGTTTTTCGAAAGGGCGTACCACTCGTTTTTTTTTTTTCGAAACAGCGTGTTTCGCAACGATGGCATTCGAATCTGCATATCAGACCCAAATCAGCTAGCTAGTCTTAGTTATGTAGGTACCTAGTTTAATTTCTTGCAGAACGCAGAAAATATTAGAAACCGCTAAAATATTTTAATTTCGCGCCTATCTTTACTAGATTCCGAGTCATGATGACTTCATTTCAATCAGCCCGACTCGTTCCGTACCTTTAGACAAGTTAAAATTTACACCAAACAACCGCACTCTGAGCCTCTGAACCTCAGAGCAATAACTAGTTATTGCTCTGAGCTCTGAACGAAGCCATGCACAAATCACATCATATTTCATGAGGTTAGGTAGGGTTTCCAGCTCTCTGAGCTTTGGGAGAAAAGAGGCAAATCAGACACATGGTGCCATTGCCATCAAAAAAGCAAGAATAAGAGAAGGCAATTTAGGAGGTATTGCAAATAACAAGCACTCTGTTGACTTTCGCTTAGTGAATCAGCGACATGTAAGCCAAGCGCAAGCGCATATTATATGCGCTCGTGCTGTGTTTGAACGTGACGTCACTGTCACGTTACGCCGTCAAAGACAAACACTCTACTGGTACTAGAAAAAAACAGGTACCTATTTCCATAATAAGGTAGGTAGGTAGGTAGGTACCTCGTACCAACCTACCTATCATCCTTCAGAAAAAACAAATAAGTAAATAATACTGGATAATTCGCACCGGATTGACTAGCCCCAAGTTAAGCAGAGCTTGTGTTTTAGGTACTAGATAATTGATATAATGTACATAATACAAGTCAACATATAGATATATGTATTTTATTATACATAGAAAACGACCAGAACACCCGTAACAAATATCTGCAGATCGTACAAACACACAAATGTTTTGGTTCGATTCCTCAATTGAACCCGCAACCTCCTGCGTCGTAGGTGGGCCTTTGACCACCGTGCCCCAGAGGTCGTCAAGAAAAAACCTGTCCTCCCATTCCATCCACGCAAAAAATCATTGTTCTGCCAAATTGGGCAGGTAGGTAGGCTACCTACTTTACCAATAATAGTTAGTTTTTATTAATTACATATTATATCTAAGTTTACTTTTTGTCACCAAATCTGAACTAAATGTCTCCAGCGCAGTTAAAATGTATCATTCGCGAGCACGTCGCCGCCGCCGCTCCGCAGCCGCCGGAAACAGAAGCGTTTATTTATAATTAATTTTATAAATTTAGCTATTCGTAGGTATAAGCAAGGTTCGGGCTCGCGGAACGTCCACACTGGTGAAATGCTTCATTCGCATTACATTGCATATTATTTCATGTTCGGTTCGTAGGTTTGTACGCAGCATACTAATAATAACAATCCATTAAAAAAACTATGCGTATTATACCCTATTGATGTCGTGATTAATATTACCTAATATAATCTTATCATTGTGTCAAATTATAGCGCGTATTATTACAGGTTAAAATAAATAAAACTTGTAAAATATGGCACACTGCATACTAGCAAACATCGCAACAACGACAAACAAATTTGAATTTAACTACAAGGTACGCGTAGATCAATTAAAAATGTTCGGTTTTAAATTCTTAGCCTCGATATTTTTCACTTCCTGTGACGATTTTTATCAATATTTCAAATCTATACGAAACGACAGACAGAATTACGACAGACAAAAGTTTATTCCATTTATGATAAAATCTTAACATACCTAGGTAGGTACCTACCATCTTTTCTGTTAGTTAAGGTATCTAGCTTGTGTTGTGGTCAAGCGAATAAAGTTAAAAGCAGGTCCTTACTTCGATTCACGACGGAGATGATCGACCATTTCGCGCCAAACTATGTCAGATTCCGTGTAGAAGACTCGGTCGGTACCTAACGGAGTTTCCTGAATAGCCCTGCGGAAGAATCTGTTTGCCGCATGCTAATCGATGTTTTCGCACGGCTTGGGTCAAAGTACCAATGCAATGCTGGAAATATTCCAGCAGTTTTTTATAAGAACAAAAGGGTCGGTAACGAATCAACGAATCTTTGCTATGATAATAATAATTATTATTTCTGTGGAGATGAACTATCTGAGTATGGCAACACTGGTGGGTAAATTACGTAAATACTCTGAGGTACAGAAACGTAAATAAAATCATATCGTCTCACTCACTCACTCAGTCACTCACTCTCATCACTCTCACTCAAACCATGTTCAAAACAAACACTAAAACTTTTGGATTAACAGTGGAATAATTTGCAATTTACTGCGACTTTTTATTAACTTTTCTCTTTTTTGTGCCGTAGTTAAAAACCCTACGTAATGTTTTAGTCCATATTATGTCCTTACAGGTCATACAAACAATAACTTAAAAGTAGGTATATAGTGGTTTAACAGAAACTCAGTTTGTGAAATTAAAGACGGCGACGACGACGTAATCGAAGAAATTGTTGTTTCGTGAAGTTTCCTTTCCATGCCGTCTATCAACCAATGGATGACTCTAGTAAAAGTTGTTGCTATGCTCCAAGTGTCCAGTAAGTACCTACTTTAGTCCACCTACAAAACTTAAAAACAAATACTTAAACTTTACAATAAGTTTTGTTCAGACTATCAATCCAGTTGATTTGTTACTGTGACCCACGAGCTTATTTTCCTGTAATTATACATTCTATAATTTGACATAAAACATTTAAGTACTTACCTATATGTATCCCTGGAAAGAAACTTATTATTTAGGTATGAGCTCAGACAGCAGCGCGTTTTTATTCTATGAGTATTATTGATTTTATTTGCACCGAAGGTGGACTGCATGAATGTCGAGATTACTACAAGCACCCAGTCAATACATAACGAAAGTGCAAATGATTCTCAACCACACTGATGCTATAATAATACCTTTATCAACTTTCCTAGATATTGATATTATTATCATCATTATCATGATAGCTTAGTATTTCACATCCTTAGAAGAAGATAGCTCAGAATGGTAGTTGATATAAACAAGGTAAAACCAAAAAAGTGGGCACAACTGTCCCATACTAATATAAAATTTGTAATTTGGAGTAAAACAGTCATCAACTTAAAAATAAATTGAAAATTTACCGACACCATTTTTGAGAAAATGTTGCAATGTATAGGGGACAAAAAATGCCCGAATTTGTTACATAAAAGAGTTAAAATTAAGAGTGAGTTCCAGACCAAAACTGGCCACTTTTCCTTCAAATAGGTTACTTCTTCTAAATCAACTCCACAAAATATTTAAATTTGTAGTCACAGCATAGGAAAGTTTGGCGCGGGGCAGAGAATTTATAATTTTCAGAGATAGACCACCTATTTAGAGTTTGTGGTATTTCTTGGTTATCATGAATTCACCTGTCCTCCACTTTCCGCTTGACGTTGAGACACCCTGACCTGTATAATTTGTATTCAATGACATTACAGCAAAGCCAATTAATTATTTGATATTTTGCAGTTTTCGTAATTTTTATTGATCTTGATCACAGCTGTAGCGCGATTGCCTATGGTACTGTATATTTTCTTCATGTTCCTAATGTACTTTTCTTTGCCTTTTAAAATTTATTAGTAAAAGGCGATTCGACATAAGAAAAACATATATGGCGGAAAAAATAATAATACAATTACAAGGCGTTTAAAAGGGTACCTATCAGAACCCCTAAGTAGGAAAACGACCGTTCAGTACAATTGACTAACATACGAAAATGACCTTGTAGCAAAACGTCTGGAAATGAAAATAGTCTGCGTGTCTCAAACGACAAGTACAGTCAGTCTAGAATTACAAACAATATCGTTTTTCAAGCTTTAATAAAAAATAAAATCAACTGTTCCACTTCGTTCAATAATATGTGGTTTGAGTAGGTAGGAAACTTTTCGTACATGATAATTTATAAAACTATTGAATAAATGAACATATTTTTAAAAGACAGGACTTGGACTGACAAGACACAAGAATATTGACAGACAAAAAAAAATCGTAACTATATTTTTCAAGTGGCCAGTAAGCAAAAGAAAGCTTCATATGTCAAGGCATGTCATAGAACCTTGACATGCCTTGACATATAGGATCCAATAGGAAGTTAAAGTAAAGAGGTTATTCACTTCAACTCAAAGAGCAAGTATCCTAACGGAACATAGGGTTTTTGCTTCAACTGTACTGACATAAAGCAATCCCGTCGTTTTGCTACCAGGGCATTTTACTTTAACGACGACTTGAATACTAGGGCATTTCACGTTCTTGGCGTTTTGTCGATATCGTCTTTTTGCTACATGGGTACCTATTCTGATAGGTTCCCGTTTAAAACAGCAGCAAATTATTACATGAGAATAATTTTGTTGCGAAGTTTTAATATCAACGCAATGCTTATCTGGTATCCCACCCATCACAGCAAAACATGCTCTTTTTTATTCTGACCTAAAAATAATAAAAAAATATATTACTTAGATATTCATATTATAAATGCGAAAGTTTACTACTGGACGGATCGGGCTGAAATTTTTCATACAGGTAATTCTAATCTTGGAATCAAACAAAGGCTACTTTTTATCCCATAAATTAGTTCTCATGGGATAGAAATCACCTATAAACGTTTCCATAGAAACAACGCGTGCGAAACCGCGTCCACAAACTAGTATAGAATATTTTGTTTTCCTTCTTTCTAATTCCTTTCTTCACTTGTGTGAAGGAAAAAAACACCATAAAGGATTGTATGCAGAAGTGAGAAAAAATTTACATACAGACAGTGACTCCTATATTAAACACATAAAAATAAACAAATTATTCTGTGTAAAGGCACGGTAATGTTATCTATAGATACAGTATTCTGTCTTCATACAAACGGCCGAAACACGAGTCATAACTGTCACCTCATGTGAGGGCGGGATCGTGGTAGGTACAACCAGTCGGGGATGCGCCGCGCGCCGCAGCGCAGTGACCAACGACTTTTTTGGTATGAAACTATTTTTTATCTAATTTGAATGTTTTTTTGTTTGACAGAATTGTCATTACGAATGATAAGTTATTGATTTTTCTTTTCAATAGGTAAAAAATGTTGTAAGCACAAGCAGTAAGCGTGCAATTTGAGAATTTTTTATTTAAATAAGGTACTTTAGTTTTATATTCAGCTTAGAAATAAATAATAAAATGAAAATAAAACAAATATTAAAGGGGGGCTTCGATACAACAAACGTGTTTTTTTGCTGATTTTATTGATAATGGTACGAAACCCTTCGTGCGCGAGTCGGACTCGCACTTGGCTGGTTTTATTATCATTTATTTTATATTTATTAAAATATATAATCACAAAACTAGAAAGAAATTCAAGTAGGTAGGTACCTAGATGAAATTAAAATACTGCAGGCGGGCAGCCCTATCGCGTGCTTTTGTTTTGTTTTGGTAGGTAGTTATTTCAAGGCCATGGCCGAGTTACAATACTGTATAGATAACATTACCGTGGTAAAGGGGCCTAAAATTATTAATAAAGTAAATTTTTTTTTTTTTGATATATATTCGCGATCAGTCTTTGGTTATAAGCGAATTTGTTGAGTGTGATGGTGACTTTTAGGATTAGGACTCTACAGTCCTTCTTCCTTCGTCGTTCTTCCTTGCAGTGCGTCTTGGTGAGTCGCCAGAGCCTAGTTCGTTGTTCAGCAGGGTGCACCACGTGCGGGTTAGGTTGGTTGACTTGACTACTACTGGGAAATAATTCCAACATATTGTCTGATAAAAATAATGCATATTATAAATAACATTTCTTCAAGGCCAGTCGCATTAAGTAGTTATAAAAACTAATTTTAAAGTTTGAATAAAATAATGGCTCGTCAAAACGATAATATCTATCATGGCTACCGTGCTCTGAGGAATGACGTCACACGTCACACCATATCTAACAAGAAGAGCTCATTGACACTGTAATCTGTGATAGTGTGACGTCACCAGTGAACCAACCAAACGCAGAGCGTTTTCGGTCACGTGATCATAAATCAAAAAATGTGTAATTTTAATCCCGCTTTTAGGGTTCCGTACCCAAGGGGTAAAAACGGGACCCTATTACTAAGACTTCGCTGTCCGTCTGTGCGTCTGTCACCAGGCTGTATCTCATGAACCGTGATAGTTGAAATTTTCACAGACGATGTAAAAACAGAATAAAATAAATATTTAAGGGGGCTCCCATACAACAAACGTGTTTTGCCGTTTTTATAGATAATGGTAAGGAACCCTTCGAGCGCGAGTCTGACTCGCACTGGGCCGGTTTTATTTTACCTAAAATAGGCTTATTTTTAATAAAAATCACCTGATTACGCTTTGTTAAAAAATTATTTTCATCCTGTATGAAAATAATTTGGAACTTATATTAAATAAAGTCAAATAGCCTATTGTAAGGTTCTTTTGCTTTATTTCGTTGGTCGGCTCCATCCAGCCAGAAAATTGTATGTATTTGTTTATGTACCATGTGATGGAAACCGAAATCATTAGTACCAAGTCTCCCCGGATGGCGATCCATTGAATCCATTGAGATGGGTGATTTGAGCGTTATCGCTGAGCGGTCTGGGCAGCGCGCGGTCAGCGGCTAACGAGATTAATGCCGGTTAGGGAGTCGCAGATTCATTAGCCCGGGGCTACCGTGCTACCGCTGACTAAGCCTCTTACAGCGCAGCACCATGGGCGGGTTTGCCTCTGGCCCTAAGCCTTCCAATGCGGATTGCGATGGATGCGACATGCGAAACCGCACTTTAACTACCTATACTTATTAGAAGCTCCGTTCATTTCATCTGCCATGTTCGCACAGGCACACACCGACACCTTCGATGCTATCTGGCGAAAGAAGTCAGCCTCCTTACTCAGTAGAACCCGTGGGAGTGGCAACCGCATCCTAGTCGCGATTGCTGAAAAATTTGATTGTCCAGTTATCTACAAACTGGTCCAAAGGACTAAATCAATAATTAATTTTAAGTACTAACCCCTAGTTATAAGCCAACTAACACAATGGATTTTAATTATCTTAATAAATAAATTATATTATTATTATATTATTATTTACATAATTATTAATACTATTTATCGCGTTTATAGTATAAATAATTATGTGTTCAGATCGCGTAAGCTTAAAAATATTTATTATTTGCAGTTCGCTCTTCAAGTCGCCGACGCCAAGTTGCCCATAAGAGGGCGCAATGCGCTCCATTTTGTAAAATAGATAGACATAGGTAGGATATCGCGTTCATAGGAGCGCAGCGGGACGGAGCATGCGTTTTCGGAACGGTGCAAGCTCAAAAATCAAGATTTTGCTTATTTACAAGAAACCTACACAACTTATCAAGATACTGGTCAAGAAACCAAATAATAAGTAATAACCTACGAATCAAAACTCACTTTAATAGACCGCAGAGTTCCTGAGATCACGACCGTATGACGATGTGCAAAACAGTGTATTTTCATGATAACTTTTAAAGAAATTAGGCATATAATTTTTTATCAGAAAATTTTATCGCTGTAATTTTGGCTATTAGGTACCTTCCTTTCCAGTCCTTTATTATTTTCCTAACAGATTTAATTTTAGTGTTAGATTTTTATTTTTTTGTCAGATGCTTGATGCGGCAAGTTGAAGACAGGGCGTTGTGGGCCACAACTTGTGGCGCTCATTAAGTGAGGCCTATGTCCAGCAGTGGACTAATATAGGCTGATGATGATGACTTTAGATATTATTATTCCTTTTTTTATTATCTAGGATTCTAATGGTGAAAGAATTTTTCAAATCAGTACAGTTATTTCGGAGCCTATTCAATTCAAACAAACAAACAATCTTTCCTCTTTATAATATTAGTATAGATAAAATAAATTCGACTCCAATAATCACTTGTTTCGTATTCACAGAACTTGTCACGGCTCTGCGCAGACTGTGTGCGTCAAAAAAAATCGTAGTCAATTAATTTCAAGTGTAATTATTGTAAGGTTCTATGTATGTAATCCATGGAGGAGGCGGCGGACACCCGATCAAAGATCCACCTTAATCATCATCTATAATTACATGGCTCGAAAATAATAATCTTAAAATTAATTTAAAAAAGACTTCAATTATGCATTTTAACCAAAGACTCAAAACTCCATCTGACATAAATATAATATTACAAAATAATATAATTAATCAGGCTGACGCTACGCGATTCTTAGGACTTATAATTGATAAAGGACTCAATTGGAAAAAACAAATAGACGAGTTAAGTAAGCGAGTCAGTAGCCTATCATATGCTCTACATAGATTGTCATCGACCGTAAATACAGATGCTCTATTAACGGCGTATCATGGGATGGTGGAATCTGTGTTAAGATATGGCCTAATATTCTGGGGCAACTCTACAAACAAAGAGATAGTTTTTAAACTGCAGAACGGTGCATTAGAGCAATTTCCAAATTAAAAACTAGCGATAGCTGCAGACCACTATTCCTAAAGCATAAAATACTAACACTTCCGTCTCTCTACATATTAGAAGTAGCACTTTATGTTAAGAATAATCCCCATCTGTTTCCCCGGCTATCGGACACTGTGTGCAGAAACAGACGAGATAATAATAGGTTACGAACACATCAAGCTAACACCGCACTAATGCGGAAAGGTGTTGTTAGTATGGCTCCTAAAATTTATCAAAAATTACCAAAACAGTTAAAAGAACTAAATGTTGAACTCTTTAGACAGAAATTGAAAATGTTACTAGTTTGTAAGTGTTATTATAATATTGACGATTTTTTCAATGATAAACTTTAGTAGGTACCTAAATAATAAGTTATTGCACGTCATTCTCTCTCAAACATATTTTTGCATGCCGATTGACGGTCAAGCATGTTGATCCATAAAATGTATTTACCTATTACCTTACATAGCACATGTTTTGGCAAATAAAAAATCTTTATCTTTATCTTAAAACATAACCTATAGGGGTACTTCCCGTTGACCTACAATCATGACATTTGGCAAGAAACAAGGTCTTACAATGATAATTATACCCTCGATGCGCGAGTCCGACTCGCACTTGACGTTTTATTAATTTGTATGTGTCCTTTATTGAAATATATCGCACCCCTAGAACAAGACGGAATTATGTCGAAAAATCTCAAAATCGACATTTCTGCAAGTATGAATTGGCGAAATTTTACCGCGTGTCAGGACAGTCATATCGTAATTCGCAAAAATGCCTGTCTGGCGGCTTTCTACATCACTCTTTGTGAATGAATTAGTGCAAGTTCATACCACAAACACGAAATTATTTGTGGTCGCTACTTGCTGTTAGCGTCTTCCATAAAATGTTTAGGTACGTGATGCTTTTACACAAGGGTGAATTATTTAGTGATCATCTCATGATAATGAATGGCGAACTATTTCATAGTCCATCATAGTTTTGCTAATTATTTTGATTTAATTCAATTATGAAGATGTTTTCTGTTTTTGTGTTTTGTGAATATTTCGAAATAATTCGGTTTTATTTGCGGACTTGCGGTTTTTTAGACTTTTTGAAATATTTCAAAATGGTGTTATTAAAATAAAACCGGCCAAGTGCGAGTCAAACTCGCGCACGAAGGGTTCCGTACCATTATCTAGAAAAACGAGCAAAAAAATCACGTTTGTTGTATGGGAGCCCCCTTAAATATTTATTTCATTCTGGTATTTGTTGTTATAGCGGCAACCATTCCATGATGGTTCACGTTAAACCAATTCCGAACTTGGATGAAGTTTGTCCGCGCCTTTCCTTTTCAAATGTTTTCACAGTCGCAGTTTTTACTAAAAGTCCATTTGGGCCAGTAGTTATATATAGCTTGCTATAAAAGTATTAGGTTTGCCATCGGCCATGAAGATCGTGCTGGAGTAATAGGAACGATACCTTTGGAGAAACTAACTAAACCGTCCCCGGGGCCCTGTTGAGTTTGGCAATCATGTTTGGTTATTAACCACACAAACTATTTTAAGGAAAACTTGTGTACGGATGGCGGATGTTGGAATAGGATTGAGTTGGCACCATAAACAACATTTATGTAAGACCTTGCCTGTACTATGTGATTACGAGAAAGCCGCCGGTTATAAGATGTCAGTGTTCTACAAGTATCACTTGGTGATTGTGCGTCGACTTTGCACGTGCCTTATCCCATCTTCGCCATTCCACCATAGAACCAGCAGACGCACAGAAAAACACCACCCGTACCTGGTCGACATACCTCACTGTCGCACCAAAACATTCTGCTCTACATTCTTAATAAGCACGCCCAAGGAGTGGAATCAGCTTCCAACGTCTGTTTTCCCGCCAGAGTGAATAAGTTCCTTCTGGGAAAGGGAGCTTCATCTTAGGCCACATCATCTCTTATTCAAGTGAGATGGTGGCCAACGCTTGACGATCAACAATAAAAAAAAAGATTGTAATTTGACTTAGGTGAAATATGTGGAATATAAACCTTAAGTTTTATAGTCCAACCGAACCTACCATGTTAACTGAAGGAAGGTGCGACTCGTTGACTTGGTCAGATGAAAGAAAACCGTAAAGACATTACATAAAACGAGCATGGTTGTTCGTCGGCGGTCGCCGGCGTCCACAATCGTCACCACGCCGCCGGCCGACGGCAACGCGGCACGGCGCGGCGCGGTGCTCTGTTACACGCGAGCGCAGATTACCGTATAGTCTGCGGGCGATGCATTCTCTTGCATAATCACTGTTTACATACCAAGGACGGTTGGCACGTGTAAATATGCTTCTCATCAAGGTCGGAGGCGGCGGCGCGGCGGTGCGGCGGCCCTCGCCTCGCTTGTGATACATCGCCGGCCCTGCAGGGCGGCGCGCAGCGGGCGGCGGGCGCGCGCGCGCCGTAGCGCTCGGCACGCTAGAGACGGTCGCTCGCTTCGTGCCAGGTTCAGGGGTGCGCGCCACGTCACTGCACTTGTGGTTGAGTATACAGTGCGCCATTACATGAATTGTTGCAATCATTGTGTGACTATAATGCTGTTGCAGCTTCACACAACAATGCAAATAATTGACTTCCTTGCTTCTTTTTATACTATGGGAAAATTGCAGCAATTAAAAAAAATATTGAACCGAGTTTGTGTTCTGAATTTCTGGCGATAAATGAAGATTTCCATCGGCACCAGAGCTTGTGTCTACGTACAGTGCGCGTCACAATTAAGTATCCCCCTATCTCAATGTATGTGGGTTCAAATCCTGTCAGCGATCGTTAGAGATTGGGTGATCAAAATTACATGTTTTTTTATAATTTTCCATTTTCTTTTCATATTTTTGACGTTTCCAACAAAAATTTTATGTTCTGTATCATTTTGTATAAATTGTTTCATTTTAATTTCATTTAATTTGGTAACCTTACTTAAAATTCGATGGATCTTCTAAGTATCAACTTGGCCTTGCGGTAGTAACCGGCAAATTAATGCAAGACAAGATAAGAGTGACATGGTTCGCATCTCGTGAGCGGTGTTTCGTTTTTCTTATTAATTGTTATCTATTTTTTTTTGCAATATGTAAGATTTTAATTGATATTATTCTTTATAGGCTTAATTGCAAGTTAATGAAAAAAAAAACAAAAATTACAGAAAAGAATATTCTATAATTATGTCTACAATATTATACAATAACTACTACGTATAAATCTATGATATTATAACGAAATAATTGTTTTGATAAACCATAATAACAAATAATATCTGTAAACAGTGAAAGGTTTTTTATAATAGATTGTGATAATTTAATCAAAAATAATTTGTTTACAACGAAAGAACATTGGTAACAATATTTCGATCTCTCGCTAAATATGCACAAAGCAAACCACACGGAATAAGACGAGTGACAATTACTTTGTTCGCTACAAACGACAAAGTCAAACCCTACCCGCATCCATAAAAAAATGTAAGACTTGGCATTAAAATAGGGACTAATTAGACCGATAGACAAAATTGGACGCATTGTTCCAACAGCTATATAGCTCAGTTGCTCTAATGCCGAGAATTCGAGTCTCCATATAAAGGGTGGGTGGTTCGATCCTTAGCGGCTTGATAAGTTTTTGCATTGAAAATTAGTCACAAGCGAATAGAAGTTAGAAAATATTTTGTAGACAAGGGGGATACTTAATTCTGACGCGCACTGTACATTACATTATGTAGACTACTTACTGTTTGTAGACGTAAGCGCATGTGGCCTGTTCCTATGTATCCCCTCGTGTAGCGATTCATTATGATTTTTCATAATTTTGGCTATAAGTTCTAATTTCATGTAATGGCTTTATGTTTACTTTATGCCAAAATCCTGCTCTGAAACCCATGCTCGCAACACTCTGCTTCAAACTAACACCGTACCACAGTGCGAGGGAGCTGTTCCACGCTGTGCTTTTGATATAAACAATCTGCTCAAATCGAGTCGTCGTTATCACAATACATTTGTTCACCTGTCCTTGTACAGGGCAGTTTGGCAGGCGATGCTAGGGCGGAGGCGGCGGGGGCGGCGGTGCGCCGACCAGCCTGCCACGAACATTGGGTGCTATCTCACAAAAAAAACACGAAACTTCAAATAATTTGATTTGATGGCAAACACTGATGTCTTGCTAAAATTTCCTCGTAGCCAATCGTGAATTAACTGTATAATAAACCTAGATTTCAACAAGATAACTTATGCTACCATTGACCGTGTAATAGGGGGGAGGGCTTACCCCTGCCAGAGCGCTGCGCCGTGGCCGGCCGCGTGCCGGCCCCCGCGGCTGGTGCTGACAGCCCACCCCTGGCCTTGTCTGCCCCATGTTACAAACGGGGACATAATAATAGGCAACTTATATTTGAGCAGTTCTTCAATATGCATAATCATTGGTAATATGCTTTTGGAATAAACTTTTGTATTAGTGTACGGTGTTACGAAGGAATATGACCTGCTGGGGCTGGACCCGGGGCTGCCGGAACTGTTCTATATAGTAAATTATACTGAAACTAAACATTCCTTTAAATAAGTAGAACGGCATTCGCAGAATTCAGATAAACTACTTGCCTTGTCCGGTAATTGAACCCACTAAAATCTCAAGACATAACATTGGTGGTAAAGTGATATTGTATTTGTGGTCTCCAGTCCATCAGCGCTGCCGTCCAGGTTATTACGGCCGCTTTGTACCATGGTCGGCATAGCTAATTAATGTTTGGATTTTTATTAAATGGTAATCATAAAAAAGTTATAATTAAATATTAATATTTAAATAATGAGTTTACTTTTAACGTACCTCCTCAATGAAGATGGCTGATGAACAACATCCAGTCCCATCGTAGGACGTCTCGAGTCTCGAGCCGTCTGCGCCTAGATAACCTCTGCCCCGGGACGCCGCCGCGCCGCCCGTGCCGCCCCGTGGCGTCTGCCCTCCGACTACAAGTCACAACCTAGCCTGCATTTCAACTAAGCCCCACTTTTACACGACCATAACAATGTCACGGATTCTAAAACGTGCGAGGCAAAAGTTTAGTTGTTCTTATGACAAAGAGAAGTTTTTGGGTACATACTCATTGTTTTGAAAACATATTTATAAGAAATGTTTAAGAGAGAGTCGTAAGAGGCGGAGCCCTCGTGCTGTTTCGCTATTCTTGCGCGGGGCGGTCGCCGAGCCGCCGCGCCGCCGTCGCGCCGCCGCACCGCCGCGCCGCCGCGCCGCCGCGCCGCCGGGAGCGTTTCGCACTATATACTCACTTATACAAACCACATGCATATTCGCTTATGCCGATAGTGACCATAATAATACAGGAACTCATTATCGCCGCCGATGATGTAACGGTATGCTTTGGCCGGCGGTGCCGCTCTGGGGCGGGCCGCTGGGGGTAGGTCGGCGATGGTAGGTCCAGCCAGAAGAGGCAGCAGCGGCGCGGGGCGGGGCGGGGCGCGGGAGGCGCAGGCGGGGGGGCGGCGGTGTTCGCGCGCCTCGTACCCGTAGACAGCAGCACGGGGTCGGGCGGAGCGCGCGCACTCCGCCTGCGAGCGACCGCAGAGCACGGCCGCAGCGCACGCGTCACCATGTCGCGCGACTACCGCCTCTCGGAGTATCTCCCTTTCGCAGACATGCACGTGCATGCCGTGCAGCAGCCGCGACACCAGAACTTCCAACAACAGCAGCTGCAGCCGCACCACTACCCCACGCACTACCCTATGCAGCATCAGCCGCAGACGCTGTAAGTGCCAAACACCAATTGATGCAACATCCTTCGCTACTAGGGCTCTTCGCTAGTACTAGCCGGTTGCACCAAAACAACTTCACTTTGAAACGAAATATTTTTTCTTTAAATGGCACCAAAAAACCAAACAACACACAAAAATCCATAATTTTGAAATTGTTTACTCTAATTTCATATTTAAATAAATCAAAAAACCTTTCGTGTGCCAAGTTCAAAAAGAAACGGAGATTGTGCTCTGTAGGCTTAGTACCAGTCTACATGGACAACATAAGATTACGAAAAAAGTATTCGTGAGCTCGATAGACAGCAACACCTACAACTTGTATCTCGCTTAAACGTATAAAAATAATATTCCGTGAAAATAACCTCGTCAAATCTCTCAAAATTATAAAAGTAGGTGTACGCAAAATAAGACCTTAAAACTATCGAAGGTATGAAATAGAGATTCTCTATCCTACGAACATGAAACTATTCTACCACCTGTCTACGAAAAACTACGAAAATTAGTTCCTTTGTTATCCGCTAGACGCGCTGCAAGGCGCCGCGCCGCGCCGCGCCGATTGTTTGGAAGGAGACGAACACACCATCGTGCTACTAGGAGTTTGGTGTATTGACAAGAACCATTTCAAGCTCCTTCGACCCAACCTATAAATATATACCTATTATCTACTTACAATAAAATATGAAAACAAGGGCGTGTTCAGTGACAAGAGGATAAAAAGTGTTTCTTTACCATATCCTTGAAAAGCCCTAGGGTTTCTGATTTCTCGACCTTTTTTACTTCTCGAGGCACGAGAATTCTCGATCCGGATTTCTCGAGTCCCTCGAGAAATTTTGAATAAAACACGGTGTTTCTTTGAAATTTCTGCGTTATTAATTATGAATTAGATAAATAGATGAGATCAATTAAATGAAATGGTAATTTTTAGTAACCATAAATTTTACTTAATAAAAAATCAACAACAAACAATAAATTTTACTTATTTATCTAGTTCACAAAACAGAATAAGATCCATAGAAAATACAGTAGGTAGTGTTACAAACTAATAAAATGAACAAACATAAACTCGTACACGTACGTTTACTATAGGTACATACATTAACCTCTATTAGATATATTTGCTATATTAATTATGACAAATAGAGCGCTAGTTAATGACATTTCACTCAGGTGTAGCCCCTGCATTACGATTAATGTGTTAAACATTTATTCGTAGGTTAAACAGAAAAAAGAATATACAATTTCAAACGCAAGTAAGAGGTTCGGAGTAGGAGTGAGTTTTCATTGTTTTCCTCCCGAGGTATAAATAACTAAAACTGAATAAATCTGACAGGACAACGTCTGTTGGGTGGTTCTGCCAGTAAATATACAAAAAGTGACAAACCTCCCACTATTTTGAATCTTGTATTTCCTTGTATTTCGAACAGCGTTCTTCTACAAGCTGTCGATGATTATGATAATTATGAGAATTGTATTATGATAAATCAAACTATCTCTAATAAAACACTGTTTTAACCGGATTGATCGCGTATATTTTATATTTTGTTTATAACCTGACGTTTCGGAGGCTTTTCAGCTTCCATGGTCACAGGCAGACTGAGGTGACATTTGTCTTTACAAGTAATTTGAATTTTGCATATCTACCGTCAATTAAACAACTTTAATTATGTATAACGTTCCGTATGTACGCAGTAATCACTAACAGTGTCTTGATGGGTTGTAGCTATGGATTGCTGGGTGTGGGACCTGACTCGATGTAGGACTGGATCCCAAGCAGCAGGTACTCTCCAACCATCTTCTCTATTGAAATTATTCCGATGTTTTTGAATTTCAATTGCTTCTCGGAGCATTCTAGGAATGAAACGGTTTTCTCTAGCTAGTATTTGAAAAACAATTTGGTAAAAACAGTGTTTTATTATGAGTTCTCGCGAAAATAACCTTAGAATATACTAAACTATCTCTACTTAAAAAATCAGGCAAATTTTTTTAAGGTTCCGTACCCAAAGGGTAAAAACGGGACCCTATTACTAAGACTTCACTGTCCGTCTGTCACCAGGCTGTATCTCATGAACCGTGATAGTTAGACAGTTGAAATTTTTACAGATGATGTATTTCAGTTGCCGCTATAACAACAAATACTAAAAAACAGAATAAAATAAATATGTAAGGGGGCTCCCATACAAAAAACGTGATTTTTTTGCTGTTTTTATAGATAATGATACGGAACCTTTTGTGCGCGAGTCCGACACGCACTTGGCCGGTTTTGTAGTATAATATCCAATATGTGTCAGACGAAAATTTAGAGCAGCATTTATTTAAAATGACTTTATTTAATTTTAATAACACCGTATGTACAGTCAGCTGCTCAGATATGTATACACTCCCAAGTTTTCACTTTTATTTTACTCAGAACTTTTCAAATAAAAGTCGATGCACACATTTTACGTACAAAGTAGTCATCGTACTTCTCAAAGTGCGGTATAATAAATTATCACAAGATAAAGTTAAAAACTACAACCCGACTACGTGAAAGTTATAAAAGTTTGAAACATTTACATTGACAAAATAGAATGACGTATCGGTCATATTTGATAGGCATAGAGTTGAAAATGAAAATAGGTCGTAGGTATTGTAATTTTTCTCTATGGGGCCTGCAGCCTGCGGCTACCTAAACTTTAATACGCGTTTTGTTGGCTTATTCGGGGTCGGAGCCCTAAATCCTATAGCCTATAACCATCGGGGTATTGAGACGAATCAATCGATACATAATTTGTTGAAATCGAACCAGTATCTCAAATCAATAGCGAAATACTTTTTAAATCAGTTCATAATTGACGTAGAATTTGATTAAAATACATAGTTAAAACGTCAAGTGCGAGTCGTAAACTTGTTTCTTGTCTAATATATATAATAATGATTCTAGGCCAACGGCACGTAGGTTAGGTACCCTACAGGTTTCGGTCCATGGCGAGACCCACAAATGATTTTGTGATTTTGTGATTAGACTAAAATTTTCTGTTTTCGGATTTTTCCCTTGTGCTATATAAGACGTTGCTTGCTTCTTTCATGATTCTAGGTAACGGGAAGTACCCTAAAGGTTTTGTGTGTAGTGATTCGCATTGGAATTAAAACAAATTGGACATGATCGGCTGTAACTTTTGATTGCTTAAACTCACAAGTTTGATTTATATCACGACTCCAATAGGTTACGGACTTGAGTATTTGATGTTAAATTCAACTCGATACCTCCACGCGTTCTTTAACAGAGGGTTGACAGACGGACAACAAAGTGATCCTATACGGGTTCCTTTTTTCATTGTGAGGAACGGAACCCTAAAAGACATATACAGCCAACCATAACACCTCCTTTTTAAAGTTGGTTAAAATCTTAAATTTTCGAGCAATTGTCTAATATTGCACTCTGGGAACATCAAAAATCAAAGTTATTTATTTCCTTTTGTAAAGGGTACGGTCTGGTGTTGGTTTAGCCCGAAACCCTTTGGGTAGTGGTTTGTTTGATATTTATGGTCTATGGTAGTTTTATATGAAAAGTCAATAGTTTTGGTAAGTAAATATAATCACTGGTAACTATGAATAATATAAACGTAAACTGATTGACTTATGGTGGTAATGGTACAAATTAATGGTTGAAATGGTATTGGTTGAGCCTGCGTTCTCGGTGGTATGTCCCGGCGTGAACTGAGCTAGTTTGGTTGGGTAATCGCGAGCAAATACGCATTCAATTGCGAGCGCAGCTAAAATGCATATTTGCTGCGTGGTCGGTTTACCCGAACATACTCCCGACAACAAGATGAGGATGCTGTGGTTCGATGAGTGATGGTGATACATAATACATCTTAAAATGCCATCGAATATTATAAACACTGCTGATAAAATAAAAATTGTATAAAAGCAATATATAAAAGCACATTGGTTCTTATTGTAATACTAATTCTTACGAAAAATAGAAATTCTAAAGATAACTAATAAAATGGTAAACTAAGAAAAGAACAAGTAAACTAATCCTTACAGGTCTCTTGGACACGTCGACACAATATTCAAATTACAGTAAAACTAGGAAATAAAGTGTTCACTTTGATTTTTTGTTCAATTCAATCTATTTAAGGGAAATTGAAGAAGCGAACAAACTTTTACCTTGTTAGGTTGTTTGTTTTCGAGTTGGAGCAAAATTCGTCCAGCAGATATCTGTATAAGATACTTGACCTCAGGATATAGATACTACACTCTAAACTAATGTAAATCAATTACCTAATAATACATACCACTACTTACAGGCCTGGTAAATACACGAAATCGACAGAGGCCTTTGCCCTGCAGCGGGACAATGCCTATTATAGACTGAAAATAAAATTAATAATAAACAGTAGGTACAGTGGCTGTTTCACGCACAACAAGCCGCGCGCGACCTTTACGTTTTACTCAAATTATATGCGGTACAGGAATATTCCTATACCGCATATAATATATATATACATATAATATACAATAGCCTTGTTCACACGATCAGAGTCTGCTCGGAGCGAGTGTACTCGGTCGAATACCTACTCGAACGCACCGATAATGTGTTGTGGAAACTCCTAATCCGAGCGCACTTGGATGACAAGGGCGGCGCGGCGGCGGCGTCCGAACCTATTTCTCGGACCGCGTGTTACTTTTCCGAACAAGCTCGTAAATACAAGTAGGAAAAGAAAATGGCGAAAAATTTTAATTTTTTGATTTTTTTAAAAATCAACCGAGTGGGTAAATTATGATAATGAACTAGTTTTTATTTTATTTTATTATTTGATTGTATTTTTCTTTGATTCAACAAGAACTGCACAGACGAACACAAACAAGATAGGTAAAATACAAAATTGAGGAGATGTTACATACGTAGATAGATGAGAGATGTATCAGCGAGAAGTGAATTAGTATGTAGGTACAGCAAAGAAAGAAAGAACAAAAAGCTTAGGTATACTGAACAAAAATAATTATAGGTAAAAAAACAGAATCCAAAACAGAAATAAAACTACAAAAAAATAATAATATTATTAAAGCTGTACCTACAGTTAAAAAAAAAACTACTTATTCAGGTACCTACCATCTTATGCCGGGTACAGACCAAGCGAGCGAGAGCGAGCGAAGGCTAACAAAGGAACGCAAAAGTAACAGTGTGGACGTCATTGCGAAGGCAAGCGAGTCCAAACAAGGGCCTTCGTTCGTCTTCGGCCGTGCTCCGGCGGCTGTCGCTATAAAAAAGCAATATGGAACGAACGTACCGATTGTCAAATCCCAATCGTTTGCATTCGCTCGCTCTCGCTCGCTTGGTCTGTACCCGGCATTATATTACCGTGAATCGTACCTATATCTATCTACCACAAACAAACACAAAAATAGATGGGTACCTGCAACATTCCAGGTTCTACCCATCGTGCATAGTGCACCTCTCCTAAATTAAGATATTAATGAATAAAATATTGTACCTTCCGCGATTTGTTAACATTTAGAAAGTAAAACAAAGTACGCGATACATACCCGATGAATAAGCTTGAATATGGTAAAGACTATCAACAGACATTCACTAAGCCCACCCTTTGTAACTCAGTGCAATAAACTTTTAAATAAAATGAAAAAACGCTTATGAAGCTACTTGTACGAGTCCACTCGGTCGAGCCTTGTCCGAGTACACTCTGATCGTGTTAATTTCCGACTTGCCGTAGGTCCACATAATTTGAATTGTAAATATTGCCATAATTCTGGTTCGTGTTATTTAATCATATGAAGCAATATTATATCACATTATCGAAATCTTGTTTATTTTTTTCCCTTTTGTATAATTTAGTTTCAATAGCTTTGCCAAATTATCAGTCGCTGTAATAGCTCTCATCAATAGCAAAATGATCAGAATTTGTTGTCCTGCTTGGTGAGTTGTTTATATAGTAGGCATAGCCTCGTCCCGTAACCTTCCCGTGCTGGTCAGCCTGTGCTCAGCACTCCGCGCCGCCGCGCTGGATGTGCTGCTCATACATATCATACGTCTCTTGGTTTCAGTAGCAAACACAGAGTGGTTTGTTTTCCCATTTCGGTCGACAATTACCATAATTTGTCTGTTAAATTGGTTGGATACGCGTAAGCAGTAGCGGTTAGCGGACTAAACAATAGCCTTCTACTACGTATGCACTCATTATCTTATTATTTTACTAGCAGAAAACCTAGCTGGTGCGTCAAACGTGATTTGATTGTTAAAGCTGAAACTATGAGAGTCTCGGAAGATTGTTTGTTACAATTTTATGTTATAGGTGTTAGAAAGTCGAGATCGCCGTGGCAGGCGAGACGGTTTGTAGACCACTTCACTAGGTATATGCTTCATGAATCAATATTACTGTGGAAACTGCGCGCCGAAGACCTATCACTTTTCAATACGACAGACGCTCGGGTAATTTTATTTACGTTGGATTGTTACTCGATCACTACAGGGTGGAAAGAGACGAGAGCCGTTTATGAAAATATAGTACCTACCACATAAGTGATGTACATTCGATGTGTAATGGTTACAAACGATTAAGTATTATAAAGAAAACAAAAAAGTTAAAATAAGTTATGTTTAATATTGGTGACAACCCTATGTACCTTACTACATCTCTAGCACGTGTAAGGAGAAAAGGATACCTGTTATGTTAGGGATGTACATCCGATGTTCAAATATTCCACCACTACTAATGATGCAGGTAGCAGCTCGTGCCCGAGTGTGGCGATGCACCTTCGATAGTGGATTTTCTTCACGTTTTTTTCTACGCAATTGTTCGAAGGCAGCTATTAATCTTTCTTTCATATCCTCGGCAGTATCACATTCTGTCCTGAACACTTTGTCTTTAATCGCGCCCCACAGAAAAAAGTCCAGTTCCTAGAGGTTAGGGTTATCATATTTTATCAGCTGTTAGGGTTGAAACTATACGTTTTTTGTATAAAACTAGCTAGCTGTTGCTCAAAATCAGCTTAAAATATTAGCATAATTTCTTAGATAAAATATAGTACTTAGGTACTAAAGCTACATAATCTCATAATCTATAGTATCGAATATAATAATGAATGAGTAATAATAGGCGAGGAAGATACGAAAAGTTCAATTATTAAAAGTCAATAATAGTATAAATATAAACACCGCACAGGAACTTTGTCATGAAAATAAGAATAAGGGGGGCATCCATTAGTTAGGTGAGGCGCTTAGGGGGGAGGGGGGGGGGGGGGGTCGAGCCAAATCTCACGTGGTGGAGAGGGAGGGTCTCCGCCAACATCACGCAATTTTTTCCACGTATTTTAGCAGTTCCTGTAAAGGTTGTTGGTATCGCGTTGGCGCGGGATTCAATTTTGGAAAAGAAAATCTTAAACCATTTGCAGCGAATTACTTTTCCGTTAGATTTATTCCAAAAGAACGCAGAAAAATTAAAACCACAAATAAATTTGAATCTTGCTTCGACGCGAAACGAACAAACTTAGTATTTCATTGTTAGATTTTTGCCCGACTACCAACGTAGGATGCGGTTCGCAACGCAAACCACAAAAAAATTTGAATCTCAGGCCAACACGAAACGAATAAAATTTTTTTCATTATTTTACACTAAATTACGTGTTTTGAAAAATCTATGGACGCCCCGCAGGCCTGTTCCTGTATCAGAAAAAACGAATACCTTCGTCCAAACTGATCCACTCGCTAGCGGCACTGAAATGAAATGAAAAATTTTATTCAAATGAGTTGATTTACAGACTTACGTAGCTAGTAACACAACTGACTCTATTCAAACTAACCCAGAAAACTTATACTAGTGACACATAAGGATTAATAAGTCATTATTTTGTTAGGGTTGGTTAGTTGTAAATAACAAGGCCTGCAAACTCAAGTGGCTTTCCTCCGAACGAGTTTGCAGCGAGCTGTATGACGGCAGGGAGTCGCGCTCTTGCACTCACGGCTTGTTCACCCATAGGGTTTATAACATAATATAATATAATATTTTTATTCATTGTGAAGCAGATGTAAAGGTTCATATTCCACGCATATGTTTGTTACATAAATAAGCTTATACTTAATCCTTGCTTGTTATATAAAACTAAGTAACTTACGGCACTAGCTAATAGTGGACTTGAGTGAAGTCATCAAAAGCGTTGATCTATTTAATGTGCTCCCAAAGTAGTGGGCGGGCGTTGTGCCCGTTGTGTGGATGGACTCGTACCTTCTGACTAAATACCGCGACGTCATCAAACAGCCGGGCCTTGTTAGCACCACTCGACTTTTAATTGCCTTGACATTGATCAGTCATGCCCCTTTTTAATTTTTACCTTTATTTAGCCTCCGCTCTAGTTATCTCTCAGTAACTTTTAACGACAAATTTAAAAAAGTTCCTGCATTTATTATTTGTTTACCAAATAAGTAATTGTTCGAAAATATATAAACAAAAATACACCAACCCTTACCATTTTCCAGATCGCCTGTGTTGAAGGCTTTTAGGGTTCCGTATCCGAAGGGTGAGAACGAGACCCTAGTACTAAGCCTTCGCTGTGTGAACGTACGAACGCATCCATTCGTCTGTCAGCGGCCGTATCTCATGTCATGAGTCATGATGACAACTGTCTACCTTTTACGGATCATGAATCGTAGTAACGCGAATAGGTAGGTAGTTGAAATTTTGACAGGGTGTGTATTGCCACTGTAACAAAAAATTATTATAAAATAGATTTATTTATCACGTTGGTCCAGAGTTATATTATGTCCACCTGTATTATTTTTTTGTGCAGATTTTGTAAATGTTTACAGAAATTATCTTTGCTTGGGGGCTAGATAATGTGAAATGTCCTGCAATATTTATTTATTTATTTTAATGGTTGCAAACAAAAGTGTAAATCTTTACTGACCAAAACTAATACCATAATTCATTTCAAGGTATTTTTTTGGTGACTGTACTCGACCTATAAATTCAATGGAAACGAAGGGAGGTGAGTGTTGCAGAATGAAAATATGTAATATATTTTTGTGATTCGTCAACTTACACCGAGTTGGGACCCTGGTACATATATAGTGATCTGTGGTTGGGACTAGATGCATGCTGTCATTTGACGACAACTCGGCTATTTGATTGTCAAAACGAAAAACTGACAAATGAAATGATGTACCTAAGAAAGCAGTATAAATTAAAACGTGTTTTAAACTAGCGCTCTTTGCTCTGAATACTAGTGGAGTATATGTTTTAAACTAGCGCTCTTTGCTCTGAATACTAGTGGAGTATATGTTTTAAACTAGCGCTCTTTGCTCTGAATACTAGTGGAGTATATGTTTTAAACTAGCGCTCTTTGCTCTGAATACTAGTGGAGTATATGTTTTAAACTAGCGCTCTTTGCTCTGAATACTAGTGGAGTATATGTTTTAAACTAGCGCTCTTTGCTCTGAATACTAGTGGAGTATATGTTTTAAACTAGCGCTCTTTGCTCTGAATACTAGTGGAGTATATGTTTTAAACTAGCGCTCTTTGCTCTGAATACTAGTGGAGTATATGTTTTAAACTAGCGCTCTTTGCTCTGAATACTAGTGGAGTATATGTTTTAAACTAGCGCTCTTTGCTCTGAATACTAGTGGAGTATATGTTTTAAACTAGCGCTCTTTGCTCTGAATACTAGTGGAGTATATGTTTTAAACTAGCGCTCTTTGCTCTGAATACTAGTGGAGTATATGTTTTAAACTAGCGCTCTTTGCTCTGAATACTAGTGGAGTATATGTTTTAAACTAGCGCTCTTTGCTCTGAATACTAGTGGAGTATATGTTTTAAACTAGCGCTCTTTGCTCTGAATACTAGTGGAGTATATGTTTTAAACTAGCGCTCTTTGCTCTGAATACTAGTGGAGTATATGTTTTAAACTAGCGCTCTTTGCTCTGAATACTAGTGGAGTATATGTTTTAAACTAGCGCTCTTTGCTCTGAATACTAGTGGAGTATATGTTTTAAACTAGCGCTCTTTGCTCTGAATACTAGTGGAGTATATGTTTTAAACTAGCGCTCTTTGCTCTGAATACTAGTGGAGTATATGTTTTAAACTAGCGCTCTTTGCTCTGAATACTAGTGGAGTATATGTTTTAAACTAGCGCTCTTTGCTCTGAATACTAGTGGAGTATATGTTTTAAACTAGCGCTCTTTGCTCTGAATACTAGTGGAGTATATGTTTTAAACTAGCGCTCTTTGCTCTGAATACTAGTGGAGTATATGTTTTAAACTAGCGCTCTTTGCTCTGAATACTAGTGGAGTATATGTTTTAAACTAGCGCTCTTTGCTCTGAATACTAGTGGAGTATATGTTTTAAACTAGCGCCCTTTGCTCTGAATACTAGTGGAGTATATGTTTTAAACTAGCGCTCTTTGCTCTGAATACTAGTGGAGTATATGTTTTAAACTAGCGCTCTTTGCTCTGAATACTAGTGGAGTATATGTTTTAAACTAGCGCTCTTTGCTCTGAATACTAGTGGAGTATATGTTTTAAACTAGCGCTCTTTGCTCTGAATACTAGTGGAGTATATGTTTTAAACCAGCGCTCTTTGCTCTGAATACTAGTGGAGTATATGTTTTAAACTAGCGCTCTTTGCTCTGAATACTAGTGGAGTATATTTTTCGCCGATGTTTCTGCTTTTATAACACCATTATTGACATTATATATTTTGGATTCTAGAAGCCAGAATAGGTATAGGTAGATATGGTACCTTGCCTTTCACCTTTCCCGTTGTTCTAGGAGTAGGTAGCTAGGCAGGTACTAGTAGGGTTGCCGAGGCACCCAGCTATTTCCGAGAGCTCGTGCAGAGCTCTCCTTCTCGGTGGGTAATTGTGCTTTTGTTCAAGTAATTAGTCCTTTGTGAAGCGCAGTTGGTGCCGCGCCGCCGAAGCCGCAGAGATGCACATGTATTCGACATTCGAATTTATTAATACGCGGCAATATCTTTATAAAATATAACCTCTCTAACTAGCCAAGATCTGAAAACATATCGGCAGATTAACCGCAAAAAAGAATCACACGGAACCCGTTCTACAAGAACATAGAGAACCCTCTGGTAAACATACTATTTTTCGTCGTAAAATTGTGTGCTGGAACGTCGCGCGGCGGCGGCGGCGCGGCGTGGCGTTTTATCGTTCACTATGGAAGCTTGTTCACATACCACAGCGCGGTGGCGCAAGGCGGCGGGCGGCGCTATGGCGGCCGCGTCTACGCACGGCGCGGACGACGACGACGACGCGATGACGGCGCGGCGCGGTGCGATTTTGTTCAGTGTTATATCGCAGCCGCGTCTTGTTTCACGGCACGGTTTCTTAACCTTACAGCTAGCACGCCCTTACAGTGCTCCTCCAATTCTTTAGTGTTTTGTCAGTAGCTAACGTTTCTTATGTTTTAATTAAAAATAATAAAAAAGTAACGTCAAAACCTCTAAGTGTAAGCATAATAAGAAGTAACATTACTTATGTGGTAGGTACCTCTGAGGTAGGTACTACAATTGCTCTAACTAAGGATATGTAATATAATAAGACCCTGCCCGTGCCCAGAAATACTACCTAGTAGTATATGAGAGCAAAAATCTTTGCCAACCTTGAATTAAGTTCCGTAACTGATGGCTTAAATTCGTGAAAAAGCCAACTTTTTCTTACCACAAAAGAATTTTTGTCTATGTTTAAGTAGGCGGCGACACGCCCCGCAGGAGGCCGCCTACCACGCGACCCGCCCAATTCGCAAATCGGGACACGCACGTGCCACTTGAAACGTCGAAGCGGCACCCACGTTTACGCAACTCTTAGAAGAGTCCTTCCTTCGTCGTCAAACATCAGTAAAACATTGCTCAACCGGCGCGCGGCGGCGCGGCGGCGCGGCGGCGGCAGGAACTTGCGCGAGCACGTACTCGGGCTCTAGTGCTCATTATTGTCTATGTGCTTCTTTTGTAAACCTAAGGAAATAAATTTATTAAAATCTGAAATCATAACCTCAGCTTGATGGTAATACCTGGCACTTGGAAGGTCTGAGGGAGGACCGTCCATCGCACCGTGTACACAGCTAACAGAGCCACGGGCCAGCCACTACCACTGCTGGCCTGTCAGGCTGCGCCGGGAACATTACTACACTGCCACTGACCATTTAGTAGGCATCACAGAATCATTTCATATCATAACCCTTGACCCTTGTCTGACCTGTCTACGCGTAGTAGGAAGTGCGTAGGATTTGTTTAGTGTCAGTGTTAGTTGTTACCCGAGTGGCTCATTTCTCATAGTTTCGATCCGTATAACCGCAAGGTTGGCAGGACCATGAGAAGGTGGAGGGAGTGTCCTGTCTCCCGGGTCCCTTCAGAGAAAGACCGTTCCTTAGCAACAATTTATTATTCTGTGCTATTAGTATGGTTGGCCTGCGACTGCACGTTACAATTCTCTATCTGCGACTAAATCCGCTGGCGCACTGCCCCGCGCCGCCGTGCGGCATGGCGTTACGCCATGCCGCGCGCGGCCCCGTCATTATACAGAAGTCCGCGTAACTAAAGGGCTGGGTTGTTTCTCACGCGGGTTAACCCTAGTAATAACCCCTAACGGTTTATGACCTATCCTTACCTAAATGTAATGACCGTTTTATGAAGCCACCGATGTCTATGCACCGTTATCAATTACAATTAAATAATTAATTAGACAGTTTGGCAGAAACTATATAAGGAAATGTACTTTAAGTTGATAATAAATAAATAAAAAAAAAGGGATAAATCATTATATTATGTATGTGAGTAAGTACATCAAAATCTCGAGTAATTATTCTTAAATGGAAGTTTACCTTCGATCAAAAATAAGGAGTTCGCGGCCTCCAAAGCCGGACATTTTTGATCGATGAAGTTTACGCTATATTCCTCAAAACTGTATCTATCAGTTGGCGTTGTCAACAGATAATGTAGAGGACCTTGAAAAATTACGTCTAATTGCATTATCAAGTAAAAGTTGTAGTTCAGACGAAACCAGACAAAATCTAATCCTATTACTTAGTAGCATGCTTAGCTGATAGTAGTCTTTTATAGTTAACGGGCAAACTAGGTACTGACCCTAGAAACTAACTACGTATAGTTAGTGTCCGCTCGCAGGCGGCACAGCACACATGCATGCGGCACGGCAGAGCGGCATGCGCCGACGACCTAGTAACCAACTGTCGCACTCTCTCTATACATCCCCACCTATCATAGATATACATCATCCCTCCAGGGTAAAACAGCTCCTGGAAGCGATGGCTGGAGGCTTGGAAAACCGATTCCTGCGGCATTGGAGCATTCAGTGCGTGCAGCCTACACCTACGGCACCTGCACTGCACTGCACTTCTCGACAAAGTTGTATACATTGGAGCATTCAGTGCGTGCAGCCTACACCTACGGCACCTGCACTGCACTGCACTTCTCGACAAAGTTGTATACATTGGAGCATTCAGTGCGTGCAGCCTACACCTACGGCACCTGCACTGCACTTCTCGACAAAGTTGTATACATTGGAGCATTCAGTGCGTGCAGCCTACACCTACGGCACCTGCACTGCACTGCACTTCTCGACAAAGTTGTATACATTGGAGCATTCAGTGCGTGCAGCCTACACCTACGGCACCTGCACTGCACTGCACTTCTCGACAAAGTTGTATACATTGGAGCATTCAGTGCGTGCAGCCTACACCTACGGCACCTGCACTGCACTTCTCGACAAAGTTGTATACATTGGAGCATTCAGTGCGTGCAGCCTACACCTACGGCACCTGCACTGCACTGCACTTCTCGACAAAGTTGTATACATTGGAGCATTCAGTGCGTGCAGCCTACACCTACGGCACCTGCACTGCACTGCACTTCTCGACAAAGTTGTATACATTGGAGCATTCAGTGCGTGCAGCCTACACCTACGGCACCTGCACTGCACTGCACTTCTCGACAAAGTTGTATACATTGGAGCATTCAGTGCGTGCAGCCTACACCTACGGCACCTGCACTGCACTGCACTTCTCGACAAAGTTGTATACATTGGAGCATTCAGTGCGTGCAGCCTACACCTACGGCACCTGCACTGCACTTCTCGACAAAGTTGTATACATTGGAGCATTCAGTGCGTGCAGCCTACACCTACGGCACCTGCACTGCACTGCACTTCTCGACAAAGTTGTATACATTGGAGCATTCAGTGCGTGCAGCCTACACCTACGGCACCTGCACTGCACTTCTCGACAAAGTTGTATACATTGGAGCATTCAGTGCGTGCAGCCTACACCTACGGCACCTGCACTGCACTTCTCGACAAAGTTGTATACATTGGAGCATTCAGTGCGTGCAGCCTACACCTACGGCACCTGCACTGCACTTCTCGACAAAGTTGTATACATTGGAGCATTCAGTGCGTGCAGCCTACACCTACGGCACCTGCACTGCACTGCACTTCTCGACAAAGTTGTATACATTGGAGCATTCAGTGCGTGCAGCCTACACCTACGGCACCTGCACTGCACTGCACTTCTCGACAAAGTTGTATACATTGGAGCATTCAGTGCGTGCAGCCTACACCTACGGCACCTGCACTGCACTGCACTTCTCGACAAAGTTGTATACATTGGAGCATTCAGTGCGTGCAGCCTACACCTACGGCACCTGCACTGCACTTCTCGACAAAGTTGTATACATTGGAGCATTCAGTGCGTGCAGCCTACACCTACGGCACCTGCACTGCACTTCTCGACAAAGTTGTATACATTGGAGCATTCAGTGCGTGCAGCCTACACCTACGGCACCTGCACTGCACTTCTCGACAAAGTTGTATACATTGCTCTAGTTTTTCATAACTGTGTGTTTAACATTTTTGTATTATGTATAAACCACAAACGACTGACCGGACTGTATTAAGGTTTTTTTATTATTAGTACATTATCGCAAAGGCAGCGAAATAGGCAACTGCAGGTCGAGTATGAGTTTGAAGGCCGAGCCGCAGACGAGGACTTCAATATGATACAAGACATTCGGCCGAGACATTTAAAGTGCTTTTCTTAAAAAAATGCAACGAAATAACCGCTTTTTTTTTCTCCGCTCTAGTTTGTGCCAGAAGGTAAACGCATCTGTGGCTATACAGCCACGAGAACGCAATGTGTACCTACGATAGATGAAAGAGTTCTAAATTCAAACAGCACACCGTTTCAAACAACATTGCCGGCGCGCTCTTCGTTCCAAATTCAAAGAACGCGCCGGGAAGTGATTTTGGTTTTTCAGTCTACGTAAATATGATACTTCGCGTGTTCTATCAAAAGTAATGACAATATTTCCGCGCATGTTTAAGAAAAATGACTTGGAGCCCTTTAATGGAGCGCCCGAACGACCTTGGCAGACATTCGACACGATATCGGAAAGCCAACCGTTGCGGCATTGGGTCAACCAACAGTAACTGCAATTACTTGGTCAATAGAATGCCCTCCAGCAAAACATGAAACCTACCCGAGAGAAATAATTGATGTTAGGGAGGAAAATGGGAAAAGTGAGCTCCCCTTGGCCGTGGCTGCAGATTGATATCCTGGTCGCCGCGGGCGCCTGCGACATCCGATACCGATCCTCACCTGCTCTCACTATCACTTACAGTATTCAGACACGCGCGCGGTACCCACAGTTCTAACTGACGCGTGGCGTGTCTAACTTTACTAAGTTCTGAAAGAAACGGCACAATAGCAGTGAGTATCCATCCGTGCACGAACCATTGGGCACGCTTTAGGTCCCTTCTTTATTTCAGACATTATCAAACCCAGGCTTGCAATTTTGCGTGTTTAGTAAGATTCATATAGAGTAAGAATACTTTATCTATAAATTTTATCAGTAAATAATAAACGGTTCACAAGTTATCGAGATCCGAAAAGTGCCTTTTTAGGGTTCCGTACCCAAAGGGTAAACGGGACACTATTACTAAGACTTCGCTGTCCGTCTGTCACCGGGCTGTAGGTATCTCATGAACCGTGATAGCTAGACAGTTGAAATTTTCACAATGTCTTTCTTTTGCCGCTATAACAACAAATACTAAAAAACAGAATAAAATAAATACTAAAGGGGGCTCCCATACAACAAACGTGATTTTTTGCCATTTTTATAGATAATGGTACGGAACCCTTCGTGCGCGAGTCCGACTCGCACCTGGCCAGTTTTATTTAACAACAGTAGACTCATCCAAAACGTAAACTTCTAGATAATTTAGGAAGTAGAAATTTGACATCAAGGTTATTCGTCAAAGTTTATCAGAGAAAAATTTCTAAAAGCGAAACAATAGTAATAATGTACCATCAATATCGGTGCCGATCGCGATTTTCGTGATAGACATATTCTTTTAAAATGTCACACAAAGACAAATTAAAAGTAATAAAAGAATTAATTAGATGTTATTTATATCCAAAATGGTAAATGTCATAAAAAAAAATTATGAACAACTAGGTACCTTTCATACACCCCAACAACTTTGGGGGAAAATTTTCAAATCGGTTCAATCTCAATGACATTCTTTCATTATCATTTCTGTCTCAGCAAGTCTTCGATCAAAAATGTCCGGCTTTGCCGGGGAGGCCGCGAACTACTTATTTTTGATCGAAGCAGCAAGTCGAACATTACAAACAAACAAATGCCGTGGGTATAAAAATGCCAAAACAACATTAAAATTACGGAACACCCGTGACACCCTTACTTGAGGAACTTGCACTGCTGCCATGCCGCCGCGCCGCCGCCGCGCCGCCGCCGCCGCGCCGCCGTCGCCGCGCCGCGTCGCCGCCGACCGGTTTTTACAAATAAAACACTGGGGCCGAATTCTGTTAACCAATTGTTAATAAATTGCATAGCGGCAGCAGTAGTGTTTTGAGTCAATTTATGTCATCAAGCGCTTATCGAGAGATTGCTCATAAACTGCTACTTAGGTATCTACCTACTTACCTACTGATAGTTGCATGTGTAACGTCAGTAGGTACCTACTCTACTGTAAGTACAGTGGGCAAGGAAATCTACAGTATAAATACCCTACCTACAGTTTACTATACCACTACTGCAATCACCTATGCAATTGTAGCAAATAACTTAATGTTGCATATTAAACTCACGAGGAAAATATTGAGCTGAAGTACTGGATTGCATAACGTCTTTAAAACATAGATTTAAGGAAAAATGTGATGTAGGTAAAACTTTTGTAAATAAAGCAGAACGGATTGCATGGTGATGCAGTCGAAGTGGCGTAGCGCGCGTGCAGTGCAAAAAACGTCGACAGTCGACACGTGGAGCACGGCTCGACGTGTCAAGGTCGAGGCTCCGGCACGTACTCGTACCTTTACCCATATTGCTAAGTCTACTTTGAACTTTGAAACTTCTGGCACGATCAGCTTAGAAGCTACATAAATGTGATACGAACAACCCTAAGTACCTTTTCACACGTCCGAGTCGGGGCGGGGGGTTGCATGGGGGTGTCGGATACCCGGCGTACATGGCCATACTTTTCTCCGCCGCGCGCCGCGCCGCGTACAACCGGGACCTATGAAAACGACTAGCGACGAAGACCTATTAAACTTTCAGCCGTGTACTTGACACGAACTCGAGGTGTGCTGTTCTCAGTACCCAGAAATACGAAGTTGCCCTTTGTGGCACCATCACAAAATGACCATTGAATTTTTTAAAATTACCTTTGTTCAATGTAAAAAATAGTAAGATAAAATAGGTGGCGGCGCTATTTGTGTGTGTGTGGGGGGGGGGGGGGGGGGTAGCGGCTGAATAAATTATTTTATTTGTGCTGTATGTAAATGTAATGTAAGGATGATATACAGCATGTTCATATTTCGTCGCGCTGCTCTGCTCTGCTGCTGGCACCTGGGGCTCTGCCGCGCCGCGCGTCGCGTCGCGATTGTTGTTATAATGACTATACCTAGTTCTTATCACCTATACGATGACGTGATTGCATACTTACCTAAAAGTTTATAATTATCCTACTATATAACCTAGGAAAGAAGTAGGTACCAAGTAGTTAGTAATATAGTTTAGTTTTCGTAGATCCACATTAACTATCGTAATAAAATACTTTTGGTAACATTTCCAAAGAACTCCAAATTGTACAATGCCTTATCGCTTTGAGTGATCTCTGCCAGGCAACCTTTATACACCAGACTTTAAAGTATTCAAGTATTTATTTTGCAACCATAATAAAAAAGTACGGCGAGCGAAGCGAGCCGCAATTTTTTTATATGTCTGTGCGTGTGAGTTTTCGGTATCACCCCTTACGATTCGGATTTCAAGTAAGTAGTCAGGGGTGCCGAGATGGCACCCCTTGGAGCGCAGTAACCGGGGCGGACCGCCCCTCCGCCCCCCCCCCTTACGCCGCTAGTGTTGACATGTAAGAAAATTTTCTTTTAAATAAAGACATGAGTCCCGAGTGCCAACCAAGTTTGGAAGCGTGACGTGAGCGTGGCGCCTCCTTTTTCCATACAATTTGGAACAGCGCCTCTATCGTGCGCAAGTGGAACTGACTCACGATCGCTTTACGTTACTAACGTAGTGGAGATGTAAAAATCTCTAGGAAAATAACGAATGACGAAGTTTTTGATATGAATTGCGACTCCGAACGGTGCTTACTTTACTAACGTAAACTATTTATCATTCATCTAATACTTGGGATTCAGTTCAGAGCCCCAAGTATGAGATGGCGTGATCGTGACGACGTCGCGTCGTCGTCGCGATCACGTCTCGCCTGTTGGTAGTTTGGCAGCTATCGTAGACGCATCGTCGCCGTATCGAGTCTGGATGTAAAAATGGTTCTTGTCTGGAATGCAATATAATTATATACTTGTTAGGCACTTGAGGCTCAGGACTGAATAGAGAAGTAAAGCACCAGATAGTTAGGTTATGTACCTTTCATTATCGAGAAACACAGTCCGCCAAGAGCGTGCCGGTCACGCTGGGATTTGTTATCTTAATAATTATCAACGCATAAAATTAATTCATTTATGTAATAGACTTCGTCAATCCGCGATCGAGTGGTCTGCCAACCAACGGACCATTATATTATGTAGCGCAATAGTACACATTTAATGTCTCGTTATTGGGTTGAAAATATAGCAGTAGTACCTAAATATATTTAATAAGGGATGTACTTACTTAAGCGGGTTAACAATGAACCTTATTTGTGTTTGAAGAACACCATACACCACCTATGTACCTTATTTACATGTATTTAATGCAATAAATTTTACTTTACTTTACCAACGTTTCGGTAATGGATTCGTCAAACTGTGAGACAGAAAAATAGCAATAATATCATCGATCAAAAATGTCCGGCTTTGCCGGCCCCCCTTAGATTCACAATGCGCACGCCACAACCTTCAGTAGCAAAAGACAGACATTTTGACATGTTAGGGAAGCTTTTCAACTAGTGTCATTTTAGCGTTCAGACAAAAAGCATGGGTACAAAAAATGCAAGAATCACTCGTCCAAAGTGCTGAAAAAGGATGGAATTTCTTATTTTCAGTAAGTTTATATATATTTTTTACCCGTATATTGAGATGTGAGTCATATACTTGTGAAATCAGCATAAAATATTGTTGTTTGGTTTGCCTATGTTAAAATATTAATTTTGTTCTAAATTGATAAATGGAGAGGCTATTTCTTCTAAATTTTTTTTTCATTTATAGTATGTATTAATATATTTTTCATAAAAATAAGTTTAATATTACTAGTTGATGATTTTTAAAATAATTAGTTGGCCCGCCCTAAAATTTCATTTGCGTAGACTCTCTAATAAAAGAAAGACTAGGTTCTTACCTACCTACCAGAAGTATGAATTTATAAAACGTTTATTTTTTTCCCGTAAAAAAAACTCGTGCAAAGCCGCAGACAGGAACCAGTTCTTTTTAATCTAGAGTGCCTGCCTGAAATTGTATTGTAAGTTTAAATTATTGTATGTCCGAAATGACCCTTTTGTATAAATACCTACTGTTGAGACACCAATTTATAGTTTCATCAATAAATGATTCGTTATCTTTACCTGAATTCTGTTAATTAATCCTTATAGAAAATAAACTGAGTAGGTAGGTATATAATTCTCAGGTAGGTACCTACCTACTTACAAAATAAAATAAAATGAATTCGACTCCACCAATCTCTTGTTCCGTATGGAAAAAACTTGTCAGGCTCTGCGCAAACTGTCTGCGTCAAAACAAAACGAACCCAATTTTGAGTGACATTTTTGTAAGGCTCTAGGTATCTACGGGGGAGGCCGCGAACTCCTTATTTTTGATCGAAGAATAATATACATAATTATTGTATGTGAGCGGGAAGTACTTATAGCCCTCCGTCCACGATTATAAACATCTGAGTAAATTCTCTAAACAATAACAAATTCGGTTACACCTTTTTATAAACAAAATAGATTGTCATAAACAGAATCGGGATTAGGACATCTCTATTAGATAGTCAGTCGAACTACCAAAAAGAAACAGTTTGTTGCGAGTAGGCAGCGTGGTTGCGAATGCGGCTGCGCGTCCATGTAGGTGCGCGCGCGTTGCACGACCACACGCCGCGCGCCGCCGCCGCCGCGCCGATACGTAAGTGCAGTACGTACATACCGCGCCCTTGCACTTGAACCCGCCCGCCCGCGCGCCGCGCCGCGCCGCCCCGCGCGCCGCTTCGCGCAGATCTTAATTTATTTATTTATTTATTTATTAAGAAAGGAACGCCAACAGCGTATACATAGAGCATTCTTATAGATAGGTAAGTTATATAAAATAGGTTCTAATATATACGCTAATAACAGGCGGACACAACATTGTTCGAAAATATTAAAAACTAAATAAACTATTTATTAACATAATTATATACTATACTATTATTTTATAATGAGATCAAATCAGTACCTATATAAAACAAAACAAAATAGAGATCATGAAACATGTAGGTCGTTAAGCTTATGAAACATAATTTAAACTAAAAATAATAATAATCAGATCTATGAAATGAGGAGCTCATGCTGGAAATGTTCCAACACTTTAATTTTAAATTTATTGAGGTTATCACTGAATATGTCTATATCAGGAGCTTGTTTGACAATATTGTTATATTGTTTACAAAGCTGAACTACCGGAGCCTGTAGGCCTTTATTAGAATTACAGAAAGGAGTGTTAAAGATACTAGTGATGGGATGCCTTGGGTTCCTGGTTGGCACTGCAAGACTAATGTTAGACAGGATGTCTTTACAATCGACTATACCATTAATAACCTTGTGTAAAAATGTTAGTTGTTGAACCCTACGTCGATTATAGAGGGAGACCATATTGAAGAATTTTAATCTTTGTGGATAAGGAGCTCTGTGAGATATTCTAGATGAAATGAAAGCAAGGTGGCGTGTGAACGATCTTTGAATAGATTCAAGTCTCTGAGAATGGATGGAGTAGAATGGGTTCCAGGAAATGCATGCAAACTCAAGGATACTCCTGACAAGGGCATTGAACAGTGTAATTTTAGTGGTACACTTCTTAAATTCTTTTGAGTTCCGTTTAAGGAAACCTAGCATTTGAGCTGCTTTCGTAACAGTTTTGTCATAGTGGGTAATAAAGCTTAATTGACTGTCCAATGTAACTCCTAGGTCTCTTATCTCTTTAACCTGCGCAATTTCAGTATTATTTAAGTGATAGCTAGAGTTATGGGGGTTTTTTTTTTTACTGAATTTAATATGGAAACATTTTTTCGGATTAAGCAGCATTTTGTTATTTATACACCATGTAGCTATTGAATCTAAGTCGTCCTGAATTAATTGAATATCGTTGATCGAGTTGATGGTATAGTAAATTTTCAAATCATCGGCATACAAAGAATAATTGCAGTGTTTGATGGACTGTATTATGTCATTAATAAAGATAAGAAACAGAATAGGACCGAGGTGAGAGCCTTGTGGAACTCCTGACATTGCATGGTAAACCTGTGACTCATATCCATTGACAGTAACAATCTGAGGTCTATTAAATAAATATGATCGGAACCAATCAAGAAGAACGCCGAAAATTCCCTGACAGCTAAGTTTTTCCAGTAGTATGGAGTGGTTAACCTTGTCAAACGCGCTGCTAAAATCAGTGTATATGGCATCCGTTTCAATACCTTTATCAAGGTTAAGAGCAATATCAGATATATAAGTCACCAAATTGGTATCAATAGAGCGACCATTTCTAAAGCCGTGTTGTGAGTCGGTGATAGACAATTTTGTGTGGCGTGTGATGACAGTTGTAACTAATGCCTCGAAAACTTTAGAAAAACAGGATAGAATAGAAATAGGTCGGTAATTCTGGACTAAAGTTTCGTCACCTTTCTTAAATACGGGTACAATTCTAGCTTTTTTCCACACTTCTGGGAAAATTGATTCTTCTAGCGACTTGTTGATGATGAGAGTGATAGGAAGGGCAAGCTCTTTAGCGCAACGTTTAATAAAAAGTGGGTGTATTTTATCTGGACCAGCTCCCTTAGAAATATCCAGTGATTTTAACTGTTTAAGGACTTCTGTTTCTGAGAAACTTAATTTACCTAGACAATTAGAATTTAATGATACATTTACTGACGATGAAAAGTTGCCACTACTGCCGATTTCGGGAGAATAAACGGAAGAAAAATGAGTTGCAAATAAGTTAGATATGTCAGTTCCAGTTGTAGCAGTAGAAGTTAAGGAGTGCATGACTGAAGGAATAGACGAGTGATTATTTCTCTTTGACTTTATGAAAGACCATAAGAGTTTTGGATTTTTGGCTATGTTTTCTTCAGCTTTAGATAAGTAATCTTTGTAACATTGGTCATGGTAAGTATTACAACGTTGTCTTAAAATCTCATACTCAAGCCGGTCTCGAGGATTTTTATGTTTTTTAAATTTGGTTCTTATTTTATCTTTCTCTGCAAAAAGTTTAATGAGCTTATGATTAAACCAAGCAGGATAGTTAGAAAATTTAGCCTTACGTTTAGGAATATGTTTATCAATTATCTTAAATAAAGTTTGATAGAAAGATGATACCATGTCATTAACATTAGAAATGCTACTAAGTGTTAAACCAGATATCCAGTCAGTCTCTTTTAGTTCTAATATTATTTTATCATAATTACATTTAAAGTAATTGTAGTCGTCACGCGTTTTTTGTTTAAGGTTTGGTTTTAAGTTTAAATTACATTTTATGATTAAGGCGGGATGCAATGGATCAAGCTTGCTGAGGGGACATACAGAACTTATAATTAAGTCAATATTTGACATGACTAAATCAAGTGTTTTCCCTTCGGAATTTTTCAAATAATTAAATTGTCTTATACTATTAACTGACATGAAATCAATAAGAGAATAACCTAACTGGCAGTTGTAATTACTAGGTGATAGGAAATTATTTCCATCTGACTTGGACCACTCTATAAAGCTATGGTTAAAATCCCCAGCAATTATGACACTATCCACATGATCCAAAACATCACAAATATTTTCTAATAGTTTAGATTGAGACTCTAATTTAACCGGTGGGGGGAGGTAGGCTGCACACAATGCTAATTTTTTGGTATAATTATTTTTTGTAAATTCTAGAGTTACCCAAATATCTTCCAAGCAAGTTTCCCAGTTCAGAACACGGCATGATTTAATATTGTTAGATACAGCTATCAGCACACCACCTCCATCTTTCTTAGTGTTCTTGGATATTATTCTGTCTTTTCTATAGACTGTGTAACGGGAGTCAAACAACTCACTAGAAAAGATATTTGAGTTTAGCCATGTTTCAGTGATAACAACAACATCATAATTATTATTAATAACATTAGAATAAAATGAGTTTGTTTTTGTCCTTAGACCCCGAGTATTTTGATAGAATATTTCAATACCATCCATAGTGATTGGACATGGAAGATTAATTGTAAGAATTTAAATAAGTTACTTAAGCTGGTTTAGACATTCCAAGTTGCGCACATAGAAAGGTTGGCTGGTTTCATCTTTCCTCATGAAGATTTTCCCACTGCGCACCCATACAAACTTGTAGCCCGACTCCTTTGCCTTCCTGCGGGCCGCTGCATGCAGTGACTTGTTGGATGGAGTTAGATGCTCAGCTACAAAGACAGGTACGCGAGGTCCACTGAGGTGAAGATGTTCCGAGCTCAGCTTGTCCTTAGAGTTTGATTTATTGAATTGGGAGACAGCTGCTAGGAAAGTGTCACGGATCCTTGGGCTCCTCAGTTTTACAATCACTGACCTTGGGACTTTGCTATCTTTGTTAATTTTTGCCACTCTAGTTACATGAAGAACATCTTGGTCTGATAAGTCACATTTGACTGTTTTAGCAATTTGTAGTACAGTCTTGCAAAGGTCTTCAGAGCGGTGTTCTGGTAGCCCATTAACTTCAACATTGCTCTCCCTCATGTGCTGCTCCACAAGAGTCAGTCTATTAGACAAGTCCTGGACCGATGATTCCAATGAGGCATTCTTGATTTCAAGCGAAGCAATGATGTTGTTCTTTTCATTCACTGTAGTCTTTAGTTCCTCGAATTGATGGTTAATAAATGATAGGGCATCTTGGAAGGCATTGAATTTTTCATCAATTTGTTTTAGATGAGCAGACATAGAGGTATTCTGTGTCTTCAAAGGTGAGAGTTCTTGCTTCAGCATTTGCAGAAACCTTCCTTCAGTGAGATGTGCATCACTTTTTTCATCAGGTGTTGTAATCTCATATGTGTCATTAGAGCTCTCAGTTGCAGCCAGGTTTTTGGTCTGTAAAGTAGGTTTCGGTACCTTTGTATATCCAAAGACTGGTGAGACCACATCTTTCAGAGAAGCTTCATTACCAGTAGATTGTTTAGGTGTTGTAGGCTTGCTGGCTTTCTGCTTTTTTTCTGGGCACCCGTCCGGGCATTTCCAAGTGTTTTTGCGTTCCATATTTGTATTGTAGAATCGCGCGGCAGAGATGTTTGCACACTGGAGGTCGTAGACGCAGGAACATAGGGTGCACTTGATTAATTCCTTAGTTTTTATGCTTTTATTGCACTTGCTGCAGACAGCAGGAGTGGGTCTCGGCGTCATTGTTTGATGGGAAAAACAGAATTTTCTATGGCACTGCTTTTCATCGAAGTGAGGTTATGAAGATCCAATGATAGGGTATTTATTTTAAATAGAAAACAGATAATATTTGCGTAGAACGTCCTTAGGGGTAAATAAACTAGGTGTGCACGTTATTTTGGTCATTAACTTAACAAAATAACAATAAAATCGAAAAAACTTGAGGTGACGCTATCGCGCCAGAGTTGCCATATAATTACTTAATGTACGCCTTGGGACAAATCTTGGTACGATCTGTAGATATTAGTTCCGGGTGTTCTGGTCGTTTTATAATAAAAAATAGTTATCTATGTAATGTATTGTATTATGTATATCAGTTATTTAGTACCCATAACACAAGCTCCGCTTAACTTGGGGCTAGATAATGCTGTGTGAATTGTCCAGCATTATTTATTTTATTATTTAAAGTATCAAATCTTCCCCGCTTCACGCCCACATTTATAATATTTTACCATGTGAAACGGAAATGCATTGTAGGTACAGCTAATAATGATTGTCACAAACGACCCGCAAGCAACCATGTACTCGCGTCTCGGCATGACATGTGAAATCGCTCCGTATTCCAAGGACAACCGCGCGCTATCATCTCGCTCCTATACTATTATACATACCTCAGAGCCATTATATTATTTATATATTCAAACTTGACTTGCAGAATTACATTACATTCTTTATACGTCAAACATTATTATAAAACATGTAGTAGATACGTCACATCACATGTGATATTCAGTCGCAGATTGACGCGTCGTCGGCGGTGGCGGCCGCGCGGCGTTGTTGCTGCTTATACGTTAGTCCGTTTCTCACCACAATCAAACGTAACTTGATATTGAAAGAATGAACTAAAACGCCTCATGCCCTTCGCTTTTAGCTAATTTTGATTTGAAAAATTACATAATGACGACCTGAATCTCGTCAGCAATGTTAATAATAATAAATAATGCTGCATTTTGACCTTAATTATTAAAATTGTTTTTTATTTGTTGTTGTAGTGCCAATAGTAATGCACTCTCAGTAAAATTAATGCAACGGTCTACCTTCTAAGGTTCAAGGAGGGTTCACGAGTCAGCGCAGCGTTGACAATGTGTACGTTCCCTCGCAGCGCTGAAACTACATGTCCGGTGTCAACCAATCAGATATCGATTGATTCGCCTCAATGCCAACTCTTTGGCGTTTTGCTTTAAAAGTATTATTTATCTATCTATTGTCCCGGTGGTTACAGGCTATAATATAGCTTGTAACCACCGGGACAATAGATATCGTCATATTATGACGTCAGACGATATTGGGGTCTAACGAGATAGCGGGGTCTTAGTAAGGGTCTGAAAGTTCAATATTAGCTAATAATTTTATTATGGTCGTGTGGGGTGTCGTTGCAAACGCACAACTGTGATCGTTCTTTTGAAATCTGTTTCTCAAAGTTTAATTAGATTTAATATTCAAAAGCAATAAGAAAATATAAAAAAATACTTACCGAATTAAAAACTAAAACCCGCCTACATAAGTCTTAAAGAAACGTTCACCCATGTCCATATCATTCTATTTGGATACTTAGGTAGTCGGTAGTCGGAGGCGCCCACCCCTCATACCTAGGATATAAGTAGGAACGAACTTGAGCTACCTGTAGATTGTTAGCACAGTCTTTCGTTTGAACAGTCTGCAGTTAGCTCAGTTGTTTCAATTGTAAATACTAGTTGATACTAGTTTTAATATAATTATAGTAGATTATACACTAAGGGGATAAAGCACTGTTTTATGTCACGGGAGCGAATTGAATCCCGAACGTAACGAAGGACTCATAATTTAACTCCTGAGCGTAGCGAGGGAGTTATAAGTTAATTCCTGAGCGAAGCGAGGGAATTAAGACTGAGTCCTGAGTGCAGTGAGGGGTTCAACCGCCCAAGACTAAAACAGTCTTATCCCCGAGGTGTATACTCTACTTTTCACACCTTATGCGAGACAAAAAAACAGGCTCAGTAGATAAACTTCATTTATTTTGTCAAATCAAGTAGGCCATGGCCTAGGACAAATTGTGTTTAGCAAAATTAAACTTTATGCATATAGTAATAAGAATTATGAAAAGTGAAATCATATTATTAACCAGCGGGTTATAATGAAATTCAGTACAACATTATAACCCGGCTAATACCAAGGGATTTAATGTCTTGCTTTCGGTAGGGTTTACATGACCTATAATTCGGCATTGTCGAGCATGTGGTTTGAAAAGTATATTATTTCATTGTAATTTTCTTTGTTAATAAAGGCTTAGTTTTTACCTATATTTTTTTATTCTATACATTTTATTTTTATTATTTGTTGTTATAGCGGCAAATAAAACAAAAAACACACTATCAAACTTTGAACAGTCGACCTTTTATGGTTCATACAGCCCGACGGGCAGACTAACATACAGTGGGGTCCTGTTTTCACCCTCCGGGTACGGAACCCTAAACCACCGAATTTTTTGCGTAATAAGTACAAGTTCCACGCGTGTGAAGTCGCAGGCAACAGCTGTGCTGTCCTTTCCAAATGCCGCTAGTACAAACTTTATATATGTTTTTATCTATGTACCAATGGTTTTTGACTGGTCGTGATGTTGTGTTCCTCGAGAGATGTGATGTGTTTATCCCTATGATTGTTTGTGTGTGTAGAAGCAACTCGGGCGCGAGCGCGGCGTACGAGCTGACGGCGGCGGCGGCGTCAGCGGCGGCGCCGTCGGTGGCGCCGCCGGTGGCGGTCGCCGAGGTCGGCACTGCCTCGCACTATCCCCTCGACCCGCGCAAGAGGAACGCCCCTAACTAGTGAGTAAAGGACTTCATTAAATACTCTTCGACACATTATTCAACTCATAGCGTGTTGATTAATAAGTATTCGTATTTATACACAGGTATTTATCGCGTTTGTTTGCCAATTTTTCGCGACGTTTCAACAGGTTTACACTCTATCGTGGAGTTAGTATCTCTAAAAAAGCAGCTGGTCTAATTAGCAAGTGGTCTAAAGAGCAGCTGCTCTAATTAGCAAGTTGTCTAAAAAGTAGCTGGTCTATAATTAGCAAGTGGTTTAAAGCACAGATGATCTAATTAGCAAGCGGTCGAAAATGAACAAGGACAACTGGTCAGAGGTAAGTATAAAGGCGTACTTATCCCTATCAATCCTAAGAGATCTCTTCCAGACAGACCTTTGAGCAATTGAGTGGAAAAAAAACACATGGTAAAATGACCTCAGTAGAAAATAGTAAGGAAGTTTTAAGAATTAGGTATGGTACCTAATTCTTAACTATTGGACTAAGCCTACTAATAAACTAAATATCGGCCAAGTGCGAGTCCGACTCGCGCACGAAGGGTTCCGTACCATTTTATCTATACAAACGGCAAAAAAAATAAATCGTTTGTTGTATGGGCCCTTAAATATTTGTTTAATTTTCATTAAACTATTTATTTTTAAAGTGGATTTAATAACTAAATATTCTGTAAGTGTAAGTAATGAAAACCTTAAACTCAAGACGAGTTTAAGGTTTTCATTACTTCCGACATCCAACTGTTAAGTGAAAAATAGTATGAAGGGTTTGGGTACCCTTGAGTGTATTCTTTTTCTTTACAGACCTTCATATTGCCGTGCCTACATATCCATTTGGGTTCATTTACGTTTTGAACTTTCAATAAAATAACATATTATATCTGTTCTTCTAAAATCAGTTTTACTGGGGCGTAATTCTTACAGACTTCTTTTTAGATGAATTAATTGTCGAGTCCACTTCATTTCTAATGTTGTTTTTTTCGCCACGAATGAGGGGTTGCGTTTTTCTGAACATAGTTTCCCCGTGGGCCCAACTTAATAGAAACAATACATTCGGCACGGTTTGTACAACGCCAAAGAGTACCTAGTGCTGTAATATCTATAGCCCTCATGTAAAACAGATGAACCTCCTCTCTGACTCTATAAATACCAGTTTCAACAATGTCGACTACCAACATTGTTCCCCACTACTTGGTCCAGGATCCAAATTTAGATTATATTTAATACTTATATACATACATACCTATAACCATTTCACATAAGAATCTAACGTAGTTATTGTATACTCTTTGCATAACAATTTAAATTATTCAACGCGAAAACAGGAAAACATCACATAATAGAATGAAGTTGTCATTAATCAAACACGGTATCTATATATAATCTAAAGTGGCCAGTATGTTTCCGATGTAAAGGAGTTTGAATAAATATAATCTCCAGTTGCAGGCCAATCGGCAATCGGTCGTCTAGTCTACACAAATACAGCTACATAGTTTAGATCAAACGGATTTTTAGGGCGATAAGTAGTTTACCTTGTTCATTTTAGACCGTTTGCTAATTAAACCATCTGTGCTTTAGACCACTTGCTAATTAGATCAGCTACTTTATAGATCACTTGCAATTTGACCAGCTGCTTTTTAGACCACTTGGCTAATTAAACCAGCTGCAGCTAGAGCACTTGGCTAATTAGACCAGCTGCTTTTTAGACCACGTGGCTAATTAAACCAGCTGCAGCTAGAGCACTTGGCTAATTAGACCAGCTGCTTTTTAGACCACGTGGCTAATTAAACCAGCTGCAGCTAGAGCACTTGGCTAATTAGACCAGCTGCTTTTTTAAATGAAATGATACTAATCCGATGAGACGCCGCATTGAGAAACCGGTTCACAACGACTACACTATTACTAAATTCCACGAGGCGAGGGAGAGTTTGAAACCGTCTTCACGATTCAAATGAGGATATTTCTTTATTTCAATCGCTTCCCAAACCATTCCCTTGTAGTAATGAAAATGTCGGGAAAAAATTAAAAAACGCGAATATTTATTTATAATAATGAGTTCAGATCGCGTTAGTTTAAAAAGCTTCACAGCAATCATTCGATAGGCTTTTTTTCATATCTTCATTGGTTTTAGGAGGCTGCGATCTACGGAGTTGATCAGCAGAGATCCACACCACCTCGGTGAAGACAGTCGGTATCATTACCGCGACGCCACATCGCACACATTTGGCTAGTTACAGTTACTACTTATAAATACTAAACACTGGTCGCACTGGTTGCACTTGGCTCCACCTACCCCCAGTGATAGATAGCACACGGTCTGCTGATCACCATGTATAATATAATATGTATGTGTGAGGCCGGACCTCCGGCGCAGGCGAGTGTAGGTCGTGTACTTGCTATGCTAGATCTAACAATCAATTGTTTGAATGAGCGCATCCTGACTTGCGCACTCACTCAGTCAGATGGTCGTTCAACCCAACCCCCGTGCCCGTACCTACGAGGGTACCGTACGTGTGTCTGTCTACAAATGTGTACTCTAGTTGAGGCGTCCCACCTCAAACTCTAAATGAGTACTGAAACTCAAGCGTACCGCTCTCTGGTTGATGCTGCCACTGTTGACAAATTTGCAGCTACACACCAACTTGCACAAACAACTTTAAATTCATTACGCGGACAAAACTTCGTCTTCTACGCATGTGCCTCGAAACGATACCTTTTATCTTCGTGGATTTAAAGACCATCAAAGACGATGGCAAGCTGAAGACATGGCGCTCATTAGGGGAGGCCTATGTCCAGCTGTGAACTGATATAGGCTGATGATGATGATGAAGACGATTGCTACCAACAGTAATAAAAGTGCAAAACAAATAATGGACGCAGCTTTGACTATCTCTGCTGCTGTTTTTCCCGTCAATTACAACCTGGGTCTCTTCTAGACAAGAGTGAATCTTCTAGACCTTCGTGATACATCGTCGGCCACATCTTCACTTTCCATCAGGTGAGATTGTGGTCAAACGAAGGTCCATTATATTATATAGGTCCATATTCTTGGCACCTACTTTTGTTAAATGTGCATATTTCGGTAATAGAGTTTTATCGACGAATTTTCTACATTGTCAGTACTGCGTTATAGTTAGCATGCCACCGACATGCAAGGCCCATTGACGGTAGTATGGAGACGTGATCGTGACGTCTCATACTTGTATGTGATGTGCGTAGTTCCTTGTCCGCACGATAGAGGCGCTCTACCATATCCTATGGAAAACTAAGACGTCGCGATACTATCGTAAATTGAGTCACCCTGCTCATCGCAGTTTTGTATTACGAATAATTGTACCGATGACGCACACGAGCTTGTGACGATAAGCCTGGCAGTGAATGTGTTACAGGTTACAGTTGCTGGGCGCACAGTGCAGCCGACCACTGGTATCGTACAGACCGAAACTGCGAGAAATGAGCATCTGGGATGATTCTCGACTCCGTCCCTATAACCGCAAGGTTGGCAGGACCATGGGAAGGGATTGGCCCCTGGCGTGTAACTGTAGGTAGGAGGTTCTGTTGCAATAAGGAGTTGTCTTATTTCCAGTGGAGAGTACGAGAGGGCCGACCCGCAGTGCTCGGGCTCGGAGCGGTCGCTGGCCACCGTTGCTTCGATCTGCGACTCCGCCTCCGCCAGCACCGTCGCCAGCTCCACCAGGAAACGCAAGTCTTCATCGTTGTGAGTATCGTCAACTGCCGGATACACACACACACACATAAGTATCTACATTATGTAACATCACACCCGGGAGCGCCGAGCGCGCTTCGTCCTGTCAGGTGTAGATGACGTGACACGTCACGGGCAATGCTGCGTCCTAGCGCGTTACCGTGGTCGCTGCGATGCCACTAACTTTGGGACTCTGTTATCCAGCAGGAGGTAAAATCCGATTGCGGTTTTTCAAACGGCGAACCATACAGACTAAACCTCACTATATAGGGTGTTTCCTAACTAGTGCACAATACTGAAGGAAGTTACGCTGACACAGATTAATATTCAGTGAGTTTTTCACTGAATATTAATTTTAATTTATTTATGAATAACCTATGGGTTCCTGTAATACCTGAAATAAATGATTTTATTATTATTATTATTTTATTATTAATCTGTGCCGCAAACGATCTTTTTTTGCAAATGTTTAATTTTATTTACAAATATTACCTTATTATGGCTGTACGGTCATTGCCTGTGACTGATTGTTGTCGCCTTCTAGTGGCGTGCGTGAAGAAAAGGATCGCTTCAAAGAGGCCACGAAGTTAGGGATGGCTTAATAAAAAAAAAGATAAGTAACAAATTAACAAAATCTGCAAATTCGTTTTCGCCTTGCGTTGTGCACTGAATATTAATGAATATTGTGTACTAATTTGGAAACACCCTGTATTTACTAACAAACCTAGAAGGTCCATAAATAAACTCTTATAATTTACTCTCTCTGGAGAATTTTATAACAGCCAATGTCTAAAAATACATGGCACACTAATATTATTACAAGTACCACATACTCAATCCACGCTGCGATCGAAGACCTCCAAAATGACCCTCCTTTTGGGAACTCGAGCCGGCCAAAGAGACTACAGAGAGCCTCACGCGCACAAACATCTTTCATTTTCATTTATTAAGACTAGAGTGGAACATCTGCGCGAGTCCGAGTCAACAAGTAGGAAATGTGGATTGGGAAATAAATGTACCTACTCCTTAAGGCGAATAGTAAGGCAAATGACCTTGGGCATGTCCGCGCGCCTGTATGCAGCAATGAGTGCTTGTTTTCGATTCAGCATACCATGTAGTGCCCTAATCAACCAAATAATACGATCCTCTGCGGTTAGGGGACGAGTAACTGGTGAGGTTTGTATCACAGATTTTGTAGGCAAAAATACGTTTTTACGTTTAATATCGTTATTTTGACTGCTTTTCGACGATAATGGACCGCCAAAAAATAGGTATGAACTATGTGAATCACTATACTGAATTTAGTACTGATCGAATTTGAGACACCGATAAAAAGTGAGTTCGAAGCAACTAAACACACACTATAACAACTAAACTATAAAAAATAAATAAATAAACTAAACTATAATTAATGGCAAACATTTGGGACCGCCAAGCACTTCTTCAAGATATGTGTTACAGGATATATAAATTTCAAACTCCACAATCAATATTTTTGTCAGAAAACGGGTTCAAAAACACCTAATTTTTGTGTTTATGCCTTCATATTCGCCTTAAGTTGAATACACCTGAGGCCCTACTAGTTGCTGGAAGGGTTAGGGCGCGCGACAATGTCACTAATTGCTCTGTTGCCAGGCGACCGCTCCCCGAATAGAGGTCTCTGCCGACCCTTTGGCAAAGTTCTGTTCATTTGTAAGGTCTCTGCCGCGTCCGGGATCAACCAAAGCGGTGTTTAATGTAATCAAACGATTAATTGTCGAACACGGTCATATACGAGGTTGGACGCCATGGGTGGCTCCCCCTCGCTACACTTGCGGAGATCAAAACAAGATGAAAAAAGAGTTTAATGAAAGAGAAAACGCAATTCTTAAGGCCTCTCTAAACGAGTTGAACTCAACTAAGAAAAGGGATTTGCTACTCAATTTCCAAAAACTTATGTTCGTTCTTGTAACTTATAGCTAAGCGAGACGAGTGCGCAGCAAGATCGCTGCGAGTTCACGATAAGGCCCTTACTCCACGTTGAACTTATGTTCGTTCTTGTAACTTATAGCTAAGCGAGACGAGTGCGCAGCAAGATCGCTGCGAGTTCACGATAAGGCCCTTACTCCACGTTGAACTTATGTTCGTTCTTGTAACTTATAGCTAAGCGAGACGAGTGCGCAGCAAGATCGCTGCGAGTTCACGATAAGGCCCTTACTCCACGTTGAACTTATGTTCGTTCTTGTAACTTATAGCTAAGCGAGACGAGTGCGCAGCAAGATCGCTGCGAGTTCACGATAAGGCCCTTACTCCACGTTGAACTTATGTTCGTTCTTGTAACTTATAGCTAAGCGAGACGAGTGCGCAGCAAGATCGCTGCGAGTTCACGATAAGGCCCTTACTCCACGTTGAAAAAGACAATGCATTAGCATTCTATTATTATTATTCTTCTCTGCCTTTTGGTTAAACGAATGCTGTCATTTATTTCGGTAAATGATATTTACTGTCATTTATTTCGGTAAATGATATTTACCGAAATAAATGACAGCATTCCGAACACTTGTGGACTCTATTAATAGAGAAGTAATAGAGACCACATTTATGACTTGTCAGATAACTAAATGTTCCTAGTGATATGATGTATAAATAATCTGATCTTACTTATAATTAATTTTCATTGGACATTTTGCAGTGCCTTACAGGGTGCACACTAATGACCTTAGGTAGTTAATATTAGGACCTACATGTACCATACTTACGTATAGGTACGTATATGTCAAATAAATGTAAATGTAATTTTTCTGTATTGAAAAATTAAAATCGAATTCAAATTCCTTACTCTTTACTTTACACTGTTTAAAATGAGTTGTTTGTGAGTTGGTTCGCTAGTGTAGGTTCTAGTGGAGTGGTGAGTCAGAGCGGGTCCTTGTTCCAGCGGCACGGGCAGCTCCTACGACGAGGACGGCGACGCCTCGCGCTCCTCTCGCTCCTCGCGCAACTCCGCCGCGCCCGCAGACAAGAAGTAACCACACACACACTCTCACTGCTCTACCAACCAATCAATCACTATATCATATTTCTTTTCACATTATTAGATACCCCTATCACACTTACGTTCATTAAATTTAAATGTTTGTTAATAGTTTTCGTCAAAACTACGGAATGGATGAGACTGTACTATACGCAACATGTAGCTCTACTCAACACCTTTAATGATACATCTTGACCGATCCACACTTACCACAGGAACCAGTCATAAGGAGAAAGTTTGTTCGTTTGTATGTATGTGTGTTGTTTCTAACGCTGAGGTTGAACTGATTTGGATGTAATTTGGCAACAAGACCTTATATCCTGGAATAACTACCATTTCCTTATCGACTATTCTCCGAAGCCAGCAATCCTTTAAGACTAAACATGCCTACTGGTTCCTTTATTTGAGAGTTTATCTGTGAATGTAAGGTTGTGGTAGGTTATTATTGGTATGTTGGTATAAGTTATAATATTGATGGTTATTGAATGTATACAGACAGAACCACAGTGAGATCGAGAAGCGTCGCCGCGACAAGATGAACACGTACATCAGCGAGCTGAGCGGCATGATCCCCATGTGCGGTGCGCTGGGGCGCAAACTGGACAAGCTGACCGTGCTGCGCATGGCCGTGGCGCATCTGCGCGGCGTGCGCGGTGCGCTCTCCGCCACCGAGCTGGCGCAGGGCCCGCGGCCTGCGCTGCTGCCCCAGCGGGACCTGAACGCGCTGCTGCTGTACGTCGCGCACAACATCAACGCCTTCCTCTTCGTCGTCGGCTGCGATGGTGGGCGACTACTCTACGCCTCGCACACAGTCCACTCCGCGCTGCGCTACCACCATGTGGGTACCTACCCTACATACTCTAACACGCTGCTGACATCATATGCAGCACACAGCGTGGAACAAACGCACGGTACCCTGGAGGGCAAGTACCTACCCTACCCGCGGAACGTTCAACATACCTCATCTTACTCAAACGAAACATTACTCTTCGCTCGCTTAGGGAATACCATTTGTATTACTCTTCACTCTAATAGGACTACATACAAATCTTTGTATGAACATGAACTTCGTATAGTATTCATCAACGAAATAAGATTAAAAAAGATTTACGTGACCGTAACATATTATAGGTAATATTATACATCAACGAAATACGAATAAAAAATATTTATTTACTTACATAACAGTAAAATATAGACCAATCACACCACCACATTATTATTATAAATGTAAAAGTTTACACATTTATAATAATAATGTGGTGGTGTGATTGGTCTATATTTTACTGTACTATATGTATGTTTATATGTTTACCTATTTACGCCAAAGCTACATAACGGATTGAGCTGAAATTTTGCTCAGATGTAGTTCTAGACTTGTTTTAACATAATAGGCAGATAAAAGGTTACTTTTTATGCTGAAAAAAAAACGCATAAAGCCGTGGGCAGAATTCTAGTAATCAATCCCGAAATAAGTAGGTAATCAAAAGTTATATATTCCTAGTATTCTGTGTAAGTTTCAAGCAAATTAGGCCACTGGTTAAAAGTTATAGAAAAACCTCAACCAAGGTCTACAAAAAAGCTGAGGTTCGCACCTAAGTGATGGCCCTTGTGCGTGTTGCCCCAACCTAACTATACCGGTGTGGCGCCTGCCGCGCCAGCCAAACGTCCGGTAACGCTGTCATGGCCATCTGCGGCCAACATCAGTTTAGTCCATTCGAAAAAAAAGGAATACCGGATAAGGTTAGAATTTTTCAAGGTGCTGTGAAAGCAGTTTTATTTATTTTTAAAAATTAAGAAAAGTTTTTTCTCCATTATATTTGATATCTCGAACAAAAGTATTCATTCCCTTTTCTTCAGTTCCCTTTCATTCAGTATAATTATCAGAGTCACCATTTTGCCGAGTGCGTCAGTGCGTCACTCTACGTATGAGCCGGTCAGAACACCTGGGATATTCTCTCCAAATAGACATGTGTGATTACAGACGGAGCTGGTGGGGCAGAGCCTGTTCGACATCCTGCACCCCAAGGACGTGGCCAAGGTCAAGGAGCAGCTCTCCTCCTTGGACCTCAGCCCACGCGAGCGGCTGATCGACGCCAAGAGTGAGTCACTCCTCTGCTCTGCTATACTCTAGTCATGTCCTCCAGTAGTCGTCTAGTGCTCATCAAACACACAAAAACACAATCATTTGAGAATTAGTCAATCGGTCTGTTTGGTTAAGCAATATAAGTGTAGTGTACTTGCGTCAAGTGAAGAGACTAAGGTCCAAAGTGTCGAACACTGCCGCAAGGTAGCTTCTAAGTGTAGTGTACTTGCGTCAAGTGAAGAGACTAAGGTCCAAAGTGTCGAACACTGCCGCAAGGTAGCTTCTAAGTGTAGTGTACTTGCGTCAAGTGAAGAGACTAAGGTCCAAAGTGTCGAACACTGCCGCAAGGTAGCTTCTCACTCGATCTTTTATACATTTCGGAGAATTCTCACAGGAACTACATGACCTGATTCCACCATCACCCATCCACTTCAGGACAAGCAGACGCATTACCATAGCTAGGTACTTGGTCGGTATATTCATATACCGTCTACTCGTACTAAACGGTTGTTTTCCGGTCAATTACAACCTGGGTCTCCTCAAGACGAGAGTGAATAGGTATCTTCTAGACCTTCGTGATACATGGTCGGCCACATCTTCCCTTTCCATCGGGTGAGATTGTGCTCAAACGGAGGTCTACTGACATTTAAAAAAAAAAAGGCTAGTAGATGAGCATGCTTGAGACTGACCTTACCGTAACGCCTGCGTACTCAACTCAAACTGGGAGACACAGAGAGACGCATTTACCTCGTAGTTTATGTGTTAGCCGCTGTGGGCTGATAACAATTTCAAATTGAGACCACAACACCTACTTTGTATTCACCTAAGAACTGTAAAAACAGTATTCATGATGTGCAAAAAAGCGACAATACGTGTTTCATTCGGTCCGCTCAGAAGCATTAGGCCATTCGTCCAGTGTCTGTGAATGGCGGAGTTCGTTACAAACTGTCAGAGACTCAAATAGGAAACGTCCATAAAATTCAGATGGTTTGGTCTTTTTGATGAGTTGTGTAGTTGCCTTGTTATCTAATCTGCTAATAATAATAATCCTGTACTTACATGTACCAGAGAATATTATATTATTACTAACGCGTGTACCTAGATTAACACCTTTTTATTTTAACGATTTTCATTTTCTTTGTTGATGGACAAAATATAAAACAATCAAAATATTATAAACATTATTAATAACTGTGGTTCTGACATATATTTTGACTTTCAACAAGATTGAGTTAGGAAACATAAACAGTGTATTGTACAGTGGTTGTTTAACAGGTGGTAGTATTCTGTAGTTTGGCGACAAAAAAACATGTGTTAATTGTTTTCTCTTTCTTCCTTTCGATGAAGATTGGAGCTTGCATGCAAGAATTCAAACCTTTTGTTACACACTCTACGTACCACCTGTTTCTCGCTTCGAATATGTCCATCTAATAGTATATGTATCATCTCATTGCGAAATGTCCCGCTTTTGCTAAGCTTCATGTCAACTACGATAACATGGCCGCATCTACAAAGAAACAGTTGAAAGAATAGCGTGTCTGTGTGAGAAGGAGCGGCTCATGTGATCGTAGGCTTGGAGCCGGTTACTATCTGACGCTTTTTCAGGTATCCTCGGCATCACCACCTCACCTCATTACACACCCCTCGCCCGCGCCTCATTATCTCGATACTAGCTACTCGCTTGTGCCAGCGCTAGCGCCAGCGCCAGCGCCAGCGCCTGCGGCTAGGCTAGGTCGCAGGTCGACCCTCCTCTCACATATCACGGACCCTCCTCCCTCATCTCACGTGAGTACATCGCTTGCTCGGCAAAACCCGCTTTTCGATTACGCTCAAATCTCCCATTGCATGGACATTGCCGAAAATAAACGATTTCAGTTACCAAAACTCGACGAGACGACCGAATTTTTAACGTCAACTTCGCAAGATATAACTTACGTCTATTGTCATATTACTCACACTTGACCTTGTTTTGTCGATTTAACAATTCTGGTTTAAAGTTACAAACAGTATAGAAACCTTGTTGAGCAAAACAAGGTCAATAAGCTACTTGACTACTACTGGGAACTAATTTTTACGTAGTGTCTGATAAAAATAATGCAAAGTGTAATTAATATTTCTTCAAGCTTAGTCGTATTAGTTATAAAAACTTATTTTAAAGTTTGAATAAAATAATGGCGCGCCAAAACGATAATCTCTGTCATGGCTCCGGTGACATGATTCGATGACGTCACAACTTACACCACGCCCTAACAAGAAGCACGCACTGTAATCTATGATACGTGTGACGTGACCAGCGATGCAAACCAACGCAGAGCGCTTTCGGTCACGTCACGTGATCATACCTATATCAAGAAATGTGTAATTTTAATCCCGGTTTTTTACCTAAAATATATATTATATGGCATATTTTTTAATAAATATCATCAAGGTAATTAGGTTTGTTACGTTGTCACTGACTATGATGAAAACAATTTGCAACTTATTTTTAATGTAGTCAAATAGCTAAATAGCTACCTATTGTGAGTATCATAGGTTCGAGGTTTAACGGTAACTTATGAAGTTACTTATGCGATTGCGAAAAAAGTTTTTATGTATGAGACACTGGCCAGTTATACGAATGGTACGAAACCCTTCGTGCGCGAGTCTGACTCGCACTTGGCCGGTTTTATTCAAAATACTTTTTCATCATAAAGTGAGAGCGAAAATTCATTTTTATCCATTTTCACACGATTTTATTACTTTCGCTCTCATTTAATGATGATTATGCATTTTGAAAAACTAAAAAGATACAAACACATCGCTATTTCTTATGCGATCATGTATGCAAAATTTAATTAAAATCGGAGACGTAGATTGCAAATGAATCGAAAAGTACGTTTGTATGGGAACTTAGAGGTTCAGTCCCACCTAAACTTTGGAGTCCAAGTTCTCCGTGAGGGCATTCAGCCAGGGTTCAGGGAGTAGGTACCTATGGTCATGCTATGTGTGGTGGAGTGCTAACCTCTGTCTCTGCGCAGCCATGCTGCCCTTGAGGTCGGAAGTGGTGTCAGGGGCGCAGCGGCTGTGTTCCGGCGCGCGGCGCTCCTTCTTCTGCCGCATCAAGTACAAGCAGCCGCCGGACCTGTCCGCCGAGGTGAAGCCGCCACTGACGCCGCCGCCACCGCCGGTTGGCAAGAAGATCGACGGAGGGAAGCACAGGAAGCTTGAGAGGAAGTACTGCGTTGTGCAGTGCACTGGTACGTACGCAATCCAATTTCTTTTTGAGAAATAAATGTAATCTAATCAAAAAAAAAAAAAAATATTCAGCTGACTGTTAGTGTACCTAGTATCTCCTCAGGATACCTGAAGTCGTGGACGCCAGTGGAGATAGCGAGCGGCACCGGCGAGGAGGAGGAGCAGGCCTCGCTGTCGTGCCTGGTGGCGGTGTGCCGCGCTCTGGAGGATCCGCCCGCAGTCCCCGTGCCGCCCGCGCAACGTCTCCAGTACGTGTCGCGGCACGCGCTCGACGGCAAGTTCCTGTTCGTGGACCAGAGGTAACATATTTCATAAATAGCAGTAGGTCTCGCTGGCTCGAAGCTAGCAGAGTTTTTTGCGTGTCACGGTCAAATGCGCTCTCGGCTAAACTTTAAAATAATATTTATAATTTGTAAGATCGGCCGGAAATCGCCTGAGATGCAGAAGGTTGTGTGTTCGCTCTGAGTAGTTATTGAGAATTTGCAATGTGTTCCAGAGTCTGGCTGGCGCTGGGCTTCCTACCACAGGAGTTGCTGGGCACGTCCCTGTACGAGTACGTGAGCGGCGAGGAGTTGGGCGTGCTGGCGCGGGCGCACAGGTACGCGCTCATGCGCAAGCAGGCGCTGCACACCGCGCCCTACCACTTCCGCCGCAAGGACGGCTCCACGGCCACCATCCAGACGCACCTCAAGCCCTTCAGGTCTGTACTGTACACACTATCATACGACACACAAGCACATGCGCTGCACACCGCGCCCTATGACGACACCACGGCCTGATATCAATACTGCCAGACAAAGATGAAGTATTAGCTTTGCACCCCAAGATTTTAACAACAATTTGAAACATTGACATATAAGCTGGATCTTTATTGTTCAATATTCTATAACTTTATTTCTTGACTTACAAGTAACTGAAATAAACCAGCCTAGCTGTATCTTCATCGGTAGTATATCTAATTGTTCGAACCGCATAGGCTGCTGAACTAAGTCTGCCTGCGAGAGCATCAATTTGTGGTCTCCATTGAAGAGAGGAATCAATATGTAACCCTAGGAAAACAGTTGGGTCTACAAGATCAACAATCTCATCCTTGACCATTATCTTAGTTGGGAGGTCTCTTACATTTGGTAACATGAATTTTATGCATTTGGTTTTTAAGCATTGAGTAAGAGGTTATTGGCGGTGAACCAATCTAGTATCATCAGCAAATAAGACTATAACACAGAAATCTTTTGCTAAAAAAGGGAGATCATTTACATATACTAAAAACAAAAAGGGGCCTAATATTGATCCATGTAATAATGGTATACCCTGATAGACCGGATAATGCCGATGTGGCCGTCGGTGTATGTGTCTCCTACTCCTGTCTGTCATAAGTCTTAAAATTATTGCGGATATTGGTTTCTCCCTGGATCCTTTAGTTTTCCTGAACCCGAATTGTTCAGTTAAATCCTAGAGGTTTTCGCTGCGTGCATCAAATAAAAAGGTATTTTATAAAATACATAGATTCATAAAATAATAATGATTCGGTGTCCAAGTCATATTGAGCAGTTACATGGTCTCAGACCTATACGACATCTGTCACACTTATACACTTATCTATTCTGTTCCATAAACATTGTATTGATTATATTGTTCAATAATGCAATATTTATTCATTTATTTGTAAATATAGTTGCCATATAACTCGCAGCACCAATAACCGTTGGGGAGTAAACGTTGGCAATATTGGTGACCGCGATGAATCGGACCGACGACATTGTAGCTGTCGCGGGGAGTCGATGGATGGAGGCGAAGGCCTCAGAAGGCCTGTTGGTTCAGCAGTCGAAGCATACGGGCTGATGATCATGATGACACATTATGACAGAAATGGTGGATTACAAGTGGTTACTGAGACGCTGCTTCGAACGGTTGCAGAAACCCGTGGACCAAGGACATGGAGTGCCTGGTGGCCAACAACACCCTCCTGCAGGACAACGAGGAGGCGCCACATCCCTACGAGTCCTTCAAACAGAGTGAGTGAAACAGTGCGCTGTTACTGACTGTGCGGGGGGGGGGGGGGGGGGGGGGGGGGCTGCCGCCATCATATACAGGGTGTCCGGCAGGAAACATTGGATTTTAATATTTTAAAAAGTATTGCGCGGATGATCTACAGTTAGATATTATTCAGCGCGGTTTTGCCGGCAGTGCCACTTCCACTGAACCAACCTAACCTCAACACTAAACCTACAAAACTGAAGTTAATTTTGTGTCATCGTAAATATCCACCCAGATCGCCTAGTCTTGACAAAAGTTTACGTTATTTTTGCTTCGTTATACCTGTAGGGCATTGATCACAGCAGCCGCGCCGGCCCTCATACATTCACAGTCCGTATCAAAGGGAACCCATTTGACATTTTGGATTTCCATTTCAACTACCAGAATAAAATAATAACAACTAATATTTACATTTATCTATTTTCTAAAAATTATATATATATATAATTATATATACTAAGAATTATATTTTATAAAAATCTAAGCCGTCATTACAAGGGTAAGTGCCACGTTAAATGGCAATGCTAATTCGTTGACCGAAATAAAGCCATGTTAATTTCAACTCAACACCTCCACGAGTTCCTGAGAAAACAGGGTTAACAGAGAGAAAGGCTTGAAACTCGGACTAATTTTTAGCTCCGGAGTTGCGTTTCGATGCTTAGGAAGTAATATTCGGGATCATAAAGATATGATACTATAGATAGATGCTTCTCACGCTTCCTTAAGCTTTGCGCCAGATTCTTGCTGAGTTCATGACCTTGGTCATTCAACGATTTAAGCATGAACTTAAGTGCAGTGTCTGCTGTCTTCAAATTTGCATCTCTCTGACAGAGTGATTCTACAGTGATTTTAATGACTCGCAGACTGCCGTGCTCGTTTTTTAGCTCCGTGATTGCTTCCTCGGTCACCGGCAGTACTATGTCAAGTCTCCTTTGGCGATGGCAAACTTCAGGTTCAAAAATCGTCCAATCATGTCATATAAGCTTGACCACCTTGTTGTACAATCTAGAGTTAGATTTATTTCTGTGACCAAAATTCCAAATTCTGTTTTTATGTAGACTTGAACGACGTCAATTTTGAGACACCACTTTCATACCCAACACACATCAAATTCACGCTCTCTCGCGCGCACACACACACACACACACACACACACACACACACACACACACACACACACCGCCCTGCACTACAAACAAATGCTGCATTCATAATCAATTCAAACCTAAATTTATTTAAATAAAGTGTCTCCTACCTTGGTTTTTTACGCACAATTAAGTATTATATATATTTTGTTGTTATTCTGTAATGGTTTTTACATAACGTTGTTGACTGAACTATAACGTTTTGGACCAAGTAGTCTGTAAGTTAATTATTAAGCTTAAGCTTGAATAAATAAATAACGTAGAGCAGAATCAGAATCTGCCTACACGACATCATGTATTGCAGGCAGATTCTGCCTACACGACATCATGTATTGCAGGCAGAATCTGCCTACACGACATCATGTATTGCAGGCAGATTCTGCCTACACGACATCATGTATTGCAGGCAGAATCTGCCTACACGACATCATGTATTGCAGGCAGAATCTGCCTACACGACATCATGTATTGCAGGCAGAATCTGCCTACACGACATCATGTATTGCAGGCAGATTCTGATGTCGACTGCACTTCTGCCTGGTGACAACACTGTTTTTTTTTATAAACCTAACGCAGGCACCACTCTCACACAATGTTGCTTTTATAGTTATGCTTACTATACTAGTTTTAAATATAATAGGCTCAGTGTGTGAAGATAACAATAAATAATTTATTATTATTACGAATATGCAAGGAGCCGCATGCGCGTCGCTCAGAGTGGTCCCGATTAATTCCATGAATGTGTACCTACTCGTACCTATGCCCGCGCCCGAGCCAATCCAGACGGAATAACTTATTAAAAATCCTGCCACCGGACACACTGTATGAATTACTGAATTATCAGTCCACTCGTAAAAGGGACTGTGTAGGTAAATTTATTTACTTTTCACACTTCATGCTCGAAAAGGGTACTTTATATTTCATGTAACTCTAACCACAAGCAAGCAACTAAAGTCTCGTTAGCTGAAAAAGGTGAAGGTATTAACAAAGACATCTCAGTGCGAGTACCTAGTTCTTAATTCATAACTCATTACTCCGTTGGCAATAATGAGCTTTGCTCCCAAGTGAATAATGAAATTGAATTTGGAACATCAAAATACGCGTGAAAATTCTTCAATGTTTAGAAGGTGGAGTAAGAAACGAATGCCGCGACACATGTTACCAAACTTTTATTTTTTCTCGCAGAAAGTGTGAAAAGTAGAGTAATCACCCCGTGCATACAGCTGTCTTCGTCTTGGGCGTGATTAAATCCCTCGCACTCAGGATTCTTGTCATTTCCTCGCTTCGATCGTGAGGTGTTTTAGAATTCAATGACGCCCGTGACGTAAGACAGTGCTTATGCCCTCTTTTCATAATGTACTATTTCTCTCAAAGACTAATGTGATACCCGTATTGCAACGAGCTCTTGGTAAGGTTTTGACTGTATGCTAGCCCGTAAGTGCTGGTGCCGGGAAAATGTTGCAGAACTTTTACACCTAAAGATTGTAATGGTTCAAGAAGCTGGTATTGCACAGGGAGTTGCTACCGGTTCGAGAATGACTATTGTAAAGGCATAGAGAGGTTCTTAAGGTGTTGTGTTGGTGCAGCCGAGGAGTGGCGCGCCTACCTGCTTGGCAGTGGCCTGGGTGCCGGCGGCGGAGGCGAGCAGGCGGCGGCGGGGCAGGCTGGGGGCGCCCTCCCCACCTCCACCAGCGGTAATACTCATCAACACACCTCCCTCTCACGCACACACGCCCTGACTTCACTAGCTAGGGTATCACCGCAGGCACACATGCTCCTCTGGAGCGCAGCGGTCGGAAGGCACAAGTCGACGGACTTGTTCATCGAAACGCGACCGAGCTATTCCATATTTTGTCGGTCTAAAGTAACTAATAAAGCGATATTGGACAAAATCATAAAGAACCCAATTCGCACGATGAAGTACGTCACGCGTATTCTCAAATACCTGAGTTGTAAATGGTTGGGTCCAAGTTAATGACGAACAAGCTGTAAAACTGGTTATCAGTATTATCTATGAAGGACTCAGCAAAGTGGTTAAAAACGAGCTTGTAGAAAAACACGAGATTGTTTGTTGAAAACTGCATGTGTGTATCTCAAACGCATATCTTGCTCGACGCGGCGGCAAGGCTGGGGGTGCTGGGGGTTGGTGCCTGGGGGCTGGCTTGTAACGCAATCTACTAAATGTTTCGCACACTATATTAATCCTCTCACCCGCTCAATCGAGTCAAGGGAACTTGTGATTATAATAAACCTCATAATAATATATTAACATAGATTGTTAGTTGTCATAGGTAGTCTCGAGGTGACAGCGGAATGCATTATGCGCTGTATCGATGGGCGCACGCGTTGGCCCCGCTTTATACTCGCCATTGAGGCACCGTACCTGCCTACTCGCGCGGTGCTCCGCTGGTGTGGGACCCTGAGCGAGCTCTGAACCTGAGCGGTGCATACCGCAGCTCCTCGTGACGTTGTTACTGTGACGTCCGCTTCTTTGCACTATGAACTGAACATGGAACTTGCTTTGACCATTTGAATTTGACATAGGTACGCGTACCTACTGTTACTCCGGATCTACCGATATAAGTACGTATTTTCAAAGCCTTCTCAAAGCATGGTAAATTTTCTTCGCATTTCTACCAGAGACTTGTATACGTTAGTGTGTAGACTAACGCCCGGTTCTTGTAACTTACTAAAGGATAGCTTCGGATTCCGCAAAATGGTTCTTTCAAGACGTTTCTTACGCTGCAATTCCTCGAGGTCCTCATTCAGTAGGGATCGCTTGACGCTGTTGCGTCAATAAACTCATCCTCAATAAAATCAATCCTTACGGAATGAGGATCGCGACATATGTACACGCAATACTTTGACGGCTGTGAATGATTTTTGTCGAGTGGTGTCTGTTGGAAGTTCGTAGGTATAGGTGCGAGTAGCGTGTGTGCGTGTGATGTTGAGCGTCCCCGGTGTGCGTTGCAGAGAGCGACTCGGAGACGGCGCGGCTGATCGCGTCGCAGATCGAGTCACACAAGATCGGGTCCTGCATCGCGGAGGAGGCGCGCCGCCGGCCGCCCTCCGCGCCGTGTTCGCCGCCCATCCATCTCATGAACGACCCCGTCTTTAATGCCGTAAGTAATATTCTCACACCTGCTGCTGCCGGCCGCTGCGACCTGCCCGCGCCAGTGCGCAGGTCTGCACTCACTAAACTACTTACCTATTACAAAACACGAGTTCTGGCTCACGGACCTTAACTTATACATAAGTTTACTATTCGTTAGTTAAATGATTCCTGTGTGATTATGAAATGAATCTGAAAGTACGTTGGTATGGATGCTTAGAGGGTCGCACCCACATTATCAAAAACACTTGCCAAAGCAATTTACTAATAGATGCAACGTTTTTCTTATTTTTTGATTATTTTCATGGCACATTGTGATAAACGGAAAAAAGAAAAGCCCGGATCGTAAAATACAGCTTAGGTTAGTTCAGGAGCCGACAGATTCAATACTAACATTGACTTTGGTTATATGTTTTGCCTTCTAAAAATCTAGGTACCCTTTTAGACAATAACACATTTCGGGTGGCCACCTCTTTGCGTTTAGGTTCTCCCTGTCTAGTTGCACACCGTTGCCAGTGCGGTGAAACCGTTGATAAGTTCGGTCACCATGCACTGGCATGTGTCTCTAGTGCAGGACGTGTGTCCCGTCATAGTTCAATTAATGACATCATCCGTCGGGCTTTTACCAGCGTCAGTATGGCAGCTACTCTCGAACCACGTGGCCTAATGCGAGATGATGGTAAAAGGCCTGACGGTATGACTCCGATTCCTTGGAAAATGGGTCGGCCTTTAGTTTGGGATGCCACTTGTGTAGATACCCTAGCACCTTCTCATCTTGCAGGGACATCAGTAAGGGCCGGCTCCGCAGCAACATCAGCGGAGTCCCTCAAACGGCGGAAATACGCTAATCTTGACCGAGGTTACCTATTCGAGCCGTTTGGGGTGGAAACCCTAGGTCCTTGGGGTCCTGGGGCACATGGAATATACAAAGATCTAGCAAAACTCCTAATAGAGTCCACAGGTGATCGGAATGCTGGCTTTTATTTCGGTCAACGAATTAGCATTGCCATTCAACGTGGCAATGCTGCCAGCATTCTGGGCACTTTGCCTTCTGGTGACGGCTTAGATTTTTAGAAAATAGATTTAAGTGTAAATATTAGTTGTAATTATTATTGTATTTTCTTTAGTAATAAAATTAGTCTATGTATAAATAATTAAATTTTTTAATTACAATTGTAACAAAAAGTAGTAAAGTCAATAGTCTATTAAAAGTTTACATTAACTAGGTACCTATCAAATGTTATATCTTAGTCAAAATGAACTAACTGCAGCCCGCGGCTACACTCGCGCTTTTCCATGGAAAAGAGTAGCATGTGGCCGTCCCCAGTACCATCTACCTCTCTGCCAATTACATTGAGATCCGGCCAGACGTTTAGGCACGTATAGTATAGGTACTGACCGACAGATACTTACTTTCGAATTTATAATGCTATAGTATATGTATGGATGCCCAGTGGGTTGACAAAAAACTGATAAATATTTATTGAGCCAAAACAGAAGAGTGTCACTCCATAGCGCGTCTCAACACACCAGCCAGGGCTTGGTCGGCCTCCCGCCGCAGAGCTTCTACCACTGATCAGGTTTAGATGAATGACCTATCACTCGACTACTCATAGGCGTCAGGCGTCAGGTGACGGAATCATCTTGCCTACATTCTACATGAACACAATAAATATGACAGATCCACAAAAGTAGAATAGCCTGTTATTATTTTTTCTAAATTGTTCATTATTTTGTGTTATTTCAGTCTCTGGACAACATCCTGGGCATGGATCTGAACGCAACTTCGGTGCGCAACAACGTGCCGCTGTCGGTAACTGGGGGGGCCCCCTCTCCGGGGTCTGGGGGGGCGGCGGCTGCCTCCTGCAGCCCGCCGCCGTTGCCGCTCGATGGCAACGGTGAGGCTGCCATGGCTGTCATTATGAGCCTGCTGGAGGCCGACGCGGGTCTCGGCGGTCCGATCAACTTCAGTTCCCTCCCTTGGCCTATGCCTTGATCCACCTGTTCCTGCGAGAAATTGGCAGTGCGCGTGCGCAGCTCTTAGATTAAGGCATTCTATCTTTGAATCAACTCAGCATATGGCTAGCCCCGAATACTTTAAGCACTCAGGTAATAATAGGATGTATGCATAGAATTTTTCTAATTTTTAAATCGAATGTTCATGTTATTACGTTACTGAAAAATTGTAACTCCCATTTTTTTTAATCATAGAAAAAAATTAAACGGAAATAAAAAACTTTCGGGTGACAAAACGCTGTCTTTTTTCCTGTGACGTCACCGTTCAGTTTGTCAACTCAAAGTGCTTCTCTTCAATCAAAATAAAATTAGAAACAAATAAATGATAAAAACCATCATGTTTGTTGTTTGTGTGATGTCATGATGTGTCCGATGAATAAGCTAGCCCTGAAAAGATAGCCACCTAAAGGTTAATGACGATATGGTGTACGGTGACGTCACGTTTAGAAATTTTGCGTTTGAGTCATATTATAATATCTACATTAAGTTGTGAAATTAAGTCATTGAGACTTAATTTCAGAACAAAAACATCAAAATAAAAATAAATATGCCCATATATTTATGTATCAATTGACAAAACAACTAAAAATAATCAGCTTTTTTGAAGTTACATGCATATAGACTATTATTGACCAAATGTTTAAAAATTAACAAACGATTCCTATTCGAATGTTGCTCATGTCTAAGTCAAATCTATTCATATTATGGCAGTATTCGGGAGCTGGAGCATTGGATGAGACACCTCTACATTGTTTATTAGGATTGATCGATCCTGATTTGTGTAGTTTGTCCTGTCGCACCTCTGTGGCAGGGAACCACGGACTTTAAGTATTTTAAGTATATCGAAAACTACATAACTTACCATGTATTTTTAGGGTTCCGTATCCAAGGGTAAAGACGTGACCCTATAACCAAGTCGTAAGTCCGCTGTCTGCCCGTCCGTCTGTCCGTCCGTCAGCGGGCTGTATCTCATGAACTGTTACGGGTAGACTTTAATATTGTATGGATTTTTATAATCTGAAATAAATGAATAATAAAATAAAAAAAATTAAACAATTTTCATAGAATGTGTATTAGTATTGCCGCTATACATATATGCCGCACAATAATAAAGTCCACAACAGAATGAGCTATAATATATGTCGCATCCACTAATTAAAGTAACAGTTACTATGGAAAGGCGCTTTGTTCGTCTTGAAAAAGACGTGAGAGTTAATGATGTCATCAACACGGGAGGCAGGTAACCCTGGCTAGAGGGCAGTCTAACCCTGGGGTGCTCGGTTGATGTACCTCACGTCGTTTAAGCTATAAAATCATACCGCCATTGTCCAACTGTGATAATCAAAAAATTCAACTCTATCATTTGCACGATAACCACGCCCATCTAACACGATGTCTGCTGAAGATCAAGAATCTATTATCCAGAAAGTTAATCTAACAAATTCGACATATGTATTAATTAAGTAAGCTAAATGTTATTGTATAGCAAGCTGCCACACGGCTGACGGGGGCTATGCTGTAATATTGCACTCATTAGCTTTGCGGCCGTCATGTTTTACTGTATATCGTGCTATATCTGTCGACATATTTTGGTGACGTAATAAAAATATACGTTATGGCTGCGTCTGTGGTCACTCGTCGATTACTATAGAAAATATACCGTTATAATTATATCTTGCTATGATTTATATAAATATATATTATAGCTCCGTATGTTGTGGGCTTATTAACAATTAAAGTAATTAAATAATGTGCCAACGTCGTCTATACCTAGCTGAGTACGGATCACCGAAGTTAAGGAACGTCCAGCGCATCCAGTAGCTACTTGGATGGGTGACCGTATCAGGCATTTTACATTTTTTTACGTTTTACAAAAAAAAATCTTCTTGTAGAGTTTCTTTTGCTAAATAGTTTTGTACGATGATGGTACGGAACCTTCCGTGTGCTAGTCGTCTCGCACTTGGCCGGTTTTATTTTAGTTTATTTGTACTTAAATTTTAATTTTATTAATAATTAATTTTTATCATTAATTATGTAAATAAAACTAAACATGTCAGTAGTTAAAATGATGACATCCCTTTCATTGAAATAGATCGCTTTTCGAGTTTCGAGTTCGGGTGCGAACCCCGAAATGGTCGCGCTCCGCCTCTGCCGATAGCAGCCCGCCCCGGCTTCGCACGGGTAGATCTGTATTTTAACTTGGGGGGCATCCATAAATTACGTGAGGATTTTTCGACCCCCCTGATGTCGTGAGATTTTGCTAGACTTAGGGGGGGGGGGGCCTCCCTTTATCTCTCGTGAAATTATTTCCAGATGTCGTTGACTACCTACCTTCATATTGAACTTTAAAAACACGGCGAGTACAACTATAATTTTATTTAATTTTTCAAAAACCATTTTTTTTAAATATTTCTTTGAATCAGTGTTCGAACCTGCACCCCGTCTGAAAGTTTGGTCCTTCATTTTTGTTACACCCTGTATATCGAGTCTCTTATTGGTACCTATAGTAAGTAGGTACATATATTATATATTGGATATTATAGTACATATTATAGTACATATTATATTACCTACCGGTAACTATCCCACTAATATTATAAATGTGAAAGTTTGGATGGATGGATGTTTGTTACCCAATGACGCAAGAACGGCTGAACGGATCTGGATGAAATTTGGCACAGGGATAGATTATAGTCTGGAATATACAATATTTTATCCCGAAATACCCACGGGAACGAGAACTATGCGGGTGAAACCGCGAGGCGCTGCTAGTATTTTATATATTTGACAAACGTTGCATAGTTACTTTCTGCGCGCGAGTCGCACTCGCACTTGACGAATCTTGTTTTCATAGGGCATCATTTTGGTGCTGCCAATTTATATTAGTATAGTTTTTGTGCTAACTGAATCAATCCTGTTATTAATGTTGTTTGTTTGTTTTATGGAATTTTATTAAAGTTTTTGTTTCTAGATTCTTATATTTTGACGACCTCTGTGGCGCAGCGGGTGCAGATCCGCCTGCGAAGCAGCAGGGTGTTATTCCCGTCTTGGGACAAATGTTTGCGCGATAGCAGATATTTTTTCCATTTTTAATTATATAATCAATATCTTTGTAATATTATGTAGTAAGTAAATCAGTTATATAGTAAGTACCCATAACACAAGCTCTGCTCAGCTTGGGGCTAGATGATGCTGTGTGGATTGTCTAGCATTATTTATTTATTATCTATTTACATCGATTCACGTTTACAATTAGAGAAGTCCGTTTACTATCGTACCTTCGTATTGTAGACAATCACGGATACAGGGTGATCCTTCAATTCCAAGAGGGAGAGTGATACGCGATGCCACTAATGTAGAACCCGTATTTTTGGGCTACATTTCTTGCTTTGTTATAAAATGTACGTTGTTTCTACGTATGTATGTTTGATTGTACAATTATTATGCTTTTAAATGCATTTTAATAAAAGTATATTAAAAGTGAGTTATTCGTCTTATTTCTTATTGTTTTCTGCCCGCTACTAACTGCTACTAACTGCGTACTTGTACTCAATAAATACGTAATCTGGACATTATTTTGACAACCTTCTTTGAGCAAAGTTTGCCTGTCCGGCTTACTCGAAAAGGCCCTAGCAATTTCTATTATTCCTACCTTCAAGTTTAGTCAGCATTGCAGCCCTTGCTTTCCGCACTATTATTCCTGCCTTCAAGTTTAGTCAGCATTGCAGCCCTTGCTTTCCGCACTATTATTCCTGCCTTCAAGTTTAGTCAGCATTGCAGCCCTTGCTTTCCGCACTATTATTCCTACCTTCAAGTTTAGTCAGCATTGCAGCCCTTGCTTTCCGCACTATTATTCCTGCCTTCAAGTTTAGTCAGCATTGCAGCCCTTGCTTTCCGCACTATTATTCCTACCTTCAAGTTTAGTCAGCATTGCAGCCCTTGCTTTCCGCACTATTATTCCTGCCTTCAAGTTTAGTCAGCATTGCAGCCCTTGCTTTCCGCACTATTATTCCTGCCTTCAAGTTTAGTCAGCATTGCAGCCCTTGCTTTCCGCACTATTATTCCTGCCTTCAAGTTTAGTCAGCATTGCAGCCCTTGCTTTCCGCACTATTAAGGCTTAATTTCAGCTTGACCATCGAGGGCTGCAATGCTGACCGCGCTGTGATGGTCATAGTTCATAGTTCATAGTGTACACAATTAATATATTGACGGGTAAAAGGCAATTTGACTTAAGCGCCATTTTGTTAACTACAGCAGAGCCGATTAAAGTTTTACTCTTCGGAAAAAAAGGCAATAATTTCAACTACCTATATGAAGTCTGCTACAATTCTACAGGGTTATTGGTAAATTAGTAACACTACGTAAACTTGCAGGTCCTGCCCATCATCACAAACACGTTCGTGAAGACGCCAGGTCTAAATACTTAAAAAAAATATAAATCTATCTGATACTAAATGAAAAAACATCTGGAACCCAACGAGTTACCTACTTAAGAACGATCTTCTACGGACGTGTTTTTGTACTCCGTATAATAAAAAAATTACTTTTATTAATTTACTATATAAAAGATTTGGAGATATTTGTAATGTTATGATCATGTTTCAATAAATAATAATTGTAGTCTGCGCCCCCGCGATCGTAAAGATCCCAGTTTTTTACTCACATCTATTTTGGTGGACACTGGCCTAGATTAAATCAGTCTATATCGGTCCCATACTTACAAACTTACTGGAGATCAGGAGACACCAGAAGCGGTTTGATTAGATCTACAACCCATACCTACGGCTGATGTGATTCAATTGTTAGTGACTTAGACGGTGACCAGCGCGACTGGCTCTTTCTTTCCGTACCAGAACACCGACCACGCTGGTCGAGAGGCCCACAAACTTGCTTCGTCCCTTAACCTCTCTCAGCTGGTGAAAGAGGCAGGATTCCCGATGTTAAGAGCCACATCGCCAATAGCCTGGACCTTCTGCTGACTGTGACCCAGACTTACGCACAATGGACCAACTTGAGTCTCAGTGCGGATACAAGAGTACACATACACACATGACCCAGACTTAATTTAAGATTCGGTTTATTTCCTTACGAAACTCCGATCACTACCTGGTAAGATAAGTGTCGTCATACTCGCCTCCGGATCCTACCCCTAACGGGTAGCACGAATATGGCGATACAAGTCAGCAGAGTGGGAAGAGATGCGTCATTCTTTCTTCCTTGGCGGTAGCCGTGCTACACATCCTGTGATCCGTCTGTCTGTGCCTATGCAGTAGCGGGTGATTAAAACTGTAAAGGAGTATTTCATTGTATACATTGACTCTCCGAAAGGGTTAAACTCTGCGTGTACCAGTTTTGTTGCGCTGGAACACAAGGCTTATCTAGTGTGGTATCTCGCTCGACGCTTAGAGTATTATATTCTGTCTGGCTTGGAGCAGGAATGGCCTCAGACAGACACATCGCAGAGGAAGACAGCTTGTGCTCCTAAGTTGTTTCCCATTTTAACACGACTCTTGCGACTCCGCGTCCATGGAATCAGATAATAATAGGATACACAACACAAATAGGTACATTTCCAAAGCCAAGGCCTTTCAGAATGAGATACCTACAGGCGCATAGACAAGACATACCTACTGCAGCACTTGAACTTGACCCCGAAGGAACTCTTGGATTGGGCTGAAGCTAATTGGGTCAATTTCAATTCTTGAAAACGCAAGCCTACCTACTATTTGAAGCAAAAAAAAAGACCAACTGGAGCTCTTCCGTGTTACCTACACTCAACCAACTCTGATCTTTGGAACCTTCATGGAGTCGAAGGCTAACACAGTTGGTATGGTTTTTAACAAGGTTAAAGTTTAGTGATATATTTCACTTCGGGGCAGCAGCTCTCCCATGCACAGGTCCGGTTTGATTTGAAGTTTTGCTGGTATGTTGGGATGGCTCAGCAAAGTACCAGCTTGCAACCTTGGACTTGATAGACGAAAAGCCTTCCGACTCATTGACCAGCAGTAGGTACCTATCTTGCAGAGAAAAAAATCCAAAGTCTCGAACACCACCGCAAGGTAACTTATCTGTAATATTTTATAGGGTACCTACCTACCTACTGTTCCTTTCACTCGCACTAGGCGGTTTTCCTCCACTTTCATCATTCGCACCGCTAAGGTTTGGGATACGCTCCATGCTACCGGAAAAACAGCATTCTCCGGTCAGTTACAACCTAGGTCTCTACGAGACACGAGTGAATAGGTTAGATTAGGTACTTATGTTCTAGGGCCTGGAATGTGACGACATGGCCGAGAGTCGGCCATATCGTCACTTTCCATCAGATGAGATTTTGGTAAAGTTCTATTGACTAAAAAAACCTTGATCCTGTGACCTTGACGAGCTCCCTTTATCCTACTCTACTTTTCCGCGGATTGAGCTGACGGCACCCTGTCCTAAGCCACCCGTGCGTGCATCTCAAACGGTATCTAGAAGTCTTGCTTCACCTACTTATTTTGCTCATACGCGCGCGCCGTATTGTTACGTTGGACAGCTATGCTCGCAGTGACTATGCATTTCAAGGTCCGCGGACCACTGTTTAAGAAACGCTGATACGTCATATTTATTCAGCTCATGAGTGAAGTGAGTTTGAAGTCGCGTCAGACACGTGGTGTGGTCAAGTGGTTTTGTATGTACCTACACGGGGTCTTGTAGTGTTCATCTGTTGAACTGTGTCAGGCCAGGCAGTGCGCGGCGGTGAGTAGATCCTACCCACCTACGACCAGGGCATCCACGGGACTCTCGAGGAGGCTAGGAGAAATAAAACTACGCAGTATCATGCATAACTACATTTTATTTAGTTGTGTTATGAATTCAGATATGTATCGACTACTAATGTCATATTACATTTGTGCTGTCGAATCGATGAACAAATATATGCTTAAACCTACTTTAAATAATTCGATTTCAATATAACGATACGTAATACGTCATAAATATAAAAAATATATCAGTAAATTTTGATCGAAGTCAAGTAAATATATAACTACTTCAGCTAACTGATAGCATTTACGGTTTTACAACATAGACGTTTCTCTTAGCAAGCTTACAGCAATAAATACATATAAACATGTTGTGAAATTAAATAAGAAATTAGTAAAAACTTTAATGAAATACAAGGAATCCAACTGTTTGTGTTTGAGAGCGGTGGAATGTAAGGGGGTGCGGGTGTGAACGGTGTAGGGGTCCTCGCGGGGTGCCGAGGACCAGGACCGCGATGCAGGCTGGGGACGAACTCTGAACCAGCCGTTCATTTAATTTGTAACGACCTCAACGTGTTCAGATGATGAATTTGAATTAGAGAACGTGATTAATCAACTATGCGTTTGTATAGGAATTTGAACTTGAAGATCATTTATTGAAAACCTTTACTATCGACCACGAGTAAAATAAGAATGAACGTACGTTCATGTCTTTAGGCCGCCGAGAGCTGAGCAAGTAAGTAGGCCGAATGGACACATCACTCGCACGTTATAAATAAATAAACGGGCTTCCGCTACTTTCAAACTTGTTACAGAATCATTTTGCGCTTCAAATGCTTATAATGAATGAAATGTGAACGAAAGAAACTGCATCTGGTGCTGGGGGGACCTCACTCGGCGGGGGCGGGGGCGGGGGCGGCGGACCCTCCACGCCCACGGGCCGCAGCCTCGCCACGCGCTGCGGATCCGCTTGCTTTCACCGGGATCTGTAAATACATAAATTTATTATATAGGCAAAAAAAAAACTGTCAGACAAACATGCCGAATTTTAAATTTTCATTGTCAAATTTAAATACTTGCATTGTTTTGCAACGAAAATTGAATAAAGCTTAAACATGGGCTCAATCAAATTACTGACTCCCGTGTCCATATTTTGTTTCTCGCACTGACTCATTCTTGCTCTGGCCGGGTTTTTTTTAATTTGTACCTTGAATCTTCCGTGTGTCCAACCACTTCAATTATATTATTTTAATACCAACTTAAAATATATTTGTATTATTCAAAGTGTCTTTTTCAGATATATTCAGAGTCAATATCAAAATTCCAATGTTAATATATGTAATGTAAGTAATAATATATGTAGTGTAAGTATGTAATATTAATTAAATAAAGGCAAAATTAATAAGAGTTTATGGCATTTTTAAGTTGAACTTCAGTTAGCACCTGGTTCCTTATCATTACAACTCAATAATAATTTTTCTAATATTAAACAGTATGTAAAGCCTTTGTAAGTTTAATTAGTTATTAATCTCAGTCAAAATGTTGAAGTAGGTGGAATATTCCACTAACTGGTATTTGAGCAACTTTGGGGTATTTCTAGTGATGTGATGTTTTTTTTTATAAATTGACAATCTTGCAGATATTCTGAGATATATTCCCAACCACCCCGTCGTGACAGCCTCCGCTACGCTTCAATATTGAATTATTCAGTCTGTTTCTTGGGTCAGAGTAGTGTGAAACTAAGATAGAGAGAAAGATAGATTACTTTATTGCATCATCAACATGTACAAAAAACAATTAAGCACAAACTTAATACTAACTATATCTAGTGGCACAATCGGCGGCCTTATCGCTAACAGCGATTTCTTCAGGCAACCTTTGGATGGACAGAATCGGTACGTATAAAGCTGACGGTGGCGTAATCGATACTGACACATATATATAAAATAATAAATATTTTACCAAATTAGGTGAATTAAGGTGAAGTGAGGTTACAAACTTTATCTTCCTTTCGTATGAAATATATATCAGTCTCTCAGAAATAAGTTTTTCACTTCTCTTGCTCGAAAAGTGTATCATAATAGTGTAGCTTAGCAGGCCTAAAACTCGAGTTTAATCCCTCGGGCTAAAAAGTAATTTTTCTTTTTAATTTTTGTCTAAAATCATCAGCCAGTACAAAGCATTCGTTCTCTTACATAAAAACTCGACTTCTTGGTGCTCCGTCAACCTTTTTTTTGAAAATAGAACCGTCTTGGTGATGTTTTATGAAGGTTGATTCTTCCCTTCACGGTAGAATGCGAACTCTTTCGTTGCGGGTTAAATAGAGATTTAAAAAAAAAGATGGTATTGGCGCTAAATCTCTAGAATTTTCTTCATTCCAAATCACAAACTTTTACGTTTAACTTCCTGACTTTTACTTCCAAATTGTGAACGTGAAAAATGTCATCAAGTGATAGTGAAGATGCTAATATGCAAATGGAAGAAAAGGGCAAAGAAATAATTATGAATCTGTTGCCGACAAAATCACGTGGAATATATTTAAAGAGTTACGAAAATTTTATGAAATGGAGAGATGAGAAACGTGTGGATTCTTTTACAGAAGGGCTTTTTCTCACTTATTTTGATGAATTATCGAAAAAATTCAAATCGTCGACTCTTTGGAGCACATATTCAATGTTAAGAATGACCTTACAAACGAGACACGACGTCGATATTAAAAAATATGTAAATTTAACGGCTTTACTGAAGAAATTGTCCACTGGATACAAGGCAAAAAAATCTAAAGTCTTGACGACACAAGAAATCGAAACATTTTTAAATAACGCTCCAAATAAACAATACTTGGCAACAAAGGTAACCTACTACTTATGTACTCAACTCAAACTAAATAAATAGATACCTACCTACATACCTAAATTATGTACCTAGGTTATTACGATTAATAACACACTTATTTTTTTGTTCAACAGGTTGCTTTAATTTATGGAATCAGCGGTGCATGCAGAGGAATAGAGCTTGCTAATATAACGCTAGAAGACGTAGAAACGGATACAAACCTACAAGCTGCGAGTCTGCCGAACACGAAAACAAACAAAGAGCGTAAATTTGTCATCAGTGGAGAATACCTTAATATAGTTAAAGCCTATCAGGAGTTACGTCCCACTAATGTTTCAACGTTTGGATGAATATGTCAACTCAGCTGAAGCCGCACTCAGATCTTAATAATGCACGAAACTCAAGCATGAGTCGAGTCTCTCCAACTTTTACTCCACAACAATCAACTCAAAATATTACACACACATCCCAATCACAGAGAACCGAAATAAAATTGCCCGGGAAAAACATATCACTAAACATTCAAAATTGCTCTAACTGCACATTTAATTTTTAATAAAATTTCTGAAAATTGTCTAATTTTGAATTGTTTTATTTTCTCGCAATCGAAGTGAAAAGTAGAGTGTTTTACTCGGGCCAAAACCACCCATTATAACTCGGTCTTGTCATCCTCCCTCGCTACGCTCGGGAGTATAACAACCTCGTATATAATGGGATGGTTTAGTCCCTTGTAAAACAATCTACTATTATAATGTTTGCAAAAGAATCGAAATATTATCCTTGCCATGGTTTCGTTACAATTCGTTGACCAACATTTTCAAAAACATTTGTCAGTCGACTAGTTTGTTCTTGAGCCTTGTCTAAAGCCAAGTGCATAATATTGAATTCGTGGATATTTTCTAGGGTTCCGTACCCAAAGGGTAATAAAACCGGCCAAGTGCGAGTCGTACTCGCGCACGAAGGGTTCCGTATCATTATCTATAAAAACGGAAAAAAAACACTTTTGTTGTATGCGAGCCCCCTCAAATATTTATTTTATTGTTTTTAGTATTTGTTGTTATAGCGGCAACAGAAATACATTATCTGTGAAAATTTCAACTCTCTGACTATCACGGTTCATGAGATACAGCCTGGCCCAGCCCATTTCCCCGATCTGGGCACGTTTTTACGATTACGGTTGACTCGCATAGACCCCGATTGGGGCGAGGTAGGCAGGGGGTTTAATTTCGTATATTTTCGGTGTTCTAGTCTGTACTTGCTTCAAACTGTCGATGTCATTGGAAGTGGAGGGAGCTTCTGAATTGACACACGTTTAATTAAGGAAAATAAGTACAAATATTTTTAAATAGGTGTAAATTTATAAAAGTCCGCCATTCGGTTCTAATGCAGGCTTCGGGAGTCGATATATATACAGGGTGGTTTTTTGAGAAGGGCGGTGATGGCCAAGTCCGAAACCACGAGAGTTAGGGAAAAGTCATGAAAGGAGTCATGCCCTCGATTTATGAGAAAACAATAACTGCATATTTATTTTTTTATTTTTTTCGTGGATTTCGTGTTAATGGTTTTTTGTAACTTCCAGTCGCTTTTAAGTTACTCACCATAGTTCTAAGCACTTCCGAGGGTAAAGAGCGCTGTGGGTATTTGTTTTGATACCAGCTAAGAGCGCAAACTATGCTTCTACAAAAATAGGCTTCCATCAAATCAAATCGTTCACTATTTGATAAATCTATTCTTAAAGATCTTTTTATTCTCATAAACCAACACAAACAACTCAATTCGAAACAAAACAATTATTCGAAAAAACATGAATACAATTCGTTTTTTTATTATCACCATAGTATCCCGCTAATATGGCAAATGAGTTTCACACGTAACGACCAAAAAGTTTGAATAGGAGGTGAGTTTTCTTCCGTGTAAAAATAAAATGGTGAAAATTTGCTATTCCCTTTAATTTTTAGTAAAACATTTATTTGCAAAGATTGATCCTTATCAGCAACAGAATCCATTGGTTCAATAATACAGGTTTTTTTTTTTAAATCAGTCGGGTCCATTTCCGTCAAAAGTAAAAGATTTTTGAAAAAAATAAATATGCAGTTATTGTTTTCTTATAAATCGAGGGCATGACTCCTTTCACGACTTTTCACTAACTCTCGTGGTTTCGGAATTGGCCATGACCGCGGTGATGGCCAATTCCGAAACCAGTGCACCGCCCTTCTCAAAAAACCACCCTGTATATACTAAGGGACGTCCCAACTCCCAAGTATACGGTTAGGTATTACATTTTCATTTGAGCAGTGCGAGCAACACAGTGAGAAACAAAAATGGGAAGTGATGCGACCTGCAGATGTAAAAGTACTACATACTGTGTTGCAGATCGCACCACCCTCCGCCGTAAACAAACTACATTAAAAGTTCTGAACAGATGGTGTAGTGCAACTTACGTCACAGCGTTGATCGTCAAAGCGTGAGCATTGGAAGCTCATAAGAGCGTTGAAAAAATTTTCATCCGGATCATTGGCAGCGGTGGCTCGAGCCCGAGCGCCGCGCTGCTCGGGGGATGGCGCGCGGCATGGCAACTCAGTCCTCTGGTCGTCCAGTCTTGAACCCTACACAATGACATATCATAACAACTTACCAGCAAACACTTATTCATCGGCTACAACTTCCCTCCCTACAGAACCCCCAAGGAGACAAAATCTAAGCTTCTTTTTTTACATACTACTGCTTTACGGAAGAAGCTGATGGCTGATGGCCTTTCAGATGCTAAGTGGTAACCATCGCCTTTTGAAGTACAAGTAAATAGTTCTGAGTGAGGTCAGGTAGGCGTGCGGCCCGACGCCAACGCGGAGACTCAGCGCACCCGAAAGGATATCAAACAGACAATTGATTAGGAGTCAAATCAAAGAACGCGAAGAAAACCTTACCCAAATCAATGGCCTGGTGGGCTGCTTGGAAAAACGACAATTAGAAATAATTACTGATTCTGTGTTTTATCGTCATCAAAAAAAACTGAAGGTTACAAAAAATTAATGAGTATAACCGAATTAAGTATAAAATGAACAAAATGCACGACGTGGATGCACAAAGAGACGAATAAAGGCAGTTCAATATTTGATGGGTACGGCACCGACTACGACAAATAAACTTAAAAAAACGGCTTCATGTACGTACCTTAGGCCTTACTCACTATGGAAAATTCAAACGCGTTACACAGATACGACAAGACAGCGGAGTGGAATTGGAAGAAACCGTATTCCCTATGCTATATTTGTCATTCCCAACCGCGACACGGAGCGATTGAGGCACTGATTAGTGTGTTCCTGTAATAGTTACTACAGCTCGTTTCTATTGAACATCTTTTGAGGTTATGTTACAGTACATACATATTTTTGGATGTCTGATGATAATAAACATTTTTTTGCTGCCTCACTTAATGGATATTAATTAGTTTAGGAATCAAAGATTTTTATTTATTTGTAGATACCAACCGGATTGTCTGTATAAAATCTGGCCTAAACCCAACACTTTTATATTCGATAGGCTTCATACTTTCGGTTGGTATTAAATTTATTTATCGTTTAACTCATGAATGCAATAAAAAGTCATTGTTCAATTTTCAATTAAGCATATCCTGGCTGGGAATTTTTTAGACACACTCGAGATAAATTTTCTAATATTATTAAATTTTATATAAAATACTTTTCATCCATGAAACATATGGGTAAAGGTCGTCCCTTTACGGATCTTAGACTAATCGTACACTTCTAGGATTTTCGACGATCATAAACTTAGTAATTTTAGACGAACGACGTTTTCTACCACAGCGGACAGTCACTATGGAGATAAGCCATGTTCGCGAGACGACATGGCCGAGGAGAGGTCAGGCGCAGGAGCAAAGGCTTAAAGTGCTTTCCGATGCACGCGGGTGTAAACCGACAATTTGCAACTCGTGAAAATCAGCCGCTATTGACTAAACATAGAGCCCCAAAGAAAAAGGTACAATCCATTTGTGACGCAAAGCTGCACGATCTTTACAAGAGGATGAGTAGTCACTAATCCTCGCAGTCAAATGACGATGATCTAATGAAACAAACATTCATACAACTTCATAGGAATACTAAGATTGACAATTACAACGTTGGGTTCGCCACTTTTTACGCCACGTATGATAGGTTCGTTTGAAAAAAAAACATAAGTACCTACATGAAACTTCTTGTTTTGTGACTTGTGTATATACCTGCACACACTAGAGTCCAAATGCGGATATAAGAGTTCACCATACTATAACCATACCTGCACACGGGCCAGGAGTTCTATAAAATCTCGTTCTGGAAGAGCCGCGGTGGTTTTTTCTGCCCGTTTACCAGGAAGCGAGGCAGCAGGGGAAGCTGCTGCTTCCCCAGCCAGCGGCGGGGTCTTCTTGGCCGGCTTGCGCCTAGCTGGCTCCAACTCAGCACGCTGTGACTCTATCCTGTCGGATTGCACTTGGCTCAGTAACTCCACGAACTCATCCGCCGAGCTGTAACAATGCACTTACTGATTAACTTCCAATCCACAACACTTGAGCAGATCCCTCCACTTCGACATCTTGACCGAGCTACTTGTTGATCGGTTAAAAGTATTTCAGAGAAAGTGCACGCGGGGTCCACGACGAGCGTCGACGAGCGAGTGGCGGGAGCCGAGGGTGGGCGGTTGCGTCGTTGCATCGCGCATCCCCTACCCCCTCCCCCTGCATTTCCTCAATACCAAGAAACACAATTACGCGGGAAATTATTAATGATACATGATTTTTTTTTTATTGCTTTTAAACTAGGTGGTGTTTGTGTACATTGGTCTTCAGTCAATGTACCATACATCACTAGTCTGCCATGGTCAGGCATTAGGTACTAAACTAACATGCAAAATGAAAGTTGATTAGAAGAAGCTAAAAATTTAAAATACTTTTTACCGCAAAGTAATAAAATGGGTCCCAAGACCACTACTCGCAAATATAATTATCACTTGAGAGTAGTGAGAGCCCTCGGCGAGACCGGGCGAGCGACAAATTGATGCTTTTATGCTTGGAATCCAGAAGTACCTAGATCTCGATACTCGACGGCTGCCTAAATTGGCAATCTCATATTGAACATGTAAGAAATAAACTAGTATTACTAACTGGTGCACTGCATAGATCCTTGGGATGCCTGCCACGTAAAGTTCCAACTACTATTTATAATTCCCTGGCTAAGTCTCATTTGTAATATCTACTGGAAGTATGGGGTACGGCGGCAGTGTCAAATCTAAATAAACTACAAATATCTCAAAATTAATAAATTAAAGTTCTATACAAATATGACTACCTAACTAGCACACATGCTACATATTTACAAGGAAACCAACATTTTTAATCCAACCAGCTATACACTTATCTCACTTACATCCTTGTTAGCAAAATAGTAACTAATAAAATACATACGCAAATCGCAATAACAAAGAATTTGAAATTCTTAAAGCACAAGTAAAGGGAATAATCCAAAACCCTAAATAAGCCAAACTAGGTTAAAAAAAATATTACCTAGTTTGGCGAGAAGCAAGGTTTATATCACAAGTAAAAGAAAAAACCCAAACTTTGTGGTTTAAAAAAATTGTGTGATCCTCTTCAAGGACCAAAACCTAAACGGTACCTACTTCTTGTTGAAATAGAATCATGATATTTGGTAAGAAACAAGTTCTTATAATTGTAATATATAATTTTACGGAAACCACGTTGCGCGAGTCTAACTCGCAATATAAGTTTTGTTAAAATTATAAAACGATTTGACGAAAACGTACCCGAAATATTCATTTGCCTTCATTGTGATTAGAACATTATATCACTATTGTGTAGGAAAGCAAAAGTAGAATCACAATTGAATAATAACGGTGAAGGCAGGTTCTCACATCACAGTAAACACGCAGGTGGTACGTACAACAAGAGCGCGGCACGGACACGGACACTATTACTGTAACATTCGTCAGCTGAGCTTTAAGATCAAAATAATGAATTGCTTGAAGTATATATCAATTATTAATGAATCGGGTTTATTTGGAGTGCGGTCGCAGCAGAAGGCGAGGCGGGCGGCGGCGCCGGATAGCGGTGGCGCGAGCGATGGGCTGATAGCACGCACCGAGAGGCGAGATTACACGCGCTAACATCTTATCGCGATCGAGTGCGACTGTTGTTTCTCGGCCTTTGTTATCTTATCAATAGAAACAAGTAGATCATCTTATCATACACGGTGAAATTATGTGGTCTTCCCGGGTGAAGTGGAAGCGGGCCCAAAAGGACAAGTCAATGGAGACTTGGAATATATCGGCCCAATAAACATTAACAAAACACAAAAACAGCAAAACTGTCCTCAGAAATTGCCGTTGCGACTAAAACGCAAATTTCACTACAAGCGTTGACAATTTCATACTAAATGCAATATTCCTCCGCACAAATAAGTTTCGCCTGAAAAGGAAAGTTGAAAGCTGAAATCCAGTCCAGTTCTATGAAAAGACCTGTGTCCGTTTCGCTGGCGGAATTTAATTATGAAAATTTCTTATTCCTGCGACGTGCATGTTTCCAAACGAATGCCATGCAGAGGCAAAATGTGAAGTCGTATTTAATTTCATTTACAATCAGAACTAGGTACTGGTCCGAATTAGGAACTGCTTTCCCTAACAGGAGCGAAGCTGCGTTAGCCTTCCCTCATATTATTATGGGGTACATTTTGGTGACCTACGATTTTCCCGAAGGGGGGGGGGGGGGCAGAAACTTGAACTTGAAATGGCGACCCCCCTAGCGTTCCAGATGAGTATTTGCTTACAAAACTAAGCATTTCGATACCTACCAATTGCACGTTTATACATTTTGTTAGCAACCTCTCCTACATCTACATGTAACATTTTGTAGTTCTATTGCTAGTTGCCGAGAATACAGGACACTCATGTTTAAGCTTAAGTCTTTTCGTTTAAACAGAACAGATTATAAATGAAATTGAAGTTGGTTTTGTAAGGGGAATCTAAATGTAAAATTTTAAGACCCTTTGCTAACGGTTGCTGAAATACAGAGAGTTTTCGTTGAAATTCAACCCCTATTTAGAACCTCTTATGCTGCGTCAGAGTTACGCAACGAACATGAAATGTAATGCGAATGGAGCATTTTACTATAATAATTGTCTCGTAATATTTTCACGGAAAATTACTGATTTTGCTGAAAAAACATCTGCGTAACATTTTATAACTTTAAATTATGAAAGAGTGCGCGCATAAAATAACACGAATATCAAGAAAAATATATTGTTTTAAATAAATAAAATAACAAAGGGCATTTGACCCTAAGGATACAAAAAGAATTAAAACCCATTTTAGAAATTTACAAAATGTTTAGTAAAAGAGCCATAAAATTTGAGTTTCATAACGTAAGTAACATAAGTAGGTATTTAGAATAACAGCCTCTTTAAATTTTAAATTTAAATTTTGGTGAGAGTGATAATAAAGTTTCAGGTACACAAATAATAACAATAGAAACTCCTGCATAAGAGAATGTTACGCTAACGTTAAAGCTACCGTGTTCCTCCAATGTGCTTTAAATTTCGTATAAAATACGAAAAATTAACATGCACTCCAATTGTAAGTAAAAAACAGGGTTTCAGCTGATCTCGAGAACGTTTCTACCAAGGGCACGCGAATGAAACGACTAGCGGCTCAGCTAGTGTTAGTAGAGATAAGTATCCAGTCCCTATATCTTAGATACCTAGTTGTCTGTAAAAGTAACCATGCCTACTACTTATAGATTAGTACCCACACACTGTTTACTGAACTACATACAACCTATCCTCATTACGTATTTTTTTAGATGCTGGAATTGTTTAGCATTATTTATTTTAACAGATTTATCTAGCCTCAAGCTAAGCAGAGCTTGTGTTATGGGGCTTATGGGTACTGGATAACTGATATACATAATACAATACAATATAGAAAACGACTAGAACACCCGGCACAAATATTTGCAGATCGTACAAACATTTGTCCCAAGGCGAATATATATATCGAACTTTGCGGGTTCGATTCCCGCCTTCCTCCTGCGTCGCAGGCAGACCTTCGCCCACCGCGCCACAGAGGTCGTCAAAGTTATAAACTAAATATTTATTAGTTTATATTATGTGAAGAAGCTGTCCTTCTGAAGCACAGCTACACTGCAGCTACCACGGTATGCCGAGTTCTAACTCTATTTGTGACAAATATGAAAAAAAATTAACGGTTTTGTATTTTGTAAGTTTTATGATAACGGAGCGCCTCAAGTCGCTTTAATATGCTAGTTCCAGGAGCGATCAGAATGCAGGGAGCGTTTAGTCAGTGTACAACAGTGAAGATGGCGCCTTCACTCCTTGCTAGTGAAACAACGTAATAATCAAACTTGTATTTTTGCGCTACTTCGAAGCTGGCACCGCGCAGATACTGTAGTGCGTCTGGCATGTTTGCGGACGCACATGTTAAGAACTTTTACGCTGTGATTCGCAATAAAATAACGTCTACAAAACCCAGGATGCTGGGCAGCATCAACTGATCGACAAGGGTCCTGGCTGATAGACATTGTAGTAACAAAGCACTGGCTGTCAAACCTGATCAACCCTTGCGCCAAACAAATTTATTATTTAAATTGTTTATGTATTTGTATGACTAGTGACTGTAATCTAAACATGTTTTTTTCGAACCAATAAACGAATTTAATTTAAAAAAGTTCATAGAACCTAAGATAAAGTAAATTTAGTGGTTCCTCGGACCAGACTTACTAAAATGGCCTTAACCCTGGTGTCATTTAAAAAAAAAAATATAATTCCTAAAGAAAATTATACATTTATAATAAATAAATAATGCTGGACAATTCACACAGCATTATCTAGCCCCAAGTTAAGCAGAGTTTGTGTTATGGGTACTAAATAACTCACATACATAATTCAATACATTATTATATAAGTAGATATTATTTACTATACATAGCAAACGACCAGAACACCCGGAACAAATACCTGCAGATCGTACACACATTTGTCCCAAGGCGGGAATCGAACCCGCAACGTCCTGCCACGCAAGCGGATGTCCGCCCACCGCGCCAAGTTTAGAGATGAAATAAAATATACTATTATGATCCATAACCAGTGGAGTGGAGGTACGTTTCCTTTTCACATCAGCTCTTTTTAGTCAAAATAAAATAATACTATTCCTATTTATATTTACTGTAATTATTTTACTTATATTTTACTATAATTTATTCCTATTTACTGGTGCCCCCAACCCGTTAAAAAATAACACTATATTATTATACTAATTTTTATCTACATACATATATTAACAAAGAGAGTTTTAATCAAAAAAAAGAAACAAATTAGAACTTGTATTTACACTTGAAATAGTAGAGCTAACTGCAGACTGTTGCAAACAATCTACAGGTAGCACAACTGATCCATATCAATACCAGTCGCACGCATCCCCAAGACGCTGTCTGCATTGCCCCGCTGTATGGCAATGCTGATGCGCTATGCCAGATACTCAAGTATACTCAAAACAGAAGAAAACTGTTTCCTATGTAATTTTATTTATAATTGAAAAAACTTGTTAAAAATTAATCACGTAAGTACCATCCTGCGGTCATTTAGACCGCTTGCAATAGTTTTTTACTGACAAAGTGTGCGTATCGTGCGTACTTTCTTTCCGCCTACCAAAATCAAAATGCGTATGATGTCGACAAGGGCAGGCGCCGTGTCTACCCTTGTCGACGTCATACGCATTTTGTTTTTGGTAGGCGGAAAGAAGGTACGCACGATATATGAAATTTCTAGCTCTTATACACCAAAAAAGTATTGGAGGCAGTAAGAATTATGGGTGAAGATGATTCTGAAGTAACTCGATTAGTACTAAGTATTATCTAGAATATTACTTTATTAGACTTCCTCGTTGGTATAGCAGTCAGATTGTTCAACCACACACACACACACACTTAATGAGGTCCTGGGTTCAAATCCCAGGTCGGGCAAATAGTTGTTATTGGGGTATTTCTAGTGAGAAAAAATCACAATAGCGGCCCGGAGTCAGAAAGATAGCGGTGTTATTGTATAATACCGTCATCACATTTAAAATCCTCAACCCCAAGTTAGTCGAAAACGATACCCATATCAAGATTTAAGGTGGGTAAGTCTACTAATACTTTGTTTTTTTTTTCAGGTAGTATTTTTGCAAATTGACAATTACCAATGTCAATTATTGTCACCCACAGTAAAGCAATACATAGACAAGTTAAAACGATAAATGTGATACGAATTCATGACATGTTTTCTAAAATGAAACATTGCTTCAGTTAACCAATGTTTTGGGGAACTGCCATTCACAGACTTGCAACATTCAATTTTACTGAGTGTGTGAGTGACAACACTGTATTTGCGTGCCGTCAAAACACTAAGATCTGTTTTTGAGTCAGACCAATTAGAGTGGTTATCACGAAAGAAGTCTCTTGGACGCAGATCTATCGTCAGTGCGACGACCGAAGGAGATAAGATAATTTAGCGAAGAAAATAATTTTGTTCCACTAATTTGCGCGAGACTTCTTTCGTGAAAAGCACGCTACATGTTCTCGACTGCAAAAAATGTACAAATTGTCGTACGACACTATTTCCCTGCTACGACAGCAGCGCAGGGACATGGTAAGTACGTACAGGCCGTAGGCTCTAGGTACATGTAAATTCTTTGCAGCAGCGTGTCATTTATTTAATTATTTACTCTATGATCTAGACATTGCACTCTCTGTCCTGAGCTCGTTGCGATAAGCATTTCTCATAAAACTTTCATCTATTCGAAATTAAATCCTTGTTGCTAGAGGCAGAAACCAGCAAATTAAACCAGGCTTTACTGGAACCAATTTTAATTTTATTCCCTGTGGAACAAAAGTCGGAAAGAAACAGATTGCACACTTATTAATAGAACAAAAATATTAAAAGAAAACGCAGAGTGTGCCCAGATTAAAGCTGTGCGTCCACCGCATCGGCACCGGAGAACATGTTTTAATAGACCCCAGAACGAAGCAGGCCGAAACAAGCCCCCTTTTAAGGGTTCCGTACCCAAAGGGTAAAAACGGGACCCTATTACTAAGACTACGCTGTCCGTCTGTCACCAGGCTGTATCTCATGAACCGTGATAGACAGTTGAAATTTCCACAGATGATGTATTTCTGTTGCCGCTATAACAACAAATACTAAAAAACAGAATAAAATAAATATTTAATATTAACACTGGAAGTGTACTGTTTGCTATTTTTATTTAATAAAGAACTTTTTAAATTGAAATTGAATTGACTTAGATAAAAAAAAGCTATCATGTATGAATGGCATATTTAAAATGCATATCATATTTTATGAAAATACGACATCAAAAATTGCTTATTAAAAATCACTGTAGTAATTGAATCAGAAATTAACATTATTAAACGCAAGAAGCAGATAATGAATATGCAATTTTCTCTTATTAACGAGTATCATCATCGAAATTTGAATTCCACTAGTCAGCATCGAAGAACAAGAGCTCGATAAGCTAATTAATCAATTAGTATTCCACAGAACAAGGAAGGAAAAACTTACCCTACCGTACCTACCTACCCCTATCTAGCTTTCAACTTACGAAAAGACGCAGTCTTATTCCTAACTGACTCCGATCTACAAGCACAAGCTTGTCTTCATGCATCGGAAGAAAATATATTATGTCCTCTAGATAAACCTATTTATTCTTTTAATTTACAACAACAAATCATTTGTAATATTACTTTAATGAATGCAGGCAAATTAACATCACTCTGTATTTACGAGCAATCCCTATGTGTAAACCGATGGATCAAGTTACACAGACAGAACTCTTGGCTTTATTCATGTTGCGACAAATGCAACATTCGCACATTTTGCACAGCTGACTTTAGTATGAGTACTTTATGGAGCACCGGCTTTCTTGAGATGATTTATTTACTATTCACTCTCATAACAACTTCTAACGAAAGGTTAGTATAAAGCCTTCTATCGAAGCCCCAGATGTATCTAGTTTGAATAGCGTCATGAAGACTTCTGGAGCCGGCTACAACTTCACAGCGGAGAACCACGCAAGCTTATCATCGGGCATTGGACGAGATCGACAATCTGAAGCAGTAGTCAGAGTCCAACCTCAGCGTCCACGATATCCATCAATACTCCATAATGTACGGCATACTCGCTGTACTGATGGTACTAGCTATCTTAGCGGCTTGCCTTCGAGCGAGGCGAGGGTGCATGCAACTAGCGGCTCCTCCCGGGGGGAGGCCCCGGCCCCGGCCGCCCCCACGAGTGCGTTCAGCGAGCGTGAGCGAGTTTCCACGCGATAAGCATTTTCTTTTGTATAATTTTAATATTTTAGCTTTCATGTGTTCAGTAACTTTTTAAATTGTAGGTCCTTTTTCTTTCTTTTCTGGTAGGCAAGATATAAAAGCTATCGCATAAGTACATGCAGTAGGCACATTTTAAGTCGAACATTTAATGTAATTTTATTATTATTATTATTTTATTTATTTTATTTTAAAAAATTTTTTCTTACCTTGCATTGACCGCTATTAGCGATTACTGTGGAAACAATAAACTCAGTGTTCTACCATCACTACTACCAACGGGTTCGGTTATTTTAATCCCTTCGGAGTTTTTAGTACCCTCAGCGAGCTAACATCCCTTAGAGTTCTACCCAGCTTAGCTTATTGATTGGAACCCAATCAAACCTTAGGGTTGCGAACTTCAAAAACCCTGAAACACATGTCTGTTTATTTTGAATCAACTTCCCATGCAACAAATTTTGACAGGCCAACAGTTACGGTTCGCGGTTATGTTTTTTTTTGCTTTGCCGGCCCCTTAGATTCACAATGCGCACCCTAAAACCTTCAGTAGCAAAAGAGAAACATTTTGACATGTTAGGGAAACTTTTCAACTAGTGTCATTTTAGCGTTCTGACAAAAAGCATGGGTAAGTGCTCGTACAAAAAATGCAAGAATCACTCGTCCAAAGTGCTGAAAAAGGATGGAATTTCTTATTTTCAGTAAGTTTAAATATATTTTTTTACCCGTATATTGAGATGTGAGTCATATACTTGTGAAATCAGCATAAAATATTGTTGTTTGGTTTGCCTATGTTAAAATATTAATTTTGTTCTAAATTGATAAATGGAGAGGCTATTTCTTCTAAACAAAAATTTCGTTTATGGTATGTATGAATATATTTTTCATAAAAATAAGTTTAATATTACTAGTTGATTTTTAAAATAGCTAGTTGGCCCGCCCTAAAATTTCATTTGCGTAGACTCTCTAATAAAAGAAAGACTAGGTTCTTACCTACCTACCAGAAGTATGAATTTATAAAACGCTTATTTTTTGTCCCTAATAAAAACTCGTGCAAAGCCGCAGACAGGAACCAGTTCTTTTTAATCTAGAGTGCCTGCCTGAAATTGTATTTTAAGTTTAAATTATTGTATGTCTGAACAAAAGGGTCATTTCTGACCACCTACTGTTGAGACACTAATTTATAGTTTCATCAATAAATGATTCGTTATATTTACCTGAATTCTATTAATTAATCCTGATAGAAAATAAACTGAGTAGGTAGGTATATAATTCTCAGGTAGGTACCTACCTACTTACAACATAAAATAAAATGAATTCGACTCCACCAATCTCTTGTTCCGTATGGAAAAAACTTGTCAGGCTCTGCGCAAACTGTCTGCGTCAAAACAAAACGAAGACAATTTTGAGTGACATTTTTGTACGGCTCTAGGTATCTACGGGGGAGGCCGCGAACTACTTATTTTTGATCGAAGCCTTAGACCCAATTCAACTACCTTACCTATTTATTACCATACCGTGGTAGTTAAAATTGGGTTAGTTGATACTCACGTCGAGAAAGGAACCTACATGCAAAATTTCAGACTCGTAGCTCTTGTAGTTCCAGAGGTATCTCGATGTGTCAGGTAGTTTAGAGGGGTGTAGTACCAAAAACCACTATAATAACTTTCTCAAAATTTTCACAGATTAGAAATAACTGTTAAATCTTGACCAATGAATCGTAATTCATAGTTTCTGGTCTTGCCGATTAGTCCTGGGCATGGCGCCACTAATCTTAGCTTTACCAATAGAAATCATAGAGAAAATACTGAATTATAAGCAAATTAAAATTTTAGTTTTAGAGGATTTTGAAACTTATCTTGCATAATGGCGGGTTTTGAAAATGAACAGTCATATTTTGGCGGCTTTTGCAACCAAACAAAACCAACAATAAGATGGTGGATGGATGGCGTTATGCGACATAATTTTTAAAATAGGGGTCGGAGGTAGGATATTATTTTATTACTAGGTGTATTGTATTTGATTACTATGTTTTCAATGAGAATACTATATATTTTTAATTGTTGTGTCATTGACACGTGAAGGAAGAAAAATAGGTAGGTACTTATGTTAACATAGCAAAGATATTTTACCTAAAATGTATTATTTACCTGCGTACATACATAAAATAAAAAGATATGGTTGTAGAAAGCAGAATAAATAAAAAACCACAAAAAGATTATAATCTCGCGCCAACCCACGACGAACCACTATTATCTAATGGTACCTACGTACATAACTGGTTGAAAACTTTACTAGGTACATCTTGCATAAAACGTTTCTTGCTAACTTTCCAAGAGATTTTTGTTCAATTTTCACTCTCCGTTTCTTGCGCTCCACTTCACGTTTTCATGATGACGGATCGTGTGACCTCTTCCTCGAATGCTTCGGATCTGATTTTTGCACAAACTGGGCTAATTCTTTCATGTTTTTGCATTAAATTTATTAAAAATCCGAACACTTGTTGTACACAGAAAGTCACCACCGCCATACTATTTTCTCGATGAGGCGACACAAATCCGGTGCTGTGATTGGTCGATTGTGTTATAGAGGATTTTGAAAGTGACCTACGCTAACATCGTTCTTTACCAGCGAATTTCTCTGTGTTTTAGTGGGTTTTGATAGAAAAGCAGCCAACCATTTCAAAGCAATTTTTAGGAACTTTTGATTGATGGTACTAACACAATATTGGTCAAAAAGCACTATAGCGGGTTATGATACTACACCCCTCTTTTCTCGTTTACAATTAATATAATTAATTCGGAACAGTTTTATCACTAAGCGGCTTTGAGGTGAATGCCGAGGGGATTTGTGGACTATAAACCAAACCGGGAGTAAACTTGTGAAAATTGAGTTGCAGATGCAGCTTACTTGTTATTTTCGTAGTTGGGCCAGATTCTGCCCCAAGCGTTTAATCCTCTCCACTCTGATTTTTAATTAGAGGTCAAATGTATTTACACGTAGCAGGGTTACTAATTCTGTGAGGAAGCGCACGTAGTAGGTAAGGTCTTTCGCAAATCGTTATCCCACCTATTCGGAGGGCGTCCTATACTACGTTTGCCGAGTCGCGGTCTCCACTCAAGAACACGTGTACCCCAGCGGTTGTCGTTTCTTCTCGAGATATATGGCCGACCGACTGCCACTTCAGCTTGCTAATTCTTTGAGCAATGGCGATAGCTTAGATTCTCTGTCGGATGTGTTCGTTACGAACCCAATCCTTCAGATAAACTCCCGAGCATAGCTCTTTCCATAGCTCGCTGAGCGACTTTGAACTGGTGTACCAACCTTACCGTGAGTGTCCACGTCTTAGGCCCGTATTAAGAAAGCTTGCTCAGTCGTCAACCTCTGCTTGAGTGACGTTTATGCCATAGAAAAGCGTTACTCAAGCAGCGATCGATGACTAAGCAAGCTTTCATAATACGGGCCTTAGCTCCGTAAGTCATGACGGGTAGAACGCACTGATTGAAAACTTTCGTTTTCAAGCATTGCGGTATGGACGACGAGAAGACTCAGCGTAGTGTTCCATACACTGCCCAGCCTAGCTGGATTGTTGGATTACGGTCTTGCTTATCAGGTGTTATCCTAAAAGCCCTACGTGGGAAAAGGGGTGTGGCCTCTGCATGCTACGGCTCCTTCAAGCCACTGAGGTGTTGGCTGACCACGATTTAAACGACATTTTTCCACCTTCACGTAGAAGGTAGGCTGGCAAAAAGCGACGTTTTTCGTTTCGCAAAAAGCGACCACTACACCCAAGGGGTCAGGAAAAGGATGAAGATACTGGCGTCACGGAGAAGAAAGGAATGTGACACTAGCCGTTAAAGCAGCTTAAGTCTGCCGTCGTACCCGTAATGGATCCAATCAGATATCGGACTGAGAACTGGAGGACCACCCTTTCAAGTAGGGTATTACACCCAGTTTTGAAAAGTGTCTATAGTGCTACTAATGAACCACTAAAAATATACAAAAAATTTATTCAATCGATAAGTGCCCTAAAAATGCATAAAAAATTTACATTTTCAAGTTGCGCGCGGAACTTGAAAATGCTGGGCGCAGTGGACGCCGTATTGCTCTGTGGTCATGACGTCAGTCGGAAGTAAAACCCTGAACAAATGCGCTGATGTTGCTGATGATATTTGATACTTTTTAGTTTGCCTACACAGCCGTCCACCATAATAACATTACCTACTTTTTCATATGGTTTAAAAACAGATTAAGAGAACGGAAAACTTGTTTTTTTTTTAACAAAATCGAACATTTTCCGTCTGCTTTTATTTTTCGTTCTACATTATCCCTGATGGACATAGGCTACAGAATATTTTCATTAAAGGTAGGGATCCGTGTCAAAACTCCGATAATGTAACCCAAGGTGTGAAAAAAATACCATTGTTTAGGTAGAAACGCAGATAAGTTCTTTATTTACCAAAGTGGAGACAGTCTTTCTTCATAGATTTCCTGTTCTTATCGACGTCCACGCGCCTGAGAGAAAGTGCTTTAATGTAGGTGTATGTACTTACTGCCTGGCGTAGATACATATATTTTTATTCGTTTGTAGTATCTACTAATTAGACATCTTTCATGAGATTTGCAGGAGGCGGGTGAAACATTTTATAACTATGTACTACATGTGCTTCTTCACAGAATTAGTGCTCAACAGGGACGAGTAAAACTCGTCCCAGGTGCTCAATATATTACACTGTTGTCATCACATTAGCTCGCTTCGCTCGCCGTTGTTTTTTATTATGATTGCATAATAAATGCTTGAATACCTACTTTAAAATCGGGTGTAGAAAGGAAGGTTGCCTAGCAGAGATCGCTCAAACCGATAAGGTATTGTACATATAACTTTATCTGTATTAGTCTTTCCCTGCCCTGTGTAACTATTTTATTTGTGCAATAATGAGTAATTGCTTTGTACTGTGCTTTATTTTGTTGTAAATCGTAAAAAAATCTTTACTCATTCATTGTCATAGCTTACTTTTTTTGCTAAGTATGCCTCACCAATTTCAAAACAGGTTGTATTTGTTTCATAACAATCTTCGCAGCCGCCGCAATTTCTCCAAACGTTTCAGGGCTCGCTGTTATTAATTTTTTCATACTCTCCTCAACTTGTTCTGATCACCCGAAAAAGTAACAAAAATTTCGGCGGCTCGCTACGCTCGCCAGTTCGTTTTTGCTTTGTTGTGGATCGGCAAAAAAAAAAAATTGTCGTGGTTTTAGAATACTTGTATTTTTGCTAACCTCACCGAACTCCGAAATTACCTATTGTGGCTCTCTCCGCTAGCCGTAGTTATTGATAAATTTATTTATTAAATTATAGGTCACCTTTAAATTCACATATTAAATATTAATAAGGTCACAATTAAGTCAATTATTAAGGTCAATTATCACGGTCACATAATTATGACAACTTAGTTACTTTTCACCTAACATCCGAAAATCCAAAAAAATATCGCGGCTCGCTTCGCTCGCCGTTATATTATAATTCCTGTTGTTAGAAACTGAGGGTGCGGATAGTCAACCGACCCCAAGGGGGGGGGGGGGGGTGCTGCTTGGTAGAAAAACGCCCCGGGTGCCAGCCCACGCTACGCCGCCACTGCTCTGTTGGAAGTGGAAAGCAGACCGAAGTTGTTTTTTTATAACAACATGTAGGTACTAACGTTGTCTTCAAAAAATTCGGTTGTTCCTTTATGTTTTAAAATTAGTACTCATACATCTTCGATCAAAAATAAGTAGTTCGCGGCCTCCCCCGTAGATACCTAGAGCCTTGCAAAATGTCACTCAAAATTGTCTTCGTTTTGTTTTGACGCAGACAGTTTGCGCAGAGCCTGACAAGTTTTTCCATACGGAACAAGAGATTGGTGGAGTCGAATTCATTTTATTTTATTTTGTAAGTAGGTAGGTACCTACCTGAGAATTATATACCTACCTACTCAGTTTATTTTCTATAAGGATTAATAAACAGAATTCAGGCAAAGATAACGAATCATTTATTGATGAAACTATAAATTGGTGTCTCAACAGTAGGTATTTGTACAAAAGGGTCATTTCAGACATACAATAATTTAAACTTACAATACAATTTCAGGCAGGCACTTTAGATTAAAAAGAACTGGTTCCTGTCTGCGGCTTTGCACGAGTTTTTTTTACGGGACAAAAAATAAGCGTTTTATAAATTCATACTTCTGGTAGGTAGGTAAGAACCTAGTCTTTCTTTTATTAGAGTCTACGCAAATGAAATTTTAGGGCGGGCCAACTAGTTATTTTAAAAATCATCAACTAGTAATATTAAACTTATTTTTATGAAAAATATATTAATACATACTATAAATGAAAAAAAAATTTTGAAGAAATAGCCTCTCCATTTATCAATTTAGAACAAAATTAATATTTTAACATAGGCAAACCAAACAACAATATTTTATGCTGATTTCACAAGTATATGACTCACATCTCAATTAACGGGTAAAAAATAGTCCCTTTGAAAATTCAGCCAGCAGAGGCTTAGTAATTGGGTCCCATTGACTCTCCTTCTTTAGGTAGGGAACCCTAAGAACATGAATCCATACCTGTTGTGCTTGTTGTTGGTGCTGTGCGACCTCTGCAGCTTGGCGGCGTGCTGCGGGCGGTTCTCCTTGTCCCGGCGCAGCTCGGCGCGTTGCTCATCCAGCCGCGCGCCCTGGCAGCGCGACACCAGCTCGAAGAACGACTCAGGGCTGTCCTCCGAGTCCGCGCGCTCCACGTTTCCCGCACCACCACAGTACTCGCGCTTGCTCGCAGCCTCGGGCGTGATCTAGACAACGTACAATTTAATTCAACAATGCTGGACAATTCACACAGCTTAGTCTGGCCCTAAGCGAAGCAGAGCTTGTATTACTGGTACTAGAGAACTGCGTGCTTAGTACCAAAATGAAGGTATTCGAATTTTTGACTATGAAGTTACATTGTATTCTACTCTTGCCATCATAATAAACAGCTTTCAAGAACTTTGTACACAATAAATTAACAAAAAAGGTTACTATAGCATCAACGACTGTGTAACTTGCACAAAGTCACATACTGATTAGTATTTAAAGTAACCCTTCGTTTTTATGACAAAGCCGGTGTACAGCTGCATTTATTTTAATTGTACCTTTTAATATTTTTATATAAGGCCCTTTAACATCCAATTATTTTTTATTATTTCTGTTTATTAATATTCTGTTTTTATTTTCCTTATTTTTTGGTCAATACGAATACGAAATAAAATACAATAAATGGCTCAAAAGTCCGGTTCACTAGTACAACTGGACGACTGGGTCTTCAGTCTCAGAAGACAGGCCCACTGAATCAGGATCAAATAAGACTTCTGATACTACAACTTTAATTCGATCCTACGAGCGAATTCTTGAACTTTCTCATCCGTTTTCGAAATTTTAGTTGCCGATTTTTTTTAGTATCATTATATTCCTGATATAGAGCACCTATTATGGTCACCAGGTAGGTACACTCAGCATCAGACGCCTCCAAGCCGCCAGGGTAGCCAAAAAATAATTAAATGGAGGTCCTATATTTTGGGCACCGCTGAATACAATTTTATGCTGGAACACACAACATTGTTCTCATTTTAATATGACCTAGGACACACACATGGAACAGTCGGCAACAATTTTAATAACACAGAAATTCAGCGAATCCACACTAATTGCGTCGCAAATGAATGAAAATAATGAATACCAGCCTCGCTTTACTAAACAAAATAGTGGTTCAGAGTAGTCTTATCTTTCAGGCCTTATAGTCAGGCCTCAGGTCAGGGTTAAGAATGAAAGGAACGTATCTCAATTTTTCCAATTTACATGGGAACTAAAACACTGTGACTTTTAGGACGTAAGCACCCGTTTATAACAGGTTTGGTAAATTCGTATTCTAAGGTAGTTAAAATGGAGTCAAAGGTCATTTATATAATAACTTCAGAATCGTAACTGTTGGCCCGTCAAAATTTGAAGCGTAGAAAGATGATTTAAAATAAACAGACACGTGTTTCAGAGTTTTTTTTAATTCACACCCTAAAGGTCAATGGCGTGGAGTCAAAGTGAGGCCACTCACTGACTTATCAATAAACCTCAGAAACTAAAAAAGCTACGAGGATGTTCCATGAAAAATTAGTTTAGGACGTAAGCACCAGCTAAGAACAGTTTTATATTGAAATTCACATTCTTTGGTTATTATGTATCAACCTAAACTTCTATCTGCGGCTTCAAACGCGTGGAACAAGGGAAATAAATAAAAAAAATGGTGGACAATTAACAAAGCATTATATAGCCCCAAGTTAAGCAAAGCTTGTGTTAGACAACTGATATATAATACAATACAATACACACAAAGTTATTTTTTTATTATACATTAGGCCAAGCCACAGATTACCCCCAATAGATTCCGCATTACGGGACTTTAGTTCGGATCCTAGCTCACCAAAATTGGAGGAAGGCGCGGGTTGCGGGGACTGGAACAGAGGCGTTGTGATTGGTTATTTCAAGGTCGCACTAAAACCTAGGGTTGGGACAGTTTAAAATTTGTCGATAATTAATATATCAATACCATGTTGTTAAAAAGAACATAAATTTACATGAATATTTAACTGCTTTGTAATGCGACCTTAGTTCTTCATATTACAAACGATGATTTTGTAAATTTCGAATCAAAAACCGATTTAAAAAAAAGTAAAAAAATACCTACGCCCTTTCAATCAATTTAATGCAGTACCTCTCATGTATTTAATCATAAGGTGTAATGAAATAACCAAAAGATAAAAAAAAAATTGAGCAAATTACACTATTATTAGTAGGGAACCATCCGTCGCGTCGGTTGCATCTACCCTATTTGTTTTCCTTTCGGGGAAGTGAGAAACCTTAAACAAGATAAGTTACAGGGTTAAAACTGTAAATAAAACTGGCCAAGTGCGAGTCGGACTCGCGCACGAAGGGTTCCGTACATCTATAAAAACGGCAAAAAATCAATTGTATGGGTTATATTGTATGGGGCTCCCCCAAAAAACTTGAAAAACCCCCTTAAAGATTTGTTTTATTTTAATTTAACTATTTTATTTTAAAGTGAATGTTGTATAACTAAATATTCTGTGAATACATTTGTGATTAATAGTTCATGCGTTTACCTGTTGTCGTTATCAATATCGAGCAAAAAAATCATGTTTGTTGTATGGGAAAAAAAAAAAAAAAAAAAAAATTTTATTCTGTTTTTTAGTATTTCTTGTTATAGCAGCAACAGAAATACATCATCTGTGAAAATTTCAACCGTCTCACTATCACGGTTCATGAGATACAGCCTGGTGACAGACGGACAGCGGAGTCTCAGAAATAGGGTCCCGTCCCGTCTTACCCTTTGGGTACGGAACCCTAAAAAACTCCTTAAAATAATCACCTTATACATCACATTTATTATTTTGTATTTGTCATGTTGTGTTGTTCTAGTACTAGTCATCGTTTAATCCATGTCCTGCATTTCCATTTTGATTTATCAACAGCATTTTTTTTGTATCCTTCAATAAGATTAATACAATATTTTAGTGTTTTTCATACAAAAATTTCGAGAGCCCTACATATCCACGTTATCCAACATTTAAATCGATATCGACTGGAAAAAAGTGAAATTCACAACACTAGCGTTACACGTGCTTGCGCCAAAAAGGGACAACGAGTGCAATAACAGCAATGAGGAAAAGAAACAAGTGATCGTCTTTACGTACCATCAACCATTATAAGCTGACCTCTTCTATAACTGGTAAAATTGTTATTATTTTACTTACTGATGAAATGTTATCCCGTCCTTTTGGTAGTTTGAATGTCTAGATGACTTTCCACACCATTTCACTGCACATGAAGTCATTTTATCTTTTTTGCTAACACAAAACCAATTTTCACTAGCATTAGAACGCAAAAACGCAAAGGAGCTCAGGGGTCTGACACTTGGTCGAAACTGAAGCCGTGCTTTGAAGTGGCGATTTATATGTAAGCATTTCCATCGATGTGTTGTGCGCGGTCGTCGTCTTTCATGCGGAATCTATGGGGGGTAATCTGTGGGCCAAGCAATGATTGCTCGAAAAAAGTATAGAGGGAAATGCCTGGAACACAATTTTTGACTTCGTAACTTTGTTTGTACTAGTTAGGAGGTGAATATATCAAAAGTCCCCGCCCGTAGCTCTTAAACCAAAGGGACGGGAGGTTTGAAGATCCTATTTTAATAAAAAACGAAATAGAGTCGAAATAATACTTACTCGGTGTACATAAAAGAGGTAGGTACTATTCGATTAGATATATTATCGGAATGTTTGTGTGCGATCCCACTAGAAGGGCCTATCACGATTGAGCGGGTGCACACTTGCTATTGCTGGATTGGAGAAATCCGTTGAAGATGAAGATGGCGTGGAATTGAAAGACTGTTCTGTGAGAAGAGCTTCTTTATTTCCTTGCTGCAGTACTGGATTAATATTACTATAGGTTCACTATTTACTAGTCACTGTTCACTCGTTCGTATCCGAAAACAGAATGAATTAACCGGCGTACAAGTTTGGTATTTATACCTCAGTTGTAGCCTTGAAAACTTTCTAGAAAAAACTAAAGAACTATCTATCTCTTTCCTTTCTAGAACTTTCTTGTTTTTCGATGCCTTCGAGATAACAATCTATAGGTACTTACATACGTAGATAGATACATGCGAGTCGGCCGCGACAACTATATCGTAATCTATGGCCTTTTGTTGTCGGAAAAGGGTAACTATTATCTATTCTGTTTACCTCAAGTAATGTTCGATTTTAAACCCTATTCTTAATACCTAATTTTATGAAATCTATCTATTAACAAGATGTTGTCCTGCACATTACTCCCGCCGTGCAACCGTGTTGCATTTCTCTAGGTGCTAGGACGACGACGTCTCGACCTGCTCGATCACCATCTTCCTCACTGATGGCCGCAGGATGCTTGGGCTAAGTCGACTGCATTTACTGGGTCTTGGTGAATGCGGCTCCCGCCGGTGTTGTAACTGGAGTGGGCCAGGTGCGGTACGCCAGCTGTTTTTCACGATGTTACCGAAGAATCCTGACTTCGTCTGTTTCTTCTTTTTCTTCCAATTTGGGAAAGTCATTGAATTCTTCTTTCGGCACTTATAGATGACCTTCTTTTCGGCGGTTCTACTTGGTTGGAAGAATTCTAAGACTGCTGCTGTATCAGGTACCGCCCGCATTTTATCTGTCGTTGCGAAATGACGGAGGTACTTTGCTATATAGGGCGTCTTCTCTATGGGTGCATGCGCAGCATATCCCTTTTCTATCATTGCTTCCTTGTGATCTTTATTTCTCTTTACTTTGCGATCTAGCTTCTTTTCTATGTTGAAGAGTCGTTTCAGAGAGTTGTTATTAGCCAGAATGCTTGTGTCTTCTTTCCGCCGTAGTAGAGCAGTTTGGTATCCTCTATTTTCGTTGTGAACTGTATTTTGCTCGCTTGTGATACGAAGGGCTTGCTCTGCTGGTTGTATCTGCGGTTTCTTCGGGCATCTGCGGAGCTTTTCTATTGGTTCTATATTGCCATCGGATGCTTCTGTGATGTGAGACACGAAATGGCTGTTGCGACCAAGTGCGCGTTTCTGTGTCCCATGTAAAACCCAACCGAATGGCGTAAGGGATGCCACAGGTTCGTTCATGTTTCCTTTTCGGACCTTCGTTGTCAGAAGAAGGTGCCAATTATCTTGACCGATGAGTATATGTGGCTTCGCAATCTTGTAGCTCAGCGTTCTTCCAATGTCTCGCAGATGTTTGCAGGCGTTGACTTGCTGCGTGGAAACCTCTTGTGGCGACACCTTGAGATTGCTCACTGTTCTGGCTTGCACGCGTTCTTCGTGATTGTTTAATCCTTTGAGCACGAAGTTGACTCTTCTTGACTGGCATCGCGTAGTCTTGAGTGCGTTGATCGCTTCTATTTTCAATGGATCGACTGGTCCCTTGGCTCCTATTGCATAGGCAACGTCTTCATCTATTAGTGTGACCGTCGATCCGTCATCCAGTAGCGCGTAAGTTTCTATGGAACCCTTTGGTCCCGACGCTCGTACTGGGATAATCTTGAGATATGACTGCTTGCTAGCTGTCCACGCGGAGTTGATGGATTCTTCTTTGGAGTCCACTGCTTTGACCGATCGATCACAGTGTAGCATCTTGTTGTGTGTGTATTTGCAGCTATTGATGCCACACGTTTTCAGCCGGCAGTGGTGGATCCTCCCTCTATATCGCAGGCACCTAAAGCATAGGCGTTTGTCCTTGGCGATGTCCCATCTGGCGCCGACTTCCGCTGCTTTGAACTTCTCACAGTCTTCCGTCTTGTGTTCCGGTTCTTGGCACACGGAACACGACGTTCTTTCTATTTGGTGCTTCTCTGAGGCTGTGTTTACTATTTGAGGACGCTTCTGTGAAGTGGTGGCTTGGCTTGGCGATGTTGCTTCAGGTGGAGCATAGGGTGCGCACAACTGAGCTTCCCTTTTCATGAACTTCTCGAACTTCATGAGGTCCGGCTCTTCTTTCGGCTGCATGGCGGCGAAGTCGTAGAAACGATATCGCAGTGTCGGAGTGAGCTTATCAACGAGGGCCTTCGAGACTTCCGGGTTGTAGAGGTAGAAGACGCAATTGAGGGTTTTCAGAGTAGACACGGCATTGGTCACTTTGGTAGCAAATATGCAGATATCCCTCGGTGACTCGTTCAAGCGCGGGAGGGCTCGAAGTGCATCTATCTCTGACATGGCAATCGTCTCTGGTCTTCCAAATCTGTTCTCGAGTGTCTTGATGATGTCTGATGGATGAGTGTTTGTGATAAGCAAGCTCTCGACGGCTTCTCTGGCTTTTCCCTTCAAATTCTTCCGTAGGCGATTTATGTTCTCAACCAGTGAGAACATGTGTTCAGTTTCTCTATAAGCTGCCTGGAAGGGTAGCCAGTTCTGGTGGCAACCATTAAAGATGGGTAGCTCGATGAATCGTGGCCGCTGACCTGCTTCTTTGACAGCGAGCGTGATCGCTGCGGCTAGCTGACTGAAGTCCGGTTGAGCGGCTCCCGCCGCCGGCATGTGTTGTACACCTTCAGATGTGTGAGGTACCCGGTACTCCGTGCCCGTCTCGAATAATTGCGGTGGTGCCACGGGTTTTTGCTGATGTTCTTCTTGTTTGATGGCTAACATCGGTGGTGCAGGCTTCTTGCACAGCCAATTAAGCACTTCGGCGTGTGTTTCCGTTGTTGAAAACTCGGAAGCGCTGTCGTCCTCTTCATTCTCGCTATCTTCTGCTTCTAACGCAGCCAAATGCGCTGCGGCTAGCTCGACTTGTCGACGGGCGAGTTCTTCTTTAGCTTTCGCTATCTTCTGTTCTCTTCTAGAACGAGTAGAGCCAGCACGTGTGTTCTTCTGTGTGTGCTGGTCTGGCAGCAGGCCTTCCTTTAGGCATGGATCCAGTAATGTCTGCATCGTTCCTTTATTCACTATATTGGTCCCGCGGCTAGGTGGGGACGAGTGGGAAGTGATTGCAGACGGCGGGGCAGCAGGATGTCCAATGGTTCTTCCCAAGGTCATTCCAGTGGCGGCGGTAGTGGCAAAGATGGTCGCCATCGGCTCCGCAGTAGGCGCGGTCAGAGTAGACACGGTGACAGAGGAAGCCGCCGTAGACTCCATGGCAGACATGACGGCTGATGACCTCGTGGCGGAGGTGGTCGCCATAGAATCCGTGGCAGCGGCTCCTCCCGCGGTCCATGTTGTGGCAAGTTCCCCTGACGTTCCGGCTCTGGTAATAGTCGGTGGCTTGCGTCCTTTTCCAGTGGAGCGTATGAGTGGTGGCATGACGGAAATCAATTCCAATCTTCTTTCTTCAGAGGCTTCCTCAGGTATCCGGCTCGAAGGACCATAAAATGTGCGATCCCACTAGAAGGGCCTATCACGATTGAGCGGGTGCACACTTGCTATTGCTGGATTGGAGAAATCCGTTGAAGATGAAGATGGCGTGGAATTGAAAGACTGTTCTGTGAGAAGAGCTTCTTTATTTCCTTGCTGCAGTACTGGATTAATATTACTATAGGTTCACTATTTACTAGTCACTGTTCACTCGTTCGTATCCGAAAACAGAATGAATAAACCGGCGTACAAGTTTGGTATTTATACCTCAGTTGTAGCCTTGAAAACTTTCTAGAAAAAACTAAAGAACTATCTATCTCTTTCCTTTCTAGAACTTTCTTGTTTTTCGATGCCTTCGAGATAACAATCTATAGGTACTTACATACGTAGATAGATACATGCGAGTCGGCCGCGACAACTATATCGTAATCTATGGCCTTTTGTTGTCGGAAAAGGGTAACTATTATCTATTCTGTTTACCTCAAGTAATGTTCGATTTTAAACCCTATTCTTAATACCTAATTTTATGAAATCTATCTATTAACAAGATGTTGTCCTGCACAGTTTGTAAAACGTTCCAATATATTCTATATTTATAAAAGAGAAAACTGGGTGAGTCATTAAGAGATCTTTGAAACTACAAGAGCTACGAAGATGTAGGCAAGAACGAATTTTTTGGAGTTCAAAGTCACATGGAGGGATTTATAGGTTTTCTCATATCAATCAAGCATTATTGGTTGTAAAATTATGCGTTGATAGTTTACATGGAAACCAAAATTACTTAGGTTATTACTTAGTTATTAGTAAGTCCACGCGAATGAAATCGCGGGGTCAGCTAGTACTAAAATAAATGAATTATCGAAGGCCAACGTCTATACTACGCCATGTTGAGTACCGATCAACGTCGGACGCGGTCAGCTACGTAGATTCTATTTCCGGCATGTCACCGGGCGACAAGTTAATTTTTGCTCCGCGTTATTATAATGAATACCGCGTGAAAATGTCGATGAAATCATCGAGTGTTGTGCGCGAGTTGCAACAAACAGTGATTTGCCTGGTTAGTGAACTCAAGACCCTATCAAGCTCACAACATCGATTGAAATAATAATAAAAGTCACAGAAATGCCTTCAATTGGTGCTTCAAGAAAAATAAGAACACACGGGAAATCATTTCACTCGGTCCTTGCATCGAATCTATGTATTTCCTTTGCGACCTACGAGCGTACCAAGTCTAACCCAAACACGTCAATAATAGAGGTAAAACACGCTCACTCAACAATTTTCTTGCTTTCGAAGCCAAAAACGAATGTATATGTGAGTCGGCAAGCATAATTATAACTGCAGTGCTTTCACGCATACGAGCGCACGAATCAATATTACTATTTATCACTAGATTTCACAATTACAATCTCAAAATCGTACGCCGCCAACTTGGTGGCGTATCCTTGCAACCTACTTGCCGCCGGTCCAAAGTGGTTTATCCGTAACGGCGCGCCGTTACGGATAAACCACTTTGGACCAAAGATCAACGTAAGCGGCCAAAAACATATTGGTGTTGTTTGTACCAGCAATGATCGCGAGTGCCTCCTTAACTAGCTGGCTATAGTTTCTCTCCGCTGCGTTCAAAGTGCGGGAGCAAAACAAATAGTACGTTCATTCCCGTTCGGGTATCGATGTGACAGCACACTGCCGATGCCATAAGAGCTACTATCGCCTGCTAGTACTAACGGTAGTTCTGGGTTATAATAATAATAATAATAATAAATATTTCTTTATTAAGACACAAGATCTATAAAAATTTAAAGTTAAAAGAAACAAATTTTCTTAATATTATAAAAAGCTAGGCTAGTACATAATATTAAAATACAGAATGTAATACTACTAATAATTAAGATGCAATTAACACCCATCGTTTAAACATATTCGTCACAAAAATTCTTTCTGCTAGACTCGCTATAACAGACTTTTTACACCTGTCAATTCTAGACATAAATTTGGCAACCCCGTTCCTCCGTCCCGTCCCGTTCCTTTGAATGGCGTTAAATGAATCTACCCGCGCTTCGAAAAACATGCCTGAGGCGCTGCAGTATCGCTCGAGTCCCAAAAGTTGTCTAAAAATATTGTTATAGGCAACACGTATGCCATTATGTGCTCTCTTCGTGTACTTTGTCCAGAGTTGACAGGTATAAAAAGTCTGACAGAACGAGCGAAATAACGTTAATTTTACGTCTCGTGAGGATTTCGAAAATTTTCTTATAATCATATTACCTACAACGCATAACGCTCTACGCTGTCGTTCAATATCCTCATCATCTCTGCCACTGGACGTCACAATATGACCAAGATACTTGAACTGTTCAACCTTTTTAATAGGTTGTCCATTCAGCAGGACATCAGGTACATACTCGGGACCTTTTCCGGATTTACATACTACCAGTTCCGTTTTCTTAACGTTATAGGTCAAACCATGGTCTTTAGCGTACCTCTCACAGATCCTGATCAACTTCTTCAAACCCTTGACCGAGGGGCTAAGCAGCACCATATCATCGGCATAGCTTAAGTTATTGACATATCTATCATCTAATTTAAGCCCAACCGGGGTGCTGCTTAGCTCCACGATCAAATCATTGACATATACATTAAAAAGATCTGGAGAGGTCAGCCCCCCCTGTCTTACGCCATAAGACAGTGTATAGCAGTCGGAGAGTTCCTGACCCCACTTGATATTGTTAGTTTGGTTACAATACCAATATTTAAGCAAACCAACAGCATCCCTTGGGGCCTTCGTGCGCTTCAGCTTGTCCCACAATAATTCATGATTAATTGAATCAAATGCTCGACTCAAGTCGAGAAAGCACGCATAAACGCTAGTGTCTCCCGCCTTATAATAATCTACCACTTGCTTCAATGAAAATATTGCCATGTCAGTTCCTACGTGGGGTCTGAAACCAAACTGTCCATCGTCAATAGACAAGGAAGGTGCCACATTAGCCTGTATAATTCGTTCAAGTATCTTGGCCATTATTGTGGCCAGCGAGATTGGCCTATAGTTGTCCATGCTACTGACGTCTCCAGTCTTATTTTTAATTATGGGGACAACTACCGTCCTTATCATTTCTGCTGGTAGATAGCAATGTCGAAGGCAAAGATTGAATAGCTTGGTAAGCACAGAACAAATATGCTTGCCCGCATACAGCATGTGTTCAATACTTAGCCCATCGTGTCTAGGGGACTTACCTCGTTTTGTATTTTTCAGTATATGTTCAATGTTTTCTGATGTTACCTTTATTGGAAGGTAGTTCCCCTCGTCACCATGGCCGTTCTCTGCATCTACATTTAATTGACTGACACAATTTGTGGTGTATTTAATGTTAAAATGTTTCCTGAATAAATTAGCAATATTCTTTTTATTTTCTTGACCTTCTATATTTACAGGCATACTAGCTTTACTTTCCAACTTTTTAGTTTCTTTCCAGAATTGTACAAAATTGCCTGACGAGTGCTGGCGGGCAAGCATATCCATTTTAATTTTTTGCTGGTTGTTTTGTACATATTTAACAGCAGCCTTAAATCTCCTTCGCGTGTCTTTCATTGCACTGTGATGAATACCCGAGCATGGCCTACCGTACATTACCCACTCCTTAAAACTATTTCTAGCAATTACTTGTAGCTCGCGTACATGGTAATTCCACCCTACTAACTTTCTATTATTCAAACGTTTCCTATTAAAACTGTATACAGCAGAAGATTTTAATATTTCAATAATGTCATTGTAAAATATAAATGTAAAATATATGTTATAGTGAACCAAAACTTTGCTACTTAAATCACACTTAAAATTTCTTTAAAAGCTTGCGCGCAGTCTGCAGACCAAAACCACTTAGTATGTTTGCGTAACATTTATGCAGCGGTTGTAGGATGGTACTCAGCCGGGGGATGAATTTAGAATAATAGTTTATCAAACCAAGAAAAGATCTCAGCTGAGTCACATCCTCCGGTGCTGGTACATCTACAATAGTCTTTAGCATAGTAGGGTATGTTAGTATCGTTTTAGTTTTTCAAAATACATAAATTTTGAAAAACTAAAACGATACAAACATAGCTATTTTTTATTCGATTATGTATGCAAAATTTCATTAAAATCGGGGTCGTAGTTTCCAAATAAATCGAAAAAGATGTTGTCGTTTTTGAAAGTTGACATTCTAAAAAGTTGTCGTCTTCGGAAGTTGTCGTTTTCGAAAGTTGTCATTTTTAGGAAGTTGTCGTTCTCACCCTGAGGGGTACGTTTGTATGGGAGCTTAGAGGTTCGCCCCCACCTTAAACAGGCTCTGCCCTGCCCAGCAAAGGCGGGCCCCCATTTTTGATCCCTCGCCGTGTGCGTCCCTATCACATCATCGAGAGGAAACTTTTCAACAAGGCTAAAAAGAGTCGGCGGCCTACCATTAAGTAATAAAAGCCTTAACGGCATACAACATATATATTAGGAAGGGTATGAAGCATTTTAAAGGAAGCTCTGCGAGGAAATCAAGTCTGCCTCAAAGTGCTAGACTCCACAAACTGCTCTCTAAAACCAATACTAATAAAATAGGTCTCCTTAAAACAGGCTCGGCACTTTTACAACGAAAAGGAAACTCTATAGACATATTAGAGATGTGGCATCTTCCATCACAGCCAACACGCCTATCGCAAGGGCAAATCTGATTGAGGTTGAGGTTGAGAGATTGCTATTTAATTAATACCGAAAAATAGAACGGACTTCCACTTTTTTTTTGACAAAATATTTCAAAAGGCCTGAAGCAGACCGAAATTTCAACTAACTGTTTTGAAACGAACAAACGAATACCTGTCCTGTAATAGGTACCCCAGTTACCCCATAGGCCTCTTTTGAAATATCAACATCACAATTTGTACTGAACATTTTCAGGTATTTTCATTTTCATTTGCATGTAAATTTTTTCTTTTTCTTTAAATCAGTAATGGTGCACGAAATGTATTAATTAGTAATTATTTCAAATTTAAATAAATTTCAGTAATTATTTCAAATTTCAAGTTAATAGCTGCAGTAGTTACGGAGATATTCAAGAAAGAAGGAGGACGGAGTGAGCGATACCATACATAGTTTCGAAACCAATATCGAAACCCTAAAAAAGGCTGCCATTCGGCGATCATATTTGGTGGACACCCTGTATATTGTTTTTCTCAATAAGGAAAAGTTAGGTGTTCTGTGAAAACAATGAATCGTTAAGCCATATTCATGTAACTAACCTGTATGAGCGAGAGTTGTTCCATGCTCTGTCGGCGCACGCGCAGCGCGTTGAAGGGTGTCCGTGGCGCATCCGCGGGGGCGGGAGGTGGTGGCGCGGGTGTCTCTTCGGCCGGCAGACCAAGCACCTTGCGGAGGTCTCCAATGTTCATCTGGGCTGTTGCCATGCCGAGGACGTCACCCAGCTACAAGTAAACGAAAACAAATTCATAATGCCGCGTACGGACCAACGGACCGAACTTGAAATGCAACATGAAATGAAAGAATTTCGCCGTCCACACCTACGAACCGAACTTGAAATGGAGCATGCGATTCGTAGGTGTGTACGTGTTGCGAGCGCGAACCGAGCCTTTCACGAGCCTTCTACGAGCATTTCAAGGTGAGCACGGCGCGATCCGCGTTTGTCGGTTTTTTTGGACGAACACAAAGGGGCTCGCAGTATGCTCGGAGCGCCCAGTGTGGACGGTCTGTTGCGCACGAGCACGAACCGAATGGTATTGCCACAGCTAGTAGTAGTAGAAGAAGGTAGTAGGTACTAGTAAGCTGTGTAGTGCCGGCTTAGATTACCACCACCCCAACTCTTCCAGTGGGTGTCGTAAGAGGCGACTAAGGGACATACACCGGGGGCGGGCAGCAGCGCCTCCTGCAGAACAACCCCACCATCAAACTGCGACCCCTAACCGCTGGCCCAGCGTGGGGATTATGGGCAAGGCAGTTCCCGGCCGCCTCGCTATTGCTGACCATGGTAGCGGCCACGGTAACGGCGGAGCAAGGAATCCCCGGGCTACATTAGTCTATCATTCAATACATAATTTGACCCTGGCTACGTTCAACGGACGAACTGTGAGGATTGATCACCATCTAGCGCAGTTGGAAGTGTGTGTCCAAGTACAGGGCCAGCAGTCTAATCCCATCCAACTGTGCAGAGGAGTGAGACAGGGGATGTCATATCCCCGAAACTGTTCACAAGCGCGTTGGAAGATGTGTTTAAGACGCTGGACTGGAAAGGTAAGGGCATCAACATAAACGGCGATTACATCTCACTCACACCTGCCATTCGCTGAAGACATAGTCTTAATGGCGGAGTCGCTGGAGGAGCTGAACCAGATGCTGGACGGCCTAGCTTCAGCCTCGCGACGTATCGTTCTTGGGATGAACTTGGATAAAACCAAGGTCATGATCAATGGCCTCACTGATCCGGGACCGGTCGTCGCACATGGCCACCTTCTCGAAATTGTTTCCGAGTACACTTACCTTGGGCAGATTTTGCAGTTGGGTAAAATCAATTTCGAGAAGGAGGCCAAGAGGAGGATCCAGCTGGGTTGGGCAGCGTTTGAAACCACGTCGAGTCTTCTCTTCATCCATACCGCAATGCTTGAAAACGAAAGTTTTCAATCAGTGCGTCCTACCCGTCATGACCTACGGAGCTGAGACGTGGACACTCACGGTAGGGCTTGTCCACCAGTTTAAAGTCGCCCAGCGAGCTATGGAGAGAGCTATGCTCGGAGTTTCTCTGAAGGATAGAATTCACACAGAGAACGAGAGTTATCGACATACTACTATAGGCTGATGATGATGATGACTAGTAAGGAGTACTAACTATTTATAATTCAAATACCTACCTACCTAGGTAGAAAGAAGATAGGAACAGGTACCTACAAACAGGCAAACCCGAATAATTGTAAAAGGCATATTGGCTATCGATTTAGAGAAGTCTGTCCGTTCTGTTGAATTTCTGAATTTTCTCATCTACAAATGGCTGAAATGACTAATCAAGAATTGGCGAAGACGACGAAGAAGACGAAGTGAACATTTATCTACCATTGAAATGTTGGAGGCTTATAAACTATTGAATTAACCAAATGATATTATTTTTGTCTACACATGAGTCCGAAATAAACAACTCGCATTTTGAAATTTTTATGTCAAACCATTTTCTTTAATTTATCGGTGAAGGTTTCTAGATCATCAAAAACTGTGTTCACCTCAGAGTTCCGTCATCCAAATACAAATACATTGATCTTGGATTGGAGACGTTGGATAGCAAGGCTAAATATGGCCGGACCAAGAGGCCCTGCTGACAGTCAACAGCGGATGAAAGAACAATATGCCTGTAAATTAATTTTGACGGTGAATCGCCAGAGAAAAGGGTAAGTTTCTGGAATTTTGTCTTTAATTTCTTTTAGCAAGGCGCCCCTGCATTTCTGACGTCTTCCTTCAGAATTACCTCCTATAATTTTGGTCCTGAAATGTACGAAGGGAATGTACTGCGGCCTCACATTCGCGTCGCGAGTCAAAGCCTAGCTGAGTTTGTCGGAAGTAGTCGCCTAGGTCTAGGCCTAGGCTTCTTTCCGACAGCTGACTTTAGCCGCAAGACGGTGGCAGGTGGTGCCCACGGCTATGGGTCCTTCTTTTTTAGTGCGCAGAGATTCGCACCGTACAGGAGTTTTGATATCTCGCTGTTGACTCGGCCTGACAACATCAGGTTGATTAGAGAGGTCAACTCCTCCAGAAGGACTTGACCTCTCTTAACCTGCATGTGGCCAGACCCGCCAGAAAGTAGATCTTTTATATGCTGTGGAGACACAGCATCCAGGCCACTGCCAGAGCCCACTCTGAAAAACATGACAACTTTAAGCACGTCCTGGCTGGTCTTGCCCGCAGCGATTTTTGGGCATTTTAACCACAATTAAAAAAAAATCATAGTTTTATTTTTGGAATGTATAAAGAAAGAGTACGTTCTATGATCATCTTTTAAAATATTTTGGACCAGTGATTTTCAAGGAGGTGGCGGCGGGTACTTGACCGAAGTACGAAACGCAAAAAATATTGTATGTTGAGTTTGGCTGGAGTAGAGGTTTATAATGAGTGATCGTACCTCTTTAGAGATGGCGTAATGTTCGTTGGCGTAGTAGAGCGCCTTCTCGTGGTTCCCGAGCGCGGCATGCGCGTTCCCGAGCGACCAGCACGCGCGGCCTTCGCCCACTCTGGAAGCAAGCACGAGTGTTAACAGAGGATCAGTCACTGGTCTGTTACAACTGACAACAGCAGTTCAAGTTATATCATGTGATATATATTTTAAAAAAATAGTGCTGGACAATTCACACAGCATTATCTAACCCCAAGCTAAGCAGAGCTTGTGTTCTGGGTACTAGATAACTGATAAACATAATATAATACAATACATAGATAGATAGATAGATTTTTACTATACATAGAAAACGACCAGAAAACCCTGAACAAATGTCTGCAGATCGTACACACATTTGTCCCGCGAGGCGGAAATCGAACCCGCTACCTCCTGCGTCGCAGGCAAACATTCGCTCACCGCGCCACATCGGTCGTCAAATATATAGTTATATCAGTTATCTAGTACCCATAACACAAGCTCTGCTTAACTTGGGGCTAGATAATGCTAATGAATTGTCCAGCATTATTTAATTGTATTTTTGATATGGGTACCATTTGTCTACTTACATTAGAAGCCTGAGACAAGAATCGCCCGGGCCCTATGATACCATAGGTACCTATTTAAATAGATGAATAACGCTGGACAATTCACACAGCATTACCAATATTTCCACTGATAGAACTATGGGTTGTGTTCTCTTGGGTAGTAAAATTTCACATCATAAATAAAAGTAGTGAGTTCTGGTAGTAGCACTATAGGCGGGTATTGGATCATCAGATATATAGGATACCCTTATGTCAAGTGGGACGGTCATCGTGTTGTGGTCCTGGGGGAGAGGCGGTGGGTGCAAGTCATGTAGATCCCTAAGGCACTTGCCTGAGGGATCTACATTGCACCCTAACGACTTCGTTAGGGGAGAGCACGCAGCATTCATATAGCAGAAGCTTTCATACAACAGCTATACACTTACGCCAACCGTGGGATGGCGGGGCAAAGCGGCCGCCAGCTTCGTTAGAACAAGCCGTGATATGTTTTCGCTCTTTGTGAGTAATTTTCGGATTCACAGTGTCATGAGTTTGTAGGAAGTTTTCCTGTAAATTTTTATTATGGTAATTTAGTAAGTATGGATATAAGTGTTTGAACAATGCCTTGTTTGTCATGTAAACATCCATTTTAGGTTAACCTCAACGAGTATTTTTAAATAACAGGGTACATTCAAACAGCTTTAAGTTTTTTATTGGTACAGTACGAAACGTACCGTTAAAACAAAAAATATTTAAAAGACGTGAGATAGGATCCAGAACAGTTGCAGTTGCTTGCTAGTACGTTAGCAAAAAAATGCTGTAAACACAAAAGGTACGTAACACTACTCGAAGTTTGCGCAGTGGATCCCCCCTTTAATAGAACCAAGCAATAGAAGATGTAATACAGCATAGCCACTATTTCCAGGACGTCAGCAACCAAATGCTTCCTGCATATGGCACTCAAGTTTATAACAAAAACCGAGGGTTGGGGGACTGGAGCCCCCAAACTTATGTACGAAGTCACCCCGTGTCTGGGATGGTTTCATACGTTTTCCATTTTTTGGAAAACTTGCATAGCTTAGTGTTAGTTTGTATTAACCTTAAATTTTACTAATCTTGTAGCCAGATATATAGATAATAAAGTGACATTAAAACGGTATTGAAATAGCTATTATTCTTTATTTTATGGCACTTGAAAAAAAAACTACATGAATGCTACCTGCTCTCCCCTACAATACGAGTACGCCGGTTTCCTACAACAACGCGGTGCGCCACCACATAGTTGTAGGAAATTTAAATACAATTCGCACCTATATTTTAGAGCACTTTTTGTAATAACAACACCAAAGAAGGTCTGGGGCCGGATGAGGGAAGCATTCTGCGGGCATGCCACAACTTGTGTGTAAACTATAGAATAAGCTAAAGTACTTCGGCAGGTGTAGGTGTTCCTGAGAGAGGAACTGGCTTGTGCCTGTCAGTCACTCTGTCCATAGTGCATGTCACCTGTCTCTGAGCCTCCTGGCTGCGGCGAGGTGCCTCGCGTGGTACTGCTCGGCAGCGCGGTATTCCCGCAGTAAAGTGTACGTGTTCCCGAGAGAGTAGCAGGCTTGCGCTTCTACAGCCGCGTCCCCTAGCTCCTCTGAGAGCGCCAGGGTTCGTCTATAACCATGAATAAGAAAGTTCTGAATCTATTGACAATGTTATTGGAATATTAAAAAGTTCACCAGACTGCAGTGTTTATGTTTGTATTGAGATGCGTTGAAAGGCCCTTGGCAACAAATTCTTGCATGTTACTATAAGAAACGACACTATAGAGGTATCTTCTACTGAAGACACCTTTACAGAGTCATTCCACGGCAATTTTACTTTAGCATATAGCTGCCAAAAATTCGTCATCGTCATCATCTTTATGACAGTTAATTTATTATTGTACATTTCGTCCATACCTGTATCATCCAATACAAATGGTTCATTCGTACCCTGACCAATAATTGGCTAACTGTTGTCCACATACATACATACTTCACTATAAGCAGAAACTTGTAGGTAGATACTTCATGAAAAATATTGTATTAAGTAGTGTCGTAGTAGACGATATGCTCGTTTTTAGGGTTCCGTATCTCAAAAGGAAAAAAGGAACTCTTATAGGATCTCATCGTTTTGTTGTCCGTCTGTCAACCCTCTTTTCTCAGGAACGCGTTGAAATATATATATATATATCGAGTTGAAATACTCAAGTCCGTAACCTCTTGGAGCCGTGATATAAATAAAACTTCTAAGTCAAAACCATCCAGAGTTACAGCCGTTTATGCTCAGGTGTTTAAATGTCCAAGGGAATCACATGCACACAAAACCTACAGGGTAATTCCCGTTTACCTAAAATCATATAATTTGCCACTTAGGTAATAAGGTACAAAATAAATACACAAACAAATTTAAAAAAAATGTTTTCGTTCTCGCCCTGTACCGTTGACCTACAATCAAGATATTTGGCAAGAATTATATCATATAATTATAATATATATTTTCTGAATAAAGGCTTGAAATGAAATGAATATCATATAATTATACGGAACCCTGTTTGCGCGAGTCTGACTTACACTTGACAACCTTTGTAGCGTGGTGGGTGAAGGTCTGCCTATGACGCAGGAGGTTGCGGGTTCGATATCCGCCTCGGGACAAATGTTTGAACGATCTGCAAATATTTGTTGAGGGTGTTCTGGTCGTTGTCTATGTGTAATAAAAAATATCTACCTATGAATTGTATATCAGTCATCCAGTACACCCATAACACAAGCTCTGCTTAGCTTGTGGCTAGATGATGCTGTGTGAATTGTCAATTATTATTATTAAGTACTACCCGCGGCTTCGCCCGCGCTTTTCATGTATCCCATTTTTGGGGTAATATATAGCTTATGACACTCGCCAATAACGTGGCTTTCTACTGGTAAAAGAATTTTCAAAATTGGTTCAGTAGATCCAGAGCTTACCCCCTACAACCTCACAAACTTAAAATTTTCGTTTAATTATCATCAAATATCATGTTTCAGCAATTTAGTAGACCAATATTTATAATTCGAATACAATTGTAGCAAGTGCGCAGTTTCTTTACCGAAATATGAAACTTGGAAGAAGCTGAAAGCAAAGAGAGGAAACACGATTCACAGCTTGATGTAACAAACTATCGCTAGCTACATTTACATGCAAGCTCATAGCAAAGCTGTGCACTAATAACACAAACACTCAATCACTAACTACTACGGATAGAAGCGAGCAGTGCAGTTATCTAAGAATAGGTACTATTAGTGCTTACACATTTGCGTAACAAATAATTTTCGTCGCATCTATAGGCAAGCGGCCGGGCCTTGTGCGCGGGCGGGATATTCACAAAACACTTGATTGAGATCTGAACCAAATGATTGCAGAGCATGCAGTCATTGGTCTCGCGACAGGAATCGACCCCGCGACACCTTACATGCAGGCAGATAACTCCACAGGTCAGTTCACCGGAGGGTTCAAGGTTGTGTTGATTATCAATCGGTGCCATAATCATTTCACTTATGTGCTGTACTGTGTATGTTATGTACTGTATTAGAATAACCCTGTTCCATTGGAAGTCGGGTAAAAACCTTAAAAAATATAACATAATAGTTTCTGTACTCTGCACCCAGCTTCGCACGCGTTTTTTCTATTGACACGTTCTAAAGTTATTTTTATACCGTGGGAACGTATTTGAGGGATTAAAATTAAAGCGTGTGCTATTCTACCTATAGCCTTTCTCTCACTAACTACAACTGAACATCTACTTACCTTTAATTATGGTCATACTAATAAACCTACCTCGTACACTCATTTATTAATCTATTTTCAAAGTTATACATACATACCTATATTATTCTCATAAGATAACGTACCATAATAAAACTAATTAAACTTTACGACACAGAAATTATCCTGGTGTAAAGTTTGTCGTTCATTAGGGGAGGCCTATATCTAGTAGTGGACTAATACAGGCTGATGATGATGATGAATGTTTGTCGACTTACATACATTAATATATTGAAACACGTAAGTAACTAAAACTATGTAACCATACAATAGACAGAGCGAGTTGGCATACTTTAAATAGTTAAATATGTAAGGTTCACATTACATTCCTACTCTATCCTTCTATGTACGTCTGTCTAATAAATTGTCTGTGACTTAAATATATGAATTATTATTCTAGAACTACATCTGTGTAAAATTTCATCCCCGATCCGTTGAGTAGTTTTGCCGTGAACAAGTAACAAACATCCATTTATCTATCCATCCACCTAAACTTTTGAATGCATCTACTTAAAATATTTGTACGGCAAAAGTCTGTATTTGATGATGGTATGTTTGTACAATGCCTCGGCGCAGTCCGACCGTCGACTGTCATTGAGTGCGACATAACGATTATTATTCACACATGAATGACGCAAGCTCACTGAATTTTGCATTCGTAAACAGTGCAGGCGATGTGCTATTAACAAATGATTTGCGAACAGATCGTTCTTCTAGCTACATCATCATTTACTTGTTTAGTAAATATTCAGTGAGACTTGCAACTTCACTGAAAGTGCTTCTCATACGCCATGGCCTCAACACTGTACACTACACTATCCACCAGGCATCCCCAGGCCAACTCGCAGAGGCCTCATTCTCATCTCCAAGATCATTGCGTAATTACTAACAACATGCATCTTGTCGCAGATCCGAGGCTTTATATGCATAACACTAAAATGTACATTCAATTATGTGCTTTAACTCGTATCATTTAGATGCATTTCATACTGACGGCATCAGATGACAGACAGCTCGCGAACCTCTCGTTTGAAGCTTGTGGAAAGGCATTTTATATGATAAAGATAACGAGTTCAAGTACATATTTGTGCTGCGTGGTAGCGGCGTTGGATTAATGCGCGCAGAGCTTTAGTTATCTTTGCAAGACGCTACATACCACTTTCGAACAAACCCTCTGAACTGAACCTTTAAATATAAAACACTAGTGTGTGCCCGCGACTTCGCACGCGTTGTTTAAGGTTATTCTATCACATGGAAACTGATTTATAGGATAATAAGTCGATGCCTATGTTTTATTCCAGACCTAGAACAACCTGTATGCGAAATTTCACTCCGATATGTTCGGTAGTTTTGGCTTGAAGCGGTTACAAACATCCATGTAAACATTCAAACTCATCGCATTTAAGAATTTATAATTAGCGTGATGTAATACAACATAAAATATAACTTATTTAAAGGTACTTTTGTTACAGAACAGTAAACTAAAACGTTATTCATCATGAGATCGTTCCAGCATCCTCTTGTCTGTGACCTTGTTTGTGAACCTACAATCAGAATCCTCAAGAATCTTCCGTCCTAAAACAATTATGTTTACGAAAACAAAATTGTAAACTTATTTTTGCGGGTAAGGAATTTACGCAAGCATCATCTAAAAAGCATTAAATTGAAAGTGACTACAGTGGCTTGGGCTACAGCACTATCACAAGGGATTGGCATGTCTTGTGCGAAAATGTAACGCTTCTCCTATAAAGGTTAAACGTTTCAAAATCGAATTGAAATCGCTTTAGACAGATACAATTTCCAAGGATGATTTAGGGCCCTATCTCATTGGACAGCATGGTGTCTTGAGCTACCAAGCGAGAAACACAAAAAAAAAACAAATACCACCACCAACTAGTGTTGGAGTGAGTGAGACGCCAAATCTCTCTATACATGTTAATGGTTGCGCCACCAGCGGATGATTTAGTTGCCGGCAGCAAAATTGGTTGCGCAACCAAGCCGATACCAGGTGAGGTATCCTGTATACAACGGTACACAATTTGTTGGTGGCGCGATTGATGGCACCACCATAGACACCATGGTTGTGTAATGAGATAGGGCCCTTAGAATTTGCGTACTGATAAAACAAGTAAATCTACATTTGCTACTTTTCTATTAGCTAGGCGGACATCCATGCAACAACTTATAACGAAAATGATCATTTGCAAAGCAAACACACAGTCTATCAACATTACAGTGTGAATATTTGAAAAGAACAAGTTTTGTCTTCACAATATAATGACATGCGACTAACACACATTACTAGCAATAGACTACTTGACTACTACTGAGAAATAATTCTAACGTATTGTCTGATAAAAATAATGCAAAGTGTAATGAATATTTCTTCAAGGCCAGTCGTATTAGTTATAAAAACTAATTTTAAAGTTTGAATAAAATAATGACTCGCCAAAACGATAATCTCTGTCATTCATGGCTCTCGTACTCTGAGCTATGACGTCACACGCCACACCACACCTAACAAGAACTCATCGACACTGTAAACTGTAATAGTGTGACGTCACTTGCGATCCAACCAAACGCGGAGCGTTTACGGTCACGCGATCATATATCAAAAAATGTGTAATTTTAATCCAGTTTTTTACTTAAAACAAGTAGGTATATTTTTAATACAAATCACCTGATTACACATTGTTACGTTATCACTGACTAGGATGAAAACAATTTAGAACTTATTTTGAATGTAGTCAAATAGCCTATTATGTAGAGCAGATGGTATATCTCACTCACCGTCTAATTCTAATGTAACAAGTGATTGTACCAAAGTACCAATGCTCATTTAAATACATCTTATTAACTATAATAGAAAAACAACAAGTTTATTACACCTGGCACAACCTTATCAATCTATGTATTTTATTGTGGGTTGATTAAAACAACCCACATAAAGTAACTCAGATTTCTAGATAATGCTTGAGGGACTTGCATTCAGACTCCTTAGCTACTATCTAATGCACGAAGCATCTATAACACCTACATGTCATTCTTATGAAACAACGCTTACAACAGGATATTAACTATGATAGGTGGTGTTTGTAACGAAGATATAGTGAATGAAACAAATATATAACTCTGTCCGTCATTATTTTCGAAAGGACAGAATGAAGGTTAGACTATTTATGTTATCTAGTAATAACCTTCTCGCAAGTGACTTCAGTTGTTGCAATGCAACAGTGAGGTCGGTCGTAGCGATAGGCTGTATTGTACGTGATTCCGGGCAATACGTGTATTAAATATATAAAAGAATACAAAACACCAGGAATCACGGTTAATATAGGATTGTGAGCGCAAGGTTACCGCATGATACGTACTTGTAATGTGTGGCTGCGTTCTCGAACTGTCCGAGGAAGATGTGTGAGTTGGCGAGGTTGGAGTTGGCGCGACGCTCGGCGGCGCGGTCGTCGAACTGCTGCGCGATGGTCAGCCGCTCCGTGTGGTAGTGGATGGCGCGCGCGAACTGGCCCAGCAGGTAGCACGTGTTGCCCAGGTTGCCGCACGCGCGCCCCACGCCCGCCAGGTCGCCCACGCTGCGCATCAGTGACAGGTTCTCTCTGGAAGGAGACACATACACTCACTACCTTACCTACTCATTAGAGGAATACTAACGCAAGCTAGTACAAGTACTTATAACTTGTTTTCCAAAACAAGCAGGTATTGCAAAACGTTCAAAAAGACCCACATTCATACGGGCTACGGGCCATACTGGCAAAGTTTTATATCTTAAAGTTTAAGGTACCATACAAAGTCCTGTTAACTATGTATAACACGTTAGCAGACTCAATTATATCATATGGAATCACTAGTTACGGGAGAACATTCAAAACATACTTAGATAAAATTTACCATCTGCAATTAAGAATACTAAAATCGATCGTCCCCAAAAAAATTAAACAACAAGCGCACGAAGATAGCAAAATCATTTTTAAATATACAGATGTACTACCAATACATGAAAAAGTAACCCTTGCTCTTTTAAAAGAACAGTACTTCAATGAAGAAGTTCAGATACCCATAACTCACAAAATAAAAACTAGAAAAATAACCCAAAACAAATTCACAGAACCTAACGTCAATAACTTCTATGGACGAAGAAGTATAGAATCTATGATACCAAAATTAATTAACGCCTTACCATAAACTTTCAAAGAAAAAGTAAATGATAAAAACTATAAACGTATGCTCGAAAAATATTACCACGAACAGCTGCAGAGTGACTAGAAGGAAGCTACCTATAACAACTTACATGTATACAGATTTTTGTTTTTATTTTTTTTCAGTTGAGATTTTGTTTTGTTTTATTTTGTTATGCCAATATTTATCCAAATGCAATGTTACCTTAATATATAAGATCAATACGAGTGTGAGCACCAATACAAACCAACGTTGGTTTAATGGTGCAATATTTACTAAACTATGTATACTTTTATAAATAAATAAATATTATTATTATTATCATGGCTTCTTCTTATAACGGGTATCATTTAAACGGTCAGCTGATAATGGCGGTTTAGTCAGCCGAGATATTGATTTGGCTAGCAGAAAAATGTACAATTGAAACAATTGAGCCAACTGCAGACTGTTGTAAACAATCTACAGGTAGCTCAAGTGATCCATATCAATATTGTATGTTAAATTTTAGTAAAGTATAATGTCGGTAGGTGTGTAGTGCAGTTCAATACTGACTCGTAGTAGGTGACAGCTTGCAGCAGCGAGTCGCGCACCTCCTGAGGGAAGTGGCCCGGGTCGTTGTGGCCCACGCGGCCCAGGTGCTTGCCCTGTGCGTGGTACACGTTGCCCAGGTTGTAGAGCGCGCGCCCCTCTGACATGCGGTTGCCCAGCGCGCGCGCCAGCTCCAGGTGCCGCTTGCAGCACTGGATGGCCTCGCTGAACTTGCCCATCACCTTCAGCGTGTTGCCGAGGTTGCCGGATGCCTTCGCCTCGCCTAGCTGGTCGTTCATTGTCCTGGAACGGTCAATAATATTCATTGATATCGGTTACATTACTGTACCTACATTTAGATAAATTATTGGGTATTTGTTACCCTTTACGAGAGAGATATGTGTTTCGGGTGAGTGGGAGGACCTTTAAAGAAAATTATAAAACAAATTACTTTTGAGTAAGGAGTATGTCAGTTAGTTCCTTCTCACATTACCGCGCGGAAGCGAATTCGTGGAGCCGCAACTCGAGGTCCTAGGCGTGTCCGCGACACTTTTGCATCTGTTCCGCATCTCGTACAACGGCCGAACGTCATTGCGAAACTCTTGCGGCGGCACCGCACCTACGGTACCGCGCGGTAATGTGAGAGCGCTCTTTATACAGGCAGGCATGACATGCGTGGATTAATCTATGTATAATATTATGAAGAGGAAATATTTGTTTGTTGTTTTTTTGAATTGAATAGGCTTCGAAACTACTGGACCGATTTGGAAAATTCTTTCACCATTAAAATTCTACATTATCCCTGATAAACATAGGCTATAGAATATTTTCAAACAAGTTCCGTATGAAAACTTTTATAATGTAACCCAAAATGTGAAAAAAAATCCATAAAAAATCCTTATTATGCGTACGCCTGTGGAAACTATTGACAATTGAGCAAAGTGATGTACCACAGTTTTATAGAAGATATTCATATCTACAAAAAAGTTCACGACACCTTCTAACTATTATACTTATCTAACTATGATAGTTATGTCACAATCAATACTTTTCCATGTTAAAATATACAATAGGAAGTAGCGCCGAAACATTCTGAGGAAATTATTGTTAAAAGGGCGTGATGTACTACAGTTTTATAGAGGACATCAATATCTACAAATAAGTCTGCGATACCATATCTCTACTACATCAGAAATACATTATCTGTGAAAAAATCAACTGTCTAACTATCACGGTTTATGAGATACAACCTAGTGACAGACGGACGGACAGATGGACGAACAGCGGAGTCTGAGTAACAGGGTCCTGTTTTACCTTTTGGGTATGGAACCCTAAAAAAAGTAATAATAATAATCTATAGTACATTTTTACCATGCATGTTTCTTATTCGGCCCCGACACAAAAAGAGGGTTGTTATAAGTTTGACGGGTGGATCTGTGTCTGTGTGTGTATCTACCTATCTGTGGGTTGTTCTCCCAAACGGATGATTTTGATTGTTTGTTTTGTCAAAAGCAGACTTGATCGAGTGTTCTAAGCGTGGAAAGTCTGCCAATTTTTTTTTTTTGTAAATACCTATATCTACCCGTGCGAAGCCGGGGCGGGCCGCTAGTGATTAAATAAATAACTCTCAATTTACGAGACATATTATGTCATACGTAATCATCAGTCTATATTAGTCCACGGCTGGATATAGGCCTCGCTAATGCGCGCCCTGTCTTCAGCTTGCCGCATCCAGCATGTGCCTGCAGTCTTCCGCAGATCGTCATCCCACCTGGCCGGAGAGCGCCCTAAACTACATTTGCCGATACGTAATGTAGCTGTAATAATTTAGAATTAGATTATGGCAACAGCATTGCGGCAGCATTGAGGTCTCTTTGAGCAGCACTTTGAGTTTATAGTAGAACACGTATACGAAGGCTGTTTTCGTACCAGAAACACACGTTACTGTAACAAAATAATGCGATGTACAGGTCCCGCGACCAGTAGATAGTACAACAGTGTGCACAATGTGCACATACGTACCTAGCTAGTGTGAGGTCGTGTTTGTGGTACTGCATGGCTTTGTTGTAGTCTCCAAGGTAGAAGTAAGCATTCCCCAGTTGGCTGTAGATGGCACTAAGGGTCCGTAGGTCATCCGTGCCGGCCTGGATGGCGGCCTGCAGGAAGGCCACGCCGGCGCGGCAGTCCCCGGCCTTGCACAGACGCTCGCCCTCCAGCGCCAGCTCCAGGCACATTGACCCTCCATCGCAACTCTGCAAATATTATAGTGCTCAACATTTAGACCACCTCTTGGTACAGGCAGCGGCCGAAGTTCCGTCTGCGATGCATGAGATTGCCACGTCTCTGGACAATTGGGTTTAGCTTATAAAATAGCTATGACTTGCCACAAACACTTAGGTTGAGCACCTTTTTGTTGCCAACATCTTGCAGTATTAAACTTTATTCAAAATGTCTTTCTGTGGTAACTATTGTATTAAGCTATTTGTAGATAAGTTCTAGGCTAGTTTCTAGTATAGTTATGTTATGCATGTACTTAATATGTATCTTTTTTTTTGTTTGATAATTTTTCCTTTAACTGGTTCTTTAAATATGCTCTACCAACTCATATTAGTCTTATATCTTTTTCTCCAAACCAAGGTTGCCTGCCAGAAATAGCTTTCAGCGATAAGGCCGCCTATTGCTCTGGTCATGTTTTAAAATTTAGATAAAAGGATTATTTTAGTTATGTTTTAAGTGCAATAAAGTGTTCATTCATTCATTCATTTAGATAATGAATTATTTTATTAAAAAACTTTCAAAGGCATCCGTAGCCTGTTGAGTTATTTATTAATTTGTCTAGTAATTAGGTTCTAAACAGTGTTTAGTTAATCTACGTATGTAAAACATTTGTGTTAAATAAAGAACTTTGAAAAACAAACAAACAATCAAATAAAATAGCAGAGCCTTGAAATGACACCAGTTGAAATGGAAATCAAATGCGTTCTCTTTTAATAGGGATTAGGATTGAATTAAAAACAATTAGATAGATAGAACTTAATATACTTCATTGCACATAAGTTGTACACAGGCGAGCATAATGCTAATCATTAAATGCAATAAAATTATTGAAACCTTAAACTGACTCACTGGTTGTAGGTATGTGTCAGACATTAGTGTGACTTTTGTTTCTACTTGATAGGATACTCAACAAGGAAATATTGTTGCTTCAATATTGTCCAAAGCCTAGCAGTTGCTTGCATATATCTAACTGGTACAATTAGTTAACAGTAACTGTTATGTACTAGGTACTTGTTTTATAAATGCACCGGCTTGTAGGTCACTTGCAAGTGCAGTCATTTGGCAAGAATTCAATTATTGTTTCCAGTAACTGGTTCTATGATAATGTCATAAAAAAATATTGTTTTTATGTTATCATCTGATAGTATATAAAGTTGGAATTTTATCATACTTCAATGATCTGGATTTGAGAGTTGAGATGAGGACCTATGAGGCTATGACATGTTGACCCATGCACTCAGTCTACAGATATCATCAACAGGCACAGAACGTGAGCCAATATCTCGTGTGAGTCGCGCGCTACGCGGATGTGCGTCGAGCCGCGGCTTCCGTAATAGGTCCCCCTTCGCGTGACTCACTAACGGATCGCTGCAAGAGGAAATATGCGCAATGCAAATCACCACTGACTGACGCATAACGCGTCAAACAAGGCGTGTGTGTGCGTTATCGAAAACATACAAATAGGGTATGTACCTATAACTACTGTACAAACAAAGTTTGAAACTTCAGTCAACTCTCACCTGGGCGTCCGTAGAAAGATTCTCCGCGCTGGCACTGACAGACATCCTGTTCTGTCCTCAGCAATGGACGGAATCGAGGCGTAACAACTTTAATTATTGATGTCGACGGATCTCTCAATTGACTTTCATTGCGTACGATTTATTTTAAATTTCTTTGGAGAGGTGTGTGCATATAAAACACTTCACAACGATGCGAAAGAAGTAATTACAATAAACAACACAAACAACGGGCGAACAATAATGAAACCAATACTACCGAATAAAACTTTGTTTTTGTAGGTAACGTAACTTTTAGGCGTAACTTTGCATAACGATCACCTAGTGTAGCGTAGCGAGCTGCGAGAGCCAGAAAGAAATGAATAATGAAACAAAAAACGGATCGGATTACGAAATGAAACGAATGAACTGAATATAGCAGCTTACCAGCAAGCAAAATGAATACCTAATAGGGTAAAGCAAATGCCCTATCTCGCTCGCTCGTGTGTTATCAATAATAAACTTGTTCTCTTTCCTGCACAAACATCACTGTCACCTGCTGTCAAAATAATGCTGCCAACTGGGTTAGGTATATTTCCCAGATTATGTTACCTAGGTGTGTGGCCGTGTGGCCGCGTGTGGGTACCTACAATAATTTACAAAACTATTAGCCGTCGTCTTTTTGCTGGTTGGTAGCATTTTTAGTGTAAATGTACCTAGTTTAGTAATATTTTTATGAAATATTATTTTCAAATTGTGAAACTGGACAGGTCAATACTTATTTTAATGGTTACAATATAAAGTACCATGTATTGTCTGATATAAAACATTTTTATTAATTATTAATTTCATTATAGGCCTAGATATTATTATGTACTGCATCTCGTCACGGTGTGAGCTGACCCTCCAGTACATACACGTGCATTCAATTACGGGCTTAAACTCTTTATCTTTGTATACCTACATTTTACAGTGACAAAACAAAATGGCTTCCCACAAGCTACAGACGAGTGGTCCGCGAGATGTTGGTCATCTGATGCTGTCAACATAAAATGCATCTAAATTTTGAATGCACATTTTTGTTATTTTTGTGGTGCTTGGTAGCAGTGCACCTCCAATCTGCGACAACTTTTAGCATTAAATAAGAAACAAACGAACTAATAAGTAGGTACTTATTCAAATATTCGATTATTTAAGTAGGTCCCTACATGAAACATTCAAAAACTTAGCAATAGCTATACCTGATAGGTACAACAGTAAAATAGTATATTTTTTAACAAGGGACCAAACCACTTCATCCATCATAGACGAGGTTGTTTATACTCCCGAGCGCAGCGAGGAAATGACAAGACAGACACCTAGATCCACACGTCAAACCTAAAACAACCCTCTTTTTTATTTAATTAACAAAAATAACTTAGGTATTTACCTAATTTCTTAGAGATATTTTGATAAGGTACACAGAATTTTCCGGCCTTCTAGCCATTCCCTGAAATATAAATAACTTCAATAGAATTGGCGCTAGTACCGTAGAAAAATTACCTTCTGTTCGCGGTGGTCACCGCCGCTAACCATTCCAACGAAAGCTTATTTCAGCAAAAGCATTCGAGCCAAGTCTTTGTTTGTTTACAACATCGATCAAAAATTTCCGGCTTTGCCGGGGGAGGCCGCGAACTACTTATTTTTAATCGAAGGTTTACAAGTAAAAACATATTTCTCACGTGTATTTCTAACCTGCGTGAAAAAATAACCACAAAAGCGCGCACTGTGAATTGTGAAATTCTCAATCGTCACTGGCAAACTTTAGACAGTTGAAACGCCCGTAGCGCCGCAGTTTCTGTGCATGAGTTGAAGTTTGGCTTTCAACTTAGACTTAATAATACAAAAAACAATCAAGAGATGGCGCGTTTCGACGATATGAGCCCTCAGAGACGTGGTCATGGTCACCTGCGCTGCGGCACAGATATATTATAATACTAGTATGAAATTCTTTATTATTCTGTTAGTTTATATATTTATACCTCAATAACTAATCGATGCACCTAACGCCATCTGTTAACGTTTTTTTGAACTGCAAAAACTTTTCTATGGAATGAGACCTGCCTGCGGTAACCCCCAGTTTTTTAAAATGGACGCCGCCGCCGCCGGCTGGTATGATGATGATGAGGTAGGCTGATTATGATGACCTTCGTTTGTAGCCTTCCTGAGTATCAAGACGTGATCGCGACGTTTCTTTCTTGTATGGGATTTGGTAGCATAGTTTCCTGTCAGTGTCTTCACTACACCATATACCTATGCAGGCACTGTACCAAATCCTATCACGAAACCTATATAATTTGGCGTGTTCAAAAAAATCAATAAACCGACTACGAATCCCTGGGTAATGAAAATGGGTTCGGAAGTAGTTTTAAGCCCGGAACACTTCGATAGAGCGATCAAAATTTCAAGAGGCGACATCTAGTTAAAATTCGTGTCTAATTTAATTTCGTGTGATGAGTGATACAGATGTGATTGTGAAAATTATCGTCTTCTTTTTTAAAAAAAAAGATAAAAATGCTTATTTGGTCTTGTGTAACACATCAATATTTATAGATTAGGTAAGTACAGGTTTAGTTTTACCATTATTTGGACATGGTGTGTTAAAAAGAGCCGTTCTTAAGCTTCGCTAGTGAGTTCCTCGATCTTGCTAAGTCGAAATTTGTGTTAAGTAGCGAGGGCTCCTGCTTAGGCTAATTAGGTTTTTTAAATTATAAGATACTAACAAAATATCAGACCCATTATAATATTTACTAAGTTCTCTATTTAACATACAAACATATTTTAATTAATAGGTGAACAAAAAAAAACAACATATTGGCTAATGCCTAAAATGGAAAAAGGATAAATAGTAGATTGTTTTACAAGGGACTAAACCATCCCATTATATACGAGGTTGTTATACTCCCGAGCGTAGCGAGGGAGGATGAGAAGACCGAGTTATAATGGGTGGTTTTGGCCCGAGTAAAACACTCTACTTTTCACTTCGATTGCGAGAAAATAAAACAATTCAAAATTAGTCAATTTTCAGAAATTTTATTAAAAATTAAATGTGCAGTTAGAGCAATTTTGAATGTTTAGTGATATGTTTTTCCCGGGCAATTTTATTTCGGTTCTCTGTGATTGGGATGTGTGTGTAATATTTTGAGTTGATTGTTGTGGAGTAAAAGTTGGAGAGACTCGACTCATGCTTGAGTTTCGTGCATTATTAAGATCTGAGTGCGGCTTCAGCTGAGTTGACATATTCATCCAATCCCGCGATGTAGATGCTTGGGGTTCTGTAATGTTTGGTAGAATATTGATTCCTTCCGTAATCCGCTGCGTGACGTGATACTTGTTTTGTATAGAGTCCTCTATATAACCTTCAGCCACTTGATCGGACCTCCATCCACCGTGCCGTTTTAATGTCGTTATATTCGCACCCGAGTCCGCCAACAGAGTCGCGGATGTTCTGCGGAAACAATGGCCCGTGTAGAGTTCCGGATTTGGTAAATTTAGATAAGTGGCAATATCTTTAGGCATGTTACCAAATTTATTTTTGCCTATGACTTGCCTTGTGCATTTACCATTTTGATAATTTAGAAAAAATCTTCTCGTTGAAACATTAGTGGGACGTAACTCCTGATAGGCTTTAACTATATTAAGGTATTCTCCACTGATGACAAATTTACGCTCTTTGTTTGTTTTCGTGTTCGGCAGACTCACAGCTTGTAGGTTTGTATCCGTTTCTACGTCTTCTAGCGTTATATTAGCAAGCTCTATTCCTCTGCATGCACCGCTGATTCCATAAATTAAAGCAACCTGTTGAACAAAAAAATAAGTGTGTTATTAATCGTAATAACCTAGGTACATAATTTAGGTATGTAGGTAGGTATCTATTTATTTAGTTTGAGTTGAGTACATAAGTAGTAGGTTACCTTTGTTGCCAAGTATTGTTTATTTGGAGCGTTATTTAAAAATGTTTCGATTTCTTGTGTCGTCAAGACTTTAGATTTTTTTGCCTTGTATCCAGTGGACAATTTCTTCAGTAAAGCCGTTAAATTTACATATTTTTTAATATCGACGTCGTGTCTCGTTTGTAAGGTCATTCTTAACATTGAATATGTGCTCCAAAGAGTCGACGATTTGAATTTTTTCGATAATTCATCAAAATAAGTGAGAAAAACCCCTTCTGTAAAAGAATCCACACGTTTCTCATCTCTCCATTTCATAAAATTTTCGTAACTCTTTAAATATATTCCACGTGATTTTGTCGGCAACAGATTCATAATTATTTCTTTGCCCTTTTCTTCCATTTGCATATTAGCATCTTCACTATCACTTGATGACATTTTTCACGTTCACAATTTGCAAGTAAAAGTCAGGAAGTTAAACGTAAAAGTTTGTGATTTGGAATGAAGAAAATTCTAGAGATTTAGCGCCAATACCATCTTTTTTTTTAAATCTCTATTAAACCCGCAACGAAACAGTTCGCATTCTACCGTGAAGGGAAGAATCAAGCTTCATAAAACATCACCAAGAAGGTTCTATTTTCAAAAAAAGATTGACGGAGCACCAAGAAGTCGAGTTTTTATGTAAGAGAACGAATGCTTTGTACTGGCTGATGATTTTAGACAAAAATTAAAAAGAAAAATTACTTTTTAGCCCGAGGGATTAAACTCGAGTTTTAGGCCTGCTAAGCTACACTATTATGATACACTTTTCGAGCAAGAGAAGTGAAAACACTTATGTTGGTACGTACGAGGTAGTAAGTTAGGTACTAGGTTTATGTTTGTAAGAATAAAGTTGCGGAATAGGTCTTCTGTGATGTATTGATGTATTAGATACCTACGTTTTAGGGCGCAGGCAGACAGGGGCGCAGATATAAATTCCTCGAGAATTAAACATTTATGAAACCTTCAGTCTTTATACATCAACAACGAAAGAATCATCAATTGGCGAAGATATAACCAAAATTGTTGTGGTGCAAAAAGTCTCGTAATCACAACACAAACATTAAGGTGGTTTTAGTTTTACGGGATAAATTGTAATCCCTCGGGAATAATACTTTGAAGGGACCACCTCGGGATCTCTATACAATATGAACGAATCAGCAAAATCTTTTAATCATTGACGGAAATATCAAGTAACATGCATATAAAAAAAACCGGCCAAGTGTGAATCGCACTCGCCCACGAAGGGTTCCATTATCTATAAAGACGGCAAAAAAATCATGTCTGTTGTATGAGAGCTCCCCTTGAGTATTCATTTAATGTTATTAATTTTTAAAGTGAATTATATTACTAAATATTTTGTGAATATTTCAAGCGTCTATCTGTTGCCGTTATCAAAATCGAGCAAAAACGAGCAAAAAAAATCACGTTAGTTGTATGGGATCCCCCTTAGATATTTATTTTATTCTGTTTTTTAGGATTTGCGGCAACAAAAATACATCATCCGTGAAAATTTCAACTGTCTAACTATCACGGTTCATGAGATCGGTTCATGAGATATACAGCCTGGTGACAGACAGACAAACAGATAGACGGACGGACAGCGGAGTTTTAGTAATAGGATGTTTTACCCTTTGGGTACGGAACCCTAAAATAAGAAGACGTCACAATCACGTGTCGACACTATCGTCTTACGGAAGCGGGGCTCTGAGCTGGAATTAAAATTTTAATTCCATATCGATATCGTCACACAGGATAATTGACACCTTATCGCAAATTAGTTATGAGTATGACCTTCTTACTGAGCGTTGAATTCCTAAAGTTTTGTATCTACCTATAGGTAGCAGTAGGTAGGTTAGGTTAGATACATGGAGGCGGGTGTTGGCCTGGGGCTCGGGGGTTCGTTCAGGAGGGGCGGGGGGGCTCGGGGGCTCGTTAGATATGCAAATGCCGCGGCTGTCGACGCCGCCCCCGACCCCTGATTAGGACCTTTATTGACTACTCATTGAACTTTAAATTAGTTCCTTACCAACACCAACTTACACTTATTCTTGCTAGATAGCACCGTGCCTACCTACCTCTGGCTAAGTACAAAGGCAGGCCTATGCCTAAGGGAGATAAGTGAAAATACATATAGAAAAACAGTTATTTAAAACCACAATACAAACAGTTCAACTAGGCAGTTAGTTGTTAAGAAATGGCAACCTACAGCGTAGCATATCCCTAGCAAGCTACGCCGTAGCGTGGCGTAGCACATGCATAGCGGGTGCTGCCGTAGCACAATATCAGCAACCTACGGCGTAGCATATTCGTAGCAAGCACAGGACCGTAAGCGAGTAATAGCGATAGGACCGGGTCGATCATGCTGGACTATGCACTGCAGCCGCAGCGCCCCGCGCGCGCTGCCGCTCGCCGTGCCCTTTTGAATTCCAACGAGCGGAACACCATCACCGAGACGCTCTGTAGGTCCATTTAGTTATATCTAAATACCTACCTATCTAATGTATTCCAGGCAGGTTCATTAAGAAATAATTTAGAAAGGCACATATTACTAGGTAGGTAGGTATTTCGTATGTAGTTCTTTCATCCACAGACAACTTACAGTTCCCACAAGTTACCATTTGAACAATTTCATATGAGCACTTTTTAGTGAGCATTATCAAAGAGTGGTGATTATGACTTCTGTCGCGAGAGGCTTAACTCGAATGAGCCACGAGGGCCGCGCGCCGCCGCCGCCCGCGCCGCCGCCGCCGCCGTGCGCCACGCGCCTCCATGTGGATATAATACAAATAGCTTCCTTCCTCTATAATTATCTAATTCCTCGGGGTGGCGTGTTGTGACAGACGTTTTGTTATTTTTCATCGAATGAAGTCATATTTGTCGACATTCGTTTATGGCGATGGGTAACCAAGGGGTGCGAGGAGTTCTAGTGGGTGTTATAGTTGTTCCTTTTGATAATATATACTTATTGACATGGAAATATGTCAATATGAATAGGCAGTAGGTACAACATATGCGCAGGGAAGATATTCCTATGTGATTTGGGGCACTCCTTCAGCCCTATATCAGTGATCTACCTACAAAATAGATCAACTGGGTTTAATTTCACCGTTGCAATTGAACGTGATCAATGTAAAGTGCCCATTCCATTCATCCAACATCTTTGTCCAATGTACTTACATTTGATCAAAGAACTTGGATGACTTCATCCTATTTACTAGCAACACCGATATTTGATCGGAGATTTTGATACTGTTTCTGCCCGCGGCTTCGCACGCGTTGTTTCTATGAAAACGTATACAGGTTAATTCTTTTCCATGGAAACTGACATTTTATGGGATAAATTACAGCCTGTGGTTTACTTCAGGTCAAGAGCAACACAAACAAGCAAATTTTCAGCCTGATTTGGTGAGAAGTTTTGGCGTGAAGAAGTAACAAGCTTCCTTCTACCCATCCAAACTTTCGCATTTTTAATATTAGTGTGATGTGATCAGATACGCAAATTATCTTGGACAAAGATATTGGATGAGTGGAACGGCCATCCAAGAAATTTGATCAAATATTGGACAACGAACTTGGACAAAGATATTGGATGGATGAGTAGAATGGGACCTTAAGATAAACTCTGTTGAACGCTTGAAATGAGTTCAGCCCGTTTTACAGACAGAGAAAGTTAATACGGTTCAAGCGCTAACCCGAATTCAAGAGCTGTCATGGTCACACAATACCTACTTATTACGAACTTGAACTCGATCAAGCTGAACCGCGTTGAACTTCTTTTTGTTGATAGGATAGGTATAGTTTTAGAATAGGTAATAAAGAACAAGATGAAATTTCTTAATATTTTCATCTCTAAATAAGCCCCTAAAATTATGTTTCTCAAAATCAGTGGTTGGTTATAGTAGATAATGTTATTCACAGCCATCTGTCGATGTCGTAGCGAAATAACATTTGTTTTGTTGTAGCGAGAGGGACTTCAAAGCTGCGAATCTCCGAGAAGGGTGTCGTTGGTAAAAGGATTTACTTTTTTATCGCCCGCATGTGGCTGTTTGCGGGGGTTGCGAGGGGGGGGGGGGGGGAGCACTCATTATTTGCTAGCGTGGATATTGAACACCACTTCCAGCTTCTTAGACCTTCTTAAGTTGGTACGTGCGAGAGTAAGTAGAGGGAATTTCAATTTTAAAACAAGTTTTTAATATTTTTCTGCGTTAGTAAGCAGGTAAGAAGTTTTGCGTCCAGTGTATGGTACGGTGTCCAGTTATAATCGACAATCAGACAATATAACTTTCCATGTTTTCTTTGGGAAAGTTATGAAATATTTTTACCATTGTTGGGTATCTAGTAAATTTATAACAATTATTAAGCAGCAAATTAGTATTTTAACAGAACGGCTTCTATTAATTTAAATAGTAAGTATAATCAAGATGATCTCCATGGTTGTATGCACGCACAACACAACTCTGAAGACGATCACCAACAAAGGGACTGATGACACTAAATAAATTTAGCTTTCTGTCAGAACTAACTGTTAGGTGTATACATACAGTCTATCTAGGTGGTTTGCCACGTCGGTCGTTGTCAGCCATAACTCAGAGTGGGATTCTTCACGCGAGTGGGAGGGGCTCTCCTTTTAACGCGGTCTCGGCGCGCGCGCACGCTTCGTTACCAATAAGCATGATTTAGATCGCAGATCAGCGGAGGTACCTTCTCTGTGTTTGCATGCAATGATCATGAACGTCATGCCGTCAAATAAACGCTCCTAAATGCATTTTACTTTTATTGGTCAGGTTCGACGTGATTTGGCACATACTACACGATTTGCGATAGAAGCTATTGAGGGATCGATCATTAATTCCCTTAGACCACTAATGAGATATATTTATGTAGGTAGGTACCTGTATACACTTCTTCGAAGCTGGAGCTCACTAGCAAATGAAAGTATGATGAACGGCTGATGGAATGGGATGCCTGTGCATGAACAAATGAGCAGTCAGCCTCGGCCACTCCCGCAGCAATCAAACGCAGGAGCCACCGCCTGGAGGCTGCGCGGGCGCATGTTTACTCGGCGCGCGATTTATCCCGCGCAGATAAATAACCGTGCTGACAGATATATGGAGCGAGGTATTTATGGCTGTTTGTTCGGCCTACGCCTGCGCCGGGAATGGGAATTCTGGATCAAATGTATTTTTATACTTAGAGGCTGTTGTTGTTGGTAGAGGTGATGCCCTAGCAATTTTACAGAATTTTACATACATTTTATGCTGAACGCGGTTTATATCTTTTACATTTAACATTCTAATGACCCGGCTACTTTTAAAACACTCCTCAACGTAACCCGAATTTCCCCTATTCATTGGTTATGTTGGGTAATTCCAAATTCCACCGGAACCGTACGCGAAAGTCGCTCTCCGAACCAAGACGATTGTAACAAAGACATTTTCGACATGTCTTTGGGTTGTAAGCGTTCTAGACTGCACGCATGAAGAACTTGTTGAACTTTTTAGATGCTCCAAGGAACTGGTCGCTGCTTAGGTACGTACTGTATTCAGCTTATAATACCTTTTTATTTAAACTGCATGACAGTAAAATGTTTGCGAAGCAACCACAAGTCCTACAGTTATGAAGTCTGCCTGAGTAACAGTCAGCTGAACGCCCTGGTTTTTGTCTCGTAAAGCTTGATTAACCGCCGCAGCAGTCTCTCTAATATTATAATCTACAATTCAATTGAAGTTCTGAAGCTTCTTAATCATCTGTCCCTATTTATAAATACTATTTAACGGGTATTTATCGCGTTTAATTACCTTATTTTCCCGACGTTTCGACAGGTTTACACACTGCCGTGGTCACGGGATGACTCATATGTGTTCAGATCGCGTAAGTTTAAAAATAATCATCTGTCCCTATCCTGTCTGCGAAGTGTTGTGATTATGGCAACCCCCCTTGTCAGTAGGGACCTCTTCAACTTCATGCTGGAAAAGAAAGCTCCCGATTCTTATACGCAGCTTCAACGGAGACCAAGACAAAAAAGTCATATACGACTAGATCCGTCGATGCATAGGTACACATCGCCTAAACTCCGTTTTAGACAATTATGGAGCTTAATCTCTCACAACGGTGCTTAATTTGGCAACTCGGCAGAGTTCCTTACCTACGTGGAACGAAGCAAAGCCCTGCGCCCCGGGAAGGTAATCTAATAGCCTCCTCCCCCACTCCACCGCCCGTCGCCCGGATCGGCTCCGTTGATATCTGGGTGTATCCGAGAGCTGGACGTGACTCACAAATTACCTACTGATTTATAAGTTCTTTTTATATTTATTTAGCACACAAAACGGAACACTATCAAATATTTTGTACAAAAATTACACATAAATAAACATGGACGCCGTCTTTATGAGAACAAACCGTCAAAGCTGTCAGGGGTTATTATAATGCTGATGGCATAACCATCAGAGCGCCACAGCAACACTTTGCAAGGCACGGCACACTCGCTTGGTGTTTTAGTGCATAAAACCTCGTGTTTTTCAAGAAAGAAGATTTATATTGTACTAGCTGTGCCCGCGGCTTCGCCCCCGAGTTTTTTTGCTCGAAACCCTAATCATTCTTTTATTCGGGACATAGACAAACCCAACAAACCAAAGATCATTAATATTGGTCAAGCCGTTTTTGAGTCACGTAAATAGTGTAACACGAATTGGTTTTATATAGATAAGTAGCTGTAGCCCGCAGCTTCTCACGCGGTGTTTAAGTAGCCTATCTCCGTCCCCGGGATATCATTTACCTCTGTGCCAAATTCCGTTGAGATCTGTTCAGCCGTTTAGGCGTGAATAGGTAACAGACAGACGTTGCTCCTGAAAAGTAACCAAATGTTGATACGTCCCTATTGAATGCCCTCGATATAATTAGCTAGATACCACCCACTAAAGTTCGGTCGCTGCAGAAAAGACTATATAGTCATTTGTAGATTTAGTTAGGGCACAGATATAATAATACCATACTAGAAGTTAGGGGTTCGGTTGGGGGAATAACATTGTTAAACCCAAAATACTAATTTCGGTCAGTAAAGCACTTATGCTTGACCTTTCTTGAGATTAACTTTTCATGACGTCACGGCCATTAATTATTAAAATAAATTAATTATTTAATTAACAGAACCTTTAATTCATATTTAATTAAGAACAGCACATGCGAATCTGCGGGCAAAGGCTAATCGAAATGTAAATACATCACACGAATCCCAATTTAGGTCCTATTCTGAGTATATAGGTAATCAAAAGAGTAAAGTCCCATATCTCCGTGAAATATAATCTCACTAATATTATAAACGTGAAAGTTTAGATGGATGGATAGATAGATGGATGGATGTTTGTTCCTTTATCACGCCAGAACGGCAAAACGGATCTGGATGAAATTTGGCACAGAGATAGATTATAGTCTGGAATAGGACATAGGCTACTTTGTATCCCGAAATTCCTACGGGAACGGGAACTACGTGGGTGAAACCGTGAGGCGCTGCTAGTCCTTAAATAAAGTCTCACGCGAGTCGGTGGCTCGTCACTCGTTTCAATAGTGTTACAGTTTCAATGGTATTGCCCGCTCGGCGGAGGACGTAATGCGCAAATTGAGGAGCGTGCCGCTTGTTAATGTGACTCCTGTGCGCCCGACTGGAAAGATAATTGCATTGCTCTCATCTATTCACGATCGCTAGAAACCGCGGGACTAAAAACAGAACATATTTTATAGATAAATTGCTATTTATCTATGCATAAGCTGATTTATTGCTGTATATACTACTAGCAGCGCCTCGCGGTTTCACCCGCGTAGTTCCCGTTCCCGTAAGAATTTCGGGATACAAAGTAGCCTATGTCCTATTCCAGACTATAATCTATCTCTGTGCCAAATTTCATCCAGATCCGTTCAGCCGTTCTGGCGTGATAAAGGAACAAACATCCATCCATCTATCTATCTATCCATCCATCCATCTAAACTTTCACGTTTATAATATTAGTGAGATGATGGTTATCTTCTACTTTTCTATAGTAAGTACAACGTTTATATTAAACGTTGTACAACTCTTAGCCATGAAAGTGAACGAAGGTAAAGGTAGATAGGGATACAATTTTACCACGGCATAAATGATAATACTTATTTTGAGAAAAAAACACCCTTTCCACATAGATCCTGTTGTTTCCCCACAGCCTCGGGGAAGCTCCATCAAAGACAATAACAGCAAAACTACTAGTTACACTAACCAGTCCCCTGGGAGGCCTCACCGATACTGTAACTGTGAATGTAACACTAAAGATGTAACTCGGGAGATGTTTGCGCAGCCCGCAGGCAAATATCGACCGTGGGAGCGAGGGGTAGGGTCTGTATTGAGGTGCGGTGGTAGTGCGGGTAGGTGCGCCGGGGCCCTAAAATGTCGCAGTTATTATCCGGTCACAATATTCTGTGGACATCGCGCCAAATATTTTTGCATGTCGCGAGTTCCACAGATATTAATGTGACCGGGCGACATCCGCGCTGTACATTCAGTTAAATTATGTGTAAAGTACTGGTACGGAGTTCCCATGGATTTATCTTCAAGACAATGTCACTGAAGTGTATAAAGCTCTATAATAGAGCTTCAGAAGATAGAACAATAATTGCTCTATCTTCCTCTCCTTGGCGATTGTATTTTTAAAGGTATGCTATTAAATAACCACCAATTCCAATTTATTCGATGCATAAATAAAGTGAATGCCGTTCATCAATTGATTGAAGTTCTATATTTTCATTAACTTTTACAAATAAGAAGGTAAATTTTGAGAATTGCAGATTGTAGGTACAGATTTACGTATTACATGTTGTTCAATTCAATTTATTTAATGTAGTAATAATTACCGACCTTAGAGGCTACGCGCGCGCAAATAATATAATAGATAGGTACTAAAGTGACAGCGTAATTTTAACGCTCCGCAAAGAGACTCACGGCTAATCCATTTACAAATCAAAAAATAGGGGTGTTTTCCAGGTTCAGCATGAAACGGGCGACGCGGGGCGGCGGCGACGGGGGCGGGGGTAATCGCATCGCGCGCTCGGCTGCGCGCGCGCCCCCTAGCGCCGCGCTAACAGTCTTACCAAGCACAAAGGGTCCACCACCGATGTCATGCCAAATGTCCAAACGAAAGTAAAACGACACTAATCATGTACAATTTGGTGGTTATTGCATTGCACCCTGGTGTTAGATGAGCAAGGGTACTCTATCCAAGGAGTACCTACCTAGCGGAAAACGACATCTCCAGCAACATAATCACTAACTCTTTATTTCCATCAATACAATAAATGTACATGTAATGTGTAGGTATGTGTACAAAGATCAAATTCTTAAAATTAAACACTGACACTGGAAAAAAGTGGTAAGCGTTTGTGGTTTCTGTCGTTTCGGTATATAGACTAAATTTTAGTAAAGAAGCGACGAAGAAACCTTAAAAGCACACGCTTATAGTAGCAATATAGCTTTTAGGTAAAATTAGCTCAAAGTTTTCGTTTTCTGACTAGCAACTTACATAGAGTGTCAAGTTTGCCTTCAAGCTCCGGAGCGCAGAGTAACGTCAAGTTTGACGTCAAGCTCCGAAGCGCAGCGACGCGTTAAATCGCGCTTACGCCAATCCAATTACGGCGCAGGAGAAACGGCTTCGTTGAAAAATCCTTAATAAAATAAAAGGACATGCTCGACTGATCCGCGGCACAGGGCAGGAAATCGCAGTAGAATTGCTTCATGGTGAATTTGAACAGTATTCAGTTACGTTTCTGTGATTTTTAAAAATTATGAAGATTCGTGTCATACCTGTTGGTATTGTGGGTCACTCATAGACGAGGACGGTTCATAATTGTTAATCGAACCACTTGTGAATAGTAAGTAACATCTTTATTTGGCATTGCTTTACAAGAAGTCTTTATGTTACGCAGAATTGTTATGTAATTAACTACTTTACACCTTCCTATTTTAGGAATTTCGTAGTTGTTGTTCTGCGTTATTATTGAACAGTGTCGCGCCCCTCGGGTCCAGCCGGCGAGGGGTAGTCAGGGGCTAAACGTAGTTAATAGGCGGACAATAGACACAAGCGGCTGTGGGCCGGGGCAGCGGCGGCAGCGGCGCAGCGCCGGGTTCGAGGCCCACACAACACTTTATCAAATTGTCATTACTGCTCTGGGCTAACGTTTTGGAATAATAAATAATGCTGGACAATTGACACACCGTCATCTAGCCCCTAATATTCCGGTCAATGAATGATTGGGGATGGAGTGGTCGAAAGCAGAAAGTTTGACTTCGTAAGTATTTTGGGCTAGGTAGTTATGAGACAAACGTACTAAAAGTAAACAACCTGTGAGGTGAATTCTAGGGGGAGGGTACAAAAAACACCGTTTTATAGTTTTTTGATTACATTTTGTAAACGATGATACGCAAGGAAGGATGATATATACAATTAACATACAGGGGCGGGGTGAGTCGTCTAGTATATTTGTAATGTATCCTAGTTAGTACAAATGAAGTTCCGAATTCAAACTGTCTGCTTTCGACTTTTCCATCCACCCTCCGTTTAGAGCACTCTTCTTCATCCATCTCGGGCTGGTCCACCAGTACCAGGTCGCTCAGCGAACTATGGATAGAGCTATGCTCGGAGTTTCTCTGAAGGATAGGATTCACAACGAATACATCCGACAGAGAACCAAGGTTATCGACATAGCTCTAAGGAATAATAAGCTGAAGTGGCAGTGGGCCGGCCATATCTCGGAAAGAACCGTAAGGGTAAACGTGTTCTTGAGTAGAGACCACGACTCGGTAAACGTAGTGTAGGACGCCTCCCGGCCAGGTGGGATGACGACCTGCGTCAAGCTGAAGACAGGGCGCTATGTCGCTCAATAGTTTTTATACAAGGGACCAAACCACCCCATTATAGACGAAGTTGTTTAAAGACAAGGATGATAAGATCGAGTTACAATGGGGTGGTTTTGTCCCGCGTAAAAAACGATAATTTTCACTTCGAGTGTGAGAAAATAGAACAATTAAAACTTACCTTCAGTTTTCTACGCCGATTTTACTTCTCTACTTCATGAATTTGTCTTTTGACTTAAATACGATATTTCATGTGATGCGCAACAAATAAACAGAATCATAATGATCATTTCTTCGCCATTCTGTCCCATTTGCATATTATTATATTAATTTTCGCTTGGTGAATAAGCCAAGTTCATCTTCAGTCAAGTCTCCAGAGATTTCGCGCTGATTGATACCAACTTATTTGTGTCTTCGTTACGAGCAACGCAAAGTTACTACCTACCTACGCAATCCACGGAGGAAGAATCGCCATACAAAACATCCAACAATGACAAAAAAGGCGCTTTCAGTTCCATTTCCAAAAATAAATTCAAATGGAATGTATGTTCTTTGTAAATAGCACATCAAAAAGTCGAGTCTCTACGCAAGAGGACGAATGTCTTGTACTGCCTGATGATATCAAACAAAAATTAAGAAGAAAAATTACTTATAACCCTAGAGCTTAAAAACGAATTTTACGTCAGCTACATACACCACACACAGCCACGCTATATTGACACACTTTTAACAACCATTAAATTGTAGATCTTTTTGAGGATAACTTTAATTATTTGAAAAAAACGCATTTTATTATAGCATTTTATATGCAGTTTTATTTACTTATATTTATTTTCAGATTATTAGTGTCAAACTATTTAATTATTGAATATATCAAATTATTAATGACAGAATTATAGGTATTTATGTCATCACATTTTATTGTGTGATTTAAACTAGGATAGGATAGATATACTTTATATAATACTAGTAAAACAGAATACCCGGAACAAATATCTGCAGATCATACGAAAATTTGTCCCGCCTAAATCGAACCCGCATTCTCCTACGTCACAGCCCCGCTGCGTCACTGAAGTCGAGACATACACACCAGTCTGCGACGTAATATGGTATACCGCCGCCGGTCGCGTCGTGGGTTCGACATTTCACAGATTGAATATTGGATGATGAATACGTGTGTTTTGATGTGTTGACTCCGTGTGTCCACCGAGGAGCCACTTGGACCGTACTATCTAGTAGGTAGGTACTATTTAGTATTTCTGTAAACACACTATGATGGTAGTCCGGGGAATATAAACATTTCATTATTTATCTACAATTTTATTTAATTTTTTTATTTTATTTTATTTAGGTTTAGAATCTTTATTGACTTGGAAGTAGAAACTAATCTGCTTTCAGACTAACTTAACACTAGATGGAATAAAAATGTATTATATGTATATTGAAAAGTAACTTAGAACTAAATGGGACAAGATAATGGTGTGCCTGAACTAGGTAAAAGTATTTCCTTTGCCTGAAAAAAACTTTTACCTTAGTTCAGTACTTAAGTATTTTTTTCTTATTCAATTCTTTCCTTATTTCAACACCGACGCAAAAAACAAAATGGTGGAAAATATTTCTATTCAATTGTAAGGTAACGGCGTCAGCGAGAACAGCCGAAGGAATCAAATAGAAGTTAATGATATGGGTATGTCCTGGTAACTGTAATGATGGTGCGGTTGGTCGATAAAACTCATTATGAATCAGAGTACGTACGTATGATTGAATATTGTAACAATGTATTTTCCAAACAACAAACATATCAAAATCAGCTGCATCTGATCACGACCATCGAGCCCGAGCTGTATTAGCTCGATCGTCATTGTGACGTCATCCGTGACGTCACCTGCTGATCTGCACCGATTGCAATCTACCCTTTTCCAGTCTTGATAGGTAAGGAAGGCGGCACAGAGAGAACGCTTGCCGTTTTAGACAGCCGCACAATATAGAATGAGACGATTACCATGTTCCGTGAAAACTGCCTCTTTTAAGTCTCCGTAGACCGAGATTCCGAGACTCAGTCTCCGTAGACCGAGATTCTACGCGTATTTACTCTATTCTCAGTCTACGGTATGAGAAAAATACGTGCATGAAGCTATTCAAAAGCTGTCAAACTACGAAAATTAGTTTCCATATTTCCGGCAGAGGTGCTGCATGGCGCGAAATGTATGGAAAGAGACGGAAACGTTATTGTATTATCATAGAGTACCTAATGAACAGCTCTGTTGTGGCCAGTAAACGATATTTGTTTATATTGCAGCCGCGGCAATTAAATAAATTTAACTTGTATGTAAACAGTTCGTTTGATTATAAACCAGTTGAGCAAATTCAGTTGCACAAAAGGGAACTCGCGGAAAGTTTGGAAGGACGGATAGATTTAGATGGTGATTCTTACTTCTTAACGGCAAAACGACTAAACGGATCGGCTAAAATTTCCCAAAATCTAGTCTAGACCTGGAAAAAATATAGGCTAGGTATCTATTTTTGATCTCAAAAAACAGTAGCAATGGTATAGAACTAGCCTTTAACCATAGAAGCAGCGGGCCGAAACTAGTATGAGACGCCAACGTGTGAGCACTGTTTGCGGAGCGCACCAAGATCATTTGATGTGTGCACGGTAAACCGACACTAGGCGGTCTACCGGGCAATGCTGACCGTCAATATCCAACATACGCTAAGGCCTCACGTTAGCCTAAGGCCAACGTATTGGCTCAATGTGTACGGGAGCCATAGCTATTTTGAACATTAAATAAACTGCAAAATCTTCTTTATGCTTTCATAATGCTAAAAATGCTTATGAGAGCATTCCTAATTATCAATGGAGCGCTTGTTCATCGCGCTATATTTCTATATAAGAGCGTATAAAATCAGCTACCGCTCCCGCTGTCCATCAAAAACACACCCTATTTTATATCTACATGAGTAGAGTGTATCTAGTTATTTGTCATTGTGGGACCACCTCTGCGGCAGGTGATACCGACCACCGACCGACTATAACAACGTACAATTTGCATTCGCTGCAACAATAATGATATATCTACAAACAAAATATGTATGTTGAAGGCGTCCACTCACAACACGACCGACAGTCGATACTTACTCATTTCAGTAAAAATTTACTTGTTTGTGCTCCTCTCCCTTCGTTAAATTATTCTCTGATTCTAAAATCCAAGGAATAGTAGTGGAAAATATTTACATAACGGCCTCATTGGTATCATCGAAACAAAGCACTGGCTATGGCTTGTTGAAGTTTGTGTTTTACTTTTTAGTGCTTTGCTGTTACCTTGTTGTGAATCATGTTATAGTAACTTACTCAAATAAGTACATCAGTTTCGTTTTTGAGTTCAATTTTATTTACTTTAAAATAACATGTTGAACGGAAAAGTTGTTGTTGTAGTACTGAGTTAATTTGTATTGTATGATGATTAGTTTAGTAGGCAAACAGGATGTACATTGCATCGCAACACAACAGCATCATTACAAGTCGCAAACCAAACAAGTAGTCCCTGCGCGCCAATAATTCGGACATTCGTACAAACAGTCAAATTGAATCAAGCCTATTTATTCGTGTTTGCGTGGAACGGAGCGTTTTGGCCCCTCTTCCCCCCTACAGCCCCCCGCGCCGGTAGAGGGGTATTGATTTGAAGAACGTGACGGGAATCCGGAGGGATGCACAAATTATTCCTTTGATTCAATGCCTCTAATGAGCATGTTACAATAGGATTGTTGGAATGATGTAGCTTTGGTATTTAGGGGTATTATCTGTAAAATATAAAATAGGAGTAAGTACCTACCTAGATAGATAACTGTGAACAAAGGTAAAATTAACTACTTATGGTAGGTATACAGTGTCCATCAGATTTTTCCGTAGCTGAGTGATTCTGTGGGTATCCCGTACCACCCTAGGAATGGCGAATGGAAACGTGCTTATAGGCATATAAACGTATACGTGTATGATATTTTGTCGAATACAGAAAAAGCTGCTATAATTACCTTAACATAATCAAAAATAATGGTAGATCCCTAGCGATTCATCACTCTAATGTTTTCATCAGATAATATTTGAGCCCGGGGCGCGCTCGATATAAATTAGAATTGCAAATGGAGGGCGCGGAGTGATCTTTCCGGCGCGCTTCCGTTTCGTTCTACGTAAAAAATCCTTTTCAAATGAAAAGCGCCATTAAAAGTGAAAAGTCAGGAACTCTCGGATAACGGAAAGCGCGGGATTCACGCCCACGCCATTTTGCCTGCCAATTAAAATAGGTAAAAAACTCGCTGTTGGTGTTAGGTAGATAGGTACTTTTTATTATTGATTCGGAGTTCAGCAACAGACATTTATTATCGGGAAGCTTTTTTGAGCTATCTTTGTAGGTAAATGCGGTGGTTAATCATTATGGTTCAGCTATATCTTGACCATCTCCAGGACATACATATGTACATAAATCTGTCATCTCATCACTAACTGACTCATACCTAGACCGGGGCAACGTGTACCAAACCATTTTGAGGAAAAATAATGACGTACTAACTTACCTTTTTATCTAGTATCTACACAAGTAGATAAAGTATTAAGTAAGTTCATCTTAAGTAGAAAGGCATGATACCTGGCCAGTCTTAATTCGATTGCCAAACCGTACATGGGTACATACTGTGAACATTATTTAAATAAACAGTTTTTATTTATTATTATTTATTAACTCACCTTATTACTGAGACCCTGATGACTTTAGAATGCCATAAATAAAAATACTGAAATACTTATTGCAATAAAAAGTAGGTATTTGGGCTGCTGGCATTTCACGGCAGAAGCGAAGGATCAATAGTGACTCGTTATGATTGAACCGGACGACCGGATGTCGGCCCGGACACAGCGCGGTCCGGCGCGGCGCACGGTGCCGCCCCGTGTCCGGGGCTGCGTTCAGCCAGACAGGGAATATCTCATAATCCTGTTCAGGTTTGCAGTTTACAGATGGCAGAGCGATGAATAAGTACCGACAGTCATTAGAGGTAGGGTCCTTTGTAGGTGTGCTCAACAGTTTTGATAAAGCTTAGTTTTAGAGCTTTTTTGGTGTTTCCTATAGCACCATGGTATGAAAGATACTTCTACTTCTTACATTTTAACATTGCGAAGAACCGCGATGTTACGGAGATGGTGCAACTAGGTTCATGAGAAGTGCATTTTCGAAGCACCTTCAACGAACGCAGGGGAAACAGCTTATGATGCGACAATGCCGTTGGTCCCCTTGTTTTTTTTTCCTTTTATGATTTTATGCAGATTAATATGAAGTGGCCATAAAAAGTAGAGTCCTCCCCACCAATAAAATCAAACAGAACACCACACTCTTAGTGTTATAATATCAAAAACTCGGACCAAAAAAGAGGTTGACTGATACTTACTCACAAAATGTCGTTCTGAGAGACTTACCGCGTCCATTGCCCTGGTCCATCTTCGTGTTCCTCCAGAATCTCGAAATTTTCATAGGAACCTGGTTCTTACGTACAGGATAGACACTGACCTAATTGCTATTAGCAGTATAATATTTTTCACACCTGCATCGACAGGGACGGGCCAGAACCAATTTGGTGGAATATTCTGTGCCCATAGTGCACAAAAGGGACAGTTCAAGTGGAGCACCCCTTGCAACATGCGCCTGAGTCGTGAGTACAGTCAAGTGATAAATTATTGTAAATCCGCACTCGAACCTCTCTTCAAACCCTCTGCCCTTGAATGTCAGACTTTTTCCCCGCTTTTGGGTAATTATCTCTCGACTGTTATTATTTAGAAGTGTTACAGATGCATAAGTATATTATAGTGTTGCATTTAGGGCCGTGTACTAAAAAACGAGAAATGAACTAGGTTATGACTACCTACGACTGTAAGAGAAGTGCTTGTGTAGTTGTAGGAAGGTCGGAGCAAACGAGCGATTCATTGTGGCGGGTAAAGCTTGTTCCGCACGCTCTGTTAAAATTCAACATACTGAAAATTACAAAAGCTTTGTACTATTAGGTCTACTGGTCAGTACATTACATAATGGTGCACGCACGACATTGTGGCTTTTATGATTACGCCAGCCCAGAGGCCAATAACGTGAGATGCCCGCTGCAAGTCGTCCGTTCGCCGTTCCCTTGGCCTCTCGTCGCGACAAGCGGCCTGATTGCGTCGTCCTTGTTACCCGCTAATCCCCGTCATTACGTGCATAATCACAGGACTGTCTCCCGGCGGCGCGCGGCGGCGGCGCGGCGCTGCGTGACACTCTTCAACTCATGCAGAACTATTGTGTTCTTGTGGTTTAGGTCGAGATGTTTCATAATAATTATGAAAATTGCCATAGGTTCCAAAAAGCTTTGGACTATCAAACCAATGGCCGCAATTAAACCAATCAATCCAATCGGACTTGAATGGCTAAGTAAAAAATTTGCCCGCAATTTACAAAAATACCTACGAATAAAGTTGTTATAATCAATCTGACCAAGGACTCGGCACTCTGAACAATTAGCGCAATCGTGCAATTTGTGAGGATCGCTGGCAGTACGACATCGCGGCTCAGCCTTACGTACTTTTTAATGATAGGTAGGTGATTGAATTCGTATACGTCACGTGAAGATCCGGTTCGGATGTTTGAGCGCGTGTACCGATGGTCGAGGCGATGCGATGGTGGCTGGAGCTGTACTTACATAGCGGAGGGCGGAGCTCAGCCGGCCAATGGGCGATGACGGGGCCCGCCCACAGCGCCGTCGCAGCCCGGGGCCGCAGTCAGAGCCCTGCAGCCGCCGCGAGAGGTCGTATGATCGCGAGCGCGGCGCCCGCACAGCCCCGCTCCTGCGCGCTCCATGTGTCTTAACCGATGTGTTTACACAGTGTCTCAACCCGAACCTGTCAACGTGCTGCCCGTAAACCTGGAGATGAAGGTGAGTCTTGTAAGCTTCTTGACGGTACTCCTTGGGAAACTGTGCTGTCGCCTCTATCAACCAACACGCAGCGCAGTCTTTGTTCAGCTCCGTAAGTCTAGCTGTTCTGGTCACTAGGGGGGTCGGACTGAAACCATACTAGGTACCAGTTGGTAAAGTAACTAACTCGTATGAAGTTCCGCATTATAGTACTACACTACACAACATAGAAATTCGTTTATTGGCCGGTATAAAAACTATATAGTTTTTATACCGGTATGAGGTTCTAAGGTACCTTAGAATACATTTTCTTGTTTAACCATAGGTACATATTATTTCTTGCTCAATAGACACTCATCAGCAGAAAAAAAACATGAAAATAACTCTTTAAATAAGTGAAATTAAAAACGTTTGAATGAGTTACTAAAATCTACTATTATACTTCGGTAATGATAACAGTTTCTTGAATGAATATCATAATTTAGAATTTGTGTTTTGCAAAGCCCATTTTCATTCCAATATCACGAATTATTTCCTACAATACTAATACCTACATCTAGTCTTTTCATGCAATAATACAAACACTCCATACCTTAGTCTAACAATACTAATATCCACTTCGCCATAGAGAAGACTTCAACGCGCGTAGCCGTCGCCGCGCCGCGGCGCCGCGGCGCCTAGCCCGCCCGTAGCCCTAGCTTAGGCCAATTTTCCTCCCTTCTTCCCTTTCATGTTTCTTTGTGTATACTTTTGTACCTTATCTAGAAAAAAAAACTATTTTAAACGAATACGGAGCGGTTGGTTCTGAATGAACAAAGTAGAAGGTATACAGTCCTCTAGTTACAGCGTCGTCCGGCATACGACAAACAAGATAGTAGGCCTGAAAGCTAATCGTCCGCAATTGAAAAAAGTCCTTCAAGCAAGACAACATCAATGAAAATGTCATCACAACACAAAACACTGAAAAGATTTGATTTATAATGAGATATAACTTCTCTATTTCTCACGAACGAATAACACCTTTTGAATGTTTGAGGAGGATTAGCAATATTTAGATGATGTTATATAATAAAGTACATAACTTATCTAGTACACACATACGCATAACACAAGCTCTGCTTACTTTGTGTTTAGTTAGATGAATGCGCTTTGGAATCTCCAGCATGATTTATGTATTTATTTTTTATTTATCTTGCTTTACAGGTTTGTTTCTACTAAAGCCATCATTGTAGCAGCTTATTTCCGTAGCGGGTTTAAACTTTTATTTTTCAAAGTACTTTCACACATTTTTTTTGTTGGTTAAAACAAACATGGCGTTAAAAATTATTAATTTGGTCACTTGCTTGGAATCACGTTAAGGTAAATTAAATTGAGGAAGTTTTGCTTCTGTGGTTATTTTAAACAGCGGTCGTTTGACAGAAATGTCATTTCGCTTTGTAAAGACAACACTTTTCAATTGAGGACATTTCGCTTCTATGACGGATCGCGTTGCGAACGTTTTTCTACTGAGAACCTTTTGCTCTAAGGACGCACCACTCCGTATTCTATTAAACAAATTGTAAAAGATACGTGAGATCGTTTGTGTACTGGTAATTTATTATATTTGGATTTTAAGGAAAGTAAACCGCAGAACAATATTAATTAGTTATTTCTTTGTTATTAAAGATTATTAGTAAGAAATGTGCTTTTCTAACATTTGTACCGTAACCATAGCCTCTTAAATGTGGGCGTTATTAGGGAATAGGGGACACCTCGCCCGCGAACAGACTCGCCCGCGAACAGACTCGCCCGCGAACAGACTCGCCCGCGAACAGACTCGCCTGCGGACGAGTTGTTCCTTTTCTAAACCAAGTAACAGTATAGTGGACAAGTCGCCCGAATCAAGAACCACGAACGGGTCAGTATTCGGGTTATTATCCCGTACCCCAAGGTGGAGTGGACAACTCGCCCACGAGCAGATCGCATTTAAACATTTCGTTTAGACGCACATTGACTAATACCCATAGTGACTAATGAAAAAAACATCATGAATACGCAAAATAACCAATACGTGAAGTGACCAATGGAAATAACATCATGAATACGCAAAATGACCAATCGCAAAATAACCAATAGGTACGTGAAATTACCAATACGTGAAATGACCAATACGCCAAATGTCCTTTACGTAAATTGACCAATTTTTTAACCTCGACGCAAAAAGTAAAGTTTTTCATATCGACATTGTCTAAACTGATACTTACTATATACCCACTAATATAAATAAGGCTCAAGTTTGTGCCGCTGCCGCTGTGAAGACGTGAGGTCGAACACGACGCCGCGCCAGAACTACTCAATGATCGGGATTCAACTTTGCACAGACAAAGATCTGGACCAAGAATAGCATATTATACTTAGGCAAACTTTACTATTGTCAAAGGAAACTACCACTTTTATTACTAAAGAAAATACAATAAAAATTACAACTAATATTTACACTTAAATCTATGTTCTAAAAATCTAAGCCGTCACCAGAAGGCAAAGTGCCCAGAATGCTGGCAGCATTGCCACGTTGAATGTGTTATACTTAGGCTACTTTTAATAGCAAAAAATCGCGTTCAAAGTCGTTGGCAGAAGCTAGTAATAAATATAGGATGTGGTACGGCCTCCACTCTCTATTTAACATTATCTGTTTGAGTTTTGTACCTTTTAACTAGGTAGGTAGTGTAGGTACTAAATCAATCTTCACTATTATGGTACTAACATCAAACTCACTTTTATGTAGGAACTTGCAAAAAATTGATAAGCCAACTACAAAATATGTAGTTATAGGTACCACTTTCTTATGAACACAATCAAATTCAAACCGTTTACTGCACTCCTTTGTTAATACGATACGTACATATACCTACCTAAATATATTTTAATGATAAATTTATTTCCAACATGCTCCCTTTACCTAATGTAACGGCATTTTGGATTTCTACGCTTGTACAGAAAATAAACTTGTATTCGTTTTAAACGACTAATTAGTTAACACTAATCAGTCGTTTATTTACGACCAGTAAACATCGTACAGGCTTAAGCCGTTGTCAAAATATTAAAACACTAGCAACGCCTCGCGGTTTCACCCGCGTAGTTCCCGTTCCCGTAGGAATTTCGGGATAAAAAGTAGCCTATGTCCTATTCCAGACTATGATCTATCTCTGTGCCAAATTTCATCCAGATCCGTTTTGCCCTTCTGGCGTGATAAAGGAACAAACATCCATCCATCTATCTATCCATCCATCTAAACTTTCACGTTTATAATATTATATATATATATATATATATATTAAAACATGTCAAGCCTTTTATATTAAATAAAATTCGTTTGGCTAAAATAAAGTCCACCAGAGTAGAGGCTAGCCGTGTCGTCATAAAATATATTAAATAAGCCTGGAACGAGCAATCATTATAATACTGTATATTTATTTGATGACAAGCCGAGCCGCGGGCTGTGATGCAGTGGTTCCTGTAGCATCAGTAACGTTCTGATGATTTGGTTTGTATTATGAAAAGTTATATACCTGTTGAACTGGTAAAGCACAATTAATTTCTATTTTAAAACAGCTGTTTTTGATAAATCATCTTGGCCATAATTAACTTCTTGACCGTCTTACGGAATATCGGAACTCGAAATACTGGAGAACGGTATTTTCCTCACCCCCTACACAGAAGGGAGGTGATATAAGTTTGTCGTGTGGTTAACACACCCATTGCTCATGTCGCACATGTGGCACTGGCACTACTTGCAGCCGCGCCCGCGGCGCATCCCTGGTGAAGAATTATGTAACACTAGCAGCGCCTCGCGGTTTCACCCGCGTAGTTCCCGTTCCCGTAGGAATTTCGGGATAAAAAGTAGCCTATGTCCTATTCCAGACTATAATCTATCTCTGTGCCAAATTTCATCCAGATCCGTCCAGCCGTTCTGGCGTGATAAAGGAACAAACATCCATCCATCTATCTATCCATCCATCCATCTAAACTTTCACGTTTATAATATTAGTGAGATTACAGATTTCCAACCAATTTGTAATCTACTCGTATTTTAGAAGTCAATCATATAAACTCTTCACCAAATCGTCTGCGCAGCAGAACCACGTCATTCTCTGAAGTAATAATACACGTGGCTTGTTATAAAACTAATCACTTCTCTACGTATTATAAAAAACTAAAACAAGGTTGGTTCAGTGGATATCTATTGCACCGTCTTGTGTCGCCGTCAGGTGGCGCGCACGTCATCGGCTCGTTCTAACCGTGTGCAACATTTTATCTGGAATTGATGGAAAAAATGTTCGGAACAGCTGCTGCTTTAGGAGCTGCATGGAAAGGAGGAACCTATCCATGTAGAATTGTACCTAACTAGCTTCGAGCACCTGGTGTAATGTGTTCTAGTGAAAGTGATTGTGGGTTGGTTTACTATACGAAAAGATAATAGAAGGCAAAACAATTATAGTAAGTCATAGTAAGGCACACTTCGTTAAATGTTTATTAATTTATGTGTTTAATTAGATGGAAAATATACAGTTTATAATGAAAGCAGAACAACTAAAAAAACGCAAAAACATTGGTGATATAAAGTTAAAGCTTGTGAGTTTTCATTTAAAATACCTATATGCCTAATGTAAAATTTATAATAATATAACTGTTTAACAGGAGTACAAGAGAAATAATGAACACGACAGGATAATTGAGGCAAAAGGTGAGGCACAACTAGTTACATGTATTTAAAGTAATATTAAGTCAGGTATACATTATAAATAATGATTTATTAGTCGGTAAAAATCTGATGAAATCTCTGTCAAGACCTAACACATAACTCCCAGTTTAAGTTTAGGAGTAATGTTCCCTAATCACGGACGGCCATACATTCATTTCACCGTGCTGCAGAGTCCGCTGAGCCCCGGCTCAGGCACCGCCGCCTTTGCTGCTCCGTTATATTACGTTACTACTTGACATTTTAAACGAAATATAGTCCAAGTACACATAGTATGGTATAATAATATCCGTTACAGAATCTGGATGGAGTACGACCGACAACTACCAGCAGTTGCGTGCAGTTTCATAGTTGATGGTTTAATTTCGGGGCTTTTCAGTTGTGACGGTCGTAAAAGTGCGGGCGCGTTTTGCGGTCCCGGTGGCGTTCGACGGAGGCTGTCACCAAATCCGATTAGAGCGGGGTCTCAGGAGCGCGCATAAATCCTCTCTGTCGTCGTGGATTCGTTCCGAGGCTCGCTGCGAGAGATATGGCGGCGGCTTTGCCCTAATATGTTATTGAAGGGCAGGGCGCGAGGCGTCCCGCGGCGCTGCCACTGACTCAATGCCGGTATTAATGCTCCGATGTATCAGCTCTGGACCTGCAGAATGTCTTCTTCTGCATCGGTCGCTCCGCCGCTGCTGGTGCCCTCCTACACCCACGACATGACCCTGTTTTCTACGTTTATAATCTATGGCCTGCATCAAGGTATGCTTTTCTACTTGTCCGTGGATCAGGCAAACAGTTTACTTGATAAATTAATCAATAGATATTCATTGGTTTCTCTTGAGGAATCATAGAGAAAAATGGGCTAAGGACATAACTGAATGGTGTTCAAGACAAAACAAAAGAAGGAATTGGAGACAACGTCTTAAATGGGAAGACGATATTCAAAACTAGTCGGGGTTACCCAGGAAGGAGGAGGGTCACCCATACCATGAAGGAATGGCAAGCTTTAGGAGAGGCCTATGCGGAAACGCAAAACAAACTCAATACCGGTCAAATAAAATCAATAGATATAACTAAAATAAGTTACTGTACTATTTATAACAAAGAAAATTACAATCAAATAATAGAATTAAATTAAAACTAGTATTTACAAATGAAGTAATTGAGCTGACTGCAGGTAATTTAGAACTCATTACGTATACCTAACTAGCTAACTCTACCCAATCAACTCGCCACTTAGATAGGAGCAGGTACCGCGTATTTGTATAGTTTTCTTACATCATTCTAACAAATGTGTGTTAGTCGTTCAAAGAATCCCCTTCCCTGTATTGTATCTCATTTCTAGTAAAATGTTACATAACCAATAGGTATCAACGAGGCACACATCGGTCAACGTTGTTATTAATTCTGCTCCGCGCGCCGCCCGCGTGGGAACGCGTCCCGTCGCGCCGCCGCCGCGCCGCCTTGCCGCCGCTGCCGCGCCGCGGAGAGAGGTAGCTTACGAAACACGACAAATCGATTTATACATTTAGAAACTGCCAAAACGATGATGGTTTATGATTTGCGCCTAAAATAAATATCAAATTGATTTGTTTTCAATAACTTTCTTCATCTTTCAATTAAAAAATCTGAATAATCGTTGATGGAACCAATTCACACGGAATTTTCATGATATCTGGTCTGTTCTTAAAAAAGACTTATTAAAAGAACGCTGGATAATAATAAATATTATGGTACAAGCACAGCTACACTCTACAGGTAACGGAGAGGATCGATCAGACGGCAGAAAGAAGAAATCAAAATCATCTTATAAAATTCACATTTAAATGAGCTATTTGACGAGCATGGAGACGAAGTAAAGTATGTATGTTAGGTAATTTGAATGAAAAGAATCGTGACAAAATGAAAAGGTTTATCAAAGTGTGATTTAGATGAATTTAGATAGATATCTATAGGCTACCGTGGACGTGGAGTGACAGGGCGGGGGTGGTGCGGCGCGGGCGGGGGCGGCTGTTTATTCAATAAACAAGGGCGAAGGCTTCGGCGCGCCGCCGCCGCCGCCGCCGCTTTGTGCGAGGTGACGCGACGGGTCCCAATGTTCGGGGCTCCGCGGGAAGACACGGTGAACCCTAGAAACTCATTTTGAGAACCAGTGAAACACTTCTGAGAAACATCTTACAGAATAAAATGAGTTTTCGTGTTGCTAATAACCAACAACCTAAATGTTATTATCATATTTGAACGTCGCGGCGCATAAAATTTTAACTTCGGTTTTTATGCATTTATACAATAAATAGACTGTGTTAAACATGCTTGCGTTTCCGACTGTGGATGTTAACCAATAATACCTGTCTCAAATTAATGAAATATGTAATAAATTTTATACTATTGGTACGTAATTTTTACTTCAGCCAAGTTTGATGTGAAATAATTGTAAACAAACCACTCAAGCTGATCCTAAAATTCACCTTGATGTCGTATATTTTCTTTACGCCATTTACATTCATCGTCGATTGTAGATCTTTACTTCAATAAATAATCCAATTAAGTACGTTTGAAACTCAACGCCAAGCACGTGATTTTTTTAAATTGTGGTATAAACATTTCACATCGAATTTGGCATACTCCAGTATGCTATAAATGAATATAACGGAACCCAGGGTGCGTGCGCCCTGCTCCGCGCCGGCAGTAACACGTAGGTGCCGGTCGACGTGATACCGACTTCACTAATCAATGGTCCTCTCAAAGGTCCTCGCCAGGATGATCGCAATAAAAAATAAAACCTTATTATTGTAAGAATAAAACGGGCTGACTTTGATTTGAAATATTATTTTTTGTGGAATGTCCTTTATTCTCGAAAGGTGTCCGCGTTTCTCGCAGCTCGCTGGCGTGACTTATTAATTTTGCTTTCAGTTCCTATTGGTAGGTAAGTATCGCTTAGAGTTTTAAATACGGCTGCTAAGAATATTCAGGAATACCTAGGCCAGGCTATCAATCGTCGAGAAGGGCTGCTAACAAAGCACACTACTATATGTACGTCATACTCGTACATATTGTAAATGCGAAAGTTTAGATGTTTCGTAACAGCTGCATTCATTTCCCATGTTCAAACATAGAAGAGAAGTAAAAGATGTAGAGGATGTAGAAGACTACAGATAACTGCACAAAGACAAAGAAGCTACATCAGATATCGTTTGTATGCCAAAACGATTACCTATATACAATATGTTCGGCAGATCGTGTGCCTTAGGGTAACTGGGGGTAGGTGGAACCAAGTACAAGAGCTTAGTGGCTTTTTCAACCTTGAAAAGCGTCAGGGCTTTTTTTAAAGATGTTTTTAAGACTTTGATTTGTTTCCGAAAATTTCTGTAACATTTTTATTCAAAATTAACATGTTTTACATATTTTTTTTATTACATCTGTCATGCACATAGCACATACATTAGCACATACTATTAAAATCAATATTTACGAGAGATTTAGATTTATCAAGCCATTATGGGCATGCAAAGTGGTGATAGTGATAATTAAAAACTTTGAGTTCAACTTTGGATTGAGTTAAAAAAAATTTAGTGTATGTCTGATAATCCAATTCACTGAAAACTTCTCTTGTTCATGGACATTCCAAAAACATGCCACATTTGTTAAAATTACATAACATAACATATGTTTAATAAAGTAGCGTTTATCCAAAATCTCTTTCATTATGAATACCCTAAAAATTACGCCTTAAAAAAACCACCAATCATTTGGTTCAACCTACCCCTAGTTACCATACTACAAGGCCTGCCCAACACCCTGTAGTATATCTCAAGGAGTTCCTAACAGTAGGTATTCCTATTTGAAGTACCTATTTGCTAAGATTGAGATGTCTATGTTAATGCTAATAATCATGACTATCAAACAGCCATTTATCAAAATGCTCCGCTCCAAATGTTCTTGTAAAATATGCAAGTATTGCTAAATAAATCAAATTCATTTGACAAATCTATACCGGCTCCATGTTTAGTTAAAAATTTCATTTGTAGAAGAATCGATGACAAGTTTATGTGAATGATATGCGACGGAGAGTTCCGCGGTCGCCGCGAGAAACTTTATGGACATATTTATAATACTCCATAAATCTTATAACTGTTTGTCAGAGCCAATATAAATGATTATAATAGACCGATTTCTAATTCTGTTTCATTTTTCTTATACGTTGGTATTATACTTATTCCTTTAGGTGCTGTATATGTAGGTAGGCGCATACTTTAAAGATAGAGGATAGTAAGGACTAGCGATAAATATGTGGTAGAGCGCAGAGCCTGTTTGCTCTCAAGACTGACTACTTCCACAATAAGGCACAATTAATAGTAGAAAATAACATTAAATTTAGTGAACACTGTGGAAGTGGCACAGGTGACTAGTAACACAGGTTTTAAAACCTATCAATACACCAGTCACCAGTCTCTCACAAACAGGTATTTGTACTTTCATCACTACATCTAGTTAAAACAATCAACGATAAGATGACCTTTTGTGAAGAGAAAAATAAATGATTATTTATTATTGTACACTTAATTTATTTAAAATCTTGAAAAAATATATTTTTTACTGTAGAAAATAAAATATTTCAAAACTATTCTACAGTAAGAAATATGGGTGATTCTCACAGGCCTCAAAAATACGTGTCCGGCTCGAAAAAACATACAAAAAACATCACAAGCCCATTGATTTTTTTTCAGATTGTACATAGATAAGACAAAAACAAAAGGGGAGCCCTATTTTAGTTTTTTGGTTTTCTTCTTCTAAATCAGTAAAAATAAATAAAAACCTTGAAAATGTTGACTTTCGTGGTGCGTCCGGACCGCATGTTCCAGTGGTTATAATTTTTTAACTTCTTTTCTATGAATAATAGCACTATTTCACACAGGTTCACAAATAACCAGATAGTTACTAGCTTAACTGGCACTATTACTATTTAAAAATAAGCTTTGGTTGATAAGTTACAACTAGATAACTTCGCGTCCGCCGCTTAGCGTTGATTCCTCTGGCGCGCACTAAATTATTCATTAGAACTGTACTCGAGTAACTGTGTGAATAGTTGTTAGACAGAGACAAGCTATCAGTCGCGTTCCGTCAGTGGTGAGGACAACAGGTGTTAATGTCTCAGCGTTGCTCTGCTATTACGGTAAGTAATCACTTTCCGTGGCTTGGTATACCGTAATTGTTGATTACCATGCATCATATAAATTAGTTTACACTAATCCTATTGTTTTAATTATTTTAATAATAGATGCTTTTTGTGTTCCTTATTTCGACTGCAGATGTCAATGTGTCATAAACCAGTCATTCAAGAAAATATCTAGCATTTTGTACATATTTTTGATTTTTGTGGTCTTGATTTTCATGTTTTCCGTGGACAAAAGGTTTGTTGAAGAGCTTGGCTGAAAGACGGAGGAGAGCCCAAATTAAGAATGATCCAGAGAAATACGCAGTGCAAAAAGAAAAAGAAATAATGAAAAGAAATAAGAAATTATGATGGCAGGATAATGATAAATGTGCAAGATTTACACAGTAAATTTCTTGCCTACATAAGTTCCATCGTCTTTGATAAGTATTCTATAGAACATATTAAGCTGTGTTCTAATATTTATATTTTGTTCTACTTTCATAAAACATATTTGAAGTACCTCCGTATTATTATTAAATAATACAATATTATAATAAAAAAAACTTTTATGTGATAAAAAAAACTGATAAAGAAGTGGAATGTTTAGGTATAGTAGTGATTTATGTGTGTTTTTATGTTAGTTTTTGTTTGATATACTTTCTTACTACAAACGTTTTATAATTGTTCCTTAGTTTTAAGAAACTTTATAATATATCTACTTACTATCGAAAACACATTTTTTATTAATAAACCAACCTAAATATCCTTATAATGATTAAGATAATTCACACCAAATGAATTTTTGAACACATTCATATTCAATTATTTATGTATTTTGATTTCTGTGTTATGAATGTTGATTTCCATGGACACGATATTTTTAAAATTGAATATCTTCGTAACTATTAAACCAATAAAGTTCCCTCTTCTACCAATAAATTTCAAATTAAATCTACATTCAGAATATTGCATGATTATGTCTAATTCCAAGAAAAAAAAGTGTGCCACGAAAATCAACCAAAAAATGAGATTCCGGAGAATCACCCATATATGAAAACGGCAGATGACCGGCCGCGAAGCTAGGCTCAAGCAGCCGGTGACTAGTGCTGCAAAGAGAGGAACTTCCTGACCTCGTAGTAATATACTAAAAGAAGCGCTCACCAATTATGCTTATCATTTTCTTTTCATTCTTAGGTGTTCGGCAGCCCCTCTTGCAGTACCTAAAATACAGTAGGAAGGAACTGAAAGAAAATGGTTTTAGTTTATAAATAAATATATTTTTATCTAATTTTTTGCTGATTAAAGTTTGAGAACTAGTTGCAGTTTCAGCAAAGTACAACCAAAGGCCTTCGCAACGATGCCCAATTGAGCATTTACTAACATTGGAACAAAGATCTTGGAGCAATTTTCATAAATTAGTAATTTATGAAAATTGCTCCAAGATCTTGAAACAAAAGAACGCGATTAGTCGTCTCTTACAATATAATATTTGACGAGTTCATTTTCGGAACGACATTCGACATCGACAAGTAGCGGCTCGGTTTCGTAAGATGAATGTAAATAAAAAGCTAAGCGCTTTGTTTTCCGTGAGTGAGCGTTGTTTGGACGTAGATAGACGGCGCGGCTCTCGCCTCCAAACATTTAACACCTCGGAATAATCGCAGCGGGCATTAGTCACTGCGCCCGATACAATATAGCGGGATGATTAATGGCGCGTCCGACGTGCTCTATGCCCCTCGCCGCGCTCCGGCCCTGCGTCGCCGCTCTCTGGCGGCCGCCAGCGGGGCCGCCCGCCCCACGGCCGGGATACAGCGGCCGCCGCGTTCCCAGGAACAGGATCTATTGAGGCCCAGATGCGAGATGATGTGGGATATTGATTGCGCCCTCACCTGGACGTCGATCGGACACCAACACTTTTCTAAAAAACTGTTTTGATTGTCCGTGGTTTACCTACGCGTCAAACATAATATTTCATTCTGGATGCACTCTTCATTTGAATGATCTGTTTTTTTATGGCGGTCGGATAATCAAGTCGATATTTTATGTAGTGGGTGTGTGTAGTGCACGCTGTGGCTGAGAGCTCGCACCGAGGACACCTGTATCTATACTCGTGGTGCGGGTGTGTGCGTAACCGTCGATATGTCTGCACGACACTGCTCATACACACACACTGTACCATCTAAAGTATAATACCTACTCGGTCCTCTAAACTGGCTGCGATATATTTATCATGCGAGTGTAATCGCCTCGTCGCGTGACTTCACAAGAGGCTCGATGCAGGATTACTTCGAGTTAACGCTTTCGGTGAGGCCTTATACGTGATAAATACGAGCGGTTCCCAGTATTTAAGCAACAATAACGCGAGGGCCCTTTGTGCGGTTTGATTTAGCACCGCTCGGCCGATGGGCTTTAATAAGTCGAGCACGCGCCCGCGCCGACACGACACCCACAGGACAAACCCGGCCTGCTTATTGAGTCCCCGTATATGGGCCTCCGGTGACGGCCTGTCTCCCTCTCTGTCACAGCTTTAGAGAATGTCACTGGTCAGAGCTGACCATCATTTGCATTAATTACCTCAAGTTACTGGAACCTTAATGCATTAGAGACTTGACTGATAAAAATGCTGAAGAATTTTTAATTAGAAGTAAAAATTAATTAACTACTCAGAAATACTTGGTTGACAATGAAATTATTTTTGATGAGAAAGTATATATGTAGCGATTTGATCAGCAAAATTAATAATTTGGTCAGCAGAATTATACTTTCTCTACGCAGAAACGTTATTCAGTAATGGTCCAGGCACTACATGTGAGGGAACATAAAATCAATTATAACGTGTACAATTATGTCAGTCAGCGAAAAAGTTTACTGACGTTGCCGTTTTTAAAAAATCCTAGTACGCGCTTTACTCTGGGTGTAGCGCCACTTAACGTGTCCAGTTGTGAATTAACCTTCTAGAGACCCACTCAAAAACAATAAATGTTATCAAATTTTATACATTCGTTATGGAAGAGTTCAGTGCCATACACACGCATGTAGGTACAGAAGGCTATGCAATGTCACATCACACGCTGATCAATTTATACATTTTTTGCCGACCTCCCGATGCAGCTCAATTCATTGCTGTGTCTGCTGGCAAACCCCGTTTATGGCTGACCAAAACCTCTATAATTTGCTGACCGTTTCAATAATACCCTTTTTGTTACATTTACAGTCTTGTTTTAAACTGTTTATTGTTGATTATATTCAAAGGTAAACGCATCGCATAGAGTGTAGGTAGGAATGGGTAGTGGTCTGTCCTGACACACAGCGCGCCGGCGCCGGTCTAACGCGGGATTACACGCGCGGTGGCGTAGCAATCGGTAATTGTGGCGCTTGTTTTTTACCAAAAGCTGTAATAGCCCGCGCCGACCGCTTTGCTTACAAATCAATAATAAAGTTCAGCTGGTTTATTACTCTCTCCACGTAGCCAGCGCAGCGGACTCAGAGGTCTACGGCCACTCGATTATTTGAACATTTAGATTGAGTGCCTTATTTATGGCGACTGAGCTTGTTTTAAATGATTCAACATTTTACGACGTTCTCATGGTTCGGCTGGAAATATAGAAATCTAATGAAATGCTTTATGATTTTCCATTTTCGAGCGGCCTACGGCGTCGAACGAACGCCATATTCCAGAAATTTAAAAAAAACGTAGTTCCACCAGGTTGTAACATCGAATTACCGAGATAGGCAATGTGCAGGGTCCCAATGGGATATTAGCACGTATACCATCGTCTTCTCATCGTCGATAGGATGGTAGAGCCCTCACAGCTAGATTACCCGCAACACCACCACTCGTTATATCTCAAATCGCATTAATAATCATATTAACAGTTAAAGAACAACATTTTTCATTATAAAAAGTTATTATAACTTACATGAATCCCGTATATTTTATTTTAAAGTTGGTTACAAGTGCCTCCGGCGCACAATGGAGGCCGTACATCATGTCCTCGGAGGGTGCGCGCGCGCATTCTTAGTACGTAGTAGAGCCATTGTGGACCTTAGAAGCCGGAGATAGAGACGAAGTGTGGAGCAGAGAAGTGTGACGGTGGTGTTCCAGCAGTGGGCGAAGTGTAATCCCGCGGTAAGAGCTCATTCCGGGGATTAGGCGTGTAGCCGCGGTAATTTATCAATTAGTGTCCGCACTCGCCGCCGCGCCGCGCCGCGCGACGCGCCACTCGCTACAAACTTGCAATCTAATTTGAAAGCAGGCACCATTAAATTCAAAAGGTTTTTAAACAAACCTATAAAAGCGGAATCGTTCGGTTGTTAAAGATGATCGAATAAGGTACAAACATAATAACTTTTTGTTTATTAAAAATCACTCGACATCATAAAATTGACGGCAAAAAATATGGCGAGTCTGGTTTTGGAGGCGATTTACGATAGAGCGCCGCGGACGGCTAGCGCTTTACGACCTCACAGATATCGACTTTGTCATTTTGTATTGATTTATGTAATGATTGGGCGCGGCGCTGGTTTCCGTCCGCGGTCACACTGCCGGCGAGCGAGCTCCTGACCCCCGCACCGCAACACCACGAACGACTCTATCATCTATACATGCATTCACATGACACATACCTATCACCCTTACAACGAGCGGATACAAAAACATTCCTTAGATATTTTCGAGAGCTCGATTCACAGCGACACCGCCTCTACCGGATAGAGGGGAAGTACTTTACCTAGTAATATAATAACTCTATGGGTAGAATAGTTTCATGCTCGAAAACCATACAGTTAATATTACTATAGTAACTACTACTAAATTAGAGTTAATATTACTTTTAACTACCTATATGTCGAAAACGAAATGAGTAAATAAGATCGAGCAACGTATGTATGTAAATGAACAAGGGTGTACCTCCACAAAATTAGCATTAAAATAAAGATACGACCGCACTGAGCGGAACTCTACTGCAGCGGAACTGCGCGGCCAATTATTCTTCGTATCAAATCGTATGAGATATAAGGATATAACGCACTAAAGGTCAGTAGAACTGCGCTGCTTATTTGGGGAGATGATCAAATTGTTACGCGCAGTGCTGCGCCGCAGTTTTACTGACGCGTAGCGTGTTTGCACCTTTACGGTTCTAATGGGTACTATAGTGCATAATGTTAATCAATATGCAAATATAACGTCAAGTAGGATTCAGACTCGTGCACCGAGGGTTCCGTATTAATTATAAAAACTTGTTTCTTGCTAAATATGATGATTTAGGTCAGCGAGAAGTACCGTATTTAGGTCCGTACCGTATTTAGTGCGTGAATCAATTTTTTGCCTGAGTAAGATTTACGTTGTTTTTTGGCAAATTACTTACATGGCATTTTGTATGTTTATATCCGTTTGTATAGAAAAAAGTATAGTCCACTCCCATATTTTGATACTTTAAAAGAAAATCATCATCATCAGATTTTGTCCCTGTTGGCCTCAAAACTCTTGTGCCACTCTTTACGGTCCTGCGTTACATTACTATATTATTTAACTTTTTTAGGTAGGTGCATGCTTTATGTACCAGAGATCGAAGATGAAGATTCTACTAGCATACCAAAAGAATATTTATGACTCACGCAGAAAAAAAGAAAGATTTTTAGAATGATTAAACTGACGAGACGAGTTTAATATTTGGAGAATGTTTTTTTAATTATTTTGGAACTGTACCACTAGTCTAACTTTTGTAACTCCAAATTAAGTACCTATGACGTGTTAGTAGATCTTTTTAGATCCCTGGTAATTAATTTCTACTTTATCTGATATTCTATATAAATAAATAGATACAATACTATGTAGTGTACCAACGTTTATGTATCTACCTATCTATACTCACATATTCAACATAAAACACAAGGATCAAGACCAGCAAGGCAAGGCAGCGCCATTATTTATTACTACTAATAGATTAGGTATCTTTGGGAAGGTGTTCGTGTAAGCGAGATAAAAGTTAAGTCTCGAAAACTTTGTTCGAATTCAATGAATGAGGCCGCTCATCATGAGCGCGCTGGTAGGTAGAACTTGATGTGCCGACGTTTCACATAAAACTTGTTAATACCAGGAGGTTTCGCCAGCTCGCTGGTGCGAGTCACTAGGACAGCACCTACATTGAATTCCTATTAGGGTCATAATAACGTGTGAAACGCAAACTCTTGGTATTCTAGATAATATCCCATTGACGTCTTTATCATCAGAGAATCAATTACAATGAATCAAATAAGAGCTCTGCAGGCTAGATAATAGACTGTAATTTAGAATAGGTCGCGGTCTGTTTGGTGGAAGGCACTTGTGTAAACGGTGGAGCAGCGAGAACAAACACAGCACCTCTGTTCTAGCCTACTCCTGCGCTCACCGGCACCTCAAAGAGAAACACACAATTATACTTTATAGCCTTTCATTCGTAGAGTTATAACCATATCAATTTATATTTTGTAGCTTTCGTTTATACATTTCAATAATTAGAATCGGCTTCAAAATATATGTTCACGTTAGTGCGGTTTAACGAGGTGCAGAGGGCGCTGAGAGCGCTCTACGACGCGGGCGCAGGGCGAGGTGAGCGCTCTACGACGCTTTCCTCCGCCAGCAAGCAGCAAGCCGACAGACAGAGCCTGCTGACACAGATATCATTTGTACATTGACCACAGCTACATCGATACATATCTCTTGAGCCGTCCGGTCCTCTCAATAGAATGACTATCAGAACATATTAAGTAATAAACAGTCTATAAAGCGAAGGCATGCGCCGCGCCGGGTGGAGGGCTAATTACAAACAATTAGCAGCGCAGTGCCCCCCGCCCGCCGCGCGGCGCGCCGCAGCGCGCTATCGACCGGGTCCTCGTTATTAACCTATTTATTGCATATTGAAAACAAAAACGCTCAACGGCCTTTATGGACGTTTAGAACGATGGATCGATGCCGCGCCGGATCGATGGCTGATGAGCTTTATCACCATTCATTATTGGATTTTGAATTACCTACCGGCCTATTTGACTGTCCCGGCCGACCGACGACGATCCCAATTTGCTTCATTAGTTTCAATAAATTTGACTTTAATTAGCTTTTTCGGAAAATCGAATAGTAATTTCAGTTGTTTCAGCCATGTATTCGCGATATCGGAGAGCGCCGACGACGCGCCCGCCTCGTTCCCAGTCAATTAAACAATTATCGGAAAGCGTGGAGCGACGACCGCGCGCACCGCCGCCGCGCCGCGCCGCGCCGCGCTGCAGTCGCCTCGGACGGCTAGACAGATAATTTGACTATCATTGCTGATCACCGTGAAAATATTTTTGCTTGTCTATCTAATGACGATTGTGGATTGTTTTGGAGTCATTAGAACGTTGATAGCACCAGCGTAGGTGCAATTGAGGACTGCTATTGGGAAGGTTTAGCTGAGGAGTGGTTCGGGCCGTTCGATGGCGGCGAGTCAAAGCCAAATTTGGGCTCCGTAGCACTCGTGTAATTATGCGCAGAGCTTTTATCTCTAATTAAATAACTGCGTATAAATAACAGGTGTGCCTATTCTAATATACATATTTAGGTATTTTACGTGGTCGGTGTGTGCAGGCTCGGCGATAACTGTCCAATAACTCCAGGGCTAATGGCGCGGCGCTCTTGCCAACTATTAATACTTCACGTTTTACGATAATGCCCTACGAGGCTGATGCCCAAGTCCCGGCCACTACTCACAAATAAATTCCGAGGTTTTTTCGGCCAAAGGCGCCAGTTGTTCCGATATTAATAATGCCATGCTAGTTTCGGGTTAACTATACCGACCTACTGACTGTTATTATGAGCTGTTGGTAGAGAAGCCTCCACTCCGGCTTTACTGAAAGGAATCGCCCCTTTTGTTGCTTGTGTGGCTCTACTTGACGATAAACAGTACACCTAACATTTAGAAGACAATGTTGGATGAATGGAATTGGTTGATTTTAGAAATTGTCTGTAGTTATCTCAGAGCGCGTTGAAGTCTTTTAAATTGGCTTCAAAAAAGGAGGATGTTCTGTGGTCGACTGTGTATTTCGTACATTTAGCCGATAGCTCCCTCAATAACAATTGTCGACCGATGTTGAACCCAATGATTGTTTTGCTGTTACATAGATAGAGCATGATCCCGAAACGTCCCGTCGTAGTTTTACTCTCGAGTGATTCGATGACAGAGTGAGAGCAAAACATAAAAAACAGTGTAAATATTTAATATGGAATTTGAATTTGCGTTTAGTTTTCTCAAAACAATCAATAATAATGTTGATATAAATGTCGTGGGTGACCATTAACGGAGTTTTTCCTGAGTAGGCCTGATTTGTCCGTCTTTTTTGGATCCTGGACCGGACACTCCGTGTTTGGGCCGACAGTCGTCAGGCGTGCGCCTGCGATTCGACTATCGATTCGACACTGGCCATCGCCCAGCTCTACTTCGCCCCATTCTGTGGCCTCACTAAATTAATCGTACCCTTTTAATATTCATAGCGTTATCAAACAAAATTTTAAACTAATTAAAAGCTGTTTCGTTTAGAGGAGAGACGCCGGCGGCGGCGGGACGGGTCCGGAGCGGACGCGCTAGACGCGTTCAACTCAAGCTACTGTTCTTTTTAACTGACTTCGCAAAAAGGAGGAGAGTCTATGTTCGGCTCTGTGTATGAGTTTTTATGTATGTTCATAGATTTTTATGTATGTTCATAGATTTTTATGTATGTTCATAGATTTTTATGTATGTTCATAGATTTTTCCAACAATTATGGAACGATTTCATAAATTCATTAATCCAAATAGTTTAAAATTAAAAATAGTTTAAAATTTAGAGATTAGAAATCTATTTGTAGATTTTTCAAAACAATAAAATTATATAAATATACCAATAGATAGATACTAGTAAGATTTTGTCTTAATTTTCGTCTATTCCTTGTGCTTTATAGTTACCTATTGCATTTCAGGATTTGCATTGATTCGAAAACTTTTAACTTCTAATATAAATATGATATTATAAACCTTACGTGGGAAATAGGGTAGAGGACATTCTGTAGATAACTGTACCTATTCTTCATTTTAGAGAACTTATCTATCGTACCCTTTCTATGTTCTTTAAATTATACAGTCTTTCACAACTTTTTGATTACATGAACTTAACACTCCCACAATGTGTGCGAGCAATGTAGGCTATCTGGGAGAGTAGCAGTGCCAAGTCAGTGGAGTGTCACCTCGTGGTGGAGATCCGGGACGCGCACGCGCAGCGGGGGCCGGCGCGTGCCGCATCACCTGCCGCCAACGCACCGCTACGCTATTGTCTATGCAAAAACAACTCGCAAACGTGAACCCATTGTCGGCCTTTCTAAAGCAATTTAAGATTAATTTATTGACACATGTCATCGCATGGGCTGGATCGCTTGAGTTGGAGCTGGAATATTTTTTTTGTGAATCATTTTGTAGACCTTGCATTGTCTGCTACTGCCCTGATCTTTTTTCTATATCTTTTCCTTCGATCAAAAACTTCCGGCTTTGGGAGGCCGCGAACTACTTATTTTTGATCGAAGATCTTTTCCTATTTTTACCGCGTCTTAAGATGTAGTCCTCCAAAAAATTAATTCTAAACCTGCTTTCCAGAGAGCATAGCACGAAGTTTGGTTGTCATTGTATTGACATTATGGAGGGTTGATGAAACTGTGGTGTTTTAGTTTTGTTCCTTTCTGTTAGTAAATAAACGAAGTTAAATGTAAACTCCGTTTTAGAATAGGTACTTAAGCAATTTCTTAATAATGGTAACCGATAGCCAATTATAGCCATTGAACTTGTGAATCGGTTGCTCATTAAAACAGCGCCCCTGCGACACGGGAAGTCCATTTGCGGCGCCCGCGCCGCCTGTACTTATTTATTCAACACCTCACGCACACCACTCATTACCACACTCTTAGCGCCACTAACCTAGACCTGGCGAAACTGGGCTTTCGGGTGGTCTTACGGTTTTGAAAAATAAAACAGCATGGACATTCATTGATTTTTTAAACTCGGAAAGCCTTTGTGCCAATTTCTCAGGTTATTCCACGCCCGCACCGCCATGACACCGAACATATATACAGATAACAGCCACTGTCATTCATAAAAATAAAATCTTATTTTTTCATTAGCCTTTTTTTAATGACAGAAAACCATGTCTCTGAAGTAGAGTCTTTTGCACGCCTAAGATTTGTTCCAGAACAGAGCATGTTCCTCAACGCTTGTGCATATTTAGTATCTTGAGATAAGGTACTGGTGTAGTACTAGACGCAGGAGTGAGTATAGTGCGTGACGTCACGTGCGGATATCAGCACGCACACAGGCACAGCCACCGCGCGCCGCCACGCCCAGCCCCGCCCGCTTTCGACAATCGCAGCCTCGACGCGCCGAGCGCCACGCTAAAAAAAACCATATACACGAGCGTCTAAAGCCCCTTTTGCTACAGCAGATGTAATACCAGGGTCTAACGCTCAAGTGTCAGTATTTGCAGTCGAGATTCCAACGGTTTTGTTTTGTGGGGTCAGAACCTTCGAGCCTTCAGAATAGAGGCAATATATCTTGCAACAATGGCTTTCGTAACCGCAGTTTTGGTATCAAAGTAGTTTTATGGCAGTTGGACGATTATTACTTGTAGATACTTATCGGCGTTACGTAACTGTTTATTATGAAAGGTTACGTTTTTTAATGAATACGGTTAAGCACCTCCACTATCCAGAACTGAACGTAAATTTACCCAACATCACATGTGTTAGCTTTTATATTAGGTTTTGATAATAAAGAGTAAGAAGGTAGCTGGTAGTAATTTTTGGCTAAAATCGTGGAAAGAAGCTGAGTTAATCTAATACAATCATTATGTATTTCAAAGGGTTCGTGTAAGTAAAGAAACAAACAGTTGAATTGTGAACCTTCACTGAGAGAAGTGACATTCCAGGAATAAGAAGTATATGAAGATGATCTCTGGAGATAGCAGCAGTTATCCCATGCAGGCTGGACGAGTGTGGCCGGGGCGGTGTGGTGACGGATGGAGCCCGGACCCCCGCCACGCGTGAAAGCGCCCTGAATGGACGAGGGACCCCTGCTGCGCCATTCTCCCATCACCCGGCCGCGCCGCTGACGTACACACATCATTTATTCAACCTTTTGTGAGGCAGTTGGTTTGATTTCATAAAAAATACAAAGAAATTGAGATACCCTTCGCAAAAACAAACATCACAAGTCTCGCGTTCGTAAGTTGTTACAAATATTTTGAATAAATCGCGTCCGATTTCCGCATGATTTCTTCCGGCTTGAAAATTGTTTCCTTCTTGAATACGAAACGAGGCACTGAGTGAAGAGAAGAGGCTCCTCGGCGGGCGCGGGGCGAGGGGTGGCTCGTTTGCGGGTATTGTGTGGCTCGGGGATGTCACCGTGAGCCAACTCCAAATATAGCGGACTGACATTTGTAAGTACGTGTTGCATAGAGGTATAGTTAGGTAGACATAGAGACACACACACTAGTGATCCCGGGCTGGTCTCGCCGCCGCCGCTGACTCGCCACAATGAGCACACGCGGCGACCGATTACAATTTTATTACAAGCGTCGAACACATTCCTCAAAACATTGAAATAGCCGCGGCCGAAGACACCCACGGAACTTAATCTCCCAAATACATTTATCATGTTCGCTCGATAAAAATGCCATTGAGATGAGCCGAGCACAATGCGGCTGTAGGTGCGCTGCGGCCGAAACTCAATTATATTCAAATATAAATCGGATTTGCAAACGTAAGTCCGTGACAATGCGTAGGCGCCTTGCGCCGAGCCCTATAATAGGCGAGAGAAAGGTCCCGTCGAGTCACGTCGTGCCGGTGTCACACGTCACCCCGTGCCCGATTCCGCCATTATGTCCATAATGTGGATTATGAAGTCAGCTTTGTGGTCTATTATTCAAACATTTGTGTTTCATATTGTGCTACGAGCCCCTTTTTGATTTATAATGCCTTCTGCAGATATCTTTTTTTGTTTGAATTTATAACACTCCATACGACGTACCTACCACTTGAAAATGTTTTTCTACAACTTCTTTTATAATGAAAGTAAAACTACAAAACTCTTGACCTTGTTGCACCGCTTCCTTCCAGTCGGGAAGGAAGCACATGGCTTCAGGAGCAGAAACCTGGAAGACCTGGGTGGCCTTTGCCCGCAAAGGGCCAATGCGGGCTGTACCTTCTGTCGGTGAATAGATTACCCGTTTTGTTTGTCACAAAACGGGTAATCTGTTGTTAAGTAGGTATTGAAAAGTTAAGCGTGACAAACATAAGTTGGCGAGTCTTAAAATACTATAGCCGACTTCAAATTTCTGAATAATGATAAAATACGTTCTGTATTTTGGTGTCAGACGGACGGACAGGCAGACAGGCAGACAGGCAGACAGGCAGACAGGCAGACAGGCAGACAGGCAGACAGGCAGACAGGCAGACAGGCAGACAGACCGGAGACTTAGTAATAGCTTAAGTATGTTGGGATCCTTTGCGTACAATACCTGAAGCGAAGTTATCACCAAAATTGTTGTAGCTAGTCGTGACGTTTTTAAGCTACATGGATAAATACTAATGTCTGGTGGGAAAAAATTATGAGACCAATTCTGGATCATCCTCTATACTATATAGCGAGATCATTTTTATAGTCGACCCACAATTGACGGAGTAATTCACTAATATACATAAAAAAATATACTCAGCCGAACATAGAACCTCCTCCTTGAAGTCGGTAATAAATAAGGATAATAAATTTTGCAAAGTTTCAAAGATGCCGTTGGATTTTGCACTCGACATCTGATGTGTGTGTAAGGGAATAGAAATACAAATAATCTATCATCAGATAGGTGTTATGCAAACAATGAAGTCTACGTAGACGGCTGGTCCCGTCCCGTCGTCGTCACGCCGCGCCTCGCCCATTGAATCAGTGCACAAAGCGTGTGCGATGCGGCGCGCATCCCGACCAGCGTTCACAGCAATTTGCCCACAATAGCCAGTGCACCCTCATTCGATATCGATGACGCTCGTGATGATACTTGGAAACGCTTTGTGGCGGGCCAATCGGTTTCACAGGCTCTTTGATTGATGGCTGCTTTTTTACTGCTTGTATTTATAATAAATAAGTCGCGTGAACTCTGCGCAGGGAAAACGGTTGATCCAAAAACTCTATCTCAAAACTAAAGTTTAGGTTTAGGTTATCGGAACTACAGTGAACAGAAAACAACATTGTAGCGATTCTTTTCTAAATTACAAAAAAACCCTCCAATGCTAAATCCGCCCCAACAACAGTGTTTCTTTTTTCCTTCAATTTCCGTTGGTTATTATGGCGATATGGCTGTTTTGATCCAAATGTTTGTTTTTGTTGAAAGGCTCCTAACGGGGCATCATTGTACACAACAGGATTAATTTCCATAATTTCCACCAAATGTAGAACAAACAAACCCTTTTATTGTCACGTTAAAGTGATCCAACGATGTCATCTCCGGGACAAAAAGTGACATAAGAAGGAGAGCAGAACAATGCAGCCACCGGGGAGCCATTGTCGAGCTGTAAGAAGTCAGGCCGAGGTGTGTGGTGGCATTGTGCGTCCCCGCGGAGGCTGCGACATATGTCTGACGGCGCTACACGGGTGCTGCTCATATTTTATTGCTATGAATTTGTAGTATTATTTGTTGTGGGGTTGAGTGAGGCGTCCCTAAGTGCTGTACCGGCATTGTGGCGCCCGCGCCGGCTGCCGGGCGCGGTGTGAGTTATGGCCTCCGAGGGGTGCACTATGTTAATTGCCTGTTAATTCTGTACGGCATTTTAACGCATTGAGTGAATATAGTTTTGTTTGAGTGCCAATAACGTGAAATAGTTAATACGAACGATTGCACCCGGATCTTTGCTTTGCACAAACAAATTCCAAAAGTCAAACACTAGACAAGGCAAAGCCTGATGCATGTGCATTATTTTCATTCAAAATAAATGAATAAGCCCTAAGTACCTGTTTATACTTTTGGAACACACAACACCTTCGTGACATCATTGGAGGGCGCCAGATGCGGGGTACGTAGGTACCACAAATTCATTTTTCCTCGGTCTTATGTCAATAAGTATATGCACGGATGTCATTGCTTAGCCTCGTGATCACTTCATTCATTATGTACATATATATATATATATATAATTTTATTCGGATTTGACATTTTCTAAGTTCTGATCCACACTTAGGAGGTGTACTAAATAGATTACTCCGAATTAACGCAATACAATATTAAATATGTCATTCGCGGTGATCTCTCAATGTGTTGACCAAGTACTAATTGTATTTGTTCGATTATAAGACTCGCCATTAATAGATACTATAGTTGAAGGGATAAAGGTGGACTTCTTCTATGTAATATGCAGAAACATTTTTGGACGTTCAGTTGGAGTTTGTTCACGAAACAATAAGCGTGTAAGTAGTCTCTCTCAAGTCCACGCGAACTTCAGACAACTCTTAGATGATAAAGTTATTAATTAAGCTAGTTGTTTTTTGTGTTAGTAAAATGGTGAGATACTCGGAAAAAACAAACAACTGCTACACAAACATTTAGTATATAAACAAGTAAATAAATCGAAACTATAATTGAACCAGCAATAATCAGACGTATTCAAAAAGTGAAATCAAAGGTGCTGAGTATCACAAGGGGATGATAATTTGGTACAGGCATGAATAGGAAGCGCTGTCAGCCCCCCGACCCGCAATTACGGGGAGCCTGCGAGGGCGGGCGGCGACCGCTCAACTCGCTCACGGACACTTTTACTGGGTTTTGCTATTTTTTGGAGGCGAACGATGGTTACCTTAGCCGTGCGAAAATGTGTCATGCATGATTCGAGTGGTAATGTTGGTCAATTCATCTGTCGTTTGCTTTCTTTGATATGACGGCTGCTATAAGCAACCAGTCAGGTCAAGGCTCCAAATGGACACAAGCCGGTCAAGGCACAAGCTCGCCATGAGTTGGCCAACAGGATTCACAGACAACGAATAATTATAACATTTCAACAAGAAATAATAAAAAAAACAAAATCTAAGTTATTGTTACATACCTGAATGAAATTACAGAGAATTTATTTTATTATTGGTATTTCGACTGACACTCAAATAGGTACGTCCTAATGCTTTAGCGATTCCATTTTTTATGACAATCGATGTTGGTTAGGAAGAAGTTCAGTCATCATCGATCTGGTTATTGTTGCTCAACATTTTGTTTTATTTTACAGACTTTACTGTCTAAAGACTTTATTTATGCAGTCAGAATATGCAATAGAATAATAAAGTATTATTTTTTATATATTTTTAGATTATTTACTTTGTTCCCATGTACGTATATTCCAACAGCTGAGATCTTAATGTTAGCTTAGGTCAATAGTACATGCACCCTGTAGAGTACCGCAAAAAATATTAGGTATAAAGTCATTAAAGTCATTTATTTCATCTTTAAACTTATAGTAAGCACTTAGACATGTCGAAAGTTTACAAAAATGTGTACAATGTACCAAGATCACACTTATTCAACATCAGAATTATTTTCACAAAATAAGGATGTATCCGCCACAGCTTCGTCAATTGTATACTAACATTTTTTCATCAAATGGTTTTTAACATATTTTAATAATTCAATGTCCGGTATTTGTCTTAGGTCGATTGGTATTTTATTATAAAATTTTACAGATATACATTTGAAGCTTTTTAAAATTTTACTAAGTCTGGTTCTAGGTACCACTACATTTGCCTTATTCCTAGTGTTATGATAATGAACCTCTGCATTTGTCACCACATCTCCAATATTTTCTAGCATATAGACTATATTTTGATATATGAACTCACTAGCCATGGTCATAATTTTTAGTTCATTGAATTTACCTCTACATGAGTCTCTATATTTTAGGCCTAGTATGTGTCGAATACATCGCTTTTGCAGTACAAATATTCGGTTGCTATTTGCTGCAGTACCCCAAAACATTAATCCATAACTCATAAGATAATGGCAAAGATTGAGTTTAAATTAACTAATTATCAATTAATAGTTACTTCTAAGTCAGGTTAATTAAAATTAAATAATCCTAGTTATAATTATCAATAATTCAAAACATAATGTCAAAAGTGAAGATTTAATTTCTTCTCGGAAAGGCAAAATGACAATGGTGAGGTAAGGTATTAAGAAGTATTCCCGCTTAGAGCACCGCAAAGAAGGAGTTTCTAGTGATGTGGTTTTGTTCTAACTAGCTTTAAGTTTTGCAATTAGAACTAGATATGAGGTTAACCGAGGTCATTATCTAAGTTTATGTCATGCAAAGATAAATCGGATAGAATAGTATGTATATGTTTTAACTGTTATTATTCTCACCCGTTATACTCCCGTTTATACTCCCGAGCGTAGCGAGGGAGGATGACAAGACCGAGTTCTAACGGGTGGTTTTAGGCCGCGTGATAAACGATGCTTTACACTTCGAGTGTGAGAAAGTAGAACAATCAAAACTTACCTAACCTACCTTCAGTAAATATTCAACACTGATTTCACATCTCTACTTCACGAATTTGTTGTTATTACCCACTTAAATACGAACAACAAAGTGATCCTATAAGGGTTCCTTTTTTCCTTTTGAGGTACGGAACTCTTAAAAACATTACAAAAGCACGACAGAACAAATTATTATCATATGTACCTAGGTGATTATGTCCTCCTAGCCCCGGATTTCGAGCACGGCAGCCAGTCTGAACGGAGACTAGCCAGGTGTGCAAGATTAACATTATAGTGTGCTATCATAAGTGATAGGTAAATAACATATTATAAGAAGGATCTATCCATTTTATTTATAAAGAGAAACGACAAACTAAACTTAATCTTTGTTTTTTACCGGATAAAGAAAGTTCGAACACATTGCACCGAGCCCCTCTGAGTCAACACCAGAGCTCGGCATTCAGCTAAACATGGGCTGAGCATTCTTTGCCAACTTGATTACACGAATCAAAGGTTTGTCGCATGGGGGTGTTTATACAACATCTATATTGGATTACCCCCCGCCCCCCGCCCGGGAATCAAATCACCCCGGCCAGTGGAATTGCACATGTTACAGTAAAATAATGCAATTTAAAATTGTGTGCAGTAAATACAGAGCTTCTGAGCTGGTAATCAGGTTAAGCCATGCTACGGGAAATACAATGCACTCGTTCATTTGAAGCGTTTGTTTGGAACTACTAATTTTATGCACTGTCCTTGCTCTACGTAATTACAGCGGGAATAAAAAGCAAGCGATGTAAAAGGAGTTCATTGATGATGACAAAACACACAAGGAGAGCGTAATGATAATGATTCACGTGTCACGTGTAGTGTTGATGCTCTGTTATTAACTGAATGAACAGTTGGGTTCTACAAGGCTGTTCCTAATGGACTGCGTTGATGAACTGCACGGAACCTAGTCATTTTGAGTACTTTATTTGATTATTTGACAGGTCGAATGCACCGACATAATACTAGCTACGCCCTATTATGTGTCTGTGGTCTGATGGCGCAGCGCATTGATGGACACCTTCACCACTGACTTCAAAAAAGGACGACGTTCTCAATTTGGTGTACCTAACGATTTGTCTGAATGTTTTTTATGTATAATCTTTTAGTATGATATATATACTATGTTATTATACAAAAAAAATACCCAGTACACCCGGAACCATGTTTGCGTAAACGTCAAAAAATGCAGAGATATTTTGAGTCCGAGTCTAAAGGTTATATAGGCGCACGCATCACTTCGTACAGCGCAGCGTGACGTTGTCGGAACCCATTGGACCACGGAGATAGGTCGGTGTCGCCAGCAAATTGCTCAACTAATATTTTAATGTTTAGTGTACTTGTAATTAACGTGCAGGCAGCATCAACATCATTGCTTCGCAAGCAGTTGTGCTACGGTACACCTGATTAACTAGGGCCCGTACGCACTTGCGGTTTAAACAACCGCGATATATAAATCAAACTTCTATGTCAACGCAATCAAAAGGTGCAGTCCGTAATGCCTAATTTTTTTGAATTTTCCAAGGGAATACACACATAACCTATAGGGTCCGCTCCCGCTGACCTAGAGCCATGAAATTTGGCGAGAAGCAAGGTCTTATAGCACAAGTAGAGGAAAAGATCTAAAACCGGTAATTTGTTGTTTCAATCACAAAAAAATGTTTGATTATTTACGAGTACAAGTTTATACGGAACTCTTGATGCGCGAGTCCAACTCGCACTTGACGTTTTATTTTTTTCGAAGCGTGTCTGTATGATTTCGATTTCACAGCTCATACAAATATTTTTATTTAACTTGAGATGCCACCATAATAACTGCCACTGAAATTAATAAATTTCGCTTACTCTAGAATCTGACGGCATGGCCGCGCCTGCGCTACCTATAGTATGTAACAAAGTGCTTACTCTCTATCTAAACATTGAACATGCAAAATTTGTGCAGACGGAGCACCGGCAGTGCTGCGCGTGCGGCGAGCCGATCGCAGACCGTTTCCTGCTGGAGGTGGGCGGCAGCGCGTGGCACACCAGCTGCCTGCGCTGCTGCGTCTGTGCGCTACAGCTGGACCGCCACCCCTCCTGTTTCCTGCGCGAGCGGCAGGTCTACTGCAAGCAGGATTATGCCAAGTCAGTTTCATTTACTTTATCAAACAATTTACTTTTTCGAAGCGACGACTCCTGACCCGAGAGCTGGTAAGTATCTGGCGCGGCGCATCACCGTACAGGGCAAGCAGAGCTGAGTAGATTCAAAGTGACAGCCGTTTATATCCGCATAATTTGACATTCCTAAGAGAATCACAGGCACATAAAACATATAGGGTAGGCACTTCCCATTGACATAGAATTACAAAAATTAGCAAGAGGCGTGTTCTTGTAGCACAAGTAAAGGGACACAACACAACAATAAATCGTTTATTAGTAGTAGTGTAGTAGTCATGTACATTTTTTTCATTTAGAGATTTATTTTTAATTGATGTAATTTAATTACTCATTGAATCCAAAGGGATTATGCGCACTGTGCGTCTATCGTATTTCATTCACTAGTAGCCCAAGTTAGTACGGAACCCTCGGGGCGCTAGTCTGACTCGCACTTGAAGTTTTACTTAACATTCATTTGTCCAGCCGGTTTTTGATCCGCTTGTTATAATATGACAATATTAACTTTTGTTAAACTTTAGTATGTTTACTCGTGTGTGGAGAAACCGAGACTTGGTTCGTAAAACAAATAAACAAAACTTAATCAGGATAAGTGCTACATATGCTTTATTAGTGCTTTGTATGGGAGTGTAGTCCCTCGGAGTAAAGCTCCATTTTGTATTTTAACCAAGACTTGGTTCGTAAAAAATACAAAATCGAGCCTTACGCAGCAGCATATTATATAGCACTAGTTCGTCAAGAAATAGTTTTACGAAACAAGTCTTGGTTTCTCCACACACAGGTAAACACACTAGAGGTTAAAAAAAGTTTAAACTATTGGCAAATTATAACAAGCGGATGAAAAACCGGCTGAAGCCCGCCACCTACAACAGGGGCGGGCGGGCAAACATCTCCAATACATTTGGTAACCTACCTACAGTAGAGCTTAGGAGAGCAATCTCCTAAGCTCTACTGTAGGTAGGTTAGGTACACAAATCAATACAGAGCAATCCCGCCGTTTCTATGTTCATGGCAGCGCTACAGCGAGTCCGACACGCCTCGACTGTGGATGCACTGGTGCACCACACTGCACTGCACTGCACTTCACTGCACTGCACTGATCAAGCTGACATTTTCGATAGAGTACATCTACAATATAATCCTATCTGCACACTTGCTACGAATAAGAATCTATGATACTCGAGTATACCTTCTGAGTATTCATTAGTTTCATAAAATGAATTTTATCAATTCCGTATTGTGATCATTATACAATGGTAGACCACGGGCACTGCTTGCGTCCAATTAACCTTGCGCGTTATAAATGTAGAGAGTCATCATTATAGCGGCGGGGTGGTGTGAGGTGGGGAGGGTGCAAGGAATGCGCGAGGAATGCCGCGGGGCGCGGGGTGACCCTTGACCCGCGCTGTGTGGCTGCGGTGATGAGGCACTATCGACAGCACCGACAGATCGACCCCCCGGCCCCCCGGCCCCCCGCCCGCTTACCCACGTCTCTGAAGTATCATTGAGCCTGCCATCGATAGGTACCCACATGTTTTGTTTCGATATTTTATTAACGGATACAGATTTCTGATCGTTATCGATCGAACAAGTAGACGGTGACTCTTGTCGATTGGAGCAACATGCGCTATAAAGGGTGATGTACATTTCAGTCACACTTTGGTAGTGTTTCTAAATTATCTTGATTGCTAATGAAAAGTGTAAAAGAAATCAAAAATTCATTAAACAAAACCTAGGCTGATTGCGATAACAGAATGATCCAAAATATTGTCAGACGATGCTGGCATGTAAGACTAATAATCCAAGAGCAGACTGAGTCAGTTACCCCTAAGCACGCGGAAGGAAGGTAACAGGTGCGTGAGAACTCACTTCTATCGTCAAAAGAAGAAAAAAACAAGGGCGATGTCCCAAAGAGTGGTTTTATTGAAATGTGCCCGCGAGAGGCTCACAAAGGCCGGAATGCTAGCTCGGCCCCGTGACTTGCATCATCCATTTCATTTGTCATTTATTTTGATTGTGATAACTGGAGGAACCATATATTTTAATCGGTGACGTGCAGACCTCATGCCGACGGTCTTCCGCGCTCTGTGCCGGGTGGTCCGATCTACTTTGACCACAGAATGCTTTTACCAATAATACTAATTTATAAAATTTGGCCTATGTTTTACATGACTTGTACTAACATAAATGCAACTATCAAGATGTTTGTCCGTACCCAAAGGGTGAAAACATGACCCATATTACTAAGCCTCCGCTGTCTGTTCGTCTGTCCGTCCGTGAGCGGGCGGTATCTCATGAACCGAAAAGGTAGGTGGTTGAATTTGTTACAGAATATGAACTTTTTTTGCCACTATAACAATAAATAGTCAAAATTAAATAAATAATTTAATTAAAGGGGGCATTTTTTGACTGTTTTTGCTCTACTTTTGTCGAGGCTGTATTTCTTGAAGCGTATTATGTAGTCAGTTAAAATTATGAGTAGATAACTACTATCGCTATTTAAAAAAATAAATTAATCTTAATAACTAGGGGTCCAATCCAATGTCCTTTTCAAGATGACTACTGATCACTGAAGTTAGGCAACGTCGGGTGCGATTAGTACCTACTTGATTAGTACCTACTTGATTAGTACTTGATTAGTACTTGATTAGTACTTGACCTCGTCATGATGGCTTTTACGTATATAATATTTTTTATCAGCTTTTTGTTGTTCCTTTTGCGATATTCCTCATTGAATGACAGTCATATAAAATTTTGGTCTTCACGAAACTCAACGATTCAAAATTCAAAAACACTCAAAACTCAAAGTGCTGTATTTCCTTTAAACAAACAAGAAGGCATTTGACTTGACTAAGTGCTCCTTGTGAGCCAATGGTATTATAAATTAAAAAAACCTTACAGGACTCTTGGACACGTCTTAAAACTCAAATTACACAAGTAAAACTAGTAAATAAAGTGATCACTTTGATTTTTGTCAACTTCAATCTAAAGAAGCGAACAAGAAACCTTTACCTTGTTAGAATGTTAGTTTTAGAGTTGGAATAAAACTCGTCCCAAACTTTTTTATCCTCTAGATAATCGGATATTTTATGGTAAGCCTTTTTACAAAGGATATGTTTTACAATTTTGTTTGAATTTAATTACTGATAGATTTTGCAACTCACTAGAAGTTTAGGTTTATTTTTATAGTTTGGTAATTTGTTACACAATTTTAAACAGGACTGAAACTGTACCTTGCCTAGTTGTTGTACCACTATCTTGTTTCTATTTCATGTGATGTAGTAAGTATGTATGCGCATGAGTGTATTACAGCATGATGCTCATATTCATTACGGCTTCGCACGCGGTGTTTCTATGGAAACTAAGGAAGGTTATTTATATCCAATGGGACTGATTTATGTGATAAAAAGTAGATTATTTTTGATTCCAGACCCTACACCTACATCTATGCAAAACAACAGTCATTAATCGTGCGGTCCTAGAATACGACATATTGTATGTCAACAAAGAATGAAACAAAACAGAAAACAAAAACAGAAAACCACAAGGGAACCACTAAACAGCAAGGTAATCACAAAAAAACACTAACGTAAACAACTCAAGCACACGGAAAGCTAAAAAGGTTCAAATGCGAGTTCTAAAATGGACAAGAAACTAATTAAATAATGATTATAGCGCGTCAAGCGACAAAGCGTCGAGTGAGGCGAAGTTACATCCGAGAATCTAATTTTATAGTAGGTACATGCCTCGCACAGTTATCCGGGTGGTAGCGGTATTGGATTAATGTCCGCAGAGCTGTACGTACCTCATTGTTTTCACATCCAGATAAGTAATCCACTTCTCTAATAATATACTTACTTACCTATATCTAGCTCCTCGTTACCTGAAATGTCACAGTTATAATTTGTGTCTGTGTGTTGTTGACTGCAAGAAGCGCAGCATATCCAGACAATTATTGACACTGGCATAATGTCCCTCTTACGTTTATATAATTATGAGTTGGAACGTCATAGAGTCAAGACTAGCCATACTAAAAATATAAAAAAGTGGATAATGTAAAAAAATATAAAAACACTTAAATCAGAGGCCTGCCAAATCGAGTCTATTATAATACCTGAACTACGTAATTCATCTAGTTTTCATTCACATAGTTTGGCATTCGTTTTGAAGTTACTTATTTCGTAACGCTTGAACAATGTGCTTTATGTTTGATAAGAAATGCCTCAAAGCCTTTGTAGGTAACCTGGTAACTACAGCGTGAGACCGCTGATTATATGTAATGCTTCTACACGAATAACTGAGCCGTTCTGTGCAAGCTATGCCTCGTAAATCCTTCTGCCGCGAGCTATCGTAGATTGCAGCAACCAGCCCGTCAGGCTCTTTGTTTATCCACGGCCGCGGCTCCATGTCAACACACCCAAACAAGGCGTCATCGTCAACAGTATTGTTTTGTGGGACCTGAGATTATGTTTTGTTCTACCGGTAGTGGCGCTTGTAGGCGTCACACGGAAGGCATGGCGCATGGAGTCTGGACAGGTGTAAAGATTGTCGCGCACCTGGAAAGAAATATATGCATTCAAATATGAGCTCGTAGACGAATTTTAAATTAATGGCATCAGATGACATATATGTCGCGGACCACACGCACGTTTGAAGCTTGTAGGAAGCCATTTTGTCACTGTCAAATGTAGGTGTCTAGCATAAGCCCAAATTTGAATGCAATTTTGTGTGCTATTTTTTATTTTTTTTTATTTGCTTTTGGTGACTTTCATATCACTACGGCCATGATAGGCCTATTGTGATCGCCACTTTGATGTGTTCACCCCTAGGACAGCGGCGTTCAGAGTTCGCCACTTACCCTTACAGCTGCTAGGAACTGAAGGATTTTCTTCGGGGGGATGCCTCGTAGCTCGTCTGGGACGAGCAGGTGCTTGCCCAGATGAGTACTACGTTTTTGCATCAGTGCTCCACAGTCTCCTAGCAGATGGAGAGGCGTTTCATCCGCCTCCTCACAGAATCTACAGGATTTTGTGTCGCATAGCCCCAATTTGGACATGTACGTGCTTGTTAAGGCGACAGTGTCCAGTTAGGGCTCTTGTCATGATGCGAAGGTTGTCTCTGTTTAGCGCTAGGATTCGGTTAGTGTACCGTTTATCGAAGGCTTTTATCAGTGACTTCGAGTGATCCATGCCAGAGGAGTTTTTCCAGAGCCTGGTTGATTCCTCGTAGCAGGTATTTAAAAGGTTTTGTATTAGCTTATTTAATGGGTTTCCTATGTGGGTTGGTTTAAATAAAAGATGCGTTGCACTATATATGAGTCTATTCAATTACACATGTTCCTGATTACAAACTGACTATTACTTAATCCTAAACAAGGATCTATATCTGATCGCGTTAGATGGATAGGAGTGGCTTGGAGTGACTGCTTGAGCTTCGCCTTGTTAATGAAAATGCCGAGTAGCAGAAACGCAAATGCTACGACTACTTGAAGCTAATCTGTGTCACTACATCAATCCTCCCCTTTTTTTTAAATTTTTTACAAAAAAAATATCCTTTAAAATGTTGGTTATCAAAGTAAAAACATTACAAATTACAATGACTTAAAAGCTACAAAGCTCTAAAGCTCATGCCTTCTACACAAATATGCTTACGTTTTAAAACAACATGCGATATGAGGTCGCATTCGTAAGTAGGTTAGTACATCACAATCAAAGTTGTTTGAATGAATAACAAAAGTACAGTCAGCCTGTTAAATTACATACATTTTTTTAAATTTAGAATACATTTTACATTTAATCTTTTAATAAAGTTGTATAAGCTTTTACAATAAAAATAAACTGTATAAAAATAAACAATTAAGTGCTTTAATTAAAAAAATCTAAAATAAATTTTTAGTACACATTTTTAGGCAATAAAATCAATTTGACCTAAATCCACAATAGGTATAACAAAAATTACATTTTTAGATTTTACATAAACAAATACTCTGAAATAAATCAAACAATAAAATGAATTACAAACTGTTTAGGAACACTACAAATTAGACATAACATAACCTCATATACTAACAATTGCAATTTCGCTAACGCTGCAAATAGCTCGCTACATTACAATGTGTGAGTGAGGCTCTCAAGTTACCATTTCGACTAACGTTAAAGTACTTATTACGCGATAAAATTCTAAGAATGAACACTGACTCTAAAAAAATTTTTAACGCACTGAATTTACATTTTTGAAAAACACTGCACGCACACTAATCATGCGCCGCGTCCACTCCTACACAACAGCACCTTCTCAAAATCGCCGTCATTTTCTGTAATGGTTTCTATGTAGCGCAGGAAAATTGCCAGTCACTCGTAGCAGTGGGAATGAGCCATTTCTCCAAATTCCAACACTGATCCTCCGGTGAGCGTATCTATAAACTCCAACCAGGCAATAATTTTGAGTGAATCTGCAGGTATAAACACCATTTTCATCAAGATTGATTATACCTCAGATGTCGTTGGCTCCAAAAATCTTCACTGCCGCTAAACCATGATGCGTGAATTTTGGCTGGACCGCGGGTGAACCACTTCCCGGTCATGCGTTGCCAAAATTACTTCAAACGCTAACGGGCTCCTCCATAGGGCTTCTGAAGTTGGTAGGGATCTGCTGACGTCACCTGCTGCGCATTCCATACCGCGTGGCGTCCTTGCACAGATATTGCGTCATCTTCTTAGGCTGCTTTTCTTTTAACCTCCCGAGGCGTGGATTTCATCGGGAGGGAGTCACTCCATTTCGCATGTTCTTCCAGTAATTTACACAACCCACATGGAATTTATAAACACGTTCGGGGTCACCAATTTTGTATTAGCTTATTTAATGCTGGTGACCCTTTGTGGTTGGTGGTAATAAAATATGCGTTGCACTATATATGAGTCTATTCAATTACACATGTTCCTGATTACAAACTGACTATTACTTAATCCTAAACAAGGATCTATATCTGATCGCGTTAGATGGATAGGAGTGGCTTGGAGTGACTGCTTGAGCTTCGCCTTGTTAATGAAAATGCCGAGTAGCAGAAACGCAAATGCTACGACTACTTGAAGCTAATCTGTGTCACTACAAAGGGTTCTGACAGCCAGACTTTTGGGAATGCCACAAAACGGCTCGGGGCCAAACTGAGTCTCCTTTGCCCCGGAGCGCGCGAGTTCATCGGCACATTCATTGCCTATGATACCCACGTGACCCGGTACCCATCTTAGGATGACTCTGTTTTCCAAGCCTAGAGCGTTCAGGCGTGACAAGCAGTCCTCAACTAGCCTGGACGTGATGACCTTCGAATCCAGTGCTAGGAGGGCTGCCTGGCTGTCAGAGTTGATAAATATGGTTTGGTTGGAGTAGCGCTTTAGCAGATTTATGTCAGCACATTCGAGAATGGCGAATACCTCTGCTTGGAAGACGGAGGCGTAACTACCTAGGTTTATGCTACTGCTAAGCCTGGGTCGCTCTCCGTAAACTCCACAGCCTACTTCTTTGTGTGCTATGTGGTAGCGGTAAAGTAAATGAGCGCAGTAGTAGAGCTTCAAAGTTAATCGTGACGTGGACTTTGCTGAATCTTGAGAATAGAAAATTGATGTTGAAGTGAGTGATGTTTTGATCTTGTCACATGGTAACTAAAAACCGACCAAGTGCGAGTCGACTGGAAAACGGAGGGTTCCGTACATAGTACATGTCGCAAAAGAAACCCTAAAAAACAGATATTTTCAGCAAATAGCCAACATGACACGGTCACCCATCCAAGTGCTGACCGCGCCCAACGTTGCTTAACTTCAGTGATCGGTACCTAACTCGGTATGAATGTTTGACCCCCTAATTATTAAATTATTTATGTAATTTTTATTTGTTGATATAGCGGCAATAGTAACCTACGGTACAGTTCAATAGGTATCTCATAGAGCATCGTCGATAGATAGAGCAATACTAGCCAAATAATCACATTTGATGCATCGGAGCCCCCTTAAATTTTAATACTTATTTCATGTTTTTTTTGTTATATTCATATTCTGTTAAACTTTCAACGGTCTACCTTTTTCGAGATTTTCATGAGATACAGCCCGCTGGCAGACGATTTCACCCTTTGGATACGGAACCCTAAAAGCGGTGCCAAAATGCTCCAGTATCAATCTACCCGAGGTTTTTACTTTAGCATTTTAGTAGATTCATTCATATGCATTTGCTTCAATAAAAATAAAAGCCAGCAAGAAATAAGTGATCGGCTCGCTTAGTGATTCGGCCCGCGTACAATCGGAGGTGGCAAAGTCGACGCCGGCGCAGGCGCCTGCAGAAGCTTAATTGAAACCTCTGTCGCGCTATCTATCCGCGCTCACATAATGATCTCAGACTCATATCCGAAAGGCGCAAATCAAGTCGCACGCGAGCCGCCCACGCGCACACCGCAAATGCGCGCGCCGTGTATATGTAAATGCAGCTTGTCCTCGCCCGTTTCATTAATCTCTAGCGCATAAATAACGCGCATCGATCCCGAATAATAAACAATACGGAGCGATGCCAACTAGCGTCTGCTCCGGACCCGGAGCCAGAACCGTACCAGAAGGGCCGAAAATAAACGAACTGCTCCTTTTTATCGCTCACCTACCAATATTCCAATTGAAATCTCCATAAATCTGAACTGGCCGTGAGTTGGCCATATCTCACGAAGAACCTACGTGACCCAGGTGGGATGACAATCTGTTATATGTTCTGTATTTTTTTTTAATGTTTCGTTTCATATTTCAATATAGGTTAAATTCACTAATAATAGTTATATATAGCCAAATTGTTGTGTTTATGGCCTGTCAGCCGTGTAGACACGCACGCACCAAAGGTCCTGCCAGAACACACAAAATTACCAGCGTTGCTCAACATTCTATGGGGCTGAGGCAGGACCTTTCTGGTTCCCAAGGTTTTTTTAACAATGTGTGCATGTATTTGATAAGAGCCAATAAATTTATTTACTCTCTTTGTATACCTACATATTTTGTTCGAAACGAATTAATTTTGTTTGTTCTGGACACTATCAAGCCTAAAATCACAACTAACAGCAAACTATTTAAGTGTCTGTTGTTTTCTCTTAGCATGGTCCAGTTGGTCGTAATGAACAGTTTCCTCGAGCCAGCAGCCATGTACCACAAGTGCTGACCGTGTTTTGCATATCGGCTCCCACTTAGCCTTTACAATACAGGACGGAGGCCATTGTCTTGTATTATAGTAAACCAGTGTCGCATAAAATGCAGCCGAAACCCTGGCTGACTTAACTTGCTTCCAAACACACTGGTTCCAAGAAAAAGTAATTAAAAATTACGTATGCACTTAATCACTCATCGGGATTCATAAAAATGTAGTTATTAGTTGGGTATTGTGTAGGGAGTTCGGCGCCGCCGGCGCTCGTTACCGGCGCGTTGGTGTTGCATCTAAAACAAATAACTTAAATCATATCATCGGTATAGGGTATTGAAATGGAGAGTGGGGGAGCAATCAACGAGGGAGAATAAATGGGAGCCGCGGGCGCAGTTGGGCTCCGACTCCCGGCCTTAGTCCTCCAAGCTCGTCTCTTAACATCACCACTGCCGGCCTGTGAGACCACCACCGGCCATCGCGTAGACTGACAGCCTCACGAGACGTCTTCATTACCGGCGAGTGTTTAAACTTGTTAATGTGTCAGTCGTTAATTATGCGATGCGAGAGTAGTTAAGTGATTCGGGCGACAAAATGTTAATAAAGGCGATGATAAGAGGAAGCGACCTGCCGCGGCCGGTTTCAAATGCTAATCGACGGTTTGAGAACAGATTACTGAAGAACAGCCGGTTTACTTCACATTTTCACACATTAGACGTATTTTGAAACGACTTCGAAAAAAGAAGGAGAAGGAGTTCGGGATAATAGTAATCCTCGGGAATAACATTGTATTGGAAACACTGTGTTATCAACTTAGACAACAGCGGGTTCAATTGTCTAAGTTGGAAACACTGTGTTATCAACTTAGACAACAGCGGGTTCAATTGTCTAAGGTTATCAATGAACGTTCAAACGTTCTCTATGCCATAGATATTTCTTTAATCAATTGAATAAAAAAAACTTCGAAATCGGATCCGCAGCTACGAATAGATAATAAGACAGGAATTGTAACTGCTTTAAAAAAATGACCCAAAAAAGTCGTGTCCAAGCGGGGCTTAAAAGTCGTGTCCAGCGCGTCTCGCTGTCAAACCGAGATGGTCAATACTATGCAAAATGATGTCAGCCAATATTTTATTTAATATGGAAGGTCTTTTCCTCGATGAAATGTTGTAATGTTTAACGATAAAATTTCGATATTTTTCGGATATATTTTTAGTTTACCTGCCGATACGAATCGGCAAAATAAGTGGGTAGCTAACAAGTGTAATAAAAAAATATTTTAATCATATTTTGCGGGATGAAGGGTTCACTGAGTTTTAAAAAGTTATCTAAAAATATATAGGGTGTTTTTTTTTCATGGCCACTGAGAAGAATTCTTAAATAATCTTCCTTTAATCCGGTCCAGAGGAGGACGATACTTGAACGCAACACAGTTTTATACTTTTAGCGTCAGTATCGTTGCATTATGTTTTAGTTTTAAAACTATATACCTAAATGGTATCAAATAAACGATTTGTATTTGTTATATAGTCGTCATACATTTATTTATTACCTATCTGGTCCACTTATGGCATAACATCGTCCACGCCGCTGTGACTCAGCTGTCATAGCAGACATTGCAGCAGGCGCGCGAACCAATCTGAAGTGATTCCTATTTCGAATCATCCAGTATTTCGATTTGAAACAGGGCCCACTTCTGGTGTGGAAACGTTTCTGAATTAGACTTCCTGACTTATTATTTATTCGTAGATCCGCAGTAAGAGGTATTGGCGAACATAGAACCTTTTCCTTTTTTGAAGTTCGGTTAAGGCTCGCTTGTTGACGTGGCCGTACTGTTTTCTAAAACTCAAATAGAGAGTCCCACGCGAGACCACTTGTATCTACATGGCCACGCCCCCCACACACATGATCACCTATTGCTGTCACTTGCGTTTCCTTACTGTACCAGCTGTTCAATATGCACCATCGCAGCTGTACCTTGTGGATGTGGACATCAGCGATAAGGCCGCTCCCGGGACACGCGAGTTTGCACTTTGAGTACAGTGGTTTATCGCTGACACCAACTCAACTAGGTACTAGCTACCTTTCTGGATGTGTTTACGGTGGAAGCGAGACCGGAACGAACGTTAGTCGCTAATGGAACGAAAGCATAAGCTTCTGATCATGCTCTCCACTCAAAATAAACCGTACCTAGATGGCACAAAAGATACCTACAACGCAACCATATAATTAACATAGAACACAAGGTTTATTGGCAAAAAATCAAACATCGAAATAATAAGGATCGTTGTATTTTAGCGGAAATTAAAAAACACAGATGCATATTGTTACAGAAAGGGGTCGTAGTTAGTAGAGATACTTGAAGTAGATGTATAAAGGGACCACAATTACAAGGACAGCAATCGCCAGTGAATCAGGCCACCGGTGGGCCTCGCCCCGTGCGGCGTGCAGTCGCGTGAACAAGACTATTATTCATTTATTAGTCGCTTCACCGCAGCCGTTATGTAATTATACCGCCTGAGCCTTTAATCTCCTCATATATAACCTTCACGCACAAAAGGACAACAAATAAAATACTTGTTTTTAACATACTTAGGTAAAGTTAGTTCCAATCCAAAGTTGTTCGTGAATTACTTCTTTGGGAATACTGCATCTAGAATGTTTCACAATTTTTATTACTAAAGAAATACAATAATAATTACAACTAATATTTACACTTAAATCTCTTTTCTAAAAATCTAAGCCGTCACCAGAAGGCAAAGTGCCCAGAATGCTGGCAGCATTGCCACGTTGAATGGCAATGCTAATTCGTTGACCGAAATAAAAGCCAGCATTCCGATCACCTGTGGACTCTATTAGGAGTTTTGCTAGATCTTTGTATATTCCATGTGCCCCAGGACCCCAAGGACCTAGGGTTTCCACCCCAAACGGCTCGAATAGGTAACCTCGGTCAAGATTAGCGTATTTCCGCCGTTTGAGGGACTCCGCTGATGTTGCTGCGGAGCCGGCCCTTACTGATGTCCCTGCAAGATGAGAAGGTGCTAGGGTATCTACACAAGTGGCATCCCAAACTAAAGGCCGACCCATTTTCCAAGGAATCAGAGTCATACCGTCAGGCCTTTTACCATCATCTCGCATTAGGCCACGTGGTTCGAGAGTAGCTGCCATACTGACGCTGGTAAAAGCCCGACGGATGATGTCATTAATTGAACTATGACGGGACACACGTCCTGCACTAGAGACACATGCCAGTGCATGGTGACCAAACTTATCAACGGTTTCACCGCACTGGCAACGGTGTGCAACTAGACAGGGAGAACCTAAACGCAAAGAGGTGGCCACCCGAAATGTGTTATTGTCTAAAAGGGTACCTAGATTTTTAGAAGGCAAAACATATAACCAAAGTCCTGATTCCCACTCGGAAACGGCAAGTAAACGAGCGCGTTCTGATGAGCTGGTAGACGTATTAATAAGGTTTTTCCGTACCAACTCACATAGCGGCTCATCCCACAGTCTCTGAGAAGAAAGAACTTTGGGCATATTAGTGCTAGGACAGGCTATTTTCCAAGACGCTAATGATTCATCGAAACATGTTATTTGACAATTTTGTGAACATTTATCCAAAATTTTATGAATTTTATGTCCTTTGTACCATGAACTGAAGACAAAAAAGCTGGGAGTGAAACACTAGAAATTTCGCGGACACCTAGACCCCCCAATCTGATAGGAAGAGTGGCCTGGTGCGACGCTCTGTCATCTAAAGGTATATTAAAAATTTTGATTAATGTGTCGCGCATGATGCTGTCCAACTGCTGTGTAAGTTGAGGATATTTCCAGAGTTGGGAGCATCGTAAAAAGTAAGTGAATTTGGGAACAAAAAGGCAGAAACGTAAAATAACAAAAGCCACGTGAACATTGATGTTTTGCAATTTATCGGTTTTTTTTTTTTATCTTCTTTGGTGTTTACGCTATTCGAAATTAAAGTGCAAGACGCAATTTACGACTGCATCGTGTTCGTAATGCGACTCTGACAGGTTATTTCCAAATGTTTTCTAGTTTTCCAGCGTAACGCCGCAGTTTGTCCACCGCCACGTCAATAAAAAGTAAACGATAATAATATATTTTTAGGACGAGAAGATGACGTGACGTCGATCGATTGTCCACCGCCACGGGACGTCACCGATAACGATATCGTTTTAAAGCCTTATCTTATCACACTGGCGGTTTGCGCGCGGAGTGCTCGCTGAGCAATCGCCTCGTTTTGAAATCATTCGCAAATCGCCAATGTGATAAGGCTGTTACGGCTGTTACAAAACGAAAGGAAACGTCGACAGAATTAGTAAAAAAGTGTCAGGAAGTGTTGTGTAGTGACACCGCACTATTCTGTCGCGTCAACATTTTTACCTCATTGTAGCGATCAACGCGCGCGTTCTCATCAGTTATACCGGGCGCGTGTCTCATTATCATTATCATCTCTTAGTGTTGTGGAGTAAAATCCATTTATCAAATATCAACACCTTATCATTTCTAAAGGTGTTAGACCCTACATCAAGCAAAACCTATGTATTTCCAATGACAGATATCAAAATTAGTTTTTGTCACTCAGATAGTAGCGTTGATCACGTACAGAGACTACAGTGCATTCACAGTTATTTTACCTCTGCTTATGTATCAGAGTAACATTTATTTGTATAGCAATAAGGGTGCTGTCAGAGGTAATACAACTGTGAACGGACTGTAGGTTATTACTAAAACCCCAGAAGACAGCTGTCATCCGTGTACGTAACGTACCTATATCGTATCTCATATATCAGGTAGGTACTTCATTGAAATTACCGATAGGCTAGAAGATCCATAATCTATACTAATATAAAACTCTCTGTCCTGACATATAGACAAGCTACAGCCTAAACCAGAAAGCGTAGAGACTTGAAACTTGCAGGGTGTGTAGGTCCTGGTATGAAAGTGCGCACTAAGAAAGGAATTTTGGAAATTCAATAAGGGTCGAAATCGGAGTCGAAAATTGAAACAAAAATGCTCTGTATTTCATTAACCGTCACCAGAACTACAAAATTTTATACCTCTAACTAAACCAACACGTTTTTCATTCATCGTGTTCTGAAATTGACGGTAGTAGCATTAGAAACACGTGTTGTAAAAAAAAAAACAAAAAACAGAGTCCTAAAGTACTCCTCAGACGACAAAACACCGGTTTACCTAAAGAAAACAGCAAAATGTTTTTTTCATTTTCAAAACTAAAAAATAAGTAAAGAAAAAACAAATTTATTGGGTTTTATAAATTCCACGTGGACGAAGTCGCTTGAACAGCTAGCATATAATAAACCGGGATAACCCTCAAAGGGACCACTGCAATTTGTTTTATGTCACCCATTGATAAACCAAGCTATAATACCTTCAAAATGCTCTCCATGGCCGCCGGCAAACGCAGAACCTTACGGAGTATCTACATGGACAACACACTTTCAATTATTTTCTTAATTTATTCATTGGCTTGGCGATAGATGCTCTGCGAACACGGCTCTGACATGCTCGGAAATGAGCTCTTGTATAAACTCCCGGGTACCTACTCTGTGCTACCTACCGTGCCGTGCTCCACTATTACATTATCTATTACAATATCAAAGGTTGACTGAAAGGTCATCACGTTAAAAAGTTGGACACTTGGTTAATTGCATGTTATCATTAAAAGGCTTTTGCGAAGTATGTATCTCTCATGTTTGTTGTCCATTTATCGAAGCTATTCGAATCGACATGTAAAACTGGCCTGTTTACTGGAACTCGAGGGACAAGACCCGATATAATACATGTTCCTAGAAATAATTCGAATAAATTTTTGTTGTTTTAATTCACTAAAACACCATGCCTAATATGTTAATGCAATGCTCGTTAACATAGTTAGCATTGTAGCCTATTGTTTTGCGCCAACAACAAACATCCACCTAACAACTTAATTAAAAATTTGGACTCCATGAAATAGTTTAACTAATGAATTCACGAATGACCCACTTAAATAGAACATTCCAGGTACTATTACGTGTCACCAGTATAATGAACTATCAAAGGCAGGAGATGGACATATTTTCTCCTAGGTTAAACAGCTTTGTTAAAACTGCTAAAGATATCCATTCTTCCTCCGTTCATCCTCCATTTCAACCGCGCAGTGGCTATGTTGCTCGTGGGAGCAACATAGCCACTCGAACTAATATCATTATTAATTAGGTACTTAGCTGCTAGTTTGTATTGTTGTTTGTTGCGTTGTATTATTTTATTTTCATTGTTATTACCTTTCACGTTGTTGTAAACGAAGTATTTTATAAATTGCGTAGATTGTTTATATGTCTACTTAGCATGTCTAACTACACTCGAAAGCAATGAATCCGGGTCACTCAAAGAATCCAAAAAATCTCGGAAAGTAAGAATGCTAGGTTAATGCAATAAATTGTTCTCCGACGAATCAAAATTTATGCTCTACAAGCACGATGGAAGACACAGAGTGTATAGAAGACCAGGGGAAAGATTCAAGCAAGCATGCATCGAAGAAAAAGTAGCCTACGGTGGTGGGTCTGTACTTGTGTGGGCCGGAATTTCCTCTGAAAGTCGCACAGAGCTGGTGATCATAGAAAACGGCTCTTTAACTAGCGTAAGATATGTGGAAGAAATCCTCAACGAACACGTTGGTCCATTTATGGTCAATTTGGGTGAGGATGCTATATTTATGCATGACAATGCCCGACCTCATACAGGTAGGATTGTGAATGACTACCTTCAAGAGATGAACATTACTTGTATGGAGTGGCCAGCGCGCAGCCCGGATATCAACCCGATCGAGCATGCTTGGGACGAGCTAGGGAGATGCGTAAAACAACGAAACCCTCCCCCAATCACGCTTCCTGAGCTCAAAATTGCTCTCACAGAGGAATGGGAGAATATTCCCCAAAATCGTATAAGGAACTTGGTGTACAGCATGCCAAACCGCGTAAACGCAGTAATGGAAGCACGAGGAGGTAATACGAAGTAATGAAATTCAAGAAAATCGTCATCAAGTTCAAAAATTTCATGTTTCCTATTTTTGTTTTAAGGAGAGATCAGCAGTTTTTTTTCTTTATGTAATTTTGTGTAAATAAAATGTATGGTGACTCATATTTTTTTAACATTCATTTAAGGAGTATTAAATTGTCTATTAAATACAATTTATTGCATTAACCTAGCATTCTTACTTTCCGAGATTTTTTGGATTCTTTGAGTGACCCGGATTCATTGCTCTCGAGTGTATTTGTTTTACGCACATAGGTTATGTCTCAATCGAATTTGTTTTTACTTAGATATTTTTGTGTTATATTATAATTGCTTGTGATGTGCATTTAATAAAAAATATAAAATAAAAATATCAGTCTGCTTCGTGCACCAATAAAACTAAAGCGCACATCTCAACCGAACGCTCTAACACGCAATAAAACTAAAGCGCACATCTCAACCGAACGCTCTAACACGCAATAAAACTAAAGCGCACATCTCAACCGAACGCTCTAACACGCAATAAAACTAAAGCGCACATCTCAACCGAACGCTCTAACACGCAATAAAACTAAAGCGCACATCTCAACCGAACGCTCTAACACGCAATAAAACTAAAGCGCACATCTCAACCGAACGCTCTAACACGCAATAAAACTAAAGCGCACATCTCAACCGAACGCTCTAACACGCAATAAAACTAAAGCGCACATCTCAACCGAACGCTCTAACACGCAATAAAACTAAAGCGCACATCTCAACCGAACGCTCTAACACGCAATAAAACTAAAGCGCACATCTCAACCGAACGCTCTAACACGCAATAAAACTAAAGCGCACATCTCAACCGAACGCTCTAACACGCAATAAAACTAAAGCGCACATCTCAACCGAACGCTCTAACACGCAATAAAACTAAAGCGCACATCTCAACCGAACGCTTTAACACGCAATAAAACTAAAGCGCACATCTCAACCGAACGCTCTAACACGCAATAAAACTAAAGCGCACATCTCAACCGAACGCTCTAACAGAGCCGAAGGAATTTAATTCTAACTAATGAATTTCTGATCGATCGATGTTTGCATCCGACTATAGCACACGTGCATGCACACTAGAGCATAGAGTAGAGATGCTAGCTTGAGTATTACAATGTCATGAAACGGTCTTACGAATTAGAAACAATGACAATACAGACAAATGCTCAGTTTCCTAAAGCATTAACATGAAATTAACGTTCTTGCGAATGCTCGACGCTGCGTTCGACGTCGGTAATGCTCACGGTGAGTGAGCATTTACCTGCAACAGTTCTATCTTCGATTTGCTCGTTAAAATGTTACACCAAAACGCTTGTTGTTTTTAAAATCAGTTTGTAACAAAACATCGTTGTGTTCGAAGTGTGGTTTGAGTAAATAAGAATCAAAGTGTTAAAAATGCGAATACTCGATGTTCTGTTACTAGTTAATGCTCTAGTCTATACTCACCTTAAGATCCGTATGAGACATCGAGAAACGTCAAATATTAACAGCCACATAAGTTGAAACCAATTAGAATACAATACCTAAGGACCGTAAGGGTTCAAACTCTAAAGTAGGATTCCTTCGACTCCGTCGCGTTGAGAAAGATGCGCGTTCGGCAGCGAGCAATAGATTGCTAGAGCCGGTGGTGGTGTCTGACGGAAGCCGTTTCCCCAGGAGCTTCGGCGCGAAGTGCTCCAAGTGCTGCCGCGGCATCTCCTCGTCAGACTGGGTGCGCAAGGCGCGCGAGCAGGTGTACCACCTGGCGTGCTTCGCGTGCGACGCGTGCGGCCGGCAGCTCTCCACCGGCGAGCAGTTCGCGCTGCACGAGGACCGCGTGCTCTGCAAGCCGCACTATCTGGAGACACTCGATGGGGGATCCATCTCCTCTGATGGTAAGTTTCTGCTGACAAGTGATTCGTTAGCAAGTATTTTCCAAAACTTCATGGTCCCATTTCATGTTCAGCGTATCATCACAAACGTCTAGAAGCCAGTCTTAATTCGATCAACAGACAACTGTGTCATTTCGCTTAGAAACTCCCTTTATTCAAACTCAAAATTGGTGCCAAAACAGGGTGTCTTTTTGAGATGGGAGTGGATGGCCAAATCTGAAATTGTTAGAGTTAAGTCGTGAAAGTAGTCATAAGCTTAATTTATGAGAGAATAAAAACTGCATTATTAATTTTCTTAATATTTTATAAGTTTCTAAAATTAATTAGTAATAGATATTTTATCAAGGATAAAACCCATTAAAATACCATTGAAATCTTTGCTAGCTAGCACACCAGTTATTCGTAACTTTATATACCACAAGTTATTCGTAATAAAGTTTTCAATTTTTGTTTTTATTTTCTCATAAATTTGCCCATCCTCTCCCATCTCAGAAAGCCCAACGAACTATTATTTGGTTCTCATGGCATCATTGCGAGATGGGAACGAGTTATTTCTATTTAAATAATAGTATAATAAAGCTGGACAATCCACACAGCGTCATCTAGTCATCATGTAATAACAACATGAGCCAAACCATTGAACGAATCCATTGCCCACTGTAACATGAATGTACTGCTGTAGACGGATGTGACTCGGAGGGCTACCACAAGAGCAAAGCAAAGCGGGTGCGAACCACCTTCACGGAGGAGCAGCTTCAGGTCCTTCAGGCGAATTTCCAGCTGGACTCCAACCCAGATGGACAGGATCTGGAGCGGATCGCACAGGTCACCGGCCTCAGCAAGCGCGTCACACAGGTCTGGTTCCAGAACAGCCGCGCGCGACAGAAGAAGCACCAGCATACTGGCAAGGGCAAGCAAAACACATGTTAGTATACTGACAGGCTTCCGCTGAGCGTTGCTTCGAAGGCGAGTACTCACTAGATGTAACTGTAACCAAACCGATGCTGTAATGAGTTTCTTGTGCGTAGAGCAGCTGGCTTGCGAAGCACAATGCTATGATTTAGGTAACAGTAACATGCAACGGTTACAGCTCGCTAGTGAGTACGCTGCTTGACATTTCAAGATCAATGGGTTGGCACGCGGCAAGATTCTAAGCGAGTTGCTATGCGAATTCCGATAGTGTACGCCTAGCGTGGTGTCAGGCGTGATGTAGTTAGTGACGCCTGACGTGTGATGTTGTATGTCCGCAGTGATGTCCCGGGACGAGGCGGTGGGGTTCGGGCGACCCATTAACCTGCATCTCACCTATTCCTTCCAGAACAAGCCGCCCTTCGTGCCCATAGGTAAGACATTATAACTATTTAAAGTACTTAACTGAATGATAACAAGTAAAAGAATATTTTTTCCATTCGTTGTGGACCAAATCATAACATTAATTGTTTTTCAATACATTTGGAGGATTCGGTTCGAATAGAGTGTTTTCTGCTGTTTAACTAGCACGTAAGGATTATTTGTTACAGAAATAACGCCAACCTTCATTCAATTGAATAAATACTTTTTATGGATCAATTGTCAAACGACTCTATATTCTCATATGATTGTAAAGCTTCCCGATCTCTGAAGTAGGTATCTGTTGATCCTCAGACGGAACTTCCTTCACGGACTCTTCGATGGACGAGCTCTCGGAAGACTCCTCGATCCACTGCATGCAGAGCGAGGTTTGAAGCTGCGCCTGCGCCTAACTTTCATATCAACGACGTCTTTATTATCTTACGAAATTTATACACTTCTTTTACTGCACCGCATTTATAGCCAGTAAATATATTGACACTTTTAACTAACTACACACTTTGCTGTTACCTCGCTGTTATTGTAGGTGGAGGCTGATTGGATTGTTTAACATAGGTACATTCATTGAGAAGATGTTCGGGCTTGGCTAGCTTTAAAGTACCTAGCCAATCCATCCTTTGTATATGGAAATCGTCCTTCATATACAACCCGCTGCTGTTTCATTTTGTTTATAATAAAAGTATTTATTATAAACAAAATGAAACAGCAGCCAAGGTATCATTGAAACCTGCTACTTATAGGAACATTGTTTATAATTTGTAAAAAGTTATATTTATTTATTTATAGTTCTGTGATAGTTATTATCTGAAGGGTTATTTTACTGACAAGCCGCTAGAATGTAGAGTTGACGCTAGCTAGTACATTTTAGTTTTCAATTGATTATGCTAGAATAACGAGTATTTTTACTGTATATTAACCTAACTCAATCAGAAAACTAAATAAGTGAATGTGAAGTGACTGAGTGGGCTCGGACCCGTCAGAAGAGAAAAAACAACGAATTTAACACAATTTTGCAATATTTTTTTATCATACCAATAAGTCATAGTATAAATCATACAGGATAACTTTTTCTCTAAAATTGGGTATTGACCAGCGTTACGCCGCGTAATGTAACGTGTTACACAGCGATCGTAAGTGCAGTCAGTACAGGGAAGAAGACGCTCGCGACGAACAACGAGACGGATTGTAGCACACGGCGCGGCGCGGCGCGGCGCGGTGTATCATGCTCGTGCGAATTGTTCATCACAGTCCGTCACACTGGTCAATACCTGGCTTAACGTATGTCATATTTGATACCGAATTTACAGCCGTATAATAATAAGGGGCAGTATAGACGAACCGCGTAAAGTGACTACCAGTCGCTTTGCCACCACATTTTGTTGTGTTGTGTGAGTTGAAGTGGCGCGTCTGTACCTGCCGACCTCGGAGAAGCAATAACTCTCGTAGATCATAATCACAGTACTGCTATTATCGAACGTTCAACTTTAACATTAGTAGGAACGTTCAATATTCTACGAATTTAATTATAACTTAAGGTACTTAATACTTACATTGCAATACCTTTGTTAGCAATATCTTAGTAAATAATTTGTATCGATTTTTATTAGAAGTACGGTAAGTCGTGATGTAGTCCATTGTATATAGCTCCATGTTCTTAATTATTGTAAATGCATAGTTCTTACTATTTATGAACTTAGATCACTTCGTCATATGAATCGTGTAATTTAGTGGACAAGTACTAGGTACTTAAGTTTCATCTGTACAAATTATTAAATATATTATGTTGGTTATGCTCTTGTTTTATTTGCACCTTTCAGACAGGGATTAATCTTTTAAATTTAAATTCTTGTTTACCTACTATCAAAAACACAACGTCGCGGAATAACAAAAGATCAATTATCAGAATATTTTATTTTGGTGGTTAAAATATTTATAAACTACGAGTATACAACTATTTATGTCTTACCAAGCTAATACTTGAAATACATTAATCTCTAGCACATCTCTATTTTAAAAACAGTAAAAGGAGCAGCGATTACTCCATACAATCGAATTAACATGATATTTTTGGCCGTCCAACCGTTTTATTGCATAAACTAGAAAAATACCTAATCGACATCTACGTGATTTATCTAGATATCATATAGAACATATGAGTACGTAATATCCTAATAATTACTACTATTGCAACTAGGTACTATATTACCTACTTCAACTAAAAGAACTAGTAGGTTTAGAGGATATGGGCCTCTAACAGTGGCGATTACGCGCATAAGTCGCGTCATCGAGTTCGTCTTCATCGTGGGCTACAAGATCAAGTTGGCTGCTACAGCCAACCTTATAGTCCACGATGAAGTAGCCAGTGGCCACTGACGTTGCCCGTCTGCTGCGACCCTCTCAAAATCTACACACTCTCAATACATAGATAACTAAAATAACGAAGGTTCCTTTAAGGTCCCATTCTCTTGTACTACTTGTAACTAACAAAGGACATAAACGCGCTCCTAACGCCCATCGAAAGTGTATGCAATTCAAGAGGCTGACTATAATTTTATTATTATTATGTGTTTGCAAACCAAATGTTTTTACATAACGTGCGAAGCGCCATCTGACTATTTGCACATTTAAAATGGTGTCGCCTAATATCACCAGAATATTAATAAAGAACCGTCACATTCTAAAACAGACTCTAAACGGAGATCACAGCTTTCCCAGGCAGAGAGCAGAGCAGACCATACAACGGCGACTAAATCTGGGCGCTTACTCTAACTAAACACGCCGCCGAGGGAACATGAAGGCATCACATTTAAAAGGAATTAGGTAATTCTTATTATATGTTCAAGACTACGATTTCATGCAAATTATTCTAAAATTCAACTCCTTAGTAGGTTACCTCACCGACCACCGCGGTAGGGTGGCAAAAAAGATACGTTTCTGACGTGACATCACGAATCAGCTGATAAAAAATAAGCAGCATTTAAGAGTAAAACAGGAGCAACACCTTGTTTGTATTACATTGGTTAGGTTGTAGTGATGTTGTATTAGTCTATTACTAGGTGCTGCCCCCGTCTTCGCACGCATTATTTGGGATCTGGTATATGGGATAACGAGCAGCCTATATTTATTACAGAAATAAACCTGGGTAGTAACTATGCGTACATCTATGCGAAGTTTCAGCCTGATCCGTTCAGTAGATTTGGCGTGAAGAAGTAACAAACATCCATCCATCGAAACTTTCCTATTTATAATAGTTTGATATGATTATCAGTAGGTATTGGTGTTATATCTTGGTCATAGCGTTGAGGAGCAGCTCTATCTCTTGATGCACCCCGCGCAGCAGGTCTGACATCTGCCGCGGTGAGTCCAGGAGGTCGACGCTCTGCGTGTAGGGGTTGTACCGCACACCAAAGTCACGGGGAATCGTCTGCGCGAACTTACTGGAATAACAATTCTATCTGTTTACTGGAATACTTTAGGATTTCTTCACAGGACACAAGATTTGCAAGTGACAAAAACTAGACGGAAGAGCACTCTTTCAGAATTTCGAATGCTTCATGAGTTCTTAGGTATTTCATGCATTATTCATAATCATCAGCGTTCATTAGACCACTGCTAGGTCTGGACTTCCACCAAATTCTAAGCTGGCACCACACGGCCCGGACATTGTTGTAATACTCTAACTCTGTGATGAAGTCTTGGTGTGATTAGAGATATAGGATTTGAACTGAACGCACCGAGGGGGCGAGGGGGCGAGGGGGTCAAAGTAATGGTCCGACTCGCCACGGAAAGGTATAGGTACGTACATTACATACTAGGATTCAAGATTTCCAAATTAAATTTTCACGATTGGCTTAAAATCACGTACTTTGATCTTTAAACTTCGGAATAACGGATTGGCTTGGTAATATTTGCCAGAATCTTAGTTCAAAATTATGAAACTAAACAAAACATCAGGAAAAACTAGGCTTCCATAGACTTACATCATTTTCTCCTTAGCATCCTCGAAACTGTTCGCCACGAAGTACACAGGCTGGTACTCAGTAATGGGGTACTTGGTCTCGCCGGTGGTCTGCGGATCGAACTCTCTGAGCTCGGGCTGGTCTGTCAGACAGTACTGCAGCTCCCCGAACGAGGACAGCAGGCCTGCGCCGAACGCCTTCAGCTGGCCCTCTTGGCGGCAGAGACCGAACTCTACCGTGAACCAGAAGCACTGGAAATGGAAATACTCACATTATTCTGAACATAATAATACAATAGTGTTGGATATTCACATCATATCTTTTCAGATTGTATTTTGAACTAGAACAAAGTTACGTGTAAATCTAAGGAGAAGGATTTAGCAGCCTTTTTTTACGTCGTGTGTGGTCTTGCACTACAACCCTTCTAATAGTATGTCTATGTGTTGGCTGTTATGAAAAAGTTGTTCGTTTCGTTTAATTATCAACCAGAATGAACGAGTCCAGTCTCGCCATGTCTTGGCCAACAGCTATAAGAATGCAGTTCGCGACCCTTATCTCCAAACCAAGCGGCCGGTTTTACAACAACTATAATAGCTCGACTAAGTAATGTTAATAAAGGTAAGTAAGTATGACTCACTGTGGCTAGTTTCTCGATATAATCATCAGGCGCCCCCAGCGAAGCAAGCCCAATCTCCTGCGAAAACTGCGCGAAGGCAGGGTCCGCAAAGAGCGGCGCGTGTCCCAGCAGCTCGTGGCAGACGTCGGGCTCCGGCGTGTAGAGGGGCTTGGAGTGGTGGCGGATGTACTGCGTGCTGTGGAACACGCGGAACGCCAGCCCAGCGAGGAAGTCACGCGACGAGAGCAGTCCGGCCACGGGACGGAGAGTGAACCCAGTGCAGTCTGGAAGAACATTTCATTGTACTACTTATATCTCTGGGTATACCTTGTCCTATACCCCAAAACAAAAGTGGAAACTAATCCATCAATGGATTTGTAAGTTGCATCAGAGTGGGACACGCCAAATACACAAGGTTTTCAACTAAGTCCTCGCGCGAGATGATTAGTTTTCTCCTGCACTTTGCAAGCTTGTACCATTTGTTTACCTACACTAATATTATAAAGAAGATACAGATGGACATCTTTGGAGGAGGCCTTCACCCTATATGGGATTCCTAGAGATATTGCTATATCACACTAAATTATTATATTATGTTAATTATTATGTATATAATTAACATAATATAATATATATATAAATAACATAATAATTATATATTATATATATAATTATTATGTTATTTTAAATAAGTTAATAGTTAATTAGTAAAGCTTAAAGAAGTAACACAAATTAGCTAAGAGTATTATAAAATAGTAATATGTCAAACAATCAGTGAGAAACTAGATAAATTAAATTAGATAAGTAACTCAAAATTCAACGTAAACTACCTAGGTAATTACCTCTTTTAAAAATAGACTGGACAAACATTTAAAGTGCACTGACAAAGACTATGATATGCACGCATCAGCTTAAGAGCTGCCTGTGTATTCAAAAAATAATAATAATAATAATTAGTAGGAAATAAAAGCCTTTTTTATTTTATTTATTTATAATATTATAAAGAGAAAAGATTTGTATTTTTGTATTTTTAAACTTTTAAAAACTAATGGACCGATTTCAAAAATTATTTTGTTGTTAGAAAGCTATACTATCACTGAGTAACATAGGCTATAGAATATCGGACCGCTAGTTTATTTAAAACGGCAACCAACTAAAGGACACAAAAATATACAAAATTAATACAATATATATATACCTAGGTAAAAGCAGGAGAGGATAAGTCTTGAGTAGGATATTGTCAACATCATAGTCTTCTCGTGATCTCAACACTTTTTTATCACTGAAGAAGATAAGCAACGTCGCGCGCGGTCAGGAGAGGTACTTGGATGGGTGATTGCGTCACGTTGGCTTTTTGCTTTTTTTTTAAATAGTTCTTTTTGCAAAACAGTTATGTAAAATGGTACGGGCCGTGTGCAAGTCGACTCACTCTTGGACGGTTTTATTTTATGTCGGAACCCTAAAAATATTGATTTTAGAATATTCCCTTTAGTTTGGAAATATATTTATTCTATGTTTATTGCAAATTTCACGTTTGTAGGCCTGCTATAAGTAGCTACCTAATCAGCTATTATGATCGTCTGTGAGAGTATAATGACGAAATAATAATAATACTAAATAGATTACAAAGTAACTTTATGAGTCGGCTAACTACGCTGCGCTAGGTTGTGTACCCGAAAACATTTTCAGACTAGCTTGTATAATATACCTACATCAATTAATACACTCACCCTTCAAGAAGTTGGAGACATCTTCCAACTGAGGAATATTGTCTTCTCTATAACCACAGTTTTCAATGAGCAGTGGGAAAACGTGGTTGTGTTCCTTGCAGGCGTGCGTGGGGTACAGCTCTGTCAGCTTCCTGAACACTACTCCCCAGGTGGCGGTCTCCTCCGGCGTGTAGTCCACGTGGGGCAGGGGCTCGCCGTGCTTGTAGTTGAAGGCTATATCCGCGAAGTACTTCCTGCGAGCGCGGTACACAGGGTCAGTGAACCCGGGGTGGTCGGAGTCTAGCTCTGCTCCGTAGGACAGGATCTGGTTCGCGAACCGGTCCAGGTCGCGGATGCGTCCCGGGAACCACGGCACAGCGGCTGTGGAGCGAAAAGTGTCATCAGATGACAACAGATGAGGATAGAATAGTGAACTTGAGGGCTATAAGTAGGGTTGCTTGTGTAAGGGCATGGGATGTATATCAATGAACAAAAATGTTCAAAGGTCAGTCGAGTAGCAGTGTGCAAAAATACCTTGGAGCATTCAGGCTTCAGAACACTTACATCTGTTATCCTTGTAATTTCTCGAAATAATATTCAAATATCCGACATTCTTCTTGAGCTCCTCAAGGGCCGCTCCGAAGTCTCCATCTCCATGCAGACACTCCACCATGAACTCGTACCCTGGCCTCCGGGCCGAGGAGCGGGACTCAATGTGGCTGAGATTGACTCCGTGCGTTGAGAAGATGTGTAAGTACCGGCCCAGGCAGCCTGCCTCGTCGGGGTGCTCTGGTGAGAACAGCAGCCAAGTGGACTTGTTGGAGTCGCGACCTTCCTTGATGTAGTTACCGCCTTGCATCAGTTTGGGCTGGAAAAAAACTACTCATCAATTCATAATACTGGGTGTAGATAGCGCAGCCGGAGACGGTGCGTTTGTCGTTTGTTCTTGATTGCACAGTGTATTTCTGCACCGACAGCTTTCAGAGACAGTATCGTATCATTAGATTTGAATAACCGAACAATGGGTAGGTAATTCCAGATACACTGCGCACAACGACGAGCCCAAACCAGTGAAGACGATAAGAAGGCTCCGATGCCAGCACGTATCTGTTATCGGCGGCGGGTCATCGTCACTATCACGGGCCGGGCTGCGGCAGATCAAACGTTGCATCATACAATTAGGATAAACTAATTTCTGCTGATTTATGGGCAGATAACTATTGTTGTTTCTGCCAAATGTTTCCGCATTCACACCTAAGTTCACAAGTCTTCTATCTGGGAAATTACGTATGCGCGTTGATTCTTACAAGTGCAGACTTAGACTATGTTCCTAAATATTAGGCATTTTAAAGCACGCGCTTTGGTAACGTGCGTTTAAAGAACCACATTGTGGTCCCCTATGCCCAAAAGCACGCTTCTATGCGAGCTCGCGTTTGGAATTTTGGATTTGTACGAACTACGCGTGCGTGAAACAACAAGCTGGCCCGGCCGGCTCGGCAAACTTCGTTCCACCTTCGAATCAGAGATGGCGTTACTTACGCAAAATGTATGAGAAAACTGTTTTCTTCATATTTTTTCCCATTGTGAATATTTTATAAGTTATTCTGCAACTCGGGACGGAGACAAATCCAACGAATTCAAGATCAGAGAAATCGGTACTACAGCCGTTCTTGAGTTATAAATGGCGTATCTAGCACGAATTTGTTCGGTATTTAAATGCAGAAGATTACAAGTACCTAAGTGGTTTTCACGAACTTCATCTCACTATTATATTATTATTATATATTATATCTCACTAATATTATAAACGTGAAAGTTTAGATGGATGAATAGATGGATGGATGTTTGTTCCTTTATCACGCCAGAACGGCTGAACGGATCTGGATGAAATTTGGCACAGAGATAGATTATAGTCTGGAATAGGACATAGGCTACTTTTTATCCCGAAATTCCTACGGGAACGGGAACTACGCGGGTGAAACCGCGAAGCGCTGCTAGTACGTCATATAACGCTAGCTGAAAGCAGGTTAGCTGAAAAAGGTGAAGGTTAAACCAAATTCAAGATAGAAGTTCGAGAAGATCTCAATACGAGTCTCGTTGAACAACATTTCGATACATATTTTGAGGTTCCCAATCCCCCCAATGGAATAATGATATTGAATTTGTAACATCAAAATAATGTTATTTTTTTACCAATGAGACTGATCTGTACCATTAAACCTTCTTTGAGATTCGTACTTAAGTACTTTATCTAATTGTATACAAATTAGCACCCGATGAAGATCACGTGTTGTTGTTGTTGTTGTACAAAAGGATAAATAAAATAGTAAATGAATAAAATTACAAATTTCAATTCTATATAAGCAACAAAAAATCCTTTTAAAATAATACAATTAAAATTTTAAATAAATATACGTACGTACATGAAACAGCATTGTATTTTCATTCGGATGAGTTGTACCCATAACATAAAGAGAAGTGGACAACTCATCCGCGGATGAGTTACTACTTACTTACTAGTAGGTAGGTGTATAATCTGACCATCGCACAGGTTAGAATAAAACAATCACCAAAATACTTCGACCACCCTTTCTCATTGGCAATTATATATAAAACTAGCGGCCCGCCCCGGCTTCGCACGGGTAGATACAGGTATTTAACAACAATATTAAAAATTATAAACTTTAACACACTTTTGACAGACTTTCCATGCTTAAAACCCTCGATCAAGCTCTACTTTTGACAAAATAAACAATCAAAATCATCCGTTAGGGAGCTACGATGCCGCAACAACCCACAGACAGATACACACACATACACATAGATCCACCCGTCAAACTTGTAACAACCCTTTTTGTGTCGGGGCCGATTATAAACAATATACTATAAAAATATACTTGTCGGTTCTTCTCGAGATATGGCCAGCGCGGCCATATCTCGAGAAGAACCGACAAACGCTGGAGTAAAAGTGTTCTTGAGAGGAGACCGCGACTCGGCAAACATAGTGTAGGACGCCCTCCGATCAAGTGGAATGACGATTTGCGAAAGACTGCTGGCATGGCAGACGCTTGATGCGGCAAGCTGAAGACAGGGCGCTATGCATGGCGCTCAGTAAGGATGTCCTACGTCCAGCCGTGGACTTAGGCTGATGATGATGACTTTAGATATTATTATATATTTTTATTTTTGTTTTATTGTCTAGGATTCTAATGGTGAAAGAATTTTTCGAATCGGTCCAGTTGTTTCGGAGCCTATTCAATTCAAACAAACAAACAAATTCCCTCATTATAAGTAGTTATTGTGTCATAATAACTGTAATAGTTAGACATTAGTATCGCAGATTTTTTTGTAGATATTTATGTCCTCTATGAAACTGTAGTATATCACTTTGCTCTATTGTCAATAATTTCCGCAGCGCTTATTATAAGGATTTTTCGACGTTACTATTGTATTATGTATATCTATTGTATATTTTAACATGAAAAAGTAGTTATATGAACTATGATAGTTAGACGCATAGTGTTCCGGACTTTTTTGTAGATATGAATGTCTTCTATAAAACTGTAGTAGCAGGTACATCACTTAGCTCTATTGTCAATAGTTTCCGCAGCTTACACGCTTGATAAGGAGTTTTCGGCGTTAATATTGTATATTTTAACATGGAAAAGTAGTTATATGAACTATAATAGTTAGACGCATAGTGTTCTGGACTTTTTTGTAGATATAAATATTTTCTATAAAACTGTAGTACATCACTTTGCTCTATTGTCAATAGTTTCCGCAGCGTCTACGCGATATAAAGATTTTTCATGGTATTTTTTTTCACACCTTGAGTTACAGTATCGAAGTTTTCATACGGATCGGACTAGGTCTTAAGTTAGTGTACTGCTCACTACAGGAATGTCGCTAATTTCTGATTTCTCGATTGAATACACTATAAATAATCAAATACGTTATAAGCGTAAACGTAATCCTAATTATTTATTTATTGAGTAAGATCTAAGCACCGAGTATTATTATTATACCGTGTGTGTTCATTAAGCGAAGTGTTGTTTTTCTGTTTGGTTGTTCTTACCCATAGTTAAAAATCAAGTTTTGCTTTATTTTTCACTATAGTAGGTATCTAATAATGAGGGTCGTGTATCGAAATTGTTTGTTATCAAAATATAAATTAAATACCTATACCTATAAAGAAAAACGCTTCGCTTTCTGTAGCATCTTGTAGATTTTATTTTCAACACATACCTACCTATGTAATAAAACAATGATTTCGCAATAAAGAACACGACTGTGGGTTATTACTTTTATCGAAAAGGTAAATGACAGTGCTAAGCCTATTTCACTCGAGAGTAAGGTTTAACGATAGGTTACATTACATATAAATATTTTCGGGTATTTGAAAGTTAAGTTAAACTAACATGCATGCACTAAAAATTTGTATGGAATAAAATTAGCTTCAAAATGAGACACTACGTTTAAGGTACCATTCTCTAGACACTACACATTCTTTTTAGGAGTTCCGTACCTCAGAAGGAGAAAAGGAACCCTTACAGGATCCCTATGTTTGATTCCAGGCTTAGAGCTATAACAATGTAAAATTTCAGCGTTTGTGATGTTAAGACACACATCCAAACATCCATCCATACTTTCGCCTTTAGTGTGATAACTTGATAAATATTTTAATTACATATCCAAATCCGAACAAACAAAAGTAAACAAGCTTGTCGTCCCAGAAGTGACGGATCCAGTTCGTGGTTGGATCAAACCAGTTTATTAAATAAGCGCACAACTTCTAAATTATAGCAAAAAAGCCATAAAAAGCAAAAAATAACGCTGCCTTTATGTTGAATAATAATTTGTTTTTAAACTTTTGTGTTTTATAAAAATAACTTTACCTAAATTTAATAATGTTATATTGTTTGATTTTAATAAATTATAGATTAAATTGTATTAATATTGTTGCAAAAATTTAAGTCATATAAAAGATACTGGGCTATTACAATAATAGTAATTAATTACATATTGGTTCATGTTGGCCTACAAGAAGGCAGTTACGTACTATGTGTAGGTACCTAGTTCATAAATTGTTATTCCAGATTATGTAAACCAATTAAAGCGCATTCGTTTAAAAAGATGTTTGCGATCGTAAGATCTGTCGGTGTCGAACCTATCGTAAGGGTAGGTATGTTCCTAAACACAAAACAAGGTATCAAAGGATATGCGGGAACAGGATAATAAGTTACCTAGGTATCTCAGACATCTTGTCTCATGACAGCAAGATTATTATTTTTATAACACAAGCTAACATACGCGTAGAGAGGTCTAGTATCAGGAGTTTCGCATCGACCAGCCAAATCGAGTACCTACCTCTTGTCTAGACTAATGGATCTTGATTGACGGGTGACCAGTCGACCAGGTGGTCTGGTTTTCTAGATCACAACGAGTTTTACGTGCTCTTTAGTATTTTGTGAGTTTTCAAAGACTTAGAATCGACCCAACATGCCTGGTAAACTGAGGCTTATCATTCGTGCCATGTTATTCTCTGGGATACATAATATTGTTTAAAAAACTTCGATTCATATTGTTCATTTCAGTGTATTTCCGAAACACCTACTATCGAACAATTTCTATTTGTACCATTAATTCATATTATATTAATTTCGCAAATACCTATCACTTTTGCAAAGAAGTATTTAGTTATTATAGTAACTAGTGACATTTTTTGATATAAAAGCAGAATAATTAATACTAAGAGTTCTTACCTACTAGGTAATGATTTAACGACTCGAAGCATAAAATTTAATTTAATTTTCGACTTTGAGAGTAACTTTTGCCTCCCTAATAAAAATTAAAATGGCAATGACAGTTCATATAAAGGCATTCCGCTCAGGCTATAATTAGCTCCAACTCACTCAAGCAAATGCAGCTTTTAAAAAGCGATTTCGTCGATACCAAAGAAAGCTATAAAATTACTTTCAATGGGTAGGTAACACCTACTTGTGTGCCTATTGTTTACTATACTAATGTACCAACCTTATCAGGCGGAGAGTTGGAGATCTGCGCCTCCTCAGGTTTCCTCAGGATGTCCATGACTGCGAGTGTGACACACGTCGACTCGGAGGCAGCTATGCGTTTAAACAAACACGCCCGCCGCTCGCGCACGTTTTATGTACGGCGTGTGACGTCGATGCGGACTCACTACTCTGTAGCATGGAGACATCACTGAATTTAACCACTCATTCCTACTTTACAGTAGGACCTTTAACCTTTTAGTTTCTTACAAATAAAAACAAACATAACTAATAGGTTTATTGGTTTGCAGAAAGAAAAACCAATCACAGATTACATTAACAATCTTATCACAATGTATACAACAATATAAAATTGAAAGTTTGTAATGAATATTAGGTACTTTTTATTTGTTAAACTATTCAACGGGTCGTAATAGGTAAAAAAATACTTTGGAGATGCCTGCATTTTTGCGAAGAAATTCGACATTTATTATAAAAACTTAGAAGAAACTTCCAGTTATATATTATGGTGATTACATAAACATGGTAGTAGTACGTGTTTTCATAACATAGTTTTAGTCTTGGATTAGTTTCAAGCTCAGGTAGTTAGGTACTTTAATACCGGGGAGACACGTGCAAAGCCGCGAGCAAAAGCTAAGAAAGTAAAATGAAAAACACTGGTTTCTGAGCTTGCTGGTAAACAGATAACAGGGATATGCAATGATTTGTAGAGTTGCGTCGTGTTTGAAAACAAACGTGTAGCACGCGCTCGCAAACGAAGGTCGTTTCTTCTCGCATTTTTTTATATCGGAATTCAATAATACTAAAGTAACAGTATTAGGGAAAGCCTATGTCCAGCTGTGGACTAATATAGGCTGATGATGTAGAAAAAGTTTGTATGGATTGGTGTTTGTTACTTCACGGCAAAACTACTGACCGGTTAGAACTTCAATTTATAGTTTCATATAATGTAGGTTATAGGCCAGGAATTACATTCCGGCCTATAACCTACATTTATATGAATAAATTTAAATGTACTGTATAATTAATTGAGTGGTTCCCAATCTTTTGCTATCAGCCCAAGAGTCTCATGCAAGAGTTTGGACTTCTTGCCAGTATACGCTGCTTTTTACTAAACTTGATGCGAAGGCATCAAGTTTTCCCTCAACGTTTTGACCGATTGTGTAGGGTCTCGTCAGCGTCATCAGTGGGTTCCAAGGCAACAAATCTATCTCCGAGAAGCTGCTGGAACTACTCGGTTTGCGCCATGATTTAGAGTGTTGTAAAAACGGGACCCTATTACTAAGACTCAGCTATCCGTCTGTCCGTCTGTCACCAGGCTGTATCTCATGAACCGTGATAGTTAGACGGTTTAGACAGGTTCTCTTTCAAGTCAGCTAGTGAATGTCGTATGAATGTTCGTATTAGTTTTGACTGTCCCAAAGACCAAAGTCCTCCCTCCCACCTAAGTTTTATAAATAATAATGATAGGTACAAAGAGTTTATTACGGGGCCGGGTTGTACCTACGCATTATCTTACGAATATTATACTTCCATCGATTTCAAGTCTTTCCTGTACATTAAGCGCCTTGCAGCGGCCCCACCGGATCGAGAGAGTATAACAACGATTCAATTGTTTCTTACAAGCTCGATGATAGTTTTCGAATGATTTTGAGTGATTTGTTGCACTTTGTTGACATGACACCGACTGTCACGTTTACGACATTGATATCTTAAAAGTAGAGATCCCCTTCGAACCATCACGTCTACATAGAGACTACATTTTTTTCTCGTTTCTCGACTATTTTTGACACAAACACGCCACGCCATTGATCTAATATACCGAAGGGGATCTCTTTTTACGTTGCACCACGCCACTCCTGAATTTTGACAAGTCTTCACGTGGTTTTGGCATATTTGTTGTCGTCATCACTGTCTGTAATAAAAGTCTTAATATCAACACCTCTTTAGTTGTAAAATTACATGGATTTGGAAATATCTTCTTATTAAATAAATACAAATGGTGCAGCTAAAGGAAGTCTCCCTTCGGTTAAAGTCCATCAAGAACATTCAGAAAATCACAAAGACCATGAAGATGGTGTCTGCCAGCAAGTAAGTGATGACGGGCCTCCTGCCTTAGCCCTCGACCCTCCACCATTCGTATTTGGTACGTTCTACGCCTTGCAAGTAAGTAAAGACCGACCAACTCCTGTCTCAACTCTCGCCACTCCGCCATTCGTATAATGGTACGTTCTACGCCCTGCAAGTAAGTGATGACCGGACACCTCCTGCCTCAACTCTCGGCCCTCCGTCATTGATATTTGTTACTTGTATCGCCCTGCAAGTAAGTGATGACCGGACACCTCCTGCCTCAACTCTCGGCCCTCCGTCATTGATATTTGTTACTAGTATCGCCCTGCAAGTAAGTGATGACGGGCCTCCTGCCTTAGCCCTCGACCCTCCACCATTCGTATTTGGTACGTTCTACGCCTTGCAAGTAAGTAAAGACCGACCAACTCCTGTCTCAACTCTCGCCACTCCGCCATTCGTATAATGGTACGTTCTACGCCCTGCAAGTAAGTGATGACCGGACACCTCCTGCCTCAACTCTCGGCCCTCCGTCATTGATATTTGTTACTTGTATCGCCCTGCAAGTAAGTGATGACCGGACACCTCCTGCCTCAACTCTCGGCCCTCCGTCATTGATATTTGTTACTTGTATCGCCCTGCAAGTAAGTGATGACCGGACACCTCCTGCCTCAACTCTCGGCCCTCCGTCATTGATATTTATTTTAGAAGGCTCCGCGCAACAACCACCCATCCTATATTGACATTTGAAAACCCTTTTAATGTCCTTCGTAATTAGCCATTCTATGGCAAAGGCCAATAAAGGGCTTTCATAGCTATTGAAATGGGCAAAAAATCGCACTATGGTATCAGAGTAACATAATTATAACAACGTTTGTAGACTCATGGTGGGTATCTACTCTTGACTCATGGTTGGGTGGGGATGTAGCGCTTCAGAAATCCCACTAATATTATAAATGTAAAAGCTTGGATTGATGGATGTTTGTTACTCAATCACGCCAGAACGGCTGAACGGATCTGGATGAAATTTTGCACAGATAGATTATAGTCTGGAAAAGCACATAGGCTACTTTTTATCCCGGAATTCCCACGGGAATGGAAACCACGCGGGTGAAACCGCGAGGCGCTGCTAGTGTATAAAGCCCGTGTTGACTCTTTCTATACCATCCAGAGAAAAAGAAGAGTCTCCCTTGTGTTCAGAGCTCACATCTTAAAGAGATGGCAGATCGTTTGATCTTTTCAGATATGAACTAGTACTAGGTACCGTGCGGGTGGCTATTGCCACCTAGAATCAAATAACTTTTGCATTTTGGCAAAATACTAAAATAAGGCAAGCTATTTCAGTATTTTTTGTGTGCATTTGTATTTAAATATGAAGAATTGTATTGTACTTAAGGATTTAATGACTGAAAACAAATAATTATATGATTAATAATTATTATTTACAAAACAACTTTTTAATATCACAATAAAAAAAGATTGTGATCAGGATCACACTCAGTTATGTTACCCTAGCCTAACTTATATATGCAAGAGCCATATTGCACGATAATAACCCGTGTATAACATGTACCTTTTTACCTACAAATATAATTGATATCTCAATACATTAGTTTATTAGATAGGTGAGATGTATTTGTTTTATTGTGGGCGCAGGTTCACGCGAGCCGAGCGCGAGCTGCAGGCGGCTCGGCCGTTCGGGTACGGGCCGCGCAAGTTCTATGAGTCCTCACAGCTGATAAAGGAGAAGGTGGATGTCAAGCTGGACAAGGACGCCAAAGTACCACCGCCGGTGGACCCCCAGGCCAAACCGGAGGAGTCGGATGTCGACAAGAAAGCCAAGAGGCTTTACGTCGCCGTCACTTCGGACAGAGGTGATTTTCGTTAGACTCTGCCATGTGCCAGTATGTTTCCTGGACACGATCCTTGACGAAACGCTATTGAACAACTCCCTTATGTTAGGTCTGGTTCTAATAAACGAATCCAATTGTGTTAGGGATGATGGCTCGTACTATCCTAGCTCTGTAAGGATAATAATATATTCAAAATTCAAAAATTCAAAATTCAATAACTTTATTTCTTTAGGCTTACAAAATAAGCACTTAGACAACATATTGCATGAAGTGCCATTAAGTAAATTTAAATTTTCCCAAACATAAATCGATGTACCTACACTCTGGTTAAACACCTAAGTAGGTACCTACCTACTCGTGTTTTCGTTATGTCTAACTGGACTTACCGAGTAGGTCACAATATTACCTATTAATTAGATGTGTTCAAGGAAATTGGTTCATAATGCTGATACATTCATACCTATGAATCATTTTATGTTTTTGCTAATGTTATCCTATTGTTGAAGTAGTATAAGAGTAATGCCGTGAACATTAGAGCAGCGTGATGGCTGATAGCGCTGGCTCGCGATGCCGAGGGTTATCGCTCCGGGTCCCGACTGCGTCATCTCATCCCTCCAATTCCAGATGCCGATGAGAAGGATGGAACTCTAATTGACTGTCTTACCTCAGAGGCTGAATCTGTTGTTAATTGGCTGGAGTGTAATTATTTACAGGCTAATATTTCTAAAACTAAATATGTAGATTTTAAAATTATAATAATAATATACATAATATATGAAGAATTTTGTATTATTATTTCATTTCTTCATATCATCATCATGATGATGATGATAGCCACCCTAGCTTTTTGTTCACAGTTTCTACTATAAATTTTATTTAATTTCTACCGAAGACCCATAAAGCTAGAGCTCCATGGATGGGTCCAAGCAGCTTGGCCTGTACTTATCTCGTTGCGCTGTGTGCCCCCCACATCATCTTCGGCAAATGACACCTCATCATCATTATATTAGTCCACTGCTGGACATAGGCCTCCCCTAATAACACGTCGCTGGAAGGTAAACCTAAATTTACAGTCGATATTCGCAAATTTCTTCACTGCACTCAGTTGAGACAGTCCCATGATGGTAGCAAGAAGAATTGAACAAGGAATAACTTATCAGTCTACGCAAAAATATACCCTACTAAATGGACTAAAATAACGATTCAATTGACGCCTCACGAGACAAGAAACTCAAAAATATTCAAATCATAGGAAGTATCTCTACGTCTACTTTTAAGATAAGTTGGTAGAATGAGAGCTTCATCAGCTTGAAAACAACTTCAACTCTCATAAACAAGTTTTTCTCAGATAAAACCGTTTTTGTTTTCTAAACATATATTTGATAGTAGTTTACATGTACTAGGTAGGTACACCTCTGCGTCTTGGTGTCATGATATAATAATATTATTGTTCTGTTATCGTGTAATGGATTGACTGGTCAATTGAATGTTTATATGTAAGATAAAAATACCTCCTCGTGCTAATACATTATCACCATCAACCTATGTTAGTCCACCGCTGGACATAGGCCCATAATGAGCACCATAGCGCACTGTCTTCAGCTTGATGCATCCAGCACCTGCCGTCCTGCAGTCGTGCACCTGCAGTCTTTCGCAGGTCGTCATTCCACCTGGCCGGAGGGCATTCTACACTACGTTTACCGAGTCGTGGTCTCCACTCAAGAACACGTTTACCTCAGCGGTTTTCGATTCTTCGAGAGATATGACCTAGTGGCTACAGTGCTAATACACTACTATTGATGTATTTGTAGGCTCTAGGAAAGCAATCATGGCAATTGATACTACAACAAATAAACTGTACCTACTAATAACAAATACCTATACCTACCTACGAGGCCATATATTCATATTCCACGCTTTGACATTAGCTAAAAGTCAGTCAAACAACCCGTTTTGTTGTCATACCACTAGTGTTTGACACTGCTAATTAATTAACAGAGTGATTCTATTGACGTTAAAAAAATGAAATCCGTAATCAGCTAACAGTGAAGTATTATAAATACTATTATAATACCGTTATCTATCCGTTTTTTTGTTTTCTTTGAATCCATTCTACCTACGATAAATTTAGATTTTGTCATTTGGAGAATTGGGTATATCGCATGGTCTGAATTTTGAATTTCTCGCATGACCGTGACGTAGGTAATTATGTACTATGTAGGTATATCTAGCCTTAGTGATAAACATTTTTCTTATACACCTATAAAATCTCGGATTTATTAGTTAACAAAAATTAGCAACTGATTTAAATTTGTTAACCGATATCGAAATAAAAATCAGTTTTATTTTATATTACTATTTTACATCACTAGAATTTATTTTTCGCCAAAAAGTAATAAGTCGTCAATTGTGGAATATGATTGTTTTTCTGACTGTAGGTGTAGCTGCTTTAAAACTCAGAGCTCTAAAAGGATGCAATAGACTCAAAAAAACTTCTCGTCATAAGGAAATGTCAGACCGCAAAAAAGTGTGTTCTATTTGTATATGTTCATATGTAGATAGGAGGAGTGCCTTGCTTGCTGCATACATGGCTGCAGAGGCTTAGATTGTTTGACTAGGTAGCAAGGTTTGTCTGACTTAAAGTGCCCGTCTAGGTAGGTACCTATATCTAACGCACCTACGTATGCGTGCACGAGCACGTGGTCGTGCATACGCCTCGCGAGTGCCCTCGACCGATACCTCGAAGTTATCTGGGCTAGAATAGAAGTACCGCACGGGGTACTGTACTTCACTCAATTAATTTCATTTTCATTTAATCATGATGATAATGACTGAACAAATTTAGATCCTTAATCTGATTTTTTGCGCTGAATAATAATTTTACTCGTAATGATTTGTCAAACCAGAGGTATACGAAAATTACAATATTGCCCATCAGTGGGCTGTGTTCATAAAAACGGCTAAATACCTAAGTAAATAACATGGACGCTTAGCTGGTACTCATTTTTATATTTCATCATCATCATCATCCGCCTGTGCAATATCTTCATTTATTGAGATTTATTTTTAAATAGGTGTTTTATTTTTAAATAAATAATAAAATTCCTTTATTTCGGACTACAATGATCCATAATTTGTTAGTAAGTTCGTATGCTAAAATGACCTTATAATTAGTGTTAGTATTCCTTAGGTACTAAAATTAAATTAAAATGAAATAGATTAAAATGAAATGAAATAAATTACAATATAGAAAATACATTAAATTAAATTGGATTAAATTAAATAAATGAATTAAATTAAATGAAAAAAAATGAAATTATGAACTAAATAACCTAAATAATTTTCCTAACAAATTTCTGCCACATTGGCGAATCAACCCTGCCTGCTACGGTTTTTAGGATGCTGTTGGGGCTGTCCCGTACTCTGCGCATCAGGGACGCTGTCTTTTTCCGGAGGATGGCGGCAAAGCCATCCGTCTCATACTCAGCAAACATCCCTGATGCACTGCAGAAACGAGGCAGTCCCAACATCATCCTAAAGATATTATTGTATTGCACACGCAGGGCCTCCAGCGGCCGTTTGGTGTAGCTGACCCATAGGTTCCCGGTGTAGAAACTTTGACAATAAGCTTTAAAAAGCGTTATTTTTACTTGTTCTGAACACCGGGCTTCTGAACCTACGGATCAACATGTTACCTCTTACCGCTAGAGCCCTACGCTCTCTTTCAATGTCCTCATTGTCCTTAAGGTCGTCGGTAATAATATGTCCCAGATATTTAAAAGAAGTTACTTTTTGTATATTCATGCCGTTTAGGGTTATTTCAGGGAAATCTTTTAGGTTATTACCGGCGTCCTTAAAGACAATGTATTCACATTTCTTAATGTTGTAGCAGAGGCCGTGAGAGGCACATCTAATCAGCAATCAAAATAACTTTTAAGCAAATTTTATTGTTTATAAATTTTAAGCGTCTATTTTATCTTATCATGTTGTTTATGCATGTTTTGTATGACAATCTAGACATATCTAGATTGTCATCCAAATACGGGACAGTTTTTATAGAAACAATTGGCACAATAAACTTCTAAAAATATATAGCTTTATACATAATATATGCCGGTCAGCAGGTTGACAATACCGATCAGTTATTTTAAAGGCATAAATCACAAGTATAGTCTTTGGGGGAGTCGTACCCCGAGCATTCGGCGTACCCCAATGTCCACACCGAACGCGCCTGCACCACAGTCCCTTGTGCCGACCATCGTAGCACAACAATCACTTATTTTCCTCATCATCTATATCAGTGTCGTCATCATCGCGTACGTCCAGCATATCAATTCCAGAGTTCGATGAAGTATAAAATAGTTATTCCCAGATGGTGTTTCAGGGTTCTCATTTTTCCGTATTTCTCTGAGGGTTGAAATGTATGTGGATACCCACAGAGTAGATTCGGTGGGGATACCTGTAGATTGCGCTGCTTTTCTTACAAGGGTCCCATCTTCGACAAGTTTTAATGCCCTGGTTAAATCGTTTTTGCTCCATTTTACCTTAAGCCCTTTGCTCCTAGTCCGTTCTTAAACATGCTAAAATCAAAAAAATATTAAAGAACATGAGTACAAATTTAGTTAAATATTCACTTTAAAAATAAATACTTAAATTAAAATAAAACAAACATAAAAATAAACAACAATTATTTTTAAAACGTAGGTACTATGCTCTGTCCCAATCCTATGAACGCGAAACGTTACGCCTGCCTTTTCACAAAATGGCGTGCATTCTGCACTAATTTCAGACTGCAATAGAAAAGAAGGAGATGTTATTAAATGTGTTACAGGTCTCTGCGGCGGCGTTCACAGCGGTGTGTCGCGCCGCATTCGCCTGCGGTTCGGGCAGCGCACCGCGGATGCCGCGAAGAACAAGCTGGTCTGCATCGGCGACAAGTCGCGTGCCATCCTGCGACGACAGTTCGCCACCAGCATGCTCGTCAGCGTCAAAGATGTGAGCATCCAGCGGCACAACCAACCTCTGTTTCATCTCTTACTGTTGTATGAATAAGAATGTGATGTGTCGAACGTGCGTTTTAGAAAAACGTTTAACAAGTATTTTTTTTATGTGTAGTTTAGGTAAGTGTTTTTATGTGACTAATCACACCAGCCTGTTGACTCCCTTTGCTGGGTAGTAAGGCCTAAGTAGGCCTCCTCTTTTGCATGTCATTTCGAACGCTACTGCGCGTGCGCAAATCTCATCCACAAACTTTTCCATCTGAATACCTACTAAATGTTTTTTTTTTCAATCTAAGTAAAACCCGTGATAAGGCTCAAAGACTCCTCGATACAAGCTTTCGCTTGTTATAAAGAATATTGCATGTGAGAGCTTACAACTTTTAAAAGTTCTCTAATATGTTTTACTATAAAAGCAAATATTCGTAAAGTTGAGAAGTTGTATATTGGGCAAGACAACATTAAAACTACATCGATTTGGCTGAAAGTTAGCATTAGCAAGCATTATGATAATATGAACCTGTAATAATGTTAATAATACAGGATGTAACAAAAAATATGGACTAAACATTAAGGTGGGATTTAACTTCTATTTAAAAAAAAACCCGACTTCGACTTTTTGTTTTAGAATTAAATAAAAACTAAATGATCACTAGACTAGGCAATAACTGATGCATGTGCTTTATTGTCATAGAACCGAGGAAAATTGCATTGCCTACCCCATCTAAGGCGCGTCGCGTCGTCGCGTCGGCCGCACCGAGATGATATCGCGGGTCGTTTAAATGAAAGATGTTTGCAGACATAGTTCATTACTACGACCCGCCATGCGCCACAGTGAGATGTGTGTAGTGATTAAGTATATCTGAGAGATGCAGGGTGTTTTGTTTGTGACCAGATCGGGCGCGTAGCTCCGGTATTTGCGGACGCGTCGCGCATGGCCGCCGCCATCGCCGACGCCGGCTTTGCCTACGACATCGGAGAGATCTACTACAACAAGTACTTCTCCGCGGTCAAGTACGAGATCAGCGTCGTACCCTTCTACAACCAAATGCGGATCGAGGTAACAACACATTTATTGTTTTTGTAATAAATATTCGACGAATTTTTGAATTTTGAATTTTTATTACAATTCTATTTTAATTAGTGATTTAAAAGCCAATTACAATCAAATGAAAGAATTAAATTAAAACTAGTATTTACAATTGAAACAATTGAGCTAACTGCAGACTGTTGCAAACAATCTACAAGTAGCTCAACTGATCCATATCAATACCAGTCGGAAGCGTGCCCAAGACGCTAGCTGCTTTTAATTAGTTATGCTGATGGCAATCCGAATTAAATAAATAAATAAATTCTTGTTCAAACCATTGTGTAGCCTCAGTTGCTTAGTATTGAGTGAAAAGACCGTGATCGGCAGCTGGGCTTACGACAGTAACATTACCTCACCTGTGGCTGGGCTGCGATGTTAGGCTACCTACGTATCAGCGGTTTGTCTAAAAACATTCACAACACATAGTATATGTTCCGTCAAACCGGTCAGTATTGCGCATTAGTTACGATATTACCTAGTCAGGTTCGTTTTCGTTTCTATGGAAAAATGTGAGTTCAATGTATTAACGTATTTTATTTTTTTGGTAGAAATCGGAAATATATAATATATTCCTGACAAAACTAAGTAACGGAATATCTCCTGATTTGCTCCATTTTTATCGTGATTTCGGAAAAGTTGTTTGGGCCAATTCTACATGAAAATAAGATGAAAATTGACTGAGTGCAGAATTTGGTGACCTCCAGATGGCGCCCAACATGCACGCGTTCGACGACATAGACGCAGACGATCTGCAGAGCTACTCCGAGTGGACGCTGGCGGCGCTGCTGTACTACGCGCTAAAGGTACGCCTCTGTGCACCAACACAAATGTATCACCATCATGTCTGCCGCTGGTAGGCCTCTCTCAAACAACGCCACTACACACCTGGTTATGAACGTCGCAGCAGCCCACATGACTTCAATATAATTATAACTAGGCTTCACCCGACCGACGCGCGACGCCGCGCGCCGACGCGACGGCTTCCATCAATCGACTCTACTATACCGCTTTATAATAGTCTGCACATACACTAAACATAATATAGTACACTCACTATAGTACATAATCAAGCTAGAACATACAATATAAAATATTCAGAATGGCGTTGGCGTGAAGAACTCACAAACATCCTACACCCTCACGTCCGTTTAACGAAATACCCCATCTATCATTATTATTTACTAGCAGCGCCCCGCGGTTTCACCCGCGTAGTTCCCGTTCCCGTAGGAATTTCGGGATAAAAAGTAGCCTATGTCCTATTCCAGACTATAATCTATCTCTATGCCAAATTTCATCCAGATCCGTTTTGCCGTTCTGGCGTGATAAACGAACAAACATCCATCCATCCATCCATCTAAACTTTCACGTTTATAATATTAGTGAGATTAGTGAGATTAATTTACAATCTTAATTTTCATAATGCCTATTTATTGGCTTTCAATTGTATTATTTTTCTTTTTCAATTACATTAATTGAAATGTAAATTAACGTAGGTACCCAAGTGTGCACCAAACTCCTACGGCGAATTTAATAAAATAAATAATTAATTAATAATGCTGGACGGTTCACACAGCATTATCTAGCCCCAAGTTAAGCAGAGCTTGTGTTTTGGGTACTTGATAACTGATATACATAATAAAATAAATTACATAAATAGATATTTTTAATTATACATAGAAAACGACCAGAACACCCTGAACAAATATTTGCAGTTCGTACAAACATTTACCCGAGGCGGGAATCGAAGCCGCAACCTCCTGCATCGCATAGGCAGACCTTCGCCCACCGCGCCACAGAGGTCGTTAATAAATGAGAAAAGTGTTTAATTTGAGTTAAGATATACAGTAAAAATGTTTGTTGTCTAAGATCACAACTGAGTACTGAACAGATCAAGATGAAAGACGTTAATGAAATGCTGATACACCTTTAATACACCTAAAATTTTACTCACATTGATAGTGAGCGGGTTAGCAACGAACTATGTATTTGGGTTGTCCCTTGACGAGCGACTACCTCGGTCTATCGTAGTTTGACTAACTCACTATCAATGTGAGTGGGTTAGCAATGAACTATTTGGGTTGTTGCTGAATGTTTTTTCCAGGAGAGTGCAGCGTCGGAGCAGTCGGCGCGCATGGCCGCAATGGACAACGCGACCAAGAACGCTGCGGACATGATTCGCAAGCTGACGCTCCTGTTCAACCGCACTCGGCAGGCCGTCATCACGAGGGAACTCATCGAGATCATCTCTGGAGCTTCTGCGCTACAGTAGGACCTTCCATCCTGTATAGGCAGGCAGCGCAGCCTGTAGACAGGAAGCTGTACTGCAGAACACAGTCTAACCTCACCTCACCTCCCTCACCTCAACAGCCTACCATGGTCCACAGCTGGACGCAGGCCTCCCCCTGATAATCGCCTTGTTGGCTTTTATATCAGGGGGGGGGTAGAATGCAAAAAACAGTGTCGTAAATAAGAAGTTAATGCCAAGAATTCGACATTCAGGTAGGGTATTAGGTGAAAATTTTTAGTTTGCGTGGAAAAGACAATTTACCTCCTCGAAGGCATGTAAAGTACTTGCGTCTTGCAACAAAGCGGTAAATAAACAATTGCCGCTGAATGTTCGTCTACTAAACTATTGTAAGTTTGTTTGATAGAATTTTTAGTGCACTTTCAATGTTCATACTTCCTACATTGTGATGTAAATATTTGATAATAAATAAACAGTTCGATTTTTTTGTAATTAATTTAAAAACATTGTTGTCCTGTTATATTGGTAAATTACTGAAAACTGGTGCGATTTCCTTTTGTTTCTTCATACCACATTGATGTCACAAATCTGTTGATACAGGAGGTATATGTTATTTATTTATTTATTTTCATCTAATGTTTCAGACTACGCTTCCTTACTTAAAGGTCTTTTTCGAACGAATGTTATGACTGACTAGTCTTATTAAACTTAGTAATAATTTTTATAAATAAACCAATCCAAGGACCAAAACTTCAATTTCAAATAGAATGAAAAAAAAAATTGGTTTATTATTCCAAAATGAACATCAGCTTAACTTTGTACGAAATTTCAGTGTTCGTTCTTTATGAGTACCAATCGAACGAAACTAAAGAAGAACGATCACGGTCCATACAGAATTCACCCATGTCCTACAACAAAGTAAAGTATCCCAAAAAAAAATAATGAGTAAAGATTTAGCGAACTGTGCTGGCTCAAGTGGCAGCTTAGCTCCATAATTAGCAACATGTAGGTAGGTAATTACCTTTTAACTAGTTTAAGAGGTACTAAGGTTAGTAGTGTACACAAGTTATTTGTTCGATTCCCTTTTTTTTGTTGTAAAATCTGAATATAACAAAAAGAAGGCATACTTTCGAACTACATCCTTACACTCCAACATATAAAATATTGCTTTGAAAACTCGTTCAGGGGCAGTAATTTATACAATTATTCGCTTGACTTCAAATTGTAGGTAGGTAGGGAGATCTGTCATCAAAAAGAGAAAAACTGAAGTATTTTACCTTTTCAACCACCGAACATTGAAGTAGTGAGAATTAAAAACTTGATTGTTTTTTAATATTCACGTGCCTGTACTCGGGCGAGATATGCAGCTCTACTGTATTATTCCACCAATGTTTATTGTACCATGTCTTGTGTGAATAAATATACTGAATTACTGAATTACTCATTAGCATTGTCAAATAGAATAGAACAGATTTTATATGTTGGATTTTATGGTTGTGTAAGGATGGAGTTCGGAAGTGTGCCATCTTGATACACTAATTTTGATAATTTTTTTGAAATACTTCTCTTTGTTGTAGGACGAGGGTGAATTTTGATCCTTCTTCTTTAGTATTGAATGAGTTCTCCAATGAACGGACAACAAAAGACGATCATGCCAGCTTTCAGTACACTTACCTGCACTAAAATACTACAATTTATTTTACAACAAGGTTTAAAATAGTACAATAAAACCAATCAAGAATAATATTATAATGTAATTAACAATTTAAATTTATTCTTTACAGACCCCAAAGCACCAAAATCAGCGTCGCGTAATAGCTAGTAGTAGAGCTTAGCTCGTAGCTCGCTGTAGCGCCGCCCGCGCCTGCGCCCGCGCACACGTTTCACGGGCGTAGACTGCGTAGCACGTCCCGTCACGCGTGCCACTACTCTAACTGCCAAATAAGGTTGCAATACTGGCCGTTCACCTCCTCCTCCACAAAATTACAAAAGCATTGAAATTTAACACTATTCTGTCGCTTTCCATACAAACGAAAAAACGATATCAGTATCGTGGTACTTACAGGCGTACTACGTAGCAAAAGACAAACAACACAACCCAAAAATTTGTGGTTTTAATGAATTACGTATTTTAATGCTTTAATAACCGCCATAATTCTAAACCAGTGATATTTAACTTTATTAATGAATAATAATATTATGGATAGGAAAACTAAATTACATCTGCATGACAAAAAAAAATTATGACAAATTAATGACACAAGAAATAAATATAGAAAAAGTTTATAAATTCAAACAAAATAACGTATTTCTATAATTTTGTTGTGTAATAATAATAAGTGTAACTTAAAATTAATTACTTCGTATAAACCTAAAATGCTTAATTTAAAGTTGTGCCCTGTTTTGATTTCGTGAAGTAGATAAGTGAACGACCTGTCTTGCCGTACAGGTACAGGTATCTGGCCCCGAGATACATGATTTCGCTTTTATCATAAATTAACGTTATTTTTAGCGTGATTGTGCCTTCCGAGTTCCGACTAAAAACCTTGCGAATAATCTTAACAAAATATGAAAATACATTGCATAAATACTATTTAAATCAAACCTTTCAAAAACATTTTCAAACGTTCTTATGCAAATCAGAATCACCAAACCGTCCATTAGCGTGCAATCAGTTTTCGTAAAGTTCTAAAGTACGTAATTACTTTCTCCTTCCATCTCCGCTCGCATTTTGACGTATAGAAGGCTCTTAGAAGCTGTGCTAGTAGTACATTACTCTAGTATTTCTGATTTTAGTAAGTGGAATGGCGGTGTCAAGGCCTAGTGGTCCTCCTGGGTTTCCAGGTAGCGATCGTAGGCAGTCTGGTCCATGAGGCCCTGCACCTCGTTGGGGCTGCACAGCCGCAACCGGAACAGCCAGCCTTGCTCGAAGCAAGACTTGTTGATCAGCGAGGGAGCTTCTTCTACGGCTGTGTTCTTCTCTGTCACCTGCATAAACACACAAAAATGTTAAAAATGCCCGTGACACACATGACGTAGGTAAACGAAGCTTGTTGTGCAACTGTGCGCCCTTGGTAGGCTGTACTGCACCGCTGAGGTGAGGCAGAGATTGCGTTATGGGGCTCTGTTCTATTTATGCAGGGTGATTGGCAGCTGGTTCCAAAGTTTCAAGTATACACCTACAATATACATTTTAGAACGATTAGTGCCATGCTTGTCTCAGACGAAGTCTCGCCATTGATTTTTTACGAATCATTTTGGTTCTTGTCTAGAAAACCCAAAATACAACAGATAAATGCTAAAAAAAGCCAGTTTAAACAATAAGTCAACTGTTATTTATTTTACCTTATTAAAGTAAAAACAAGTCCCAGCTATAATATGTGAGTAAAGGCATATTTTTTACCGTCATTTAAAGTTTGGATTTTTTTTTTAAATGAGACGAAAAAATATCATAGTTAATAAATTCAGCGTTTAAGACTGAAGCTTGAAAGTGACTTTTGTAAATTTAATGAATGCCGTTCATTTTGTTTTGAAAAATAAAGGAATGTTTCGTTTTAGTAAAACTTGCTATCTTGAATATTTCGGGTACTTCCCAGGTCACGTTCGTTTGTAACATCCTGTAGGTATATACGCATCTGCCTTAAGAAAATTAAAGTCAGACGAGGGGTAAAGTGTACGGGGGTGTCAGGTGGTATATCGCAGTGCACACTCCTAGCGCGTGCGATCTGTGATGATAGGTAGATCGCACGATCGTCGACGATCAGATTCCTCCGTCAATTGTGTTAATAAGCTTAAATACTGACCGTGCCTGAGACAGGCGTATAGAGTTCCCCGGCCGCCTTGACGCTCTCCAAGGCTCCGCACTCGTCACCGGCCGCCAGCGCAGCGCCCACCTCCGGCAGCTGTGCGAACACGACCTCGCCGAGGGCCTCCTGAAAAACACACGCACGTACTCATCAGCAAAGTCGTCACCTGGAACCTGGCTATAACACGATTTTGATTTGCCAAATGTCACAAATTATGTAGCTTTCTATCTATCATCTCTCTCATCTACCATGTTGCTATTTATCTCCCTGGCTACTTTATTTTACCTTGAAAAATGAAAATACTGAATGTTGATTGATACTTTTGCCGCATTTAGTCCCTTCTAAAATCTATCTTAAATATCTTGCCAGAATTAAAAAACCTAGGCTCTTTTTTAGTTTTGAAAGCTCGAGTGACAATCAATACGTCCTCATCATAGAGTTATTATACTATGGTCCTAATACTATACCAAATCGTTTTTATGACATTCGATTTTAATTGGTTGGACAAATGGTTCTCTACTCTAATATTCAACATACCCAGATAAGTTTGGAGCTAGGCAGGCATAATGTGACTCTGAGGCTAGGGGATGTTGTCTATACGCTTCTACAACAAAATTCCTAGCATACTATACTTACAAATCTGTGACTCCTAGTGAGTTGCAAAATATATCGGTAAATAAATTCAAACAAATTGTCAAAACCTTTCTGTGCAAAAAGGCTTACTATAAAATATCAGATTATCTCTAGAAGATAAAAAGGTTAGGGACGGGGTTTGCTCCAACTCGAAAAATAACAACTAACAGGCTAAAGGTTTTTTCGTTGCTTCTTTACTTTAGTCTACATACCGAAGCGACAGAAATCAAAAATATCACTTTATTTCCGTGTCAGAGTAATCTGAAGTAAACATTGTTAACCACATGTTGGTTCAAAATTCAATTTATCATCTCGAGCCTCTCGAAAATTAGTTTTGGTATGTTTACAAATCACAACTTAACTCAGTCGTGACTTTTTTGGCTTTTTTTTCGTGACTAAATTTGTAATCGTCCTAGAACTTTTACAAAAGCTACACCCATTCCAAAGCTGAGAATTTCTTAAACTCGTAGTTTATGAGTTGTAGTAACGCGTGTGCTGTGCATGTACGAGGGACCACATTCTGCAATTGATTTTCGTTGTTCCACTCAGGGACGCTGGTTCCACTAAACGAAAAGGGCTGCTTTTTTGTAATTTACTATAACATATGATTTACAAAACGTAGTTATTTACTGAATCTATGAGCTTTGAGCTTTTTTATCGGTTATTATGTTATGACGACTTAGCCACGTCTGAGGGATCACCTACAACTGGTTGTTACTATTGATGGGATACTTTTACTTAGTAATGATTATTACAAAACATTTACTAATGAATAGGTTTTGAGGTACACGTTTTGAGGTGACTTACTTGAGCAAAATTAGAGATGCCCACCGTGCCGACGTTGTCGGTCACTGACACCCATTCGTGCTTCTTTGTGTAATACCGATCTGAAATCCAACAAAATATTATGAATTACCTCAGGTTTCCAGTATTTTAGGTCAGCTGTGGCCATGTGGCCATAGAAATTAGTAACTTTAGTTGCTTAAAAAGAAAGTATTATCTGCTTTGAAGTTCGAAACTTCTTCAAGCAGATATACCAGTCGAGATCGCAAAATAGGGAGGTAGGTACAATTGAAATGTTCAAAATAAACTAAGCACAGGCTAGTTAGAATTAATGAAATGTATCATGTAAACAAGTTATCTGATGAGTACGACTAAATATTGCGTAAGAATGGATCACATTAGGAGATAATTGGGAGATAAGCGGGTCATGTCGTGAGCTGCCCCCTACACTTGTCTTCTAAGCGGCTGTTCTTACGAGACATCCCTGTTGGCAACACGCCTTGATGAGGCGAATGTCACTCGTGGCCGAGTACCTGGATGGTTTCAGTCTAAGCCAAAAATTATTAAGCGTGGTCGACCTGTTAACCCGCTTTATAGGCATAACTGTGTGGTACCTACATTGTACGAGTTTGGAAGATTGTCTTGTTTTGCAGTTTGGCGTTGACTCTATCCACCGAATAGCCGTTATCAGCACGGTGTTTGACCCTAGATTTCTTATCTTATGTCATATTTGATTAACTAAATCAGCACGAAATAGAAGAAGCTGCGCTACCCTAATTAATTACGCAAAACAGTGTTATAATTAACAAGTAAAACAGAGTGTTAACAAGTAAAACAGAGTGTTAACAAGTCAAACAGAGTGTTAACAAGTAAAACAGAGTGTTAACAAGTAAAACATAGTGTTAACAAGTAAAACAGAGTAAAAAGTAAAAAACAAGTAAAAAAAGTGTAACAAGTCAAACCTACTCGTATGATAGCAGTCGCCGTGCAAATAATGCAAATTAATTATCAACGAATACCTAATTAGTCAGACGTTTTGGGTCTTTGCGAGCTTATTCATTGCTTGTGACTTATAATATCTAGTTTGCTGGTTAATGCGTTGCTAACTTACTTTTATATTCCGTGCTGTACAGCAGTTTCCTGCAGCAGTAGGAACTGACGCCGTTCCCTCGTACTCTCGCGACGGACCTCAGCACGCAAGTGATCACCATTGTGGTATGATAGCCTGAAACAGTATAGGTTATGTACCTAGGTACACTGGATGCCTGATTGAGGGTATCGGCGCGTCACAGCAACCAAGGCCAGCAACACCACTCTTTTGATAGAAGCACCTATCGTTAAGTTACTCTGTAAAAAGGGCCAACATTCGAATGAGACGACTGATGGCTCATCACATCACGTACTCATCCCGATGTGTCAATGTTGAACAAGAGAGGAAAGATTTCTATTTTGACTGAGTTTTTTGTTACAAAACATTTTAAAGTCTCCATCCCTCTCCTTTCATACAAAAAAAACCGCCCCCGGGTTGAACGTGCCGAGGTCCTATCCCCATCGTTATAGAAAGATAAAGGACACTAAACACTGCAGAGGCACTATTGAACCTCTGGAAGAAAATATAGGATGAAAACACTATAAGCACAGAATATGCGTCATAAGTCATAACTAGTCATAAGGGTCTTTAACTATTCGTAAAACTAACTTAAATAAGAGCTCAACCAAATTATGTTAAGTATTTTATACCTTGACTTCGGCGTTAAGGGACCATAATAGGTTATCTGATCTCTTGATATTTGAAGTAGTGATACTTAAACCCGATAAGTAGTAAAAAGTAACTCACGTTGCAATATGTCAGCCAGACAGACGTGCTCCCCGTGTGGCGCCGGGCTGGACAGTAAGAGCTGCGCGCTGCTTATCTCTGGGTCGCACTGCCGCGGCGCCCGACTTCGGCTGCTTTGGACCTCTAGTGTAGATTACGATACGACCTAGAATCCTAGTGCTTTAAATAGGTACCTATTGATAATCGTTGTTGAATAAATCTATGTACCTCAATATGTGTTATAATAATAAGATCATGCATAAAATATACCAATAGATAATTGTAAAAGTATCCAAATGGTTTAGATCAAATTAAGGTGTAACGAAGCTACAAGATGTTGAGCGCTGTGTGTGGTAGCTTTATCATAAAATTGCCCTTTTCCAAGCTTGGATATGGATAATCAGGCGAGGTAACTTCTAAAACTTCCTGACAATGCTTCAAGGTAAAAAGCTGCAAAAGATCATTACAAAAAACAGCTGAGTGATCCAATTCTATGTGTCGCTAATGTTGATCTAGATACCTCAAGTTAATAGTCACTAGTGCTTGCCTAAACATTAGTGTTAATATTTATTTACCAAGATCTCTCATTACCTATCGCCTCATTAAGTCAACGATTGGCCCCCGTAATAAGCTGATGATAAGGTATCTCTGTCCGCTGGGGGTCGACTTGCAAGCCGTATCGCGAGCGCGTCATAGTGTCATCATTCAGTTCAGTCGGACAAACAACTTACCTACTCGACCTCTTGGTACTCAGCAATCTGCGTTTGTTTGCCTTCTATTGATGAGATTTTGTCAAAATAATGTCCTGGCCGTGTGGTGCCGGCTTAGAATTTGCACCACCCCAACTCTTCTCGCGGGTGTCTTAGGAGGCGATACACCTGGGGGCGGGCAGCACTATTTTACCTCTGAACTGCGATCCCCATCCAGCATGCTCAGTGGGGATTATGGGCAGTAGCATTCCCATATAATAAAAGTCCAAAGTGTAGGCTGTGCAGGTAGGTTTACGGTCCTGAGCTCGAATTGGAAATTTGCTCTAAGGTTGAGTTAATGCAAACATTTTTTTATTTTCGTGGTAATGTGTGACTATTTGAAACCTTTTCCAGTACAGGCGAGAGCAGGATATTGTCAGACACACGATGATAGGGGAGCAGGACCTGTTGGTGCTTAAAAGATCGAAACCATGTTTTTGTAAGACAAAAATTGACATACAATACGAAAAAGCGCATGGGTGCAGCTGGCTCCGAGCACGGGTCTGGATCAGGCTAGAGCCTAAAAGTGAGAAGAATATCTACCTAAGTTATATTATCATTTTGTCAGTCTATCTGACGTGCTCAAAGACGTGGCGCTTGCGACACAGACAGACCTTCGTCTTTTTATAAAAGCTGAGAGTTCGTCAGCGTATCCCCAACGCGTAGGAACGATCACCGGTTATGAAATTTTGATCTTATTGACTTTGGCAGATATCAGCTTACAAAGTTACTGAATTTGCACCCAAAATTCGTAGGTATAGTTTATAGGTCTTTTTATACATATTGTTCAGGATAATATTATAACTCAAGTGCAACTTCCACTGCCCTTCTCTAATGCCTTTCACCTGCCAGACGGTTCAATTCAAACTTTCATAAAATGAGAGTGAACTTTCGTCATAGTATGAAAGCTGAATTTTGTATTGCTCTTGGGGATCAAATGGTGTACCTATTCTAGAACGCCAGACACTCTCGATAGTTCTACGCCCTGCTGGACACTTTGGAATTCTGCCCAAGGTGCGAGGTTATGGTATAACGCTCATTTTTATTGTATTTTTTTGGAAAAGTATTAGGAACCAAGTTATTCTATTGCCAGACACTTTCAATTGTGGCTTGCGCCTGCTAGAGGCTTTTAACCTTGATAAAAAGTAAGTGAACTTTCGTGACAGTAGGTACACAAGCTGCACTATTTTATAATTTTCTTTTAGATATTTTGATGAACCATCAAAAGATGCTTCCTTGAAAGCCAGACACTTTGTCAATGCCACTATGACCTAAACTTCATAAATCGGTGATTGTTCATACCTGTGTTGGGGGCATACACAGAAAGTCTTCGCTTGTAATAAATGAGGAAGGTATAATGGGTGTACCTAGCTGGCTCTAAGCCTGTAACAATACAGCTTACAAATGGAGCTTGGAGATAATAAACGAACACTGATTATTTATTCGATCTTATTTATTAAAGTTTTGTAAACGGAGCACCGTAGTACTCAGCAACGGAGTATACGTAGGTACATTGGAAATAGTATCTAGCATTATAATTACATGGGCAAAAAATTCAAAAAAAAATATTAGGTAGGTACTTATTATTATTAATAATGCTCATGTAGTAGCTCCCCCATTGTCATTCAACTATTAATAATCTTACATCTAAGTAATATGTACCTAGATACTATGCGACGTCATACACACAATACAAATTATATTTGAATAAATTGGTAGTACGGTAAGATAAGTCTTAACACTAAGAAGAAACAAATGAAACCAATCGCCAGGCGGACGCCGACCTCTCTATTGCACAGTTACAAGAAGTCATGCCCCCTCATAGCACCATGCAAGAACACCCAGATATCATACTTGCAAGATGTACAGGGTGCCCAGAATGTGCATTATAACTAAAAACGGCGTACAATTCGTATATTATCAACTCTGGTTGATAATATACTGTCTTATATTGTCTGAAACTTATGAGAGTATCTACTGCAATCCATTGCATCTAGGTAGTTCATTAGGTTAGTTATAGATGTTTGTATTTGAATACATTAAACGCACAATGTTGGAGGACGTGCAGGTAGAGCAGCGGCGCGGATGCAGGCGAGCCCTCGCAGGTTTCACCGCTGACGCGCTGGGCAGTCATTGCGTTAAACTTTGCTTATTTTCACGATCGTTTCGACTATTGGTCGTTGGAATCAGCTCGGTGTTGTGCAAAATAATCTTCTTAGTTATTTGAAAGTATAAGGAATAGTAGTTTGTTAGCATTGACTTGGCAAGTTTTGTATTAGCCCGGCGTCCTAGCTAATCTACCTAAAGATAGCACGGCGTGGCCTGCGAGGTGCTGAAGATGGCCGTGAGTGCCGCCCACGTGGCTGCCACTCCTCCGAGCAGCCCCACGAACATCACCTCGTAGCATATCAGCTTCATCCAGCCGCTCGTCTCGCTGAAACAACACACACGACTTGTAACTCAAGCTGTATACTCGCACACAACCTCAAACAAAATCAAATCATCATCAAACACCTGATAAAGTTTAGTTAGCAAAGCTCAGGAAGGTTTCATTCAATAGAGACTGCTATTGGAATGCAGACAGGACCAGTACGGCTCACACAACGCAATCAGTAGATACGTATAGATACTCTACATTCACACAACGCTATCCAGTTAAACACCTGATAATATTTTGTTAGCAAGGCTAAGCCATTATTGCTATTTCACGGCATTTAAACCATTGTTTATCATTCACAATATTATACATTGTGCATACATTATTGAGTTTTGGGTGAATCAAATTATTAATTAAACGCAGATTAGCTAGCATATACCGGCGACAATACAAACAACAAAGCTTAAAGACAAGAGAATCAAATTTTATTCTTTGAATTTCCAATTATCGTGTACAGTGCGCGTCAGAATTATGTATCCTCCTATCTCCCTGTCTCTCTTAGACAAGGGGGATACTTAACTGACGCGCACTGTACCTACAACTTTATTTTGTTTATCTATATTTTGGTTTATGTCAGAGACGAAGTAATAATGCATTGCCGAAAAATTATAAAAAAATATTGCTTACATAGGCGTCTGCCCTTCCCTTGGTGTCTGGCTGACGAGGCTCAAGTAGGCGAAGGAGGGCAGCACGTAGGTTAGCAGCGCCACGGTGGAGCCGCCCACCAGAGCCAGCAGCGTGTGGAACCGCGGCACGCTCTCGCCCACGAACAGCACGCCCGCCAGGATCGACAGCCGGACCAGCATGCGGTACCCCACCGACTCTGGACATAAAATACTTCGTTAGAATATACCCAACGCTACCTGCGCTGCAGGCGACCCGATAATACTTTTACTTTGTTCTTTTGAACTTGGTTATTAGGTAAGTTCCACTATCATCATCTGCACATTATATATTAGATTTTGGCGTTACTTTGCGGAAACACATTGCAAAATATAAGAAAGGAAATATTTAATAAGTAATAAATATCAATTCCGCGCAAAACCTTCTCCGATAAGATCTAACAAAATGTAGTCAACCACTGGAGTAGTGGACGTCACCTATCACTTTTGGTGGAGTGTTCCCGGAGCGCGTCTATGAGAGAACAGTTGATTGCAGAATATTATATTAATGTCCTTGATGTGGGTTTATTTCAGAATGAGGTGGCTGAACAAACTTCTGTTACCGCTGCTGTCTCTCTGTATAAGTCCACTTTTAACATACATGTAAATATTGACTAATTTAAGTTACTGTGATATCCTATGCGACTGACTTAGTCTGTTAGACTTTTAAAGTCCCTTATTAAATTAGAATAAAAAAACTTCTATGAACCCAGCACGCTTTCATAAGAATACATATTACTTACTAGGTACACCGGCTCTATCTATTTAAAACCATTGATCCAGACCGTGGTACTGCTAGGTGGCATCACACTACAAATGACACCCAGGTCACGAAATAACATTAAAGTTCAAGTTCATTACTTACCTAATCTGTGACCCAGGCAAATAGCTGATGTTACATCAGGTAACTTAGGCTACTTTTACTGTAAAAAGGATTCGATGGATTCGTGAAAACATAAAACCCGTGAAATTGTGAATTCAACGTGGGCAAAGCAAGAGAGGAAGTAAATTGAAAAGAAAAAAAGAAGTGCCTCCCCTTCGTCCTCATTGGGGAGGCCTATGTCCAGCAGTGGACTAATATAGGCTGATGATGATGAAAGCAACCGAGCATCACATCACACTAATATAATATAATAGTAAAGTGTGGATGGACGGACGTTCGATGTTTGTTACGGCCTTACGGCATACCTTCACGGCAAAATAATGAACGGATCAGGCTGACATTTTACATAGATATAAGCTAGGTCTAGGCTGGAACAAACAGGTCGTTTTTATTATAAAAATGAGTTTCCATGGGATAGAAAAACCCTTTAATAAAACAGTAAATGTGTACCTCGCGGCACATTGTAGAGTTCTTCGAGCTCCTGGCAGACGGGGTTGATGAGGATGATGAAAGCGAAGACGAGGTGTATGGCCATCAGCACGTTGCCGACCAGCGTGAGCGGCGTGGGCGCCAGCGAGGCCGCCACGTTCGTGGCCACCGCGTCGCCGAATACGGCGTAGCCTCCCACAGCGATCGGCAGGTACAGGATCAGGATCGCTACATAACACATGTTTTACTTTTTCTTTTTCATGTTTAGTTGAGTATATTTTAGTGCGTAGTTAAATCTATGGAAACGCACGCTTTGAAATGGAAGATATTATGTAAGTTTTAGCCTCAATTCACACCGCGATGGCACGGCGATAACAGCGGCGCGCATTACCTAAGTACCTAATGACCTCAGTCAGACCAAGAAAAGCTATCGACATCTAAGAACTAGTGTCGCTTGGAAAGCTCTTTAAATTGATTGTTTTAAAAAAACTTTTAAAAAAGCTGAATATAAATAAATTTCAACTTCCTATAATCACACGTTTATTTGTAACTTTACGGGACAAATACTTTTCTCTTGGGAAAATAACTTTTAATGGGACTTTAGGGGGGGGGGGCATAAAGTCCCATTAAAAGTTATTTTCCTTTATTTTTTTCCAATCCCTTGGGGTCATTCTCCATATAAAAGCAGAATAATTTTTCAAAGTGGTTCACAATTGATGAAGAAATAAACGAAAATTATGTACATAAATATCCATACAGCCGAACATAGACTCTTCCTCTTGTTTTTCGGCTCGGTTAAAAAAGGCGTGCGCGCACCATGCGCGTCTTGTTCTTAGGTAAAAAATTATTTTGGTTGTATTGTATAGGTACCGATGAAGCTGAACTGCAGACTCTTGCTGAACTGCGACTTGTCAGCCATGTCGTTCTGGATAGTGGGGAAGGTGGAAGCGCCTCCGAACGCGAACATTATGGTCCCCAGCGCCAGGAAGAAGTCCTACAGACGAACACACTTGTTAATCTTAAAACAACTGCCGTTACCCTAGCTGTTGAGTTAGCCTGGCTGAGATGATTCACCAAAGACAACACCAAAACAAAATAACAGACCATCGGGCTGAAACATTGCATGAACGCATGAAGATAGAGGCGATACATGTCATATCCGGTTCTTGAATCAAACACAATTTTTGTAAGCAAAGACATTACATTTTTTCATAACATAAGAATAACCAATGAAGTATCGGTATTATAGTTACGATATAAATTTCATAGCGAATAACACAAAACATTATTCGTTAAATGTGGTCTTGAGGTAACGAGGTCGCTGCGCGGCTAGGTGTTTTCTACATGGCCATTTGTAGGGCTTCGAGGTAGGTAGTTTGTAAGAAGGTGTGCCTACAGGTGCGACCTAGTCTTAAACATAAGCTCCTTTCAGCGTTATATTCTATCTTAGTTTATGTTTTTGCTCATTCTAAAAATAAACATTTAAACAATAAGCCTGGTGGAAATTACCGAAATAGGAACACTAAAGCATCGGCATCCAGTAAATGTGATAAGCTGTATAAATTGAATATTGATTAAATGAAATACCTGAAAGCCGTGCAGACCCCAGCGGAAGACGAAGGGCCGCACGTCGTTCAACATCTCGATGAAGTAGAGCAGGCAGGCGAGCACCGCGGTACCGAAGGCGATCACTCCGGTCCACCTGAGGTCCCGACAGAGCTTACAACGAGGAAACCACTGAACACTGACTAATCTGTAATGCTGAGCGTAGAACGAGTAACTCTGCTACTTGTAAAGCTCTTTAATTAAGATTGAAAAGCGGAGAACTGGCAGCGAAACTCAAAGGATAGACCAAAATGGCGGCTTTTTTTAGTAAATGGCGAGACACGTTAGCCATTAAAAGTGAATAAGTAAGGAAGGACACCTCTTTACTGCATCCGTCCTTCTCCCACGCTAGGTGGGGTCGGCACAAGATGTGTTTTTCTTCCACTCTCCACTTTCCACTCTATCAGCCATCATCTCCGTACTTGTGATCTAATAATACATTGGATGGCTTTTTACCTTCTGGTGCGATCTGCTAAGGTACCTCAAAATGGAGACAAAATATGTGTAAGGTACCTACTTACTTTATGTCTACAATGGTATAATTTTGTCTAACAAAGTACTAAGATAACTCACTTGAAGTCCTTCGGAGTAGCGAAGAACATTAGCGGCGTCATGGCAGCAACGACCAGCAGGTACCAGCTGCAGACAGTGACTGTCGGCAGCAACGTCAGTAGCAGCTGGCCTATGATCTGGGCTGCCAGCAACAAGTACACCACGGCGGCGCCGAACAGCGTCACGATGATGGACATCGATACCACCACGCTGAGGATTGCAATACAGAAACTAAAAATATTATTTTAGCTATGGGTGTTTTTACCACCGGAACTGAGCATAATAGGAGGCTTTTATTTTTTGGAGTAGGAAAATATATGTGTACTGACATTTGGTGTCAGTTTCACATATACCGTCCCGACCGTACCTTCAGATAAAGCCTGAAGGTTCTGTATCAGTATTTCCTTTGTAATTGTTAAAAGTCGACCAACGACAGTTACAACAAACTGACTAATTGAACTCGGCCTAAACAGCCTTGTCATTATCACATTGGCGATTTGCAAATGATTTCAAGGAATTTTAAAACACGCCAAATTCTACTGTCGAACAGCCATCACAGGTCGTCGTGTAGGGCTGCCGGTCGGATATCTCGCCATGCCAGCCTTAACGACATCATCAGGCGGGCCTTTGTTACCGCTAACGTACCAGCTATTCTCGAACCGGCATGACTCCGAATTTAAAAATAAATATCGGAGCGTCTGGTCGACGCTTGACCCGAGAGCTGGTGAGGTTCTGGGGCAGCGGTATCAGCATTGCCATACAGCGGGGCAATGCAACCAGCGTCTTGGGAACGCTTTCGATTGGTATTGATATGCTCAATTGTTTTAATTGTAACCAGTTCTAATTTGTTTCTATTTTATTGTTATTTTCTTTGGTCAATAGTTTAAGTCGTTGTTTTTTTTTATGAAGTACAAAGCCAGAAAAATTTAGTGCCCTAAATTGAACACAAGTTCCAAAACCAGTATTTTTCTACAGCAGAATCGACAATGACCCAATGAAAGTGGTTAGATAGTCAGAATAAATACGGTTACAACTGATAATTTAAAACACTAAACATACAAAGGCGAGTGCCGCCGCGCCGCCCGCCCCGCCATGCCATACCACCGCACCGCCCGCCCAGCCATGCCATACCATCGCGCCGCCGCCGCCCGCCCCGCCTTGCCATACCACCACACTGATGCATGGTCCACCCTTCCAGTTAAGAGCGTTCACGCCTAGCGCGCGATGTCAAGTTTAGGTAATTCAAACCCACACAGAAGCGAGCGTGACTGTGTGAGTAGCGCTGGCGCGTTCTATTGTGGTATAGTCAAGCTTAGCACTTTGATCCATTCGAGTGAAATTGATATAGCAATTATTTAATTTAAATTTGAACTTAGACAGATGACATATTTACGTGTTAAAATAAAATCAAAATAAAAAATTGTTTATTTCCATAAATACAAAAATGTACACTTAGAAAAGGTCAAATTCTTAAAATAAAACACTGACTCGGAAATAAAGTGGTACTTTTGATTTCTGTCGCTTCGCTATGTAGACTAAAGTAAAGAAGTGACTAATAAACCTTCAGCCTATTACGAGTAGGTACAAATAAAACACTTGGTACGGATAAAGTCGAGTTTATTTTACAACATTTTTAATGTTTTATTCTACGAATAAATAATAAGTCAGGAAGTCTAATTCAGAACAAATTCCAACCAAAAAGTGGGCGCTGCTTCAAATCAAAACTATGGATAATTCAAATAGGAATCACTTCAATTCAATTCAGACAACTGATTCATAGCGGCGTGGACGATGTTATGCAATAAATGGACCGGACCAAGTCAATAACGAAACAATTATATGGTCAAATGCTTTTTTTACTATACAGGGTGAGTTTTTTTTTCAAAATGAAACCTTCAAATTTGAAAATTTATAAATTAGACTACAAATTCGAGAAAAGGTTGTTTGTCGTATAGTTGAAAGTACAAACGTTCAGACTATACGCAAAGAAATCTATCTTCTTTTGTCATATTTTTTTATCGTTATGAGCTTTTGACATAAAATTTTCTTGCATTGCTTCTTCAAAAAAGCTGAAAGTAGTGATTTTAGTTTGGTCAGATATATGTAGTACATTTTGCAGGGTTATGTAGATAGAATCTAACGTCCGTCTTTCGACTGTCAGTGGTAGCACTGACAGTCGGATTCTACGCATCTACGCACGGACGTTAGATTTTAAATACTTTCTGTAATTTTTGTAGAAAAACTGGGCGATGGAAAACAAAATAAGCGCAATAACCTTGAATTTATTTTAATAAATGTTCAAAATGATATTGATTGTCCACAGTGTGATAAATCTGTTTTTGTACAGATGATTCTTTAAATAACCCCATTAGAAAAAATCAATTTTGAAGGTGTTCCAACCATTAAGGCACATAGGCGTCGTAAATTTATTTATTTATTATCAACTTAGAAGCCAAAAAAGAATTTTTTTTTTTTACAAATGCTTACTTTTCCAAAAATATAAAAAAGTTTTGTCTTTTTTAACGAAGAACTTATTATTTTCAAATTCAAACACGTAACTATTAACATGGCTTTTTGATAACTCTCACGGTTTCAGACTTCCTCTCAGTGGCCCTGAAAAAATAAAACACCCTATATCACACATCAATATACGCCTTCAAGAATAAACTCGACAACTGGTTACGAGACAAAATTGACAAACTAAAAAAATTACGCAATAACTAAATTCGACACTGTCTGATAATCAGTGATCGGAAATTCGGGCGCTTATTTACCTAAAGTTGGTGTAAGACACAACATGGAGCAGTTAAAACCATCTTTCTCGGGAATACTTTCCCGTAAATTCCTGGGATTTCAGAATATTCTAAAATAATGATTTTTCACCGGAATCTTATTTCTAGACGAAATATAAGACACTTTTATTCTGACGTGTTTTTCACTAAAGTCAATATTTCTGAAAAAAAAAAACATTTTTAATTATATTTATGATTTTATGCCAAAATCCTTTTTCTACACGAAATTTAAAACACTTATTCATACGCATTTATAATTTGTTTGATAATTGCGTAAGAATAATAGAAACAAATATTATAAAAAAAAATATGGGTATACAATTGTCTGTTTTGTGAGATGAACCCAAACTTGTTTTATTCCAAATGGGAATTTTGGAATTTTCTAGAATGTATTTTCACTGAAATCTTATTTATAGACGAATTATAAGACACCTTTTTTGAACGCGTTTTTTTACAAAAATCGAATTTCGCGTCAGAATAAAAGTGTCTTATATTTCGTCTTTAAATAAGGTTCCGGTGAAAAAATCATTATTTTAGAATGTTCTGAAATCCCGGGAATTTACGGGAAAGTATTCCCGAGAAAGATGGTTTTAACTGCTCCATGTTGTGTCTTACACCAACTTTAGGTAAATAAGCGCCCGAATTTCCGATCACTGCTGATAATAGACACATCAGCCACTGGCTGCTCGTCTGTTAATAAATAAATATATTTTTGGATAACAATTCAGTGAACTCTTTGTCCCGCAAAATATGATTAATTTAATGTTTTTAGTCCACTTGTTAGCTACCCACTTATTTTTCCGAATCGTATGGGCAGGTAAACTAAAAATACCAAATAAGCATAATAAATTTCAATTTCATTGAAAAATATCTAAATTTTATCGATTCAATATTTCATCAAGGAAAAATCCTTCCAAATGAAGTAAAAAGTTGTCTGACCTCATTTTGCATTTTCATTTTGAAAAAAAAATCACCCTGTAGAGTGATAAACATTTTACCAAAATATTATTTTGTTATTGACTTGGTCCGGTCCTCTTATTGCATAACAACGTCCACGCCGCTATTACTCAGCTGTCATAGCAGCCATTGCAGCAGGCGCGCGAACCAATCTGAAGTGATTCCTATTTCGAATCATACCTACATTCTTTTGATTTGAAGCACGGCCCACTTTTTGTGTGGAATTTGTTCTGAATTAGACTTCCTGACTTATTATTGTATTCGTAGCCTCCAATCAACAAAAATATGTAGGGTTTTTGGTAAATTAAATTGAAGCCTTTCGATCGGTATGATTATTTTTCTCGTGTAACAGGTTCGATTCCAGGTTCAACCATGTAATTATTTAAATATCTAAAAATGCAGTTTAAATTGTTTTTTAAATTCAAATAAGTTATGTCTTCTTTCAGTAAAATGTTCCATCTACAATATTCAAGTTACTTTTCCTCCATGTGGCATATCCGTGGGACGCCCTGTATATACTAACCTTTTAGCTCTTGCATTTTCCATGTTTGCTAATTTTTGCGCTTTCGTTTCTTCGCAAAAAATAACTTTATTTTATTTCCCATTATGTCTGAAATATGATTTTTGTCTATATTAATACATTCTACAATTATGTTTGCAATCAAATATAATAATAAAAAAAATTACTTACCAAAGTACCAAAACGTTTCGAGGGCGCTATAAATGACCGCTCGCCTTATACGCACGACAAAGGTCAACACAGGTCAGTCAGAGCGCCGAGCAAAATGACCACACTCTAGAAAGCCTCGCGGCGGACTGATTTGAATGGATTTGCGCGCAGCGTTTTATAGTAGTTTTAAAATATTCACAGAAAATTAATAACAACAAAATATTTAAAATTTTAAATGCATGATTTTAAAGACGATTCTCAACTTTATTAGTAAGCTATTATTATAGTAAATTAAATAAGTAATATTTGTGAAAAAGTCATTTGAAATTCGTAAAATTTCACATTTTTTGTAAATTAATTTCTCATAGTACGATACCAAAACCGAATATTTTTTCAACTAACTTTTTTCCCAAGGATTTTATCTATTGGTTATCATTTTTTTTTTATTAGATATGTCAGTATTTTCATAAAATTTTGAGCTTCGAAACTGATGCTGACAGGGAAATTAAGAAAACCTCTAACAAGTTATTTTCATAGAACGCGTACATACTATATTAATTCAAATATTTTCTCAACTAACTTTTTAGACAATGAAATTTCCTAAAATTATTACTAATTAACTTATAGTGTAAGATAACTGGTTCATGAAAATAACGAGTTTGAAAAGTACTGTTTTTGAGCCAAAAGGCGTAAAGGCTCACCCTTTATGTAATGTAGCTACATTACATAAAGGGTGAGCCTTTACGCCTATATATTTCACTTTTAGGAAGTGGTTTTGAGATAAACTTTGTTTATATAATGACTTGCTGAACTACACTCGTGTAATAAAAAGGTAAAATTAGTTTATTGATTTTTCTGTTTTGTTTTGAGTAAAGGGTATTTCTGGAACTACTTGTTTGATGTTAAACTTCTTTCCCTAATTAATCTCCCTAATTAATTTCCCTAATTCTTTCCCTAATTGATGGCAACATTAATAGAACTTACTTTTAGTCTACTGTTATCCAGGAAAAACGAAAGCGAAGTCCCGGGCTGGCAGAATTAGTACAATAAGTTGTATACCTCCAGGTGCGCCCGAGCGTCTGGTCAGCGATGATGGAGTAGGGGTTCCGCTTGCGCGTGCGCATGCCAGGGTCGCGCTCCTCGAGGATGGACCAGCAGTCGCCCAGCCGCTTGCCGCTGAACGCCGCTGCGGCGCACATCACCAGGATCAGAGGCACGCCGATCCAGCCTGGGATCACGTGCAAATAGAAGCTAGACCTTTCTTTTTCGTGAAGTTTTCATGCATAGTTATATCACTAGTTTCAAAGCATGCGCCGGTCCGTCTGAGAAACAAGGCGTACAACTTGATAACAAGCCAGACATAATTAAAATCTGCGCCCAGTCACAATGGACTCATTGCTCATACAATCTGCGGGGAACACCTGCTGGACTCAAGAAGCAATCACTGGATTGAGCTACATGCTACTACAATTAATTTGAAAATTAATAATCTTCTCAAGTAATCTTCTCTTTGTCTGGGGGGGCATATAATAGTAATTATAATAGAGTTCTACTCATATCCGACGCGGTCGAATCGTGGATTCTACCAATAAAAACCCAACTTTATCGGCGAGCGGAGTTTAATTTTTGAGGACTCGCTTCAAAAATTAAGTATCTGATTCTTATTCCGAGCTCGATAATCGAGAGGCCTTGAATTAACATTGACAGTAGGTAGTTATTATAATAGGAGACATATTGCTTAGACACAAACTTGCAAGGCCGCCGTGGAAATAACTCGCTTTGCCAGATCAAAAAAATTTGCATGCAAGTTCGCAGGCAAAGCTGGTGAATATGTAAAAGTATGTTAATTATATATTCCAAATCGGTCCGTAGAGTCAACGACAAAAACACGAATGAGACAGACACAAACCTTAAACTGACCAGATTTCGCTTTTTCTATGATTTGACTATCGTTGACTACACCTCCCTCATAGGCGCATGCATGCTACACACTCGATAATTATCACGATATTTAACTTCATTTTTATCTTGCAATGTTTTGGATCGAATTTACATACTACACACTCGATATCAAATCGTGTCAGTACAACGGTAGATTTCATTCACTAAAGACGTGTACGTTACATACTCCGAAGCCAGTAACGTAATGAGTGACTATAAAAGTAAAGCTAGCTTGCTATTATATTAGCGATAACATTAAAAAGCTGTTTAAAGAGAAAAAAATGGATAAGGCATTGGCTTCAAGACAGAGATCAATAGACACACCTGAATTTATTAAATCAGATTTAGAAGAAATGGATTATGAAAATTATTTTTGCGTGACCAGTGCTTGCTTTGAACATCTGCTGGAGTTAATTGCGCCATACCATACCATACCATACCATACTTGGTTAAACAAGATACCTACAGTAATGAGAAAAGCTATTACTGTCAAACAAAAGCTACGTATACTGACACGATAAATAAATAAAATACAAAAGCCATTTGTTCCTTAACCGTATTTACAATATTCATGCTTAAAAAATGTAGGTATTGAGTCTAATTTAAAATGTCATAAAATATTCGAATTATAAATAGAATTATAAAAATTATTAAAACTTCCATTTTGTACCTAGATATTGATTTTCATAAAATAATAATTAATTTAATACATTTAGACACGATAAATATCGACCAGAAACTAGACACTCGATATTTATCGACGATACTTGATACAGATCGTGGGATTTCTGGATTTTTAGAATCCAGCTATTCTACACAATATCGTAATCCTGGATTACGATCCAAATATCGTGATAATTATCAAGTGTGTAGCTTATGCCATTCTACAATTTTTCCAACTTTCAAATGGACGCAGCAAAGCGAACTTTCTTTTTGTATATTAGGTGCGTGTCACGATCGAAGATCAACAATAGATGCATATTGTGCAGAAAGCTCTCAATGTTCAGGTCCTTGTGTCTGACAAGGACCTGAACATTGAGAGCTTTCTGTTCTAAGATCGTATCAACTTTTAAATTCCTTATTTAAAAGTTGATACGATCTTATTTCGAGTTTCAAGATCGGCTTCGAAACCTTTAAGCGTATCACAGACGACGAAGATGCTATAATAATTTTATCTTAACATAAAATATCGCTCGCCATACAATCACTATGAGCCATCCCACACGGTTAATATAATATATAGTTTCATATTACGGTGCTTAATATATTGAGTAATAGGGCGACTTCATCTTAAGATGCCTTGCTATGGAAATATATGTCAACATGTCATCTTAAGATACGAAATATATCGTAAATACTTTATACAGGCGGGTACGCAGTGCACCCTACAGTTTTAAAAGTAGATTTCCAAGTTTTTGGAAATCTTTTCAGCTTTAAATTTAGGTTTTCTATCATTTTACGTTTGCAAATTGGTCATACTGTATGTAGTGTAGGAGTGAAAAAAACCATCTTATTTGATAATAATTACTATTTATAAAGCTGTTTATAGTATAAAGTATAGTATACCATTTGACTTATCTAGGTGCTTATGTAAACTTAAAAAAAAGTTATTGATTTTGATTTTTGTATAGTGTTTAAATAAAAAATACGATAAGATTCAAGAGAATGAGAACATAATATATATTATCGTGTCTTAACCGTGTGTACTATACCTTAAGATGCTGTAATATTTTATCGAAATAAAATGTTATAGCATCTTCACCGTGTGCGACGACCTATAAGGTCTCGCTCTTTAAGTCCTCTAAGGCCAAGGCCACTACTTCGGGCGATGCGTCTTGCGGCGCGTCCTGCGTCTTGCGACTGGCCTCATCGCTATGTCACCTCTCTGCAAGTCGCACCGCGGCGACTAATGGCACACTCAAACAACTTCTTTGATTTTTTTCTCGCCGTGGACGCAGACCCATGACGCAGGACGCAGACGCAAGACGCAGGACGCGCGGGCGGGCATGTCGTGACCTTGTAAGAAAGGTATCAGTTTGTTTGTACATAACAAATCAGGTTTTGAAATTTTTGTAGATATCATTCTCTTTGCGAATATTGGACCACCCCCTCCCCCCTATCTCCGCAGTTTGCAGAGCGGTAGGTATATCCATAGATAAAGTTATTTGGTCCATGGTATATCTGAAATGTATGGTGGCGTTTGTAGATGTGAATTTATATTTTACACGAAAAAATATAGAGGAGTCCGTTAGAAGTACACTTTTTGAACAATGCTCAAAATGGGAGAATAATTTTCAAAAGGCTACCTCAGCGATTGGTGTATCAAATGCAAGTTCACACCTAACCGGCTCAGCGGATCATAATGAAATTTGGCATAGCGATAGATGTTATCCCGGGAGCGGACATAGGCTACAATTTATTCCGGAAAAACACGGACGAAGCCGCACGCAGAAGCTACTCTATTATAAGTACAATAGTTGCACAAAGTTGACAATAGAAACTAACAGAAACGAATGGAGACTTACAAATTTTAGGTAGAGATTTGAAACGTTCTTTGTTATTTATAACATTAGCTTTAAAAAAATCTTTGTTTTCTGTTGTAAGTTGTATTATTGTTATTTATTTATTTCAGATAAAATATCCATCACACAAAATTAACCTATTTAGAACTTAAAATAACACATCATAAAATCATAACATAAAATCAAAAAAGTAAAACAAATCATCAAATAATACAGGGGATATCATGAACAGAAAAATTTAAATGAGTACTTTACACAATTCAGAAAAATATACAGGATAAAAAAATAGTACAAGAAATGTCACGAGTGTATTGTAGCCATCTGTAGCACTAGCACCGTAAACGTTGAAATTACATCAAAAATGGTTCATAAAAAGTAACTTCGGTGTGGCAGTAAACAAGGAAACGCAAGTAAGGCAAGCAAGAATAGAGGCAAAAATACAGAATAGTTTATGAATGTATCAACAATGTCACTTAATATCACCCACCTCTAAAACTCGACGAGGCGTTTCGAAATTAATGTGCATAGGATAATGATACGAGTTGTGAAACTAGTTCGCAGGGGAGGCAGTACGTATGTACCTACCGGCGCCGGCAGCGCAGCAGCGCAGCAGCGCAGCAGCGCAGCAGCGCTCTCTGCCGCTCACGAACCAACCTGACCTTATTAAAAATGACCTCCGAATCAACGCTTTATTTATACCTAGGTACTTTTTTAATTATTATTTATTTTATATAATGTAGAAATATTATATTATTATTATTTTAAATTTCAAAGTAACCCTGTCTGTCTGTCTGTTACCTTATCACGCCTTAAATGATCCTAATGAAATTTGGCAGGGAGGTAAATGGTATCCCGGGGACGGGCAGAGGATACCTGAAAAGCGCGTGCGAAGCCGCGGGAAGTATATAAAAATATCTAAAAATCAGTTTAACGTGCAATGTACTTTTTATTTACTTTAGTTTTTTGTAACAATACTTGTAAAATTGATAAACAAGTAACCAGGTAATAAGTTTCATGTTAAACACACTGACTTACATAATAAAATATATAAATGTATATATTAGTTCAATGGACAAACAGGTTTTCTCAAATGATAAGTAGATACCCGAAGCAGAAAACACAAACCAATCAAGCCACATATTTGTCAGATCGAGCGAAGACAACACTAAGATTATGTAAGCTAGTAAAATATTGCGCAAGAGTGGCCAAGACCGACGACCGTGACGAGAGTCGAGAGCCGTAGGTCGGAGGTGCTTCACCGCGCTTTTAACATGGTATGTGGACAGAGATGCGAGAGCTTCTTATCTAGCACTATCGAGGTACAGCAGTGCAGGCCTGACTGAAGTGTTGTGGAATGTACCCCCTTGAGGTAACAAACTAGCTAAGCTCTACCTAACTTGGGGCTAGGTAATGCTGTGTGAATGGTCCAGCATTATTTATTTATTTTATTGGTTATCTCTAAGGGGGTAAAGCTAAGGACTATACAAAGATCAGGCACGTATAGGCTAGTTTCCGGGGAAAAAATATTTGTCTTCTATTTAGTTTCGTCAGTCAAAAAATATTTAATTTAATATTTAATTTCAAAAAATATTAGACTCAATGAGCTTTTAAAATTATTTTCAATATACAAACATTGATTGGACTCGTTTTTTTTTGTCAATTATAATACAATAGTTTTTTAGGAAACTAGCCTATTGTCAACGATGACGAAGCGAACAACGAAAGTATTGTGTTTTTGTAAATTTTTGGGAAAGTGAGAAAAGTGCGCTATAAGTGCAATGTACTCATTAGGGAGGCCTATGTCCAGCAGTGGACTAATATAATTATGCTATGCTATAATATAAGATGATGATGGGCAAAGTGACCTTAAACGGGAGTCAAGGCTGAATGAATTATTTGCGACGAACGAAGCAAGCAGCAAAATATTATTTATGTTTTTAAAATAACCCCAAAAATATCTAGTGACCTTATCCCATCTTCGCCATTCCACCATAGAACCAGCGGACGCACAGAAAAATACCTTATTTCATTTCTTAGAGATATAACAAAAAACCTTAGAAAAACACCACCCGTACCTGGTCGATATACCTCACTGTCGCACCAAAAAATTCTGCTCTACATTCTTAATAAGCACGCCCAAAGAGTGGAATCAGCTTCCAACGTCTGTTTTCCCGCCCGAGTACAACCTTGGAGTCTTCAAATCCAGGGTGAATAAGTTCCTTCTGGGAAAGGGAGCTTCATCTTAGGCCACATCATCTCTTATTCAAGTGAGATTGTGGTCAAACGCTTGACCTTATCCAATAAAAAAAACTTCTCGTATTGTGTATACAAATTTTAGATTAGTTAAGTTGTAAATAACGGGGTGATGAGTCGAGATGAGATTCCGACTAACTGAAGTCTTTATTGTTCCCAATCTTTCCATTAAATTTAAGTAGAGCTCGCTTGTCCCGAGTCGCGGACAGGGCTAGATTCAGAGGAAGTAGTAATATTATAAATCCATCCGCAAAGTCATTGTAGGTCTTTTATTGGCTCTTGGTAGCTTTCATGTGCTTGCGGCCATGGTAGGCCTACCTATTGTGTAGTGTGAGCGCAGTGCATCGCAAGCACATTCCAATGTAACCATAGAATACAATGTAAGTAGTATAGTAGCAGAATCAGAGACTTCACGTAGTAGAGACACCGCGCAATAAAGACGTATCAATACCACAAAGAAGCTCTATTACTGGGATGAAACGTTGGTGTTCTTCCAACACAAATAAGGTTCATAGTTAACCCGCTTACATCCGTAATGAAGCTCTATTACTCCTCCAGACCACCACAAGAATAGGAGATCTTAAAGAAAACAAAGTATTACAATTCGTTTAACACGTAAAACAAAATTATTTCGGAAATCGATAAAACAAAACACATAGACTAAGGTACAAGTAAGTACGTACAAAGATTTTGATATCCATACCTAACATTCACAAGAAAATTACAATCAAATAATAGAATCGAATTAAAACTACCTAGTACTTATTTACAATTGAAACAATTTGAGCTAACTGCAGACGTCCATATCATTAAATATGACTCGTTCTTTTACACCAATATACACTATAAACCACTTCTAATTTGAATAATGAAAATGTGTTTGGAAGTTGTTTTAATCCCGGAACACTTCGATATCGCAATCTATTTTTATTTATGAGTGGCGACGTCAAATTTTTTTTTTTTTACTGATTTAGTTTGTTTACGCGCGTTGTCATGGAAATTATTGGAGCGGTGGTGAAAATTATCTTTTAATTTTTTTTTATTACAACCACAGACTGAGGGACTTTGGAAAGTTATCTTGTGATGGTGTTTTAGATACGTTTTACAGCGAATAATAAAAATTCTCGAAAATCAAATATTTATGAGACCAGACGGGGTTAATACTAATCCCTCGGGAATATTTTTAAGGAACCATTTCGGGATAATTACCTGTATATACAATCACCAAAAAAAATTCAAAATCGGGTCAAGGTTGATATTTATTGTACTTTACGAGTATTTTCCATAGCACCCAACTGTGCATCCTTAGATAGGTCTATCTCGTTTTAAAATAATAGTATCAAGTGTATTAACCTGTTGTATCAGCCTTTATTAGGTATCATTTAAATTATAATGAAAAATACACGTAAAGGTCATCGCCTGCATATTTTGTAGAACCAAAACTTTTATAGTGGAAAAAACGTTATCTCCTGCGATGATATTGAATAAGATACTCGTAATGTCTAGTTTATTACAATTATGAGGTAAAGTATACCAGGTAGTAGTAGTAGTAGGGAGGTAGCACAGTAACTGGAAGCTTATACAAGACCAACTTTACAATTCAAGCTTCAGGCTACTAAAACATGATTTGTAAATCCTTTTCATCATGTTTTATGAATCCTGAATGTCTAACGTGAAGATCTGTTGAGCTGCTCACGCTGATCAGTAGGGCAAGCACGGACGAGGTGGTTGTCTAGGGTAGAATAGACAAAAAGTACGTCACTTTGTTATCGAATGCGTAAATTATTTGAAATTCATTCCTGCAACTTCAATACAGTATGCAATTATGATTATTATCATTATTGTTCATCCTAGAGAACAATTCCCATGCCGGCAGGTGCCGGTGGTCGGCAGGTAACAGACAGAAGGAAAGAGATTAGATTGACATCGACAGTTGGTAAAATAATAAATGGATTTAACTTCTGTGTCTGCGCAACCCACGGTTTTGCCGTGGTGTCATCAACCCATCGTGCTAGTGCGTGGACGATCTCTGCTTCTTAGCCCCTGACGTAGCCACTACTTGATTAGAGTTTTGGTCCACCTGTTACCACTCCGGCGGGACGTCTTGCACTTGAGTTTTTTTACGGATTTCGGTGTTGGGTACTCCATGAATCTCCATGAATCCACTCAAATGTAATGCTGAGCTTGATGCGCTATATCACTTGCGTGCGAGCATTCCCGGATTCGCGGCTTCGCACGCGCTTCTCAAGTATCCTATGCCCGTCTCCAGGATACCCTTTACCTCCCTGCCAAATTTCATTTAGATCCGTTTAGCCGTTTTTGCGTGAAAAGGTAACAAACAGACAGACAGAGTTACTTACGAATTTATAATATTAGTATGGATTACCGAAATCCCATTGCATTTGTGTACAAGTGATAACATGAACTTACTAATGGTTTATTTTTCACTGCTTCCACTTGTGGACAAAAATTGGAGTGAATAAAATCAATAACATCTTAGGTTTTTCTTAATCTCACTAATATTATAAACGTGAAAGTTTAGATGGATGGATAGATGGATGGATGTTTGTTCCTTTATCACGCCAGAACGGCTGAACGGATCTGAATGAAATTTGGCACAGAGATAGATTATAGTCTGGAATAGGACATAGGCTACTTTTTATCCCGGAATTCCCACGGGAACGGGAACTACGCGGGTGAAACCGCGAGGCGCTGCTAGTTGATCATAATTATTAGGTACTATTTATAAAGCTGTTCATAGTAGGTAAGTATACAATTTGTCTTGTTTATGTGCTTAATTTGTAACTTTATTTGTTTAGGCTTATCAACATCATCTCACTAATATTATAAACGTGAAAGTTTAGATGGATGGATAGATAGATGGATGGATGTTTGTTCCTTTATCACGCCAGAACGGCAAAACGGATCTGGATGAAATTTGGCACAGAAGAGATAGATTATAGTCTGGAATAGGACATAGGCTACTTTTTATCCCGAAATTCCTACGGGAACGGGAACTACGCGGGTGAAACCGCGAGGCGCTGCTAGTATAATTATATGATGAATAAAAGCCTGTATTTTACCTAACCCAACACACACACACCCAACACTTACACTAGGTATCTACCTCACAAACTAATACACACTCACTTGGTTTGGTCCCTCCTGTTGCCCGGACTCTTAAGAGACCGGTGTCATCAGGACTTCCAAACTGAACACAGTTTGGTAGTCAGTACAGCACGAACGTGTTTAACGTACGTGCTCACCTACATTACAACTTACGTCCAATCACAGAATGAAATTTGTTTTTTTTTTTAAATTCTGTTTAGTACCAAACCTAATGATAAGGAAGAGCGAGGTTCTCTAACACAATCATAATTATGCTTATAGGAGCCACCCATGTTAATGTGACCTACATCATGTGTACAGAATAAAACATTTTTGTTAATATGTTATGTATGTATATTCAATGATCGGAATGCTGGTGTGGGCTACTTCTCTTCCCTACACAATATTTACTTTATACTTACACTACTTTACATCCTAGTTTATTTACACGTTATTAATATTTACACATTCACTCGCACATGCACATATTACACATATTTATATTAGCTGGTCGATGTCTTCACGTTCCGTACTTCCCGCAAGTTTCCGTAAGGAATCCATCGACCTACGCACATCACTAGTGCTGCGCCGTACATAACGGCCTTATGTACTCGGCCACCGGCCGGCGCGCGGTGCGCTAGCGCAGGCGGTCAAACCAGTCACCGACTAGCTCCTGCGCGGAACGCACGATTCTTTTCTGCGCATTTTACATAAACGCGCGCTGTTTTTCTTGTTCTCTGCTTCTGTTAGTTAGTGCTAAACTTTGCCTACGAACTATACCTATGCTTGTGCTTGTGCGTGATTTCCTTTTGTGCCTTCTGAACTTAAATACATAAGGGATTTGTGTGCTGGACAATATACCACTGGAAACCGTGAGTCTGTGTCTTTCTTATTACTCCGGGGTACCTACCTAGGGATACTTAGCACACACTATATATATATACATCTCCATATATATAACCCCATACTGGTGACCCCTATAAGAGCATGGAAAAGGAATTTCAAGACGCAGTTGGGCCGACCACGTCAGCCGGCACTAGTGAGGGGACAATGTCGATAAACCATAGCGATGTTTTTAAGGTTGGCGTTAAAGTGCCACCATTCTGGGCGGAAGAACCAGAGATATGGTTTGCTCAAGTCGAGGGACAGTTTGCGATATCCGGAATTACGAGCGACTACACGAAGTTCAACTACGTGATCGCACACCTCGATAATCAGTACTCCAGGGAAATTAAAGATCTCATTATCAGCCCTCCCGCTACGCAGAAGTACGAGAAGCTCAAGACTGAACTTATCAAGAGGCTTAGCGCCTCCAACGAGAAGAAAATTAAGCAACTGCTCATGCATGAAGAGCTGGGAGACCGCAAGCCTTCACAGTTCCTCCGACACCTGAAAGGACTCGCAGGCACTGAAGTTCCAGAGGACTTTTTGAAAACTATCTGGACCAGCCGCCTGCCTCATGGTATCCAGACGGTGCTTGCAGGACAGCCAGCTACAGCTTCCCTCGAGGACCTCGCAGACTTAGCCGATCGAGTGAACGACCTTGCTTCTTCATCACCGAGAGTCGCCGCCGTGAGCAATGCAGAGGCTGGCTCTCTCCTCAGCGAACTCACCAAGGAAGTAGCTGAGCTTCGGAAGCAGTTCCAGAAGTTGGCGTCGTCGGGCAGGAATAGCAGATCCCAATCTCGCTCAACCAACAATCGAAACACTCGAAGCGGTTCGAGGCAGCGATCTCAATCAAACTACAGAAAGTTTCCCTTGTGCTGGTACCACGGCAAGTATGGAGAGAAGGCGAGCAAGTGCATCCGCCCATGTGACTACACGTCGGAAAACTCCAAGGGCAGTCGATAATGGCGACTGACGATTGCCTTTCACCGTCTACGGGTCGCCTGTTTGTCACCGATCGTTCTTCGAAGACACAGTTCCTGGTCGACACTGGTAGCGACCTCTGTGTCTACCCACGGTCGGCGCTTCGGGATCGTCGTTCTCGGACTGATTATAACTTGTGTGCTGCTAACGGTTCTAATATTGCCACTTACGGCTACATAAATTTAAATTTAGATTTTGGCTTACGCAGATCATTTGTATGGCGTTTTGTAGTTGCTGAAGTAACAAAACCAATAATTGGCGTAGATTTTTTAAATTATTATAGCCTTGTAGTTGATTGTCGCAATAAGCGTTTGATAGATAACTTAACTTCTATAACGGCTATTGCCACTTTAGTTTACTGTAATGATAGCGTGTCCTCTGTAAAAGTCGTGACTGGTGAGACTCGGTTTCATAAAATTTTAGACGAGTTTCCTGAAATAACACGACCAGCTGGTAGACACAACGCCACACCACACAACACTGTCCATCACATCCGCACGACCCCAGGCCCCCCGGTTTCCCTCCCACCTCGCCGCTTAGCCCCCGAAAAACTTAAAATTGCTCAAGCGGAATTCCAGTCTATGCTGACCTGTGGCACAGCTAGACCTTCAGAAAGTCCCTGGTCTTCGCCATTACACATGGCTCCAAAGAAAAATAATGGATGGCGCCCCTGTGGCGATTATCGCGGTCTTAATGCCCGCACAGTCCCTGACAGATATCCGATTAAGCATATCCATGACTTCACTCATAATGTCGCTGGTTGTAAAGTTTTCAGTACACTGGATTTGGAGAAAGCATATAATCAGATACCTGTCAGCCCTGAGGATATTCCCAAGACCGCCATCACCACACCATTCGGTCTATTTGAATTTCCATTCATGAGTTTTGGGCTTCGTAACGCGGGACAAACTTTCCAGCGGTTTGTCGACGAGCTTACCAGAGGGCTGGATTTCGTCTATTCGTATTTAGATGACTTTTTAATCTACTCTAGGAGCGAGACAGAGCACGAGGAGCATCTGCGCGAGGTTTTCAATAGGTTGAAGGAGTACGGCATGCTGGTCAACACGTCAAAATGTGTTTTTGGGGCACCTGAGGTACAATTTCTAGGGTATCTGATCTCGGAAAGTGGATGCAGACCCCTGGATACCAAGGTGCAGGCTATTAAAGACTTTCCCCCTCCCACGAACGTGCGGCAGCTACGAGGCTTTTTAGGGATGCTCAATTTTTACAGGAGATTTCTTCCACGTGCAGCCCAGATTCAAGCCCCGCTGCATGCTCTTTTGACAGGTTCGGTGAAAGGATCGCAGCCCATTCAGCTAACGGGTGATGCTTTGGAGGCTTTCCAGGCCTGCAAGAACAGCTTAGCAGATGCAGCGTTGTTGGCTCATCCGGATTGTGCAGCTAAGCTTGCTGTAGTTACCGACGCGTCGGACAAGGCCATCGGAGCGGTTCTGCAGCAGTATAAGGATGACGCATGGGAACCTTTAGCCTTTTTCTCCCGTAAGCTTAGCCCTTCACAGACTAAGTACTCGCCCTATGACAGGGAATTGTTGGCAATTTATGAGGCTATAAAACATTTTAGGTACATGCTCGAGGCTCGTCATTTTATAGTCTATACTGACCATAAGCCAATCAGTTTTGCATTCCATGAGCGGAAGAACAACTGTTCGCCAAGGCAGTATAGACACCTTGACTTTATATCCCAGTTCACTACTGACATCCGCCATATATCTGGCAAAGATAACGTAGTTGCCGATGCTTTGTCGCGGATTGAAGAACTGGGAGCACCTGTCAGCCTCGAGACATTAGCCGAAAATCAAGCTACTGACCCTGAACTTGAGGAGCTTTTGAGTAAAGACTCATCACTCAAGTTACAAAAACTTCATGTTCCTGGGAGTAGAGTTCCTTTGTACTGCGACGTCAGTACTTCAACCTCCAGGCCTTACGTTCCGAAGTTATTTCGAAAGCAGGTCTTTGATAGCCTGCACTCGCTGAGTCATCCTGGCTCTACTGCATCGGCTAAACTGGTATCCGAGCGTTTTATCTGGCCAGGTGTTAGGAAGGACTGCAGAGCATGGGCGCGTTCGTGTGAACCGTGCCAGCGGGCTAAAGTCACTCGTCACGTGACTTCCCCTCTTGGTACTTTTAACTTGCCTCGTGCTCGTTTCAGCCAGGTTCATATCGACCTGATCGGTCCTCTCCCTCTCTCGCACGGTTATCGGTATTGCTTAACTGCTGTAGATCGCTTTACTCGCTGGCCAGAGGCAATACCGATACAAGACATAACAGCGGAAACCGTTGCAAAAGCCTTGCTTTCAACCTGGATTTGTCGGTTCGGTTGTCCGACAGACATTACGACAGACCGTGGCCGACAGTTCGAATCGGCCTTGTTTCAATGTCTGTCACAGATGGCCGGATTCGTACATAAAAGGACGACAGCTTATCATCCGGCTTGCAACGGTTTAGTTGAACGGTTCCACCGTCAACTAAAGGCTGCCATAGTATGTCACGCTAACGACCAATGGACAGAATCGTTGCCATGGGTCTTGTTGGGTATACGAGCTGCCTTTAAAGATGACTTGCAAGCTTCGTCAGCAGAGCTCGTGTATGGTGAGCCACTGAGACTTCCCGGCGAGTTCTTCGAGCCTACAATTACTGGTACGACGGATGTGTCCGAATTTTCTGCCAGGCTCAGAAATTTTGCCGAGAAGTTACGACCCATACCTACTTCGCGCCATAGTAAGCCCAGAGTGTTTATTCATAAAGAACTCGAGACCTGTGACCATGTCTTCCTGCGCGATGACACGTCACGTGGTTCTCTTACTGCAGCTTACTCCGGACCGCACAAGGTGCTTGTCAGAGGAGACAAGGTTTTTAAGATTATGGTAAAAAATAAAGAGATGACAGTGTCCATAGACCGGCTGAAGCCGGCCTTCACACTGTCTGTTCAAATTGACGAACCCTCACCCGAAGTTCCACAAAAGCTGGTGACTCGTTCTGGCCGTCACGTAAGATTTCCAGATTATTATCGCCCTTGACGGGCTCTGGTGGGGGGTGGTGTGGGCTACTTCTCTTCCCTACACAATATTTACTTTATACTTACACTACTTTACATCCTAGTTTATTTACACGTTATTAATATTTACACATTCACTCGCACATGCACATATTACACATATTTATATTAGCTGGTCGATGTCTTCACGTTCCGTACTTCCCGCAAGTTTCCGTAAGGAATCCATCGACCTACGCACATCACTAGTGCTGCGCCGTACATAACGGCCTTATGTACTCGGCCACCGGCCGGCGCGCGGTGCGCTAGCGCAGGCGGTCAAACCAGTCACCGACTAGCTCCTGCGCGGAACGCACGATTCTTTTCTGCGCATTTTACATAAACGCGCGCTGTTTTTCTTGTTCTCTGCTTCTGTTAGTTAGTGCTAAACTTTGCCTACGAACTATACCTATGCTTGTGCTTGTGCGTGATTTCCTTTTGTGCCTTCTGAACTTAAATACATAAGGGATTTGTGTGCTGGACAATATACCACTGGAAACCGTGAGTCTGTGTCTTTCTTATTACTCCGGGGTACCTACCTAGGGATACTTAGCACACACTATATATATATACATCTCCATATATATAACCCCATACTGGCTTTTATTTCGGTCAACGAATTAGCATTGCCATTCAACGTGGCAATGCTGCCAGCATTCTGGGCACTTTGCCTTCTGGTGACGGGTTAGATTTTTAGAAAATAGATTAAGGTGTAAATATTCGTTGTAATTATTATTGTATTCTGTTCTCATTGTAATTTTCTTTAAATAAATATTTGTATATTCATGTATAATAACAAAGAAAATTACAATAAAATAATAGAATTAAATTAAAACTAGTATTTACAATTGAAATAATTGAGCTAACTACAGACTGTTGCAAACAATCTACAAGTAGCTCAACTGATCCATATCAATACCAGTCGCACGCATCATCCCCAAGACGCTAGCTGCATTGCCCCGCTGTATAGCAATGCTGATGCGCTGCGCCAGCAAGTCAAATTTTATACTTACCTACTATGAACAGCTTTATATAATATATATATATAAATTTAAAACTAGGTACCTATTTACTTATTTAATTTTGAAGGACGAGCATCCGAAAATCTAATTAAAGAACAAGGGTACCTAGCTAATAAAAAGGAAAAGCTCCTGCTTCCTAAAGTGCCGCGTTGTAAACAAAGAACCCATAGTTACGCCATGTCATGTCCGTCTATCCGTCCGTAGCGTCGTCGTCGTCGTCGGTCGTACGTTCGAGCCTTAGTACTAGTTAGCCTATTAGAACGGTACTAATAGCCTATTAGTATAGTACTATGATGGTACCTACCTCTTAGCTGTTATTTCGCCATATAATTTCGCATATCAAATAGAATAAGAAACAAAGTGAACAGAAGGCAATAAAGTAGAGCAACTCGGTAGGTTAGGTACCTGTCTTGACGAGTGCTCTGGGCAGCGCCAGCACTCCCGAGCCTGCCATCTCGCCGGCCACCAGCAGCGCCGCCTGCTGCATGGTCAGGCCTCCGCCTCCATTCTTTCCCGCGCCGCCGCCATCGCCGCCCTGCACACGTCAATCTATGTATAGTTTTAAAACAGTGAATATGTAATTATAATATCTACAAAGGATACAGAACAAACTGCCTGCTTTGTTACCACAGAACATGTGTTTGTTACTGAAAATTCAGGCTTCTAGTTTCATCCACAACAAAGTTACAGGGGTCGAAAATGTCCTGAACTGCTTCGAGAAAAGGATGGTACGGCCGTGCCGCTTCTTTGCTCGGCTTGGCAGCGGCACTACCGTGCCCCCAGATAAAATTCTATGCTTAGGTAGGTACTAGTATTATAATATCTGTGTCTTAGGGTACCCTATTCTTACTTAACCAATCGCATTTTGCATACATACATTATTTTATTTATTTATTTATATTTTGTCGCCGTTTTTGTTAGGTATAGCGAAAGACAACCAAATTCATAGCATATTCTGAACGGCTATATTTTGCTATCATCGCGCACATACATAGGTACGCACGCGGCCCCGCTTCAGCTAAACAATCTCTGTTTATCTAGCGATATTTTCGCCGATATTTTCAACCGCCTCCAATTGAAGTGGCGAGCGACTTCCGCAGGGTTCATAAAGTGTAATTTTATTTAATTACGTAAGTAGGTACCTACCTGCATGACCTGCCTAATGGTAATGGCAGGAGCAATTAATAATGCCATGAGTAAAATACCGATATCACTAAATAATTACCTTAAAACTTATTACCTACCTAGTAATAATAAATAGGTTTGTCATGCAATATTATAGGTAGGTACAAGTATGTATAATTGCACAACATAACAATCCTGTGAAAATATGTCATCTTACAGGCGTGGGTACATCTATAGGTAGGTACTTGTATATTTCAGCTACTGCCAGTGTTAAATTCAAAGAAATAAACATACTGACAGTATCATGGCAATATATTTATGAAATTTTGTTGCACACTCATATAAATCACAATCGGTTCTTTAAAAATAGCGATGTAGATATGTACCTACCTACTTATTATAAACACTAGAAATAAACATAAACTTGCTGTGCCCACAACTAGGCTTCACAAAGTTAATGTATCTTATAAAGGGCAATGTACCTAGGTATACGCTTCTATAACAAAACTTCTAGTGAGTTGCAAAAAAAAACTTTCTATGCAAAGTACCTACCATAAAATATCTATCTGGAGGATAAAAAAGCTTGCGATGGGTTTTGCTCCAACTCGAAATATAACAACTAACAGGCTAACGGTTTCTTCGTCGCTTCTTTACTTTAGTCTACATACCGAAGCGACAGAAATAATAAAACATCATCTGTGAAAATTTCAACTGTCTAACTATCACGGTTCATGAGATACAGCTTGGTGACAGACGGACAGCGGAGTCTTAGTAATAGGGTCCCGTTTTACCCTTTGGGTACGGAACCCTAAAAATGAAACTTTATTTCCGTGTCAGTGTTTAATTTTAAGAATTTGACCTTTTCTAAGTACCTATAGGTACTTTTATCTACACTAAACTACTGGACCGATTTGAAAAATTCTTTCACCTTTAGAATCCTATACTTTTGGATGTAGGGTGTAGTGTAGTGTATATCGAATATACCCATGCGAAGCTGGGGCGGATCGCTGGTAGTGTAATAATGGAAATAAAGATTTGATTGAGGTTTATGAGGACGGTGGTTGAATTAAATAATCTGATGAAACATGCTATGAAACTTTTAATTTGCCATACAGTTAGCTTCACCTAGATCAAATCTATGCGTTCGGTTTGGTGAAACCAAAAATCCGAACAAAAACATCAATGTAAGAATTACCTATACCAAATATCTCTCAAAATATTTCCGTCGTAAAAAATGTTGAGATCACGAGAAGAGAGCCAAGTCAGCCATTTTATTACTGTCGACTGTCAAGTTGTACCTATAGGATAACTTTCGAGTATACTCGTACCGAAGGGGATCTTTTTTTTCATTGCTTTCGAGTAGTGAGTAATTAATTTTCAACTTTTTTTGTGAAAATAATGTTTCTACCAGTTTCTACCTCTACAAATGAACTGGATGAATTCCCAACGCTGATAAGAAGAACTACCTACCGAAGTTACATTTCTTAATCTGATGAACTAATAAGGATTCCGTTTAGATTTAGAGTCGGCTTTGAAGCCAACATGATTGAGTTAGAAAGGCTTCTTACATTTTTTTCCTCGATCAGAGGGGTGCTCTCCGTTGCTGGCTTGGAGTCGCTCGAAGTCGCTTCCAGACCCTTCTTGGACATGCTGCTTCTAAAAAAAAATTCACATTTCACACATAAACTCGTAGGTAAGGTACCTAGGTACAAGTCACGGATCACACTCCCACACCCAAAAAACTTACCGAAGTTAGTTTAAAAAATATCGTGATGTTAGATTAGAACAGGTTTTGTCGATCTGTTACAAGAAAGACTGAGGCGCGCGCGGCGAGCCGTTTCGTTTATCTACGATTCAAACGTCTGTTCTCAACTGAAGTAGGTACTTAGGTGTGCAAAGGCCCAAATCGATCGATTTATTAAGGTTTCCGGTTGGTCAATGGGTAGTAGGTAGGTACGAATTAAGCTGCTGGCAAGAGTTGTACTATGGCTACTCACGTGGTTAGTTTGTGTGGCACGTACGTCTGCGGTGGTCTCCGGGCTCGGACTGTGGCGTGGTGGGGCAGCGCGGCGGCGGCGGCGCGGGCGGCGGCGGCGCAGCGGCGGCGGCGGTGGCGCTTCTCCTAGGCCTGAGCCCGCGCGCTGCCTGATGCGGCGGCGGCGCGGCGGCGCGGCGGCGGCGGTATAGACGGCGGCGGTATAGCTGCGGCAGCTTCGGGCAAGTAGCCCCCGCGGTCCGGGGCGCCCTCGCCACCGCACATTCTATACAAAAACTCTGCTTCCTCTAAAGCAGCAGTAAGCAGGTAAATAGATACCTCCCTATCCATTGAAGATTTGAAATACGGTAAGTAGATAAATCATGAGATCATCAGAGTTAACCAGTGGGTGTGCGTTGCTGGGCGGCATGTCGACTGATCAAAATGAATTCATTAATCTTATTTACTGGAGTAAATAAGAACAAAAAATATTTTTGATTATTTTTAAAATTGAGCACGTAGGTATTTGGATATCATGGTTTCAGACTTCCCCTCAGTGGCGCTGAAAAAAGCTAAAAAATATATATACAGGCAGGGACGAGTTAAGTGTAATTTCACCCGTCCCTGTATACAGGATATTTCTTGCTTTATATTCAAGTCAATATGTAGGAACATAAGAACATACTGAACGACTGAATAAATGCTGGAGAATCCACACAGCATCATCTAGGCCCAAGATAAGCAGAGCTTGTGTTATGGGTACTAGGTACTAAATGCTAGATATCTATACATACATAATACAAACACATAATAAGGTACATAATCTTCTACGAAAACTTTTAATAATATCCCAAAAATTTTCGATTTCGGCAGGATTCGAACCCGCGCCTCACCTTCAGTACAGGTGCGCTCTAACCACCAGGCACGTGTCGATCTCGTTGCTTAGTTGATTTACCCAGTGCGAGTAACGGACTATAAAGCATAAAGCTAGGTACCTACATAATGTTTTGAACCATAAAGGTACATTTTTATTTTGTTTCTATAAATTTTTATTTATTAAAGAAAATACAATAATAATTACAACTAATATTTACACTTAAATCTATTTTCTAAAAATCTAAGCCGTCACCAGAAGGCAAAGTGCCCAGAATGCTGGCAGCATTGCCACGTTGAATGGCAATGCTAATTCGTTGACCGAAATAAAAGCCAGCATTCCGATCACCTGTGGACTCTATTAGGAGTTTTGCTAGATCTTTGTGTATTCCATGTGCCCCAGGACCCCAAGGACCTAGGGTTTCCACCCCAAACGGCTCGAATAGGTAACCTCGGTCAAGATTAGCGTATTTCCGCCGTTTGAGGGACTCCGCTGATGTTGCTGCGGAGCCGGCCCTTACTGATGTCCCTGCAAGATGAGAAGGTGCTAGGGTATCTACACAAGTGGCATCCCAAACTAAAGGCCGACCCATTTTCCAAGGAATCAGAGTCATACCGTCAGGCCTTTTACCATCATCTCGCATTAGGCCACGTGGTTCGAGAGTAGCTGCCATACTGACGCTGGTAAAAGCCCGACGGATGATGTCATTAATTGAACTATGACGGGACACACGTCCTGCACTAGAGACACATGCCAGTGCATGGTGACCGAACTTATCAACGGTTTCACCGCACTGGCAACGGTGTGCAACTAGACAGGGAGAACCTAAACGCAAAGAGGTGGCCACCCGAAATGTGTTATTGTCTAAAAGGGTACCTAGATTTTTAGAAGGCAAAACATATAACCAAAGTCCTGATTCCCACTCGAAAACGGCAAGTAAACGAGCGCGTTCTGATGAGCTGGTAGACGTATTAATAAGGTTTTTCCGTACCAACTCACATAGCGGCTCATCCCACAGTCTCTGAGAAGAAAGAACTTTGGGCATATTAGTGCTAGGACAGGCTATTTTCCAAGACGCTAATGATTCATCGAAACCTGTTATTTGACAATTTTGTGAACATTTATCCAAAATTTTATGAATCAGATCCTTTGTACCATGAACTGAAGACAAAAAAGCTGGGAGTGAAACACTAGAAATTTCGCGGACACCTAGACCCCCCAATCTGATAGGAAGAGTGGCCTGGTGCCACGCTCTGTCATCTAAAGGTATATTAAAAATTTTGATTAATGTGTCGCGCATGATGCTGTCCAACTGCTGTGTAAGTTGAGGATATTTCCAGAGTTGGGAGCATCGTAAAAAGTAAGTGAATATGGGAACAAAAAGGCAAAAACGTAAAATAACAAAAGCCACGTGAACATTGATGTTTTGCAATTTATCGGAAAACGAAAGGAACTTTTGAATTTTTTCATTTATAAAATCAGGCAAAGACTCATCCATGATCGGAGATCCTAAGAGGCAAAGCGAAGATTTATCTATCAACTTCAGGTTTGGGGCTAAACTTTCGAAGCGACTCTTTATATTTAAAAAATTAGGAGAAGTCGTTGCCGTTTCTGGAACATAAAGTTCACATTTTGCAAAGTTCAGCTCCAAGCCTATAAGCTTAAATTCTTCTATCAAAACACGCAAATCTTCCAAAATCGTGTCTTCTTCGCCTCCTAGAGTACCATCATCCAGATACCAAACATTAAATTTTGACTCTAAACGTTTTATAATGGGATGTATCGCGAGACTGAAAATAGCCGGTCCTAAAGGATCGCCCTGCTGACAACCAACCTCAGAGGACAATAACTTATCTTTATATACTAATTTTGAAGGTGTACCGTAACATTGCCAAAGAAAGGGGTAAACATCAGGTAATTTATCTTTTATTTGTGTCAGAAGGGCGCCCCGGTCTACAGAGTTGAAAGCATTTTTAACATCCACCTTCAACAAAAAATCGTTTGTGTGGTAAGACACAAACGATCGAAGTGAGTGTACCGCAGCTTCACAACCACCACGGGATCCAAAGCCCAGCTGGGTCGGTTGAAATTCCGACCTCAAATCTGAGCTTTTGATTCTACAGCAAATTTTGGCTGCAAGCCGGCGGTATGTCGTACCAACTGCGATTGGTCTAATGCCTCCATCTTTTTTTGAAAGTGCACACAGATTTGCACCATATAAAATGTCGATGATGTCTGCACTGACCTGACCGGATAGCATTTTGTTCACTAACGACGTAATCGCTACTATGAGGCCTTCGCCCAATTATATATTTTTATTATTTATTATTTTTATTATATTTTTGTTTTATTTATTTATTACAGATCGGCACGTGAAACCTATGGAGATGATGCGGTAGGATTTGTCAAAGTCCAGATGTCGTCGGGACATACTGTAATGTACCTATCTATCTAGTTCTAATTTGTTTCTATTAGGTACTTGATTATAATTTTCTTTGTTAAACAAATATGAAATGTGATTTTTCAGTAATAACAATAACATTCCCCCCCCGTCTTTCTGCGCTTAATTCCGGTGCAGCCTCGGTCGAATCAGAAATGACTCGAACTAAGAAGAGAACAGTCTAGCATCAGACGGATGTGTCTGGTTGGGGTACCTACTTGTACCTATCTATCCCGGTAAATGCACAAGACTCGTGCGTGACGCATTTCCTCCTCATCATCATTTGTCCATACTCCCCTCGCACCAATTTGCTAAAGTAAATATAATTTTCGCAAATTGTCGGTAAAAGTCGTTCATGACCTCAGGGTAAAACGCTCGGTTGCTGCTAACTAATGCGTTCCCTAACTCCGACGACGGTCCCCTAACTTTTTACCGATGTAATTCTTAGAGTATAACTCTAAGATGTAATTTGATCGACGAAAACACTCTGACATGACATTGACAGTTGTTTTATTTCCGGTACCTATTTATTTTGATTGTTAGAAAAAGTAATAGTTTTCTAGTAAAAGCTATAAATCAGCTAATTAGGTTAGTTAGGTAGTTTATTTCCTTGCAGAACGAAGAAAATATTAGAAACCGCTAAAATATTTGAATTTCGCGCGTATCTTTTTTAGATTCCGAGTCATGATTTCATTTCGATTAGCCCGACTCGTTCCGTACCTTTGGACAAGTTAAAATTTACACCAAACAACCGCACCCTGAGCCTCTGAACGAAGCCCAGTATACGTTAGGGCCCTTCCTTGTACCGAAGGAATCTCTTTTTTCATTGGTATTCTGTGATGGATAACTTCAACCCAATGTATAAAGAGATCCCCTGCGGTACACTTCAACCGCCCCCCTACCATGGCGTCCCGCTTGCATTTTGCTACGACTCTGCCAGTGTCAGTGTCAAGGAATGTCAACTGTCATAAATCAGATTTAAACTTTGCTTGACATTAGCTTGATTGATGGAACAAAAGTTTTTTATGTTATGATTCAGTTATTTTTATCAAAGCACGTACTTCTCTTTGCTAATTATTATAATTTTTACTTTCAAGCTATATTCCGGAACAAATACTCTATGTTAAAGCACGGTCGGTGAATAGAGCTTTGGCCGTTGCTGTTTCAGGTTTAGGAAGAGGTAGGTAACTCTCATTTAATCGTTGCGAGAAAAACTCCTTTATAAAGGGCACTGAAGAATATTGGTAATCCTATGTAAAGGGGTAAAGAAAAACTCATGCATACCCTTATCGAAAATCCACTGAGACGGTGTAACTCGCATCATCCTATATAAAATGGAAAAACATTACCAGTGGCAACATAACATTCCATAGTTACTGACTCACTACCCTGACCTGATCCCCTGAATGAGAAGAATGCATAGACGAATGGAAGGCCCTTGACCTGCAGTGAGGAGACAATCTAAAACAACACAAATCAACAAGCCTCATCATGGACAAAATGATAAGAAACTGTTCATTGAGTATAGCGGTCTTTAACATTAATTGAATATTGCAAATAATAGAGACGACTAGTATTTATACGTCAATTTCGTAAAACTAACTACATAAGTACCTATTTTGTTACACTTTTAAATTGTAAAAATATCTAACAACTTACTATATACTAACATACCGGCTCCGGAGGCCTAACATAGTAATGATAAGCATTATTTTATAGGTATTGAGAACTTTTTAAAATGAGATACATTATACAATTATTAGCATTCTGATCACCTGTGGATGAGAAGTTTAGTGAGACCAGGAACCAAATGAATAGGGTTTCCACCCCAAATAGTCCAAATAGGTAACCTCTGACAAAATTGGCATATTTTCACTGTTTGAGGGACTCTTCTGATGTTACAGTGGAGCCGGCCCTTACTGATCTTGAGTAAAAACTATCTACACATTTAGCATCCCAAAGTAAACAGTCGAGAAGCCAGGCACAAATTCTGTCAATTATTTCTTCTCGAAAATTTGAAACTCATGAAACTTTGTAAAATGCATTAGGGATTTATACTATGAATATTCGTGACTGTCAGCTGCGACTCTGTGGGTGGAGCAGGCAGTAGCAGCCTCCCATGCATTGAGAAAAAAAACTATTTTAGTCAAGTTTTTTAGTTGAAGGAAAATTAAAATCAGCTGACCATAACATGGCTGCCACAGACTGCCCCAACCACGGAGTCATAGCTGACAGTGGCGAATATTCATAATATAAATTCCTAATGCATTTTATGAAGGGACTTGGTCATGAAAATCTGTTACTGGCTCCTAGACCAAAAGGCCAATCCACCTTCCAAGGAATCTGTCAATAAATTAAATATTAAGCATGGTTTTTTGAAAATAACTAAATTTTGTATAGTAATGTGAATATTAATATTATTTTATTTCAACAACATACCTAAACAGTTGACTTGAACTGGTCACTGGTTCAGGTCCAGCAAGAGCAAAAAATATAGTATTTTTGTATAGGCACTGCCCTTTAATTTGAAATACTCATTTAATTTTTACTATTTGTTGTTACAGCGGCTATAGAGATGTACACTCTGTGAACATTGTCTTTTCTGGTTCATGAGGTACAGCCCACTGACAGACAAACAGGGGAAGCTTGGTAAAAATATGCCATTAAAAAGTGAATATAGGGAAAAGCAAAATTACCTTCTAAGTAATAATCTTGGGTGATGTATGTACCCCTTAGTGCTTGTTGGTACTCTCCTCTTGTACAATATTGTGTTTTTGTACAATATTGTGTTTGTTTATTAATCAACAAACAGTCATTGTTCAAAATAACTTTGCTAGTGTCAGTGCTTGTTTTAAAGAATCTACTTTGGCTAAGAATAAACAAATAAATTTATAAGTACTAATAATAAAAACAATAACTGTCAATATTATATTAAAAATGCAAAAGCTGATTTACGCAAAATGTCTTCCAATATAATTTGATGAAAACATTTTATGCAAGAGTCTATTTAATCTTATTATAAACTAGAGTCTTCTAAGCTAGGTACAGTTAGGCCTTTTGTCCTCCCTTCACAAAAAATATTCAACTATTAGCTCAAAGTATGTAACTGTGTATTTTAGTCCATTTTTATGTTATTTAGGAGCCCTAAAAAATTCAAAATGTGTTTTTTTCCAGGCCTACTGAAAATGGAAACAACCATGGAATTTTGATTTGAAGTAAGTTATTATTAAATATAACTTATTTCCTGTTCAGCCAATACCATTGATATGTTTTTTCCTCCTCGAGCCAAACAATTATCATCACTTTACAAGAATAAGCATAACATGCTGCCTAAATAAATCTTTGGTTATTGATATCGCAATAATTAACCTGAATATAAAATCCATGTTGTCAAAAACAGTGCTATGTCCAATTTAATAAAATGTAAGCCATATTCACGAGTGTATCGCATTACAGTGATACGGACTGTGAAACAGCTGAACACAATGATGAGCTCGGAAGAAACGGACTCTGTGAGCACGCTGCCCCCCGACACCCACGCGGAGGACTCCCTTGGTGAGTTCTGCACTGCCACTGCCCTCTAATCTAATCTAAACCCTCCACCCACACCAACACACTCATATTACCTAATCACCTCCTAAAATGATATTTACATTGACGACCGCAGTGTGGTGCAGCAGGCGTAGGTCTGCCTGCGGCGCAGTAGGTTGTGGGTTTGACTCCCGCCACGAGACAAATGTTTGCACGATCTGCAGATATTTGTTCAGTGTGCAGTGCATTCTCAATATGTAAAATTAAACATATCTACTTATATGATCTAGGTACTGTGTAACAGTAATGGAGTACTCATCATAATGCAAGCTCTGTTTAGGTTGGGGTTTGATGATGCTGTGTGGATTGTCCAGCTTTTATTTATTAACCTCTAACAATGTTTTTTTTTATTATGCTATGCCTGCTTTTTGATTATGCCTACTACACAACAATAGTATGTTCTGTAGAATATACCTACATGGACATATTTAAATTGCAATGTTACATTCTGTCAAAATATAATAGTTATTTGTTCAACAAGTGGGCAAAACGATTATTTGTACCGAGCTAGCGAAGTAGTATTGAGTAGAGTCACGAGCGTAGCGCGTGGCTCTGAAGTAGACTGCTGAGTTAGCGAGGGATTTAAAAGGCATGAAACAGTAACATTTCTTGTTCTTAAGCATCAAAGTGACCATTCAGCAGGATTGGTGAAAACATATCTAATGATTATATAATCTTACTATTTTAATCTTTGATTATTATTTTCTTCTTGTACGATGCTTCCTAAAACACTGAACAATAATTTACTTTAATGTATTTATAACTTACTATCTCACTAAAAATCATTTCCCAACCAAGCAACCTACATAATTAATGATAATAATAATTAATCATTAGATATGTTTTAGTTCCAACTAACTATTATCATTGTCTCTATGTAGGTAATTGGTGGAGTGAGGGCACTGGAGACTTACCGTAAGGTATAGGTTTCTCTTAAACCTATAGCAGGGTCTCACATTACAGGTTTCACATAGACTATCACAAGATAAGTTAATGTTAAGCTTTACAAAACCTTTTGTAAATACGAAATAAATAAAATGTATTATTGCTAATCTCACTACTTTCTCAACAAGTTAAAATTATAAGAATAAAATAAATTTGTCTGCATAGTAAATACTAGATCAAATGTGTTTTTATTATTCGTTTGTAATTGTTTTTGTTGCTAAAGATTATTAAAAATAAAATAATAAAGTAAAATAAATTATAATAATGAATTAAAGTAATGGATGAGTTCCGGAAATTGTCATCTCATAAATGCACAAGGACTAAGAATCATTATAGAAGAACAACGATATGTTGGGGTGTTGCAGGAGGTATGGAAGAGGTTGGGAACTGTATGGTGTCGAGCGAGGCAGAATCGGAGGCGAGCGGCGCGCCTTGCGGGGCGGAGGGGGCGACCGACCAGGCCTCTGACGTCACCAGCGCGCACACCCTCGCCGACAGAAGCTCGCAGCTCGCCGATTGGAAGACGAGCGGCGCCTCTTCTTTTCTTTCTACTAGAGGTGACCTTATCTACGAGTATAACAACAGTGTAAATATGAATATGTAGAGATTAGAAGTGTGCTCCAGTATTTGTAAATAACTTACAACATAATAATATGTTAGGGTTGTAAATGGTTTGTATGTTGTGTCAGGATCGATGCTCCCGTGGGGCGGGCGGGCTGGTGCAGCGGTGGCGCCGCCCGACTGCGACCTGCGCCCCGGGGAGTACGTGATGCGGCTGCTCTTCACCGAGTTCACGGTGCAGGCCGAGCGGAAGATGGAGGCGGTCATGGCCGAGCCGCTGGTAAAAATACTCAATTTAAATTATATAATACAAAAAAAATGCCATATTGATGAGCCCACACACTGCTAAGCACTGCTAATACACAATATTCAATGATCATGATGGATGATACTAACTAATAGTATAATGAATCAATCAATTATCATTTATTCCATAAGTTTCAATAATAATATGTCGCATTTTTATATACTTGTATAGATAGTTAGTTAAAAATTACATAATCAAAACGTCAAATGCGAGTCGGACTCGCACTACGAGGGTTCCGTAACTAAACATTATATTAATTATATAAGACCCTGTTTCTTGCAAAATATCATGATTCTAGCTCAACGGAAAGTAGGTACCCTATAGGTTTTAGTCCATGGCGAGAATCAAAATAATGCTTTTTAGTGATTAGATTACAATATTACAGTTTCCGGATTTTTTCCTTTACTTGTGCTATAAGACCTTGCTTCTTGCCAAATTTCATGATTGTAGGTCAACGGAGAGTAAACTTTGAATAGCTTTGTGGCCCGCCCTGTTTTCACATTTTTGTGAATTAATTCAAATCTTCTAAACCTATAGCACAGATTTCGCAGTACTCTTCCACTGAGAGTGCTGTTTGGATGAGTATGAATTTTCTATAGAAATTTTTACGAATATATTGTTTATTGTTTATTTTGCTCACATGTACATGTATACAGCTTAGATATTAATGTTAGCCTAGGTCAATAGTACATGCACCCTGTAGGGCACTGCAAAAGAATTTATATAAAATGGCAAACTGTATGTTAATATAATTAAAGGTAATTTTAATGTCAGGTTCATGCATGTCAATTATAAGTAAAATTAAATAATCCTATAGTTAAAATATATATAAATACTAGCCGTGAAAAATGTATTGCATAAAAAAGTAGGAAGCTAATTTACAACCAGTTTAAGTTAGTCATTTAATTTTAGCTACGCTGGACCAGCGTTCAGTAAATGCAATCACTTCACACGCTGCCTAACGAACTCTGTAGTAACACTTCCAATTCCTGAGTATTTTTATAGATGGACGCTTTATTTTGTAGACTACAGATGGCTAACAGATAGTTGTTGCTATAAATGCAGTATTTAGTAAGAGATAAATGTGCGTTGCAGGAGAAGCCGCTTAACAAGACGCTGCAGCGCGGCGAGGACCCTCAGCTAGACCAGATCCTGTGCGCCTTTGGGACGGTGGCGGAGCACTGTCTGCCGTCGCTGCTGCGCGCACTCTTCGGCTGGCTGGAGCGGCAGATGGCAGGCTCGCCGCAGCTCAGCGAGCAGGCCAAGAAGCCGCACCAGGACCTCAGGAACAAGAGGTGACCGCAGTTACTTAAAGTAGACCTCCAGGCTGAACTCACTTTCAATATTTTTTTTAATCAGTGCGTCTTACACCTTATTACCGGACGTGGAAACACACTTTAGGGCTGGCCCACCAGCTCAAAGTCGCTAAGCGTGCTATGAAAATATAAAATACATCGGCGGCGTACTTGAAAATGAAAATTTCCCCATTATTTAACAAGAAAAAATCTCCGTAGTCCGTTGTACGACACCAGATCCACCTAGATCTGACGTCACCAGCGAAGTATAATTAGATAATGAATGTTTCCTCAGTATCATCTACATAGTGTCGGGCAGCGGCGCCGGCTGTGAGGCGGCGGAGCGCAGCAGCGAGGAGCTGCAGGCGGAGAGACGGGACCTGGCCGTGGAGTTCTTGTTCTGTCTGGCGCTCATAGAGGTGCTGCGGCAGCTGCCCTTCCACCCGGGGCACGAGGACCTGCTGCGATATATCGAGAACGTTGCCTTCAAACGGTTCAACTACAAAGAAGGGTGAGTGCTGGCAATACTGTACTCTTAGCATGAGGAGCTGCAGGCAGAGAGACGGGACCTGGCCGTGGAGTTCGTGTTCTGTCTGGGGCTCATAGAGGTGCTGCGGCATGTAGTGTTTAAGAAGTCACTCAAAAACGAGTGTTAGAGATAAGGACCTTCACCTTCACCTTCGTCCTTGACATCCAGAGAGAGGAAATGCTGGAACAAAATGAGGGGACTTTTGCCCAGTAGTGGGACAATGCATACTGAATATAAATAATAAAAGCTATTTTTAAGACGTAAGCGAAAAGATGTCTTCTGGAGTTGTTATACATCATCTGCCACTTGTGCAGTTTCCATCGGGTGAGATTGTGGTGAAACGTACTTCGTTTATAATAAATGTGTGTTGTATGGGCAGGTTGCAGTCGAACCCGAACGCTGCCAACGTGCACATAATCGCGGACCTTTACGCGGAGGTGATAGGGGTGCTCGCGCACTCGCGGTTCGCCTCCGTCAAGAAGCGGTTCACGGCTGAACTCAAGGTATGATCATACACATCTGTACAAAAAAGAAGTGAGGATAATCAAGTACCTACGTATTACTAATTATAAGATAGTCTTTTAAGGGTTTTATTATCAATGTCATTCATTATTTCCTTATTTTAATAAGTTTTATAAAGCGTTACTCTTTTACCCGGGTTTTGGATTTATGTTTATTGACTAAGGTAAATGTACACTGGATTTATATTAAACAGTAATACAAATCCAGTGTACATTTACCTTAGTTAGATTCGTTATGTTTGTACAGGTCTTTTAAAATTGGAAAACTTTTGTGTTTCCCCTTAGGCGGAGCATGCGACCCTTGAGCCCGTAGAATGTCCCAAAAGTGTTCGACTTGTCGGTTTCTTGACCTTGTGGTGCAATTGGTAGCGTGTTCCCTTACTGAGTGGAAGGTAACGGGTTCGAGTTCCGCCAGGTCCTACTTTATTGGGATATTATTAAAATTATTTTTCAATTGTATCAAAATAATATTACAGGAATTGAAAAGCCGCGAGCCGTCCCCCCATACGACGCAGAGCATCATCTCTCTGCTGATGGGCATGAAGTTCTTCCGCGTGAAGATGGTTCCTATCGAGGAGTTCGAGGCCTCCTTCCAGTTCCTGCAGGAGTGCGCGCAGTACTTCCTGGAGGCCAAAGACAAGGACATCCGGCACGCGCTCGCTGGCCTCTTCGTCGAGATACTGGTCCCGGTGGCCGCGGTAATATGCTATGACATTATTATTCATTTACTCAATTACCACTTCATAATGATAACAAAACCAGCATTGTCACATAGAGCCCGGAGCTGGCAGTTAAGGAGATAGCGTCGCACTGCGGACAACTGCTTCGACTGAGCCATTGTTCAGAGTATTTTAGGTTTTCGAATCTTAAATTTTTATGACCTTCGAAGAAATAATGGACTTTCCACTTTTTGGTAGCGGACCTTATTTTAAAAGTTTCACAGAATCTTGCACAGCTCTGAACATGAATTAAACAAGATTAAATAGTACAATGAATAATTTTTAACTATAAAAGCAACAATACAATTCATATCAAGTAATACACTTGTAGGACAAAAAGAACAAGAGGAGATCGGGTTCATTTACAACAGAGTTACTATATAGAGATTCACGCCCGAATACTCAAACGCATCTCAGTTCATCGACGTAGCTGGGATCTTCATAATTCTGAGCTCGTCTTACTTTTAAGGATTTTGTATTATAGTGCGTAAGCAGATAACTGTAATTGTTTATAAGCTGATATCTGAATACCATATTTGCTGTAAGTCGTCGCGTCGTTGTGTCAGAGTTTAGAATGATCTCAAATGTAGCGTGCTTACATTTTAGGATTGATGTTTCAGTATACCATTCTGAAAGATAATGACGTCTTAAACAGCTGAGACGGTTTCAAATATGTAAGATACGTTTGAGTACTCGGGCGTAAGTCATTTGTTATAATTCCATAAGCAAAATGTCTTCCAGACGGTAAAGAACGAAGTGAACGTCCCCTGCCTGAAGAATTTTGTGGAGATGCTGTACAGCCACACACTGGACGCCAGCACCAAGTCTAAGCACCGCCTGGCGCTGTTCCCGCTGGTCACCTGCTTGCTCTGCGTCTCCCAGAAGCAGTTTTTCCTCACCAACTGGCACTGCTTCCTCGCGATGTGTCTATCGCATCTCAAGAACAGGGATCCGAAGATGTGTCGAGTGGCGCTAGGTAAGCTTCTCTAGTGAAGTGTCATGCAAGGAGTTTCATAGCACATACATCTGAAAAAATAAATGAATATCCAAGCATCCGTTCTAGTGTCAGTCAGTGGATAATGTTCGAGGAGAACTACTTGTAAATGATGCTTCGTAATGATTTTTTTCCAGAATCGCTGTACCGTCTTTTATGGGTGTACATGATCCGCATCAAATGCGAGTCCAACTCGGCCACTCAGTCTCGTCTGCAGAGCATCGTCAACTCTCTCTTTCCTAAAGGGTCCAAGGGCGTCGTCCCCCGAGACACGCCTCTCAACATCTTCGTTAAGATTATTCAATTCATCGCACAGGAAAGACTTGACTTCGCAATGAGAGAAATCGTTTTCGATCTCCTCATGGTGGGGCGGCCCATAAAGATAATACTGACCCCAGAGAGAATGTCGATTGGCCTGCGAGCGTTTTTAGTCGTCGCTGATAGCTTGCAGCAGAAAGAGGGGGAACCGCCGATGCCTAGAACGTCTGGGACGCTTCCATCTGGGAACACACTACGCGTCAAGAAGACATTTCTAAACAAAATGTTGACGGAGGAAACGGCGCGGTCAATCGGTATGAGCGCGTACTTTCCCTTTGTAAGACGCGTACTGGTTGAAATCCTGCGAGCGTTAGATGCGCACTATGGCCGTCCGCTGATGCTGACAAACACGCAGAATGTCACCAAGGAGCAGGAGATCAACACTGGAGAACGGAAGCCGAGGATTGATCTGTTTCGGACCTGCGTTGCTGCTATACCAAGGTTAGTGTCTACATTTCAGTTCAAATTACAAGTACATAGCACGAATCTTGTAATCTTTCAATACGATTTTATTATTATGAATGAATAAAGTGACGAAGAATTAGTGACTTCATCATGATGTGAAGTTAAGTAAGGATATACTTGTCCTAAGAACATCTCTACTTAAGATATTTGATGTTTCTAGACTGATCCCTGAAGGCATGAGCCCCAGCGAGCTGGTGGAGCTACTCAGCCGGCTGACGGTCCACATGGACGAGGAGCTGCGCGGGCTTTCATTCCAGTCGCTGCAGACGCTCATAGTGGACTTCCCGGAGTGGAGGCAGGACGTTATGCACGGCTTCACGCATTTCCTGGCGAGGGAAGTGCAGGTATGTAGCCACACTACTGCTCCTGTAAGTAACCCCAGCAAGAGGAGAAGTAAACATCGTAACTTTGTTGTATTTCCAGGACACTTCACCGCAGCTGGTGGAGAACGGTCTGAGGATGCTGCTTCAACTACTGACGAGCTGGCGCAACGGCGAACCCAGCGGAGCGCAGCCGGCCAAGAACGAGCCGCTGGCGCACGTGATCCGAGGCGCGGAGGCGCTGGCCCTCGTGATGCTCTGCCAGGGTCGCGCCTACCCGCGCCGCCTGGCCCAGCACGTGCTCAGGTAATGTGCACTCTCAGCATTGCCTGATAACAAATAATGCAAATGTTACTATTATTTCTTCAAAGCCCGTCGTTTTTGTTTAAAAACGATTTAGAAATGGCTCTTGAAAACGCTATTCATAGTCATGGATCCGGCGACCTGACTCGATCACACTAACAAGTTTGACGACGAAGTCAGCTAAGTTTTGTTATTTTGAGCTTTGAAACTGAAAACGTAATGTTTCTACAAGTCGTGTATTGTACCGAATGTGAAAGTACAACGACGAAGACGCCTGAAAAGCTATTTCTGTCGATGCTGACTGCCTGCCTATTGATCCAAAAAAAACGAAAAAAGTGGCTCGTAGTATCTCGTAGAGACCGTAAAAGTATTGTAGTCAAGGCATAGTAAATGAGACAGTCTAATAAAGTATTTTACTTATTAGAGTGTCTCGTTTGTCTAGCGGTCAGCTGGTTAAACCGCTGATGATGAGGTTCTGGGTTCATATCCCGGGTCGGGCCAATAGTTGTTATTGGAGTCTATCTAGCGAGAAAAAATCATAAATATAATACCCATTGCAGAGAGTCCAAGTTGATTCTGGAGAAGCTTCAGCTGACGCGCGACGGGCCAGCGCTGATCGACGCGATCGACGCGCACGTGCCGGCGCTGATGGAGCGCTGCCTGCCGCTGCTGCCGCCGGCCGAGAAGCAGGCCGTGCTGGCCGCCGCCACCACGGACCTCGTGTGGCTGGTGGAGCGCACGCACCCCGTCTGGACCGCTGGTACGTGACACCGATGTCCTGCCTCCTTATAAGCTAAACTAGAAACAGTGATGGGCAAGCAGAACGGCAGATCATTTTGGTCCGGCCTTCCCAACGGAAAAACACTCTAGCCATTTTCTTAGCTATTACCTGCAAATCTCGGGAGAAATATATGAAAGCCTATGGTAAGTTTATTGAAAGGAGAAACGCAAGAGGCGCCAAGAACTTTTAGTTGTTTTATTATAAGATACTATTTAATTTCAATTTAGTTGTTACTCTATGTTTTATTAAATAATAATATTACAATAAAATATGAGGCGCCTTTTTATTTTCTCTTAGAGGGAGTAAAGTGTATCACTCGGGTCCAAAATATATTTTTGGCTCGGGCGACGTACTTTGAATCCCTCGCTACGTTCAGGATTCTACTAAAGAATCCTCACTTCACTCTGGATTCAAAAAAGCGCCCTCGCTGTAAAAATATTATTTTGCTCCCTTATGATAAAATCTACTATTTACTGCCAAAGGCGCATCCTCGAGTTTTACGCCCGCTAAGCCACTATAATGATACACTTTTTGAGCAAGAGAAGTAAAAAAATGTTACCGACGAATGGCAAATTGGAACAATAACACACTGACCATCGCAAATGCGGCTTTTATTAAAGTACAGCGGCATGCGAAATACAGCGGCGGTGGCCGCTTTTGACAACGAACTTTAGACATATTTCTTATATGATAATATGTATTTACTATTTATAAACCTGTTTATAGTAAGTATAAAATTTGACTTGTCTAAGTGCTTATTATGTAAGCCTAAAGAAATAAAATTGTTGACTTAAACGTTGTGTTAAGGATACTAGATGACTGATATACTTAATTACTCGTAATACATAGATAGTTTTTTCATTACACATAGAAAATACCCAGAACACCCGGAACAAATATTGGCAGATTACCTACAAACGTTCCAAGGCGGGCATCGAATCGCAACCTTCTGCGTCGCAAGCTGATGTTCGCACACCGTGCAACATCGGTCGTCTTATGACCAGTATTAACGCGGAGCCCTTCAAAGGCACACTTTGAGTATGTCTGGTATAGTATATAGGTAACACAATGCTTGTCTGCAGGCATCCAGCACGACGACACCTCGTCTAAGAACAGTTGGAGTGGCAGCGCTTCTAACGGAGCTGATCCGTGGGAGGTACGTACCAATCTGCTTTTTAGGGTTACGAAACCCTTATGGTCCCGCTCTCTCCTTCCTTTTCCTCCACTTACCTCAGCAATACCGCAGCTATAAAATTAAAATTTAAAGTAATAATACGTAGGTATCGTGCACCTGTACAGATATGATAGAAAAAAAATGGAAATTATCTGTACAAATTGTGATGTTGTAATTTTAAAAGAGACCTACAAAGTCAAGTGCGTTATCATTTCGAACATACAGTTAAATCTAAAAAATCTGATATCTTTCTAGGTTACCTGTGTACTTTTAAAAATATTTTGAATAAAGTCGAAATCTCCCCCCATCCCCCCGAAGTTTGCAAACCGATACATCTCAAATATATGAAGTGTTTGTAGATATCGATCTATATTTTATAGGAAAAATAATAGAGAAGTTGTAAGTAGAACAGTTTTTGAACATTTTTCAAAAAGGGGGTAAAAAGTTTCAAAGGGGGGAGCTACCTCACCGAGTGGGGTATCAAATGAAAGATTGGTTTGTATATCTCGGAACAGGTTTTAAAAGTTCTGTAGGATTCACACTTTTTGTAATACATATTTTTAAAAATGCCGCAGAATTTACCGTACCTATCTCCGAAGTTGGCAGAGCGATCCATCTTAAATGTAGACCTTCTATTTTGAGGAATTCATTACGTAATTTATTCAAACATTAGAAACTTCTTGACGTAGCAAACAAGATTTTCCTCTAAATAATTGTTTTTCATTCAAAACGAGTTTTCATTTGAAAAAAAATTAAACGTGATGTGTGTTTGTTGTGGATAGGTGGTGGTATTTGGTCTGCTGGAGCGCGGGCGCGTGCCGGCGCGCTGCCCCGCCGCCGTGGCGCAGGCCTGGCCCATCCTGCACGCAAGGATACACGCCCTCTACACTATCATCGAGCCCGCGTAACTATCTATCTTACACACTCGCTACATTTGCTTATGCTTTTTGACACTTCGTAAATTTTTATCATAATTATAACATTGTACTAGAATGTTTCGTTGAATAAAAAAAAACGATTTAGCAGGGTCTTAATTTTAAATCTCAATGATGCTTACATTTTCAGACCACCGAACGACAACCGCGCCTCTCTTCTGTCTCGCTCGCCCGCGCTGCCGAGGAAACCCGAGAAAGAGAGGGACGGATACATGCAAGTATGTGTAATTATTTTTATTTACTTGTGTAATTAATCTTGTATGTACGCAACCTGTGTGATAACATGATAATACAATACCATGCTGTTGTTGGCTAAATATCGATAGTGGAAACCAGCTTGTTCCTTCTCTAGCGACTGCGTAGAGCAAGAAGGAAATATAAACGACACTAGGTAAGAAAGGGATGTCAAATGACACGTCATGAACGCCGAACGAGGTTGACCTTTTTACCGTGACCTCTAGCTTTCTAGTAAAATAATTTCGTACAAAAATTAATCACGTAAAAACTTACTTATGGAATGTAATTCCATCTGTTTTAATCTTCAAGATCTTCTATTTTTACCACACCATTTGATAGAGCAGTAGGACATGGTTTAGTCTTGTGTTTTGTATTTTTGTCACCAAGCGACAAGACATACGCACGGTTCTAACTTTTGGTCAGCATTGAAGTGACGATCGTGGGCGTGCCCTTTAAATAAGTGCTAAACACTGACTTGAGGTAGAGAACCGCGTTTCAATATCTCCTCTACTGGATATGTGCTCGATGGTGACACATCATCAAAACATCAGTTTGGTTAGGAGTGAATGTAAATCACTTTAGTGAGACAAATGTAAAATTATTGTCTTTGTTATACCTATAAGTTCATAAAGATATCTCTCTGTTTCATAGCTTTAAGTACCTGACGTTGTAAAAATGTGTGTTTACTTAAGTACCTACAACTCTGTAAACTTACTTACTAAATAAATTGAAATTGAATTGAAAATTGAAATGTACGTATGTTAATTCCAGGTTTGGAAGTACTACATGATGATGGCATACCTGGTGGTCCCGGCGGTACCGAGCCCCGTCATCCGCTGCGCCAGCCCCGACCTCAGCCTCAGGTACGCACGCGCACGGCTCTGGACATTATTATGTGCACGGACGACCGCAGGGTCACTCTAACCTACATATAATGTCATTTGCAACGAATGAACACTCGGAAGACAGTCAAATGACTGTACCAACTCATGTTTCTACTGCGGATTGTTGCTGCTCATATTATCTCCACTTCGCCGGTTGGATGCAAAACGACACGGATTTTATATTATTAGAAAAGTAGAGGCTTTATTCAAAATTATATTTTCTCCGTTGATTGGCCGTAAATTATCTGTGTAAATTCGAATATCCAGTATGGTGAGATGCTACAAATATAATCCTTGATTTGTTAGGTGTCTGTGAACGTTGCTCATTCAAAATGCTGCATTAGGACAGGATTATTGTTAAATTAGTAACTACGTGAACTGCGCAGTTTCTGCCCATCATCGCGAACACGTTCGAGAAGACGCCAGGACTTTATTCTTAAAAAAAAACGCCTGATACAAAATGAAAAAACACATTTTCACCGCTTGCGCTCGAAAACGGTTACTGCTGCTCAAAAATAGTTCGCCAAAGCGGGTTTTGTGTGTTCTCATGTGGAATCACGCATTTTATTTAACTTGGTGAAAAAAGTAACTTGAATTCAAAATGTTGCACTATAAATTACGATGGTGTATTAAGTTATTAAAACTCTGGACGGCGTCGAAAAAAAGAAAAAACTATGCAATTTGCACCAGGGGAAATCCACTTTCTTACAGAACAAAAGTTGGTTTTTTGTCCACTTGTTGAACAAATAACTATTGTTTGGAACCCAACGAGTTACTAAAGACCGATCTTGCACTCCCATACCCATTGTTAATTAAGTGTAAAATCGTATTTATGTTAAGTTTCAAATGAAACCTCTTTAACAAACGATTGTTGAATCGAGGGGGGTACCTATTACCAATGCCAAGTTTAAGAGTTGAGACCTGGCGTCTTCACAAACGTGTTCGTTATGATAGACAGAGCCTGCAGTTCACGTAGTGTTACTAATTTTCCCATAACCCTGTTTAGCGTTATCCTGCTTTCAGGGTTATTGTTCACAGAATTCAGTTTTTTTTTCATTCGGAATTTAAACAATGAATCAACAGAGATGAGCAACGTTGACGAGTAGCGGTGTGTTGTCGTAGGTACTATTTGATATCAACGATCCCTTCAAGGCATGGTGCGAACTGGTGTTTCTTGAACATTTTGGTCCTGATTCACGTGACTGTTCTGTTGACCGCGGCGCGGGTTGTTCAGGAAACTCCAGTGCACTCGCATTTCATTCTTAAGATAAACTTCTATTGGCATGCATAGTTCTGTCCATTATCCAACATACTTACTCCACTGACTTTAACCGTTTGTGCAAGAATACTCTGGTAAAATTCATTGATACTGGCTAAGTACTTGTATAAATACAAATATAATATACATACAGATACACCTACACGTACGGTACCATAGAGTTATTCTGATTCAAGTCTTCTGATGGACAGCGTCGACGAGCAAACCATGCGAAACTTGTGGCTCACCACTGGATAACTTACATTCACATTTCAATTGTTTATAGGATTTTAGGTTTATAATTGAATCATGATGCTCTTTTGTTCGTCGACGGTCTGTATGGTGCGCTTGTTTCCCTCCGAGCGTAGAGAATGCAGATCGACGAGCATGATTGATTAGTGTATGCGCGTGTATATGGAGTATGGAGTGTTTGTGGTGGTGTTGTTGTCGCGCGGGTAGTTGACGTGTGCTGTGTAGCGCGAGCGGGGAAGGCGGCGCAGGCGCGGGCGGGGCGGAGGCATCCTGCGGCGGCGGAGGTGCGGGCGCGGGCGCGGGCGCGGGCAGCGGGGCGGCGCTCAGCTCCTCCAGCGAGAGCCTCAGCGCGGCCAGCACCTTCTTCACGCTGCCGCTGTCGTACGCGCGCGCCCACAGACACCACAAGCGCACGAGGTGCCCACACACGTAGCTCGCTCGCTCGCTCCATTCACTCACCGCCACCGTGACCGTCCGTCCGGGCAGAGCCGCACGCGCCTACACCCGCATCGACCCGACACATGACCTATGACGTCACACTCATACCATACCATACATTGTATTGTTAACAGTGCCTTTATGGCTGATCGCAGGCTAGCTACTGTCGCGTGAGCGATACTTGTTTCACGTATTCACTTCCCAGACTCAGCGGTGCGACGACGTGCTGGGCCTTTATTGACGACTAATGTTTGCGCACACAATAGACGTGATGACTGTTTTTGAGAAACTACTCAGAAATGTAGCATATATGCGTTTTATGAAAGTTTGTTCAGTCATAAATCAACGCTTGAGTGACGCCTTGAAAAAGCGTTACTCAAACAGAGAAGCAAGCTTTCATAATACGGGCCTTAGATATCTACCGATACAAAACTACATATTTCTGCTGGAAATTGAAGGAAACATTGAATATAAAATGCCCTTTAAATTTGTAATGAGTCTGTGTATGACGTCACCGATGCGTTAATAATTAAACAATTTGCAGTGTCTATTGTTAAACTTATTTTCTGTGACAATCATGAATCGCCATATCGATGGTGTGGTTCCTCAATGTTATAAATAATTACATCAATAAAACGATCAAGTTATTCATTCACGTTCCAATGCAGAAAAAAGTGCAACGAAATACGAATTGGGACGTTTTAAGGGTAGTCGTGGAACCTGCCGTCAATTCTCTACTGTAACTCCGAGTAGGTACCCGGCGCCCGGTGAGCACGGTGTCGCTGTAACGCGATACAAACGCATATAACTAAATATAACGTATATAAACAAAAGGTACGCGATAAATAATTTTGTTAAAGTAAAGTAAAGTTGATTATTCCTGTTCCAAACATAACTGAGACAGTTCGTCATTGCAAGCGTACTAAAAAGCAGGACGGAAAACTATGAAATTTCATTTGAGAGAAAAATGTTAAATGTACGCTCTCTGAATGATGTTCAATATAATGACGGCAAACTGCTGTATCTTATCAAAATAATTATTATTCTCTAGCGAAATAAAACAAAATGCGTTTTTATTAACGGTTCAGGTATAATTAGGTAAATACATAATTTGGTGATTTTTAGTTAATGTCATCATGTCTATTGAACTAAACTGCTAAACCGTAGTCGTTGCACTCTACACATGAAAGCAGTAGGCCCGCGGTTGCTTTACCCGCGCCGGCTCAAGCCATCGTCGCCGCGCGGGGCCGGCGGCGGCTTTCGTGTGTTGAGAGCTTCCATATTGTCTTTCTTCCTTTTTTATTTAGAAGAGTGGCAATATATAATGGTTTGTGTTTGGCTGTGGTTCCGCTTCGATTATGTGTGCCAGCATTATTGTAATCGAGGCCCTGGTTTTGCATCAAGGGCAATGAAAGTGTTAAGCAAACGCTCTATCGCACAAGCTACCGAGCGGTGTCTTGCCGCTATAACACACAACATCCATGCTTCTTGAGCCACCGAGCGGTAGCATGGCCGAGTATCTATCTACACATACTACTGGTCAAGCGATAGTAGCCAAAGTGCGGTCAGCCTTACCGTTACATTTTGTGTTTTAGGCTTCCGTACCCAAAGGGTAACAATAGGACGCTATTGCTAGGCCTCCGCTGTCTGTCTGTCCGTCCGTCCGTCAGCGGGATGTATCTCAAGAACCGCACGTGGTAGACAGTTGTAATTTTCACAGAGTGTGTATTTCTCTTGCCACTTTAACAATATAATATAATGTTGTGTTCATCCATACATGAATACGTCAAAACTCTATCTCTTGAACCGTAATGGGTAGACAATATAAATTTTGACAGGATGTGTATTACTATTGCTGCCGACAACAAATAAAAAGTTTTTTTTTTGTTTTGCGAAATAGTTTTGATAGTACTGAACCCTCCGTGTGCGAGTTGACTCGCACTTGGTCGGTTGCCTTCTGATGATATCCTCAACGATGACGAGGAGTACTATCGATGCGCTGCATTGTGTTTGCCATTTGAGCATAGAAGGCGGTACCGGCGCCACCTATTTTGCACATACAAAATGTAAATTGCTATAATTATGTTATTAGATAAAACTGAACATTAAAATCTATAGTGAAAACGACACGGTGTCATCAAATGATTTTATAGTACTGTGTCGCAGATTTAAATAAGCAACAATGTAACGCACCTGCAAAAAATTCACTACCATTGTTTATAATTTACTCGAATGCTTTATAGATTCGTAGGTTTCTTTTCGTTTGGGATTTTATTTCAAAATTTCAGGATGCTATTGTGATAATTAAATGCAGTATAAATGTGTATTTTAGTGTATTGTTGGGAAAATATTTATTTATGACGGATCCATAAATAGAGAGTGGTTACAAATAAGGCCAGGCAATAAGACACCTTTGATATGTCTATGTAATTTTGTTAATGTTTGTTATTTATGTGTGTGTTGTAAGCTTGTGTAGTGTAACACAATTACAGAGCTTTCACTGATTAGGCACTATCGCAACACTCCGATCTTTTAGCTATGTATGTAAGTAAAAATAAACTTAAACACGTGAAAACTTGTTATAAAAAGCCTGGTTTATATCGTCCACAACAAAGTATTTGATCAGTTTGTTAACGCGCGTGTGTTTCCGAGTGTACCAACATACGTTTTGTTTTGCCCGGATAGTGCGCTCTTCCTATCAGCGTGCCCGGAGACCTTATGGGGGTATGATCAGTTTATGTTGCGAAGGAACAAGTGGACGTGGCTGGTTCATTTATACACTTTTCGCACTCTATGCTCGAAAATCGTACTTTACACGTCATGTAACCGGAACCGAAGCAAGTGATTATAGCCCTGGCTGAGAAAGATGAAGGATTAATAAAGTTCAAAAAAATCTCATTAGATCTCTCAGTGAGGACCGTCTCCTTGGTCAACATTTCCACTGGGTCACATATTTTGAGGTTCCAAAGTTAAAACACATGACTCCCTTCTCCCTCTGTAATAATAAACAATATCCTCAAGGGAATAAATAATAAACACTATCCTCAAGGGAATAATGAGATTGAATTTGGAACATAGAATCTCAAAATATGCGTGAATTTTTTTACCAAGAAGATCCGTCCAATGTAATCTTCATCGAATTCAAACGAACATCTGTTCAGAAGGCGGAATAAAAAATCGCATGCCGCGAAATACGAAACCAAACTTTTACTATTTTCTCGCATAAAGTGTGAAAAGTAGAGTATTCTCCTCGTGCATACAGCTGACTCGTGAGTAATTCTAGAATCCTGAGTTGACACTGTTTTACACACTCGGCGCATAATATACATTTATACGGTACCTACCGCTTTAAAGTTGTCCTACTCGATGACCACGTTCGACTTTAAACGCTGATGGAAACCTACCATGATCCTGGTGTAGCAGCTCATTATTTTATTATAAATATTTATTTATTATGTTTACGAAGTACAAAAATAATTTGACATGCAAGATTTGGCATCGTAAACGAAGAGAGAAATCGTTGTGATATCTACTATGGAGATTATTAATGAGTACAGCACTTCCACTTATTTCCTTAGTTCTTTGGTAGACACTATGTCTCTTTATAAATTTGTGTACGTCGCCAGTTTGGTTGTTGTTATGGACATGAATTTGAGTAGAGAATTCTTTTTAATACTTTATACTCTATCCATGTAATGCTCGATGTTGTTGACTCCCTAATCTTAAACAATTTAACTATTATTTCAGTTTGTCGATGTCTTACGCATGTTTTAAATATCTTCTTATTATTCTCGATGCTATAAATTTAATACTTTAGTGCTAAGTTATTTTGTATTTGTACAAGTTCCGTTATGCACTCGCTCTCTTTGATATCGGTGAATATTAAAAAAACAGATTTATTAATGTTTTGTTAAATATCATGATGTGGTTATTTTATTAATTAACTTCATTAATTATGTCAAAAGTCTTGCCTGCTAGCTAAAAATAAACTTCTAATAGTATTTTAAATAATCTTTTGACTTTGTTCACCGACCCGTGATGATAAACTAGATCATGCACTATATCGGTTTAGCTCAATAGAAGCAACAAGGGATGGTTCAAATATTGTTACACCATTTCCGGTCCAAAATACTTTTAGACGCCAGCCGTCTTGTTATCAAAATACATACCTACTTCTTATTATCAGCACCTCATTATCATAATCAATCCTACTTATCTACATAATAATACATAAGACAAATCCATGCATTTTGTTCGTATCTCATCAAAGCCATTGTTATGTTGTACATTATATATGTTCCATACGCAGCTTGTGAATGTTTTAAGTTATAAAAACTTGTTGATGTTTCTATTAAAATGTCGATGTTATTTATGTCATAAAGATAATTGCAGAATTAAATGGAAAAATATAAATCTATGCTCGAAATCCTGTGCAAAGGTATTATCGCTTTTGTTCATAGAGAAACCGAATTCCTAGATATTCTGTAGCTATCTTTGTTCATGTTTTATGTGTCGAAGTTTCGTTTCGATTCTTCCTGACCTATTATTAATTAGACTAGACATTAGATGACATAGATGAATGATCAGTGTTAGACGTTGCAAAGCTTGTTTACTCCGCACATAATATCGAACTCTGAAAAAAAACAATTAATGACAGTAGCCTGGTGTGCCCCACTGCTGGGCAAAGTCCCCCCCCCCCCCCCTCCCTGGACCCTGCACGCTTATCTTAGAGCTACTTGAACTTTTCAATATTAGGTTCCTTTACAAAACACAAGCACAATGCCTTTGTCTGGTCTATAATATAATCTGAGATACTGTACACATTACGCTCTTTTTGAACGAAAAGTGAAAAACCAGTCAAAAGACCCCATTTTATTGGATAAAACTACATATTGACGTTATACCTAAAGTTATGCATAACAGTATTCCTATTGCAATAAAAACCGACCTTGGTTTTAATTGCATCAGGACTACTGTTAATAATACTTTAGGAATACTTTAGGTACACACAATTATACAGGGTGCCTCATAATGATAATGAGTGGATAACCTCGAAGGTGCTTGTAAAATGGTTTCAAATTGTGGACATCATGGGCAAAAATGTGAACAAAGGTACAAATTGGTCCAGGTACCAAAACGCTTCCACTTTTTTAGATTTTGTTTTTGTGTCTGATGGGCCTTGCCTCCCGCACAAGCACCTTCAAGCTTATCCACTCATTAGGGCCACCCTGTATATTACCAAATCTTACGTACCTGTAAGATAAAATGAATTCATAACACCAATGGCTAGTGAACAGGCCCAAAACACCAGAGCTAAGCATCAAAATGTGTCAAACACACCAAATAAGATCACACGATCGAGCGAACCTGTTGGTTAGGCTTGACATTTCACCGCTTGGCACCGTAGCTCAGATCTGCTCCAAAACCACCAATTACAAACTTGAGCTTGACTGATTTCACCGTTTATTTACACTGCTCGGTGAAAACGTACAATTATTGTTACTGGTTTAAGGTCAGGTTTAAAGATGCTATTGTACAACACAGTTCATCGCCCGACTCGCTAAGTGAGCGAAGCGGCGGTGAAGCGCGCGGCGCCGTGGCCTCCCCGGGCTCTCTGCACAAGCTGGCCGTGCCGCTGGCGAGGTGCGAAGTGCCGGAGGTGCGGGACGCGGCCATCATCGCCTGCGGGAACATCAACCCGGACGCACTCAAGTGAGTACCTGCTGCACTACTGCTATACTCTTACGGCCCGTTCACACATAGGAGTCCGTTTTACTGGACGTTTTTAACGGACACACATAGGCACCGTATAACGTTCAACGGATCCGTCATTACTGGATGCGATGTGTGAACAGAAAACTCGCAGTATACCGCCGTTATTCTACAAGGATGGACGCTGTCGTGCTGTATTGGTACTATCGTCGGAGTAGATATATATAAGATATATTATAATAATTATTACACACAATGCACGCGCGCGTTCTCTATGAATGTACAATAGAAAATGCGAGTCAAAACCTGTCGCATCACTCCCCCTCCTACACCCCGCACACACCGCCCGCCACGCACGCTGTATCTATCCGTTAAAATTCTACGTATCCGTATATTTTTACTATTCCGTCGTCCAGTATTCGATGATAAAACGGAATGTCATTTTTTTACGGAACGATATTTTTTACTGTATACAGAACACTGTGCCATGTGTGAAGTCGCTCATACAACTACATACGCCATCGACGAAAAAAAACGTACACGATAAAACGGAACAGTAAAACGGAGACATGTGTGAACCGGCCGTTAGTAGTCTACCGACAAATATCTGGGTTGAACACTACTATTGCGATCCGATTGCAGAGGGCCTCTACTAAATGTGGTCAGCTAGTGCCAAAAAGGGAAGCCAAAGCACGCAAATGTAAGACTACTTATTGCTAACGCATTCACTGCCCTCTTGGCAGTGCGACCTGCTACACAGAGCTCCGGATCAATGAGTGCGTCAAGGGACATGAAAGTGTTAACGCAGTCGGCACAAGATCGCCTGAGACTTAACTTTTGCGAATGTCTTGTTTTTAATTGACGATTTCTTTAGGAGAAACCTGATTTGTCGTGTATTTTTGCAGAGACCTGATGGAGGAGCTGGTCCCGCTACTCCGCGAGGCGGTGGACCGTAAACAGGAGAACATGCGTCGGCGCAGGCGACGCGACGCTTTGCGGCTCAATCTGAACAAGATGCTTCTGCTAATTGCGCAGAAGAAAACCTTCGCTAACAGGTAATGTAGCTTCGAGGGAGGAGGCTTACACAAGATATCCATCAAGTGTGACGGTACTGGTGTACCAACATAGGAGTAACTTTCAGTTGAGTAACAGTGCTCGGGCGTGGTGGAGCTTGCGCTTGCCTCAGCCGAACCGTTTGCCTCGGGTAGTCATTTTACAAATCGATTGAAAATTCGCTTCGCGAGGGGACTCGCTCAGTTAGAGTGGATAAAGCACAAAAACGAATAAAATTATCTCTAAGCGAGCATTCTCATGGCAGTATGGGAAAAGCTTAACTTCCGTCTACACAGTTAAGATGAGCCATGCGATGCCGCGAGTTTGCGATGCGCTAGGCTCTTGGTGCTAAGCAAGCAGCCTGTTAGTACGCAAGTAGCCTAACTGTTCGTGCAATGTACAGTTAGGTCACGAGCCGCGCGATCACGTGAGCCAGCCTCACACCAGCGAAACCCAGCTGTGCCACTGTTGCTAAAGCTATGATTGTCTCCCTGCTAGCAGTGCGTTCGCGCTGGAAGGCGGCGGGCTGCACCCCTGGCTCACGGAGTACCTGGAGGGAGTGCGCCTCGGGCTGGAGGTTGACGCAGAGAAGGACGCGCCGGCCGCACGCGAGCAGCGGCTCACCTTCGCGGACTTCCTCACGCAGCTCATCAAGAGTTTCCCTCGTGAGTACATTGCACTACCCTGCACATCACTACACCTGGAGGTGGACGCGCCCGCGACCTCCTCGTATCTCTGCTGGTATCTCTCAGAGCTAGAATAATGAACTTTTTTGATGAAGTCCTGTCGCGCGTTTCCCCCGCACCTTCGTGCGCCCCCTGTACTCGCCGGAAGTAGTCCGAGTTATGTGATCTACCTGCATGCTGTATGACCGAATGTCGACATTCCACCAATATCCCATTTTGTTAATTACGTACCACCGACTGAAAGAACTTCTGCGCTCCTATGTTGAAATCTAACTTTGTTGTTTGTTTGCAGTGGAGATGTATAGCTGCCTACTAAAGAAAGAACTCCTCCGATCGCTGTTCTCTCTATTCGGCGCGTGGTGCGGGGGTCTGGTGCCGCAGCTCGGCACGCTCACGCCGCAGCCGCCGCAGCCGGACGCGGATGAGCGGCTCACGCTGTCTGCACTCAGAGTGAGTGGTTTACTGACTAATGAAGGAGCGCCACCATACGTGAACTGCAGGTTCTGCCCATCACCACGACTGAGACGTTCGTGAAGACGATAGGGTCCTAATAGGCTATTTGACTACACAAAAATAAATTCCAAATTGTTTTCATCCTAGTCAGTGACAACGTAACAGTGATTTTTATTAAAAATACGCCTTTTTGGGTAAAAAAACGGGATTAAAATTATACATTTTTTTATATTTATTTTTTCACGTGATCGAAAACGCTGTTTTTGGTTGGATCGCAAGTGACGTCACACTATTACAGATTTCAGTGTCAATGAGTTCTTGTTAGGTGTGGTGTGGCGGGGTGACGTCATTGCTCAGAGCACGGGAGCCATGACAGAGATTATCGTTTTGGCGAGTCATTATTTTATTCAAACTTTAAAATTAGTTTTAATAACTAATACGACTGGCCTTGAAGAAATATTAATTACACTTTGCATTATTTTTATCAGACAATACGTTAGAATTATTTCCCAGTAGTAGTCAAGTAGTCTATTATTAAATTTTATGATATCCACCTCCCATACAAAATAAAAATGCACGTTGGTCCGGAACCCAAGGAAATAACAAAGATCGATCTACCCCTCCCATTTTAATTGATACTCCCACTTTTCTGTGAAGACAAAAGCCTACCAAGTAAACATTTATATTAACTGTTCCAAAACCATTCTTGTAGAAGGCGAATTGTATGTTTGTTTAAACATGTAAAAATATATAATTTAAAGTAAAAAGGTTGGAATTTTGATAACAAAAAAGTTAATGTTGAACAGGCAATGAGCGCGCTGGTGACCTGCGGCCCTTGCTTCGCGCCGGCCGCGCTCGCGGAGGACGGCTCGCTCTACCCCTGGCTTAATGAGATGCTCAGCTCCAACGATGATAAGGTGAGAGATATAATACACAAAAACAAAATGACATTTTTTTCGCTGTTATATGGAAAATGATCCCGGGGTGGTTCCATAACATGTTTGTAGCGGAGGGGTAAGTTGTTGTTTGTGCCGAAAAAATTAAAAAAGCCATGTATGTAAATATTACGGAATTTGAAGGCGGTTTTACATTTAAATATTTTTAAACTTACGCGATCTGAACACATATTTATAAATACTGGTTTTACATTTTTCAAAATAGTCAAATGATATTGTTTGATCATTTCCCTTTGTGCACTACGTACTCTTATTTAACTATTTATCATTCACCTGCGTCCAGCGTTTTCGTCGAGTTACGCGCGCAATGCTCAATAAAACACACAAAAACAGCAAAAAAGTGTTTACTCACAATTGACTTTTTTGCTTGTTTGTGTTATAATATATTGTATGTACGTTTCATTATTTCGTACATAATCTATTGCGAGGTTCGCAAGCATTACAACATTGCTCTAGCTGTTTTCATCGTGTATGCAAGGCAACTTCCACAAGTTCCGCAAATCTTACTAACTTGTAGAAGTTACTGTGTTATGTGAAATGGTAATATTTAATGCAAACAGTAGGTATAGGTAGATATTTCAACTAACGCGATCACATCGCTTCATAATGTACATAACAATAGAAGTGATCACTCCTGCAGCAAGAACTTTGAGAACCCCTGTTGAAAGGTTGTGAGTATAATAGTTGCGTCTCTCGTCAGATATACGAAGTGGCGCGAGAGACGATAGTCCTTCTACTGGAGTGCAACCCAGACATCGGCCCACTGCTGGACTGGTGCGTGGATAAGTGTTTCACGGGCGCGCCACGGGTCGCTGACGGCTGCTTCATGGCGCTCGCTACAATCTTCAGTGCCAGGTAGGACGGAACTGCTATACTGAGTGACTTTTTGAGATGGGTGTGCTAAGTCCAAGCATTAGAGTCAGTGAAAACTCGTGATAGGAGTCGACTTCGATTTATGACAAAATAAATACTTGTCACCCATCTCAAAAATCCACTTTTTTTTCCAATTTGCGTGAAAACAGATTACTAAAAATATAAAATTATTGAACATGTGTGTTTCAGGATTTTTCGATATATTCCTGAAACACCTGACAGTTCGATATTTGTAGTTTGGCTCCATATTGAAATGTCTATAACTTTTTAATGTAGGATGCTGCAGACCAAAATTTTCAGTTTGTACAAACATAATCAAAGTGATCACTTTATTTCCTAGTTTTACTAAAGTAATCTGAATTTTGTGACGCGTCCAATGTCTTAAGGAAATAAAGCATTTTGAGTTTTTGACTCTTAAGAAGGTTTCAATGGGGCATTTAGTTATTGAGGTTTTTTTTGTAACTTTTTAACCAGAAGCTCGATTTAATTCTCAGCTCAAGTGTTAATTAATAGGCTATTACTTCTATTGGGAAATCATTATTACGTATTGTCTGATAGCAATACAGACAATACGTAATAATAGTAAGCAATAAGTAAGCAATAATAATATAAGAAAACACTTTTTTGCTGATTTCATAGCTTTAAGTACCTGACGTTGTAAAAATGTGTGTTTACGTAAGTACCTACAACTCTGTAAACTCTGTAAACTTACTTACTTACAATAAATAAATTGAAATTGAAAATTGAAATTGATAACAAATAATGCAAATCTTACTATTATTTCTTTAAGGTCCGTCGTATTTGTTATAAGAACTTATTTTAAAATTTGAATATAATAATGGCGCGCGGAGAAGCTAATCACTGTCATCCGACGACTTGACTCAATAATGATAAAATGATTTATTGTTGTAATGCATAAGTTTATACGTCTCTCTAGAGACTTTACTGAATTTAATATCATGACAAGATTTGTGTCAAGCTGAAGACAGGGCACTATGGCGCTCATTAGGGGAGGCCTATGTCCAGCAGTGGACTGATATAGGCTGATGATGATGATGATGATGATTTGTGTCAATGGTTTTTTGTACTTCCAGTCCCTTTTAAGTAACTCACCATAGTTCTAAGCACTTCCGAGGGTAAAGAGCGCTGTGGGTATTTGTTTTGATACCAGCTAAGAGCGCAAACTATGCTTCTACTATTTAAAAAATAGGCTTCCATCAAATCAAATCGTTCACTATTTGATAAATCCATTCTTAGAAAAAACCTTTAAATTTCATAAAACAAAACAAACAACTCAATTCGAAAAAAAAAACAAAAAAACATAAATGGAATTCTATTTTTTACCCGACTACCAACAGGGGAGGGTTATGAGGTTAGCACCCTATGTTTGTATGTTTGTATATTTGTATGTTTGTATGTATGTGGCCGATTTCTTTGTTCCCACGTAGCGCTGAAACTACTGGTTCGATTTCAACAAATTATGTATCGATTGATTCGTCTCAATACCCCGATGGTTATAGGCTATAGGATTTAGGGCTCCGACCCCGAATAAGCCTTCAAAACGCGTATTAAAATTTAGGTAGCCGCAGGCTGCAGGCCCCATAGAGAAAAATTACAATACCTACGACCTATTTTCATTTTCAACTTTATGCCTATCAAATATGACCGATACGTCATTCTATTTTGTCAATGTAACTGTTTCAAACTTTTATAACTTTCACGTAGTCGGGTTGTAGTTTTTAACTTTATCTTGTTATATCACCACAGTATTATGCTAATAAGACAAATGAGTTTCATTCAAACATAACGAACAAAAAGTTTTCTATAGGAGGTGCGTTTTCTTCCGTGTAAAAATAAAATTGTGAAAATTGGCTATTTCCATTCATTTTTTGTATACATTTATCTTCAATCAAAAATAAGGAGTTCGCGGCCTCCCCCGTAGATTCCTAGAGCCTTACAAAAATGTCACTCAAAATTGGGTTCGTTTTGTTTTGACGCAGACAGTTTGCGCAGAGCCTGACAAGTTTTTTCCATACGAACAAGAGATTGGTGGAGTCGAATTCATTTTATTTTATTTTGTAAGTAGGTAGGTACCTACCTGAGAATTATATACCTACCTACTCAGTTTATTTTCTATAAGGATTAATTAACAGAATTCAGGTAAAGATAACGAATCATTTATTGATGAAACTATAAATTGGTGTCTCAACAGGTATTTATACAAAAGAGTCATTTCAGACATACAATAATTTAAACTTACAATACAATTTCAGGCAGGCACTCTAGATTAAAAAGAACTGGTTCCTGTCTGCGGCTTTGCACGAGTTTTTTTTACGGGAAAAAAATAAACGTTTTATAAATTCATACTTCTGGTAGGTAGGTTAGAACCTAGTCTTTCTTTTATTAGAGAGTCTACGCAAATGAAATTTTAGGGCGGGCCAACTAATTATTTTAAAAATCATCAACTAGTAATATTAAACTTATTTTTATGAAAAATATATTAATACATACTATAAATGAAAAAAAAAAATTAGAAGAAATAGCCTCTCTCCATCCATTTATCAATTTAGAACAAAATTAATATTTTAACATAGGCAAACCAAACAACAATATTTTATGCTGATTTCACAAGTATATGACTCACATCTCAATATACGGGTAAAAAATATATATAAACTTACTGAAAATAAGAAATTCCATCCTTTTTCAGCACTTTGGACGAGTGATTCTTGCATTTTTTGTACCCATGCTTTTTGTCTGAACGCTAAAATGACACTAGTTGAAAAGCTTTCCTAACATGTCAAAATGTTTCTCTTTTGCTACTGAAGGTTGTGGCGTGCGCATTGTGAATCTAAGGGGGGCCGGCAAAGCCGGACATTTTTGATCGATGACATTTATAGATATTTTTTTAAAAACCTTTGTGTCCCATGGACGGTCCTGACAACGAAGGGAGCAAATGCGTAGGCTCTGTCGAGCCGGCATATTTAAAACTTAACTAATCTGACATCAATTACAATGATGCCATGGTTTTTATTTCGATCGATAAGAAAGTAACGCCAAAATTTTAAGTACAATCAAATTACTTTAATAAAAATGTTACCGCATCTTAAAGGGCACTTATTTAATAATTACGTTTATTTATATTAAATTCGTCTCCGTGTTATTCCATATCTCATCTGATGAGATATCATCACATAATGCAAAGAAATAAAACGTCAATTGCGAGTTGGACTCGCGCAACGAGGGTTCCGTATAATTGTATGATTAAAAGACGTTGTTTCAAGAAATAAGGTAATCATGATATTTGGCTTGCCAAATATCAGGGCCAATATCTAGGTCTACGGGAAATACTCTACCTATAGGTTTTTGGTCCATAAAAGTAAAAGTATATTTATTGCATAGCGAGAATCAAATATGTTTCTTCTGAATTAACAACAAGCTTAAGGTTTTCGGATTTTCCCCTTTACTTGTGCTACAAGACCAATTTTCATGATTCCGGGTCAACTGGAAGTACCCTATAGGTTACGTGTGCGTGTGATTCCCTTGGAAAATAAAAAAAATATGGGTATAAACGGCTGTAACTTTCGATTGCGTTGACTTAAAAGTTTGATTTATATCGCGGCTCCAAGGAGTTACCAATCTGAGTATAGGATGTGAATTTCAAATCGATACCTCCACGCGTTTCTGAGAAAAGAGGGTTGACAAACGGACAACAAACTGATCCTATAAGGGTTCCTTTTTTCCTTTTGAGTTACGGAACCCTAAAAACATTATAATATTACTATCGTATCATCCCTAAGCAGGTTACTCAATACATAATATGAGTGCTTTTGGTTGGTGGCTATACAGGATGTGTCGGAGAGAGTGGATAATGCTAATCGCACACATATCTATGATAATAACGCTTAACGTATGGGAAGAGAAAATTTATCAAAACACTTTTCCTGCAAATGTTGCTAATCATGGAGAAAAAAATTACCCCTCTAGGTACTAAGCATAAGACGTAATAAAGGAAATGTGGACTTTATACGAAACCTGCGCGGAAATCTATCGTTTTAGAATTTTTAATTTCCCTCGAGGATATTCTGGGTAGTTTCAAATTGTAATCTTTAATAGAAAAAAGGAATCAGTACTATTACGTAATCTGTGGCAATACCCGCGAGCATACTTTAGCTTTGCTTTCTTTTTTCATTCTTGACTGTTTTATGGAGTAGACTTGGTAAGTAGAGTTCTATCTACATTATTATTTCTGCTGACCCACAGTGGATACTAAGCTTGTTGTTTACCAAACAATATATTTCTATCGCTATAAGCGCATCAGCATTGCTATACAGAGCGGTGCAATGCAGCCAGCGTCTTGGCGACGCGCGCGTCTTGTATTGATATGGATCAGTTGAACTACCTGTAGATATTTTGTTATTATTTGTTGTTTCAATTGTAAATACTAGTTTTAATTTAATTCTATTATTTGATTGTAATTTTCTTTGTTAATAATGTTAGGCAAACCAAACCTAAATTATACAAATGATATGATACATGACATAAATTTCCAATACAAACTAACTGACATACTAAGCTCTGTAGAACAATGGATGAATGGATATAAATTATACTAAGACAAAATTAATGTAATTTCGACCGTTTAAAAAAAACCCCTCTTGACATAAACTTTATATACAATGACATCAAATTAGAATGTGTAAATTCGTTTTCGCTATTAGGAATAAATATTGACTGACACGCATGTAAATTGGAAGGATCATATACAAAAAATTTGCACAAAGCTCTAGCTCCACATACGCCCTGAGGGAACTTAGAAAGGCAACTGACCTAAAAACTGCCGTTTCAACCTACTATGCCTACGCTTTTGCCTGGCTCTCATACGGAATCCTACTATGGGGCAATAGTACAGACGTCTTTAATCTTTTTGTCCTTCAAAAGTCATGTATCTCAATCTTAGTAAATATAAAAAGCCCAGAGAGCTGCAAAGAATACCTACTGCGACGCTATCCGACTGAATACAAACAAAATCACACTACCCGAGTCAAAACTAAAAATGCGAAGTTCTAGACCAAACACAACGGCATCAAAAATTTATAATAAAATACCGGAAGTACTAAAAGACGAAGAAAAAGACAATATATTTGATACCAAATTAAAACAATACCTACCTTTTACATAAATGCTATTTAAACGATTTTTTTTACGATACATGATAATAACAAAAAAGAAAACCACCTGCTAATAACTTTAACTATAACTTCATACATTGCTACAAGAAAAAACATTAATAAATACCTACCATCGAGTTGGAATTCTTTACAATAATACCTACATACCAAAATCGATACTTACCTTATTAACTAAAAACTAAGTTATTGAATTACATTTTTCTGCTAAAACCTAACCAAAGATTTTTCTAGAAACCCGGTGCGCTTCCACTCTCAATATTTTTCTGCTAAAACCTAACCAAAGATTTTTCTAGAAACCCGGTGCGCTTCCACTCTCAATACCTCGTGCTACGCCCTATTTGGGTACCTACTATTGTGTCTCTTAAACATTACCTTAATACTAAGACCTGAAAAACATAAGATTATAAACATAATGATTGCATTATAATAAATGAATGAATATGAATGAATAGTTTGAGCGGCCCAAAGGATCCAGTTAGTAGGCTATTAGTAATAGTGCACCTGGCTTAGATATTAGCTAGGTGCGGTCCTAATCGACTAATGCGGCGCTGACAGATTTGACTGATCGCTGTTTGTCCTTGTATCGGCACGGCATGCGGCAGGATGCTCCCCTGACCTACTCAAAAGGATGCCGGTTACGACTCCCCAGCACCTACGTAATTGGCATACAGTGATAACATGATGACCATATCCTGTCCTCGACAACAATGAAATGGTTATCCAATTTAGTGCATCTACGTGACCTATTGCATATCGCGTCAATAGGTGACTCGCGCGTCATAGAGACACATTGCCAGCAGGCGTTTCCTTCAATATAATACATTTCAAGGTGTTATCGGCGTTTATCTTCCATAGAATAATTATATTACAAGGTACTTTGGTCACCTTCAAGTAATCGTTTCGAACAGCATACGTGTGGTGTATAAATGTTACCTCCGTAACATTTATCTTGATTCCTATTAAATGATAAAGGAATTATAGAAAACTGAATCAGCATCTTTGTAAGCAAATACCCCCTGGTAGTCAACATTGCTTCCACCAGACGAGATAAAGCTCAATAAAAAGTCTTAGGCCCATATTATGAAAGCTTCCTCAGTTATCAATCGATGCTTGAGTAACGCTTTTCTATGGCATAAACGTCACTCAAGCATAGATCGATGACTGAGCGAGCTTTCATAATACGGGCCTTAATCTTAATAATAACATTTGCGAAATGCTCTGTAAATGCTAATACGAGTAAATAAGGGTATTTTAGGAAACTGCTACTAATGAAATAATATCCCTTGCTGTCTGAAGCCGCAGGTAAAAATACATTTTATTATTATCACATTATTCACATTGCACCCCTGTTTAGCCAATCCTCTGCATTTCCGAGTTTGTCTGGTATATTTTTGCAAAGATTTTTCTCGGTTAGCCTAGCCTGCGGCGGCGCGGCACCGCCAGATCGCCCCCCCCCCCCCCCCAATAATCTCACGTGAGATTTTTCAAAACGCATATTTTAATGTGAATAAGTTAATCTGTGCTTGATAGATCTGAATTTCGCGCCAACACGAAACGAATAACTGCAAATATTCACGGAAAAATAATTACGTGATAAATGCCGAGACCCCCCCTCTCCCCCACGTGAGATTAGGTGAGATTTGGCTTGACTTGAAATATTTATAAGCTTACGTCATCTGAACATAATTATTCATACAAATTATAGGTGACTAAACGCGATAAATGCCCGTTAAATAAATAGTATTAATAATTATGTGGTCTATGGTGCCATATCCTCCGCGAAACCCGGCCTGTTCTGGTGGCTGGAACTGGTCGGGTCTCCTGGCGAGACGCTTCGTGACCACTCGTGAGAAAAGCTTATAGGCGTGTCTCAAGAGTGTGATGGGTCTGTAGTTTTTAAAAAGGGTTTTATCTCTCTTCTTAAAAAAGAGCACCACCAAACTCCCACTCCACGCCTCTGGCCGGTTTTTCATCCGCTTTTTGTTCACCTCTAGTGTGTTTACATGTGTGAGTAGAAACCAAGACTTGGTTCGTTAAACAAATAAACAATCAGGATAAGTGCTATATATGCGATGTTAGTGCTTTATATAGGAGTGTAGGTACATACATGCAGGTTCGATTTTGTATTTTAACTAAGACTTGGTTCCTAAGAAATACAAAATCGAGCTTTACGCAGAGGGCCTCCTTCAACTCATCTCGGTACTGAAGAATTTCTTCTTTATCAAAGGCTGTTTATTTATTTAGGTTGAGTACCTATGACAAACATAGTTATTTTTCACCAGACATCCGAAAAAATCAAAGATGTTAAAAAAATGCCGCGGCTTGCTCCGCGCGCTGTTACTTATAATTCCTATTGAAGTTGAGTGCGGTCAACACCCCCAAGGCGGTTCAGTCTTTTTGTTTCCGTTCTTTTGCGTATTTGCTTGGTAGAAAACCGCCCCGGGGACCAACGTTAAGCTTATCTGACCAGTGGCGGCCGTGGCGCGCCGCTGCCACTGCTTAGATAAGCTGAGATCATGGAGGCAAAAAATACAAGTCATTGTGCTCATCATAAGGGATTTCGCGTCTACGCCTTCAGGGGCCAGACTAATACAATACCGGCGGTGGGGATCGCGCAGACACGACGGCTACCATAGTGGCCAATGTAATATTCATTTAAACAATACAAATGGTTTCCTTACAGCTTTTTCTTTTGGTTTATCTTTTTGTACGTAAATGTCTGGACGCTATTATTTACGTTAAGACAGCGCAATGCGCGCCATTTTGTGAGAAAGACAGGCAAAGAATTTCGCATTAATAGGAGTAAGATCAAAAAACAAGTTTTTGTTTATTCACTAGAAAACTACGCATCTTATGAAGAAACTGGTTCAAGCCGAATAATTGTTCAAAAACAAAATTCAAAATTCAATGTGTTTTATTTCCTTTAGACCTTAAAAGACTCTTGGACACGTCACAAAACTCAGATTACATAAGTAAAACTAGGAAATAAAGTCTTTACTTTGATATTTTGTCCACTTCAATCTTTTTAAGGTAAAGTAAAGAATCGAACAAGAAACCTTTACCTCTTAGAATGTTAGTTTTCGAGTTAGAGCTAAACTCGCCCCAACCTTTTTTATTCTCTAGATAATCTGATATTTTGTAGTAAGCCTTTTTACAAAGGATATGTTTAACAATTTGTTTGAATATATTCATTGATAGTTTTTGCAACTCACTTGGAGTTTTGTTTTAGAAGCGGATACAATGCCCTATAAAAGATGCATTAATCTTGTGTAACTTAGTGGTGCACAGATTAATAATCGTCAAAACGGACGTAAACATACCATACGGCATACGTAGCGCTTTGCAGCCCGGAAAGACGACATAAGACAAGTATGTTGATGCATGCCACAAAACTTACCACATCAAACAGTTGAAGGGTTGTGAAGTCAAGGTTTTGTATTGTTTAAAAATAAAGCGAAGTAAACCTCGTCATAAAGACCCCTATGCCTTGCGCATTAAGTTCACAATTTGAAGGGTTAATCTGGAGCCGCAAGCCTGCATATCACATGTCGAAATTGCGCAATCTTGCCCTACGGAATATCGCATCGCTCCCTATCAAAGGCTATTAGTACTATGCACAAAACAGATAACGTCGCACTGTATTACAATGGCTCACCCGGGTCTACCCTCATTCATTTTTCAAACGCTAAATAATGGTAATATTTGAACAAATGTATGCCATGTTTTGTTGTAGGTACTTATTATGCCACACTATGACAAACGCACCGCTATAGCTCTTAATGGGTTAAAGTGTTGTTTTAGTAATTTCGTGCTCGTACGTAGCTAGTATGAATAATGACCTTCTTCTTTTGCTTTATCAAAGATTTAAATAATCTATAACTTTGCAGACCGTTACACAGGTTCGACCTGGGACGGTTGCAAAGACAATATCTCCGGATATTATTAAAGGAGGGCACCAATCCAATTTACGTCACGGCGAAGTTTCCTTTGTGCCGTCGCGTCTGAGCACTGATACTCTGCAATAGAGTCGCGATGGGCTTCCGGAACCAATATCGATCGAGTGGTTTAGTTGTTAGATCGACTGGCTGCGACACACCGCACGAGGTGGCTTGACCACCCACCACCTGCAAACAAATTGATTCTGGAATACGTAACAAGATTTCAGGTCGAATGAAGCCGAATATGAGAGAAGGATTGGCAGGCAGCTTGTATTATATGTATAGACAGAGTATAGTAGATAGTATAGACCGTACTGTACATGTACGACTTTGCATTCGAACTATTACTTAACTACTGTGAAATATTTTGTTAACATTTTGCTTGCTTTCATAACTGGGGTTTGCATAAAATGTATTGTGTTTCATCAATTTTAAATGATTACGGTGGAAATGTAAGCTTATATTTATACCAACGCTAATGGATTTTCACATAAAATTATTCGGTAAATGTTCCGAACCGGTAACATTGAAAGGTTCTTAATTTAATACCCACCTACATATGTAATGTCCAATCATTTGTAGGTACTTAGTTTTCCAGGTTATTTAACGAATCATAATATTTATGATCTAAGAAGTGCACGCGCTCCTTATTTAATTTTAAGAATAGTGTATATACCTACTGGTGGCACATAAACTAAACTAATTCATCAGTACATTTTTAATGTAGCAGATTTATCCAGTTACTTATTCTTTTTACCGAATTTCATGGTTCTGGTGGGTTCAATTTCATGGTCATGGTTTCATGGTGAATTTCATGGTTCGGGGGTCAACATGAAGTACCCTTAGCTCCCTTGGAAATTTCTAACTATGCGGACATAAATGACTATAACTTTTGATTTATCACGGCTGCAAGAGCTTACGGACCACTACCCTGCCAAGTTGAGTAGTCGGCCGCCGCCGGGAACCCTCTCGAAACATCTTGTAGCGTGGGGGGCTGTGTTATGGTGGTTAGTGAATAAGGGAACACACGATCCAGTTCACAGGCAGGTTTATTCGAACACTACAGTTATAGGACTAGAGGTGTAGGACTAGAGAGTATGTATGGACAGGGTGTATGAGTATGAACAGAAGACCGTATGGACAGGGTATGAACATGGTATGAACGGTATGTGAATGTGTAAATATATAATGTAGATATTATATGATGAATAAATTAATAAATAATATACCTAACTAAAATATTTAAATTGAATATTATGGGACACATCTCAAGGCACTTTCTACTAACTATATCTTTGATAAGAAATGAAATAAGTTCCCAAAAATGTTCGGTTTCGGCGGGACTCGAACCCAAAGGTCTAAACATAACAAGTTCTTAACATACGGCTTCATCGTCTTCCGGTCTCTATCCCACTCAAGTGAAAGTCGGCACAATATTTTTCTATGAGTGCAAGTATTTTTCTGGTACTCTCACCAATATCACCGTCTCTCCATACAAGCATAAAACTTAAATAAAACGTAATATGGGTGGTTTTTTGAGAAGGGCCGGACTTGGCCATCACCGCCTGCGCTCAAAAAACTAATCTGTATACCTAGATTATGATAGACTTAACTCTACTCTCGACTCTTTAAAAAAGTTGATAAATACAGGTCAATTAACAACTGCAACTGAATAAATAAAGATTCATTTCAATCAACGTTTTTATCTTGATATCTTCTCATTTATAAGCTTTCATTTCCGTTTACACAGCCTAATGTTATACTGCCTGGGGAAATCGATCGCAGATAGTCTGTAAAGTAAATATTAGGACTGCGTCCAATATCTGAAGCGAAGCAGCTCCCTCTCGAACATGTACATTATTAGCGGTCCTCGCCGGCGCTGGATATTTGCATAGCTTAGTTTGCTGCACTTGTAATTTAACTCTGACTGCATGCGGTCTCATAGAGGTCCGTTCCCATCCCACCAAACAGGGATAAGGAATATGCGATTTATGAACCGACAACTAAATGAACACTAATTGTTATTTATATGTCCAGTACAAGTTCGCTTTACAATAAAACAATAGGTGCGTTGTGTGGTATTAGTAAAGTTTGATTGAATTGATGGAATATTCATGAATTTATCAACAATTATAAAAATTTCATAAATGGAAACGTAGCATAAAATTTAAATTAAATTTGCCTGAAGTTAATAACGCTTTTATCTCCCATGACGTAAAAGCTAATAAGTCGATTATCAGGGGGAGGCCTGCCTCCCCCTGATAATCGACTGGAATAGGCAGTTGAGGAATAACAAGATAAAAACATAAGGTTGTTAACCAATAAAAAACCACAGTGAGTTTTCTTACAGTGTAAGGTATGGATACAATATGTCTGTTCTTGGCAGGGAGTACCCATGCGACCACTACACGGCCATAATCAACGTGACCCTCATGTGCACTGGGTGTCCTCGCGCGCCGGTGCACGAGAGCGCGCTGCAGCTACTCCAACTCCTGGACAAGAGGTTCTTTGGGACCGAGCGCCCGCTGCCAGTCGCTGATGAGGACCACGGTGAGTGCTAGCCAGTACGGCTGTGTTGATGTGAAATAAACTGTATTGTATAGTACTGCTTGACTACACAGGTTCAAGAGCAGGAACTATATATAATGTAAAAGGATATAATACAGGATGGAGCAAACGAACGTACCTGGAGGGCGAGTCATTCACAGAATTTTGTTTAAATTACTTGCGTTCAATCCGGTAATCAAACCAACTAAAATTTAAAAACACTTTATTTTTAAAACACATCTCAAAAATCAACTGTCAAATAAACATCCCTTATAAATTTAAGTAGCACCTTCAAATCTGACAATTAAATTTGAATTATAATATTATATTCATACGGCTGTGAAGGTTTAGGTAGTAGTTATTATAAGAATTTTCACCTATTAATTAGAATTTACGACCTTTACCTAACTGAAATTATTTACGAATAAAGGAAATGTGAAAACTGGGACCAGGCAAAGTACTTTGTAAGGCTCGTTGTTAGTCAAGTGCTGCAGTCGACTGATGGAGACCATCAATATTAAATGTATCACTGGTGACAACTTTTCAATTCCCTGTTCTCGAACAAACTCTGGCCAAGACGCTGTCATGTCCAGACTGTGTAAATCATACAACATTCTTTCTAAAAGATGTGATTTGGATTTAGGTGAACCTGTGCATAAGTTTAAGAAAAAAGTCAGCTTTGCTCTACAAGAATGTAAAACTATAGTATAAATTTAAAATCCTATTATACCCATACCTTTAGACAACCTATATATATAATTTATTATATCTATTTTAACCAAGATATGTTCAAATGTACCTACATAATTATAATGATATATTAGTATCATCTACCTAGTCTGTGCTTTAATGATTATTCTCTGTATTTCTTCTATGTATATCTCTATGTAAGGTCCTTTATTAATTATTATTCTAATTCATTAAGTCTTGTTGTCAACTGGAATCTATTTTGTGTAAGCTGTAACTACCTGTAATTGGGGGGTCACAACTAGTGATGCCTTCTGTGATTTTTACTGTGTCTAAGAGTGTATCCTCTGTTGGTAGTTCTAAATAAATAAATAAATAAACTCTCACTATTTCATGAACATTGACTATCTAACTGGGCAACTATCGCCTTGGTGTACTTAGGTATGCTTCCCGGCGCAGAGGACTCGGCACGTCTTCAGGCGGCAGTCTAACCGGTCTAAGCGCGCCATAACACATTAACTAATATGTGCCATAACATTTTAAACAGTGCTTCGGCTCCATGGTTTTCATGGTCTTCCTTTAATTTCCTAATGATATTCACTAATAATTCTACCAATGTCTCAAACTCGTGACTCAGTCACTTTATTATACCTATAGGCAGGTACGTCGCTCACATTCTGTGTCTGCACTAAATTGTAAGCGGTATTCCACTGCTGGACATAGGCCGCCCCTAAAAGATTGACAAGTAGTTAATAAACTTCAGTTAGCTGTTCCCCGTAATTCCAGTCGTCCATCTAACCGAAAAAGTTCCACAGTTGCCACTCCGAATACAGCTCAACCGATGTTCAATGTTCAATCAATCGCATGTGTTCTTCCTACAACACAATCTATGAAAATGAACACGTCTTCTATGTAGCAGCCTCAAATATACCTTAGTAGTACCGAAGTATCCATCTTTCTTGTATAAGCTGAATAAAAAAACAACTGAAAGTCGATAGTCGAATGTTGCACATTTTTTAAAAGAAGAACCTCAGGTACCATGTAAAAATGTTTCGCTCAAAAATCTCAAATCATGAAGGTTCTATGTCTATTTAAAGTACCTATTAAAAACGTCAATTTCATACTTAAACCCCTATTATACCCTTGTTGCAAGACATAATCGTGACCTCGATAGTCAATAAAGCTACAACTGATTTGATTGAATTTTTTGATCGTTCTTGTTTCACACTGTGAGTTTTGGGAAGTTAATATCCTATTAGCCGAAATTCGAAATGATTTTATTTATTCAGGCTCTTGAGCCTGAGTTGTAATAGCTGTTAGAGGTTTACTCCGCTCGCGCGTTTTTTTACCTTGCTTATTCGATGTTCGTTGAATCTGCTGAATGGAAAAACATCTTTACATCGCGCGTTATTTTACGAATACTTATTTTATTTAACTTAGATGTGACTGGTGATTAGGTTGATAACAAATAATTTAATGCAGTCAGAATCAATATTGGAACATCGAATAAGCGAGGTCAGGCATCCCACGATGCTTGCACTGAGCAAGCTTGCGCAAGTTAGAAGACACCTTCCTGTGTAGACAAACGTATAGATTGATATTCGCAGTCATCTCTAGTGCTACAAGTGATTGTTTTGTTCTGAACGTTGGTATGTTATCGTTCGACCAGCACAGGACTAATCAAGTTGGTGAGCGCACTCAGGCCCAGGTCCAGGAAGCGACTAGCTCTTGCGCGACGAATAATTATATTACAAGAAGATCTACCTATGTTCACCTTTGGGGCGATGTTATGATTGTTGATGACTATCGTGCGTGTTCTATTATACATCCGTTATGGTAAACCGCCGCGTTTGTGTAGTGTGTATTGCTTATGCCTGTAAGTATCTAAATGTATATGTATTTTGTAACTAAGTATGCAACTCAGTCGTGAAAAAAAACAGCAAAATGTGTATCGATTGGCGGAAGGGAAAGCTGAACGTTTTGTTTTTATTTTGCTCTTGCTTGTTAATCAAATATGCTCTGAAATATAAAATAAAAAGTGCCGCCAGCGCGAGGAGGCGGTCGTGGTGGCGACCGGAAAAACGAATAGACGGGAAAACTCTGCTGAATATTTGCATGAGTGGATTTCCAACGTAACAACATTAGTACCTATCTATTAAAATAGAGAGCTGTTGTGTGTTTGCCGCGGAGCTTCGGTCTGTTTTTGTATTATTTATTATACGTTGTGTGCGCTTTTGCGTCCACGGAACCTGGCGTCACGTACTCTTAGTAAAATTTGTCAAACGATAGAGTTCAACGACTAATAAAAACGTCGTATTTTGTTTGCTTTGACTTTAGCTTCCAGACGTTGCATACAAAGTAGGAAGGTAAAAGCAAGCGCGGTGACGGAGAACCGTTCTTGAAACAAGCTTCCACCTTGCTAGATCAGCGCAGTTTTGGTATTGCTTGACATGTAGTTATCGTAGAAGCTTTGTATCTAGATTTAATCGATAACTGTGGAATTCCATAGTTATGGTCGGGGTTTATTAATGCCCCAAAGTTGTCAAATCAACTGAACGACTATAAAAAATGCTTTGAATCACTACAATGGCTCACGAAGCATTCCAGCCACATATTAAATATATTTAAGACTACATAGTAGTCTTAAAGCCTAGATCGCTGTATAACTAAATCTAGATTGTACTAGTTATTTTATAATCTAAATTTTTTTTATAAACTGGCTTATTGGTAACACTGCGTGAACCGCAGGCTCTGACCATCATTAGGAACACGTTCGTGAAGACGCCTTAATTCTTAAACCTGGTATCAGTGATATGTTCCCCCTCCATTCAATAACCGTTCAGTATAGCGGGGCTTTATTTGAAACTAAACTAAACTTAACAGAGGGTGTGGGAGTGGCAGTTCGGTCTTTAGTAATTCATTGGGCTGAGGACGAACGTGTTTTTTTTTGTATGCGAGGTGATGTCCATAAAATTTTAGGATCTGAAGACCTAGCGTCTTCACTCACGTGTTCGTGATTATGAGTAGAACCTGCAGTTCACGCAATGTCTGTTAATTACTAGTAACCCTGTATAGCGATTGGACTAGAAAGCAATATAACAACATAGCGTGTATTGTTTTGCTAAGTACAGTTGCTTACAACAAAATAATGCATCACGTCGAACGATCTCACTGGAAGTTCTTAATTATAATCTAATAATAGAAAATATAAACAATATTAACCAATATGGCTTTCGGAAAAAGCGCTCCACCACATTAGCAATCTTTAACTATCTACAGAAAATATACGATAAGAAATACGATAAATAATAAGAAATACGCTTTAGGGATATTTTTGGATATGACAAAAGCCTAAGTAAATTATATAAGTATGGAATTCGAGGCTTATGCTTACAGATTGTTCCAATCCTATCTAAATTACCGACATCAATACGTACAAATATTAAACCATGACATAAACAACGAAATAGAAAATAATGTAAAATCTGACATAAAAATAGTAAACAATTCAATTCCCCAAGGATCTGTTCTTGGATGCCTAATTTTTTTTATTATATATTAATGATCTGCCTAAATCAATCAATACCACTACTATTTTATTTGCTGATGACCTATCCCTCCTCTTTTTTAGTGACTCATCAATCGACTATTTACACATAAACACTTTATTTAATAAATACCTCTCATGGCTAAAAGGCTTATTTCTAAGGTAACCATTCACCTTAGAAATAAGATGGAATGTACCTACATGCAAGCAAAAATAAATTAAATATGAAATATTTTATCAATTAAAAAAGTAGGTTTGTTTCAAACACAATTAACGTAGGAACATCTAAAAAATATCGCTACCGCATAACACAAAAACGAAGTAAGGCGACCAGGATCTTCATCAGTAGTCGTATCGGCAGTAGTCAGCAGTGGTCGCCAGTGGTCAGCAGCGTCTAACCTAGAGTGATTACCACTTTATCCGGACGGCGACGCTGAAAAAGTTTGAATTAAACTATTTGTTTTTAAATAAATGATGTTGTTTTTGGTTCGATATGTTTACAAGCTGGTTTAATTGTAATTTCATTATTTTTTATATAACTGTCCACGCTGACGACGACGTCAAAAAATCAAGGCTCCAGTATACCAAAAACAAAAGTAGACCGCGGCAGATTTTGAAAATGTATCTATGTCAAGTGTATCATCACTTAATCATATAATAAAATCAAATCGCGATTTATTCCTATCGAAATTGTACTCGTATCGCGATTTAGTTTTCTAGTCGTTTCAACTTTTGACGATAACTAGTACAACAGAAATTTAGTGATATCACGATCTGGGCGCACTGGGCTGGCTGCGTGGACATTTACCTAGTTATGTAGTCCATAAGATGCCGACCGCTGAATTGTCTCCTAGAGTGACTCTATTAACAATGAATTACCTACACTGTTTGCATGCGTCAGCACAGCATGCTGCTATCTATCTGTTTATTTAATCTGCATGCTTTGGCGTGTCCACGTGTCCCGTGTACCAGTACGATGCGATCACACAAGCTCTGTCTACGCGGGGTGCCAAACCTCACTTTGCACTTTATCACGAGCATGCATCACATGTAAGACTTAAGTAGGTACAGTAAGCAGCGCTAATTGGTATCACCCTCACAGAACATTAATGTACTGTGAGGGGGATACCAATTAGTGCTGCTTACTGTACCTTGGAATCTAATCCTATGTAGATACATTTGTGTTGATCCGAAGCCACAAATAGCAGCACAATCAGTTCCGAGACGTAGTGTTTGCTATGCTTGAACGCTTGGGATGCGCCCTATAGAACGTTGTTAAAGTGATCAAACGCACGTCGTGGTATGTCTATATACTCGTATGTATGTAGATGTGTGGCTATATGTTTTTGTGTCGCCTGCGTGGTGACAAGGAGCCGGAGTCAGCGGACCGCAATCATCCAATCTAGAACCATCAGCTCGTCAAGAGTGAAACGACCTAGATTAATGCGGTTACTTCGCCCACGTACCCACGTCTACAAGGCTGCATCTAAGTAGATGCAATGTTGAGTAGAATGGTAACAAGAGCAGCTGCTCTACCTACCATAACTGTTGGAACTACTGAGGTGTGACTTGATTGCAATAGTGACATGTAATGTACCTCATTAATATTAATAGTGAGATTTTGAAACCAAGGACATGATGATTCATATTAAACTAATCAACTGATATAATGGAAAACACTAAAATAACGTTTATTGTCAAATGTAAGATTTAACGAAATAGTCTTTACAAAACCGGAGCACGGCACAATACAATACCAACCAACAACGGCTCGTCGGATGAGTTACAGAATGCTTTGGTACCTCTTCTTTGTGTTGGGCAGGATATCTCTACACCCGTCTATTACATACAATAAAGCAAATAGGATCCTACCCTTTCGTTATCGTTATCTCCTGATCATATTTAACTTATATAATGTCGTTCTGTGTGATGTAAAGGTAAGCTACGTCGTAGAAGTAGGCACGTAGCACGTCTACGAATCGCGTAGACGTTCCGTAGCACGTGGCTACAGAGCGTAGCATAGCCACGTTTCGTAGAGGCGGGCGCCTGGATCGCACTCGCAGCTTCCAACGTAAACCATCGATCCCGGACCCATTTAAAGAGGACGTTTGAGCTTCCACATAGACCAGCCAGGGAGAGCTGAGTTTCGTAGGTCAATCATTCTACTCCACTCAAGTGTATACCTCTATAAATTGGACTCTTAGTTTATCATATGAATAGATGTCGCTACTAGAAATAAAATATCGCGCTTTTGAAGTGTTCCGGCTTCGATCAGGTGTCCGCCGCCGCTTCCTCCGTAGATACCTAGAACCTTGCAAAAATGACACTCGAAATTGTCTAGGATTTGTTTTGACGCAGGCAGTTTGCGCAGAGCCGTGACGAGTTCTATGAATACGGAACAAGAGTTGGAGTTGAATTCATGTAGTACCTAAAAATAATGAGGATGTGACTAGCGAATGTTTTGTTCGGAAAATTAAAATTTTACGTTTTATTTAACTATTAAGTAAATTGATAGCCTGATTTATTTAGCATGGCTTGTGTACCTGTGGGCTGCAAAAGCCGCACGGTTGCATTATGTGAAAACTATGAAAGGATATCTTGCCATAGTAAGTATTGACTTGATTTTTGCCAATATTTCTTGTAGTTTGCTTGCAATATGTTGTATTCTTATTAGCACATGCAATATTACTGTTTCGTTGCATTATTCCTATTTGATTACCAATAAGTATCATTATATAAATCAGAGAATAGCAGTAGCATACGAAAATTTTGATTTGCTTTGTTGTCCATAGAATTTGGCCAATAAATGTATTGGTAATACCTATTGGTACACAAAACTTATTTAAACATGAATAAAACATAATTATAAAAAATAAACATAATAAAAACTTAATTGTCGTAGTTTAACAAATATATAGTGTTTTGTCCATGAAATGACATATTTAAAGTTGAATTGACTAGATTTAGCTCTCGGAAGATTGAAGTCTTTAGTCCAAAGAAACAAAGTACTAACTCCTGTTTTTCACTTATAGGTTCCCAAGAAATCCCTAAGTGATGACAAAGAAGATACGGTTGGGAGCCAGCACATCATTTTCATTTGCGTTCTTTACATGTCATTGTCCGTGATTATTTTACAGAACTGACTTGTTGTTAATTATTTTATTGATTTTCAGAAGAAATTACGTACCAATCAGAAAAACAGTAAAAATATAAAATGTAGATTTATTTTTGTTGGTGTACTTTCTCTCCCGCTCATATCCTGACTGACGAAGCTAATCAGCCATCAACCACTAAATAACGTTTGCTGTATTTCATAATTTAAGTAGGTATTCTTAATCTCAATAATCACAATAAATATCATAACTTGATGCATTTCACTTTAAAGTATAGTTGTGAGCATTCAAAGTGGTTGCAGGTTAGGTTGGCTTGGGAGACGAGATGTTGGAGTCCTCAATCATGGATTTCATAGTGGATTTAGGAAATGTGCTTGTTGTTTCTCCGTCAACGTCAAAGCACGTGTCTGTTCATTGTAACATGCCACAGCTACTGTTTATGTCAACTCATAGTGCTATCAACTCCAGCAAGTACCATGCTGACGCTGCTTGTTTCTCCACATACATGATATCCGTTTTGTTTTTGCTACATATATTGAAGCCAAGCTCTCGTTTTCATTATAAAAATATAGAATGTCGTCGTATCATAGCTGTCGAATTATTTTATGTTGTTTTTTATGATTGCTTAATTTTTTATCTACAAATGGTTGTGTTTAAAGCGTTTAACTTGTTTAACAAGATTTAGCTAATAACCGCGTCATGTTAGCTAATAACTGTCCTTAATTAATCGTTCGTTAACTCTATTAGTAGTATTACATAATGTAGGTGCTGTATTTAAAATCTTAGAAACTCGTTAGTATGTAAGATTTTAAATACAGTATGTAATTATACTCCAAAGTTAAGTGTCCGTTTCATAGCGCATCTCCCCTAAGCATCCTCGTGTTTCAGTCTTGGAGCTTTGTTCAGCAGTCACTTCAAAGGGAACAATAGCGATTTTTAACATAAAGGGGCGGAAAGAGCTCTAACACTGGTGCAGTGCAGTGCACATGCGTGTAAAGAGGTGAGGTAGGGTAGCAGGCTGGTACAAGTCACTTACCCAATTTATCAGAAGCTCATTGCCCATTGTTCGTATGCTATCTATGCACACTCTGAAATTTCCGCATTCGCTCCACAGCTTCTGCGTAACAGCTCCTTGAAAATCGAACAAAGTATGACGAAGTATATGCTTCTAAAATATTTGAGAAAATAAAACATCTACGCCTTCATCATCATCAGCCTATATAAGTCCACTGCTGGACATAGGCCTCCCCTAATGAGCGCCGTAGCGCCCTGTCTACAGCTTGCCGCATTCAGCATCTGCCAGCAGTCTTTCGCAAATCTTCATCCCACCTGCTCGGAGGGCGTCTTATACTACGTTTGCCGAGTCGCGGTCTCCACTCAAGAACGCGTTTACCGGTTGTCGGTTCTTCTCGAGATATGGGTCAGGACCAAATTCTTTGCATCAATTTTATGAATTTTATGTCCCATTTCGGCTCACCAACAACAAACTCATTTTTTTTATGATAAAATTAATATTTTTGCGTGCATGTAAATTGTATCATAGTCTTCATGAAATAACGAAGTCATATGTATCATTAAGATTGCATTGAGTACAACCGTTAAAATTTTATGAATAAGTAAAAATGTGTCCAAAAAATGCTTCCGTTTTTCGACTCAGTTGTGCAACATTCTAGATGCAGTATTTCTATAGATACCAATAGGGAGTTTGGTTTATTTAGTATGTTGATACTGCCTCATTGCCCGGAATCAATTTCAGGATACTGCGGCCACGTTGTTTTACTGTCAGTCGACAAATAGTCTTCGAGTTCAGTGTGTGTCACTATAAAATTTTGAGTTTACCTGGATATTTTCAGTGTTTCCTGACAATTTGTGTAACTTTGGACTTGTATATCTATAAGCTTACTCAATCTTGTATTGAAATACACTTGCGCGCTTTTATTTACTAGTTTAATTCACGAACTGTAAGCATTTATAACTTGGGTCGTCTACGTTTTTGTTCCTGTGTGCAACGAATGTCACGAAATTGTGCGACGCGTGACACACAGGAAAACAGTAAAGCTATGTACGTACACACATCATAATTCTTCATGAATTTAGATTCGTGCAGTGAAACTTCAGCAGACTGATTCGGAGATCCCTTGTTTTTTTTAAATAACTTTAGTTTACCAATTTAACAGCTTTTATGATAAGCTTAATATTACATCAAACTGGTATCCTAAATCATAAAATAATATCTAAACTACGAGTTAAGTTATAATTTTTAGGGCTCCGTACCCAAAGGGTAAAACGGGACCCTATTACTAAGACTCTGCTGTCCGTCTGTCACCAGGCTGTATCTCATGAACCGTCATAGACAGTTGGAAAAATTTCACAGATGATGTTTTTCAGTTACCGCTACAACAAAAAATATTAAAAAAACAGAATAAAATAAATATTCAAGGGGGCTACCATACAACAAACGTGATTTTTTGCTCGTTTTTGCTCAATATTGATAACGGCAACAGGTAGACGCTTGAAATGTTCACAGAATATTTTATTATACAGGGTGGAAAGAATCTATGGGCCCTGGAGGGAAACTACCTTAAATCCTTTAGCTAGCTCATTTTACTGAAAGGAAACATTCCTTTATTTTTAAAATGAAACATAATTGCATTCAAAGATCTTCTAAAAATTCCTTGTCCCACCTGGGAGTCGAACCAACTAAAAATTGAAAAAAATTCACCCTCGCTATTTTATAATCCGAATCAGTAGGATTATTGTTCAGGATAAAATTTATCTAATAAACGGAAATAATGTCTTAGAAATAAAAAAAAAGGAAACTAATATTCATTTTATTTTATCATCAGTACAAACAAAAACACAAAACATGAAACATTTTTTTAAGTAGACGGATATTGACCAGTGAAAAGTCACACTATCACACCAATATTATAAGTGCGAAAGTTTGGATGGATCCACAGAACCCTAAAAATGATGAAAGTTATCGTTCAAAATTCTGATTTGTTGCCGCAAGTTGATAAAAAACACACTCCATTTTTAAACTTTTCGTCAGAACTTTTCGTAAGAAGGAATCTTGCATAGATTTATTATTACCCTTTAACGCCTTTATGGCTAGGCCACTGCCACTTCAGCTTGCTAATCCTAATCCACTCGCTTTTTTTAATCAAATGACTTTCGTTAAGTGACCGACCGACAGTATGCACAGTGCACACCCCGAAAACCCGACCATTTCTCCATAGCCTTCTCAAAAACCTATGTTCAGCCCGATCGGTTCAGTCGTTATGTCGTGACTAGGCAACAAACATCCATCCATCCATCTATACATTCAAACTTACGCATTTATGTTATAAGTGTGATTCTACCCTAGATAACAATGCCAGTGCTTGGCCTGCATCAAGAATAGACATAATTTTTTTTATTATACGCCTGTACCCCACTGCAGGGCAAAGGCCTCCCTTTCCTCCTTCCACTTTTCTCTACTAATAGATAGACTTAGCCACTCTTATTGTTATGCGTCTAACTCATCCTTCCATCTACGCCCAAGCCTTCCACGCGACCTGCGCCCATTTGGAGTACATTTCGTGATGGTTTTTGCCCAGAACTCCTCCGGCATACGTTGCACATGTGCACTAGCCCAACTACTACACACTGCTAGCTACTCTTAGGTAGCATAGGATGCTAGCTAGCTCATAGTGGTCGTTGGGTAGAAATCCCTGTAAGGGATAAGACCGCCAATTGCAGGACAGGCTACTACTTAGTTTGTTTTTAAGAACTTCTTAAAACTAAAACTTTTATTTACCCATCTATTGTACATAATGTATATCCATCTTTCCTGCAATAAAGCTTATTATTATTATTATTAATTTCCTGGTTAGTCCCATTTGTATTTAGCACACTTTTGAGCTACGTCCGCTATTAGGGGCTGGGATCGCAAAGTAGAATGCTTTAAGCGGTCCGAGAGTCTGACTCCGAGGATGCCGCGCTCCATAGCTCTCTAACAAACACCGAGGCGGGATTTTTGAACATTGGTGAGTGACCAACATTGGGCACCGTATTTGAGGATGGGGAGAATGCACAGGTCCATTAGTTTACGGTTTAAAGATAGTGGCAGCGGTCTCTTCATAAGTTATTTCATAGACCAATGGCTTCTCCAGGCGTTTCTGTGCGGCAAGTTATCTCTTTATCCTGTCTCGCCTGGAAGGAGACTATTTGGCCAAGATAAATGTTCTTTATTGAATTTATTAAAATTAAATTGTATTTGGCGAACTCACCCCTGATTATAATCTTCTATTACCTACCTGAGGGTGATTTAATGCAGGCCATGAAACAAATAAAACAAACATGTATTAAAAAGCTACATTTATTTGAGAAAAAAGTACGTACTATAAAGATTATTGAGATGAAATGGAAGTAAAGTCGTATATTCGACATTAAAATACTAAACTAGCATGCCCAGAACCTTTCTAATTAGAGTATATATAATATAATTTACAATAAATGACGCCGATATAGTGGCTGTTATTATTATAATTATTATTAGTTACACATGTCCGAGGCATGATAACTATAAAACAGGGTTTCTCAAAGTGGGGCTCGGCGGACCCTTTGGTGTTTGTCATTTGATAGTCGGTAGGGAGTATAATTTTGGCTATGGCTATAATTTTGGCTGGGTGTTTTGACACCACCTCAGCCAAAAATCTAGAATTGGCACGGTCCCCTTAAACTCCTTTGTTTTAGTTTTCTTCCGGGTTTAGCAAAAATAAAAACTTTATTATTTTCGCAGCTTGCTTTGCTTGCTCTCGTTGTAGCTTCATTGTATTTTGCCAAACCCCACTCAGGCCTTTATTGGTGTTTGTTTTCGTTCTCTAACAAACCTTTGGTTATAAGTGCAATTTCTACGTAACGCTGATACGGGTACATGAAAGGTTAGTGGCACTGGTCGATGAGGCCCCTCATCCGGTTAGGAGTTTTCTTTCTTTAGGATAACGCTGGCACGCGGCCCTTTATCTTATAAGGTTATGCTATGTTATATGCGTTAACTAATGGTTTGTTAATAATAAGTTGATATACCTAAATGTTTCTTATAATCACAAGAATAGTTCCAAATCACAGACAAGAAAAACTTTTAACATAGCTATTTTAGAATTAAACAATTTTAATAAATAATAATCACAGACAGTTTTTTTAAATGATCATTTTTTAATTCAAAATGAATTATAGCTAGAATGAACTTAAAAGTAAATTTTTATAGTACCGTAGCAAATAAGATTTGAAACTTATATTAACATACTACCTTATTTGTAACACGTTGAAACATTTTACCGAATACATAATTAATTGGCACGTGGCCGAGCCAGCACTGCGAGCACATTCTACTTGTACTAAGCACACCTTCAATAACTTTATATCACTTCTCGGACGGTCCTTAACCCTATCTTACGATCAGAATCTGCTTGCAATGCCAAATCGATATTATCAAACATTCCAATTTAATTTAAATGTGGTTATACCTCCACTTTCTTAAATAAACAGATTTAGAATGTTGGACATAGAGTCCTAGGGTAAGCATAAGCCTATGCTTATGCTTGTCCTATTTAAATAATATGAATGATTAGTTCACGTTCAAGATAAATATTGAACTGACTTCAAAACAGCAGGGTTCTATTCGGCTGAGTTTTATTTATGTACGAGTATGTTTGTACTTGATGTTTTCGCCAATGGTAAACCTATTTTGGTGATTCCATCACTGTGTTTAAAGTATGATAACGAGGAGGTTGTCCCTTAATACTTTTATTAAATAAATTATTCCTGAGGTATTTTGTCCTATGTTGTAATAAACCCTAAAAACATAAGCATGTTATACAATAACAATTTCCATGGCTTCGGAAATACATAGGTACCAGTACCTACACATAGGTGTTGCAGATCTAAAGCACTATATGGATCCTCGGTAAAAAGTGATAGTTAAAAAAAGAAATTTGAAGTCAACTCTTATCTATTAAAAAAAAGTTATATAATTTTAACAAAGTAAGGCAGTAAATGTAGGTCCGTTGGAGGATGAACTACATTAGACCGGTATCATGTATAAAAACTATAAACAATAAAAGAAACAATGTCAAACGTAATTACGCATAATAATTTAGTTGTTTTGAAAAACAACAACTGAATTCTAATCATTAATTTGGCTTTAGAGGTTATGCTGGACAAATATTGAACCCGCGCGAGTATATTTTGTATGGGACCTCCCCAGGAGCACTTTCTTTAAAATAGCGAATTAGTTCTATTTCTAATAGGTCCATAATTGAAGGAGAAATTAACGAACATACATAAATAACATACAAACAGCCGAACATAGAACCAGAATAGAAATAAAAAAAAATATACCTACTAGTTTCTCCCCGCGGCTTCGCACGCGTTGTTTAAGGTTTTTTATATCCCATTGGAATTGGTTTATGGGATAAATAGTAGCCAATGTTTTATTCCAAATCTAGAACTACATGTATACAAAGTGCAGCCCGATCCGTTCAGTAGTTTTGGCGTGAAGAGGTAACAAATATTCTTCCAAACTTCCAAACTTGTGTGAGACGGGACAGGTTTTATCCCAGTTTTTTGAAAAAGTCCTTGAAAAACTTCACATTTATGTTAAGTTAACTTCTTCATATCTCCTTAACTTACAGGATTTTAGTATGTGAAACGAAATTTAGCACAATTGATATTCGTAAAAGGCCTTCTAACCAAATACAATTTTGGTAAATGCTTTGAAAATCAATATTATATTAGTGGCATTCAAACATTTTTTTTAATAATTTCTCTTCTGTTTAGTTGAAAATGATTTTTCATTAAATTGGTTTTGAGAATGAAATACATACATATACAGGGTTATTGGTAAATTAGTGCCAATACGTGTACTGCAGGTCCTGCCCATCATCACAAACACGTTCGTGAAGGCGCCAAGTCTAAATTCTAAAAAAAAATATAAGTCGCCTTTTACCAATACCAAAATTAAGAATTAATACCTGGCGTCTTCACAAACGTGTTTGTGATGATGGGCTGAACCTGCAGTTCACGTATTGTCACTAATTTACCAATAACCCTGTATATTGAAACTATAATATACCTACCTAAATGTACCATTCATAAATAGATTTTAAGAATTTTCATAAGAAAATATAATAATAAATATATAATGCTGGTCAATCCGCACAGCATCATCTAGTCCCAAGCTAAGCACCGACATAGCACTGAAAATGAACGGGCTGGAGGAGGGTGTAAAGTTTATGAAGCATGAACTACATGTATTTGAGCGGCGTTTGAGGGGAGGTCTGTGTGCAGCTGTGGACGTCTGTGGGTTTGTTTATATGACGACGAAGATGATGATTTCATAATAAAATCATAAGGCTTTAATTCCGTAAAACAATCACTGTAGGTGCAGTTCGAAAGAGTACAATTATAATAGACATTTAAATATTTTTGATTAATGTTCATGTACTAGATGACCCCGTCTTCTTAGTATTTCAATTTTATATTCTTATTTTTTCTTTTCTTATACAATCATTGTATGAGAGCAAACAAATAAAAGAAACATTTCTAACAAACAATAATCTAACAAAACTAACGAAGAGCAATTGATTTTTTATATACAGAAGATTTGCCGCCTTATCTAAAGAAATATCTACCCGATATCTGCTTATATTAATATAAATGCTACCACACTTAAATGGATTCGAATTCGGGGAGCTACCTACTTAGCGAAATTCCAAAAACAATTTCAGTACCTAATAATCTACATTTTCCAACAAAAGCCACAGACAGAAAAAATATACGCGATGACTGTCCTAATTAATTATTATGTCTATTACATGACCACTAAAATATTACTTATGAAAACAAAGCGACAACTTACGACAAGCTTTACGTATGAACTCATTTTCTTGAAATCAGATCAATGTTTTAATTTTATTAAAAAATAATTACCTATTAACTTGTGTTACCATTTCTTATGAAAATCTGAATGTAGCTTTTTATATGATATTAGGTCATAGGTATGTACTTGAGGAAAAATCGTGATCCCTAATTGTGAAACTGTCAACATTAACAAACGTTTCCCTTTTGTCAATTTTCAATGAAATATTACAGACTAGCTGGTCCGACAGACTTCGTTCCGCCTTACAAGTTACATACGAAAATTATCTTCATATTTTACCCCCGTGAATTTTTCACATTTTTCTTAGGTATTCTGTTATTTGGGACAAAGACAAATCCAACAAAATGGTGTTACCTACACGACTTTGTTTTATATACGCAGAAGATATCGTGACTAGGAAACTGTCTTTTCAGTATTCACTTACAAGTAATAACTCAACTCTTAAACTCATCTCCTCTTTCTCTTAAATATTACACAGATCATATTCATACACCTACATTAATAAAAATGTCCACTATGCATTATTTGGAAGGCATCGTTAGCCCGCATAGTAAATCATATTTTTCCTTATGAACGAATTTGTACCGAGTGGTGCTCAGCTTAATTTAGTTATGATAAGCAAAGATAATTATATGTACATAAAGTTACATTATTATATTCAGTTAACAACACATACACAGAAAGTAAACTACCTATTTATGCTACAACCTAAAAATCCTTAGCACTAAAAGCAATCACTTACCAAAATGAACCTACCCTTAACTACCTACCCGCAGTCTCTCAGACACCAGCGATCTCATTATTGTCAATAACTAAACGTTTGTGCATTTTTATACATCGTGCGTCCATGTACCTTTTTCTGCCTACCATAGTGCCGTGCCTACGCTTTTCAACGTCATACGCGCATGTGTTTTTACTTGTTGAGAAAAACACTTGTCAGCGGTTTAAATGACCGCAGGTAAGTAGTGGAGTGACAAATTATTAACAAGTATTTTTTTTATTACCAATGATAATCGGCCTTAAAATGACAGAATTATTGCGCGCTGATTGGAGGAAGATTCTTCCGCTGAAGATGACCTACTGAATGGGCTGTAGTGATGAGGAAAATAACATAGGAAACCATTTTATGCTGGTAGAGTTTCATTGGTTTTGTTCATAAATCGATAGTGTAAAAGATTCAGTATAAACTAAGTAAAGTGCATCTTTTTGGTACCAGTGTTCATCTCCAGGTTTATCACTAAGATTATTATCAGACGATGACGTCTCGATGGAAAAAATACGTTTCCGGCCCAGGAGAAGTTGTATTTTGGCAAATGCCAACTTTGTATCATCTTAACTGCCATTGTAAGACTATCCCTATAATCAGGTATGACTGAAAGCAGACTCCATGATTGGAGAGATTGGCTGAAAAGCTTATGAGGTCACACATGGAACGAACGGAAATGATCACGTCAATTCAGCGAGATATCGAACCATCTTCTCATCTTCATCTTTGTTGGGTGTTTCATTTGGATGACAAATAGCTTCCTGCCGGTGCAGAAAGTAGTGCTGACGCAGAAAGCTATTCACAAGACCTGCATTGTTTGTAACCGCAAAAACAAAAAAGTAACACAAAATGGGTACCTAATTCCATGAAAAAAAAAAACATTTTTTCTTGGATGTTCAAACAAGGTACGTGTTGTAGAGTTCATCACCTGCAATTTTGTAAAGGCTAGGCTGATGATGATGATGATGATGAATCTTGTAAAAATAAGTTCGATTTTATTGATGTTTAAATGTAGATATTTAGCTTGATTGTTCATTTAGGTATGTTATTAAGTAGAAGTTCCTAATTTTTTGTATCTTTGATTCTGGACCATGTTTTCTAAGCATAATTGATTTTTTAGTTTTTTCCTGAGTGTATGATTAGATTTTGATTTATTTGTTAAACCATGTGGATTTTAATTACTTCTCTATCATTTATACAGGGTTATTGGTAAATTAGTGACAATACGTGAACTGCAGGTCCTGCCCATCATCACAAACACGTTCGTAAAGGCGCCAAGTCTAAAGTCTAAAAAAAAATATAAGTCACCTTTTGTACTAAATGAAAAAACATCTTTGCCTGGAATCCAACGAGTTACTTAAGACCGATCTTTCACTCTCATATCTTCTGTTAATTCAGGGCGGAGCTGTTTTTAAGTTGAGTTTCAAATAAAACCTCTCTAACGAACGATTATTGAATTTCGGGGGGTACCCATTACCACTACCAATATTAAGAATTAAGCCCTGGCGTCTTCACAAACGTGTTTGTGATGATGGGCTGAACCTGCAGTTCACGTATTGCCACTTATTTACCAATAACCCTTTATAAACACTAAGAACCAATTAAATTAAAAGTATTGTATAATTTTTCTCTCAGTGCCTTAGTTTTAGTTTGCGAGGGCGATATATCGCTGGTGCATCACAGACCGCGGGTAGGTAGTTACGTGACTAAAGTAGGAGATAGGTAGTAGAGGGTTAACCGCCATGAGATCAATCAAATGTATTGAGTGCTGATTATTACAGATAATTCTAATTAAATAATTGTAATATTTATCGGCAAAATATAAATTAAAAGACGAAGAAGAGGGTTTTTACAAAAATACTATCTAAAGATAAAACGCACGAGATCATTGTGATTGCTGAAAACTTAAATAAATAAACCGACCAAGTGAGAGTCGACTGAATCATCAAGGGTGCCATGCAATTGATATACTTTCGCAAAAGAAACCCGTTGACAACCGTATAGACAAATGCGGTGGCTTATCAATAGGTACGTTTCTCCACCTAGCCTTCCTCGTTGTAACATAAACATGCCCGACATCCGCGCGCTTGAATTTGATCCTGAAGGTAGTCTCAGATTGGGGCGAAGCCGATCGGGTCATCTTTAATGCCTCTAAAACGCAAGCTTGCCTATTCTCTGCAAAAAAGAGTCTATTTGTCCAGGTTCCTATTTTCCGAGATGTACCGGTCCCTATAAAAGATCAACTTGAGCTCCTTGGTGTCACGCTAACACCAACTCTAAACTTTGGAGCCTTCATCGATTTTTAGTAAAACATTTATTTGCAAAGATTGATCCTTATCAGCAACAGAATTTATTGGTTCAACAATACAGGATGTAATTTTTGTTGAAAAATCATTCAGGTTCATTTCCGTCAAAAGTAAAAGATTAAAAAAAAATGCAGTTATAGTTTTGTTATAAATCGAGGGCATGTCTCCTTTCACGACTTTTCCCTAACTCTCGTGGTTTCGGACTTGGCCATCACCGCCCTTCTCAAAAACCATCCTGTATATACTGATAGCACAGGTCGGTTGGTCGGTCTGGTTTGGAGTATTGCTGCCATGTTTGGGCCAAGTACCAGCTTGCAGCCTTGGACTTGATGGAACGAAGAGCCTTCAGACTCAATCAGACGAGCAGTGCCTTGAAGAGACTAAGGTTCAAAGTCTCGAACACCGCCGCAAGGTCGCTTGTCGCTCGATCTTTTATTGGATACATTTCGGAGAATGCTCACAGAAACTACATGACCACCACCATCCCCCTTCCACTCTAGGACAAGCAGACACACAGCGCATTACCACCCCTACTTGATGGATATAAATAAATAAAGCATCTCATTTCTTTTTGTAGATCGTAGAATTTTGACGAATTCGTCTTAATACTGTATATTAAACAGCGTGGTTTTTAAACATTATATTAAATGAAGCACTCATTTAAATCCGCCCTAAGACTTACGCAAGCAACTCAAACGATGTTTATATAATGTTTTTAAAGTAGTTTGGTACATTGGGTTTTTGTTTTCATTTAGTTACGTAATTGTGCCAAATTTCGTTTAATTTCTATCAAAACAAAGTTGAAATTTACTAAAATGTAGGAATCAGTGGAGATTAAGAAAATAATATTTTACTAATTGTACCTGCGAAAAGCAGATTTATGCGGTTCCAGCGATGGAACGGGCCGGTCGAACCGGGTCGGCGTCGGTTGGAGTCCTGGTGTGGACGTCGCTTCGCGGTCGGTGCGTCACATGGTGCGACGGCTGGCCTGCGGCCCGTCCTCCACGTCCGGGCACAGCGGCTGGCGTTCGGTACCGGCTCGCCGCGGCCACGTCGCCGAATCCGCCGAATTCTGTCCCAAAAAATACATAGGGAGCGCGCGCGCCATCACCCCATCCCCGTTAAACACCACGGGTGCGTACGGGATTCGCTCGTCTTGGGTGGTCACGCGCGTGAAATAAGGATCTTGCGGCGCTGTGGGGGCCCCGTTCGAGGGAGCGTTCACGTTTTCATTCGCGGAGGCGTCGCTTCTCTCCACGACTTCAGGAGGTGTTGGCGACGGAGCCAAACCAGGCGAGTGTGGCATGGAGTCCGTGCCGAGGGCAGCCATATGCCCTGGAATTATGTTGAACGGGATCGGACGAAATGGTGATTCCATTTCGGTAGATGGTTCTTCATCCTCAAATATAGTATGCGGCCGTTCGTTGAGGGGCTGTCGCACGTAGTAGGAGAGAGATGGAATCAGTTTGATTTGGTTTAATCTCAGTCGGAACTCCTGGAAGTGGCGCATCTGGTGCCAGCTACTGAAGCGCCATTGCCGCATGTAGGGCTGGCCCTGCGACGTGCGCTCGTGTGTCCAGCAGGTCACCTCCGCGCCTCTCTCACCCCCACGAGCAGCGTAGCGATTACTAGTGCTGTCTAGGTTGATCGAGACTGAATCTGTGGAAAGTTTACTTATTAAATCACAACAATTTTTCCTAGCTATATGTGACTGTTCGTTATTTCCTTATCAATCATCATCAGCCTATGTTACTCCACTGCTGGACATAGGCCTCCCCTAATGAGCGCCATAGCGCCCTGTCTTCAGCTTGCCGCGTTATTTTCTTATAGAAAAGATAAATAGATACTCGTAATATTTCCAAGAGTTTGAATCAATATTTTATCTATAGTCCAGTCATTTTAGCCATAATTTGTTTGTAATTAAGTTAATCTAACAATTCGAGTACAGCTAGAAACTCGTACCTTTACACCTTCATTTTGGCGTTGTAAAAGTTGTCTTAATTGTCATAAAATATCGTGTATTCTTCGTAAGTTATTAGAACTCAAACTAGCAAAAAAAGTTATTCACTATTAAGTATCTAGGTTTCTATTGCTCCAATGTTGTTGACTTTTATTATAAAATTCTAGAAGATACAATTTGCAACAAATTTCGTTACTAAAATTTTTTGATGTGCTCAACCGTTTTTGAGATAGAGGGCGGAGACCGCGATGCGTATACAGACGTGTTTTGAATAAAATATCTTTTCAATTTTATAATAGATAGATGTCAACATGATTGGAGCTAAAGAGATGTAGATAATTGCTTATAACAGATTTAAGTGACATTTGACGTTAAATAACTTAGGAAACGGGATTAACTAGGAACCTAGTTTGTGTTCCGAATTAATTCATCAACTTTTTATAGTTCTAAAGTAAAAGAGTAAATATTGAAGAATTTGAAGTCGGTTTTTAGTTTTTTCGAAATAATTAAAAATTATGGAGGATTTAAGTCGAATATAAATACGAGTAGTTTTAATGCAGCTAATTTTAATATATCTTATTTTTATTTTAATAGTGTTTTCTTATAAAGTCTGGGGTAGCGGCTTAGTTTGTCCTTCAGTTTCAGGTAACCTTGAATATTGTCATTGATTTTAGAATAAACGAGATGTCTAGGATAAACTAGACGGACCTCACGAGATATTATTAGGGGCTAGCTACAGTTGTCATAATAATACTAGGTGATGTTTGAAGGCTTGGATGCTAGAAGCAGCATAGGGACATGGATCTTACTTGTAAAACTGGGTCCGGCTGGCGGCTTGTCCCCAGAACAACAGCACAGTTTCCGCAGCATGCGGGCGGCACGCCCCACACAAGGGAACGTGTGCAGCAACGCGAGTCGGAAGTTTTGCCCGCTCAGGCAGTACAGGAAGAAGTTGATGCCAAAGTTTGCGTTGAAGAACAACTGGCAGATCTGCTGCAGAGCCGCCCAGCGACCGCTGTACTCGTAGCTACTCTGCACAACAGAAATTACACCTTCAAATGATCGGTCGAAAAATAAAATATTTGGATTCGAACATTCGTTTATGTTTGGTTAACTGCAAAAGATGCCACTACTTTGACATCCTGGCCGCTAGTTTAAGTATGCTACATGAAAAGTACAAAGCATAGGTCAACAACTGCTGACTTTAGCCCGTCCCCAGATGACACCAGGAATAGCGCTCCTGTTCCGCCTACGTCCATCGACTCCCTGCAAATCAATTGTTATTCATGATAAGAATCAATTGAGCCATCTGCAGACTGCAAGTTAAGTGTAATTGGTGCGGGTTAGGTACTTCAACATTATTGTCTGAACTCGAACGAACAGTATTTGCAAACCTAAAGTTTAACTTTAAAATTATTTCATGAGAGACGGAATTGCAAATAGTTTTAAGGTACTTTATTTCTCAAGTTTTTGATATCCAAACTCAACTTATAACGAGTGAAATTCAACCGTCTGGGACGGAAAGTTTTCGTCATTAAGTGATGTTGACCTACTTTGGTGTTACAGGGTATCCCATATTGAGTGGATAGCCTTGAAGGTGCTGGTGCGATTTGGCAAGGCCAATGCAATGGCCAGACACGAAATCAATTTTTTTTTTGGGATTTACGCAATTTTTTGGAAATGTTGACGAAAGGAGTTGTGACTACATCGAATCATGTCGCCGGAGCCATGAGCGTTTTAGGGCGCTATTATTTTATTCAAACTTTAAAATTAGTTTTCACAGCAAATACGACGGGCCTTGAAGAAATATAAGTATGATTTGCATTATTTTTTATTAGACAATAAGTAAGAAGTAATTCCTAATAGTAGTGAAATAGCCTATTGCCAGTTGCTTTCTACTCAAATTTGACGGCCAATAAACACTCAGTGACATACAATACAAATATACTTTATTGCACACCAAATTATGAACATATCACAGAACACAAAGACAAGTAGAGATAATGTACAATGGGCGGCCTTATCGCTAAGAGCGATCTCTTCCAGGCAACCTTAGGATGGACATACATTACTCACAGATTTTGAAACTCCATGTAAAGCCATTCATCGGGGAACAGTTCATTCTTATTTGCGAAAACGGTCGTGCTACTTTTTTATGTGGGACATTATTGGAAAAATTATGCACAAAAAGCACTCTCTGAGATTGAGGCTGAGGTTGTTCGCTTCGTGGAAGATTGTTATTATGTTGCGACTCGAATCTTTGTGTCTTACGACTTAAAGTTACTGCCGCCGTTGTCGGGTAGGCTACAGATGTGTAGTATGTATTGAATTTGAAATGTCTTACTCATTACCCGACATGTTAAACATTTTAGCTCAAAGTGATATGTTCGTTTAAGCCACAGGTTTGTGTAGTTTTATTTTATACTATGTTCAACAGCTCATTTAAACAGAATATACAGCAGTGCTCTACAAGTTCTATCTGCCATTCTATTCTCAACATTTCTGCAAGAATAATGAACCATTTTATGTACTTGTTTATGTTTTTTGTTTTTTATGTTAGCAGGTGTAGGGACAAAAAGCTACCTCTAACGTGAGTTGATAACTCCCATTTACCTACTCCATTCTCATTTCGTATAGTACTCGGATTCATGACGTGCCATGACGCTGCCATCGGGATAATGTATCGAAGGGATAAGGATTTTAAAACAAGACATGAAGCGCTGTGTACAATAATTGATAAGGCTCATTAGGGTTTCCATCAAGGTCCCATGCCATGCCATGTGTCTTATGGAAATAATAATCATGTTTGTCGTGGTTTGTGGTAAAAAAAAGGTTTTTCTTACATTAATTTTTTGACTCAATCATCATCATCCTCAGCCCGTATCTACCCAAGGGTGCAAACATTTATAAAACGTAATAATTGCAGTTTTCATGAATAGAGGCTTCGTGATCGGGCGACACGGTCCTCCCGCTGGGATGGGAGGGGATTATCTAACTTTGCCCGCGAATTATGTGTTCGTGGGTTTTGGAGTTTAGCTGTTATACCTCTATGGGAACCTCGTTCCACTCTAGGGGGGCGGCGTGCGAGCGAGACGGACTTATACAAGGATTCACGGGATAAGGAGGAAACACTGCACATCCTGGATTTGTTTCACGAAGTCGCTCGTTGTCGTGAATTCCACGAGTCGACAGGGCTTTGTTCCAGCTGTTTGATTAAGATAATGATTGTAATTTACCAGGCGGGCGGTTGACAATCGCTTTGCCTTCTAAGATTGTCTTATAATCTTAAGAAAGTAGTTAAGATCTTGAACTTTCTACACATTTTTTTTCTGTCTTCTTATTATTATTGATTTCTACTTATTATTGATCCCATTTGCCCATAACGCTAACTAGCGTAGCGTTATCCTCGCGCGTGTGTTTTTAAAATTAATAAATGCACCCCGCGCCGCCGTACTGGCGATGCCGAATACACGGTAGGTAATGTTATCTATACAATATTCTATCTTCATACAAACGCCCGGAACGAAGTCATACCGGTCGCGGTCGTGATAGGGCTGCCGTCTGCAGTATTTTAATTTCATTTACCTACTTGAATTTCTTTCTAGTTTTGTGAATGTATATTTTAATTTATAGGGTGATTTTTGGTGATGGCCAAGTTCGAAAACACGTGAGTTAGAGAAAAGTCGTGAAAGGAGTCATGAGCTCAATTTATGAGAAACTAAAAACTACATAGGTAGGTACTTAATTAATTTCTTTTTATTATTATTTTTTTCCGAAAGTTTCAAAATGTTTGCCAAAATTCATTAGGAATAGATGTTTTACCGAAGATAAAATATAGGTTAAGTATCCTGTCTGGTTACAAGCACACTAGTTGTCCGAAAATATTATTTAAAATTTGTCACATGGATGCTTATTACGGATGCAAACTAAAATTGTAAAGACTATCCCTTTCCTTTTATTTTCAATTAAGCATTTCTGTGCACAGTTTGGCCCTTATCAACAACGAAATCCGTTGCTGCAAAAATACAGTTTGTCATATTTTTTTGGAAAAACAAACAGTTGATTTCCTGCAAAAGTAAAAAATGAAAAAAAATGCATTTACTGTCTTCTTATAAATCGAGGGCATGTCTTCTTTCATAATTTTTCTCTAACTCTTTATGGTTTCGGACTTGGTCCTAACGGCCCGTTTCAAAACGTGTACGTATATTCAAATAAACAATCACAAAACTAGAATGAAATTCAAGTAGGTAGTTGAAGTAAAAATCCTGCAGGCGGGCAGCCCTATCGCGTGATTTGGTTTTGTTTTATTGGTAATTATTTCAAGGACATGGCCGAGTCACAATACTGTACCTGTAGATAACATTACCGTGCCGAATACAAGACGTTGATACCGCTACCTCTATGTACCTACCTTATTATTTGTCCGATGTCCGATCAATGGGCGAAATTGGTCCAAGAGATCCACTGATGAGATTTGTGGGAAGTGAGAGGGCATAGTTGCCATATGATTCTGAAAAAAGCCTATCAAATTCTGTCCCGAAGTTTTTTGTTGTAGTCATGATTGTTCTTATTATAAGAAGAGTAGGCACATGGTTCAGTGACGCGACCAAATGCCCAATTCCTATCGGGTATGTCATTGGCCTTAAAATACACGAGGTAGGAATCACACTTTCTCCCGAGTGATACATAGTGCTTTAATATTATTTTAAGATGCACAGCTCGCTCAGCTGGCAGCTCACGAATCCAGGATTAAATAAAGAAGATAGGTCCCAGTACAGATTTAAAATAAACCTGTGGACAGGTATCTAGAACGCCAAGTCATCTCCCTACATCGTTAGAGGATGTCTCGTTGAAAGATAGAAGAATAATGTGGCTGCAGCAAGACGGTTGCCCCGCGCATTACCACCGTAATGTGGGGGAGTTCCTCGATGAAGCATATCATCGGAGGTGGATCGGGCGCTCGGGGACCATTCTGTGGCCACCACGGTCCCAAGATCTCAACCTGCTAGACTTCTTTTACTGAGGATGCCTCAAAGAGATAGTACTCGTATACAAGGACCCCATCACTTCAATTGAGCAGCTGCGTGAGCGAATACAAAGGGCGGCCCAAACCGTTACCGAATCCGGGCATGCAAGCAAAATAAAGCGCTAGTTTATAAGAAGATGCAGGGCGGGCATAAGAGCTAGTGGTAGCCATTTTGAGCACTTATTGTAAGAAATTCCAATGCAATGAGCGAGATTTAAACTTACTTGTAATTTAAAAAATATACCCCTACCCATCTTGACAGGAATATTTTTTACACGGAAAGTTAGAAATACCAAGTGTTATACCGTTTTGGAATCTCATTGAAATGGGCAAGTTTTTGATAAATCGGTCACTCAGGTGATCATACAGTTTTTTTACACCAATGGAGGTCAAACTTTTCAAAAAATTAGCTAAACACATTTTGTTTGTTTACCATGTTGTAAATGAAAAACTGTTCCTTTGGCACCCAAATGGCCAATTAGCATTTGATAGCACATAGTTATCAAACAATGCTATAGCAAAAACAGAAAGTAAAAATTCCTTGATTTGTAACCTTGGCATCGAAAAGAATGGACAAGCGTAAAAAAAGATGAAAATTGAGAAAAAGTCCAATAACTCAAAAACCGTGAAACTTTTACTGGGTAATTTTTTTTTCTGAACAGTGCTGATACCTCTTACCCTTAAGTTAAGGCTTGGCCACTCACTTGGCCGGGGGGAGGATAAACATTGACAAGACAAAGGCGATGCAATTCCTAACTCTACGAGCACCCAACTAAAAATGTTATACTTAAACTACAATGACAAACAAATTGAAATAGTAGATAGCATTAAGTCTCTAGATTTTAACCTAGTTACCCATTTTGGTTGGACCGATCATATGAACGAAGTGACAAGAAAGCTTATTAAATTTGAAATTCATCTCCGACGTAGGTATAAGAGGTATATCTTCTTTTTAGAAGCAGTCCTTAAGGCCATGGTTTAGTTGAAGCAACAATTCAATACAGTAATTGCTTTGGGGCATCTCAAGTGAAAGCAATAGGGCTTTTATGGTGAAAAAAATGATAAAATATTATATTATATTTTGGGAACTTATTTCATTTCTTAGAGATACCCAAAGTGCGGGTAAGCACTATAACAAAAAACCTTAATGCTTCTGTCTGAACATACATCTATTAATAATATCGCACACGTACAATGTTACTCAGCCTAAACAAGAAAAAAAATCACAAACACACATTCGCTTCCCTAATGAGCGTGTGGCGCCCTGTCTTAAGCTAGGTACACATTTAACAAATGCGAAAGTTTCGATGCTTTATTGTTAGTCATATATTTGGTGGTTGTAATTTATTAATGCACAGCTAATTTGTTTTAACATTCTTATATTAATTTTTCATCAAATATGGAACTGACATTCCCAAAATGAGACAGGCCAGTGTTGCCCCCTATCGGTCAACATAAGATGCAACACTCTTCCCTTCTTCACTTTAAAAGAAAAAATTAAAACTAACAAGAATAGTTTTTTGACTATTTATAATATAAAAACATAGTTAATTATGTGCTATGAAGATAGGTACTTAATTAAGTGATGTCTTATAATCTTATTCTAAACTTTGACTACATTCTAGAAATAGTTTGGAAGGCTGTTTCCATTGAAAATGATTTATTTTAATGTTATGTTGTGTGATAAATTAATTAATAATATAATTGTATAATTTGTCTTTAATAATAATTGTTAATTTGACTTGTTCAAAGTCTACTTTACCATTTATTGGGTTTAGTCTTAGTAATGAGTAACAACATCACAACTCTCGTCCCAGCATCTATTTTGCTGTACTACCCCTTGGATTTGTGTACGTACTGTCACTACACCCATAGTCAGATATAAACTTATTATGTACCTATTATATTGCATACCCCCTGCCTTTCTTAAATTTTCAAATTTCTATCAGTCCAAAGGTTGTCTGGAAGAAATCGCTTCTAAGCGATAAGGCCGCCCGTTAATACTCTACTGTTACTTTTAAGTTTGTGTCGTGTTTCTTATTTTGAGGTGTACAATAAAGAGTTGTATTGTATTGTACCTAATAAATACAATACAATTATTATTTATTGCTCTAGAATTTTTATTACACGAGTCTTGAATGATCCTACATAAAATTCTGCTTGGCTGTTTGTAGCTGGGTGAGTGACAGACATCTCTGTTTAATCATAATAGTGACTTTAATATAATTGCCATGTTTTGTAACAAAAAGGTATGTATATAATAGTAAACTTTCCCTACGAATGATAGTAAGCCCAAGACAACAATGTTCAAACATTGTTGTCCAGGCCAGTCCAATAACAATAAAGATTCTATTTGATTTTTTACAATCCTTACCACTGTTTTGTTTATTTGAAAACCAAAAATATCCAGAATTTACATTAATTTTTTATTCTAATTCTGACTCTACAAGTCTCTGCAAATCCTGTTTCTATCTCTCATATTATGTGTTTAATAATGTTTTTCTTTTATGTAATTAATCTTTGAAATGAGCCTGGTCCGGTACTAACACAAGGTACAAGTATTTGTAGACGTTAATGTTCATTGTGTTTTGAAAATCAACACCAAAATCAACCGAACTGCCCCATCTAGTTTTAAAACAGGTACCACTGGAGTACCCCGCTTTGATTACGTCCCTGGTTCCATTTCATTATTTATGATGTAGGTATCTTTCTATTTATTGTTTAACTTTGTCTTTTAATGCAAATGGAATAGTTCTTACCGGCATGAATATTGGCTTTACATCTGGTTCAATAAACAAGTGGATAGTTTCTCATTTAAAATCACCCATAAAAGGTTGAAATTAGGCAAAGTACTCGTATTCCTTTTTATACTGTTTACTAAATTATCTATACTATTTTTTTCACAAACCTTTTGTTAAAATTTTGAAGGCCCTACTTGCATTATAGAGAGCCGTTCTTTACCTATTATCTCAGGCAGTCCATCCCTTCCCAAGTAACACAAGTTGGTTGCATAAACGCTTTGGAGCCAATCCGATTATTCCCTAAGGTGCTAAGCCCAAACGCTAGAACGTGCTCTAAAGCTCTTATGCTGCTACTCTAGCGCCATTTGGGCACAGTTATATGCAGCTTTCAGTTATATTGCTGCTGCAGTTATGAGCTGCAACGGTTGATTAACACCCCTCTAACTCTCTAATGCCACTTTTGTGAACGAATGGGTGAACGATGTGTTAATTGTGTAGATATGTACTTAATGAGATTCCAGTTCAGTTTTGAGTTTGTAGTGAACTGATAAGATGGTGAAGTGTTAGTTGTAATCAAGCATGGGCGCCATCATTAAAATATTATTTGGTAAGTTTTACTACATTACCGTTTCGTGATATAATTATGTCAGCGGTTTAAAATGCTTCCAAGTTCACTGAGCAATTATATGATGTTTTATAGAGTAATTTTCAAGCGCTTTTATGGTAAAATCAAAATTTGATTAGGTGTGTGATAAATTATAATTTTTTTTATGATATTTTTTTTTTGCTGCTATACGTATTGGCAGTGCAATGTGTCGCTTGTACATTTGCATATATTTAGATAATATCATTGAAAAAAATCGGCAAATGCATCAGCTTATCTCTAAATCTTGCATCCAAACCGAGCAATTTGCTTCAAAAACATGACGTCTTTACAGTGCAGCTTTAACCCGTAGGTTTCACCTCTAAACTTTCATTATGCGGGTTAAAACTCTAATTTAAAGTCTTTTAATTACCCGGGTGATTTTAATTTCCCTAATGCAGCTAGATTCGTTAAAACGGCTGCAATTATACCTCATTTGCAGGTATACGTACTAATACGATGTGTTTTTACAGGTTTACATTTTGGAACCGAACGGTTATTTTGGAGATCCGCAACGTCTGTAACGAAACGAGGCCAATGCACCAATTGAGCATAACATGTCAGATTGGGGTTATATTACTTGTGTTTGTGATGTTGATTTATTTTTAAGTAAGGTTAATTTATATTTTTTTATTTTTATGAGGTTACCCACCTTTCGTTCCAAAAGTGCCATTTGTGATTATTTAGATGTTACCGGTAATCAATATAATAAATGTATGATCCCTTATAATTTTGATTAGCTTAAATATAAGGTTCAATTCTACTTTTGTTTACTTACTTTTATGAGAATTTTTAGTGTTACCAACCTTTTCAAAATAGTTGTTGTTTTTGCCAGTAAAACTAGTTGATTTTTACCAAACGAGACCAATGTACCAATAACGCATAAATATCTACTCAAGGAAGCAATTGCTCCTCCTGAATTATCTTAAGATCCTAAGTATGCTTTTGTTATTATTTTTCACAACCATCGGGAACTTGAGTCTGTAAAAGAGTTATTATTACCTCTATTACAGATCTTCAAGTAGAAAAACAGTGGTTATTATAACTCCGATACAGCTGCTTTAAATAGGCTACAAGAATCTCTTTTATGCAGATAAGCGCCGTTGAACAGTTGCAAGTGAATCCCGTAAGCAGCTTTCAGCGACCAAATGCCCTTTGTAACTTTCTGTTAAAGGTGTTAGAAATAAATGGGCTCTAGAATGACCTATTATCAAGGCAAGGGTAGTATTTGGTTCCATTATTGCGACTCTGATACTTTTGTAGCTACAGACGTTTGCGGAAGCAAATATGCAACTTAAAACTGCTTTTTGAACTCCTATGCCACTAATAAACAACTTAAAGTAATAAAATAGGCTGCAATTTCCACTAGCGTGTTGGTTGGGTTACCACAAACAGTCTTTGATTGTTGACTTTTACAGACTCATAGCTGATATTTAAGTTTTCAATAACCCCCTACGGGGTGTTGAAGTTAAATGATCAAAGTAGATGACCATTACCTTACATTGTTTAATCTCTAAATCTAACGCTACTTTGTGTGAACACTCTTTTTTTAATTATTCATCAAACATGGAACTGACATTCCCAAAATGTGACAGGCCAGTGTTGCCCTGTCCATCGGATTTATTCCACATTCGCCCCACATTCACACGACGACGGTAAGACTTTACGATAGATTGCTGGTTTTGTAAAATTTAAACTTGCTTTGCAACTATGCAGGTCTAACAGGTCAACAGCATATGTCAAATATGACAGAAAGTGTCGACATGAGATGCAACAGATGAGCCTTTTTTTGGCTAAATGATTGGACTTTGTACAGTTCTTTTACAAAGCTAGTCTATAGGTACATACATACATCTATAAGTAATATCGCACATGTGGAATATACTCAGCCCAAACAAGAAAACAATCACAAGCACGCATTCATCATCATGACTATGTTAGTCCACTGCTGGACATAGCTCTCCCCTAATGAACGCCATAGCGCCCTGTCTTCAGCTAAAACTACGAACGGTTCGGGCTGATATGCATTTATTGTACAATAAATAAACCTAGTATTACAAATAGGCTACTTCTTATAAACCAAAAATAACACAAAGTAAGAAGAAGGTAAAAATAATTCAAAAAAGGCGAAGGGTTCAAAAGCGACAGAGATTCTTTATTCTCTGAGAGATCAGTCATCATAGCAAAACTCTTTCATTCGTGTATGAAGACATCGCGACGTCGCCGTCGGTGCTCTTTACCGTGGGATTCAATGCTCGTGCGGACACATTAAATTATTGTTACCAGCTAATCCGTCCGCGATTTCATACGCGTGGAATTTAGAAATATGTACCACGTATTTTTGTTTCCATGCAAACTGGCTTATAACCAAACATTGATTCATATCGTATTGACGTGAGCCATAATAATAACATAATTTTGACAAGCCAACATTTATCTGACTTTAAACTTATAATACAAAAACTCATGTAACTTTTGCAGTTCCAGAGATTTCGTGATGAGTTTGCAATAAACATTCGATCCGCATTTTCACCCCCTTAGAAACAGTTTTTTTTTCATTTATTTATTCAGAACAATTTACTGTTGTGTGAATTCCTACGAATCCGTTCATATTGGTTGCAAAGGCAAAATTTTAGGCCATCTAGATCGGAAGATGTCGCGACACGTTGTCAACCCGATTTCGACCACTGAAAGAATAGCGAATTTCCGAAACAACAATCCATAAACAATCTCATCGTTGTTTATTTTTGATTCAGAATTACATATTATTAACAAAATGTTTGTTTATGCAGGCTCTTTAGTTTATAACTTATTAAACTTTCTGTTCGTCTGTCCGTCTGTGAACTCTCTTTTCTCTGAAACGCGTATAGGTAAACAGGGCGTCCCACGGATATGCCACATGGAGGGAAACTACCTTGAATATTGTAGATGGAACATTTTATGGAAAGAAGACATTAGTTAAATTCAAAAAACAATTTAAACTGCATACAGGAAGTGACTCATTTTGAGCATGATAAATTGATTGATTTTGTATTAAAAATGTTAAATTCATGGTCTTCCTTTTATTTCTGACACTGTTATTTAGCAAAAAATAATCCTTATGATAAAGCCTTTCGATGGGTATGATAAAGCTACAGGATGATTATTTTTCTCGTGTAACGGGTTCGATTCCCAGTTCAATCATGTAATTATTTAAATATCTATGTATGCAGTTTAAATTGTTTTTTGAATTTAACTAATGTCTTCTTTCAATAAAATGTTCCATCTACAATATTCAAGGTAGTTTCCCTCCATGTGATATATCCGTGGGACGCCCTGTAGAGTTGAAATTCACATCATATGCTCAGGTTCGTAACCTCTTGGAGCCGCGATATAAATCAAACTTCTAAGTCAATGCAATCAAAAGTAACAGTCGCTTATGCCCAATTTTTTGGAATTTTGCAACTGCACATGCACACAAAAACTATAGGATAGGTACTTCCCGTTAACCCAGAATCATGAAAATTGGCAAGAAGTAAGGTCTTGTAGAACAAGTAAAGGAAAAAATCCAAAATTCGTAAATTTGTTGTTGATTCACAAAAAAAAATATGCTCGCCATAAAGATTTGGCCTTTTCTAAGTGTACATTTTTGTATCTAAGGAAATAAAGAATTTTTGATTGATTGATTGATATGTACCAAAAACCTATAGGGTAATTCTCGTTGACATAGAATCATGATAAATGAAATAAGTTCCCAAATTTTTTCGGACTCGAACCCGCGCCCAACCCTCAGTACGGGTGTGATCTATCTAACCAACTAAGCCACGAAACCCTAGTCGGTTCAACCGAAAATCTTTGGGACCTCTTACGGAATATAGCGCCGGTGGTACCCAAAGTGCGGGTAAGCACTATAACAAAAACCTTGGAATCAAGATATTTGGCAAGAAGCAGGGTTTTTTAATTATAAAATTATACGGAACCCTCGTTGCGCGAGTCCGCCTCGTACTTGATGTTTTGTTTTATATTCAGACATAAGAAACCGATTGAAGGTAGGCTACTAGAATATGTGGATTAAGGACACCATAAAAACCCTTTTGTTGTAGTTGGTATTTCATTTCATTTATTTCCACCGTAGATACACTTGATGTCGTTATTTCTAGTATACAAATAAGTTACAAAAAGAAACACCTTAAGGGATTTTACAACATTTTATTGGTACACATAGACACTTGAACAATGTAGGTATCTAGTTGGATATTAAAGTGACGTGGTCAGATTATTGCCACGGTTGGGTATAGACTTACCAAAGTTTTAAATTTTACGAAAATATACCACAAACACATTTCGATATATTTTCTTAAAATCTTAATTGACAAAGAGAATTACTAATCAAATAAAAGAAACAAATTATAACTACTATTAACAATTGAAACAATTTGGCTAACTGCAGATTGTTGCAAACAATATACAGGTAGCTGATCCATATCGATACCTATAGAATAGTTTATAGCTATCATTTTTAGGGTTCCGTACCCAAAGGGTAAAAACGGGACCCTATTACTAAGACTTCGCTGTCCTTTTGTCCGCCCGTCCGTCTGTCACCAGGCTGTATGCTGCTCATGAACCGTGATAATTAGACAGTTTATATTTTCACAGATGATGTATTTCTGTTACCGCTATAACAACAAATACTAAAAAATAGAATAATTGAAATATTTAAGGGGCTCCCATACACGGTGACTTGCACTTGGCCGGTTTTATTTCTTTTCATTTTTTGTTTGTTTGCTCATGAATAGATGTAACCGTTCTGCATCGTGCGTCCCCGGCGCTCGGCGGTCATTTTCGATTACTCTATATTCCCTAGTACATAAACCTATACGAGTCGACGACGTCGACTGCTCTCGTCGAGTGTGCATTCCAATCCGTTTTTATTTATGATGGCGTATGCAGTTGTATGGTCTAAGTTCACACATCCGACAGCATTCCGGATCCATACAAAAGGTTCCTTTCAAAATGGATCCGCTGTGCGAACCGACCCGGACACTATGCTGTCGCGCGAACGCTTACGCTACATATTTGTCGATTGAACTCAAAACATAGAGCGAACGCGTACAGACAGTGTACCTACTTAATATATTTTTGTAACCGTCGGATATCACATCACACTAATATTATATGTTTGTTCCTTCTTCACGCCAAAACAAGTGAACGGATCGGGCTGAATTGCATACAGATAGTTCTGGGCTACTGTTTATCCCATAAATCAGTTCCCATGGGAACTGTAATGAAGTAATTTGGTAAAAAAATAACCTTAAACAACGCGTGCGAAGCCGCGGACAAAAACTAGTTAACATTATCGCCATTCAATGAACTTGCACTGTGGTTATAAAATTGATTGAAGCTCCTGAAGCAGTTTCTTTTCAATGTCTGACGAAGCACCTATAAATACAGACTGCGTATTGTAAAGCTATAATCACACTATATTGTGGTCTGATGGGCGAGTTCTGGCGTTTTTTTTTCTGAACAGTACCTACCTATCAATCGAATCTTTGCAGAGCTAGCACGTTTATTGGGATTATTCGCAAAGAAGGGTCTCTGAGAATCAACGCTATTTAGCTATGACAGAAATTGATTTTATGACGGAGGAGTGTGGTATTCACATTATTTCTGTGGGAATGATGGTATTATAAAATCCAATCGGTCCTGGTAGTCCTTGCACTTCGTATAAAGGCTTGCGTTAGCGCATAAGGTCGTGGCGTTTTTCAGGCATTTTAAACAAACTAAATACTCTGCGCCCCAGAACCACGAGAGTACGCTGGCTATGTTAGGTATTTATTTGATACTGAACAACCATACTACATCATCTAGCCCCAAAATAAGCAGAGCTTTTGTTATGACTACTAGATAACTGCGATATTCTTAAAATTTACCTTTTTTTTCATTAACGTAGCCGTATATACAGGGTGGAAAGAATCTATGGGCCCTGGAGGGGAACTACCTTAAATACTTTAGCTAGCTCATTTTACTAAAAGGAAACATTCCTTTATTTTTAAAATGAAACATAATTGCATTCAAAGATCTTCTAAAAATTCCTTGTCTCACCTGGGAATCGAACCAACTAAAAAATAAAAAAATGAACACTCGCTATTTTATTATGCGAATCAGTATGATTATTGTTCAGGATAAAAATTGTCTAATAAACATTGAACCTTTCACTCATCTGTTGTATAAGATACCCATGAAATCTAATATTTATTACATGTTCTTTATTAACAATACCTAGTATTGTTCACTTGTATCAAGTAAATGACACATACGTTATAAATTTCATATCTCTAACATCCAAACACATCGTGTGATGAAGAGGCTTGCTAATGTTTTTAATTCCTAAGAAGGTACCTTGTTGCACACTTTGATAAGAAAATCGTTAAATGGTAATAATAAATCTAAGCACAATTCCTTCTTACATGAGGCGTTCTGATGAAAAGTTTAAAAATGGAGTGTGTTTTTTATCAACTTGCGGCAACAAATTTGAATTTCGAACGATAATTTTCATCATTTTTAGGGTTCCGTGGATCCATCCAAACTTTCTCATTTATAATATTAGATAGTGAGAAAACTACTACTACTTAAAAAAATATTTCATTTTTTGTGTTTTTGTTTGTATTGATGATAAAATAAAATGAATATTCGTTTTCACTTTTTTTATTTCTAAGACATTATTTCTGTTTATTAGATAAATTTTATCCTGAACAATAATCCTACAGATTCGCATAATAAAATAGCGAGGGTTTATTTTTTTATTTTTAGTTGGTTCGATTCCCAGGTGACACAAGGAATTTTCAGAAAACCTTTGAATGCAATTATGTTTCTTTTTAAAAATAAAGGAATGTTTCCTTTCAGTTAAATGAGCTAGCTAAAGGATTAAAGGTAGTTCCCCTCCAGGGTTCATAAATTCTTTCCACCCTGTATATAGCCGCCATCCTGAGCCGTAAAAACTACACCAAGTAGGTATTCGTTGCGAATGAAAGCGGGTTAAGACGCATACTAAAGCAATAACACAAAAATTAGGTGTTTTTGAACGCGATTTCTGACGAAAATATTGATTGTGGAGCTTTGAAATTTATATATCCTGTATCACATATCTTGAAGGGTTTTTCCCAAATGCTTGCCGTTAATTATAGTGTCGTTGTTATAGTGTTAGTTATAGTGTGTGTGTAGTTGCTTCGAACCCACTTTTTATCGATGTCTCTAATTCGATTAGTACCAAATTCAGTATAGTGATTCACATAGTTCATACCTATTGCTTGGAGGTCCATTAGCTTCAGATAACGCAGCAGTTAAGTAAAAGCATTCAAAATATCTTTATTAAACGTAAAAACGTAATTCCGCCTACAAAATCTGTGATACAAACCTGACTAGTTACACGTCTCTAACCGCAGAGGATCGAAATGCTGATGCTGAATCGAAATCAAGCATTCTTTGCTGCATGTAGGCGCGCGGTACCAAAATTTAATTTTTTGGATTAGTATTCACCTTAAGTACGAACCTTATTTGTTTCGGAAGAACACCTTTTTTTAACTAAAACAATGTGTGTTAATTATAAATTAAAATAATGTGCAAAATTGCGACACTATGTAACAATTGTTTGTGAATAAATAAATGAAATGAAATAACCAACTTGGCATCCCTTATTGAGAATTTGTCACTATGATTTTAGTACCAAAGGTACGTTTTAACCTTTTGGTACGGTTCCGTACCAAAAGGTTAAAACGGGACCCTATTCCTAAGACCCCGCTGTCCGTCTGTCATCAAGCTGTATTTTATAAATTGAGATAGTTATACAGATGAAATTTTCACAGATGATGTATTTCTGTTGCCGCTATAACAACAAAAAACTAAAAATATATATAAACGCTATAACTAAAAAACAGTTTAAAATAAATATCTAAGGAAACTATGTATGGAAGCCCCATACAACAAACGTGTTTTTTTTGCCGTTTTTGTAGATAATGCTACGGAACCCTTTGTGCTCGAGTCCGACTCGCACTTGACCGGTTTTTTTTTATATTAAAACACATGAACTAATAAATGAATTAACAAAAGAATATATACTGGACAATTCGAACAGCATCTAGCCCCAAGCTAAGCAGACCTAGTAAGTAATAGTACACCCAGGCAATTTAGTATTTCGTGAAAAGTCTCAATGCTAAGTACTTACTTAATTTTCAAAGGCAATCTGTAAGAACAGTGTAACTTTAGGGTACCGTACCTCAATGTTGCCGACTGGAGGACCCTATTACTATAAGTGCACGGTGCGGTGCCGCGCATCGTTCTAGCTCTTGGCGACATAATGACAGGTCCCTGTCCACGGGTGCACTCATGTGGCGCGTAAATAAAATGAAACATAGAGAGTACCAGTTCCAGAATACAGCTTTAAATGTACGCACAATCAGCGCAAGGATATTGGCAAGACTTCACTTGACCCATAAATAAGATGAACTCATTGTGTCCTTATAAAGGCAGTAAATTGACAATGTCGATGAACGCCCGCCATTCGACCTAACAAAGGGACTGGCCGGAGCTGTATAACAAATGTTCGTCCTACTCTTATCATAATATAAGATGCCACGATATATCTACGAAAGATTTGTGTTTTTGTATGTTATTCGTTACATACAAAAATACAAACTTCAAAAATACTGGGCCAATGAATTTTTTTTTTTGCCTTTAGAAAGCAGCATTATCAGTTATCACTGAGTAACATAGGCTATTGAATATACCCGTGCGAAGCCGGGGCGGACCGCTAGTGCTAGCTAGCTAGTAATAAGCTGAAAATATCTTGACACCGAGGGAGTTTATTTTGGTTCTTAGGACGTTTTTGTAAATTTGGAAACATCATTTACTTAATGTCTTCATAATATAGGTACGAGTTTTTTATGCGTTTTCTTTCTATAAGTAATATTATTAGTTTTTTATTACGAGTATGTTTGATATTTTTTCCATAAACGTAGCAGGCACAACATGCCTAAGTGCTTAAAATTTGCTGTAAAATTGTGTAAATAAGTGATGTACATCACTAAAGAGACAAATTGGCTCCTGAATTTTATAGCAATCGCCACGGCCGTGCACTAGTTGTACCTATACATTTATTGGGGTCATAAACCACACACTATACAATTCTGCTTATTTTGTGACTAGTTTGTCTGGTAGTATTTACAGTTCAAAACCCATTTAGCAAAAATAGGCGAAGATTCTCAATCCTGCAAATGTAACGCGCTGTTTCTAAAAGCTCTTCGATAGATTACTTGTAATCTTTTGTAATTGCATTTCAAAGGCAATTGTTTATTTGCTGATGAAGCGACGGACGGGCCGCCAGATCCTTATCTGTTCGTCAAACATGAAAGTCTTTACAGGACCTAAGTACCTATAACTACGCTACCTAAAACAACAAAGAAATTACTCGAAACTCTTATGTTAAATCCAAATTTTCGATATTTTCGTGATGAAAATGTAAGTTGCATTTGCACTCGATTCATCACAATGGTGTTAAATAAAACGTCAAGTGCGAGTTGGCCTCGCGAATCCATATCCTGTTTCCATACAGCATAACATTTCAGCAAGTTTTTCGCGTAGTAGCTAATTTTATTAAAAATTTTCAGATTTTTATTAAAAACAAATATTTTTGTTTCGACAAAAATAGAAGAGTTGGTACGTACCTACTTATTAATATGTGATAACTAAGCACTAACACGTTTCAGTGCGCAACCACTGACGACGTTTTGACGAGCTTTGATAACGCACAATATCGTTACTACTCACTCACAATACAATACAATACAATACAATATACTTTATTGCACACCAATTAATTACAAAATACATATATCACAGAAAACAAAAACAATAACAAATAATGTACAATGGGCGGCCTTATCGCTAAGAGCGATCTCTGCCAGGCAACCTTAGGATGGACAAGAAGTGATAGAAAAAGTATAGACGGTGGCGTGTAAATAGAATACTTTTAGAAAATATATATTCTATATACATAACTATTACATAGATACCAATATGTATACACAACATACGTATATATTATTATTTATCATAAAATATACTAAATAATATAATAATAAATAAATTACTTAAATATTTGATGTTGAGGTTAAGAAATGTTCGTAGACCATATTTTTGAATGTAGGGAGAGACTTAGCATGTCTGATGGAAGTGGGTAAAGCATTCCACAGCTTTATGGCGTATACAGTAAAGGATGAGCTATAGGAGTGGAAGGGGCGGAGAGTTTTCAATTGGAGTGTGTGGGTTGAGCGGAGGGAGCGATCATGGGTTTTGTGGAGGTATTCAAATCGTTCCTTGAGGTAGCGAGGTGTGTTAGGGATGAAAAGGATAGAATATAGAAGGGAAAGAAAGTGTACGTCCCGGCGATGACGGATGGGTAACCATTTTAGCTTTAAGCGGTACTCTGTGATGTGATCATACTTGCGCAGACCGAAGATGAAGCGTATGCAGAAGTTTTGAAGCCGCTCAAGCTTGTCAAGCTGTGCTTGGGTTAGATCAGGATAGTCACTCACCTGAAACTCGGCCGGTTCTTGCGGATATAACGAAACGAATTACACTGATTTTTTTTATAAAAACAAGATTATATTTCGCGGTAAGATCTGTAGAGTAGCACAGCACCGACGGGGCCGATGGTTCCGCTGGAAGTGTGCAGTGGTGCAGCCGACGGCGGCTCGGAGACAACTGATGCAGCTCGATGAGATGTGGTGCTTTATGGACACCAAGCCTCCGCCGCCGCACCGTGAAACCGCGGCGCCCCGACCCTCCGCGCCGCCCGCTTATTGGCCGCGCTCTCCGATCGACTCCGCCCCCTGCGCTTACCCCCCCAATACCCCACCCCCTCCCAACCAACATATGTATTTTTTCTTGTATGTTTGTAATTAATAAGGTTAAGGTTTATATCGAAATAGTTTATAGAACACTCGTATGTAATAGGAATGCATACAGAGATAATTTTTGCTTTTCTTTCATGTTTCACTGCTGTAACTAAATTTCTTAAATACAAATAATTTGTGTACCTATAAGAAGCCAGAGGTGGCCCTCGTGTGTAAATACAAGTAAGCGTATTGAAAGAGGAAATTAGCCTACCTTCATTTAATATGAAATATATTGTAAGGTTCTACTTGGTGAACCCACATCTGTGAATAAATATTATCATTTTGACATAAGATTTTGAACTTCTCGACTTTTGGGGAAAAACTGGTAATAACTGAAGCACTAGGCAAAGTGGGCTAGTGCGAACTTTACTAGGAAGTTCATTTTGAGGAAGTTTTGGTTCTACTCTACATGTGTTTAAAATTACAGCTTTCTGTAAAAGGATATAAGTGGACTTTGGCAAATATAAATATTCTATGACTCTGATTCCTTGGAAAATGGGTCGGCCTTTAGTTTGGGATGCCACTTGGGTAGATACCCTAGCACCTTCTCATCTTGCAGGGACATCAGTAAGGGCCGGCTCCGCAGCAACATCAGCGGACTCCCTCAAACGGCGGAAATACGCTAATCTTGACCGAGGTTACCTATTCGAGCCGTTTGGGGTGGAAACCCTAGGTCCTTGGGGTCCTGGGGCACATGGAATATACAAAGATCTAGCAAAACTCCTAATAGAGTCCACAGGTGATCGGAATGCTGGCTTTTATTTCGGTCAACGAATTAGCATTGCCTTTGAACGTGGCAATGCTGCCAGCATTCTGGGCACTTTGCCTTCTGGTGACGGCTTAGATTTTTAGAAAATAGATTTAAGTGTAAATATTAGTTGTAATTATTATTGTATTTTCTTTATCAATGGATTATAAATAATATTGATAATGTATTCTATGGATTGAGATAACTGTTTTGGAATAACGCCGGTTGACATGACAAAACTATTGGGACAAGGGATACCTTTAGAAGACGCCACATACCGAGTTATTTTATTTTTCAGGTCTAGGATAGTTTCTCTGCGATGCGCGATGGCGTGTGCGGGTTGTGCATGTTGGAGATTGCAGTGTCAATAACAAGTGCCGTGCCATTGGTTTTATCTAGAAGGGTTGAGGATCTGCTCTATTGCAGTGTGTGGTTCCGTCGGTGAAGATGGCTCATCAAAGTAGAGTTTGTGGGTGGCGTTTTCCAGTACAGATACCGGTGTGTATTTGTAGTAGGACAGTGGTTTGTCGGTTACGTCTACGAATTTGTATTTATGTGCCAGGTTGTGATGGATTATATTAGCTACCTGGTCATGTCTGAATTTGTAGTTGGTTTTAGGCGATCTCTTTAAAAGCTCCAGTGATGTGCTGTATGGTTTCAGAACTGCTGTTACAGCGTCGGCACATGTCAGTTAGATGGCTTCGGATCTTCATAATATGTTTTTATAATTACGGGTTTCCATAGCTTGAGCAGATATCAATGAATTTGTACTAAAGAAACTAATAACTTTACTTAACAAGCTAGTGCATTGATAGTTGGTCATTTTATGGTTGTAAAAGTTGGTTCTGAAAATGGACAATATAGGCTACTTGACTACTACTGGGAAATAATTCTAACGTATTGTCTGATAAAGATAATGCAAAGTTTAATTATTATTTCTTCAAGGCCAGTCGTATTAGTTATAAAAACTTATTTTAAAGTTTGAATAAAATAATGGCGCGCCAAAACGATAATCGCTGTCATGGCTACCGTGTTCCAAGCTATGACGTCACCACGCCACACCACACCTAACAAGAAGAACTCATTGACACTGTAATCTGAGGATGTGTGACGTCACTTGCGATCCAACCAAACACATAGCGTTTTTGGTCACGTGATCATGTACCAAAAATTGTTTAATTTTAATCCCAATTTTTTTTACAAAAAAGGCATGTTTTTAACAAAAAATACGCTTTGTTACGTTGTCACTGACTAGGATGAAAACAATTTGGAATTTATTTTTGATGTAGTCAAATAGCCTATTATATTTTGATCTATCACTACTGTATCTTTAGCTTTATTTTAATGCACCGTAATAGGCATATTTATTTCCTATCATAATAGAAAAGAATCCCTTAAAAATCTTTAATGGTTTTCGAGTTATAATTATAAGATAAAAACTAAAAATAACCTAAGTTCAATGGGAGCTAGTACGGGAACGCATGTCGTGTCATGGTGCTCGCCGTACCTGCTAGCAAAATATAATCTTATGCCTATGGATATTAAAATGAATTACATAGGTAAAGGAGGTAAGGTAAGGCCCTTACACAAGAGCGTACTTCCGACTAGTATAACATACCTAGTGGGAAATACCTCGATATAATTCTACAACCTCGGTGTTCGCGGGAGAAATATCCTCTTGGATCTTACATTCCGCGCTGAAAATCACCAAATTTATGTATTTAACGGACTATACCTCGGACTAAACAAAATACGTATTATTTTTCTTATTTTCATCGAGATTAATGATTATTTTGATATAAAACTACAATATACAGCAACCAGCCATGACACGTTAAACACGTAGATGCGGACGTCATGCCGTCACAGTATGTGCACTAATGTTAGGGCTCAGAAAAACTATAGTAAAGGTCTAACTTTCTTCTCTTGACTGACAATATGATGATCATTCTGTATTAATAAAATCCTTTATTTTTTCGCAGATATTATGATTTATGTTATATTTAGTTGTTGTCTAAAAACATCTTGATCTGAGTAATTTTTCAAAAAACATGCCTATTTTAAGCATTCACTAAACAAATTAAAGTCTTTACGAAGGTCATTTTAATTGAAAAATGTTTTAGACTTTGCTACCAACTTCCAGTATTTAGAAATAGAATTAATAACGTTTATTTCCTAACAAAGAAAATTACAATCAAATAATAGAACTAAATTAAAACTAGTACAGAATAATCTCACTAATCCGGCACTTTTAAAAACCAGAGATTATAGAGAAAAAAATCATAATAAATAAAATACAACATTTCATTAAGAGAATATATAATGTATGTATGAACATATTATCTCAAAATTAACATGGGCGAGCGGAGGGTGCCGGATTATTGGACGTATCGGTCTATTGAAGTTCCGGGTTTGTGAGATTCTACTGTGTTTACAATTAAACAATTGAGCTAACTGCAAACTGTTACAAACAATCTACAGGTGACTCAATTAATCCATATCAATACCAGTCGGAGGCGTGCCCAAAACGCTGTCTGCATTGCCCCGCTGTATGGCAATGCTGATGCGCTATGCTAGATACTTACAAGCTCTAGGTCGTGGTGAAGCGTCGCTTCGACCAGACGCTCAGATATTTTTTTTGGAAACTCGGTGAGTGTCAGTACCCCACGGACCTAGGGTTTCGACTCCAAGGGGAGCAAATGTTTAAGCTCTATCGAGACCTGCATATTTGCGTCTCTTGAGATCTTTGGCCAAATCTGCCGCCGCACCAGCCCTCACGGAAGTCGTAGGAAGAGGGGGAGGCGCGAGTATATCGACGCAGCGTCCCACACAATAGGCCTTCCCAACTCCCATCGGAGTAGTGACTCTAGTCTAGAGCCCTCTTACCATCGTCACGCAACAGATCAGACGTGATGCATGCATTGTTCGACAAATCTTTCTAAAATAATTAATTGATTTGTGGTGCAGCCTTGCAGTGATAGTTTTCCCGGTTGCCCGGAACACAATGAAAGTACAAAATAAACAATACTTTTAATCACCGTGAGTTCTATTTGGTGTGTGTTGTTTTTCCAGTTGTCAACAAGCTTGTAAACACGCTAGTTTTTGAATGTTTGAGTAAAGTCAACGAGGTGAAAACTTAATACAAACTTGCTACCTATATTATGACTATGTATCCAAAACAATCCCCGCAGTATCTAATTGAAAGTCTTGTTATTTAACTTCTCAGCAAACTTTTAGAACATGTAAGCACGGCAAAACAAATCATTTTAGATAATTTATTACTCATGTACTAGTTAAATTAGATGCCTCTCCGCCTAATCCTAAAATTATACCTTAATAGCATTTTCAGTTATGAAGATATGAGTTAAAACGCGTTTGTAAGCATAGCTCAAGATCCGTGCCCCCGATTACTTTCATATTAGCACAGACGTGGTCTTCATCATAATAAAGAAACGTTTTCACAACTTTTTTCTCAGGACTATATTATGCTACCTCAAATCTTATTTTTACATGTGCTCAATATCCTCAAATCAAATAGGTACATACTACAAAACCGTCATTTCTGCCTATTACGCACAGCACTTAATTATGAAATTGTTGTATGTGGTGCAAGTGTTATTGTCTTCGGCTTATTTTTTCAAAAGTCAATAACTTTATTTCTTTAGGCTTACAAAAAACCACTTAGACAAGTCAAATTTTATACATAAACAGCTTTATAAATGAGGCGGCAGCTAGACGTAAGTGTAATGTGAGGGAGTTCCTCGATGAAGCATATCATCGGAGGTGGATCGGGCGCTCGGGGACCATTCTGTGGCCACCACGGTCCCAAGATCTCAACCTGCTAGACTTCTTTTACTGAGGATGCCTCAAAGAGATAGTACTCGTATACAAGGACTCCATCACTTCAATTGAGCAGCTGCGGGAGCGAATACAAAGGGCGGCCCAAACCATTACTGAATCCGGGCATACGCGCAAAATGAAGCGCTCTTTTATAAGAAAGATGCAGGGCGGGCATAAGAGCTAGTGGTAGCCATTCTGAGCACTTATTTTAAGAAATTCCAATGCAATGAGCGAGATTTAACCTTACTTGTAATTTGAAAAATATATCCCATCTTGACAGGAATATTCTTTACACGGAAAGTTGGAAATACCAAGTGTTATACCATTTTGGAATCTCATTAAAATGGGAAAGTTTTTAAAATTAATCGGTCACTCAGGCGACCATACAGTTTTTTTACACCAATGGAGGTCAAACTTTTGGAAAAAATTAGCGAAACACATTTTTGTTTGTTTACCATGTTGTAAAAGAAAAACTGTTCCTTTGGCACACAAATGGCAATCAGCATTTGATAGCACAGTTATCCAATAATGCTATGACAAAAACAGTTTGAAAAAATTCCTTGATTTGTAATCTTGGCATCGAAAAGACTGGACAAGGGTAAAAAAGAGATGAAAATTGAGAAAAAGTCCAATAACTCGATAATCGTGAGTCTTTTACTGCTTACATTTTTTCTAAACAGTGCTGCAATTTTTGGTTATGAATTTTTTTTCTTGATTTTTACTTGAAAAAAAGAAGTTACATAACCCTTATTGAATAACATCTTGGTAATTTTAAAAACTTTCTTCAATTTAATCTTGGTAATTTTAAAGAGTTTCTTAGCTCTCAAAATAATACAAAAAAGCTGGTACTTTATGAGGCATTTTAATGCGAAAACTGAGTTTAAAGTTAATACCGTCGAAAATAGTGAAACTTGTTTCATGCATTTTATTGAGCGCGGGTAGGCTGTTTGACTGACAAAGTATATATTTTATTAGTCCTTACGGGAACTTTTCAATATGAAAACTTAAAAGTTTTATCTTCAGGCGAGACGACCAACAATGAGAAGCAAGAAAAGAACCGTTGTGTCTGTAGACAGCGCAGACGAATCAATCTGCAACGAGTGATTACATATGAGCTTTATGACGAGTGATTCTGATTAATTTCAACAATAGAACATCTTGATTCAGTGAATATCGTGAATAAATAAAGCCTTATTTCGCATTAGCGTTTGTTCGAGATAATAAGCCTGAGTCCGTCCCCTGTTACCATCTACATATACAGTGTTATTGGTAATTCGACGTATTTCCGTTAGGAGTTGATGGGGGTGGCTATTTGCGATAGTTTAAACCCCGTCCGTTTAGACGCGCAAAGGTAACACAGGACAGGCAGAATTGCTTCCGGATTTGTAATATTAGTACCCATTTTATCCATAATAGCAATTTCAGCTCAGACACATAATGATGTCTGCGTCGTCTTATAATAGATCCCTTGCAAGAGGGTCCACAAAAGATTTTGTCGGAACAAATATGTGCGCCGTTATTGTCAAATTTTGTAAATAGATTTCGCAATTTTTCCCGAAGCTTCGCCCTAGTGCTTAGCTAGGCTAGTTAGATACCTACATACCTATCCTTTTAGTTTATTTTGACAATGCCATTATGTATAGCTGCATAATGATCACATTCCTTGACATGTACTTTAATTTAATTTAATTACTGACATTGATGTTAATAATTAATTAATTTAATTCTTTTCATGTTAATTGTGGGCTTTTTTCATCCAATAATTTGTCAAATTTTATTTGTTAAAGGTATATGACTCCGCTCTGTCTGTTTATTTTTTCTCTACTTCTGAATTCCCTTAAAGTTCCTTAACAAAAAAGTTATATAATGTAAATAATCATATTATAGTAATATGTTATGCAAGTAAATAAGATTATAACGACATGAAGTGTATGAACATGTACCTACGGTGGAATAAATAAATAATATGAAATAACTTTAATCAACAATAATCAAGGAAACTTGACAAGGAAACATAGTTATGGAGTTAATACAAATTTATAAATTAATACAATAGAATAGAAAGACTTGTTTTGCAGATAATTAGGGAAAAAAACACAAAAAAAAACAATTGTTTGGATTGTGAAGTAAAAAAAAGCACTTAACTTATTTCCTTGCATTGGGCCGGGAGACTTGAACGCATTTGATATACATATTCTAATTAAGGGAGAAGTAATGGGTAATTTCCAAAATAATGACTTTTAAGGTGGCTTAATTTACGTTAAGATTCTTCCTCAGGATGTTCCAGAGTGTGACCACTCACGCACAACTCATTAGTTTTGAGTTCCCTTTATTTAGGCCCGGAATTGTACGTTTAATGCAAAATACCTAAGTACCTAATCTAGACATTTTAGTGATCGGACTCACTGTCCGTCAGTAAGAAGGTGATCCATACTATAATATTACTGAAAGAAATACAGTTACTTTCAGTAGGTATGTCTGTCTGTTACCTTTTCACGCCTAAACGGTTCAACGAATCTTCATGAATTTGGTAGGTAGGTAAACAATAAGACCGGCGACTGACAGACAAAAGCGCTTCCGAAGCCGCGAGGAGAAGCTAATAATGAAAAGCAAATTTATTACATTAAACATTTTTTAACTCTTATAAAAGTGACTTATTCTTTGGCAAAAAATAAGTATGACAAGTGGTACCTATTGAGTAAGTAGATTAGGAAGATACTTATCCACATTATCGACCTGTGTTGTGAGGTGTGTGAAAACGGTTTACGACCAATCTGTACTGCCTACAGGTCCCCAGTGCACTCATTTCGTGGTAAGCTAGGAAGTTGTCTTCTAGACCTGCGTGATACATCCGTCACCTACCTTCAAGTCAGATTCTAGTCAAACAAATGATTAATAATACTGACTATATAAATTATTTGTAAAAATATTTAAACTTTGGTGCTTCAATTTAACACCTTAATTTTTTTGCGTGCGTTTATGAGTGGCCTCCTCCACATAATATGCATAGCAGGTACATTCCTGATGCCGTCTATCCCTAGGTACCTATTGTTTTTATAGGTGTTTACCGTATAAATTAATAAGCACATATAATAATAATAATAATAATCACATTTATTTCAGACACATCACAACACAGTCCATATAACGAGTTACATACAAAGACAAAGAGAAAAACACATACTACAATAAAACACTAACAACCAATGTGAACTTTCGTCCAGTGCTGCATAAAAGGGGAGGCTGTATCCAGCCTTCCTGCAATGACCTGCAGGTAGCTGTTGGCGCTGCCGCGCACCCTGCGCATCAGCGACGCCGTTCTCTTGCGCAGGATCGCAGAGAACCCGTCGACCCGCGCCTCCGCGAACATGCCTGATGCGCTACAGAAGCGCGGCAACCCCATCAGCCACCTGAAGGCATTGTTATATTGGACGCGAAGGGCGTTCCAGGTCTTCTGCGTATGCTTGATCCATAGGCTGCACGTGTAGAAAGACTGGCAGTACGCTCTGAACAGTGTCGTCTTCACCTGCGCACTGCAACGCGCAAACCTACGGGCCAACATGTTAGCTCGGACCGTTAACGCCCTCCGCTCCCTCTCCATGTCTACGTCGTCCGTGAGTGCCTCGGTAACCCAGTGGCCCAAGTACTTAAATTCCGAAACTTGTTTCAGCTGATTGCCGTTGAGTGTAACTGATGGGACTGTGGCGTATGTTTTTGAACCTGCCTTGAAAACCATCAGTTCACTCTTGCCCGCGTTACATATGGAAAGACTATATTTCTCGCAAAAACCAATTTTTTAATCAATCTGATGGAACTTTGTGAAAAGGTAGTGAAAACGTATTAAATCGCGCTGATTTTGGTATAAAAAGCTAGTACAAAGTTCCATAAGGTCTAAAAGCGTATAATAATAAAACCGGCCAAGTGCGAGTCGGGCTCGCGCACGTAGGGTTCCGTACCAGTCTTTAAAAACGGCAAAAAAAATCATGTTTGTTGTACCGGAGTATTTTATTCTGTTTTTTAGTATTTGTTCTTATAGCGGCAACAGAAATACATCATTTTTGAAAATTTCAAGTGTCTAACTATCACGGTTCATGAGATACAGCCTGGTGACAGACGGGCAGACGGACAACGAAGTCTTAGTAATAGGGTCCCGTTTTACCCATTGGGTACGGAACCCTAAAAATGAAGTCAGCGATAAGCACATGGTCTGCTTACTCAGGCTAGATGATGCTGTGATGCGGAGGGGATAATAGGTCATTACATTGTTTGTAGCCTCTGATTTATTCCAAGGCCAAGAACTTAGTTTTAGTTATGCGCTTCCGCACGCGTAGGGTTCTCCAATGCATTGGCAGTGCACGCCATGGCAATGACCAGCAAAGCCTATAAATTTACCTTATGCAAGCAAATAACAAGAATCACTCACCATGTTCATCGCATAGGCTACGATTCTCATGGAGTAGGCCGGCAGGTTGAGAAGGACGAAAACCGATGAGACAAGCAGCAGCATCCTGGTGACGCGCTGCTGCGAGTGATACAGCTGGCTGCGAGTGCGGCGCGCGCGGCCTGGTCGCGAGGCTCGGACGCGAGGAAACGGGGGTTCGCGTGCATCGCGCGTGAGGCGGCGTCGCGCGTGGCTGCCGCGGCACACGCCCACCATTATCCAGACGTTGAGCACCGTGGTTACGGCCAGCGGTATCGTGAAGGACAGCACCGTGTCCATTAGGTTGAACCTCGCCGCGTACTCCATCAGTGCGCGGTCGATGTCGCAGTCCGCGCCGCGCGCCTCCGCGAACCACAGCACTGGCGTGTTCAGCGCTACGCAGCTCGCGCCCACGCAAGCGATGCAAACGCGCGCGCGCCGCACCGTGCACGCGCGCGACCGCAGTGGGTAGATCACCGCCACAAAGCGCTCAACCGTGAACGCCACCACCAACCACGAACTGTTGGCACTGCTCACATATGTCAAGTAAACGAACAACTGGCAGAAGCCGGACCGCACGAACACCAAGGACGCTTTCACCGCCTTCAGCCAGGGTGGGATCAGCTGAAGTAAAAATATGGTGTCCGACACCGCGAGGGCCGATAAGTACTGCGATGTTGACTGACGGCGCAACTTGCTCTTGTAGAAAACTATTACAGAGAGTAAATTCCCTATTACTCCTACTATAATAAGGATCGGCGTTAAATACACATGTAGGATATAAGTCAGTTCTTCCGCGAAAATGTCTGTGTACGAAAATTGTGTATCGTTTAGAAAGTCCCCGATGATGCCGGTGATATTAAAGTCTATGGCGGCCGCGTTGTGGTCGTCGTAAGCGAGCGCCATGGTGCGAGGGCGGGCGGCCGCGAAGGCGCGCTGTCCAGACTGCCGCGTCGCCCGCAACCCTACCTCCTCGAGCCTCTGCCCAAGGTCCTTCCTTACACGAACCCAACTTGCCGAACCACTTGTTCTTCTAACCTTCCTCCGCAGCACATACGCCCTTTTCACCTTCTCCCGCCTATTGCAACTGATAAACCATTCTAATGAAGGTTCAACAATGGTACGAGTCGATTGTTTTTCAAGAAACTAAACGAAAACTTGAAGGTGTGAGAGCGAGAAAATAGCCAATCAGACACAAAAACACAATACAAAATAAGTGGAAGCGGAGTTATATAATTCGTTATAAATTTGGAAAATTGTGTACATGTTCACATTTTTGGACACCATGCACACATTTTAAGCAATTTAGTTAAGTGTAAAGGGAATAGTAGTGCTCATAAAATAGCTTTAAAGTGATTTGATCTATGGCCGGCAATTTGCTAGACATTTTCCAACAACCTTCAAGAAAGTAATGCGCACGTTTTTCACTTCTTTACTTTACGAGTTTGTCGTAAGTTTTATTTATATTGCATAATTTCGACCGCGACACATTCATGTTCATTATTATTTGCTCTCTGTTCCATCGGCATATTATTCCCTTAATTTCGCGTCATGGCATTAGCCACATTCACGTGAACGAGCACGAGCAACAGCTAGTTTTTGAAATTAATAAGTTTGTTTAGGTATGTCTACTGTAGTGATAGATTTAAGATAATCCATCAGTTCATTTTTGCAAGTTGATGTCACAGTATTATTATAAATACGAATGGTTGGATTGATTGATAGATGTCTGTTCTCTGTCCGTGTGACAGGTCTAGTGGCCTAAATTTATGCAAAATTTCACTCTAATCTTTTTAGTAGTTTAAGTGTGAAGAAGTAACAAACATCCATCCAAACTTTCGGATTTATAATACTAGCTTCTACGCGCAGCTTCGCACGCATTTATTGTGATTAAAAAGTAGGCGTACGTATTTCTAGACCATGATAAACATATTTTATCATGGTCTAAAAATACTTTTAACAAGATCCGTCAAGTGCGAGTGTGACAAAGTTTTCGAACTTTTGTCAATTAAACAAAAAGGTACCAAGTAGAGACTTCGTTATTTAATGAATATCTAACAACAGGATCGCCCTGAAAACTTCGGAGATAAGAGGGAAATAAATTTTTCGACTATTTTAAAATTATTCCAAAGAGTATGAAATCTTGAAAAATTTGACAAATACTTTTGAAATGTACAAACGATACCTTTTATTTGATATACCTTGTACCCGCCTGACCTTGTATGTCTCAGGTTTCGACATCACAAATTGTAATGAAAATGTTCATTTTGATTACTATATTTTTTATCTGTACATGTGTACGATACATTTATGGTTATTATAAATGGCAATTTAATAGCTTTGGTAGTTGCTGAAAAGAGAGCAAAAAGGGAACCCTTATGGTCTCGCTCTGTGTACCCGAACAAGAAATCCTAAAAATGGAGCACTTCTTTTATATTTGATGTAGGTATGCCAGTTTAACACAGAACCTGGTATGTTTGTCCAACAGGTGCGGAGAAGGGTCGCAGCACGCTGGATGCCCTGCTGTGTACCACATACTGCCGCTCCCAGCTCTACCTGTCTAGACAGCTCAGCCAACTGCATCCCGACCTCACGATGCCCATGTTCTCAGGTATCTCAACATGTCCTCCATGTTACCAACACACAGATACACAACACAAAAAACTTGAAAAACAGAGAACGAGAGAGATGGAAGGCCCCGGGATACTATTTACCTTCTTGCCAAATTTCAGTAAGATCCATTCAGCCGCTTAGGTGTGAACAATTAACTTACAGACAGACAGAGTTACATTCGAATGTAATAATATTAGTATGGATTTGGTTATTAGGTACGTAATTACTGATGTGGATTGCCGCGACGGGAGGTTCTATACGACGAAAATTGGTCTTTCAAAACCAATTACCAGTCTGGCCAATATTTTGTGTACAAATTTGAACATTATGCTCTGGCTTTGATGTTATCCCTTCAAATAAAATGAAATGAACGACATCTGTAAAAACCTTTGAACTGAGGGGGTGTTCCCTACCAGCGTGTCTGCTATTGCACGCGACTCCGCAGCGTAGGTACCTAGAGTACCTACACTGTCTATTAATATAGTTTTATCTAAATCAGTTTTTATCCATGGATGAAACGTGATCAAAGGCTCTCTTTTTTGGCATAGTAATTGATAGAATATCTTGACCATCGCTACTGTTATGGGCTCTTTATATGCAGAACAAATAAAATCATAAAATTGCGTTGATTCTTTTACCGACTACAGGAGGAGGTTCTACGCTGCATGTACTTTTTATTTATGTGTGCTTGTCGATTTCTCCATCAATTATGAATAGATTTCAAAAATTATTTCGATATTGTATAGGAACTGATTCCGGATTAGTGCCATTCAAATATTCCGGAGGGATATAGTATTTATCCAGTCAAACTTTAAAAAAAATACTTTTTGAAAAATTACGACTAGCTACAACAATTTTGGTAATATTTTCGACAATTCTTAATAGATTTTCATAGTTGTACCACTTTAACAGATATAAAAAAAACTCACAAATTGAGCCCGTGACTTGTCTTACTCATGGTTCAGAATTCAACCATACACTCCCATCACAATAAGCCTGATGATTACATATTCACTGAAAACAAAAGCGGCAGTTTTTTTTTTTTGTGCAAACTACCTACTCGCCGAGCTATAGTCTAGCAATAGATTGTGATGCAGTATCCACATTAATTTATAAAATTCCTGCTGAAAGGTTTATATAGATGTAGGTAGTTAATATACCGCTGGATGCAGGTTGTAAACATAAATAAGCATTGATCAGGTTGTGCCCTGGGTTGCAGAGATCACGGCGCGGTTCCAGACCGGCCGCACGGAGGTCCGCCAGCTGCTGCTGCAGTACCTGCTGCCTTGGCTCGTCAACATCGAGCTGGTCGACCCTAACGTGCCGCCTGCCAACCCGCTCTCCTACATACAGGTGAGGGTGAGTGCATCATCTCAGGCAACAGCTGAACCTAGTTTTTTTTGTCGTCTCATTCATCGACTCCCTCCGACCGCTGTAATGTCGTCAACCGCGTTACGCGTGGATGGTTTGCCAAGGTAAGTGCACAATCAAATAATTTCATGCGAAAGCTACTATATTGTGTGCGTATCAAGTTTTTTTTTGCAAAACCATTTTTCTTGTTGTTGGGACTTTCCCAACTTCGTTAACGAACTATCTCAATTTCCTCGACCCCCAAAAATATGAATCCCGAATACCTAATATGTACTTATCTTCGACCTTTGTCCTTTGTGGAAACTCGACTCAAGTTGTGACAGTACAAATAAATTAACACTTATCGAGCCATCCCCGACGCGCACCTGCTATACGAAATACTATATTTGATTGGCGGCCAGGAGTTACCGGTTCTATCCAAGTCGGTAGGTAGTATTGTGTGCGACAACTCTTATCACTACGACATGCCTACACCTACACGAACCGTCTTACCCATATTATATTTTATAAATTATGAAGACGCACATTCTATAAATACTCACAAGATTCATCCACTTGCCGAGCAAAGTTAGTTTTTCAAATTAAGTAAATAGCTTACAAGATCAAGTAAGGAAGCCATCATTCCATAAGGACGTAAAGACAGAATTACTTTTTTGATTCTGGTACTTTGGTCCACTTTGGTTGGTATGGTTCTTAAACCATAATATTTTTAATTGTAGTCATAGAAAACAACATAAAATTACATTTTGATCTGTCATCTATAAAGAAGTAAGACAGTTTTTTGCTTCTGAAAAGTGGCCAATTATCGATAAGTCCCTATGGAATGATACCCTCGATATTATATTGAACAACTTCTCGCACAGGTAATGTGTGAAATAAGCTAATGCAAAACGATGTCCTCGAAACAGAATATTATTAAAGTTGAGCTGAGCGTGCAATTCGTTTGATGTTGCTCGGAAGCACATTACACGATTCTACACAATCCGTCTGGAATTAATGAAACCTCTGAACTCGTTTCCGGCGATTCTAAAGCTTCCTCCGGCATCCCTTCTCCCCTTTGTGAATGATATTGCCTGTGCATTAATCGCAGACGGTGCGGCGGTCTGCGATTAATGCACAGGCAATATCATAGGTAAATAAAATGTATTTCTGACAATTGACGGCGGTCAATTGTCAGAAATACATTTTATTTACATGTAAAAGATTGTTATTTAATACTGAATTGTATTAAAATTAAAAATTAACCTGAAAATTACACACAATCAAATAAATTAATCACAAAATTATGCATAGAAAATAATTAAAAAACTAAGTTCTAGAAGTACGTCCTCAGAATATAAATTCTGCTCGACAAGCCAACGTATAAGCCTCATTATGTACTCGTATATCAAATTCAGATTATTTACAACCAACAAAACTTCACAGACTTTCAAATATCAGAACAGGAAAATGTACAGTATGTACGTAGTGTAGTTTGCTGCATGGACAGCAGGCCGAGTGATCATAATCGAGGTTGGTGACGACAGATGCGACAGCCTGTCTGTGCCGAGTCGATGCCATAACTCTCCCAACATTCATTACTAAGTGCCAAAGTCGATTATAATATTAAAATCCATCAAGAAATACGATAATCTTAAATGCCGGTGCGATTCTTGAATGAGAGAAAACTAGAGAACACAAAGTAATGAGGCCGACGACGAAACCCGAGCTACACAAAAGAATGTTTTGCTTTATTTCTGCTACGAGTATTTCTATTATATTAGAGAGAAGCACCGCTCGGATGCACAAGAGAACGGTACCAAAATAAAGATGCCATTCGAGTTGAAGTGCACTCAGTGTAATAAACGAGTTACCTGCTTACTTAATTAGTGGTATGCTGTAGGGTTTTAAATTGTTTTTAAATGAAATGTCTTTTTCGGATTGAGATCTACAACTTTGAGGCTGATGAATATTTACTAGCATGCGTATGCATTTTTTTGTAGTATAAATATGTCTAGCAATAGACCCACTGTATAGATTTTTTCTCTGAGGTAGTTAAGAATTTACTGGATGTAATGATAAACTGCAAGAGAAGTAGAATGCTTCTCGCAAAAACTATGTTAGTTTTTGTCAAGTAGTTGGAACTTTTCTAAGAAATGGTAGGAAGAAGGGCAATCGGTGTATAGCAAGAAGAGAGAGTTTGAGTGTTAAGATTTCATTCTCGGACGTACGAGTATATCTCAAAACCCCTGAGTTTTGTCGCAAGTTCTCGAATGACGTCTGTGCGATCGGATGAAACTTCGATTTTAAGTCCATAAAATCTGATTGGTTTTACCTACACTACACCCTCTTACTTTTTGGTACGAACTAAACATGCTCACAATATAACACGATCAGGAGACAAAAGTTAGTCATTTTCAGGATATTAAAAGGTTTTTTTTATAATCGCTTATTTTGTTCGGTATTTTATAGTACATAAAACCCATCCAATGATACGCCATTGGAATGTTCATGAACTAGATAAGTTTTCACTATATTGGATCAGAGACACACTCTTAATTTCCACTTTTCAACACTTGGCTTGCCCATAGCTGCTTAATTTACCTAGATCTCACGTAAATACTTTAATAGTAAGGACGAATATGCCGGAAAAAAAAAAATTAAGCCTTTATATTTCGTACCAAAAAGTAGTGCTGTAACATTTCAAATTTGAGGAATAAATCGAATAATCTTTAAAACATACATTGAAATAACTGAGTGACTTTTCAAGGTAAAAAAGACGCCAAGTTATTGCAGTTTGTTCTACCCTGCCTACCGCCAGTTACCATGTTCACGGTCTGCCGAACACCCTGGGAAGGCGAAATTCCACAACTTTGGCTGGCTAATGTTTCAGCTGTCCAAAATTTTGATCAGTTGGAAACTCTGGAGCTTTTTGTGCGACTGGGCTTATTGTCCAAAGTCGCTGCACTTTGTTCTGTGAAAAATCGCGTTCCTATTCGTAATGAAAAATGTATTGTTACTTTGACTCCTCATGTATGGCCCTTTCAAAGCCCTGCATCAAAAAGGATTTGTCGTAGAAACTGGTTCGGTGAGGTGGTATATTTAACACTAAATTTTCTGACGATCGAAGGACACGGGAAGGATGAGGATGAGAATCAAATGTTGGGCTTTATAAAATAATAGATAGGTCAATAGCAAATATTATACAATACAATTAAAAGTGTGTCTAAAAATTATGTTATATTAATTTGATATGTCAAAAAAAGTGTTTAAGTCAAAATATTCCTTTACGTCATAAAATCATCTATCCATTAACCACACTTTTAATTTAGTTTTAAATAAATAAAATGACTTTATTTGCAACTTCAGACACACACATATAAAAAACAACAATTATGTAGTACCTACACTTGTAAAAACAAGCAATAATAAAATGTACTTGACTTATAAAAACAAACAATAATTAAAATCTAGGTAAGGTATCTATGTGTGCTGTGCAGTATGACAAAAAGGTTTTGGTTCAGATTTAGAGGTGGTCTCATTAAACTTTGACCCTCGAGGGTTTGCTATCTGCAATCCTATATGCTACTTTGCTTGAAGTTATCATAGCAGCGTGTCGTGCAGGCGTGAAAAATCACAAAACTCCTAATATCTCTCGAAATAGACGTCACACAGAGTTGCGGATTCCATCATTATGTAGAAAATACTGCTCTCTTCCTGTGATATAACGCACAAACTAATACGATAAACCCTTTGTTCTCTAATGAAGTTTATTCGTTGTTCTATTTTTATGTACTTATACGGTGAGTTTTTGAGATGGATGTCCAAATTAGAAACCATGAGAGTTAAAGAAAAGTCGTGAAAGGAGTCTTGATCTGGATTTAGATATGTTTTATTTTATTACTACTGAATTCTGGAACCATTATTGAAAAATTCCGAAAAATAATAATTAAGTACGTAGTTTTTTAATCTCATAAATTGAGCTCATGATTTTTATATATGTATAGACATATTACGACTTTTCTCTTACTCACAGATTCATCTCAAAAAGGCATACTGTATATTATTGATAACGGCATGATATTTGCCAATTACCAATAATGTTAAAATAACTACCTACTCACATGCATACTTATAAAATTAAACTACACTACCTACTCTTTATACTCTATCTGTCTGTCTGTTTCCTTTTCACACCTAAACGGCTGACGGTCGTCGTCCTTCCTCAGGCACCGTGTGACTATTCTGTGTGACAATTCGAGCCCACCTTTCTGGATCTGAAGCGATCTTAAGCGCATCATTACGACTCATAAAGTTCGTTTCCCGCCGCACCAAAATAATTTACCTCCGGCCAATTTTTGTTAAAGGTTTAACTTTACGACGATTATTAGTAAGTTTTTTCTAATGCTTTTCATCTTAAGTCTTTGATTATTATGGCTCCTCTCCGCAATCGAGGGATGGGAATATGCAATGTTTTTTTATCGGTTCTATACAACAAAACTCAAATGTGAACGTCGTCGTAAGTCTCTAAGTAATGAGCAGAATGAGTGAGGTCTTGAAGCAACAATATCCCCCATTTGTGCATTAAATCCACCGACAGCGAATACGCGAACAGTCACTAAACAATGTAGCGGACGATTGCATTGAAACGGCCCTTATTAGCTATAATAAAGGAGCTTCACAATTATAACCCTTTGACTAGGGGTCATGGGATTCGACCATGACGGCTAATCGAAGGGCTTTATTTGTGAAGCTCCTTTATTAAGTACAACATAGTGAATTGAATGTGGTCGCGTGGAATAAATTCAAAGAATTACGAAAAACGTGGGTACTTAAAAAAATATTGGTATGTTTACAGTTGCCTGCAATACGAGATGGCTGTCCGTCATAACAAAAGCTTCGGCGGTTATATTAAAATTGGAATCCAAAGAAACAAATGCTCGCAAGGTCTTTTTGACACTTAAAGATACTGAAGTTTAAATTATTGGTTTTGCCTACCAGATGTCACAATTTTCGATGATAAAAAGAAAGATTAAATAATAAGTCATGTCGACCAGAGAATTAATAAATGCTTAGAACCAATAACATTAAACTGCCTACTTGCTAAATTCAACGATGAAAGGCAGAAAATCAATGACATGGTATACAGGGTGTAACAAAAAGTAAAGACCAAACTATCAGGACCCGGGTGTAGAACAAAAAAAAACTAAAAAAATCCCTTTTTTTAGTTATAATAAGTAATTATAAACGAAATGGCTACTGGACAAAGCAATGACTGATTCATGTGCTTATATTTTCCCGTTTTCTGTGATCAAAGGGGGTTCCCCCCATGATTGTCGACAAACGTTTTGTTCTATCGGTTTTTGCTCTAAGGCTCACTGCTCTCTGCGTCATCAACCCATTCGGTCACCTCATGTATCCTCGAAATTTATTTATCAACGGGAGTTATTTTTAGGTACATAATATAGTATTAAATGTAGAATATAACATATTTATATTAATGAAGAAAACCACTTCCGAATTCCTGAAAACGATGAATGCAATGTGTATTCTTTTTGTAAGGGAAATCAAAATGTAATTTTGTTGTTATATTGCTAACGGTTGCTTAAATACAGAGCATTTTCGTTTAAACTTAGTTAAAGGGAAACACCGTCAGAATTTCAAAGAACGATGAATCAAATGTGTGATCGTTATCAAAGGGGATCTACATGTATGATTTTGTCGTTCTTATGCTAACGTTTACTGAAAACAGAGCATTACTGTTTCATCTTTCATCCTTATTTTAAAACACTTAGAGTGCGAATTTTCAAATTTCCCCTCTTAGTACTCCCCTGCACCCTAAAAGGAACAAATACTCCAAATTTATACTCTCTAGAACCAGTAGTTCGGGCTCTAAGCTGTCTGTCAGTGTGTCAATTTCTACTTTACAATATTATATTGAATATTGAACACAATCACTTCGCTCGCAAATTGTGAAACGCTTCTTAATCCTTGACAATATCCCAAGGGCATACGGAAACCACGCCGCCCCGCCGCCACACACTCAGCTCCGAACCATCCACATCAGGCATACATAATTTCGAGTTTATAAATTTCCATCATTAAAGTGAAATGAAATAAGTTCCCAAAAATTTTCTGTTTCGGCGGGACTCGAAGACTACCTGTATACTATGTTTAGATTAGATTAATTTTTTTAGAAAATAAATACAAAAATCTGACTTTGATTCCTTCTTATATTACTTTCTTTTACTTTGTGGAATGCTACTTTGCATTTATAAATATTTTTTGATATAGGTAATGAATTTATTAAAACACCTATTTTTATCCAGCAAAATGGGTAAAAATGGGTTAAAACCCAAATCACCCGGTTATAGCCCTAGGGGGAAGGATGGGTTTTTACCCATTACCCATCTCTACTGAAGAAGCAGTGTATAATCATCAGTCAGAAGTACAAATACTTATTCTAGACAAATAAATAAATGATATAAATTAAAGTTAAATTGTCGTTCATCATTTAAGGCTCCTAATAGGTAAATAAGTAATAGGTACACATGTCATGTCTAGTGTCGACAAACCATGGGCACTCATGCAAACATGTCGCTTTCTCGGTTGGATACTTATTTGCTTACCTACCTACTTCACGCTACACTACACAAAATGGTCACTGGACATCCGGCTAGCTTCACGTATTCGCAGTAGCCTAGTGTGACGCCGACACACCCCGAGCCGTACTCCGTTTTCGCGTTTATTTTCTTCTTGACAACTCGGATGACAAACTATTAATCATATCTTAAGAAGGAAACGCACTACGCGTCAGTGGAACTGCGCGGCCGCGGCACTGCGTGTCAAATAGAGCAAACCACCAAAAAAGCCGCACAGTTCCGCTGACGCGTAGTGCGTTAAATCTCATACAATTTCATACAAAGAATAATTGGCCGCGTCGGCGTCGTCGTGCCGCGCAGTTCCGCTGCAGTTCAGTTCCGCTCTGTGCGTTTTCCACCTTTAATGCTTTACCGATTCCATATAATATTATGACAATTGATTTTGTTTATCAAGAAGTTGTGATTTTGTTATTTTTGCTCGACATTTTGAATAATTTTACAAACATACTCAGGCGTGTTAATGATTTTACTTTGATAATCCTTATTCAGTAGGATAAAATAGTATTATAGCGATAGAAGATATGTATGATGAATTAGGTTGTTTGTAAGCTTGACGGGATAAACGTACTAATCTCTCGGTAATATTTTTATGGACCATTTCGGGATCATTTTCTATACAATAGTGATATCATTTTTTAAAACCGACCATTATTGACTTAGAAAGTGAAATGAACATACATAAAAAACACATACAGCCGAACATAGAAGTTCCTACTGACGTCGGTTAAAAACAGTGTGTAGATGAGTAAGGCAGAGTGCAAGACGATCTCCGCACTGTGTCTCAAGAACAGTTGAGCCCATAAAAAAATGTTGCTTCAGGGTTAAACGTTTCCATATTCTGTGGAAACATTTAAATAAAAGTTATTTATATCCCATGTGAACTGTTCTACATGCTACATCTATGCTGGATCAGCGTAATCCGTTCAACAGTTTTGGCGTGAAACAGCAACTAACATCCAAACAAACTTACGCAATTACAATATAACTGCGATTCAACATCATTGGCGCTAAAAAAACCTAGATATTTGCAGAAAACCGATTTTTGTGAAATTTGACCTTGAAAAACTTACGAAGCTCTGTGGTGTCGTATTGGGGAAGCCTATGTCCAGCAGTGCACGTTTATGAGCTGATATGATGATGATGATGATTGAATGATGACCTATTTTTTTGGCTAAAATGAGGAGTAATATTGAAAATCGCTAGTTGTTAGACCGATTGCGCTTGTCGACCATGTCAACTGAACTAAATACTCACTTGTACTTATCAATTGGGGGTTGATTATAATTGTAGTGTATTGTTGGGGAGCAGGGGACCGTGTCTGATTACACCGCAGCGCAGGTAACGCCTGTTTGAACGTCTGACGAGGAGCCTATGGCATAATTGCTATCGGGAAGCATGTATGACAATTCATTTAATTAGTAATAATGCTGGACAATTCACACAGCATTATCTAGCCCTAAGCTAAGCAGAGCTTGTGTTATGGGTACTAGATAACTGATATACATAATACAATAAAATACACAGATAATTTTTATTATACATAAAAAACGACAGAACACAAGGAACAAATATCTGCACGACAGGAATCGAACCCGCAACCTCCTGCGTGGCAGGCGAACTCTCGCTCACCGCGCCACAGAGGTCGTCGTCAATTAGTACCACGTTTGATAAATAATGACATAAAACCACAATAACGACTTCATTAGAATGCTACACGCATTAAAATGATGTCGTTCGTTTTAGTAATTTAAGTAATTTATTCTGGAAAAATGACATGGGTGTGAATAATTATTGGAATTCGATGATGTCCGCATTAGTTTTAGGTAAAACTGTGTCGCAGACACCATCGCCCTCCTCACAGACAACCCTGTCTGTGAGGAGGGCGATGGTGTCTGCGACATGACAATATGTAATGGAACACCCGTTCCATTACATATTTTTGTGATAAGTAACAATAAACTATGAGCTATATTAAATGATTGAATTGATTTATGTTTATTGATAATAATCTATGTTGTTGAATATTCAAAAGTAAGTAAGTAATTTAATGAAAAAAGTTAGTAAGTTATATTGATTGGTATGAGAGTGGATGTAGGTGTGTGTATGTGATGCTCCTGAGGACACCGGTCTCATAAGACTCCGGGCGACCGGAACTACCAGGTGAGTATGTAATGTATGTGTTTATATGTGTATATATGTATGTGGAGCTCCTGAGGCACCGGTCTCGTAAGAGTTCGGGCAACAGAAGCTACCAGTTGAGTATGAATGTGTATGTATGTGGATTTATGTGGAACTCCTGAGGACACCGCTCTCGTAAGAGACCAGGCAACAGGCATAGGTAGGTACTATTCGTTTAGTTAATATTATCGGAATGTTTGTAAAACGTTCCAATAATCTAAATTAAAAAAGAGGAAACTGGGTGACACATCAAGAGAACTCTGAAACTACAAGAGCTACAATGCTGAAATTTTGCATGGAGTTTTCTTTAAGGACGTTTGCATCCGCTTAGGACGGATTTTTGGAAATTCACATTTACGGCTTTATAGGTCTTCTCATAACAATTTTAAAACCGCAAAGGATTGGTTGTAAAACTTTGACGTTGATAGTTTACATGACAACCAATATTACTTAGGTTATTATTATTACTAAAGTCCTCGCGAATGAAATCATGGGCGGGCTCAGCTAGTATTAGTGATAAAAGAAAGTGCTCCTTTAACTTTATATTAAATATGTAAGCGATGGGCTGACTCGAATATCGCGAGAAATAGAGTAACCTCCGAAATTTTTGTCGCAAATCTCAAAAAATGACGCCAAAGCAGTTCCCCTAGATCTAGCGACAAAGTCGCTAACGACACTGGCTACGTTCGCGAGCACACCGGAAACAGATGTTTGTAGGCAAAGTTCCGTTCGTGCTAACGGCGCGTCCACGCTGGTGAAATGCTCCATTCGCATTACATTGCGTGGTATATTACGTAAATCTGTACGCAGCATTAGTATAATGTAGCTACATTTCTTTTAGTTTCTGTCGTACTGAAGTGTATTTATTTTTAGGCGCTAACTATTAGTACCTAATGATGTTTCGAGTTAATAAATAGTACCTACCGTACAATGGCATACCGACATAGAATCGCGTGTAACACTCGCGCCGTAAGACCCTTAATAACAGGGTAACCGTCCACGCCAACATTAGCAATCATCTCGTTAGCCAGCTTTGTTTGAGGCTGCATCATGCTGTGATTATCTATCATTATTCACCTTTCTTCATTTATATAGGTAGGTATGTAATGTTTGTTTGATTGCTGATTGTTCGTATGATTTTTTCAGTACTACAGCGCGGAAGCGGGCCGCGGCGGTGCGCGACGCGAGGGGCTCGGCTCGGCTGAGGCCACGGAGATGGTCCTCAACAACCTCTTCTACATTACTGCCAAGGTACAGCTACTATTAATTTTTTTAAACTTACGCGATCTGAACACATGTTTATAAATATAACTACTATTATTATGGATTCGTACCCACAGGGTGCCAACTGAACCCTTTTCCTGATGTATCACACATGTTTTCATTAAAGTCTTAGGCCATCTCAATCAATTAAGAAAAGACAAAGCACGATATCTTAAGAAGAATTTATTCACTGCTGATAAAAACACTTCTCCAAGGATAATAGTAGATTATGCACCGAGATACGCAAAGCAGTGTCTTACGTCAGTCACAAACGTCATTGAATCTCGAGCGCAACGCGCGGTATTAAGTTACTAGAAGCCTGAATGCGAGAGGGATTTAATAACACACTCGACGATGACAGCTTTATGCAAGAGGTCAATACTCTACTTTTGTCACTTCCTGTGAGTAAATTGTAAAAGTTTGGTTACGTATATCGCAGCATTCGTTTATTAATCCGCCTACTGAACAGAAGTAAGTTTTAATTTGGAAGAAAACAATATGTAAAATTCACATTTATTTAGATGTTCCACATTCATTATTTATATTCATTATTCCCTTGAATTTTATATTAATTATTCTCGAGGTAGTAATGAGTTTTGGATTGGGGAAACTGTGGCCTATCCATAATTACAGATACTTTTTATTTCCATTCACAAATTATCAAAAAACTTAAAGCGAGCAAGAAAACGGTCATTTTACACAAAAACTTTTTCTGACGTCGATAGGCGTCCCCTGTTTCTTAAACTGATCAAAGACCACTGGGGTCCACTGAGGTTGGAGTACCGAGTCTGAAATCGCAAAAAACTTTTCATATCGCATAATATAGATTTCGTATGGGGACGTACAGTGCGCGTCACAATTAAGTATCCCCCTATCTCAATGTATGTGGGTTCAAATCCTGTCAGCGATCGTTGGAGATTGGGTGATCAAAACTACATGTTTTTTATAATTTTTCGTTTTCTTTTCATATTTTTGACGTTTCCAACAAAAATTTTATGTTCTGTATCATTAAAATGTAATTTTTGTATAAATTGTTTCATTTTAATTTCATTTTCATTTGGTAACCTTATTTAAAATTCGATGGCTTCTCTAAGTATCATTTTGGCCTTGCGGTAGTAACCGGCAAATAAATGCAAGACAAGATAAGAGTGACCAGGGTTCGAATCTCGTGAGCGGTGTTACGTTTTTTTTTTGTCAACTTATCTATTTTCTTTGCAATATGTAAGATTTTTAATTGATATTATTCTTTATGGGCTTAATTGCAAATTAAAGAAAAAAAAAACAAAAATTACAAAAACGAATATTCTAAATGTCTACAATATTATACAATAACTACTACGTATAAATCTATGATATTATAACGAAATAATTGTTTTGATAAACCATAATAACAAATAATATATGTAAAGAGAGAAAGGTTTTTTAATAGATTGTGATAATTTATTCAAAAATAATTTGTTTACAACGAAAGAACATTGGTAACAATATTTCGATCTCGCAAAATATGCACAAAGCAAACCACACGAAATAAGACGAGTGACAATTACTTTGTTCGCTACAAAAGATAAAATCAAACCCTACCCGCATCAAAAAAAAAAAAAAGTAAGACTTGGCATTAAAAATAGGGACTAATTAGACCGATAGACAAAATTGGACGCATTGTTCTATCAGCTAAATAGCTCAGTTGATCTAATGCCGAGAATTCGAGTCTCCATATAAAGGGTGGGTGGTTCGATCCTTAGCGGCTTGATAAGTTTTTGCATTGAAAATTAGTCACAAGCGAATAGAAGTTAGAAAATATTTTGTAGACAAGGGGGATACTTAATTCTGACGCGCACTGTACCTCTTAGTGCCTCGTCCGATTGAAATAGAAAATCTACTTGTACATATCACATCGATATTTGACTGGGACATATTGTTTTTACCAAAAAATAAATAAACGTTGTCTTGATAATGTTTTATGTAAAGAACCTATACGGATGGTTAGTCTTAAATCTATGAAACCTAATAAACAACAATAAACCTTATTTATGTAACATTGCAAAGGAAGCTTGAATTAGCAGGCACGTATAGAACGGCATAACAAGCGAGTGTACCACTTACTGCTCACGAGCTCATAACATCTATACTTGACATCGTATACCCGATACTTAGGGCGCGCTCTCAGTCTGTGGCGTTAGCGGGAGCGGCAACAAATATACCTGCAGACTAATATTCATTAAACCATCATTACTTTTGAACGGCTGCAGCGATTTTCTTCAACCTAACTAAGAACACTCTATTTCGAGACTAGATCAAGTTACCTTTCAAACAAACAAAAAATGAAATCCAACTAGCCAAATGGCTTACAACTGTCCGATACAAATTGTGAAGATCACTTGCGTCGCCTCCTCTCTATGGCCCAGTCGGGTTAGACGACTAAAGGTCTCCACGTTGCATTAATTCTTGAAATAAACAAAGTTAAAAATAAATAAAAAAAAGTAAACAATCGTTGAGATCAAAATGGTTGATATCCTTGTTCCAAACAACTTTGTTTCTTTACACTTAGGTCCCATAATTCAATATTAAATGAGATTTTTCAATAATTACCTACATCCTTCGATCAAAAATTTCCGGCTTTGCCAGCCCCCCTTAGATTCACAATGCGCACCCCAAAATCTTCAGTAGCAAAAGAGAAACATTTTGACATGTTAGGGAAGCTTTTCAACTAGCGTCATTTTAGCGTTCAGACAAAAAGCATGGGTAAGTGCTCGTACAAAAAATGCAAGAATCACTCGTCCAAAGTGCTGAAAAAGGATGGAATTTCTTATTTTCAGTAAGTTTAAATATATTTTTTACCCGTATATTGAGATGTGAGTCATATACTTGTGAAATCAGCATAAAATATTGTTGTTTGGTTTGCCTATGTTGAAATATTAATTTTGTTCTAAATTGATAAATGGAGAGGCTATTTCTTCAAAATTTTTTTTTTCATTTATAGTATGTATTAATATATTTTTCATAAAAATAAGTTTAATATTACTAGTTGATGATTTTTAAAATAACTAGTTGGCCCGCCCTAAAATTTCATTTGCGTAGACTCTCTAATAAAAGAGAGACTAGGTACTTACCTACCTACCAGAAGTATGAATTTATAAAACGTTTATTTTTTGTCCCGTAAAAAAAACTCGTGCAAAGCCGCAGACAGGAACCAGTTCTTTTTAATCTAGAGTGCCTGCCTGAAATTGTATTGTAAGTTTAAATTATTGTATGTCTGAAATTACCCTTTTGTATAAATACCTTCTGTTGATACACCAATTTATAGTTTCATCGAAAATAATGAGTAGGTAGATATATAATGTAAATGAGTACCTAGGTAGGGGTTCTCAGGTAGGTACCTACCTACTTACAAAATAAAATGAATTCGACTCCACCAATCTCTTGTTCCGTATGGAAAAAACTTTTCAGGCTCTGCGCAAACTGTCTGCGTCAAAACAAAACGAAGACAATTTTGAGTGACATTTTTGTAAGGCTCTAGGTATCTACGGGGGAGGCCGCGAACTACTTATTTTTGATCGAAGTCTACATCCCATAAAAAAATATTGACGATGGAATTAATGCAAAGTGAAATTATGACCCGACTGGACTGCTAGTCGATAGGCGATTTTAAAATTATGTGGCCTTAGCATCATTTCAGGTAAAATTGAAAGCATAATATCTATCGGTAAAACTTTTCTCGGCACATTTATTGGCTCTTATCAAAAACTTGAACGTTTTTGTTTGAAATTATGAATAGAAACTGATCATATTAATTGGACGACCTACTCGTAGTAAAATGAAGCCAATTTACGTATACATTTAATAATTTATTAAATATTTAGGTTTTCCTTACTTTCATGCGTATTCTTTTCTTTTAACCCCCAAAGAGTCTCCTCTGGGATTCCGTTCTCCAAATATTTCCACGCGTCGACAAGTTTTCGTTTTGGGTAAAGTTTTCTGCGCGTATTCTTATCAATCTATTTTAATTGAGGTATCAAAAGGTGCGTCATAAATAATGAAACAAAGTTATAAATATAAATAAATAAATAATGCTGGACAATTCACACAGCATTATTTAGCCCCAAGCTAAGCAGAGCTTGTGTTATGGGTACTAGATAACTGATATGTATAATATGATACAATACATAGAGAGATATTTTTTTTATACATAGAAAACGACCAGAACACCATGAACAAATGTCTGCATATCGTACACACATTTGTCCCGAGGCGGGAATCGAACCCGCAACCTCCCGGAGGTCGTCAAATGTATCATGTTTTATCATAGAATAGAATTTTATCGTAGAAGAACGTTCACGTAAATGTGTTTTAGTTGTTTTGCCTTATGGATGTATAATTCCTCCTTAATTTCGTGGATTTTGTGCGATTTAAGGTTGCTTGCTCGACTGCCTTAAAAAGATATGGCGGCTTGAATGAAGGCCGGATTGAATGGCTTGGCAATGGATCGGTCATTGAATGAGTTGTTTGTTTTTAACTTTTGTTCGGATAATATTGTTTCCTTATACAATTCATTGAATAAGTTACTTTGACTTGTGTTCGGATATGTTGTTTGCTTAAACAGTGTGGACGATTTGCTATATTATAACGTACAACAAAATGTAGTTTCTACTACTCTATAAACAAAGAAAATTACTATGAAATTATAGAAACAAATTAGAACTAACTAATTACATTACAAACATTGGTAAAAAGTCTGTATGGATGGTTTGTGTTTCACATTTTTTGTGTGTGGTATGCGGTATGTTAAAATTATAAACAATAAGTTAAATAATGATAAGATACGCTTTTTTGTAAGAAACTAAAATTATTTTTATTAGAAAAATGTTACTATTGTGTTGACCAATTCGCTACTGACAAACTAAAATGACGTGACCTTATGATGAAACAATGACTAGCTGACCATTCTGGCTTCTAAATTCAATTCAATTTAATTAATTATATTTATTATGTATTGCATGAAATTTATGTTATTGTAAAATTCCATTTGACAATGTAAAAATAACTGTTTTGCAGTGCCCTTCCAGGGTGCATGTATGTACCTAGTGATAACCAATTACCTTAGAAATAAGATGGAATGTACCTACATGCAAGCAAAAATAAATGAAATATGAAATAATGTGTTAACTTAGTTAGTGTTATATAACATGTTACTTAATCTGGATGCACCTTTTGATTCCTGATTACCTCAAAGATAACTTAATCAAAAACTAGCCTGAATGCTATCTTCGTTGGGCTCCATTTCATGACAATATCGCCTTGGTATGCCGAAAAAAAAAACGTGTTTTTATTTAAATAAATAAGTTGTTTGATGTGTCCTTGTCTTCCCATTGAAAGGGGTTGATTAAAGCTTATCGATCTCGCGGGTAGAGATGTGGCGGGCGAAGGCCGGCAGCCGGCAGGGTGCGCTGTGTGGACTGGAGATTACTGCCGCGCCCCTGTTTGCTGTCCATCGGTCACCCGCTGAGCACACCTGACACGAGCGATCTTACACCAGTTGGCCAAGTCAAATTGTAATACTAGCTTCTACCGCGGCTTCGTATTCTTATTTCTGCACAAAATATATATATTTGAATTCATAAACATTCGGCTAAATACATTACGTAACAATATTGTCTGCGATTACGAAATAAATAAAATGACACCTGTAAAAATTCTACTTTCAATAATTATTTAGCGTCAGTTGTATAAGCAAGACTGCTATGTCTGTAATACAAAATGCAGCTGTGTAGTATCACACGGTATAGTACGAGAAGCAGTTCGGGGGCTTAGGGCTTAGTGTCTACAACGTCAAAACAACATAAGCCTATAGACAAATTGGTTGTCTGTTCCGTCAGATTACTTACATACCACTATGTGAGTAGGTAGTAGGTACTCATGGCGTAGCAGACACAACACAGCAACGGCTTACTACCCCACAGTTGTAAGCTTTGCTCCCCTAGGAACGATGAAAGCTTTGTTCGAGCACCGTCGAGGGCATAATCATAAAACACGCTGTATTATGCCTAGCGACAAAAGATGTGATCTAATTTAAATTAATGAATAATATTCTTTTATTTTGGACCACAATGATCCATTTTCCAATTCCAATTTGTTAGTTATTTTCTGTGCTAAAGTGGTCTTATATTAGTGTTAGTATACTAAGGTATTGAAATTAAATTAAAATTAAAAATGTGTACACCGCGAAATGAATCCTGACAAAATAATAAGATCTGTGAAATTTCCGAAAGGTACAGGTTGATTCTTTTATTAAATATGCAATAAGTGCCGCCCGCAGCTTCACGCGTGTTTTCCGGGATCAAAATTAGCCTTTGTTTTATCCAAGAAATTCCTAAACTTGATCATTCTCAATGAAATCAACATCTGAGTAAAACTCAGATCACAATCATAAAGACAAATAGTGATTATACAAAATGCGAAAAAAAATCTTCTTAAAATTATGATATACTAGGTACTTACTACGAAAGAAATAGTAAACATAATGACAAAACACAAAAAAACATCAAAAACATGCAGACATTATTACGTTCAAAGGGTATAAGGGATAGGGTATAAACTTTTTTGTTTTTAATTACTCCGCCATCCATGTAAAACCGCCTTTGAAAGAGTCTGTTTTGAATGCACCCTAAAATTTACAATAACCCTTTTTCTATACGCTTCGTAGGTAATTTGAACGAATTAAAAATAAATTAAATAAACTGTAAGAAGAAAGGACATAATATACCAGTGACTAATTCCTGAATGACAAATTAAATTTTACTTAGTGTTGGACATTATTTTGTTTTTCACATTTTATTTTATTTTACAACTGTCATGTCTCTGATACAAATTTCGTAGTTTGCTGATTTTAATTTGAGAATCTTAAATTTTTTCTTGATTAGCTACTATGTACTTAATTTTTAATGAGTTCGTTTTTCTAATGCTTTTTTTTGTCGATAACATAGTGGTGTAACTGACAGCAATCGATATAAATATTTATTTCTTTATTACAGAAGATAGAAAGTGTAACAACCAAATCTATCACTATTCATATACATACATATATGTATAGTAATAGTAATTATAGTGCGCGCAAGGGTTGCGATCTCCGAGATTTTTTGCACAAATTCGTTTGGGGCAGTTAATTGAATTGAGTATTCATTTTGCGAGTAATAGTCCAGTTCGTTGGGTTCGAATAACATTATGTAGGTTACATGGAAGGTCTTCCGAGAGTAGAGAAGGAGTAGTTTTATAGATTTCAATGTGCTCTTTCCGATTTTTTCAATCAAAATCAGGTTTTGTTACGTGAGTTGCTAGGCTGCCCATACTTTTAACAACACAGCAACAAATTTTATTACCGTTATATCAAGATTTACCAGTGTAAATGTGTCATTCACCTACATCTCATCTTTAGCATTGGAGCACACGAAATATCATTTAATTTAAGTTCTTAATAGTAATTCTTTTAAGTATCTACCATTATTTTCCGGATATTTTAACGATGTGTTCTGACTTTTGACCCTTAATAAAATGAAGTGAATTGCGTAAGTATCTACATATGATCTTTAACAGCATTCTTATTAGTAAGTATAACAGTTTGTAGCCGTAGCGTCACCCGCTGCGGGGTGCGAGGAGATTAAACTTTCCGTCAATTGTGTGCTCGCCTCTGCTGTACCATGCCTTTCAAAGAAAAACATCATATAATGTAGAAAGAGACGCCCTCTGCGATTTTTCTTCTTGACTCACAAAGTCAGCTTGCACGGAGGGGTACAAGCATGAACTTTTTTCGTTGCGTCTAGAAAGTAAGGCCAGAAAAATCAATGTAGACAGGCCTTAAGGCAGTCATGTCAAGTAGGCTTACAAACTAAATATTCTTAACAAATTCTAGTTTAACAAATGAAAACGGGTATCTCTAGTATCGAATTAAATACCTACCTACATAACATCTTTTGTAAGTTGAAGAGTTTTCAAGAACACGGTTGAAGTTGTGCTCGTTATATTCTAGCTAGAGAAAATATTTTTCGATAAGGCTCAGTTTCTTAGTAAGAGCAATTAAGGAGATTATACTTTCGAGGAACTTTCAATAAAATTGTTACAAACAAAGGATTTTCTTTGTCTATACTAATATTATAAAGAGGAAAGATTTTTTGTTTGAATTGAATAGGCTCAGAAAGTACTGGACCGATTTGAAAAATTATTTCACTATTAGGAACCTACATTATCCCTGATGAACATAGGCGATAGAATATACCCGTGCGAAGCCGGGGCGGACCGCTAGTATTTTGTAAGCGAACTACGATTGCTTTTAGCAGTTTCTTGCATCTACCACAGATATTATAATACTAGTATATCTAGTAATACTTTCCCTGGAATAAAGTATATCAGATTGTTTTTCATCCCACTTTCATTATAAAGCAGAAAGTTTGTGAAATGTGAATTTTATTTTGTTACTTACTATGATCCCCGAAACTACTGAACAGATCAATATGAAATTTGGCGTATATTTAGAACATAGCCTAACTTAGATACTAGAAGCAACTTATAATACCAAAAATACACGTGCGAAACCGCGGGCAGAAGTATTCTTGTAAACTAATTACGGACGCTATGTAAACATTATTGTTTGTGTTGCTAATAAATCTCAGAAATTTTAAGCTTTTATCTGAAATGAACAACAAAAACTATAATTTATGTTCTTATGTTTATATTTTAAGATAGGCTCCAATAAAAGTATCGTAGTAGCAACTTGCGTCCATGACACGCAAGGCGAAAAACCCCAATACTAAATATTTAAGGAATTCTGCGATTTTAAAACTACAATGTTTAATGGGCTATTAGCATAAGGTTACAACGTTAGCGTTAGCACTATTGCTGTCTGTGGTCATTCGAGCGTAATAGGTTGAAATGGAGGACAAACAAACCATGCTTCGGCTTGTTAGCACTTCGCGCCAAGTCGATGAGATCGCTCAAGTTTATGTAGGGGGGTGGACGGTATCCGGCCCAAGGACATCGGTTACTTTTAATCCCGAAAAGCGCGTGCTGAATACTAAACCGAGGGCTGAAGCTATTTATTTTATTATGTTTGTAAGATCTGCAGACACCTGTTCCGCGTGATGGAAGAGTTTTCTATGTTAAATTGTATAATGTTTAACCTAAAACCAAGCTTGGATGTTGATGATGCGGTGTGGATGGTCCAGCATAATTTATTTATTAATATGTTGTTATGTTATTAGATAGCTAATGATATATTTTACTTTCAGTTCTCGGACCAGCACCCGAAGGAGATTGAGGAGCTGTGGGCGACGCTGTGCGCTTGCTGGCCCAACAACCTGAAGGTCATCATCCGGTACCTCATCATCGTGTCGGGAATGGCGCCCAACGAGCTTCTGCCTTACGTGCGTACCCGTACTTACTTATTATTATTGTAATTATAATAATGTACTTACTTACCTTGCCTTATCCTATGTCAGTATCATAATATCTGTATCGAGACTACTACCGACCACATGACGCCAAAATAAAGGCCGTTTCATTATTTTCACAAAAGTCTTTTTAAACGTTTAAAAGTCTGCTTCTCATTCCGTTACAAAACAAGAAAACACTGTCGTCATCTTAGGCTCGTTTATGTACAAAATGCGTCAAGTCTCTGTAAGTAGCATTGATGATCCTCTTTAGTAACCGTCGATACCGACCCGCTGCCGCAATGTGTCGGTGGAGTGGTGTGTTGACTCCCTGTACTCCAAACTGCAAGGAATTATGCAGAGAAACAAAAAAATAGAAAGCAAAAGATTATGATACGAGATAATGACACATTGTTGGCACGCTTTCACCGAGATTAACAAGTATGTATCAATAAGTACTTTGTAGCTCAGTGTGCGAAAACGTAAAGCTTACATCCGCTGACTAGTCAAAGTTGGAACTCAGCAGTTCGGAACACTGAAACTATTCGAAAACTATTTCGTATTATTAGGGTAATATTAGTTGGTATAATAACCTGCACTTAGTTACCGAAAGCAGCGCTGCCGTTTACGTAGTTTTCAAACTATCTCAATCATAAAAACTAAGTTTCTCATTAGGGCGAGCGGCGATCTTGAGATGGACATCTAATCGAGATTCTATTGGTTCTTAGACTTGAGTCTAAGAACTAACAAAAAATTTTGGGAACTTTTTTTATTTCTTAGACATACCCAAAGTGCGGGTAAGCACTATCAAAAAACCTTAGTTCTGATTGGTGTTTAACGTGTCATGGCGGATTGCTGTATTTTGTAGTTTTTTTCTATAAAATGATAAATAAACTCGATCATAAAAAAATATGATACGTGTTGAACCTATGGCTCAGATATTAATAGGTAAATACACAATACTAGTGATTTTCAGTTACTGTCATCATGCCGCCCTTGGTACGTGACCCGGGGCAACGTACACACACCGCCGCCCCGTGTCGTAACGCTGGGTCCATAGGGACCCAGGGTCGGAGATATAGATCTCCGACCCTTGGTTTTCAAGAGCGAAGGGAACAAGTTCAAGGCTACTAAGGCTCTTGTTCCAAATAATGGAACGACCCTTTTCAAGGCCACGCTTTTTTCATTGAGTGGAATGGAGTCCTTTGTGTTAGTTAAAGTGAAGTTGTGAAGTGTGAACATCATACGATAGAATGCATAGTTGTGATGTGTTGGCTGAAATGTTTATTTCAGGCGTAATAGGTGAAGGTACACCAGAAATGTTGGGTTGCAGGTTAGATCTCCCGCCATGGCAAATATTTTTTTATGATCTGAAAATATTTGTGAAAGACAGACAGCGAATTGTTAATAAGGAACGCATACAAAGAGAACAAAGACACCTATCTAAGAATGCTGAAAAAATGACATTATCTGGTTCACAAGCTTTTTTGTGGGCTAGATGAAGGCTAGGCTAACCGTCCTGTAAATTTATCTACCTCACTGTTTCCTCTTTGATTTACAATTCACAACTGCACCGGGGGCATTTCCTCCAAACAAATTATCAACACCATGAAAAAATACCTACAAAATAGCTCTAACGAAAAAATAACTAAACCCTAATCGGTTCATTGTTTTGGGAGTTCAATCGAAACATTGGTTTACAAAATCAAACAACATCTCACCCTAAGCGCAAGCACTGGAGTGGTGCAGAAGATGTAGAGAAGCATCGTCATCCGGTGCGACCACCTGCATTACCTGCACAAATACAACCGGTTTGAGAAGAGGCACAGGAGTATGTCTGTGCATCTTTCGCCCTACTTCAGGGACGTTGAACTTGGAGATATTGTGACCATGGGAGAGTGCAGACCCTTATCTAAGACAGTCAGATTCAACGTACTGATCGAAAGGCAAAGGCTCCAAGAAAACCTCCACGAAATTCTAAATAAATATATATATGTTCTATTTTCCTTGCGAAAGGTAAAGTTTTTGGTACGTAACAACAGGATTTAATCCCTTCTCACACCCCCACCTTCCCTTACCCCCTTGCTTTCTATACGGTTGCCAAACCTGGATTTACACGCACAGGTGAAACAGAAAAATGTAAGGACTTAAAGAGCAATGGAAAGAAGTATTCTAAAAAGAAGTGAAACAATATGAAAGCTCTAAATCAAGCTCTGAAACTCAAATCTTTGTATAGAGATGGCAGATAGATTCTACAAGCGACAAAGTGGCCAGGATCGGATATTTATTTATTACCAACAGGTTTTATTAAAGTAAAGATAGGATACATTTAAACTTACTACTGTGGATCAGCGATCTTGGCAATGGATGTTGGCCTCCGCAACAAGACTTCGCCAGGCATCTCGTTTCTGAACTGAGGTGGGCGACGAAGCTCATAGATTTAAAAATATTTCGAATTATATTTAAATGACTGAAGATAATATCGAAATAATCTTTCTGTTTCAGTATAAACGCAACGGCGTCAGCCAACAAAACACTGGCTGAGGTTCATCTTTATCAACCAAACACAATTTAATTTGAGCTGCTTGTTTAAAAAGTCCAATTAGAATATTATTATCTGAATCTCTCGTCGTCATGGCAGCGCCCTCCGGCTATTGCAACCCCTATTATACATTTTTTGAAATCCATTTTACTAAGCAGCACCCCTCCGGAATAATCAAAGTTCAAAATGGATATTTACACACCCCACGTCTGGCACCTAAGTAGGTACCTTGTGTTATGACTGATTCATAAAACTTTAGTACTTTCATTTTAACAAATATTATGAATACACTGAGATAACAGCAGCTGCTGCTCAAGGTCTAAGAAACCAACATGTACTTTTCAAGAGTGCTATTATGTCTAAAGTCAATATTATTTTTACAATGAAAAATAAAAACCCTTTTGCTACATGGAAGAGCCCTGTCGTAGAGTTAGTATGAAAACTAATTATTTCATGGCGAGGTCAGTCTGTGATCATAGCTCTATGGCTTTATCTCGTTCCTATTATATTACTTAGTGCTGATTATTATATAATATTTCAATCACAATGCCAAAAAGAAATTCTCTTTGCATTTGTATTTGACTCGACAGTTTTGACTAGACAGATTTTTGAGTGTTTACTCAAAAATCTCAAAAATTGCATCATAAACCAGCACTTTAATAAAAATGAATAGAATAGAAGATTTCTAAGAAATTAATAAATCCCAAAAATTTACGATATCGACGGGATTCGAACCCGCACCTTCCCCTTCAGCGCAAGATTTACACCTCGGCGAGATAAGATCACGTAGCTTAGTTGGAAAAAGAGCAACCCTGCGCTGAAGGGGAAGGTGCGGGTTCGAATCCCGTCGAGATCGTAAATTTTTGGGATTTATTAATTTCTTAGAAATTACCCAGAGTACTATAATAAATAAAAACCTTAGAATAGAAGATATTTTATTTAACTTAAAACTGCTATACACAATAACCTTAAAAACTATGTAAATTAATACTACTTAAGTGACAAATTAGATATGTGCGTAGCAGTGTTTATGGCAAAATGGCCTTCACTTAGCATTGTGCTGGGTGCACACTGATGTACACCCAGCGCTGGTTTTCAGTGACGACCAGAGGGATCGTGTCACGTCAAGATCGTCAGGTGCGCGATATGGACATCTAAATAATTGGAAGGATTACATTTCAATATTTTAAAAACAATAAATAATACCTGCCATTTTTATACTTATATGCTTAAATGTGATAATGTCTGCTATTTACGTCTCGAAAACTTCCAATTGCGAGAGTTAAAAAGAAAGTTTGCATTAACTAAAGTTAATGGTATCTCTACATCGCAGTTCCATGTACTCTACTAATATAATCGTTAAAAGCTGGGCGTTCGCAGTTGAGTGGCCATCCACTCAACTGCGAACCTCACCCTTCCCATTATTAAAACGTTTCGGCGACGGCCAGAGATCGATTCGCACCGAGATATTATTTAGAGGACGTGCAAAATCGCTATCTTACTTTTGCTATACATATTTCGTAGTTGATCTGGACTCTGGACCATCTTGCGGATGTACTAATACTTTCCGATTGATTTGTTCATACTTAGGTACGAAATAGTTTAATATGAATCATAATTTGATTGTATTTAAAAAAATATAAACAGACGTCGAATCCCTTAGTTTCATGTTTTTAGTTAAGTGTTTTTTTAGTTTAGCGGGATAAATACTATCACCCTCGCGAATAAAAAAATTAATAGAAAACTACAAACGATGGACGAGGTCGATGCTCGACTTCTGTTTAGGACAAACTATTTTGAGATATTACCGATGGATGAGACCATCCATCCGGATGGTAAAGTGGCCTCGCCAATCGTTAGTATATTCAGTGACTGGCGAAAACATGATTAATAGAGACTAAATTATTTTACTATAGAAGTAGAAAGCAAATTTATAGATAGAATGTACTTTATTGCACAAAAGTAGTACATGGGCGAGCATAATGCTAGATAGCATTCTCTAACTGCTAACCTTGAGAAATTGAGGAGGATGACAACACAAAGGTTCAGAATACATCGACACGAAGCGAAGTATGTCTTGCCTCTTAGGATAGCACGCCTCATAAAACAAGCACAAAAATAAATTTATCTTCCAACCTCCAGGGTGGTTTTTTTAACCTTAACTACATTAACTGGCGGCGTAGTCCCAAGGTAATTGGTATTCCAAGCGTGAAAATGAAAAACTTTTAGTATTTTCTAGGTTTAAGCTACATATTATATTTATAGTATAAAATTAAACTCTGAGATTCTGTGTCCATTAGTCAATATTCGAATACCTACCGAACCGATAAACTAGATCCCACAATGAACAATGCTCTGAATTAATTATTTGAATTATTTATTACTGAATACATTGAACAAAGGTAAACCCATCGAACACCTGCACTTGCGTGATCCCTCGTAAGCCCTGCAGACTGATTCGTTACATTAGCGTCGGTAGCGGGGTGGCGGCGCTGAGCCGTTGTGTCCAGTCCACCAACAGTGCATCCCTGATTTTAATCCAATACCAGCCAACCAAATAATACATCGAACAGATTCAACATTTCAAGTTTGTATTTATTAGACAAACATATCTTACCTACCTGTTTCTAAATACAGATTTATTTGTTGGTTTAAAAACTTTGAATTGAATAAGTATGTTTAGAAAGTGTTCTCACCATTATTGGCTAAGTTCTGGAAAATAATTATCAACAATACTGCGACGAAACGTACCAGTCATTTAAATCCAAGTAAAGACATTAATTTGTTCCAACTTGAATGCATAGGTAATAATTTAAATTATAAAATCAACCAAGATCTTTTTAATGGCAAGGTAGGTGAAAACTTTGAAGGTAAGTAAGTACCTAGTTTTTTTTGCGCCTGTTATGCCGCTGCTTACAACTTACAAGCTGTGGCCTCTAGGCAAAGAACTATTATTACAGTTGGGCACAAAAGGGCGCTAATCGGCACAGTAATAATATCTCTCGTCCGTTGGTAGTCTCTTATAGTGACATCTCTTCCGTGACACGTACCGCGCTTCATTCCAAAGCAGCAACAACGAGCCTTCAGCAAAAAAGTTTAGATGGCAGCGCTATCAAACGGTTTAGTTCACAGTTTCGCCACCTACGTGTTCCCTGAACACGTAGGTGGCGACATCACGGCGAAACTGTGAACTAAACCGTTTGATAGCGCTGCCTTAAGTGTCCTGAATAGTGTTACCACCAGCAAATCTAAACTAGTGTTTCTAATTCCTGAATGAATCGCCTGAATTATTTTGAACGACACACAATGAAACGGAAAATGTCGTTTTATTTACCATTATCTTCCGACTGTCACTGAGACCTACTCGTAACGTGTAGGAAGTGCCATTGAGTAGGTAATGAATGCGTCAAACAACGAAAGTTTTTTATATTCTTTTAAGGCGTTTTATGTGGTATTTGTTTTTATAATAATAACCGACACAATCTAGGCGTAGAATCCTGTAAAGTTGCGATTTTGGGAATCGATATTTTACGTAGGGACTGTCTTAGTCAATAGGCTATTTGACTACTACTGGGAATTATTTCATACGTATTATCTGATAAAAAATAATGCAAATGCTACTAATATTTCTTCAAGGTCATTCGTGATTGCTGTGAAAACTAATTTAAAATTTGAATAAAATAATGGCGCCCTAAAACGCTCTTGGCTCCGGCGACATGATTCGATGACTTCACAACTCCGTTCGTCAACCAACACCGAAGAAATCACCCCTCCCTTGATGGTACACACTTCACACCATAGAGTTATTATAGTACTATATAGCTATATAATAATGTAAAATAAAGAGATGAGGAAAGAATTGTGCTATTTTACGAGGAGCGGCCGTAAATCTTTTAAAAAAGATTTTATTCTTCTGACATCTTTAGTCTTCGATATAATACGAAAATAGGAAACAAGAACGAGAGCTGCCGTTTGTTAGTTTCCATGACTTCGTACATGTTATTGGATGCTTTATAATAACGTGAACTGAACCGAAATAGTAGGTACTTGTATCGTACCTATAAATAATGTATGGCTGAGTGAGGGCCAGGGGATTATGTTGTGACTTTGGAGTGACCCGGAGCAGACTGCTCTCGACTGGGCTATGCCAGACAAGCACTCACAACTATCTTGTTAGGGGCTAACTACTTAGTAGTACTTATTATACAAGTTATTTAATTTAATACAGTCTGGAAATTAATAAAGTTGAACCTTTAAACAGCCTATGATTATTTTACATCTTGATAAAATAAACACTTGAACCTACGCTTCAGCAAATCGCCTTTCGCAATTTCAATGAAAATAGATTTCTAGTGAAAACATAATCTTCAAAACTGGAATTTCACAGCTAGTTAGATATTATTAAGAGTCTTAATAACGCAAATCTGTTATTTCACAGAATATTCTTGTGCAAAATAGACTAATGATTTAATTTAATTGTTGAAACAATACACAGCTTTACTTTACGTACCTACAAATATTAAATCATAAAGATTACCTACTTCTTATGTTCCTAGCTAATACATACACCCTAATGGCGGTAAAATCAGAAAATCAATTAAATCGCGATTTAGTCTCCCTCCCTAGTAGTAAGACAACTAGAGGTCGGAACACCAGCTACGGACGCAGCTGATTCTAGACCTCGAGCTTCCTCACATGAGGTTTTTGTTTCTTTTTATCTATTTATCTATTCAACACTTTATCTATTCACACGAGTTGAGTAGGTTTTGCTTGGGAACTAATCAGAAAATAAGGTTTTCGTTTTTTGATAAGAGACGCTCTGGTAAGTAAGGGTTTCCATATCAACAGGCGTCGACAGTTTCGCCCGAGTGTCACCAAACCAAATTTGACTCAAATCATAATTCAACTGTCTAACTATCACGGTTCATGAGATAAAGCCTGGTGACAGACGGACAGACAGACAGACGGACAGCGAAGTCTTAGTAATAGGGTCCCGTTTTTACCCTTTGGGTACAGAACCCTAAAAATGCACTTAGTCGATGTGTGTATATCTAATTAAATCACGGGAACTTATTTTAAGTTATTAAAAATGCAATATAAATTCGGAATTTGAGGTTATGGTCATTGTACAAGTTCTCAGAGCGATAATAGGTACCTACTCGTATATTTATCAATACAGATGTACTTTGCATACACAACATACAGTACACAGTAGTGTGTGTGTGTGTGGAAAATCAAGTCCGTTGTAAAGACAAATCACTTAAAAATCTTCACACAAATCACAACAGAATTTGACCGCAAGCAAATTGAACACACTAGGGGGGTGATTTCCTCTGTTCACGTGAACGCTGAATCTGCAACAATAAATCAAAGCGCTGCCGGCCACGACGTAATGGTCATGTCACGTGACGTAAGGCTGCATAGCATTGCCTGTGTGTGAGACAGACCATTTTAAATTACATATCTGTGGCACCGAAGATTGTCTCGAAGAATCATGTAAAATATATTTATTAAATGTTTCAAAGATTCAAGTGTCCGTTCCATTGTAGTAGTTGATCGGTTATTGCAAAAATACAATATTAATTTTCACACGCGCCGGTTCGGAGGGAACTTTGACTGATGTCCTATATAGTTTATTAAACGAAATTTTAAAATCGCGCCATGAATTACTTTACGTTACTTTCTTAATATGAAAGATGTTTTAATAAGGAAGCATGCATTCCAATAAGGAAACACTTTGTTTATATTTTTTTAATAGTTATTTCGAAACCGGCAATTGGATTTTATAAGTACGCCTACGTTGTCTGTCCATCTGTCAAATGCCTCTATGTCTAACCGAATTGTGTAGAGAATCGAAATGGTGACAGAATACGCGTAAGAGGTCCTCGTAGCGAATCTCAGCTCAGGACCGGTCTTACTTAGGGTACTTTTTATCTTTAGCATTATTGATACCTTTTATTTTGTCTGTTTCTTAGGCGAAACGCGTAGTTTTGTACCTGGCGCGATCGAGGCCCGAGCGACTTCTGGACGAGATGATGACGGAGCTACAGACAGTAGAGACCCTCAACTGTCTGATCGAGCGTACAGAGACTCCGCCTTTCTTCCGGCTCACCTCCATGCGTAAGGCCACGTCTGGGCACAGCGACGGTCCCGGTACGGGCTCACAGGTAATACATGCTTTCTGACGTCTATTCGTGATTGTCGACCCACGGACGCTGATGATCTGTCTGATCGAGCGAAAAATATACTTCGAAGAACTCAAACACCACAAATTATGATATATTGGTGCACACTATATTAGGATATAATGGTAAACAACATTAAGTTAAAAAAATCACTTCGTGTGCACCAATACCGATAAATATATAAAAAATTTAGGCTTTCGCAAAATCAAGACTTAAACGAATTTCATTTAGCAATTTTCCGAACAGCCATTATGCAATCGAGTACGCCGCCGTTATAAGGGCTGTCTGGCGCTGAGAGTTACACTACATTTATCGACACTATACATAGAATGAATAACGTTAAGCTTTAACGTCCACGTTATACACGTGTGAAGCCGTCTCTGCCGCGCCACAAAGCCGATGTGGTTAACGCCTTGAACTGACATCCATAATGTAGCATGTTCGTTTACTCTTGTGCCTCTAATCTGAACGTGTCGAAACGATCGAAAGGTTGTCTCGATGAAAAAATAATTTCACTGTACAACTATATCTGTAAAATATACTTGCACTTTGTACGAAATAAAACGAAACAAACTATATAAAATTGAATTCTTACCCAATTCAAACTATTTCTGACCGCATAAGTATAAGCTGATTTCGCGTCGATAAATATGGTGCGACCCGGTCACTTATCACTGCCCTCGATATGCCGTGTGCAAATGTTGCCAAAGTTATTTTCGGCGCATATTCTATCCACAGTACCTACCTATTAGTATGTACAGCATGCATGAGAACCAGAAATTACAGACAGGCATTTGTTACCAGGACGTTTTGTTTATTCTTGTCAAGTTTAAATAGAACTTAATCGAGGAATGTTCAGGTCGGTTATTAAGAAAGTAATAAAATTATCATAATAAAATGAAGTTCTTTGGAAACGGATTTTAAAGAATGGATATTTCCAGATATTTCAATGTTTGCTGTAATCCGAGTCAAGCTCTTGTAAAGAGGAATTGAAAAAGTTTTCTGGAAAAGAGGATCCGGGAACTAGTGAAATTGCTTTTTTATATATATATATATATAGATTCTTGGAAAGGACAGGTTTATCGAGTAAACTGTTATCAAACAGTTGTTGAAATGAAATACCCGGACTGCGTAGAATAAGTAACGCGAGGATGCAGAGAATTGGTGGAAAATTCCAGCTTGTGGGTGTCACGTGATGAACCTTTTACTGTTATGATATTGTTTTGAACAGGAAGGAGCTGGTCGCGCCGGTGAGCTGGCACCCGTCGAGAAGGGAACGATCCATACCAAGCGGCACAGTGGAGAGGATCCCACCAAGGCCAGGTCAGTCAGTACAGATCTTATACAGATAGCTGGTGAGAAACGGCTCCGACCTGAAGTACCAGGAGATAGCCTAAGTCGGAGCCTTCATAATCTTACTTCTTTATTTATAAAGAGGTCAGGTGTACAATGTCAAGTCTTAACTATAAGTACACAAGGTATAAGATTCACTGCATCTTACCACATGGCCGGTAAATGAAAAGTCATTGAATATGTCTTGCTCTAGGTTAGATTCATCATCAGCCTATACAGGGTGGAAAGAATCTATGGGCCCTGGAGGGGAACTACCTTAAATCCTTTAGCTAGCTCATTTAACTGAAAGGAAATATTCCTTTATTTTTAAAAAGAAACATAATTGCATTCGAAGATTTTCTAAAAATACCTTGTCTCACCTGGGAATCGAACCAACTAAAAATTAAAAAAATAAACCCTCTGTACGAGCCCAGAGCTTTAGTAAGATAGTTTGAATTAAACCACTGAGTTATCAATCGAAGTTATATTGTGAAAAGTACCTATACAAGTTTATGAAAGATACTCATCCGCTCTAGTCCGCGGTAAAGGCTTAACTGAAAATGTAGGTCGCGTCTGATCGCGGAGTCAGCCGAAATAATTTTATATATAATTTGTGGTGTACGTGAACCGTACACCCTCACTATTTTATTATGCGGATCAGTACGATTATTGTTCATCGACGTCTTGACTCCGTAGGTCATGACGGGTAGGACGCACTGGTTGAAAACTTTCGTTTTCAAGGTTAGATTAGGAACTTTAAATTGATATAAACTTTGGTTTGCAGAGCCACAAGAGCAATTCACTTTTAGCGTAATATAAAACAAAGCGACACATTAACCTGGAGTTATAGACAGCTTAAAAGTAGTAGACAAAAATCGGTTCGCCCCTATGACCCCGCGATGGGGGATGGCTCGGCCATGTGCTAATTGAGTTATGTTTTACTCGATATGTTGAAGTGAAACGCTGGATGGTGCTCTTTTGTCTTTTAATCCTCCAAAAATTGTCGAATTACAAAGCACTTCACTAATAACGAGAACCTTTCGACTTTAAGCTTTAATTACTTCCCCAGATAATTCTATCTTATGTGTAACGTAACACACAACTCTGTTCTTTGTTATACGCCTATGTCAGAAACCTTTCAAAATATTTTTTATTTTTCACATATAAAGAGATTAAAACATTAAAAGAGGGGAATGGCTTCTCCCAGTCGATCAAAATTGAAAATGAACTTGCCTTGCATTATTATATTGGTATGAGACAGAGGTTTTGTATTGATATAAAATATAATGGTGGACAATTCACACAGCATCAATCTAACCCTCAGGTATTCAAAGTTTGTTTATGGCAACTAGATTACTGATACACTTAATACATTGTACCTACTACAAAGAAATATTTCATTTCATTATACGTATCGTGGTAGATGGCACAAACTTCGGGAGGCCTATATCCAGGAGTGGGTAAAATGCGGCTGCGGATAATGATGATGATACGTAGACACCCAGAACATTCTAAAAAATATCAACAGAACGTACCAACGTTTGTCCCGAGCCGGTAATTACACTCGCCTCCTGCTGCGTCGCAGTCGGACCTTCGCGAATTGCTCAGTGGCGCAATTCGTCGTCAAATTAGATAGGCAAAATCGAATATCGTTCGACTACCCGTCAGTGAAAGACCCCCTCGGTATTTAAAGTCTGCAAACTATATTAGGGCGCAATAAGCTTTCAACTAAATCTCCTAACAATCGAATTGCGTCGCTTCCAAGTCTAATAAATAGTTTCGTTTCTGATTTCATTTGAGTAGGTATCTTATTATTTTGGTTTAATGAAATTACACGAACCATGTTGTTACTGCAGGGCACTAACGTAACATATCTCTATTTTAAAGGATTCTAAAAAGTTATTAAATGCTTATCACGCTCAAATAGTAAGTGAAATTCCTACGAATAAAATAAGTCCGAAAAGTTTTAACTACCTGAAGAGAACAGATCACCACCGCTTGATTCAATTCATCTATTCATAGGTACCATAAATTCACAGAGAACGTTTAGTCAAGACAGATTGCTTTTCAATAAACACTGCAGTAAAACAAACTTGAGAAGCTATTTTAAGACTGATAAGTTATTTCCCCGATTCATAATTAAAATTAAAACCCAATGAAAAAAGAGATCCCCTTCGGTATAAGGAAGGGCCCTAACGTATAGTTAGTATGAAAACTTCATATTCCATGGCCAGGTCAGTCGGCCATGTTACCAAGTTAAAATCTCTATGGTTTTAAGGTGTTTGGTTTCGAGATCTGTGATCAGCTTTAATAAGTATACATACCTTTTGGTGAACGCGCGGGTAGGTTGATGCAATTGCGATACCGAGGATATAAAAATAACGCAAACTCTTTCCATCATCGCCGGCATCGCTGCCACAGGAAATAAGATTACTGTTAACGTATCACTGCGCACGCCATAAATGACGTTACTCTGCTCCACCAGTGATCGAATCACTGCACTCTCGTTTGAGCACACGTAGTCTCACATTTTCAAGCAAACTTCTTATGATGGAGATATGGTGGGTTGTTGGTTGGCAAGTGCGAAATAGACGGGCAAAATTTTGCCTCGGGCGAGAGCCGACCTCATAATAACAAAATCCATGATCGACGTCACAAAAAAATCCGGTACCGGTTGCCCAGTCTGGCACTGTATGCATGTGTGTATAGTATAGATGTGGACTAACAAGGCTTGGCTGATGATGATGGTGAACCCAATACCTGGTCAAAGCTGTCCATTCATTCAATTATTACAAACTAGCCCGATTATTATCTACGATCTTAGAGACAGGGATGTTAAGTTACTCATGTTTATTATGAAGAAGAAACAACTGACCGTGTTTCGGAAATGTTAAATTGTATTCTCGAAGGCAATAACAACTAAAATGAACGGGTGACTTTAACACGGGATTATTTTCTCATTTTATATCATATATTTGTATTTACCAACCTTATACCGGATAGATTACGCTACAAAGAACACAATAAATCACTAACGAACAGTATTCCTAGCTACGACCCCAGAAAGGCTGTTTTCTTCAAGTACGCATCATCATCAATAGTGAAGTCATGCTAGTTAAGTTCCAGAGTATGCCATAGGACAAACCCTGAAAATGCTGAAACATAAAACCGAACTGAAGTGCTGAAACATGCAGAAAACTTAAATCAACCCTCCGAGAATGCAATAGAAAATAATTGAGATGCGCGATAGGCGACATCGTTTAACGAAGTTTAGCGAAGCTCTGAATATCGGTTACCTGGCCTCGTTCTTTACATCGCACGCTACACACAGCTCATACTTCCCAGTTTTGGAATCCTGCACATTGTTGTGAGCCACTTTGCAGTATGTTAAGTGTAATCATAGGCAGCATTGTCTAACCTAATTATTTATTTAAAAGCTTTACGGAATCCGTTATTAACTTGAAAACTTAGTCCTGTCGGATTCTATAACAAATGGACCGTATTACATTTACACTTTGGCTTGACAAAATGTCAATTTACACGGTTAGCTTATAATTGACACGAAAGTTCGCAAGAAGCAAGCGAGTCACATCGCACGCTCAAAGCGTTCTTGGAATCGCCACACTTCTTTTATTTTATGCCGAATTTCTCTTCATTTTATAGCTCAAGATATGTTGATAAAGTTTTTAAAACGGACCTATCCTATTTGTCTTTTTAGTTTTAAGTGTGCAATAAAGTATGTTCTATCTATCTATCTATCTATCATTTTTCACATTGCTTTTAGCATGAAGCACCTACGCAGGAACGACACCTACGCAGATAAACTACAAAGTGTTTGATTCGATTAAGATTGAAAAGAAAATTTTATACCAGATGCTAGAATTTAGCTTGAAGTTTGAAGTTACTTGCAATAAATTCTCGGCAGCATAGCGAGCGATGTGAGGAAAATGAAATGCAAAATATTTTGAAGCGCTTTATACCTACGCGTTTGACATTAAACTTCGCAGCAGTCACAGGGCTTCGTAGCTACACCCCGTACAGGTAACGGTAGGTACAATAGTTAAATTCCATTGCACATTTATTAACTGTTATTACATTCTGTCAAGGGTATTTGCTACATTTTTGAGTCTTCCTCTTTTCAATACGCCGCTGTTGAACGTTTAACTGTAATGTTTCGAGGGGATATTGCTCTTCTTTCTATTTTATTTGAAATTTCAATAACATTATTTGTTTGGGCGTACAAAATAAGCACATAAACAAGTTAAAATGTATACTATACATAATTATCATAAGAAATAGGATGTTATTGATTTTCTCATTATTTCAAATTTAAGTCCACCCGTGGAAGAAATGAAAAAGGTACCAGAACCATTAGTACATTCATATAAACACACACACACACACACATACGCCAACACACGAATTAGAAACTTTAATGTACTATGTGAATTTGCCAGCAATATAAACTGTTAGTAGATTAATAAATAAGTAGCTTTTAATATTAGCTAGGAATAATTACTTTTAATTCAGGAATCTAGGATTAACTGTGAACTGTGTAGCGTTGTCATTACCACACAGTTTTTTAAGTTTCAGTTGTGACATCGTCCATCGTTTCAATAGGCATCAATCTCACTAATCTCACTATCTCACTAATATTATAAACGTGAAAGTTTAGATGGATGGATGGATAGATGGATGGATGTTTGTTCCTTTATCACGCCAGAACGGCTGAACGGATCTGAATGAAATTTGGCACAGAGATAGATTATAGTCTGGAATAGGACATAGGCTACTTTTAATCCCGGAATTCCCACGGGAACGGGAACTACGCGGGTGAAACCGCGAGGCGCTGCTAGTGATCCATAAGTAAAATGTTCTGAATAAATGCTTTTTATTTCATTTATATATTATTTTTGTATCATATCAATTATGTGTTCAATTACATGTTTTGCCTATAAATCACATAACATTTTCTTTTTTTTTTCTTTTGATCTGTATCAGAGTGATATTGCATATTATACTCTGATATTGTTGTTAATTCCATAGTGTTTAAATTTCCTTATTAATGTACGATGATCTGCACAGTCATATTTATTATCTTATTCATCAATAGCTTTGAATTAAAATACAGCTAACGACGGTACCATAGAGCGACTCTATGAGTCAAGCTCCCAATGCAAAGCTTAGATAAGCAACACAGAATAGAACAGCTCTGTCATTTATTTTAGTTTTATTTGCTCTTTTGTTTGTGAGGCGCGCTCTTGCCATTTTTCCTCTTATATAATAAACAGATACCTTCCGTGCATATCATATGTTACTAGATGTTTCAAAAGGGTCTATGTTAATGAACACTGGATATGGTTGACCACGAGGTCTCTGCGCCTAGATTTATGCGCTAGCAGAGCTGGGTGGTGGTTGGGGTGGGTGGGCTGGAGGGCTGCTCGCGGTGGGGTAGGCACGGTAATTGGCAAAGGCTAGTAAATTCCTAACATCATAATATCAGCTCCTTGCTGGCCGGTGCACTTGTTTAATAAAATCCTTTACAAAGTCAGAGCCAATATCCAATCTCTCATAAAGTTATTCTGTGGTTATACCTGTCCATAGTTGAGTTTTAAATTTGGGATGTTGAGGAACATGTATAATCGCATTTTCAACAACAGTTTTAACCGTTACGCCCGTGAATTCTCTAACATATCGTAAAAAACTAAGAAATAATGCTGGACAATTCACGCAGCATTATCTAGCCCCAAGCTAAGCAGAGCTTGTGTTATGGGTACTAGATAACTGATATACATAATACAATACATTACATAGATAGATATGTTTTATTATACATAGAAACGACCAGAACACCCGGAACAAATACCTGCAGATCGTACAAATATTTGTCCCAAGGCGGGAATCGAACCTGCAACCTCCTGCGTCGCAAGCGTATCTTTGCCCGCAACGTCCCGCCGCCGGTCGTCTGACAAAATTCAATCGCTTCCCGAAAAATCTAGAATATCGGGTTTCAAGACGTAAACTCGCCCTAACTATTCATGTGACTTCGTTGCCAACCTGCTACAGTAAACCCCTTGGATGGACAGGCCATACAATAAGGTTGCAGTTGTGACCTTATAATGGACCCAAGGTAACAGCTTAGGTGAGGATAGACATTTAACTCCGTTTGAATGTTTAGCGAACAAAATTCTGAATTTAGCGGGGAAAAAGTTGTTGGCAAGCTAACGATTTTAAGGACGGTCAATCTTAATTTGCGACATCTAACGGATTTTTATAGAACGATTTTTCCAACGTAGGGCAATTTTAAAAACTGGCTAGGGACCTTGTAAGTTTGTGGATCAGTAGCATTGCCATCGTCAAGTTTCAAACACTTGTACAATAAATACTTGCGCCTCTTTCGCCCTTAGAGCGCCTTTTAAAGTTGCTATTTAGGATTTTTATCGTTGAGTGTACGATGCACTGGATGTTACTTTCGGGTGGGTGTTGATGCGGGCATACCCGGCCACCCCACCACCTCCCGGCCATATCGTCCACCTCGTGTGAACGCTAACGTAAACGAAACCATCAGAGAGAATATGACATGAAGTTAATAAAAGTTCAAGCTCTAATTGCACTTCATCACACCTTTTATTTATTTCGTTTGTCTTATTCGCGCACCGTAGGTTCCGTACAGACTTATACTTAAGTACCGAAAAAATTGCACAGACGCAGGCCGATATTGTTTTGTGGTTTTGCTAAAAATGAATGTTTTTTGGATGTTCTCTTTACTTATGCTATACGACCTTACTTCTTGGCAGATTTCATGATTTTAGGTGGAGTTTTGTATGTGAGTGTAGTACCTACACTAATATGATATAAATGAGTAAGACATGATAACTAAGTTTAGTGTTAACCTCATCATATAGCGAGTACGTCCGCGTTGCATAGGAGTGTTCCGTGTCTCGGTCCCTAGCAAGCCCATCTCCGTGAAATAGCGAAGTGGGATTCAAATTTCCATGAACATGTCACTTACGGATACATAAAAAAGCTCTGCTGAACTTTTGTTTACATTCTCTCGCAATACTTAGAAACATCTAAGCCATCCTATAAAATAATTGTTTTGTTTAATAACGATTCATTTATTTTGTGAATCAGGGTTAATAAAGATGATAAAAGAATTAGGACGAACAAAACAATTGATTTTAAGACGTTTAAAGTAGTTTGGAAAAATACCTTGCGAACTTTCGAAAATAAAGTCTAATCAGATGAGTAGTGTGTTTTACTTCTACCTCATCCGCATTTAAATTGCGGAGTTGATACATTAACATGTTCAGTGCCCATGACGTACGTTCAACATGAGTGGGGTAGTGTCCAAATACTCGTACTCGTTAACATGATCGCACCAGCATGCAATTCCCAATACTATGACCCGCCTACCTTCAAGCCTACTCCGGGTAGTAGTCCGGACGAAACTCTTCCACCACACTATTACAATTTGCTAGCACAAGATCAACTTATCTACTAGGGTAGCATAAACTTAAAGGAAATTGGTACAATCGATTTTTCCAGTCCAACATAGTAAGGTGTGTTGTTTGTGCAGCGGGGGCAAAGGCCCCGAGACGCCGGGCTCCAAGCGCGCGTCCGCGGCGCCCTGCTCTACGCCGCCTGCGGAGGAGGATCTGCCGCAGCCAACCGACGGAGACGCCACTCCGGTAAAGTATTCTTAATAACAATAAATAATGCTAGACAAATTACACATCATTATCTAGCCCCAAGCTAAGCAGAGCTTGTGTTATGGGTACGAAATAACTGATATACCTATTACATCCACGAAGGATAGTTATGAATGTCGGTAAGACCAGAGTATTTTCCTTAGCAAACCACATCGATATATCAATCATCATTCAAACTATCCAAATCTAGCGTTGACGTGGAATTTTACCCTCTCTCGTTATGACCGATTCCACGAATCCAGTCCATTTTCCAATCCAGCGTTCGTGCTACCTGCACTCAAACTATGACATGTTATGTGAAAACAAAAAAAAACCACTTCCATCAGACAAAATGGAAGTTGAATTGAGTAATGGACAGTACCATCGATCAATCTCATGTCCGTCAATTATTGAATTGCACCAGCGGTAAAGCAAAGCTAGTAACAAAGGAATTCGCTACTGTTCGCGGACTTTACGCCTCATTATTTCAAAGTCTCAGCTGAATCCTAGCTTGTTGTAGGCCTTGGAGACACAACACCTGTAGGTATCCCTGACAATATTACAGCTACAGTAGAGAGACCTGTTACGGACGATAAGGGGGATAAGCGCTACGCTTTAGTTAATGAATTTTGCGGCACCTTTTATGCACGGAATTGAAAATTTAATTATTGACTGGTTATCATCAAAATACGAGCTGCGTTGTTTCAGAGTTTTCCGATAGGTAGGTACCTACAAACTCGCTCTACGGCTGGCTTAAATTGGCGCAACCTTATTATTATCCATATTGCAATCCTTATACAAAGAAGTTATCAGCAGTTAAATGTATGTAGTAATCTATCAAAATACAACGTATTTTTCACGTTCTTGTTAAAAAAAAACTGTTTGACATTCGAAGCTTAGCGGGCATAAAGCAGGAGACTCTAGTTTTACGCCTGGATTAATAGTTTATTTTTTAACTAGGGACTAAACCACCGAATATATACAAGGTTGTTACATTACCGAGTGTTCCGATGTGTGTTCCGATGGTTTAATAAATGAACTGAACTGTTGTTTATACTCCCGAGCGTAGGCGTAGCGAGGGAGGATGACAACACCGAGTTATAATGGGTGGTTTTGGCCCGCGTCAAAAATGATAGCTTTCACTTCGATTGTGACAAAATAAAACAATCAAAACTTACCTTCAGTAAATATTGCACACCGTTTTCACTTCTCTACTTCACGAATTTGTCGTGGGTCTATAGATGTACCTGTATGTCACGTGATTTCAACTGCAATAGATAGATTCATGTTAATCATTTCTTTGCCATTCTGTTCTATTTGCATATTATTAAATTGATTTTATCTTATGTTTCTGTAGTACACATATAGTGCGTAAGCCCTCGCACTCTGGGTTATCTCTAAGAAATTTAATAAGTTCACAACATTTTTTTTTCTTTTTCATCCTGCCGAAATCGAAAGTTTTTGGGAACTTATTTACTAATTTCTTAGAGATTCTAGCTTGATGGCATTTTAAATAAAATAAACCAAATTCATCTTCAGTTAAGTTTGTAATAAACAAATATTCCAGAGATTTTGTTGTTTTCAATGTACAGTTGCCTGACAGCACCCCAGTATCTCTGTATAGCTCTAGTTCACACCCCACAGATAACCTAGTATCTGTATCTCTTAAAATAAATAACTCATAGGATGGAGCATTGCGTTGTGCTCTCTCTACATTAATAAGGTTCGTTTTAACCGCAGCACCCAAGCTGTAATAGTTGTTTCTGTTCTGTTTGTGCACACGTCTTGCAAATTACGTATTTCCATAAATATGTGCTAGTATCTGTTAGCGAATTGTTGTTTTTAGGTTATCAATATGAGATTTGTAATTCAGATGTTTAGCTATATTTTATATTTTTAACAGAACATAAAGTAGAGCAATTCAGTGCTGTTAAGAGAACAATAGTGAGCTTCTAGGTATAAGTCAGTATCCGGTAGATTGAATATACTTGGTTTTGGACAAGTTAAGTGTGGGAAGGTTATTTATTACGGAGGAAAAAAAAAGAAGAAATCGTGAAGTAGAGAACAAATGAGTGTGCAATATGAAAAACGAGTACAATGATAAGTTGTCTATGATAAACGAAAACATTAAAACATTAGAAAACATTATGTAAGATAAGATTTGTTATCAAAAAAATTGTCTTGAAAATGTTGTATGGTCAAATCTTAGACCATCTTAGCCGCTATTTCAAATGGGTACTCGATGTCAAATAGGTACCTACTAAAAAATCCTTAAATCCTTTCCTAATTCAACCCAACAGCAGCCATGTAAAGAAATCATCACAAATCATTAAAAAAAATATCGGGAAATCTTTATTTATATTTAAAACGAATTTTTTAAACATTTAAATGAATTTTCATAACAAAAACATCTTAATGACGACCACGCTCCAACATGATGAACACTCCACAATGTTATCAAGCCAAACAGCAAACAGCTGTCCAACAAAATTGCCGCTAAATACGAATAATGACCATTTTTCGTCACTTTGAACCCTGAGAGATGAAGCAACGCTGAGACAATTAAAATTGTATGTTTTGCACTTGTCGAGTCCAAACTAAGAAGACAGGGCGCTATGGCGCTCATTAGGGGAGGCGTTTACTCCCACCTGTTCTGTTGACAGAACTACTGGGACTTTTTTTACCATTAGTTTTGTCCACAAAACAAATGAGAATACAATTTTCACCTGATCTGTTGATTAGTTCTATTGACAGAACTACTAGGATTTTTTTCTGAATAGTTCTGTCCACAAAACAAATGGGAATACAATTCTCACTTGTTCTGTTGTGATTCAAACTATTGCAATCAATTGTCAAGTACTGGCACTTGAGGTAATTTATTTTTCAGTTATGTATCTTGATGACAACGTCACGATTACAAATTTTTATTTCAAGCTTTTCAAGAGTGCCTTGAAGAGGGAAATAGTATTTTGAAGAGGGTTGTTGTTATTTTAATGAGTGAATTTAACCTAATATATTTCTCTTTTTGTTCCATTTCATTTTATTTATTGCCATATGTACATAGGTTGGTAAAGTTTTTTAAATCACAGAACTAATGCGGAGAAATCACCAGTAGTTCTGTCAACAGAATTACTCAACAAAACAGGTGGGAATAGTAGAGATAAAAGTCAGGTGTAAAGCATAGTCTTTTAAGTCACAGAACTAATGGGGGAAAAAATCCCAGTAGTTTTGTCAACAGAACTACTCAACAGAACAGGTGGGAGTAAACGAGGGGAGGCCTATGTCCATCAGTGGACTAATATAGGCTGATGATGATGATGATGACATGTAATGTTTGGTACCATCTGGGTACCTGCTCGCAAATAGTACCCTCGGCTATCTGCCGGCAACGAGGCCGTCCTGCGGCCGACAAGGCCTGGCTTACGGTCGCACTATACATATTAACTCGCTAAAATATATACAATAACTAGCAGTGCCTTGCGGTTTCACCCGCGTAGTTCCCGTTCCCGTGGGAGTTCCGGGATAAAAAGTAGCCTATGAGCTAATAGTCAAATTTAAAACATCAAATACTGCACTTAACATTAACTACGCAGTATAAAAATTAGTCATTCATTAAATAGCCCGCCCCTGACCATTCCCGGTGCAAAGGTGCCCATAACACTTGCCTATGAGCTATATTATATATATCTCCATGGCTGTTGTTTATTGTTTTGTATTCTACAGATCGTAATCTTTCTACACAAAGACATGCGTTTGATGGAAGTCGACGGTTGCGCGACGCTACTACTTACAATAATATATATACATATATATATATTAAATTTATTACAATGTCTGATTTCTCATCAGAGTTCCGCGTAAAGATGTGGCTCCACCCACACCCGTTGTGATGCTAACTTACCTAACCTATCTACCTCGTGTACATCTACATCATGTTTCCTTGTGACGACATACGTACTGAACTGCCGTTGACATTACGGATATTTCTACGGCATCAATTGGAAATAGCTTGAATCCTCGGTGTTTTTATAATTTTCTCTTCATTTTATTATTGTATTTTAGGCGCATTCATTCTAATGAGTTAGGAACAAATTTAAATTAATTAATGGGCATCCAATAAAAATAACTATTTATTCAGAAATCAATGACGTTCTAAGGTTTTTATTTATTATAGTACTCTAAGTAATTTCTAATTTCTAAGAAATTAATAAATCCCAAAAAATTACGATCTCGACGGGATTCGAACCCGCACCTTCCCCTTCAGCGCAGGGTTGCTCTTTTTCCAACTAAGCTACGTGATCTTATCTCGCCGAGGTGTAAATCTTTGGGAGTTCTTTCGGCACTTACGCCGTCAGCGCCGCCTACAGAAGGAAACAATGAAGTTATCCAATTCTGCTCAATGACCAAATTTACATTTAGTTCGTTTGACGAGAGGGTTTGCCGTTGCTTGATTCTAAGGTTTTTATTTATTATAGTACTCTGGGTAATTTCTAAGAAATTTAATAAACAAAACGACAATCAATAACGACCAATCAATGACGTTTATTTCGGTTTAAAAATACGCTCATAGAAAAGTAGAACTTTAAACAATATATTATTTAATATATAGCCAGAAAAAAATGTAATCAGGCAGTAATCAGAGTAGGCCTATATCCAGCTGTGGTGTGGCATAGGCTGTGTCTAGGTGAGGTGGCGCAGGGCCATTGTCATTTATTTAATCAGGCAGTAATCAGAGTAGGCCTATATCCAGCTGTGGTGTGGCATAGGCTGTGTCTAGGTGAGGTGGCGCAGGGCCATTGTCATTTATTTAATCAAGGTTTATCACTGCAGGATTTGCTATTACAGTAATGGTCTCTATTTCTTGATTATCTGTGTGTGTGAGATGTGTGTTTATTTGAGAAAACACTCAGTTGCGTATGTGGTAAGAAAGATCGTGCAGGCGGCGTATGAGTGTGTTCGCAGCGTGCGGCGAGACTCCTTCCGACTTATGCTCTCCTATATTTTATAGCAATGAATTTAGTAGCAAGTTAAAGTTATTTTTAGGAAAATTAACAAGCGCGTAGTCAAGTATAAACACTTCTGATCAGAGGTCCGGAGGGATGGGGAGAAAATTAGTTTTATAGCGTGCGGAGTTTTATAAGATTTGAATCGCGACTTGCTGCTGCTTTACTGATATATATTGCTGCAGAAATGTTTAATCCGCTGCTCAGTGACATAATACGTGCTGACCAATTTAATTATTTTTGCCGATCACTAAAGTCCGATCGCGATGCACGTGGAATTTCGTACATTGACCTGTTACTACCTATCTTTGTCACTCCCGCGTAAATATAATATTTTTCTGCTGACTAAATCCATTTTTCGGCTGACCAAATCGTCTGCTTAAATGATACCCATTTAGTAATAACAAATACTATGAAGCAGAATTAAATTTTATCAATTATACGAATTCATAATTAGCGAAGAGGATAAAGGTATAAATAACAGTCAAGTTATATACCATTTCAGCTACGTTCTACGTGAGGAGCGGTTTCAATAAAGAAATACTAAAAGGGCCAAAGTACCTGCAGAGACCACATAACTACCATCTCCCAATACTTAAATAGCATTTCATTAAAATAATCTCAATAAAATGTTATTTATTTTGTATCTGTGAAACTCCAAACTCGATAACATCCGTCTGTTGCAGGCCCGTTTTCATAATTAGTTATTTTCATGAATAGCGTGTAACACTCCCCCCTCCCACTAGTGATAACCACCTCGTATGCATATCTGATAGGTATGCGAGCGCTGCGCTGGCCAGGGAGAGATGAAGCTGTCCGTCGTTACAGCCTTTTTACTGCACGCTCGAAGGCACGCGTAGCGCGCACCACTCGATACGTTTTGTCTTACCACTTTCACGCTCGCACACCGCCGCCGCCCGCAGGAAGTGACTAGCTCTCGCGCGTACATGAACAATGAATTCGGCCGGATGCAGACATCCTGTGCTAAGTTATCAAATACTTAATATATCCAATAAGAGTTAAAATAATCCTCCAATTATTGTTTCCTGGATTTAGTCGCTTGTTGAGGTAAGTACTCACAATCAATCATTTGATTGTTTGAAAAAACTAAAAATCGACGTAGGACCTACGAATCCAAAGGGATGTTTTTTTTTTCAAGAAAAAAGAATCATCGACACTCGGTCCATATATGACGGAGAGATCGACGGACATATGTACATAAATTAAAACATACAGCCGAACAAGGAACCTTCTCTTTTTATTCAAAGTTGATTAAAATGTCTTTGTATTTTTCCTTTAAATACGGGTATATTTATTATCAGTGTCCTGTGGAGCTTCCTTAGTTATTTATGAGATGTAGGTGTTAATATTTGGGTCCCAGACAACGTCGTCTTTATGTCGAAATCTTATGTTAGGCATATGATTCTGATATAATGTGAAGCAAGCACAGCAACTTTAAAGATTCAAAGTAATTATATTATTAAAAAGGTATTATTAAATTTAACTATTCTATTGACACTTATTATTTAATAAGTGTCAATAGAATAGTTAAATAATAGAATCAGGCGTTATTTTGCGGAAATCCATTGTAAAATATAAGGATGAAAATATTTAGTAAAAATTCCGCTAAAAAAAACCTTCTCCGATAAGTTCTAACAAAATGTAGTCCGCGTTGTAGAAGAAAAACGATGCCAACTATGTTTTTGTCTTCAAAAATTCGGTATCCGAATCTTAGTAAACATAAAGAGCCCAGAAAGTTGCAATGAACACTTTCGTCAACTAAAAATACTGACACTGACTTGTATTTATATATTTGAATGTTGCAAATTCGTCCGAAAATATCCGCATTATTTTCAAAAAACTGCTGATCTACCGCGACGTTATCCGACTAGATACAAACATAAAATCACACTACCCGAGTCAAAACTAAAAATGCGAAGTTCTGGACCAAACGCAATGGCATCAAACATTTATAATAAAATACCGGAACTATTAAAAGACGAAGAAAAAGACAATATATTTGAAACCAAATTAAAACAATACCTTTTACATAAATCCTTTTATAATTTAAACGATTTTTTTAACGATAAATGATAATAAAAAAAAAAGAAAACCACCTTCTAATAACTTTAACTATATCTTCATACATTGCAACCAAAAAAAACATTTAATAAATACCTACCATCAAGTTAGAATTCTATACAATGATACCTACTTACCAAAATCGAAATATAATTATCTTATCAACTAAATACTATGCTATTGAATTACATTTTTCTGCTAAAATCAAACCAAAGATTTTTCTAGAAAGCCGGTCCGCTTCCACTCTCAATACCTTTTGCTACGTGCTATTTGGGTACCATTGTGTCTCTTATACATTACCTTAATACTAAGACCTGAACAATGTACACAATGATTGCAATCAAATAAATGAATATGAACTACAAAAATACCTATCATAGCAAGACGTCAACTAGTTTGGCGCGCGGAGCTCGGAGTGGCAACATCTCTGGTGGGAGTCTGCCGTTGTTGCTTGGCGCTCTCAGTGTTAAGGTCGAGTATTGTGGTGTCCTGATGATGTCTTGTGGAGAGACGAAACTAGTTGACGTCTTGCTTTGAGAAGGTTTTTTTTCGCGGATTGTTACTTAATATTTTCGTCCTTATTTTTTAATAGAATAGTTTAAAACTTTGATTTTTTTTCGCTTTTCCAATTTACTTCCTGAATCGCCATGTCTTGTCGTGTATGTCGGAACTCAGAAACTGGAAATTTCTAAATAGTATTTATGTAATGTCATTTTCATACGAAGCGTTCTTCGTTAGTTTTGCAAATGTTTTAATTACTTTTCGGGCGATCGCGTGAACGCGGGAAAGCTGAAGTCGAAATCTCATTAGCACCAGTCCAGTCATGTTCCATCTTAATTTAAAATAACTTACATCGTTGTTTGGGGACAGCTTCTACCAATTCCATGTTTATGTGTAGGGAATTAGATTTCATTGATTTATTTATTAAATAATAAGGTTACCTACCAACACATAAGTCCAAATAAATAAAGTTAAATATCTAACTAAGCATCACTTAGCAGCTCGTAAAAATCAATGCGTAATAAGGAATTCCGCTACTTCATGATTCCGCTAACTTCATGGTTGTTCTACTCACTAGCGAATATCCACTTCCTCCCGTTTATCAGGAATCCTTACCTGAAAAATACCAGCGCAACCCTTTTCCTAAGTCTGTACGCGCCGCCGCCGCCGCGCCGCTTCGTCAGTCACTCGCCTTTATCTCTGCAGTCGTAAGTAATTAAGTTGCAACTCAGTCCAATTTTTCACAGAACACGAGTAGCTAAGCTACTCCCACGACTAATTTCAAACGATGAAGCTTTGTACCGCAAAATTGTAAACGGGTACGAAACCTTTCGCGCACGAGCCCGACTCGCATTTGGCTGGATTTTGTATTTATTATAAAATAATTCATTTTCTTGAGATTTTCGTGATCAATATATTTATGAAGTGGTTTTAGCTCGAGCGCTCACATAATTTCGTCGCTAACGCAGTCAGTGTAAATCCGCTCTCTGCCCGTACCTGCGTGAACTGTTTTCGCGAATGTTATTATTGTAAACATCATTCAGATTCAGATCCACCCGCCACCCAGCGCCAGCGATTCATTTATGTGATGGTATTGTTATAACATTAGGGAATAGAGGTCGTGCTCATTCTTGTACCTCGTACTGTGAGCAGCGTAGTACTTCTCATACCTGTTATTGACAATCGTACGAGTACCTCTTCAGAAAGATATTTAGCCGTCTTCAGTGAAATCGTCTAGAGTGCGGGGCTTGCCGCACTCGGCGGCGCTTGAGAGCGGAATGTGCGATGGTGGAGCTAATTATCTTCCTACTTTTCTTTTTGTCCGTTAGTCCTCCCCATGGCCGACCGCGAAACTCCAGCTTCACATGCCCGGAGCCTTTCAACCATTCTGAGTATTCCTGCACCTACTAGAACATTACGTGTAGCTTGAACTTTTCTGTGGTTAGTGCCCTGTCTTCAGCTTGAAGCATCCAGCATCTGTGTGCACTCTTTCGCAAGTCGTCATTCCACCTGGCCGGAGGGCGTCCTACACTACGTTCACCGAGTCGTGGTCTCCACACAAGAACACGTTTACCCCAGCGGTTGTTGGTTCTTTGCGAGATATGGCCGGCCCACTGCCACTTCAGCTTGCTAATTCTCAAAGTTGTCTTAATTAATAACTTTTGTTCTCTGACACTTTTCTCACTCCAAAAGTTATTCGTAACGCCATCTAGGAGTTGTTCTTAGAGGTGACGGTTTTGCCATAGGACTAAGTCTTCAGCGTGAAGAATGCATTCGTCGCGGCACACGGTCACACACAAACTTAGGTTCCCTACGATACGATAGAATACACTGAACTTAACTAAGATAATCTTCCACTACGCATGTCCAAGTACATACTGAGAATACTGTAGCTAATTATTAGGGTTTCGAGAGCGGTTTCTAAACTCTTATGGTCTCGCTCTATCCAGCCTTTTTTCTCTTTCTAATAACTCGGCAACTACCGCAGCTATAAACTTATTTATTCGTATATGTTTATTATTATTGATTTTTATTTAGACCAATCGTCCATCGTGCCAGGCGCATGAAATGTATTATTTGAATGAAAATGAAAGCTTCAGTACAAATTGTGATGTCGATATTTTAAAAGTAACCTACAAGGTCAAGTGGCGTTGATACCATATAAATAAATAAATAAATAATGCTGGACAATTCACACAGCATTATCTAGCCCCAAGCTAAGCAGAGCTTGTGTTATGGGTACTAGATAACTGATATACATAATATTATACATTACATAGATGGATATTTTTTATTATACATAGAAAACGACCAGAACACCCTGAACAAATGTCTGCAGATCGTACACACATTTGTCCCGAGGCGGGAATCGAACCCGCAACCTCCTGCGTCGCAGGTAGACCTTCGCCCACCGCGCCACAGAGGTCGTCAAAATATAATATAATATAATAAAAGGTGCATTTAATTTGGACATATAAAAAGGTACTGAATTGTTCGAGATCATAGTTTTTGAAATATTTTGAAAAAAGTCTTAAAATTTACCCCTGATATCCGAAGTTTGCAGAACGATCCAAGTAGAACTCACATTTAGAATAATGTGAGAGAAGTCAAGTTCCTAAACTTCTTATAAGACCTTATAGAGAGCTTAAGAACTGGACTGCTTCTATTCCTAAATAATATCACAAACGTAACATACAATTAAATTGACTAGAAAACGATCCTGAGCTGATTTCTTTTGTATTCATAGAATGTCATTCACTGTTTTCATATCTGTTCAATTTATTCTAAGAACATTTTGTTTGTTGGTTTAGACCGGCGGCTGCAGCGGCGGCGAGCTGGGCGCGACGCCGACGCCCGGCGCGGCGCCGCCGGCCGAGGCGCGCGACCCGCAACCGCGGCCTCTACCCATGCCCGAGTACGGAGGCTTCTTCGCAGAGCTCAACGAGTTTCTGCCCGACAGCGGCCAGCCGGTCTCCGGATTCCACAGGTACCCCCCTTTCCGCCCCCCTCCAGAGAGGTGTTCCATGCACCGGAAGAACTGCAACTTCAGAGTATTTTTTCTTGAAGAAGAAGTAAGCTAATCACTATATGCCAAGTATACACTAGCAACCCAACGATCGCCGAGCCAGCTAAAACCACAGGCGCATAGCTTGCTACCCGTATGTATGACCCGTGTGGTGACACTTCACTGTACTTACATATAATATTTATTTTATTTATTTATTGGTATGCAAAACAGAAAACAATCATAACATCAATATTAAAAAGAAAAAGATTATAAATAAAGTTCTTAGACTAGATTGTGATCCAAAACTTGCACACAACATGGCTAGGAATAATAAAGCAGTAAACGCGAAAAATCCTAAAACTATAAAATTAAGATAAAAGGCAGATACTATACATATTATTTTTAATCATTGTAATTTGATTTGTTTGACAAGGCCTCTATACAGCTGATATTTTTGTTTTGCAATTGTAAAGTCTATATATTCTATATGTTTATTTCAATAGCCTAAATTACTGACATCAAGGTCGCCTATCGAAAAAAAACAAGCTGAAATCATTTAAACCTATCGAAGGTGGCTTCTTGTACTAAAAGTGTTTAACCATGGCATGAAAGAGGTTTTATACCTGAAACTCAGGTTCGTTACCTCCTTGGTTATTGTGTAAAACAAGGTTATCAACACATCTTCAATAATAAAGTTAAAAACTACAACCCGACTACGTAAAAGTTATAAAAGTCTGAAACATTTACATTGACAAAATAGAATGACGTATCGGTCATATCTGATAGGCATAGAGTTGAAAATGAAAATAGGTCGTAGGTATTGTAATTTTTCTCTATGGGGCCTGCAGCCTGCGGCTACCTAAACTTTAATACGCGTTTTGAAGGCTTATTCGGGGGCGGAGTCCTAAATCCTATAGCCTATAACCATCGGGGTATTGAGACGAATCAATCGATAGATAATTTGTTGAAATCGAACTAGTAGTGTCAGCGCTACGTGGGAACAAAGAAATCGGCCACATACATACAAACATAGGGTAATAACCTCATAACCCTTCCCTGTTGGTAGTCGGGTAAAAAAAATATATGTGCGTGCTTTTCGTTCTCGGTGTAAACTAGAGATTGGACCCGTTGCTTTTTTGATTTCTTATAAATAATATTAAATAAGTAAATAATGCTGGACAACTCACACATCATCATCTAGCCCCATGCTAAGCAGAGCTTGTGTTATGGGTACTTACTCGATATACTTAACCTGATATCCAGATATTGATACCTGATTACTTAGCCTGATATACTTAATACAATACATTACATAGATAGATATTGTTATCATACATAGAAATAGACAGAACACACGGAAAAAATATTTGTAGATCGTACAAACATTTGATTGTTCTGATGTAATGTTCCTAGTAATTAATTGTAGTACCTGTTAAAATTTAATTTTAATAAACTCTTTCTAAATCAGAAACAGTTGTGTTTTCTTGTCGGCATATGCTTCACAATATACATGAGGTAGGTATGTAATCAAAATCATCGAATCGGTACGTTACGACATTATGTTATAGAACATTTTCTATTTATTTTAGTGGCCTCTATCCAAATATATAACTTAATGCGCGCGGCGACTTTGAAAAAAAATCAAAATGGCGGTTGATGTTAGGGGCCAAAATCTTCAAACCCCTTTCACGCAAATCGGATCAACGACGGTTGCACAATGCACAGTTATGCTCGAAGTGACTATTTCACCACACTGCTATATCACCCAAGCTGCCACGGAAAACTTCGTTGACTTCGCTCACTCCGTTCTGTTAGTATAGTTATTCCAGTCCAAAACTTGCGGGCATCTGCTTATTACTTTCTCACTAAAATTGTTAGAGGAAGCTAGATTTATGTAAAATCCCATAATTCAATACATCTCAGGTGTTCCCTATCGATACTTACATTTTCACATAATATTTCGTTTAAACTCGTTAGTATTCGACTATAGATGAACCAAGCGTTCGATTGATTGCAAAAGGGAGCCCTTAGTAGCATAATTGAGCATTTTAATACTAGTACAAGCTTTTTATACAATTTTATCATTTGATCAGAAACCTATCAAAGAAGCGGTAAATTCGGGTGGATGTTTGTTTATCTCACTGAGAAAACCCTACTTAACTATATACATATTAACTATAAACCTGCCGGATATTGGGTTGTGGCGCACGAGCGGGGTAGTTTACTTGACCCCAACCTGGATAAGATTAGAATTTCCTTGTTGGCTGTTGTCACATAATATCGCATTGATCTTTGAGCGCCGCATTCGACCGAACAAACATACGGACCGGCCTAAGAGAAGGTGGATACAGGGGACAGATGTAGGTAAATAAAACACGAATGAAGGTACCTGCTCTACTGGATCAACAAGTATATAGGTATGTATGTTTATTTGTAACAGATATTGGATACTATATACCGCGCACGGTGAGAACAGGTCAAGTTTTAATTGAGTACTTATCAGAGATTCGTTGATATTTTTATAGTTTTTTTTAATCGATTAAATCTAAAAACACTTATTTATCCTATAGACCTATATATAATGTTTCTTTAACAGTGGTATAAATATGAAATAACAAAAAAAGGTAAATTAACTAGTCTGGCTATCGAATTTAGTCAAGAAAAATGGCTAACTTTTTAAATTTAAATGACAACATGTATTTTACAAAACCACTTGACAATAATTTGAGTTTGTAGCTTTCTTGTTTCACCATTTTACGAGTCTGAAATTGGAGAAAAAAACTAAAACGTGGAGTGCGCACGATAAAAAAAACCGGACTTGAGGTGCTTTTTCAGCATCAACTCACCAGCCAGACTCTAAACATTATACACTTTATTATTTGAGTAATTTCGATTACACAAATATAATTCAACAATTAATTTATGATAAACATACATCTAGGTATCTAAAAGATAAAATGTTTTTTTTTTAATTGTCGTGTGGTATAATTTAAATATGTATAAAGTGTTAATGTCAATGTTACAAGATAGAATTAAAGGTCTTCATCCAAGATTCTGTACGTAGTCGAAGTTGATATTTTAAAGACAATTTTTTAATACCAATTACAATCACAAACGATAATACATAAGGTAACACCTGACTTACTAACTAAGCACCTAAATTAACTGGGTGTATTATGTCTCGCGAACATATTACATCCGCCACTGAATGTTTTTTTACCACGAAGATCCGACGTCATTTTCAAAGTCCACTGACGCAATAACATAGGTCCACTTAACTAATACTATTCATAACACTAGGACGCGGGTGTCTTATGCTCAAAAACATTTCCTTTGTCCACATAAACACTTTATCTACATGAGATACTACTCGTATGTGTAGACGTTAGTTTTAAACGGGAATATTAACTTGTGATTATGATAATTTTTTATTTGAGTAGGTAATTGCGATTACACAAATGTTCCAAAAGATAAAATGCCTTTTAAGTGTCAAAGTCCTTAATATATAAAATATAGGATGGTTTATAGATCATCACATCACTCTGATATCATAAAAATATGTTGAACAATGTTTCAAGATAGAAATAAGAGTCTTTTGTAGGAATTGATGTTTTTTATGACAAGTTTTTTAACACCGTTTAAAATCACAAACAACAATACATAAGGTAACACCTGACTTACTAACTAAGCACCTAGATTAACTGGGTGTTTTATGTCTCGCGAACATATTACTACATCCGCCACTGAATGTTTTTTTAACACGAAGATCCGACGTCATTTTCAAAGTCCACTGACGCAATAACATAGGTCCACATAATTAATCTTATTTATAACACTAGGATGCGGGTGTTTTATGCTCAAAAGCACTTCCTTTGTCAACGAAAACACCTTTACAGCTTAATCTGTGAAAAATCAGCAATGCTTAATGACCACGCTTCACATCGAAGCACAGTAAAGTATTGTGTTTATTCACGACAAATGCATTTTATTTTAATAAGCCTACTTGGAATATAATGTAGTAACTCGTAATGAAATGAATGTGTGATGCCAACAGCGGTTTCATGCTAATTTTGGCAGTGAATTTGTACTTAAGTCATGGTTTATATGATGCTGTACTAATTTTTCAGGCATGTGTTTGCAGCATTTCTGATTGATCTATTTGTTTCTAATAACTGAATTTGTTAAATTTATAATAATATATATACCAGATGGTAAGAAATTACTGAACGAATACCTTCATTAAATGAGAAACGATGTGTAGATGTTAGTCGTAAACGGGAATATTAACTTGTTAATATGATCATGAAAATATTTGTGGAAACTGTGGGACTGCGGGAACTTATCATTGGCCACCTTGTAAAGTATCGTTATGAACAATTAAGCATTTGCCGAAAGATTTACAACATTACTTTTTCAATAACAAGCAACTCTCTTATGTATAATCTGTTGCTTCGAATGCTTATTCTACTTCAGTCGCACGGCGGCGCCGCGCTTGCGGCGCCGGAGCGAGGTCATCTGCTTCAGCCTTCCCATGACCTTGGAGAACTTGGATGGTTCCTTCGTTTGCTGGCTCGCGCATGAAGATGCTTTTGACGGGCCCGCACTGACACTAAGTATCTGCTCTGACACTGTGGCTGTATGTTCTTCCTGCCGTGTTTCAGACCTCTCGGTGTTTTGAGAAGTCCACAAAGGAGGATAAGTTTCCTTCCTGGTTGTTATGCCGGCTGCATCCTCGTCGGCGGTGGCCCCCTCATTACAAGCCGAATCGGAAGCGACCAGAAGAGTTTCTGTTGAAGTTTTCTCCTCGATCGGAGATTGCAGAAAGGCTACGAGATCTTGGATACTTTGAGAGTCTGCAACTTGTGAGCCCAGCAGAGCCGAAAAATGCGTCAAATATTTGCTAGTGGAATGAATATTCGAATTAATCTGTGACGCATCAGAATCGACTTTCAGTGGTTCAGGTGTCGGCGAATCTAACCTTATTAAATCGTTGAATTGGGGCTGATAGGATGGACCAGCCAAAAGGTCCAAGTCCTGCAAATGGTCGCTGGCGTAATACGGAGGTACATATTGTTCTGAAGTTTTGGCACCTTCTAGTAACCATTTCTCGATAAAACGAGCGGCGGGTGATTCTCTGAAGGAGGTGTAGATCTGCCCAACCGGAGAATGTGAGGAGGTGTGCGATACCGACATAGCTGTATGCTCGGAGCGGTGGACGGGCGATACCGACATAGCTGTATGCTCGGAGCGGTTGGCCTGCTCCCCTTGCGCCGTCCCTGAATTCTGTTTTTGACCAATGCCGGTGGCGACATCTTTCAATCCTGATACGCAATTTCCCATGGTTGAATTCTGTTCTTTCTGTTCTAGTTCTATTTTATTTCGTTTATTTATCTTTTTATTCTTCAACTGGAGCTCTTCAGCAAAATTATTTGACTTAACGTATAATGGCGTGGACCTAGGATCTTCGTGAAGGAAAAACTATATCATTTCTAACAGTTGGTAGAATACATCATCCGTCTCCGATGTGTATAACTTCACTTTGGCGGTTTCCACCAAAACACGTCGTGCTTCTATTATGACGTCGTAGTTGTACGATGTCTTGCAAATGTTAATAATCACGTGTTCGTTCATGCTCTCACTATATCCTTGCAAAAATGCAAGAATTCTGTTGATGACAATCATTTTTGAAGTCGTTGTAGGATCTTCACATTGAAATGTTATTTCACTTTGCTACTGAGCACACGAAAACCAAAGCGCACTAAAATACAGTGGTTGCATTGGTGCGCGGTTGATGAAGCGTGCGCGGCCGCGGCCGCGGGTGCTTTGTGTCGGTTAGGACGGGGCGATGGGGGCGCGAGTGCCTTGCGTCAGGCAGAACGAGGCAATGCGGGCGCGAGCGCGCAGCTGTCGGCCCTGGGCTAGACCTCCGTTGACTGAAGCCGGCTCCCCCAGCCCCCAAACTTTTATACCCGCTTTCACGCTCGATCCGGCCCACGACTTTTGCCACCTAGTCGAGGAGCTCGCAACACAATAAATACCTTAAACTCCTTTTCTTATGCATATCGTATATAGGGCGACCTTGCCGTGACCGTATGCATATGTAAATGATATGTTCAGGCTCAGACACAGTATCATTTCCTTTTTCTTTGAGTTTGTCTTTATAAGGGGTTATTGTATATTTATTACCTTTGTATACTATGTTTATATATTGAACCCACAATAACCACTTGATGGCGCATTTTTACGTGAGAGGACACGATATATTATAATATTTGTCCACTTGATGTAATAATAAAAATCCCTGTAACTACAACTAAGTTTAGCGTAGTTAGCATATTAAAAATTATTTTAAAAGTTTTACCTATCTTCGTTCTGTTTCATCTTTTTAATAGGTATTATTAATTCTAAGTAAGCTATATTTCCTTGAAAAACATATTTTATTTGGTATTGTTTGTGGTTTTTCTCTTTGTCCCAAAGATTGATGAATTTATTATAAATCATTTATATAGCTAGTTGAAATGGATAAACGCCCTTCGCTGTGTGGTCTATATATATAATGTGCACGTGGATTGTGCACTCCTGACGGAATCCAATATCGCCAATGACACTGAAGAATGTTGCATTTCTTGCATTATGTACATCCTTCGCCTCCGCGCTGCTTGACAGCCAGCAGCTAGCTAAGGGTGACATTAATTGAATAACAATTATGGTTGAACATTACTTTTAGAACTTTAGAAAACTTGTGTTCGTTAGATTAACGCAAAATATTGTTTGTGTCGTTTAGAAAACTCCTATTCTACTTTAAACATCTATTATTTTCTAATTAAACGCTTACCCAATGTATTCAATTCACAGAAACTAATTTAATTAATTCGGACAAAAATGAGGAATTTATTTTATGCGGCTTCATTCGCTCTTATTACGTCTCTCAGTTGGTATTCTGTTGCCATGAGTTGCATTGGTTCTGAGTCTGACTTCGCCCTCGCAAGTCCTGAAATACTATAGTATCGAAATAAGTTTCTACTGATCAGTCATTTATAATTGCATGCCAAGGCCGCAAGGTCAAGTGACTCGTTCAATGTTTATTTGACATAATAATGGTGTTGCCGTCTAACCTTCTACATGACATTTGTTCTTAAAAGAAAAAAAAGGTAAAAAAATCATTTGTAGTTGTATTAAAAGTAGTGTTGCCCCCGCACGGCCGCGCCAAGTCTAAGATCCGACACAGTATCACTGCAGTTCATACCTACCTACTGTATACACTCCCAACCCGCTGGCAACTGGAAGATAACTCTTTTAGGGTTAAGCTCGCTTTTGTATATCCTTCATAATGTCAACTTCAATAGTATTATGACGACCGATGTGGCACGGCAGACGAACGTCTGCGACAGGTAGGTACAGGAAATGTTTGTTCCGGATTTTCTGGGTAATTTCTATGTATATAAAAAAAATGTAGTAGGTACATGTATACATAATAATTATAATGTATTGTATTATGTATACCATCAGTCATCTAGTTTCCATATTTTCTGGGTAATTTCTATGTATATAAAAAAAATGTAGTAGGTACATGTATACATAATAATTATAATATAACACAAGCTCGGCTTAGCTTGGGGATGCGTGGGGATAGATGATGCTGTCCAGCATTACAATGCGCTGTGTTGTTACAGATGCAACGTGGCGGTGATGCTGCTATGCGACGTAGTGCTCGACGGTGTGGAGCTCGACTGGTCTATCCACGTGCCTCTAATGCTGCACATCGTGTTTCTAGCCATGGATCATACCAGGTAGAATACCTACGTACCATCCTTTCACTCTCACTTGTTTGTTATGACTGCGCTGCGCTGCTCTGGTACAATATCGTACCTATTTCATTCATTGACCGAGGATGACCTGTGTGGCGCAGTACCCGTCTGACACAATGAGGTGTACCCGACTATTTTATTAATTCTGTTTTTAATTATTATGAAGTTTTTTTAATTTTTATTATTTTTTTTTAATTTTTATTTGCCTTTTTCGTCTCACTACTGTGTAAAAACCTTTACAGGCGCGGTGTAGTTGCGCGCGATCCCCCACCAATCTCTGAAGAAGACGTTAGATTAGGGCTTCCTTCTAGGAGCTAGGGTGTTGCGGCACAAGCCACCCACCCCTCGCGGAGCATTCGGCTTGTGTGCCATGCCCACTGTCATTTGAGTGTGGCGGTCTTGACTCCCACGTCAGCAATACCTGTCAGAGACGGTCGTAGCATCGTATTCCTTTAGATCAATAGGGTATTACAACCATTTTTTGTAATTTTTTTAGAGATTATAAAGTGCTAATAAACCACTTAATAAAAATTCTTCAATAGATAAGTGCCACAATAATTCATTTTCAAGTTGTGCGCGTAATATGACGAATACGCTGGACGCGTCCTGAACAAAATGCGCTGATGACAGTTGATACTTTTCAGTTTACATAAATATCCGTAATAGTACCTATTGCGCCTAGGTACTTTACATTTCACCGTACATTTCATGGAGACATAGAAAAAGAACTAAAAACTTTGATTTGTATTTTTAACTTATTTCGTTATAATATGAAACAAAATTCACATTTGCCGACTGTTTTTTGCGTAAGCTATTTTCATAATATATTTAGAGATGTTTCTCGTTGAGAGTATAATACGCTATTCGCCGGAAGCCTACGATTGTATCCGCTGCATTGCCCTCTGGCAAATGTTGAGGTTAAACTTTTGTAAGTCAGTGAGCTAGCATGTCTGCGCACGCGTGCGTTAGGACGCGGACGGCCAGGATGCACAGCACATGTCGACGAGTTTGGCTTCACTGTCAGAGGAAGGTTCCTCTTCATATACGCTTTCATGGACCAGTAGCTCTTCCCATCATTGTCATACGACCGATCTCTTACTCCTGCCTCTTATCGAAGTTTGCTAACTGGCCCAAGTTAATGTACCTATTCGTCGACTATAATATATTATTAGGTTATAGAGTTTTCTCATGTAGGTCCTACTTCTGTTAATTTATTCTTTATGACAAATAAATAGTCAAGATAAGTTTCAACAAAGTATTTTGTGGTGGCCACATACTCAGCTGGGATATCGCAGAGATTTCTTTATTGTTTTTTATTTAGCGGTATTTACGGTGTTGCCGTCCTACTTGCTACGTATAGATACAACTTCTTGGATGAAGCAAAGTTGAATTTCTATAATGCAATATATCCTACGGGAACTGATAAAGGAAAAAGCCTATGTCTTACTCTAGGTCTAGACCTGAACTACTGACCTGAACTCTAGACCTAAATTTCAGGCCGATCCTTTCAGTTGCTTTGGCGTGAAGAAGTAACGAACATCCTTAACTCCAAACTTTCGCATTTCATAAGTGTGATAGATAACTTCAAGCACAAACACTTCCACAAAAACCACTCACCGGCGGCTTCCTATTCTTAGAGATCCTCCTTCGGGATCAATTTCTAAATAACGAAAATAAACATAATCGGATTACTACCTATTGGCGGAAATATCAAATAACAGAGTAAAATACGATACAAATAAAAACGTCAAGTGCGAGTCGGACTCGCGCAACGAGGAATCCGTAACTAAACATTACATATTAATTATATAATTATAAGACCTTGTTTCTTGCCAAATATCATGATTCTAGATCAACGGGAAGTAGGTTTTGGTCCATGACGAGAATCAAAATAATGTTTTTTTATGATTAGGTTCTAGAATTTTTTTCCTTTACTTGTGCTATAAGACCTTGCTTCTTGCCAAATTTCATGATTCTAGGTCAACGGGAAGTACCCTATAGGTTTTATGTGCATGTGATTCCGTTGAGCAATTCAAAAAAATTGGGCTGTTACTTTTGATTGCATTGAAGTTTGATTTATATTAAAGCTCTAAAAGGTTACAGACTGAGTATATTATGATGTGAATCAAATCGATACCTCCACGTGTTTCTGAGAAAAGAGAGTTGACAGACAGCTGTCAACCCTCTTTCTCAGAAACGGACAGACGGACAACAAAGTAATCCTATAAGGGTTCCTTTTGAGGTACGGAACCCTAAAACCGTAAAACTGAATTGAGTTGTTGTTTTGATGTTGATTGAACATTTAAATATCTGAAGATCAAAAATTTTCCAGTCGCCATGACAGCGCTTGAGCCGACGGGTGCGGCGACCTTCGCGCTGCGAGATCCTACCTTGCTTTCATACCTTCTTGAGATCATTGTCTAAAGTAAACATTTTAATAATTAAACACGAGCTGCTTTATTAAGAGTCCCTGTTATTTGCCTGTTTGTAGTGTTCTATAGTCAGTTAAGGAAACCTATGTGAATCGCGCGTGGCCTGACATGCACTTAGCAGCTTTATATATATTTCCATTATTTTTATTAAAATTAAAAATATATGTAGTCAGTCACATATTTATATGCAAGAAACATATGTTCATACAAAATAAAGTCTTATCTAGATATAAGTTCATTATGTTCTACCATTAACGATGGCACTCAAAATTTTAAATTAAACACAATACATTTAAAAAAAGGAAAAACGAGCTAGATTTTTTTAACTTAATATGTTCTAATCGAGTAAAAGCAGCAGTCAAGTAACCATTTATGTAACTTTGGTTTCAGTCTATTGATGGGTAGCTCCTTGAATCCATCAGGTAGAGCATTAAATATCATAATACTCATGCAGAATGCATTTTTTCTAGTTAGTGCTATATTAAATCCGGGGTAATAAAGCTTTTTATAGGACTTATTTCTTAATTGTCTTTATGCACTGATTGTTGGAGAACTTTAATTTTCACAGGCTTTTTTAGGATAATGCCTCATCAAAATTAGATAGCCATCTAAAGGCTGAGTCTGGTTTTGATAATATGTAGACTACAGAACATGAACGGTACCACCACTCGAGATTGGAACCTGTGACCCGTTAACCCGTTAACATCTTTCTGCCTGAAATACACCTGTTTTTGATAATATGTAGACTACATAACATGAATAGTACCGCCACTCGAGATTGGAATCTGTGACCCGTTAACATGTGAAATCTTTCTGGCTGAAATACACCTTTATATCGGAAGCTGTCCGACGCCTGTCTCATTCTGCAATTTCAATAACTTATTTTCGGTCTTATAGTTGCGCTGTTCAGAATAGTTCAGAATTAATAACTATTATTGACTTTCCAATAACTGAATATTACATGTAGAAAAGCTGCGCTATTTCGGGTTTATTGTTGCCTCGAGGGCGTTATTCGACTTTTCTGAATTTGCATTTTAACTAAAAGATAAAAGGTTTGCTTTTGGTGTTTCGTTAACCGTTATTGTATGTATGTTTTGTTAACCGTTATTGCAGCCCAAATGGCTGGACGGGTTTTGACAAAAGAGGAAGCTTAAGATTGGTGTTGATCACAATGAATCTTTGGCCGAAGCTATAAGTATGTATGTTATATTATATCCAATGACATAAGATGCACTTATTATATTCTTTTGGATTAAAGAATTATCTGGATCATCGTCATGAAGACAAACTATGTTTGGTTGCATAAAATACATGATTTCCGTGTTATCCTTCGTCTTTCGTGTAACTACACAAACAATAATTCATGGATGTTATAGGCCAATAATGATTCGTAATTATTTGTCTGATCAATATCCACATCTGATATATTTTTTACGAATATTATCCAGAAACAGAAAGGGTTTTAAGTTTCACTACTGAATGACTTGTCTGTACGATCGTATTATATCGTATTGTATGAAATAATGTTTCAACTATTTAGCCCAGTGAAACCTGCTGGGTATACCAGTGCCAAAGACGCACATGAACGTGTTCAAGCACCTCAGGGCTCAATCACAGAAAACGAGAAAAATAAAAACAGACCTTTAGATTTATAAAAAGGAATAAAAATATAGTCATTAAAAATAATTTTGAAAGGCCTAGTTTACTGTTTACATCCCCTTTAAAACACAAAACACGTTTTGGTACCACCGTATATAAGTGGGCGATGCGCCTTGGTGGTAACACAAATGCATTTTTCCTCGGTTCTATGATAATTACGCACATGCATCAGTAGTTTGCATATGGTGATGATTTTGTTATTATTTATTTTTCCAAAACTAAAAGTCGGGATCTGTGAGCTAAACCCCCCCTTTAACTAAGGTCTTTCATTTTTATTACAACCTGTATCGGTTAACCGATGTCGGCAGCGATATTGAGCATAAATGCCAATAAGACTGCGTTTAGCAGTCGATGTAGATTATTTTGATGTTTGATTATTGTATTGCGGATTATGAAGATGATGGTTGTTCCAGATGGATAGTGCACCAGCACTGCCGCCAGCTGCTGTTGAACCTGCTGGTGGCGGTAGCAGCGCACCACGACCACTTGGCGGTGGCGCGCGCGCTGCTCGCCTCCCGCGCTGCACATCTACGTCTCGCGCCGCCGCCGTCGGCGCAGCATCTCACCAACTTTACAGGTACAATATAGCCCTCAGTGACTGCGAAATAAACCTTCTAGGTATTATTGGCTACGCTAAATTACCAGAGAATTTGAAAAAAAATGGTGGTTGATATTACTATTACTAACATTTACGTTCATATGCACTCTAAGTGTTAACGATTGTTATATCTTCACACTATGAGCAGTGTCGTTGTTTTGTTAATAACAATAGGTAAGTAGTGTAGCCGCTAGCGCTGCCCTAGAGTAGGCTAGCTAACATCCATGATGAAGCAGAGCGTTCCTCCGCAGAGCCAGAAGAGAAGGCGGACAGTTTCCCGGCGTGCGAGCACTCCCCGCGCGCGCACGCCCGCTCGCTCTCCTCGGACCCCCAGCTCACGCCCGAAGGTAAGACTTGCTAATGCTCGCGTTCTTACTGTACTGCATGCACCTACATACCTTACCTACTAGATTCCGGCTAGTTCCCTGCAACGGCTTCGATCGCGTTATTCCGATCTAATATATTTATCAAATATATTTTCAATAATCATAATTCCAGGAGCATCACTCTCACTCTCGTCTTGTATGAGGTGAAAAAGAACGTTAACTTAATGCCAAGAGCGGAAATATACCTAGAGGAAACGTAAAGAACATAAATATAATTGTTATATATAGTTGCGAACTTTGATCGTTGTTGGAGTGATCAATTCCTGGTACCTCTAACACACGCGTTGTCTGACGGACCTTGGCTATTTAAACACCCATCTTTTAAGTTCCAACTCGACATCTCTCGACGTACTTAAACGCGGAGTTTTGGCCGAAGGGTGTCAAGTTCCGACGGTTCACTGGCCGCCTGCAAGGAGACACCAGCATGCACCGTCGTCAGCTGACACCCTGATTGCGTCATCTACGTCGTCGCCGTAATCAAATGAAAAACGTGTCATTAGTTAAGTGTGTATATTGCACGTATGTTAGCTTTAAGGTATATATCACTATGGACTGTAGCTTAAGTTAAATTAGATCTGAAACTTTTCTATGGTCTGAAATAAATGAATATTATTATTAAACATGAAGCGCTAACTAGACAGTAAATAAATAGGTTTTCTATATTTTGTAACCAAGTTAGTTTCTAAAACCATATCTAGGTAAGGAATGAACGCAGAATTTTGGAGACCATATTTGAACAGAGAGCAACTGCTCAAGTATCGCCAGCGCGCGAGATACAATGTCCGAGATCAACCGACCTCAATCAGCCCGCTTACCTACGCACATTGCTGCTACACTTCAAACTGTACAAGTATATTGTACAGTGCGCGTCACAATTAAGTATCCCCCTATCTCAATGTATGTGGGTTCAAATCCTGTCAGCGATCGTTGGAGATTGGGTGATCAAAACTACATGTTTTTTATAATTTTCCATTTTCTTTTCATATTTTTGACGTTTCTAACAAAAATTGTATGTTCTGTATCATTAAAATGTAATTTTTGTATAAATTGTTTCATTTTAATTTCATTTTCATTTGGTAACCTTACTTAAAATTCGACCAATTTTCTAAGTATCAACTTGGCCTTGCGGTAGTAACCGGCAAATTAAGACAAGATAAAAGTGACAGGGTTCGAATCTCGTGAGCGGTGTTTCGTTTTTTTTTTTATCAATTGTTATCTTTTTTTCTTTGCAATATGTAAGATTTTTAATTGATATTATTCTTTATGGGCTTAATTGCAAGTTAATGAAAAAAAACAAAAATTACAAATAATAATATTCTATAATGTCTACAATATTATACAATAACTACTACGTATAAATCTATGATATTATAACGAAATAATTGTTTTGATAAACCATAATAACAAATAATATCTGTAAACAGTGAAAGGTTTTTTTATAATAGATTGTGATAATTTATTCAAAAATAAAGAACATTGGTAACAATATTTCGATCTCTCGCAAAATATGCACAAAGCAAACCACACGAAATAAGACGAGTTACAATTACCTACTTTGTTCGCTACAAACTACAAAGTCAAACCCTACCCGCATCCATAAAAAAAAATGTAAGATTTGGCATTAAAAATGGGGACTAATTAGACCGATAGACAAAATTGGACACGTTGTTCTATCAGCTAAATAGCTCAGTTGATCTGATGCCGAGAATTCGAGTCTCCATTATAAAGGGTGGGTGGTTCGATCCTTAGCGGCTTGATAAGTTTTTGCTTTGAAAATTAATCACAAGCGAATACAAGTTAGAAAATATTTTGTAGACAAGGGGGATACTTAATTCTGACGCGCACTGTACATCGATGACCCAAAATACCTATACATTCGAAAATCACACCAATGGAACATTTTGTAAATAAATAATAATACAACGAAAAAAAAATTACACGAACTGAAGCACTAGCTGTTGTTGTTGTGGAAGAAAATTACGACAGCATATAATTTCAATTAAAACTGTGAAATAAACTTTTAAAACAACCTTTTGTTCAAAAAATTTGTCCAAACTCGATGAGGCAACTTCAATTCGTTTAGTTGTTCCTATGGCCTCTCTCCGGCTCCATTACCTACCAGGACCCTAATAGTCATCTAGGACCAAAGTGCTTGGGAAGACAAATCCAATGGAGGAAAACTCGAAGGGGCAAGGTAGTTTCGTTCAGGAGTTCCGATGGCCAACTTCAGGCCTTGTACCATTACATTTCATTGTTCGAACTTACCGCCGTACTCGTGCCGTATTTCAGTTGCCAGATTTGTCCCACACACACGCACATTGATACATACTAACAGGGCAAGTTTAAAAGAAGTTTCCTAGAAATGCTTGTAAAAAACTTTTAACAACGTGACATTTTCAAAAGTCACGTTGCTCACGTTTAAAACGAAGGAAATAACGTGATTGAATACTGCGAAAAACATTCGTAAACATTTGGGAAAGAACTTTATCGATTCTTATAAAGAACATTGTTAGGTGCACGTGAGGTTTAGTTTTATGTAACTACGCCCTTAAACATCCACCTAGCTTTTAAATTTATGAATATTTGTCCTGGTTTAGATTCAGATAACTTGGATTCTTCTAATCTAATACATGGTCTATAACTCATGGTCCGGGACACAGAGGCTACAAACACACAAGCTATTTTAAGGCCGCAATGTCCCACTGAAACAAAGAAAGCTGAACTGCTACCTAGTAGTCTTACATTGCATAGCTGACGCAGTTATTCATACGAGTTCATACATACCTCATAGCCCGTGGCTAATACTAATAGTTAATAACAGCTATTAATAAATATTTTTCGGTTTTCAGGTAATTAAATATGGAGGAAGCCAAAATGCACACTGCATTTTAGACTTTTATACCTAAATCTAGATCCTATGATAGTAAGCGAAAAGTCTTGAGACTGGTTTTATGAGAATTTATTCAATAAAACCGATGAGTATGTTTGTATTGTTGTCATAATTATAAAAAAAACGTTTGATTGATCTTCCACGTTTGTTACTCCTTCATGCTCGGACGGCTGAACGGATTTGGATGAAATTTGGTTCTAAAATAGCTTTTATCTTGGAGATAAGATATATAATAGTAGGTATAGTAGTCGTAGTATATTAGTGATAATATATTCAGATATACTTGGATTAGAACATAGTTTAATTTGATCACATACTGGTTAATAATTTAAGCATAGGTACGAGTACGTAGTAGGTCCAATAAAAACGATTACTTATCATGTAGCAAAAGCAGCTGTAGCAAGATTTTTGTAAAAATAGTCTATTGATTTGTAATTCAATTTTAGTTCAGGAGTTTAGAAAGTTTTGTTAAAATAATTGTGTTTTTTTCTAATTATTAAATCTCAACACGCACACTTAATGACTCCTCCGCCATTGCTGTTCTTCACGTTTGATTCGGTTGGATTACGTCCGTAAATTTTATCTCGTCCCTGACTACATACATAGATAGATATTTCTTATTGTACCTACATAACCAGAATGTTCGGAACAAATATCTGCAGATCGAACAAACATTACTTCCGAGGCGGGAAACGAACCCCCGCAGACAGACCTTCGCCCGCCGCACCTCAGAGCACGTCGTAGTCTATGATATCTGGTATGGAAAAGTGCAATAAATTGTCTGAGTTAGCTTGCGGTCTGCAACGCGCACTAGGTCTATCGATAGATGTGACAAACCAATTGACACCTCATATATGAATCTCGTATGAGTAGGTTGGGTGGTACGATACCATGTTCTGTCGTACCACCCAACCTACTCATACATGTAAATATATGAAGAACAAAAGATTTGACCCTGACGGTGGCGGCGTAAGACCTACCCTTCGAACACATATCCGTGAATGCCCTAAAATCCTAAGAAGCTGTTATAGTTGGCTCTTATAGTATTATAGCCATTGTGCTTCGTTTTATATATATGAACACCTCCGTTGCTGTCGCCGGTCTGCCTGCGTAGCATGGTGATCATGACAAAAAAGCCACATGCAGCAGTGGATATACACTAACCTCCTTGTTTATTTACCCTTAAGTCTCGAATGAAATCGTGAGCCGTAAGCAATGAGCATTACAAAGTGATTCCTAATTAGTTATCTACATATTTACATTTATAAACACGAAAGGAACGCTGTCAGTGCATGTTGTATGTTTGATGATTATACATCATTTCAAACAACCAATCACTTAAATCAAGCAGACGGAGTAGTAGCCTATATAAAAAACAAACATAAAGTACACGTCTCTGAAGTCATACTTAAAAATGCGTCCTGCTTGCAAGTTAAAATATTTCCGGATATAATAATACTTGGTATTTATAGATCCTCATCGATACCAAATACAGATGATTTTGTTGACAGTCTAAACAAGCACCTAATTTCTATATCGTCGCATAGCAACATAATAATAACTGGGGACATAAATATTAATCTAATCTATAGAGATAGTGAGACAACAACCGACCGTTCGAGCAGATTAGGTTACTTGAATATGAAGACTCCAGGGAAAAAGACGAGGTTGTCACTTTTTTTTGAAAACTAATCTGTGAATGCGATTTTGTTGGTAATTTCCGGTACTATATGATAGTAAACCGAACAGGGTAAAATACGAATTAGTCTTAGAGTTCTTGACGTTTAAAAAATCGCATACAGGGAAAAAGTAGCATATGTCAGAGTTGTACAGGGAAGAAAACGTATAGGTCAGCGCAGTATTATTTTGTGCTGGCAATTTCGTTAGGAGTTTATTTTTAATTTTTAATTTTTTAATTTTTCGGTTCTTGCACTATCTGGTACACATTGCAAAAAGATTTGATTTTATTCAGGTCACTTTCCCCATGCGAGGACACTCGTACATGGAGTGCGACAAGAATATGGGGCTGATTAATCAGAAAGCACCAGCTGAACTTTCAGACGATTGGGTGGAAGTAGTAAAAAATTCAAGAGTAAAACCCTCTCCATTCCAAGTAGTTGAATGTGATTCTTCAACGTTTCGTACATGGACATCATACTTAACACCATTCTACAAAAAAAAATGTCCTTTTCCAACCAGGCCCATTCGTCAGATCAGGATTGAGAAAGAACATCCAAGGTGGGTATCACAAGGAAGCCATTACAATGGTGCCTGGGAAACCACGATTATAAGAGATGCCAGAACAAGAGCCTTTAACGAGATGCCTTTGAATCCTGGAGAGTTTTTCCTACCAGATCAATGTTATAAAGATGATTTGGCAATCTCTAAAGAGAAATATAAAGATCTTCAAGATTTATCAACGTTTTGTAGCCACCGAGCTGCTGAATATTTCAAGAACTTGAAACATACCTAAAATCTCCACGGAAAAAAACGGGTTTGTCAGTGACATATGTGACTTTTTCCCTGTAAAATCTGACTTAGGATAGTTATTATTTTTTTTACGCTAGAAATATTTTAAGTTTTTAAGTGAAATTTCGTTTCCTGAATAATAAAACCTTTTTGATTCAACTTATATTTTTGTTTTATTGTAAAACTTATGGGTTTCCGAACCATAGGGTTCCAAAGTTTAAACATGCAATATCTCAAAATCTTTGATTCTTGACAACCTCGTCTTTTTCCCTGGAGTCTTCATATGCTGGCAGCACATGGCTTATTACCAGGGCACCTCCTGCCTACCAGAGGGAAAAACTGTCTAGATCATTTTATTATAAAAATCAAAAGTGAACATAATTCAGCCAAAATTATTATATTAGACACAACAGTAACAGACCACAATATGGTATTCTTAAAACTCTCGAATTTTAGTAAAACTGGTAAAAATTTAAAAACTAAAAACATATTTAACTTGGAGGGAGCAATAAAATATTTAGAAGAAGAAAGTAACCTAGGAGACCTTTTAAAAATAAACTGCCCGAATGAGCTTCTGAACAGTTTCATCGTTAAACTACAAAAGTGTATTGAATTACATAGCACAATAAAAAGTGTATCGAACAGGCATACACTTCTTAAGCCCTGGATGACATCTGGTTTGCTTAGGTGTATAATAAACCGTAATAATATGCAAAAACGACTCAAACTCGACCCGTATAATGAAGTATTAAAAATAACTTTCAAGCGATACAGGAATTATTGCAATCGTATTATTAAAAAACAAAAACGGAAATATGACTACGAAAAGATACAGAAGGCACAAAAGGATCCCAAAAAGTTATGGAAAGCGATAAATTATATAGCCCAACGAAACCCCAAAATTAATAAAAGTATTGAACTGTTAAATATAGATATATCCCCACAACTTAGTGTCAATAAAGTTAATGAATATTTTTGTTCTATAGGAAGCTTTACTAGCTAATAAAGTCACTGCATCACATGCCACACACCCACTACCTAAAGTGCCATTAGATCTTGCTGACTCTAGAAATGCAGATTCTTTTGCTCTCTTTAGCACAGACAATGATGAAGTAAGAGCTGTCCTCATGGGTTTGAAATCGGATAGTGCTCCCGGTATAGATAAAATATCCACCAGTTTTCTTAAAGCCGCTCATACCACTGTCGTTCCTATTTTATCATATCTAGCAAACTTGTGTTTTGAACTAGGTGTTTTCCCGCTAGCTCTAAAGGAAGCCTTAATAACGCCCGTGCACAAGAGTGGAGATGGAGACATTTTAACAAACTTTAGGCCAATTTCAGTTCTTTCCCCAATATCAAAAATTTTAGAAAAATTATTAAACTCGCGATTAGTGCGTTTTCTTAATAAATTTAACATTTTGTCATCCTCCCAATTTGGTTTTAGACAAGGTATGTCCACAGAAGATGCTATCCTGGCACTTACTTCTACAATCACTGAAAAACTGGATTGTAGAGATAAGTGTCTTGGCGTCTTTTTGGACCTGAAAAAAGCCTTTGACACGGTTTCTGTACCCCTCCTTTTGCAGAAGTTAGAAATGATCGGCATTAGGGGCACACCACTCCTACTGTTTAAGGACTACCTATCGGATCGAAGACAAAGGGTGAAAATAGGTAACTACACGAGTACTACTAAGGAAGTAGAGTTTGGTGTACCCCAAGGCAGCGTACTTGGGCCGACTTTATTTCTGATATATATAAATAATTTAAGTTATCTAAACCTAGAGCAGGGAAAAGTGTTGTCGTATGCTGATGACACCGTTCTAATTTTTTCTGGGAAGACATGGGATTGTGTGCGTAAATCTGCTGAAGATGGATTAATAAAGGTAGCTAATTGGCTTGACTATAATCTTTTGACCTTGAATGTAACAAAAACGAACTATATATGCTTCTCTATCAATGATGCCTCTCAACCTTCGAATGATTTTAAACTAAACATGCACACCTGCTCTAACTCAAACATTGCTTGCTCGTGTATAGAAATAAGTACAGTCAAATCCAATAAGTACCTAGGGATAATACTTGATTTTAGACTCTCCTGGCATATGCAAATTGAACTTGTTATGAACAGAATCAGAAAATTGATATGGACCTTTAAAACACTGCGACATGTAACAACTCCGACTCTACTTACAAGCGTTTATAAATCTTTAGCCCAATCAATTATAGGTTATTGTTTACCAGTCTGGGGTGGGGCAACCAAAATCAAATTTCTAGAACTTGAGAGAGCCCAACGATCCCTACTTAAAGTAATGTTTTTTAAGCCGTATAGATTTCCCACTGAAAGCCTTTACATAACATCTGGTTTACTTTCAGTTCGGAAGCTGTATGTGCTCCAGCTAGTTTTAAAAACGCATGCGTCACTGACTTATGATGCCAAATTAATAAATATAATTTCGCGTAAAAAAAAAAACCCAGTAGCGGTGAAATCCACAAAAACAACATTTTCTAAGAGACAATACAATAATCAATCAGCTCATATTTACAATAAACTAAATAAAGAATTAGGTATCTACCAGGTCACATATTTTCATTGTAAAGAGATCATTATGGAGTTTCTAATGAATAAAAATTATGACGAAATAGAAAATTTAGTACAAAGGATGAGTATATGGATGAATGATTAGTAACTTAATGGTGATTTGTTTATTTTATATAACTCTTAATTTTGCTTTATCCTAGTGTGTTATTAAGAAAAATACCCTCTCTTTGTATCTTTTGAAACTAAGTTTAATGTATGTCACTGGCAAGAGCGGAGTCCCCTAACACAAGCAAATGTTTTGCTTAAATGGAGGCTCCCAAATCCAAATTTATGTTAAAAAGGTACTGCAATAAACGTTTTTCATTTTCATTTTTCATGTTTGTACCTTTCACGCGTTTAGACGCGAGATATGCTCATAGAATATAGGCTCCCTTAATAGATATGGCCGCACTGCAAAATAAATTTGAATTTGCGAATTACATTTTATAAGGGAGTCAACAAACATTTATGAGGAAAATTATAATATCAAAAATAAAAAAAAAGTACTAGTAGTCTTTACTCATAAATCTATTTTCTAAAAATGTAAGCCGCCTCCAGAAGGCAGAGTGGCAAAGTGATGTTTAAGGACATGCAGGCTTTTAATGACATTTGAACAAAATAACAAGAGGTCGTAGGTTTATTGCCTACGTATTTTAAATGCCTTCCGTTATTTTTGTAGTTAACAGAACAGTTAACTGATCTCAGCTTCAACTGATGCCGTGAGTGTCGTAAAAGAAAACCAAGGGAAACTACCAAAGAAGCGTAGCATCTGCGATCTGTGTATATTCTGCATCCCAGCGCGAGGATTATGGCATTACCGCCTAATGATAAGAGCCAATAAGCCGCTTAACTGGGGAGGTTAATGCCCATCAGTGGTCCAGCATGGCATATGCTGATAATGGCACACTCACTAAACCCATCGCTAGGAGTGTGTTCGACAGAATGGTACGTTCATTAAGCGTACCAAATAAAATATTTCGCTAAGTAGTAAGTGCATTATGAACTACACAACGCACCGCGATGTTTATTTTTGATTTGAATTTGTATCGAGCCATAGGTTTTTGCGAGTGGTTTAAAAGGTATACAAGGTTGCTATTTAAGATGGGGCGTGGATGGCCAAATAAGAAACCTTGAGAGGTAGAGAAAATTCATGAAGGAAGTCATCTCTTTTATAAACATAGATATACCCTATTAAAATACAGGCTAAGAATCCTCGCTAGCGCTAGCTATCACACCAGTTGTTCATCAAGTCACCAAGGACGATAAAAACTACTTTTACGCCCGCTAAGCTGCGCTGTACTGACACACTTTTTGAGCTAGAGAAGTGAAAAGATTATTTAATTTTGACATTGAGGGTTAGTATTCAAACTGAAATTGTAAAAATTAGCCATTTCCTTTCATTTTCAATAATGCATTTCTTTGCAAAGATTGCTCCTAATCAGCACCAAATCCGTTGGTGCAAAAATATAGGGAGTCATATTTTTAGAAAAACCAATCGTTTCGGTTTCCCGCAAAACAATCTAAGTAGGTAAGCAGTTTTTGTTTTTTCATAATTCGAGCTCCTTTTACGACTTTTCTCTAACGCTCATGGTTTCTGATTTGACCATCCACTCCCATCTCAAAGAGCTACCTCTGTACCTCCTACGATTCGACTGTATACACACAGTCACCACCAAAAGGTGTCGTCCGAACAACGATGGCACGTTTCGTCTGTGTGGCATTTAGTAAGTTATAGCGCCTCTAGTATGCTGACGTGGAACTACGCGAATCGCGTTAACGAGACGATACTAGAACTTGAACATCAAATATTCAAGTCCGAAGTCTCTTGGAGCCGTGATATAAATTAAACTTCTAAGTAGTTCTAAGTCAACGCAATCAAAAATCACAGCCGTTTATAATTATCTACCCATTTTTTTTTCTTATGGAATCACATGCTCACCAATCATATACGGTACTTGCCGTCTTCCTAGAATCATGAAATAGCAAGAAGCAAGGTCTTATAGCACAAGTAAAGAATAAAATCTGAAAACGGTAAACTTCTAGCTTATTTATAAACTTTACTGTCCTCGCCATGGACCGAAATCTATGGGGGTGCTTCGGGTTGACCTAGTGTAAATGAATGTCTATGTCTATGACCTACAATAGTAAAATTTGTCACGAAACAAGGACTCATACCCTCTGTGCGCGAATCCGAATCGCACTAGACTTTTTATTTTGTCGATAACGAATTTCTGACAATATATGTCTTCATTTGGTAAAAATTTCGGAACCAATTTGAAGTTGGCAAATTACCTTCTCGAAACTTGTCCCAAACTACAAAACTAGGTGATTTATCAACGTTATAGTCGATGGTAATAAAATGGCTCGTGATCTTAAGCTTTTAACGGCGGAAACATTACGAGACGAGACTGCATAATTTTAGTTTTACCTTAACGTTTTGTTCGGATAATTATATTAAAGGCCACTTAATGATTGCCTAAAAGATACTCCCTATGTTTGTCAAAGTAAAAATTTTCTATACCAAGATGACTCCCCAAAGGAAATAAATTTAAACCATTCGTAACCAGACAATCGCGGACTAATTTGGGATCATTCTCTCCTTTAAATAGAGTCATGAAAGCATACAATGCTATACATAACTCTAGTGTAGCAGTCGCAGCCTCTAACGTTCAGAGTAGCCCCCACAGCTCTGGCTCAGACCTGAACTGCGCAATTGATTTGTTTTCAAACAGCCTATTTAGCTTTAAGAAATATTTAAGACGTATGTTAGTATAACGCTCGCTGTGTGACGCTTTTCATTAAAAATTCTAATTAAACTTATTTAAAATTATTTTGTTGATTGTAAGATAGTAATTTTTTTTTATTAATTAATTTATTTGTATTTTTTCTCACTTTTACACGTTTAAATCGACAGAAATTTAATGATTGTTATTTGTTTTTGTTTTGAATTTGTAATATTAATTTAAGGACGAAATGTTGTGAATGTATTTCGATTGGTACCTATAATTGTAGTGGCACTTAGATGTGTAATTTTTAAGGAACAGCCCACAACACCCCCTGTGTTGGTGCAATTTTAAATAAATAAAAGAGGTGGGTGGAAAAGTCGAAAGCAGAAAGTTTGAAATCGCAACTAGTAAGGGCTAGTTAGAATACAAACATATGTACTACAAGTACAGTGGTAGTACCCCATGTGAGGTGAACCCTAGGAGTGGGGACACAAAGAAGGTCCCATTTTTATTTTTTTGTTTAAATCTCGTAAACGTTGCGTCATAAGAAAATTTGTTATACGACATTAATGTCTTCTACAACTTTGGTTCTGTACACTTTTTTTAAGCGTGGTGTGTGTAGTCAATAAATAAAATAAAAATAAACATTTATTTCAGACAAATATGAACAGTTCTAGATCTTGTTTAACTTATTCTACGGTCCATAGGTCAATACCTTAAACGTAACATTATCATCAGCCTATATTAGTCCACAGCTGGACATAGGCCTCCCCTGATGAATGAGCGCCATAGCGCCCTGTCTTCAGCATGCCGCATCCAGCATCTACCTGCAGTTTTTCGCACATCGTCATCCCACCTGGTCGAAGGGCATCCTACACTACGTTTGTCGAGTCGTGGTCTCCACTCAAAAACACGTTTACCCCAGCGATTGTCGGTTCTTTTCAAGATATGGCCAGTTCACTGCCACCTCAGCCTGCTAATTCTTTGAGCTATGTCGATAACCTTGGTTCTCTGTCGGATGTATTCGTTACGAATCCTAATCCTTCAGAGAAGCTCCGAGCATAGCTCTCGCCATAGCTCGCTGGGCGACTTTAAACTGGTGGACCAGCCCTACAGTGAGTCTACAGCTCCGTAGATCATGCATGACGGGTAGGACGACGCATCAGTGCGTCGTCCTACCCGTCATGCAATACTTTCGTTTTCAAGCATTTCGGTATGGATGATGAGAAGACTCGGTTTAATTTTCCAAACACTGCACAACTTAAAAAAAGCTAACATAGGCACCTACATAAAATATAATAACTTAATTAATGACATGTTTACTTACGGCAAGACGAAGCGTTAGCCTTGAGTCTCGGCTAACGCTTCGAGACCTAATCTAACATATTATTCTTCAATCAATGATGTATCATCTTTCATATGACTTGCATCAGGCTTAGCATGGAAATCCTACGTACACACCTACGTAAAATATTTAAATTATAACTACAGCAATTTACGTATCGCATGAAATTTTAGGCTGTACGGGTGTTGAACTGTTGGCCTTGATTAAAGTTGACCACATTCCAGGCGAAGGCGACCACTACCCGTCCCTCCCAGTGATAGTGACCGAGGCGGAGCCCGACGGGGAAGGCGAGACCCCGGGAGCCACGGCCACGCAGGCGACGCAGGCCCCGCGGCCCGCGCCGGCACAAGCCCCGCGGCCCGCGCCGGCACAGGCCCTTGCTGACCAGCCCGTCGCGGAGCTCATCAAGTCTCTCATACATTTCCTGGCCAACAGGCCTACGCATATGCCGCTGTGGCAGTACGAAGATATTACGGCTAAAGGTAGGGGATAGCTGATCGTACTTTTATTTATCACCTAACTACAGACTGCTAGATCATACAATTGTTTGGGTTTTTATTCTAGCAGACCTACCAAACGTGAAATTTATACACAGGAGAAATTAAAAAATGTACATATTATCGTCTTCAACAAAATAATGTTACTTTCTCGAATAACTTCTAGCACAATTACAGACTTTTAACTCTAAATAAAGTTTTTAATTAGGGATTAAATAAAGGGGAAATTCTGTATTCATAGTTTTTAGGCTACCCCAGTAAAAAAGAACTCTGTTGTCACAGTAAAACATTGTTAGATATGTTACTCAAAATACTAAACGAAATTCCTTCAATCAGTAAAAACATATTTCTCCTCCGCTCTTACCACACTTATTTATTTTAGTGGGTTCTGATTTTCTTGTTATCTTCTGTTAATTCAAACTTAACAAGCAACAACCTGTCAGCAACCCAAAAAATACACTTCGAAACTATAAAATCCTCGAATTACCGCCAGCGCCACCCTAGTACGTGTCACAAACCTCGCGAATCCATGATGGCCGCCGCGTTTAGTTCAGAGGGAAAGTGGATAGATGGCGCCATAGTCAAATGTGGATCAGTAGGGTGAAACAACGCTGTTACAATGACCCACATATCATCCCTTCATACTAAACGGGGGTGCTGCAATTTCGATTCTTGGTTTCTTTTTTTTTCACAAACCTGGTTACTTTTCGTTGACCTTGGCATTGATTTGAATGGGAAAAGTTATAATGTATGAACTAAGAGGAAATTATTAAATTTACTATTGCAGGCTTAACTCAGGGCTTATTCGTAAAAAACAAGGTAGTTTAGACTGAAAAATAGGCGCAGTGTTGGATGATACATCCAATAAATTGAAATGGTATTCAATACCAGTTGATTTTCATTTCACATCATTTTATAACGCTAGCCGTCCGCGGATGGGCAAGCGCCATCTATTGCCTTCTAAAGTTGGGGATGCTTGAGGCGCGTGTATAAAAGCGCCTCATTTTTACAGCGTATGTTAATCTACACTTACAGTATGGACGCTACGCAGCTGCCAACAGATGTCAGCATTGCTCCGGCCGGTTTTGCGAGTGTTTCGCGAGTCACTACCTCTGGCGCTTGTATCAGAGCGTTGGGCACAGACAGCGCTACAACTCGGCCTCGCTTGTCCTTCGCGCCATTACGCGGGGCGCTCCCTACAGGTAAGAACAAAAAAAACGGCCAAGTGCGAGTCGGACTCGCGCACGAAGGGTTCGATATCATTATCTATAAAAACGGCAAAAAAATCACGTTTGTTGTATGGGAGCCCCCTTAAATATTTACTTTATCTGTGAAAATTTCAACTGTCTAACTATCACGGTTCATGATATAGCCTGGTGACAGACGGACAGCGAAGTCTTAGTAATAGGGTCCCGCTTTTATCCTTTGGGTACGGAACCCTAAAAACGAACTACGGTAGAAACTTACTCTCGGTTCGCATTTGTTAAGTATTGAAACACTAAGTGAAGTCATGATCAAATAAATTAATAAAGTAATCTTTAAAGGTATAATTTTATTTGTGAGTAAGGGGTTATCTCTAGTTCAAATGGTTCATAAATTAATAACTTGTAGATCACGCTGACAAAGCATTTCACGACTTTGGGGTGGACTATCAAAGTTCCTCGGCTAAGCCTAAGGCTAACAGTACACTACACACCCTTGAACCTAAATCTTAGGTTCTTTCATACAGATTTTTTGTAAAGCAATGCACACGAGAAGAATGCTTCAGGAATTTTGTAAAACAATATCCTGCAGTTTCTTTTGAGGATTGTTCGGCCGATAGATGACTAGACAATCTGATACAGAAATCTATGTTTACTTCGTCCACTGAATTCAATGAAGACTATTTCATAAAGGTGTTGTCATTATAGGAATATGAATATGCTGAGGTATGACTAGTTATTAAGAGCTTTGATATTCTAAGGTTTTTATTTATTATACTCTGGGTAATTTCTAAGAAATTAATAAATCCCAAAAATTTACGATCCCGACGTCAATCAAGCAACGGCAAAACCTCTCGTCAAAGAACTAAATGTAAATTTGGTCTTTGAGCAGAATTGGATAACTTCATTGTTTCCTCTGTAGGTGGCGCTGACGGCGTAAGTGCCGAAAGAACTCCCAAAGATTTTCGGGCCGACTAGATAAGATCACGTAGCTTAGTTGGAAAAAGAGCACCCCTGCGCTGAAGGGGAAGGTGCGGGTTCGAATCCCGTCGGGATCGTAAATTTTTGGGATTTATTAATTTCTTAGCTTTGATATTTATCAAGCCGACAGATTACGAAACAAAGATGAAGCTAGTTTTTTTAAGGGTTCATAAAAGAGCTACCGTATGTATGTGTACTCTTGTATCCGCACTGAGACTCAGGTTGGTCCATAATTTAACAAGCAAGAGCTACCGTAGTAAGTGTGTCAAATTATCTGAATTATCCTGAAAACGCGCTTAGTAACTTATGAGACAGCAAAAATAATAATTCATTTTTGTCCTGCGAGCATTTGCTAAAAATAAAGTTCGAGTAAGTATATATTTCGTAAAGTATTGCAACATTTTAATCAGTTGTAACAAAATCGATTACAGCAAAAATTCATTAACAAAATTAACTCTTGATTGTCATAAAAATCGAATCGTGAAAGCATTAGGAACTGACTAATTGATTGTCACTCGAGCTGTTAAATGTAAAAATAACGTATCATATAAAATGGTATGATAAATGTAATTTTTCACAGCGCCCCTTTAAATATGTTGTGATGTCCAGGTGTTCCGCTGCATCGGGGTGGCCATGACGGGACGGATGGTGTCTGACATCCTTTCGCGACTCGTGGAGACGGTGGCCGAGCAGGGCGAGGATATGCAGGTCACATTAATAACTAACTTATATCGATTAACTAGACCCTTTAACAGACTCTTAAAAACAGACACTCCTTATTTATTATATACTTAAGTACGGATAAGTAACTCAATTTTATCCGAAAACAGTCTCAAATAAGGCGTTAATGGATTAACGCCTTATTCACAATGGTTCATTATTAGTTTTGATCATATTTCGAAAACTGTGTATACTTACGTTCTTTATTTTAAATGTTTTTTATTGGTAAATGTTTATTTGGAAGTCGATTCTTGTTAATTAAAAAATATATTTTTTCACTTCATTTTAAAATATATTTTTCTGCTATTCGTTAAGCTTGGATTTTGGAATTCATATTTTATTAGCTACTGGTGTATAATTTTACGTTGTTGTTTCAATTGTAAATATTGTTGTAATTTGTTTATATTATTTGATTGTATAAAAATTTTCTTTGTTAATAAAACATTCATTTTATATTGGATAGATAGATAGAAAATTCTTTATTGCACACATTAATTAATATTACAGACAAAGATAAAAGAAGTAAGAATATGTGACAATTGGCGGGCTTATCTTATTGGTTATTATAAGACTAAGACATTATTTATTACTAGCAGCGCCTCGCGGTTTCACCCGCGTAGTTCCCGTTCCCGTAGGAATTTCGGGATAAAAAGTAGCCTATGTCCTATTCCAGACTATAATCTATCTCTGTGCCAAATTTCATCCAGATCCGTTTTGCCGTTCTGGCGTGATAAAGGAACAAACATCCATCCATCTATCTATCCATCCATCCATCTAAACTTTCACGTTTATAATATTAGTGAGATTAGTGAGATTATATTAATAATAATGAATAATGCTGGTCAAATTCACACAGCATTATGTAGCTAAGCAGAGCTTGTGTTATGGATACTAGATTACTGAAATATATAATACAATACATCACATATGTTGATATTTTCACTATACATAGAAAACGACCAGAGCACCCGGAACAAATAAATATTAAATACCTGCAGATCGTACATATATTTGTCCCATGGTGGGAATCGAACCCGCAACCTCTTGCGTCGCAGTCGGACCCTCGCCCACCGCGCCACAGAGGTCGTCGATATTATTCTGCCGTTACCTGCACCTCTGTTTTTGAACAAGTTACGTTTCAGGGTTACGTGACCGAGCTCCTGCTGACCCTGGAGGCCGCCGTGGACTCTTTGGAGTCTAATTTCCGGCCTTTGGACTATATGCGAGACATATTCAAGTCTACGCCCAATCTTAACAACAAAGATGGCGGCGTGCAAGGCAATGGGGTTTCTTATTCTGCTGGTATGAACTTTACTTTTGTATAGGAGCTGTAGTGGTAGTAAGTGATACTAGCTCCTAATTAGCTTATATGGTTTATCGTATGTATATTTGGACTTGGTTGCGTAATACTTAGTTTTTAAGAGCCTCTGTGTAGAAGAAGGTTTTTCCCCACTTCTGTCTGTTTTTCACCATAACAGTACTCTAAGAAATGAAATAAGTTCCCAAATATTTCCGGTTTCGGCGGGACTCGAACCCGCGCCCCACGCTGAACCGACTAAGGGTTTTGTGGCTTAGTTGGTTAGAGCACACCCGTACTGAGGGTGGGGCGCGGGTTCGAGTCCCGCCGAAACCGGAAATTTTCGGGAACTTATTTCATTTCTTAGAGATACCCAAAGTGCGGGTAAGTACTATAACAAAAAACCATAACAGTACTAATATTCAAACACGAGTCTATCCATCGAAGCTCTCGTCTGCCACAAGCGCCTGTGGTCGTGAGTCATGTCAGTTTGTCTTCGACTCATGTAATCGTCATCAGCCTTATAACGTCCACTGTTGAACATAGCACCCCTCAGGCGAAGTCATAAACACCAATCCTGATCTGAACCGCTACGCTACAACGTCGTAAGGATGGTCTGTGTTAATCACCTGGCTTGGTAGACTGATTGGTGATTCCAATAGGGGAGATATAATTATATAAACGGAAGCTGCTGCCATTCCTCTGGTGGATTCCCTGTATAGCTTCTTACGAAATCGACTCATCACTAAATTGTGTATTTTCAAATTCATTCCACTTTAAGGTAAGCGTTCCCCTGGCGTGTGCGTCCCTTGCGTCTCCAACCACACTCGGAGCACCAGCTACTCCGTGTCCTACTGCGTGCGGAACAAGAATAGCCCAGTGCCGGCGCAGGACAAGCAACAGCACGGTACCTATATCCATAACAAAAACAGCATCGTCAGCCTTATGCTAGTCCACAGGTGTTGTTTACCCTAATGAGCACGTAGGTGCTATGGTCTGTCTTCAGCTTGCCTCATGTAGCATTTTCGAGCAGTCTTTCGCAGATTGTCACCCAGCTGGTCACCTCGTCACTACATTTGCCGAGTCACGGTCTCTACTCAAGAATAAATTTATCCCAGGAAAACAGTTACTTATCAGTTATTTAAAAAATATGCTCTAGTATATACATGCCCTAGTATGTATACAATGTTTTTAATCTGTCGCCATGTATTTAGCTGTTACGGTGGCATATTAAAGATTATTTAACTGGTATTTCATTCTCTGGTGTAACTCCGAGTACCTCCAGTCGCCCCGTGACCACGATTGCTGTAACGCGATAGAAACGTAGCCGAAAATAAAACAAAAGGTAGGTACGCGATCAACACCCGATAAATAATAGTCCATTATTGCAAAGGCAGCGAAATAGGCAATTCAGGTCGAGTATGAGTTTGAAGGCCGAGCCGCAGGCGAGGACTTCAATGATACGAGACAGGCAATTGCCATTTCAAATAAAAAAGGGCCTTTTACATAGTCAATTTAATTTTATTAACAAAATAACAACGAACTCCGCTTTACCGCCAATTTTTTTTTTTTTTTACAGTTTCTGCCAAAAGATAAACACATCTGTGGCTATACAGCCACGAGAACGCAATGTGTACGATAGATGAAAGAGTTCTAAATTCAAACAGCACACCGTTTCAAACAACATTGCCGGCGCGCTCTTCGTTCCAAATTTAAAGAACGCCGGGAAGTGATTTTGGTTTTTCAGTCTACGTAAATATGATACTCAAACTCATACTCGACCTGCAATTGCCTATTTCGCTGCCTTTGCAATAATGTACTATTAATATGTTAACAAATCGCGAAAGTTTAAAAGGTTTTGTTACGATGGCGTGTTCGGCGGCACATCACACTACACACATCTATAAAGGCCTGAAAGTTTTCATGTATGTCTTCTTCACCCCTAAACCACGAGAAGCTTCTTTGATTATGGAATAGTCCCAGGTGTCAGAAATGTCGCTTTATTATAGTGCGTTATTGTTGTTTTTCAGAACGTTCGCGAGCTTGCAGTGAGGCAGCGATGGGCGTCTGCTCCAATCTGTGCAGGTCGCGGTCCGCGCAGTCGTTAAAACTACTCGGAGATTCCGCCACACAGGTACATTACATACGCATCACATAACACTAAATGGGCTCGCTTTTTCGAGACAAAAGTCAAAAAGTCAATAACTTTATTTTTCTTTTCTATGAAGGTTGAACGGTCTAACCTCCTTTGATAAGCTAAAATGAGAGAGGTGCAACTCCCTATAAAGTCCCTGTACTCGTCCGTATACCTGTTCTTTGGGAGATTATTTAAAGATGGCGCTGTCCACCTAGAAGAACTGTTTTCACCAGCTTAGTTGTCAAGGTATTCAAAAAAGTGGCGCTGCCTTCCGTGAGAAAGTGAACTTCTCCTGGTGCGGATTGCGCAGATATTCTTTTCAGCACCGTCCGTAGAGTATCAATTACTTATTACACCACCATCGAAATTTAATGCAATTTTATGAATTCAGATTTCTTTTTTCACCATTTGTATAATATCCTTTATTCCACATGTGAGCAAAACCCGATTTTGTTCACTGTTTTTGAGTAGCAAAGACACCGTTTTCGAGCGAGAGGGTAAAAAATTGATTTTCCGTGCAGTTAAAACGTGGGATTTGGGACTCATTTCACTGTTATTTTTAAGAGAGAATAAAAACATAAAGTTAGTGGGTAAAACAAGTATAAATGTCAGTATTAAAGAAAATAAATAATAGCAGCCCTATACTCTATTCTTGTGGTAATCAAGAGTGATAATATATATATAGAGAGATATATATACAGAGTATATATATATATCTAGGTATAAACCTTGGGTCTGTTTGTTTATTATTGCAGGAGGACAAGCTGACAATCCTCGCGACTCTGTTCTGGGTGGGTGCGTCTCTGCTGGAGTCTGACTACGAGCACGAGTTCCTGATGGGGGTCCGGCTGCTGGCGCGCGTGATGGCGCGCCTGCCGCTCGACCGGCCGGACGCGCGCGAGCGGCTCGACCGCGCGCAGGCTCACACCGCGCCCTCGCTACACGCACTGCTCCTCAAGGTCACATAATCAACTCTTTATTGTATCTACACTTATAAAATACAGCATAGAGATATATATTAAACATAAAAGCACAATAGGCAGCCTTTTCGCATAGAAGCGATTCTTAAGACTACATACTTCGGTTGGAAAGATATAGGCAGTTAGGCAGTATCAGGGACGCAGGTGCAGTGAAGTATGTGAATGTGTGGTGCGTGCTATAGAGAGCATAGAGTGCCGCACAGCCGCGCTGTGCTTGTTCACACGTCCACACAGCATGTGAACAAGCACAGCGCGGCGAGCGATGTGATCCGCACCGGGCTAAAGATCGCCGTATTCTTCAGGGGAGATTGGGACGTTGCACCAAGTAGACGTAATTCGCACTCTCGCCACGCTACTGACTACTCTGTTAATATTTGAAATATCGGTTCGCCGTTTTCTTACCTTAAAGTAGTGCATTATATGTTCAGTCTACACATTTTCCATTTTCACCATCCAGAAGAAGACATGGTCGCCTACTAATAAGGTTATTTCATTATCCAGGGCTGTACGCACCCCAACACATACGAGCCAGTAGTGGGCGTGTTGGGAGACATGATCCCACTGCTGGAGCTACCGGTCATCGACCCCACTCAAGCACTCGCCTTCCCCATGACCGTGGTAGCGTTGCTACCATACATGCTGCTACACTATGAAGACGCCAACGAGTTGTGTGTGCGCGCCGCTTGTCACATCGCACAGGTTAGATATTATAATTAGTTACTACACAATGTACCGAGCTGTGGGTTTGGACATATACACCAGTCGCAACTGTGTCGATTACAAAGAACGTACCTTTTGCATTGCTAGTTTGCAGCTCAAGTGAGCCAGACACAGCCGACCAGGGACGGTTGCTGCTACCTAGCCAGCAGACCAAAAAGACAATGTTCTTGTGGCTTTGAACATCGTAAGGCGCAATTTTTCGTTATTCAATAGAAGCAGTACCTACTACTTATTTTTCTGAATAATAATTAAATGTTTTCTTTCAGTTACCCATTTTTACTACCACCCTTTTCTGTCACTTGCCATGTAATACTGTTTTTGTTTTCCGATTGTTTATTTTTATCCCTTTTGATGTATGTACCTGTGTCCAGTTTAATTATTTTTCTATTTTATTCTATAGCTTCGCCCTCTGTAAAACCATCTTAAAACTTCCTCCACTTTAAGCCCACCCCTTGGTACTTATTGCAATATAGTTATAAATAAATAAAAGCCATGACCAATATTCAATACTAGTTCTAATTTGTTAATATTCTAGTATTAGTAATTACAAATATTTTTGTTTAAAAAGTTAACGTTCAATATTAAGGGTAGTTTTCGTTAATAACGCTTCTGTTGCTCCCAAAAGCTTACAAACAAGATAGACGTTAGATACAAGACAATGTAATGATATCCCTTGTAATATCCTCAGTTCACCGCCGAGAAAAGCAAGAAGCTAGAAAACCTCGGCACAGTGATGACTCTGTACTCGCGGCGAACGTTCAGCAAGGAGTCCTTCCAGTGGACCAAATGCGTGGTCAAGTACCTCTGGGACACCTACTCCCATCTCTCACTGCAGATGATTGCCTTCCTTGTCGAAATACTCGAGAAGGTACGTTACATATCTATTAATTCTGCAGCATATGCAGTCAAAATAATCCGTCAACTCACAGACGTTGATACATCTAGACTTGTTTATTTCAGCTACTTCCACAGTATTATGTCTTATGGTATACTGCAGTGGGGGAACGCTGCAGATATTAACACCGTATTTGTGCTGCAGAAGAGAGCTGTTCGTGCAATTTATAATATGGGTCCCAGAGAATCCCTACGAGATAAATTCAAAGAAATAAACATAATGACAGTCCCCTGTCAATATATTTATGAAAACTTGTTGTACACTCATAGAAATATCAATCGGTTCTCTAAAAATAGCGACATACATAATATAAATACTAGAAATAAGAATAAACTCGCTGTGCCCATAACTAGGCTACACAAGATTAATGTATCTTTCAAAGGGCAGTGTATACGCTTCTACAACAAAACTCCAAGTGAGTTGCAAAAACTATCAATGAATAAATTCCCCATTTTAATTGACCCAACTGGAATGTCAATATTTTTTACGAGCTTTTCTTTAGTTTTAGGGTTAAACAAATAATTTTCTTCTTCGTTTTTTGCTGACGAATGCTTGCGAAATGTTGTGTTGTTAGAATTATGTGCATAACGTGGTGAAGGAATGCAATATCTTATGAGACTGTTAAAAAACCTGAGAGTGGTTCTGGTGTGTGTCCAGGGAGCTTCGAACCTGCAGCCGGCGGTGCTGTCCATACTGCACTGCATGCTGTACTACGTGGAGCTGAACGCGCAGCCTGTCAACGCGGACCTGCTCAGAGCCGTCGCTAAGTTTATAGACGTGAGTATTACGTGCCAGGCCTATCCTGCTTTAATCTACTGACGCAGGAGGTTGCGGGTTCGATTCCCGCCTCGGAACAAATATTTGTTCGATCTGTAGGTTCTGGGTGTTTTCTAAGTATAAGAAAAAATATCTACATATCTATGAAAGTATTGTATTAATTATGTTAGTTATCTAGTATGTACCTAACAAGATAAAGTTAAAAACTACAACCCGACTACGTGAAAGTTATAAAAGTTTGAAACATTTACATTGACAAAATAGAATGACGTATCGGTCATATTTGATAGGCATAGAGTTGAAAATGAAAATAGGTCGTAGGTATTGTAATTTTTCTCTATGGGGCCTGCAGCCTGCGGCTACCTAAATTTTAATACGCGTTTTGAAGGCTTATTCGGGGTCGGAGCCCTAAATCCTATAGCCTATAACCATCGGGGTATTGAGACGAATCAATCGATACATAATTTGTCGAAATCGAACCAGTAGTTTCAGCGCTACGTGGGAACAAAGAAATCGGCCACATACATACAAACATACAAATATACAAACATACAAACATACAAACATAGGGCTAACCTAACCTAACCTCATAACCCTCCCCTGTTGGTAGTCGGGTAAAAAGCAAGATCTGCCTCGCTTATTTATTTATTATAACAAAAACCACCTACGAAAGATACACAATGTTACAAGTATAGGATTGTGTACAAAATTTGTTCGATGCATTTTGTGATCCCGCAATTAGGCGGCCACATCTAACCATTGTAATTATAATGAGCTATTTGATTCCATTGAAAATGAGTTGCAAATTGTTTTGAAAGAAAAGAAAGAAAGAAAATACATTTATTGGCACACACACAATAGGTTTCTTCCTAGTCAACATAACAAAGCGTAATCAAGTGATTTTTATTAAAAAATATGCCTGTTTTAGGTAGAAAAATGGGATTAAAATTACACATTATTTTATATATCATCATGTGATGAAAACGCTTCAAACGTTATAATTAGTTTTTATTACCCGACTACCGACAGGGGAGGGTTATGAGGTTAGCACCCTATGTTTGTATGTTTGTATATTTGTATGTTTGTATGTATGTGGCCGATTTCTTTGTTCCCACGTAGCGCTGAAACTACTGGTTCGATTTCAACAAATTATGTATCGATTGATTCGTCTCAATACCCCGATGGTTATAGGCTATAGGATTTAGGGCTCCGACCCCGAATAAGCCTTCAAAACGCGTATTAAAGTTTAGGTAGCCGCAGGCTGCAGGCCCCATAGAGAAAAATTACAATACCTACGACCTATTTTCATTTTCAACTCTATGCCTATCAAATATGACCGATACGTCATTCTATTTTGTCAATGTAAATGTTTCAAACTTTTATAACTTTCACGTAGTCGGGTTGTAGTTTTTAACTTTATCTTGTAACTAATACGACTGGCCTTGTCGAAATGAAAGAAATATTAATTACACTTTCCATTATGTTTATCAGACAATACGTTAGAATTATTTCCCAGTAGTAGTCAAGTAGCCTACTGTGTTGGTAAACAAAATTCAATGACAAACATATTTAAAAAAAATGGGTAATCCCACTAATATTATAAATATGAAAGTTTGATGGATGTTTGTTATTCAATCACGCCAGAACTAGGCTGAATGGATCTAGATGAAATGTGGCACAGAGATAGATTATAGTCTGGAATAGGACATAGGCTACTTTTTATCCCGGAACTCCTACGGGAACGGGAGCTAAGCGGGTGAAACCGGTCTGCTAGTAACAAATAAAAGAGATAAAAATGAGCACTTGAATGAAATAAGGTTGCAAAGGTCCTTGTATGAAATGATAGACGACAGAAACTAATTACAGAGAGATATCACTTTTTTCTTTGTTTTATTTTAGCTTAGGGCTAAATGATGCTATGTTATTTGTCCAGCATTATTTATTAATTATTATTTGTTAATTGTACCGGTCTTCTTCATACTAAAAGAAACGGGCGGGCGTTCCGGATTTAAATAAAGTGTGCATCGAATGGTCTGAAAGATTTACGGTACTCAGTTGAACATTTCTACCGGACTAAAACCAAAGTTTTATGTAAAACTCGTGAACAAAGAATTGATTACTTGTTGGTTTACTACTTACCAACGCTGAGACCTATGACACAAAATAAATACTGTTTACTCTACTTTATAAAATCAGCTGTAACTTCTTAACTGAAAAATCGCAGAACTTATTTTAGCCCATTCAACGGTGATTTGACTCACCCTCGTAGGTGTGCCTTAGATTTATCTTATGCATATGCAGACAATAGGCTATTTGACTACTATTGGGAATTACGAATTGTCTGATAAAAAATAATGCAAATGATACTAATATTTCTTCAAGGCCCGTCGTATTTGCTGTGAAAACTAATTTTAAAGTTTGAATAAAATAATGGCGCCCTAAAACGCTCATGGCTCCGGCGACATGATTCGATGACGTCACAACTCCTTTCGTCAACCAACACCAACCTTGCACGGAAGAAATCACCCCTCCCTTGATCGTACACACTTCACACCGTAGAGTTATTATAGTACTAGCCATCTAATAACTCTATGCTTCACACCCACCACATTGTATGATAGACACCATAGTCTGACCACACCACACTCTGAAACAGACACTGGCGGAGTCGGTCGCGGCGAAAGGCAAGCGGCGCTGTAAAGAAGTTGAAGTTGTTACGTCATCAGCAACGGCAGAGCGTTTTCGATCACGTGCTCGAACATAAAAAAAATGTAATTTAAATTCTCTTTTTTGCCTAAAATAGACACATTTTTTAATGAAAGCCATCAAAATACGCTTTTTTACGTTATCACTGACTAGGATGATAACCCGCTGAGAAACGACATTTTGAAATCCCAAGAAACAAAATAAGGGGTGACATTTTGTCATTTATTTGTCAAGTAAAAAATAGACAATTTATAGAATAAGGAAACTTTCATCTTTCTTATTACAACACCTGCGTTCTTTCTAACATATAGGAATATGATTTATGTTCTGTCCAGGACGGCAACAACTACAAGGAAGCCATGAAGATCCTGAAACTAGTGGTGACCCGCTGCTCCACCCTCGTGGTGCCTCCGCACTGGGACACCGGCGCCTCCTCCGTGCTGCTGGCCGACGCGCACACCAAGAAGGTACCGAACAACTAGCACACTTCTGCACACTACTCAACCAACAAATGCACAGTACAGCTGCGTCGGCGGTCGCGGTCTACGTTCGACCTCTTCAACTTGTGGGTGTTATAAGAGTCGGCTTAAGGGAATCTACCAGATCTAAAGGCAGCAGTTTTATTCATTTTTCTAAAACTTTGCTAATAATAATAATAAAGAAATAATATTAACTGTTTTCCTATAAAGTTTCCTTTTATGAGGCATATCTAGACGAGACGCCCCGGCCACGTCGCTGGCAAGCAACGTATCCAGACGACGATGCCAAACCGTCTCGCCAAGTGAGTTACCAGCCATACAATACAAAATTAATAGTTCGAAGATGTTGCCAGCGACGTCGCCGTTGCGTCCCGGTGAGGTAGGGCTCTAAGTATATACAAATTTAAAAATGTAATAACTTTAGGCTATTTCTATAACAATAGGGATAGTATAATATGCATGGACCTTTTTTATGTTTTCAATCGATTATTTATGCTATTTCTTAACTGAACAAAAAATATAACACTTACAATTTTTTAATTTTTTACTTAAAAAATCGAAAAGCAAAATTGCACTCAGTTTCGGGTGATAAAAACGCTGCCTTTTTTTGTGACGTCACCGTTCACTTTGTCAACTCAAAGTGCTTCTGTTCATCCAATTTAAATTAAGTTAGAAACAAATATAGATAAAAACCATCATGTTTGTTGTTTGTGTGTTGTGTCTAATAAATATTTTTCATTCTTTTTTTCTTTCAAAAAATATATCTTGCTAAATCTTTATGACAATACGATGAACGGTGACGTCGACGTTTAGAAATTTTGTGACTGAGTCTTAAAATATCTACTTCTCAATAATTAAATTTCACAATAGAACAAAATAATACAAAAATAAATGTGCAGATATATTTCTATAAGTATCAATAGAGATTACATAGAAAAATAATCAGCTTTTTTGAAGTGACATGCATTTATCCTATAATAGAAGCAGCCTGAAGTAACCCTTGTTATTTGTGTTCGTCAGGAGCTGCCCGGTCGGACGATGGACTTTACGTTCGATTTGTCCCAGACGCCGGTCATCGGCCGCAAGTACCTGCCCAAGGGGAGCGCTGGCGGCGGCGCAACGGGGCCCAGCTCTCTCTCCACCGCGTCCAGCGGCACGCCCAATCATAAAGGTCATTCATTCAACTCTACAACTCTCTGTTATGTCGAACTAACAGCTGTTTAGGGTTCCGTACTCGCGCTGTCTGTCTGTATGTCCGTCCGTCCGTCCGTCAATCAGCGGGCTGTAACTCATGAACCGTAAAAGCTACACATTTAAAATGTTCACATAATGCGTATATCTCAACCTACTTATAGTTAAAATAAAATGAATTCGACTCTATACTCACAATCTCTTGTTCCTTATTCATAGAACTCGTCACGGCTCTGCGCAAACTGTCTGCGTCAAAACAAAGCAAATCGTAGACAATTTCGAGTGTCATTTTAGTAAGGGATAAAACCTTACTAGAATGACACTCGAATTTGTATCGACGGAAGAATCGGCGGATACGATCGAAGGATGGACAGGATTATTTTCTTACGTGCTAAGCTGGATTCCTACGCGGCTGCCGGCTTGCTGATTATTGTCCACCGGTGGATTGTCTTGATGTTGCTTCAATCTTGACAAGGCACAGCTTTTTCGAATATCACAGGTTGAGAGTCATAAATATGTATAAATGTGCAATACAGAGAAAATTTTATCGCACAGCGATGCGATATTTTTCTTGTCGCGATCGGAAGTGTGAAAATTTAAAGAATAGATTTTTACTAAAATGCCTGAATTGAGTTAAAAAATATAATAATATAAAGACGAACGGACTTTGGTAAAATGTTTGTTTATCTTTATATAAGTTGGTTGTGATGCCTTGTGCCAGGTTCAAGCGGGTCCGTGTCCACGGTAGTGGCGGGTACAGGTGGCACCGTCGCAGGCGATGGCGGGTCGGCCGCGAGCGCGCCGCACAACGCTGCCTCGCCGCGCCGCTCGCTCTCTTTGTCGCCTGCGGACGCACTCGCATCGGGTTGGAAGCGACCCTGGATGTCTCAGGTACATACTACAGCACGAGCAACACAACCTGCAAAGGGCTCTGGCTCACTACGGTCACGAGTCATTTTTTAGGATTCCGTACCCAAAGGGTAAAACGGGACCCTATTATAAAGACTCCGCTGTCCGTCTGTCTGGCTGTCACCAGGCTGTAACTCATGAACCGTAATAGACAGTTGAAATTCTCGTCGATGATGTATGTATTTCTGTTGCCGCTATAACAACAAATAATGAGCTAAAATATCAATATATAAATAAGCTAAAATAAATAAGCTAAAATATAATATAAATAAGCTAAAATGCAACTAGTCGACAAGATTGCTGAAAGAGGAGATGACATTTGCAATTTGTTCGCTGAAAATTTTGTCAAAAACTTTAACTTGCCTTCAACGGCCTTATCACCACCCAATCTTACACACACTAAAAATACTTTAGATGCTTCCTCTCTCTGTCTTCCTAAAATCAGTGTAAACTGCATCGAAAAAACACTTGCACAATTAGATGGAAATAAAGGTGCTGGTAAAGATGGAATACCTGCTATTTTTGTAAAGAAATGTGCCACAGCACTCGCTTTGCCACTCAGTCTTATCTATAACAAATCCATCACACAAGGTAAGTTTCCAAATATCTGGAAAGAAGCCCTAGTTATCCCCATCTATAAAACTGGTGACAAACAATTTGTCTCCAACTACAGACCCATTTCCATTCTGCCCATTTTCAGTAAAATTTTCGAAAAACATATTGCCAACCACCTAACATGGCATCTTAAACAGCATATATCGGAGAATCAACATGGCTTTATGCAAAATAGATCCACAACAAGTAATCTCGCTTGCTTCACTTCCTCGCTGACTGAATCCTATGACAAGCGCATAGCGGTTGATGCAGTTTACACGGACTTTAGCAAAGCATTTGATAAAGTTGATCACTCCATCCTACTTGACAAACTCTATCAACTTGGCATCTCGGGAGCTCTCCTCAATTGGTTCAGGTCCTACCTCCTCGACAGGCCATCTTTGGTGGCGGTCGGTGGATATACATCCCAGTCTTTTATTGCTACTTCAGGTGTACCCCAAGGCTCAATTTTGGGGCCAATCCTTTTTAATATATTTATAAATGATATTTCTACTTGTTTCTTGAACTGTAATACCTATCTTTTTGCAGATGACCTAAAAATAACAAAAACTATTGAAAGTCCCCTGGATTGCCAGCTCCATCAAGAAGATCTTAACAAATTGTCAGCTTGGTGCCGTGTCAACAAAATGACACTTAACACTGACAAGTGTTTTCACATTCATTTCACCTCTAGCCAAACCCCACAGACTCATACATACTCTATTGATAACCGTAAACTAAATACTGTAAGTGAAATTCGCGATCTTGGTGTGATTATTGACACAAAACTTACTTTTAACGCTCATGCACTCAAGGTGATCTCGAAAGGTTTTAAAACATTAGGCTTTATAACCCGCAATAGTAAAGATTTCAAATCATCCCTTACAAAAATTAAACTGTATGAAGCTCTTGTCCGTCCTATCTTAGAATACTGTTCAGTCATATGGAACCCTCAATACGAAGTCTATAGTAAACGTGTGGAAAATATACAAAAACGATTTTTATATCATCTTTCATATGGTGATCACCTTGCAAAAAAATTCAATAGCTATAACAAAAGGCTGAAACACTATAAAATCATCCCTTTATCATTACGTAGAAAGCGAATTGACTTGCTCTTTTTACACAAAATGTTTAATGGCAAAATTGACTGCATTGACCTTACCAACCGTCTGACTATAAACACACCCTCTAGATTGCCCAGAGCTAAAACCTATAATTTATTTGTTGCCTCCTACCACAGAACTAACATAGGTAAAAATTCTATAATTCCACGGCTTTGCCGAAGTTATAACTCCTTATCAAAAAACAATCCGCTTGATATAAGTGATCCAATTCAAAAATTTGATAAGGACCTAAAAAGCATTATTTTCAACCCTACAGATCCGTAATAAATTACTGTTATAGACTAGAAATATAAATATCCCAAACATATATTTTTTTTTAATGTATATTCATATATAAGTATATATATATATTCATAAATAAGTATACCTATTAGATATACGTACTGACCTACCCTTTCTTGTTCCTCTCTTTCTTTTATTAGAATTATTGTGACCCATTTATTTATGAATGGTAATTTTTGTCATTATGTTTTAGTTAATTTAAAGTTATATTATGTCTCAGATCTCATTTAGGTACGTTTACTGTTTGTGTTTTATATGATAGACAAGTTGTTAAGTTGAGTAAAAAATTTTGTGCACGCTGCGGCGTCCCGTAAGTGTGAAAACACATAGATTATAAGATTTTGTAGTGTAATATTTAGCCTTCATGTGATTTTCACGTAGGATGCCCTTTTGTAAATAAATAAATAAATAAATAATAAAAAACAGAATAAAATAAATATTTTAGGGGGCACTTTATACACCAAACGTGTTTTTTTTGCTAGGTTTTGCTCGATATTTATATAAACAACAGATAGACGCTTGAAATATCCACAGAGTATTAATATAAACAATTAAATTAAAATAAAATAAATATTGAAACATTTGTTTTATTTTAATGAAATGAATGTGAGCAAGGCGGGCGCCTAGTGCGACGGGCTGGAGCGAGTTAGCGCGCGTAGTTTCCGAAGGATCCTGTCCGCGCGCTATGTCCGCACTACGGGCCTTGTTAACAAGCGTTAACAAGGCGGGCGCCTAGTGCGACGGGCTGGAGCGAGTTAGCGCGCGTAGTTTCCGAAGGATCCTGTCCGCGCGCTATGTCCGCACTACGGGCCTTGTTAACAAGCGTTAACAAGGCGGGCGCCTAGTGCGACGGGCTGGAGCGAGTTAGCGCGCGTAGTTTCCGAAGGATCCTGTCCGCGCGCTATGTCCGCACTACGGGCCTAGTTAACAAGCGTTAACAAGGCGGGCGCCTAGTGCGACGGGCTGGAGCGAGTTAGCGCGCGTAGTTTCCGAAGGATCCTGTCCGCGCGCTATGTCCGCACTACGGGCCTAGTTAACAAGCGTTAACAAGGCGGGCGCCTAGTGCGACGGGCTGGAGCGAGTTAGCGCGCGTAGTTTCCGAAGGATCCTGTCCGCGCGCTATGTCCGCACTACGGGCCTAGTTAACAAGCGTTAACAAGGCGGGCGCCTAGTGCGACGGGCTGGAGCGAGTTAGCGCGCGTAGTTTCCGAAGGATCCTGTCCGCGCGCTATGTCCGCACTACGGGCCTAGTTAACAAGCGTTAACAAGGCGGGCGCCTAGTGCGACGGGCTGGAGCGAGTTAGCGCGCGTAGTTTCCGAAGGATCCTGTCCGCGCGCTATGTCCGCACTACGGGCCTAGTTAACAAGCGTTAACAAGGCGGGCGCCTAGTGCGACGGGCTGGAGCGAGTTAGCGCGCGTAGTTTCCGAAGGATCCTGTCCGCGCGCTATGTCCGCACTACGGGCCTAGTTAACAAGCGACCTAATGAGCGGCTCGCAGTTCTATCAAACCCTTTAGGTGTTGACGCGCGCCTCTTCAACACAGCGTTGCCAGTTTAACATAATATTATAAGATTTTGCATATGTATATGATCATCACGAGAATAGTCTATACGATTAGGTATGTAGATTCAGGTCAAGAACTGTGATGAATAGAACTCAAACTTCAGCGCGATTCGAGTAGTTTTGGCGTGAAGTGATAAACATGTAAACATCGATTCAACCTTTTGCATTATGCAAATATATATCATTTGAGTTTAACTTTATTTATTTCGTGCACACCGTCTGTTGCGTTCAACGCCTACCATCTCCGGATTGAACTATCTTGTAACAGTAACAAATCCTGGTTAATTTTTTGCCACACTACATACGTCTAAACGCTACAACGGCCCGCGCGTCACTGTGGCCACCGCAGTTCACCGCACGCGTCCGCTTTGGCGCCGGCCTTAGCCCCTGCCACTCGCGTCCTCCGTGCTTGGCTCGCAGTATAGTGTTGAGCGCTAAGACATTTTACGAAATCCCATTTGTAAAAGCTTACAATGATTTCCGAAACTTGTTTAGTATTTTGCCATACCGAATAACAATTGTTCATTAGAAATGTTTTATATGTATAGTTTGTTATATCCTTGTTACAGAGCCGAGTGCGGGAGTGCTTAGTTAATCTGCTGACCACGTGTGGACAACGGGTCGGACTACCAAAGAGCCCATCTGTAAGTACCATCTTGAAAATAATTATTATAAATTATTTCCTATGTCATACCACATTGCATTTTCTGAAATGCGTGGAGTAAAGCTTACGATCTTCCTTTTGACTGCAAACATATTGTTTTTATTTTTAAATTCCTAGGCCGCGAGCTATATTTTTAGGCTTTATAATATCAGCTTTACATTTTACACTGTACAATAACAATTATTATTATTTGTACCCTTCGCTGCGTATAGGACGATTTACTAACCACTTTATGTTCTAAGGTAACCCATTAAATTATGTTTAAACATGTCTAAGTATTTATACTGTACATGCTTCGATCAAAAATAAGGAGTTCGCGGCCTCCCCCGTAGATACCTAGAGCCTTACAAAAATGTCACTCAAAATTGGGTTCGTTTTGTTTTGACGCAGACAGTTTGTGCAGAGCCTGACAAGTTTTTTCCATACGGAACAAGAGATTGGTGGAGTCGAATTCATTTTATTTTATTTTGTAAGTACAGGTACCTACCTACCTGAGAATTATATACCTACCTACTCAGTTTATTTTCTATAAGGATTAATTAACAGAATTCAGGTAAAGATAACGAATCATTTATTGATGAAACTATAAATTGGTGTCTCAACAGTAGGGTATTTATACAAAAGGGTCATTTCAGACATACAATAATTTAAACTTACAATACAATTTCAGGCAGGCACTCTAGATTAAAAAGAATTGGTTCCTGCCTGCGGCTTTGCACGAGTTTTTTTTACGGGAAAAAAATAAACGTTTTATAAATTCATACATCTGGTAGGTAGGTAAGAACCTAGTCTTTCTTTTATTAGAGAGTCTACGCAAATGAAATTTTAGGGCGGGCCAACTAGTTATTTTAAAAATCATCAACTAGTAATATTAAACTTATTTTTATGAAAAATATATTAATACATACTATAAATGAAAAAAAAAATTTAGAAGAAATAGCCTCTCCATTTATCAATTTAGAACAAAATTAATATTTTAACATAGGCAAACCAAACAACAATATTTTATGCTGATTTCACAAGTATATGACTCACATCTCAATATACGGGTAAAAAATATATATAAACTTACTGAAAATAAGAAATTCCATCCTTTTTCAGCACTTTGGACGAGTGATTCTTGCATTTTTTGTACCCATGCTTTTTGTCTGAACGCTAAAATGACACTAGTTGAAAAGCTTTCCTAACATGTCAAAATGTTTCTCTTTTGCTACTGAAGGTTGTGGCGTGCGCATTGTGAATCTAAGGGGGGCCGGCAAAGCCGGACATTTTTGATCGATGTGTACATGTCACTAAGCTTTGCAATCACTTGGCTACCACTTTTGTATACAGGTGAACGTCACTACACCAATATCTACTATAAAATGGTCGCTGGTTTTCCGACTAGTTTTCAACTTTTTTTCGACTATCTACCAGAAGCCCGTGGCTATACATATATTTGAAACAACGCAAGCTAAACACATTCAATCTCAAAAAAATGGTACAATTGATGCAAAATCTATTGGTTTTCGGTTGAATGGCTTTGTGATAATTTATCGTCTTCACAGAAACAATTATTTTCACTCAACGAACTTGTGCTTTATTTCATAATCGCCTTTTAACTATGTACAAGTGTAGAGGAGAAGGTGGTAATGTAGCCCCCATTTTATTTTTAGCCCGTAAAATGTTATACAGAGTATCCCATAATGAGTGGATAAACTTAAAGGTACGTGTGCTGTGGGGTTAAGTCCAAACTAAAACAAAAAGAATAAAAAAACGTGACCCGTTTGGAATTTATAAATTTTTTTATTAACTTGGAGGAATTTTGTACCTTTGTTTACATTTTTAGGTATGTTGACAATTTAAATAATTTCATAGGTTTTTTGTGGAATATATTAAGAAAAGCTATTCATCTGTTCTAATATTTTGATGACAATGACCAGTTATTTTCGAGACATGTATAAACTTATATTATACATATATTTTTTTACATATTATCCTGCATCGTTTGAGCAATTGCGGTGTAAAAAATAATTATGATTACTTCGGATCCCATGTATGTACGTTTCAAACATGCCCATTTCAAGAGGATTCTGAATTGGTAAATATTTAACATAATAAATTACGTAATGGACCATTAATGGTTAAAAGGGGCTATTATAACTAAAAATCTGCGAACACATTAACAAACATATCTTTTCACCACTTACGATCGAAAACGATGAGCAGATTCAATTTTTGCTCATTCTTTGTTTTTCACTGTTACCTACTACGCGCTTGCTGTCTACCTATTGTTGTCCGGATGCCGCCGGGCGGGCCTCACCCGTTTCCTGCTCAGTCCGCGGGTAGAGAGAAACGTTTGCCATCCGCAATTATCTATAAACACCCTAATTTCTTTTTTGTATGATAGAAATAATTAATTATGTTCTAATAACTGTCGTTAATTAAGAGTACCCTTTATTGTTTTCAAGCTTGAACAACTTATCTATAAAAATGCGCGCTGTACAAAGTGCTCAGAAGAAAATTACTATTTTATCTAAGTTCTGCTAAAAAAAAAAGTAACGTAATCGTATCATTCGAACTCTCAATTCATGTCAAAACGCGACATTTTCCTAAGTTATTTTTCATCTAGTTTACATGACACCACCCTGTATATATTGGTCTTTAAATGAAAACTATACGTTGAAAGATTCAGTAATTAACATTTTTATCGTGTCTGAGCCTGTAGAAGTGATAGAGACCGCTAGTAGGATTCGGTAGTTAGTTTTTAAGAACTTACTGTATTATAACTGTAATTTACGCATCTTTCCTGTATCCAAAATAAATTTTAGCACAATTGTGGAATACAAAAATACAACGCGCGCGAAAACCTATCGCCGGTACTCGGTACAACTTGCTTGAATAACAGAAAATATGAAAGGCTCTCTAGCGGCGGCGGTTTTGAGTACAAACTAAATTATTAACGCCATCTGCCGTTTTAGCTTCTTTCTAGTCTTGGAGATGGAGATCAAAGGGGCAAAATACCTTCAGGGCCTCAGGGGTCGATTTACCACCTTCTCTAAATACTAATATAAATTGTAAGTAGGTATACATAGGTACTATATCGCTCGCAATACCGGCACTACACTACATGACATACCTATTCTGAGAAGTACCTATGTAGTTATGTATGTATTATGCTTGTTGCTTTGTCCAATCTTTTGGTCTACCTGTTGCTAAACCTGTTGTAAATCGGGACAACACGTGCACGTTTCAGAGTTTAGGTAAGTACATCTAAATTCTATATTATGACTACCGCATCTTGTCACAAGAGACTTTAAAATGTTTTAGATCGATCTTGAAAAATGTTACTAAACATGTATATATTTTTTACCGACTTCAAGGAGTTTCTTTATTAGGCTGTTTGTTTTTTAATGTATGTTTATCGATTTCTCTGTCAAATGGACGGGTTGTGATAACTCTTTCACTATTGTTTAAAGAATCATCTCGAATTGGTCCTACAAAAATGACATTTCTGAGGAATTAGTATTTTTCCCGTGAAACTTAAAAATCTGCTCACGAGTATTACGCCATTTAAGCCATCGTCGTGTAACGTGTGTGGCTTTCCCTCCAGCGTTCAGCAGGATAGCTGAGCGTGTTGTAGTGGATACCTTCATCCACCGCATAGCTACGCCACTTATTTCCATCGGAAAAACAACATTTCGCGTCTGAAATAGTTCTAAACTCGAAATCGAAGAATCGAAAATGTGCCAAAATCGTACCTTAAACGACTATCCAATAGTGTGTGTGACATAAAGTTATCGTCTTACATGATCTGTAATAGTACATTGTACACTTAGGCGAGAAAGTGGCCAATTAAAACACACGAGGTTGAAATCGTACTCTCCCCCGAGTGATATATACTACACCTACGAGGAAAATCATCGTTTTAGAATCTTCCAAATCCTTGAAACTCAAATGTGGCAATTAATACGCGCACGTGCGATATTCACAAAGTTATCTTTTTGAATTATATCACAATATGACGCATTTGGAGTGAAAGCGTTCTCTGGTTTGACCAATTATGAAAATAACCATAGCTACCGACTGATATTTCAGGAAATAAATAGGTAGGTACATTAGAAATGGATTTCCATACACTTTTATCTCCCGCTAAACGCGTAAGAAATGAAATGCCATAGAGTTTTCCGTCCCGTATTTTATTACACCTGCATTGACGTACTTTCTAGTTAAAGTTTGGAACAGGAATAAGCAACTTTCTGGGCAAGTGCAATATAAAAGTATCATGTATTTGTCTTCTGTATTTCTGTTAACTAAAATATCCTTGTGTGTCCAGGTGATATTCAGTCAGAGCTCCGAGCTCCTAGAACGAGAGTCCTCGATGGCCTCTTCTTTAGAAGAGGTGTCGGGGACGCCGGGTAACGAGCCGTCCTGCGGCGCACCGCCTACTGACCACTTCGGAGTCTTCAAAGACTTTGACTTCCTGGAGTACGAGAGCGAGAGTATCGAGGTAATGTATCCCTGTAATATAGTCATTCGATAATAAACATCTCCGGTGGCAGGTGTCGGGGACGAGATTGAGGTAAATATTAAACAAACAGGTATAAACTCTATTCTCTGATCGTCATAATCGTATGTGGCGGCACACCAATACGACCCGGACGAGGAAATATCAGGCGCAGGAGCGACGGCTTAATGAATGTGCTTCCACAGACGAGTGTTGCACCCAAGGGAGTCTTCCTGATTGGAGGCTGGTACTGTGAATTTCTCTTGCAAAATTTCCAATAACTAATTTTGCCTGACGACCAGGCTTTGAACCCGGGAACTCGTTATAAGCGGTTGAACATATGACAGCTAGACCAACGAGGCTGTCATACTGCATCTGACTTTATAGGTTTTTTGATGAACACTTGTTATTTGTTTGTTTCAGGGCGAGAGCTCGGACAACTTCAACTGGGGCGTGCGCCGGCGGCTGCCGAGCGAAGAGCGCGAACGCGGCGCGCCGCCGCCGCCGCACTCGCCGCTCTCCGCGCCGCCGCCGCATAAGCCGGTATGTACCTACTCTAGCACATAAATAAAAATGAAAAGAAAAATGCTTTATTCCAGACAACCCATTAGATTACAGTACACATTTAGACATAAGCAAAAAAATAATTAAATAATGTAACGATTAATGTAGCAATAGGCACGGTGTACAGCAAATCAAAAAGCAAAAGATAAATCAATCAAGGCAATTGGTTCGTTCATTGATCACCCTCCGCACAAAGCACTTCCAGAGAGGAGATATAACTTACTCTGCTACAGTCCTCAGGATGCTGTTGCGACTGTCCCGTTCTCTGCGCATGAGGGACACTGTTTTTTTGCGCATTCAAACCTACTGTGTGGTGCTCCGCAAACATTCTTGACGCACTGCAGAATCTAGACAGTCGTGAACGTGGTCAGTACAACAGGAAAATCTGCGAGCCAGCTTGTTACCTCGAATCGATAGAGCCCTACGCTCCCTTACGACATCCTCATCATCAGATAGATTTATATATTTAACGGTAACAAAACAATCAAGCAATTTGTCGAGTTAAGGACCGTGGGAAGGTCGTTTTATCATCGCCAGGAAGAGAGTCAGTCCAAGAATACTGTCTTGGCTGACATCAGATCTTGTACAAAAACCCTGAGGCCTAAGGTTTTTTACCTGTACGCTCTGCGTACTGTCAGATAAATAGTTAGCAAAAAACTTCTACAATCGGGGAGACGACCATAAAGCTGAGACTTTTTTAAAAAAATATCATCATCCACAGTATCAAACGCTCTTCTGAAGTCAAGGTGTATGGTATCAACCTTTCTTCTAGCGTCTGTTTGATTTGCAGTGAAGTGTTTGAATGTAGTATGGTTTGTAGTAGTGGATCTAGCTCTACGAAAACCATATTATGCGTCGTTATAGACACACACTACTGCTGGGTTAGTTGTAAATTCAAGATGGATTCTAATGAATTTGCAAAAACTGACAAGACAGCTATTGGGCGAAAATCCCTGACCTCCGTTCCTTATTCGCGATTTCACCATTCGCGGGTAAAACATTGGAACTAAGTTCCTGTATAGGAGTCATTTATAACGGGATTATTACGAAATTATATTTGCCGAAATATTGGAAAACTCAAAAATCAAATGATGGTAAATATCCCGTTATAAATAACTTGTATGTTAATAATCATGATAGTTACAAACATAAGTTCCTGTATTCGCGGCTAAATATTTGTCTATTCGAGGATTACGTTGGTATTTTATATCGGAATCGGTGTCGTTTTATAAGTACTACTGGTATTTGCCAAGGCGACTTTTACAAAAATACAACCGAAATGAAAAGAAAAATTGATCTTATTGTTACATTGCCCAAAGTTTGTTTACATTTGTAAACATCAACAAGCACCCGTCGGCAGCGCTGTATTACGCATGCCGATATATCCCTTGATAAAAGGCGCTTTTGTGATGGTCAATGTCATTATTTTAACTCATACTTTGATCTGATAAGACGGTTCTCTTATGCTTTGCTTGCGATTTATTATGTCGAATTAAATGAATGAAAGTTTTGTCCTTCGTGAAAAAAATTGTTGCCGCATAAAGTAACAATAGAGATGCTTTGACCGTTTACGCCTTGGCGAATGGTTTGCATCTTTGTAAAGCTCTTTTTGAATAATAACGAATCAACTGTTCAATTCATAAAGAAATTGGAACTTATTTTTTTTTTTTTTTTTTTTTTTTATTGTCTAATATACACATTTTAAATTAATGTTAGGTACACTAGAGTTTAATTACAATCTAGCCATAGGATTGGCTAATGGGTAATTTAGTTTTAACTTAATTTTATAAAAACATATAACTAAGAACGTGTCCATTGGCGCTTTTCTTATTGTCTCTATACTTAAGGTGGAACTTATAAATATGAGAAATATTATAGCCTCGCTCAATAGATTTTTTGGGTTTTTACCTCAACCTATTTCCTACAATACTATACAAATTATCATTCAGTTTTACGATTTCTGTATTCGCAGTATATTTACGGAACGGAACATAATATACCCCGCGAATAAGGAGCTTTTACTGTATAATTGTTATTTACAGATCGGACACGAGGACTCGTCGGACGAGGAGGCGGGATGGGAGGAGGGCGGCGGGCGCGGCGAGGGGGACGCGCACGAGGTGGCGCTGCGCGGGCGCACGCTCTCCTTCTCCAGCGCTTCGAGCACGGAGCCCGATGGTACCCGCTCACCCATGTTTACTCTCATTTCTTACACGCTTACACACTCACTCACACTCTTGCTCAATCACACACTCACATATTCGCAGATAGTTCTTTATTAGATGTCACCTTATACTATATTTTTGCTCATTATAAAAGATGCGGCTTAGGGCCTTTAATAGTAGTTTATGCAACTGTGCATAATGGAGGGCATTACAACACAAGTGTGGGTTTAAGAAACGAGCCGAAGGCGAGTTTCTTAATAGCATCACACGAGTGTTGTAATGCCTAATTATGTACAGTTGCATACACTACTTTATCTACCCAAATATCATAAGGGCTCTATGATGGGTTCAGGAACCATAGGGAAATTACCAGCATTGTTACCAGTGTAATGCTATAAAAAATAAATTGAACACATACAGAAGCAAATTATTTATTATAGTAATGGTAGTTAACATTGACAGTTGTTCTGAGTCACTATCACTCATTTTCGACAGAAATAAAGAACTTATTCAACTTATCAGAAAATTTGTCTACTCGTAACTGGAAATAAAAAGCTAACGAACAAATGACAGCTCGAAATGGCGGCGTTTCGAATATCTGTATTTTTTTTAAATCATAGACAAACGAACAAAGTCACTATTCTTGTGTCACTCGAGATCAAAATGTCGTGCGATTTATAGTTAGAATGTAGATACTAGTAGGTATAGCACACTCACTTGAATTTGACACCTATTCCAAATTTAAACTCTATAACCTACGGTTTTCAGTAGGTTATGAGTTCATTACAGTTCCGTTTATTTCTGTTGGTTGGTAATGCTGGTCATTGCCTATGGTTTTTGAACGCATTAGAGAGGGTTTATGATATTTGGGTAGATAAAAGTTTTTATCTACCCAAATATCATAAACCCTCTCTAAGTTACGAGTAGACAAATTTTCTGATAAGTTGAATAAGTTCTTTATTTCTGTCGAAAATGAGTGATAGTGACTCAGAACAACTGTCAATGTTAACTACCATTACTATAATAAATAATTTGCTTCTGTATGTGTTCAATTTATTTTTTATTGCATTACACTGGTAACAATGCTGGTCATTTCCCTATGGTTCCTGAACCCATCATAGAGCCCTTATGATATTTGGGTAGATAAAGTAGTGTATGCAACTGTACATAATTAGGCATTACAACACTCGTGTGATGCTATTAAGAAACTCGCCTTCGGCTCGTTTCTTAAACCCACACTTGTGTTGTAATGCCCTCCATTATGCACAGTTGCATAAACTACTATAACCGATTTCTATTATAACATATTTCGTTTTTAATAAATGAGTTATTTATATGTTCAAATATAAATAACTAATAGGTACTGAGATTACATTTGGGTTTTGACATTAAAGACGGTTTTTTTTTATAAAATCGTTCAACTTTCTATAACAACATAGTATTTTCGTTGTTGCTACATGCAACGGTATTTCACTCGTCCGAGTGAAGTACCGTTTGGTTCTAATAAATCATTTTTATTTTTGCACGACATCATAAATGGCTTCAGAAAAGGGATGATGACTCGTTTCGAGAACCTACTCCGAGATGTTTTTTACATCTGCTGAATAAAATTTAATCAAATTTTAAAGCCTTCTCATTTGGTCCAACCTGAAATTTTCGGTACGACTCTAGTCTCATGGGAGTTCGGGAGGCCTATTGTGTGAGACGCTACATACGTCGACATATTTGTGTCTCGCATCTTTCAAGGCTATGCTATGGCGCTCATTAGGGGAGGCCTATGTCCAGCAGTGGACTGATATAGGCTGATGATGATGATGATGATCTTTCAAGGACATCCATGCGGGCTGGTGCGGTGGCAGATCTGGGCGAAGATCTTAAGTGGCACAAATAAGCAGGTCTCGACAGAGGGTTTTAAAAATCTGAGCGTCTTGTCGAGCGATGCGTGACCCGAGAGCTGGTGAGCATCTGGCACAGCCCATTAGCATTGCCATACAGCGGGGCAATGCAGCAGTCCAGCGTCTTGGGGACGCTTCCGACTGGTATTGATATAGATCAGTTGAGCTACCTGTAGATTGTTTGCAACAATACACACTGCAATAAACAATACTACTAGTTCTAATTTGTTTCTATTATTTGATTGTAGTTATCCTTGTTAATTTAATCATATTTCTGCAAAAACATGGATTATGAAGGAAAACTTGAGCTTATAAAATTGCCATTTTAAATTTGCTCTAAAACGCTACACTTATTGTGACGGCATAACGTCACAAATCAGTATTCTCTGATTGGTGTTTAACGTGTCATAACGGATTGCTATATTTTGTAGTTTCATCACCATCATCATCAGCCTATGTTTGGCCACTGCTGCTAGACGTAGGCCTCTCGCTAATGCGCCATAGCGCCCTGTCTCCAGCTTGACGCATAGATAGCATCTGCATGCACTTTCGCAAATCGTATCCCACCTGGTCGGAGGGAGGAGTTGTCACGAATACATAATAATACATATAAAACATAGACACATGGTGTTGCGAACTTTTTTGTAGATATGAATTTCTTCTATAAAACTGTAGTACATCCATAGACATAGAATTTTTCACTACGCTCAATAGACCAACAAAGCGTGGGAGCGAGAGGTATTTAGTTGATACACACTGCCGCGAGAGAAAAAGAGATGCGAAACAAGATGTCTATATGACAATAATTACGCGAGTAAGAGGCGATAGCGTCCCTGCCTGTTCAAAGTTGAAGTGAAAATGTACAAATAATTAATAATCTTACGATTTAATCAGAAGTTCTTTATTCGGCCACCATGGTGTCGTGTTCAGTGAGTGAATGTGCCGTTACAAGAGGCAATAATCCACATAAATACACGTTTCACAGCTAATTTATGACTATTTTTACTGAACTCTTCATAACCCTTATTTCGCCTTTTGTTGTTTGAAAAGAGGCAAAAGAGCTATTGAAAGCTTAGATAATTGGTTTCTCTTTAGACTTATCATCAAATTACAATGTTAAATGAAGAATTTTTGGATATTTGGTGTAAAACTTAAAATTGTTTGGTTACGATAGGGATTGACAAAGTGATGACGTCATAAGTATCGATAGTCGATAATTCGAGTCTGCCGGTAGGTTCGACGTGAATGCTCATAGGGTTAGGTACTTATGTAAAGTACAATAAAACACTACTTTCCAGTAAAAGAAAAAAAACTAAATATAATATAATAATACAGGGTTACTGGTAATTCAGTTCAATACTGTTAGAGGTAACCCAGAGGACTGGGAATGATACTCCAACGCTGATGATTGGCGACTGGTTTATAAAATTAGATTTAATATAATAATATCTATAATGTTATGTTCTTACAGGTTTTCAACCAATTCTTTGTTACGTGATAAATGATTACGGATTATAAATAGGGGCTCCTGGACTCCAAATAAGAACTCTACTGTTTGTAGTCAACATTTTGAATCCAAATGCTTAGTACAAAGGAAACATCGACGTGTCCTAATGAAAGACTCAATACCAACCTTATCTGTACCTGTAAGTATAATACTGCGGAAATGGCCGTCGAAATTCTTCGGAGTCACAATGTGTAAATGTGAATATGGGAGCTTTTTAATTTTTGTTAGCCGGAATCCAATACTTAGTTATGACAAGTTTTATTTTCATTTTGTGATAATGAGATGTAATTTTGACTTGTAAGTGCTGTACATTGCCTACTTACAATAAATGCATTGGACTTTAACTGTGGATTCGTTTTATTTTACATACATGGTAATAAACACATACCCAGAAACATCCATACTTACGCATTTATAATATTAGTGAGATATTCTTGACAACGTGATACACTAACATAATAGGTTATCAGTCGCTTATTTCATACTAGCTGCACCTATTCATTTCATTAATAAATTATTTTTTACCTAGCTTTAGCTTTGTTGCTATTTGTTTACCTATTTGAAATGTATTTTTTTTTTTTAAATTATAAGATACTTTTTAAACAACTTCGATAACAAACTCATTAGTGTCTTACAATTTTGCCAGTAAGACTATCGATAATAATATTATGCTAGAGTCAAGACAACACTATTTCACGCACACATTTACATTTCATTTTTTGTCACACCGCTAATCTGACATTGTTGGTCTTGTACATCCTAAGCCTATGAGTACATCACTTTGCTCTATTGTCAATCGTTTCGTATTTTTTTCACACCTTGGGTTACATTATCGAAGTTTTCGTAATATAATTGAGTAAGTGGAAGGCGCGTGTAACGCGCCGTAAGTTAATGATATTGATGATTTGACAATAATTACCTAGCTATACCTAAATGCACGGTTGCGCTGCACCGTACATTAATTGATAACAATTTATCGTTAAGACTTCTTTAAGATCTTATTTTGTCAGAATATAAAAGAAAAATAAATATTTTGATTGGAATCGTTTTATTCCTTTACGTGACGTTAACGTATACGGGCTGTAATCAACCCGTATCAGTCCACTGCTGAACATAGGCCTCCCCCAAACGACGACGCCACGAATAGCGGCCCTGAGCCGGCTCCATCCACCGACTCCCCGCGACCGCTACAATGTCGTCACTCCATCGAGTAGGTCTTTCCTCTTTCCGTTTCGTAATGCATCGCAGTCGCTACTTGAAAACCGTTACTCCCCACCCCAACGGTTACCAGTTCTGCGCGCTATATCCCCTGGATGAGGTCGGATCTTGGACTTCATCAAACGGTTTCTCTCAAGCTTTCAGTTGATATTCAGAGAACCTCGGAGAAGTCGGTGATCCAATTCGATATTAAACCTGTTGATCACTGAGCCATCTCTCGAATATGTGCCTACTGTCATCAGATAATGTCATTTAATGTTCTAAACTCCAATTTCAACTGCGCTAGGTGGTGGTCAAGCCTCAGTGTGCGTCCGTTGAATGTAGCCAGTAAGCGTAATGAATAATAGCCTGATGAAGCCCGGGGATTCCTAGCACCCCCTGCTCCGCCGTTACTATGGCCGCTACCATGGCCAGGAATAGCGAGGCGGCTGGGAACTAGCGCGTATCTTCATTTGGGTGGTAATGCCTATAATCCCCACGCTGGGTGCGCGTTAGTTTGGTGATGGGATTGTTCTACAAGAAGCGCTGCTGCCCGACCGCCGATTTATGTCCCTTAGTTGCCTCTGACGACACCCACGGGAAGAGTTGGAGTGGTGTGGGGTGGTAATTCTAAGCCGGCACCACATGTCTGGGGTTTCGTATCATTGTACAAAACTGAATAAAAAAAATGTATTAAAGGGGTTTGATGATTTTTGTACTGTTAAATCGAGTTGCACTATGAAATGCGTTTTTTCTACCGTCTCAACTCCGGAGGACCGTGGGGCCAGGATCTTTCTGAGTTTTTTTTTTTAGTTTTGTGACGATTATTTTAATTTTAATTTAAAAACTCCTAATTATATCTTAATAAGTATTTTTATACGGTTCTATCGAAATCAAGATTACTAACTAGCAATAGCTAGTTTTATATTCTATATTCACAATAAAAAAAAAAAGCTCAACTTAGAAGGAACATAAGAAACAAAATTATTATGTTCCTCGAATTCTTTCATAAACTTTTCTAGTCTAACTTCTTTCTAACGATTTTATTTTGTGTATCGAGACACAGGCTGATATTTGACATTACTAATGTTTGCATAATAATATACGCTAAGTACGTAGCAATTGCTATCTCACACTTATGCGTTGAATTCTGTCTACTATCTTCTTTTTCCATGGGTACGAAGGAACGCTGCTCAGATTTGAAATAAAAAACGCAAAACATACATTTATTATTTATTTATTTAATTATTAATGAAATGTTTATGGATACAACAATAAGCAAATATCGAACGTGACGCGGTCACACATCCAAGTACCGCCCGCGCTCGACGTTGCTAACTTCGATGATTGATGTTCAACGTGGTATGGTATGGACGTTGGTCGCCTAATTAATATTTGTTTCAATATTTTTAAACCAAAAACTTACTGTCAAAATTGCAACTATCTACCTTTTACGGTACAGAACCCTAAAAAATAACCTCTTCAATATTAAATCTGCGTGCAAAAAGTTAGTGCCTCCTGTGAGAATTGAACTCACGACCCCTGGTTTACGAGACCAGTGCTCTACCACTGAGCTAAAGAGGCTATTGGGTTACATAATGAAATTAAGATAGTATATATTTCCGTAATTCCTAGTTTCTGTCCGCGGCTTCACACATCGTTTAGCAGGTTAAACAATGCACACAGCCTATTTGATACTTCACATCTGGGACTATATCTCTGCAAGATTTTAAGGAAATTATTTCGCACTATAAACGGGATAAAAATCGGCATGCCCACATGGTATGCCGGTTTTTATCCCGTGTATGGACAAACTGGGAAACTGCAAGACGCGGGCAGCTCAGAACCGTTCATTGTGTTTATATTTTTGGGAGGCCATACTCTAACTGTGAATGTCATTCTACGGAGATGATGAGATGGAAACACATTTTTTTTGCAGATATCGGGCAACATACCACTAACAGTTTATTTGATTAAAATTTAAAGGTTAAAATTTGACTTGTCTAAGAGTTTATTTTGTAAGCCGAAAGGATATTATAAAATAAATTTATTTGTTCCACTCGCAAAAAGGTTTTCTTAATTTTTTTGAGTAAAATGAAATGAATGTCTCTATGCTATTAACCTGTTTTGTGAGGAGCTGGAGCTTGAGATAATAAAGTTATTGACCTTGACTTTTTGAACAATCTTTATGGTTTCAGATTTGCGTATAAATATATAAATAGTAAGTATGGTAAGTATATAAATAGTAATTGATATGTTTAATGATGCAGGCGACCGCGGCGACGTGACCCCCGTCCCTGGTAGCAGCGGCAGCGGGTCGGCGGGACGCGACCCTGTCGCGGCGTCGGCGGGGCGCGACGCGTGGCGCGCCTCGCTCTGTGGGCTGCTGCGCCACGCCGCGCACCTGCCACCTCTAGCGCAGCTACACGCGCTACACACTGTGCTCAAGGTAACTGTAGGTAGCGCGACGTGACCCCCGATGACAGCTCTGGGCCCGCCCACTAATTACGATTTTCACCAACTTTTGTGTTGTGGTTCCAATGGTTCATTTGTCAACGTAATAGCGTTTATATTGGATTGCAGCTACGTCAAAAGGAATTTGCAGGATTTTTATTCATTGACAGAGTTATCAATTAAGGTGTCCGGGATGGTAGCGTACACATAATCGAATTCACGTATGTTGTTATGCCTTATAAATACTGTATAAATAACGCATAATTAGGGCAAAAACAAAATCAATAGTGCCTCTTTGGTTTAAGAAATAATGACCATTGTTTATGGGTACGCTAGCATAACGACCAAGCTGACGTACACACGACCGTACTCAAAAACGACTATACTATACTATACTACTTATCCTATAGCATCAAAGTGTACACACATAAATAACGTACAAATAGAGCACGACCTATGCAAAATTTCATAATGATTGCTCTTACAGGAACAGAGATATGGAACAAGACTATAAAATAACCGCAAAACTGGCGTTATGCTGGCGTACCCATTAAAAAGCGTAATAGTTCTTATAGAAAGCTAGCTTTTCTTAATATAAATGATATATGTATGAATACGGCGTGAAATACTGCCTCTGCCAGTAGTCATACTTTTAGCAAATTCGTAGTGAAACAATATAAAAAGTTGATGTGAACTTCTAGGAACAAATGTGTTGCGGTACAGTCACACACACGGTGAAACAAGAGTAAGAATTAGTCGTTTTATCACTATAAATGAACCGCCACGAGTATTTTTACCCTTTTATTACCCTATGTGGAAAGTGCATCATAATGCCTATTTTTCTAATAAATTGTAAAAATCAGGAGATATGTAGATGTCGAATAGCAAAACCGTAGGTTACGATTTCCGAACATCCTTTGCAAAGGTTTTTACTGCCCTGATTCACAAAATTATAAGGAACAATGCAGAATGTTAACTCGTAGCTCGGTTCGGTTCGTTTCAACCATGTATGTAACAATGACCTTGAAAGCATACCAAGAATTCATTAGAAACATCAAAACTTAAATACATTTTAATCTGTCTAAAATAAGTAGGTACCTACATTTGTCAAGAACAGCTGACAGACCCGTGTTTATTTTTAGAGGTCAACGTCCTGCCTGGAGAATAGGTAGTTTGGCTTTCCTTTGACACGCGCGCGGGTACGATTTAATTCGCGGCCATGACCTTGAAAGCATACCAAGAATTGATTAGAAACATCAAAATTTTAAATACATTTTAATCTGTCTAAAATAAGTACCTAACTACTTTTGTTATGAACAGCTGACAGACCCGCGTTTATTTTTAGAGGTCATCGTCCTGCCTAGAGAATAGGTACCTACCTAGTTCGGCTTTCCTTTGACACGCGCCGCGCGGCGCGGCGCCGGCGCCGCTGCCGCCGCGGCGGCAGCTCACCAAACTTTCCGACAAACAGGCCGCGGACGCACGTGTAACGCCTTTGACTTTTACCGACAATTTGCGAAAATTTTATTTACTTTAACAAGTTGGTGCGAGGGAGTATGGACAAATGCTGATGTGCTAGGGTGAAGCTAGAGGAAATGCGTCACGAGTCTTGTGCATTTACCGAGATAGATAGGTACAGGTACCCCAACCAGACACATCCGTCTGATGCTAGACTGTTCTCTTCTTAGTTCGAGCCATTTCTGATTCGACCGAGGCTGCACCGGAATTAGGTAAGTACGTACATACCTATTATTAGGGCATTTGCAAACATAGGTACGTTTACATTGCTGGCTAGCAAAACAAATAAAAATCTTTAAAAATTCATATCTCATTCATGTTTAAGATTTTTTAAGATTTGAAATGATAAGTATTGAATATAAACAAAAATATTATTGCATGCCTCTAAATAAAAGTAAATTATTTTGATTGTTAATTACTATTTTATTTAACAATGTATGTATAATGAAATGTTTGTACGTTACGTGTTAAAAAAAAACTATTATTTACCCCAGGTAATATTAAACCAGGCCCCACAAACTTACGATGTTCTTCTGCAAGTTTTATTTAAATTCATTCAGTATGTAGTTTCAGCATGATGCGTGGTCAAGATACAGACTTATGTAGGTACCTACAACGATAGCTAAGCCTTGGGCAAATCTTAGTGAGTATTATTTAATATATTTCATTTATTGCAATCATAATTATACATAGGTGAATGAACATGAATATTTTACTATTGTAACACTCTTAGACTTAGATGGTAGCTTATAATTATGTACCCGGTCCGGGTGCGGGTGTAGCAAACGTAAAAGATGGTTTACATTATATAATATTAATTAGTCTTATCGTCAAAAAACTCATAAAGCGTATATTAACATTTTTAATTAAAATTTCCTTTAATGATTGATTGAAATTAATGTCAGATGTATCCTTTAATGTATCTTATTGTAAATCTTTGCCGCCATTTTATTTGGGCATGTGCTATGAATATTTAGTTTTGATTCAGCAGGGGTTACAAGTTTATTTTGGTTATGTCTGTTTACGTATCGTCTAAGTATATCTATTTTCTTAATAAAATATTCAGGGTATTTTCTAACGAATTTACAAGCTTCTAGAATATACACGGATGCTTATGTTAGAATCTTCAGTTCACGAAAGTGTGGCCTACAGCATTCTGCTTCATGATCACGCGGTTCTGTTATGTTTGTTAAAATACGTATACACTTCTTTTGATAGGTAAATACGTTGGTGGCATCTGTGCTATTCCCCCAAAGGAGGTAATTTAAGTGTGAGAATGCAAATGCGTAATAGCTAGCCAATGCTGTTTTAAGGTTTCTTGCTTTTTTATTTCTTTTAAAGCGTAGACGAAGCTTGATAGCTTGCTCGTTATCTTTTTTACGTGATCTTTCCAATTTATATGCGATTACATAAGTACCTTGTGATTGTGACATCAAACAAAAGAAAAGAAGTTTATCTCTTCTACAAAAGATGAACTTTGCAAGCCTATGTAAAAAATAAGTGCCCTCTGTCGACTTCATTTGATAAAATAAACGTGTAATCTGACAATCCTAGCTGGCCTTAATAAGCTGTTTGTTTTACAAATAAAATAAAATTTAAATAATGAATGTTAGGAGGTGACGTCGAAGACGGTGTCTCTCTGCGGCGCGGCGGGGGCGGGCGGCGAGCTGGCGCTGATGCTAGACCGGCTAGGCGGAGAGGAGCCTCCGCTGTTGTGGGCGGGCGCCGCCGCCGCCGACTGCGCGCGCGTGCGGGACGCCGTGCGATACGCTGCCTTGGAGATCACCGAGCATCTCGAGACTTACTTCGAGCGGCGCGACCTGGCTTTGGAGGTATCTTATCTATCTACGAAACTACGAACATCATCACCAAGCCAAAAGTGATTTGTTGTCTTGCTGTGTAAAGATACGGCACACATACGGCAAGACGACATTCAAATAACTCTGATCCGGTGAGCACCACTAAGGTAAGGTAAGGTAAGGTACATACACCTGAACAATTTGACGTCACTCGGTGCGTTCGCGCAAGCCGCAAGTGGTTGCAGGCACACCAAGAAAAGAGACGTAACTTACCCGACACAAAAAGGGTTGTTATATGTTTGCCGGGTGGATGTATGTGTCTGTGTCTGTATCTATGTGTCGTCTCTGTTGCGGTTGTTGCGGATCGTAGCTCCCAAACGGATGATTTTGATTGTAAAAGTAGACTTGATCGAGCGTTCTAAACACGGAAAGCCTGCCAAGACTGTGTTAAAATTTATAAAGTTTTTTTTTGTAAATATATAAATATATATACGAGGGTTATCGACATAGCTCAGAGAATTAGCAAGGTGAAGTGGCAGTGGGCTGGCCATATCTCGAGAAGAACCGACAACCGCTGGGGTAAACATGTTCTTGAGTGGAGACCACGACTCGGCAAACGTAGTGTAGGACGCCCTCCGACCAGGTGGGATGATGATTTGCGAAAGACTGCTGGCAGATGCTGGATGCGACAAGCTGAAGACAGGGCGCTACGGCGCTCATTAGGGGAGGCCTATGTCCAGCAGTGGACTGATATAGGCTGATGATGATGATGAATTATTCTGACTCAAATTTGGTCCCGGTTGATGAATGAGTTCAGAGAAAATTTTATTATAAATTAAATTATTTTCGCTTTCATAGTGACAAATGATGTGAGTAATTTATTTGTTGGCGAGTTATCTACTTTTCCTTCGCTACCTTTATCTAAATTCAGCAATATCTACATATTTTTCCATATTTGACGACTTGCAGGATTCATTAACGTATAACTTTTGATTAATTATAATATTGACACTTGTAACACAGAAAGGTGCCGTTTGAATTAGACCATAATATGAAAATGCAATAAAGTCGATTTCGCAAAATGAAGTAGGTATAAAGTTTTCCAACGACAGCGACATTTTCAGCGGTGCCCGGGTGCATACGCAAAACAAAAAATAACTTATGTACAGAATTGGATGACCTGTTACAGTTATATTAATATGACTTTAACTTCATTATTAAATAAAATTATCACAATAATTTAGTTATAGTAATTAATTAAAGTTTAGGTATCTAACATTATGGGAAGGATGTAACATTATGGAAAGGAAGTTAGCAGTAAGTTCAGTTCGTCGGCTTTACCCTCGTGTGTAAAAACTCACCTCTCTTACCTAAATTCACCAATCCTCTCTAGTGCAAAAGGTCGCCATTATTTTTTGCACGATAGTGTGATGCACATCTGCAGAACAAATTTTTGGTTCTTCCACGTACATGGTGTTTTGTAATTTTTTTTTACTTAAATATTTTGTATGAAAAGCACCTAAATAAATTAAATTTCCTTTCCACGAAAATGCCTAATTAATTGTATTATTCTTTTGGAAGGAATTAAAAGAATTTCTGTTGATGAATAAAAATCATCATCATCATCAGCCTATATTAGTCCACTGCTGGACATAGGCCTTCCCTAATGAGCGCAATAGGGCCCTGTCTTCAGCTTAAAGAAAAAAAGAGAAATTAATGTGACAAAATAGAAATAAAAACGTCAAGTACGAGTCGGACTCGCGCAACGAGGGTTCCGTAACTAAACATATTAATTATATAAGTAAAAGACCTTATTTTTTGCCAAATATCATGATTCTAGCTCAACGGGAAGTACCTACCCCATCGGTTTTTGGTCAATGGCGAGTTTAAAAAAAAATTTCGTGAATAAATGACACGTTTACGGTTTTCGGATTTTTCCCTTTACTTGTGCTATAAGAGCTTGCTTCTTGCCAAATGTCATGATTCTAGGTCAACGGAAAGTACCTTATAGGTTTTGTGTGCAAGTGATTCCCTTGGAAAATTCAAAAAAATTGGGCTGTAACTTTTGATCGTTGACTTAGTTACGAACCTGAGTATAGGATGTGAATTTCAACTCGATACCTCCACGTGTTTCTGAGAAAAGTGGGTTGACAGACAAACAAAGTGGACAACAAAGTGATCCTATAAGGGCTCCTTTTTTTCTTTCGAGGTACGGAACCTTAAAAATGAAATAAACCTTTGATTACCCTGATTACATTTTGTTTATTCATAGAAGTCCTAGTATATTCACAATAAAGTGGCTAAAAAAACTTACACACATAGGTATCATTAAAAGAATAAAAAATAATCGAACATGAAAAACAACCTTATAATGTGCGGTTTGACCCAAACAAAATGGCAAAATTTGTGGTTTGAAAGCCGTCACTGTGTGTGTACTTAGTAATTAAATACCATACAGTTCATATTAATTATTATATAGGAGTAGTGTAATCCCTCTGCGTGAAGAGCAATTTGTAATTTTGTTTTTAAACCACATCTTGGTTGTTCCAACCACACTATGTTGAAAATGAAGAATATTTTGGTTCCTACACAATATACACACTTCAAGCTGCACTTCAAATAATCCCCGAAGGAACTATTTGAAAGTCTTGTTTATTTAACTTTTCAGCAAACGTGCAAAGAAAACATTTTTGTTAATTTACTACTGAAATTAGGTCTCGCCGCCTAATACTAAGATTATAGCTAAATAGCATTTTTAGTTTAGGAGATCTAAGTTAGAACGTGTTTATAATAGGCATATCACAATATTCGTGCCCCAGATAACTGTAAAATCAACACCGACTAGCACTTTATCATTGTAAAGAAACGTTTTCAAAACTTTTTTCTGAGGATTATCATATTTTTACTGGACTAATTAAACACATCCTTATTTACAAGATCATGAATGTTAATACTATTTGACTTATCACAACACCAAAAATGAGGTCCGGTGAGAGAAACAGTGCAGTCTATGCACGAGTGGTCCGACCTGCCTGATGTTCCACCCCGCCAGCTTAGTCGCCTCCATTGCTAAATCAGCCCACAGTCCAGCTGCCACTGAAGCCGCACAGTGAAGGCCTGGGCAGGTCCACCTTATCGTCACCGATCTCCTCTCTCTCACCGTCCTTCGTCTCCTCTTCCATCTCCTTCTCCATCTCCTCTTCCTCCTCCATCTCCATCTTAGAGAAGATGGAGATGGAGGAGGAAGAGTCCTCCTCCATCTCCATCTTCTCTTCCTCATCCATCTCCTCATTGATCTCCTCTTCCTCCTCCGTCTCCTCCTCATTCATCGACTCCTCCTCCTCCGTCGCCTCCTCTTCATTCATCTCCTCCTCCCCCTCCGTCACCCCGCCCTCGTTTATTGACTCCTGCTCGTCCGTCTCCTCGTCCTCCCTTGTCGACTCCTCCTCCTCTGTATTCTTCTCTCTATTTTCCTCCTCTCTAATCTCCTCCTCCGTATGTTCCTCTTCCGCCTCCTCGTCCTCCGTATGTTCCTCTTCCGCCTCCTCGGAGTCGGATATTATAATCGGCTGTCTGCGGCGGACGCTGAGGTCGAGCACGTCGGCGATCGGGCCGGAGTTGGGAATCGGCGGCGGGGCACTAGAGTTCACACCGACGTTCGGGCCGGGGTTGAAAATCGGCTGCGGGGCACTAGAGTTCACACCGACGTTCGGGCCGGGGTTGAAAATCGGCTGCGGGGCACTAGAGTTCACACCGACGTTCGGGCCGGGGTTGAAAATCGGCTGCGGGGCACTAGAGTTCACACCGACGTTCGGGCCGGGGTTGAAAATCGGCTGCGGGGCACTAGAGTTCACACCGACGTTCGGGCCGGGGTTGAAAATCGGCTGCGGGGCACTAGAGTTCACACCGACGTTCGGGCCGGGGTTGAAAATCGGCGGCGGGGCACTAGAGTTCACACCGACGTTCGGGCCGGGGTTGAAAATCGGCTGCGGGGCACTAGAGTTCACACCGACGTTCGGGCCGGGGTTGAAAATCGGCTGCGGGGCACTAGAGTTCACACCGACGTTCGGGCCGGGGTTGGGAATCGGCTGCGGGGTTCTGAAGTTTGAGATATAGTACGGTTGTCCGTAATGAGTTTTGAACATGTTAGGGCATAAGGCGAAGGGATTCACCACGAGCGCCTGGCCCAGCGGCCATCCGAGCACGATCTTGTGCACTAGTTGTTTATATACTAGTGGGAGCGGTTGCGGCAGCCCGGTTATATCCGTAATGTCTAAGACCCCAAACACCACTGATTGCTTCTCGTGGAAGTTGTAAGGGTACGGTTTTAGCGGCCAATCGCGCCATCCCAATGGCAGCTCCTCGTCCATTTTTTTAATTAGTCTAACAAACCATAACTTCTCAGTTATGCTGGCTCTTGTTGTCATCAAGGCGAGTTGTCCCAATTTTATATCATCGGTCGTTAGCGAATTCTTATATGTTAACTGACACAGAGATTTTTCTCGGGCTACCATTTCATCGTGGTAATTTGAAATCAGTTTCGTGGCGTCTACTGAAACGTCCACTGAATTTGTCGACATGCTCGCATCATGCGGGGGTACGAAATTATTTAATAAATCATTCTCATTTGGTGAAATCATACTGGAAGTAATGCTTGCCCGATTTTGTAAGGCACCTTTGCGCCGTGGATCTGCTGACGCGTACTGAGGTTCACGCTGTTGCGGTCTATAAGACCATCCTCCGGAGTTACCCTGGCAATACGGACCAGGGGAGGTCGCGACTATCAGGTTGCGAGGCTCCTCGCTCAAGTTCACACCAACGTTCGGGCCGGGGTTGGGAATCGGCGGCTGGGTACTAGAGTTCACACCGACGTTCGGGCCGGGGTTGGGAATTGGCGGTGGGGCACTAAAGTTCACACCGACGTTCGGGCCGGAGTTGGGAATCGGCGGCGGGGCACAAGAGTTCACACCGACGTTCGGACCGGCGTCGGAAATCAGCTGCGGGGTTCTGGAGTCTGAGATAATGGAGGCGCCTCCGTAGTAAAATATGTACATGTTAGGGCACAAGACGAAGGGATTCACCACGAGCGCGTCGCCCAGCGCCCATTCGAGCACGATCTTCTGCACTCGTTCTTTATATACTAGTGAGAGCGGCTGCGGCAGCCCGGTTATATCCATAATGTCAGCGACCCCAAACAGCACCGGTTGCTCCTCGTCGTAGTGGTTAGAGGACAGACGTACCGGCCAATCGCGCCATCCCAATGGCAGCATCTCGTCCAGTTTTCTAATTAGTCTAACAAACCATAACTTTTCAGTTATGTTTCTTCTTGTTGTCATCAAGGCAAATTTTCCCAAGCTTATATAACCGATCGTTAGCGAATTTATGTATGTTGACTGTAACCGAAATGTTTCTCGGGCTACCATTTCATCGTGGTAATTTGAAATCAGTTGCGTGGCGTCTACTGAAACGTCCACTGAATTTGTCGACATGCTCGCATCATGCGGGGGTACGAAATTATTTAATAAATCATTCTCATTTGGTGAAATCATACTGGAAGTAATGCTTGCCCGATCGTGTAAGTCATCTGTGTGCCGTGTATCTGCCGACGCGTACTGAGGTTCAAGTTGTTGCGGTCTATAAGCCGATCCTCCGGAGTTGCCCTCGCAATACGGACCAGGGGAGGCCCCTACTATCAGGTTGCGAGGCTCCTCTCTCAAGTTCACACCAACGTTCGGGACGGGGTTGGGAATCGGTGGCGGGGCACTAGAGTTCACACCGACGTTCGGGCCGGAGTTGGGAATAGGCAGCGGGGCACTAGAGTTCACACCGACGTTCGGGCCGGGGTCGGGAATCGGCGGCGGGGCACTAGAGTTCACACTGACGTTCGGGCCGGAGTTGGGAATCGGCGGCGGGGTTTCAAAGTCCGAGTTAATGTAAGAGCGTCCGTTATGGAATGAGAACATGTTAGGGCATAAGGCGAAGGGACTCACCACGAGCGCCTGGCCCAGCGGCCATCCGAGCAAGATATTGCGCACTGGTTGTTCATATACTGGTGGGAGCGGCTGCGGCAGCCCGGTTATATCCATTATGCCAACGATCCCAAACTGCACCGGCATCGTCAACGAGGCGACGTGGTATCGGTACGGTTGTGCCGGCCAATCGCGCCATCCCAATGGCAGCGCCTCGTCCAGTTTTGTAATTAGTCTGACAAACCATAACTTTTCAGTAATGTTGGTTGTTGTGGTCATCAAGGCGAGTTGTCCCAATTTTAAATGATCGGTCGTAAGCGAATCCTGATATGTTAACTGATACAGAAGTTCTTCTCGGGTTACCATTTCGGCGTAGTAATTTAATACCACCATAGTCGCGGCCATGGTTTAATACGCACACTACGTTGCAACATTCGCGAGTCCTCACTTTCGCTTACCAAGCGTCCAATACTAGTGGCACCCGGGCAGACAGGTTGGTAGCTTGGCGCGGGGCGCCTGCGCGGGGCGCCTGCGCGTCAGTTCTTTGTTCTCATCGGTGCCGCACGTCGCACGCCGCCTGCCGTTCACAACAATGTTGCTCATTCTGTCATGGCATCAAAGTAGTGTGAGGACACTACTTTGGCTTGGAAAAACCTGTCGATTGCTGTATTTTAATATAATACAAAAACGTCATAGTAGATTGTTTTGTAGGGGAGCGGCGGCGCTGCCGTTTGAGTTAGAGTTTGAGAAATAATTGTCAGCAATTTAGATGTATGAATATTGTTGACAATTATAATTATAATGCATCTACGACAGATTTAAGTTGAAACGAATTGAAATGTTTTATTTATACCTTACGAACTGCTACGCAATAAATTGAACTATCGGTAATCGTTAATGCTACCTTACCTACCTATTGTTAGTAGCAGACCGCGAGGCAAACATGTCTGTGTCTGTGCACCCAGTGCTGCTTTTCAGCGGAGACCTGAATAATCGAGTCACGTCACAGCCCTTTAGGGGTGCCTAAAACTATAACAGAAAAGTACTTATTTGACCGTGCATTAAAAATTTCTCAAATGTTGCGTTTTTTATAGAAAAGAAAATACATTTTATCACTTGATTTCAATTAAAGATAATAATGTTCGGCTTTATGTATATTTTATGCATGTTCTATGATTTGTCCGTCATTCATAGAACGATTCGGAAAACATTTTCGTTAATGTGGATGATGATCCCGAGGTGGTTCCATAAAAATGTTATATCTGAGGGGGAAGTATTTGTCCCGAAAAACTCAGCACACTGTTAATGCTAAAGAATATCAAGTAGGTTTTTAGTATTTTCAAAACAATCAAAATTGTTTATTTATATTTGCCTAGCTAATGTATATATTGCTACGTGTGCGACGTGCGTGGCACACACAGCAGAGGCTTACCAATATATCCACCAAATATAATAAAAGCAATCCCTCCGTCCGCGTCCATGGAACTAGGTTGTATTCGCAAAAGGCACAATTATAGATAGATAGATAGAACATACTTTATTGCACACTTAAAACTAAAAAGAATTTACAAATTAAACAATAATAATATAAGTGACAATTGGCGGTCTTATCGCTCAAGAGCGATCTCTGCCAGACAACCCGGTATGGATAGGATTATTGGATATATATGGGGTAAGATCGGTGTGCATCTAATGGTATTAATTATAAATGTATACATATTAACTCAATATTTTATATATAAGATACATATAAATACATACATACCTAACCTATAAATATATACCTATTATCTACTTACAATAAAATATGAAAACAAGGGCGTGTTCAGTGACAAGAGGATAAAAAGTGTTTCTTTACCATATCCTTGAAAATTTGGTAGTGACTTAGCACACCTTACAGTGACCGGCAATGCATTCCATAGTTGGACAGCCCGAACAGTAAAAGAGTTGCCGTAAAAGGATGAAGAGTGGACAGGTATTTGGAGCGAAAGGGTTTCAGATGAGCGGAGAGAACGAGAATGCGAAAGGTGAAGAAAGGTGAAACGGGCTTTGAGGTAAAGGGGTGCAGAAGATACAAATATAATGTTGTAAAGAAGAGTTAGAATGTGAAGATTTCGCCGTAGCCGTATGGGTAGCCACTCGAGCTTTCTGCGGAACTCCGAGACATGATCATACTTCCGCAAGCCAAATATAAATCTTATCCCGACATTCTGCAGACGCTCAAGTTTATCTAGCTGCTGCTCGGTTAAATCTAGAAAGGAACAATCAGCATAATCAAGAATTGGGAGGAGAAGAGATTGTGCAAGAGAAATTTTAGTGGCAATGGGAAAAAAATTGCGTAATCTTCGAAGGGAACCAGCGGAAGCAAACATCCTGCGGCTGATTTCAGACAGCTGAGGTCCCCACGACAAAGTTCTATCAATGAGGACACCTAAATTTTATTATTATACATCAAATATAAATTTCATATTGAACAAATGAGTTAGGTGGGATAAATAGTTATCACTTCATTGTCACAGAGTGGTACAGTGATACGAAATCGCTATCTTTTTATGAAAAATGGTGGCTAGCTGGTGCATCTGTTACAAGTGCAGTAGGTACATTCCTCTGGAAAGCTCGGTTTGCGAGTAGCGTGGTCAGCTCAGGGAAAGAGGAGCTACGTGACTACGGAGCGCGTCACCAGCACCACGGTAATGTTATCTATACAGTATTGTAACTCGGCCATGTCCTTGAAATAACTACCTACCAAAACAAAACAAAAGCACGCGATAGGGCTGCCCGCCTGCAGTATTTTAATTTCATCTAGGTACCTACCTACTTGAATTTCTTTCTAGTTTTGTGATTATATATTTTAATACGTATATATAAAATAAATGATAATAAAACCGGCAAAGTGCGAGTCCGACTCGCGCACGAAGGGTTTCGTACCATTATCTATAAAATCAGCAAAAAAACACGTTTGTTGTATCGAAGCCCCCCTTTAATATTTGTTTTATTTTAATTTTATTATATATTTCTAAGCTGAATATAAAACTAAAATACCATATTTAAATAAAAAATTCTCAAATTACAACATTTTTTACCTATTGAAAAGAAAAATCAATAACTTATCATTCGTAATGACAATTCTGTCAAACAAAAAAAAAACATTCAAATTAGATAAAAAATAGTTTCATACCAAAAAGTTCGTTCGTCTCTGCGCTGCGGCGCGCGGCGCATCCCCGACTGGTTGTACCTACCACGATCCCGCCCTCACATGAGGTGACAGTTATGACTCGTGTTCCGGCCGTTTGTATGAAGACAGAATACTGTATAGATAACATTACCGTGCCAGCACGGCCGTTGGCTTATTCCCCCGACGACGCGACGGCTCAACGAGTATGCGTTGCTAGGGACGCCGAACGCCGAACACCTTATATTGTACGTGTAAGAAAGTACCAACAAAGCCACGAGGGCACCCAAACAAAAGCAACAGATTTCTCGCAGAAGTTCAAGGTCCCGCGTGAAGGGAGCGACACCCGTCGCCGCACCGGTCGTCGCTGGGTTGCCGGATGCCGGGGTCGCTTTACCGCACCCTACCCAAAACATACTAACATCGAAACTTCATTCACGGTACACGTTAATCAAGATACATAGATGCCTTGAGCTCGTTGATAGCCCGAAACTTGCCGCTTGCAAATTATGAACTAGTTATACTATATTTATATTGGGGGAGGCCTATGTCCAGCTGTGGACGAGTATAGGCTGATATGATGATGAAAGAAATAAGTATAATAATAAAATCTTTAAAAAATAAAACCAGCTGCGGACACGATGAAATACCACCAACATTAGTTAAGCAATGTAATAAAGAACTAACACTTCCTCTAACACAACTAATAAACCAATCTTTTACTGAAGGAACTTTCCCTAATCAATTAAAAATAACTCAAATCAAACCAATACCCAAAATAAAAACAGCAGAACTACCTGAGCATTTTCGACCAATATCATTACTTTCAACCTTCTCTAAAATATTTGAAAGTGCCATGGCAACAAGACTAACAACATTTTGTGAAAAATACGAAATCTTTGATAATAGCCAAAACGGCTTTAGGAAGAAACGCTCAACATCATATGCTCTGTATCAACTAACTCAAGAAATCATTAATATAATAAACAAACAAAAATATGCAGTCACTATAATGCTGGATCTAAGTAAAGCTTATGATAGAGTTTCCCATAAAATATTACTCAACAAACTAGAAGGCATAGGTATTCGCGGCCCAGCCTTAAGTTGGTTTTCCTCCTATTTAAATAATAGAATGCAATATGTTAATATAGAGTATCAAAATCCGACTTTCCGACGTAGTCAACTCACTAACATCAAATCAATTAAATCCCAATTAAGAAATTCGATCCCACAAGGAAGCATCCTGGGCAGTATCCTCTTTATAATATACATCAACGACCTGCCTAAAACAATAGATACTAAATCAATAATATACGCAGATGACATAACCTTAGTGATGTCCTGTAATAATTTCTTGCAACTTGAACAAAAACTTGAAAGTACAATAAAAGACATTGAAAACTGGATAAACAAACACAATTTGCAACTAAACACATCAAAAACTAAATTAATGCATTTTAGACCACACCAGAAAAAACCATTGGATATTAATAGCGATGTACAAACTAAATACAAACACAATTTTATAGAATCAGCAACTTTATTAGGGGTTGAATTTTATACCTGTCTAAATTGGAAAAATCATATCGATAAAGTGGCTGGCAAACTATCTAAATTTACATACGCACTCTACGAGTTGAAGAAATGTACAGACATGAAAACTGCATTAACCGCATACTATGCATACGCACACGCGTGGCTTAGTTACTGTATAATAATATGGGGTAACAGTTGTGAAAATAAGCAACTATTTATCCTACAGAAAAAATGTATTAGAATTTTAGTAAACATAGATGAAAGAGAAATCTGCAGATTACATTTTAAAAACCTAAAAATATTAATTCTAACATCAATATACATATATAAAATAGTTAAATTCGTAAAAAACAATAAAAACCTCTTTGAACAAACAAAAGAAAGACACCAAAGATCTCATAACCTTAGAAACAAAAACGAATTATCTCTCCCCTATACAAATTTCCAAATAGTAAGATCTGCAACACACCATATGGCTATAAAGATATTTAATAAACTACCCCCTCAAATAAAAACAATAGAAACAGACTCAACTTTTTTTAAAAACCTTAAAGAATATTTATTTAAAAAATGCTATTATGACCTACAAGAATATTTTGATGATAAAGGTTAAGTGATCATTCACTTAATAATTTACTACTTACAGAGCCTAATAATGTATCTTTCTGCCTGTATGTAAATTGTAATACATGATTATAATAATTTACTGCACTTAATAATTTACTACTTACAGAGCCTAATAATGTATCTTTCTGCCTGTATGTAAATTGTAATACATGATTATAATAATTTACTGCACTTAATAATTTACTACTTACAGAGCCTAATAATGTATCTTTCTGCCTGTATGTAAATTGTAATACATCATTATAATAATTTACTGCACCTAATAATTTACTACTTACAAAGCCTAATAATGTAACTTTGTGCCTTTTTGTAAATGTAATACATGCCTAATAATGTATCTTTGTGCCTTTTTGTAAATGTAATACAATTAAGACACATGATAAATACTATAGTATAAGTTAACTCTTTAAATTAGATATATCTAGTTTTAAGATACTTTGTAGCGCCCCAACGGGGTACATGTTTGATACTAGAAATTGTCATAAGATCCTTGCACACAACAACATGTAACAAGTGAATAAATGATTCTAAAAATGATTCTAAAAATGATGATGATGATCTATATTACAAATTAATAAATAAATAACTCGGCAAATAGCTACCTATATCCGGAACATTCGAGTTTTATCAGAGCAGAGCTGGTCAACTTGTCCACGTGAAATGTTCTTGTAACTATCACATCGCTCGCTGCGCCTACTCCTCCTCTTCTACATATGCAGTACCTACCTAATCCCTTATTCATAATTTGACGACCGATGTGGCGCGGTGTGCGAAGGTCTGCCTGCGACGCAGGAGGTTGCGGGTTCGATTCCCGCCTCGGGACAAATGTGTGTACGATCTGCAGACATTTGTTCAGGGTGTTCTGGTCGTTTTCTATGTATAATAAAAAATATCTATCTATGTATTGTATTGTATTATGTATATCAGTTATCTGGTACCCATAACACAAGCTCTGCTTAGCTTGGGGCTAGATAATGCTGTGTGAATTGTCTAGCATTATAATAATCTCTAAACAGATGCCGACCAGTGTTATCTCTCGCTCTGACTTATGTCAATAAAAGCGTCCAGAGTGAGAAAGAAAACTGCATATTTACCAACTGTTTTAAGTTAACCAATTATTATAAATACTCAGTGGGGTTATTCAAAACCATGAGCGCCAACTATTTAACACAGAGTTTACAATGGGTCAATGATGTGGTACATATAAAAAAATATGAAAGTGTTCATTATTGAGAAAAATTATACATTTCAACATTGAACCGGTGCAGTGATCGATTCGGATAGTTTAATTATACATTTCAACATTGAACCGGTGCAGTGATCAATTCGGATAGTTTAATTATACATTTCAACATTGAACCGGTGCAGTGATCAATTCGGATAGTTTAATTATACATTTCAACATTGAACCGGTGCAGTGATCAATTCGGATAGTTTAATTATACATTTCAACATTGAACCGGTGCAGTGATCAATTCGGATAGTTTAATTATACATTTCAACATTGAACCGGTGCAGTGATCAATTCGGATAGTTTAATTATACATTTCAACATTGAACCGGTGCAGTGATCAATTCGGATAGTTTAATTATACATTTCAACATTGAACCGGTGCAGTGATCAATTCGGATAGTTTAATTATACATTTCAACATTGAACCGGTGCAGTGATCAATTCGGATAGTTTAATTATACATTTCAACATTGAACCGGTGCAGTGATCAATTCGGATAGTTTAATTATACATTTCAACATTGAACCGGTGCAGTGATCAATTCGGATAGTTTAATTATACATTTCAACATTGAACCGGTGCAGTGATCAATTCGGATAGTTTAATTATACATTTCAACATTGAACCGGTGCAGTGATCAATTCGGATAGTTTAATTATACATTTCAACATTGAACCGGTGCAGTGATCAATTCGGATAGTTTAATTATACATTTCAACATTGAACCGGTGCAGTGATCAATTCGGATAGTTTAATTATACATTTCAACATTGAACCGGTGCAGTGATCAATTCGGATAGTTTAATTATACATTTCAACATTGAACCGGTGCAGTGATCAATTCGGATAGTTTAATTATACATTTCAACATTGAACCGGTGCAGTGATCAATTCGGATAGTTTAATTATACATTTCAACATTGAACCGGTGCAGTGATCAATTCGGATAGTTTAATTATACATTTCAACATTGAACCGGTGCAGTGATCAATTCGGATAGTTTAATTATACATTTCAACATTGAACCGGTGCAGTGATCAATTCGGATAGTTTAATTATACATTTCAACATTGAACCGGTGCAGTGATCAATTCGGATAGTTTAATTATACATTTCAACATTGAACCGGTGCAGTGATCAATTCGGATAGTTTAATTATACATTTCAACATTGAACCGGTGCAGTGATCAATTCGGATAGTTTAATTATACATTTCAACATTGAACCGGTGCAGTGATCAATTCGGATAGTTTAATTATACATTTCAACATTGAACCGGTGCAGTGATCAATTCGGATAGTTTAATTATACATTTCAACATTGAACCGGTGCAGTGATCAATTCGGATAGTTTAATTAATAATAGTGTTAGCTTCGTAAAATGTCCCGAGACTAACCAAAAATGTGAGACGGCTTCGGGGTGAGTTTAACTACGTGTAGTGTTCTGAATAGCGGCCACTAACACATAACGACCGAGGGTGTAACAAAATGCTAACACGTGTTTCTCTGTTCACTGTAGAAACATTTTCAGTGCCTGGAGGCGTCCCGCGGACCCGAAGAGTCGGCTCGATACCTTTACAAGCTGATCTTCCAACTGCTGCTGCTGCTTGAAACCAACAACAAGATGGTGGTTGCTGTCTACCACGCGGCTCTTGACAACCGGGTGAGTGAAACTACCTACATTTGACAGTCGTAGCGGGCAATTTACAGATGTATCGAGAAAGGTATTTGTAGCCACGCACGAAAGTGCTGGGCTGTCTCCCAGCCCAACTGATTCCACCTAAATCATCTTTCGTTGATGTCAATAGACCAATTATTTTATTTATCAGTCAGTGGATCAGTCGAGCTCCCTGTAGATTTTTTCTCACAGTCAGTAGTAGGTAAATACTAGTTCTAATTTGTTTCTATTAAGTAATTTTGTTTGTTAATAAAGATGTATCTTACCTTACATAAACCAATAAAACCAGTGATTTTGCCGAGAGTTGAACCATTTTGGTTAGCATAATGTTATGTAGGCTGGAGATTTCACAGAAGAAAAAATAAATAACAAAAGCTCGCTTTTACTACCCTTATCCACCGTGTGCTTAATTATTTAACCAAGGTGGATAACTCTTGTGATCGTGAAGTAAATTATTACCTAAGGGCTACTTGGATCAAAACGAACGATTCTCTATTTTCTCGACACAATGGATCATGATGATGAAGATGACACTTTCGTATCACTCGTCAATTTCACTATAAGATCATCTAGACTACGTTTGTTCCTCCTTGCATCATCCATTATTAGTTGAAAAGCTCTTTACGTAAAACAAAGCGTGTATTAAATCCCCTGCATATACTTCAGTTGGTTCCTATCAGACAGAATAATGAACAGTGTGCAGTAAGTATCTGATAACCAAGTGCGGCTGAGCTCGACCCGGGCACAGCAGCTCCAACTCGCTGATCGATAGACGCAGACAAACGGGGGGCAATTGAATGCGCTGCACAAGCGCAGTGCACAGGTCGGTGCCCTTGTGGGCGGACTGGGGGGTGTCGTGCGGGTGCCGCTGTGCTCTTACACATACGCTTTTACTGGGTGCTGAATGATTGATGAACACTTTATTGCACTTAAAACATAACTAGAACAATCCTTATATCTACATTTTAAAACATGACCAGTGCAATAGGCGGCCTTATCGCTGAAAGCTATTTCTTCCAGGCAACCTAGGATCTGAATTTATGATGAAACAACGAAATACCTCTGTGGGTCAAAAGATATAAAGGCGTGCCTCAGGCCTAGAATAAATAAATAATGCCGGGCAATTCACGCAGCATCATCTAGCTCCAAGTAAATAAAAATAATTTCAGCAAAAAAACCTTATACTAGGTACCCCAGGGGAGTTAGGGGTCCTGAGGCACCAAACGCTTCAAGGCTCCTAACGATTTCTCTGATACTAAATATACGCTTCTGGCCGCAGTGTTTATCCTGGATGTATGTATATTTTTATTTATATGGATTACCTAGTAAATAAGCTATCATTACATTGCAACAGTTTGCAGTTAGCTCAACTGTTTCAATTGCAAATACTAGTTGTCATTTTATTTCTATTCCTAAATTTTATTTGTCTATAATAGTAGTAGACGACCTCTGTGGTGTGGTTGGCGAAGGTCCGCCTGCGACGCAGGAGGTTGCGGGTTCGCATCCCACTTCGGGGCAAATATTTGTACGATCTGCAGATATTTGTTCAAATTCAAATTTTGACTTTGACAACTTTATTTGTAAACATTGGTCACAGAGATGGAAGAATAATAATAGGTAAGCACCATACATGTTTTGCCTAAATCTAGGGCATGCAAATATACAAATATTATAAACCCTATGGGTGAACAAGCCGTGAGTGCAAGAGCGCGACTCCCTGCCGTCATACAGCTCGCTGCAAACTCGTTCGGAGGAAAGCCACTTGAGTTTGCAGGCCTTGTTATTTACAACTAACCAACCCTAACAAAATAATGACTTATTAATCCTTATGTGTCACTAGTATAAGTTTTCTGGGTTAGTTTGAATAGAGTCAGTTGTGTTCCTAGCTACGTAAGTCTGTAAATCAACTCATTTTAATAAAAATATTTCATTTCATTTTCATTTCATACATCTAGGGCGGTAGGAGAATTTAGTAACAGACATAAAGAAGCAAATTAAGGAACATATTGACACGTTGAGAATATTATTTTACAGATTAAAATTAAATATTAAATTGGTTTATGAAATAGGTAATATAATAGGTAGGTGTAATTAATTAATACATTCATTTCATTTCACCGATTCGTCAATATTTATGTTCTTATCTAGTAAAAAATCATAATATAATAGCCTTTTGATGTCAGAAGTTTTTTAAGTTTGTTTTTAAATAATGTCAGTGGTAGCAACTTTATGTTTTTGGGCAGTTTATTGTTAATTTTAGGTGCCATGCCCCAATAGTTATTTGTTATACAAGAGTGCAAAGTTTCTTTTTAACCGCGTGCTCAATTTTGATGACCGAGCAAGCAAAGAATTCTAAAATTGAATCACGAGCGTAGCGAGTGATTCAAAACTTAGAATCCTGAGCGTTAGCGAGGGAGTCAAAGAGCACAAGGATAAAAATCTTTGCACTCGAGTGCAACACGTAACTTTTCATCCCACCTCAGCGAGGAAATAACTGAATGCAAACAAAGAAAATGGCGCGCGCAAAGAAAATGAAATAAAAAGTATACCAAGAAGGTTACGAGTCTGAGTTTTTAACAAATTAAAAAAGGTTGCATGCTGAATTCGGCACCATGGAGGAAGAAGTGAATAGGTTTAATGATGTTTTGAATCACAAACTTAGGGCACACTATGTTCTAAATTCAAATTTACTTTATCCTCTAGAGGATAAAAACGGCTTTTGCGCTCAGATATCGAACAGCAAAAATACTCTTTCCGAGATGGGGGGATGAAAAAGCTTTTTTAAGTAAGGCGGTTTTACCACTAATAGAACACAGACGTTGCTCGCGTCGCGCCTACTGCGTATGTTAATTGGCTTTTCAAAAAGAATATTGTTAATTTTTACAAAAACAGCCGTGTCATAGATACATAGATGTACAGTGCCGGGAATGTTAAAATATTTGAAGATAGAAAATAGGGTCTACAGCTATCGGTGGTCTTCAGGCCATACATTGTTCTTATGCACCGCTTCTGCGCTTGTTCCGGGTGTTCTAGTCGTTTACTATGTAGATATGTATGATAAAAATCTATCTATGTATTTATTATGTATATGAATGATCTAGTAGCCATAACAGCTCTGCTTATCTCGGGGCTCGACAATGCTGTGTTAATTATCCAGCATTATTTATTTTATTTATAGTTACTAAAGTAACCGAACACCTAACTGGGGTAAGTTTTCAAGTCGTTTTCGTGTCGTTTTCAAGTAGCCAAGTTTGAGAAGAATAAGTTTATGACAAAAGATTAATAATGACAATAGAAGATAAAATTACACTTATTTCGACACATACGTGTACGTACTAGATGCATAAAACACAAAACAAGACAAAGAACATTGAGGTCAAAAAGCTAAGTGACACTAATGGTGGGCGTCCAGTGGACCTATAATTGAAGTTGTAATGTTTTAGGGAAGAGTAAAATTTGTAACAAAATGTTCCCCGTCTTCCGTCCAATGATGTTCAAATGAGTATTATTGATTTCGCGCGGTCGTGAACCGCCTGGGGCTCCATATACCACCCTCTATACTCTGTAACCTCTACGCGAGACATCTTCCTGAAACCTGCACAATGAACATCACTTTACTTATAACTAAACTCTCATTACTATTATACCGGCAATTGTTAAATTGACGATTATGTTACGTAAGAAATTACTTTTTTGTACTCACATTCGTTAAAAAACATTTGTAAATAAAACACCTAGAACCTATATGTAAGAAAACGAAAATATAAAACTGCTTTTGGCTAGATTCATACAGATTTTCTAATACTTAGATGTGTAGGTAGTTTCGGGGTTAGATGACGATGACGTGCTAAGAACCGGCACCTCAACTTAGCGCGTGGATGTCGTAAAAGAGCATCTAGAGAAATCAGAGGAGTATCCACTTCCTTCTTTATTGAACAGGTTTACTGCGATCAGGAATCTGTCTGTCTGCTGATTAAGGCAAAGCGTCCCTCATTTGGGGGAGGCTGTCCAAGACGTTGCGTGTTATGTGATGAAAGGATAAAGAGCAGTGTTTGTGTTAACAGGGAGTGGAGATGAGTGCAGGCGTGTGCGCAGTGCGCGGTGCCCTGGTGACCAGCGCCGGCGACTCTTGGAGCGAGCCTTCGCCGGCGCCGCACGACGACGCGCCGCTGCTCCACCTCATGCATCGACAACGGTGATTATACCTACCTACCTTACCTACCTACCTACCTTATATACGCACATCACCAACAAAAAAGGCATTAGTCTCTTCTTTATCGAGAATGTAACCTCTTGACAGTAAGGCAACTCTTCATTATGTCAGTCATATTAAAATACCATAAAATAGCGCCTTCTAAAATTGTCTTGTCCTTCCGACACATCAAATGGAAACTCCCCTTTAGGCGAACACAATTTTTTTTTAAAGATATAATTGTAAGCAATATTTTTTGAAGGAAGGATCTCAAATCAACAAGCAATGTAAATTGCGTATAAAAGAACGCGACAACAGAGTTAATTTTAGGTTAAGTATGGGGGCGGTTTGTTTACAAAAATTCTACAAGGAGTTTAGCTAAGATATAAATATAGTCAAATATCAAATATCAAAGTGCTTTATTTCCTTTAGACCTTACAGGACTCTTGGACACGTCACAAAATACAAATTACATACGTAAAACTAGGAAATAAAGTGATCACTTTGATTTTTTGTTCACTTCAATCTTTTTAGTCATCGAAACTGCGACCTTATAGTGAGTCATTCTACCAGTGTTAGTTTAATGTATTTTATTTGATATCGGTGGATAGCACAAACTTCAGAAGCCTTTTAACTCAGCATTGGAAAATCCAAAAAAAGGAATATAATTTATTTTCCACCTACTCACTGTATTTTACTAAGAAAATAAAAACATCTTGGTACCTATTGAACGTCTTACTACAAACTGCCTTTCAGGGTTTCTCGCAAAAACTATTTGCCAATTTATTATATCATACAATAATATAATAGTAGTTTATGCAACTGTGCATAATGGAGGGCATTACAACACAAGTGTGGGTTTAAGAAACGAGCCGAAGGCGAGTTTCTTAATAGCATCACACGAGTGTTGTAATGCCTAATTATGTACAGTTGCATACACTACTTTATCTACCCAAATATCATAAGGGCTCTATGATGGGTTCAGGAACCATAGGGAAATGACCAGCATTGTTACCAGTGTAATGCAATAAAAAATAAATTGAACACATACAGAAGCAAATTATTTATTATAGTAATGGTAGTTAACATTGACAGTTGTTCTGAGTCACTATCACTCATTTTCGACAGAAATAAAGAACTTATTCAACTTATCAGAAAATTTGTCTACTCGTAACTGGAAATAAAAATTCTAAGGTTTTATTTATTATAGTACTCTGGGTAATTTCTAAGAAATTAATAAATCCCAAAAATTTACGATCTCGACGGGATTCGAACCCGCAAGCAGAATTGGATAACTTCATTGTTTCCTCTGTAGGTGGCGCTGACGGCGTAAGTGCCGAAAGAGCTCCCAAAGATTTTCGGATCGACGAGATAAGATCACGTAGCTTAGTTGGAAAAAGAGCAACCCTGCGCTGAAGGGGAAGGTGCGGGTTCGAATCCCGTCGAGATCGTAAATTTTTGGGATTTATTAATTTCTTAGAAATTACCCAGAGTACTATAATAAATAAAAACCTTAGAATCAAGCAACGGCAAAACCTCTCGTGAAAGAACTAAATGTAAATTTGGTCTTTGAGCAGAATTGGATAACTTCATTGTTTCCTCTGTAGGTGGCGCTGACGGCGTAAGTGCCGAAAGAGCTCGCAAAGATTTTCGGGTCGACGAGATAAGATCACGTAGCTTAGTTGGAAAAAGAGCAACCCTGCGCTGAAGGGGAAGGTGCGGGTTCGAATCCCGTCGAGATCGTAAATTTTTGGGATTTATTAATTTCTTGGAAATAAAAAGCTAACGAACAAATGACAGCTGGAAATGGCGGCGTTTCGAATATCTGTATTTTTTTTTAAATCATAGACAAACGAACAAAGTCTCTATTCTTGTCTCGCGGTCACTCGAGTGACACTATTCGTGTCACTCGAGATCAAAATGTCGTGCGTTCATAGTTAGAATGTAGAAGTAGATAGATGTAGATACTAGTATAGCACACTCACTTGAATTTGACACCTATTCCAAATTTAAACTCTATAACCTACGGTTTTCAGTAGGTTATGAGTTCATTACAGTTCCGTTTATTTCTGTTGGTTGGTAATGCTGGTCATTGCCTATGGTTTTTGAACGCATTAGAGAGGGTTTATGATATTTGGGTAGATAAAATAATAGATCGCTAATCAAGTCGCAAGTGTTTTTTTATTCTGTGTCCTTCCGTTCACCTGTTCATATTCCTTTGTCTGCCATACCAATTTACACCTTGTGTTGTTTGTGTGGAAAATTACCAATGACTTCTTTTAAATAGGGAATTTAATAACAGTCATTGGTAATTTTCATAAAAGTATTTTCTACCTACGTAGGTACATAATTTTTTCGTTCTCTCCTCGCCTTCGACATTTTAAACCTGAAAGTTTTGTTTTATTTTGGTTTTATTGCAATCTGATTAAACGATCATTGGTAATCTCTAGTTTATATTAATACATAATAAACTTCGAAAAAGAGAAAAGAGGAATTATTGCTCCTTTTTATCCTCTCAAAAATCTTGTGTTATTCTATTTCACTTTACCAGATCTTACTAAAGACATAGTTTTATATGTTACACACATGTGTAACATATAAAACGTGATAATGATCCCATAAAAAATCGTTTTATAGAAAGCACAGTTCTTTCTTACCCTGAAAAAAACTTCAGAGTCCGAAACAGGCCTTCGCGGAATGGCTTAATAGTTATTAATTTAAAGTTAATTATGAGGTTAGTTATTGGTTTTAATTTTACAGTCGGTGCTATTTTGTTATACTCATAGATTAAATCGTGCCTCCACAAAGCCTTCGCAACTTGGCCAGGGACTTTATCAGAGCAATCAGTGAAGTCGAGCTGTAGGACTCGCATCACCCGCCCGTGCGTGCAGGTGTGCACTGTCTGCACCCACACATCTGTGTATCATCGATCGACCTTTTTACTAGGTACCTCTCGGCAAAGCTACATCCGACTCTATTCCCACTAGTTACAGTCCACATTTCATTGTATCAAGGACGCGGTCTGAAGTTTCCATGGCGATAGTCCCACAGGGTGATTCTCCCTAGGGATAGTGAGAGGCACCGATAATTGGATACCTTTACGAGGAAGGGGATGAAATTAACTGTTCACAGAATATTTCATTAGCAAAAAGAGTTAGCTTTATTTTGTTGTTTACCTGCTTGCACCGTTAAACCTATAACATGCCCGCTGTCAGAACCTTTTCCAGTACGGTCTGATTTATTCTTTGTTGTTACATTCATTGACAAAGGAAAATTATCCCTTCCATGCAATTAATTATGGTTGCAGCCAGTCAAACAGATTATTTGCAGTGAAATCTATTATATTACGTAATACAATAAATAACATAAATTAAGTCGTACATTAATATGCTTAGTAAGTAGGAGGTAGGTACACTACACGGTACCTACTCAGGATATAATAACTAAGTATGTCTACTAAGTATGTATGTCTATGGTCTATAAAAACCTTCCTTAGCCTTCAATAGAAGATGGAACGGGACCGCAAGAAGTACCAACAGAACAACAAACAAATAAGATTATTATACCAAGTCTGTCGCTCGTCTGGTAGACGAGTAGGTTAGGTACTACGATACAAATGACTGACAAACACAGATCAGTAGCCCTATTGTCTAACTCAACTGGTAATCGTAATCGACTTCATTTTTGACATTTGAAACCTAGCCTGGACTTCGATTGTAACTTTCGTATTGTGTAAATAGTTGACACATGGAAGACCATTACCAGCGAAATTGAAGCCCAGTGAATGAATGAAACTTCGTATATTGGCGCGGATATCGGTATTGTGTAACGTCGAAATGAATTTCAGTAGAAAATTCAAGCCCATTTGAAACGTCAAATGAAGCAGGGAGCTCATTCGAGTCTTGTTTGGAATGGAAATCTCAAATATATCCATATAAATAAAAAAATTGTGATAAACATTGTGTTTGAAGGCTAAGGAAATAAGTAGGTAAGTAAAAATCTCTGAAGTAATAAGTAATAATTATCTGAATACATACCTACCCGAGTTCAAATTCATTTTTTGTACATAGGTATACATACGAGTAGGTATATATAAACATTTTCTTCTATTTTTTACAGGGTGATGCACAATACACCCATCAAAGCGGGAAAAGTAACCAACGCCTCGTCGATGTCGATGAGGAGATGACACGCGACCGTGCGCTACAACCGCAGCACTGCATCATCCCCCTGAAGGTGTACGGCGGCGGGAAGTTGATGGAGGAAGGCAAGCCGTTGTTGACAGATTGTGGAGGACTCGAACATAATTGAACGACGACCTCTGTGGCGCAGAAGGTCCGCCTGCGACGCAGAAGGTTGTGGGTTCGATTCCTGCCTTAGAGCAAATGTTTTTACGATCTGCAAATAATTGTCCTGGGAGTGTGTTACGTATACTATCATCTAGTACCCATAACACAAGGTCTGCTTAACTTGGGGCCAGATAATGCTGTGTGATTGTCCCCAGCATTATTATTATAATTATTAAAGCCTATGAAAGCTTAATAATTTATTTTTTATTGCTAATTTATTGATTCTGACTCATAAATAAAGTTAAAAAGAAAACAATCCATTCTAATTTATTTTAATCTTACTACTAATTTATTTATGTACAACAGTAAACCTAACTAAAGTTTTTCTTCAATTCGCGCTTCAGAGCGCTGCATATCGCTGCCAAGGAGGCAGCCATGGCCTCTAGCGAACGCGAGATCTTCTTCTCGTTTGCTAAATGCCGCTCCTCAATCTGCATTGCCCACTGAGGCACATCTGCAGCATGTGATGTATCTGTAACAATGTATAAAAATACAGCTTTGGAGGAGGCTATGTCCAGCAGTGGACACTAATTGGCTAGCCATTGATATGATGTGACATGAATAATGGTACTCTCCTAAAATTTAAAGTACCTACATCAGATACAAATTATTACATGATCGCCTGCGCGTTGGGGCCAATTGCGGTGGTTGCATTGGCATATCTAAAGCTAAAGCTTTAAAATTAGATGGGTAATTAGCATTAGTGACAAACATTCAAATTAACAGATAAAAGGTACTTACAACTCTCCACTTGGCTAAGGTTTTAGTGGCGCCAGCCCCAACAGCATTGAGATTACACGCAAGGTCCGTCCTCCCAAAGTTTTTCAGCTTGTTGTTTCGCCAGTGGGCCGTTATTAGCCAGGCGGCCCACTGCGAATCCCCTGTTTGCTTCCATAAAAGCCACAAGCATTTCCATCTGCCTGTCTGATACTATTTTTCTTGCTGGCATTCTGAAATAGCCATATTATCATATTACCACACTGTTGTGTAACAAAACACTTGATAACTTTTGTAACACATAAAACGCGGTAGTAATTTGTTAAATGTACTTACTTTGGAACTAATCTTTTCGTTTTCAAGAAAAAAAACAGTCGTAAAAGTTGTTTTTGTTTTCACAAAGCAGCCAAACAAACTTTAAAATATACCGCGAATGACAAGTTATGACAAGTGTCCCTCACTTGTCATACGTCACGCGCGATTTTGACAGTAACAAAAAGAAAACTTGCGTTTCGTTACTTTTGTGGTAAACCTTTTTAGATATATAAAAAAGGTACACACAATAAACTGAAAAAATACGTGATGTAATTGCAAATAATGACAAAAATAATGCACAGGCTGTGTTTTTCCAGCATAACAAATATAATTATTGTTTTTTCAACTAGTAAAACAACTTAATCGCAAATAGTACCAGTGGAACTACTAGTTGTTCCACTTGCATTAACGGAACGCATGAAAGATCGAAAACTACAGAAATTGGATTCACATGAATCATTCATTCCGAAGCCGATTACCAGTTGAATACCTTACACAATACCAAAAACATTCTGACTGGATTGACAACTGGTAATCGATTTCAAGTTCACTGGTAATGGCCTTCGAGTTAGACAATAGGGCTACAGTTCTAGCTCTGTTTACGTCTGGTAGACGAGTAGGTTAGGTACTACGATACAAATGACTGACAAACACAGATCAGTTCTAGCTCTGTTTACGTCTGGTAGACGAGTAGGTTAGGTACTACGATACAAATGACTGACAAACACAGATCAGTTCTAGCTCTGTTTACGTCTGGTAGACGAGTAGGTTAGGTACTACGATACAAATGACTGACAAACACAGATCAGTTCTAGCTCTGTTTACGTCTGGTAGACGAGTAGGTTAGGTACTACGATACAAATGACTGACAAACACAGATCAGTTCTAGCTCTGTTTACGTCTGGTAGACGAGTAGGTTAGGTACTACGATACAAATGACTGACAAACACAGATCAGTTCTAGCTCTGTTTACGTCTGGTAGACGAGTAGGTTAGGTACTACGATACAAATGACTGACAAACACAGATCAGTTCTAGCTCTGTTTACGTCTGGTAGACGAGTAGGTTAGGTACTACGATACAAATGACTGACAAACACAGATCAGTTCTAGCTCTGTTTACGTCTGGTAGACGAGTAGGTTAGGTACTACGATACAAATGACTGACAAACACAGATCAGTTCTAGCTCTGTTTACGTCTGGTAGACGAGTAGGTTAGGTACTACGATACAAATGACTGACAAACACAGATCAGTTCTAGCTCTGTTTACGTCTGGTAGACGAGTAGGTTAGGTACTACGATACAAATGACTGACAAACACAGATCAGTTCTAGCTCTGTTTACGTCTGGTAGACGAGTAGGTTAGGTACTACGATACAAATGACTGACAAACACAGATCAGTTCTAGCTCTGTTTACGTCTGGTAGACGAGTAGGTTAGGTACTACGATACAAATGACTGACAAACACAGATCAGTTCTAGCTCTGTTTACGTCTGGTAGACGAGTAGGTTAGGTACTACGATACAAATGACTGACAAACACAGATCAGTTCTAGCTCTGTTTACGTCTGGTAGACGAGTAGGTTAGGTACTACGATACAAATGACTGACAAACACAGATCAGTTCTAGCTCTGTTTACGTCTGGTAGACGAGTAGGTTAGGTACTACGATACAAATGACTGACAAACACAGATCAGTTCTAGCTCTGTTTACGTCTGGTAGACGAGTAGGTTAGGTACTACGATACAAATGACTGACAAACACAGATCAGTTCTAGCTCTGTTTACGTCTGGTAGACGAGTAGGTTAGGTACTACGATACAAATGACTGACAAACACAGATCAGTTCTAGCTCTGTTTACGTCTGGTAGACGAGTAGGTTAGGTACTACGATACAAATGACTGACAAACACAGATCAGTTCTAGCTCTGTTTACGTCTGGTAGACGAGTAGGTTAGGTACTACGATACAAATGACTGACAAACACAGATCAGTTCTAGCTCTGTTTACGTCTGGTAGACGAGTAGGTTAGGTACTACGATACAAATGACTGACAAACACAGATCAGTTCTAGCTCTGTTTACGTCTGGTAGACGAGTAGGTTAGGTACTACGATACAAATGACTGACAAACACAGATCAGTTCTAGCTCTGTTTACGTCTGGTAGACGAGTAGGTTAGGTACTACGATACAAATGACTGACAAACACAGATCAGTTCTAGCTCTGTTTACGTCTGGTAGACGAGTAGGTTAGGTACTACGATACAAATGACTGACAAACACAGATCAGTTCTAGCTCTGTTTGCTTTGGTGGCTGGCTGTGGGAAACGTCTGGCAATATTTATAGGGGTTGTTCAAATAAACAGTAAAATTCCCTTTGATCGTGATTTCCCCCTGTCCAATACTCGTTCGAAATCCCTCAACCGTATTAAAGTCTGGAAAAGCTACCAATATTGCATTCATTTGCGGTCTTTAGACCGTATTTATTCTACGAACTCAAATAACATTGCAATTCTTTATTTGCCTTTTGGTTTTCTTAGAACTGAATAGCATTGGTTACGTGTGTGAGCGTAATGTGCTCAATCAATCTCAATCATCTGGCCTAGCCTAACCTTTCATTATATTTTATATTCACTTATTTATGTTAAACACAAAAGAATCTCTAATTACTAAAAGGGCACAAGTCCTCTATATTTGATAAATAATTGTTCAATTATAATATTTTTTACTTCAAGAATTAAGTACTACCTTATTTAGACGCCTGAGTAAAATCTTAAAAATGTATTATTTTTAAGAAATGTTGAGCAAATATTACAAAATATATATCAACTTGTTCATAACCAAAATCGGATCTGTAAACCATTAGGACATTACAAATATATTAAATTGAATATTTGATTGTCAGTCTATCTAACTAGCAAACATCAAATAAGAGAGTGAACAACTGTAGTAAAAAGGTACTTAACCATCGCATCGTCTGGCACAAATCTACGCAGCGCAGCGTAGCTATAATATGTATCACATCCAATTGCAGGATTATTGTACATAGTAGGTATATTATACTTAGATAGATAATAATGTTGTAAGGACGTGTTATGATAATACAACTCTCGTAGAATAGTTATGTGTATTGTTTATTAATGTAATAAATGTATGGTGGGTGTAGATGGGGCGCGGCGCTGGCGCTGGTGCGAGCGCGCAACGCCGAGCGCATCCTCGAGCGCGGGGAACTGCCTGAGGACGACGTGACCAGTCTGCTGCACGTCTACTGCAAGGGGCTGGCGCAGCTGCATCCAGGTACCTACGTCTCACCACCACACACATGTATAACATACCTACTGCTGATGCCTCCTCAAGCGTTTCTCGTCCGCAAGCGGAACTCTGATCGCAATAAAATGGAATTCTTACTAAGTATTATAAATAGTGAAACTGCAAAAATAAAAAGAAGGAAGCTGCTGCCTTCCACGGGTAGGTACTTTTAGTCAACTCTTACGACATCAGCGGCCTGAGTGGTTTGTAACGCCGGTACATGGTAGTCGACTACCATCCAGACATCCAGGTGCATATAGGTACATATCCCTTGTCCTTGTATCTTCTACCTACAGGTATATCTGGGTATCTAAATATCCTATAAATCCCTTGGCGATGGCATTTGGGGCTAAGCTAATCCCATCGGTCATCCTCATCTGTGTTTTATTCAAAAAACTATGACCAAGTTTATTTTATTCGTTTATATTTTAAACAAACTCTCATGTATCTATTCTCTTTAATTTGATTTAAATCTGTGAATAACGACAAATCTGCCACACCACTAGTGTGTCTATCCATCCAAATGAGTCTGTAGTTACATATTAGTTCATCTAAGACAGTAATATCCTTTCCGTAACTTCGTTGTACTATATTGTATTGTGCCCATCATAGACATTTCAGCAAGTTTGGAGGGACGCTCTCGAAGGGTATTGATTTCACGAGCCGCCCCTCGGGGTCGACGACCTCGCGCAGTCGCAATCGTTATTCATCATAATCATCAACGGACGGAACACGTCGGACGGACACGTTGTGTTGTCATTACTTAGTCAGAATTATTAAAAAACACTCCATACCTAGGTAGGTATGGAGTGTTGTTGGCAATGGGTAGGCCCCTTGCCAACAAGCCCCTGATCAATCATTATTATAGTCTTATTTGATAGTTTTGAAAAAACTAAAAACCTACTTCAAAGTCCTTAGTAGGTACATACATATTTACACAGTTTTTAGGGTTCTGTAACCAAAGGTTAAAACGGGACCCTATTACTAAGACTCCGCTGTCCGCCCGCCCGTCCGTCACCAGGCTGTATCTCATGAACCGTGATAGCTATACAGTTGAAATTTTCACAGATGATGTATTTCTGTTGCCGCTATAACAACAAATACTAAAAAACAGAATAAAATAAATATTTATGGGGGCTCCCATACAACAAACGTGATTTTTTTGCTCGTTTTTGTTCGATATTGATAACGGCAGTAGACGCTTGAAATATTCACAGAATACATTGTTATATATTCACTTTAAAAATAATTAATTAAATTAAAATAAAACGAATATTTAAGGGGAGCTCCCATACAACAAACGTAATTATTTTTGCCGTTTTTCTAGATAATGGTACGGAACCCTTCGTGCGCGAGTCCGACTTGCACTTGGCTGGTTTTATTTATTCTATAAACCATTGTCACTTAAGACTCGTTTAACCTTAGATTAAAAAAGAAACCTTTAGCTCGTTATAAGAACAATATCACGCACGCTGACATAAATTCTGTTTGCAGACATGGTGGCCATCACGCGGCCAGTTCACGAGCTCTCTCAGAACCTGTCCTTCATGATGGAGAGCCTCTACAAGGTCTCCGTGGCACTGCAGAGACACGACTAAAGCCTGCAGGTCATCTCCGCATGCACTTTAACTTAAACCACGACAGAACAGAACACGCTTATAATGAATACTCTATTGTAGTGTTAGTAGACATTGGTGTCGATGCTGTTGGACCTACCTAAACAATGAAGGTAGCAAATTATACTAAGCTAATATCACAGCACTTTAAACGGCACAGTTGCATTTTTTACGATCAAAAAAGACGGACAGATAAACACGTTTCAGAATAGCCGCCATTGGTGTTGGTCAGGAAGTTAAAATGTTGAACAAGAAATTGGTTACCTTACGAATAGGAGGCAGGACGAGCTTTTTACATATTTTCCCGCAGAACACTTTCCTTCAATTTTTTTTCTTAGATTTAGTTATGCTAAAATACATAGGCAGATTAGCTACTAACTTCTCAAAAGTAGAAGAACGAAATTTAGTATACTTTTTTATGTACCTATTATCTCTGGGAACTTAAAGGTGAGCGGGGATTATTTTCTGGCAGCTTTTTTGCCTTAAAAAAGTTATGGAATAGTTTATCCTTCAGATACCTATTATTTGTAGGTACTTGAGTTAAATAGGTAGGTAGGTAGATACCTACTTGCCTATAACAGCTTAGGTACTGTTTGATGGTACCTACTGTGATATCTTAGATACTACCTACTCTCATTATTTCTTTTTTGGTGATGTAAATGAGTTGTATGGTACAAACGTACATAAATCTCCTTGGCCAGCTAGTTTGGTCGTTGCCTGCGCTGCGCCACACACCAGTATGTAGCATTTTTCAGTAAGACTCACTGTATGCCTTTTATTGTAACGTAGCTTCTAGAGAATAGATAAATGCTTAAAGTTAAGTTACTGTCGTCTCATATTAAAACATATTTTATAACTACATGGGTATCTTTGTAGGTGTTCAATTTCGTGCTGTGTTTGTCTTTGGATCTTGTATGACAATTAGGTATTTTTGAGGTTATTATGATAACATTCTACGAGAACCTTGCCTGTAAGTATTGGTATAAATTTATGTTGATATTGTAATGCATTTTAAATTTTGATTTAAAATATGCCTTGTAATGTTCAGAAAATAAATTAAATGTGAGAATAGGACATGCTTACCGTTTTAGTAAACAATAAGAATGTATACCTACAATAGTGCAAAGTATTTAGATTGGGTACACAGCCCAAAGATAACATGTATATACATATATATATATATATATAGACAAGACAAAAGTTATTTGAACTTCCGAACCAACTTGCAAATCGTGAATACTTACATGAAAAATGAACACATAAGTAAATCATAATAGGTCATTATGATTGACTCATAAGTAGATTCCAGTTGATTTGTATTTGAGATTAATAAAAAATAGGTAGATACCTAAGTATTGTTTCAAATGAATACATTTAATGCATGCTGTCTATTTAAATTAAATAATGTAGATTGATAAACTATTAGATTTTATTTATAGATTGATAAAGATCATCGGTATAATCTTCTAATAATCTAAACTAAAGCCGAGCTCCCACGGCGAGCGGAGCGGACCAATCCAGGACTCCGTGTAACTCCACGAGTAAACTGCATTCTTGTATTTCCATGAACAAAATAAAAAATCTTAAGCGCACGATTTTATATTTTATAAAATATAAAATCGAGAGATAAGGAATGAGCGAGAGGAACCGTTGAAATGCACTTGGTTCGAGCCACCATCTCTGATTACCGGCTCGTTACCTAGCCTTTCGCGGTGGAAACCTGGCTTAGGTCCCATTATATTACAGAATATATTTATTAGTAAAAGCAGATTTATAATAAACACAAATCAATTAAGTACCTACCTACGCAAACAGTTTTCTGGTATATATATTCTAATTGATTCAAGAAAGACATGATTCCGATTCTGTAAACGATAGTCGACTAATACTTCTAATTTGTTTCTATTCTTTGATTGTAATTTTCTTTGTAATTAAGTTCGTTTTGTTTAAATTAAAACAATAATTTTAGGTAGGTAGGTACTTAGTTACGGATTTGCCAACGCCTGGCAGCATATCTGCCCAAAATATTTTTGAAAATTACAATATATAATGCAGATTAGATTCTGCGAACTAGGAACATGCACCTTCTTTTTTTAAGCTATATTCATCTTGTGATGCTAACTTACGCGTGTTTACGACATTTTTGTGTGTAACTTATTTTTGTAGGTTCTTATGTTTTTTCGCCGCCTCTTATTGTCACGTATGTGTTTATGTAGGAATGGTCCAAAGATGGTATTTCACTTGTATAGATTTAATATTTAACGTTAAATCAAACTTCCTAAAATGTCTTGTAAACATGGCCAGTGTTAACCACTTCCTATCTAAACACTAGGTATGTTTGAATTGTAATCACATGTTTAATGTTTTTATGTAAACTATGAATTAAAATTATCGATACAGATGACTTGGGTTTGAATCGCATCCTTCTGACTTGTAGTAGGTAGGCAGGTACCTACGCAGTAGCATACCGTCAATGCTTTGTGAACAGAATAAAATGCATAAAGGATTTACCAAAGAAATAGTAACTGGTTTTCCTAATAATGAAATAAAGGCGAAAGTTAGTGCTGTTTAAAAAGAAGGATGGTCGAAGACACCGCCGTTTAGTTATTACAAGAACACTTCATAATTATAAAAAAACTGGCTTTCTGAACCAAATGAAATGATTTGTAATAGTAGATAAAAAAAATTACAGTTATACAGGGTGTGGCGTAAAGAGTGGCCAAGCCTTTACCTACGGGTAGGAGGTATCAGCACTGTTTAGAAAAAAAAATTGTACCCAGTAAAAGACTCACGGTTTTCGAATTATTGGACTTTTTCTCAATTTTCATCTCTTTTTTACCCATGTCCATTCTTCTCGATGCCAACGTTACAAATCAAGGAATTTTTTCAATCTGTTTTTATACCGTTATTGGATAACTGTGCTATCAAATGCTGATTACCATTTGTGTGCCAAAGGAACAGTTTTTCTTTTACAACATGGTAAACAAACAGAAATGTGTTTCGCTAAATTATTTCCAAAAGTTTGACCTCCATAGGTACATTAATTATTCCCATATTCATGGCCCAATACGCACACATCTCCGTTGCGCCTCGTGGCCGCGCCCGTGCCAAGGCTGGGCAGTGAATGCGTTAAATATTAGAACATTTTTATAAAACCAACACAGGTTATGGAATTTTATCAGCAGTACAAAGTTTTACTTTTCCGATGCCGCTGCTGACTGTACACCTCGAAAAATACGGAGTCGACGTGAAGGGAATTTAGGCGCGGTCGACTTTACGAGAGTCGACGTTGCGGGAATCGACGCTAAGAGAATCGTCGTGGTGGGAACGATTCAAAAAAACTGTATGGTCACCTAAGTGACCGATTAATTAAAAACTTGCAAATTTCAATGAGATTCCAAAATGGTATAACACTTGGTATATCCAACTTTCCGTGTAAAGAATATTCCTGTCAAGATGGGTAAAGGTGGGTCATTTGCATTAAAATTGTACATGCTACGAAATGGAAACGAAACGGAACGTAACGAACTTGTTACTAATCGGAAGCATAAGGCTTTGTACACAATTAGAGGATTTTTAACTTCATCATCATCATCTGATAGAAGTTAACTGGCGGACTTGAATTCTACGTTATCTACTCGCACATATAAAAGAAAACGCTAAACTTTGATTGTTTTATTTAAAAATACTTGCTATTTTAAATAAATGTTTTTATTATTTTTATTTATAAAATTATTGTTTATTTCCTAATCATAGATATAGATGTACCCCTAAAATACAAATATCAAAGAATCATGAAAATTTGACCAGTAACATTATAAATATAACATGACATAATAAATAGGTAGATACCCACCTATCTAAATTCTCCTCTTCTCGATTAAATTAAGCTTTATATTACGCTACATAAATCGAAGTAAATTAGCATATTCAAAACAATTTGTCATAGTTATTACCAAATCAATTATAGATCCATACGAAATGTATTTATTTGTTATCGATTCTAATGATTGATTTTAGACTAAAGTAGCTTTTATTACCTATTCAACAACCACTATGCCAAAGTATGTCGCAAAAGAGAACATCTTGCGGTTGATGATAACTAACACAATACTACACATATTTTTTTAAGTCGGTTAAGATCCCAGTGTGTACGCGACCTGCCGTTTCGTAACGTAACGAATATTGTTACTAACTCGGATGAAAACAAAAAAAATCTGAAATGAATTTGAAACTGAACTTGAAAAGTCGATAAAACACACTGTAATTGAATGTCTTTACACTGAATTTGAAAAGCAGTAAAATTAACTTGAATAAAACGGCGTTTTCTTACTTCTAAGTTCTAAATTTCGTAACGAAATCGAATTTTTTGCGTTATGAGATGTGCACCTTTTCACCATAAACAAAAAGTATACAAAATAGTGGAGTTGTCTATAGTTCTTAGAAAACTGACGAGTGTTGCCAATCTTTGTATATAATTCTAGTTGATTTTCAAAAGGTTTTTTGATGAAAATAGCGTAACGAACAAAACATAACGAAATGGAAGGAAAAAACTGAGACATATTTTAAAAAATCATTTTCTCTTTAATTATTCATTTTTTTATGTTAAATTTGATAAAATAGTATTGCTCATGTTAATTAGTGACGAATAAATATTTTCATTAGTTGAATATATCAGAGGGAAATCTTCCAAAGCATTTTTTAGATGCAAAGACCTCTGTGGGACATGATTAATTCTCTCAATTGTTCTGGTTGCCTGGAAGAAATCGCTTTAAGCGATAAGGCCGCCAAATCCTTTGCTTTCTTTCATTTTACACAATCTGTTTTTCTTTTTAAGTTATGGTGATTAAAGAATTATCTATCTATCTATCTATTAATTTGTATGGAGATATTTTTTCATTGTTTTTTGAGGGTCGCAAAAGTATTAATAAGATTATCATTTATTGATGAATTGCAATTTATACGATCAAGCAATGATTAAATTACGCCAATTTGTTAATGAAATGTACCAATTATGGATATTTTACGCATAAAAAAATTTCAAATTTTGGGACACATTACTAGTGGGACTAGGAATGTACAATTTTAATGCAAATGGCCCAGGTATGTTTTTCAAATTACAAGTAAGGTTAAATCTCGCTCATTGCATTGGAATTTCTTACAATAAGAGCTTAAATTGCTTAATTGCTGAGCTGAAGTGGCAGTGGGCTGGCCATATCGCGAGAAGAACCGACAACCGCTGGGGTAAACGTGTTCTTGAGTGGAGACCGCGACTCGGCAAACGTAGTGTAGGACGCCCTCCGACCAGGTGGCATAACGATTTGCGAAAGACTGCTGGCAGATGCTGGATACGGCAAGCTGAAGACAGGGCGCTATGGCGCTCATTAGGGGAGGCCTATGTCCAGCAGTGGACTGATATAGGCTGATGATGATGAAGAGCTTAAATGGCTACCACTAGCTCTTATGCCCGCCCTGCATCTTTCTTATAAAAGAGCGCTTCATTTTGCGCGTATGCCCGGATTCAGTAATAGTTTGGGCCGCCCTTTGTATTCGCTCCCGCAGCTGCTCAATTGAAGTGATGGAGTCCTTGTATACCTACTATCTCTTTGAGGCATCCTCAGTAAAAGAAGTCTAGCAGGTTGACATCTTGGGACCGTGGTGGCCACAGAATGGTCCCCGAGCGCCCGATCCACCTCCGATGATATGCTTCATCGAGGAACTCCCTCACATCACGGCGGTAATAATAATAATGGTAAAGGGGGTAAAAATAGCGGCTCGCTACGCTCGCCGTTACTTCCTACTTTACTTTTATTGTTAATCGCCAAAAAAAATCGTACGCCGTGGTCTTACAATAGGTACTTAATATTTACTTACTTCGGCTCGCTCCGCTAGCCTAAATTGATGTTCATATCTGTTTATTTATTTTGTCATAGGTACCTATGACAAACTAATGGATCAGGTTGAAACTCTGCATAGCATAAATGTAGCTCTTAGCCTGGAATCCAACATAGGCTACTTGTTATCATGGAACAGTTCCCTTGAGATAGAAATATAACCTTTCAACGTTTCCATAGAAACAACGCGTGCGAAGCCGCGGGCAGAAAATTGTATTTTAATAAATGACGAGCAAACTGTACTTTTTCTAGTGTTAGGCGATTAGGTAACAATTGTGCCCCCCCTCCCCCCCCCCCCTTCCCCCCAGAGTCTTAGGCTGCGAGCGCGCCTGAGGTTAAGTCGGTACGTGAAGTTAAGGAACGGTCAGTGGTCGCCACTGCGCATGACAGCGGCGCCGGGCGCGTGTCGGGCGTCGGGCGTCATTATTGATTGAAGAGTGTTTCTCCTGGTTGGAATAAAGCCTCTCGTGCTCCGTGCGAAATGGATCCTTCGAAAAGGAAGAACCAGTCGGACGGAAACACAGCTGCTACGAAGAATCGCGGTATGCGAGAACCCAGTACGATCAAGAGCTCTCTTTTCGAAGAGGATCCCGCGGCTGCAGCATCCTCGTTCACTGGAGCTGCCGAAGCTTCTTCAGCGGCCAACGCAGGCACCGTAACATCTGACGCTTCCGCTGGAACTTCCAAGTACGACGCGGAGCTTGCCGCCAACGAAGCCGAAGTGGGATCCCATGACGAGGAACGACATTCCGTGAATGTTGTTGCGGACCATGAAATGGATGAAACGTATGCAATGGATACAATGCATGATGTCATAAGAAACACACTGACCCTCCAAATTGAACTCGTTAAGTCCGAATTTCACAGACAGTCTGCGGAAGCCGGCTCGCCCTACCCGGACAAGTACATCATCATGTCTGCACTGGATAACGTGATCAACCATCATATCGAAAGGAGCAAACCAAGCACAGAACAAGTAGCGAACATCCAGGTGATCATAAACAATTTCTATCACCGTATGATGATCTGGATCGACGGATTCGGCCAAGACATGGAGTGAGTGAGACGGCATGCTTGCCCACTGCCGTCTCAGCACACAGCTGTGCTGGCTGCACAGCCTCCCGCGGAGCATGTCAATCACTCTAAGTGATTTTAATAAGATGCTAGGTCTTTCTTAGCGTACCTATACCTACCTAAATCTCGATGTAACCCTTAGAATTACCCTAGACACCTAAGTTAACGTTATATAGCTACTGTGTACATATAGGCAGGTTATTTTGTAAGTACTTCCTAAGTTCATTGTAGGTTTCATTACTTGAAAAATAAATGCGCAAAGGCACTTCCTTGTTTCTAGTTTTGCTCAGTGGACCTATGTGATGAGAAGTGGCAGAGCTGCTTAGTAATGATGATAAATTGTCTCTGAATATTTCTAAATAAATTAATAATTACCTTTTTTTTTAATTTATCTACTTTACCTATTAACAGCACCAAAAAATAATAGAAATAGTAAAGTTTCCTATGTGAAAAATGCTCTCCATTAACTTTTAACTAGGTAGATATTTTAATTTTTTCATATGCTTGTATGTATTACGATTAGAGGATTCGATCCCGGTCTTTATTTTCAATCCTGGGATTTCGGGATAGGTAAAACGCGATCCCGGGATCCCGGGATAAGCCCGGAATCGTAAATAAAATCGAGCTATATTTGAAAATCAGCTTTTATTTACTTTCAAAAACATATACGGTAGACAGATAAATAATATTAATTAAAGTAACCAGAAAATGGTTACGTTATCAATCAACAAAATCAAAGTTTTACTTTCAGCTTCTCTTATTATAAAGAACCCACTATTTTTGCGTACCTATATAATGTAAAGTTATCACGTTTAAGGTTTCATTAAAATCAACCTTATTCTTATGAAACATCAAGTTCCTGTATTAAACTGGAATAAGTGAGTGCGTTTCGTTTCATGCACCTTATCTATCAGTCAAACGTACAAACAACGTCTACCGAATAATAAATGTCACAATTGTCAAAAAAGGCTGTACCTACCTAAGTATAATTTCTAATGTTTCTGATAAATTTGATGTATTGTTTTAAGTAAAAAGGCAAGTCGTTAACATCGAGAAAAAAAACTGCGATAATTTTGACCATGACGCGACCGAGGAAGCGGTCGATTACCTGTCTAAGGAATGCTTTTGTTTTGTGTACCTACAGGTAGGTACCTAATTGTTTGCTATTGTTTGGTATAAAAAGAGCTAAATACTAATATGTAGTAAGTTAGTTTAGATGAATACAATTTAAGAAAATTCATTCCAGTTATTTAAAAATAATAATATGTTTAAAAGAAAACTATACCGATGTCAGCCGAAATGATCAGATTTGCCTTTTTCATATTTTTTGTTTCCGATACGAAGTTGTTATAATTTTAAGTTTATAATTTGTGTTTAAATAAACCCGCTTCGTTTTTTCATTACTTTTAAGGATTTTTCTCAATTCCGAAAATCCCGGGATTTGAAAAATACTATCCCGAAATTTTCAGGATCGAAAATCGACCGGGATCCGATCGAATCCTCTAATTACGATGTAGTATTCGACTAACAATGGAATGAACGAATTTTATATTAACTGGTTTTATTTTTTAAACTGTGTAGGTTCTCAATTTAATCATCAAACTTGTTTTTTTTTAATAGAACGGTAGTTGGCGGTCACTCTGCATTTGGGTGGGAATTATGTACCTACGTGTTATCATTGACAATGTTCAAACCTGTTTTTTAAATGATTCCAATTCCAAAACTAATAAACTGAAGTGAATAAACTTGATTCATACATACCGTACTTAGTTAAATAATTAAACAATCAATGTTTGCTAAATAATTGTCCGCAGATAAGATGTAAAAAATTCACAGAAACGTACTATATCACTAGAACCTTAGAATTCTAGAAACGCAAAGACTATAACAGGGTGTAACAAAAATGAAGGACCAAACTTTAAGGAGGGGTTCAGCTTCGACCACAGAAAAATGCGTGACATTGAAAAATATAAAAAAGCCTAGGTAACTGTTTACATCCCTTTTAAAACACAAAACCCCTTCGGGGACACGAAGTTGCCCTTTGTGACCACCAAACTCTATTTTCGCATCTCTGCCTTAACTACACAGAATAAAACTAATACAGAGGCATTAAAAAAGCTTATTAAAGGTGAACAAACTGCTCAATAAATTTTTCGAAATTTCCTTTGTTCAACGTAATAATTACGCTTATTCCCAGTAGTTCTGTACAGAACTACTGGGACAAACGTTGTCGCACTGATTGAAAAGGAAAGTTGTCAATCAGTGCGTCCTACCCGTCATGACCTACGAAGCTGAGACGTGGGCACTCACGGTAGGGTTGGTCCACCCGTTTAATGTCGCCCAGCGAGCTATGGAGAGAGCTATGCTCGGAGTTTCTCTGAAGGATAGGATCCGCAACGAATACATCCGACAGAGAACCAAGGTTGTCGACCTAGCTCAAAGGATTAGCAAGCTGAAGTGGCCGAAGAACCGTTAACCGCTGGGGTAAACGTGTTCTTGAGTGGCAACCGCGACTCGGCAAACGTAGTGTAGGACGCCCTCCGACTATGTGGGATGACGATTTGCGAAAGAGTGCTGGCAGATGCTGGATGCGGAAAGCTGAAGACAGGGCGCTATGGCGCTCATTAGGGGAAGCTTATGTCCAGCAGTGGACTAAGGCTGATGATGATGAAGTTCGATTAAATTAAATAATTAAAACACAACAAATAATAAATTTTATCTTTCAATTTAATTGCAAGCAAATTACATTATATAATACTGATGGAAGTGACTCGAGGGTAGAAATAGCTTTTTGCTATAAAAGCCGACGGAACGAGGGACCGACGCTTATTCCGCTGCAAGTCGTCGTGCTGAACGGACGTTCACTCTCTTGTGTAATGTTGTATCGTTGCAATAAGTACCTAAATGTAGTTGAATAATAGAAATTCTCATTGGGTTGAGTAATTCATTTTCCATTGTTTGAGTAAAATCCTATGAGGTTATGAAAATTGTGTTTTTTTTAAACAATCAAGCTTCTGATTGTTAATATCAGAAGTGGGATTGTTAATAATACATATATTACTGTTCTCACAAAGTGCTGCCATATCGGCGAAGTAATCCTGGGACCTTTTTGTAGGATGCTGTTGGGGCTGTCCCGTGCTCTGCGCATCAGGGACGCCGTCTTTTTCCGGAGGATGGCAGCAAAGTCAGTCAAAGTCGTCGCACACTCAGTAAACATCCCTGAAGCACTGCAGAAACGAGGCAGTCCCTACATCATCCTAATGATATTATTATACTGCACACGCAGGGTGACTAGCGGCCGCTTAGTGTACCTGACGGTCTGATAAGAAAAAAGTTCAGTAACAGGTCTCTTGCTGAGAAACAAAACACAAGATTTACTTCATTCCAAATATATTTTCGAATGCTGTAACTTAAAATTATGGATAACCTTATCTAATAATCGATCAGCAGCTGGTTTGCAGATAAATATATAGGTACTTTCGATCTGTTTACAAACTAACACCACTAATGCTTACAACACATATATTGTAGACTACGAGCACTTTAAGTGCTCGTAGATTGTAGATTATACCCAATCTTATTGCAAGGTTAAAGTTATACTGCAAGAAACGTTGTACAAGTTTAGTTTTTAGTAAGAAATATCGAGGTAAAAGAGAAGACTAATTTAAAGCTCAAGTGAAGAAATATAGTTTTCTCCCTGGCGAGATTTAAGCTCTGAAGTTTACGAAGGTAATAGTGAGATAGAATTGGTTTGTAGGAAAACGAATTCAATAAAATTTAAATAGTAAATATAAACCAATGGCGATTACTAAATAAAAAGTATTGGATAATATAGCTGCGTTTATTTAATTTATCAATATCAATAATACATATATGTAAATATATATTTTAATTAAATAATAGCTCTCAACAAGTTATCGTTGAAACGTTTCTATGTACAATATTTACACGAGCCCGCGGGCAGCGCAACACTACGATTGCTTACAATTCCAATAATCACATAGTTTTATATAAAGCGCCACGTTTGCGTCTATTTAGTTTGTAAATATAAATAGAACAAGTTTTCTGTATGTGGAATAATATAAGGTAAAAAAATGTAGCTTTTGGGGCGCTGAAGATGGAATATCAGGCTGACTAAAAGACATGCTTGTGACAACAACCGGCAACCTTGTGAAAGATTCATGTTTACCAGTGTTCATCCAAAGTGGACTTAAACGCAAAGAATGCACTGTGTGTCCCACTGCCAAGGGACATGGACAAGCATTAGAAATATTCGAGCGGAATATCAAGAATGAAGGTAGTTTTATAGGCAACACTTGTTATATTGTCCACAATGTCCCATAGCCGTGGGCCACCCAACACGAAGTAAATATGATTTGACGTCAAATAGGATACGATAACAAATAATAATCGTCAAAAATATAATTCTTAAATAAATTAACACTAATCTAAACAAAATGAGATACAATAACATTACATCATCTACGAATGTATAAAATATTATGCAAACTAAATCAATAAATAAGATACCAATATACAAAACATTGTCATAGTAAAAAAGCATTGCATGTGTTCCCTAATACCTATTGATATTCGAAAGACATCATTATAGAAATAGAAAACGTCCCAACACAGGAAGAGTTTAGAGATAGCAAACAGCGCACGCTAAACTGTGATCAGTTTAGCGTGCGCCGTTTGCTATCTCCTCCGGACGTTTTCTTCCTTACGCTTTTGGTAAATTCGACCGAGACGCGTTCACTGCCTGTCAATCAATACCAACATATTTTACTTTTCACGATAATTTTAATCACAAAAGCATTTTAAATTTTGAAATATTGTAGCTACTACAATATAGGCAACAAGTTTATTCTGAATACATTATGTTTATTCTACAAGACTCAGGAATACTTTATCACATAAAACTTACTTCCTTCATAAATCATTGGTTAGTAAATAAATCATTCACTTGGGAACATACATATATATTGGCTATAAAAACGCGCCATTTTTACGGATTTTCTGTATATACACATGCTAGCATTGATATAAACTAGAGCTATTAGACTTGAAAGGCTAGTGAATCCCAACGATGGTCTCACAAGTATCAAAAACAATGCATCAAAACGCAATGTTTGGCGCATGTTGATATCTCAAAGAGGCGCGTGTTTTTATTACTTTCATTTGATATTAAAAACAGACTCAATATGATTACTATTCAATCTAAAAAAATGTTTTTGTAAATAAACTTTATACATGGTCTATTAACAAAATATTCGCTATCTACACTGAAACTACAGTAGAATGTTATGAGGTAATTGTAATAACATGAGCGCAGTTGTAAAGTCTGCCTGATTGGAGGAGTACAATGCGAAGACATCGGGCGTTGGTTTAACAATAAAGCGCTCAGTCCACAAATTTGACTAATTATAATTAGTTATAACTTAGTTATGGCTAGTCGATTATAATAGAATACTAGATGGAACCCACGCTGCACCAAACGTATTTTCACTGCAGTTTTGTTGTATTTCCGCCCAGCCATATTTATGAAGTAGCTATATTTAATGCTATATTCAGATGCTATGTTGAACATACCTTCTTCTACCACGTTAAACGATGAAAAATTTACAACTAAACTTTAACATCAATGAGAAAATTCGTTACTTACGACTGGGTAAGGATAAGTCCTGTATTCATAATTTTCGTTTAAGTTATTACTAGAGACCAGATTATATGCAATAATAGCATGCATATGCATTTACATATTTAACACATTTTCACCGGTAGGTAACTGCATTTTTTACGTGAATTCTTTCTTGTCATGATCCATTATGTTTGCTATATTTGCAATATTTCTAAGTAGGATAGTCAATGATAATAAAATGAAATAATACGTTGTATTATTCTGCCGACCTCTACGAAAATTGCTTTAGCCCAGTCTCTTCTCCCTGTTCTTGACTATGCGGATGCCTGTTATTTAGATCTTGCTGAGGAGCAGTTGGATAAACTTGAGCGTCTCTACAACTTTCGCATTAGGTTTATATTTGGTTTACGCAAATATGACCACGTCTCTCCTTTTCGCACCATGCTCAAGTGGCTCCCTATTCGGCCGGGACATGCACATTCTTTCTCTTCTCTATTCCATTCTCTTTAATCCCCTTTCTCCTTCGTATCTTAAAGAACGGTTCGAGTTCCTTCATTCTAACTCTCACAATCTTAGATCATCAGACAACTTACTTCTTAAGTTTCCCACTCATTCCCAATCTTTTGATGGCAATTCTTTTAATGTCCAGGCTGTTCGTCTTTGTAACAAACTGCCTGTCGACATCAGACTTGCTCCCTCCATCAACTCCTTTAAATCCAAACTTAAGTCCCATTTGCTTACTTCAGCTGTCTAATCTAAGCTCAATTATCTCACTAAGCGCTCTTGTAGCTCAAGGCGTGTTTGCAGTTATAATTGGTTATTTATTTACTTTTGTGATGATGGTTCTTTTTGAAGTAGGTACCTACTTATCGAATTAGTTTATTTTATTTCTAAGTTAAGCTAACAAGATAACAATGTAGTTTTGTATTGTAAATATGTATGTAATTTTTTTGTATTAGTTCCGTTATTTGATCTATCAACCAACTTATCTTATATCTTTTTTTCCATCTCAAGGTTGCCTGGAAGAAATCGCTCTCAGCGATAAGGCCGCTTTTTGTACTGTATATGTTTTATTTAGATGTAAGATTATTTGTTCATGTTTTTTTTGTACAATAAAGTGTTAATTCATTCATTATTATTCGTTGTATTATGTATCTCCTATACTAAAAGCTGGCACGATCGTCTTTACTTTTTCGTACACAGGATCCCTACTTCATTACGAAATTACGTTTCGTTTCCTTCGATCAATCTCTGATCCAATTAAAAGAAAATTTCATTTGTAGTTGAATTGTCTTTTCATTTCGGAATGATGAAATTATATTTCTTGGCTAATACGACAAAAATGTATTATAGAGTCAAGTCACAAAATTCGTCCAAAAACGGGAGAACAAGTAAGGAAGAGTAGCCAATCGCTGAGTTTCGCGGCCGTAATTGAAATATTACAGTACCCGATTGATAAAGTTTACAAAATACTGAATAGTTCTTTATTAACTGTCGGTATGATACTATCACAAACAATATGTGATTTAGAATTGAAGTCTACTATTTATTTTATTATTCTAGACAACATCAGACATTATCAGCGAGATATATTCGGTTTTATTTTGTCTACGCACGCTACGCCATCTTAGCGCTTAGTAGTCATCTCACCTTGTTGCATATTCTGATCCTTTACATTAGTTTTTGTGCATATTTCAAGCATTTTTAATGCATATTTCGAGCTTTTTCTGTTGCATATAATCCGATCTCTAGTTATTACCGAACTACCTACGTACTAAAGTTTGAATTATACGTCAATATACATTAGTTTTTAACCGACTACGGCGAAGCCATGTTTTACTGGTCTAATATATGATGTTCCACAGTAACGCCTACACTAGTCAACTTATTTTAATGAATAAGTAGAAATCGACTCGTTTTTAAGGTGAGGGTGGTACCTTCATTATATAAGAACTAAATTAATATGATGTTACATCCATAAAAATATCTCAAAAGTGTCTGTCGATTCCAATTTTTCGTTCGCTTACAGAGAATACCTAATGATACACAATGGACGTCGGCCGCTAATCTGACGCCATAACATATGAAGAAGAAGTTGGTGATGTACACTTTGTTCATTGTCGGTCGGTTTAGTTTATTTTCAATAAAATTAGCAATCTCGAATATTTCGGGTAGCTGCCTTCCAGATAACGTTCGCTTTTACCCTGAATAAATATGACAGTGAAAAACACTGTTTATTATTATTAATATTATTATTATTAAAGGTATAAATATAAGCACACGTAAATAATGTGTATTGTTTTGTCATGTCGCGTCAAAAGCTTACGTAGTAGGTTGGTTTCCTACATTTTATACGATTACAAACACATTTAGCGACACAAGACACTGTAAAAATGTGTACAACCATATTGAACGTACGAAACTGATATGGTTCTGACACGAAACCACTAAACACGACACAGAAGTGAGTTTCTACCTCTCCCAGATAGACGCGGCCTGCGTTGGCTGCCAGTTGTATTCGCTTACATACTGCAGGACCAGTGGACGTCTGTGTGTTCAATTTACTACCTATTTTAAATTGTATAAATGTACCTTTGTTAATTTTGCACGCATTTCTGCACTTTAAGGCAGAATGTTGAGCTAATTAAAAACAAAAACTTACAAGTATTATGGTATGATTATGTACGATGTCTGATTTCGTATAAATAAACAGGCCTCGTCTTTCTGGGAGAGGCTTTCAATTTGAGAAATTTTTAAAGTGCTGCGGTTTGTTTTTGTTTGCGGAGCAGCAACGCGGGCAATAGCACCGCTAGCGGGTGGTCATGGCGGGGGATCAGTTGAAGAGGACCGAGCTGGGGTCTTCATTGTCCATCTGCTTCACGTGGCGGAGGACGTCCTTCTTGGTGATCACTCCGAGTAAGCGCCTGGAAATCAACAATACAGAATGCTTATCGTGGAGTTTTTGCTGGGGACGAATCATTGTAGGAGTCGGGAAGTTGGCGTCACACTTTTGCACTTTTGCGTAAAGATTCACGTATCGTCTAAACCATCGTAGACCTCAGGGAGGAAACGTTATTTAGCTTTTTGAGGTGGAAGTGTAAGGCCAAATCCAATAAATACTATGCGTAATAGAAAAATGTCGATTGATTATTTAATAAATATGACACACATTATACAGGGGGTTATACAGGTTTTTCTCAAAAAACTAAAAATGGCAATATTTTTTTCTTCAAAAGAAACAGAAAGTTCCTCAGAACAATACCTTCTAACTACAAAAGAAAAGGTAGCACCGTTAAGGGGCCAAAAATTTGCCCCACCCTGTATGTTTTACCAATGGTTGCTAACAGGTATCAAATTGTTGCTTTCAACCCATAATTGATAAATTTTTGGTTGGGGACAGAAAAAAACAAAAGGTACGCGATAAATACCCGATAAATAATCTTTATCAGGTATCAATCAGGATCAATAGTCTAGCTCGTTTTTAGGGTTCCGAACCTCAAAAAAAAGTTAACTTTTAACTTTATAGGATCACTTTGTTGTTCGTCTGTCAACCCTCTTATCTCAGAAATGCGTGGTGGTATCGAGTTGAAATGGAGCCGTGACATAAATCAAACTTCTTAGTCAACGTAATCAAAAGTTACAGCCGTATAAGAATAATTTTTGGGAATCACATGCACAATAAACCTATAGGGTACTTCTCGTTAATCTAGAATCATGAAATTTGGCAAGAAGCAAGATCTTAACACAAGCAAGGGAAAAATTCACAATTTATAGTTGACTAACTGCTGCCCGCGGCTGCGCGCGCGCTTTCAGTAGCCTATGTCCGTTCCGGGATATCATTTACCTCCCTGCCAAATTTCATTGACATCCGTTCAGCCGTTAAGAAGTGAAAAGGTAACAGACAGAGAGTTACATTCGAATTTATAATATTAGAAAAGATTCACAATTTTTTTTATTCTCGCCATGGACCAAAACCTATGCCTCCCGTTGACCTAGAATCGTGATATTTGGAAAGAAACAAGCTCTTATATAGAACAAGGATGGAAGGAAACAAGGATAAGGAACCCTCGTTGCCCGAGTCCGACTCATGTATTCTTGTTTAGATTTGCATGCCTGCATTATTTTATTTTATTTATATAAATAAATGACTGACTAATGTATGACAGAAAATAATCTTTAAAGGAATGCATAATTTAAAATGGACAAAAATGGATTTTTGAATATTACTGCTACTAAAGCTGATATGTTAAAATTTGATATAATTCATATCAAAAACAGTTTTTTGGATATTCATTAAATAGCGAAGTTTCTGGTACCAATATTACATATTTGTATAATTGACAAAAGTTTTCAACCCTCGACGCACGAATCCCTTTACTCTTGACGGATTTTGTAAATCTTATACACACTTTAGGGATTGCAGGTATTTGGGGGACACCCTTTACGTATGCCCAGCGTGGGGATTATGGTATTACCCCATTATAACGCAAATAAGGTGTTATTGAGGGAGGCAAACGTCCAGCAGTGGACTGGTAAAGGCTGTTAATGATAACTATGTTGTTTAAAAATTTAATTTGAGGTGGTAGTTGTACTAACCCGTTGTGCGTGACCAGAGTCTGCCTCAGGCCCAGCTTGCGGAACATGTCGACGACAGTCTCCATGGGTGTCTGGTCGGTCACGGTGATGGGCGCCATATCCAAGATGCGCGTCAGGTTCAGCCCGCCGACGGCGCCGGTGGCGCCGGCAGTGGCGGCCGCAAATATTACTATCGTCTGGCCGCTGATGCCTTCCATGGTGCGGCGGGCATTACCTGCGCACATAATACAAACAATTATTGGAGGCTTATACAAATTTAAATAATTTACATACGTATGTTGTGTTTCTTCTTCTAGTGTTGTTAGCTCGGTGTCATCAGTAAGACTGCATGTAGTTAGATAGTCGCCGATAGCTAGGTTGAAGTCTCGACGCAGCACGAAGCCTAAAAGATATATTGCGACTCCTACAGTCTTCTACAGTGCTGCTATTTTGAGTGCTATTTGGATCTATTGGCATCTTACTTGAGTGATAGGATACAAAGAGTTGACATTAATGGGAAACGGTCTTCGGGGTCTGTAGTTACAATGGGTGTACCGCAGGGTTCTATCCTCGGTCCTTTCCTATTTTTAGTTTATATCAACGACCTGCCTCATCTTGTAAAGAATAATCACGAGATTGTACTGTTTGCTGATGATACTTCATTAATTTTTAAAATGAAACGACTTAACACAAACTATGACGATGTGAATAATGCAATCTCAAAAGTAGTCCGTTGGTTTAGTGTCAATAATCTTTTGCTTAACGAAACCAAAACAAAATGTATTAGATTTATTTTACCTAATGTTAAACAAGTTAAGACTGATATAAACGTAAAAGGAGAAACGGTAGAAATTGTACAAAGTACCGTATTCTTAGGAATCACCTTAGATAATAAACTTCAATGGGGCCCACACATAGATAAGCTATCGAAGAGACTTAGTTCTGCAGCATATGCAGTCAAAAAAATCCGTCAACTCACAGACGTTGATACATCTAGACTTGTTTATTTCAGCTACTTCCACAGTATTATGTCTTATGGTATACTGCTGTGGGGGAACGCTGCAGATATTAACACCGTATTTGTGCTGCAGAAGAGAGCTGTTCGTGCAATTTATAATATGGGTCCCAGAGAATCCTTACGAGATAAATTCAAAGAAATAAACATAATGACAGTCCCCTGTCAATATATTTATGAAAACTTGTTGTACACTCATAGAAATATCAATCGGTTCTCTAAAAATAGCGACATACATAATATAAATACTAGAAATAAAAATAAACTCGCTGTGCCCATAACTAGGCTACACAAGATTAATGTATCTTTCAAAGGGCAGTGTATACGCTTCTACAACAAAACTCCAAGTGAGTTGCAAAAACTATCAATGAATAAATTCAAACAAATTGTCAAACATGTCCTTTGTAAAAAGGCTTACTACAAAATATCAGATTATCTAGACGATAAAAAATCTTGGGACGACTTTTGCTCCAACTCGAAAACTAACATTCTAACAAGGTAAAGGTTTCTTGTTCGCTTCTTTACTTTACCTTAAAAAGATTGAAGTGAACAAAAAATCAAAGTGATCACTTTATTTCCTAGTTTTACGTATGTAATTTGTATTTTGTGACGTGTCCAAGAGTCCTGTAAGGTCTAAAGGAAATAAAGCACTTTGATATTTGATATTTGCCAGCTCGGCGTCAGTAAGACTGCATGTAGTTAGATAGTCACCGATAGCTAGGTTGAAATCTCGACGCAGCACGAAGCCTAAAAGATATATTGCGACTCCTACAGTCTCTTACAGTGCTGCCAGCTCGGCGTCAGTAAGACTGCATGTAGTTAGATAGTCACCGATAGCTAGGTTGAAGTCTCGACGCAGCACGAAGCCTAAAAGATATATTGCGACTCCTACAGTCTCTTACAGTGCTGCCAGTTCGGCGTCAGTAAGACTGCATGTAGTTAGATAGTCACCGATAGCTAGGTTGAAGTCTCGACGCAGCACGAAGCCTAAAAGATATATTGCGACTCCTACAGTCTCTTACAGTGCTGCCAGTTCGGCGTCAGTAAGACTGCATGTAGTTAGATAGTCACCGATAGCTAGGTTGAAGTCTCGACGCAGCACGAAGCCTAAAAGATATATTGCGACTCCTACAGTCTCTTACAGTGCTGCCAGCTCGGCGTCAGTAAGACTGCATGTAGTTAGATAGTCACCAATAGCTAGGTTGAAGTCTCGACGCAGCACGAAGCCTAAAAGATATATTGCGACTCCTACAGTCTCTTACAGTGCTGCCAGTTCGGCGTCAGTAAGACTGCATGTAGTTAGATAGTCACCGATAGCTAGGTTGAAGTCTCGACGCAGCACGAAGCCTAAAAGATATATTGCGACTCCTACAGTCTCCTACAGTGCTGCCAGCTCGGCGTCAGTAAGACTGCATGTAGTTAGATAGTCACCAATAGCTAGGTTGAAGTCTCGACGCAGCACGAAGCCTAAAAGATATATTGCGACTCCTACAGTCTCCTACAGTGCTGCCAGCTCGGCGTTAGTAAGAAAGCATGTAGTTAGATAGTCACCGATAGCCAGGTTGAGGTCTCGACGCAGCACGAAGCCCACAAGATATTGCGACTCGCGCGATACCACCACAGGGTAACCGTTGTGCTCAGTCTCTTTCAGCAGTGTTTCCAGCTCATCCACGCTCATCGAGTCTTGAGTTATCACGGACAGAGTTTCGTTGCGCCTGTAACAACATTTAATTTTTAGCTGAAAATCAGTGTTTGTTCATAGAGCAATATTATCACTGAGCTATTACCCATTTGCCACTGCTACACACGCGTTTATTTGGTTATGATATGTAATCAAGTTTGTATTGTATTGTGCTTTGTATTGTAGGTTCTATGTGTTAAGCCCGATTATCCGGTTAAGAAGTGCCTCTACATCCTTTTCTTTACCTTTTATATTTAAATTATGTAAAAAAATGATTTGTTAAAGCCAATTGTATGTGTGTGTTTCATGTGACAAATAAATAATTTACTTACTTACTTACTTAATTTCATAACTAAGATTATTAACATTAAAAACCGACTTCGAATCCCTTATCCCTTATCGGAGCCGTACAACAAACGTGATTTTTTTGCTCGATATTGATAACGGCAACAGGTAGACAAGCAACTCAATAAACCATAACTTATTTTATTGTCATAATAATAACTAATTAGACATATTATTTTACATCCATTGCAATAGATTGAATAAAAGACCAGTAATTAATGTAATGCCGCGGAGCAAACGTGGATACGCCCAGCGCAGAGCCGTGTCGCGTCTATACTATACCCAGCCGTGGGTGGAATCAGCTTGCGGGTAAAAAAACATCACAAACAATTTACATCTAACGCTATTTGCTTAAACGCACTATGGACAAGTACTACAAAAATATTCAATTGCAAACGGGACAGGAATTTCCGACTCGTACAACACCATCACAACAACTCGAGAAGCTTTTATACCCTACCTACAGTGAACGCAAATGAAATCGCAGCTAGATTAGTAATAAATTAGCGATGCTTAGGATATTATCTAAACAAGTCTTTTCATTGGCAGGTGTCGGCAGACGTAGGCAACTTAATAGAAAAATGTATTTCCTCTAATTTTCCATATTTTAAATTTGAGTTCCTTCGCTATGCTTAATTAGCAACGAAATTCACAGATGTTCGGCTTTTTGACCTTAAAACGCAAAAAATTAGGTTAGTATGAGTACTAACCAAATTTTTTGCGTTTTAAGGTGGAAGGTAAATCACTATTTTATTTAATTTTATTTATTAATTTTGTTTTTCGACGATAAACTATGCCAGAACGGAGAATCAGAATTAAAAATAATAATACAGCGCAAGCGAGCAACAAAAACTGTCCTATAGTGAATAAAGAGTGGTCATGCAAAGCTTGGCGATAACAACACATATAATTAACAAAATAGAGAAAACAATAAACACTCGCACAAAATAAAAGGATTCATCCATTTGTTACGCAAGCCTGATGTACGGGAATTGCTGCACTTGCAGGACCTCAATACTGCATGGACTTTGTGACACACTTACATTTGTAAAATGAGTCCCGCGGTGGGAATCGAACCCGCCATCTGCATACACACACAATACAAAGTATCTGAACAGTGTTCGAAACTGTTACGTAGGTACACAGTTGTTTTGGGTATATGAAACGTTATACCGCCTCTCTCCTGCTACACGTGTTTACCTCAACGGGGGGTATTTTTGTACAGCGCACAGCGGTTCTTGTCCCTTTGCGATCCTTCATCCAATCAGAAAGGATTGATTGTTGTGATAACTACTAGAAAATTTGCTGTCCTAAATTGGTGCAAAATCATAATGGTCATTTTGCTTTCATGGACCGTATATCGACAGGAATCGCGACAGCGCGCTCCGATTTTTAAACGCTGCAATAATCCTAACAGCATCATCATCATTCTAGCCCGGGATCATCCACTGATTCGCATAGGCGTCCTAACGCTTCTTGCCACCAAAAAACATTAGTATTAGCATCATTCATCAGGGAACATACTAGACTCTAGGGGAAGGCAGGCTTCTGCTTATTTTAAATACCTCCAAACGTGGTAATAACCCCCCGCCTGTTTTGGGGAGGCACGTTTACGTGTGTGCAGGGCCCGTACTCTCTCGTTTTATTGCAAATGCTATGTTATGTAGGTGACATAAGAATAGGTTTTGCACAAAAAGAATCACACTTTGGTTTTGTATTTCCGAGTAGGCATATTATATTATATTATATTATATTGATTTATACATTATGAGGTAGTATAGTTTGGTACTGACTTGGGTTGCATCACATCAGCAGCAAGGCTTGTGTGCTGGAACTCGTCCTTGGAATCCAGGAAGGGGTAGCCATTGAGCGCGATATGAGCGTCGTAGATCCCTTGGCGGCCCAGCGCGTCGCCAACCCACTTAGACGCCATGGCAGCCGCCATTAGCGGCACGATGTACCGCACGCCGCCGGTTAGTTCAAACATTATCACCACCAAGGACACTGGAATAAACACATTTATGCATTAGGACATTTATGTAGACAGATGCTGGATTTTTAATCGGATCAATCGTTCCGTACAAGTTCGAACTACATTTGCTAATAAATTTGCTAATTCGTTTTAGTAGTTTTAACAAACATCTATCCAAGCTTTAGCATTCATAATAATAGCTAACAAATGCCGCGAAATGGTTTGAGAAAAGGGTTTCCAGTGGCGAGTCTTCTCGATTAGTAGGGCTGCAGCCGTGGCTCCTGATATGAATGACAGGGCTGTGTGGCACTCATTAGGGGAAGCCGTCGTTATAGTGGTAAGCGATCGTTTACCATTGTACTAGCATAGGCTGATGATGATCCTAAAAACGTTGCTATCTCACTGTTATACAAAATCAAAGCAGAGCTTGTGTTATGGGTACTTAAAAATTAATATAAATAATACAGTACAGTTAATAAGATATATATTTTACTGTAAGAGTAATACTAGCAAACTGCGACCTAGCACTGTTACCATCTGACGGCCAGAAAGGCTCAGTTTTGTCAGTATCTATAGATATGTCCATTTATAAGTGACAGACCAGTCGCCGGCCCGCGGACTCAACCCGGCGGCTTCATCGGTGACTTGACACCTCGTTGTGTAGAGTACCTACATGTTGCGTGTGCAAGATCCCTGAGAGAGCGTACCTGTCATCCTAGTAACACCGCCGAGCACCGCCGCCGCCCCCACCATTGCATACAGGCCCGGCGTGATGCACACCTTGCCGCTGGAACACTCTCCGCTGAACATCCAGATCTGGGGATAGTTGTATGCCAGCTGCTCCATGCCTGGACATTACATTTTATATTTCAACTTGCTTTCTTATACAGTACATTAGATACAATATAAGGGAGAGTGGGTGAATAGAGACTACACCTGTCTATGGGCTATACTATGTTTTTTGCACCTGGCTACTCTTCGCTCGGACTGGCTGACTGACCGCCGCCGTGGCCGAATTTCGGCTTCATTTTAAATGAGCAGGGTTAACGTGTGCATTTATTTATTTACAGGATTTTGGGAAAACGTACAGCTACGTTCATACAAATTTTAGAACAATACATAAAACATGCCTGGATAGACCAGTGCATGAGCATGATTGTTGATGGTCAATTACAAGTTTCCGCAGGTAGGTACTTAAGATAGCACAATACAAAGTAAGTTGACCACTTAATGGAGATAGCATATACATAATAAAGAAAAATAATTTAAAAACCAATGAGTAAATAAAAATAATTGAGTAAAAAAAGTAACATACTTAGCTTACCCTTGAAAAAATTAATCACAAAGTGAGCGTAGAGCAAGTAAGCTTAGCTTACTTGTACTGAGACACAGATGACACAATGACGCTAGTATACGCACCGATGCCAACCATCCGTCCCGCGATGGCCCCGAGGGCGAGGCTCGGAATGAACAGGCCGCAAGGAACCTTCATGCCGAAGGTGAACACCGTCATCACCAGCTTCAGCATCAGCGCCAGCGAGAGGAGCCACATAGCGCGGTACACGCCGGCGCCCGAGGCGGCCACCTCCATGGAATCGCTCACGTCGGTGAAGTTACGGCTGTAGTCACTGTAACAACATAATATGATAATTAAATCTCTTTTATTTTGTATGGTTGTACAATCAAGTAACTCAAGCAGCTTGCTGGATCCCGCTGCAAAGGCTTCCTCTTCCCTACGTCCACACAGTATTCGTGAATTTTCCATCTGTGCCACGTCCGTGCCTCGCGCCCGCTACGGTTCAGTATAATTCTTCCCATAGGAAGTGGGCAGACCATATAACCGGTGCATGAAATTCTTGGAGTGGAGATTATAAGGCAGGTAAAAACCCGGGGGACGGCCACTACGACGGCCCCAAATGAAATGGAAGAACGATATCATAAAGATAGCTGACAGCAACTGGATCTTAACTTCCCAATGTAGAAGCGAATGGCAGTGTTTGAAGTAGGCCTTCCTATTTCATTCAACTGGTCAAAAAAACCTAGAAAGAACATGAATGTTTCTGTTGGAAGACCAACAGAAACATCCGTCTTCCGTCATGTCTTATGTATAATTTTAAACAATCCGACTATATTTTCGACTATTACTCACCACAGAGGGTCAGTGGACGCGATACCACACTGGTTGAACAGCAGATAAATCAGTTCACTAGTATTCATCCGAGTGTACGGGTTAGGGTATGCGACGATAGCGGTCACCAGCGTGACGACCAGCACTTCGGTCACCGGGTACTGGCCCAGTTTGGACAGCTTGCGGTAGCGGCACCAGTAGATGTTCGCCTTTATGAAGATTGTGGCGATGCAACCCTGCGAACAAACATTGTCATAAATACTAATTCAACTAAAATTGTGCAGAGAAAATCACACTAATATTAGGTATAAATGCGATAGTTTGGATGTTTACATGTTTGGATGGATACTCTACACGCCATAACGACTTAACCAATCGGGCTGAAATTTTGCATAGATGTACCTCTAAGCCTGGAATCAAACAGTCTTTTTATCCCATAAAACAGTTCCCATGGAATAGAAACAACCTTTTAACGTTTCTATAGAAACAAAGCATGCGAAGCCGTAGCAACTAGTAATTTGATATTTCTCAATTGATCTCACGAATCTTTATTTACCTTGCACTCTGATTCGCATCTATGTATGCGTTATGATAATAACTACATTTATACCTGTATTACAACTTAATTTTGTATATATATACTGATGTACCTACCTACCTACACTGTTGGATTGGAACTCATCTTGCTATTATTCCCAGAGATGGGCGTTGCGATCTGCGACACAGTATTTTACTTCTGCAGGTCGCAGCATTGCTTCCTATTTTTGTTATTATACCTAGTTTAATTTTCAAAATAAATACTTTTTACTTTACTTAGATTTGTGTTCTTAAGATAAATAAAAACATGTAATTTCAGTTAAAGCATACTCACTCCTATAATGCCAAGTCCCACAAAAGGAATCAGTTCGAAGAATATCCACGGCTGGTTGTACTCAACGAAGAAGAGCACCGAATGCTCATTGCCGAAGGGATTGATGGACCGGAGAATAAAGGCGGCTATCAACGCACAGAAGAACGACCGCCACAGCGTCTTCAGCGGAAAGTAGTAGGAAACCTGCAACGTACGTATTTAACTTAAACTCGACGATAGACTTCAGATTGCCTTTACTGAACCAACTCGAACACACTATTATTGTAAATGCGAATGTTTGAATGGATTTATAAAATATCTATCCTAATAAGTACAGTTATTAGTACTCATAACACAAGCTCTGCTTTGTTTGGGGCTAGATGATATACCGTGTGCATTGTCCAGCATCTTTATTATAATTTTAATTGTGTATGCTAGATAAATAACTGGCATCGTATCACGTAAGATTATTATTATTGCTAGCAGTTGCTACCTCTTCCAAGCTGAAAAGCACCCCACCGATGGGCGCTCCGAAAGCGACAGAGACACCGGCGGCCGCTGCAGCTGATAGTATCTCCCTCTTCTTGGCTTCGTTGCGGCCGTACTTTGGAAACAGGTACGATAGGATATTGCCTGTGGATAAAAAGCGAAATAATTACATAACTAGTTATACACAAGCTTTACTTAGCTTGGGGTATATCATAATGCCGCGTGAAGTGTCCAGATTTATTTATTTATCGATAGATGAAGTGACCTATGTTTAGACTTATTATCGATTATAAAATTATTATAACATTTGACGATATCTGTGGCGCATTGGGCAAAGGTGTTTCTTCGATCTGCAGTTCAGTGTACTGATTGTTATCTTCTATTTTTATGTATAGAAATACTTAAAATTATGGATGCGGCAAGCTGAAGACAGGGCGCTATGGCGCTCATTGGGGGAGGCCTATGTCCAGCAGTGGACTGATATAGGCTGATGATGATGTACAAATGTAGAAGCGTAGCGCGATCAGCCGACTTCAATTATTTCAGAATTGATAACGATTTTGATTTGTCATCAAGTAACTTTCTGAACGAGAACCTCAGTTTTGATCAATACCCCTTTTTCTTTGATTAAAATTTGTTAACGTAACTAGCAGATGGCGTTGTATTTGTTTATAAGAGATAGTTATTAGACCGCATTGTCTGTCACGTTTGTATATGATGATATTGTTTTATGATTGTAAAGATTAGTTCCAAGTACTATTCAGATAACAGATTGATGCTAATTTTCGGTCGGTCAAGATATGCCTGGCTCATGGGTAAAGAACAGTGTCTTAAATCAATTAAATTATATGGCCAATATAGACTACTTTGGGACGCGCAATGTTAATTATACAATTAGAGGCCTAAGAGAAGATTTATGGAGGAACTGGAACATAAACCGGGTAATGAACATTCAAATAGCAAGCTTTAAAAAAAGATTCTTTGCTGCAGGAAGACAATTGTTAAAAGACGATTTTGGCAATAACTTTCCGAACGTGCAGCCTCATGACGATCTTGAGCAAAACTGGCTCGACCTTGCTACGCGCGGCAGCCTTTATGCAATAGAGGATCTACAGATTGAGGTGCCTCGCGCGGCAAGCGTTCGGCTCTGCCTATTGATGAGTGTAGGTGGCAACTTACCTAGGCAGCAAGCGATGTGCACCATAGGCCCCTCTTTCCCGAGCGATAGACCAGAAGACACTGACAATATAAGGCCAACCACCTTGATGATCAGTGTCCATTTGCCGAGATACCCGCGGATTATAAATCCGCTCAGTATGGTCTTGATTTCAGGGATACCTGCAAACGGAAACATTGTATTGTAGACCACAATGTGCAATACTATTTTGTTTCAATAAATCATTATTTTCAAGAGAGTTTAGTTATTTTTACTCTTAAAAGCTGAGTGTGAGCTACATCACTGGGAATTACTAGTATAAATAAAAAAAACACATTTATTTCAGACATATCACAACACAGTCCATATAACGAGTTACATTTCAAAATACAAAGACAAGGTGAAAAACACATAATACAATAAGACACTAAACACTAACAACCAGTGTGAACTTTCGTCCTGTGCTTCATGAAAGGGGAGGCTGTATCCAGCCTTCCTGCAAAGACCTGCAGGTAGCTGTTGGCGCTGCCGCGCACCCTGCGCATCAGCGACGCCGTTCTCTTGCGCAGGATCGCAGCGAACCCGTCGACCCGCGCCTCCGCGAACATGCCTGATGCGCTACAGAAACGCGGCAACCCCATCAGCCACCTGAAGGCATTGTTATATTGGACGCGAAGGGCGTTCCAGGTCTTCTGCGTATGCTTGATCCATAGGCTGCACGTGTAGAAAGACTGGCAGTACGCTCTGAACAGTGTCGTCTTCACCTGCGCACTGCAACGCGCAAGCCTACGGGCCAACATGTTAACCCGGACCGTTAACGCCCTCCGCTCCCTCTCCATGTCTACATCGTCCGTGAGTGCGTCGGTGACCCAGTGGCCCAAGTTCTTAAATTCCGAAACACGCTACAGCTGATTGCCGCAAAAAAAAAACCCGCGAAAAAGCTGGTCTCAGCTGAGCAACCCCATTGAATTTGGAACAACAGTATTAGAGAAGGAACCTGCTCCTTTCAAACTCAAAATAAAATATTTGTAAACATTGCGCCCATACGTAACCAAATAATTATTGCTTTATAGTATTAATTTTTTGACAGAATTTGTACTGCTTGTTGATTTGTGTTTTTTCCTACAATGCAAGCACAATATTTTTTCCAAACTCGACGCCAACAAGAGGATTTTGAATGTCCGTGTCATGAGTTGTTTACGAACATTGTACCTTGAGAATGGCTCGAGAATAATTAGGTATACAATAGTATAAGTACCGGATCCGCAGGCGTAAGGCGCGAACATGCGGACGAGGGACGCCGAGAGTGCAGCGAACAGCAGCGCCCACGCTATGTACAACAGGTAGCTGATAATGTAGGCCCCTGCGCCCTCCGCCCGGTCGCCGAAAACTTGGGGCCATGTTGACCACTGCACAAACAACAAGATACATTAAAAGGATACCAGAATTTAATACCTACCATATTCGTACACTATTGGATTGAAGGATGCATGTTTGTCATTCAAATACGTTTTCCGTAGTTCAAGATCAGGAGTTTCAGGGGATCCTGAGACAGCTAAAACAATGATTATGAGCCAGTACAGTGCCTGTCAGCCGTGGCGGTCGAGGCGAGGATGTTTTAGAGGAAGGGCAGCAGCATCCTTCTGAGTATTTTAAGAACTCTACTGCGTTCGCCAATCCGCCTATAAAACTTGGTAATTAAAACGGTACGGCGGCAGCACGTTAGTCAGTGAATGGACATGTGTTGAGGAGTACTGTACCTGCGAGCAGTTCCCCGGTTCAAAGTTAGTAGTGTTGACATCAGACCAACAGCACTGCTCTCGGTTCAACCAGAACGCAGAGAGGCAGATTCCGAATTTAAGATCTGTCATCCAGGAGGCTCCGATGTCGATGACCCCGGCCACTATGCCGGTGCAGACGCCGACTAGGAGGACGCAAACCCAGCCTGACCAAGCGTCGTGCGCTCCCTATAATCATAGCATACACTTGATATTACTAAAATAACATCTGCAGTTGTTGAACTCCTGGCTCATACTTATACGCGTTGCTCGTTAAACCAACACGAGGCGGGGCGGCTACGTCGAGGCGGAGTCGAATAACAATAAAAAATCTTATTGCATACAAATTCCTAAACAATGGCGGCATAGTCGCGACGCAGACTAGAAAACGTCCGCCTCGACTCCACATCGACCTCCGACGCGCCTTCACCTCGACCGTGATGCAACTTTACTATGTATATGACCGTACTACCATTTATTTGAGCGACGTATAGGGCGACGGAATATAATATTCTATAACATAACACATATTTCTAAAAACAGGTAAGCTAGCGAATCCATCAATATTTTTTGGCAATTGATTATGTAGATTAGCTCCATCAATAATGTTTTTTTTCTCATAGTTAATTATGGGATGGGGTAAAAGTTTTTGAAGATTTCAGATTATTGTATTTGTGGGTTTTGCTCTTTCATTTTAATGATACATATTTATGTAATAGTAATATTTATGTAGTAATAATTTTGGATGATCTTTTGTGTAAGACAGCAGGTGTTATAAATGTAAATATTTGCCTTAGCTGATCAATGATCATAATTATGCTGAAACAATTAACGTAGAAGGTAAGAATGTACATTAGTCACAGAAGTGAAAAGAAACAAAGTCTAAGGCCCGTATTATAAAAGCTTCCTCAGTTATAAATCGTTGCTTGAGTAACGCTTTTCTATGGCATAAACGTCACTCAAGCATAGATCGGTGACTGAGCGAGCTTTCATAATACGGGCCTAAGTGTCTTCCCTCGGTCACTCACGACTTTTGTAGCGCAGTGGGTGCAATGTCTGTCTAAAAGGTATATATCAGGTTCAATTCCTGTAGTGAAACAGGTGTCCAGGCACTGAGCTCACAAACCCTGTGCCTGAAAAGTTAATGCCATATATGTTTAGTAGAAAAAGTAGGTAACCCACAGAAAATTAAGTGAATTAAGAAATAAAGGGTTTGGCACTCCGGGTCACTTATCAGGTATGCTGAATAATCTACTAATTATTTACTGTTACACAATATAAATTGAATTTTATTTTTAATGCAAATTAAATGAGTAAAATGCAGTGATTTATTTACCTTTATTAAATCCCAGCACGAGTCATGTCGTTTCTTGACAATGTATCTATGTCTCATCCGATCCCGCGCAATGTCCCGCTGCCAATCAATCGTATGGAAGTCCTCATATTGTCCAATTCCAGGGATATCATCATCTCCTAAAAATTGTATTTTACTCATAAAATCTCCGGATCTAATGAACAAATTTCAAATATTCTTTCACCATTAGAAAGCTTACTTTTTAAGGAGTGACATAGTCTATGTTTTATCCCAGAATTCCCAGGGGAAGGGGAACTATGCGGGCGAAGCCGCGGGCAGCAGCTAGTTCACTATAAATGTGAATAGGTTTACTATGAGAACAACAATGTTTCATGCCTTGTTGATGCCTTCCTTGATGTTGTTGCTCATAAAGGGGTGAATCATGGGTGTTCTTCCATCAAATAGATTGTATTGATGGACCTATTCACATGTTTTTTTTTATTTTTGTTCGTAGTTTTTATTTGAGTGTCTCTGATGCTTAAATCGAAAGTGTAGAGCAAAAAGAGGAAAAAGGCTTTTAGGGCTAAAATTTATTAATAAAGAAAATTACAATCAAATAGTAGAATTAAATTAAAACTAGTATTTACAATTGAAACAATTGAGCTAACTGCAGACTGTTGTAAACAATCTACAAGTAGCTCAACTGATCCATACCAATACCAGTCGCAAGCGTGCCCAAGACTCTAATAAATATGAATAATAAGTATAAATTGAATAACAAAAAATAGTCTCTTATTTTATGATACATTGGTGGAAGGATAGCAAAGCTTTTGCTTTTGTTTGTAAACATTAGAGATAACTTATTCATTATTCAAACCTATTCTTTATAAGATAGCAATAATCATGGATCATATCATTGATATGATAGCTGCCAGCAATTTAACAAGTCAGTAAATTAAGGACAAGTGTTGGCTATGTTTAATGTTGATGCCCATTGCCCGGCCTTCAACAGATATGTTTACTTGTTGACGTGTCCAAGTGGCATCTCCCTGGCAATCTACTTGTTTCCTTGATTGTAAAAATTAGTTAGACTAATAAAACTTACCTTGCATTCCTGAGAACATGATTGCGTCCCCTGTAACAAATATTTGGAGGATGTAAATATTAGACAGTCTCAGCTGAGCAGCTCAGAAACAACATATGATGTACGTTGCGTAGTAATATTTCACATTATTTTGCCGGATTGCAAAGTCATCGTATAGTAGTCAATAGTGCTACGTTTTCTTTTAGCACGCATTAATTTTAAGTAACAGAAACAAAAGAATGAGAATGTTATTTTTTCACGTCTTTACAACTCTCTCTAAAATCAATCAACTCAATAAAATCAACACGAAGTGAAGTTGACAATGTTGACATGACAACCCGGGCGGGGGCGGAGTAAGCGAGTTAGGTGGAGGGGAGTGAAAGGAAACGTCACTTTGACAAGTTTGACATTAAACTGCAGAGTTACCAGCAAAGCCGAAACCTACTGTACTCTTTTTTATTGTTGTTTTTCTACCTTTCAGTGTTTATTTAGCAAAGAGATGCCTACGTGGATAAGAAAAGTATGCTAATAGGCTATTTGACTACATTAAAAATAAAATCGAAATTGTTTTCATCCTAGTCAGTAACAACGTAACACAGCGTAATCAGGTGATTTTTATTAAAAAATATTGCTTTTTTATGTAAAAAAAAATGGGATTAAAATTACACGTTTTTTGATACATGATCACGTGACCGAAAACGCTATGTGTTTGGTTGGATCGCAAGTGACGTCACACATCCTCAGATTACAGTGTCGATTCTTCTTGTTAGGTGTGGTATGGCGGGGTGACGTTATTAATAAATAAATAATGCTGGACAATTCACACAGCATTATCTAGCCCCAAGCTAAGCAGAGCTTGTGTTATGGGTACTAGATAACTGATATACATAATACAATACATACCATAGATATTTTTTATTATACATAGAAAACGACCAGAACACCCGGAACAAATACTTCGAGATCGCAGATCGTACAAATATTTGTCCCAAGGCGGGAATCGAACCCGCAACCTCCTGCGTCGCAGGCGGACCTTCGCCCACCGCGCCACAGAGGTCGTCAAAGCTTGGAACACGGTAGCCATGACAGAGATTATCGTTTAGACGCGGCATTATTTTATTCAAACTTTAAAATTAGTTTTCATAACTAATACGACTGGCCTTGAAGAAATATTAATTACACTTTGCATTATTTTTATCAGACAATACGTTAGAATTATTTCCCAGTAGTAGTCAAGTAGGTTATTATGTACTAGAGCATTCAAACGATTCATAAATGAAGCTACCATAACAGAGTTAAAAATGATAGCACCTACTCGTACCTAAGTAACCTACATTACATAACTATAGAGGGTGCAGACAACAGGAATGGAAACTAACGAAGAATAAAGTGGTATTTTGAGAGAAGAACTGCAACAAAAGATTTTTATATTAGTTACCTACTACCATCTTCTACTACTAAATTGTTATATGAAGAAAATCATCAAGAGAAAAAACTGTCAAAATGCTCCAAAATGTAACTAAACGAGACGAGACCGGGCAACCTTGAATTAAGTAAATGAAATTATGCAAAGCATCATGCGCGTGGCCCACAGGGCTCAGAGGGGCTACGAACCACGGCAGGGGTGCGGGGGGGGGGGGGACTCCGTGACTAAAACGAAGCCGCGGTCACGTGCTTCTGAGTTGGCTAATTCTCTAGACCACTTTTTGTATAATACTATCTCACCTACTTAACAAACGAAACTTCGTGTATTGCTGTTTAAGATTCAAAATTAGATTGAATATATAAGTTTTTACCTACATCGTCAGGGATCAAGGGCTCCGTCTCCGTATCCCCGGGATCTATATCAATGGAGCTCATTGGAACGCACTGTTTACACTAGCTTCCCAAACCGCACTGAACGGACGGGTTACTCATACCTACCTACCATAACATGCGGCGGCGCTATCGAATCGACCCACACGCTTATATTTAATCTTAAAAAGACTCTGAGTTTTATCGCCTATCCAACGTGATTGTGGTGTGTATTATCGAGGTTTGATTACCAGCTATTTATTTATAAAGGGACTCGCCGCCGGTATGCGCGCGTTCAGTATCTAGTCTAGTTAAATTATTGAAGTCGATGGTAATAAAATAAAATTGCTGACTTGGCTGTTTTCGCTATCTCACTCAACACTTTTTACAGCGAAAGTAGGTAATACTTTCGCTGTAAAAAGTGTTGAAAAACTAAAACTTGGTATAATTTTTACATTCCCATCTATGACAGCATTTTATGAAAAGGATATGCATAGGATTTCGCGTTTAGAGGAGCGGGACAGAGCAGAGCGGCGTAAGCGCAAAAAACAAGTTTTTGCTGATTATTTATTAATTAGGACATTTATTTGCAAAAAATAAGGTGCACTTGGTACCTATTCTATTATTATTTATTACGGTGATGATGACAATAAAATAATCTTGTGATTAATAGCTCAGAGAAGAACGGTATTAACTAAACAACAGATGGCGCTTTGCACAATTAGGTATGTCTGATATATAAAATAGTTTCTTTTTTTCATCTTTGAAACGAAAGGGATCTGCTTACCCATAGATTATTATGTTTTTTCGAAGCCTTTTCAATAACGATAATGGAGCATATGAAGCGACCTTGCCACAACCTAGTCACTTATTGGGCGTGCGTTGGCTTTGCTTACAGCAAGCTTCTAGCGCTCGTTTGAAGTCCGCTATACGATCATTACATTAGGGCTCTTTACCGACCGTGTGTGGACAGCCGAGCTTGGTGCTAGCTATCGCCACATAAACAACGCGTAGACTAGATGGCACTATTTGAGGGTGGGAGATGAGCTGTAGCGGTACTTTACAGATGTGCTTTTCCTTTAATCTTCCAAACATGAGAGATTAATATATCATATGAAGCCAACTATTGGCATGGTGGGATAGTGTTGAAAGAAGTGTTTCTATAATATTAGGTATGGAAAAAACCCGTGCGCATATGCACACTACACGCTAAGCACTTAGTGCCTACTATTTCCAAATCAATCAGAGTTTTCAAAGTCAGTATTCATGTTTATTTTCATAAATAATTAAAAAATATAGGCAAAGAAATTGAGAAAAGTTTGAAGAAAGGTACAAAATAAAATAAACTCTGCTGGTACATCATTAATTATGTAGCACTAGCAGAGTTTCATAAATTATATGCGGTATCAAAATGAATCTCTTTTATCGTACCGAGCTGTTTCAATCGAAAAAAACAGATGTTGTTTGTTTAACAGCTTAAGGTCGTGCTCCGTATTTTTGTTTTACCAAAGAAAGTAGAGTTTTCATATAGTTTTAGCTTGCAAGACCAAATGGTTGATAAAAAACAAGTTTGATGAGTGAATTTAATTCAAAAGTAGTCCCAAAAGTTTCAGGATTGAAAAACGGCCAGAATCCCTGTATCGATGTCTCTACATATGCCCGCTGATGGGCGGCGGCAGCGCGGCGGATGGACCGACAGACAGCGTCCCGTTTTCACACTTTGGGCACGGCACTTTTAGGGTTCCGTAGCATTAGTTAGGGTATTTTTAAGTGGTCTAACTAATTAATATTCGTTGCGAATATCCTGAAATTTATCAATGCAGAACTCATATAAATTAATTTGTCCAGCCGTTCTTGATTCTTGTGATTTGATGTCGCTGACTATGTAGGTAGGTATGCGAACAGCCCTTCATTTATGGAACTACTATGAATAAACAAAATACTTATATATGTAGATGACAAGTGGTCGACCGAGTGTTCTAAAATTCTACATCTAAGTAGGTACATGACTCGCTTACCGACCGACGAACCGAAGTACTGCACGATGTCAGCTTAAATTAAAATAAAATCACGTTAATTAATTATACCTTTACGTAAGAAATGAAATAATTCATTCATTAATTCATTTTTTAAAGATACCCAAAGTGCGGGTAAGCACTATAGCAAAAAAAACTTATACCTTAACGTGTTTGCAAATCGAGTCTTACAGAAACAGTCGCAGGTAGGATTCATGTGTTACAAAAATATTTTATCTGAAAATCTATAGAATATATACATGTAGATAGGTCTTTGAAAAAATTACGTATAATCTACAAAATAATATTTAATTTTAAAATTTATATTTTTTAATTATTAAGGTCTCGGGGATCTAAATGTAGTCCTTATTTAAATACCAGCGCTACGATTTCTGCCTACAGGCTGATTAACTACTCGTTTATTTTTATAACTATTTAGATGGAAATGTCACTCGCCGCAAATCATATAAATACCATTTTCTAGAAGTCCACGTTTTACATATTCCATTTTTAGTGACAAATCTGTTCATCGCCCTTATTTATTTATATACCCGAGTATATTCGTATTACAGAGATAATTAATTTTGATATCAGTTCTTTCACTTTTCCGAACATGAAGATCCTTGAACTACGATTCTTGAGATAACAACTCGGAAACCAATGCGTCATTCTATGCAGTCATTTAACTTTTACAAAACAACCAGCTTGGTTTAACTTTTAATCCGAGTTCTATGCTGATAAGCATCCATTTTAAAAGCAACAAACCAACGAGTACCTACCACAAGAGGCCAATTGCAATGATTGCAATTCATAAAGCATTCATCCATTATACATCCGACCGTTTTATACTGATTTTCTTCAATAGGATAAGTACTGCCTCACAACATGGACCCATTCGTACCTAATAGACAACACAGGATGCAACATCTCACATCTGCATTGATGTGAATTGCGTGCAGGGCGAACTACGTGTATTCTGGCATTGCTTTAGAGTTAGGTGCTTTAGGTCAGGTGGAGCTATACTAATAGATACTCTTAAAGTATTAATGTATACTATCTTCTGTAAACTGCTTCGCACGCTTTTTTTCGGTTAAATAAGTAGCCTGTATGATTGTTATTTTAGGCACAAAACTTCATCAGCCAATCGAATCAGAAGTTTTGGCGTCGACTTCGCACAAACATTTCTCAACGGCACAAACACATTACATTTATTTTTTTAGTAAAGTAATTCATATCATGAAAACCAGGCTGAAGGTTGCCATGGTCCACAGCGTTTCTTGGGAATTGGGGAGTTTTATAACCCGAATCCTGATTAAAAATATACTTAAGGCTTACAGTTAGCACTAGCAGTGGAATCCCGTGTTCTCCCGTGGTCGTAGAGCTGGAAAGTCCCGTGGTTGGTTGGAGTGGAGTCCCCGGCTTGCTGAAGGCCAGGTGTTATGTCCACCATGTCATCCTCTCCCGAGGAGTTGATGCCGTTCCCGCGTCCATTTGTCGCGCTTCCTCCCTTCGACAAAACATACATAACAAATGACATTGAATTACAATAAGATAATCTTTATTTATTGTAGCATTTTTTATATAATTTCGTTTAGTTGCGTATACATATATGCATAATAAGCCCTTTCCCGCTTGCCTGGCCTGTTAATATACCTTTCCCCATTTCGTACCGGCTGATTACGGTATATCGCACGCAGCCTAGATTACATACAGTGTATTTTAAAGACCGTGTGCCACATGGTAACTGGGGGTAGGTGGAACTAAATGCAGCTTGGTGTCTCTTAAAACCCCGAAATGCCGCTTGGCTATTTATACGAATATTTGAAATATTTTTCAATATTTTTGGATATTTACATTATTTAGTGTACCTTTTTTTAAAATTTGATCACATCTCTGAGTACCGTAATAGGCTCAAGTGGCTCCCCATTCGTCTTCGCCGGAATGCTCATGTTCTTAATCTCCTTTACTCTGTTCTATTTCTTCCATCAACACCGTCTTACCTAAAAGACCGTTTTGAGTTTCTCCATCAGTCCCATTCACGATCCCCTTCTTTTAAAAATCCCATCGCACACTTCCCAGTTCTATGGTAATTCCTTCACGTTACAGGCCGCCAGACTCTGGAACGCCCTTCCTGTTTCTATCCGACAAGCTAAATCCCTTCCTATCTTCAAAAGTATGGTATATCAGCACTATCTGTCCACTCTAGATAAATCTTCCTGATTCTTATTAGTTTTTTTTTTGCTTATTATTACTGTTTTAATGGTTTTTTTTTGTCTTCTTTTTATAAAATTTTGCACTTTCTTTTTTTTATGTATTATTCTTTGATAGTAGGTATGGTAAAATATTTATTATTTTATTTTACATTATCGATTACGCCACCGTCAGCTTTATACGTACCGATTCTGTCCATCCAAAGGTTGCCTGGAAGAAATCACTATTAGCGATAAGGCCGCCGATTGTGCCACTAGACACTAGTTAGTATTAAGTTTATGTTTAATTGTTTTTTTTATATGTTGATGGTGCAATAAAGTAATAATCTATCTATCTATCTATCTTTTTTGTACGAAATAACATGGTTTACAATTGTCTTTAATTTAATTACATCTGGTACGTTAGCCCTTGGTGGTTTCACCTACTCTTAGTTAGCATATGGCACACGTCACAAAACTCAGATTACAGAAGTTTATCTAGGAAATAAAGTGATCACTTAGATTTTTTGTCCAATTGTTCAATCTTTTTAAGGTAAAGTAAAGAAGCGAACAAGAAACCTTTACCTTGTTAGAATGTTAGCTTTCGAGTTGGAGCAAAACTCGTCCCAAGCTTTTTTATTCTCTAGATAATCTGATATTTTACATTTTGTTAAACACATTCTTTGTAAAAAGGCATACTTTTTACAATGAATGTGTTTAACAATTTGATAGAATTTATTTATTGACAAATTTTGGAACTCACTCGGAATTTTGTTGTAGAAGCGTATACAATGCCCTTTAAAAGATACATTAATCTTGTGTAACCTAGTGGTGGGCACAGCTAGTTTATTCTTATTTCTAGTGTTTAATTTATATGTATCGCTAATAATAGGGAAGCGATTGATATTCTTATGAGTGTACAACAAGTTTTCATAAATATATTGACATGGTACTGTCATTATGTTTATTTCTTTGAATTTATCACGTAGGGATTCTCTGGGACCCATGTTATAGATTGCACGAACAGCCCTTTTCTGCAGCACAAATACGGTGATAATATCTGCAGCGTTCCCCCACAGCAGTATACCATAAGACATAATACTGTGGAAGTAGGTAGCTCAAATAAAAAAGGCTAGATGTATCCACGTCTGTAAGATGAAAAAACGAAGGGTTCCGTACCATTATCTATAAAAACGGCAAAAAATCATGTTTGTTGTATGGAAGCCCCTCTTAAATATTTGTTTGATTTTAATTTAATTATTTATTTTTAAAGTGAATATATAACTTAATATTCTGTGAACATTTCATGCGTCTATCTGTTGCCGTTATCAATATCGAGCAAAAAGACCAAAACAAATAACGTTAGTTGTAAAGGAGCCCCCTTAAATATTTATTTTATTCTGTTTTTTAGTATTTGTTGATATAGCGGAAACAGAAAAACATTATCTGTGCAAATTTCAACTGTCTAACTATCATGGTTCATGAGATACAGCCTGGTGACAGACGGACAGCAAAGCCTTAGTAATAGGGTCCCGTTTTAACCTTTGGGTACGGAACCCTAAAAAAATGAATCAAATAATAGAAACGAATTAAAACTAGTATTTACAATTTAAACAATTGAGCTAACTACAGACTGTTGCAAACAATATAGGTAGCTCAACTGATCCATATCAATACCAGTTGGAAGCGTGCCCAAGACGCTGGCTGCATTGCCCCGCTGTATGGCCATGGTGATGCGCTGTGCCACATACCCACCAACCAGCTCTCGGGTCACGCGTCGCTTTGACCACACACTCAGATTTTTTTGAAATCCCAGAGAGCCTCGGTTGGTCCCCGCGGACCTAAGGGTCTCGACTCCAAAGGCAGCAAATGCGTAGGCTCTGTCGAGACCTACATATTTGCGCCTCTTGAGATCTTCGGCCAAATCAGCCGCCGCACTGATGTTTTTTTTTTATTTCCTTTATTGAACGTAACAAGAATAGAAGATAAAATAGGTGGCGGCGGCGGCGCGGCGCTATTTGGGTCGGGGTAGCGCCTTAAACTTTTTCGGGATAGCGCTTTAAAAACATGGTAGAAAAGGAGAAACCCGGAACTTTTGTTTACTACAAACTTAATTGAAGGTGAACACCGACAAACAGGTGTCGACAATAAAGAGGGGATTTTGAAGAGTATTGTTACTTGTGATGAAAAATGAATCATGTATGTTTATCTGAAACACTCATTGGTTGAACCTAGGAGAACAGGCCAAATCCTGCCTGCCCTGCAATTACTCACTGCACTGCACTGGTCCACCAGACTTATGTCTGGTGGACCAGTGCTGGTGTCATCCACTACAGCTTCCTAAGATCTGGCCAGACGATTATGGCAGATCTTTATTGTCCACAATTGCAAACCATGCATTGCTAGCCATTAAACAACCGAGACTGGTCAATTACTCTAGCACACTGCTGCTTCAGGATAACGCTAGACCACACACTGCACAAAAGACAAGAGTTGCGATTGGAATGTCTCCAACACCCACCATATTCCCCGGACTTTGCTCCAACAGATTACCACTTTTTTCCAGAATTTGGACAATTTCTTCCAAGAGGAAAAAATTAAATCTAATGAGGCAGTCAAAACCACTTTCAAAGATTTTATAAATTCTTCCTCCCACAGTTTTTTTAGCAAAGGAATCTATGAATTACCTATACAATGGCGAAAGTGCATAGATAATAATGGAACATACTGTAATTTCTTAAATATACCTATATATACTTATACAGACTTTCATATTTTTTTTTGTTTTGCTCTATCCATATAGAAAACCAATTTCATATGTAAGGGCCTAATATATTAAATTGATACCTTTTTGTAAACTGACTGGTATGTAGAAGCTGCTTTGGCGCCGGAAGACTTGAGTGGAAACCGCTCCATGATGGGCTGAAAGAATTGAATTTATCGTTATATATCGATACATAAAAATTCACAATCTGGAATATTTGAATAGATTAATTTCATTTGATGATTCTTTATGAGAATAGCCAGTATAGCTAAGAAGGGAGAGAACTGCTGCATGTTCTGTATCTACCTTATATTACACCTCATACACCTTATATTACACACACAGCAAGGATGAATGGACAAAATATTAATGTACTATGAAATGATATAAATTACAGGAAAAGTACAGAATATATTGAAATAATAACATCATTCATCAAAGACAAAGAAAGATAAGTACAAAGGAGTTTTCTCTAATGATATTATTAGTTACCAGTTTCTGCCGGAGGGCTTTTCACACTAGAAAACCATAAATATTTATATCTGTACATACAATACATTAATACTTAATATTAGTTTAACGGTTATTTCTATGCCACAGGAACTGATAACTGGGATAAAAAGTAGCCTATGCATTATTCCAGTCTAGACCTATGCAAATGTATGCTAAATTTCAGACTGATCTATTTAGTTAGTACTTTTGAGGCATGAATAGTAACAAAGACACATTCATCCAAACTTGCACATATAATAAGATTTTAAATGAGTTTCAACAGCAATAACTTGACTTTCTATCATTAAGATGTGATGTGACTAGCCTTTGCCGCCAGTTTCGCTTACAAAGTCGCAACCACAACGTACCTCTTTATATTTTAGTCAGCTAGATCAGTGCCTACAGTAGATATGTAATTTAATTAGGTACTCCGAGTTTATCCAGCTGCTAGTCCATACTAGCCTTTATTTCTACCCAATGCCCATTGTCCTAACATTAAAGTAGGACATCTAAATAACAGAGCCATTGAACCTACCTATAGTTTGGCACGGAATCCCCAGAAAAGAACGGAGGCGGCGGAGTAATCAACTCCAATATTTTTATTCGTTATTTCACATCACGCACGCTCAACACAAAACATCATTATTTGCTGCAAAGAGATTAAAACCGTAGTATACTATTAGTCTATGTTAAAACCACTACGTTATATTTGCTGCCAAGAGTATACAATAAGAATTTGTAGATCTTTTTGATTGAGGCGGCCAAAGAGTATAGGGTACTATACTTATAAATCTGTGAGTATAGGTACATACAATAACTCAAGAGGCGCGTAGGCGGCGGGCGCGGCGGGCGGTGTCAGATTCAGTGTTGCCAGGGCCCTTGAGTCGTAAGTTACGTTTCGTGTCCTGAAATGTTATATTTTTGCTGCAAAAGTTCAATTTTTTTTGACGTCCGCTCGGCGAAACCCGAAACCTAAATATCCTTCAACTCGTAGCCATGTCTACAAATCATACGATCAGAGCCCCTAAAGTGACTTAAACGAGCGGAGGAGTAACGAAATTACGTGTTTTTGGAGTTGGAGGCAAATTGATGTCAGCAAAATGGCGAAATATAAATGAATCTATGATGTATAATGGTGTATTTAATCTTATGCAGGGCCGTAGCCGGTAATACAAGTCGGGAGAAATCCTTTAAAAAAATAATTTGCTAGTTTTGGTTAATTTTTTGCTATGGCAATCTTAGGATCAAGATTGTTGCCATGGGGAAACGAGCGTTTGTCGAAACATTTATATTTTTTCTGTTCATTGTGATGGCAAAGTGAGTTTAAGTGGGGTTGGAGCACTGGAGCATATCAAGTATGACAAGATAAATTATCGGCGAGAGGAGCGAGCCGATTGTTCGTTTTTTATTGTTTTGATTGTATGATATAAGCTGATGATGATGATGATGACTGGTCAGTCTGGTCTTACGATTATTGTATAATAATTATAATATATTTTTATTTCAGGCACATGTATACTCTTTCGTCTAAACAGACAGACTCAATATAGTTCTTTCTACCATTGATTTGAAGCATTGATCTAAAGTCTATACCGAAGGGGATCTCTTTTTTCATTGATCTGAAGGGGATACTATTGCTCCGAGGAAGGGGATCTCATTTTTCATTGCAATCTACCATAGAGTTAGTATAGTACCTTAAAATAACTCCATGCAATCTACGGACAGAACCGTAGTATATTCAAATAAAAAATATAATATAATAAATGTATTATATAGAAAGTTCACGTTGGTACTTAGTTAGTGTTTAGTGTTTTATTATAGTATGTGTTTCTCTCTTTGTCTTTGTATGTAACTCGTTATATGGACTGTGTTGTGATGTCTGAAATAAATGTGATTTATTATTATTATTATTATATTGTTATGTATACTCCTTAGAGTATAGGTATATAGAGACGGCGTATTGTTCTATAGGAACTTTCGGTTATACAAATATGATCTAAATCGATATTGTACTCATAAACTTATAGCTATCTCGTTTTATCTTACCTACAATAACCAATGTAAAAAGAGACATCAATATAATGTGCGAGACCTATTTTTGGCAACATTGAAACGTGACGTCATAGCAAAGCATGATTGAGGCCGGTTCGCCATTTTACTTTCAGGTATGTAAACTGTCAACGAGAGTTGCATTTACAGTAAAAATGCTAAAATTATTTGAGTTCGGGACTTTTTCATGTGAATACTTATATAGTAAGCGAAAGAAAGCTAATAGGAAGATGCCAAACAGCAGTTTGGTAGGTTGCGGCTTAAAAACAAGTGAAAATCGTCCAAACATAACATTACACCGGTACGTATTCTTATTTTGCTAAATTACCAAATAATACAATAAATACCTTATGTGTTGGCTTTCATAGGAATAGTTTACATAAAAATCATACCGAATGTAGCTTATTTTTGTAAGTTTTAAGTGTAATTAAAGAAAACATGAAACTGTTTGTTTGGCGATAGTGTTGTCCTTCAAGGCATTTTTCATAGGTATCGATGTTTTCAAGTGTAAATTGTAGTGTATTAATTTTCAACTGGTTTTTTACGTTCTAGGTTACCCGAAAATTACGGTAAAAGAAAAAGTGGCTGGACTCAATTGGAGTAGAAAATTTGAAGTTTGGTACGAAAGATATTTTCGTTCGTTCTCTTCATTTTGAAGAAACTTGCTTCAATCGAACTTTAAATAACAAGACTGCGAGAGGATGCCGTACCGTCACGAATCTTTTTAGTAAGTATTTTACTTGACCTTACTCCCACAAACTTCTATTGCAAAGTAATGCATATATGCATTAACAAACTTGACTACCTTTATTTTTCCAAAGGGCTTAAATTTTGATATTAATGAATATTAAGTTTTAAGTAAATAAATCTGACCCAAAGTAATATTAAAGCCTACCATACTTCAAATCCCCTCTAAAATGTACATTTCCATAAATCCTCCCTTAGCAAATTATTTCCATGCAAAATAAAGTTATTTCGCAAACGATGTGGCACGTTTTTTTTTAGAATTTCTTTAAGATTTTAGATTTTTTTTCAAAGTTGAACTACTCAGTACCTTTCTAGAGTCTATAATTGTAGGCTGACAAATAATGTTGCATTATAAATTTATTCTTCATGTTTGTTTCAGCCACTAGTGCCAGCGCGATCCAGTACTTTAATAGAAATAATGTAAATTTGAGATTTATACTGTAAATGAATGAGACTGATTACATTAGGTACTTGTAAAATTGAAAATTTAGGTGTAGTATTAGTTCAATTTTTGAATTAGGTAGGTACATTGCAAATGTGTAAATGAATGAGACTGTTGCATTGCTTCTACAATCGAAAATACAGGTGGCGTCTGTGTTAAATTTTTGATTTATACTGTAAATGAATAAGACGGATTACATTGCTTGTTTAATTAAAAATGTAGGAGTCTGTGTTAAATTTGTGATATAATATAATAAATGAATGAGACTTGTTGAATTGCTTATAAAATGTGGTGTCTATCTTTTTGTGATTTATATTATAATAATAAATAATACTAGCTGTTCCCCGCGGTTTCATCCTCGTTAAATTCGAATTTCATATAATATCTAGGGGGATATTCCTGTAACTCTACCATGGGAGTTTGTTATTTTACTAAGACAAAAAGTAGCCTATGTTACTCTCCATCCTTTCTTAGTTAGGTTCCGGTTTCTTAGTTAAGCCGTGACTGAATGACAAACAAATACACTTTCGCATTTATAATATAAGCATAGATAGCGTCTACGCTAAAGATACAGATTACACATTGTTATACCCATATTGTTATACAAATATAAATATACTATCTCACAAATCACTGTTGCATACAAACAATATATTTTGCAATTAAGTAGCTTGTTGTTTCATTTCAGTACGTACCTTTTTTTCTTAAATGAACACAACGTTTATTAACAAAGAAAATTTGAATCAAGTAGTATAAACAAATTAGAACTAGTATTTACCTACAATTGAAACAAATGAGCTAACTGCAGACTGTTCAATAAACTGGTTTGGTGAACTATGATCTTTAATTCTAAGGAGGTCTGGCACGTGTCTAAACGCATGAGTCTTGACTCGGAATATGCATGAAAAAATTACCATTGTTATAATAGCTCATTTTCTTAACTTCTCAGTGGTTGCGTCTCATGAGCGCGGTCGAGCCATAGTTGGGTACGTGCATTCACATACTTTGTATCTCTAATTAAAGCATTCTATGACTATATGATTATAGAATTCTGTTTCATAATCGTGGTGAAAACAATAAAATCACTACGAAACTGCTAAAATATCGTCACAAAAATACTTGTTTCGATAAAAATATCGAGGTACAAAAGGGCAGCACTACGGAAAGGAGCCATTTTAGTTTCTAGGTAAGTTTAGGTATACACGTTTTTTTCGTAGGTATGCCGTCTCTAGGTATACTCTAAGGTATACTCACTCCACTCGCTATAAGTAGTTATTGTATGTACTCTTTGGTTGGACAGAATTGAATGCGATTTTGTTTTGTGTGTACGTGATAAAGTTATGTATTCTGTTTCATTTAATTTATTTACTTAATAGGTGGACTTCAAAGGACAAAAGTGTGCTAAAGGTGAAATCCGTAAGATGTTATATTAAATAATTAGCTTAGGTAGTTCGATGGGCTCATGTAGTCTGCATGGCTTTTCTTTTTGTTTCGCGAGTGAAGTGTTCATTTAATCAATAAAGGTGCTGGCCTTCGATGTGCTTGCACTATTACGTATATTTACTTACGATAAGTAAGTAGGTAGGCCGCCATAAAAGCGATCGATCTCCTGACCTCATTTCGGAATGCCTACGTAAATAATTGGTAATGTTTGTATCAGGAGACATAATTGCAGCCATTACATAGTTGACGTCGTTCAAAATGCAGCAGCCGTCACCTGACCGAGCTGGGGGATCCGAGAACCAGCGACCTCCGGGGGTGATCTCACTCAACAATGTCCAAATCATGAGGCCGGGAGCGCCTATTCCTCAAAAATCTGTGGCAACTGTGACTCCACGGGTCATAGTTGGCAATCCTAGGCCCATTCCAGGGTCTTCGACAGTGAGTTTCAATTATTAATACTTCAAGAAAATCAACCGGTCACATAAACAAATTAACAGTTTTATGACTTTGGTTTGAACTTCTATTTCTAGGGAATCTAATAATATAATTGCTATGATCTATAACCAAAGCCGAATTATTGATTAAATTGAGTAAAATTATTGTACATATGAAACCATAAACAGTTATTCTTTGACTATCTTCCCAATTTCCCACAGTATATAGTACAGGTACTCCATTTTAATAACTAATGGTTCTATATTTGAAAGGCGGGCTCAATAGCATCTCTTCTTTACATTAGGAAATTCAATTTTTATTGTTATTTTATTGTGTGTTGTGTCAAACACCAACCTTGTAGCATTTTGTTTTTAACTGTTTTTTTATCATAGAGATCTGTCTTATTTACATAATCTTGGTTGAACCTATGAAATTAAACCTATTCAGTGTCTAGCTGCCTTCTGCAACCACTCATAGCATGTCAATGAAAGAAAGTGCATGGATATTTGTAGTAAGCACTAAACAAATCTTGTGGTGTGAATGACCCAATTTGGGAGGTACTACTAATATGCATGTGAAGAGTTGGGTAGGTTACTAGCACTGTAAGTATATAAATATAAAACTATAAAAAATTGACCACACACATCATCATCAACCCTCCAGCTAAACAGAAATTGTGTGATGGGTACTAGCTAACTGATAAACAATACATTGTAGTGTTTTTTTTTAACTGGGATTGTAGCAGGGCACCCATAACCAGAGAAGATACAGTTAAAGTGTCTTTTGAAACATTAGACAAGCGTGACAGCGCCTTAAAATGAATGAGGTAAAAAAAATTTGATGCCCATCGACTCAGTGCCTTGTAACGATCATTTTATTGCATCGGATGAAAAAAACGGGAGCAGCGGAAGTTAGTCAAATTCAATAACATGTATTCTCATACAACAAACATCATAGTGGATTCTAATTGCACATTAAAAAAGTATTTTCATCCCCCCTTCTCGGAAAGAGTATTTTTGCTCTTCGATATCCGATTATTTTCGATACTTTATAGATTTCAGATATCGAAGAGCAAAATACTCTTTCCTCACTGAGGTGGGATGAAAAGTTAAGTGTTGCACTCGAGTGCAAAAATTTTTAACCACGTGCTCTTTTAATTCACGCGCTAACGCTCAGGATTCTTATTTTTGAATCAGGAGCGTATTCGCTTGCCCGGTCATCAAAATTGAGCAGGCGGTTAAAAAACAACTTTGCACTCTTGTTTAACAAATAACTATTAATGCTCCAGCGATCAAGATGTTTAGGAACTCCATGGTCTCACGAGCTAAATTCTAAAACATTTCGTATTCAGAACCATTTTGTATTTAGAACATTGTGTTTGCATCTGTCGGACTGTTTTGTCAGCCATTTCATCATCATAATTGTCATTTCATGGCATTGTCAAATACTTACACAGAAAGTAGTCTTAACTGAAGCATACTTCCACAACCAATGAAGCACAGCGAAAGCATTGAAGTGGTATCAGGAAAACTGCAATGTAACGAAAGGCTAGCATTTTTTTTTAAAATTTATTATTATTAATTACTTAACTCAAAAGAAAAAGAACAACAAAAATAAACGAGTTTACAACCATTGCCATCTTGGGGTTTTTCGAGGCCTATCCAAAAGCTTCATTACGAGAAGCAGCTGAAAATATTTGTGTGCAGATAAAAAAGCATTGTGTAAAATATGTAAGGTGCGTTTAAGTATTCGGGCGTAAGGCCACTAAAAGTGTTTTGAAACGAGCCGTATAGTTTTATTACCGGTTTTGTACGAAATCACTAAGAAATTGTGTTTTTTTTATTAAATTTGACAACTTTCGCTGCTCACATATTTTTCGTGCGATGCAATAAAATGATCCTTACAGAGAACTGAGTCGATTGGCATATTTTTTTCTTACCAATTTAATTCATTTGAAATGGCATTGGTCACGCGTAGCTTCGACCAGACTCAGATATTTTTTTTATATTACCATATTAGGTATCTATGTTCTTAAAATGTTTATGATACAGTGTAAGGGGGCGATCTGGCTCTAAAATAATAATATCCTTCTTTTTAGGGTTCCGTCCGTCAAAAGGAAAAAAGAAACCCTTATAGGATCATTTTGTTGTCAGTCTAGTCAGTCGTGTTGTCAGAGGTATAGAGTTCATATTACATATTCAAATTATATATTCAGGTTCGTAACCTCTTGGACCCATTGACCTAGAATCATGAAATTTGGCAATAAGCAAGGTCTTATAGCACAAGTCAAGGGAAAAATTAACCGAAAACCGTAAATTTGTAGGTTATTCACAGAAAACATATTTTTTTAGTATCGCCATGGACCAAAAACCTTTACTGCTTTTCGTTATCATGATAGTTGGCAAGAAATGAGGTCTTTTACTTATATACTCCATATAATGTTTAATTACGGAACCCTCGTTGCGCGAGTCCGACTCGCACTTGACCGTTTTTTGTTTCTGTATTCACGCCATGAAATAAGAGAGCCTACGTATCTGCACATTTTGAAGCCATTCCACTTAAGTCTGCAAAAAGTTTACGTTTTATTATTTGCTTTGTTTTTTAGTTGTTTAGAATAGAATAGAATATTAATTTATTGCACCATATATAATAATACATAAAAAATAAACAATAAGGGTCAGTTCACACCGAGACGCGAAGCTAGGCGACGCTGCGCGCACTATGATTCATAATGTAACCTTATTTACTACGTTCTAGGTAATTTTTTTATTGATATACTACGAAAACTCCCCGCTGCGCCGCACTTGCGCCAATTTGTATCTTTTTTCATCCCACTAGATAATATTATAAATGTGAAAGTTTCGATGTATGGATATTTCTTACTCAATCACGCCAGAACCGCTGAACGGATCTGAATGAAATTTAAAACAGAGATAGGTCATAGTCTGGAATAGCACATATACTACTTTTTATCCCGGAATTCCCACGGGAACGAGAACTACGCGGGTGAAACCGCGAGGCGCTGCTAGTAGTAAAGACAGTTTTTTTTTTAATCAAAGTGCGCGTAGTATCTTGTCTCGGTATGAGCTGACCGTATCACTAACTATCGAATGTTGTACAATCGCCGGCCTTATCGCTAACAGCGATCTCTTCCAGGCAACCTTGGGATGGATAGGATTAATGAATAATGTTTTAATTATAATAAATATTATACTAATTAAAAGAACTTGAAACAAAAACTACAATATTATATATATTAAGAGCCAAGAATACTCAAACGCAACTCTAAGATTTATATTTGGCTTGCGGAAGTATGATCATGTCTCGGAGTTCCGCAGAAAGCTCGAGTGGCTACCCATACGGCTACGGCGAAATTTTCACATTCTAACTCTTCTTTACAACATTATATTTGTATCTTCTGCACCCCTTTACCTCAAAGCCCGTTTCACCTTTCTTCACCTTTCGCATTCTCGTTCTCTCCGCTCATCTGAAACCCTTTCGCTCCAAATACCTGTCCACTCTTCATCCTTTTACGGCAACTCTTTTACTGTTCGGGCTGTCCAACTATGGAATGCATTGCCGGTCACTGTAAGGTGTGCTAAGTCACTACCAATTTTCAAGGATATGGTAAAGAAACACTTTTTATCCTCTTGTCACTGAACACGCCCTTGTTTTCATATTTTATTGTAAGTAGATAATAGGTATATATTTATAGGTCAGGTATGTATGTATTTTTATGTATTTATATGTATCTTATATATGAAATATTGAGTTAATATGTATACATTTATAATTAATACCATTAGATGCACACCGATCTTACCCCATATATATCCAATAATCCTATCCATACCAGGTTGTCTGGCAGAGATCGCTCTTGAGCGATAAGACCGCCAATTGTCACTTATATTGTTATTGTTTAATTTGTAAATTCTTTTTAGTTTTAAGTGTGCAATAAAGTATGTTCTATCTATCTATCTAACTCTGTTATAAGCACGTCCTAAGTGACAAATTTTTGACAGTTTTTCATTGAAAACTGACAAAAAATCGCGTATTAAGACCTGCTTAAATCTGAGATGCGTTAGTGAGTATTTGGGGGTTAGTTTATCAAAATTTTGAGTTTAGTTTATGATATAATATATTTTCTTGTGTTAATGCTAAGTCAATGTAATAAACAAAAATTTTGTCGAGTATTCCTACTCGGATGCTGTCTGTACCGAAGTACACTGCATGACAAAAAAATATTTTAAAGAAACCAATAGGTACTTTCTTTGTAGGTAAGTGAATTATGTAATTCATATTATATGAGAAAATAAATGCTTAAACTGCTAACAGTAGACCCTAGAGTGTGACCATCAAATCTTATTACTTTTAATGTAGTGTAGTGAGTAAAGTACTACATTGAATTTTAAGTTAATGGTGCTTAATAACAGTTGTTTGTTTAAGATTTAACTAGAGCTAGTGCAACATAGCGGCTGCAAGACCACATTTACCACTTAAACTTATCTAACTTTTTAACGGTGCTGAGATTAAAGTACATTCAACTTTAAAGTTGAAGGTACTTATAGCAGCTGTTCGTTTTAGATGTCGCAAGAGATGCTGCAAAATATGGCAGGTCCTTCGCAGGGGCAACCGCAGGGGCAGGGGCATGTGTTAGTGAAGTCTGACGGGAGGTATCAGCTGGTGCGCGTCGGGGCTGGATCACTGATGCCCAGGCCGGCCAACTTGCCGGTAGTAAGTTCTTCCTTGAAAACTTTTGCAGTAAATAAATAAATAATGCTGGACAATCCTCACAGCATCATCTAGCCCCAAGCCTAGCAGAGCTTGTGTTATGGGTAACTTGCGAGCTTTCAACTGAAATAGCTTCATGGCGGGTTTTTCAAGACTAATCTGTACAATTTCTATGCAGTGAACTATAAATTGTGGTATATCCGCCGGGCTTGTGCCCACTACTGTGGGGCACCGCGGCTGATGCAGAGGCCATTTTCATTCTTCAGAAAAGAGCTATTAGAGCTATCTATAAACTTGGGTCTCGAGTTTCCCTAAAAGAACTCTTTAAAACTATTGACATCATGACAATGCCTTCTTTACTAATCTATATGAACATCATGTACATCAGAAAAACCTATAGCCAGAAAAAAAACTAGGTGATGGGCATCTATATAATACCAGAAATAGAAATAAGCTCGCATGTATATCAACAAGACTAGCTAGAATTAACAAGTCATTCATAGGCTTAAGCATTAAAATATACCTATAATAAATTACCAAACCATCTAACAAATCAATCAGAAAATAAATTCAAAAAATTGTAAAAAATATACTCTCTAAAAAAGCTTACTATAGTGTTAGGGATTATCTGGATGACAAAAGAGCCTGGGAGCTCGGCACATGAAATGCAAAAAGGTGTATAAATTTATTTATTTTCAACTATAAAATTGTAGGTACCGGTTATTATGCAAACGTAAAATTATTGTCTTTGTTATACCTATAAGTTCATAAAGATATCTCTCTGTTTCATAGCTTTAAGTACCTGACGTTGTAAAAATGTGTGTTTACTTAAGTACCTACAACTCTGTAAACTTGTAAACTTACTTACTTACAATAAATAAAATTGAAATTGAAAAATTGAAATTGAAATTGAAAAATGTCGGCTTGTCCTTGTGTGAAGACAATTTGAATCCCGTGACTGGCCTTTTGGGGCCAAGTTCGCTTTTTTGAGTCTTCGTCTGACGGTCCATCCGCTCACATCCCTGCCTCTGAGCTGCTGCTGGACGTCTACGCCCCGGTCAAGTGTCGATTTTGAAGAGAAATGGTGACAATAAATCGATCATCTCTTGACGTAGTGCATCGCCATCGTACAGATCCTGATCTCCAGACTAAGTTCCCAGTCTCCCTGAATCTCTTGTACACCTTGGAAACACAGGACTGGCTTAAGTGAATCTGTCCAGCGATACTACGTTGAGACAACTCTTGCTGAATTAGGCTGACGATTGCTTCTGTGGCCGTGGTTTCTATTTATCTTTAGTTCAACTGTTCTCAGTAAAGCAAAACATTGAACTGATGACCAATTTTCATAAACGCCCACATTTTATAGGATCTCGGGACAAACAATATGGTGTTTGACAAATTTATGCTTTTTTTTTACGTTCATGACACAAGGTAATAATTATTGGTTATGATATCAAAAGAGTTTGATATCTAACAAAATAACCTTTCAAATGATATACCACAATCCCTAGTTCATTGTATAGAAATTGAAAAAAAATTGTCTTAATCAACTTGCTCAAACAGTTTAAAGCTCGCGAGTGTACATGACTGATATACATAATACAAAACATTACATAGATAGATATTTTTTATTATAGGTACATAGAAAAATAAGAAATGTTATAATTAATAGGCTATTTGACTACATTGAAAATAAGTTCCAAATTGTTTTCATCCTAGTCAGTGACAAAGTAACAAAGCGTAATCAGGTGTTTTTTTATTAGAAAACAAGCCTTTTTTATATAAAAAACGGGATTCAAATTACACATTTTTTTTATATATGATCACGTGATCGAAAACGCGGCATTTGGTCGCATCGCTGGTGACGTCACACCAATCACAGATTACAGTGCGTGTTGTTGGTCTTGAAAGTGTGGTGTGTATAGTTTGACGTCATCGAGTCATGTCAACGGAGCCATGACAGATATTATCTTTTTGGCGCGCTATTATTTTATTCAGACTTAAAAATTAGAGATTTAAATAATACGACTGGCCTTGAAGAAATATTAATAGATCATTATTTTTATCAGACTATACTTTAGAATGATTTCCCAGTAGTAGTCAAGTAGCCTATTGAAACACGCAGTCGCAAAAGCAATAAAAGTTAGCACAGGGATATAGTAGTTCTTGAGCCGCAAGACTGTCCCTGGCTCAGCATTGGTTGGTTGTGGTTAAAACCACAGCCGGTCTTTCTTACACAGCCGCATAGTGACGACATCATGGGATTAAAACAATAGAAACACCTCTCCGAGTGATAAGGATGGCAGGTAAAAGCTAGCTCCTACAGCAAGCATGCATGAGTTGTATTGTGGTTAAGGTGCATGTCAGAAATAACAAGGTGTCATTTGAATGTAATTCCCTCATCGCACACTACTACTAACATTCAGAACTCTTTCATATCTTGTGCCAGTCGCTCGGTTTACGCAGCATGCAAAATGGAACCTGATTGCCTACATAACTTATACCAAGATACCTAAATGTTAAAGTTAAATCGCACTTTGTGGCGTCGCGCGTCGTATGGGGGAGGCCTATGGCTAGCAGTGGATGTGAATGGGCTGATATGATGATGATAATGGAAGTAAAATAGTTGAAATCGCAACAGAATTTAAGGGGCAAAGACTGATTTAGAACCGTACCTTCTTACTTATAAACTTCTCACGACATATAAGTAAGAGCTACACAGGAGCTTTGTTTTTGTGAAAAACCGCCTAGCTACTCAAAAATGGCAGACTTTATATGTAGGGAGGTTTAACTCATCTCCAGAAGCTAATTTTGTTGCGTTTTCCAGATGGGGGGCACGCAAGGTCCACTCCAATCGGAGGTGATGGTCCCCATGTCGATTATAAGTGCTCAAGGGGTCCAAACAATTCAGCCTCAGCAACAGATGGGCCTGCAGTTGGGCCAACAGATGGGCCAGCAGATGGGTCAGCAGATGGGGCAGCAGATGAGTCAGCAGATGGGTCAGCAGTTGATGCCTCAGCAGTTTCCGCGTATGCCGCAACAAATGCAGATGCAAATGCCGCAGATGCAGATGGCTCAGCAAGCATCAGGGTCTATGCATGTCATGCAAGCTGCTCAGACTGGATTCACTCAGGGTACTCCGCAGCGTATTATTGTAAGTAAATACCTACCTCTCGTATCTAATGAACTTACCAGTATCCCTAGCTTGTATACTTATATGGTGAATGGAATCACAAGGGATACCTATACATACTGAGGAGAGGTTTAACGCGGCTGTTAAGCACCAAAGTCATACTCCACTTATTAGGGGAGTTGGGTTAGTTATGTAAATTTCCCTGCTCTGATATACATAAGAGATGTCAGCGCAGTTCCTCCATTTATAATAGAATCACAAGATAAATGTTCTCTTCTCTGACGACAGTCAATCGTCTAGTCTACTGGCATAACTACAGAGTTGAGGCGGTTTGAAGTACTCTTATGTCTTATCTAACTTATCAATTTGGGCGTATTTTTTGTACCTTTTCCTCGTTTGTTTTCGGCAAATATATCTTACTTACAGAAACCACCGGAGAGCTCAAAGGACAAATGCCGTAACTTCCTTGCGAACCTTCTAGAACTGTCCTCCAAGGAGCCTCCGTCGGTGGAGCGTAACGTTCGCCAGCTCATCCAAGAGCTGATAGATGGGGTCGTGGAGGCGGCCGACTTCTGCAGCCGGCTGGAGCGCCTGCTCAATGCCAACTCACAGCCTTGCCTCGTCGGCTTCCTGATGGTGATTACTACTTTAATGGCATTATCATTAACTTACTAACTGCTGCCTGGGGCTTTGCACGCGCTTTTAAAGTAGCCTATGTCCGTCTCCGGGATACCATTACCCGGGGACAGCAGCACATGGACGTAATTATCATAGCAGTGCGTCAGGGATGTTTTAGATATATGAGACGGATATATCAGTCGGTTGGGTTTGCTGCCATTATCCGTAATAAAAACTGCATTCCTGAAGGGCAGAGTGCGCGACAGATAAAATGCCTTCCTACAAACAGCTGGTAGGATCTTCTCTCCCACGTGATCTCACTTTTGGTGTTAAGTTCCTAGTCCACTAACAAATTATGGATTCATTTGTTTTCCGAAATAAAGGATTTTTGTTTATTTGATTTATTATGTCTATAGCACAGCATGCCATTTTCGATCACAATCGTTGTCGACACGACTTACTTCGCGAATAACCATTAAAATACTCTTATTTATATAACAGAAAAGCCTTCCAATGCTGCGTCAGTCAATGGCCCAGCAGGAGCTGGTGATCCCGGGCGTGCGTCCCCCCCCACTGCGCGTCGCCTACCCGCACCCCCCGCAGGCCCCGCAGCCCCCGCAGGCAGCCCCTGCGCCCATGCATTACGGTCCTGTGTCGATGCCCGTCGAGAACATTCCGGTAACTTCTACGTGTATATATTGTTTAGCCTGCAGCGCCGTGCTATGTCCGTCGATGGCCCGCCATTAGCGGACGTTGCTCTGCTTTCCACATGTTGTTACGCCCGATAGGGTTCATATTGTGTTACTACGCATTCACTGCCCAGCCTATGTGATGCGACCCGCTTGGCCGTAAAACGTAGCCCATGTTTAGTTCCAGGTCTAGACCTACATCTATGGTAAATTTCAACCCGCTCCGTTCAGTACTTTTACAATATAATACAACTCTTTGTTATCAATGCCAAGTTACAAGTCAAAAAGATCTCTTGCGGACTATAGCGCCGGTGGCTCCACCTACAGGGGTAACATTACAGTTTAACCAAAACCTGCTCAACGACCAAAGTTAGAGCACACCCGTACTGACTCGAACATTTTTGAGAACTTATTTCATTTCTTAGAGCTGGACCTATTCGTTAACTGGGCAGACACTTTTTACACTTATTCCATGAAACTATTTTATGTTTGGTAGTTCGGCTGACAATTAAATAGTCGGGTCCTATGCTTTACAGATTTGATTTTTTTTGACAATCGATTTTGTTATTGCTGTTCTACATTTTATATTCTTTTACAGACTTTACTCACGCGTATAACTTTTGAATAATTTTGAAATCAGAATATTCAATAGAATAAAAAAATATTATTTTTGAGGTTCTATTTGCTACTTGCTTCTGTCGGCGGCATTACACGCGTTTTTCCGTGATAAAGTAAGAAGATTGAGATTACTGTGGTAAACTATCATTTTTATAATACCTTTTCATGGACTAATCAACTAAAATAGTCATTGTTACATACGGACATATGTATGTCGGCTCGATAAAAACCCAAAACCTTCATAAATTGACGTGACCTTAAGATGAAACAATGACTAGCTGACCATTCTGGTTTCTAAATTCTAAATTCAATTTAATTAATTATATTTATTATTGCAAGAAATTTATGTTATTGCAAGAAATTTATGTTATTGTAAAATTATGTTAAATTCCATTTGACATTGTAAAAATAACGTTAATTGTTTTGCAGTCCCCTTCCAGGGTGCATGTATGTACCTGATTATACCTAGTGATAATCATTAGACATAACATACAGACATAACCTTAGACATAAGAATGAATGTAACATGCAAGGAAAAATAAATGAAAAAATATGAAATACGTCCCCATATTTATCCAGTCGACAGATTCGCATATCTATCTGTCAAAAGTAATTGTGTCTATGAAATACTTCATGGTGTCATTCTGTCTTCATTCACTCACCTTTCAACAATTATGGAACGTCATAATCATGCATATACCAAATATAAAATAAATTCGTGGACGGGATGGATAGGGTAGAAAGAAGCTATGTTTAAGTATTAATTGTAAGTGATTACAAGCTTGTTTTTTTGTGAATTAATAAATTGATTTTCTTTCTTCCAATGCTGCGTCAGTTGATGCACTACATGCCCTTGGAAAATATACTGGTATGTCAAACTTCTTAGTCTACACTCTTTCATACTCATACTCAAATTTTTAGCCGTAGCTCAAGGCATCCTTGGTTACGGCATTTTTTACAAACACGAAGTAATATTCAAACCAATAAAACAGAAAAGGTAAGCAATACAAAAATAAGAAAGTTTAAAAAAGAGGGTTAAACACAGCCGTAGAAAACTCCCAGGTGAAATGCCTTACCACAAAAAGGAAGTAAGGCGCTGCTGAGCCGCTGATATTTTAACAAATATTTTAATTTCTATTACTTACTAAGTTCGTATGCATGTTAGTTTAGGATGCCATGTGTGCATTTACCCTAGTGCCTTCACAAATCAGTTAAGGCTGGCTCTGCAGCAACATCAGCGAAGTCCCTCAAACGGCGAAAATACGCTTATCTTGACCAAGGGTTCAGCCACTGGAGGTGAAAACCCTTGGTCCTTGCGGTCCAGGAACACGCAATTCATAAAAATCTTACCAAACTCCTAAAGTCCGATCGCAATGCACGTGGAATTACGTACATTGACCTGTTAACTACCTATCTCTGTCACGCCCGCGTAAATATAATCCGCCAAGCTCGCACGAATGCAATGACCAGGATTGTAAACCTTTTGTCACAGATGAAATAGTGTTACATCGTAACTTTTGTTCCTTGAGTTTTTTGTTTGAGCCTTGGGTCACGACAAAGACCCACCCACGGCTTGCTTGACATATTTAATAATTTTTAATTAACGAACGAACGACATTCCATCTTGGGATGCATTAGTAATCGCTCAGTTTTCGGACACAGTCACAGGGTCAGTTATAAATCTTACAATATCTTTGTTTGTTGTTGTTTGTTAGTTTTTGCTATCTTGTTTTCATTGTATAAGTTAAGAGACCACAACTTCAGTTACTCCGATACAGAGAAATCGGATTCTGATTTATGAATCACTAGCAGCGCCTCGCGGTTTCACCCGCGTAGTTCCCGTTCCCGTGGGAATTCCGGGATAAAAAGTAGCCTATGTTCTATTCCAGACTATAATCTATCTCTGTGCCAAATTTCATCCAGATCCGTTCAGCCGTTCTGGCGTGATAAAGGAACAAACATCCATCCATCTATCCATCCATCTAAACTTTCACGTTTATAATATTAGTGAGATAATTTTTTTATTTCTACCAAATAAGTTATTAATAAAATTTTAACTCGATTTTTATACGTAACTGTATTTAATAAGCCAGTAAATATTTACTTTCTCTTTCAAATATTTCTTATAAACCATGCCGGTAATGCAAGATTGTTTGAGACCACTGTCAGTAGGCAAAGAGGTCATTGTACGAAATTCCATCTGCTTTGCGTCCGGACCTTAATAGAGTCCACAGGTGATCGGAATGCTGGCTCTTATTTCGGTCAACGAATTAGCATTTCCATTCAACATGGCAATGCTGCCAGCATTCTGGGCACCCTGCCTTCTGGTGACATGACGACTTAGATTTTTAGGAAATTGATGTATTATTATTTACTCAGCGTAAATAGTAGTTGTAATTTGTCGTTCTGTTGTTTGTGTATTACATTTTCCTTTTTAGAACCTAGATAAATACTTAAGTTTTTAAAGCTGAATAAACGTGTTGTTTCATTCATATTTTATTTTGTCAATAACGAACAATGGAAAAAGTAAGTAGATATAAGGAAGGTTATTTAGATAATTGAAACAACATCACACTTACGTGATAAACTGAGTCTAGCTCTAAAAAACGGAGCATTCGCGGCTTCGCCCTCTTTTTTTCGGGGTAAAATTAGCACGTTAACCCATGTCAACAACTACTCTATCGGCATAGAAGAGTAGGTAAGTATACCTATCATCTATGCAAAATTTCCACACAATCTGTTTTGTAGTTTTGGCGTAAAGCGGTGACATCTAAACTTTCACATTTGTAATATTCGTATAATAAGAAAAATTACATAAATGGATGTTCGTTACCTTAGCACGCCAAAAACACTAATCTAGTCGCAAATTTTTCTTAAATGTAGTTCTAGTATAACATAAATCCTACTTTTAATCCCGCAAATCAGCTAGCTTTTCCCTGCGTAAACCGCAGGGAAAAGCTAGCTGATTTGCGGGGTTTTCCCTGCGGTTTGCAGGCAAAAACTAGTATTTTTTTTAAATTCTATAGATATCCGAATTATCCGTAGTGTGAATGATGAAAACTTTAATTAAAGAGAACTATCCGGATTTTGCAATCCCTAAGGCTTATACGTAAAGCCAACAAGTGGCTCTGACGGAAGACCAGCGTTGGTCGCTAGCTTGCCAGTCAACCAACTCATGCTGAGGCAGAGCCATTTTGTTACTGGGCTTACATTTTGTATGTTAATCTAAGTTTATTGTGTATTTTAGTGTAAGTATGTGTAAGTCTTTTAACAAATAAATTGATATTCTATTCTATTCTATACTTGTACCTACTAGGAGGTTTCTCCCGTTATTATTTTAGAGGTTTGCCAAAACTTCTATGATCAGTAGCCCTTGTAAGTCCTGCATTTAATAGAAACTTACAAACAGTAATATTTCCAGATCCAACGGAAGGTAGAGATGAGAAAGCCGGCCCCGGCGGCGGCGGTCCACCTCGCCATGTTCGACGACAAGATGGCGGATGATGATATCAACGACGTCGCAGCAATGGGCGGGGTCAATCTGATGGAGGAGTCTCAGCGTATTCTCGGCGGCACGCATAATATCGGAAGCCAGATACGGTAAGCTTGAAGCCAAAACAGCACAACTCCTTGATCTAGCTTCAACATCTTAGCAGGTGTAGAAGTTTTGACGTAAGTGCTAGGTGCATTCTGTTACTTACACTCAAAACTCAGTGCTTTATTTCCTTTAGACCTTGCAGGACTCTTGGACACGTCACAAAACTCAGATTACATAAGTAAAACTAGGAAATAAAGTGGTCACTTTGATTTTTTTTTATTAATCATGTAACAAATATGAGGGTATGTGATAGTCACATCGCTCGACAGGCACATCGGTGATCGCAATTGATTCTGCTGACATTATTAAGGTTTAATGTTCCTATCCAAAATAGTGTATATAGTTTTTTTTGTCCAGTTCCTGCGGCGATGACCGTACTACCGAGCCGGCCGTGCGGACGCGCATGCGCGACTTCTTCCTGGAGCGCGGCCTGACGGAGCCTTCTGCAGAGATCGCGCAGTACTTCAGCATGGCTCTGTACGAGCGCATTCGGACGATCCTGATGCGGATAACTTGCAACGCCACGCATCGCCAGGCTATGGAGTGCAAGGTACTTTGAACTGTATGATGGGTACTAGAGTCTGGGCGGTGTTCACCTTACATGAAAGATGATGTTGAAGAAGCCTAGCACTTCTAGATCACCAGTACTAACCACTAAGGCACCGCAAGTTGTATGGTATGATACACTGAGATCACTAAGTTCACTGATAGGGTAAGTGTTAAAGTTTTATGCCAGTTAGTAAAGAGCACGACCACAAGGTTGAGAGTTAAAAAAAGTTAAGTTCAGTTTAATTACTATGTTTAGTTAGTACAAAGATAAGGTGGCAAATTTTCCTATGATAGGTGTTTCTTGCTTAATAGCAAGTCAAGTACTGAAGTATGTAGATTGTAGGTACTAAAAATTACGACTGTCAAAGTAAATTGCAGCACGTGCAAAATGACGCGTGCGTTATTTTGTTTATGTATGGTGAAACCGTACAGTATGCCTGATAAAGCATATGAGTCATTTTCAAAAAAATTGTACGTAACACAAAAAACGTTACACAAAATAATTTATAAAGAATAGTTCACAATAATGTTTTTTAGACAGAATGTATCGAACTTTGCGTTTTTGGGCATTTTTTTATTTCTCTGGTTGGTTAACTTTGACTCCGATAGAATATATTTTTTATAGTTTTCTTTAGTTTTTGTAGCATATTCTTGTTTTTTTTTTTTTTAGTTTCTCAGGAATCTTTTTTTAATTTTTCTCGGTTTTTTTGCTGCCGTTCTGCTGCTGTCATTGGTGTCTAAATAAATACAATATAATTAATAATAAGTAATATAAAAGTTATAAAACTACATAGGTAATTTACTTTCTTTACATTCAAAAAAAGCATGATTAGGCATTTGAAGTCAAGTGGATTTGGGTTCAAATCCGGTCGTGAACCAATGAACTTTTCTTATCGCGGATAAGTTTATGTCTGCTCCAACAGTGACGGAAAATATCGTAAGGAACCCAGCATTCTCTAGGACCAAAAATTCGAATTGTATGTTTCACTAGCTAGCATAAGAAAATAATTTAAAATTAAAAGTACAATAGTATTCATCATAACTGTAAGTAAATTTAACAAACACTGTAGCGTTGTCGGTCTTCATGAAATTGATATTTTTTCCGTATGATGGATTTGATTTTTAGGCTTTTTACCTAAGTGTAAATATTAGTCGTAATTTGTTTTTATTCTTTGATTCTGATAAATACATACCTATATTTTATTTTTGTCAATTTATTATTATTTGTAGAATTATAAAAAAAATTGTTTAAAAAAAAATGTTAATCGAATAAGAATGTTAAATCTCAATCGGTTTATAATCGGCAAAGGTATCGCGTAATACTTTTAACAAATAGGCAAATCATAACCCCTCTTTTATTCTGAAGTTGGCTAAAATCACGACGGTTTCAGCAATATGTCCACAGCTTTACATTTATTTCTGTGTGTAACGTTACGAAATGTTACACAAAAACACGAAATGTTACACAAATTTCATGGCGACAACACGAGTTTTGATAAACCACAAAAAAGAAACTCACTGTAACGGTTAAATTTCATTCGCATTCTCATAAGTATATGGAAATACATAAACACACAAAGTTTTTGAGTTATTTCAAGACACACTTACCAAATAAAATCGACGTTACACATAGGAAAATTTGAACGACAAAAATCGACTGTCACATTCAAATCACTGACGAGAATGAAAAAAGTATGGCGGCATGGTTTTCTCGATAGCTTGGCAGCAAAATACAGTTTTGCCAGTGCTCATTAAATTAAGACTACATTTAAATATAAATTATAAGTACGTCTTTTCGTCGTTACAAAAAGGCGTTACACAAAAAACAAAAAAAGGGGACATAGGTTTAAAATCAAATTTTCTGTGCTTAAACTAAACGTTTTAAAGTAATTTTCTTTTCTTTCTGTAGAACAGTTTATTAACTAATATCCCCTTTAATAAATCTAATAATATATCAACGTAATAAGCGTTAGTTGATGTTTTTGTTATCAAAAGCCCATGTGGGACACAACGGAATTGTATGGAAAAGGAAACGAAACCGAAAACTCATTATTTTTATTTATTTTTAAAAAATAGATTTAATTGAACGTGAAAGATTTAAAGGATTTAAATTAAAGAGAAATACTCTAAATAATATTTAGAACATAACAAATCTGTGACATTGACAACCAGTTCATAATAATTTCTTGATTTACAGGCGGGACAAAACATTTTTGGAGTAAAGTACAATTTTTTTGAGAATGACTCATATAACAGTATTTACTTATGTCTGAGACCAGTTATAGTCTCAGACATAAGTACCACTGCTGGACATAGATTTTCCCAAAGAATTTTGATTCTATACTTGTTCAACTGCAGAGTGACGACCGCTACGAAGTCAGCCAAGACGTGAAAGGCCAGCTGAAGTTCCTCGAGGAGCTGGATCGCGTGGAGAAACGACGCAGAGAGGAGAGCGAGAGGGAGATGCTGCTGCGGGCCGCCAAGTCCCGCTCCAAGACAGAAGATCCGGAGCAGGCCAAACTCAAAGCCAAGGTACCAGTCACTGTATCACACACTCGCTAGTTAATTCTCCTCGTCACTTTGAAAAGAGAGCGAGGAAGGGATGCTGCTGCGGGCCGCAAAGTCGGCATAAAGAGATATATCCAAAGCCTTGCACTATGGCTCACTTCAACGTTGTTATGGAGGACTTTAACGGCAAGGTGGGAACCCAGACTGGCAACGAATTCCGAATAGGCCCGCATGGTTATGGAGTTAGGAATCACTGGGGGGCAAATGCTTGTCAACTTCCTTGAGAAAGAGGGACTGTTCTTAATGAACTCCTTCTTTAAGAAACAGCCTCAAAGGGCATGCCGAAGCCCCGACACTGTGACTAAAAATTAGATCGCAAGCTCTGCTTACTTTGAAGATAGATAATGCTATATACTGTCCAGCATACTCTATTCTTTATTTTTTTTTTAACTAGAATACAGATATGAGATGTAGAGTTCTTAATTCCAGGCTAAAGAGATGCAACGTGCAGAAATGGAGGAGGTTCGCCAACGCGAGGCCAATCTGACTGCACTGCAAGCCATCGGGCCGCGCAAGAAGGCCCGCGCCGAGCCGTCGCCGGCGCCGCAGGCCGGGCCGTCCAGCGCACCAGCCGTACGTAACACTACTAACAATCATATACAATCTGACTGCGTTGCAAGCCATCGGGCCGTGCAATAAGGCCCGTGCTGAACTGTTGCCGGCGCCGCAACCTGGGCCGTCCAGCGCACGTTAGTGGGCTGGACGGCCCGGTAAGGTAAGTTAGATTGTTTTATTTTCTCGCACTCGCGCGAATTTTTAACTCGGGCCAAAACCACCCATTATAACCAGGTCTTGTCATCTTTGCTACGTTCAGAACTACTAGTAGGAGTAACAACCGTATATAATGGGTTGTTTTAGTCGCTAGTAAAACAATCTACTATTGTTTTACCAACCCTGTTATAAAAAACACACATTATTACACTCACAAAAATAACCCGATGTTAACGCTTAGGTCGCACATTGGTAAAGTCCTAACCGAATTTTCGACCACGGCGGCTCTTTCATCCACGGACCGAGACGGAGAGGTATATTCTTGCGCCGCGACTGCCTTGGCGTAATCAATAATTGTAAATAATAAATAATAACCTTATTCATAATGATCTGATAACTTAAAACAGCTGCTTACTGATGTTATTACTCACTCTGACTTATGTCAATAGACGAAGACAGAGTGAGAATTAACAATATGCTAAGTTAGCAGAATAATGAATAAGTGGGTAATGGTTTGCCCTCGACTCCACAGACGGCGCGTCGGTCCCGCCTGCTACGCGTCACTCTCCGCGACATGCTGCATTTCCTCGAGAACGACCGCGACTACGCACACTCGCCTATCCTCTACAAGGCGTATCTCAAGTCCTAGACGCTGTCTAGACTTGCCAATGCCCACTACGACAAGTACTGTTATTGTTGTCTTTGGTCTGTGGTATGTCAAATAAAAATGACATCGCATCGTCATACATTTCGTTAATTATTGAAGGAAGATTAAAATCTACATACGTCTGTATATTTTGAAGGAATGTATTTCAAATATTTAACGCATTCGATGAACATAACGATGTCATTTTTGTCTACTGTACCAACTGTACCCTTGACAACAATCGCTGTGCCTGGCCTACTGGACTACATTATGAGATGGAAACACGCTGCTGTCACAGCAGAGGGATTGTATCATTCTCCACAAAGCGTATCTGAAAGCTTAGCGCCTAAGGCGCACTCACGTACTGGGCCTACCTACACTCTATTTGTAGATTTAAAACTAATAATGAATCAAAGTCTGAGTGGACAATAATATTATTTTTCTCTTTATCATCTTTTAAACCTGTCTACCCGCAATGAATTGCAAGTTGTGAGATTTTTATGAGATAGAGAAATAATTTACTTACTCTCACGTTCACAAGTGAATAATAAGTTTCTGATATAACGATATTGGTCCAGCCAGATTTTTTTATTACTATCTGTCCACTCAAATTCATTCCACTGTATTATAATAATGTTTTGGAATACTATTTAAACGCAATTTGTCAAAATGCCTTGGTAGTTAGTGTTCGATATCTTGTTATGGTAGCAGGTGGCACATTAGTATGTACCCATGAAAACGATAACGCTATGCACCACCCTAACTACTGCAATGCAGTGTGTGATGCACGGTTTCGAACACATTCCCACAGCGTGGACGCATTTCCAGGTTACATTACCCGTTCTGCGTAACACCCACCTCTCGTCAGACCGGGCTGAGCCCACCGACAGATGCATAGGTGGTCGTTCTATCGCTGCGGCTGTGACTGTTATTAGTACACATTGACATAAAGATAATATCTTACATAGAGTTAGGTAAACGTAGATGTAAGTAATTTGAGTGTACCAAATTATACCTACTATCAAAAATCGAACTTATTCTAAAATGTTGTATGCACTTTATTTTTACATATTAATCGACATTCCAATAAGGAAATTTATATATTATGAAAAGATGTAATCGAATATTTAGTGAATATTTATTGATGTAACATGCGATTATAAATGAATGCATGTAGATTTAAGTAATGTAGTGTACCAAATTGTACTAGTTATCCAAAATCGAACTTATTCTAAAAATGTAGTTTTGCACAATATTTTTATATAATTACTTATTAATCGACATTCCAATATGGAAATTAATATTAATTTATTAGGTAAGGATATAATCGAATATTTAGAATTTTTTATTGATGTAACGTGCAATATATTATATTATAAATAAATGCAAAATAACTTATAAATTTAACCCGCTAAAGTAGGATTGGATAGATGCGCGTATATTACAAAAAATGAACCACAAAATAAACTATGAAAACAGCAAACAGCATTCCCTAAAAACTATTTGGAGGAAGTTAACAAAAGTGTTATCAATAAAATCAGCAAATACTTCCTGAAAAAACTTGACTACATGCAAGAATGAACCAAGGAAAATGTGAACCTACTAGATAGATGTCTTTACATACAAAATGTGAACCCTACTAGATAGATGTCTTTACATACAAAAACCAAAAACATATCAAAACTGATCTACTAGAACCAGACAATAGTTGTTAGATAGTAACCTGATTTGTCAATATTTCAATGACTTTCAAATATTGGAACGAAACTAGCTGAAGCATTTACTAGGTATAACATTTGAATGTTTGGATAAAGTGCGTGGATGTGTTGACAGAGCGGCGGTATTGGTTACCAAAGTATGTGCCTACCAATTTAGACGCAGTCACTTACCTATACCTATGTGCCTTTTTGTAGTCCGCTCCTCACCCAATTGTAATACATATAGCAATAAATTAGCCATAAGTTATCAAGAGAAATTTTATGTATCTGAGAATAAAACTTCTTAACATGAATGTGTAACATTTTGATAATATTATGAAATGCACTTAGCAATGTTGTTTTCGAATTTATTGATTTTATAGTTATTGACAGTTGTTTAGATATGATTACACAAGTTTATGAATGTTACTTGTCTTCAATATATAATTATAGCACAGAGTAAACACTGCACCAATGTAGCATTCACCGTGATTTTAATACAAAGTAATATGCAATCACGCATTATATGTTTTGTCAGTGTACACTCGCCTCAAGGGGTAATACTGAAATCAGTGTTTTGCTCTTAGAGCAAAGCTTTGTGCTGAGTTATTGCCTTTTTGACAGGTTGCAGCAATTTTTAAAAATCCGTACTCTTGTTTGTAAAATATACAGGGTGTTTGGTATTGCGATTGGGACCGACTAATTTGAATATTTAATATTTGGGTTATTGAAAGTGTCTAAATAACATACAAACCATCAAAACTTAAAAAAAAACATATCTTGCCAACCTTTGGTAAACACAAGGCCAATCAGACACAAAAACAAATACGTTAAAAAAATCTTATCTCGGCAACCGTAACACTTAAAGAGTCTACCGGAAAAATGTAAGCAATGACCACCCCAACTCCCCAAAAATTATATCGTTCCCAATACCAAACACCCTGTATATACTCCGACTTATTGTTTCCAAGGTTTGTTCCAACAATAATATTTGATTTTTTTTTTCTGTGTTATGTTGTTTATGATGTATGTAGGTACCGTATTTCTTGTGTCCCTTGTATTGTGTGTTGCAGTGTCGAATAAATGTTTTATTTCTATAACTATCTAAAAATTTATTCAAAATTATTGTATTGTTAAGTTTTATGATTCGTTCTTGTTTTAAGAACAAATATTTGTTTTGTTTGTAAGAGTTTTATTACCTATGATTTACCAAATGCTTTATCTTTTTATTTAATAAATTATATATATAAAAAAACATTGAAGTTTTTCTACTTTTTAACCGACTTATAAAAAGAGGAGGTTCTAGGTTCGGATGTAATTATTTCGCTATTGTAAAAAAAAATATCCCAAAGTGGTCCCATTCAATTTTTATTTCCGTGGGATTAGCATTGGCTCCGGAAAACTTAAAATCAGTGTAAAATTAAGAGATTCGAAATCGTTGTTTTCAAAACAATCAATTTATTCCTTACTAGCTGCAGCACGCGGCTTCGCACGCGCTGTCCACGTCGCCTATGTCCGTCCCTGGGATACCGTCTACCTCCCTGCGATCCTTTCATCCGTTTAGGCGTGAAAAGGTAACAGACATTCGGTTCCTTGCGAATTTATAATATTACTTACTATGGATACCTTACATACCATGACCAATATTGTCTACATAACAAGATAAAGTTAAAAACTACAACCCGACTACGTGAAAGTTATAAAAGTTTGAAACATTTACATTGACAAAATAGAATGACGTATCGGTCATATTTGATAGGCATAGAGTTGAAAATGAAAATAGGTCGTAGGTATTGTAATTTTTCTCTATGGGGCCTGCAGCCTGCGGCTACCTAAACTTTAATACGCGTTTTGAAGGCTTATTCGGGGTCGGAGGCCTAAATCCTATAGCCTATAACCATCGGAGTATTGAGACGAATCAATCGATACATAATTTGTTGAAATCGAACCAGTAGTTTCAGCGCTACGTGGGAACAAAGAAATCGGCCACATACATACAAACATAGGATGCTAACCTCATAACCTACCTGTTGGTAGTCGGGTAAAAAGTAGACAATATTGGTCATGCGTTGTTAAGGTTGTCGCAGGTCAGAGGCGAACAGCTGCCACGCCACACAGCACAATAACGTGCATTCAAATATAAGCTTTAGCTCGTAACAATTAGATACATTTCATGTTGATTGCATTAGATGACATCTCGCGGGCCTCGTTTGAGTTGATATTGTCACTTTAAATGTATCTAAATGTAACGAGTGCGTAACCCCAGCAGAAAAGTATCTTCTAGAATTAATATCTTTATTATCAAAGAAAATTACAATCAAATAAAACAATTAAATTAAAACTAGTAGGTATTTACAATTGAAACAATTGAGCTAACTGCAGACTGTTGCAAACAATCTCAATCGATCAAGAATGAATTGAGTTCTACAAATAATAAGAGGTTTAATGAGGTTTCTTGCATTTGGACGTTACAGTTTTGATTTAATCGATATGATTCAAAAGAAACGAACCTTTTTATGGCTACAAAAAATAACAACAAGAACCGAACACCGTTTACAATGTTAATTGTATGTCTGCCCATTTATTAAGGTTTTTAAATAAAAAAACAAGATTCCTTCCACGATTCGTCGTCCCACCTGGCTGGAGAGCGTCCTACACTGCGTTTGCCGAGTCCTGGTCTCCACTCATGAACACGTTTACCCCGCTTGTCGATTCTTCGCGAGATATAGCCGGCCCACTGCCACTTTTACTTGCATTGTTTAAGCTATGACGTTAACGTGTGAACTTTGTTTCTCTGTCGGATGTATTCGTTACGAATCCTATCCTTCAGAGAAACTCCAAGCATAGCTCTTTCCATAGCTCGCTCGCTTCGCTGAGCGACTTTGATCTGGTGGACCAGCCCTACCGTGCCTCACAGCTTCGTAGTTCATGACGAGTAGGACGCACTGATTGAAAACTTTCGTTTTTAGGGTTCCGTACCCAAAGGGTAAAAACGGGACCCTATTACAGAGACTTCGCTGTCCGTCTGTCCGTCTGTCGGTCTGTCACCAGGCTGTATCTCATGAACCGTGATAGTTAGACAGTTGAAATTTTCACAGATGATGTATTTCTGTTGCCGCGATAACAACAAATACTAAAAACCAGAATAAAATAAATATTAAAGGGGGCTCCCAATCCCATACAACAAATGTGTTTTTTTTTTTGCCGTTTTTATAGATAATAATATCTATACGGAATCAGACTCGCACTTGGCCGGTTTTATTATTAATTATTGCAGTAGTAGGTATCAAACAGCAAAGTGCTTTATTTCCTTTAGACCTTCCTTACAGTCAGTACAGGACTCTTGGACACGTCACAATATTCAAATTAGGTACATAAAGCTATTTAACAAATAAAATGACCACTTAGATTTTTTGTTCATTTAAATCTTTTTAAGGTAGGTACCTACCTAAAGTCTTTTGAATGTTAGTTATGTCCACCTCCACCTTTTTTAAGTATACTTATTAGAACCTGTCTCATGTCTATAATATTTATTATCTAAGCACATTAGGTATATATATAGTGTCGGTGTACCTAACTTTAATGTTTCTGTTATGAAGATAAAATCTAAGTACCTAGGTACTTACTGAGAAAGAAAACAGTAGTTCTTTTTGTTACCTACTGGGAAACCTAATTAAAATTATGATTTTAGAAATTCCCCGTATTTATTTAAAATTTCAAGCCGGTAAACATGCTAGAAGTAAAAACGACCAAGAATCATTTAAGTTCTTTTTTTCGAAGACGGAACCCTAAAAATCATGATTTTATAATTTCCCCATTACTTTCTCCCTGATTAAAACTTGTATTTCAAATCTGTAGCAAGTACCTACTTAAAAGTTATTCTGTGTCTGTAGGTAGATATAGGTATGCTAGAAGTTAAAACAAGGAAGAAAATCTAGCGTCATTTTTCCACGACGGAACCCTAAAAATTATGATTTTGGACTTTTCCCTTTATTTTACTTAGAATTGTACGTAAGTATAACCAGAACATTTGTAAACACTCGTACATACATGTGCATGTACATGTTTTTTTAACAAATTCACCAATGTGTTCAATTCGATATTCATACCCAAATCAATCATGGTCTCAGAAAAACTTAACTTTAGTGAGTGGGCAACAGTAGGTATACATAAGAGTAGAGAAAAATTGTATGAACTGTATAGCAAAAAACAATATCATTTTAGCCAGGAATTCAAAGAAAAAGTAAAAAAATACTCAAAAGTGTTTAGAAAAATTTGTCAACTGGCAAAATCAAATTATATTAGCTCGAAAATTAGAAATAGTGAAAATGTTATAAAATCAACTTGGAAAATTATAAATAGTGAGACTGGAAAGGTCAGTGCCCTTGACAATGATTACAGTATAAAGATTAATGATCGCATAATCAAAAATGACGTTGAAGTAGCCCAAGCATTTGAAAACTTTTTTACTGACATTCCAATCTCTACTACAAATTGTCTAAACTCTTCTCATGTAATCGCTGAGTCATTACTCATAGAAAATGTACATAAATGCAAAAGTAAATTCAATTTCACCCATGTCAATGAAAAAGATATTAAAAAAGCCTTTAACCTTTTAAATGTAAAGAAAACTGCAGATCTCTGGGGCATCTCCGTTAGAATTATTAAACCTATAATTGATACCATTGCACCAGATCTAGCTTTTATATTCAATCAGTCTATAGATTGTGGCGTGTTTCCTGATCTAATGAAATGTAGTAAAATAATCCCACTGTTCAAATCGGGTAGTAGATCTGACCCCACTAACTTTAGACCAATATCAGTACTGCCAACATTCAGCAAAGTTTTTGAAAAACTTATTTTACATCAACTGCTTAGTCATTTTAATGGCAATGACCTGCTACATTGTAAGCAATTCGGGTTTACTCGCGGCAGGTCAACTACTGATGCCGGTGTAGAGTTAGTATCGCATATTTTTGATGCTTCGGAGAAGTCGCAAGATGCCTTAGGTGTTTTTTGCGACTTGTCAAAAGCATTCGATTGCGTACACCATGAAATATTAATCAGGAAACTACATCACTATGGAATAGTGGACTCCTCTTTGGATCTTCTTACATCTTACTTGAGTGATAGGATACAAAGAGTTGACATCAATGGAAAACGGTCTTCAGGGTCTGTAGTCACAATGGGTGTACCGCAGGGTTCTATCCTCGGTCCTTTCCTATTTTTAGTTTATATCAACGACCTGCCTCATCTTGTAAAGAATAATCACGAGATTGTACTGTTTGCTGATGATACTTCATTAATATTTAAAATGAAACGACAAAGCACAAACTTCGACGATGTGAATAATGCAATCTCAAAAGTAGTTCATTGGTTTAGTGTCAATAATCTGTTACTTAACGAAACCAAAACAAAATGTATTAGATTTATTTTACCTAATGTAAAACAAGTTAAGGCTGATGTAAACGTAAAAAGAGAAACGTTAGAAATTGTAGAAAGTACCGTATTCTTAGGAATCACCTTAGATAATAAACTTCAATGGGGCCCGCACATAGATAAGCTATCGAAGAGACTTAGTTCTGCAGCGTATGCAGTCAAAAAAATCCGTCATCTTACAGACGTGGATACATCTAGACTTGTTTATTTCAGCTACTTCCACAGTATTATGTCTTATGGTATACTGCTGTGGGGGAACGCTGCAGATATTAACACCGTATTTGTGCTGCAGAAAAGGGCTGTTCGTGCAATCTATAATATGGGTCCCAGAGAATCCCTGCGTGATAAATTCAAAGAAATAAACATAATGACAGTACCATGTCAATATATTTATGAAAACTTATTGTATACTCATAAAAATATCAATCGGTTCCCTAAAAATAGCGATATACATAAATTTAATACTAGAAATAAGAATAAACTCGCTGTGCCCACAACTAGGTTACACAAGATTAACGTATCTTTTAAAGGGCAATGTATACGCTTCTACAACAAAACTCCAAGTGAGTTGCAAAAATTGTCAATAAATAAATTCAAACAAACTGTTAAACACATCCTTTGTAAAAAGGCCTACTATAAAATATCAGATTATCTAGAGGATAAAAAAGCTTGGGACGACTTTTGCTCCAACTCGAAAACTAACGTTCTAACAAGGTAAAGGTTTCTTGTTCGCTTCTTTACTTTACCTTAAAAAGATTGAAGTGGACAAAAAATCAAAGTGATCACTTTATTTCCTAGTTTTACTTATGTAATCTGAGTTTTGTGACGTGTCCAAGAGTCCTGTAAGGTCTAAAGGAAATAAAGCACTTTGAATTTTGAATTTCATGAATGACTCCTCCGCCATTACTATTCTTAACGATGGATTCGATTTGCTTACATCCGTTAATTTTACCTCGTCCCTGGGTATGATGGGTAGTTTTTGTGTAATCCCACATCTCGGCTTAGAAGAGGTTTCATCGTACCTGGTCTCTGTACTCTACTAAATACAAGGATAATTACGTTGTGTGTTGTTCTACGTCTGTCTACCCATTAATTGCACACGATGCACCCTGTACCAGACCACTAGACTTAAGAGGGCGCAGTGCGCATAGGATAGGCATAGGATTTCGCGTCATAGGAGCGGGACCAAAGCATGCGTTTTTGGAACGGCGCAAGTGTAAAAATGGAGTTTTTGTTTATTTTCAAGAAAACTACATAACTTATGAAAAAACTATCTGAAGGAACCAAGTAATATTAGTAATAAATAAACTACTAATCTGAACATAAGTTACCTAAGTATTTCAATAGACCGCAGGGTTCTTAAGATCTCGACCAAATTATGTGCAAAACTGCAATTTCATGATTGTTTTTTTTCTATAATCCTGCCTTCACGTTGAAAGAACCAAAGAAAAAATTTAGAATTTTATTTAATTCGAGTTTTAACCACGGCTAGTATTATAATATCTGTGACCACGGGCATCCCGTGAGTACTGAGATCTAGTCCTAGTTTGATAAGCAAACACGCTAGGTTTGCCTCATAAGACTACTTAATTTATTAGTGATATTATTTAAAATTTCTTGTTTTATGATTTTCTGTGTAGGGATTAGAGTATTTGGTATTTGTTTATAGGAAAAATAAATACCTAATATCCGCATTTTTTATCTCTAACATCAGAGTGAAAAGCGCCCGGAATCAAAGCCGCGCGACCAGTGTCGCGTCGTCGATTCTTCATTATAAATTTGTCATGTTATTGTATTCGCGGCGCTGCGCACGCGCTCGGCCTGCAGTTAGTTGCGAAACCGCGGTGTAGCGCGCATGTGCGAGACGCGACGTTCCTTCGCGGTTATTGTGAGCGCAGCGATCGTTGCCAATTACTTTGGTATGTTTTTTTTAACTGCATTTATAATTAAGTGCGAATGTAACTGTCTGTCTCTCCCTCTCCGTCTGTTTCTTTTTCACGGTTGAATGGATCCTACAGATTGGTTTTTGTGATCTGATGGATCCTAATATTTGACAACGAGGTGGTAGTATCCGGGGATGGACGTGGGCTAATTTTCACAGAGACCGTGCATGTTGATGGTAGCTTTCGGTAGTGACCTATTTAAATCAGCGCGTAGGTAATTTTATGGTTTTGAATAAGTTTCAGGTAGGTTCCCAGCTGTGGAGAAATATAGGCTGTTGAGGAGGTAGGTACGGTGCTCATTTCCAGAAAAGTGTCTGACTTGTGCCTGTCTCGCAACAAAATAGGTACCTACCTAACGTTGGACATTATTTTATTGCTTCTAATCACAGTGCAAGTTAAACTGGCAGCTGCATAGGTACTTAGTAGGTAGTTACGTTTAGATCTACTTAGTCCATTCGCATGGGAACTTTGAGCCCAAGCAAGGTGAACCAAGTAGGAATGCTTCGTTTTTCGTTCAAAATATCATGCCCTAAGCAACTAAAGTTGCCAACCCTACTAAGTTTAATATTATAGAATTGTACTAAGTATATTTCGAGTCTGCGTACCTATGTACTATATATTTACTGTTGAAGATTATTTATAATAATTATGGTAGGTACGCTAATATACTTTTTCAACACCGAGATTAAACGAACAAATCCTTCGTTCGTTCCGTACCCAAAGGGTAAAACGGGACCCTATTACTAAGACTCCGCTGTCCGTCTGTCACCAGGCTGTATCTCATGAACCGTGATAGACGTTGAAGTTGAAAATTTTACAAATGATGTAGGTATTTCTGTTGCCGCTATAACAACAAATACTAAAAAACAGAATTTAAAATAAATATTGAAGGTTACACCCATACAAAAAACGTGAATTTTTTGCTCGTTTTGCTCGATATTGAAAACGGCAACAGGTAGATGCTTGAAATATTTACAGAATATTTAGTTACATTTTCTTTTTACAAATAAATAATTAAATTTAAATAAAACCAATTTTTAAGGGTATCTCCCATACAACAAACGTGATTTTTTTGGCCATTTTCATAGATAATGGTACGGTACCCTTCGTGCGCTGGTCTGACTCGCACTTGGCCGTTTTTATTAAAATGTGTAAACACTCCTTTTTTTTAGGCAGAGATGCGAAAAAAGAGTTTGGTGGTCACAAAGTGCAACTTCGTATCTCTGCCTAAACTAAACTATACAAAGTAAAAATATTACAGGCATTAAAAAAGCTTGTAATAGGTACCACAAACTGTCCACTGAAATTTTAAATTTCCCTTTGTTAAACGAAATAATAAGATAAAATAGGTGGTGGCGCTAAGTTTCGCCCGGGGTATCACCTTAATTAACTTGAAATGTATATGCATGATTTATTTCTTTACAAAGTGACAGATAATACTTAAAAACAGTAGGAAAATTTAATACGGATTCCATTTCAATTTTTAAATGATTAAAAAAAAGTAGTGGAGTTGCTGTACATTTCACCCCAAAAGCCAAATGGACAATGATAATAAATTTTAATAAGCTTTTGATTTACATTAATTTAAAAAGTAAATGTGATAAAACACGACATTTTTATTTCAGATTAAAATGATCTCCGGAACGGGGTTTGGGGGCTACCTATACAGTTTGTTTTAGTAGATTGGCAACCTATATACAGACAATTAGTTGCGTAGCGATGCATATAGGTACATAAGTGTTGTCGTCTCGAATCGAGGAGGTAATTTTTTTATGATCTTCAATTTGATGTGCATTTCGTTCGAGTCTACCGTAGACCGATACGAAATTATTAATATAGATAGACTTTATGTACCTGTCTAAACTTTGTTTTTGCTGAGCTGCCATCGTTTCCATATAGGTAGTCATGTCTTTCATCATGTTATTTACAATTCATGCAGTTGTTTCGTTCATGACAATCGTATTCTGCATTGCTTATTGTTTAGCGCTCGTCTTTAATACAAGGCTCAATACTTGCGCTACGAAACAACAAACACCTACCTACTGTACGTTTTCTCGTTTGTATGACAAAAAACCGGTAGTTTTAACACAAAAAATCGGAACTGGCTCAGAGTGCTGAGCGGAGTGTAATATAATCACATTATAAATTTAATTGTAGGTATGCAATAAACAAAAAATCTTAACTTATGCACTTCGTATTAAATATAAAAGACAAAAGAAAATTACAATCAAATACCTAATAGAATTAAATTAAAACTAGTGTTTACAATTGAAACAATTGAGCTAACTGCAGACTGTTGTGAACAATCTACAGATAGCTCAACTGATCCATATTAATACCAGTCGGAAGCGTGCCCAAGAAGCTGGCTGCGTTGCCCCGCTGCTGTATGGCAATGCTGATGCGCAGTGCCTGACACTGGGGAGTATTAGCTCTCGGGGTCGCGCGTCGCATCGACCAGACGCTCAAATATTTTTTTTAAAAACGGAGAACCTCGGTATCCCACGGACCTAGGGTATCGACTCTAAGGAGATAAAATGCGTAGGCTCTGTCGAGATCTGCATATTTGCGCCTCTTGAGATCTTCCGCCAAATCTACCGCCGCACCACCCTCACAGAAGTCCTAGGAAGATGGGAAGGTGCGAGTGTGTCGACACATGTAGCGTCCCACACTATAGGTCTCCCCAACTCCCATGGGAGAGTGTCGTGCCAAAATTCAACTAAAGAACTAGTGTTGTATAGACGGAAGACAGAACGCGCTGGTAGGGCTGGGCTACGCTTGAAATTTTGCGAACACCTAAGCCTCCCACTTTTACAGGCAGGGACCAACGACCATGCCTTGTCATCCAAATATACATTCAAAACCGATGATAAAGTATTCTTTATTATGTTGTCTAAGCCTTCCAAGAGCTGGCTGGGCTCGCTGTGTTTCCACAGTTGACAACATCTCAAAGATTACGTAAATTGAGGTACAAACACGCAAAATTGAATAATTGTAAAACCCTATTATGGCTATTAATTTTCTCATCTACAAATGGCTGAAAAGACTCATCAAGAATTGGTGAACCAAGGAGTCGAAGTGAACATTTATCTACAATTGAAATGTTGGGGGCCAAACTATTGAATTTACCAATGATATTGTTTTTGTCTACACAAGAGTCCGAAATAAACTACTCGCATTTTGAAATTTTTTATTTCAAACTAATTTTTTGAAATTCATCTGTGATGGTTTATAGATTATCAAAAAAACTGTGCTCACCTCTCCACCCAGAGTTCCGTCATCCAAATACCAAACATTGAGCTTGGATTGGAGACGTTGAATAAATTGGTTGGATGGCAAGTCTAAATATGGCAAAAAGGCAAAAGTACCTACAGCCTTAAATATTTCTAGCGATCTCTTCCTAATTGTACCTATTACAAACGTAAATCATCTTGATAATAATTTGTTTTAGTTTAGTAGGTACCTTCTTGCTCGTATTTGCGCACGCCGCGCCATGTCATAGCTTCTTTACGTGCGAAACCATAGTCCATAATTTATTTTACATTATGTACCTACATACATCTTAATTTTTATCACCTGTAATGTATTTATGTAGGTAGGAGCATAGTTCTATCAGTCATCTAGTAAATACCCATAGCACAGCTCTGCTCACTATGCAAACAGATTTGATGATGTAGTGCGAAAGTATCAAGTAGGTGTTTGCTTGCCAAACTAGGACTTGATCTCAGTACTCACGGGATCCCGGTGGCGAAGCGAGCGAAGCGAGCCGCAATTTTTTTATCTCTCTGCGTGTAAGTTTTCGGCACTTCGAACGCGAACTTGCAGGGGTGACACCCCTTCGGATTCGGGTTCTAAGTGCCATCTGCGCGTCCTGAGGAGTGTCAAGATGGCACCTTTTGGAGGTCGGTACCCGGGGCGGACTGTCACTCCGCCCCCCCCCCTCGCCATTAGTGCCTTCTTCCACAAAAGTGCTCGTAGCACAAACGTCACCTAGCAAGTGGAGAAAGAGTAGGTTCTATCTACAATGTTTCGGTTCCTCATCATAAATTACAAGACAGATCCGAAGTAGAATCGAGCTCTACATTACCTTCGTTCTTAGAATTCACTTAAAAATAAGGAAACATGAGTTAATTTTATTTTTCATTTCCGGGGAAACAAAATATCAAATAAAAGTGATAAAAACCCAACTCCAAACTTGCTTTTTTACTTTTTTTCGCTAAATGAGAGGACGAAGATCTACTAAATGTACTTGTATAGTGTATGTACAGTGCGCGTCAGAATTAAGTACCTATCCCCCTATCTCCCTACCTCTCTTAGACAAGGGGGATACTTAATTCTGACGTGCACTGTACCTACCTACAGCAAAGAACCCTATGGAGGCCAGACAAGTATTTTGATAGCTGGTAGTAGTTTATCAAAATCGCTTATTAGCCCGGCTACACGTTTCCTTACCTGCGTAAACTGGTTTGTGGAAGCAGCTTGTAAGTAAGAAAGAGCGTGTGGCCAGGCAATTAAGCTAAGCCGTTTTGATACTTGGACATAGGTCTTATAGAGTCTCCGCAAACCCCATAGAGAAACACAAAATATAAACTGCCGCCGGCGACGCGATTTGTATTTTCGTGTACAACACAAATACAAAACATTATTTCCGATCTTAGCAATATCAAGTAAAATAAGGAAACGTGAAAGAAGTGTATTTGCTTTTAATTTTCGGAGAAAAAAATAGGAGCTCCTTGAAAATGATTGTTCAGTAAGTACGTTTTTCATGCGTAGGTAATTCTTTTCTCTGTAATCCTTATACATACACAGAGAAAAAACACGCTGCTGTTACAAAATAGTACCCATAGTTATTATCCACTATGACTGTGACCAATTACTTCTGGTATGTGAATATGATAAGGCGAGACGCGAATAATATTATGCGATGGATGAAGTACAGGTTCCTAGGACATAGGCAAAATGGTTTAAACCACTCCTACCAAAGTAGGTAATCAAGAGAAATTTATTCATACGGTAAATCACAGCGATAACTAATGTAAAATTACAATACTTGTACAACGAATGAACGTAATCAAAGGTTAACAACTTCCAATACTGGTTTATTTAGGTTTCCCAGTTTAAAGGCTTCTGCCTTCGAACTGGGATTTTTCAATCTAAAATTATAATTTTTTATAATTTTTTATTAATAATTAATAAATATATATCATACATTTATAAAATAACAAAGTCTTACAATATGTAAATACTACGTTCTTAATTTTTGTTTAATTTATATTATTTAGTAGGTAAGGTAATTTTTACCCGACTACCAACAGGGGAGGGTTATGAGGTTAGCACCCTATGTTTGTATGTTTGTATATTTGTATGTATGTGGCCGATTTCTTTGTTCCCACGTAGCGCTGAAACTACTGGTTCGATTTCAACAAATTATGTATCGATTGATTCGTCTCAATACCCCGATGGTTATAGGCTATAGGATTTAGGGCTCCGACCCCGAATAAGCATTCAAAACGCGTATTAAAGTTTAGCTAGCCGCAGGCTGCAGGCCCCATAGAGAAAAATTACAATACCTACGACCTATTTTCATTTTCAACTCTATGCGTATCAAATATGACCGATACGTCATTCTATTTTGTCAATGTAAATGTTTCAAACTTTTATAACTTTCACGTAGTCGGGTTGTAGTTTTTAACTTTATCTTGTTGTATTATTTATAAATAAAAATACGGACTTTACGTTACCTTTAAATCAAAACTCTCAGAATCTCCCAGATTTTTTATATAAAAATATATATAGAATAAAAATTTAATTGTATAACCTGTAATGTACTTTAATCCATTATAAATAAAATGATATGAATTGATTTCCTGAAATAATTGGGTACCTACTTACCTACATTACGTAAATAAGGTACCTAAGAAATAGCGTCGACACAAAAATAATAAATATACAGATTGTAAAGGGGCGATTTTGCTCATAAAAATTATTAAAAAATACTATTATTACAATAAATAGCAGGTAAATTGGTAGCATTGAAGTAAATCTCGCAATGGATAGTTGTATCAAAAACGCTTCATTTATTTAGTGACATTTAGTTCATTTATTTCAAGACTGATGTGGCGCGGTGGGCGAAGGTCTGCCTGCGACGCCGGAGGTATCGGGTTCGATTCCCGCCGCGGGACAAATATGTGTACGATCTGCAGACATTTGTTCAGGGTGTTCTGGTCGTTTTCTATGTAAAATAAAAAATATCCATCTAGGTATGTATTGTATTATATTATGTACATCAGTTATCTAGTACCCATAACACAAGCTCTGCTTAGCTTGGGACTAGTTGTTTGACTTGTTGTTTGTGTGTTAGGTTTAATAAACAATTTTCTTTCTTTCTTTCAAAAAAGATATCCCGCTAAATCTTCATGAAAAAACGGTGAATGGTATGGTAACGTGCCATTTAGAACTTTTGCGATTGAGTCTTAAAATATCTTCAATGATTAAACATCACAATAAAAACATAAAAACAATACAATAATAAATGTGCAGATATATTTCTATATCAAAAGAGAACACAAATAAAATTGTCCGATACACCAGGCAGGCGGCCGTCAACTTAATTAGTAATATACCTAGGCAGGTAGGTAACGACTTTAAATAGGTAACCTTGTCTTCGCTCTGCTTGTAAGTGACCACATGAATGACCATCGTTTCAATGTTGACACCAGGAAAATTGGAGATTCGTTTCTGCTTCACGTGGCATGGCATGGACTATATTTACATATTTACATAGCTATTCATGTACCTATTGGAAATCTACGAGAGTTCGGTTTTAAGGCTTTGATGAGCTCTGTGACGCGATTGCCGGTTCGATTACATTTACAAAATAATAAGTTCTACCGGGTCTGGTTTTTCCTTTATTTAAAGTTTAGGTTTTTTAAAAAAATGCTTTCAGTAATCAATCATCAATTAGTCAGTAAGTAGATACACAACCAATAACTTTGGTGGTGATCATGCGAATGCGAACGAACATACGATGTAGAGACGATATATGAAATGATACAATATTGTTAAACTTAGTTTTAGCTAAGTACAAAATGGTCGTCAGCAGCGTCAGGTGTTAAAAAAACCTGCACTGGTTTCCTGGCTGTGGTCTAAGGGATCGAGGAATTACAGATTAAAAATAAATAAATGCAAAGTGTTACAGCTACGTAACTTATAAAGCAAAATAAATAAAATGAAACAAAGAAGAGTATTAACCATCTAAATAACTAAAAACATAATCTATGGACAAAAAAGTGTATGAAAATTTGTAACATAACTGATTTTTTATTATAACTATGGTATATAACACTCTTATCATGTCTGAGAGGCTCCTGCTCCTTTTGCCAGTAAATCGAAAAAAAACTTGAATTTAAAAGTAAACAGACATTTTAGGTTTTTTTATACCTATCTGTCAGCAAATTAATGCGATGGATAACAGGTGGCCGTAACCCTTTGTTATTGTTATGCCGATGCCGCTGTCTCTGCGGCGCAAATCGCAACTGGGTGTGAAATCCTATAACATCGTCAGCGTCAATATTTTTCCAATAAGTACCAGCTCTTTAGTTTACCATTGCACCTAAGTCACGTTGTTGATTTTTCGACGTGTATTAGATGTAAGATGGTAGGTACTTATAGTTGAAAAATCTGAACCACTAGGTTTAGGACAACCGGGAGTTGGCCACTGCTTTCACCATGAGCTGCTCTTAGGTGTTAGGAAGGACGAATTTAGCCTAATCATGTAGCCCAGTTCGCGCTACATTTAACTGACTACAAGTAATTTTGTTCCTAAGTGGGAAGTGAAGTCTTTCCAAACAGCAAACATTTGTTGAGTACCTAAGTAATTTATAAGGTACAAGTACCTAATTACGCTCGCTACTCTACTAAATGACTAGTGCATTGTGAACTAGGCCTAAGGGCTAAAGCAAGGTGACTTGTCTGTCGAGCCGCATCATCAGGCTATCAAGATCACACTTAAGATTATAGAAGCTTAGTATTATCATGCCCAAAAAATGTTAGATTTCATCTTATCTTAGCCGCACTTCTCGGATCAATCTATAATTTTATCATTGTGGAGGATTTAGACCACTCTCACTTGTAAGCTTAATGATACGAGAGATCCACAAGTGTAATGTCCTTGTAACGTTTTATCTAAAAATTTTAGGTATCCGTGGAAGACAAGGAACCACAGAACGAATATTTTAGTTCTGCCTTATAGTTTAGCCATTCCAGTCTGTCCGTCTGTCCGCCCGAGGTTTAGCTCAGAAACGATTAGTACGAGAAACATCTAATTATGCATATTAAATATACAAAATACGGTCTATTAAGTGGGATGAATATTTTTAGGGTTTCGAGATCGGTTTCGAAACCCTTATGGTCTCGCTCTGTACGCCTCCAGTCTCTTTTGAATATATCAGTAACTAAACTACTGTAGCTATTAACTTGAAATTTGAAATAATAATACGTTTCGCGCGCCATTACAGATTCAAAAAAATTAATAAATAAATGAAAAATGAAAATTTTCAGAAACTACAAATTGTGATGTTGAAATTTCAAGAGACCTATGGTGGCAAATGGGTTGGTTCAAATGAGAGATATTGGTTTGTTGTCTAAACAGTTTCTGTAGGTTTCATACTTTTCTAAATATTTTGAAAAAGTCGATAAATTGACCGTTCCCCCACTATCTCTACCTACTACTATACCTCGTACACCATCTCTCTCGTATTAAATGTAAGACCCCATCTCCGAAGTTTACAGAGCAATTCGCGTACAATGTATGTGGCGTTTGTAAATGTAGTAGATTTATATTTTACAGGAAAAATATAGAGAAGTTTGTAAATAAAACCCTATTTGAAAAATGGTCAAAAAGGGGAGGATTTTTTTTCGAAAGGGGGCTATCTACCCTAGTGGTGTATTTAATGAAAGTATCAGTTTGAACATTTCTAAACAGTTGTTGTTTTTTTTAAGGTTTCATACTTTTTTGAAATATTTTGATAAGTCGTAAAATTTTAAATTAAATAGCAAAGTCTAACCGGTGGATATATATTTGTGTAATGGGCAAATTTTCTAAACCCTCGGCGCTTCTAAAATGGTGCGGGGTATCGGTTACCTCGATAAAATACTATGGTTAAAAAAATATTACATACACCCCAAGGGTCTGACTGTAATATTTGCAGGAGCCAAGCCAGCTGAACGGTTATTATTCTACAGTGAAAAATTCCTAGTAGAAGAACATTTCTAACGAAATCAAAAGGAAGACTTTTCCTACAGTTAAGTATACTTTAATAGTTACGAGTAGACCACAAAGTCGGTCAAATTAAAAACTTGTACTCTGATAGAAACATTTCGTACTTACTTAAAAATTCTATTCAAAATGACTTATAAATGTGTAAACTTATATAGTTAGATAAAGTTTTGTAAAACAGGTAAACAAGTATGTACGCTAGGAACACTGTAACTACTGAATCCTACACAGCACGTGCCCGACACGAACTTGGATGTTATTATTACTGCTTTATACTAGAAAACATGTGGAGCATAAGAGCAGGCCATTATTGTTAAAAAAATAGCATCAACCGTTAGACATTCGATGACTCCTCGGATGATGCGACAGCAGCAGATACAGTCATTGCATATGGACGTGAGCGAGGTGTTGCAAGTAGGTAAATATGTAAATTCCTACTTTGCATTTATGGTTGTCCCAAACTGGTTAAATCAAATGAAGGATCATTGCTGTTTTTATTACTTGTTTTGCCAGTTGCTGTCATTAGTTGGTAACAAGGGTAACTCCTTGGCTACCTTTTCCCTGGTATAATAGAGTAAGATATTTATTTTTAACTAGCAGCGCCTCGCGGTTTCACCCGCGTAGTTCCCGTTCCCGTGGGAATTCCGGGATAAAAAGTAGCCTATGTCCTATTCCAGACTATAATCTATCTCTGTGCCAAATTTCATTCAGATCCGTTCAGCCGTTCTGGCGTGATAAAGGAACAAACATACATCCATCTATCTATCCATCCATCCATCCATCTAAACTTTCACGTTTATAATATTAGTGAGATTACCCAGGGCTCACATGACACACCTCTGTTATACAATTATTTTCTTTTCTTTCGTTCTTTTTGGACGTCCCTGGAGCTGCATCAGACTCAAAAGAAGGCGCGAGTGCGCCGCACAGACTGGGCAGTGAATGCATTAAGCCGGGGCATTGCCCCGGCGGCGGTAATATTTCATGTAGGTATAAAATTAACCAAAGTTAAGACTAGATGAACTAACTGCAGACTGATATTGAATAAAGTGACAGCTACCTGTGGTTATACTGTTGTCCCTTCGGACAAAAAATTAAAGTCTACTAACGTCGAGTAAAGACGGGATAACTCGTAAAATGATTTTAATCAGATCCAGCCATTACCTTACTTACGCGCACCTGGGGACCGTTTTAACAATAAAAACTTCATTGTCTCATCAAGTAATCAGGCCACGTGTGGGATGCTTTCCTCGTGGTCTCATGGACTAATCGACCCGCATCCGTCGGGTTAACACTAATATCTAGGTACCATCTTAACCGATCAGCCCCAAGAAGTACCTATGCAATGAGAAGACATACATCTGCCTCCTCTAAAAACAGTTAATTAACTAAAAAGTTCAATATAATATCATCATCATCATCATCATCAGCCTATATCAGTCCACTGCTGGACATAGGCCTCCCCCAATGAGCGCCATACTACAGAACATACTGAAGACAGGGTGCAATATAATATAATAGGGTATTATTATTTTATTCGATTCTATAGTGCTAATGGTTCACAAAAAAATATAAAAAAATTATTCAATCGTTAAGTGCCCTAAAAATTAATTGAAAAAATAAATTTTCAAGTTGCGTAACTTGACGAAAACGCTGAACGCAGTGGACGCCATATTGCTCTGTGATCATGACGTCAGTTGGATGTGAGACCTGAACAAATGCCCTGATGTTGCTGATGACAGTTGATACTTTTTAGTTTGCCACTTCTCATGTAAACCGTAGACCTACCAGCTCAGAAAATTTCAAAGAGGGGCGATTCCAAATGCCCTTGGTGTCCCTAATCGCCCATTTTGACCTATAATTATAATAATAATGCTGGACCATTCACATAATATTATGTAGCCCCAGGGATGTCAGACGTACCATAATTATGGTACATGTGCCATAATCCAGGTCTTCGTACCATGTACCATAGTACTTCTATTATGGTACGCAAATGTACCATAATTTTCAATCATCAAAATTATTTTGTCATGTAATGGAACGAACGACAGAAACGTTTCGTTTCCGCTGCTAAGCACTACTCTGTACGTATATGATCTGTGCTATGAAGCCTTACTCTTAATCTCATAAGAATAATTTTACAATCGATGTATTATGCGTAGAATGAAACGGCCTCTTTGGGTAACGTTTGACGTTGACTGCACTGGTGCGAGAGAGATGGAGGATAGCCAATACAAAATGTGTATGTTGCATCTCTCTCGCGAACCGAAGATTTTTTTCATTTCATTCATCCGTTTATACGGTTCGTTCATTCGGTTTATGATAACTTATCTTGTATTGCCTGGCTTGAGTAGTAATGTGATAATAGTAACTCTTGGTTTATCTATAATTTTGAAACTCGGTGACTCTGTTTTCTGTTTCAAAATTTGTGAATTGTGTAGTATTTGATATAGTTAAGTATCTGTTAATCGTTATCCCGAGTTTATATACCTTTCTACTTAGCTAGCTATGTTTCTAGAAAAAACTGTAATATTAACTCAAACCAATTAATAACCGTGTGAGACTTTTAGAAACCGTACCTTAATTTTCTGAAAAGTACCATATTTTTGACAGACCGATGTCATAATTTCTGAGTCGGCATCTAACATCCCTGTGTAGCCCCAAGGTAAGCAGAGCTTGTGTTATGGGTACTAGATAACTGATATACATAACAGCTATTACACAATATTACGTGGCACTGTGGACTTCTTCATAATAATAATAATTATGACGAGGGTCGTCGTCATATTCCAAAGATGTCGGAAAAATTATGGTGACGCGATGGGGAAGCTGCCCAGCATTTTTTGCAAGCGTGCGCCTCGACAACCAATATTACGATTACTTACGTGAAAACAAATTATGCTACAATATTAACACAGCATCATCTTTTGTGTAATAGGTACAAGATAGCTGATATAACTAATCATAGATATAATACTTTACATAACATCCATGAGGGCTGGTGCGGCAGCAGATTTGTGCGAAGATTTCAAAGGCGCAAAATGTAGGTCTCGACAGAGCCTACGCATGTGCTCCCCTTGGAGTAGAGATCCTAGGTTAGTAAGATACCGAGGCTCCCCAGGTTTAAAAAAAATATGTGAGCGTCGCGTCTGGTCTATGCGACGCGTGACCCGAGAGCTGGTAAGTATCTGACTCAGCGCATCAGCATTGCCATAGAGTAGGGCAATGCAGGGAACGTCTTCGGGACGTTTCCGCCTGGTAATGATATGGAACTAACGAATTAAGATCTAATATGTTTATATTATTTTTGTTTATATGATTGTAAATATACTCTACATAGACAGATATTTCTATTACTTAATATACTTACATCGTAATCACCCAGAGCCCAGAACGGTTACCCGGAAGTGTATATATCTACAGATCGTAAAAATATTTGTCCCGGAAAACTTACCCTTCTCGACCTTCGCTCGCTGCGCTGTGCCACTTGGGTTCGACAACAATGTATTGCGGAAATGCTCGTCTCTTGTACACGTGTGAAGCTGGGGTGGGTTATTCCCAGTTATCATTCAATTGACGGGTGCAATGCAACTACTCAAACAGCAACGTGACTCTTAACTCCCTAACTAAACATGCACAGATTACAGAATAAAGAATGTTGAATGGGTTCCCAGGGTCCTTAACAATGAAACGAAATCATCGTTTTTAGTTACATCACCTTGACATGAACATGGTTGGTGCTTGGTCTCTAAGAATAGGTAAAACCCACACAGTGAGTAGAAAATTCATCATCATCATCAGCCTGTAGTAGTCCACTGTTGGACATAGGCTATTTTAAAGTGGTTTTTGACCGCAAAGCGGTTAAGAAACCCTGAGTTAGAGGTACTAAGGTAGCGCTTACGACGTATGGAGTACCTACCAGCCTAGTAGGTATGACGTGGTGACGATAAGCGTTAACATTAAAATCAAATTAAGGCGTGAAAAAACCTAGGAAACAAAATTGGCCATTTCCTGTCAAACAAGTCTATTGTAAATAATATATCGTGGGGCATTAACAATGTTTGTTATGTATGTTATGTTTGTTACTTAAGGTAACTTACAGGGTGACCCTATCTACAATCTTATCTCACGGGAATAAATATAGTCTGATGGAGGGGCTGGAATTTCCATCGAATGAAGTGCTATATCTTATCCGGAAAACCCCAGAACAAAATTATCCGATCCAGGTCGAGGTTCCAAACGAACACCCCACTTGTGATTGAAACACCCCGTACCTTTATCTCACATCAATAAAATATACGAGCTCGTTTCGCATAGACCGACGAAAACCAAGTTGTCCTGTCCTCTCCATTGTTGACTCAACTTAACATGGGTTTACAATATCATCAAGGTCTTAGACTGTAATACGTACCGATCCTGTCCATCCAAAGGTTGCCTGGAAGAAATAGCTATAAGCGATAAGGCCGCCTGATTGTACCACTAGATATAGTTAGTAGCCAATATAATGTCACTTAAATTATACATTTAATAAACTATCTGACTGATGTGTTCAAAATTGAGAAAAACGACAAAATCTTGATAAAATTAATCACAAAAGCATACTACGTAATTGACAAACATTTAAACGAAAATGAAGAAAAATACAAATGAATAAATAATACCTAACCTAGCAACAATGACCTCTCTCCATACATATTGTGTGACCAGCAAGGTCTTTAATAGTGACACTTAAATACCTAGATTTCAAGCAGCTCTGTACACTTTAAGAATGCAATAAATAATTGATTCGAGTAATAAGTTTGTTTAATTGTTTTCTTTATTGATGGCGCAATGCAGATATAATCTATCCTATATGTCAAGGTCGTAGGACATGCTTGGATGCGGGAACACAGGATAGAAGAGGCGAGAAGGCGAGAGTGGCCTCCTTTCGCTTTGACCAGCTTCTTCTATCCTATATGTCAAGGTCGTAGGACATGCTTGGATGCGGGAACACAGGATAGAAGAGGCGAGAAGGCGAGAGTGGCCTCCTTTCGCTTTGACCAGCTTCTTCTATCCTATATGTCAAGGTCGTAGGACATGCTTGGATGCGGGAACACAGGATAGAAGAGGCGAGAAGGCGAGAGTGGCCTCCTTTCGCTTTGACCAGCTTCTTCTATCCTATATGTCAAGGTCGTAGGACATGCTTGGTTGCGGGAACACAGGATAGAAGAGGCGAGAAGGCGAGAGTGGCCTCCTTTCGCTTTGACCAGCTTCTTCTATCCTATATGTCAAGGTCGTAGGACATGCTTGGATGCGGGAACACAGGATAGAAGAGGCGAGAAGGCGAGAGTGGCCTCCTTTCGCTTTGACCAGCTTCTTCTATCCTATATGTCAAGGTCGTAGGACATGCTTGGATGCGGGAACACAGGATAGAAGAGGCGAGAAGGCGAGAGTGGCCTCCTTTCGCTTTGACCAGCTTCTTCTATCCTATATGTCAAGGTCGTAGGACATGCTTGGATGCGGGAACACAGGATAGAAGAGGCGAGAAAGCGAGAGTGGCCTCCTTTCGCTTTGACCAGCTTCTTCTATCCTATATGTCAAGGTCGTAGGACATGCTTGGATGCGGGAACACAGGATAGAAGAGGCGAGAAGGCGAGAGTGGCCTCCTTTCGCTTTGACCAGCTTCTTCTATCCTCCTTCTATACTCCGCAGTGAGTGGGTGGTACCAGTGTTAGTATGATGATGATTAAACTATCTTCTCTTCATCAATACCGCCGAACGTCCAGCTAGGAAGTCAAAATAACTTAGAAGGATACAAGAATATTTTCTTATTTACTTACAGGTTCCTACAATGAAGAAAGAAAAGGTTAATATTAGCCACATCAGCGGCAGCGTGGTGTCGTTTTCTCAAGATGACAGGTTTGTGAAATGTTTACCCTGATTATGAACTGAAACGCCAGATAGATATTGTATATCTGAGATTTGAGATGAAGATTAAAAGCTACATTAAACTTATGTCACAACATGTAATAATAATAAGATAACAGCAAAATCTATCATTGAAAAAAATGACAACATAATAAACGGGTAAACTGATAGACGCAGACCCTCTGATAAGCGTCTTAATTTGCCGGTAATGCCCATAGCCACATGCCCAGTGAGGGGACGTTGGGCATACCGCTTGGGGATCGCAGTTCGCTGCTAAAATGGTTCCGCAGGTGGCGCTGCTGCGCGCCCTGCCCGATGGTTATATTTCAGGGGTAGGAACCTAGTCCTACGCACTATGCGGTTAGCCGGAACGCGGCGCGGTCAGGCGTCCGGTTGTCCGGATCTTGTCCGTCCGTCCGTACTTCCGAAGCATGCAAAACAGTTGCGATAACGGTTATTGATTAATTCTTAAACCATTGGGGGAGGCCTGTATCCAGCTGTGGACTAATATAGGTTGATGATGATGAAGTCATCGGAACGTTTTACTTCTTGGCATTCCGCCGCCGTAGCAAAAAGGAACCCTTTTGCTACACCTACACATAGGCATACCTACGTAGCTGTATGGTATGGCAATAAAAAAGAACTATAATTGTAAAATCTTGTCTGTCCTATCAAACCCTACCTTTTACGAAAGTTGGCAGTAAAACGTATTGATGACCTAAAAACCAAAATGAAAAGCTGATTTCAATTATTTAGATTAGCTACATAATGAATGACTCTATTAGGGAGAAATGAACACACGGTAACAACCAAGTTTGATGTTGATTAAGTACCCTGCATCTTACTAGGTGCTTCTCGTGTCCTGTTTTTATATTAGTATTTTAAATGCGATAGGTAGGTAGTTTGTAGGTAATGTGTTTGAATGTTGGTTCGGTACCTGTTCTCGCCAAAACCACTGAACAGTTCGGGCTGAAATTTTGCATGCACACATGTATTTCTAAACCTAGATTAATGGCTATAATTATAGCCTTGTTGCCTATTTTTTTATTAAGGAAAAAAGGCATGTGATGCAATGCAGCGGCCTTTCCACAAAGGATGGTGTAGTAGGTACCTACGCACTGCTGGGGAGATATCCATTAGTTTAATCATACAAAGTGTACCTATTTCCGTGTACGGTAGCTGTGCACAATAAAGGTATCACTCACATGTATGCACTGCTACCTATTGCTATTGGCACGAGGGAGCCCAAGGTTGCAAGCACTTGATATCATACAGCTAAAGTGAACTTACTCTACATTGTATTCTATCAGAGCACAAAACGAGGGTCCATAATTGAGCCGATGCAACCACTGACCGGCTATTCAGTTGTGTTGGACATAGAGATCAGTTGTACCTACCTACACGAAAACTGAAATACGAAATAAAGTGGTTTCTCCAAATATCGTGTCCAATGTTTCCAAAAGCTTAGCTGTCGGCCTCGACCTGAGATACGAGGCTCCTACAGCCTCCTATCTACCATGGAAACTCTACGGTAGAGGCCAAGTAGAGACCATTTTTATTTTTTTGTTTACAAAGCTTTCGAAAACGAATTCGATAAGATTTAGAGGTTAAGGAAATTGAGTCCTGCGAACTGTTCAAATCCAATACTTATACCTAAGTAAGTAGCCTGTGTTTGTTCTTGTGCCCATGCGAGGGCGGCGAGGGCCAACTAGAGTTGAATGACATCAACAAATTTCGGGTGGGCGACCGAAGGACTTGGGCAATCCTTTGCCGTTGCGTTAAAACCTATTGTAACATTTTAATACTTTCACTTTCTGTATCGGAATAACCCAGCTTGAGCGAACCCAACCAGTGCGCTCAAGACCACGAGCTCTACCAGCCGAGTAAGCTTCCAAAATGGTAAGTAAAGAACCCGCCTGTTAATTTGCACGTATCTTATTTGTATAACCAGTATTTTTCTAGAAGTGGGAAGCAATGCGGTCTAAGTATTTATTTTATATTTGTTTTCAGAGAGCGGTAACCATTTTCCTAGTCCTCCAGTGCGCGTTCTTGGTTATAGCAACAGGGAAAAGTGAAACCAGAGATATAGAACTAGACATTGACGAGGACATTGAAAGAAAGCACAAACACAAGAAACGGAAGAAACAGCAACAGTACGGGCCCTGCGGCTTTGGTCGCGACTTGGGAGACAGTGCTCGATCCTTTGGTTTCGGTGACAAGTTTTTCGGACAACCGCAGCCGGATTACACTTATATAAACGCACCAGTTAATAACTATTACATTGGGTGTGGAGGAGCATCTTACAATCCAGGACAGTCAGGAGGACATGGCGGTCATGGCCACAGTGGCCATGGCAGCCACGGAAACGGCGGACACGGTAACCATGGCCACGACGGGCAAAGCGGACATAGCGGCCATGGAAGCCAAGGGAACCATGGTAACCAGCAATTTGGAGGATTCAATCCCTACCAACAGGGCTTCGCTAGTAATCAATACTACCCTCAGAACAGCCCTGTGCAAGGAGCTTTCTCAGCTGCAGCGTCGAGCATCGGCACTGCTCTTGCCAACTACATCTCCAGGCCGAGGAAAGCTCAGAGGCAGATTAAACAGCTACTCAGACCCATTTACAGACTGCTTTAATAATTTTCGCTTTGTGTATAAATATACCTATTTAATATGGAAGTGAAGTGATCGACGCAACGTGAGAAAAATGCGTATGCAATAAATAACTGACTGTATTTAATCATCACCACTTTAAAATACCGATCTATTGTTCTGAAGTGGTATTTATTAAATAAAATATTAGGTAAAAGGGTTTCACAGAAATGTAGGTTATTCCAGTGAAGTGAATTATACAGTTGAATTAGCACTTAAGTGTCTTGTTCAATTCAGTAGGACATGGTCATTAAAATAAGATTTCTTATCTATCATATATGTATATAAGATAATAGGTACCTACTCCATCTTGAGGAGTATAAAAATATATATGTATCTAATTATCATCGAGAATGTAAGGTACAATAATCATAAAATAGTATTATTCGTTAAAAAATTAAATGTTTACTTATATTATATTAGCTAAAATCTTGTTTTATTTTGCATTAGAAAACGAATTATCTTTCTGACCCCACAGAAATGCTGTTGCTTACACCCAAATACTTGTTTTACTTGTTTCTAAAATGAATTTTTTTAGCTTAACACCTACACAATTACACATCATTACAAATTAAATTACTCTTGTCGATGCAATAATGCAATTAACTAGACTTTTCTCTCTCCAATGCAACATACACATTTGGTGGTGCTTATATATTATATACTAATCTGTACAGTAGGTAGTATTATATATCTACCATTAGAAAGAAAAATGCAGTACCATACTTCCTAACATTACACGTAGGTAAGCTAGCGTTTGGCACAACAAACTCAATACAATCCCGTCCATTTAATGTCTGTAACGTCAGCCAGTTAAGTCATTAAGACCAGGAAAAAAAGCTTTTTGAACTATTAATCCATAAGACCTGATTCGTTTCCAGCGGGCACGATGGCACCGGGAAGTTCCAGTCTCAGGAACAGATCATCAAGAATCAGGACGAGGCGGAACAGGGCAAGGTAACAGAGGACGAAGACCCTCACTCTCAAGTCACACATCCTACATCGTGAGTGCTTCTCATATTTTGTTCTCATTACGAAATGTAAAATGAAATTACCAACAGGTCACCAGATGGACGTCTTAGCCAAAAATAAGTTCTTTCTTCTGTTTTTTCTACGTTGAATAGTGAGGAATGAAAAGTGAGAAGAGTTGACTTTGCCCAGTCGTGGGACATGGACAGTTTCTGTTTGTAAATGCTTGTGGCCTCATTATTCCATTTGGCGGCATCACTTGGTATAAAGTACTCAGTTACTACCGCAATGACGCACAACGAACATAAGACCAGGAATACAAAAACAAGCTTTGACTCACAAACATAAGTGACCTAGACTCACGGCTTCAGAATAAAGCTGCATTTAAAACAGCCAAGTACAGCACAAGAATGGTTCTTAAAGTTGTCTCTTGTACAGATATATGGACACAATGCTGCACCTCTTCCGCGGTAACATCGGTAGCGGTCTTCTGGCGATGGGAGACGCCTTCAAGAACGGAGGGATCATCTTCGCGCCCATCATGACAGCTGTGCTTGGATTTATCTGCGTGCACGCACAACATATGCTGGTGAGTTAGAACGATACATCGGCTTCCCGACAAAGTAGAGACAACGAGTAAGGTCTTACACCCTTAGAAATTATAAGATGTTGATTGATATTTGATAAATGGATTTTATTCCATAATATGGTAATGAGACCCGCGCCTGGTATGAGAGGCTAACATGAACTGCGCGTTGATCGCTACAATGTGGTGAAAATGCTGACGCGACAGAATAGTGCGGTATCACCGTACATATCTCCTCCTTCTTTATCTGATCTATTTGTTCTTTGATTTTCGCCAAATAGGCTTCTCTTCTTTGTCTTCAGAGGTCCAGTTGGCAGTAATAGGAACAGTTATGTTTATGATATGATTGATTGGTGCAATTGTTATCTCAGGAACGTAAATCTCAGAGTGCACCTTGTTGTTTGATGATGGCCGAGGTGAGTAGATGATAAAGTCCTCTCCCTTCATTATGCAATCTTGACCGAGAGTCATGATGCCGGCCCGGCTTATCTGTTCAGTTGATATTTGATCCTCGCATATGACTCGTAGTAAACAACCGTTACAGCAAAAATAGTAGTAGTAGTACGTATTGGGCGTGTGTAATTCCCTCCACATATTTTTCCAGGTTGTTGATTGAGTTAGGCAAGTCCTTGTACCGGGGTCCTGGACACCCAAAAATGGGACCTTGAATGTTACAATAATAGGTATCTCTGTTTGTGTTGAGGCATGATTTGATATCTGTTATAGGTACGTAGGTATCTTTCTGTAGTTGCTTAATTTTCTGCTACTGGAATGATGCTGATAGTGTTATCTCCAACCATACTAGCGATATCATTCAAGACTTATTATTATGCAAATCAAGCAGTTTTACGCGAGTTGTGGAGGGTGTAAGACCTTACATCTTTATGATCCGGCTCGAAGGACCATAAAGATGTAAGTTCTTACACCCTTGGAAATGATAAGATATTGTTATTTGATAATAGGATTTTATTCCACAACTGTACGAGTTAATGATGATAATGATAATGAGACACGCGCCCGGTATGAGAGGCTAACAAGAACTGATAAGAACGCGCGCGTTGATCGCTACAATGAGGTAAAAATGCTGACGCGAAAGAGTAGTGCGGTTTCACCGTAGGTAGGTACACAACGAATTTATAATGGCGAAACTTGTGGTCTCTACTTCGGTGTCCTGAGGTTTTATACAATAACAACGAAGAGTATAATTGTCATCATGCTCTTCAAGATTATATTTAAAATTCCATACTCAGGTGATGTTTTGGGGAGAATTTGTCGTCCCTGTCAGCCAGTTTCATGCAGGTAAGTAGCATAACATTCAGCACTATTAAATCGCTAGGTAGGTATATCTCTTATATTATTTCACGAAGACGAACTACTGAAATTAATCCTAAGAAAATAATGTCACGTTTAGGTATTTCTGTGTTTAAAAGGTAAACAAACGCCAAGCTTGATTATATTTCAATTTTCAGCTCAATTGTTCTGAAGAGATGCATCGCCAAACCAAAAGGGAAAAGCCACCAGGATTCGCAGAAACGGTAAAACTGGTGTTTGCCAACGGACCCCGTCATTTAAGACCGCTCGCTCCTCTCATGAAAGCGATGGTGAACGGGTTTCTATGCGTCACGCAGCTGGGATTCTGTTGTGTCTACATCGTGTTCATCGCCAACAATGTCAAAATGGTAAGATTTTGGCCTACAAATACCTACGTTCTTACTCCTTTGGCTCAGCGTCCCATAGTAGATCGTGAGATCCCATAAAGACTTCTTCAGGCTCCTGTTCTGAGTTCTCTCTCTCTCTCTCTCTGTCGCTAGTAGCGTTGAGTTTGGCTTCCACTCCGTCAGTCCAGTCAGGCCTTCTGGCCTGGGCCTGACTGTTTTAATTTAATGAACATGCCAAGTTTCCTAGTCTACTAAAACATTTTTAAAAATTCGTTGTAGGTCCTACGTCTTGCATCTATTCAACAAAACGTACTATATACCTAATGAGTTTTTGTGTGAATTGGCCATCAATATTTATTTTATTTATTTATTTAGTTTTTGAAAATAATCAGCAATTTTTTTGTGTACCTGTTCAAATATAAGTAAATGACTAGGCAATAGCGAAGACTATAAATTATGTGAAGCGGCAGATAGTGTAGTGGGGCACTTTAAGGTCCGTATTATAAAAGCATGATCAGTCATTTATGCTTGAGTAAGTAACTTAGTTACTCGAGCATAGATCGATGACTAAGCACAGTATCATAATACGTGCCTTAGTATCGTATTAAATTAAACGGAAATAGAACCCGCATCTTTTTCCTTGCGACTTCTTACTTACCATAAATCTATTCACACCCGCAGAAGTCAGCAAATATGTTAGTTACTGTACTACCTGTATAGCGTATGATTTATCTAATCTATTATGTTTACTTATTATATTCTCAGTAGTCATGTTGTCGTATGCACAAACACCTTGTCAATGGACGCCGAAAAAGATTTTAACACTGGTAAAACGTGTTCGGTAGACTGCTTTCAAGTGTATGGAATAACACTTAAAAGATAAAGATAGTTAACCTACCTGTCTCGTACTGATCGCTGTACCCAGATGTACATGACAGAACCATGGACATCTGATACCATTTAGGAATACCTACTGAATTATTTTCATGAGCTGTCTTTGAAGCAAAGTGACAAGAAGAGACATTTGGGATCGCCTAACACCCGAAAACTATTATAACGAATTTGATAAAAAAAAACGAAATTATTAAAACATAAAAATTTCATAATTTTTTTGAAATAGGCACCTGTGTAGATAAGTATACCTTTCGTAATATTAAATGACCAATTTTTGAATCTATTAATTTACTGTTACCGAAAATAATGTCATTCTAAAATAATTCCACTGCACTGTTACTTTATCTCGTCACTGAGATGCGGAAAAGAACCTAGCTCACTCAGATTTGTCAAACATCCATTTATAAATAAACTTTTATTTCTATTAGGATTAGTACACACAATTTATCTGTGTGATGTATTGTACAGTAACTAATCTATGTGATATAATTAACTAGTTTATGCCCGCGGCTTCGCATGCGTTGTTTCTATGGAAGCTATTTCCATTTCTATCCTAATTATAGATAAACTAGCAGCGCCTCGCGGTTTCACCCGCGTAGTTCACTTTCCCGTGGGATTTCTGGGATAAAATGTAGCCTATGAGCTATTCCAGACTATAATCTATCTTAGTGCCAAATTTCATCCAGATCCGTTCAGCCGTTCTGGCGTGATTGAGTAACAAACATCCATCCATCCAAACCTTCACATTTATAATATTAGTGGGATTAAAAAAATTATTAATTAATTATTGAATTATACTATGTATGTTTTTAGAGATAAAAAGTAGCCGATATGTTATTTCAGATCTACGCCTGCATCTATGCAAATTTCAATCATTTCAGATCGTTCTGTATATTAATTTTGGCGTGATGAAATAATAAACATAGGTACATCCATCCATCCAAAGTTTCTTATAATATGATAATATAAATATATGTATACACTCATCAACGTAGATCTTCGCGGATATACCTAATACGCGAGCCAAAATATCTACGCATAGTGCACGATTGATTGCAACGTAGATTGCAACCATAATTTACCGATAATCGATACCAATTTGTACAGTTCTACAGTAGTGTACAGGGTGCGTTCACCCTGAGACGTATCTCTACCGAAAACCCGCTTCCTCTCTCTCCACGATATGTGGAAAGAGAGAGAGGAAGCGGGTTATTGACAGTTTGCAGTGGATTTTTTCTTTGTTAATAATCCGACCTTTAGAAGTATAAGCGAGGATGGATTGTCCTGTCCACCGAAAGGACCTCGGAAGGTGTTTACGCTGGTATTACCCTCAGTACCTACTCTATTCTAATGCAAAGCGAAGCTAGCGAGCAACATTTTAAATAAAATAGCGAAGTTTCCATAACTTTAAGGTTCGATTCATATAATAATTGAGCACGCACGTTGTGTTCGTTGCGAAAGCCTACGCATTTACGCAAGTGGCCTTGGCTTGGCTGGTCATAAAAGTATTATTGTTTGGCAATGACTAGATACCTAGATTATTTAACATTAGAGCACATTATATACATCCGTTCATTGTTCTGCAGATTTGCGACCGGTTCGAGATCCACATAGACCTGTCCGTTCATATGATCCTGGTCATTATCCCCGTGTTGTTGTCGTGTATGGTTCGGAACCTAAAGTATTTGACGCCCTTCTCGACGATCGCCAATGTGATGATGGCTCTTGGCGTCAGTGCTGTGGTGTATGAGGCCACGCAGAACCTGCCGCCCGTCAGCTCGAGGGTCTACTTGGCCTCTTGGTCGCAGTTGCCGCTTTACTTTGGGACAGCGGTTTACGCCTTTGAGGGCATAGGTTTGGTAAGTTATTTTTTTTATTTTTTTTTTTTATTTATTTATTCATAAAAAGTACAACTATTACTACAGGGGCACCCAATTCCATAGTGTACATACTTAATTAGATAACATTTTAACTTCTCATAACATAAAATTTTACCACGCCCATTAACTTATTTATTACATGTCAATTAATTATTAAAATAAATCATACATAATCCTATAATACACCATAACACATAAATTGACAATTTACATAACAATACAAAAAAAAAAAAAAAACCTTACATAAATACTTTACGACCCTAGAAATTAAGATAACATTAAAATTAAAAAATACAATAAATGAAAAATAGTAATCGTTATAAAATTCGTCCGACGTTACAAGATACTTACACCATGTCATAATAGCATAAAATATGCAACAGAGTTCTTTGAAATTCGCTCAGGGAGCAATTAAAAAGGTCGGTTCTCTCCGCTACCCGATTTAGCGTTTGTATGCTGCGCGTCAGAGGTGCCTTGTTCAGAAGGTTGGTCTTCCCTCTTGGTACGACCAATAGGGCGGGCCGCCTCCGTCGGTGTACGAATTCGTCAGGCACATTAAACCGCATCTCCCTCAAAATCCCAGAATTGGCAACCATCCCACGAATTACCCTAAATAAATATAGAGCCAACGCTGCATCTCTTCTTACTTCCAGCTTGTTGTATCCAACCATGCCTAAAACAAACAAGGTTGGATACATCAACGGGAAGAATGGGTAGACCCCGTAGAGCTTCAAGTACAGAAATCTGGTGAACTTATTTTGAATACGCTCCACCATTTGACTGTACTTGACCTCATGTGATGCCCATACCGCAGCGTTAAACTCTAAATGGCTTCTCACCAACGCATTGTATAGAGTTTTTATGGCGTTTATATCAGTAAAGCCGCTCGTCTGACGGAGTACAAATCCTAAAGTCTTGAATGCTCTCTTGCAACTGTTGACCACATGTACACGGAAATGTAGCTTGTCGTCGAGATGAACCCCTAGATCCCTCACCGAATCAACTCTCTTCAACTGTGAATCCTTCAACTGATAATTGTGGTGGAGTGGTGTCTTTGCTCTACTGAACGTTATGATAGAGCATTTACTATCATTGAACTGTAGGTCGTTTTTACTACTCCACTCCACCACTCTGTCTACGTCCCTTTGAAGGCGTTCACAGTCCTCTTTGACTTTTATCGGCAAGAGTAACTTGAGGTCATCGGCGAACAATAAGCATTTCGCATCCTTGACGACTTTCGGCAGGTCGTTGATCATGATGATAAACTGTAGCGGCCCCAGATTGCTTCCCTGACTGACTCCAGTTAAGGTAGAGTAAACCTCCGATTTGCATCCCGCGTAGTCGACATACTGCTGCCGGTTCTTCATATAGCTCGCGAAGAACTGCAGCAGTTTGGTTGTGCAGCCGATCGTCGCCAACTTCTGAAGCAGTATGTCGTGGTCGACTAGGTCGAATGCTTTTTTGAAGTCGAAGTAGGCGGCGTCTACTTGCACCCCTGCGTCGACGTGCGGTAGCGTAAAGGTCATTGAGTCAATGAGGTTACTGGCAGTGCTGCGAGCCGGGCGAAAACCATGCTGCGCGTCTGACAGCCACGCTGACACCTGCTCCTGCATGCTGCGCTGCACCGCCGACTCGAAGACCTTCGCCGCCGTCGACAAAATGGCCACTGGTCTGAATTCCGTCACATCCGATCCGGAACCTTTAGGAATAGGTATTACTCTTGTTATCTTCCATCGCTTCGGAAAATATGACTCTTCTAAGCAACAGTTATAAATATGAGCGAGTGGTTCTGCTAGAGGCATCCGACAGTCTCTCATGATATAGACCGGGATTCCGTCCGGGCCTGCGGAGCGCTTCGGCTTCAGCCTCGTCAGCGCCGCGCGCACCTCCGCCAGCGCAAGGCGCGGTACGTGAACACGCGCGGCGCTGGCGGGGCTCGCCGCCTCCGCCGCTGCAACGTCCAGGTGAGCCGTAGATGTGCCATAAACCGAATGAAAAAACTTTGCGAATTCCGCCGCGCACTCTGGTTCAGACAGCGTTCTTCCATTTAGCGAGATTCGCTTTCGGTTCACAGCCCCTCGTTTTGCTCTCACATAATTCCAAAACGATTTCGGATCTTCCGTCAGACGGTGCTCTACTCTTTTCTGATGATGCTCTTGCGCCTCCTCTATCATCCTTTTTGTTGTATCTTTAATTAACTACTTCTTGTAAGGCCGCTCACTATACATACCTATTTATCTGTATATTTTAATTCGACTTTAGGAGGAGGTTCTAGGTTCGTGTATTTGTTTTTTTTTACGTAAGTATGTTCATCAATTTCTCCGTCAAATATAGACAGATTTTTTTGGTTTAGGCTTTCGCTAAGGTGATTATGATTATATTCTCCAATTCTTAATAGATTTTGATGATTATTTCGTTATTGTATAAATTTTGAGTTAGTCTCATAAAAGTTTGATCCTCGAGAAATGCATATGTCCGTAGTCGTAAAACGTATTTACAACATCATCACATGATAATTTCACTATCAGAAATGGTTTCCATGGCAACGGACGTAAACAAACTAGACTTGTATTTTAACTGGATGTCGCCACTTGAAAAATTAGATCTATTTTAATTCATCAGGAATTTGAAGTCGGTTGTAGGTTTTTTCAAAATATTATTCTATTTCCTCTGTGGTTTTAAAAGTACTTGCCCTCAACCTAAACACCTTTGAACAATTACCTAAGCAATGCTATTGGACTCTACACAACCGAACCTGCGGTGGCATTTACGCTGAAACCACCGGTAGGTAGTACTATAATATAATTGACTGGTTTAATCCAACATGTCGGCAGTCGGCGATATCTAGACTAAACTTATTTCGAGTATTCCCAGGGGCTACTTGCTGCTGGACTATTTTCCGCAACAACAGTAAGCCACAGGTGGGCTGTTTTTGTGTCGATCGGAACGCTGTAAATCTACCCAATCCGATGTTGGTACATTGTCAGAAAGAGAACCGCACATAGTTAAAACTAGAGATTAGGTTCAACTACTTAGATAAACATGTATAAAGAACTCTGTTTGATGTAGGGTACATCTCACCGCTTTCTTTTCAACATCAGGTGCTGCCTCTAAGAAACGAGATGAAGCAGCCCGAGTTATTCCAAAAGCCTCTCGGTGTTCTGAACGTTGGCATGGTCTGCGTTGGAGCCATCTTTATCACAGTCGGTTTCTGCGGCTATCTCAAATGGGGCGATGACGTCATGGGCAGCCTCACCCTTAACTTAAGCCCGGGAATGTGAGTGATCGAAATTAGTCTTGTTTATTGAAACTAACATTAATAATTGCTTGAAATTCAATGTTTTAAGAATGTTATTTGGATGAAATTGAACATTGTGTACCTCTACTCTGTACCTAGAGGTACACAATGTTATATGTTTTTGTGTGTACTATGTTTTATTGCTTAAGTAAACCTTACGAGGTCTTGTCTAATCTTTAAATTAAGTGTCAAGGTTTCATTTGTTTTGAGTAATTCTTTATAATAAAATGAGTGTACAATGTTGTCAGCATGAGCACCTTGGTGCAATCGCTGATAGCCCTGGCGATCCTGTTCACGTACCCGCTACAGTTCTACGTGCCCGTCGTCATCATCTGGCCGAGCCTGCGGGAGAGGTTCGCTCACACCTCGCCCGTCGTCAAAGAACTCATCTTCAGAGGACTACTGGTCCTTGTTACATGTAAGTTCAATAAATAAATTCACACAGCATCATCTTACGCCAAAGTTAGGTGCTTTATGGTAGACATTCTAATCTACAAGGAGTTTGGCTAAGGCCAGAATGTCTGTAAACAAACCACGACACAAATAACTAAAACTCACGTGCATTTTAGATGAAGTATGGGCGTTTTGTTGACAAACATTCTACAAGGAGTTTGGCTAAGGTATGGGTTATTAATCTTACGCGTTTGTTTCAGTTGCGTTAGCCGAAAGCATCCCGCAGTTGGGGCTGTTCATTTCCCTGGTGGGGGCCGTCAGCAGCACCGCCCTTGCACTGATGTTCCCGCCTCTCATAGACCTTGTGTTGGCATCACAGCGAGGCGGCATCACTGTCTTCCTCCTGCTGAAAGACGGCGTCATTATCTTGCTAGGAGCGTTCGTTTTCGTAACTGGCACCTATGAAAGTGTCGCTTCTATCATAAGAGCATTTAAGGAATAGTTGGTGGAACCTCGAAAAGAATTGAAAGTAATCAATAATTAATGTAAGAAAGAATTCTGTCGCTTCATATGCGCGATACGATTTTGCCTAAGTAAGATAAGAGTACCTATAAACCTATGTATATGGTTGGTATGACAGACAGGGCTAAGAAATATTATGTAAAAATACCTTACTGTTAGTGTACATTATATCAGTATCTATCTAGTTTAAAAATACTCTTCTACATTTTACTGTGACCTATGATCGAGTCTGGGCTGAACCACCGCTGAAAGTTTGGTCCTTACTTTTTGTTACACCTTGTATACAGAGGCGTCAAGCGCGCGTTCGTGACGATGGGCAGAGCCAGCAGTCCCCACAGTATCAGAGAATACCACTAACCTAACCCTGTATAAATAAATACTCGCATTATACCTTCGATCAGGTATCCTCCGCGGATACCTATGATCGATGTCTTAAACTTTAAATGTTCAATTCGATCAAAAAGCTAAATAGCAGAGTTGTTAGACCATAGACATTATATGTATGTATTACGTAGATTACTCCGTAAATTTTGGACCGATTTGGATGATTCTTTGTATAGATATTGTAGATAATGATCCCGCGGATGGTAGGTACGATAAAAAGAGAATTTATTTTTCTCATAAAGTAGTATTATGGAATTTAACGTAATTTTTTTGTAGATTTTAAAGAATCAAATTATTTTCTCAATATTTTACTATGTATTTGGAAAAGAGATTGTACTAAGACTTTTTTATATCTTTATTAAAAAAAGTATTGTTGATAATGCCTGGTGGAAACGAATTTAAATAAGTTTACCCTTTATGTTAAAATTTACCTATACCTACCCTTATAGTTTTGTTATCTTGTTTGAATGCTGGTTTAGGAGTCCTAAGCAATAAAAATGACTCGAGAGCTCGAAATAGTACCAAGTACTATTATATTTCGTCTGTTTGGATTTGACGAAAACTGTTAGATTTATTTATGAAGTGTGATATTATAGTGAAAATAAATAAGTACATACCTACACAAGATGCATTGTTTTAATGAGTACAGTGTCCCTTGATCAGCTTATACTTACCTGATTAGATTTCAGTAGTGCGTTTAACTGCCCAGCCCCGGCGACGGCGGCGGCGGCGGCGGCGGCGCAAGGCGGGCGGGCGGTGTGATCCACAGGGGCGGCGGCGCGCCCCTGCTGCTGGTCCCGAGGGACATGTCAGACATGTGCCTCGTAGGCCATGAAATGCAAGAGTTCATTATCTCAGGCACGACGTTTTATTTTTAATGTAAAACTTGGTAGGTACAGTTTCACATCTTGTAGATACAACATTTACACAACTTTAATTTATTGTAGGTACTTACCCACCTAATTATACTGGTATTCGTTTCATAATGTTTCTTTAGCGCAAATATGACCATTCCGCCCGAAGGATTATAGATAATAATTGTGAACAATTCACACAACATTATCTAACCCCAAGCTAAGCAGAGCTTGTGTTATGGGTATTATAATATCTATGTATTGTATAATATAATACAATACCTACATAGATAGATATTTTTTATTATATACATATAGAAAACGACCAGAACGCCCTGAACAAATATCTGCAATCATACAAACATTTGTTCCGAGGCGGGAATCGAAACCGCAACCTCCTGCGTCCCGGACCTTCTCCCGCCGCACCCTAACGGTCGTCGTATTTATCCCGCAATACTCAAAAACGTGTAAGATTTAGGGATTCGAAGTCGGTATTTATTTTTGTCCAAATACAGTTAACTACAATAACGTAGGTATATAACCCCTAATGACTCTAATGAATAATTGACAGGATGGGAATTAATGCAGTCTTACATCTAACCCGACTGGGCTAAGTGGTATACTTGAAGGTCCCTATCAGGTCTCCGCGCTCACTAATAGATACTTTTTGTAGCTCTTCGCTACACTCGTTCCAGTAGATCAATCTCGATCAGATTTTGGCTGAAAATCAGTGTTTGCTTTTAAGCAAAAATTTCACTGAGCCACTGCCTTTTTTTCTTGCTGCAGCACACACTAACTTTCCTACACTATGTTACTCATAAGCAAATACTTACTTTTTTAATTATGTTCTTATATTAAAATGTTCTTAGAATATTGTCACTAGCGGCGTAAGGGGGGGGGCGGAGGGGCGGTCCGCCCCGGGTACCGAGCTCCAAGGGGTGCCATCTCGGCACCCCTCGGAGCGCGCAGATGGCACTTCAAATCCGAATCCGAAGGGGTGATACCGAAAACTCACACGCAGACATATAAAAAAATTGCGGCTCGCTTCGCTCGCCGTTGCTTTTTATTATGATTGCAAAATAAATACTTGAATACTTTAAAATCGGGTGTAGAAAGGTTGCCTAGCAGAGATCGCTCAAACCGATAAGGCATTGTACATACAACTTTATCTGTATTAGTCTTTTCCTGCCCTGTTTAACTATTTTATTTGATGTGCAATAATGAGTAATTGCTTTGTACTGTGCTTTATTTTGTTGTCAATCGTAAAAAAAATATTTTCTCTTTCATGGTCATAGCTTACTTTTTTTGCTAAGTATGCCTCACCAATTTCAAAACAGGTTGTGGCTCACTCCATTCGGTGATTTTTATTTTGTATTTGTTTCATAACAATCTTCGCAGCCGCCGCAATTTCTCCAAACGTTTCAGGGCTCGCTGTTATGATTTTTTTCATACTCTCCTTAACTTGTTTGTGATCACCCGAAAAAGTAACAAAAATTTCGGCGGCTCGCTGCGCTCGCCGGTTCGTACCTTTGATCGCCAAAAAAAAATTCGTCGTGGTTTTAGAATACTACTTGTATTTTTGCTACTCACCGAACTCCGAAATTACCTATTGTGGCTCGCTCCGCTAGCCGTAGTTATTGATAAATTTATTTTTTAAATTATAGGTCACCTTTAAATTCACATATTAATAAGGTCACAATTAAGTCAATTATTAACGTCATCTATGACAAACTTAGTACCTTTTCACCTAACATCCGAAAATCCAAAAAAATATCGCGGCTCGCTTCGCTCGCCGTTACTTATAATTTCTGTTGTTAGACATTGAGGGTGTGGATAGTTAACCGACCGACCGGGGGGGGGGGGGGGGGTTTGCTTGGTAGAAAAACGCCCCGGGTGCCAGCCCACACTACGCCGCCACTGAATATTGTTTATGTTTAAATTGAGTTGATGAGTTATATATTGATGTTAGTTATATGTTAATTGTACCTATGTGTGTCTGTAGTAACAAAAAAATTATCTATCTATTTTATCTATCAGTAGGTTAACGTATTTTTTGAAGTAAGGACTCGCATATCTGGAAAGCGTACTCTATAGGGGTCTAGTAATGTTGATATTCATACACTGTATCTATTGATTACATTAGTCTTACAGTGGGCGCTTAGTAGCTTGTGTTACTGTAACAGAATAGTGATTGTAGTATTAGATACAGAGCGTCTAGGATTTCTATTGCTAGGCCAATCTAAATAGATACTATAAATTTGAATAATTTACATATTGTGAAGAAAGGTAGGTTCGTATACTCCGTGTAGTCTTCCTCAGCGATGGGGTATAGATCTATAAACACTACGAGGCGGCAAAAAAGGATTCAATCATGTCTGAAGAAATAAATTCTAAGTGCCTAGTAAATGATCGTTGCATGCTTTCAATTATTTGAGAGTAAATGATTTAAGTAGGTTTCCGAATAACGCATGCCTATTTGAGTATACTCCTAACAAAGGATCTTGGTACTACATTTTATGCTAGATATTTTAGTATTAGCTATGTTTGATGTAAATAGATACAGCCGTTCCCATGTTAAAATAGGATGACGCATTATTTGTGACCACTCAGTAGGTTATGTACGGGGCACAGAGAAACCTAATATAGTATAGGTAGAGATTATTACATAGGTGTAACATATAAAATAAAATAATAAGTACACACTTGTTTTCGTAGTAATGGTTTTTATTCGTACAAATACCTATATTCTATGCAGCATGCTGCAGTAAGTACATAATAACACATTACAATAAACATAATATGTAAGGAAACTTACTGGGTTATGATATTTATTCACCAATTGATTGATAGTCAAGGTAAGTAGGAAACTGACAAAAATATATCACGAAATAGTACAGTGTTTAATAGTAAATTATGCACCGAGGGCATAAAGCAGTGTCTTACGTCACGGGCGTCATTGAATCCCGAGCGAACTCGGGCTACAAGAATAACTCACGAGTGAAGCGAGGGAATCACTAAAATCCTGAGTGCGAGAGGTATTGAATCACGCCTAAGACGAGGACAGCTTTATGCACGAGGTGAATACAACTTATCATACTGTCTGCGAGAAAATAGTAAAAAAATTGGTAACATTTTCACGGCATTCGTTTTTTATTCTGCCTTCTAAACAGAGGGTAGTTCGAATTTCATAGAAGATCTCATAGTACGGATCTCCTAGGTTTACACTTATTCTGATGTACCGAATGCCATAGATTTAAATCGTTAGATGTGCCCTTTGGTGCGTTTACCCCGCCGTCCTTGTTGCCTACGCGAAGTGAGATAGCTCGCTCACTTGAAATCAGTGTGCATCTAAACAGAGAGTAAGCCGAACGTGTGACCATTGCCAATTTTTGTTGAAAACTGTCTCAAAATGCCATCGTGTGCATTTCGCAAGTGCAACAACAATTCTAAAAATACAAATAAAGCCAAAGGCGTAAAATTTCACTCGTAAGTATTGATATTTAATTAAATAACTATATTTTTTTCCTTCCACTGTCTAAAATAACAAATTTTAAATTGGCGAGCGACGAAAGAGATAGAAATGTTCGGAACTAATGTGGGAGAAAAAGAGATGACACTATTTTGTCGGTAGGTTCTCACAAAACAACCGAGAAACGTTCGGTCGGTAGGGTCAGCAGACTCAATGGACCATAAGGGGGCATCCGTTAATTACGAGAGGCGTTTGGGGGGGCAGTTCCTACTAAAGGTTCTAGGTTTCGTGTTGGCGCTTGATTCAATTTTGGAAAAGAAAATCATTAACCATTTGCGGCGAATTACTTTTTCGTTAGATTTATTCCTTAAGAACGCAGAAATATTACTACCACAAATAAATTTGAATCTCACTTCAACACGAACCGAACAATCTTAGTATTTTATTGTTAGATTTTTACCTGACTACCAACGAACTCCTACGTTGGTTGTCCGAAGGTAGTCAAGTAAAAATCTAACAACGGTAATAACGGTAATGCGGTTGGCACCACAAAACACAGACAAATTTGAATCTCAGGCCAACACGAAACGAAAAATCTTTCTTTCATTAACATTACATTAAATTACGATTTGGAAAATCTGACGTGAGATTAAGGGAGGGGGGGGGGGGTCGAAAAATTGCCATAATGAACTCACGTAATTTATGGATGGATCTGATCGAAGATAAGGCTTTTACAGGTTAATTACTTTGAGAAACCTAGGTGGCATGCTTTTTCCCACACAAAATGTATACGAATTATGTTTTAAAACAGTCATTTTTGAAATTACACAAAAAACTAAAAGGCAATCACTATAAATATTGTAATGAAAATGAGTATAAAGTTTTTCAAACGAAAATATTGAAATTGTTCATTAAATCGAAGGTTTTTAATAATTTAAACGACCATTCTCTAGAGTAACCAGCAACTTGGAACCATAAAATTCTATTAATAAAGTCAGTCATTAAATACTACGCCGAAATACATAAAAATGTAAATATTAAAATAACAAACAGGCAAAGGTATAATAAACTGATATTGTTTCAAGGAAAATAAAAAAAAATCTTTGTAAATCATTGTTTTATTATTACTTACCGACCTTACCGCGTCTCTACGTTTGCAGTCTATACACCGGCCAAACTCGGTATAGAATGTTTGTAAATAATCCACCCATACATAACCTAAAATCCTGTTTTCGCGTCTTTTTATATGGAACTAGCTGCTGCCCCCGGCTTTGCACGCGCTTTTTAAGTAGCCTATGTATGTCCGTCCCCAGAATATGTACCTATGTATTTACATAACTTGTCGATTTGTGTTCATTTCTTTAAAAAATTTTGCTTACAATTGTAAAAATTAAAATTTAATAGTTGAAATTAACGCCAAGCAAGTGAGTTTTAGTTCATTTGCGTCCTGATTTCTTTATAAACATTCTACATCGACTTTGGCTGGTGTATAGGTAACTATTTTTTAATCTGATGAATTTGCAGACCGTACAAAAGAGTGCAGTCTGTGTAAGACTGCACACTTTTCACGCATTGGCATATTTTCGATTTCAGGGCACAATAGAACCTTTATTTTATATAGAAAGTGTGTGCAATTTGATTGCACATTAAATGGTTATAATAATAATTAGGTTTATTGGCAATAAAACTTTTTTTAACTACTCATTAGGTAGTGTGCGTGCGTCGCACGCACGCAAATGATTTACGCACACATTCAGATATTTTCGATTTCAGGGCAGATAGGTCATTTATTTTTTCACAGAAGTTTGTGCAATGTAATTGCACAAACAATGTTAATAATAACAATTAGATTTAATGACAAAAACACTAAATTTGAACTACTCATTATAGAAGTGTGCGTGCGTAGGCATTGGTTAACGCACACATTCAAAGACAATGCCACAGTTTTTTGGTCCGAGGGCGCATCTAACGATTTAAATCTATGCCGAATGCAACCTTATTATTCCCTTGGGAATTATGTTTATCATTATCCAAGGGAGTAGTGATTTTTTAATTTGGAACCTCAAAATGTATGAAAATTATGAAACAAATCGATTAAGATCTCTTAGTGCGAGTCCACCTAAGAGATCTCATTCGATTTGTTTCTATTTGGTAAAACCTGCACCTTTTTTAGTCTATAGGGTTATAATCACTTGTTTTCGGCTAGGGTTACATAAAGTTCTTTTCAAACCACATGCTCGACAATGCCGAATTATAGGTCATGTAAACCCTACCGAAAGCAAGACATTAAATCCCTTGGTATTAGCCGGGTTATAATGTTGTACTGAATTTCATTATAACCCGCTGGTTAATAATATGATTTCACTTTTCATAATTCTTATTACTATATGCATAAAGTTTAATTTTGCTAAACACAATTTGTCCTAGGCCATGGCCTACTTGATTTGACAAAATAAATGAAGTTTGCCTCCGTGTGAACCCCGGTCCGGAGGAGCGCGGTGTTCGAAATTCGAATTTCGAATCTAGGACCACGGCTTGTGCTTTCGAATTTGGAACGTCGCGCGCCTTCATTTGTTCACGCGTGACGAACAAATCGAGTTCTTGTAGGTGCCTATAGAAGATTTAATTTCAAAAATAATATTGAAAATGTCGAGTGATGAAAGTGTTTTGACTCCTGAGTTTATCAAATTAGATGCCATAGGCATTGTCAACAATCTGCTGCCAGAGAAGTCAAAGGAAAACATTATTTATCTACTGAGCCTGTTTTTTTGTCTCGCATAAGGTGTGAAAAGTAGAGTATACACCTCGGGGATAAGACTGTTTTAGTCTTGGGCGGTTGAACCCCTCACTGCACTCAGGACTCAGTCTTAATTCCCTCGCTTCGCTCAGGAATTAACTTATAACTCCCTCGCTACGCTCAGGAGTTAAATTATGAGTCCTTCGTTACGTTCGGGATTCAATTCGCTCCCGTGACATAAAACAGTGCTTTATCCCCTTAGTGTATAATCTACTATTTCGAGCATGAAGCGTGGAAACTAATTATAGGTATTTGAGTTATGTTATCGTAAAACATCAGACTTTTTTTTATTGCCTAAACTGCAACCGCCGCAGTTTTTGTCAAAATCACAATATTTTGACAGCCAGACAATTTTCACACAATTCAGGCACTGGATAGCCATTTTAAATTATGAATACCAAATTAAAATAAGTAATACTGTAAATTTCACTTTTGTAACCTAAACTTTAATAAAATGCCATTTCATAAAACGCATCTTAATGGTAGCTGTTTACTAACAACAATTTTCATAACTGACAAAAATAAATAGATAAATAATGCTGGACAATTCACACAGCATTATCTTGCCCCAAGTTAAGCAGAGCTTGTGTTATGGGTACTAGATAATTGATATACATAATAAAATAGAATACACAGATATATATTTTTTATTATACATAGAAACACCCGGAACAAACATTTAAAAAATGACGCGATAAAGATGCGATCTTATTGGTCGGCTGGAAACATAGCAACGTAGCACATCTCTGTCGGAATGGGAGCCTAATAGTCGCTATGCAACAGATACCAATAAAAAAATCGAAGGTTGTTAGACCTAGCTATGGCGTAATATAAAGAGGTGATTACCTCCAGATGGGTGCAATGAATTCGTCCCGGGATCCCTATTCTAAAGCTTCCGTTTCTCTACTTATTATTAGAAGTCGCACTTTGGTGAAAAATAAATAAGTCTAAACAGACGAGATAATAGTAGATTATAGTCACATCCTGTCAAAACAGCACTAATGCAGAAAAGTGTTGTTAGTGTCGCTCCTAAAATTTATAACAAATTATATGAACTGTTTATTGGTCAAATCTTTAAACAGAAAAATTTAATATTATAGAATTAAATCAAAACTAGTATTTACAATTGAAATAATTGAGCTAACTGCAGACTGTTACCAACAATCTACAGGTAGCTCAACTGATCCATATCAATACCAGTCGGAAGCGTGACTTGTTTGCAACAGTCTGCAGTTAACTCAATTGTTTCAATTGTAAATACTATTATTTGAATATTATTAACAAAAATGCCTAGACGAATTTTTCAATGATAAAATATAGTTGGTTTTGAATGTTGTATGGCATTTCTCTACTCATTATGTATACCGTAACCGGTCAAGCATGTCGTTTCTCATATATTATTGTTAAACCGTTTATGGTTTTTGACAACAAATATATGTATCATTCATAGAACTAGATAAAGCGTACAATAATGATATGAGCGCAATCATCTTACAATAATGTTAGTACTGTCGAGAGGTGTTTACCTCCAGATTATGGCAATATTCGGATCGTCCTCTATGATTCGGTCGAGTGTCGGCAGGTCGAGATGCGCTATGCAGCAGATTTCGTCGACGCAATGTCGGCCAGTGAGTAACCGGCGGAGGCCTAGCGGCTCCAGCAGACTTGAGAGGCTACTGCGTCCCGGGCTGCGGATGTATACCGGGTACCTGGAATAATGACATTATGTAATTAACTCACGCATTCTCCAGTTATTAGGTAACAGTATTTTCTACCCGCGAGACGCTCGCACACGGCACGCAGCGTGCTGCCTTCCTGCATCGCGCAGAGAGACATCACTGACGGCGTGGGAGGCTGTACGTACCGTTTCAGACACTTGATGAGGTCGTGAGCCTGCGCGAACACTACCAGCCAACGGATGTCGAAGCCGGGCCCCGGCGCGCCCGCGAGACGCTCGCACACGGCACGCAGCGAGCTGCCTTGCTGCATCGCGCAGAGAGACATCACTGACGGCGTGGGAGGCTGTACGTACCGTTTCAGACACTTGATGAGGTCGTGAGCCTGCGCGAACACTACCAGCCAACGGATGTCGAAGCCGGGCCCCGGCGCGCCCGCGAGACGCTCGCACACGGCACGCAGCGAGCTGCCTTGCTGCATCGCGCAGAGAGACATCACTGACGGCGTGGGAGGCTGTACGTACCGTTTCAGACACTTGATGAGGTCGTGAGCCTGCGCGAACACTACCAGCCGGCGGATGTCGAAGCCGGGCCCCGGCGCGCCCACGAGACGCTCGCACACCGCACGCAGCGAGCTGCCTTGCTGCATCGCGCAGAGAGACATCACTGACGGCGTGGGAGGCTGTACGTACCGTTTCAGACACTTGATGAGGTCGTGAGCCTGCGCGAACACTACCAGCCGGCGGATGTCGAAGCCGGGCCCCGGCGCGCCCACGAGACGCTCGCACACGGCACGCAGCGAGCTGCCTTGCTGCATCGCGCAGAGAGACATCACTGACGGCGTGGGAGGCTGTACGTACCGTTTCAGACACTTGATGAGGTCGTGAGCCTGCGCGAACACTACCAGCCAACGGATGTCGAAGCCGGGCCCCGGCGCGCCCGCGAGACGCTCGCACACGGCACGCAGCGAGCTGCCTTGCTGCATCGCGCAGAGAGACATCACTGACGGCGTGGGAGGCTGTACGTACCGTTTCAGACACTTGATGAGGTCGTGAGCCTGCGCGAACACTACCAGCCGGCGGATGTCGAAGCCGGGCCCCGGCGCGCCCACGAGACGCTCGCACACGGCACGCAGCGAGCTGCCTTGCTGCATCGCGCAGAGAGACATCACTGACGGCGTGGGAGGCTGTACGTACCGTTTCAGACACTTGATGAGGTCGTGAGCCTGCGCGAACACTACCAGCCAACGGATGTCGAAGCCGGGCCCCGGCGCGCCCGCGAGACGCTCGCACACGGCACGCAGCGAGCTGCCTTGCTGCATCGCGCAGAGAGACATCACTGACGGCGTGGGAGGCTGTACGTACCGTTTCAGACACTTGATGAGGTCGTGAGCCTGCGCGAACACTACCAGCCGGCGGATGTCGAAGCCGGGCCCCGGCGCGCCCGCGAGACGCTCGCACACGGCACGCAGCGAGCTGCCTTGCTGCATCGCGCAGAGAGACATCACTGACGGCGTGGGAGGCTGTACGTACCGTTTCAGACACTTGATGAGGTCGTGAGCCTGCGCGAACACTACCAGCCAACGGATGTCGAAGCCGGGCCCCGGCGCGCCCGCGAGACGCTCGCACACGGCACGCAGCGAGCTGCCTTGCTGCATCGCGCAGAGAGACATCACTGACGGCGTGGGAGGCTGTACGTACCGTTTCAGACACTTGATGAGGTCGTGAGCCTGCGCGAACACTACCAGCCGGCGGATGTCGAAGCCGGGCCCCGGCGCGCCCACGAGACGCTCGCACACCGCACGCAGCGAGCTGCCTTGCTGCATCGCGCAGAGAGTCGCCAGGACCGACGGCAGGTGAGGCTGAAACAAGGAAACGTCTTTAGGATACTCTTTTAATATTGGTATTCTTCATCAGCCCACATACTTCCACTTTTGAACATGCCTCCAGAAATTCGAGGATTTTGCATAGTGGTATTTATTATGAAATTTAATCATTAAGAGGTCGAACGTCTACACCAAGTGAAGCAACGTCGGGCGCGGTCAGTGCTTGGATGGGTGACCGCGTCATGTTAGCTTTTTGCTTCATTCGATTTTATTGTTATTATTATTTATTCAAAAACATTACCTACATTATATAAAAAAAACAATTACAACTAGTATATACACAATTATTATTTTTAGCCATTGCTATCCCACTGCTGGGCAGACTTTCCTTCCACTCCTCGCGGCTTTTTGGCTAGAGTTAAGAGATTAGATAAGACGAATATCAATACCATTTCCTTAGCGTCCCCGTTTCGACTGATGTACGTGAGGCAAGCGCGCTGTAGCCGTGTGTCGGCGAACAAACGGCTCAGGTTCGGCGTGGCTCGGTACATGTTGCTAAACTTCAGTAGCGGAATCACAGTCACCTGGGAACAAGTTCATCGTCATCATCAGCTTATTACCTAGCCTCCTTTAGTCTACAGCTGGACATAGGCCAAGACAAGTTTAGTGAGAAGGCAAGCGCCTAAATAATCTGGCTAAGAAATATATAGAAGCCTCAAAGAGTATCCTGATATGTCATTTACCACAATTTAGCGTGTTTTAAAAAACTATATACCGAATACTAATTCCTGAATAATGATAAAATACAGCCCCCCTTTACGTACAAAACCCCTAACATAATCATCAATCCAGGATCGGTCGTCTTTCGTTTTATGGGATCCGCCCGATAAGGGTTTACGCACGTTGCCATGGAAACCATTAGACCACTGATTGTGAAAATTATCTTACGTATATGGGACCACCTCAAAATTAACATTTCGACAATAACGAAAGAATCTTCAATATGTAATGAGAATTGGCGAAGATAATCACCAAAATTGTTGCTGCTTCAACCCTCAATAACCAAAAAATGGGACTTTTGACTGTACCTACTTCCTTATCAGTATGTATAGAAATTTTCAGATTCGACGCAGTAGTTTCGATTATAAATCGTCCAATGATTTTAGGACCATTTCTTAGTGTGGTGTTCTTCGAAAGATAATCGCAAAATTATGGCTCCTTCACTTGCATACGGTCAAGTCAAGGCACGGTCGTCGTCGTATCATGTATAGTAGAAACGTATGGGACGGGCGATACACGGTCACGGCACCGTGCCGTTCATGCAAGCAGTCTATTTAGATCATACATTATTGCTTTACACGACACGGCGACCATGCCGTGTATTTACACGGTGCAAAATATCACATTCATATCCAAAATTCGCCTTGGTAATATCATTATATAGTACCTATGTATATAAACACAATACGTACAACTCCATAATAAGTTAAGTTTTGTATGCAGGATTTCACAAGTGTCTTCTCAACGTTGGTGTCCAAAGCTATTTTGGAGATGTGGTTGTATCCATTTATGAAAGGCAATAACTAGAACAAAATCAGACATATATTATGATAAACAAAAGTAAAACAAAAACAGGGAAGTCAACGATGGAGGTATAACTCTGATATAACAGGCTAGCTGCAATAATATAACTAGCTTTCTTTCCGCGACTTTGCACACGATGTTGCCGGGATTAAAAGCCTATAAATAAGTTATTCAACAAATATCTAACTCTGGTTACACTACACCCTGTATATACGGGTTTATCAAGAACACCACCTAGAATTCGGGGGTGTCAGCAACCCAAAACAAAACCAGTAAAAAAACGCTGTCAAAAAAAACTATTGTAGCCGGTGATATAATTTTATCTTATTATTACGTTGAACAAAGGAAATTTCAAAAATCCATCGTACACTTTTTGCTACCTACTTTAAGCTTTTTTTAATGCCTCTGTAATAGTTTTATTCTGTTTAGTTTACCCAGAAAATCGAAAATACATATTGGTATCTTAATACAGTGTGTTAGTGTAAACAGTCTTATCCTTGAAACCAGAGGTTCAGAATCATGAGCAGAGTCCAAAACCGATGAAAAAACTAAACTTTTTTTTTCACATAATTTTGAAAAAAAAATCCTCATACATCATAAAAGCATTTCACCCTACACCGTCGGCTCGCACTCGTCGTCAGTCACACACAGCCCGCCTGCTTTGTCGGTTTCAAACAAAGACGCCGCTCGCGCGCCGACATAAAAGCGCCGCCTACGCGCCGCCCGCTCGCGGCCGGCGCGTACTCGTCAGTCACAGCCCGCCTGCTAGGTAGTGAGCACGTCACGACTCACGACGCGTTCCGTGCTAATTTGTGATGTGCCGATTTGTTCGCGTATTGTGTTAAGTAGAGAAGTGACGATGTCGTTCACATCAATGAACAGTGGACTGAAATGGTGCGACTTTATGCCATCGCTGGTGACAACATTAACTTGGCTCGTACGATGTACGCAGAGCGGTTCCCATAACAACGTGTGCCAAGCCGGGAAACGATCCTAGCGGCTACACAAAGGCTACGTGCCTACGGCCAGTTCACCGAGGCTTGCGTAACTGTAAATGGAGCCCATTTTATGTCTAATGTGAGTAAATCAAACTGTACATAAAACTGTAAATTTTCATTGAATTGTAGGTAGGTACATAAACTTGATTGATGATGAACTTTTAAAAAACGCCAAAATTACCTACCTACTTTAGCCTACTTACTGGCAAATGTGTTAGAGTAGCTATTTTTGCCTGTCCTAAGCCAGGAAAAGTATGAAGGGAAAGTTCCATCACAAGTTGTAGGTACCTACGATTCGAGTGGTTTCGATACCTACACCACCGGCCGGCTACAGGGGAGAGCGGGCGGCGCGGCGTGATAAGGTCACTAGGGTGTCCATGAAATCACGTAGGATAGCAGAGAAATGAATTATGAAATTCCATCGAAACTAATTGACTTTTATTTTTAATAATAACTTGTATCGTCTTATTTTAGGGGTGTACATACGTGGTTTCAAGGATAAGACTGTTTACACTAACACCCTGTATAATAAAGTATGGTACAACATATTTTGTTACTATAAATAGAAAACACCCAGAGACATAAACATTTGTCCCGAAACGGGAATCGAACCCGAAGCCTCCAGTATTGCAAGTGGACGATAACCTGTTTCGTCTATATTCCAAGTCATGGTTCTCGGCCGAACGTGCCAGGGGCGCCGTGGCTCTGGCGCACGGGCGCCCCTGTAGACCATCTAAAATTAAACTAACCTGTCTCGTTGTAAGATCCCAATCTGCATCTAGACGTATCTCAAACGGCTCGTCATCCTCGTCCTCTAAAGGCTCCGAGTCCTGGTCCTCGGACGACGACACCGGTCGAACGCGCCCCGGCCGCGGCGCCCCTAGCGACGACACCAGCACCGGCACGTCGTGGTCCGCGACTGGCACCGGGTCTTTACGCACTTCTAGCACCTTGAGGTGCATTACGGTGTCGCCCTCTAGTTCAAATAATAGTACAGTATTCACCAAGGGGATAAATTCAATATGTTTAATACATCGATCAAAAATTTCCGGCTTTGCCGGCCCCCCTTAGATTCACAATGCGCACCCCAAAACCTTCAGTAGCAAAAGAGAAACATTTTGACATGTTAGGGAAGCTTTTCAACTAGTGTCATTTTAGCGTTCAGACAAAAAGCATGGGTAAGTGCTCGTACAAAAAATGCAAGAATCCCTCGTCCAAAGTGCTGAAAAAGGATGGAATTTCTTATTTTCAGTAAGTTTATATATATTTCTTACCCGTATATTGAGATGTGAGTCATATACTTGTGAAATCAGCATAAAATATTGTTGTTTGGTTTGCCTACGTTAAAATATTAATTTTGTTCTAAATTGATAAATGGAGAGGCTATTTCTTCTAAATTTTTTTTTTCATTTATAGTATGTATTAATATATTTTTCGTCAAAATAAGTTTAATATTACTAGTTGCTGATTTTTAAATAACTAGTTGGCCCGCCCTAAAATTTCATTTGCGTAGACTCTCTAATAAAAGAAAGACTAGGTTCTTACCTACCTACCAGAAGTATGAATTTATAAAACCTTTATTTTTTGTCCCGTAAAAAAACTCGTGCAAAGCCGCAGACAGGAACCAGATCTTTTTAATCTAGAGTGCCTGCCTGAAATTGTATTTTAAGTTTAAATTGTTGTATGTCTGAAATGACCCTTTTGTATAAATACCTACTGTTGACACCAATTTATAGTTTCATCAATAAATGATTCGTTATCTTTACCTGAATTCTGTTAATTAATCCTTATAGAAAATAATCTGAGTAGGTAGGTATTAATTCTCAGGTAGGTACCTACCTACTTACAAAATAAAATAAAATGAATTCGACTCCACCAATGTCAGGCTCTGCGCAAACTGTCTGCGTCAAAACAAAACGAAGACAATTTTGAGTGACATTTTTGTAAGGATCTAGGTATCTACGGGGGAGGCCGTGAACTACTTATTTTTGATCGAAGGTTTAATATAGTTAAAAAATTGGTTGCCTGTAAAGTCGGTATACGGGCGAAAGTTTTACGTGACAACGACTTTGAGTGGTAAAATAATTTTAATGTGAATATTCATTCGTATAGTAGGAAGAAGGATGAAATAATAGTAACAATTTATTCACTTTTTATGTCTGTCTCTCTCGCTCTTAGGCGGGCTAACCATGCCCGAGTGGAAGGGACGCGTGCCTCTCACTCGCTCTTATTGTGAGCGCATAACGTGAGCGGAGCGTAACGCAGTTTCTTGAAGTGTCACCCGGCAAACCAATTTATAAGACGTTGTCACGTCAATAATACATATTTAACCATAGACTAATTAATTAAATGCTGTGTGTTAACACCGCGAAGCATCAAACTTGAATATAGCCGCAAGACATAGCTGCAACTTCACATCAATCATATCTTCGGCATTGCGGACCGCGGCGTCGTCATCGACCCGCATTTATTCTCATCAAACCATTCAGACTAAAAATACAGCCTCCGCGCACTCCCCACCTCAACAGCTTATAATGTTCCACTGCTGGACGCAGGTCTCCCCCTGATGATCGCCTACGTACTCTACTCGTTAACAATAACTTTATACCCAAAAACCAAAGGTGTGGATGTTTGTTACCTCTTCACGCCGAAACTCCTGAACGGATCAAGCTGAATTTTTGTCATTTCCCTGAAATTTTCTTGTCCCGGAAAACCAGGTGCGAAGCCGCTGGTGGAAGCAAGTTAGGATACGAAGAACTCACCAACTAAAGTAGCTTTGCGATGTGTGTTCAGATCGTGAATAAGATGGGCCAGCAACTGGGGTAGCTTGTTCGAGCCTCCTGACACAAACAGGGTCTCCTCCTCCATTATTGTCTGGGGAAAAAACAGGTTTAAAATATGACATAACATCTAAAGTACCCCTAGATAGATTAACTTGAGGTTTGGGACGGATTATACTTCAATTAGAAAAATAACAACACAACTTTTTCACGCCAAAACTATTGAACCATAGAAATAGAGCGTGCGAAGCAGCGCATAGGAACTAGTATAAAATATGTCCCAAGCTAAGCAGAGCTTCTGTTATGGGTACTAGATAACTAAAATACTATAATACAATACATAGATAGATATTTTTTTATTATATATAGAAAACGACTAGAACACTGAACACATCGTACAAACATTTGTCCCGAGGCGAGAATCGAACCCGCACCTCCTGCGCCGCAGCCAGACCTTCGCCCACCGCGCCACAGAGGTCGCCGACAAAAGGTTGTTTATTGTTTAACTTACAAGATGCTCTCCCAGTTTCTTGACAACCGGTTCGTACTGCACTGTCTTAGACCAGCTGTCACATACAAAGCACAAGTTGAATAGGTAGACATTGCGTTCATACCGAGAGCTGTCAATGCGAATGGGGTAACCCACAATCTTGTGGCCAAGAGCATTTCTGAAAGCAAAACAACATATTATTACGTGTCAGCTTGACAAAAACATGAATATTTTAATAATATTGAACCGCTCACGCAGTATCATCTAGCCCCAAGCTAAGCTGAGCTTATGTTACGGGTACTAGTTATCTGATATGCATAATACAATACAATACATAGATAGATATTTTTTTAATTATACATAGAAAACGACCAGCACACCCTGAACAAATGTCTGCAGATCGTACACACATTTGTCCCGAGGCGGGAATCGAACCCGCAACCTCCTGCGTCGCAGGCAGGCTTTCACCCACCGCGCTACAGAGGTCGTCGAAAATATAAGAATTATGAATACTGGTTTATTAAAAGGTGTTGAGACTGTTTACAAACTGGACGACGGAACCCTGCCCAATATTCGGAAGCAGGCTTCTACCGACAGTGTAGGCAATAGGCTACTTGACTGCTATTGCGAAATAATTCTAACGTCTTGTCTGATAAAAAATAAAGCAATAGTTATTAAAATTTCTTCAAGGCCAGTTGTATTTGTTTTAAAACCTTATTTTAAATTTTGAATAAAATAATGGCGCGCCAAAACGGTGATTACTGTCATGGCCTCAGTGACATGACGTCACACCTAACTACAATTTAGTTGACGTATTAGGCTACATTTTGTTTTATAGAGCTTTAAAACTGGAAAAATAGTGTACAAGTCGTGTATTTTGCCAGAATGTGACAGAATCACAACAAAGAGGTCCGAAAAACTATTTCTGACGGTGCCAATACCCCAAAATGCGAAAAAGAGCTTGTGTACGTGATTTTATTTTTATAGATAATGGTACGGAACCCTTCGTGCGCGAGTCCGATTCGCACTTGGCCGGTTTTATTTTTAAATCACGTTCAGTCCAAGACAAAACATAAATAGGAAGTGTAACTGCTTAATGCCTTTTATACCTAATTAATCTAAAATCAGACTCTTTGAGAACTCGGTATTCACTCAGTATATTTCATAAGGTTATAAATATGGATGTATGTCCAAATTCATATATTTGCTATAAGGAAAAGAAGCGTTAGAGCTCATACGGTATTAATGTCTAGGAAAGCCATGAAAAATATTCGTAGTTACGGCACTCATGACTAAAATAACTTCGTTAATGTGGGTTTTATCAAAGATACGTCAAAGAGAACATTATAGATCTCTTCAGGGTAGTTCCGAATCTATTGATAACTAATTTTTTATAAAACCCTACTTATGGCTGTCTAAATTAGAAGGGCAGTATAGCTTAGCAACTTTTTTTATTCCCGGCTATTTTTAGAACTTTTGTGTTACAACTCTTTTACTTGCGTCTGCACTACACCATCATAGGTACTAATTATTTGGCTTTTGTGCTGTTGGCTTTCGCCCCACGCATGCCTTCCAAAGGACCAGGTCACTACATGGCCCAAAATCATGTGAATGGGAATTATAATGTAGGCCAATTAAAGAAACTAGCCATGTTATTTTATACATCAGGGGCCATGGTAGTGGCCCTCCAAATCAAATTGACTGAACCATTTCTCAAATTAACATGAGCCACTTTTCAGCTAACAATCTTTGTTACAAATGAAACCTAAAGTAGTAAACCAACTCCTAAAATTACTAGATTCTCATCAATTATGATATTTAATTACTTTTTATTACCTTCGACTATGGAGTTAGCAAATTACATACTTGAAAGTTATCTATATCTAAACTACTTATACCTAGGTAGGTACTTAATTTGCTAATGTCATACTCAAAGGTAATAAAATGACCGACTTGGCTCTTTTCGTGATCTCAACACTTTTTATTGCGGAAGTATCACAATACCTGACTTGGCATAATTTTTACATTATTGGTTTTTGTTATGATAAATACTTACATGGTCATAGTGCATTTCTGGATTTGTGGCTTCGGTATAATGTAGGCGCTTATAGAATCAAAAAGATCTTTAGAGACATAGTCTTCAGGAAACTGCAAATATCAAATCATATTGACAGCCAAATTTAATTTTATAGGGAAGTAAATATAGTGATGGACACAAATACACACCTACACTTCGATTTAAAGTTTTAGTGTTGTTTATGAATACCTGGCAGGATATCTTGGGACCAGCAACTGGATGAAACTCCCCCAGGAAGATGCACCGAATCGGACCTTCTCTCCCACAACCTTCGTAGTACCGAGTCTCCATGGTTCTGCCTGAGCTTCCCGTAGTAAACGAACTTAGAGCCTCTTTTCATTTGCCCAGGGTTTCCTTTGCTATCTTGTTGTAAAAATTGCCAAAATAGTATCCTTGTTCTATAAAACAGAAAATTTGGTGATAGTGTTGTACGATAAATCTCGGATAAACGCAAGAGTAAAGTGTAGGTAACGGAATAATCCCCGAAAATAAATCGCATAGTGAATAAACCTACACCACACGTGCAATCAAAGAGAGAAGCAAAGAATTAACCATTATTTCAACCTTTAGATTGTGTTGTGTGCATTGCAGGCAAGGAATTTATACCCAAATCAACCGTTGCCGGAACGAGGCAAAAGTGTACGTATTTACGTAAACCTCTGAGGCCTGCTGAGCACAAAGTAGTACTCGTGTAGTACTTTGAAAAACAAGTAGAAGTAGGATAGGAGTGTAGGAAGGAGTGTGTGGCGTTCGTTTTTCACTATATAGATAGATATTTATACGGACGGTATATGGACTTCCGTTGAAATAGCGGGCGGCACACGTTCGATTTTTTTGTCTAATTGTCGGGAAATTATCTATGGATAGGCGAATTCGACCGTCCGAAGGCGTTCGTTCTATGCATTTGTAATTTTTTCTATTAGGTATTACGTATTAAAAAAAATGGCAAATGCTAACACTAGCGAGTCCAAAAAATCAATAGATTATTTTACTTAAGAAAAAAAAAACACATGCAGATTAGAGTTAGCTATATATTAAAAAAACTGTATATGTATCTTTTGTTGTAGTAGCAAATAAATGATATGTCTAGGTCAATGTCTACTTTTTAAATTATCTCATTTTAAGTTAACTGTAATGAATTTATGAGGAAAAAAGTTCTTTAAACCTAGATCTTCAAAAATCAGATAGATCTACTGCTAAATCAGTACCAACACTGCTCGGATCGGCAGTAAAAATCGTAAGCGCTTTCCGACTCGTAGTTTCTACATTTTGTCGTACGACAAAATGTCTGACGTGTACTGCCACTGTAACAACATGTATGGCTCAAACATTGATCTAGAAGGGGATCTCTTTTTTCATTGGGCACAAACGCCTTCCGATAGTCGAATCCAATGAAAAAAGAGATCCCTTATGGTCGGATCAGACTATCCATAGACAATTTCATCTGATTATCAGACAAAAAATCAGGTGTGCGACCGCCTTATATTAGCCTAATTAGTAGAACGAAATAGACAAATGAAAACAAATACCTAATAAATAAATAATACTGGACAATTCACACAGCATTATCTAGCCCCAAGTTAAACAAAACTTTTTATTTTTTAATACCTATTCCTACATAGGAAACGACCAGAACACCTGGAACAAATCAAAACAATCTGCAGATCGCGATCTGCAGATATTTGTTCCGGGTGTTCTCATCGTACAAACATTTGTCCCAAGGCTGGAATCGATCCCGCAACCTCTTGCGTCTCAGGAGGATCTTCGCCAACCGCGCCACAAAGGTCATCATACGTTTTTTTTGGACTCGCTAGTTAGCATAGAATAAAAATAAGAATAAGAGTCATTTATTCTAAACTGTGTAACATAGTTGGGCTTATGAACTATTATAAATTCTTCAACAGTTGGTCCTTTTGGACATACAATAATTAGTAATAGAATATACTTAAAATTAAAGAAATTTCACTTTTCTATCATTAACAATAGGAATCCAATGTCAATATTAGAGGGGTTATGTCAAAGTATTCTCTAATATTATATTGGGTTTTTGATAGTAGGTAAATATTTTCGTAACTTTGTTTTGAACATTTTATCTTCTATTTCTTTTATTTCTAATGGTAGGTTTGTATAATTTTTTAAGGCAGAAATATATGGACTTTTGTATTTGCCATTTTTGTGTTTTTTCTTAAATACGTAATAATAGTAAAAATTGGGAAAAATAAACAACTCTTTAAGAAACCTACTCATCCTTACGTATCCTGTTTCGTGTCGTTTACTACTGTAAACGAGATACGTAAGGATCAGGGGAGTTAGAATAGGAAAATTATGATAAGGGGAACTATTATACATACAATAAACACTATAATAATTAGGTATTTATATTATTAGTACAAATAAAGGATGTTATATCAAAAAAAGCGCATGTTCACTAGTTTTTGTCAAATAAAACTCGACCATATTTCTATATGAGCGTAATGTCGAGAACAGCATAAAAGAGACATGAAATCTTTACTTTTAGTTACCATACACGTTCAACGGACAATTTTTACTGGAACTTTTAGTTACCCCACACGGGCGAGCGGGCAAAGATATAAACAAGGGTCTATGGAAGAAAGGAGGGAGGCAATATCTAAAGGTAGTGGATTATGGAGGGACGAGATTACTATAGAAGAAACTATGGTCCACAGACATTATGCTAGCTGCGCGTGGCGCCCTCTATAGTCGTATTTGGTACTAGAAAAAATATATTACTGTCGTCACCGAAAACCGCACTCGCAAGAAGGGTCACTTACGATTTTCCTTCGGGCTAGATGGGCTGGGGTACATGTTTGACCCAGCCGCATTCTTATTTAGTATTTCTGTCTAGTCAGCGATGCCAGATCTTCTGCCGCCTGTCCTCGCTTTTCACGTAGCTAAACAGATTGGGCATGTGAGCAATGAAAGTGAAAACGCTTCCTAAACTTCAGCAAAACGGGTTGGTAGTTTTATTGTAGGTTTTTTTTGCATGAAAATACTCGCAAAAGACAACATACCTACTAAAATTTATAACATACCTATCAAAATCTGTTTTTTTCCCCAATCTACTGCTTTTTCAGATTTCATCTGGCCACACTGTGTTTAGTCTATGCAAAAAGTCTGTGATGTGCTGAACATAGATGAATAGACGGGGGTGCCAAGCCAAGTTATTGTATACTCTTTGGGGGGTGCTGAAGGAACAAATCACAGATTTATAAGTATAGTACTGAACAAATACATCTACCGACTACCTACAAGTTTTGCTAAAAATCGAAATTGTAAGGCCAAGGGTAGATTATGGCCACGAAGTGCTTCATCATTATACAGTAATTACTTGTTGAATGTCGTTTTCCAAAATGTTTATAAGTAATGTACGGTGCGGTGAGCTAGTAAGCTGCGGTGAGCAAGTAAGCTGCGGATCGAGCAGCAACTTCTCAGAATCGGATATAGAAACAGATACAGAGCCACCGAAGTCAAAAATGGATTATCTGATGCTTGCTCTGTGGATCTGCGACCCCAACGATATTGACCCTCCTTCTTGGATAATAATACCTAAACCTCCAAAACAAATAATTAATCCTTCTAAAAAAAACCGAAGGAAGACTTCTTCAGCCGGGGCAGCCATTCTTCAGTCCCGGATGCAAGTAGAATTAGACCATTCATACAGTGCCCCTCTGCCAGCTCCTAAGTTATGCTGTGGGTGTAACAAAAACTGCAGATACAAGCGCTTATTACAATGTAACTACTGCCCCTTTGCGTATCACCAGGGTTGCATGAATCCATCGCCGGACACAATGCCGAACGGCAGCCTATGGATGTGTCCTAATCATCCTCAATACTTGATTGACTGCGTCGCCTCACTGCCTGCTTTTGCTGCCCAAGAGCAAAGTGCCCAAGCTTTGCCTGTCCATACGAAGACGGTGAACGAGGATGTGAACATAGGCACTATCGTAATGGATGTGGGCACGGCCGACGGGTGCACGCTGCGCCTGGATGCCGTACAGTGCCGCCGCGTCTCCAGCAATCACGCCGCTATATATATAAACGAGGCGAGTGAGTTCAAGCTGATCAACTACTCGGAGTACGGGACGGGCGTGGTCGTGAATGGCGTCGTGCACGGCTTGGACGTGGCGCAGGCCCGCAGCCCCACCGTCGCGAGCGAGGTGCGCACCACCGCGCCGCCTGTCGTTCAGACTGTGCCACTCTCCAGCGAGCACCCGTGCCGCTGCCGGTCGCGCCGCCTTCCCGAACTGACGCACGGCGCCTCCATGCTGATCCCGCCGGGATGTCTGCTGCAGTTTGGCTGCCAAATCTACCTCTTCTGTATCACTCCAGTCTAGTCCAAACCAGTATCTTGTACATAGACCTCCCCGAAAGACACAATGATCAATCCTGCTGTGCCCACATCTAGTATTGTCAGTCCATTTTGTGGCTATTATTCAACAAGAATTTTATCTTTTCCATTATCATTCTAAGACTAACTCTATTGGAAGCTATACCTAAGTCTCCGAATATTATAATTAGGATTGTCTTAGCCAATATAGGTTATCTGCAAAGCAAAGTTGAGTGAAGTACTCACCGTGTAATGTATGCACTGCGTATGTTAAACTCTAACCTATCTAACCAGATCCATAAACACATTTTGCGCAGCAGTGAACAGTTTAAGAGATGTATGTCTCCCTATCTAACCCCTTGGGATATGAATAATTTCGTGTAATTGATCTGTCTATATAGTGGCTTTTCCCAGAAGCACTTTAGCAGTTCGACTAGTCTACTTGGTTAAATAATTTATAGGATATTTATATTTATTTAAGGTACAGTAAATCACAAAACATGAAATTTTTACATACCAAACTGGTCTTTAGACTATTGGTTTTCCAATAACAGGGTGCCACCAGTGTGTGCAACTAATTGCTAGAAGTAAGCTAACAATGCAAGTTGTAAAAAAGAGTTAATAGGGTATATGCATTGGACATGCTGTTGCAAGGCAGTTATGTATTGCGGTAGCAGGAATAGGAATTTTATATAGGTACTACTAAAACCTTATTTTTTTTATTTGAATGTCATCATTCAACATCATCGTCATGATGATGATGATGATTCATCATAATCAGCAACACAATCATAACAAAATAGTATTTAGTAAGCTTGAATGTAGAATATAGTAAGCATTTGTATAGACTTCTGGAGGAGTTTTCTCAAAAATGTATGACAGAATGCTGTCTCAAGACTGTTAGTGTTTATTTTTCCTCTATGTCGTCAACCTAGTGTCTAAGTAGTATGTAATGTACATTTTTGATATGTATTATATCAGTTCTAGTACCTAGCCTTGAACTAGAACTGATAGGCGATGGCTGGCCTGCCTGTATTTCCCAACGACTGGGTGTAGGCCTAAAAAACAAATCAAAGTTCATGTTATCATCTCAACCGGTTGGGGCGTGCGCGCCGCATCCCCTGTGTGCTGGCACTGCTTGCCCCGCGGCCCGCGCTACTAAGTCGCTGGCTATAAATAAGTTATGTACCTACCTACTTACTTTAAATTAAATAAGTAGGTAATGTAAAACAGTGTATTTTAGGTTAAGCTTATGTGGTTTGTATACAAACATTTTACCTACAAGGAGTTTGGCTAATATAAAAGTATGTACTTTTTGTCGCAAATAAATCAGAATTTTTTTTTATTGTTGTCTTTAGGATAATGCTCATAACCGGTTGGTAGCTATAAATACCTATTCTATCTATAACAGTGATTAGATTAGAAACTAGAAATAACCTTACTTAGCACAGTGCATAATGCACCTTTTTGATCAATTAGAATAAAGTTACCATGAATTTTTGCTCTGGCTTTCTTTTGTCTCCCAGTCAATACCTATAAAAATAAAACCGGCCAAGGGCGAGTCGGACTCACGCACGAAGGGTTCCGTACCATTATCTATAAAATCGGCAAAAAAAATACGTTTATTGTATGGGAGCCTCCTTAAATATTTATTTTATTCTGTTTTTTAGTATTTGTTGTTTAGCGGCAACAGAAATAGGTACATCATCTGTGAAAATTTCAGCTGTCTAACTATCACGGTTCATGAGATACATCCTGGTGACAGACGGACAGCGAAGGCTTAGTAATAGGGTCCCGTTTTACCCTTTGGGTACGGAACCCTAATAAAAACGGACAAGAGTTTTTCTTTTTACGATTTTCAATAAACATGTCCAAAACATGTAGACAACTAGAAGTTCACAAATACCTAAGTTTAAGTTTGACACAAGTTTTGTATACATGTTTTAAACATGTTGTTTACAAGTGAGAACAAAAAACGAAAACACTAGGTACACAAAACTTGTCAAATCGGTAGGGTGACCGGGTAAACGGGGTGGGTCAGTTAGTTGGGTACATAAGTATTGTGATTTTCATATACCTAATAGTCCGATTTTATGTACCTATCAACGATCCCGGGATTGAAAATAAAGACCGGGATCGACTCCTCTACATGGGACCCAAATGCAAAATAATCAGTAGTACATACCTACTAAGTAGGTACCTACGCTAATGTGTGACCGAAATCTGATCAGTTGAACCCCCGACAGGTTGGCGCAACAACGCATTGGGCCAATGTGTATTGGCCGCTTAGAGTATACCTAGAGATGGCATACCTACGAAAAAAACGTGTATACCTAAACTTACCTAGAAACTAAAATGGCTCCTTTCCGTAGTGCTGCCCTTTTGTACCTCGATATTTTTATCGAAACAAGTATTTTTGTGACGATATTTTAGCAGTTTCGTAGTGATTTTATTGTTTTCACCACGATTATGAAACAGAATTCTGTAATCATATAGTCATAGAATGCTTTAATTAGAGATACAAAGTATGTGAATGCACGTACCCAACTATGGCTCGACCGCGCTCATGAGACGCAACCACTGAGAAGTTAAGAAAATGAGCTATTATAACAATGGTAATTTTTTCATGTATTTTCCGAGTCAAGACTCTTGCGTTTAGACACGTGCCAGACCTCCTTAGAATTAAAGATCAAAGTTCACCAAACCAGTTTATTGAACAGTCTGCAGTTAGCTCATTTGTTTCAATTGTAGGTAAATACTAGTTCTAATTTGTTTATACTATTTGATTCAAATTTTCTTTGTTAATAAACGTTGTGTTCATTTAAGAAAAAAAGGTACCTACTGAAATGAAACAACAAGCTACTTAATTGCAAAATATATTGTTTGTATGCAACAGTGATTTGTGAGATAGTATATTTATATTTGTATAACAATATGGGTATAACAATGTGTAATCTGTATCTAAAGATACAGACGCGCTCTACAACACACATACATACACATACACAGATACATAGATACACATACACACACATAGATACACATACATAGATAGCGTCTACGCTAAAGCGTAGACGCTATCTATGCTTATATTATAAATGCGAAAGTGTATTTGTTTGTCATTCAGTCACGGCTTAACTAAGAAACCGGAACCTAACTAAGAAAGGATGGAGAGTAACATAGGCTACTTTTTGTCTTAGTAAAATAACAAACTCCCGTGGTAGAGTTACAGGAATATCCTCCTAGATATTATATGAAATTCGAATTTAACGGGGATGAAACCGCGGGGAACAGCTAGTATTATTTATTATTATAATATAAATCACAAAAAGATAGACACCACATTTTATAAGCAATTCAACAAGTCTCATTCATTTATTATATTATATCACAAATTTAACACAGACTCCTACATTTTTAATTAAACAAGCAATGTAATCCGTCTTATTCATTTACAGTATAAATCAAAAATTTAACACAGACGCCACCTGTATTTTCGATTGTAGAAGCAATGCAACAGTCTCATTCATTTACACATTTGCAATATACCTACCTAATTCAAAAATTCAACTAATACTACACCTAAATTTTCAATTTTACAAGTACCTAATGTAATCAGTCTCATTCATTTACAGTATAAATCTCAAATTTACATTATTTCTATTAAAGTACTGGATCGCGCTGGCACTAGTGGCTGAAACAAACATGAAGAATAAATTTATAATGCAACATTATTTCAGTCAGCCTACAATTATAGACTCTAGAAAGGTACTGAGTAGTTCAACTTTGAAAAAAAATCTAAAATCTTAAAGAAATTCTAAAAAAAAACACACCACACCGTGCCACATCGTTTGCGAAATAGCTTTATTTTGCATGGAAATAATTTGCTAAGGGAGGATTTATGGAAATGTACATTTTAGAGGGGATTTGAAGTATGGTAGGCTTTAATATTACTTTGGGTCAGATTTATTTACTTAAAACTTAATATTCATTAATATCAAAATTTAAGCCCTTTGGAAAAATAAAGGTAGTCAAGTTTGTTAATGCATACATGCATTACTTTGCAATAGAAGTTTGTGGGAGTAAGGTCAAGTAAAATACTTACTAAAAAGATTCGTGACGGTACGGCATCCTCTCGCAGTCTTGTTATTTAAAGTTCGATTGAAGCAAGTTTCTTCAAAATGAAGAGAACGAACGAAAATATCTTTCGTACCAAACTTCAAATTTTCTACTCCAATTGAGTCCAGCCACTTTTTCTTTTACCGTAATTTTCGGGTAACCTAGAACGTAAAAAACCAGTTGAAAATTAATACACTACAATTTACACTTGAAAACATCGATACCTATGAAAAATGCCTTGAAGGACAACACTATCGCCAAACAAACAGTTTCATGTTTTCTTTAATTACACTTAAAACTTACAAAAATAAGCTACATTCGGTATGAATTTTATGTAAACTATTCTTATGAAAGCCAACACATAAGGTATTTATTGTATTATTTGGTAATTTAGCAAAATAAGAATACGTACCGGTGTAATGTTATGTTTGGACGATTTTCACTTGTTTTTAAGCCGCAACCTACCAAACTGCTGTTTGGCATCTTCCTATTAGCTTTCTTTCGCTTACTATATAAGTATTCACATGAAAAAGTCCCGAACTCAAATAATTTTAGCATTTTTACTGTAAATGCAACTCTCGTTGACAGTTTACATACCTGAAAGTTAAATGGCGAACCGGCCTCAATCATGCTTTGCTATGACGTCACGTTTCAATGTTGCCAAAAATAGGTTTCGCACATTATATTGATGTCTCTTTTTACATTGGTTATTGTAGGTAAGATAAAACGAGATAGCTATAGGTTTATGAGTACAATATCGATTTAGATCATATTTGTATAACCGAAACTTCCTATAGAACAATACGCCGTCTCTATATACCTATACTCTAAGATTGGCCGTTTTACCTACCCTGGGTAAGACTGTGACTTTATAGTTAGTATTTTTTATTGTATTCATTTTGCACCGATTACCCCCCCATAGATTCCGCATGAAAGACGACGACCGCACACAACACATCGATGCAAATGCATAGATATAAATCGCCACTTCAAAGCACGGCTTCAGTTTCGACCAAGTGTCAGACCCGTGAGCTCCTTTACGTTTTTGTGTTCTAATGCTAGTGAAAATTGGTTTTGTGTTAGTAAAAAAGATAAAATGACTACATGTGCAGTGAAATGGTGTGGAAAGTCATCTACAAATTCAAACTACCAAAAGGACGGAATAACATTTCATCGGTAAGTAAAATAATAACAATTTTACCAGTTGTAGAAGAGGTCAGCTTATATTGGTTGATGGTACGTAAAGACGGTCACTTGTTTCTTTTCCTCATTGCTGTTATTGCACTCGCTGTCCCTTTTCGGCGAAAGCACGTGTTACGCTAGTGTTGTGAATTTCACTTTTTTTCCAGTCGATATCGATTTATATGTTGGATTACGTGGATATGTTTTATTTTAATAAAAAATCAGTTTGCGTTACTTGGAACGTGAAGAACAATGCTGCCAGTAACAAAATTTACAATACAATACAATACAATACAATACAATAACACTTTATTGCACACCAAATTAAAAAGAATACATAAGACAGGAAAGAACTTAAAAAACAGATTTCGTTGTACAATGGGCGGCCTTATCGCTTTAAGCGATCTCTGCCAGGCAACCTTTGGATGGACAGGGAGTGGTGTAACAAGTGTAGACGGTGGTGGTGTGTACAATGTTGCCAGTACTCTAACATCTATTCAAATACAGCGCCATCTTTTGTCATTGAACTTCATCTAACACAAATGAATAATGCGAATATTTAAAATGAACCTCAAATAATAAGAGTAAATAGAACTTGACTCCGACTTGACAGACGATTATTGATAATAGTCGCTTATTAGTCCTCCTACCTCGTAGTTATTATGTGTATGTATACCCTTTGCTACTTCTGGCTACCTCGTAAAACGAACTAAGTAAGACCGCAATCACCGCAAAGAGTATACAATAAAGCTACGTAAGTAAGATAAGCAACACACATATCACGGACATTGGCAGAATTGCGTCCACCTATGATTGCGTCGACAAGATACAGATACTGCAGAGCCACTAACGAAGGAAAAAAAAAAGTTAAGCAACGGCTCTTACGCTTCGATCAAAAATAAGTAGTTCGCGGCCTCCCCCGTAGATTCCTAGAGCCTTACAAAAATGTCAATCAAAATTGTCTACGTTTTGTTTTGACGCAGACAGTTTGCGCAGAGCCTGACAAGTTTTTTCCATACGGAACAAGAGATTGGTGGAGTCGAATTCATTTTATTTTATTTTGTAAGTAGGTAGGTACCTTCCTGAGAATTATATACCTACCTACTCAGTTTATTTTCTATAAGGATTAATTAACAGAATCCAGGTAAAGATAACGAATCATTTATTGATGAAACTATAAATTGGTGTCTCAACAGTAGGTATTTATACAAAAGGGTCATTTCAGACATACAACAATTTAAACTTAAAATACAATTTCAGGCAGGCACTCTAGATTAAAAAGATCTGGTTCCTGTCTGCGGCTTTGCACGAGTTTTTTTTACGGGACAAAAAATAAACGTTTTATAAATTCATACTTCTGGTAGAAAGACTAGGTTCTTACCTACCTAGGTAAGAACCTAGTCTTTCTTTTATTAGAGAGTCTACGCAAATGAAATTTTAGGGCGGGCCAACTAGTTATTTTAAAAATCATCAACTAGTAATATTAAACTTATTTTTATGAAAAATATATTAATACATACTAAAAATGAAAAAAAAAATTTAGAAGAAATAGCCTCTCCATTTATCAATTTAGAACAAAATTAATATTTTAACATAGGCAAACCAAACAACAATATTTTATGCTGATTTCACAAGTATATGACTCACATCTCAATATACGGGTAAGAAATATATATAAACTTACTGAAAATAAGAAATTCCATCCTTTTTCAGCACTTTGGACGAGGGATTCTTGCATTTTTTGTACGAGCACTTACCCATGCTTTTTGTCTGAACGCTAAAATGACACTAGTTGAAAAGCTTTCCTAACATGTCAAAATGTTTCTCTTTTGCTACTGAAGGTTGTGGCGTGCGCATTGTGAATCTAAGGGGGGCCGGCAAAGCCGGACATTTTTGATCGATGCTCTTACGGCTCATTCATACAAGCCTTAGAGTATACCTATACTCTAAGATACAAGCCAAAGAGATTAAAACCACTACGTTATAATACAAGCTTACGTATGTAGATAGTGTATACTCTTTGATACAAACATTCACTGGATTCACAGATATAAATGAATTTATAGTATTGAATTAAGACTACTAAAAATAATATTTTAGGCTAGATAAAAATATGTAAACGCTACACGTATAAAACGAACTTTTAGGTTAGTTTCTAAAAATTGATTCAGGTTCAGTTCATAATTCATATTATCAGTTATCAGCTAGCAGCAGCGTCTCGCGTTGGAAGACAGGAATTTACTGTAAAAAGTTTCGAAATGCCTGTGGAAAAAGTGAAAATGCGCAAGCAGCTCGGTCTGCTTGAAGGAGTGGCTATAATCCTTGGAATAATATTCGGCAGTGGAATTTTTATATCTCCTAAAGAAGTATTAGAGAAAACAGGGTCAGTATGGGGTGCCCTGCTCGTGTGGGCTGCATGTGGAGGTCTAGCGACTCTCGGGGCCCTATCTTATGCAGAATTGGGTAAGTTCTCTCGCATATTTTCGTAAATACCTAATTCTCTGATTAATGTATAAATGATGTTACCTACTAACCTAGAAATTTTGTAAGTACTCACATTAGAAACTTTGAAATACTTACTCGAATAATCTGTCGGCACTTTCACTCTGTGGTCCATATTATGAAAGCTTGCTCAGTTATTGATCTATGCTTGAGTCACATTTATTTATATAATACTCAAGTATCAATTGATGACTGAACAAGCTTCCGTACGGGCCTTGAACTGGTTGCAGATAGAACCAGAAGAAAGTAGCACATAGGTAGTAATAATATAATAATAATAATAAAAGCCTTTTATTCAGATAGTTTATAATATACAGTAATATATACACATGCATGTAGTACTAACGTGAAATCTGTTCTGTCTGTGTCAAGTTTTGAACCTGGGCTTTTTTCAGGCACTACTCTGGCTCAAAGTGGAGGAGACTACCACTACATAAATGAAGCTTTTGGACCATTGCCAGCTTTCCTTTACCTCTGGGATGCTAATTTGGTATTTGTGTAAGTATATACTTGTTTTTTAAAGCACATAGGTATAATCAAAATGCATAAACATATTGGGCCATAGGGAAATATAGACAAAATGCAAATTCAAATCAGGTCAGGCTTTGCTTTATGTATAAATTGTTTATACACTCATATTTTAATGTCTTAAAATATTGATAAAACTTATGAAAATATTATGTGTTTAATGTTATGTATTTTAGTATCAATCATGCCTGAATATTCTTTTATTAATTTCAGGTAGGCATAATTTCCGTTGTACCTCATTAGATTTCAATAAGTGTTTTATTACACTGAAATAGAATTTTACACCAGAACGGACTTACATGCTTTTCTTTCCGTTTCAATCCCTTAGGGTATTTTCTTTTCAAAAGTTTGATTATTATACAGCAGGGCCTTGATAATCTGAACACCCAAATTTTATACCCTTATCGGATGTAAAAAGAATATCGATTATAATAAGAAGACATTTTTTAAGAGTTTCTCAAAATATATCATACTTTTTTAAGATTGAGAATATGTTTTTATTATGCAAAATCGTCATTAAATTTAAGCAGATTTCTTGTAATTGAATATAATTATTATGTCCGTTGTAGGCCGAGTACCAATGCGATCATGGCACTGACGTTTGCTAGTAATGTTCTGGATCCAATATTTCCAGATTGTCCCATAGATCCTATATGCAAGAAACTTATTGCTGCCGTCACTATTTGTAAGTAAACATTTTATTAAATATTCTATCTCTCAACAAACTTCTAAAAACTTCATCATTCTTCATCATTCGTACCACTGGCACTGGGGTTTGGAACATACTCCCTGCTGCTGTTTTTTCGGTTAATTACAATCTGGATCTCTTCAAGTCAATGTACCTTCATGATTCACTGTCGGCCACATCTTCACTTTCCATCAGATGAGATTGTGGTGACACGTAGGTCTACTGACCGCCGCTTTAACTACGAAAAATTCTAAAATTTCATTTTCATTTCATTTCATGGGCTAAATTAATGTTTTCCTTTTCTAAAAAATAAAAATGTCAATGTAAATAGAAATGTCGTCTAGCATCAATTTTTTCTATACAAACAAAGTTCGTTCATAGTTTCACACATTGAAAATAATCTATTTTACTCTACTTCGAAAAAAGAAGGATGTTCTTGTGCTAATACTGGTACTAGATTGATATACCTGATACAATATGTTATACAATTACGTAATTTCCTATTTTATATACTACATGAAAAAGGTACCTACTATTTTTAGGGTTCCGTACCTCGAAAGGAAAAAAGGAAACCTTACAGGATCACTATGTTGTCCGTCTGTCAACCCTCTTTTCTCAGAAAGGCGTGGAGGTATCGAGTTGAAATTCACGTTATATACTCAGGTTCGTAACTTCTTGGAGCCGCAATATAAATCAAACTTCTAAGACAACGCAATCAAAAGTTACAGCCGTAAAGACCAATTTTTTTGAAATTTCCAAATGCATGACCTAGCATCATGAAATTTGGCAAAAAGCAAGGTATCAATGCAAAGGCAAAAATTCGAAAACTGTAATATTGTAGTCTAATCACAAAAACATTTTTTTTAAATTTTCGCCATGGACCAAAACCGTTGAGCTAGAATCATGATATTTGGCAAGAAACAAGGTCTTATAATTATATAATTAACATAATGTTTACTTACGGAACCCTCGTTGCGCGAGTCCGACTCGCACTTGATGTTTTATTTTTATTATATGTAGAAAACACCGACAACACCCGAAAAAAATATCTGTAGATCGCCCGCTGCCCCGCCATCCACTAAGGTCTACACTACATGGTCGCTCTAGGTATAATACAATGGAACTTTCTGTTTCAGGCCTGCTAACTTTCATAAACGCGTTCGACGTGCGTTTCACCACGCGGATCCAGAACGTATTTATGTTCACAAAGATAGCCGCGTTGGTCATCATCATCCTGGGAGGAGTCATTTGGCTCGCGCAAGGTAATGAACGTTATTGTCGTTGCTTTATAATACGTATAAGAGTTTATATATCCCAAAATTTAAGATTCAAGCGCAGTGGCGGCGTAGCGTGGGCTGGCACCCGGGGCGATTTACTACCAAGCACCTTGGGGGTTGGTTGACTATCCAAACCATCCAATAATGACCAAGAAGGCGATTTCAATAATAAATTCAAATGAAATCTATGTGCTTTGTAAATAGAACATCTAAAAGTCGAGTCTAGAGCAAAAGGACGAATGTCTTGTACTGCCTGATGATTTCAGACAAACGTTAAAAAGAAAATACACTTTTTAATTTATTGTAAAATTTCTAATTTTAACTTTTTTATTTATGTCATTTTTTTCTGTTGATTGTTGTATTTTTTTTTTCTTTGTCTGCGAATTTTATGTTTTATTTATTTTAGAACTGTACAGTTTGCCCACGTTTATTAGTTACACCGATGTACCTGTGCAGAAGTCTTAATTTTAGCTGGCGCGAAAATATCCTATCCAATCATGACACTCTGATTATGCCCGCAAAACATATGTGGTTGCTATTGGGTGGTGGCTACGCGACGTAAGCGTTCGGCGACGCGATCTCGATATTCGCGAGTCGTATTTTGAGTGGGATACTTATGAAAATACGTTGGTCCTTTTTTGTCTTCCCGTGTACATATCATATCATATGAGCAATATAGCTTGAGCTCTGTTTTTGTGAGCGAGATAGCATATGAGCCTCATGTTTTGGTTGACTTAAAAGCTTAATGCAACGCAATAAAGTATTATTTCAAAGGCGTTGGCATTCGTATTCAATCGGGTTTTATTGTTCTCTTCTGTGCAGACGAATTTTGCCGATGCGACTTATTAAAGTGGTCGAACTGTAATACATAGTTACTTATTGTAAATTTTAAGACATTGCACGCCCAATAGAGCAGAATACATTGTAACATTCTATTTTAATAAAACAACTTTTATAACACGCATTTCATGCAATCAATAAAAATAAATAAATGAATGTTAGTGTGTGTGGGACGAATCTTGCAACCGAATTTTAGACCACTTTTCCTTAACGGATTGAGCTGAAATTTGGCCTACTTATGTAAGTTCGGTGACAATGCAATGTTATGGTACCATAGAGCTGGTCTGATGATGGAGACTGAAAGTGGCCATAGGAACTCCTAAACGAAACGACTTAACCCCGTCGAGTTCGGGAACGAGTTCGGGCTTGTCTTTTCAAGCACTTTGGTCCTAGATGATTAAAAAAGCTTGTTCTAAAAAAGGTGTTTAATAGTAAAAATGTATAGACTAGGTATCCTTACGTAACATGCTAGCGCGCGTGAAATATAAACCAAGCAGGTCATGTTGGATTACCTTGACAGTTTCTCTGAAGTCATATCATTGGTAACCATACCGTTTTGAAACACGAGAGGCGTTCAAGTTGAATATTTTGAGAAACTCGATAATATTGTAGTATCTAAACTACACCCAAACGCAGGTTAAGTTTTTCAATTGTTTCTATGTGGTTTACGGACAGACAGTCTATATTACCTCCAAGTATGAAAATGGCTTGCTAATGAAGTATCAAAATAGGTACTCGAATCTTACCTACATTTTGGCGTAAGATAAGATTATATTATCTTGGATGTAATCATAAAAGAATACCGTCGTCGTCTGACTGACGACCTCCATTGCGCAGGGGGCGAGGGTGCGCTTGATACACAGGAGGTCGCGGGTGCGATTCCCTCCTCTGAACAAATGTTTGTACGATCTGCATTTATACGTTCCGGGTGCTATGGATATTTTTTATGAATAATAAAAAAAATATAGAATATATTGAACTAAGTACCTAAGTAAAATTTATTCATCACAAATACATGCGTAAATAATACAACAATCACATTAACTTAAAATTATTCTTATTATCTAAAACGACACGACACGTATAGGCAATTTCTGCTTGCTCGCGGCAATCAAATTTCTGGTCGGTACTTGGCCTGCGTTGTGCCTTGCCTTGTGTTGGTGGACACCAACACAAGGCAAGGCACAACGCAAGCCGACCCGATGAGCAATGTTTCCCGTAGTCGGGCATGTTGTAAATACTCGTAAATATGAAAGAAAATACAGAAACTCTTCTTCTTTCTGAAGGAAAGGGCTAAGTTCAGTTTCTCTTTCCAGGCAACGTAGAGCACTTCCAAGACGGCTGGGCAGGCACCAAGACGTCGGTTAGCGACTGGTCGGTCGCATTCTATTCAGGCATCTTCTCTTATTCTGGATGGTGAGTCGCTTGTGCAAAAACACTATGAATGCCCATAAGCCGGGGCAGTGACAACCCTCAAATTATGTCATCTTATGTCAGTACACGCGGGTGTGCCGTAGGAGGAACTCTTCCCGTGGGTGTCGTAGGAGGCGACTAAGCTGCAGCAGCGCTTCTTGCAGAACAGATCTACCACCGAACTGCGATCTCCAACCCGCGTGTGGGGCCAAATTCCCCAAGTGTGGGGATTATGGGCATTACCCCCCATGAGATAGCAGCCAATAAGGCGCTTAGCAGGGGGAGGCCGACAACGAAGGCCTTCAGGTGAACTGCTTCGAGAAAAGGATGGTACGGCCGCGCCGCTTTTTTGCTCGACTTGGCGGGGGCACTGCCGTGATACCTAGCTAGATTATACTGTGAGATTTCAGTTGTTCTGTCAGATAAATTCAGAAATAGGCGGCTCTTTCCTTTCGGCTTTTGCCTTCTATTCGTTACATTGTTATTAGCCATTTCTGTTATTTTTCGATTATATAGCGCCCTCTTTTGATGGTAGTCCAAAAACTTGTGGTTTGCTCTACTCACTGCTAGATGAAGCGTTGTAATCGACCAGGTGGATCGTACAGTTGTCAATGGCAATTTTCTTTATGTTGGTTTAACATACTAACTCTATGGTTTAACGTCATAAAAGTCAAGAACTTAGTTCACTGTTGTCTGTTTGTCGTTCAAAATGAAACTCAGGATTTGAATCCCAAGCTTATTCAAAATCACTGTGATAGGGGCCATTCAATTATAACGTTAGCAGAAATTTAGTAGCTGTCGTAATAATTCACGAGACCCGACTGTTGACATCCAACAAACTTGTCGATTATTATCTTTATGAATATATTATAATATTAATATATCTAATTACATATCTATCAGAGATATAACTCTAACATTCTCGTTTCACAGGAGTTACTTGAACTTCATGACGGAGGAACTTCGAGACCCATTCGTGAACCTACCACGTGCCATCTATGTCTCGCTGCCGATGGTGACCGCCATCTACCTGCTAGCTAACGTGTCGTACCTGGCTGTGCTCGGACCGATTGGTGTGCGAGCCACCGAGGCCATCGCTGTGGTAAGTACTATCATCTTTATAGCATGTGGCAGCTGGTCGAAACCTCCATGGATGCCGAAAATTTCGTTAAGAAGTTATTAATGGGCTACTGAGCCTTCGCTTTCTGTCTGTTTGACCGTCAAAGGGCTGTATCACACGAACCGTTACAGGTTGAAAATTTAAATGTTGACAGATTTTTTAAATAATTTTTATGATCCATATTAATTAAAATCAATGAGTACCATATTTACTAAAATAAAAAATAACTACTACTAAAAAAATTACTGTGTGTATGTGTATAAACAGTTACTTGGATGGAGGAAATCAGACTCTTGAAGGCTACTTGAGTGAGTATAGATTGTGGCATGAGCTCCCAAGCGTTTTTTGAATATATAGACAAGCATTATCAATCATAGATCGATGACTGAGTAAGCTTTCATAATACGGCCCTAAAACTATGACAAATTCATAAAAAAGTAAAGGCTAATAATAAAAAGTTAAATGTTGGTGTTCTTTCAACACAAATAAGGTTAGTAGTTAACCAGCTTACATTTGTAATGAATACCGTGTTAATTAAATTAAAGAGCCTAGCTCTTGTCGGTGCAATTTCCTCCACTTTTCTCTTTCCAATGCGGTCCTTTCACTATCTAAAAAAAATGGCTCTAGTTCAGGAGGCCTATACCACAGTCCATATATGTACTGGGCCTGTACCCAGCCGTGGGTAAAATCCAGCTGCTGATAATGAATAGAATAGAATAGAAATACATTTCTTTACAACAACAATACAATATAAGAATACAACAGTTAGAGTTAAGTCACACTTAGAGATAAGAAATATTATTATAAAGTTGTTATAAAAAGGTCCCAACTCAGCATAATGCTGGCCAAGCTCCTGTAAGAGGCCTGGCCAGCGCTGGTCTATATGGTCTGGTATGAATAATAAATGCTCTAATTAGTATTTGTAACTTGCAGGACTACTCCGCCATAGCCCTAGGCTGGCTGCGTTGGGCCATGCCGACGCTGGTGGCGGTGGCCATCGTGGGCGGACTGTCTGTGCACATAATGGCGTCCTCGCGTATGTGCTTCGCGGGCGCTAGGAACGGACACATGCCGGAGCTCTTGGCCCATATCAACACTAAGTGCATGTCGCCGCTGCCTTCGCTGGTATTTCTGGTAAGCTCCTCAATACTGTTCACACACCTACCTCTTAGCTATTATAGAAGGTGCTTGACAAAACAACTTTACCATCAATAGAAAAGATAATCATCACAATCTCATCGATACTCACTCGACCTTCGTGATACATCTTTGGCCACATCTTACATCTTCACCTTCTATCAGGAGAGATTGTGGTCAAACGAAGACCTACTGACTATAAATAAAAAAGTGCGACCGTGACCTAAAGAAAAATAATAGTCGTTATATTACAATTCATACTTATATTTTTATTCCAGTAATTCTCTCTGTCTATTACGTTTTCAAGTCTAAACTTCTGAAAGGATCTTAATTAAATTCGGCAAGGATGTAGAATGATATAGAATTGACATTGGCTAGTTTTCCATCCATATTTAAGAAGCCTGAGAAGACGCGGGCTGTAGCTATAGTAGCGTATATTCTACTATCTGCTGCTCCTCTTTCAGATGGTGATATCGCTGATAATGCTGATTCCTTCGAACCTCACCTCCCTCATCACTTACTGCACGGTCGTGGAATCTTTCTTCACGACGCTCAGCTGCTCCGCTGTGCTGTGGCTTCGGTACAGGAGACCAGACATCGTTCGACCAATTAAGGTAAACATACTCATCATTTTGTATGTACTACCTTATACTTACTACCTTATCTTTCGTCTTGTGCCCATAACACAAGCTCTGCTTACTTTGGGACTGGATGCTAGTTATAAATAAATAATATTAAATATATAAATAATGGTGAACATCATTATTATCTTGTCTTGTGTTATGAGTACTAGATAAAACATTTCAATTCATTGTCATTTTGTTCCCTAAATGGCACAACCATTGTAGATCTTATAGTTTCCAAACAATAAGACTTGTATAATTCGGAAGTTTTGTAAATATGCTTCCTCTAAAGGTATGTTCGCCATATCGCAGTTAATTGTTGGTTCTGTATATTCCAGGTGGCAACATGGATGCCGGTGGTGTTTGTGGGGGTTTCCGTGGTGCTGCTAGTAGTTCCCGTGGTGTCGGAGCCGACGGCGGTGCTGGCCGGAGCTCTGATGACGCTGGCCGGCGTGCCCGTCTACCTGGCTCTCGTGCGGACGCGACCGCCTGCCCTGCAGCCCTACTGCAGTCAGTATACACTCCATTATACTCCATTTCATACAAACCCTTCCACAAAACTTTGACTTTGCTTCCTTTTGGCAAAATAATTTTTGAAATCGGTCAGTCGTTTTTAAGTTTATTCGTTACATACAAAAATACAAATCTTTCCTCTTTATAATATAAGTGTAGGTGTACTAATACAGAACTGGATAATTAAATTAATTTTATTTTATTTAATGCTCTATGTTACGAAGTTACAATCCCAAATGACAGTCGGGCCATGGGAGGTCTAATTTGAAAAATGAACAAAGTAGACGTATGAGGTTGGTCGCAGAGATCGAATAACCTTACAGTTATGTAGCAGAGCGCACCACGTGCAAGTTAGGTTGGCTTGGGAGATGAGACGTTGTTCGTTTCGGATCTCTAAGAAATACATGTCAAAACCATTATCAAAGTAACGTCACTGAAAGAACGGATCGGCCGTCCTACGTTTTGTGCGTTCCGACGTCATCCGTCAACTTCGTTCGGTTTTTCAAAGTAGACCTCCAAGATTAAAATTTGTTTATTGACCAAAACATTTTTTCTTTTCAGCAAAATTCACGCACTTGTGCCAAAAAGTGTTCCTCTCTGCTGTTGAAGATAAGGATGACTAAACCTTTACTTTATAGTGATATATGTTTGATAGTGAAATGCTCTCTGAATCTTACTCATTGTTTCTGTAGATCTTAGATGATTATTTCTACCTCGACCGTTTCTAGCCATATATTTATATTGAACCTTAGACCTATACACACATGAGGCGTTTTGAAGCACGCGCTTTAGTAGTTAAAGCTCGTCTTAAAAAAAAAAAAATCCTCGGTGATAAAATTTTTATCGGACTACGTCCGGGGTCATTCTCTATACAATAGAGAAAGCTATTTTTAAAATCGTCCATAATTGATGAAAAAATCGACGAGCAGACTACAAACATAGTTTTCGAAGTCGGTTAAAAAGCGTGTTTTTAAAAAGCTCGTTAATAAAACGCGCGCTTCAAAACGCCATATTTTTACAATTTTTTTAAATATAGGGTGCTCTTGAGTTTTTACCTTTATTGTATGGGTGCCATTTGAATTATTTTATAACGGCAACATATGTCTGGTTTGCCAGTGGCTTATACTCGGTTCAATAATCCTACTAATATTGCCTATGATAACATATTTTGATATCAGAAAACTGTAGTTTTCCCGTGAGACGATCGAATAGTTTAAATATGTTCTTACTCTTCATATGTTGTTCAATTTAAATATGTTATGAAATCTGGTAACACCGCGGATAATTCTTTACTATATTTGTTGTAAGGTTACAAAACCAATGAAATTAGTAGAAACAATTTTTTTATATCTTTCATTCGTTATTTCTTTCGTCTGTCGTCCGTTTTCAAACTCGAATATAGAACCTTCATAATATAATAGAATCTTTATAACATTCGATCATTATTGCATAAGTGCAGCGAGCGCTTGTGCAACAATGCGTTGTTGAAAGTTGTGTTTTTTAGTGATAGTCTTGTTTCTTTGATAGTCTTGTTATCAGTTTTTGTGAATATTTAGATAAATGTCATTGTTGACATAAAATAATTTGGATTCTAGAACCAATTATAAGACAATCATCAGCAACCGCGTATCGACACAAAAATGTTTTTTTTAAATTTGTTGATAATTATGTAATGCTTTGTTTCTATTAAATATTATACTTAATGATCTTCCCCGACTGAATCTTACAAACAGTATTGTGCCTTAGAAATGAGTAAATAAGGCTAATTATAAAAGATCTGATAATGTATAAATGCCGGTAAATATCTTGTCCTGTGACGGGCAGCGAGAATGGAAAGTTTGCGCAGGTACACTCACGGATATAAGTCATATGCCGCCGAAAACGCAGTAGGTGAAAGAGAGGTACAGCTTCGAATAGCCCTGTCTCGCTCTTTCATTGTTTGAAACAAATACTTTCAATGGATAATCGACGCGCGCGACTATCGCGAGAGTAGCCACCACCAATTTCTCCTTAGAATTGCGTTCTGCACATCTTTGTCACGTGATTCGCCAGAGGACAAGACGAATGACGGTATTATAAATGCTAGATTTAGATTTTATACGTATTATCAGTTATCACGAATCAACTGATAAATTCAGCTCACGATCACAATTAATATTATTTATTAAAATGAATGACAAATAGATTTAAGATTTAAAAATTATACTAATGTTTGTTTAAGTCACATTTTGGTTTTCATACAAGATTTTGGACAACTCTTTTGAAATGTAAGTATTATTATCGATGAGTGAAAAAAACCTTTTGTTTTTGCAACTATATTGTAACCTAGATCTCTTAACTATTCTGACATCTTACATTAGTATAAAACAAGATAAAAAGTTGTCTGTCCACTGTATACAGCTTGGCGTCGTTCAAATGCCAATTTATACATTTATGTACTTAATGTTATCCTCAAAGAGGTGACAGGGACCTAGCAAGATGTCGAGTTGCTATTTACCCAACAACAAAAGGGTTATTGTAGTTCTTTCTGACCTTCGAATAAATCTTTTTTTGTTACAAAGCTTACAGGATAAAAAAAAGATGAATCATTACTAACTGTATAAAAACTAATGTCATTAATGTTTTTGATTCATTAAATGAAATGTGCCAAGCAAGTTTTCTATGCTGTATTTAGGTAAATTGTGAATAAATGAATTTAATAGAACACTAATGTTTTATTTTCAATATCATCTCTGCTAGTAATACTTACTACACATAGATGTGTTACTAAGCCGAAAAGGTTGATTCTGGACCCGACTGTACTTTTAGTAAATACTAGCAGCGCCTCGCGGTTTCACCCGCGTAGTTCCCGTTCCCGTAGGAATTTGGGGATAAAAAGTAGCCTATGTCCTATTCCAGGCTATAATCTATCTCTGTGCCAAATTTCATCCAGATCCGTTTTGCCGTTCTGGCGTGATAAAGGAACAAACATCCATCCATCCATCTAAACTTTCACGTTTATAATATTAGTGAGATATATCTTAAATCGACGAAACCAAAACTATAAGAATAGGATGTTCGACTTTATGTATTTTTTATGTATGTGATTGCTGCTGCCCGTGGCTTCACATGCGCTTTTTAAGTAGTCTATGTCCGTCTCCGGGATGCCATCTTGCCTTTTAGTCGTGAAAAGAACAGACCATTAGTATAGATGGTCGTCAATTATGGGCCGATTTAGAAAATTCTCTATTCTATTGAGAATTATCCCGAGGTGGGTCCACAATTTTTTCATTCCCGAGGGATAAGTATCAGTCTCCTAAAACTTAACATAGGTACCGTAAATACCAAGGCATATTTTGGAGTCGGTTTTTAGTTTTTTCAAAACAATCAAATTATGAAATAAGTAAAGAATGCTGTATGTACAAAACTCAGCATCTGTAGTCTCAAACTAAGCAGAGTATGTGTTATGGGTACTATATAACGATACATAATCTATTATTTACTTTTCTTGTTAAGTTTTTTTTATTTTAATTAGAAAAGGTTGAATGATTCCTTTTCTAATTATATCAGTATCCTCTATCAATCTCCTGTAGTCATAACATGCCTATAAAAGCAGTATTATCGGACACCAGTCAACGCTCTGCCCCCGTAGGTTCACGTCAGCCTAGTGTTCGTTTAATACTCCTGGTATTTCATGAACAGGAACGCGAACTGGTACCAGGTATATGATATCTTAGATATAGTTTTTGAAGCCATTTGCCTGCGATGCTTGCACAACGCAGCACCACAGGTAAACGGCTGAATATCATAAATGTACCTCGTAAGCGGTGCCAATGCGTGAAACGCTTCGATAGCGCGATCTAGCGCTCGTCCACATTTAGCAGCGACATCTAGTACCTACTGGCCGGCCGATAGTTTGATAACTCAAGGTCGAGGGTATGACGAGGCGCAGTTCTACAGACAGTAAACCTCGCGAGCACTTAACTTCTTTCTAACAAATAATTATTGACCTTCTTACTTATTACTAAAATTATTTAAAACCGGATAATTGTTAGGTAGGTATCATGTTTTTGTAATTTCTGTTTGTAGATACTTAAATCCATGGTTTTATCTATAATAATCTTCGATCAAAAATAAGTAGTTCGCGGCCTGCCGGCAAAGCCGGACATTTTTGATCGATGATAATAATGTTTAATTAAAAACAATCTATTTTGTGAGGTAAAATATTGTAATTAATTTTGTTTTTTTTTTGTACGTGGCGGCGCTAGTTTGACTGGGGTATGCGCCTTAATGCGAATGGACTCGATGACGGTTCGTAGATGTTTACTGATTAGTAATAAGTGGCTACCTTACCTACCTATACTACTACCATACTAAACATTGGTTCTTATGTATACCGGAGCAGAACCAAAGGGTACACCCCTTTGGTTCTGCTCCGGTCCTGATTTGTATTACTACTTTATGTACAAAACATTACCTATATTAAAAATAAACACATTTTTAGTTTTTAAATTGTATTTATAATGGAATATATTTAGTGGGTACATTATAATATAACATTCGTTTGAAAGTTCTTATAACATAGTTTATCAGAGGTTTTTGTCATGCTGGAATGATGCCTGAGCCTGCGAGTCGTGCATCATTTTATAGCCAGACTCATCTGGAAAACAGACATATTTATTTGTTATATTAGAAATTATTAACAGGAGCCATCGTCGCCGACGCGACGACGTCAGGATTAGATGGAGAGAGGGAGAGAAAAGGTGACGGATTCGCGTTCTTTCATTCAGTCTTCATTTAAGGGGTCTACTCGTAATAACGATAATCGAAGTTTCTGATTAAGTTTCAAGCTAAAGCAACTCTTATGTGACTTGCATAAGATTGCGCTTACACAAACACGAATCAGAAACGTCGATTTCCGTTTTTACAAAAATTATGTCAGTGATGAATGAAATAAAAGCGTGGTCGGACTATGCATAGGTATAACAGTATTTGTATACCTTCTCCAACTCCCGAGCTGCGTGAATTGCCAATCATGACGTCCTGGGACTCGCCTTCCCGGACGTCTGTTCTGAAGTTGGCTGGCTGCACCTATAAACGAAATGTAGCTCAATAAGACATGTTTTTCTTTGAAAGTTTGGCTAAAGTTACGCGGATCTGAATCGGAGCGTACGCAGCATACACTGCATTGGTATTTACGATATGAAGATACGTACGTCCACTACTTTGGGATTTTGTAAAGGCAAGGTATTTAAAAAGTGCTCGAATTGGCCTCATCGGATGTCGTCATCCGATACGGATATTGTAGCGGATCATATCATCTGCAGAAATACCGGTCTCTGGCATCGGTATCGGCAGGTCCGATCCAGTGCACGTTGTACCACAGAAATGACTATAAAGAAAAAAATCCTTACGTTCGTTCCGTACACCCCGATTCCGAGCCAGTAAGTTTACACCGACTCAGGCAGGAGGGCTACTACCGCCTACCGCTTTTCTACTAAGTTTCTATTTCTACAGAGTGACACAGAATATTGTGTGTGATAGTGTGAGATATGACGTCATTGTAAGAACGTTCTACTTCAATTTAAAAAAAATTACGCAACCCGAAAACGTATGAAAGCCATTATTTGGCTGAAATGATAATTCGGTTATTGAGCAAGAAATACGGAGAAGCCGTATTTCTTGCTTAAACCGTTCATAGTCTACTACCATACCTGGCCATCATTCCTTAGGAGGTCGGGGAAGACACCGCCGCCGCTGCTGGAGTAGCGGTTATAGATGCCGTTCAAATTGTAGTGCAGGTTCATGTCCGGACCGATGTTAGCTTTGAGCAGCTGCTCCCAGATACCACCTGGAAGTTTATTCATAATAATAATAATGCTGGAAAATCAAGACACCACCGTCTAGCCCCAAATTAAGCAGAGTTTGGGTTATGGCTACTAGATCACTGATAAACTTAACAGGTACCTCCATTAATTTCCAATTTAACCTGCTATCTATCCGAGTTCGAGAAACCTCGTGGATTCAATCAATGGATGTATATTTTGATCTTGGTAATGGATGAACTTATTTTATAATTAATTAAACGAGTGGGCTCCTGATATCTATCGGCTAGAAATAGACGTTTTGTTCGATTATGCCCTCTTTCCTCTGATATATCTCACCTTCACCATAACGATACACATTTTGACGTAGATCTTCGTAGCACGTGTTACGAGAGGCTACGAGCACGTACTACGAAAGGTAAGATGGACCCGCCTTGCATACAAAAGACTTCAACGCGCACCCACTTTTATACATAAAACTAATACCTACAAACACTTGCAAACCTAAAACGAATACCTGAAACTTATACACCTGCCGAGTTGCGATTTTCACTATGCTAAAAGAAACATTATACACTTTTCTTTCTATGTACTAACAATTTTATTCCTTAGCCCTTCTCCTACATTCCAAATAGATAATTATATTATGTTATTTCGTAGCGCGTGCTACGATGCTTCAGAGTCACATTTATACATACACGCTTCATGTCTGTGTAAGTACCTACATGAGAGAGACTAAATATCTAGCTCTATGTACGAGACATTCAGAGCTGTCAGCAGCTGTACCTAAGTAAAGAGTTGACCGGTATTCTTGTTTACTTCCAATGGTTAATTTATGTACAAATTATATTATCGAACTTCTGCCATTTGCTCCGATGATACCAGTGTCGCAATTTTGTATTTTTTTGGGTGTAGGTAACCCTTTTGTTTACAAAATATATTTATGATTCCTACGCCTACTTATTTTAAAAAAGGAGAAAAAAGAAACCGACGATGGTGGTGCGGGTCAGTTCAACGTTATACCATGATTCGAACATTATGTACCTAATAAGAATTTTCCTCATAAAATGTCCAACTTAATACAACGTGAGAGATCTCAAAAAAATCACTTGCTGCATGCTAGGGATTAGGAGCCCTGTTAGAGCGCAAATTTATTTATATACTTTTTTAAATCACAATAATAACATAACAGATTATAGAATCCCATCAAATTCCCATGCATTATTTCCCATCAAATTCCCATACATCAATACAAAATTTAGTGCCAGAAGGTCAAATAAGAGCAAGATTTTTGCGTTACGCACTACGAATAACATCTCTTATTACAATCCACTCACTATAGAATGGCGCGTCAGTACAATGAGCTATCCATAAAACATATTGAACTTGACATTTTGATCTTTAATCCTAGAATTAACCATTTCATTAGAGGAATCAAAGGTATCCTCCATTTCAATGATCCTCATATCGCTGGTCCTCCACGTTGGAGCACTCTACCTGGTGATGGAATTAAAAAGGGTACTGCCGGGTCCTATAGCTATAGGCAGTGTTAACATGGAGTGCATATTATATTATGCTACCACATCTCTCTCCTATACATGTTTGTGCACACGGTAGCTGTTGCCTGGCTAAATCTGGAGTTGGTTGTTTTGTTAAATTTTATCACCAGTGTCTTTAACGAAATAGATTAGTTTTTTCTTTTTTTGTTTACTGTTTGTCCATTTAGTACCTACGAATAATGTTATTAAATGTTATCTGTACACACATATTTTTACGGTACAATGTAGTTCCTAACTAATTTTTATGGATGATTATTTTAGATGGCATTGTAATGTGTTTTGTGTATTGAATAAATAAATACACAAAGAGTTTACAATAATTGTATACTCTTTGCGTTTCGGACAGACAGGCTGACAGAGAAATTAGTACTGTGTATGAAAAAGAAGTTATTTTGACATTCCAAACAGACACTCAATTTTATTTATTTGATGTTGGAGCATTTTTACCCGACTCTTATTTAGGGACCCGATGGGGGACAAAAATAAAAAATATCACTTTATATTCCATGTCTATTTTTTTTTATATGTTTTTTTTTTGATTGATTGGTTGACTAAACCAACAATCAAAAACAACATCAGTAACAATAACTAACGTAAGACTAAACATGCCCATGAGTTATATATATAAAAGTACTACTTATTTATTTTGTTTATGTCGTCTAAATCCTTGTCATTGTCAAAAATTTAGACGATACGACAGACGTGGTTCTCTTTGTTTATAACATCACACAAATGTGTGACGATTCAAAAATAATGCGGCCAGGTGGAGCAGACCGCAAGGCGGAGTCTTACAGGATAAATAACATTTGCAATGGGCTGGAAGTCGCTGTTTTGCGGGAACGCTTCGTTAGCGCGATCTAACTAGACCGTGCTGACATCTATTGGTGAACTTAGCAAATGAATTTAGCAAATGGCGGCAGGACTTTTGCAGTAAGTTTTACTGTAAATGGAACAGTTTTAGGGAAATGTTATTTTATTTGTAAGGGTTTTATCAATGAGCCGTCTTTATGTGAATTTATTTTATGTTTTTTTTTACATTTTGTAGACTGAAGCTATTAATAATTAGGCAAAAGTTTGAAAAGATAAGATAATACCTACTTGATAAAGGTACTCTAGCAGTCCATGGTCTATAGGAGACGTAACAAACAGACACGAATTATTAAAAAAAACCTACCTATATATTTTGTTTTATGCACCAAACAAACTTTATTATTAGGTACTTTGTTGTTATTTATTGTATAAGGCGGACAGTTGAAATTTTCACAGAGTGTATATTTATCTTTAACAACAAAGTATAATAATAATAATAAAAGAAATATTTAGTACTAAATGTTTTTTTTTCTTGTTTTCGGCGTTCATTTATTTATTGTTTTGACAAAATCTACTACAGCCTTCGATCAAAAATAAGGAGTTCGCGGCCTCCCCCGTAGATACCTAGAGCCTTACAAAAATGTCACTCAAAATTGGGTTCGTTTTGTTTTGACGCAGACAGTTTGCGCAGAGCCTGACAAGTTTTTTCCATACGGAACAAGAGATTGGTGGAGTCGAATTCATTTTATTTTATTTTGTAAGTAGGTAGGTACCTACCTGAGAATTATATACCTACCTACTCAGTTTATTTTCTATAAGGATTAATTAACAGAATTCAGGTAAAGATAACGAATCATTTATTGATGAAACTATAAATTGGTGTCTCAACAGTAGGTATTTATACAAAAGGGTCATTTCAGACATACAATAATTTAAACTTACAATACAATTTCAGGCAGGCACTCTAGATTATAAAGAACTGGTTCCTGTCTGCGGCTTTGCACGAGTTTTTTTTACGGGAAAAAAATAAACGTTTTATAAATTCATACTTCTGGTAGGTAGGTAAGAACCTAGTCTTTCTTTTATTAGAGAGTCTACGCAAATGAAATTTTAGGGCGGGCCAACTAGTTATTTTAAAAATCATCAACTAGTAATATTAAACTTATTTTTATGAAAAATATATTAATACATACTATAAATGAAAAAAAAAATTTAGAAGAAATAGCCTCTCCATTTATCAATTTAGAACAAAATTAATATTTTAACATAGGCAAACCAAACAACAATATTTTATGCTGATTTCACAAGTATATGACTCACATCTCAATATACGGGTAAGAAATATATATAAACTTACTGAAAATAAGAAATTCCATCCTTTTTCAGCACTTTGGACGAGTGATTCTTGCATTTTTTGTACGAGCACTTACCCATGCTTTTTGTCTGAACGCTAAAATGACACTAGTTGAAAAGCTTTCCTAACATGTCAAAATGTCTCTCTTTTGCTACTGAAGGTTGTGGCGTGCGCATTGTGAATCTAAGGGGGGCCGGCAAAGCCGGACATTTTTGATCGAAGACTACAGCCCTTAAATCTATACTATTCAAACCTTAGTAATCTAACCTAGTAACGGCCAATTAAAGATTTAAATTTTATAAAAGAAACCTTCAAAATACTGACCGTCAAATATAACTACACAAAATACAACTTAAATAAATAAATTACAATTATTGAAAATAATAGAGATAAAGTTAATATAACCTAAAAAAACAACTTAAATATTAATTTCTAGTAGGTAAATTATACCTAATTATTTATCTTAAAATAGAAATACAATTACCTAATCTATGCTGTGTCCTCCTGCAGCACCAACATGAAATTTAACATGTCAGTAGAGTGAAATTAAATTAATTCACAATAGAGTTATTTGCATAGTTAGTTGAAGACTTTGGGATGGCATACAGTTTCGAGTGAGTGTGTCTTATTCATCGTTTTGGGGTCCGTAAGCGGAGAATACTTGCAGTAAGTTCGGGGCAATCTATGTACTGATCACATAGCCCATGTAAGAAGGTCATGTCCAACAAGATACGGCGATCTTTGGTTTGTGAGATTATGAAAAATGCATTAATGCTTATAGCTTACTTACGTAATAAAGTTTTGTAAAGTTAAGATGTTTTAAAATTTTATGTTACATGTATATGTGTAATATTTCATGTACATACATAGCGAGGATTCCAAATAGGTACAACTGCAGTATTCAAGGATTCTTCGAACTTAAGAGTATCATAGTAATTTTATACAGCCAATCAGATAAAGGTTTACATAGTATTTGTAGTTTCATCATCATCATCCGCATCCGGATTTTACGCACTGCTATAGGCCTCCCGAAGTTTGTGCCATCCACGACGACGGTCCTGTGTCTAACCGCCTCTTTTTTAGTTTATATAGTAAAAATGTAGTTTTGGTACGATGGTACGCATGCCCAGTCGGCACCCTTCGAGTGCGAGTCGACTCGCATTTGGCGGGTTTTATTAAATTGTAAAGTTTATGAAGAAATGGTGAAAATACGAAAGTTACTGTGTCAGTAACTTTCGTATTTTCGTCATAAGCAGGTACTTTATTAACAACTAGTTTCTAACCGCGGTTTCGCACGCGTTTTTTCTATCGAAACGTTTAGAGTTTTATTTCAATCCCATGCGATATGATTTATGGTATAAAAAGTACCCTATGTTTTATTCAAGGCAACATACCTTTGTCATGAACATTTTACTGTACGATGAGTTGTACCCTAACCCTGATACCTAACCTATGAACCTTAGAAAACTTGAAAGTAAAATTTGTGCGAAGATACATCACTGGAATAAGAAATCGTAGCAAATTTCAGAGATTGGTGGACCCCACAAATTTGTAGAGTCGTAGGGCGTTTACTCTGTTTCCTATGATGTTTTACACGTTTTCCTACTTTGATTGATTTGATTGCATATATAATCGTGAGTACACCAGCAGCGGTGGCGCACCCCCACGGGTCGGCACCGCAGAGCCATGACAGTGAATGGGTTAAAATTTAATCATCAGCGTCCACATCTGAACGTCCCACAAACAAACGTGGTTAGACTTCACCCCACACCTAACAGACAGATCCGTGACCGCATTACCTCCAATGCGAAAAAATAGGTACCTACACATAAATAAGCCGCTGGTCTTCCTCTGGTAGATACCTTCAGTCGGCTCTTATGACATCCTCCTGGATGTCATGATGTCCAGGGCCTGAGTTGGCGGGGTCGATACGCCGCGACCGTCTTGGCTATACTTAGTTTAGATCTTAATATTTACTGAGATCAGGAAACTCACCTTTGTCTATGGAAACTATAGGGCGGTTCGACTGCCACGGGTACTCGCCATGCGCTTGGAAGTATATTGCATACGTGGACAACTGAAAACACAATGTTATAGTTTATGCATTATGTTTGCTACGAGATGGCTACGAGACGCTACGAGATGGCTACGAAAGTCTACGAGAGTCTACGAAAGTGTACGTGTGAGCAACGAGTGTAGGTGGCTGATGGATGTGTGTGCTCAAACCAACTAGGAATATGGTACAGTGCACTCTGTCAGTGCAGGTGACTAAAATCCTTTCTGTGCAAAAAGGTTTAAGGCCCTATACTACCCTAAATCAACTCCGCTGGACCTCCATATCTTCCAAACTACTAAATATTTAGATTTTAAATTTATACATGGTAAAGTTCAGGACTTACTCTATCGATCATATGTTTCGGAAAAACGATTCCTTAAAATTTTCTCTATAGAAAAAAATCGCAAAGTTGCCTCTAAATTTTTACTAAAACCTTTAATTTCTCAATAAATACAGAAGTTAAGATCTTGAGAATAACCATGGTAATTTAAATAAGTATAAAGAACATTTTATGTGTTGCGTTTTTTTTTCAAATAATTTCCTAATTAAAAGATAACAAGCAAAAACTTGATTTTTGGGCTTGCGTTCATTGTCGCCTTGTCCCGCTCCTATATGAACGCGAAATCCATGTCTATCCTTTTCACAAAATGGCGTCGTAAGGTACCCCCTTAAGTACTACAAGATATCAGATAATCTATTAGAGGATAAAAAAGCTTGGGACGGATTTTGCTCCAACTTGAAAAATAACAACTAACAAGCTAAAGGTTGTTATCGTCGCTTGATCACTTTAGCCCCCACATACCAAAGCGAAAAATAAACACTTGTCAGTGTTTAATTTTAGTAGGTTGTAGTTATTAGATTTTTTCTAAGTGTACATTTATTGTATTTATGGAAATAGAGAAATGATGATGTGGATGTTAATTGTTGGTAAAACACAAACCTGGGTGTAATAGAGGGCCAGCCAATACTTGCCGCCGTGTCCAACAAAGGCAGTTTCGTTGGCATCCATGAGTGCAGACGGTAGATCCTGGTGCTGGATATCAGGCGAGATGTGGAAGTTGCAGCCGTACCTGGTACAACATTCTGTTTAACTACAGCTTGCTTTTTTTGTATTAGTGTTGGTTGGTGGTTAGTGGTAGTGGTTGTGTAAATAATTAGAGGAAATAGAAAGAGGAAATTACAACCCTCCAAGTATTTCGGTCAACGAATTAGCATTGCCATTCAAGAGGGCAATGCTGCCAGCATTCCGGGCACTCTGCCTTCTGGTGAAGGCTTAGATTTTTAGACAATAGATATAGGTACTGGTTGTAATAGTTTTATTTTGTTATTGTAATGTTGAGAAATATAAAATTATTTTATGCAGAAAAAAACAATTATTTACTATTTTTTGCTCCTCTTAGAGTCGAGACCCTAGGTCCGTGGTGTACCGAGGCTCTCCGAGTTTAAAAAAAAAACACTTGAGCGTCTCCGTCGAAGCGACGCGTGACCCGAGAGCTGGTGAGTATCTGGTGCAGCGCATCAGCATTGCCATACAGTGGGGCAATGCAGACAGCGTCTAGGGGACGCTTCCGACTGGTAATAACACAAGCTCTTTTAAGCTTGGGCTAGATGGTGCTGTGTCAATAGTCCATTATTATTTATTTTATCCGTGGCCGTGGGCATGGGCATGGGCGCCCGCTATAAAGTCCTTACCAATCGGGACACGCCTTCAGTATATCGTAAGGCGCCCGGTAGTATTCCGCGCGTCGTACCACGGGGTTCCGGATGTTAAACCGTTCGTTAGGGTCCGTCAGGTTGATGCGCTTGATCTTGATGTCTCGCCGCTCACAGATGTAGTCGTAGTGGAACTTGGGTACCGCCTCCCCTCGGGTGCAGTATGTTCCTGGAATTTGTACGACAAACTGACATGACTGCCAGAGCAGAGCTATGTGCTCGGAAATGATGAATGGTTTCAACCTTGACAGTTTTGACACGCATTCTTTTTATACCAAAGGTGCCAAAATGTGTCATTCTGAAATGATACCATTGTTATGATGAAGCGTTTAATTTAGTGCAATATAAGGGCCCTGGTTGTTTGTGCGCTGGTGAGCTCATCAAATATCAAATCTGGTTATTGAAATTAAGTAGGTACCTTACCATAATAGTAACAAATTAGAACCAGTTACAATTGAAACAGTTGAGCTAACTGCAGACTGTTGCAGATAATCTAGAGGTAGCTCATCCATTGACACCAATCGAAAGCGTCCCCAAGACGCGCTTGCTGCATGGTCCCGCTGTATGAAAATACTGATGCGCTACGCCAGATACTCACCAGCTCTCGAAGTCACGTAATCGTACATCGTAAAAGTAACTAAGTAGGTTCTTACTTTTATACGTTCCATCGACTGAGTTTATCGACGCGTACTTGTCAATGCAGTACCGATACCCCAGTTCCGTTGGGTACCGAAGGTAGGGAACCTTGCAGGAGAACCGGCCTTCTTGGTACATGGCGCCCTGCGGAAGAGCGCATCAGTAAAGAAATGCCACTCTCCAAATAGTGTAGGTACCTATCCAAGTATGTGAAATCCATTCCCCCAAAAATGTTGCTGTTAAAACATATTAGGAGTACTCATTGAGTTACGTACGACGTACATTTATTGTTTTAGGATATACCTAAAACAATTAAACGTACGTCGTACGCAGAGTCAGCAGAAACAAGAGAGCAAAAACATCTATCGTATCAGTTTCTAAACTATAAGAAAATAACGATGTGGCGCGGTGGGCGAAGGTTTGCCTGCGACGCAGGAGGTTGCGGGTTCGATTCCCGCCTCGGGACAAATATGTGTACGATCTGCAGACATTTGTTCAGGGTGTTCTGGTCGTTTTATATGTATAATAAAAAAATATCCATCTATGTATTGTATTATTATTAAGTATATCAGTTATCTAATACCCATAACACAAGCTCTGCTTAGCTTGGGGCTAGATAATGCTGTGTGAATTGTCCAGCATTATTTATTTATTTAACACCACATTTTGCACAATTTTCCCGAAATCGAATCGGAACGTAGTCGGCTTGATCTTAGAAAAATAGAGTGGATTGAATAAGTAAAAAATAGTTATAAAAAACCACTCAAAAGACCTGAAAAGGTGAAGGAGTGACGTTCTTATAAAATGTAAGGTACGTAGTGCAGTTCCCCATTCACCTTGCAAATAACGCTCCTTCTACCCGGCGGCCTAGAAACACCACCGAAGCAGTAGGTCCTGGTCCCGTTGATCATGATCTCCGTGACCCCGATGTGAGAGATCAGCGTGATGCCGTTGATTCCGGCGAGGGCGAAGCGCTGGAGACCAGCTCGCTTGCGAACTTCCACGTTGTTCTTCATACTCATAGTGTTAACAATCGCTTGCCAGCCGTATACGAAGTCGTGGAGTGGACCTGCGTCAAAACACTTCACACTATAATATTATTGTATTCTGTTATTGTTATTTTCTTTTAATAAATAAATAATTTACCAAATCAACCATTTATCAATACGAATATGTATGCCAAATTTCATTGCAATAAATGGTGTAGATTCCAAAAGAATCAGTAAGTACGAACACTACATAGACCATCATTCGTGAATGTAATTTGATGCAATTGGTGATACGGATCCACGAAACACTTTACCGATGCCAAAGCTGTCTCCATCTAAGAAATTGAACATTTCCCCGAAGGAGTCGGGCATGAGCCCAGCTATCACGGTGGTCTCCTGAAGGTTCTCATCGTTCACAGCGGGGCCGATTTCGTCCACTTGAGTGGTGTACTCCTGCGCTGACATGTTGTTGAAATGGCCCCGACCACTGCATGCCTGGAAATATTTGATTGGGGTGTAAGGGAGATTCCAACATCTCGTCTCCCAAGCCAACTTAACCTGCACGTGGTGCACCCTGCTGGATAACGAAATAAACTCTGGTGAAAATATCACACAATCTTCATAATTTGATACTCAGAGAGACTCATCCTAAGTGTTATCTTTTGAATGTATTTACTGAATTCAATATTTTTTGATTACTTCTCCACCACATACCGCGAACGCCAGCCAGTGCCAATTTCCTCCCTACTGATAGGACGATATGCAAATTGTGTCAATTCCTTACTACACCTACTTACCGGAAGCAACCAAGACGCTATAACCGCAAAAATCCAGGACGTCATTGCAGGTGGACAACTGCATGCCACTGAACCAGTTTATAAGTACTTAGGTTCTTTAATTGGCATGCTAATTGCCAATTTGAGAGTTTTTATAATGGTCGTTAGACGCAAATGGTTGCCTACTCGCGTGACAAACCTATGTGTATTTGTATGTCGCTGCCGCCGGGTCGTAGAATCGTAGAATGGTAATGGTAAATCGTAGAATGGAAACGCCGCGGCCGGTTTGTAGAATGACTAGGCCGCTGAAAAAACGAACACTGATTAGAAACTTATTCGAAGAGACGCTATTATGACGTTTAGCTATATTGTTAACCGTTGATCGTTCAAAAACGGCATAGGCATTTAATTACAGGTTACAGGCTGATTATACATTATCACAAGGAAAAGAAAGAGCTACTTGCAACTCGGTTACCGCAATAGCTTCGGGGCGGGCGGCGGCGGTGCAACCCGCAGGGGCGCGCCGCCGCCTTGCCGCCCCGCCCGCGCAGTCACGGGGTGCCGCAGACCGACATGTGCGTCTTGGGCCATGAAAGTGTAAAGCTCTGCGCTCGTTAATCCAATAGTACCGCTACAACCCATCACAAAAACGTGCATTCAAATATGGCTTAAACTCGTTATCATAAGATACATTTTACAGTGACAAGCGGTTTGTCATCTGATGACCTTCAATCTAAAATTCATCTAAACGTTAAGAGTTAAGGCCCAAATTGGAATGCACATTTTTGTGCGGCATGGTAGCAATGCACCTCTGATCTCCGACAACCATAAGTTTACCAACCTTACTTATTTCGATGTACAAAATGTTCATAATGCATACTATCCTCATTAATATTATAAAAGCGAAAGTAATTCTGTCTCTATGTCTACCTACGGCTGTCACCATTTCACGCCTAAAACGGCTGAATGGATTTCAATGAAATTTGGGATGAAGGTAGATGGTATCCCGAGAAAGGACAAAACGGTGTATTTTTATCCTAGAGAGCGCTTGTGCGAGAAGTTGTTCATCTATATCCCTCCTGGACTTCATGAAAAGGGGATATTGGAACCTGAAACGCTCCAATCTCTTCGATGAGGGCCTTTCATCACACTAAAGTTTGTTACTTCTTCACGCCAAAACTACTGAATGTCTCGAGCTGAAATTTAACTGACATACAAATTCTCAATTCCTTACTACACCTCCTTACCGGGAGCAACCAAGACGCTATTACCGCAGAAATCCAGGACGTCATTGCGGGTGGGCTACTATGTATATGCCACTGAACCAGTTTAGGTAAGTATTCAATTCACGTCACAACTACCGCACAGATAGGGCTGAAATTATGCAGAGAAGCTCCCTGGAATCAAATATATGGGTTTTTATGCTTTTTATCCTATAAATTAATTTCCGTGAGTGCATTCACAGATGACACCTTAAAATGTTTTCTGTAACTCTGTAATACGTGTAAGTAGATAGATTTATACGCATTATGTCAAACTAGCAGCGCCTCGCGGTTTCACCCGCGTAGTTCCCGTTCCCGTAAGAATTTCGGGATAAAAAGTAGCCTATGTCCTATTCCAGACTATAATCTATCTCTGTGCCAAATTTCATCCAGATCCGTTTTGCCGTTCTGGCGTGATAAAGGAACAAACATCCATCCATCTATCTATCCATCCATCCATCCATCTAAACTTTCACGTTTATTACATTCACCACGGTAGATACGTTATTCGAAGACAACAAGCATCTACCTTATACTGTTGTAAAAAACGATTTAAGGTTATCTCTATCCCTTGGGAACACTATTCTAGACCTAAACCTACCTTTATGCAAAAATGAAGCCTGATCGGTTCAGTAGTTTTTGATGGACAAGAAAAGTACCTAACAAAAAAAACTGTAATTTTTGTTTTCTTTCATGTCTGTCTGCCTGTGTGTCTGTTTCTTGGCTGAGCATCACGCCGAAACTACTGGATGGATTCAAATGAAACTTGGCATGATTTGAGTTCATACTACGAGAAAGGACATAGGATACTTTTTATCCTGGAATTCGGCACGGTTCCCTTAGGAGAGGGGATGAAAGACAAAATGTGTATATAGCTGTAATTCATCAACGCGTTGTCCGATTCCATCCATTCTTTTTTTTGTTACAAACAGTGTTAAAAGGTCGTAAAAAATAAGTCATCATCATCATCCTATATTAATCCACTGTTTGACATAGGCCTCCCCTAACGAGCGCAATAATAGCGCCCTGTCTTCAGCTTGCCGCATTCATTGTCATTCATTCTTTTTATGTAATAAACAGTGTTGCAACGTAGAAAAAAAATCAGTCATCATTATCATCATCAGCCTGTATTAGTCTACTGCTAGACATAGGCCTCCCCTAATGAGCGCAATGATAGCGCCCTCTAGTATCTTAGAGTAAGTACCATACTGAAGCAACCTTAGATTATGTACCTAAGTGAAAATTCTAAGTCTATGGAAGCAACATTATATCATCTGTGACTATACTTACCTTATGCAATGAAAAAAGAGATCCCTAGACTTTAGATCAATGACCTTGAACCAGCGGGTTAAATTGTCTAAGGAACCATGCAATAACTCTATGGCCACCAATATTTTTATTTTTGAGATAAAAACTCACACGGAGAAAAAGGTGAGCCACTTTGTTTAAAACTAAAGGTGTCAAACCGATTTGAACTTCGAATACGAAAATGTCAAAATTTACTGCAAACGTCCGTCTCCATTTCAGCAAAAATTGAAAATAAATTGAGAACAACTTTAAAAAAGGTCCGAATCATTTCCTTAACACGAGAAAGAGTTTTAAGAGTACCTAGGTACAAGCCTGCCTTACCCACAATCATACAATATTGTGTAATTGTAAAAAGAATAAGGAGGAACTCGCGCGACTTTACGTGGATCTCACGAGCCCTCCATGGATAGACTCATTGGTTTGCTAGACCCGGCCAGGACAAACGCCTATACCTTTTATTTGAACATACGTATACCGGCCTCCATGATTATCTTTGGGGGAGGCCTATGTCCAGCAATGCACGTCTATCGGATAAGATGATGTTGCTGATGATTTATTTTGCTCCAGATTTTTCTTTCAAATTTTCAGATTCAAAAATAAAGATGGGGGATCGTAGCCCCGACGTTAAGCCCGAGGAACAGTTCCCCTTACTGAAGGTGGATGCGGGAGGCGACAGCGCACCAGCGCAGACAATGCTGCCCCCGGGCTGGGGGGTGCAATGCACCAGGAACTGCTCCTGGATGTCTCGCTGGCCAGGTTAGTGTTAATTGTGTCTGTCAACCCTCTTTTTCTTAGGAACATGGAGAGTTGAAATTAACATCATCTTCGGCTCCGTAACCTCTGAAGCCGTGATTAATCAAACTTTCTAAGTCAACACAATCTTAAGTTACAGACTTACCCATTTTTAGGGTTCCCTATTACTAAAACTCTGCTGTCCGTCTGTCACCAGGCTGTATCTCATGAACCGTGATAGTTAGACTGTTGAAATTTTCACAGATGTATTTCTGTTGCCGCTATAACAACAAATACTAAAAAATAGAATAAAATAAATATTAAAGGGGGCTCCCATACAACAAACAAGATTTTTTTGCCGTTTATGTAGATAATGGTACGCACGAAGGGTTCTTCCTGCGCGTGCGCGAGTCCGACCCGAACTTGGCCGGTTTTATTTTTTAAACGCATTCCCACCAAACTTTCCTATACAGTACTTCCCGTCGACCTAATAACTAATATATTTTATTATCTTCATGGAAAGGAAACCTATACTTTCCGTTGACCTAGAATCACAAAATTTGGCAAGAAGCAAGGTCCTATAGCACAAGTAGAGCGTAACATGCGAAAATAATTAATTTGAAAAATAATTTGTAAAAAATTCACTAAAAATATTATTGAGTCTCACAAGGGGCCAAAATTATAGAGTGCTACCCTTCCCCTTAACCTAGAATCATCATAATTAATATTAACAAGAAACAAGGGCTTATACGGAATATACGGAACCCTCGGTGCGCGAGTCAGGCTCGCACTTGACGTTTTATTTTTATTGTAAAGTAGTTTCTGCCGCGGCTTCGTGCGCGTTGTTTAAGGTTATTTCTATTCCAGGAACCAAAGAATATTTTACGAGATAAAAAGATGTTTCCAGGCTTAGTACCTGTATTGTATGCAAAATTTCAGCCCGATCCAATCCGTTGTTTTGGCTTGCAGAAGTAACTAACAGCTAAACATCCAAACTTTCACATTTATAATATTAGTTTGCTTATGATACGTAGTACGCAAACTACTATCGTTTGTTGCTACTTGCTAGTAACACAAGCTGTCAAATGTTTAAAGTAAAAATAAAATAGGTGGCGGCGCTAGTGTGCCTCGGGCTACCGCCTTTATGCAGTTCCTCTTTGGGTCTGTGGGGCAGAGTAGCCCTCGGGATGCCCTCGGGGTCTAAACACAATTTTTACTTAGTTATAGCGAGGAGTTGATGCATTTTCAGCACTAAGCTAAATTTAATTTTATACTTTATGGGATAACCTAATTGGTTTTAAGTACTGTTAACCTGTTGAAACCATTTTTTTGGAAATCTATAGGTACCTACATCTTTTTATCATTATATCTTTGTTGTTACAGAATGCATGTCGACATGCTGGATGACCCTGGTGCTTTTGGGCATCTCCGCGCTGGTCGTGTATGCGCTGAGCCTGGGAGCGTACCGGCATCAGCAGCTGGTCTTCATGCGGTGCAACGGGACCACGCCGCCCAGCAATGTGTACTACCATCAGTTGGTGCCACGAGGTGCTCAGGTATACCATCACTTGGAGTTGGTTGAATTGAAATACAATTTGTTTAAATAGTTCCTAGTCATAAAAAAAATCAATAGCATTTTGTTTCTTATTTGATAATAATTACTATTTATTAAGCTGTTTATTTATAAAATTTGACTTGTCTAAGTGCTTATTTTTTAAGCCTAAAGAAATAAAGTAATTGAATTTTGTTTTTTTTTTGAATAAGCGCTACGTGTTAAGTAGTCGAGGTTGTTAGGTACCACTGACTGCAGCGCTTGTTTCCCTTGCAGGTCCCTTTCCTGAGGCATTCGGAGTATCTTGCCAACATGGCCAGCCAATACCGTCGTCTGCAATTCAACGTGTTCTTCCTAATTGATGACTCGAATACGCGCGTCTCGCGACCCAACCGACTGCTCAACAAACTCCTCCCATACTACATGTACGGTGCCTTTAACTACAAACCGGAAGACACCAAAAACATTCAAGCTCTAGCCGAATTCCAGAGGAGATACCACAACGTGAATGTATCGATCATGATGCTCAGCAAGTACATGGCGAGCACAACTCTGCGCTTCAAGTGGAAGTCCATCCCCACATCTTTCCTTCCCTTCTATATGCGAGCGATCGCCGTGTGGGAGAACGGAGGCATCGGTATGGATCTGAGCACCCACAGCGCTACCGTCGACAGCCCCACCGCCCGCCGCAAGGCAGCCATCCTCAGGCAACACAATGACGGCATAGTCCCCGAAGCTTACGCTAACGCTCTCAACAAAATCGATAAGGAAGAAGACACCGCTCTCTTCACTATGTTTTTTGGTTTGGTGAACCGTTTTCTTAACGAGACACGTTCGTTCCTGAACAGAACTCTGACGATCAGCCCGCTGCCAGCCGAGCCGAAATCCGAAATAGTGGTACGAACGCATCGATCCAAACGTGAGATCGACTCCAACCACACTATCGAAACGACCAACCACCCAGCGGATGAAGTGTTGAATGCTACTGCTGATAACGTCGTTCAAAACCTATCTAGTACTTTGGATCTGCCCTTGTCGCCCCTTCTCCTGTTGAGAAAAGCACTGGAAAGCCCAGCCAACAGGTCAGAGTCACCGATGAACCAGAATGATACCGCGGTTGTCCTGTTTTACGACTACCACTTCATCTCTGCCGATAACATGGGGCCGTCGTATATGGTGGCAGATGGGGCGGCTGTACCAAACTCTCCTTCGGTGAAGAGCGGTGAGGTGAGAGATGCGAGACGCTCAGTGAACCACCTGCTGTCAATTGACCCCGATGGCTCGTTCGTTGCGGCGTCCTCCCGCCTGCACCCGTTCCTCGGCCACCTCATCTCGGCCGGCTGTCTCCGCATGGCCCCGAAGTTCGCAATACAGGACACTCTGCTGACTCAATGTGCTGGCGTGCTCCGTGAAGATGTTTATTGCAATAATATTTTTATTCTGTAACGTACTAGTTTAATTTGTAGTGTTTTTCTTCGGATTGGTTCAATTCTTTTGTAATAAATTTCTTTGTTAATATTGTACGACTGTTATCTTGTTTTCTTACTTGACTTCTCTGCAGTGGCGGATATAGGTACACATGCCGCCTGTTGGCTATTCAAATTTTGCCACCCCCTACAGACCTCTGCAATTCGATACTGATGACAATTTGCTCCTTCCCCTTTCTCGATGTAGATGGCGATGCCTGCAGCGGGGCGCAGCTGCAGGCAGCTTTCGGCAGCAACGGCGACGTAAGCGCGCACGAGGGTAAGGGGTACACCAACTAAGGCGGGGCGCCCGTGTGCACCGTATACCCGTTAAACCTGGGGGACCATGGGTCGTGGCATTTGTTCCCGCGCCGCAACCCAAATAAGACTGCAAATACGTCGCACAAAAAATATAATATTAAAGTGGTGAAACACATTATAACTTGATTGAATTGTATGAGTGGACCTAATAATATTTAGGAACTTAATAATGACTTTTTTATTTATAAAAGAGAAAAACCCGGCCAAGTGCGACTCGGACTCGCGCTCGAAGGGCTCCGTACCATAATCTACAAAAACGGCAAATAAAACATGTTTGTTGTATGGGAGCCCCCTTAAATATTTTCTTTTTAACACATCCGCGGACAGTATCGGCGACAGACGTTCAAGAAAACAAAGCAATACGACAGCACGCCTCTGGCCGTTCGAAATGTTATGGTTGTTTAAGGACAGAACGTTGGACGGCGTCTGATTACTGTACTATACTATGAAGATTGGACTTTACTGTCACCGCAGAAATATTTTTGAGCCGCGTACTGTCACGCTATAGGCTTCAAAATTGCAAATGAAATAAAGACCTTCACTCACACTTTGACATTTTTTGATGTACTCACACATATACAGTACGCCTGTCGCCGTCTATTTCTCGTACATTCAGTCGTCCACTGCGCCCGCGGGGGGCACACGCGTGGTGCGCAAGCAGATTTCGCGCGTAAACTTTTACCAACGGTAAGAAATTTAAAAAAATACTTGTAATAGTTATCTTGCTTTAGATAATATGTTTTAGTGTACTGGGAATGAGCAAATGTAAGTGTTTGATGTAGGTAATATGTTTTAGTGACTGGGAATGTGCAAATGTAAGTGTTCGATGCATGATAATGATTTTTATACAATGTTTTTAGATGGCGTCAAAAGATTCATACGAAGCAAGGGAAAAACGTATCCAAGATTTGTTCAACGAAGCGTCTACGCCTGAATCCAGTCAGGATCCGTATGCTGATGATGAAGGGGATTTTGGTTCTGACCAAAATTATGAACCTTCCGGCAACGAATCTTCAAGCTCAGAGGAGGATGCAATTACAGCATCACAAATAAGAAAAACACAGCATAGCAACACGGTACCTTCCGGTGAGTCAGATTATCCATCTTCTGAGAACGATGAAGTTCATGATAGTGATTCAACGACTTCAGAATTTGAGGAGGGTCACGAAAATATCAGAAACATCCTTCCTGATCTCCCTCTATTACAAGAATCAGATTATAGTGATTTTGTGAACATATCACCACCACTCGCTGCACATGAACTAGGGGAAACATCTAACCGAATTTCTAATGTCCCCGTTGCGCGAGCGTCTGGCTTTGATGATTTGATGGTGACATCCCAATTATTCATTTCACGTGAGTCGAACACAGATGAATACCCAGGTAATCCTCAGGAAATCTTTAGCCAGCCAAATTCAAACCATGAGAGGGCTACAAGGCCAAATCAACCTCAAGAAGTCGCTAGCCAGCCTAGGCCAGAAACACCAGTAATAGATGAATCGTGGTCTGAAACAGTAGCAGAAATACCTGATTTCAATTTTGACAGCACAGCCAGTGGGATTACGGTTAATATTGATGCCACCGAGAGTGTCCTAGAGTTTTTCCATCTAATGTTTCCTCGACAGTTCGTTGAATATATGGTAACCTGCACAAACGCATATGGAAATGCACTATGCCATAGCAACAGACCCCATACCAGACATAGTAGAAAGGCTTTTTATCGTGACACAAGTTACGACGAAATGACGAAGTTTTTGGGACTATGTCTCCTAAAAGGTCAAATCAAATGTCCAAAACAAAGAAGTCTCTTCACATATACAGATACGCTTTACTTCCATCCTATATTTGTGTATACAATGTCAGGCCGGAGGTACGAACAACTTCTGCGATGTGTGTGTGCGTCAGATTTAGATGCCAAAGGAGAAAATAAAATTATAAAATTTATTGACGCTGTGACACTAAATTTTAGAAAGGTCTATTACCCTGAAGAGCAGTTATCTCTTGATGAATCACTTCTTCTATTCCGCGGTCGCCTACACTTTAGGCAATATATCAAATCAAAGAAGGCTCGATATGGCATAAAGTTTTATGAACTTACCACCCATGACGGCTATGTCTTGAACATAAAAATGTATTCGGGAAAAGAAAGAATCGAAGAAGAATCCGGATCCAAGACACAACAATTGGTACTGTGGTTGATGCGTCCGTACTTACTACGTGGTCACCACATCTTTATGGACAATTACTACAATTCCGTGTCATTATCACAGAAATTACTGGATTTGAGAACACATTCCACCGGAACATTACGCTCAAATCGTAAAGACAACCCCAAAGATCTAGTTGCGAAAAAACTGAAAAAAGGCGAGCATGTATGGGTACGGAAGAATAAGGTTTATGTGTCAAAGTGGAAAGATAAACGCCCAGTTCTAATGATCACTACCAAACAACACCCATCGATAGTTGAAGTACGAAACCGATTTCGAATTCCAAAATTGAAACCAATTGAAGTTGCTACATACAACGAATTCATGTCCGGCATTGACCGCTCAGATCAAATGTGCGCTTACTATTCCAGCCCACGTAAAACAATACGATGGTATAAGAAGGTACTCTTCCATCTCCTCGATATATCAGTCTGGAATGCATTTTTCTTATTCAAGAAATACAAGAAAGACAACGCAAAATCTTACGCTCTCATAAACTTTCGAGATGATCTTATTAAAAAGATGACCGGACTTGACCCAAATATGAAAGGAAAGGATTTGATTACTGGAAGCAACATCCATAATAGCAGACGACACCTACCACCGGTTGTTCAAGAAGTAAACACTCAAGTGATCACTGGTAATCATTGGCCAGAACAAATAAAAGCAAGACCAGGAACTTCAAAAAAATTTGCATTTTTGAAGTGTAAAATGTGTACTAAAAACAAGATTCGCAAAGAAACTAGCTACCGCTGTGAAGGTTGCCCGGATAAACCCCCTCTGTGTCCATCTTGTTTCAAGGCATATCATGAAAATCTGGAGAAGTAGATAGGTAGGTAACTCATGGTAATGTTACTAATAAAATGTGTAGGTACTTACCTAATTGATAAGACTGTAATTGTTACATCTAAAAAGTTCCTAAGATGATTGGAAAGTATATAAAACTGATTATTGCTTTGTTATTATTGTAAGTTGATTTGTTCCTAAACGTTTCATTATAATTAGTACCTATATTTCTTAAAGAATTAATACAAAATACGTAAGTGAGACTGATTATAGTACTGATTATTGATAATTACTTAGAAGAATTTTATGTTTGTTTGAATTTTTTGTTTAGTGGTTAAAAAGAACAGGTTATAACCGGAACTGTGATTTTTTTATTGAATAAATGTATCTCATAAATAACAAATATGTATATTTTTATTTCCATAGGCATAATACATTATACGCCTTCAGGCGCCATTGTGTCACATAACACAGTAGTAGAATAAACGCCAGGTGACAGAACGTCTTCCGACGTATACGTCCAAAGGCGATGTGTCACGTAGCGTATGAAAACTCTGATGCTAGGTGGCAGAACGCCTGTGGGCAATGTATGAAAATGTTGAGTGTCAGAACGCCATCAAGATCTCTCGAGGTACCGCCCGCGAACGTGTTAATTTAACTATTTATTTTTAGAGTGAATATATAACTTAATATTCTGTGAATGTTTCAAGCGTCTAACTGTTGCCATTATCAATATTGAGCAAAAAAATGTGTGCGTTACTGGGGCGGTATGTAGACTCAGATCAAGATGATTATACAATTATGATTATAGAAAAATTAGAGCCCTATGCCCTGTAAATGAGCCCGAAAAATTACCAATGTGCGCCCTATGGTTTCAGAGTAATTTGAGAAAATAACATTTCGCTGCAGTAACGTCTGAAAACGTTACCCCAGCGACATGGTTTTTACCTATTAGCCCTAGCCAAATTTTAAATAGCTTAAAAGGTAGCTTATATTTGAGCACTTCCTTGGTCAAACAGCGCCATTTGTGCGCCCTGTGGTTTTTGAGTTATTGCAAATTGTAGTTTTTCAACGTTTTTCAGATTTCCATATCTTCGGAATGGCCGAACGAACAAAAATGATTTTTTGTGAGCAGAGACAATTTGGTCTCTGCTAAATGACCCCTAGTCGTTTTTTCCAAAAAAGTGCACGGTTTATGAACTGCACGAGTTTTTCTGAAAATCAAAAATAACCTCTAGCTCTTGAACTACTTATGAAAGGCGTTCTGTGATTGCATTGGCTGATGCCTCTTAAAAATCCGTATCTTCTGATAAAACTGTGAAATCCTATAACTTACTTTCGACGAAATAAATCAATTTTACAACTGAAAATGGTTTACTTATTTCGAGCCTCAAATAAGGGAGTTTCAACAAGATAACAACTGTACATGATTTGCCAATCCTCAGAGCGCTTATTCAAATAAATCCACGCTGTATTTCAGCTTTCTACGCCTTCTAATTAACCGCCAATAAATAAAAGCAACAAACGAGAACTTTTAGACAGTTATCCGACCAAATTCGAAAGACCATTAAAAAGCGGCCGTTCAGTACTTCAAGCCAACATCTATAATTCGGTAGCTTTGTCATGCTTAACGTTGAGTACACTTATGTAGACAAGTTTTAGTGTGGGCTAAAGGCGCTTATGACATTGTTTGTCAACATTTATTCCGTGTGACCATTGGGTAGCTGATAGATTTCTACTTTTTTAATAGATTATAATGTTTAGTTCCACGATAACACTTTACAACAAAATAAACTTTATTACCTTTGATATAGTGTTTGATTTGAATAAATGTAGGTATCTAAGAATTGTAACCTGCATACGTAAGTTATTAAAAGCTGGCGCGATCGCCTTTTTTGTTTACTGAATGTCTGGATTTATGAAGTCAGCGTGAACAATTGTATGAAAAGACAGAAGACAATCACACCGCTATGCTATAAAAAAAAGTTGCAGTTTGGTCTCTGCTAAATGACCTACTAGGGGTCATTTAGCAGAGACCAAACTGTCTCTGCTCACAAAAAATCATTTTTGTTCGTTCGGCCATTCCGAAGATATGGAAATCTGAAAAACGTTGAAAAACTACAATTTGCAATAACTCAAAAACCACAGGGCGCACAAATGGCGCTGTTTGACCAAGGAAGTGCTCAAATATAAGCTACCTTTTAAGCTATTTAAAATTTGGCTAGGGCTAATAGGTAAAAACCATGTCGCTGGGGTAACGTTTTCAGACGTTACTGCAGCGAAATGTTATTTTCTCAAATTACTCTGAAACCATAGGGCGCACATTGGTAATTTTTCGGGCTCATTTACAGGGCATAGGGCTCTAATTTTTCTATATATAATCATCTTGATCTGAGTCTACATGTCGCCCCAGTAACGCACACCAAAAAAATCACGTTTGTTGTATCTGAGCCCCCTTAAATATTTATTTTATCGTTTTTTAGTATTTGTTGTTATAGCGGCAACAGAAATACATCATCTGTAAAAATTTCAACTGTCTGACTATCACGGTTCATGAGATACACGCTGCCTCTGCCACTGCATGAGAGAGCTGAGCCTGGTGACAGACGGACAGCGGAGTCCTAGTAATAGGGTCCCGTTTTTACCCTTTGGGTACGGAACCCTAAAAAAGATTGGCAAAATTTGCCGCCCTAGGCTCCAGTCTACTCAGCCTGCTGGTAAATCCACCACTGCCCTTCTATATGGGTGTCCAAATATGGCCTATTACTAAAGAGACTATCAACAAAATCAAAGTTTTTTCCAAATGTCTGCTGAAAGGAACATGCTAGGTAGGTATAAAACTAAGCGACCGAGTCAAAAGCAAAGACATACGCGCTAAAACAAAGATCATCAACGCAGCCTGGACGCCACAATAATGGCATGTCGCTTGAAATGGCGCTGGGTCGGATATATGCGAGGACTTCGAACAGGTGGAGCGAGAGGCTGATGCACTGGTACATACCCTCGTGGCGAGCGCCTCCCGCCCAGGCGCCCGCGCCGCCGCTGGGCGGACGATATTGTATCCGTCGCCGCCCCGGCGCCACCTGGACACGACTGGCTCAGGACAGGAACGAGTGGAACAGGATGGAGGAGGCCTACGTTTATGAATGGACGTCCCAGAAAGAAAATTAAAATTGTTTAATAATTATTTTACTACATTTATTAAGTTACTTTATGCATATACATAAGTTAAGTATATTTGTTATTACAATTGTAATTCTATTTTAAATCTAATTATTATAATAATATTTTTTGGGGAAAAAAATTGAGATCGAAGTAGGTACCTACTACCTATTTAAAAGTAAATGTAAAAACAAAAACTTAACCTACACACAAAACAGCACTTTATAATAAGTGCTTTCGGCACGGCGGCGGCGCCTCGCATATACAATTAAGGAATCTCTAAAGGTGGAAACGCACTACGCTACAACGGAACTGCGCGGCCGCGGCACTTTATGTCAAATTAGAACAAAATCACCAAATAAGCCGCGCGGCCTTTTTCGTCATTTGTTCTAATTTGACGGGCAGTGCTGCGGCCGCGCAGTTCCGCTGACGCGTAGTGCGCTTGCACCTTTAAGCTGAACGTGCATCTATCGGCGGTGCAGACGCGGCATTCCCTGCAGGCATCGAATTTCCTCATGGCCTTTAATGAAATGCCGCGGGTTCATTGCCGATAGGTGCGCGATGCTGCATAAGATACATGTATGTACGTGCGCGCTCAGATTTAGAGGATAAAGATATTCCGCGTCTCCTCGTGCTTCTACTTAATACTCCTACTGATAGGAGCACCGGGACACCCATGTCCTGATGCTCCTACTGAACATGAAAACTACGGGGAATAATGCCATTATCTAAATTGAATTCCTCCTGTTCCTATCACACAACATATTGAACAGTCAGCTACGAAATACTTTTGAAGCAACTACAGAACAAATAATAACTACTCTCTATACCTAAACACTAAAAAGTTTTCGTAAAGGTGGAAGCGCACTACACGTCAGCGGAACTGCGCGGCCGCGGCACTGCCCGTCAAATTAGAACAAATGACAAAAAAGCCACGCGGCTTATTTGGTGACTAAACTTGTTCTAATTTGACAAAGTGCCGCGGCCGCGCAGTTTCGCTGTCCCGTAGTGCTTTTACACCTTTAGTCGTATGTCAATAATATATTAATCTCCAATGAGCTTCTGCGCTCCTAGTACCTAATTTATGCTAATAAATATGACTGACTAGGGTTTGTCAGCAGTTCGTCCAAATCGCGTTTCGTACAATAAGCAGTTCGACATGTTCCTTGTTTAATATTTTTTTTTAAATGTCAGTGTACCTATGCCAAATACTACAAATATGACAACTTAACTATGTATTTCAATTTATAAATTTGACATTTTATAATTTTCGTATGCAAGAGAAATTATTATTGATGTGGTTTGAATTTGATTTCTTATTTGTAGCAAGCTAAGTAGTATTCTTTTAAGTATAAATTCTATTAACATTCATGTGCCCGAAAAGCAGAATATGGTGAAACATTGTATTTTACGACCAACTGTACCTATACTTAATTCCTATCAAATAATAGAATAATAATAATAATACGCATTTGCTCCCCTTGGAGTCGAAACCCTAGGTCCGTGGGGTACCGAGGCTCTCCGGGTTTTCAAAAAATTATCTGAGCGTCTGGTCGAAGCGACGCGTGACCCGAGAGCTGGTGAGTATCTGGCGCAGCGCATCAGTATTGCTATACAGCGGGGCAATGCAGCTAGCGTCTTGGGCACGTAAATACTAGTTTTAATTTAATTCTATTATTTGATTGTAATTTTCTTTAATAATAGAATTAAATTAAAACTAGTATTTACAATTGAAACAATTGAGCTAACTGCAGACTGTTGCAAACCATCTACAAGTAGCTCAACTGATCCATATGGTATTGATATGGAATGTGTGAGTCGGAAGTGTGTCCAAGACGGGCTACATTACCCTGCTGTACAGCAATGCTGATGCGCTGCGCCAGAGACTCACTAGCTCTCGGGTCACGCGTCGCTTCGACCAGATGCTCAGATAATTTTTTTGAAAACCCGGAGACCCCCGGTACGCCACGGACCTAGGGTCTCGACTCCAAGGGGAGCAAATGCGTAGGCTCTGTCGAGACCTGCATATTTGCGCCTCTTGAGATCTTCGGCCGATGATGTCGTTTAGACTGGCGGCATGGCGAGATATCCGACCGGCGGCAGCCCTAGTACACGATAATCCGTGATGACCAAGCTGTTCGACGGCAGTACCGCACTGGCATTGATGAGGCGCACCTTGCACCCAACCGAAGACAAGTTGCGACACGGAAAGTTACGGGATCCAATAAATTGCCAGTGTTATATGAAGGAAATGCTTGCAACCAATGTCCTGACTCTCATTTAGAAACGGCCAGCAGACGGGCACGATCTGCAGAGCTGGAGCACGTTTGTAACAAACAATTCCGTGAATTGTAATAATTTAATTCCTAATCCATATCAACTTCTTTGTTTTTTAAAATTTGTATTTTTTTCTGCAATATTGTAAGCACATTTGTTTTTATTTTGCTTTCACCTTCGATTATTTTTATCAATATTAGATATTAAAATAAACAACAATTTGTTTGGCTTGAAAGTGTGTACTCTTTCACAGTTTTATATTACATAAGTGATAACTTATGTCTATAAGTTATCACTCGTATTTCTCTTGCCATACACATCAGAATAATGTGTCCTTCTTTGGTTTCAACTACCTGTATATTAATAACAGGGTACACTGATAATAAAGTAATGTTAGGATTAGTAGGAATGGGGAAGCTTTTTATGGGAGAAAACTGCATCAGATTCAGCTGTCCGTCAATAAATGGCTTGTAGTAAATGTTAAGAGCACCACTTATTGTGCCAACGAAAAACAGTTCATCTCCGTAAACTTGCATCTTTCTTATAAAATTTGTAATGGTCATACGATTTAGGTTCTTCAGGGCGGCCAGCAAGGTATAGTAGTTGCGCCATTCCAGGTTTTCCAGCATATTGTGTTGGTACAGGCAGTCCATGAGGTTAGAGGATATATCTAATGTGCATTTCAAGCTTGTACTACCTTTATCATAGCAGTACAATTCTCCTTCCATGGTTAAAATGTACAGGCATCCATTTTTGAAGCCAATGGCCAAAACATAATATGTATTGGGTTCCATATGATCTCCCAGGGTGATGCAAGTGAGTGTTTTCTGATCCAAATGGAATGCATAAACATCAGAATGAAAATTGATAAAGAATACTGTTCTGTTTTCAACTAAGAACCGCTCGCGGGCTAGCACATTAGTGAAGACCGCCTCATTCTGCTGGGGCACTATTAGTAGTAGATCGGAATGCCAGTCCTGATGAGCCTTGTTTACAATGCGTAGATCTTGACTATTCCCCAGGGTCACTACAACGTCTTCTAACTCAATTAATGAGAGAAAATATCCGGAGACTCCTTTACGTTTAGCAACACTCATACTCTGCAAGTCGTAGTACACAACTCCGAATGTGTTGAGAACCATGATAAGGCCTTTTTTTTGCATTGATATACTGTGTATTTCTACACTGATAGACTCAGAATGGCAGATCTCGACAACTGATTCTTGGGCTTTGTCTAGACACGACCAGAGCGAGAGCGCGCGGTACATTTCAAACCAAGTCTCAATATCCGGGGTTTTCCACATCGCTCCCTCATAGATTTTGGGATAGTCGAGTTTGCAGAACTGCTTCCACTTGTTGTCGCTGTGAAGGATAGTGTCAATGATATCCCGCCAGGAGGTACAAACTTGCCGGCATCTTACCAAGGTTTTTGGAGGTAAGCACTCAAATATAATGAACAATATTTCAGGCGGCATATAGTTCAGGCTTCTCTCCATAGTGAGGTCTTGTGACCCACTCGGGCTTTCGCTGGTGATAATAGACATCATTTTAAGATTTCAGAGGTCTGTATTTTCTGTATGATTTCTGAAAGCACTAATTGATAGCACTCAGTATAATAACATTGCCCGCTAGGGAGCCAGTCGTCTCTTCTATAAGTCCATTGAGTTTACGGTTCAGCGATGGTAAATAAATTCATGTCCTCGTGTAAAGGACATCGTGACTTGATTTAAACGAACAATTTTTCACAGACGTGTGGTAAATGCGGTACTTTGCCTGCGCTGCGCTCCATTTTAAAAAAAGTTGTTATTGATTGATTTCTTCTTGACACAGATTACCACCCATAGATTCCGCATGAAAGACGACGACCGCGCACAACACATCGATGCAAATGCATAGATATAAATCGCCACTTCAAAGCACGGCTTCAGTTTCGACCAAGTGTCAGACCCGTGAGCTCCTTTACGTTTTTGTGTTCTAATGCTAGTGAAAATTGGTTTTGTGTTAGCAAAAATGATAAAATGACTACATGTACAGTCAAATGGTGTGCAAAGTCATCTAGAACTTCAAACTACCAAAGGGATGGAATAACATTTCATCAGTAAGTAAAATAATAACAATTTTACCAGACATAGAAGAGGTCAGCATTATAATGGTTGATGGTACGTAAAGACGGTCACTTGTTTCTTTTCCTCATTGCTGTTATTGCACTCGCTGTCCCTTTTCGGCGAAAGCACGTGTTACGCTAGTGTTGTGAATTTCACTTTTTTCCAGTCGATATCGATTTAAATGTTGGATTACGTGGATATGTTGGGACTCGAATTTTTGTGTGAAAAACACTAAAATATTGTATTAATCTTATTGAAGGATACCAAAAAAATGCTGTTGATAAATCAAAATGGAAATGCAGGACATAGATTAATATATGCTAAGCCCGCTGGTTGAATTTACATGAAAACACACTGACATTGACAGTTGTCATATTTCCGGTATTTTTTTTCTCTTAAGCTGTTTTTTTTAAATTTCAGTAAAAGATTCCTCTATTTCAGTACATAGTTTTATTCCACTCCTTTTTCCTACTCATTTTTTCCACTCCAATTATATATATATTATATTTTTTCGAGTCCTTAAAGCAAAGTCAAGGGAATAAGAATGGGAAGGTCCGAGGGCTATTCACAATGGATCGGAATCAATCGGAATGAAAAGAAGTTTTCCATAAAAGTTAAACATTTTCTATAAGCCTGTTTAGTCAATGTCGATTTATAGCTAGTTAGCTATAAATCACTAGGTAAATTAATTCATTGTAGAACGCAAAAATATAAGAAACCGCTTAAATATTTGAATTTCACGCGTATCTTTTTTGGATTCATGGACGCATGGTGTCATTTCGATCAGCCCGACTCGTTCCGTACCTTCAGATGAGTTAAAATTTACACCAAACAACCGCATCCTCTGAACGAAGCCCAGTGGTTTGAGTTTGCGCTCATCATCATTGCAATGATATGTGTTCGATGTTGCAATGTAACTGTGTTTTCCGGGGTTTTTTTCCGTTTGCTCGATCCATAGATATACGAGTACGTAGATTGAGTATTTTAAACAACCAGTTACATACAGTGTGTTAGTGTAAACAGTCTTATCCTTGAAACCAGAGGTTCAGAATCATGAGCAGAGTCCAAAACCGATGAAAAAACTAAACTTTTTTTTTCACATAATTTTGAAAAAAAAAATCCTCATACATCATAAAAGCATTTCACCCTACACCCCTATACCTACGCCGTGTCCGCGCCGCTCGCTCGCGGTCGGCTCGCACTCGTCGTCAGTCACACACAGCCCGCCTGCTTTGTCGGTTTCAAACAAAGACGCCGCTCGCGCGCCGACTTAAAAGCGCCGCCGCCTACGCGCCGCCCGCTCGCGGCCGCCGGGGCGCGTACTCGTCACCGTCAGTCACAGCCCGCCTGCTAGGTAGTGAGCACGTCACGACGCGTTCCGTGCTAATTTGTGATGTGCCGATTTTTGTTCGCGTATTGTGTTAAGTAGAGAAGTGACGATGTCGTTCACAAATGAACAGTGAACTGAAATGGTGCGACTTTATGCCATCGCTGGTGACAACATTAACTTGGCTCGTACGATGTACGCAGAGCGGTTCCCATAACAACTTGTGCCAAGCCGGGAAACGATCCTAGCGGCTACACAAAGGCTACGTGCCTACGGCCAGTTCACCGAGGCTTGCGTAACTGTAAATGGAGCCCATTTTGAAAACATTTTATGCCTAATGTGAGTATACCAAACTGTACATAAAACTGTAAATTTAATTGAATTGTAGGTAGGTACATAAACTTGATTGATGATGAACTTTTTAAAAACCCCAAAATTACCTACCTACTTTAGCCTACTTACTGGCAAATGTGTTAGAGTAGCTATTTTAGCCTGTCCTAAGCCAGGAAAAGTATGAAGGGAAAGTTCCATCACAAGTTGTAGGTACCTACGATTCGAGTGGTTTCGATACCTACACCACCGGCCGGCTACAGGCGAGAGCGGGCGGCGCGGCGTGATAAGGTCACTAGGGTGTCCATGAAATCACGTAGGATAGCAGAGAAATGAATTATGAAATTCCATCGAAACTAATTGACTTTTATTTTTAATAATAACTTGTATCGTCTGATTTTAGGGTGTACATACGTGGTTTCAAGGATAAGACTGTTTACACTAACACCCTGTATATAAAAATAAATTATTGTTTATGTAGGTAATAAGGTAGAAGTTAACTGGTATTTCCGAAACTACTATTAGTCCGCTTATGTTACTTCGCCCATGTGCCCTGAGCGTGGACGGAAGAAATCACCCCTCCTGGGGCCCTCAGTCAGGTCAGAGCGTCAGAGTCTGTGCCACTTTTTCATCTGTGTTTTTCATTGATTTTTTGTTTAGTATTCTGTGGCGGTGATATGTCTTTCTGACATTTTTCTTTGTGCATTCTCTTCGCAACTTTTTACGGGTCGCTCAAGAAAGTTCCGTTATTTCGCTTTCGTAATTTAGCTAACAAAGGTATTTCGTTCCTGAGTGTGACGGCCGCGATCGGAGGACTAATACCAGGCAACTGTTCATCACGCAGTGCGAACCCGCGACCAAGTTATTTTCTTTGCATTTTTATCGATTATAATCATCGTTGTGGGAAGAATTGTTTTTATGCTGTTTATTCAGTGATATCGGGTGACAGGCGTGCGAGCGCGAAGTTTCGGGGCACAGTACAAGCCAAGGTACGTGTAATGATTTAGCTGAAACGGTAGAGGTTCAGTGGCTGCCGGAGCTTCACGACCGCTCGGCTTTACAAGTTCCTACCCCGTCTCTTCGTCTGTCGCTCTATCATGCGATTCTATTTATAGCGAGCCGAGACGCCCAGTGCTATGGCAAGTGATGGGTCTCACTGCTGGTGATGTACCTACTAAATCCTGTAGCAGGAACAGGTGGTTCAGCCAATATAATATATGAGTTGACTACTAAAGTGACTGTCACACATGGAAGCAATACCCAGTACCTTTGCTCTCATGTGTCGCTTTACCAACTTTTTATGGGTGGTATGCTCTGATGTTATGAAATTCCTTCACCGCACCTTTCCTAAAATTGATTCTTTATCCAGAGACTTCCAGTGGTGTGAGATTCGTAACAACATGGCAAACAATATCCTTAAATGTTTCTTGTTTGCTTCTTTACTTTACCTTAAACAGATTGAAGTGGACAAAAAAGTGATCTTTTTATTTCCTAGTATTACTTGTAATTTGAATTTTGTGATGTGTCCAAGAGTCCTTTGAGCTATAAAGGAAATAAAGCATTTTGAGTTTTCACATAGGTCTTGTTTAGAGATTGCATAGTTGTTTGGTGAAATAATCAGAAATAGTGCTCAAAGAATTGCAGAAGTCCAATTATACCGAGTTTTTTTTCTAGATGTCCTTGATTTATTTGATCTAAGTCGATCTTTATTCACTCTAGATTTTATTTACATTTCTTTCAATGCAATCAATTAAAGTAGGTATGCAAATGGATCTTGAACAATTTGCTCTCAATGGAAATATCTGCTTGGTGTATTTCTCACTATTCGTCATAAATGATGAAATATTTAAACTAAACACAAAGTTATTAGAATCCTGCTAAATAACCATTGTTATTTTTGTGGACTCATTTTTGATACAAGGATATGTGGTCTGATCAGCCCTTATGCAACAGACCGGATTAAATTAAAATTCACATCAATAAATTAAAATTCACATAAAGAATCACTTGAACCTCAAAAAAAACACCAGAAAAACAGTGGAGCAGGGGGTGAAGATTCCCGCCGCAGGACAAATCCTATTGCTATTGCAAGATCTGCATATACTATTATAGTATCTGGGTTTTTTCTATCCTACTACAAAGGGTGCCACACAACATGTTTAAATTGTTATGTAAGTTATCTATACCATGATAATAATATTATAAAAAGGAAAGATTTGTTTGTATGTTTGTTTGATGGGAATAGGCTCCGAAACTACTGGACCGATTTGCAAAATTCTTTCACCATTAGAATCCTTAATTAACCCTGATGGTTATAGGCTATAGAATATTTAAAAAAAAGTTAGGAATCCATATGAAAACTTCGATAATGTAACCCAAGGTGTGAAAAAAAATACCATGAAAAATCCTTATATCGCGTACGCTGCGGAAACTATTGACAATAGAGCAAAACTGATGTACTACAGTTTTATAGAAGACATTCATATCTACAAAAAAGTCAGCAACACTGTGTCTAACTATTCTAGTTATTTCACAATAACTACTTTTCCATGTTAAAATATACAATAGTAACGCCGAAAAATCCTTACAAGCGCGTAAGCTGAGCAAATTATTGACAATAGAGCAAAGTAATGTACTACAGTTTTATAGAAGACATCAATATCTGCGATACTAATGTCTAACTATTACAGTTATGGCACATATGACACACAAAATACTTATAATGAGGAAATTTGTTTGTTTGAATTGAATAGGCTCCGAAACTACCGGACCGGTTTGAAAAGTTCTTTCACCATTAGAATCCTAGATAACAAAACAAAAAACCAGTTATAATAATATCTAAAGTAATCATCATCAGCCTATATTAGTCATCGCTGGACATAGGCCTCCCTTAATGAGCGCCATAGCACCCTGTCTTCAGCTTGCCGCATCAAGCATCTGCCAGCAGTCTTTCGTAAATCGTCATCCCACCTGATCAGAAGGCGTCCTACACTACGTTTGCCGAGTCGCGGTCTCCACTCAAGAACACGTTTACTCCAGCGGTTGTCGGTTCTTCTCGAGATATGGCCAGCGCTAAAAGCAAGCCCCGACACAAAAAGGGTTGTTATAAGTTTGACGGGTGGATCTATGTACACAGAACAGAAACTGATCTATGTATGTGTCTGCGTATGTATCTATCTGAGTCGTTGCGGCATCATAGCTCCTAAACGGATTTTGATTGTTTATTTTGTCAAAAGCAGACTTGATCGAGTGTTCTAAGTATGGAAAGTCTGTTAAAATTTATAATTTTTATTTTTTTGTTAAATACCTCTATCTACCCGCGCGAAGCCGGGGCGGGTCGCTAGTATAAACTTTATAATGTGTATATATTTTATAAATATTGATCATGTTGTGGAATTTTTTTACATATATAATTCTAGCCCTGGATTATTATTTAAATAGTTTTTATATACTCTATTAAACCGTGTGCGAAACCGCAGGCGAAACATCATAAAAAACCTATAGATCAATCAAATACTTAATATAAATGTCTTTGTCTGGATGTTTATATGCTTAATTTGGGAGCCTAAAGAAAAACATAACTCTGATATCAGTTATCTCGTACCCGAAAAACCAACTGAACTTATATTGAACTGAGACTAGATGGTGCTCTGTGAAATGATCGGCATTATATATTCAATTAGTAAAAATCGTATTACTGAACTGCTTATCCTCAAAGAAAAGATGTCTGCAAGGTCTATTTGTCCTTACTAATCAGAAATAAGAAACTAATTCAAGTCTTGCTTAAGACATGGCGCTATAGCGCTCATTAGGGGAGGCACATGTTCAGCTGTGAACTACTATAGTCTGATTTATTAATTGAGGAAATAAAAGCAAGCAGGTTTTCTTAACCCTAAGGCAGCATTTCTATACTCTGGCCAAACTGAAGGTAGGATGTTTGTTAACATTGCTCCCATAATTAACCTAAAATTCACACACAAAATCATGTTGTTTTTTATGGCACTATTTGTCGATTTGAATTCTTTCCTACAATGCTTAGTGGTTACAATTTTATAATCTACGCCAAAACGATAATTTTGTAGTTTTGAGTTACGAGTTGATTTCTCGAGAATGGCTTCAGTAAGCCTTTCTCAATAAAAGGTAAGACAAATCTATCTTAAAGTTGTATATGTACATTATGTGTAACATTTTGTCTGTTTTTATACAGAGTGAGCCGTGTCTTGGGGAAAAAGCAACCCGGGCACTACGGTGGCCCCAGATACACCGGCGCCGGCGCCCCAGCCTCCCGGTAAGTCATTGTCATTATCGATATCAGGCCATATCCAATAGCTCATTGCAACAAAACCTCTTTGAGTGCAAAAAAAAAAAAATGTAATATCCGTGTTAATTATTTCTTTGATATTGTGTATTGAATGTACATTACACACTAAAGTGCGTCACCCGTTTCCGAATTTGGAGTTCTTTGGTGTGATCACCAATACATACATATATGGCAAATATAATTTCCGGGTATGTCGCAACCGTTTTGCGGACAAAACAAACAGCTGTATAAATATGTTTACGTAAAAAAAACTATCATTTCTCCAGAAAGCGAACGGTTACGCTAAACCTGTATATACATACTGCGATAAAGACTTTAACTATAACAGGTCAGCATTGAGCTAAACTACGCTGAGATTACCCGATCCCGTCTAATTGGTCGCCGGTTCGATAACGTCATGACGACGTGTCAACGGACCAGTGTGTTGCCTGACTCTGACTCATGCCTGACTGACAGAATGAACCGTTCTTCTTAAGAGCGTTCACGCCTAGCGCGCGATGTCAAGTTTAGGTAATTCAAACCCACACAGAAGCGAGCGTGACTGTGTGAGTAGCGCTGGCGCGTTCTATTGTGGTATAGTCAAGCTTAGCACTTTGATCCATTCGAGTGAAATTGATATAGCAATTATTTAATTTAAATTTGAACTTAGACAGATGACATATTTACGTGTTAAAATAAAATCAAAATAAAAAATTGTTTATTTCCATAAATACAAAAATGTACACTTAGAAAAGGTCAAATTCTTAAAATAAAACACTGACTCGGAAATAAAGTGGTACTTTTGATTTCTGTCGCTTCGCTATGTAGACTAAAGTAAAGAAGTGACTAATAAACCTTCAGCCTGTTACGAGTAGGTACAAATAAAACACTTGGTACGGATAAAGTCGAGTTTATTTTATAACATTTTAAATGTTTTATTCTACGAATAAATAATAAGTCAGGAAGTCTAATTCAGAACAAATTCCAACCAAAAAGTGGGCGCTGCTTCAAATCAAAACTATGGTTCTAAGGTTTTTATTTATTTATAGTACTCTGGGTTGGGGTTTTTCAAAACTATGGATAATTCAAATAGGAATCACTTCAATTGGTTCGCGCGCCTGCTGCAATGGCAGCTATGACAACTGATTCATAGCGGCGTGGACGATGTTATGCAATAAATGGACCGGACCAAGTCAATAACGAAACAATTATATGGTCAAATGCTTTTTTTACTATACAGGGTGAGTTTTTTTTTACAATATGAAACCTTCAAATTTGAAAATTTATAAATTAGACTACAAATTCGAGAAAAGGTTGTTTGTCGTATAGTTGAAAGTACAAACGTTCAGACTATACGCAAAGAAATCTATCTTCTTTTGTCATATTTTTTTATCGTTATGAGCTTTTTGACATAAAATTTTCTTGCATACCCTCTTCAAAAAAGCTGAAAGTAGTGATTTTAGTTTGGTCAGATATATGTAGTACATTTTGCAGGGTTATGTAGATAGAATCTAACGTCCGTCTTTCGACTGTCAGTGGTAGCACTGACAGTCGGATTCTACGCATCTACGCACGGACGTTAGATTTTAAATACTTTCTGTAATTTTTGTAGAAAAACTGGGCGATGGAAAACAAAATAAGCGCAATAACCTTGAATTTATTTTAATAAATGTTCAAAATGATATTGATTGTCCACAGTGTGATAAATCTGTTTTTGTACAGATGATTCTTTAAATAACCCCATTAGAAAAAATCAATTTTGAAGGTGTTCCAACCATTAAGGCACATAGGCGTCGTAAATTTATTTATTTATTATCAACTTAGAAGCCAAAAAAGATTTTTTTTTTTTTTACAAATGCTTACTTTTCCAAAAATATAAAAAAGTTTTGTCTCTTTTAACGAAGAACTTATTATTTTCAAATTCAAACACGTAACTATTAACATGGCTTTTTGATAACTCTCACGGTTTCAGACTTCCTCTCAGTGGCCCTGAAAAAATAAAACACCCTATATCACACATCAATATACGCCTTCAAGAATAAACTCGACAACTGGTTACGAGACAAAATTGACAAACTAAAAAAATTACGCAATAACTAAATTCGACACTGTCTGATAATCAGTGATCGGAAATTCGGGCGCTTATTTACCTAAAGTTGGTGTAAGACACAACATGGAGCAGTTAAAACCATCTTTCTCGGGAATACTTTCCCGTAAATTCCTGGGATTTCAGAATATTCTAAAATAATGATTTTTCACCGGAATCTTATTTCTAGACGAAATATAAGACACTTTTATTCTGACGTGTTTTTCACTAAAGTCAATATTTCTGAAAAAAAAACATTTTTAATTATATTTATGATTTTATGCCAAAATCCTTTTTCTACACGAAATTTAAAACACTTATTCATACGCATTTATAATTTGTTTGATAATTGCGTAAGAATAATAGAAACAAATATTATAAAAAAAAATATGGGTATATAATTGTCTGTTTTGTGAGATGAACCCAAACTTGTTTTATTCCAAATGGGAATTTTGGAATTTTCTAGAATGTATTTTCACTGAAATCTTATTTATAGACGAATTATAAGACACCTTTTTTGAACGCGTTTTTTTACAAAAATCGAATTTCGCGTCAGAATAAAAGTGTCTTATATTTCGTCTTTAAATAAGGTTCCGGTGAAAAAATCATTATTTTAGAATGTTCTGAAATCCCGGGAATTTACGGGAAAGTATTCCCGAGAAAGATGGTTTTAACTGCTCCATGTTGTGTCTTACACCAACTTTAGGTAAATAAGCGCCCGAATTTCCGATCACTGCTGATAATAGACACATCAGCCACTGGCTGCTCGTCTGTTAATAAATAAATATATTTTTGGATAACAATTCAGTGAACTCTTTGTCCCGCAAAATATGATTAATTTAATGTTTTTAGTCCACTTGTTAGCTACCCACTTATTTTTCCGAATCGTATGGGCAGGTAAACTAAAAATACCAAATAAGCATAATAAATTTCAATTTTATTGAAAAATATCTAAATTTTATCGATTCAATATTTCATCAAGGAAAAATCCTTCCAAATGAAGTAAAAAGTTGTCTGACCTCATTTTGCATTTTCATTTTGAAAAAAAAATCACCCTGTAGAGTGATAAACATTTTACCAAAATATTATTTTGTTATTGACTTGGTCCGGTCCTCTTATTGCATAACAACGTCCACGCCGCTATTACTCAGCTGTCATAGCAGCCATTGCAGCAGGCGCGCGAACCAATCTGAAGTGATTCCTATTTCGAATCATACCTACATTCTTTTGATTTGAAGCACGGCCCACTTTTTGTGTGGAATTTGTTCTGAATTAGACTTCCTGACTTATTATTGTATTCGTAGCCTCCAATCAACAAAAATATGTAGGGTTTTTGGTAAATTAAATTGAAGCCTTTCGATCGGTATGATTATTTTTCTCGTGTAACAGGTTCGATTCCAGGTTCAACCATGTAATTATTTAAATATCTAAAAATGCAGTTTAAATTGTTTTTTAAATTCAAATAAGTTATGTCTTCTTTCAGTAAAATGTTCCATCTACAATATTCAAGTTACTTTTCCTCCATGTGGCATATCCGTGGGACGCCCTGTATATACTAACCTTTTAGCTCTTGCATTTTCCATGTTTGCTAATTTTTGCGCTTTCGTTTCTTCGCAAAAAATAACTTTATTTTATTTCCCATTATGTCTGAAATATGATTTTTGTCTATATTAATACATTCTACAATTATGTTTGCAATCAAATATAATAATAAAAAAAATTACTTACCAAAGTACCAAAATGTTTCGAGGGCGCTATAAATGTCCGCTCGCCTTATACGCACGACAAAGGTCAACACAGGTCAGTCAGAGCGCCGAGCGACATGACCACACTCTAGAAAGCCTCGCGGCGGACTGATTTGAATGGATTTGCGCGCAGCGTTTTATAGTAGTTTTAAAATATTCACAGAAAATTAATAACAACAAAATATTTAAAATTTTAAATGCATGATTTTAAAGACGATTCTCAACTTTATTAGTAAGCTATTATTATAGTAAATTAAATAAGTAATATCGGTGAAAAAGTCATTTGAAATTCGTAAAATTTCACATTTTTTGTAAATTAATTTCTCATAGTACGATACCAAAACCGAATATTTTTTCAACTAACTTTTTCCCCAAGGATTTTATCTATTGGTTATCATTTTTTTTTTATTAGATATGTCAGTATTTTCATAAAATTTTGAGCTTCGAAACTGATGCTGACAGGGAAATTAAGAAAACCTCTAACAAGTTATTTTCATAGAACGCGTACATACTATATTAATTCAAATATTTTCTCAACTAACTTTTTAGACAATGAAATTTCCTAAAATTATTACTAATTAACTTATAGTGTAAGATAACTGGTTCATGAAAATAACGAGTTTGAAAAGTACTGTTTTTGAGCCAAAAGGTGTAAAGGCTCTTAAGGGGCCTGCGGATGATGATTTGCCCATACAAACGTACTACCAAAATGATTTGTAATTCGACCATATTTCTACCATATCATGTTGTTTTTTGTATTCGAATAGTGTTTATTTAGGTCCCTGGTTGGTTTTTTCTTAATAATAGACACCTATAACGAAATGTGAGCAAAAATATACAAAATCTAATTTTTCATATTCTTACGTCGAAAATGACATGCTTTCGTCCTATTTGTTTTGTATTAAAAACAACAATACCGTGCGTTTTGTTTGTTAAGGAACATAGATTATACTGTCTAGTTACAGAATAACAACACTGTGTCGAAGATTTAAAAACTTTTCAGTCATCATTTTTGGTATTACGGAACATAATAATTCACGAATTGAAGTTGCGAGCAGCTGTCGCCGGATTCTTAATCGTTACGATATTGTGTTATGTTTTTCATAAATTTAAGCACAATGGCAAACTAATTTATTTTGCATTTTACTCACTTCAAAAATTTAAACATAAGGAGGTTCTAATTTCGGCTGTATGTATTTTTTCTTAATTCTTTATTGCACGATAAAATAAACAATATGTCATGTAAAACATGAAACTAAAACACCAACAACCCAAATAAATACCTACTCGTACTACACGAAGTGAACTGACTGTGACTTCTACTACAATATTTTTTTCCCTCGAAAAAATAATAAATCTCCAATTTCTGTGGAGCCTCCTATTTTTTTAAGCCTGTTTAAAATGCCAGATAGAAAACCTTATTAGTTAAAAATTTAAACTGGCAGTAGTGTTTACAACTGCCTTGCTTATGCAAACAACCGTTACTGCCAAGTCGTTGGCAATCAAGGTCGTAGCGCAAGGTCTTAACGCATCCACTGAGGTGCGGATAGACATGTGCGTCTTGGGTCATGCAAGTGTTAGTATATCGCATTAATTGCCCAGGCCGCCGCGCCACCCGCTGCCGCGACGAGACGGTGCAGATAGATTATTTATGTGCCTCTTAGGTCAGGAATACTCAGGAAAGTGTTAAGGCTTTATGCTCTCGTTGACTAGCTGTGATAAATTATTCTTCAAAGTCCATATTAAATGTGAAATGAACTGTTAGAATGAATGTCTTTCTGTCTGTCTGTTTTAACTTTTTCATGACACCATCATCCACAATTGACGTAGAAATTGATCATACATAAAAAAAACATACAGCCGAATATAGAACTTCATCCTTGAACAAATAAATCTTTTCATCCAGGAAAAACGCATGCGAAGTCTAAGGCAGAGAAACTAGTACTATGGTGTCCCCCGAATATCTGCACAGCCAAAGTGGGTTAGGTTAAACTACTCGTAGATCAAAAATCATCGACGAATATGTTTGAAAAAGTGGCGAAATCCTCATCCCCAATGAATGAAGGTTATTCGAAATTTTGCTTTCCGCGATTGGGAATGCTCGTACATAATTCGTCATAAGACATAACTTTTCAAGTTAGTCTCCATGGTTCTTAAGTTACTTTATTTCTCTTTTGGGAATATTATCTATAACATATTATCTAATCAACAATGAACTGTGTAATTCATTCGTAAAACTATAAAAACATATAAAGAAACTTGAAAATTTGTAAAAAAGTTCGTAAGTTTTTGTTTATTATTGAACCACTGCAAAAACGAGGCTGTGGACCTATACATGTTTGTACTTACACAGTACACTAGCGGTCTGCCCCGGCTTCGCACGGGTAGATAGAGGTATTTAACAAAAAAATAAAAATTATAAATTTTAACACACTTGGCAGACTTTCCATTCTTAGAACACTCGATCAAATCTGCTTTCGACTAATAAATACATAGTCACATTGACTAAAATAAGTACAAAAACGTATTGGTCAATCAGTGTCAATTTTACAATGGGGCTCGATAACCAGAAAAATATTCGATATTCTCCACAAAAATTAGGGCTTCTGTGTATTTTTTCAAAAGTTTTACAAACAAACTTGAATGTGGTTGTTAGTTATGTAAAGCGATATATAATATTGCCATCAGTTCAGTTAAGCTACCTGTAGATGGTTTGCAACAGTCTGTAGTTAGCTCAATAGTTTCAATCGTAAATACTAGTTTTAATTTAATTCTATTATTTGATTGTAATTTTCTTTGTTAATAAAGTGTTTATATTTCCAAGAGTGAAATAAGGCGAAATTCAAAATGGCTGCCATTCAGTGAGGAAGAGGTTCTGGTGACTTTTTCAAAACATTATTCGTCGAACATTTTTTATCTAGTTACACCAGATTTGTGAACTGCAGTTATTCGTGGGACACCCTGTAAATTTAGATTGACAGTGTTTAGTAGAATGTTAAAGATATAGAAATGGGCTGTTAATAGCGGTAGCGCGAGTCTATTCCATAACGATTGCTGTCGCGTATGATTGTCGCATTGTTAAGCAGTAACTTTTGACATGAAACGTTGTAGTTGACAATGACATATAAAGTGGTCTCTTTATATTTAATTTTATTTTATTCTAACATTTCTAATTGCTACTTTTAGATTTCGTACCTATTTAATCAGATCTGCGCACTGTTAAATATATTTTTAATTAACTTCTGTTTATGCTAGTCATAAAGAGAACTTTATACTAGCTTCATCATTTTTGTATTAAAAGTAGCATCTATTATGTTCTTTCAGGTCCAAATCTCTAGGGTTGCAAAATTGTAGTTTTGGCGTTGCCTTCGGGCCAAACAATACATCTTCGCAATATTACAAACTTTTGCCTTTATAATTAAGAACATAAAATAAGTAGGCTATGGTATTCCAGGTCAAGACTAGACCAGCATGTAAAATTTTATCCTTATCCTACCACTAATTTTGTCGTGAAGATAATACAGGGTGCCACGTAACATATGTACTAAGCCGGAAAGGGGTCAAAATATATATTAATATAGTAAGTTATTTAATACGGTATAGCAAGCTGCCAAGACAAGTCAAATTTTATACATAAACAGTTTTATAGATTATCAACATCGATCAAAAATGTCCGGCTTTGCCGGCCCCCCTTAGATTCACAATGCGCACGCCACAACCTTCAGTAGCAAAAGATAAACATTTTGACATGTTAGGAAAGCTTTTCAACTAGTGTCATTTTAGCGTTCAGACAAAAAGCATGGGTAAGTGCTCGTACAAAAAATGCAAGAATCACTCGTCCAAAGTGCTGAAAAAGGATGGAATTTCTTATTTTCAGTAAGTTTATATATATTTCTTACCCGTATATTGAGATGTGAGTCATATACTTGTGAAATCAGCATAAAATATTGTTGTTTGGTTTGCCTATGTTAAAATATTAATTTTGTTCTAAATTGATAGATGGAGAGGCTATTTCTTCTAAATTTTTTTTTTTTTTAGTATGTATTAATATATTTTTCATAAAAATAAGTTTAATATTACTAGTTGATGATTTTTAAAATAACTAGTTGGCCCGCCCTAAAATTTCATTTGCGTAGACTCTCTAATAAAAGAAAGACTAGGTTCTTACCTAGGTAGGTAAGAACCTAGTCTTTCTACCAGAAGTATGAATTTATAAAACGTTTATTTTTTGTCCCGTAAAAAAAACTCGTGCAAAGCCGCAGACAGGAACCAGATCTTTTTAATCTAGAGTGCCTGCCTGAAATTGTATTTTAAGTTTAAATTGTTGTATGTCTGAAATGACCCTTTTGTATAAATACCTACTGTTGAGACACCAATTTATAGTTTCATCAATAAATGATTCGTTATCTTTACCTGGATTCTGTTAATTAATCCTTATAGAAAATAAACTGAGTAGGTAGGTATATAATTCTCAGGAAGGTACCTACCTACTTACAAAATAAAATAAAATGAATTCGACTCCACCAATCTCTTGTTCCGTATGGAAAAAACTTGTCAGGCTCTGCGCAAACTGTCTGCGTCAAAACAAAACGTAGACAATTTTGATTGACATTTTTGTAAGGCTCTAGGAATCTACGGGGGAGGCCGCGAACTACTTATTTTTGATCGAAGATTATCAAATAAGAAACAAAATGTCATTGATTTTGTTCGCTTCACACACGTTTACACTGTTTAATATGTATATATGTATATGTTTAATATATATATATATGTATATATATATATGTTAAATACTTGTGATAAAGTAAATTCACGATTACTTTGTTGATCTCTTCATCGTTTTTATCCATTATAAGGTCACGGTGGACGGAAACCACAGCGGCACCGTCATATTATTTTCCGCAGCAACAGTCTGTTCTGGACATCCAGCTCACTTTGCGCCCGGTTGTAATACAAGTATTAAATATTTAGACAAATAAAATAAAGTTGCTTCTGCCCGATACATCGCGTTCAGGATAAATATAGTATACTAGCAGCGCCTCGCGGTTTCACCCGCGTAGTTCCCGTTCCCGTAGGAATTTCGGGATACAAAGTAGCATATGTCCTATTCCAGACTATAATCTATCTCTGTGCCAATTTTCATCCAGATCCGTTTTGCCGTTCTGGCGTGATAAAGGAACAAACATCCATCCATCTATCTATCCATCCATCCATCTAAACTTTCACGTTTATAATATTAGTGAGATTATTTAAGTTAAATTCTGATACACATTGATTCCGAATTTCATATTGATCTGGTCAGTGGTTTTGGAGATCTTGTGTAACAAGCATGTTTACACCTTACAGGATACTTGGATAATGCTTGACGTTAAACAACATAATCTAGCCCTAAATATAGCAGAGCCTATGGTATAGTTACTAGATCACTGTTATATGACGTACACACGTTAAAAAAACCACTTATTTCCAGATTTAACAATAATAAATATATAACTGACTAGCTACTGCTGTATTACATTTTTCAATGTAATACAGCAATTTCATGTGTTAATATATAGCCATGACACTAATAAATAACGTGGCTTTTTATTCGTAAAATAATTTTCAAAATCGGTTCAGTACATCCAGAGATAACCCCCTAACTAAACTAAGGTACTATTCGCGCAAGTCTAGTATACAGTCAATAAGAAATTGAATATCATCTACTAAACTGATTCAGATGTCAATATAATAGGCTATTTGACTACGTTAAAAATAAGTTCCAAATTGTTTTCATCCTAGTCAGTGACAACGTAACAAAGCGTAATCAGTTAATTTTTATTAAAAATATGCCTTGTTTAGGTAAAAAAACGGGATTAAAATTACACATTTTTTTATACATGATCACGTGATCGAAAACGCTGTGTTTGGTTGGAACGCAAGTGAGTGTCAATGAGTTCTTCTGGTTAGGTGTGGTGTGGCGGGGTGACGTCATTGCTCGAAGAACACGATAGCCATGACAGAGATTATCGTTTTGGCGCGGCATTACTTTATTCAAACTTTAAAATTAGTTTTCATAACTTATACGACTGACCTTGAATAAATATTAATTACACTGCATTATTTTTATCAGACAATACGTTAGAATTATTTCCCAGTAGTGGTCAAGTAGCCTATTGTCAGTAATAAGGTTCGTAGTTGACCCGCTTACATCCGTAATGAATTCGTCAAACTACGATAGTTTTTATAGTAAAATAGCCTATTGTCATTGAAAGTGAAACTTGAATATTTTGAAGCTTACCTGTCTATTCTAAAGTGGAGGACATGCAAATGTCCTACAGATTACCATTTTCTCCATTTCGAGTGATATTCTGGTATAATCTGTGTGTTGCGCAAATGTGTAGGGTTTCTTTATTTTCGTCCTATGTTTCATTCATACTTTTCTGTTGTGGAAAAGATCATATTTAAAACAGAATTGTCGAGGTCTAAATGCCACCGTTCTGTTTTTAACCCCCCAAGTAAAGAGAGGTGTGTTGTGTTGTTATCTTTAAAAAAATCTATCTGAACCATCGGACCTCCCAACCATCACTTCGTTGTTTAGAAGTTCTCATAGAAGTCTTTATCGAGATTTTTCTTAGTTATCGTTGGTCAAAATCGGTGCAGGTTTCTTTAATATTATGATGGCCGCAAATTATCTATAATAATTTGTCTGTGCGCAAATTACTAACATCTAGTATAATTGACAAGTTTTCATCTTTATGTAAAATAAGTTTAGCTTGTGAGACGAGGTTATTTTGGATCAGCTGTTACGACGGAGCTGCGCTGACACGGCGACTGGACGACGATAGGCTCCAGTGAGTGGCGTACTGTTTTTTGTGAACTTCGTGCTTTATTGTTTACTGCGAGCGGATAGCAGATCTGCCTCGACTTATTTGATTCGACTTCTTTCACGACTGAAACTCGTTTTGAGGTCACGAACTAGATTCTTTGGTAAAGTTTCTGACTAATTGCAACCATTTCACACTGCGATAATTCACCGCGAAATTGTATTCTAATGAATCAAGTCACCGCATTGACCCTGACCTAGCGTTAGAAACTTTGAGGGTCAGTATTGTCGAAATTATATTATAAAACAGAATATTACCATATAACCTGTCTATTTCGTGGCCAAACGAGTGAATACATAATAATATAATGGAACGATGAGAGTAGATGAGTGGAAGGTAGTTGTCGCGCAGCTAGGGGCTAGGTGAGGCGGCGCGGGCGCGGGCGCGGCGGCCCCGGGCTGCAGCGAGCGGCAACGCGCGGCGGCCGGCTCACACTCGCAGGAGTCGCAGGCAGTAGCGACCGGGCGTCGGTGGCTGAATGAGTGCTGACGGCCGCTCCGCCGCCGCCGCGCTTGCCGCCGCGCCGAACCCGCGCGCGCTTCTCACGAATACTGATACAGTGTCCGCGCAACTAAACATTGCCGTACATGATGTCATTCATTTAAAATCACCGAACTCGGACTGTGCTCATCGCTGACGTCATTGTCACAGAGCTTGATCATCAGCTAATTTTGTTTACCTTAAACGCGTAGATCTCAGCGATGGTGTGAAGTTTGTGAGAACCGAGGCTAAAATTATTTAATGAAACGATAACCAAGGTCTAAAAATAAATATAAGGCCTGAAGCTGACTCCACCTATTGAGGTCATATTCGAATTCATCTCCGCGAATATTCTTAGTATAGCTTCGACGCGGTTAAATCAATACTCAATTAGTTAGGCGATCAGCGAGACAACGGTGCAGCCTCATGACTCTGCGGCCGGCTCGGGAGCAGTACGGAACGTGCCGCTGGCCCGCTGACATGGACTTGCGAAAACTCTGCTGACTACGTCACCGACCTACGTGCTAACTATCGCTCCATTTCGACACGACGTATCGTAATGACCGAGACGACGTATCAAAAGTTGAAAAAGTGTTTTCCAAACTGCAAAAAGAAAAGTTCCGGTAATAATGATTGATAGTTTGTTAAGAGTTCGTACCTGCTGAGCCGCCGGCGCCGCCGCCGCGCGCCTGCTCGTGGGAATCCGGACTCAGTGTTATTGTGAATGGCATGATTTTCGTTTGGATTCAATCCCAAACGTCACAGCATTTTGTCATAAAAACAAAAAATGCAATGATATCCAAAGAAGCACTTTTATAAGGCCTAGTATGGGATCTCAGACGAGTTGTTTTCTCACACAGATTTATCACAAACTAGTCCTATTGAAGGATAATTCAATGTGAGCAACAAATTGTTTTGCAAACAAAAATAATATTCAATTCATAGAAGTTCTACGATTCTGGGAAGTTCAGGTAGTATAGGCGTATTGAATTGACATTATCGATTTCACAGTCATTATTATCGGAAGACACTACTGGTAGCATGTCAAGAACGTTGTCGCAGGATAATTACCTCTTTGACCTGATAAGAATTACGTTATAAAATTCAACGTATTATATTGATCTGTATGACTGTCAAAGTCTGAACTTCGTGACATAGTCGGTCACACATAATATATGTAGGTATGTAATGTACTTGTTAATGGATAGTATTAGTAGGCGTAGGCGATGTAACTGCACTGCATATCAGCGTGTGATAAGACGGTGTATTTCGTCTAAACTGTGACGACGTGACTTTATTTGTGTATTTTTTGCCACTACTGCTGGGGAATGACGTCCCTTTTCTCCTTCCTCTTCACGCGATCTGACGCTGTATCTGACCGCTTCAATATAAATAAAACCAATATTAAAATGCTGCCCAACTCCACGTGTTTGATGTAGGTATGAAAATAAGTAAATCAGTACCGTAACATCCAAACAAAAAAAGTATTTCTGCCTGTGGATTCGTATGCGTTTTCCTAGATAATAAAAACTAGTGAGTTACCTGAGTCAGTCAGCCTTGCGTCAAGTTCTATCTGTAGTTTCTTTCATCAAAGGTAAAATGCCAAACAGTGTAATTCGGAGACGTTACCATTGTTATGGTGAAGCGATTAGCTTAGTGTAATTAGGACCCAGATCTAGAGCTTTTTCTATGCAAAATTTCATTCAGGTCCATTTATAAGTTTTATTGTAATGAAGTTACTTGTCCATCCAAACATCGTAAAGTTTCGTAATTATAATATTTTTTGTTATGAAAGTTCATTACTGGCTGCCAAGTTTGTAACAGGTATTTTTACGCTGCACCTACCACATATTATGTTATGGCCCAAAATAAACAGTTATTATGTTATGGTTTGTACTCCACTAAGGACAGTAAACATTTCGGAACAAGTTGTTTTTTCGTCGTACAATTTGGGAGATGAGAACTGACCTACAAAAAAGTGGAACAGAAATAAAGGTACTAATAGATTTAGTTTTCTTGACGATTCTGATCTGTTCTTGACTCGGACCGGATTAAAAAGGTCAATAGCATTCGTCATTACCGTGGCAACTATATAAACTGCGTCACAGTTATATTTTGTGCTATTAGCTACACTTAATTGGAAAATGTTTTACCCATTAAAAAAAACTATAAATCTTTTGTTCGATATCGCCAGTTAGGTATTCAGTAAAAAAGATTATTCCCGCACTCTTTCAAGTCAAATTGAAAGACTGTTTACGCGTTTTTGTAGAACCATGTTAACGCGTCTTGTTTTTTTTTGGTATGTGTTACGTATTCCAAGTTTGGTAATATACGCAGGCTCTCGAAAATGTTTCCTAATCTTCGGTACTTATGTATGTGTTCATTTAAAATTGTCGCAATAACTCGATTTGGCATCATATTTCACGGCGTGTGGGCCGGAGTACCTCCAAGGTTGATTCCATAGAGGTTTGCAGGTGCTTTGTTCAAGCTGAATCAACACTTTGTATAATTTTGGCTTTCCTAAGAATCCGTCAGTAAAATGCAGTTTTACGATTTACATAACCACGAGTCATGTGATGTGAAATTGTCATGTTTGTTTATTACTGACAATTAGTTTTATTGATCTCTGAATAGATTTGTTGTTCTTGATGTAAAGAAGTGTTTAAATGTTAATTATTACATTAGTGTTATGTCAATCTGGTAGATACCCTTAACAAGCTTTGATTACGGCTGCATGATGCTGCAGCTTTATTGATTTATTAGTACGTATAATGTAACTAACACTATAACCTTGACCCTTGACAAATAGAATGTAAGCCAGAGTATTGTCCTCCGAATTTAGACCACGGCGGAGGCTAGACTCAAGTCTCCATGAGCTTGGACATAATTCAGTGCACAAATGTGTGCGCAATCGGGTGCACTCTATCCTCTCACGATCTTAATCGACATCATGTAAGCCAAAGCGCTGACTGATCAAATCATATCTAATAGAAATATTGTTTTGCATTACGGATACGTCCGTATCCGTATTAAAATTCTTTTAATGATGTACTATTGATCGTTTATATTAAACAATAGAATGTACACTCGGAAATAAAAAAAACGATCGTGAAGGCAAACAGCTGCTCACGCGCTGTGCCGCTCGCTCGCTCGCTCCTATTGATCGCCGTGCAATTAACAAAATTGTTTGCGCACCGTTTGTATTGTTTATTTGATAATATTTATATTGTGATTTATTATTTTAGTTTCTAGGCTCCTTTGTTATACGAGTCGTCATCTCGCGAGGTTCAGAAGTGGTTCCGTGGGAGTATTCTCTACTGTACGTGTCTTTTGAGGATAGTCAGTAAGTCATTGATGATCGCTGTATGCAGTCTGTGGTGATAATACCTAACAATTGAATATGCAAAATTAATAAAATACTATCATAGAAAGAACCACATATCATAGAAAGAAGAACAGATAGTTTGTGAATTGTCCAGTACTTTTATCTATCTATCTATCTAGCCCCAAACAAAACAGGGTTTGTGCTCAGCGTAGGCACTAGAAAACCGGTATAAGTACACATAACATAGATAGCTCTCGTAGTATACCAGGTTGCCGTTCGCGTAAAGGTCTTTTCCGCTACCCACGAAAGTGATCGGCTGACCGCAACTAAACAGGGCCTGAATTCTGCTAACTAATCGCTTAACTATGACAATGGTATAGGCGCAGAATCGTCCATAGATGAAGAAAACTCTAGCTAGATAGTGCGGTGCTGTTTACAGAGATTTAACGAATGGTTTCAACCTTGACACTTTTGACGTCACTCCATTTGTAGTTTCTTACATAAAAGGTAAAATGTCAGAATGTGTAATTCTGAGACGACACTACTGTTATGATGAAGCGATGAATTTAGTGAAATCCGGCCCTTGATGGGATCTGTATCATCTTTCGACAGACAATACAACGCTCACTCAAACATAACATAAAAATGCTGACGGTGTGCGTATGATCTTGCGGGTTGCAAGTGTTGCAAGCTTGCAGGTTCCGGACTATGTATTGTTTAGCAGATCTGTGTCAGACAAAGGTATTGCCAACTAGTTCGATACTCGGAATGAATGCTCCACAGCTCTGCGGAGTCGTCAAATTGATGGGCCATATCTCTTTGTCTTAGGTTACGTCATCCGCGGATTACTTGGAGATAAACTGGCAGTGGTTGAGGTTGCAAAAGGTTCTATTCTTGGCGTGCGTAATGTAATGAAATCAATAATTAATATCATGTCGTTTTCACAAACAAAAACTGATTTCAATATCAAATACTAAATCAAATCTCGTACTATATTTTAATTTCTAAATGAAAGTCTTCTGTACCGGACCTACTCAACTTTACGAAACTTTGGGACCATCGCGGAGGGATCTCTGAACAGGGAAAATTATCATGTAAATCGGGCAATAGATGGCGTAGATAAAAAAACAAAAACAATAGAATCATAATTATGACAGATACTGCTAATAACAACAGCACTAATATGAATTTATAATTATTTATTTTCTAATTTGAATTTAACGATGCCACTTCACAGCTTATCTATTTTATTAAATTACCAATTCATACGAATATTATAAAACGGAATTATATCGGTTTCTCTGTTTGTTACCTTTTCATGATTGAACATCTGAAAGGATCTAAATTAATTTGATATGGCGAAACACGATATCCCGGGGACGGACAGGCAGGCTTTTTATCCCGGAAAAGAACGAGCGAAGCCGTTAGTTTTAATATATTCCTATGTCACTGTTATTTTTTCATATCCTGTCTGTTTTATGCCTTTAATCATAATCTAAGCACCTTTTAATATGAATAACCTTGATCGACATTTACGAAGTGTGCCTTGAGCTCTTATGGCGAATATAAGTACGAGAATGAGTACACTTACAACTGAAACAACTGAATACAAGGCCTCCTTTTTTAAAGTTAAAAAAAAAATCTCGGGTGTCCCATATTACCCCCTTCCGGTTTATATTCATAGGAACTACATTTCTTAATTACAAAAGGGTAGGTACTCGTGTATTAATATCACACTCCTGTATCATGTAGGTACGCCGTCTACTCATTTATTTACTGTTTAGCGTGGCATATGCACGACTATGAAGTACCCTAATTGTTGACAAGTTAGTGAATGACTCAAAGGCATAATGAAGTATTTCATAGACACAGTTACTTTTGCGGATAGAGATGCGAATCTGTCGAATGGAACAATATGAAGACTTACGAAAGTTACGGAAAACAAAATATCGAGTCAATATAGTGTTTAACGAAGATATATTATTGTATTCTAGATGATTTGTCCATGAAAAAGTATTGAAAATAGTTTAATATCTAACTAATAGTTTACCAAAGTAACTCAATCTTTTTATCTCCGATATAACGCGTGTAAAACATAGGGCAGGAAAACATAGGGCATGTCAAACATAGAACAGAAAAATATAGGGCGTGTAAAACATAGGAGGACATATGCAAGTAGCAAATAAAACAACAAAAATAATACCTTTTTGTTGAATAGGCGTGTTAATGACTTTATTTTGGAATCAGAGCCAAAAATAAAGTCATTGACACGCCTGTGTAAGGTCTGTGAGATAATAGAAAGTATTGAGCAAAAAAAGAAATCTATTCGAACTTTTTCTAAACAAAATCGATTGTCATAAAAAATCAAATCGGTAAAGCATTAGAACATGACTATTGGATTGTTAGTCAAACTACCAAATATCAAATAAGAGAGTGGAATAATTGTAACCCCCTTTTTTATATTAGTCGGTTATCTTAGAAAAGTTGCTAAGAAGTGTTACTTCTTACTCTGGCTTCTTTTATTGACATAAGTCAGAGTGAGAAAAAACACTGCAACCGTTTCAGGTAACAGACTTTTATGAATTGAGAACCGAGAGTTTGGATGTTTGTTACCTTTTGGTACCTACGCCAAAACTACTGAACGGATCGGGAAATTTTGCATACATGTAGGTCTAAGCCTGGAATAAAACATAGGCAACTTATCCCATAAATTTCCCAGTTTCCATGGAATACAAATGCCTACCTAAAGTTTAATACGTGGACAGAATATTGTACCATTTTAAATAGGGTTCTCATTATCTCAACCAGGCATTCCTACAAATAGCTCAAGTTCTGCTAGCTGTGAACAAACTGGAATTAGCATCTTCAGCGATTTTGTCGCTGCGGTAGGTTTGGTATTCGAAGTATATACAAATGTATAGTATGGATAGTACCAACCAAGGCGCTTACGACACTTCCTAAACCCGGTTTTATTGAACTTGGCACTCGTCAATGCTAAGCAAGCGCACTTCGCTTGCATCGCAACTTGCGTGCAACTTGTGGAATATGATAATGTTAAATAAATAAAACCGTCTTAGCTCAAACGTCAATCTTATATCGTCTTTTGCAGGGTCTGTGGTAACAAACAAAATACGACGCATTGAAGCATTCAACGTTTTTTTCATAATAAATTGAACATAACTTTATTTGCATGTATCGTTTTTTGGATCTGTTTTGACAGAAAAGTTTAAAATTCATTGAATTTTGTGGCAAAATATGAAGTTTATTCCTAGAAGCATTATTTTTGAATATAAATTTCAGTTACACCAAACTTTTGTGTGGCAGTTACACTATTTTGCAAATTTCTAGGAATATCGTAGTTACAACATAATTTCGAAGGAAATCTGAAAATATCACAGCTAAACTGTGAAGCGTAACTGACTTTTTTAAAAGCAATTTTTTTTAAACAAGCCTTTCGGAAAAGCAGTTAAAAACTAAGAAAAACTGTATACCTACTCAACTCATTTCACATGTTTTGTCAGTTACGCCAATTGAACCTGCAGCCTTCGATTCAACGATATGTCACGTCTACCACTGCTGAACAAACTGACTGATCTTCTATTTTCTATATTGCCAGTGCCAAACAAATTCCAATGCAATTATTGTATTTGAAAAAAATCGTTAGTTAGAAATGATTATTTTTGCAATGAACTATTTTATTTACATGTTTATTTTTGTAAGCTAATTTGTATTTTAATATGACATGTTATGTATTGTCTGCAGGGGTGCTGGAAATGACAGGGACGGACAACATTCGGTTTAGCGGGCACACGCTCGACAAGGCCACCAAGGCGAAAGTCACGCTCGAGAACTTCTACACCAACCTCATTGCTCAGCACCTCGAGAGGAAGCAGAGGTAAGCATGTACTTATTTATGGTCCTTGCGCGAGAGCTAATCAACTCCTTAGTATTAATTTTTCAAGTTGAAACGAACATTACCGGAATACTTATCATAATTCAATAGTTAAGTTCAAATTATTATACGTTAACTCTTACACTCGTTTGTAGCCTGATCAGGGCTTGGCTTAACGACTACGGTAGACAAGCATAAACCCTGATCAGGATTTACCATAGTCGTTAAAACGAACCCTGATTTGGGTCTACACGAATGTAGGGGTAACCTATTCTTATACTATATAGACTTGTGTAGAACAACACAAATTAACAAATACACACCAAGGTAAGAAACAAAGTAAACTAAGTATGCGAGCGGTGAGAACATAACAATACGGGAAGCTTGCAAAAAGAAAAAGTTCACTCACTCAAAGGCGTGTATTGGCTGCATCTGAAGGGATAAGGGTTCTGATGCAGGGAAAACGCCCTTGGTGACCTTCAAAAGCACAAAAGTGTCCGAATTGAACCATCTCACTCTCCTTTAAATTAGCAATTTGTTTCAATTCGTCGATTTTTTCATAGAATACTTGTATCGCGATTGTTACCAATCAGAATAACTATAGATAAAAGTACCGTTTAGTTATAGAATGGGGTTGAATGTGACAGCGTGACAGAATGTTGTTCTACTTATATCATATTTGATCAAATGTGATCTAAAGGGGATAGTATATTTTCCCGATGTCATTTTCAGTCGTATTTCTAAGGATTTGATTGGCTGGGATTCTTTATAACCTAAAAGCAAGAAAACATCATAACCGATATTGATGAAAGTGGTTTTAAAATATTCGTCTAGATTCTCTGAGTATTCTTAGCTACAAGGTCGGCTATTTCGAAGGCCTTCCCGCCCTCAAAAGACGTTATAGGTAAAACGGGGACCGAATCATTTTTTTTTAAGATTTTAATTAATAGCTTGCTTGAATGTGGCCAGTTTTTTCTATCGTTGTCCGTGACCTCGTAGAACCGAAAGTACCAATAAACCAATTTCTATGCGATTTTTTTTCTAAGACATTTATATTTCCGGGTCTTTTTCAAGTAACGATGACATTCATCAGCGAGACCGGGTTTCTTTACAAAAAATAATCAACGTATTTGTGGATAACTAATTTATACCGCTATTCTAATATCTTTTTATTTTAGTTTTTTACCAGTCATAAAAGTTCTTTGCCGACCAATATTAAAAAGGTGAAAACTTTATAGGTTTTTAGGTCACGAAAACACCTCGCGATGCGGGCTGAAACTTTGGAATTTGCAAACCTATTTATAGTTATAGACTTAAAATAACGGCTTGTTTTTATGCCGGAAAATGGCATGGACGACGCGGGTAGTAGTGTCGAAATCAATGTCATTCAAGTTTCGAGTAGTGCAGTTGGTGCACGTGTTGTACGTATATGAGGCATGGGTGTTATTGCGTGTCGCCTCTAATTGGCGAGGAGGGATAGAGCGCTTGCCGACGATTTTTTATTGATCCTATTTATGCTAATAGGAGTCAATTTATTGTAGGTGTATTCTATCAGCTAAAGGAGTACACACGCGTTTTTCTCTTCAGAAATATCCATATACCATATCGCCGTCCTTCATTTACACAGGAAATTCATTGACAAGTTTAATTACAAATCTCAAGTTCAGCCCTTTAAACGTATAAAGTGGATTTTAACTACCGACACGAGTCTTGTACCAAATACTATCAACCAAGGTATTTATAAACTTATAAACTTAAAAAAAACACCTTCATTGGCCTCACAATGATCGTCTGACCATCGGGCAGGTGGTCTGCCTCGAGGCTGCCACATATCTCTGAGCTACCATTTGGTCCATCAGAGAATCATCTCGCCTTGCTTTAGCCTCGCAATCCGAATCTTATTTTTACTTGTAGTTAGCCCCTAAAAATATCGTTATTGAGTTTCGTATATAGGTCCTAAATATATCTAATAAAACAATAGAGGTTAAGCAAAAGGTTCAAGGTAAAGCAAATTGATGGACAAACTTTTTGAAAAAAATTAAAATATTATATAGATTTTAAAAGAAATCTCACGATTTTCGACAAGCAGTTAAAACATCGTCAGAAAGTTGACATAAAACCTTTTTTGTATCAAGGGCAGCCTATTTTTGTAAAACATAATGACGCAAAAATATCAAAGGAAAATCTGTACCTACTTAGTTACTTTCAAATTAGTATTTATGAGTGATACGTATACGGTTTCGTATTCGGAAGCAGGAAGTAATGTTACACAAAAATAAAAATATAACCGTTCAAAATTAACTGAGAAGACATAAAATATTACCCAAATGAGAGCTCTTGTTGAGATGGTTTACATTCTTTGAAAAAACTCTATAAACGCTTAATAAACCATTTTGAAATGAACTCAAATAGACATTTCTTAATTGACCCCAACTTGATTTAATTTATTCATTCTAACCCCCGTATCTCAAAAACCCCTCGACGGATTTTGCCTCATTATGTTACCAGCACACAAGTCTTATCAGTACACCTATAAAATTTCACGCAAATCGGATCATCGATTTGATGCTCAAAGTGACTATTGCACCATATGACCATATCGTCCAAACTGCGACTAAGATCATCGCTCGCATCGCTCTCTCCGATGAATTAAAAAAAAATACCTTTGTTCTTACTATTGAACTATTGTTAATCGTCGAATTTCGAGAAGTTTATACTTTTATTAACAGACTTCAAGAAAAGGCAGAGTTTCTATGTGTGGCTGTGTTTGTATATTTTGTTTATTCATGTATGTGCACCGATTTCTGCGTCGATTGTGGACAAATTTTTATGATTCTTTACAGAATGGTCCCATTTTTGTCCCAATTTATTTTCAAGCGGCTACTATTTTTCTTGAAAACTTTAAAGAACAATGTCAAGTGTGAACTCAGTATTTTCAGTATTTTATTAATTGCATTCATACAGTCATCAGGTCTTAGTGGTTAGGTGAGTGTTCATAAAATGTTCACAGTATGTACCCATTTAGGGTGTTGCAATGGAAGACTGGCCAGGTTTCATGCCTTTCTACTTATGATGAACTTACTTATTTTTAATACATTAAATACCTATTACAAGAAATTACGAGTCCATGTAACTCCACTCGATTTAACTCCCTAAAAAGGGTTGAAATCATACAGCTTTGGTTAGTTTCGCTTGTCTTCCATACAATGATACACCCACTCTCAATAACGACAATAATTAAAAAGCTGTGTACGTTCTTTTGTCGCTTTATTATCCTAGCCCGTAATAAACTCGTCTGTCGGCATCATATGTACATATCGAACATACTGAAGTACATACCGAACTTTCTAAGAAATCTGTTTTTTTATTTACAAATTGAGATGGCTTGCACGGGTTTTATATTAGTAGGAGTCATGGATTATCTATACGTATCATATACTAGTTGCTTACAAACTTTTAACTGTAAACACAACACTATACTGAAATAGACTTTTCTTCAAATACAGATTTTTCATTTAACGACAACTCTCTATAACGTCATAAAATGCGCCGTCCCTTCAGTGTCGTTATATAGAGTTTATACTGTAAAAAGGAATTTTAAGCTTTTTCAAACAATTTTTATAACATTGTATTAACAAGCAATAAACGAACTGTAACTTTTAAAACAATCACTTGTTTTCATTATAATTAAAAAACACTTGGAATTTCAGGTTGGAGAAGTTAGAAGAGTCTCTCAAGGACGAGAGCCTGACTGAGAGCCAGAAGCAAGAGAAGCGACAGCAACATGCGCAGAAGGAGACGGAGTTCCTCAGGCTCAAGCGTTCCAGGCTTGGCGTCGAGGACTTTGAACCTCTCAAAGTGAGTTATAATGATCTATACTTACTATGTTCTTGAATCCTAGATATGTTGTAGACAAAGGAGGTATAAAACCAAAGAAATTATTTCTATTAGTGGAAAATAGTTATCGACATTGGGCTCATTGGAGCAAATCACAGAAGGTCAAATCAATTTTCGATTTGACAGCTTTCATTCATCATTTAATTCGTCTCTCGTCCGATTTTAAACTTGAATAGCACGTTTTTCTTTCGAAATTGGGGGGACTTAACTATTGGTTTAGAAGGAATTTTCTTTTACATTATTTTGTTTGAATGTGGCGGATTTTCGACTTTTATAAAATCACCCTCTAGGATTACAAGACCGAAGGTTCCATCGTGACTTTATCAAAGCACTAAGACTGCATCGCTCTTTTCTAAAAAGTTTTGTTTTGGTACTGGGCCTTTACTTTTTAATTTCTCGAGTGGATCATTTTAACGTTATATCACGTTTTTAGAAGTGGTTGTAAAGTGTGTACGGTACGTTGTCGCAGGTTATCGGGCGAGGTGCGTTCGGGGAGGTGCGGCTCGTGCAGAAAAAAGACACGGGTCACGTATACGCCATGAAAATACTGCGGAAGGCTGACATGCTCGAGAAAGAACAGGTTAATATAATTATGTATCATTGTAACCTATTTATACAAGGTGCCACGAAACACGTAGCCGAATGAGGTTGATTCTGGACCCCGAGGGGATCAATTTGTTTTATGATTTTTTGAATTTCAAACATTTGTTTACCTTACTAAAAATTTTAGACATCTTCTTAGTCATGTTTTTAATACATACTTGTTTTTTTTTTAATTATTTTTTAGAAATTTCAAGAGTTTTCTATGCATAGTTAAAATATCAATCAAACACGGCTTACTCTGGGGCTTGATAATGCTGTGTGGATTTTATAGCATTATTTATTTGATTTGCTCGTTATGAGAGTTAATCTGAAGGCGGGAGGTATCATTTTCGGTTGCACAATCTGATCATCTTAAGATCATATCCGGCAGATGCGGGAACTATTACAAAGAATAATTAAAGGAATGAACCCAGGTTATTGTGATGGATGTTCAGGGTGGATGGGTATTCAGCCAATGGGGGAAATTGCGGACGCCTGCCATTATTATCTCTACGTGTCACGGCTCTACTACGCTGTGACAATCGAGGATGTGGTGAAGTACCTGCGACAGGAATCCGGCTTCAGTTTGAGAGTCGAGAAGTTGAAGTCGCGCCGTAATGTGAACTTCGCTTCATTTATGGTGCGAGTGCCGACGGATCGTCTCTCAACTTTTATGTATAGTGGATTTTGGCCGAAAGGTGTCGTGTTCAGGAAGTTCTGTGGAAGGCTGATACGCGACACCGCGCGCACGTCATCGACCTATAGCCAGTGACACGATTCTTTTTAAGTTTTCTTATAATTATGTATACTAGTCTCTAAGGTATTTATCATATGGGCCCTAGTTAAGTTACTTTGCAAGTACTTGTCTTATGTTGGCTGATTTAAATGATTATTATTATGAACGCGAGAACTTGGGGGTTGCGCAGGACTCTGGTGAATGGTATAACTTGATAGTTTATTTATAGTGATTCATAACATTTCAAGTTACAGGTCAGATAATATCCTTAAACTTTTCTTCGGGGCACCTTTACCCCACAGATGATTACATCAGCCTGCAAACGATGATGACATCTCATTATCTCATCATCAACACAACAATGTGATGACCACGATCGCTCTGATAAGGTTATCGTAAAAGAAGAATTTACTATGGAGCCTTTTTTTCTATGTTTATCTAAGAATAAACACCTAGATAATGAATGAATTGTTCAGCACTATTTATTTACCTTAACAAAACGTAACCTAACAAAATCGGTTCAGTAGATCCAGAGATTACTCCCTACAACCTCACAAACTTTACTCTTTAATATTATTATTATAGTATATATAATTGCTACCGAATTTCGAGTTGACTTGACGAAATGACTTTCTCTTCAGCGGTTATAATACTTCATTGATCAGCTTACAATGCCATCACATCAAATACGAACTATGTCGCATCCGACGACAGAACTATGATCAAGGAGGAAATATCTTGTCACACACCAACACTTAAAGGTACAACGAAAACTAACCTACCTCAATGTGGCACTGACCTGAATGAACACTGGACACATGACAATGTACGCTAAACTCTACTACGTGCTTTTTCATTTAACTTGCTGACAAACAGTACAATAATGCCACGCCTTAATAGCGCCTTGATAGCGCACCGTGATTGTGGTGCTACTACAATGCAAAACCGTCATTGTGGTAATGCAGGGGTAAGACAAATATAATCATCATTTTGTAGCTGGATTTTACACACTGCTGGGTATTTTTTTTATTTTTTTTATTTGCTTTTGGTGGCTTTCTTATCACTACGGCCATGATAGGCCTATTGTGATCGCCACTTTAATGTGTTCACCCCTAGGACAGCGGCGTTCAGAGTTCGCCACTTACCCTTACAGCTGCTAGGAACTGAAGGATTTTCTCCGGGGGATGTCTCGTAGCTCGTCTGGGACAAGCAGGTGCTTGCCCAGATGAGTACTACGTTTTTGCACTGCTGGGTAGAGAGACTCAATGACATTTCTTGAGAGATTATTGACTTTCTGAGACGTGTGGTATAGTATATATTAGAGCGACGATAAGGGACGGCAGTAAATTGTGCACTAATTCCGTTGCTAAACATGTTTGTCTGTTTTTATTGCAGGTTGCCCACGTGAGGGCGGAACGGGACATTTTGGTTGAGGCAGACCACCAGTGGGTCGTCAAAATGTACTACAGCTTTCAGGTAACACTTATCCTTCTCCTGCGAACTGCTAAACGCCGTGCCTCCCTCTAAGATTGAGGGTTTTGCCGTAATCACATCGCTTGTCTGGTGGAGTTGTGGTCGCAATGTAGGTGTTATAAACACTCTGAAAGAAGGTGCTGCCCTTCCTCTGGTAGGAATATTTATAAAAATCTCTCTTCCGACCTAGCTTCACTTATGGTTGTGTCATCAAACTTCTTCCTAATGTAAGCCATACACGCTACGGTCTACCGGAGAGATAACCTGCAGGTTTGCACGTGAAATCGGTGGCGTGTATGAATGGGGACGTTCCGGTGTACCGGAGCGGTCTTCAGTTCTTTTTGCAATACCGTATGGTGTCACTCGAAAGAATTGAATTTCGACCGATTAATTGAATTTCGATATTGCGCCAGTCGCCTGCACCTGTGCAGGTTCAAAAACTTGCACAGGTGTATTCCCACACCCGCTCCGGTTCATCTGCACAGGTAGACCTCTCCGGTGGACCGTAGAGTGCGGCCGGCTTAAGATTTTTCAGTTATTAATTTATTGGTTTATAAGTTTTCATGCTCTTCAACTAGGAAACTTTGAGATTTGTATGACTTCAGAATCGAATCTATCATGTAAGATAAGCACAGTGATTAATAAAACTTTCCTCGATGTTCCCTTGTTAGGTTTCTATTCAATTACTCTACTCGAATTACTTTTGGCCCAACCTCCCCGCGTCCCTTTATTGCATCCAGTTTATCAAATAGTGCTATCACTTGATACAATGATTAATCTCCCCACTCTCTCGAGACCAATCTTACATAAACTGACGACCTTTGTGGCGCAGCGGGCGAAGTTCCACCTGCGAAGCTTTAGATCGCGGGTCGATTCTCGCCTCGAGACCGATGTTTGTACAATCTGCAGATATTGAGCCTATAATAGCAGCCGGAACCTGAGACACATAAAACGATACTTACGTCGTTTGTCGAAATTGGGTTAGTTGTGTCGGCACTACGAGGGATCCGACACATTTTGGGTACATACATACAAGGTGGCAAACTCATAACCCTCTTCCATTGGTAGTCGGTTAAAACTAAAGTAACTTTCCTTTGAAACAATAAAAAAGGTTTTTTCATAGGACACTTTCGCTGGTACTTTTCCAGGCTCCGTTAGTCTTTGAAACTTAAACCTTACAAGCAAACATAACTTGTAATCTTTTTCTTGTTAATTCTTACTTTTCTAACATTTAACAAGTCGAAGCTTAAAGCTTCGAAGTTTCAATTATTGTTTATTTTGAGACCGCTTTCTTCTACTATTGTCGGTGTGGTACTGAGCGACATCTGGCAAAGCATAAACGTCATTGATACAATCGTCTATGGAGCAATAGGCCTTGATAATATTCCAACTAGATAGGTACTTGCCAGCCTTTGTAACGATGTTGTTTTTTTATGAATAAATAATTTCATTTCGTTTCAAAAACTCAGTGCTTTATTTGACACAAATTATGTGATTGTATTCCAGGACCCAATGAATCTGTACCTGATAATGGAGTTCCTACCGGGCGGAGACATGATGACCCTTCTCATGAAGAAGGATACCCTCAGCGAGGAATGTGCGCAGTTCTACGTCGCGGAGACCGCTCTCGCTATAGACAGCATACACAAACTGGGCTTCATACACAGGTACATACATACATCCATCCGTCCACCATGAGAAGTCCACTGCAGTACTTGGGCTTACACTAAGGCTGCTTTTCCACCAGAGATGTGCTAAATTCCTATGTTGTCTGGATAAAAGCGACTCTCGGTCCATTCAAAGCTGAGTTTACTGTGTTTAGAAAAAATTGTATGGCGTTGTGATATTCTGCAAACCTTTCTGTCCAAAAAAGATTACTACAAAATTTCAGATTATCTAGAAGATAAAAAAGCTTGAGACGGGTTTTGCTCCAACTCGAAAAATAACAACTAACAGGTTAAAGGTGTCTCTGTCGCCGCTTCTTTACTTTAGTGTACATACCGAAGCGACAGAAATCAAATATATCACTTTATTTCCGTGTCAGTGTTTTATTTAAGAATTTGAATTTTTCTAAGTGTAAATTTAGATTTTATGGAAGGAATTTTTGATTTTTGCAATTGCTTTTGATCTTGCGTCTGTTCTTTTGAGTGCGTTTAGTAGTGCAGCGCTGTCTGTTTTATGGACCAGCTGTATCTGGCAGGTTAGCTCTTTGATAGCTGTTTCCAGAAAAATATTTTTTGCCGCAGGTTAGAGTCCCAGTGTTTCCACCTCAAAAGCCGGGGTTTCTGATCATCTCTGGCATCCCATCCAGTGTTCTCCTCCAGCTTGCAATCTGGAAAGTGTGTTTACAACACTAACTCGACTCACGTTTTATATTATTAGTGTGCTATGTCAAAAATGAAGTGTATACGTACTAACAGCTTCTTTTCTCTTTATCTTCAGAGACATAAAGCCGGACAACTTACTGCTAGATGCTCGCGGCCACATCAAGCTGAGTGACTTCGGGCTCTGCACCGGGCTGAAGAAAAGCCACCGCACTGATTTCTACAGAGACCTCTCGCGAGCGACGCCGTCTGATTTCAGTAAGTACGCTATTTCCATTCACAATCCCGGTTGCATAGAGAAAATATGTAAACAGCCAAGTTTTCAAATTGACTTTATAAATAATAATGCTGGACAAATCACACAGCGCCATATGCAGATGGAAAAGACTCTACCCTTCACACTTTCTGCGAGAAAATTAAGCATTATTAAATAGTAAAAGTTTGGTAACGTGTTTCACGGCATTCGTTTTTTATTACGCCTTTTGAACAGGTATTAGTTCTAATTTCGAAGAGCATCTTTGTACGAATATTATTCGGTAAAAAATATTTTGACGATTCTCTCTAACTCCCTTGGGACCTGGGATCAATGTTAATTATTCCCAAGAGAGCACTGAGTTTGATGTTGGAACTTCGAAATAAGTATGGAAATGTTTACTTATGGAAATGAGACTCGAACAAAGAGATCTCATTCAATGGGTTTGAATTTGTTAAAACCTTCACCTTTTTCAGCTCATAGGGCTATAATCTCTTGTTTCAGTTAGAGATGACGTATAAAGGGCGGCTTACGAGCATAGAGTGTCATAACTTGGGACTGTCTGTATACACATTTTCGCAGCTGACTGTACTTTCCCTCAGATTTGTAAATTATATTAATTTGTGAGTGCCTAAAGGGGCCAGCGGAGGATCAATTCCCCGTACAAACTTAATACCAAAATTATTTGTAATTCGAGCATATTTCCACCATATTTTGTTATTTTTTGTATTCAGATAGTATTTATGTAGTTTTTTTCTTCAAAACCCATGATGAAATGTAAGCAAATCGAATTACGCATTCTTTTACGTACGAAAATGACGTGTTTTCGTCTGATTTGTTTTGTATTCAAAACAACAACATGGCATGTTTTGTTTGATAAGGAACATGGCTTATATTGTCTAGTTACAAAATAACAACATGTGGAAAAAACAAAAAGTTTTCAGTCATCATTTTTGGTATTACGGAACATAATAATATTACAAATCGTAGATGCAAGCAGCTGTCGCCGAATCCTTGGCCTCCGAGAAGTCTTTTGGTCTGACCTGTGCAATTGAGTTTTACGGCCCTCTTCTAAACTACGATGATGTACCAAGAGTACCAAGGGACCGCGCTTAAAGTCTTAATAAATAATTAAAAACCAAAATGTCTACATAGCATAATGCAAAATCCTATGTTACAGAAGAAAATACATTTATTTTTATAAAATCTTTATTTTCAGACAAGATGAGACATATTATAGGTACAACATAATTTTACTGGTCGTTATACACTATACTTAATGCATACACTGCCCAGCCTCGACCGACGTAGGAGCGCCCGCCCCGCCACGGTGCAGACAGACATCTGCGTCTTGGGCCATGAAAGTGCTAATGCACAAAAACCAAAAATAGAGAACGTAGGGTAAAAGGCCAACAAAATAAAATGCAATAGTTTATCACACTTTATTGCTTTATTGCTGCTACCGTGAGTCACAAACGAGTATAAGCATAAAATGTCAACCCCTCATCCGCCACATTTGTATAATTTTAGTATGTTGGTACCAAAGAGCAGCCTAACAGTAAAATGTAGTCTTGTACAACCTTTCAGTTTCGACTACCTCCTCAGCAATGGACTCTAAGCGACGCGCCGAGTCTTGGAAAAGAAATCGGCGCGCGCTCGCCTATTCCACTGTAGGGACGCCAGACTACATAGCGCCTGAGGTGTTCCTACAGACTGGATACGGACCCCAGGCAGATTGGTGGAGCCTTGGGGTTATTATGTGAGTATTGGATCTATAAGGGACCGTGCGTTCAGGTTGTTTCGTCGTGAAAGCTGTTCCAATCTCTATCAAGATATAAGTTTCGGTTCTGGGTGTAAAGTATTATGAATATCTCTAATCTGGTTCACCACAGGCTCTACTTACTTTGGGGCTAGATGATGCCGTGTGGGTTGACCGGAATTATAATCCAAGCTTTAGTTAATATTGGGCATTAATTCGCTCTCTCTGTAAGATAAATAAAATAAATAATGCTGGACATTCCACACAGCATGATCAAGCCCCAGGCTAAGCGGAGCCTGTGTTATGTATACTAGATGACTGATATATACTTAATAGAATACACTTATGTACGTAGGATCCCGTTCTATATTTTAATTATAAACACTATGGGTAGCTTTGTATGAAACAGAAATCGATTAGCTTTTAATAAAACAAACAGCCGAGTTGAGAATCCTCTGATTTATTCAAAGTTTGTTAAAAACCGGTCATCCGCAATTTGGTTAGATTATTTGGGTCTGGATTGAAATTGTTTTGACAGTAAGCACCCTGAACGCGTCGAATCCCATCAATATTGCACGGCGAATAGTTGTTTAGAGATCTCAGTAAATTTTAAGATTATTATTTTATGTTATTATTAGTGCGATGTTGTTGTTGTTTTTGCATGTTTTTGTTGTAAGCTTGACCCTGGCAAACTCTATACGCTTCCTAATTAAGACCAGTGTTGACACCACCAAATTGACAGCCATAGTTTCAATATATAAGTTTTTGCTATTGCTATCGCTTGCCTACGCAAGCGCAAGCTTAGCCGTTCCCAGCCTATGTGCGAGAAACAAGGGTACTTAACTTCTTTTCAATGGTGCTTCCAAAGCACAACTTGAAATAAACCTGCGTACTTCAAGAATTGAGAATGACGTCATCTCTCATGCTATCCCGTTCTTATCGGATGCGAACAGAGCAGGCCAGCATGAGAGATGCAGTAGGGTGGTATACGTGCGTCTAGTGTTGGTCACCACCTTTAGTAAATTAGTGCAAGAATAATGTATCCATGAGTGTTCTAGCCAAGCAATATTATGTAAAAGACTGACTGCCAACTTCCTGCCTCCTGATTCTGAGGTGTCCCAATGTCCTGCAGTGTTAATGATAAAAAGTACTGACTTTTCATATTTTTTTTAATCAATTGACTTCCGTTTGACCATACTCTCACCTGGTGAAACTTCTCACGTTTCCCCGCGATAAAGTAACCTACATGTCATTCCATTTGTAGACTTCCATGCGTGCAATATGTCAGCTGGTTTCTTTTACTATAGTTTTGTCTGTATCCAAACATCCTCACAAACTTTCGCTTTTATATTACTAGTAGCATGTATATATTTTCTGTGGCATTACTTCTTATTATTACATAGTAAAAAAATTCATTTCATCCTTATTGTCCTGCCGATTCATTGCGATTATTATTTTATACTTTGCTTTTTTTTTCTTTATAACCTGCTGCTCGCGCCTACACGTAATAATTTGTTAAACAGTAAATAGTTAGTTGGTAATTCAAACTTATTAACTATTGGCAGCGTTGTCCGGCGGAAGCCTATGCACATCGACTAGATTCGTAGGTATATGCGCTACTAGGTTGATGGTGGAGAAAAACATAAAAAGTAGGTTGTAAGGTATTATCAAATCTCTCCAATAGTTTGACTGTTTCGTAGTGACCTAAATTTCAACCTGTAAATAATTTGAAGTTGTGGTTTGATATCAGACAGACTGATTCAAAATTTCTAGCTACATACCTGAAAAAATGTAATAATTCATTTTTAAGATTGGTCAGTGAACGGTGTGACGGGTCCTATTCCCCTTTTTATCCAGGGTTTTTCCCTGCAGCGGAAAGACACACTAAAAACAATGATAACCTATTATGCTTGCGTGTTTTCTTTATCAATTAGTGTTAAGAGCCTATACTACGACGCCGTTTTGTAAAAAGGATAGGCATAGGATTTCGCGTTCATAGGAGCGGGACAGAGCAGAGCAAAGCAAGCCCAAAAATCAAGTTTTTGCTTATTATCTATTTATTAGGACATCATTTGAAAAAGAAAACGTAACATACGATAAAACAACGATAAAATTTTCTTTATGCTTAGTTTAATTACCATGCTTAATCTCAAGATCTTAAATTCCGTATTTATTGAGAAATTAACTGTTCTTTCCCGTAAATCTCCCATGGGAATTTGATGTTTTAATAGGACAAAAAGTAGCCTATGTTCCTCTCCATCCTTAATAATCCATAACTTACTCTGCCAAAAATCAAGTCGATTGGTTGCTAAGTTAGGGCGTGGTGGAAGGACAAACAAACACACTTTCGCATTAATAGTATTAGTTAGGATTAGGAAGGTTTTAGTAACAATTTAGAGGTATCTTTACGATTTTTTCCATCAAGATTTTATGGAATCGTATTTTTGAAACATGATCTATAGAGTAAGTCCTGAATTTACCATATACACATACCATAATATACATTTCAAAGTTAAATATTCAGTAGTGTGGAAGATATGGTCATCCGGCGGAGTTGATTTGAGGTAGTATAATAGCCCTTAATGACAACATCGTAACAAAATCTACGTAAATAATGTACGCGTGTAAATACCGGTCTGTCCTGATGTTGCAGGCGTCCATAGGCTGCAGTAACCGCTCTCCATCAGGCCTACTAAATGACTTTGCCACCTAGGTTTTTTTTTAATACTAGGCAATTGAACCATCATTTACACTACACTCAACCATTTCTTTATCCGAGCTTGTTTAAATAATCCCAATGCAGTTCGTTGCAAGCCAAGCTACTAAGCAATCTTCGATATTCGATTTTTGCTGCCAGCCAGCATCATTTTGCTGCTTCTCTTATTATATTCAATACCAATCAGTATCATATGTTTTGCTATGTACCTATGTTCTGTTATGTACAGTTCGACCACTTTAATAAGTCGCATTGGCAAAATTCGTCGCACAGAAGAGAACAAGTTCAACCTGATTGAATACGAATGCCAACGCCGTTGAAATAATAGACTAGTGCGTTGCGTTAAGCTAATAAGTCAACAAGAACAGAGGCTCATGCTATCTCGCTCACAAAAAAAGAAGCTCAAGCTATCTCACTCATCTGATATGTACACGGGAAGACAAATAAAGGATCAACGTATTTTCATATGTATCTTACTCAAAATACGAGTCGCGACTGCCGAGACCTCGACGCCAAACGCGGACGTCGACGACGACGTATAGCACTGAACATACATTGTGCCTAAAATATCACGTCTTCCTCTAGTTGTTGCGATTGGCTGATAGAAAAAATCCTAGCCAATCATAACGCCATCATCTGCCTGTGCAGAGCGTTATGATTTTCGCGCCTGCCAAAATTAAGACATCTGCGCAGGAACATCTGTGTAACTTATAAACGTGGTCAAATGGTACCTGAGCGCAATAACTCTTAGAGATACGATATATATCGTATCTCTAAGAGTTATTAAGAGTTATCTCTAGATCACGAGAATTAAATCTCTTAACATGAACAATATTCAGTGGCGAAATCAAGTCCCAACCTATGACATCACAATCTTACTTAACACTTGCAAGTACTCAAACATAAATCAGATTTGAGCTTGTCTCGAGTCGAGAGCTTGCAAATATGTCAATATTGGTATAATGTTCAACTAGAGTCGAGTCCTAAAGTCAGTTTTACCTTCACGAGAACTTGCCACTTTCTTCTGTCTATTTCTGTTGACGAAACGAACTACGAAGTCGACAAAATCGTGGGGACATCAGTTAATATGCAACTTCTAAATTTGATCTAAATCTGACTCTCCGTCTGCTTTCACTCAAATGGGTCTGTCCATTTCAAGATAGCATCGTAACTTCGCATATTTCAAAATAGAGCGCGAATTATACTTGACTCACGTATGTGCTTGTTATAGGGTAGCTTGACGGTCTAAGTTATACCCATTTTCTGTATTTTCAATTAGAGCGCGAATTATACTCGACTCATGTATGACCTTTTTTTTTGGGTACCTTGACGGTCTGTGCTATACCCATTTTCTGTATTTTCCATTAGACCGCGAATTATACTTGACTCACTTATGACTATGAGCTTTTGGGTATGTGCTATAAAATACCAGGATAAAATGAGTAACTATAAACGCTGTTTTTATTTTGCTTAAATCGCGTGTGGTTCTGTCACCGACCGTTTATTTGAGACTGACGCATCGAATAGGGCCCCATCCACACGGCATTCTATCATAGGACAAAGCAGAGCGGCTTTAGTCCAAAAATAAAGTTTATGCTTCAGCATCATCAGCCTATGTTAGTCCACCGCTGGACATACCTAGGCGTCCCCTCATTCCTATTTTTGCTTATTATCTATTAATTAAGACATTATTTGAAGAAAAAAAACGCAACACAAAATGTTCTCTTTTAAGTTCAATTACCATGCTTATTCTCAAGATCTTAATTTCAGTATTTATTGTAAAATTAAGGTTTTCGTAAAAATTTAGAAGTAACTGCGAGTTTTTTCTATGGAGAGAATAATAATAATATGATCGATAGCAAAAAGACAGGGCGATATGGTGCTCATTAGGGGAAGCCTATGTCCAACAGTGGACTACTATAGGCTGATGATGATGAAGCAAAAACAGCCCGATGACAGACGGACGGACGGACTTTAGAGTTTTTTGACGGCTTAGTAATAGGGTCCCGATTTCTATAAACCCTAAAAACTGAATCATAGCCATCATCCAAAAGAATATTTTGTATACCCCATTTATGAACGCCGCGCTGCACCGCGCTCGCGCCAATTTGTATCTTTTCGCGTAGTAAATAAAGTTATATTTTTAATCAGTGTGCCCAGTGTCGCGTAGCGGTTCGGTGTGACCTGACCCTGAAAAAGAAAATTGTAATAAGCTATTCCACTACTATTTTAATTGTCAATCAAACAACAAATTACAAAGATACAGCAGCGCATGAAAATTTACGAGTGGGGGCTCATGACGTCACAACCAGTCACACGTCGCTGAAAAGTGTCGCCCGGTCGACGTCACGCGGAACTTCATCTGGCTATATCTTCATAATTTTTTGTTTAATTGTCAAAAGAAAAAATACATGTTCAATATCTTCTGATAATCTAACTGACGGACTAATTACATATTTTTAGTAAAATAACCTATTGTTCGGGCAAACCGATCACGCAGCTAATATAGATTTTAGCTGCGCCTTGCAATTGAATGCGTATTTGCTCGCGATTATCAAAACTTAACTCAGTTTGCGATCGACAGACATCATCGCGGGTGCAAACCAATATAATTACCATTTCATACCATCTATACCATAAGTTGGCGGCGGTAATTTAATTAGCAGTTTAGTGCGTCTTGTGAAAACAGTCTTACCATACCATACCCAGTGACTTCCTCGACCACATACTGTACCAATTGCCAACCTCAAAGGGCAGTTTGAGGATATCCCAGCACTATCAACCACAACCCCAAATTCTCTATTCATAACACGCTGCTAACACTTATTCCAGGTATGAAATGCTGATCGGGTATCCACCATTCTGTTCCGAGTCGCCCCAAGAGACGTATCGCAAAGTGATGTCGTGGCGGGAGTCGCTCACCTTTCCGCCGGAGATTCCTATCAGCGAGGAGGCGAGAGAAACCATCATGCGCTTCTGTTCAGAACCAGACCGCAGGTGATCTATTTATTTATTTGAACCACCTGCAGTAGGCCAAGCACGAGGATTGTTCTCTAGGGTAGAATAGACGACAATGACAACGCATCTTCGTACATTGCGTACATTATAGAAGTTCCACACTGAGAGAGAGCGCCGCAGTCGCAAAAGCAGTACAAGCTCTATCGTAAAAAGTTATTGAAAAATATAAACAGTGTATCAATGAGTGAAAAAAACATATTATTGAGAACTTAGGTACGTTCTAAATGACTGGAAAATTAAATGAAATTATAATCAAAGCCTAATCTAACTAACAACAATGAACTCCATGGTCGTAAGCAAAAAAAAACCTGAATAAATATCCAAAAGTGAAGTGAATTAGATGAAACTTTGTACAGTGTGCTGAAATATGATCATTACCGAACCTTTTTAACGACAGGCAGTTAAAGTCATAAATTAAGGACAATGTGATTGTGATCGTAAGTTGTGATTGTTTTTATTTTGATTGAATGCGCATGCAAAACTCTTGAAAACAATCTTTGACAACAATCCTTGACAACTTTTTCCCGTGTGTTATACCAGCGACATCTATGAAGGAGTAGTTTAACTAAATAATTCCAAGCCAATACGTTGGAGGGCGCTACTCGTAGTAGAAAAGAAATTAATAATATGCTTTTGAAAAAAAACTACAAGAAGACATGGATATTCTATGAAAAAAAAATGCAGGAAATAAATGAAATTATCTTATTATTAAATATCAAAATAAATGAAAAATCCAAAAGCTTAGAAAACAAAAATAACATTTTGGAACCAAAAATAATACTTTAGAAAAAGTCTATTGATTATTTTGAAAAATACACGAGAAGAAAGAACCTCATGAACCTACCTACTTTTTTAGGGTTCCGTACCCAAAGGGTAAAAACAGGACCCTATTACTAAGACTTCGCTGTTCGTCTGTCCGTCTGTCACCAGGCTGTATCTCATGAACCGTGATAGTTAGACAGTTGAAATTTTCACAGATGATGTATTTCTGTTGCTCCCATACAACAAACGTGAGTTTCTGCCGTTTTTATTGATTATGGTACGGAACCCTTCGTGCGCGAGTCCGACTCGCACTTGGCTGGTTTTTATTTTATTTAAAATGACAAGCAAGACAAAGGTTATCATGATTTAGAACATAATAATAGTATAGATATTAACAATCACTATGAAAATAAACTCGAATCAGTGGGAAGGTTTGGAAAACAAAATGCTAAATTATCACCAGTTGTGCCAACTTTTACCACACTGAGTAAGAAAAAAGAAATGCTACAAAACCGGTACACTTGAAAAAACCACATACTACATCAAGCCCGCAGGAAAAACGTTAGGAACTTCATGAAGAGCTGCTGGAACTATGAGAACAAGAAAATAGAGTTGTGCTAAAATGTGATGAAACTATCATTCTTAAAGAAAAATAAATAGTGAAAAATAGAAACTAAACAACCAGCTTTTTTGGTCAGCGTGGTAAACCCGCAAAAACCTTTGAAACTACCACAGGAACTTCTTTAAACACCAATAGAATCACTCTGAACTGCAGGTACCTCTCCGCGCCCCCCAGCCCGGCCGGTCACTGTGGGGCTAGGCTAGGGAAACAAAAAACTATTTAAATTCCAATAAAACCTGCAAAAAAAGGAGTAAGTAGAGAAAAAGTACCTCGCATTTCTTGGTACTTAACGACAAATTATTGTACGGGAGCCAAACAAATGATGTATGCAATGATCAATCATACAGGGTTCCAAACAACGAAAATCGGGACTTAGAAACAACCCCTTCTAGGTAGGTCAAAATTATCAAACAAGAACCTCTGGTACCTGCCAAATTTCAAGCAGTCAGAAATATAAAAGTCAAACATCAAAGTGCTTTATTTCCTTTAGACTTTACAGAACTCTTGGACACGTCGCAATATTCAAATTACATATGAGGAAATAAAGTGTTCCTTTTGATTTTTTCTTTAATCTCTATAAGGTAAAGTAAAGAAGCGAACAAGAAACCCTTACCTTGTTAGAATGTTAGTTTTCGAGTTGGAGCAAAAGTCGTTCCAAGATTTTTTATCATCTAGGTAATCTGATATTTTATAGTAAGCCTTTTTACAAAGGACATGTTTGACAATTTGTTTGAATTTATTCATTGATAGTTTTTGCAACTCGCTTGGAGTTTTGTTGTAGAAGCGTATACAATGCCCTTTGAAATATACATTAATCTTGTAGCCTAGTTATGGGCACAGAGAGTTTATTCTTATTTCTAGTATTTAAATTATGTATGTCGTTTTTTTTAGGGAACCGATTGATATTTCTATGAGTGTACAACAAGTTTTCATAAATATATTGAACCAAAGTTATCAACATAGCACTAAGAATTAGCAAGCTGCAGTGGGCCGACTCTTACAGCCGAATGGTCGAAGCGGTCCTTACCAGACAAAAACTTTCCGTGAATGTAAATAGTTTAGTTATAGAATTTATTTATAGATACGTAATTTTTGAATTGTCATCATTTAAGGGCTGTAGATTTTATTGAAATAATAAATGATAATGTAATGTGTTAATTCATTATTTTATGTATTACCTAGTTAGGAAAATTGAAGCTCTTTATTTTTATTTTAGTTACTCAGGCGTTAGCCCTTAAAACTTTGTCGCATGAGGGCACTTTTGCTAACACACCTGGCCCATAATTCCAGATTGGGTTCCGGCCGCGGGATAGAGGACGTAAAATCGGTCCAGTTCTTCCGCGGCGTGGACTGGTCTCACGTGCGCGAGCGGCCCGCGGCCATCACGGTGGAGGTTCGCTCCATCGATGACACGTCAAATTTCGACGATTTCCCGGACGTCAAGCTCGAAATACGTGAGTGTACTACATACTTATTATTTATTATTATTATGCGAGAAAAAAGAAAAAAAGATGCATGTATGGAAGGCCAGCAGATACCTTCTGTGTACTTTTAGCGCCACCTCTACTGCGCTTTTGTCGAGGAGGTTTTGGCATGTTACGAGGCATGTTCAGCAGTGAAGTATTATAAGCGGAAGTGTAACATCTCCATTATGAGACTATCTAACTAGCTGGTAACATCCACTGCTGACGTCACCCCAGGCAGTCGTTTGGCCCTACAGTCTTCAAAAATGTCGTGTGACTATATCGGCAGTAGGTCGGCCGCCGCATATCTCTAGGCGTCCATTCGGTGACAGCTTTGAGACTTGCTATATTTTATTTCAAATTAAAATAGATAGCAAATAGTTATTTCAAGTTCAGGTAATTGTTGTCAAATCGTACTGTTTCTATTTGCAGCCGCTGCCCCCATAGCGCAAGACGGGGAAGTTGCCTACAAAGACTGGGTGTTCATCAATTATACGTTCAAGCGGTTCGAAGGACTCACACAACGCGGCACGCCTACCAAGAAGTGAACCTACCTGCACCGACCTTCGCAAGGTACCTCGGCCACAAGCAACCTACATCACTGTCTTCTAGACGCTAAAGTACACTGTTCAAACTATTACCTCACTAATCAACTTATGTCTCTAAAATTATGTAGTGCAATTTTCTGCATTATGTAGGCATGCACATTATGATGAGTAATAACCGAAAGCGCCTTTGATAATGTCATTCACAGAAAAACTGGGTCTGTCAAGTGTTTGTAAGATGTGGTTCGCAAATTCTAATGATATAGTCATAAGCTGGTGGAATGATTGATATCGAGCTATCGGATACCTAAACCAGGCATTGTCATTATCTTAAGCTGGATCGAAGAGCAGAGCTTAAACGGAGCGCCTGCAATGTTTCACTTGTCTGTTGTGGGAGGAGATACTTGTACAGTTCAGGTAGACGTTTGTGTAACCATCTTTGTCTTAAGTGCAAGTTTTCAACGAGGGTGTCTAGTTACTTGGAATGTTTAAAATTAAATACGCTTCGTAAATTATTCAGATTGTTGATATATTATGGGTTCTGATGCGTAGTACTCGATATGCAATTGATGAAATATTTTCATATATTATAATTCAATGTTCAAAGATGAAATAATTATTATTTATAGGTATAGATTTCGAACTAATTTATAGCACTTATAGTTTAGTGGTTTCAACTATAGTAGGTAATAATAATTAGTACTCTATATGTTATTTTTTTAAATATCGATTTGCGACTGTTATTTTGATTTGTTGTCATTAACACAACACTGCATCATGTCAATTACGTAGCTCTTGCTCAGCTCACCTATGATCTATTAAATAGTTGTGATGCGCAATTATTATAAATACTACTACTATTATTATATATGAGGCAAAATATTCAAAGAAATACAAATAAGTGATTTAAAACAAAAAGTTTTTTTCGAACATCACTGATGATTTTAGTGTGTTCCGGTCAAAATGTCTTTCGTATTTCGATATTTATACACGAGGGTTGTCGTTATCAGTTTATGTTGCCTTATTAGTTAACTTCTTGTCTTCCAAAAATAAATAGACGACTAAGTATTGAAATTATCAAAATCGCATGAAATATTTTTATCATATAGAAACCGATCCGTCATGAATTTCTTATTGAACGCTTTATTGTTTGGGCTAAATTTGAATGGCTAATATGCTTGCAATTTAGAGATATATCATGCGAGCATCATTATACATGCTACACTAATATGTGCCTCTGTTTAATTTACTTGATGCTGTGTAGTAATAACTTTAGACTGCCTTACTTTTGATTCGTCATCTACATCCTAGTGTATCTGGCCGTATAATGATACTACGTGGTATTAAAAATGCGGCTGGCCTTTGGTGTTTTATCGTTATACATTCTCTATGTATGTGTATACTAGGTCAGTGTCACTAAGAATATTTCCTGCGTGTTATATTCTGAACTGGACTTCTATACTTCGGCCAAACTCAAAATACAATTGTTGCTCCCATACTTGACATAAAAACACTTGTTGTAGATTATTGTTGTTACCCGTACGAACTAATCTATGAAACTTCAATATATTTGTTAAAAAAACATGCAGAATATAGGCTATCTATCTTTCTTTAAAACGTTACGTTCTTAAAAGGTTACGTCTCCTTGCTCGTCTTAAATATTGATTTTGTCAAGTAAGTTGGAAGAAAAAGCATGCTCTGGCGTAATGATAAGTACTTTAATGAAAAATCATAAGCACCTACAGAGCTGAAAGAGTGTCAGCTCAGTATTGCAAATTTTGACAAAAATCAACAACAAGAAATTTATTTTTATTTATGTATGGGGGCAATATTACTATCGTTGGTTTCAATTCCGAGAAACTAAATGGGGAACTAAAAATAAAGCGGTCCCATTCACAACTATCGAAATGAAAAGGAAGGCATCGTTTTTAGTCCAGTCGAAGGAATAATCTTCAGTTTGGTTAGAGTATAGTATAGATAGATGATGCAATTCAAACTCAAGGGCAAAAAAAGGAATAACGTCATATCGAGGGAAGGTAAACTGCGGAACAGCAACGACAGAAACAGAGTCCTTGAGCTTCAAGAGTAAGTTGTCCATCAAAAATATTATTTTGTCCTCAGTAAGAATATTTTAAAAAAACGGGAATCCATTGATATTATATATTTTTTTATCTACAGGGTGCGGTGGAAACCAATATATTCCGATACCACTAGATAATGTTATTATAAATATTTTCAACATTGAAGTATCATTAGAAGAAATACCAATCTGTTATTTCTTTTAGAAGCGGGTGAAACCGCATAGCACAGCTGGTATAGTTATATCTTACGAAGGTGTATGAAATTCGTGAAACACTATTGACGTCTTATGATAAATCAGAATATAATACAGTTTCAAAGAAAAAATAAAATGTATAGTGTAACATATAATGTCAAGCCAGATTTAATTCAAAATACAAATGTACCTATTCCGTCCAAACTTATGTTACGGCGTATATTCGTTTAATATCCAGGATTTTATGAGAGGTTTTTTTTATACAACTACTTAGCTTGGGGTTAGATAATGCTGTGTGAATTGTTTTGCAATATTCATTTATTATTTTTTGTTATTATAACTGAAACGGGGTGAAGCTCTTATCTATTACTTACTTGTGGTTTATGTAGTACATATACGAAGCGAGATGTTCCTAGTAATTATAATTAAATAATCGTATTTCTCTGGTTAATCTAAAGTAGAAATCCATTGAATTATCAATAGTATGTTAATAGACATTTTATAGAATTAAAGAAAATATAAAATTATTATATGCATAGGTTTCCATCGCATTCTTTTACGAAATAGCTACGTCTAACAATACATACGCCTCTATGGACATTCATACGCGATGTAAACAGATACTCATTACATATTTATCTTCTATTTTTAAATATCTCTTTAATAATCTATAATATTATTAGAACCCCCTACACTCAACTTCTTTTGTGCACTGTTTACAGACTGATTTGAGATTTTATTTAATCACCTATTGTAAATGTATCCTCTATATTTAGGCGCTTCAAAATAGTGAAATAGTTGTACACAAGAATACGTCCGTTTCATTCATTCTTACACGAAGTGACCAAATTGTACACTTAAGAAAGTGAAAGCTCACCTCATGTGAGAGTTGAATGACAGGAGCGCCTGTAAGCATTAGACTCGTTTAAGCTCACAATCTATTTTCTCTACTCTATTGAACATTTATATTAATATAATAGATTTATTAGGATAAAGCAATTATTCTAACGCTTATGGGAATGCAATGCAACTTCACCATTCACCAACGCAACGAAAGTAATAAAATTCATATTTTTAGAGTAAGATCACAAAAATGTTTTTTTGCTATTATTAATGCTTCAGTTCCTCGGACGAAACGACGCGAGCTGCATTTTGTGTCATGCTCTTCGACGTAATATTAAATGATTTATGAGTTGAAAGTAATTTTTGATTATTTATGAACGTACAATACGACCACGATCATACAGACAACTTTGAAGAAACACTTAAGCCAGTTCAAAACTACGCGATAAGCGAAAAATGTTGCTCGCTTCCGTTATCCCTCCGGGCATTTTGTATGTACCGCATACCCACTTGGCTTTCTCTACCGCTTTGGGTAGCGAATACCGCGTAGGTTTTAAATATGCCTATAGGCACAGTATTGCGAGGTACTGGCACGTTTTAGATCGTGGTCGCACTCTAGCATTTTGGATTCTTGCCATCTATGGACTCTTTGACGTCACAATATATCCGTGACTAAAGAAAATAAATAGAAGCTGTGATAGGTGTTTAGTTCGCGTCGGCGTCGTCTGCGAGTCTTGCCGGTAGTTAAGTGCAAGTTCGATTACATGACTGGACTTAACTTTAACCCACAACGACGTTAGACCATTATATATTGCGAATTGTCCACTGACAATGTACTAGACCTAACTATATGTAAATGTAACTATATGCTCTATTTTCTGAAATAAAGATTTATTGTAGGTATTTTTTTACAATAAAATTTACTGAAGTTGACTTGCGCAAGCGACTTTCAACTTTCAAGCGCTCGTGCAAGTGGACTTTTGCAAGTTTTAGTGGCCGAACTTGTTGAAAGTCCCACGTGTATGCAAATTGAAAAATCACAGTCAGTGGAAACAGTCGTCAATTGGCTTCTGCAATAAATTGCGGAAGTTACTTGCCAGTGGACTCTTCGCTTAACTTATTTTGTCTCACACGTTTTCTAGCTTTAGTGAGTCTACACACCAAAGCCAACGGGCGGACGACAAGTTGACAAAACACTGTCTGATGTTTACAGTATTCATATCTACGTTGAATTGTCGTGCCAACCGCTGGACTTTGGTGTTTAGACACCATTACTTTCATTATAATTTCGAAATTATTGAATGTAAAAAATATAAAAAGGCTATGTAAGTATGAAGTGGTTGGTCTATCAGCTATGAAAGGACAATTTAAATTGGGCGGTCACCTGAACTTTGTCGGTGCGCTTTACATTTTAACACATACCACATACGTAACATGACGTTACCTCTGATTAACATTTATACAAATGTTTTGAAACATTAGCAATACTTTAAGAAACACACTTTTTGTCATAATGTAACGGCATGTAAAACTGACATCCCTACGTTAATAGGCACCTGTACCGCGTAGGTAGTGGCTTTAGTAGTTTTCTGTCTTGTATAATTTTGGTCTTAGCGTTTTAGTTATCTAATTATTACGTTATGGTGAAATTAGTTTTAGATACTAAAACAATATTAGTTAAATTATATTTTTGATGGCTGTATGGTTTTGCTGGGCTTTATTTATCGATAGTGCTAAAACGAATGCACCACTCTGACTGAGTTCTTACGTACCATAGATGAGCTCCCGTTCTCTGCTCTGTCGCTAAGCATTGCCCCGGTGAAAGCAGGACATTATGGTCCGGTCTTATTTTGATGTTTTTTTTTTAGTTAAATATAGTCGTTGATTTCTTAATGTTTTTTTTTGTATTTTTCCTCTGTTGCTAACGGACATATCAGTTATTGTTTACCTCAAAGGTGTATCGCGGTGAGTACGCTTTCCTGTTCCTTGGTCTGTTACTTATTATTAGGTACGTACGTACGTTTCATACTGTGAAACAAACCTTCATAAACAAACATGAGGGTTTCTATTATAGTGCGTCGCTCTCTCGGTATCTCTAAGAAATTAAATAAGTTCCCAAAAAAATCGATTTCGGCAGGACTCGAACCGATGCCCCACCCCCAGTACGGGTGTGCTCTAACCAACTGAGCCACGAAATCCTTAGTAACGGCGCTAGAGCCGTAAGAGGTCCCAAAGATTTTCGACGAACCGACGAAGGATTTCGTGGCTTAGTTGGTTAGAGCACACCCGTGCTGAGGGAGGGGCGCAGGTTCGAGTCTCCGAAATCGAAAATGTTTGAGGACTTATTTTATTTCTTATAAACAAACATGTTAAACGAATGTACGTACGAAGACCAGGACATGCGTGGCTTTCCCCAAATTGGTTGAATAAGCAAAATTCCCTTCAGTTAAGTATATTTAGTTAGTAACAATTGTACAGTTGCCGCTTAAAATAAAGCCTAGCTATTCGCTTTGTTATTGTTATTAAAAATAATAATAAAACATTATTATTTAATATTTATATAAGTTTCAAAAGTATTTTGTGTATGACTTTGTTTGTTCCATGTGATTGAAGTGGCAATATGAATAAGCATTAAAGCGATATGAAATTAAAGTTTCTTTTATTTTGTAGATAAAGAGAATTCTACCAAGTCCTAAGAAGAAAACCTTCGTCTTAAGGTAGTTCAGCAGCAGAATTTCCGTTAGTCTGTTTGTCTGTTGATTTAACCTCTACCGTCTAAGAAGTCAGTAGTTGCTGATGATTTCTGATAAAACAAATGTCACCATCACCAGCCTATACCTACTGGTCGAATACTGGGCATATGCCTTCTCTTATGAGCCTTGAGTGCCTGGCAGCAGATCGCCGCATCCAGCATCTGCTTGCAGTCTTTTAATAACACGTTTACCCCAGCGGTGGTCGGTTCTTCTCGAGATATGTCCGGACAACTGCCACTTAGGCTTGCTGCTCCCGTGAGTGTCCACGTCTCAGCTCCGAAGGTCGTGCATGACGGATAGAATGCACTGATTGAAAACTTAAGGTGGGCGCAAACCTCTAAGCCCCCATACAGACTTAATTTCCGTTTCATTTGGAAACGACGTCCCCGATTATAATAAATTTTGCATACATAATCGGATAAGAAACAGCTGTTTGCAAAGTTTTAGTTTAAAAAAACGAAATCCTCATTATGTAAATCTAAAATCGTTTGAAAATTAATTGCAATGAATTTTCGCTATCTATTTCTTATGCGCACATGAATAAAAAACTTCATTGCAATAATGGGTGTAGTATCCAAATGAATCGAAAACTACGTTTGTATGGGACCTTAGAGGTTCCCACAATTGTGGTGTCCTCTCTACGGACTACACATAACAGCGAATGGCATGTTCAGGACATGCCAAAGCTCTCTAAGTCTACTTCAAACTGCGATGCCTCGGTGTGCGTCCGTTGAACACAGCCTGGGTTGAACCCTCATTAGCCTCTTTACAGGAACTTTAGAAATGATACGTAAGAAAATATACATCTAAAACAATGTTGAGTGCACCTGTATATTATGTATGTTGTTTTGAGAATTCAACTTTTTAAAATTTGTCCTTTTGAGGATCTGTCTGTATGAGAACAAACCATGCCGTAGGTGGTACTGTGTGGTTACCTGAGGCAACCCGGTGATTCCTTGCTCTATGCCTCGCCGGAACCATGGCGCTACCATACCAAAAATGATACCTATCTAGTGTAAATACCGTATATCGGACTTCCTCGCCTCCTGTGCTCAGCTACCCAGTGGAGCTGGGCCGCAGACATCGGTACCAACGAACGTATCTACTGATCTGACTGTTACAATATGTTATTTTAAACATAGATTGGTAATACCTAAATGAAGGAAGGTAGGTAAGTTAACTATTTCGAAAATGAAACACAGATTATTATCTACCGAATATTTATTTCTTGAACATGCATAAACACTTTAAACGTACGTAGAACAAATGCAATGAACAATAACACTAAATTATTGATCGTAAGTGTAAGAGAGAGTGAGCGATCTATAATCTACTTATAACTGAGCTATAACTTGTCCGTCTAAGCTAAACCTAGTAGTAATAAGATAAGAGATCTAAATGCAAAGAAACTTAATTATCTACTTAAAGATTAAACACAGGTGGCTACTTGTTCTGAACACTGAACACTTGTCCTATAACTTTATTGTAAATAAATGAACCTATAACTAAGTAGCAATAAGCACAATACCATACATTAAAGTGCTTAGACCGACCGGATCAGTAAATAACAAGAATGTAAGTTAAATACTACGTTATTGACCTACCGCCTCAGTACATCGACGGTAGCGAGATCTACAATTACATGCTAAGATTAAATCTCCTAATAAATAACAAAACTGCAACAAAATATACAAGCACACATAACGCATAGGGTAGACCGCCATCGTGCCGGATGGGAATGAGTCCAGTCTACGAGTAAAATCATCTAAAGTCGAAGTACTTAGGTAATTAGCCCAGCAAGATGAAAAGTCGAACATGAATGATATGTTGATTAAAAGCTTAGACGTCCGGGTTGACGTTCAAAGCAGAGGCATCTGGTATGGCGGAGGCATCTGGTATGGCGGAGGCATCTGGTATGGCGGAGGCATCTGGTATGGCGGAGGCATCTGGTATGGCGGAGGCATCTGGTAAGGCGGCGGCCTCGGAGGCCTCTTCAACAGGTTTCGGTATATCGTAAACCTCCGCGATTAGAGGAGGCAGCCTTAGACGATACCAGTTGGTGCGGCACCAGGCCAGAGCGGCCGGCAGGGCGTCGCCCAGCTCGCGCGCTTCGGCTGTCAAACAAACATTAACATTAGTACCTACTTATATAAAAGATTTAATAGTTGTCAATCTCATACAAATACGTCAAAATTATGATTAAGACGTTGATGTGATGAGACATTTAAAAACAATGAAATAAGAGAACCCCTTTGTAGAAAAAACTAAGCATGTGCGGGGCAAGTCAAAGAGAGAAAAGAAAGGCCAAGAAAATGATAGTGCGCTCTTTGATAAGTAAATATCCTTGTGAGAGCGAGACCAACTGATCTCATCTATACCTACTAATATTGTCAAGAGGAAAGATTTGTTTGTTTGAATTGAATTGGCTCAGAAACTAGAGAACCGATCTGAAAAAAATATTTTACATTTACAGTACCTTATCCCTGTTGAACAGGGATAATGTATTGTAATAATATACATAGGCTATAGGATAAAGCTGTGCAAAAAAAAAATTTAAAATGTTTAAGTACTACCAATTTTTAGAAAGCGGCTCCAACCTCTTTTGGGTTTCTTGTTAGTGGTCACAGTACTTCAGTTTTTTTTCTTGCCTTATGATCTATCTGCCTACGTACTTACTATTTAATAAATTAAAATAAAAACAGTAAGATCTAGAGTCACAGTACCTGCAAGCCAAAACATAGCATTGAGGCGAGCTTCAGCCAGTATCTCCATCGGCTCGACCGCGGCGACGGCACGGCGCAAGTCCTCGCTGGCGTGGAGATGCAGCGCGGCCACCGCCGCGACGTTGCTGAGGCCGTCGCGCTCCGGGCACAGCAGCAGCGTCCCGGCCAGCGATGTTGTCTCAGCGTCGCTCAGTTGCATTTCTCTAAGCGACACCATATACTTCAGAGTTCCAGCTGCCAACTCCGGCTGTTCAACAAATAGTCTGTTAATTTTTTTCTTCCACCTTTCTATTTAATCGTTTTGAGGGTTTTTATCTATAAACGTTGAATCTCATCAATTTTAGGCGTCGTTTACAAAAATAACCCTTGGTTTTAATTCAAAGTAACAGTCGTGTATGCCCCTTTTTTAATTTTCAAGAAAACAAAACCTTTAGGGTAGTTCCGGTTGACCTAGAATCATGAGATTAGGCGAGAAGCAGTCTTATAGCAAAAGAAATGCGTTAAATCCAAAACCTTAAATTTGAAGTTTATTCACATTAAAAAAAGGCTTCTTGTAAGGGACCCAATTCTATAGGGTAACTAGTTTCCGTTGACCTAGAATCATGATATTTGGCAAGATATTTTCCAATCGATACCGTTATTTCGTAGGGGGCAAAATAATGGTTATGCCGGACTCCTACTGGCTAAACTCACCACTGTGTTTTCGGCCCTGCACCTGTTTGCCGGGCCTACGGGTACGCTTGCGAATTCTTCCGCGGGGAGGAAAAAGGCCTAACTTAACCTACAGTGTATGCTACCTGGTTAAACAGACAGATACGGCTAGGTTCTCAGTGAGAACCTGTGTGTGAGAACTTCTCACATTGCAGACCATTGCTGACCATCCCATGAGAGAAAGGGCGCCGCCTGAAGTGACACGAGGTGAAATGCCAGTGATAGGTGATATTCAAAATGGTAGAAGGTACTCACACTATAGATGATTGCCAAACTTTCCCGTGTGACCTGGGATCCGTCCTGCAACCTCATGGCAGCAGGCGTCACGCCGCGGTGCGCGCGTGTTATAAAGGCCTCGTAGAATCCTCTCTGTGAATAAGATTAAACATCAATCACATATTTAAACGTGGTCAAAATGATGCTTTTTTTTTAATCCAAAGATTTTAATTATTATATTTTATATTCCCATATTTTTTTTATTCCCGACAAATAATTATTTATCCCAAAAAACCTAAAAAACTGTTAAAACATGTTTTTTCAGAACAATCAGGTTAAAGTGTATAAATATTGTAGGCAGCTTTTAGTGCTTTGTCAACTAGTGTGACCTTGGTGAGTCGGCTTCATTGACTGCGTCCAGACTGGGCGAGTAGCCTCGCGAGCTGTCTGGAAGTGGTATAGCTCGCCTCGTGCGGGTCTCTCCCAGTCTCGACTCGGCCATCAGCATACTTACTTTTAAGAGTATCAGCTGATCTTCTTGAGAAATCGTAAAGAACCCGGGGATCTTCTTGACGTAGTCGACGAGCTGCTGCACCACCGGCGCGATGCGCCTAGCCGAGTCATTCCACAGCAGCACCTTGGTGTCGGTTTCTTGGTCGGTTGTGGAGGAGGCCTCGTCAGGCGAGTCCTGAACTGCCACAAACATTCCGGCATCGCTGGAGCAGCCGGCGCCGTCGGTGCTGTCGCAAGCACCTATTTCTTCGTAATCCATACCGCTCTGTGCCACTGAATACACATTAAAGAATTCCTTTTTATCCGCGAAACGAAAGTGACCTCATACGATTCGCGAGTGGTAAGGAGAGTGGAATATATTGACAGCTCAGGACAAAAACAAAACCTACCTGTATAGGCCTGTAGTGTTGGTACCTACGTTTTTGAGCGTGCCTTTCGATAGACGACTAAAACGACCAGTAGGTAGGTATTTTATTAATTTCTGCCGTTCTCTCGCCGCTCACGTAACTTTAAAGCCTCCACACACAGAATCCGTGGCCGGGCCGGAGGCGTCAGGCGTGGTGTTCGCGGTGCGGATGTCTTCACATTGCAGGCAAGCGAGAGCGGTTGCGTCGCGGAGGCGTTTTGGGACCGTGTGTGTGTGTGTGTGTAGGTCACGGCGTTGCATTTGTAAAGATGTCTGGCGATAGTGATGAAGGACTGCTTCTTTTCGCATTACATGTTAGAAATAGACGCAAAGCTACTTTGGGTGCATAATTAATACGAGAAAAGATTTTATTTATTTATTTATTTATTTATTTTTTTTTTTTTTTTTGCTTCCATAGAATATCCTTTCTTAGAGCATTTTTAGTCTTTGACTCGGTAATCGTACAAATTAACAAGGATGTGGTTTCACTAGCATTATAAATTTTTTCGTACTATTTAGCGCCATGTCGGGTTATAAGCTCAAAGTTTTGTAAATAAATACAACTTGTAACGCTGCTAGTAGCACGCCTCCGCACCGCGACCGCTCTGTGTGAAGTAACTCCTTAGACACAAAGTACTGTGAACATAGGAAACTCCTTAGACTAGCGGAAATACATACAACGGTCACACGCCACGCCTGCGCCTCGCCTCCGCGCCGCCGCCGCCGCCACGGTTCCACGCCGACTGTTTGTGTCGCCGAGCCGGCGGCCCGCCGCCGCCGCCCCGGCGCCGCCGCCGCGGCCGTGCACCGCGTCGCCACCGCCTTCGGTGTAGGTAGGTATGTATGTGTAGTCTTACATATAAATTTGTATGATACAACTCGCACGCCTTCGCCTCCGGCCCGGCCACGGCTTTTGTGAGTGGATGCTTTACGGGGTGGATGCTTTACGGGGTACTAGGAGGTGGACATCCCTATGTGTGATACTAAATAATGTAGTTCAAGTAGATGGTCTATTTAGACCTTCTTGAGTACCCTGTTCAGGATTACATACCTTCCATTTCTGGCTCATCGATCTGCACATGCAACCCGGCGTTGAGCTCGTCCACTTCTATCTCGTCTGTCCCACTAAAGGGATCGTCTGGCCCAGGACTGATCAGCACTGTGAGATCCAGCGCATGAATCAAGTGCACCGGATCTCCCAAGTCGATCATCGAAGCGTGAGCCGGCGGCGGTACTGCCAAGGCGGCAATAGCAGCGTCTTGCAGGGCCGCCGGTGAGACCGACGTGGTCTGAAGCACTGGACCCGGGGCTGAGAACGCTGGGCCGCAGTGTGCCGGCGGCGGCGACATCTCGCCCAGTTGGTCGGCACCGCTCTCGCGAGTTCGTTTCGGCACACGGCCATACCTTACGGCTGGAAGGTGCGACATGTTAGTCGGTAAGCAGAAGGTAGGTACGAACGAGGCCGCTGCACTCTGTGAACTGCGTTTCTCATGCGTTTGTGGGGCAATTGGTAAATAGCCGAGCGCCCAGTTATCTATCAGCAGTTTTGTTTGGGAAGGAAGAGTCTAATTATCTTTGATATATCTAGATTCTAGCGTGGATGCTAATTACGTAATGCAAAGGACAGAAATGACTGGTGATAGGCGAGGCCTAATCCCGGCTGATTTAGAATCGGGATGTGATTTTAATACCCAGCTCCTATGTTATTAACAATGATGTTCAACCTTTTTAAATGAACCTCTTCATTTAAAAAGGCTGAGCATAATTCATTGACCTATATCTATATCTGCGAACAAAATAATAATTAAATTTGAAGCCTTTTAAAAAAACGAATAAAAAAATGCACATTTTATTAAGTTTTACAAAAAAAAGCAAATAGTCGACATGAAGCGGTGACATGTTGCTTTGCTACTGTGATCGGTATTCAACGTAGTATGGACGGACGTTCCTTTATTACCTATTTAAATTATTTTAACTTTAGGATTCCGTAACCGAAGGGTGAAAACGGGACCCTAGAAGAAAAGTATATAAACGGTTTAAAATTTCAAAGAGGTTTATTTCTCTTGCCGCTACAACAACAAATAATAAAAATTAAATATTTTCTAACATTACAAAGAGGTTGAGTTTGTGATGTTGTAGGAGGTAATCTCTGGATGTACTGAACCGATTTTGTTAATTCTTTTACCAATAGAAAGCCACGTTATTTGTGAGTGTGATTATAATATATGTGGCTATAATATATGTGTCAAGTAAAAATTTTTACGGTGGTTGTGTGGTTAAAAATGGGCACGGGTCAGCCGGCTAGTTATTAATAAAATTAAAAGGGGTTCCCATACGCAACACTTTTTTTGGCTGGATTTCCTCTACTTTTGTCAAAGCTGTATCTCTCGAACCATAAAAGATAGACAGTGGAAACTTTGACAAAGAGTGCGTAACTACCTACTTGCAATATAAAAAGAAACTTCATAATTTGGGGGTGTCCATACCATTTTATTGTCACTTTTGTGAAATAGTTATGCACGATGGTACGGACGGAACCAGAGTTACAATGTAGGTAATATGTAGATTGGCAGCATTACTATTATTATTATCAATGGAATGTGCAATACATGTTTTTAGGGTTCCTTACCCGAAGGGTAAAAACGGGACCCTATTACTAAGACTTCGCTGTCTGACTGTCCGTCTGTCCGTAAATATTTAAGGGGGCTCCCATACAACAAAGGCGATTTTTTTGCCATTTCTATAGATAATGGTACGGAACCCTACGTGCGCGAGTCCGACTCGCACTTGGCCAGTTTTATTTATAAATTCTAGTGCCAAAATTCTGTGGCCATATGGCAAATCCAACGCGAGCCCCCAACTGTCAACCACCTCAACAATAAATAAACACATCGTAAGACTTACAGTCGCGAGACATTCCAACAGCAATGCACTTCTTCAGCCGGCAAAACTGGCAGCGGTTCCTATTCAGTCGGATGACCAGACATTTGCCGTCGCGGAGGCAGCGGTACTCAATCTGCTTCTGGATACTCCTCCGGAAGAATCCCTGCGAATGGATAGGTAGTTTAGGATCTCGGATGGCTCTGCAGACGAGTGGCATGACCAGCGCGGCGAGGAACGAACAAAGGAAAGGAGCGGTGCAAAGGAAGTGGCTGCAACCCCTTCCGATGGCTTCCAAATTATTGCTTAAGAATAGATAAGAGGGAAACGGAACTATTAGCTGCACCATAACGTACAGTTTCCTGACTCGTCCCAATTTGGGCCAAATCCAATGGGACGAGTCAGGAATAACTCTACTTTGGTCTGCCTTTAAAAAGTGGGAAGAATCAGGAACGTTTTCAGCATACTATTTTAGTTTCCTGACTCGTGCCACTTTGGGCCGAATCCAGTGGGACGAGTCAGGAATAATTCTTTTGTACATGACATGTGTATGTAAAATTGTATGCCATAAACTGAGTGATGACGAATTTTAAACTTACGAAGACTAATCCCGAGGTGGTCTCGTAAAATTTAAAATTAAATTATAAATGTTATTCTTGGAAGATAATTATTTGCCCCGAAAACTTTAAAAACAGTGTACCTAAATACTAAGGATTTTAAAGCAGTGTTTAACTTTAACAAATCAATCAAATTATTCAAGGCTAGATTTGTATTTGCTAGCAGCGTCGCGCACTTTTCCGAAAAAAGGCTGCATGTTATATTAGTCGGTGTTTGGTCTACATGGTCGTCAAATGTTATCTTCATCTTTTCATTATTATTAGTATATTATAAAGTTCTTTATTTTCAGACACAATGTACAATTCTACTAGTACCTACCCGAAAAATAACAAAAATAACAAGAAAAATAAGGTAACAAAGTAAAAAAATCTGTTGTTTATGTTATTATTTGATTTAGGTACCTGTATCACAATGATTTACATAAAATACATTGTTTTAAAATATTTTTATTTATTCCTACTACATCATCTCAAACCTGTAAGAGAACAAAAACTACATATTCAGATTTTTTAGATCTATTTTTCGCGAGGAAATCGAACTCAAAAAAGGTGTAACCTTGCATTTTTGAACCAACACGGATTCAGACGTTTCTCACGTGGTTTCGGATTAATTCCTTATTAAATCAAACCTACCAAATTAACCTACTGGCACTCTATTAGCTTGGAAATATGGAATTGGAATGGAATTACTTAGATCAAGAATAAGTAATCCCACTCTATTAGCTAGCAGTGGCGAATAGGCGAACTACAATTAATTTAAATGACACGGCGGCGGCTTCAAGATTAGCCGTTTCAATCGGGTGAACCATCAGTCAGCCAATTCGTTAAACTATGAACTTCCTACATTCGCCCTAGGCATGGCTCCGTTTTGTTAACTGCCCAGCCGTTTTACAACGGGCTGATTCAACGATCCCGCTTTGCACGACTATGAAATTCCCTTATTATTGAAAGGTGAGTGAATGAAGACTGAATGACAGAATTAAGTATTTCATAGACACTGTAACTTTTGACAGAGAGATGCGAATCTGTCGACTGTAAAATATGAGGTCCTAGAGCGCTCTCATACTACCGCGCGGTACCGTAGGTGCGGTGCCGTAAGAATTTCGAAATGACGTTGTCCGTTGATGAGATGCGGAACAGATGCGAAACTGTCGCGGACACGCTCCGGACCTCGAGTTGCGACTCCGTAAATTCAATTCCGCGCGGTAATGTGAGACGGGCGTTACGCAATTTTTGGTTTTCATCCAGCCGACATACCTAATCATAACCATTTATTTGCCAGAATGTATGTACAAAAGGACTAAACATTAAAATGTCCATTTACAATCTACCCAATAAGGTGTGCAAAATTTAATAAAACGATTTTATCAAATAATGATTCTAAATGTCAATAAATTCATATAAAGTAACAATAATTTCAAATTATTAAAAGATGTAGTACAATAAAAACAAAACGGCGGGAAAAGTCAATGAGTTCTTAAAATTGGAAAAAAAATTAGGTACACTACTTTTTCTAATAGCCAGTCTTTTAATTTACATTTAAACAGGTTAAAAGGCAAATCTTTATAACTATTGCTATTACATAGTATGTAACGAAGATGATTCTAGATGATTTATCTATGAAAAAAGTATTAAAAATAATATAACATTATAGTTTACCTCAGTAACTCAACCTGTGTTACTTTTTATCCTGGAAAAGCGCGTGTACCTAATGCTGCGGCTACAAGCAAGTAGCAAATAAAACAACAAAAAAAATTAAATATTCTGATTTCAAAAATCGAAAACGATTACAACTTCTTCATAATACAAAATCGATTCTCATAAAAATCGAATCGGTAGAGCATTAGGTCAAGGCCACGACATCGGACGATGCGCCTTGCGGGCAGCGCGTCCTGCGTCTTGCGACTGGCTTCGCTATGTCACTTTTCCGCAAGTCACACCGGGGCGACTTGACTTCAGGCACACTCAAACAACTTCTTTGATTTGGTCTCGCCTAGGACGCAGACGCAAGACGCAGGACGCGCGGGCGGGCATGTCGTGGCCTTGGGGATAGGACATAACTATTTTGATTGTCAGTCGAACTACCAAACCGCAAGTAAGAGAGTGAAAAATCTTATAGTAGACCGAGAGAGTACACTAGCTGTTGCCCGCGGCTCCGCACGCGCTTTTCAAGTAGCCTATGTCCATCCCCGGGATATCATTTACCTCCCTGCCAAATTTCATTAAGCTCCGTTCAGCCGTTTAGGAGTGAAAAGGTAACAGACGCAGACAGACAGTGATGAAATAAAAGAACGACCTTTCTACGCTTCTATTGTTTTCCTATAGATAACCACTTATTAGGAAATCGGTAAATAAATGTAAATAATGCTGGACAATCCCCATAGCTTCATCTAGCCCGAAACTAACGCTTATGTTGGCTAAGTGAGTTAGCGGATTCAGTTGTTTTGTATGTACGAGTACCTCCTACACATCGCGGGGCGAACCTGGATGAGATTGGCGCAGAACCGTGTGGAGTGGCACAAGAGTTTGGAGGCCTACCTATACCTAACTGTGGGTGAAGTCGGGTTGCAGATGATAATGATGATGATACAGAGTTTTGAAGCCAACACCTGCAAATAAACCGCTTACTGAATGGCGTCTAAACTAGTTCAAAATACCTTCTACTAATTGTTGACGGCGATCGACGACGGCGTGGGAAATACCCCAGGGTGGATCCACCCTGGGGTATTTCCCACGGCGCTACCGTCCCCTACATTCTTAGTATTAACAGTGAATATTTGGTACCTACAGTTAAATAAAATAAGCATATTCGACCCCTGATACGTATATCAGGAGATTTTTATTTTTAATACCTACACATTGTCTTGTATTGAACAGGTTAACAGTGTTATTAGTGTTAAAGGCATGGACCGAAGTAGGCATGTAGTAATCTTTAACAGAAAGCAGCGACCATTTCTCAATTACGGAGAACCTTGTTAGCATTCAACAAACTTGTCCATTATTATGAATATTTGAGGTCTATGCCTCCGGAACCTATGGAAAGAAGTAAATTCCGTTTCCGTCATTAAAGACTTCCGAGGCCTTAGTCTGAGTACCTATACAAAAAACATTCGATAAACGTAAACGAGAACCATTGATGTCTTCCACGAAAAAGGCTTAGAATAGTAGGTACCTAGTAAACACAAACGCAGACTTGGTACGCTCATAGGACGCAAATGAAATACTTAGATTCAATGCAAGTATCCAGTGAAATGTTTTGCCGTCTTATTTTTCTTGACGCACCAAGCACCAAGGCATTTATGTGACCAATTTATGTTGGATGTGCTCTATCTACTTACTTTTATAACATCAATGCCGCTTATGCGACTGCCGCTGTCATGTCAAAGTGCAACATATCACTCAAAATCATTCGAAAACTCATCGAGCTAGTAAGAAACGATTGGATCATTGTGAAACCGTGACTCGTGTCGATTCGCCGAAGACGTAGGTGGGAGTGGGACCTACGTCTTCGGCGTAACTGCTCAAATATACAAACATTCAAAAACTCATCAACCAAAATCTAAAACCAGACTATAAGAATCCATCAATTTCAATTAACAGTCAATTTGTATACTTAGTCAAGTTTAGGCCATTGACCATAGGCAAAAACCTATACAGGTGTCAAAATCACAAGTTCTTATGAAAAGAAAAGGAAAGTTGTGGCGATTCCTGAAGAGGCCGGAACGAATAAATTTGTATTCAGAAGGACGTAAGTGGATGTTTTTCATTGAATCCCATATAATTATTTAGTGCCGCAAATAGTGCGGATGATGCGGATCCTGCAGTTGTGAACTTGTGAATCCCGTAAAAATGATGCGCCGTTTGCGGGATTGTATTCCCTTTTCGAGAGAGCCCGCGTTTTTGTGCATTTGCATGTTTTTATACAAAAAAACATAGAGTTGCCCTTCTTTATTACCCGTTGAAACTGTTGAAAGCACGTTGAAAGTGAGCGCAATCGTAATACATAATAATTAAATAATACCTAATTATAGATTGGTTGGAATCTCACCTTACAGCCCTCGCAGGAGGTGACTCCGTAGTGGTACCCGGAGGCCTTGTCACCGCAAACCTTGCAGGGCGCCGCGGTGGACGCGTTGGGATCCGCCGCACACCGTTGATCTGACAACGAAAACAAAAATAAATAAATAATGCCAGACAATCCTCATACCATCGTGTAACCCCAACATAAGCAGAGCTTGTGTTATGGGACTAGATAACTGATATAAGTAATACATTAGCATTACATATACATAGATAAAGATATAGACGAATGGTTCCCATCTCGTAGCGAAACGCGAACAAAACTAATTTTATTCCATAAAAATCAAAACTAACTCCAGCTTCCGAGATTGAAAGACCGAGCGCGGATACCTGTCCACGGATAATTAATGGCGGCGGCGACGTTTGTCCGCCTCGACCAAACTTCCACCGATATTTCATTGGTTTTGTAACATCTACGTTTATAATAAATATCTAGGACTTTAGACTGGGTTTCCAAGATTCATTGCCGAAAACAATCAGTAAATCAAAGATGCCTACCGAGAAAAAATTAAATTATTTTTTCTAAAATATTTGATAGAAAACTATTCAAATACAATATTGTAAACTAAATTATATTTACAACACTACTCAAAATACTAACCCAAACACTAGGTGCGAGGACAGAAGATTCCTATTCGGATACAGCTACCAAGAAAGCGTTATTCTAAAACAGGTCGACTGCGGCCTATCTAGACTTTTTTCGGCTTGCGAGTGACTTCGAGCTGCTCCCTATGAGTGGTGCACCGGGCGAATTCAAGACCGTTCTGTCGAGGCTTTGAGGCAAGCGGCGCGCGAGCACTGCGCACATGTACTACAACCCCCATAACACCCACACCTACCCCTACACCCTGCCCCACAGAATACAGCACTAGTTTAGAATGTTTTTTGCGAATAGCCTGCAAATTGTCCGTCCGGTTTTCAGATTTTCCCTTCTTATTTGTGCTTATTCTAGATCTGGAAGAACCATTTAGGTTTAGTTTTCATGTGATTCACATGGAAAATTAAAAAAAATTAGGTATAAGCGGCTGTAATTTTTGATGGCCGTGGGTTAGAAGTTTAATTTAAATGACGGCTTCAAGAAATAACGGGCTTGAGTATGTAATGATCATTTCGACTCTACGCGTTCCTGAGAAAAGAGGGTTGACAGACGGACAGACAGACAACAAATTGATCCTTTAAGGGTTCTTTGTTTCCTTTTGAGGTAAGGAATCCTAGAATTCTGTAATCGCCTCTTTGGCGTAGGCATATTGAACCATAGCTATGAGTACTGAAGATGTAACAAAATAAATAAATATATAATGCTGGACAATTCACACTGCATTATCTAGCCCCAAGCTAAGCAGAGCTTGTGTTATGGGTACCAGATAACTGATATACATAATACAATACAATACATAGATACCTAGATATTTTTTATTATACATAGAAAACGACCAGAACACCCTGAACAAATGTCTGCAGATCGTACACACATTTGTCCCGGGGCGGGAATCGAACCCGCAACCTCCTACGTCGCAGGCAGACCTTCGCCCACCGCACCACATCGGTCGTCAAATGAAATGAACCTGTAACATTACAAGGATAACACCCTAAACTTGTGTATCATGCCCACGAGAATAGGATATAACCATATTGAAGAGAAACAAAAGCGGCCGGACATTTACTTTGTCAAGGTTCCAGAGTCCGGCTCACCACGTTTCAATAAGTATTGTATTGTATAGGTATAACCTGGTTTATACAAAATAGAAAAAGCCTGTTGCGAATGTTGCGATGCATGAAGCAGATTTCCGGCCCCAGAGTGTTTACTTGTTGAGCTGACCTGACCTACTTTTAACAGTCTTAGGTCCAACTACAGATTTTCTAGGTAACTACAGAAACAGGGCAGGTTTGGACGTTATAAAATGTAAATTTTTTTTTTTTTTATACCTTACATGATTCTTGAACACGTCACGAATTATATACAAATTCAAATTATAGACAAATACGTAAAACTCACAAACAAAATATATTACTTACGTAAAACTAGGAAATAAAGTGATCACTTTGATTTTTTTGTTCACTTCAATCTTTTAAGGGTAAAGTATAGTAAACCTTTTAACAAATTCTTATGTCTAGTACGTATTTAAATTATGTATGTCGTTATTTTTATGGAACCGATTGATATTTCTATGAGTGTACATCAAGTTTTCATAATTTCCGTGTGGAATCTCGTAAAGGTTTCCCGATCTAATCTGCAGTACCTAGGTATGTGCTGAATCTCCTGATGCGGAACTCGCCTATTGTCTTGGATTTTTCACTGCTAGCACGTTTTCATCCGTAACAGCGCCAGCGGTCAAAGGGCGACCACTTATTTCTTCATCCCCCAAAGTTAGTCGACCGTGCTTGAATTCGTTATACCAACGATACCCGGTTGCTTTGGAAGAGCCTTCATCCATGAATGCCATTTGAAGTCTATCGTAAGAGTCGTTCGGTTTCCGGCGACACTTGAAATCGTAAAAAATCATACCTAGCGTGAAAATGTTCCCGGCGCAGATCTATTTTTCAATGAGACCCGATAATTATTTAAATTATCTCGCAAAAAATGTGGTGGGAAATTTTGAAATTGGAACGTAGTTAACCTAACTATTTTTACTTATAATTTTACATAATTATTTTCATAATAGATTATAACAGGTCAGTCTAAAAAAAGTTTTCCGCAATACTTTCTGAGTGGCCTGGTTTATTGGTATAAGCCAGGTATTACTGGTACTTGGTACAAGGATCGACTCAAATAAGCTGAATAAATCCTTATTTCACATGATTTTTATTCATAAAATGAACATAAGTTTCTCGACTGATCAAAGCAAAAAAGCTTATCTGACGCTAATTGGGACCTCAGCGTCAGATGTTTTTTTTGCTTTTGAGCTTGCAATCTAGGGCTTCCGCCCCGGTGCTTCAACACGGCGCCCCTTCCCGGCCTTTGGCCTATTTTCTATTTGCCACGTGCGTCATACACGCCTATGAAGTTCCCTAATAGTTGTCAGGTGGGTGAATGAAGACTGAATAAAAAATAACAATATTTCATGGACTCAATATTTTTTACTGATTTCGAACAAAAGGAAGAGGATCTATGTTCGGTTGTATTGTAGGTATGTTTCACCGACCGATTTTTATGATTCTTTTATTCCCGAGAGATTTGTATGAAAACTTAAAAAACAGAGAAATTAAAACTCACTAACAATGTAGGTATGTTGAACAGTTTACACAGTATGTACCTATGTTTTTTACTCCGTCAATTGTGGGCTGATTTTGGTCACTTTGCTATTGTATAATATAGAACTATAGAGAAGGATCATAAGGGGCTCCCATAAAAAGCACAATTTATCCCGCAAAATTTAAAAAAAAAACAGCGTAAAATTGGAATTGAATTAAAATGAAAATATAAGTGTATTCTTTTATGTGATGTAGGGGCGCTACCTCACTGCCAGCATTCGTCTTTAATGTGTCCATTCCACTGATCCAATATCGTTGTCTAAGATTCCTAAGTAATTTGCGTAGTTGATTTCAAATGAAATTACATCACATCACACTATTATTAAATGTGTGAAAGCTCGGATGGATAGACGGAAGAGATTTCAGATCAGGCTGAAAATTAGCACAGGTGTAGCTCTTGACCTGAAATTATCCATCCACGAAATTTGATTAAATATTGGACAAAGAACTTGGATAAAGATATTGGATGGGTGGAATGGGACCCTTAGATAATATTCCAAAATTCAAGTAACAATAAGAGCTCCATGACATGACTGATCAGCAGTCGCTTGTAGGAGTAAAGTAACAGTCTAACAAGTTTCGATGTTGAGCTGACACATGCGTGGTCTTTCATTTATGCCTGATTCATCATAATGCCTGTTTTCGTCAAATAAAATGCAACACGCACTGATCTGACGTACCAGTTCAATCGGAAACTATCTTAAAAATAACGAGTTATTCCAGACTCGTCCCACTTTGGGATTTGGGCCAAAGTGGGACGAATCTGGAAACGAATATGCTGAAAAATGCCTTCTGTTTAGTGAAATTCGCGTTTGAGGGTTTGAAACGGGGATAATAAAAAAAATATGCGCCTTCCAGTGTTACAGTGTATTTTAGTTTCATTATGTTTTAGTTCAGACATAAATAATAAAACCGGCCAAGTGCGAGTTGGACACGCGCAAGGATTCCGTACCTCTAACTACAAAAACACCCTAAATATAAATTTTATTTCAATGTAATTATTTATTTTTAAAGTGAATATACATAAGTAAATATTCTGTGAATATTTCAAGCATCTACCTGTTGCTGTTATAACAAGCAAAAACGAGCAAAAAAATCATGTTTGCTGTATGGGAGCCACCTTAAATATTTATTTTATTGATAGCGGCAACAGAAATACATCATCTGTAAAAATTTCAACTTTCTAATTATCACGGTTCATGAGATAAAGCCTGGTGACAAACGGACAGACGGACAGCGGAGTTTTAGTAATAGGGTCCCGTTTTACGCTTTGGGTACGGAACCCTAAAAATACATACAGGCGAACATAAAACCTCATCCTCCTTTGACTTTTGATTCGTCGGTTAAAAAAATCAAATCACCTGAGATTACTTATATTCCAGCACAGCTTACCGGTATTATTAAATTACTATAATAGATCTATCGTGTCGGAGCTGTGGGCTGTGACCTACATCGGATTGTGCTCGGGACACGTCTAGCGCTATTCAGGGGAGAGTCGGTTATTACCGCGCCCCTAAGCGAGAATGCCTATACTTAGCTTAGTTTGGAATAGTATTAGAAAACATTTTTGTAGGACATTATTTTTATTTATTACCTTTGGCTTGAAAAAGCCGTCTTAATGAAAATATAGAAAAAAGAAATTATTACCAAAAACGATAATACTGTGCTCGAGGTTCACAATAGCAGCGTGATCATAAAAAAATCTAGGTACCTTTAAATTGAACCTTTAATAATATTGAATCCTGAAACACGAGTTCAATAGTTTTAATTTATTATATAATGTTTTTGATATAACACAGAAAAAGGACGGCATTGGACTTTAAAAAGTTAAAGCCATTTTAATTCGGAGTCAAACTACGAATATCAAATATTCCGAACCACCATTCCACTAAGCCTGCTCATTATGGCGAAACCTTAGGGGGGAGGACAATGTGTGGTCAATGGGTTTTGTACGCTAAGTAGATACTACAGGTCGAGCTAAGCTATTGTGTCACGTCTCAGGTAAACAGTACAACTAAGGTACTAAATTGACAATCGTGCCATAATAGTCAGCGATTGGTAATAGATAAAGTAACCAGTTACGTACACTCCGTTCCGCGAATATTGCGTCCCGCTCTCTCTCTCTTCATGCGTTAGAACAAGATAGACGCGCGCGTCCGGTATTGATAAAGTAGGGTTGTCACAAGACAAGGAAAAATAATCTTTAAAATTTCAAGTATAAAAGCAGTATATTTTATTATTGGACTTACGGTTAATTCTAAGGAGAATATAGAATATTTTTCTGGATGTACCCGTCAAAGCTGAAATATACATCCGGATTAATTACTGCTTGGTTGAGCGTGGAATTATTATAGACAACTTAATTTTTATGTCTTCATTCCCAATTTATAAATATTCCATATACTTACATCAATTTTGTTGCGCGGTGGGCGAGGGTTCGATATCCACCTCAGGACAAATGTGTGTACGATCACGATCTGCAGACATTTATTCTGAGTGTTCTGGTCGTTTTCTATGTATAGTAAAAAATATCTATCTATGTATTGTATATATATTATGTATATCAGTTATCTAGTACCCATAACACAAGCTCTGCTTAGCCTGGGGCTAGATAATGCTGTGTGAATTGTCCAGTATTATTTATTTATTTATATATTTTTATGACACTCCTTACTGACACTGGCAGAGTCGTACGTAGAGTTAAAGTTGATTCGGTATATGCATAAGCTTTTACCTATTGCTTTTAATTTTCGGCGACATTATTATGTAATTGCATGAAAGCTGTAAATAATAACATGCCAGTGTTGATTAAAGATAAATAAATAAATTCAATTAAAAAAAATCATTTTCTTTATGGTCTAATTTAGTGAGTTCCTTCTTCCATTTTTTTGTCCTCACCTAACCTTACTTGTTGCGCTTGCATTGGAGGTAGGTATATATTGCAATAATTCTGCGGGCCCTAACAATTTTCCAAAGCAATGATTGCAGTTCAACAAACTTCGTCGATCGTTGAACCTCGACTAAGCTGCGGCTGTGCCTCTTGCTCGCACCATTCCCTTTCCTTACAGTAATGAACCGACGAACGACGGTTTTACTCCATGGGAAACTGCAAAACAGCTACCCACCGCGCAATCTACAGCGAAATCTAACAATGATTTAGCACCAAAGTAACAAGGAAGAGTTCAGTCGACCATTCTCTTGGCTTTCATGTTTTAACATAAATATGCAATACCTATCGCAATGTTTTTGTTGCATTTTATAGACGATTCTTAGACTTCTTGTTATATTATGTTCGGTTTTTTGAAACTTAGTGTGCAACATGGGCACTCAAGCATTTCGATTTCTTATGTAGTCAAGTCAACGCTAGATAAGTAGGTACTTAGGTAGGTAGGCTTGGTAAGTCACCATGGGGAAATTTCTATATTTTACTCTATTTCTACTTATTAGGTACTACTTTCTTCGACAAACTCTAATAAATAAAGCGTCAAGTGCGAGTCGGACTCGCGTAACGAGGGGTCCGTATGTTTGTAAATACCTACCTATATAATTAAAAGACCTTGTTACTTATATCACGATTTTAGGTCAACGGGAAGTAAGTACTAGTAAGTAAGTACAAGTATAGGTTTTGGTCCATATCGAAAATCAAAAACTTTACTACTAATTTACGGTTTTCGGAATTTATTTTATAATTTCTTCTGCTTCTGTCTCTTCTGTTTAGTGAAATTGTCGTTTGAGGGTTTGAAACGTAAGGGCATAGTAAAAAAATAAATAAAACCGGCCAAGTGCGAGTCGGACTCGCGCACGAACAACAACAAACGTTTTTTTTGCTAGTTTTTGCAAGATATTGATAACGGCAACCGGTAGGCCCTTGAAATATTTACAGAATATTAAGTTATACCTATATTCACTTCAAAAATAAATAATTTCATTAAATTAAAATTAATATTTAAGGGGGGCTCCCATACAATAGACATGATTTTTTCACGTGTTTTATGGTAGGTAAAGAACCCTACGTGCGCGAATCGGACTCGCACTAGGCCGATTTTTTTATATATGTATGAATAAAAACTGAAACTAAAATACAATTATAACCCTGGAAGGCGCTTACGTTTTTAGGGTTCCGTACCAAAAGGGTAAAAACGGGACCCTGCTACTAAGACTTCGCTGTCCGTCTGTCCGTCTGTCACCAGGCTGTATCTCATGAACCGTGATAGTTCGACAGTTGAAATTTTCACAGATGATGTATTTCTGTTGCCGCTATAACAACAAATACTAAAAATCAGAATAAAATAAATATTTAAGGGGGCTCCCATACAACAAACGTGATTTTTTCTCCGATTTATAGATAATGGTACGGAACCCTTCGTGCGCGAGTCCGACTCGCACTTGGCCGGTTTTATTTATTTTTTTACTATGCCCTTACGTTTCAAACCCTCAAACGACAATTTCACTAAACAGAAGAGACAGAAGCATAGTTATTTTTAAGATAGTTTTTGATTGACGAAATCAGGCTTTATGATGGAAGACCACGCATGTGTCAGCTCGATTGGAAATACATTGTGATCGCGCGCTGATACACACGAGTATTTTATTTTGCAAACCTATACAATTTGAGAGATCTTAAAAAAATACAAGGACCTCTGTTAGGGCGCAATGCAACTAGAGACGTAGCTTAACATAACTTAACACTTAATTAAATATCACAGTTATAGTAGGTAGGTACCTCATTAATTTCTTTAATTACAGACAGACACAGATTGTCTCCTGCCCGTGGCTTAGCTCCCCATTTTCCGGGGTATCAAATCCCACTATATTTACCTAATATTATAAATGTGAAAGTTTGGATGGATGGATGGATGTTTGTTACTCAATCGCGCCAGAACGGCTGAAAGGATCTGGATGAAATTTGGCACAGAGATAGATTATAGTCTGGATTAGAACATAGGCTTCCGGGCTTTTTATCCCGGAATCCCCAGGGGAACGAACTACGCGGGTGTAACCGCGAGGCACTGCTAGTATATTATAAATGTTAACCCATTTACAACTACACGTACACCGTATTTATCCAGATAATGGGGTGAGTGAGCGGTATCACCCCTGCCTCCCCTATACCTACAACATTTTAACACTAACTGTGGTTTTGGTTGTGAAGAGGTGTACAACAAACACCCATACATCCAGACTTCCGCATTTTTCATATGGTAGTGCGATAGACAAGTTAAACTAATATTAGGTGCCCCTCCGTAGTCTCGGGCGATTAAAAACAGAAACTTCCTTTTGCGCGGTCGTCAGGTAAAAATACACTCGCTTGGCAGATGCGCTCACTAGGCAAATGATTTCGCTTCGGACAACTCGGACAAATGCAACAGGCAACAAGTGCAACTAGCGAATCCAATCCCGCAACAAAATCTCAATCCCGCAGGCCTGCGGGTTCGAGGACATCGATCACGCTGACCCACGGGATTTTCGGGACCGTTAAAAACTCGTACGTTTTCCTATTTTTCAACGTCCTGTGTTCAAATTCAAATGCGTTTCGAGTGCGCACACAAGCTTGGACTCGACTCTAGAAGATTACTTACGGTTAAACTCCCGTAAAAACTCAAATTAGAAAGATATTGCAAAAAAAATTACGATTTACAATGCGTTATAGGTAACTCCTTCCACGCATTTATTTTCTCGCTCGAGTGATAATCAATTTGTCCAAGTAGCCGCCGCCTCCTTCTCGGACTGACCGATGTGTTAAAGTCATATCCTAATGCTTTACCGATTCGATTTTTTGTGACAATCCGTTTTGTTAGTTTTGGTCAACACACTGTACCCAGGGGTCTAACAGACGGTTTTTCATCTGCTTGTTATTTTTGACAATTGTTTAAACACATCGTTGACGAGAGCCGGGTAGTTAATTTGTTAGCAAATGACTAATTGTTGACAAAAACACGATCCAGCTAGGCTGGGCTAAATATCGTTGACTGAGCAAGCGCCTTACAGCTGGTTTTTCATCCGCTTGTCACATCGTGTCATTATCATCAGCCTATGCTAGTCCACTGCTGGAGATAGGCCTCCCCTAATGAGCGCCATAGCGGTCTTTAGCTTGACGCATCCAGCATCTACCTGCAGTCTTTCGCAGGTCTATTTATCTATTTTTATGTAAACAAAGGAAGGGCGCACAAAACTAAAGAAATAATATGTCATCGGCGAAACCACGGTAATACTAGATAACATTAATGGGCGAAACGGAGATTGGTTAATCTCGACCTATCGACATCAATGCATAATCCTAACAAAATTTAGTTGTTAAAATGCTGCACAATATTTTAGGTATAAAACCAGCATCTTGGAAGCAAATCACAGCACTAGTTCGTTTTTTAAGGTTCCGTACCCAAAGTGTAAGACGGAACCCTATTACTAAGACTCCGTCCGTCTGTCACCAGGCTGTATCTAATGAACCGTGATAGTTAGACAGTTGAAATTTTCACAGATGATTTATTTCTGTTGCCGCTTTAATTAAAAATACGTAAAAACAGAATGAAATAAATATTTAATGGGGTTACTACTAATATAAATACTTAACATGCAGCGAAAAGGAATCGAGTTCGTAAACGAACGAGAGACGAATGAAATGATGACTGATGGTTTTCAATATAAAAATATAACCGGCCCAGTGCGAGTCGGACCCGCGCACGAAGGGTTCCGTACCGTTATCTATAAAAACGGCAAAAAAATCACGTTTGTTGTATGGGACCCCCCTTAAATATTAATTTTATTTTAATTGAATTATTTAATTTTAAAGTGAATATATAACTTAATATAGAAAATGAAATATATAGTAAATAAATATAAATACTAAATATTCTGTGAATATAGCAAAAAATCACGTTTGTTTGCAGGCTCCCATTACAACAAACGTGATTTTTTAGCTAGTTTTTGCTCGATATTGATAATGGCATCAGATAGACGCCAGAAATATTCACAGAATATTGAGTTATGTTATTCACTTTAAAAGAAATAATTAAATTAAATTAATATTATAAGGGGTTCCATACAATGGACATGATTTTTTTGCCGGTTTAACCCATTTATGCCTTCTCATCTTCATCTACGCCTAGATAATTGTATAGAACCCTTCGTGCGCGAGTTCGACTCGCACTAAGCTTTCTTTTTTGTGTAGTTTCCATTCTTAGATGTCTTTGTGGACATAAAATATCTAGTACTGAGTAAAAGTCCCGAGTAAAAATCTCAACAATCCTAACCTACACCAAGTTAGCTAGCCTTACCGGTCCTTAGCATCACTGGGTTTACCAAGTTGCATAACGCGCGGTCGGCGACCCGCGCGCGCTCCCTGCGCGGGCGCACGGTAGGTAAACTGCAATAGCTACCGACTGAGTATGAAACCAATGGACCTTGGTAGAGGGGCAGGCAGTTTTAGTTCTTAGATTAGTTACGCTCGGTATTTATAAGTTTAAGAAAAAACCGAGTGGTCGAAGCAGTTACCTACCATTAATTATCATACTGGGTGAGTTGTCAGGGCCACTGACTGAAGGGAAGTCTGAAATCGCGAGCATCTTAGTGAGTACCTACTCGGCGGGCACGGAACGCGCGCGCCTAGAACCGCACTCACCCTGAAGAAGTCCCTCGTTAAGGGAGCAAATGTTGGTGTTCTTCCAACACAAATAAGGCTCGTAGTTAACCCGCTTACATCCGTAATGAAATCCCTTGAAATTTGAAGAACGACGAAAAAACATTTAGAAAATGTTAAATTAGGGAATGCACAATTTTTTAGGCCATAGTAACCTATAGCAATATGGATGAAGTAATCTCCTATGTCCACAGACTGTCAACTAGTGTTTTAGTGTTGTGTGTGCCACACTTTCACTAGAAATGTACCTACCTACTAACCTTCTCCTATTTCAATTTTAATAATTAAAAAGAATTTATTAACAAAGTAAATTACAATCAAATAAAAGAATCAAATTAAAACTAGTATTTGAAACAGTTTTAATAATACGTTCTATTCTATACTTACTACCTAACTCAAATTTAAAGTTATACAGTGTTTTAAGAGTAGGTACCTACCTAGGTGCTTCTTTATATTAAAAAACCTTCTTTACTTTACAATATTTTGGCAATTTCAATGAAATGTATTACTTACCCAATGGTTTTATATAATAGTATATCTGCAGTTTGATTATCAGTAGGACAATATGGAACATTTATTTTCCCTTCCTAGAATTTTCACGGATGAAATAGTATCGCACATTAATGTGCTTGGATCTCTTACCTGTTTTGATCTGTTGCACAGATCTTTGGTTATTAACATACAACATCGTTTCAATTGTAGAGCTGATCAACTTTTGACAATGACTTTAAATATGCCTTACAGCAATCAGCCGCTGCAATATATTCGGCCTCGGTTGATGATTAAGCAACAATTGGCTGTCGTTTTGAACACCAAGGCACCGGTCCTTCTGCTAACATTATCACATATCCGGTCGACTGCGTCTTGTTCAATACAATTTGCATAGTCTGCATCACGGTGTGCATTTAGTTTAAAAATATCTCTTCCTTTATTGTAATATATCTTCCTTAAATATTTAAATATTTTAGTATTTTCTTTTCAGCTCATCATCGATTTGTAGGGTTTCTATTTTTCTTCTTGCTTCATTCACAGCTTGACTTATACTTCTGACCTTGTTCTTGTAGATAAATATAGAAGTCCTCCTATCAGTTCTCTATATGAGAATTTTGTAGTACCTATCTGTGTTTTGTTTTTCTGTTCTCTTTTCTGTACCTACAGGGTGTATTAGCGGGCTAAGAATCTTCCATAATAAATTTCTTCAATAAGTTTTCAATGTAGCTTTCTTGTTTCAGTAGGTAAACCTTTTGTAGATTTTTTTACTTCAAATCCAATAAAAGTAGGTTCTTTGTATATTTTATTTCAAATTCTTTTCTACGCCGTTTAAAATCTTTATTTACGTTTGCATTTCTTTTGCTACAGCGAGTCCATCATCTACGTAGATTGCTATTGTTTTTTTTTATTCATGTTTAAACATTGCTTTTGTTAATCTTTTATTCCATGTACCTAATAGGAGTTCTTTTTTAGCCCATATGTTAGTGTTTCTTTCTTCGATTAACGTTTTTTGGTTGTTTTTCATATGATTATGCACCTGGTATAATCATTATACACATTTTCATTCACTTCTACTATACAAAAACGCGGTCCTTACGTCAAATGTACATGGAAGCAGAAAGTGCATGATTTTAAACCCCCATAAGTACCTATGTTCTGCGATATTCGTTGGTTCAAAAGTTTTTTGGACCTTGGTGAAATTTTAGACAACATGACTATTTATTTAGTAACTTAGACTGATAAAAAATAAAACCAAAACCAACTACTGAATGAAGCAGTTTTTGTGTTATTCATTTTGTTTTCTGAAGTTAGATGAGTACCTCCTCTTTTGGTATATGTTGACTATGTGCCCGATTATGTGGTATATGTATTGTATATGTTTGGTATATGTATATGTTGACTATGTGCCCAAAAGTTGTTGGAACACCTTCGAAATTGTACAACCATGTAACTACACCTTTGTGAATTCGTAAAGTTAACCCAGAGTTAACCTTATAAATTTTCAATTTTGACGGTGTTCCAACAATTTAGGGCAGATAGTCTTCAAACATTTATTTAATGTAACCTAGGTACTGAACAACAACCTAAATTAAAATAATGTGAAAAAAACATTCAGCTTTTCCAGAAAAACCGAAAAAATGTACTATTTTTAATTCAGAACTTATTTTTATCAAAAAAGCATGATTTTTCGATAAATCTCACGGTTTCAGACTAAGTATTTACTAAGTCTGAGAGGATAGGTAATAAACTAAGAAATAAAACAACTATGCTTTTACCAAAGGTCATCTCTCGGCTTACACGTCATAGAGCTGGTTTATTGTATAGAAAGGAGTTGTGTTAAACTAAATACTTACCTATCCGGTAAAGGTGCACATGTACAATATGCAAGGTTGTTTCTAATCACTTATGAGTACATTATATATAAAATAAATAGACTTAGGTCTATGCACTTTGTAGTAAAGCTATAATTCTTATAACAATCATTTATTTTGATTTGAATTTAGACCCTACACTCAATGGGAAATACAGGTAGACAATGATTATACTTAAATACTAGAGCTTACCTACTAGATACCTATAAGAATAAAAATACTGGGCAATTTGGTTCACATAGCATCATCTAGTGTCATGTTTGTGTTAAGGTTACAAGATAACTCATAATGATAATAACCTAATACATGGTATACAAAATATGGTGGTTAAATGCTCAGTTACCTATCAAACATGTACTTTACATACACTTACTTACTTTACACACTAGATTGATGAGATGACATAAAGGCAAAATAAACACTCACAGCGACAGCCTTCTGCCATAAATGTTAAAACTTAAACTTCCAGAATTCTAGACAATTGCATACTTTATAATCTAAAAGCTTATTAAAATACTACTTTGTTATGATTGTGTTGCTGAATGATGATTATTCAAATAAAAACTATAATGTTTAAGTAGTACCTATGTAAAATTTCCTGATCCCTGCTACTGCAGTACATAACAGTCTTGCTACAGCTGATAGCTCTACCCTATTTATTATGATTCTTGTTATGTCTGAAACTCCTCTGCTACGCTAGATGTGTTTATGGATCTGGTTTATAAAGCTAAGGGTTTAACATACACAGTGAGTACATCACTCACCATTGCTTTGCAGATCACATACGACTGAGACCACGGACCCTAAATAGATTACTATTATACTAATAAGACTTTGACAGAGCCTCCAATAGAATTAATCTTAGAATGAAAATGGAAAAGATGAAAGTCATGTTGAAGATCAAACACAGGGTGGACTGATGAGGCTAGATGTGGTCACTGTAGGACAGGTCATTGCGTCTTTCGGAGAGGTCTATGCTGTAGATACTGATACTTGTTCGGCCATGATTGTCGTAACATTGAAAAGGAACATTTGACACCCAAACTCTAGCAGACATTCGTGCGGGATCCATGTGGAAGCGCTTTGTTTCTGTTTGGGGCGGCGCGACCGGCAGCGGCACGGGTGCTTGCCTGGGAGTTGACGACTGGTCAGCACCACGGGCTGAATGACTGGCACGGTGGTGTGCACCTCGCCCCTGGCAGCCAGGACGCGAACCTGCACCAAGTCCAAGCGGAACACGGCGCCGTTCACGACCACGCCCGACCCGTACGTCGAGTAGTTGATTAGCTTGAACTCATGGGTCTCCTCGTTCATAGATATGGCAGCGTGATTGCTGGAAACGCGGCGGCACAGGGCGGCGTCCAGACGTAGCGCACACCCTTCGGCCGTACCCACTTCCATCACGGCAGAGTTCATTTTCACCATCTCGCGCACCGTCACCGGATAGAAAGGCAAACCTCGGACCCTTCGCTCATGAGCAAGTAGGGAGTTGACGCTGTCAATCAAGTATTTAGGATGAATAGGACACATTCGTTGGTCGCCGTTCGGCAATGTGGTCGGCGCCGGCGCTTGTTTCAAGCAATCCGGATGATACGCCAAGGGGCAGTAGTTGCATTGAGTATAGGTTTCGTTCCAGCAGGTTTTTCTAAACCCAGGGCATGCTATGTTAGCAGTTGGTAGAGGGATACAGTATGCATGTTCTAATTTCTTCACCTTCATCCGATTTTTTTTAGATGGATATGATTTTCGTTTTGCAGTTTTCGGTAATAATGTCACCGGAGGTGGGTCATCATAGTTGGGTTGGTTCTTCATCAGAGCCTCCACTAGGTAGTCCAACTTAGACTTCGGAGGTTCGGTTTCCATTTCCGATTCTGTATGCTGCTCGACCCGGTAGGTACTTTTGGATTGTATATATTGTTAAGCACAGTGGTACGGTAAACGGTCTGTATCAGACGGACCGTTTTCCGACGGCCAGCTGCCTTTCCTCTGATAGCAAAGCAATCATATTTTGTAACACTAGGTATAGTACGCGCAAAACTACATTACACCATCATCGGGCACAAATCTAACAAGTTTTTACTGTTTCATTTGGCTACTGAGTACATAAATTTACCAAAACAATAACAATACAAGGTATGACATGACACTTGACATGACAGATTTGACACTCCGGGAGTGGTTGCGTTCCGTTTCTCGCTCAAAGCACTCAGGCAAGGTGCGGGGTGCACGATACAGTATGAAAAATAACCATAAAATCGGCGCAATGGAGCTCTCGAGCTATAAGCGCATGAGGGTGCGTTCCGTTTCGTCAGAGCGCACTGTTGCGCACATTGGCGATTATTGAATCCGGAACCCTCTACTCGTCGTTTATCAGCGCTCGTATGTACTTTTTATTTAGCTCTCCGTTATTTGCCGCCGTCATAGAGTTATTATAGTAACTATAGTAACTATAATAACTCTATGGCCGCCGTACACTCCTCGAGGGCGACGCTGCCGCCGTCCATAACTTAAGTCCATTAACTATTATAGGTCAAAGCTACTTTCGAGAAAAACACACCTAAAGTTTTATTTTTTGTTTTTTATGTTTCTTAATTCTATACAAGACCGTATCGACTTGAAACTTTCACAAGGCTAATGATAAAAATGTGTAGAATATTATTATTAACTCGCTTATTTCGGATTATTAATCCATAAAACATACAAAATAGGTACCTACTTATAATAGAAATGTCACACTAAATCATATTAAATTAAAATAATTAAAAAAAATTATGTAATAGTAGGTATAGTAAGTACCTAGAATTGGTAAAAGTGTTAGCTAAGTTACTTAAAATCACAAAATTGTAGTAGTGTAGTTGTTTAGGACTGTAATATAAATAGACAGAATGTTTACTAGTCATCATAACTGAAATAAGTAGTATAGTTATTTCCCTTATCATTAGCAATCTTACTTTTGAGTAGCAGGTAATTCCTATATTTTCTAGTACCTATGTTCAACTTATATTAGTGTAGTGTCTGACATATTTCGGTTTTCATTTGTAAAACAAGCTAAGATGTCAGTTGTCATACTCCAAATAAATCATCATCATCATCAGCCTATATTAGTCCACCGCTGGACATAGGCCTCCCCTAATGAGCGCTATAGCGCCCTGTCTTCAGCTTGCCGCATCCAGCATCTGCCAGCAGTCTTTCGCAAATCATCATCCCACCTGGTCGGAGGGCGTCCTACATTACGTTTGCCGAGTCGCGGTCTCCACTCAAGAACAACAATTAAATATCCAACTCCAATTTAATTCTTACAAGTACTTACGTACAAATACTCAGTATCAACATTTATTCTGTATAAATAAAACGATATAGTAGTACTTAAAGAAAAGTGTAGGTATATAGAAGTTTAAAAAGTAAAAATAAATTAACCATACCTATTGCAGTTATCGTTAGTAATTTAATGAATGATTTTAGCTAACCTGGCCACAACTCAAGTTATTTCACTCTTGGTAAACAATGACCAAATCCCTGATATATTGCGGTTATGCTTAAAAAAACGGGAACGGTAATAGATACGTAAAAATAAAACCGGCTAAGTGCGAGTCGGACTCGCGCGTGAAGGGTTCCGTACCATTATCTATAAAAACGGCAAAAATATCACGTTTGTTCTATGGGAGCCCCCTTAAATATTTATTTTATTCTGTTTTTATTTTATTTGTTGTTATAGCAGCAACAGAAATACATCATCTGTGAAAATTTCAACTGTCTAACTATCACGGTTCATGAGATACAGCCTGGTGACAGACGGACAGCGAAGTCTTAGTAATAGGGTCCCGTTTTAACCCTTAGGTACGGAACCCTAAAAACCGATCGCTGTCAAACTACGAAAAGTAGTTTTTCTTTATCGTAAACTAGGTAAGCAAAATCCATACTAAGGCATCAGGTCAATTAAATTCTGCACCAGCGCGGCGCAGCAATCAGGGCAGCGCAGCGTCCTGATTTTCTCACTGATAGAGGACCCAGGGTGAGTCTATTTATAAGAAGATTGAAACGAGACGTGATCGTGAGTTAAGTCTCCTTTTTCTTAAACTTAAAACCCAAGATGGTAGGTACCTAACATATTTAAAAAAAAATGGTTAGACTCAAATGCTTTCTATTCGCTCAAAGAATTCTTTGACAACTGATGGTCCCCTAATAATTGAAATTGTAACCTTATCCTATTTTTAAGTCCATATTAAATAAATAAATTGTCACCTAAAAACTTACCCAATACAGGTAGACTTAGATTTAAAACACAAAAAATATAGTACAAAAAAGGTTATGTTATGTTTTTGTATTATAATCTAAAGTATCGTCTGTGAATTCTTTAATCGAGTAATACGTTGTATTTAGGAGTAGATTTTTAAGTTACTTGTACCTACTAATTCTTCGGGAATAACATATGGGACCATAACAGCATCATTCTCTTTATGTACTAAAGCAAAATAGTTTTTAAAATCGGTTTATGGAGAAATTGACGCTTACATACATAAAAAATCGAAACATAGAAACTCCTCGAAGACGTTATCAAAACTTTAAAATGATTTCTTATCCAACGCGAAGCTCTACGTTACCATAACATGACATTCATTGGCCAATGACCCGCGACAATACCTACCTAATTCTAGTAAGAGTGAGAGCACTGAATGCCTTAAGAGTAAAAGTTCCTATTTCCTATCAAACGCGAAGATTTCTTACTTAGTCTGAGCGCGAAGCTAGCAATCCTTTGACGATTGTATATGTATGTAGCGGTCAATATTATAATGAGGAAAGATTCTGAATTATTTGGTGTTTGTTTGTTTGAATTGAATAGGCTCCGAAACTACTGGACCGATTTGAAAAATTCTTTTACCATTAGAATCCTACATTAACCCTGATGAACTTAAGCGATAGAATATAACCGTGCAAAGCCGGGGCGGACCGCTAGTTACTTATAAAGATGAAGTTAAATACTTCATTGTGTAAAGCCTACCTTGCTTGATCTGCGCCGGTGGCGGCGGCGGCGGCTCGTCTCTAGCTTCATAGAAGGTGATGGCGATGTCAGCCGCCGCGTCAAGCGTCAGCGGCGCGCGCGCAGTGTTCCCGCTCCACGCGTCCATCGCCGCATGTCCGGCGCGCGGTCTACCGCTCGCGGCCAACCCACTCCGCACACTGTGCTTTCTAAGCTGCGCTAGCGCAGTGCAGCCTCCATTACCAATGCTTTTAATTGCTTGCGTTACTGGTGGATGCGCTAAGCGAATCGCTTTTTACCCAGGTCTATCCGATTGATACAGTCTACGCGAAAAATAGCTACAAAAATCCACGCGTTTTCCCTGAAAAGCGATTTTGGGTGTACACTTAGTCTGAGATGCTTTGTAGGGTCTATCATTATAATTTCTGCAAAATCAGCTTTGCAAAAGAAACTCGATCCTGGAGACAAATTATGTGTCGCGTTAGATTACCGACCAATTTTATTATTAATTTTTGTGTCCTATTGAATTAATAGGTACATCGTCAATATTTAAAACTTACTTCAGATTGTTTGCATCAGGCTGCAGTTAGCTCAATTGTTTCAATTGTAAATACGAGTTTTAATATAATTCTATTCTTAATAATTAGACTAAATGATTAACGTCTTCGATTCACTGAGTTTATCAAAATTTCTTATTTTGCTTTTTGCATTGAAAATCAACTGGAGCTCCTCGGTGTCACTCACGTACATCAACTCTGATTGAATCACTGAAAATCTGTGATCAGAACTATGGAGGTTTATTAACGAGGGGAACATTATACCACGACCTAAACCTATTAGATATTCATTTTAACGTTTTTATCACATAAAAAAAGAGATAATAAAGTCTGAAGCATACCTACACCTACTAACACGATGTACCTACTTATGTACCTATACGAAATTCTATATGATGATTGCAATATGAATGTTACTTTGTTAGTCATATCAAAGTAAGTAATTTTTTTTGTCACTAAAGTCCCGAAATTCCCGTTTGGAATGACATTAAAACAGAAAACGCGATAAATACCAAATAAATACCCGTAAATATTTATACTAAAATAATGTGTTAATCGCGTAAGTTTCAAAATAATTCCCGATTCTTATATCGGCAAAAGAATTCTGGAATGCCGGGATCTAATTCCCGGGACCAAACCCTCATCACTACGGATAGTTAGTACCTATAGCTTCCGTGGGACCAGCTAATGAATTGGACCAGCCATCTAGGTACACTAGTACCACCATAGTACGCTTACCTCAGCTCGCAGGCATCTACGCAGGTCGCTGAACCGAACTTGCCTGTTAGAAGCCATCATCACTTAAGAACCAACTCTAAGTAAACCCAGCAAAACACTATTTCCCATTTCAAGTGCCGAGGCTTCTATTCAAACATGTTCTGAATTGCCGCTGATCGAGAAGTAATTCTAATGTCGAATGGATATGGTCGCTTTTGGGATAGGGACCCCCACCAATGCTGCAAAGACGTGCCCTACCTAAGTGAATAGACGTCACATGATATTCCTTGTACAGATAGGTAGGTATCCCACTTATTAATGACCTGTTGACATTCGTTTTTCTGGCCTATCTTTAATCTTTCCGGTCCTGGAAAAGGGACTTAACCACCCCATTGTATACTAGGTTGTTTATACCGGAGGATGACAAGACCTAATGGGTGGTTTTGGTCCATTGAAGTAGTACCTATACCTAACCTATTAGCGTACGTACATGATTTTATTTGATTTTCTCACAATCGAAGTGAAAAGTTTTGTCCAACTTACTTTTCACTTCGATTGTGAGAAAATCAAAAAATCAAAACGTACCTACCTAGTACGAGCGAAACAGATATCATATTGATAATTTCTTTGCCATTGTGTCCCATTTGCATATTATTAAATTAACTTTCGCTGGTCGGGCTAGTGACTACATTTGGTTTATTCACGATTTCAGCAAAATTGTATTGCTTTACCCATCAGGATTAAAGGGCTACCATACACCGTAATGTTCTGAAAAGAATAGGCCTTGCCTTGCCTTGCCTAGCCTTGCCTTTAGATTTCGCGTTCATAGAAGCGGGAGAGAGCAGAGCGCGTGTGAAAAAAACAAAATTTCTTCTGATGAAAAGAGTACTGTTCAAGTACTAATCAAATATTTATTTTGGCGAATCTGTTGCCCTGCCTTTAGATTATTTTTCAATATGAAGATCAAGTCAGTGAAAAAAAAACTCAGAAATCAAGTCATTTTGGTTCGGAGAAGAAGGCAAATATGTATCAAAATTGAGATATTTTGATACATATTTGCGCGCGTATATGTAATACGCGCGCGAGTTATACTCGCACTTGACGAATCTTGTATAATCAGTAGGTACCTAATCAAATCACAATGAAGTTTCAGGTGGATGGATAAGTGAAAACCGGATCTAAAAATAATCAAACAGTAGGTAGTACTCACCAGAGAAGCCGAATGTCGGTGAAGTTGGCTCCTCCTCTCTAAACCTGAAAAAGAAGCAGTCGGTTAATGACAAACCCACTAATATTATAAAGTGAAACTTTGGATGGATGTTTCTTACTCAATATCACGCCAGAACGGCTGAACGGATCTGGATGTTTGGCTCAGAGATAGATTATAGTCTGGAATAGCACACAGGCTGTTATTATCCCGGAATTCCCACGGGAACGGGCTTAGTAGTCGCGGCCTAGGCACCCGCGATGAAGCTAAGAGGAACCCATGGGGCCGCGCCAACGCAGACGGCGCGGCGGCGACACGGCTGGCCCCGGGATGGACCGCTCCTCTGGGTTTTGCGCTCTAAGCACAGTTGGAGTGGTAGTAGGTTGCGGTGTCGTATGGGAGGTACCGTGACTGAGGCGGGCGGCTGTGCTGTATGGGCCGCAGAGAGATGGTGGCCGCTGCGGGAGAGGATTGCCGGTATTGAGGTGCGCCCCTAGAGGAACAAGGCACGGTGCGCCGCTTTCCCTGCCTTCCGCGGCCTTGGCGGGGTCGCCACCGTTTGATGGGGTCGCAGGGGAGGAGGAGTGTCGGAATTGCGAGGGCCGCTCTCCCTATCCTCTGCGACCGTGTGGCAGGCGGCGCGGCGGGGCCACTCGACTGACCCGTCGGAAGTCTTTTGATATTATTATTACTTTTTATTTTTGTTTTATTATCTAGGATTCTAATGGTGAAAGAATTTTTCAAATCGGTCCATTCTAATTCTAATTCTAATTCGAAGTGGGGGAACTGGGATCTGCACTGACAACTCGCATGGGAGTGTATTGTGCATTGTCCCCCTGCCTAACTAGGCCCTAACCAGCCCAGCTCCTTGAAGTACCGGAGCAGGACTTTTGGTGATTGACAGCTTCGTTTCAGCTTTTCTGTGGATGAGGACAGGTTTGCTGCCCCTATTAGGCTTTTCAGTTCCGCCTGGCTTCCTCTGTGGCCGTGCAGTGAACCACAACATGTTCCACAGTCTCTTCTTCCTGGAGGCAGCCACGGCACAGGCTGCTGTCTGTGGCTCCCGTCTTGAAAAGGCAGCTCACAGTGGCCTGTGATGATGCCCACCATTGTTCGTAGGTCCTCACGGCTCATCTTGAGCATCGTGTTTGTTGTTTTCCTATCTTTGCAAGGGAATATTGATGAATCGGTCCATTACTTTCGAAGCCTCTTCCCGTCAAACAAACAAACTAACAAATCTTTCCTCTTTATAATATTATATAGGTATATATATACTATATATAGTATAGATAGATTAACAAGTAATAAATCCGTCAGAGCGGAGAAAATAAATTTGTTGGAATAGTAAGTACCTCTACCTACCTACCTACTTTGAGTTGAAATGCAAAAGGGTAGGTAGGTTAGGTAGGTAGGCAGGTACTTACAGAGGTCACAGATTAGGTAAGTAACCTACCCATCGAGCACATATCCAACCATAGGTACCTACCTTTATCCTGGATATGTGCTCGATGAACCTACCTAATTAATGTACCTAGGTCGTCCTAAGCATTGTGACCTATCGGTGAACACGAAATGTAACTTTAACATAGGTAGGTACCTAGTACTACCATATCGTAGAGTTTACAATCGGAATAAAACATGAGACCTTCGTTGCTATTTGCTAGTCAAGTCCAAGGGCATCATCGATTTTCACTTACTGCCCAACTACCAATGTTTATTTTGTACCTAGTTTGATTATTTTGTCTGCCCACCAAATTAATGTAGCAGCTAGGACAAAAGAATGCATCTGTAGCAAATAAACGAAATTAGGTAGGTACCTAGTACGTAACAATCGGCCGACTTGTTAGGTAAGAACATAGATGGGCTCCCGGAAATTCAAGATCAAATCTCGTTCAAGGCTACCCGGGGCGGAGCGCGCGGCTCAGCTGTTAGACTGATCGATAACTCATCTCCGTGATCATCAGGGCTCCACTAAATGCTTCTTGGATTTTCACCTACTGCCTACCTGCCAATGTTTATTTTGTAGGTTGATTATTTTCTAAGCCCACTAAATTGGAGTAGCAGTTAGGACAAAAAAAATGCATCTGTAGCAAAGAGAATAAATTAGGTAGGTACGTAACAATCGGCCGATTTGGTACCTAAGTAAGAACATAGATGCGCTCTCGGAAATTCAAGATCAAATCTCGTTCAAGGCCACCCGGGGCGGAGCGCGCGGCTCAGCTGTTAGACTGACTCGTCTCCGTGATCATCAGGGCTCCACTAAAGGCTTCTACTTAAATAAAACTTACGTATAAACATCATTATCAGCTGAAGAACTAGTGGCGTCTACTATCACAGAATAATGCATAGCTTTGTGGTCGTCACTACTTTTCCTCACTTGACTGAATTTATTACAGTTCTGGATAGGTGATCACTACTCAAGGTTAGGTGGTAAAAGAAGTTCCGAGTGTTATGGCTATGAGCAGCCCGGATTTTACTTGAAGAGTAGATCTCTCTACCTTAGGCCTACGGAGAGGCCTTCGTCGTCGTTCGGACGACGTAACCTCTGAAAAGCGTTTAATTTTTCAAGCGTGTGTGAAAATTAAAGCCCCATTTGACCTATTTATTACTTTCAAAATTATACCTACTTCACATTCATCATCATCATCAGCCTTGTTCCCTCTATAGAGACGATTTTACGTAATGTTTGTGGTTAGGTTGAATTTACATTACTTCACATTAAAGTCCTGTAACTTTATAGGTACTTCAGACCTTGAGTCAAATCAAAAAGAAATTTTCAGGAATATTTTGTCGTTCTGAATGAACTTTGACCCTGTTAGGTATCGAAGCTCCGTATGTTTTATGATAGGATGTTAAAAAAGAAAATGAGATGTGTGAACAACGATGATGTTTAATGATAAGCTACGCGATTGTTTGGAGACAACGCCCAGCCCAAACCGCTGAACCTGAAAGCAGAAATTTGGAGGGTACCTTTTACTACACCACCAGAAGAAATTTAAGAAAGGGCGTTGAAAGTCTCTAGGTGTTTTTGTAACTCTTTAACTAGTGGTCCGATTTTTCGGGAACTTATAGAGAATGCAAAACTTTTAAATGCATATTTCAGCATAATTCAAAATGTTCATGAAAAGTGGGTAAATAAGTTTACATAATTTGGTGCTAGAAGTTCCAAATTCAGTGTATTTGATATTAGGTAATTTAATATTTTCTAATTTCTTTCTAACACAAGGCTAATATACCTACACTACCTAAATACTTCCTAAGCTTTTGTGTCTACGTTATTATTTGACAGTTTCTGAATTTTTCACATTCCTATTTCTCTTATTTGCACCGCACCCCATTACAAAGCCACTTCGCAGCACGTACCCTAGTGGCTGGACAGCGCAGGCGTCGCTTTGGCCTTGAGCGAGCTTCCTGGTTCATGGGCGGCCTACGTAACGTAAGTCGATGTTACCCGTGATGACGTGAATGGGAGTCACCTGAACCTGGTACTTTTTTACTCAGCACCTGTTTCTCTTCTACCCTTGTGAATCAGAAAATAATTAACTGTAATTTTTTGGCTTTCAAACAAGCCAATATTCTCCGAAAGTTTGACGTTGCGTTGTGAATATGTAGACTAGCCGAAGACCACGCCAAAACAGCTACTCAATGGATCGAGTCGATACGATAAAATAATATTACTTAGTTATACTGGACATAAACGTAGGCAGAACGTAGGTAGGTACTATAAGCTCTAGGTACCTATTCCGAAAAAACCCTATGAAGGTAGGTACCTATTACAGAAGCTAGAGAATTATTATGCTAAATAAAATCACATTTATTTCAGACATGGTAGGCACAAAGTTAACATAGGTACAACACAGTCCATATAACAAGTCACATTTCAAAAGACAAAGATAAAAACACATAACAATATGACACTAAACACTAACAACCAATGTGAATTTTCGTCCAGTGCTGCATGAAAAGGGAGGCTGTATCCAGCCTTCCTGCAATGACCTGCAGGTAGCTGTTGGCGCTGCCGCGCACCCTGCGCATCAGCAACGCCGTTCTCTTGCGCAGGATCGCAGCGAACCCGCGCCTCCGCGAACATGTCTGATGCGCTACAGAAACGCGGCAACCCCATCAGCCACCTGAAGGCATTGTTATATTGGACGCGAAGGGCGTTCCAGGTCTTCTGCGTATGCTTTATCCATAGGTTGCACGTGTAGAAAGATGGCAGTACGCTCTGAACAGTGTCGTCTTCACCTGCGCACTGCAACGCGCAAATCAACGGGCCAATATGTTAGCTCGGACCGTTAACGCCCTCCGCTCCCTCTCCATGTCTACATCGTCCGTGAGTGCGTCGGTGACCCAGTGGCCCAAGCACTTAAATTCCGAAACTAGCTTCAGCTGATTGCCGTGAGTGTAACTGATGGGACTGTGGCGTATGTTTTTGAACCTGCCTTGAAAACCATCAGTTCACTCTTGCCCGCGATGTACTTAAGCCCATGGGCCTCCGCATAACACTTACAGATGCCTACCAGCCTTCTGAGGGCACCGATCGTCGGGCTCAGCAGCACCATATCATCAGCATAGCTGATATTGTTGAGGGTGACCCCGTCGATTGAACACCCGACAGAGGCGGATTAATTGTCGACAGCGCCCTAGGCAAACACCTCATTGGCGCCCCTCTGTGAACGAGCCGCGGCAAAGCTCAGTATTGGGGGTGGTGTTAGTTACATAACAACGACGTTCCTCAGTGGTTGACAAAAAAGTATTTAAGGCAGGTAAAAAACTAGAAGTAATAGCGAGCGAAGCGAGCCGCAATTATTTTCATGCAAAAGCATGAAAATAATTGCGGCTCGCTTCGTTTGGCTATCGTTAGCATGATAGAGGAGGTTGTCAATTGTCAAAGTTAGAGCCAAGACCATATGGTCTTGGCTAACCCATATGGGTTTTGGCGGGGTTAGCTAGAAAGGTAGGGAAAGAAAGATAACGGCGAGCGGAGCGAGCCACAATTTTTTTGTGATTTTTCAAGATTAAATAAGATAGGTATGTAAACCGTGAAACGCAAAACTTTTGTGGCTATCGGTAATAAAATTATTCCCAAATTATTTAGTAATTTATGGAAGCAAAAACAATAGAAATTACGGCAACAACGGAGCGAACTAGCAAAAAGGTTCGACACTTTCCAGTGGTTTGACAGAAAATTTTCAAAGTCATTAACATCTAGAGTACAACAGATAGAAAACAACGGCGAGCGAAGCCAGCCGTAAAAAAATTTTGACTGTGGCGATCGGTGTTGTACGCACGCACGTACCCCGCCCAGCTGCGCAGTTCACTCCTCTCTCAGAAGTCACCATATAAACCCATCAAACTATCGGGTATATCGGGGTATGATCGGACGAGGGGGAAGACCGTATGACACTAATTGTAGCCGAATTAAGCCATATTTTCTAAAGCTGACAACATTTCATGGCGACGCCCTCAAATGGAGTCGTAGAAAATGGTGGCAGCATTAGAAAATAATGGCTTAATTCGGCTACAATTAGTGTTATACGGTCTTCCCCCGCGTCTGATCATGCCCCGATATACTATATTACTTTTCGCTCTAAATAGATTGTTTCAATAAGGAATTCGCGTTATGGATACTTGAGCACCGCTCGCTTTACCGTAGGGTCGGCGCGGATAAACAGTAAAAGATAATGATGCGGCATTAAAACACGTGCCTTTCAAAATCTCGCGAATCTATGGCAATGTGATTTTAAAACTTACAGCCACCCTAATAAATAATAAATCACATTTATTTCAGACATCACAACACAGTCCATATAACGAGTTACATACTAATGCATAATGATTAAAGCGTACCTTCAAACCAGTATTTTTTTTCAACAAAAACCGAGCGCTGGATCCTCATAGCGGATGTGCGCCACGCTCCCGCAGCCTAATGCCCACGATTGTTGGTGTCTTTTAAAACATATATCTCACTATCGCCATGCCGGCGATGCACGGCTGCCACCGGGGTGCATTACATGGCGCCCCCTATGTTCCTGCGCCCGTGTGCGCCGCTAAAGCCACCTCTGACGCTCGTCAACCAATATCATTACACTAATAATCTGATTTTTGCTAAGTTCCTTCTTTTTTAATTTTTTGTTCTGGACATAGAACAACAATCAAAAGTTTCGACAGAATTAAATAATGATTCATATTTTGTAAGTAGCCGGATACCTGCTTACTCATATAATTAATTTTGCACTTAGGTATTACCTTACATATTAATTATTTAGTAGTGTAAAATTTTCCGCGCGCGCGCCCCCTGGAACCTCGCGCCCCTAGGCACATGCCTACTTTGCCTTGGGGATGATCCGCCACTGACACCCGACCTGGGTGCTGCTGAGCTCACGGATCATGCGATCTATGTATAGGCAGAAAAGGTGAAGTCCCTCCACCCTGCTAAGCAGTTATCCAGCACTCATTCGTAGATAGCTATAGAAGCTCTGCTTAGTTATGGGCTAGAGCTAGACTAAATGATGCTGTGTGGATTAGGTGTCTAGCACTTTTAGGGTTTTCATAGGTACTCAAATCCGTAACCCCTTGGAGCCGTGCGTGATATTAATCAAACTTAGTCAACGCGCAAGTTACAGCTGTTTATGCCCAACATGAACACAAAACCTTTAGGGTACTTACCGTTGACTTAGAATCATGTGGCAAGAACTTAGACAATTTAACCCGCTGTTAATTGTGTAAGGGCAAGAAGCAAGGTCTTGTAATTATTAGGAACCCTCGCTCGGTGCGCGAGTCGACTCGCACTTGACGTTTTATTATACCATTTTATTATATCTAGGGTATTTCAGTCAAAGAACCTAAGTTAAGTTATAACAAAGTAAGAACCTAAGGTAGTTAATTATATTATTAAGTAAGTTGCTCCTGGCCTGTTTTCAATAGTTAGCATAAGTTTTTCTTGATATCATGTAATAAGAAAGGTTTTTTTAACATGTATCATCACATCATAGTTCCAAGCTTGGGCTACAAACTCCGAGGATGGACGTATTGGCTCACTCGGCGGACGTGGAACTTCCTTCCAACTGCAGACGTTTTCCTCTTCTCCCCGCGCATCTGGACCTGCAGACCTACATTTTCAAAGACGCCTCCGCTGGGAAGTGTCGTTTGTTAAAATGGGCAAGGCAATTGAATTCACTACCTAGTACCAATCCCGTTTTTTAACTAAAATAGGCATAATGTTTTAATAAAAATCACCAGATTACGCTTTGTTACGTTGTCACTGACTAGGATGAAAAGAATGGTTCCCGTTTCGTCGCGTCACAACAATTTGCAACTTATTATCAATGTAGTCAAACAGCCTGGAGGTTCAATGAAGTAAATTAACAAATATAGGCAGCGGTACCTAAGTCTCTAACAATTTTATCATTGAAATCTCCAAGGAATCATCCCAGCAGAAGTAAATTTTACACAACAAAAAAGTTTATTTCCAAGCTTAGAACAGTTTCGGCGTTATTTCTGGATCAGGGTCGGGGTAGTACTGGAGCAGATCCGCTACCGGCGCCTCCTGGTCCTCGTAGAAGTCACACGCTAATAGATATTCACGCTTTGAATAGTCATCGCCCTTGCAAAATATTTCACCTGGGAACAAGAAACACAATGAGATAATCTCCAAAAAATTAAACTAAACCTATTACCTACCGCGACTTCGTACGTTCTTTTCCGGGATAAAACGTGGCCTAGGTTATGTCCGCGCCAAACCTCGTCCAATTTCAGCCGCCACCTACTTTATCTTATTATTCCCTATTATAAGCTTTTTTTAATGCCTCTGTCAGGGACGAGTGAAATTATACGTCCCTGGCCTCTGTAATAGTTTTACTCTATTTCGTTTAGCCAGAAATTCGAAAATAGATATTAGTGGCCACCAGCCACTATTTTCATGTTCATGGCCCCGGACGCACGTGTCGTGTGCACCACCACTCTGGGAGGTTTGGCAGGGAGCTATAAAGTACAAAACGATAGGGTGTTCTCGCCCCAGCAGCGTCAAACGAAATGGGGTGGCGGGTGAGTGGGGGTGGGTGGGTATAATCTGCTTTGAATGCTGCCTCTTTGTCAACATTAATCAGCCGATCTCGCCTGCACTGCGTGCTTCGTTCGGATCTCCGCTCCGATAGGTAGGTAGGTCCTTAATTACCTACCTAGCTCCAAAGATTTAAATCGTTACATAGGAACGGCCTGACACCAAAAACTGTGGCACTGTCTTTATGTGTGCGTTAACAAAATGCCGACGAACGCTCACCAATAATGAGTACTTAGTTAAAAATAGCGTTTTTGCCAATAATATGCAATCGTGTGTGTTACAATCAAATAAAAGAATTAAATTAAAACTAGTATTTACAATTGAAACAATTGAGCTAACTGCAGACTGTTGCAAACAATCTACAGGTAGCTCAACTGAATCAATAATTTAATTGAAAAAGGCAAAAACCGACATCGTATTCCCTTAATTTATTTCACAAATACTAGAGACAAATTATTAATCCCTCGGGAATACATTTTTGACTAGATAGACGGGAAAGAATCTTCAAAACAAAATTCGACGAAAATACAAAAAAAAAAGAACCTCGTTTCTTCGAAGTCGGTTAATAATTCGACCACCTCTGTGGCGCGGTGGGCGAAGGTCTGCCTGCGACGCAGCAGGTTGCGGGTTCGATTACCGCCTTGGGACAAATATTTGTACGATCTGCAGTTATTTATTCCGGTTGTTCTGGTCGTTTTCAATGTATAATAAAAATATTTATCATTGTTATGTATTGCATATGTATATCAGTTATGTAGTACCCATAACACAAGCTCTGCTTAGCTTGGGGCTAGATAATGCTGTGTGAATTGTCCAGCATTATTTATCTAATTATATGGTCAAGCAGCACAAATCAGCACGCTACGCTACCTTCCATTTCCATAATACGGACGGAAGTCCTCGACTCCAGCGCCCCGACGCAGTAATGTTCTTCTGTCAGCTCCGGACTCCAGTACATGATGGCATCCCTGCATGAAGTCCCAGCTATGGGGAGAAGAATTCTGTCCTGAAATTTTTTAAGTTTATTGTATGAAGGGTTCTTTTTATTTTACTCGGTGCGGTGTTTTTGAAAGATAAGGCCAATCAGACACAAAAACCAAAATCTAAAAAAACAAAAGTGTTTGGTACGTAGGTAAATTATTATTTTGATCGATTGAATACGGTGTCTATGGAATGGAACTTAAAACCAGAGAGCATGAGAATGCGTTGGGGAGGTTGGTTCTTACGACAACCGCACAGGCCGAGTTGGGGGGGTCGTTTCTTACGACAACCGTACGGGCTGAGTTGGGAAGTCAGTTCTTACGATAGCCACACGGGCTGAGTTGGGGGGTCAGTTCTTACGACCACCGCACAGGCTGAGTTGAGAGGGGTTGGTTCTTACGACAACCGCACGGGCTAAGTTGGGGGGGTCGTTTCTTACGAAAATCGCACGGGCTGAGTTACGAAGTCGGTTCTCGCACGGGCTGAGTTGGGGAGTTTAGTTCGCGCCGCAGCCACCGTCACGGCTTTTGCTGACCTTATTGTGCTGTGGACGCCTGTGATTTACTTAGCTTAGAGGAAAGTGCATAAACCAGATATCTTATAAACTACCTTGCATATGATTTTGTTGTTGACGATCGGCTCCTTGACTTCACCAGTGCAGAAGAATTTTCTTTTCTTCCTCATTATTATTGTGCTTACTTCCAAAACAGTCTTGATACTGTTTCCTGAACAGTGGGTTTTGAGAATTAAATAAGTATCTTATCAGTTATCTCGAAGGTAGGTATACAAGCTCTCCTTAGCTTGGGGCTAGATAATGCTGTGTGAATTTTCCAGTACAGCAGTATTTTTTTATGAACGATCGGCTTTATGTAGAATCCAAAACATTTACTACATTTTTTATTACTCGACTGTAGAAGGAGAGGAGGAGGCTTATGTGTTCGAGTATATTTATGTATGTTTTGTATGAGTGCAGTATTTATGAGGATTCTATGTCACGCTCTACAGCCTCCACAAGTGGATGGTAGTCGGCATGTGTGTCAAATAAATTTTCGTTATAGCAGAACTCTGGGTCCCGGAAGGAAGCTGCGGTCGAGGTCGGCCACGAAAGCGTTGGCGGGACGACCTTAACGCCTTCCTAAATGATTGGTGGGAAATCGCACAAGATCGCACGGAGTGGAAAGATTTGGGGGAGGCCTTTGCCGGACGGAATAGGCTGATAAAAAAAACAGAACATAGTAGGGTACAAAAATTCAATAAGGTGCCAAGAAATGAAAAAAAATTATGAGTTATGGTGTTCTCGTCTCGTCCGATCATGAAGCAATGTCGGGCGCGGTCAGTACTTGGATGGGTGACCTACACCGGGCTGTCATAATAATAATATATATATATTTTTAAATTATTACTACGGGTAGCACCGCCGCCACGCTTGCCACCGCCGGGGTTGGACAGTGAATGCGTTAAACTGGAAATTATTAGCAATTAACTGTTGAATTTTTGAATTTCTTGCCAACAATAAAAACATAAAAGAATAATAGTGAGTGTTCAATTTAGACAATCAAATCAAGGCTCTAATGGTTCATGATCTATTCTGCATCCAGCTACCTATCACCTTGAAAATTCTTACCTTTTTCACCATTAATGGCTTCCAGCTCCCGCATGCCTCGGGATTGCGTCTCTTTGCTGTTTTGCTGTTTCATATAAGTAGACAATCTTCCCATAGCATCAACGAACTCATCGATGGGACCTGCAAAATAGTTTTTTTTCATCATCATAGGTATGTGCAGTCGCTGTGTTTGCACTCACACTTGTGCACAGTTTTATGTCCTGCGCACGGATATGGCGACATTCGGCTAGGAAGACAAGTATACCTTTACTCTCAATCGGTTGAGGATAACCGGTCTAAAATTCACTATCAGGATTTGTCCCATGTCTCCTCTACACGTTGGCCAACATGTGTGCCATTGTGTCGGCCAATACTCTCTGGCTGAACTGAACAGTAGCAAACTGAACAAACTTTCAACGTGTGGACGTCTCCAGGTGTAGGCCAACATCATGGCACACATGTTGGCCAAGGCGTGTCGAGGGCACACTACACAAACTAACAGGGCAAGTAGAAGCAGGGAATATAAGCTTGAAAAACGACAAGGCGTACCTGTTCCAAAACTACCACCATCGAGGTAGTTCAAAAATTGGTAGAACCTTAGTGCTTCGTCCGATTCAATCTCGTCCATAACAGGTCTCTAGAAAATTAGGACAGTTAAGAAACTCAAACTCGACCCCTCACCCGTGAGCTAGAGTACCTACCTATGTGGCGCAGCCCATCAGCCAGCATTGCCTGCTATACAGCAGCGAGGCAATGCTGCCAGCGCGTCTTGACGACGCTTCCGACTGGTATATGAATCAGTTGAGCTACCCCTATGTCGTTTGCAACCTTAGAAACCTTAACAAAGATTTCTATGTTTCTCAACAATTTGCAGTTAGCTCGACGGTTTCAATTTATTGTAAATACTAGTTCTATTCAAAGATTTAACTCGTGTGTTCTATTTTGTTTCTATAATTTTTTTATGTATGAGGATGAAGGGATGGGTGTTTGTCACTGCTTTCTTTACCAAATACCAGGTAAGGGATAAAATTGCTAATATAAGAACTATTTTTATCCTGAGACTCACGAGCGAAGCTGCCAGGCACAGGCTAGTACTGCAAAAAACTCAACAATTTCATGAATGCCTAGGAACTAGGTTTTCAAATGCCTTACAAATTTTCCACTCCACGCGCCGACATCAGAGTACAGGGAGTTAATTCTGCTAGGCATCCAATCGAGTGTGGACCGTGCTACCAAAACTGGGTGCTGAAAAACAAATAACATTTTAAATTAACCATCATCTCAAATTAACTTACAAAGTTACTACATAAGTAAACCTAAGCGGAAGGAGTAGGTAAATGAGCTTTGCGTCATCGCTAATTCGACGATATTTACCAATGAAGGAATCTTAGACACGACATTTTTTAAACCAAAAATTAATAAAAATAACGTAACAATAAGCATTGTTGTTGGTCAGTTATCCGTTTATACAGTTTTCAGGGACTGAGTAATTGGTATAGGAAACCCTTTCTGTTTTCGTTATTTTTAATTGCTTTGGAAACCGGTGATAAGTCTATGTATGGTAGTTTCGATTGCCAATTAAGTACCTCAGTACCTACCTATACTATACCAACCCAACTCGGTGCTACAAAATCCAAAATAGTTATTTCATGTCAATTTGTTTTTATATTAAATAAAGGTAGTTTTATTACTAAAGAAAATACAATAATAATTACAACTAATATTTACACTTAAATCTATTTTCTAAAAATCTAAGCCGTCACCAGAAGGCAAAGTGCCCAGAATGCTGGCAGCATTGCCACGTTGAATGGCAATGCTAATTCGAGGTTACCTATTCGAGCTGTTTGGGGTGGAAACCCTAGGTCCTTGGGGTCCTGGGGCACATGGAATATACAAAGATCTAGCAAAACTCCTAATAGAGTCCACAGGTGATCGGAATGCTGGCTTTTATTTCGGTCAACGAATTAGCATTGCCATTCAACGTGGCAATGCTGCCAGCATTCTGGGCACTTTGCCTTCTGGTGACGGCTTAGATTTTTAGAAAATAGATTTAAGTGTAAATATTAGTTGTAATTATTATTGTATTTTCTTTAGTAACAAAACTACCTTTATTTAATATAAAAACAGACTAGGTACCTAATTGTTTATAAGATAAAAATTATAGCTTTCATGTCAATAAAGAAATTTATAAAAAAAGAACGATAACATCCAGGCAACGAAGAAAAAGCTGCGAAAATAACCATTTTTTTTGTACTACAAAAAAATAAATTCGAATACTAAATCTTAAAAATTTATTTATTTAGGAAACAAAATCCACAGCTCTTAAATCTAGATGATACAACACTTATATTGATACCGACAGCCAAAAAAGGATTTAAATTTTTCAGAATTAAACTTAAATTGATTATGATAGAGAGAGTTATAAACCACAGTTTATAAAGCTAGAAATATTATCACTAACATAACATTTCTATGTTACATATAATATTTGAAATAGTAAAATTTCATAGGCAAAATAGAGATCTATTCATACAAACTATAGAAAGACATTCACAACCACACGTAACCTCAGAAATAGGAAGCGATTAGCCATTAACCATATACAAAATATCAGTTAGTCAAAAAAAAACACGTTTATTGTATGAGAGCCCCCTTAAATATTTATTTTTCACTTCTCTTGCTCGAAAAGTGTATCATAATAGTGTAGCTTAGCAGGCCTAAAACTCGAGTTTAATCCCTCGGGCTAAAAAGTAATTTTTCTTTTTAATTTTTGTCTAAAATCATCAGCCAGTACAAAGCATTCGTTCTCTTACATAAAAACTCGACTTCTTGGTGCTCCGTCAATCTTTTTTTGAAAATAGAACCTTCTTGGTGATGTTTTATGAAGCTTGATTCTTCCCTTCACGGTAGAATGCGAACTGTTTCGTTGCGGGTTAAATAGAGATTTAAAAAAAAAGATGGTATTGGCGCTAAATCTCTAGAATTTTCTTCATTCCAAATCACAAACTTTTACGTTTAACTTCCTGACTTTTACTTCCAAATTGTGAACGTGAAAAATGTCATCAAGTGATAGTGAAGATGCTAATATGCAAATGGAAGAAAAGGGCAAAGAAATAATTATGAATCTGTTGCCGACAAAATCACGTGGAATATATTTAAAGAGTTACGAAAATTTTATGAAATGGAGAGATGAGAAACGTGTGGATTCTTTTACAGAAGGGGTTTTTCTCACTTATTTTGATGAATTATCGAAAAAATTCAAATCGTCGACTCTTTGGAGCACATATTCAATGTTAAGAATGACCTTACAAACGAGACACGACGTCGATATTAAAAAATATGTAAATTTAACGGCTTTACTGAAGAAATTGTCCACTGGATACAAGGCAAAAAAATCTAAAGTCTTGACGACACAAGAAATCGAAACATTTTTAAATAACGCTCCAAATAAACAATACTTGGCAACAAAGGTAACCTACTACTTATGTACTCAACTCAAACTAAATAAATAGATACCTACCTACATACCTAAATTATGTACCTAGGTTATTACGATTAATAACACACTTATTTTTTTGTTCAACAGGTTGCTTTAATTTATGGAATCAGCGGTGCATGCAGAGGAATAGAGCTTGCTAATATAACGCTAGAAGACGTAGAAACGGATACAAACCTACAAGCTGTGAGTCTGCCGAACACGAAAACAAACAAAGAGCGTAAATTTGTCATCAGTGGAGAATACCTTAATATAGTTAAAGCCTATCAGGAGTTACGTCCCACTAATGTTTCAACGAGAAGATTTTTTCTAAATTATCAAAATGGTAAATGCACAAGGCAAGTCATAGGCAAAAATAAATTTGGTAACATGCCTAAAGATATTGCCACTTATCTAAAATTACCAAATCCGGAACTCTACACGGGCCATTGTTTCCGCAGAACATCCGCGACTCTGTTGGCGGACTCGGGTGCGAATATAACGACATTAAAACGGCACGGTGGATGGAGGTCCGATCAAGTGGCTGAAGGTTATATAGAGGACTCTATACAAAACAAGTATCACGTCACGCAGCGGATTACGGAAGGAATCAATATTCTACCAAACATTACAGAACCCCAAGCATCTACATCGCGGGATTGGATGAATATGTCAACTCAGCTGAAGCCGCACTCAGATCTTAATAATGCACGAAACTCAAGCATGAGTCGAGTCTCTCCAACTTTTACTCCACAACAATCAACTCAAAATATTACACACACATCCCAATCACAGAGAACCGAAATAAAATTGCCCGGGAAAAACATATCACTAAACATTCAAAATTGCTCTAACTGCACATTTAATTTTTAATAAAATTTCTGAAAATTGTCTAATTTTGAATTGTTTTATTTTCTCGCAATCGAAGTGAAAAGTAGAGTGTTTTACTCGGGCCAAAACCACCCATTATAACTCGGTCTTCTCATCCTCCCTCGCTACGCTCGGGAGTATAACAACCTCGTATATAATGGGATGGTTTAGTCCCTTGTAAAACAATCTACTATTATTCTGGTTTTTTTGTTATAGCGGTAACAGAAATACATCATCTGTGAAAATTTCAACTGTCTAACTATCATGGTTCATGAGATACAGCCTGGTGACAGACGGACAAACGGACAGACGGACAGTGAAGTCTTAGTAATAGGGTCCCGTTTTTATCCTTTGGGTACGGAACCCTAAAAAGTAGCTTACTACTGTAATGGTCCGAAAAATTGTATTTTTTATCCGATATCAAAAACAAAAAAACAATTTTTCGGACCATTACAGTAGTAAGCTACTGTAAAAATTGTTTTTTTTTGTTTTTAATATCGGCACCTCCTCAATCTGTTTGTTAACTTATTCAAATTAAAGACCACAGGTCGACTAATACAACTGTTTCTACTAGACTTGTGTGTACTTTTATCGATCGTCATTAAAAGTCTTTTTGTTTTATATGTACTAACAAAAAAATAAAGAGATCAATAAAACGCTTAATTTGTTGCGTAGCAGTTCAGTTTATTTATTTAAAATGGATTAATACATTACAGGTCATACAATTATCCTTATGTATATAAAATATACAATACAATACAATACACTTTATTGCACACCAAAAAAATACAAAAGAAAAGAAAGAATACAGGAAAAAACAAATAACAGAGTTGCACAATGGGCGGCCTTATCGCTAAGAGCGATCTCTTCCAGACAACCTTGGGATGGACACGAAGCAGTTATACTAGTATAGACGGTGGCGTATAACTTAAATAAACAATACATACATACTATACATATTACTAAAATACATACAATATAAAATACATATTAATAATACATACCAACTTTGTAAAACAGATGTAAAATAAAAACTAGGAATTAATGACTAAAGAAAGATAGTGTTGATATACCATGTTCTTAAATATAGGGAGAGACTTTGCGTGTCTGATAGTGGTAGGTAGAGCATTCCACAGCTTTGTGGCACGTACGGTGAAGGAGGAGCTATGGGCATCGGAGGAACGGGTTGTCATTGTCACTTGTCAAAATATAATTATTAGGGATAATTGAAACATTATTATTATTACAGTATTACAGGTAGATTATAGGCAGACATTTGTAGTACCTACCTAAATACCAATTAGTTCCTTGTAATACAGGTCATTAGTTACCTTCAGGCTTGTGAGTTCATTGAAGGTGTAAAATGTCTGCTCGACAAGCCAGCGTTTTAATTTTGTTTTGAACGTGTTGAGACTAGGAGCCCCCTGAACGTTATAAATTACGGAAAATAAATTTCCTAAATTTAGGAATTCTATCTCAAGTTCTTTTGTCAGACCTAGTATGATACATTCAGATTCATTCAGAAGTGGGCCGGCCCTATCTCGCGAAGAACGGAAAACCGTTGGGGAAAACGCGTTCTTGACTGGAGACCACGACTCGGTAAGCGTAGCCCTCCGACCAGGTGGGATGACGACCTGCGAAAGACTGCAGGCAGATGCTGGATGTGTCTAGCTGAAGACAGGGTGCTAATTACTTCAAATACTAATTAATTAGGGGAGGCCTATGTCCAGCAGTGGAGTAATATAGGCTGATGATGATGAGCAGAATATTTACAGCGCTACCTATTAGATCACAAATTCGATTTCGTATTTTTATGTCGCGTAGTGGTCACTTTAAATTGTACTTTTAAATATGTGGTGAATATCTGATGAGGATTATTGATGTAATCACCAGAATAACTCCTCAAAATGTTATGATCAGCTCAGTTTTACAGCGCCACCTGTTGGATCATCTATGTAACAATCTATGTAACGAAAACAAAGTAGTTCTTGCTTATCAAAATGTTAATCTCTAATTTTATTTTTAAGTGACTTTAATTAATTAATTTATTGTGTTTTAATTTTTTTATTTATTACCTATATTGACACTTCAAATGATTTTTATTAGGGTAACTTTAAGCTAGTTTTAGTGTAGGTACACTATGTTGGTGATCCAGTGCACGCGTGCGGAAATTTTTACACTAGTAAATAAATTAGTTATGTTGGTAGGTATTCGGTGTCTGTCTCCGAGATGTTAAAAAAATATTATAAAAATAATTATTCAGGACATCGAAATCGATTTTCAATTGTAAAAAACATTATATACCTACTTACAATATAACATTATGTAGGTACACATGTACCTGCCTAGGTACCAATTACCTATACCTACGTAATAAGTACCTATAAATTTAATGTCTTACATTGCATGACCTAAAGCTTAAAAACATGGGTGGGACGTGGGAAGCTTAAAAACCTATAGAATATCTAGAACATCTAACAATATAGGTAACACCAGCCGCCACCCCAAACATTGATTTATGGCCGCATCAGAGGCGTAGGGCGCATGTGCAAGCATTGCGTCGCACTGCAGGAACGCATCTTGCCCGGAACCTACGCCATCCAAACTACGACCGTTCGAAGTTAAATCAGTGTAAAGGACAAAGAACAGCCAAAGCAATGGATTGGGCTAACGACAACAGGGCTTCCCTGCGTGCTGCGATCACTGCGGCTATGAGCGGGGACGAAGACAGTCCATTCGAGCCGGCATTTGCCCACTACCCCGATGAAACTGATGGCTGCGTAATCTTCGCGATCGACGCACAGAAGCCGTGGGAGAATATCGAAAGCTACGGTAATCGCGTTATCGCGTTGCTTGCTCAAAAGGGGATGTCGGAGGCGAGAGACCCGATATTTATGTGTCGGGTATTTTTGGGCGGACTGCGTCCTGCGATCCTTCATGCAGTCATGCAGCTGCCCGTCGCACCGTACGACCTGCACTTCCGAGAGGCCTCATATTACGCCCAGTTTCTCGAAAACTCGATGAATGTCGCCATGAGAGTGACGGATCTTGGTGGAGCCCTCCCTCCCAAATGGAAGGCGAACGTGAAGCCTGGCAGACCGTCCATGCTGCAGGACGGATTAGAATTCTTCGGAGCGACGAATGAGGTTGTTGATGCCTTTTACCAGCGCGGACCGGTCAGGTCTGCTCTGAGGATCCTGTATCGTACTTAAAACATCAATTATCATGAAATCGGATTGTGATTATCGTGTTTATTTTTTAATTTGTAAACAATGACTGTAAACCGAAGAAGCTTTTGAGTGTTGTTTAGAATTTTTTGGGCTTGTTGACACATGAATATTTGTTCGTACTTGGTATTTAAATTGTTTATAGCAAAAAGCAGTATGAAATCCACGAAAAACCAATTAACTTATTTTTAAGATAAACACAACCGATAATAATGATTCAACTGCTTGTCGCTTTGTAGAATCCTTAATAATGATGATCCCTTTAGAATATCTCCCATTTTAGAGCCGCGGTGTTGTACTCGTAGGTATGTTTAGCTCATTAGCTGTGGTTTTGTGGTAGTAACATTGTTGTGCAACATCTTTTTAGGATATTTATGTTGCCAAATCTCTAATTTTTTTAATTTAAAAATCCTTTTGGTACTTTGTAATGTTTGACAAAATATTTGATTCAAAATGACTGTCCAATTAAATAATATTCTCTATTTTTTATCAGTTTACCCTCGGATTCATTATCATAGTTTTATAATATTTACCTACTCTGTATTTATTATTTTTCTAATTCAATTAAATTGTTGGTGCGCAATTAACGTGTTTTAATTTTATATCTACCTATACCTATAATAATGTACTACTAGAAGTTTTCCTCATTAATAAAATAGGCAAAGATTCATGGACTCAGTGTGTTTTTACTCAATACAATTAGGTGTACCTAGGTATTAACTTAACGAGCTCAACCTTCCTCTTATCTGCTAATAGGGCATTTTACTCTACATGAGAAAAAAATACAAAAATATATTATTGATATAGTACAAAATTAATAACATCAACATAGGACTAATATCATGTCACACAGGTTCACAAAAAATATTAAAAACCCGGAAACTCTTTGAATTTCGCGCCATTGCGCGTCCTATGGTAAGGGGATAAAATAATATTTTTTTTCAATCTAATGCCATTATAATATTTTACGAAAATTTAATACTGTGCGAAACAGTAAGAAATGCAACATTTTTTTTATATTGCATAATATTATCGTTTCTACTAGTAACTACACCCTACACCTGCTCAACCAATAAATAAGCTATTAAACGCGTTTCGTTTTCCTCTAAACGGAAAAAGAAACGCGTACTGCGTACGACAATTTTACTAATACGACGTGAACATAGCAACGAGCAAACGAAAAGCCAAGCGCAACCAAGCGACCATAGAGCAAGTTTTTTTTTCCCTGGCCAGCGACCGATCGAACCGAGCCGAACGAGACACAACGCACGACACGAGAATATGGCTGGCATTGTGTTGTTTTATGTTTACTTATTTTCTCAGTAACTGATTTCTAGAAATTTTGTGTACCATTAGGTTCAATTTTCAATCATAATTTGATTCCGGTACATACGATTTTAGTTTGTATATAGGTTAAATCTGCAGGAGGAAAAGTATCGACATACTCATTTTAGTTTTTCGTTTTATTGTAATAGGATTATAAAAATGCCTCTATGGCGAGCGATTTAAGCATGAAAACGCTTCGGAAAAAATTTCAGGTGTATAAATTTGTCGATGCACTTATAAAATCGAGGCTTCGACTCGACCTCATCCATCTTAGTCGATCCCATCCCTTACGTCGGCTACGTATATGAGAACGAACATCACTATTTCCATGGAGAATTCGCGCCATTTTTTCTTCCAGTTTTTGTCGTATCCTGTGTGTCTTGCTTGCCTTGCCTTGTCATCAGCGGTGCCAGAACGTCCCAAAAGGGACGATTTTCGTCCTTTTAGACGCCGCATCGTCCCTTCGATGTCCGTTCTCAAATTCCGTCCCTTTTCCGTCCCTTTTCAAATAGCCAGCCTCAATAACTTTTTAAAAAATAATGCGTGAAACGAAACGGACGACGACGCGTGAATGCGACAACTTCTGACCGCGCTGCATGTAAGTGTATTTATTTCCTTTTGGCTTCGATCAAAAACAAGTGTTCGCGGCCTCCCCCGTAGATACCTAGAGCCTTACAAAAATGTCACTCAAAATTGTCTTCGTTTTGTTTTGACGCAGACAGTTTGCGCAGAGCCTGACACGTTTTTTCCATACGGAACAAGAGATTGGTGGAGTCGAATTCATTTTATTTTATTTTGTAAGTAGTAGGTACCTACCTGAGAATTGTATACCTACCTACTCAGTTTATTTTCTATAAGGATTAATTAACAGAATTCAGGTAAAGATAACGAATCATTTATTGATGAAACTATAAATTGGTGTCTCAACAGTAGGTATTCATACAAAAGGGTCATTTCAGACATACAATAATTTAAACTTAAAATACAATTTCAGGCAGGCACTCTAGATTAAAAAGAACTGGTTCCTGTCTGCGGCTTTGCACGAGTTTTTTTTACGGGACAAAAAGTAAACGTTTTATACATTCATACTTCTGGTAGGTAGGTATCTAAGTACCTAGTCTTTCTTTTATTAGAAAGTCTACGCAAATGAAATTTTAGGGCGGGCCAACTAGTTATTTTAAAAATCAACTAGTAATATTAAACTTATTTTTATGAAAAATATATTAATACATTCATACTATAAACGAATTTTTTTTTTAGAAGGAATAGCCTCTCCATTTATCAATTTAGAACAAAATTAATATTTTAACATAGGCAAAACCAAACAACAATATTTTATGCTGATTTCACAAGTATAAAACTCACATCTCAATATATGGGTAAAAAATATATATAAACTTACTGAAAATAAGAAATTCGATCCTTTTTCAGCACTTTGGACGAGTGATTCTAGCATTTTTTGTACGAGCACTTACCCATGCTTTTTGTCAGAACGCTAAAATGACACTAGTTGAAAAGCTTCCCTAACATGTCAAAATGGTTCTCCTTTGCTACTGAAGGTTTTGGGGTGCGCATTGTGAATCTAAGGGGGGCCGGCAAAGCCGGAAATTTTTGATCGAAGCCTTTTGGGTATATTTTTTCATTAAAATCATAATTAATTACTATTTTCTTTAGCCGTCCTATTTGTTCAAAAATCGTCCTTTTTCCGACAGCGTATCGTCCGAAACTCGGTGAAGGCACTGGCAACACTGCTTGTCATGTCCATCAAATCAATTCTTCATAGCATAACGGTTAAAATTATTAATGTATGATTATTATAGTCGTCAATGTGACGCAATCGCGGTTTTCGCTGAAATATTAATAAAGCTTGTACAATGCACGTGCGCGTCCGTTTAAGCGGCAAACCCGAAGGTATTGTGTTAGTGGAATCCAAGCTGACAAAGATAGAAAAGTTCCGCGTGCTTGTTCAAGATAAATTCAAAGTGAAACCAAGCTTACAACACCTGTTTTACGGCGGTAAACTGGTAAATCCTTACATATACTTATATTTTGCTAAAATACTTGACCTAGAACATCGACAAATTTCTGCAGTCCGCTTCTGTAACGCAATTCAAAATGGAATTTGTTGTCTCATCTCATTTTGTGGTTGGCTCGCGACGATGTATAATAATGCATCCGTACATACCTATACTGTCCATTGATGAATGGAGGTCTCATTTTGGATAATTTTCTTGATTTTCCCATATTTTTCCAGTTGGAGAATGGCTACACATTGCACGACTACAATATCAAGCTCAATGACGTCATCCAGCTCATGGTGCGAGTTCAGACTACCCCTGGGAAGGATACTGTGCAGAACACACATCCTGACAGCAAGGAGACTGACAAAGAAGAAGCCAAAATAGAATACAAAGGTACATAAATGTCTAGTTTTCAATATAATTAGTAATGTTTTTAGCTAAAATCCTAATATTTTGTCAAAATTTGTGAAATGTACAGATCAAATCAGCTCAGGTTCTCTATTCTATAGGTTTGTTGATTCATCCATCTTGGAAATAAGTTTTGTACAAAAAAATTGTCTATCTCAATGTAGATGCTGTAAGTATGTTGTATACTGTTGGTGACTTCGTTGACATGAGAAGTATAGAGCATGGAACATGGTGCGAAGGCAAGATTGTGCGCATTGTCAGTGATCCTGCCGCCCCTCACCCTGATATTAACTCCAATAATGAAGATCGAGCAAACAAAGAGAATGATCCAGAGATAAAACAACTACCTTCAAACAGGAAAACGCCAAATCATGGTATAGATAAGTACTTAGTTCGCAAAACACCAAAGCAAGCTAAATGCTCTCAAAAGAATGGGATGAATAAAACTGAAGATCACTTGCTGTATCAAGTTCAGATTAAAGGAGAGTAAGTACATTAAAAAAAACCTCTACAATACACCCAGCATCATCTAGCTCCAAGCTAAGCATGTTTATGTGTACTTTATGACTTCAAAATAATACAATACATTACATAGATATACATTTTTTATTATACATTGAATTGAATTTGTAGCAATAACATTTTAAAACATTTGTTTTAGTTCTGTTAGTTTTTTTAAAAGATGGATAACTTAAGAATGGTTTTATGCAAACTGTTTCCAAAATGATGTGTACATGTGTCGGCTGTGAACATAAAATTAAATTATTGCTTCTCTTGTAGTAAATAGAGAAGATTATCAAGGGGAGGCCTCCATTCAGCAATAGATCACTATAGGCCTTTGAGGAGGAGGAGGAGATAGAGATGCTAGCTAATTGTGCATAAATAAATAATCTTCAGTGCTCTTTTTCCTATCATGCGGTGTTCTATCCGCATGTGGATTAATCTGGAAAAAATACTATTGAATGTCATGATAGCATATTTAATAATGCTGAACACAATCCTCACAATATCTCCAATCACTTTGTATCTCCAGACCATAAAACCTAATATTGTGTTTTATAACCTTGTAATATAAGAAGCATGTGTTTTGTCCGATTTTTTATGATTGATTACATACCAAACAAAAATCTTCAATATCTTTCACTCCAAATAAAATAATAATGCAACAGAATTATCATCATCATCCTGTCACTACACAGCATCACCACTAATTTACTGGGTTCTTTCTTATAAAAATTAGAATCATAAAGCACTCTATACATCCTTGAAGATAATCTAGAAGACAACTAATGTCTTAGATAGAAGTTTTTATTCAATTAACTAATATTTGACCAATGACTATTGATTATCCTCTTCTTCTTAAATATTATTAAAATCAATTGCTTTTTGTTAGTCTTGCTTCAAATAAAAAGGGCTTGACCGATTTGAATAGTTTTTTGTTTTGTTTGCTCTATATAGAAAAAAGAAAGATAAAAGGCGGTAATGGGTGTACAACATTGATGCATTAGGAGGTTCGTTGGTCAACTTAGAGGTTTAGATGTAGGAAAACTTCTCTCTAAAATGTCAATTAAAATGTTAATGACCTAATTATTTCTTGGAAGAGCACATGCCCTGAAGGAACATCTCTCATAAGAATCATTTGTTCAGTTATTTCATGTAGGTCACAAATTGTACAAATGGCTTCTTAAGTAAAAATATTGTACTGTTTGTTCACAATAAAACAATATTTTAGTTATGAAGACTCCAGTACTTACTGCAAACTGAAGGATATAAGACCAAGGGCCAGGAATGTTGTCACTCCTAAAGATCTGAAAATTGGCCAAATAGTGATGCTCAACTACAATTTTGAATATCCCACTGAAAAAGGATACTGGTAAGTATATAAAAAATTCAAACCCTTTTAACGGTGAACCATAATGGAAAGGCATCGCATTTGTAACGTGAACGTCGTCTAACTCAAAAATGCGAATCAATTATAATCTGTACTATAATATAATTCGAAAGTAACTCTGTCTATCTGCCCGTTACCTTTTCACGGCTAAGCGGCTGAACTGATCTTAATGAAATTCGGCAGGTAGGTAAATGGTATCCCGGGGACGGACAAGGCTACTTGAAAAGCGCGTGCAAAGCCCCGGGCCGCAGCTAGTATTATATAATGAAAGTGTAGCAAAAAAGGAAGCAAATAATAATAATGTAATACATTTTATAATTAGTTTTGTAGTCATTATTCATACGAAATGGTATATTTAGGCTTCTTCTTATTTAATCTAAACAATAAGTGTAAAGATTTATATTTTTTACTTTGTTTTATTAAACATTGGATTTGCTTGATAATATGGGCCAAGTTGATGTCTAGCTATCCAAGCAACTAACATAATATGGATAAATTAAATTGGCAGCACAGTGGGAGGTTATCTAAAGGCAATTATTATCAGTGGAGACCTGTTTCTATCTGTTTTAATATGAGTTATTATGTATACATTCAATTATATCAAGTATTCATATTATGAAATGTGGTTATGTCGAGAAGTTATTGAAATAAAATAAGTTATTTAGTAATTCAACCAAACGGTGGGCACCCCATTAGTTCCCAAAATAGGATAAATAAGCATAGGAAAAATATTTCCTTCCTTTAGGCGTGAAAAAGTAACAGACAGTCAGTCAAGAGCTACTTTCGTTTTATTAATATTAGTATGGATGTAAACCAGATTCAAAAATATTTATAGCTTTCTTATTTTCATCGTATGGATGTAAACCAGATTCAAAAATATTTATAGCTTTCTTATTTTCATCAGGTATGACTTCAAAGTGAGTGAAATAATATCAAAACGTCGCAACATTTTTGAACTCATTGGAACAATCTACGTTGGCCCTGACTCCATACCTCAGAATAACACCAAATTGAGACTGCACGACAAGATATTTGCCATAGAGGAAGTAGTACCTTTGGAAGACAGGACAGAAGAATATAACGAGTTGATGAAAACCCAGCCTGAAAAGAGTAGGTTAAATGAAAGTAACAGCTCCAAATCGATTGACATTTTCTCGTCTTCAATGCTTATAGAAACACGGCATTGAAGTAAACTGTTGTAGTTTGTTACTGTCTACAATGAATAGATGTATAAATATCCATGTTGAAGAAAAGGATAGCATGCTGTAATGATTTTACACCTCTGAACATTATTTTAAATTAATAGAAAAGCAATATTATTTTAAAATGATCATGTCCTCCAAGCCAAATCTCCGTCCACGGCGGCCAGTCTCAACGGAGCTAGCGCAGGACATTATTATAATTGGTCCTGCGCCTGACCCCGCCCCGGCCGTGTTAGTCTGCCCGTCCATCGGATTATGAGAGTGAGGGAATAGAGATTACTTCTGTGTTTGCGCACACACGGGCACTATTATATTATATTTAATAGAAAGGTTACATACACTCTTTTTCGTCTGCATAATCAATCTGGCAAAAAATACCTGCATCTTTATCAATCTTTCTTTTCCTGTTGGATCCTTATGAAGTGATGTTTCAGGGACTGCACCGCTGAGCTGCATGACGTGTCGAGACAACGATGCCTTACCTTGCAAGGATTGCGGCTGCTTTCTCTGCTCGGGCAAAGAGTGCCCTGAACAGGTGAGTCTTTGTAGCGACCATTTTAAAGGCTGTAACCTATTACAGCTGTTGCTCATTTGACTTAACTTGTTGTCTACATTGCTGAAAGTGTCTGGCTGTGTTCAAGGCCTCAAGTCGACCTCAGCCTGCCTTGTAAATTTAAAAGCCATAGGTGGCATGGATAGATTTTGAAAAAGATAATTTATACTTCTAAATAAAATTTGGTTAAAAGATTTAATTCTCAAAGAATGTATAATATCCATTCACTAACAGAAAAATGTTTCATTATAAGTATGTACACTGTACATACTATTGAAAACTTTGGTCTATAGTTTTGAATCGAAACCATTACACAAATAAAAAGACAGTATATAAAAGAACTGTTATAATTACATTTGTAAAAAAAGCGATGCTATTGAGGGTTAAAAAGGCCACCATACTATTGCACTTGGCTCTACCTTTCAGCCTGTATCGTCCCACTGCGGGTAAAGCCCTCCAGCCCTTTCTTGCAGCTTTTCCTTCTACTCTCCTATCTATTAATTACACACAGCGTTACTAATCAGTAACTTTACAGACAATCCTCTGCGACGAATGCAACCAAGGCTTCCACATGGGGTGCCTGGATCCCGTACTGACCGAGTTGCCTTTGGGTGACTGGTACTGTATGTACTGTAAACGGGACCCCAACCAGGTGGTGGCACCTGGGGCAGCCAAGCAGAAGAAACGGCAGATCACGACCAAACGGGACTGGGGACGAGGCATGGCTTGTGTCGGTAAGTCATACTCCCTCCCTCCTCGCGTCCTATATCCTGCCCATTAAAATCTGGTCCAAGTTCTATAGCAGTTTCTTTGATCTGAACATGGTACATTCTGCTGTCATATTTAATTTGTATATTGATGAAACCCTACAAAATTTTCTAAGTTTTGTACTTAGTTCTAATTTTTCTGTTATTATCAGTAACATGTAGTTTTTAGGCTAAATACATGTATCCTGAAGAGCGAGGCCCTAGTGATCCGTACCAAAGGTTTTATATGTATAGGCATAGGCACCATTCTCTTGCAAAAAGATACCTAATATATAAATAGCTTTATTGACAAAGAAAATTACAATCAAATAATAGAACTAAATTAAAACTAGTATTTACAATTGAAACAATTGAGCTAACCGCAGACTGTTGCAAACAATCTACAGGTAAGCAGCGGGGCAATGCAGCCAGTATCTTGGGCACGCTTCACATTGGTATTGATATGGATCAGTTGAGCTACCTGAAGATTGTTTGCATATATAAATTAGACCACATGATAAAATCAATATGATGTCTGAACTGTCTGTTTCCTATTTCTATAAATGTTCCATTTAATGGTGGAAACTTTGCTGGTTTAAGTGTTACTTTAGTAGTTTTTCTGTTTAGTTTATAAGAACTGTTTGTTTCCCTAATAAAACAAAATAAAATAAAATAAATGATTATTATTCAATTTAATAATACAAAAAACACTTTGTAGATTTAGACTTCTGTAACTAATTAGACTCTTTTCTCTGTAACAAAGTTGTTGCGAGGCATACTAATCATAATCATATTGTATCTTATTCAAATGCCAAGTCCGGGAACTTGGATCTGCATTGACATCACGCATGGAAGTGTATTGTGCCCGCCTAACCAGGCCCTAACCAGCCCAGCTAATTGAAGTACCGAAGCAGGACCTTTGGCGATTGAGAGCTTCGTTTCAGTTATTCTGTGGGTATGGAAGGGTGTGAGTGCCTCTATGTGACTATTCCGATTTCCGTTTGGCCTCCTCTGTGGCCGTGCAGTGTACCAAAACGTGTTCCACAGTCTCTTTTTCATGGAAGCAGCTACGACACAGGCTGCTGTCTGTAGCTCCAGTTATGAAAAGAAGATGGTTCAGTTCACAGTGACCTGTGATGATGCCCACCATTGTTCTTAGGTCCTCGCGGCTCATCTTGAGCATTGTGTTTGTGGTTTTCCTATCTTTGGAAGGGCATATAGATATAGTGATTGCAGTCTGTTCGACGGTCTCATAGTTTTTGGTGTTCTTTTCCACATTTAGTTTTAGTCTATTTTTGACTTATGCTGCTGAAACCCGCCCAGGTTTGGGAGATTGATATCATGTTTTTTTGGGGTCTGTTTCGCTCCTTCCTTTGCTAGTCTGTCTGCATATATGTTGCCTGGACAGGATCGACTCTGTCCGTTCTATGCTATGCTGTGTTTATACTGACTATACTGTATTTCACATACTGTAGTTCAAATCACTCATCTTACCGATTTTTTTTGTTTTACAGGCAAAACAAAATCTTGTTCGATGCCGCCAAACCACTTCGGCCCTATACCCGGCATAGAGGTTGGCATGTGTTGGCGGTTCAGGATTCAGGTATACCTATTTCTCTTGTAATAATTCATTTATTTACAAAAAACAATAATTTATATTAGAAACAAATGAATACAAGTTGTTGCAATTGAAACTGTTAAACTAACTGCAGACTTGCAAACAATCTAGAGGTAGCTCTTAGCCAATCGGAAACGTCCCTAAGATGGTGGAAGATTTGCCCCGGTGTATGGCAATGCTGATGCGCTGCGCTTACTCCTTAGTCCACTGTCTGTTGGTTTCACATTTTTAACCAATATAATGTTACGGTTTATGTTTTTGTCCACAGCCTATGAATTTTTTTTTTTTTTTTTTATAGGCCCTACCTCAGCTTAATGTTGCTCTACCAAAGGTTGAGCAACGCTGGTTTTCTGGCAGGACCTTTCAGTGCGTGTGGACACGGACATAATTTTGACTTAAATGTGTTTAGTATACAGTCTTAGGGAAATAACGAAATAAGTAAACGTCATTAACAATTAAATTCTGCCCGCGTCTTCGCTAGCGATCAATTAGAGTTAAACCGAGTTAGAGCCCTATTCAAATTTCAATTTATTCAAGCTCTGTGTTTTGTCCGCAGCTCTCAGAGTCTGGAGTACACCGGCCACCCGTGTCCGGTATCCACGGAAGGGATGTGGAAGGAGCCTACAGTATAGTGCTTTCAGGTAAGTGTTAGTAATATATATACACAATGTAGTATAGATTTTCACATATCATCACATGGTCCCAAGAGTGTCCCAAGCAGAGCTTGTAATAAGGGTACAATGGGGGATGACTGGTATGCATAAATATACACCGAGACCTGGAACAGCCCCGTTGATGCAGATCATACAAACATATATGTTCTGTGCCGGTTAGGTTTTATATTTCTCAGAAGAAGATTATTTCGCTATTTAAATAGTGATTGTAATTGGGGAACTGCGACAATACGACTGGCCTTGAGGAAATATTAATTACATTTTGCATTATTTTTGTCAGGCAATACGTTAGGATTATTTCCCAGTAGTATTCAAGTATTAACCTAATAACAGCTATGCAGATCTAGAATTCAGTTTGCATGCAATTTCATCGCAAAGACATTTTCATCGTCATTTATTCATTAGTATCCCAGAAACTAAAATAAAAAACGATTTGTACTAACAGTGTAATTTGTCTTTTTCCTAGGTGGTTACGAAGACGACGTTGACCATGGCAACGAGTTTACTTACACCGGCAGCGGCGGGCGCGATCTGTCGGGAAACAAGCGAACGGCTGAACAGTCATGTGACCAGAGGCTTGTCAGGGAAAACAGGTGAGCTCGAACAAGTATAATTTTTGATAGCTTAGGCCTGGGATGCCTGACGCTGAGACAACAGTACGTCATTAGTAATGAATGTGAGCGGAATTACTACGTAGTTTGTGTTTGAAGGACACCAACGTATTATTCCTTGATGAGGGACTGCATCAGGATGAGTCCGGTTCTGGAGGCGTGATCCGCGACTCACCATGCACCATAATGTCGACTCCTCATACTGCGATAGTATTATAGATGAGTAAGTAATTTTGTCTTTCCCCCTGTTGCAAAAATTTGAAGGATAACGCAAAGTTTTCCTTCTTCCCCTTGAGTATTTCTGGCAAACTCTCATCCACTCCGGTTTTGTCAAGTGAAGCCTTGGATAATGCGTTTGCAGAGGATATAAAGTAAAGTATATTCATAATTAATAGGCACTAATTTTTTAGATTAAATAAATATAAATAAATAATGCTGGACAATTCACACAGCATTATCTAGCCCGAAGCTAAGCAGAACTGTTACGAAAGCAGCTCAAATGCTAGGTTTCCTTAAACGGAACTCAAAAGAATTTAAGAAGTGTACCACTAAAATTACACTGTTCAATGCCCTTGTCAGGAGTATCCTTGAGTTTGCATGCATTTCCTGGAACCCATTCTACTCCATCCATTCTCAGAGACTTGAATCTATTCAAAGATCGTTCACACGCCACCTTGCTTTCATTTCATCTAGAATATCTCACAGAGCTCCTTATCCACAAAGATTAAAATTCTTCAATATGGTCTCCCTCTATAATCGACGTAGGGTTCAACAACTAACATTTTTACACAAGGTTATTAATGGTATAGTCGATTGTAAAGACATCCTGTCTAACATTAGTCTTGCAGTGCCAACCAGGAACCCAAGGCATCCCATCACTAGTATCTTTAACACTCCTTTCTGTAATTCTAATAAAGGCCTACAGGCTCCGGTAGTTCAGCTTTGTAAACAATATAACAATATTGTCAAACAAGCTCCTGATATAGACATATTCAGTGATAACCTCAATAAATTTAAAATTAAAGTGTTGGAACATTTCCAGCATGAGCTCCTCATTTCATAGATCTGATTATTATTATTTTTGGTTTAAATTATGTTTCATAAGCTTAACGACCTACATGTTTCATGATCTCTATTTTGTTTTGTTTTATATAGGTACTGATTTGATCTCATTATAAAATAATAGTATAGTATATAATTATGTTAATAAATAGTTTATTTAGTTTTTAATATTTTCGAACAATGTTGTGTCCGCCTGTTATTAGCGTATATATTAGAACCTATTTTATATAACTTACCTATCTATAAGAATGCTCTATGTATACGCTGTTGGCGTTCCTTTCTTAATAAATAATAATAATAAAGAGCTTGTGTCATGGGTACTAGATAAATATACATAATATAATACAATACATAGATAGATATTTTTTATTATACATAGAAAACGACCAGAACACCCTGAACAAATGTCTGCAGATCGTACACACATTTGTCCCGAGGCGGGAATCGAACCCGCAACCTCCTGCGTCGCAGGCAGACTTTTGCCCACCGCGCCACGTCGGTCGTCAAATTTACACGTTTTTCACGTTTGTCACGATTACAAAATACAAATCCCGGAATTTGTGACAACCGACAAAAAGTCAGTGTTTTCTTTCTAATATCAGTTTTCACTTTTCCACAGTAGGGATTTTCCTTTCCACAGTAGGGATTTTCCTAGACGTGGAAAAGGCGTTCGACCGAGTGTGGCATCCTGGTTTAATCCTCAAGCTGATCGCCTCCCCCACACCAGCGGCCATCATCCAGGTGGTTGCATCTTTTCTCCGTGGAAGAAGCTTCTACGTTGCAGTAGAAGAAACAAAATCAGACCCTCGAAAAATCATAGCTGGAGTACCCCAAGGGAGTTGCTTGTCTCCAGCACTGTACACACTCTACACAAATGATATTCCGACCCTAGAAAACCAACTTCCACCTGGAGAAGATGACGTCACACTAGCGCTCTACGCAGACGATAGCGCCTACTTTGCTTCCTCGCCAAGCCCAGCCACAGCCGCTAGCAAGATGCAGCGATTGCTGAATCTTCTCCCAGCGTGGCTTGACAGATGGCGAATCGCAGTCAACGCAGGGAAAACGGCAGCTCTACTCGTCACACGACGCCGCACTACACTACCACCACTGGAGCTGCGAGGCCAAGCTTTAGACTGGCAAACTTCAGTCCGATATCTTGGTATAGATATAGACAGGTCGTTGACGATGAACGCACAGGTGGAGCGCGCGCTAAGGCAAACACGTGCCGCCCGAGCTATGCTCCGACCTGTCTTAACATCGAAACTGCCACTGCGAACGAAGATCGGGGTTTACAAAACCTACATCCGCTCACGCCTTACATACGCAGCACCGGCGTGGTATGCCCTATGCTCGAGAACCAACCAGAAGAGGATTCAAGCCCAACAAAATATCGCCTTGAGAGTCTGTACAGGCGCAGGCCGATACGTGCGAAACACGGTAATCGCACGTGACCTGCAAACACCCTCAATCAAGGAGTTCGTGGTTAAGCTGGCGCGCAAAATGTACGACCGTGCGGACAATTCCCGCCATGCTCACCTCAACGGACTCGCCCCCCTTCACGCAAGACCGCCAGATGCAAAACCCTCCTGGCGACCACTTCCTCGGGAACTGCTGGAACTCCATATTGACGCTCACGCTCCAACTCAAGAAGACCATCGTAGCCAATCGGCTACCGAACAGCTATTGAGAGGCCTGCAGGGGGGTTATGCACTATGACCAAAGAGATTCCACGTCCAAATCGTGTTACGTCACAACGTGTTTTAAACACAATCGTGCCTTGGGTGTGGAATTGTTAAATGGCATTCTGTATGCCTCAAGACTAGTTGTCTATGCCCCTTGTTTCGTGAACTCGCTTATTTCACATGTTCCGTTCTAAATCTTACATCCGATCTTTTTGGATATGATCGGTTTTATTAAAAAATATTTTTTGTTTCCATTTTCAACTGAATTAATAAATATCTTGAGTTTTAAGCTTGCCTAGCCATAATTTACATTATTTTAGTGTGATTTGAAAATTTAGAGCCCAAAAATAATAATTTGTTTTATCATTCAAGTCACGCATGACTAGTTTCGGAACGAAAAGTTTTCAGCATAACCTAAAAATCATCATTCGTAAACAAAACAACAATATCCCGTATTGTATTCTCTTTGCGATATCCATTCGGTGAAGAAGCAAAAAAAACAATATATTATACTACGAAGACAATGCGTAAGACGCTGGCGCCAACAAACTTGGGATTCTGCGGGACTTCTATCAATGGATTGACCCTAAACTGTTTGTGCGGGCTACCAACGAATTATATTCATTTTCATGCGGGATCCTTGCAAGCAGGATAGTGACTCCTCAAGGGTGTACAAGCATGACACCAGAAGTCAAAGTAAGTGCATTTATAAACTTAGTAATACTGGTAGACTGATCGCAAAGAACTTGAGCTCTGTTTCAACGCACACATGTTTAAATGAGATAAAAAACAACAAGGTGAATAACAGGGTGCACATGCAGGGTAGCTAATCAATTCAATTTGTTTTATTCAATTATTTATTGCATAAAATAACATGATAAAATAATGAAATGTCACAATGTATTCTGCCCTATTTGGCTATCAAATACTTAATTTCCTGGCCACTACCGGTGGGTATCAGGAGCTAGTGGTTCCAAGGGAGAAGGATGGTACCTATTTACTCCGATTTGATTCAGAAAAAATTATTATCTGCCTTGTTTCAGATGTGACAGCGATTTGAAAATCATGGGCCATAAGCTCAAGCTCACCTCAACAGCCTATAATGACCCACTGCTGGACTCAGGCCTCCTTCCGATAAGCACCTTATAGGCTTTATCTCAGCATGCGGGTTGGATCGCAGTTCGGTGGTAGATTTCTGCAAGAAAAGCTGCTGCCCGCGCCCTGGTGTTTGTTCCTTGGTCGCCTCTTAAAACACCCACAGGAAGAGTTGGGGTGGTGCAATTGGCGGCACCACACAGTCCATAAGAGAACAGAAATTAATGTGATAATTGTGTTTAATGTTATCTCTTGTTTGTAAAGAAATATGTGTAAATATGTGTTATTGTCTATGTGTGTGTATCTCTTGTGTTTATAAAACGCAAAAAAAAATTATAATTATTATAAAATTTATACCTATTTGACTTTATTTAATTTATGAAGTTTATTAGAAATATCCCAAAGAGCCACAGCCAACCGGCAAAGGAATAATCTAGCTTATTAATTTGTCAATATAGTGCCTAAATGCTGGTAGCCTCCACAAAGATGCAAGTATGATGAAGTAGGTACCTATTTAATTACTTGCCTTTCAATAATGTTTATCATGCCTTTGTGTTGTGTTAACTATCCAAAATTTATGGAAGGAAGGATCTCAAATCGACAAGTAATGTAAATTGGGTAAAAAAAGACGCGGCAACAAAGTTCACTTTAGCTTATGGGCAGATTGTTTGCAAATATTCTACAACGAAATTGGCTAAGGTATAACCTCAAAAGAAACGAGCCGTACTAACTATTGCGGGAACACACTAATCTGTGCCCTAACACGCTAGGAGCGAGCGCGTTCATTTGACAGTTCAAATCGTGATTTAGTCGTATCGTGCCGCGGTACGGAATCACCATTAAGTCATAGAGAATGCGGTTTTATTCCATTCCACGCCATTGTCTTGTCGTATGTGTGTAACGCGTTTGTAGTGGTCATAGTGAATCGTCCCCCAGGGGGGTTATGCACTATGACCAAAGAGATTCCACGTCCAAATCGTGTTACGTCACAACGTGTTTTAAACACAATCGTGCCTTGGGTGTGGAATTGTTAAATGGCATTCTGTATGCCTCAAGACTAGTTGTCTATGCCCCTTGTTTCGTGAACTCGCTTATTTCACATGTTCCGTTCAAAATCTTACATCCGATCTTTTCGGATATGATCGGTTTTATTAAAAAATATTTTTTGTTTCCATTTTCAACTGAATTAATAAATATCTTGAGTTTTAAGCTTGCCTAGCCATAATTTACATTATTTTAGTGTGATTTGAAAATTTAGAGCCCAAAAATAATAAGTTGTTTTATCATTCAAGTCACGCATGACTAGTTTCGGAACGAAAAGTTTTCAGCATAACCTAAAAATCATCATTCGTAAACAAAACAACAATATCCCTATCCCGTATTGTATTCTCTTTGCGATATCCATTCGGTGAAGAAGCAAAAAAAACAATATATTATACTACGAAGACAATGCGTAAGACGCTGGCGCCAACAAACTTGAGATTCTGCGGGACTTCTATCAATGGATTGACCCTAAACTGTTTGTGCGGGCTACCAAAGAATTATATTCATTTTCATGCGGGATCCTTGCAAGCAGGATAGTGACTCCTCAAGGGTGTACAAGCATGACACCAGAAGTCAAAGTAAGTGCATTTATAAACTTAGTAATACTGGTAGACTGATCGCAAAGAACTTGAGCTCTGTTTCAACGCACACATGTTTAAATGAGATAAAAAACAAGGTGAATAACAGGGTGCACATGCAGGGTAGCTAATCAATTCAATTTGTTTTATTCAATTATTTATTGCATAAAATAACATGATAAAATAATGAAATGTCACAATGTATTCTGCCCTATTTGGCTATCAAATACTTAATTTCCTGGCCACTACCGGTGGGTATCAGGAGCTAGTGGTTCCAAGGGAGAAGGATGGTACCCATTTACTCCGATTTGATTCAGAAAAAATTATTATCTGCCTTGTTTCAGATGTGACAGCGATTTGAAAATCATGGGCCATAAGCTCAAGCTCACCTCAACAGCCTATAATGACCCACTGCTGGACTCAGGCCTCCTTCCGATAAGCACCTTATAGGCTTCTATCTATCTATCTATCTGTTCCTTGGTCGCCTCTTAAAACACCCACAGGAAGAGTTGGGGTGGTGCAATTGGCGGCACCACACAGTCCATAAGACAACAGAAATTAATGTTATAATTTTATTGTGTTTAATGTTATCTCTTGTTTGTAAAGAAATATGTGTAAATATGTGTTATTGTCTATGTGTATGTATCTCTTGTGTTTATAAAACGCAAAAAAAATTTATAATTATTATAAAATTTATACCTATTTGACTTTATTTAATTTATGAAGTTTATTAGAAATACCTATCTCAAAGAGCCACAGCCAACCGGCAAAGGAATAATCTAGCTTATTAATTTGTCAATATAGTGCCTAAATGCTGGTAGCCTCCACAAAGATGCAAGTATGATGAAGTAGGTACCTATTTAATTACTTGCCTTTCAATAATGTTTATCATGCCTTTGTGTTGTGTTAACTATCCAAAATTTATGGAAGGAAGGATCTCAAATCGACAAGTAATGTAAATTGGGTAAAAAAAGACGCGGCAACAAAGTTCACTTTAGCTTAAGTATGGGCAGATTGTTTGCAAATATTCTACAACGAAATTGGCTAAGGTATAACCTCAAAAGAAACGAGCCGTACTAACTATTGCGGGAACACACTAATCTGTGCCCTAACACGCTAGGAGCGAGCGCGTTCATTTGACAGTTCAAATCGTGATTGAGTCGTATCGTGCCGCGGTACGGAATCACCATTAAGTCATAGAGAATGCGGTTTTAATCCATTCCACGCCATTGTCTTGTCGTATGTGTGTAACGCGTTTGTAGTGGTCATAGTGAATCGTCCCCCAGGACTCTCAAGGCAATAACACAAGACTCGAGTGACGTCTCACTCGACTCGACGAAAGAACCTTAGTTCGATTCTTATCCGCATTTCGTACTCGAAATGTCGAAGACCATTGAATGAATGAAAATTCACTTTTTTATCAACAAAATAACGCAATCGCAATTATTTTTTATTTTATTTGAAAAAAATTACGAACCTTTGGGGACGGAACCCTAAAAACCAGTGTGCATAAGCACTAAACGCTAAGCACATAGCTTACTGTAGCTAAATCGATCAGTGTTTACGAAGACAGTGGCCATGTTTATTTGCGAGTTAAAAAAATATTGTTATTGTATATTTTATTATTGTTAAAATTAATCCTTGCTAGTACAACTTAATGCAGTATCGGAATCAATACTTTCTATAGTGCCAGGCTTTTTAAATAGGAAAGAACATTTTTTTAAAACCTTTTGCTAGCAAGTTAAGATGTTGTTTCCATCCAAAGGTTGACTGAAAGAGATCGCTTCTAATCGATAAGGCGGGTTATTGTATTTGTCTCATGTAATATCTCTTTGTAATGCGGTTTTTGTGGTGTACTATAAATCATATTTGTATTGTATTGTCAGGGCTCTCGCTCGCAACTGCGCAGTGAAGGCAGTGAACGAGGAAGAAGGCGACGACGCCGGCGAGGACTGGCGTGAGGGACGGCCAGTGCGCGTTGTGCGATCTTGCAAGATGCTGAAGCACTTCCCCAAGTACGCGCCCAAAGAAGGAAACAGGTAATTACTTTACTTTTTAACAGACTTAGAAAAGGAGAAGGTTCTTTGTTCGGCTGTGTATGTTTTTAGGGTTCCGTTCCTCAAAAGGAAAAGAGGAACCCTTATACTTAATAGGATCACTTTGTTGTCCGTCTGTCCGTCTGTCAACCCTCATTTCTCAGAAACGCGTGGAGTTATCGAGTTGAAATTCACATATACTCAGGTTCGTAACCTCTTGGAGCTGCGATATAAATCAAACTTCTAAGTCAACGCAATCAAAAGTTACAGCCGTTTATGCCCATTTTTTTTAAATTTTCCTTGGGAATCACATGCACACAAAACCTCTAGGGAAGTTCCCGTTGACCTAGAATCATGAAATTTGGCAAGAAGCAAGGTCTTATAGCACAATATCTGAAAATCGTGAATTTGCAGTTAAAAATGAGAAAACAAAATTTTTTTACTCACCTTGGGACCAAAATCTATAGGGTACCTACATACTTTTCGTTGACCTAGAATCTTGATATTTGCCAAGAAACAAGGTCTTTTAATTCTACGGAACCCTCGGCGCGAGAGTCCGACTCGCCCTTGACGTTTTGTTTATATGTCCGTCGATGTCTCCGTCAATTATGGACCGATTTGGAAAATTATTTCGCCGTTGTATAAATAATAATAATAATAATAATAACTTTTATTTCAGACCACAAAGAAAGAAACTTAATTAGGGCCCATACAATAAATACCTTATAGACTAACATAGATAGAAACATTTAAAATTAACCGAGTCATCGGCGCTCCGATGACGCACGCGCGGTGTCGTTTGACAGGCGTCCAATGAACTTCCTGAAAACGACACCTTTCGGCCAAAACCCACTGTCCATGTACGTAGAGAGTCGATCCGTCGGCACTCTCACCATAAATGAACCGAAGTTCACGTTACGGCGAGACACCAATTTCTCAACTCTCGAGGAGATGCCGGTCTTCTGCCTCAGGTACTTCTCCACATCCTCAGTGGTCACGGAGTAGAAGACGCGCGACACGTAGAGTTGCGTGGTAGGTACTTCGGCACGTAGCGGGCACAGCTGCCCAGGTGCACTCGGTGCGGCAGTCCCACACTGGTTGCGACAAGTAGGTTTCCTCTTCTTCCTTTCAACAAGTACGAACCCTTCCTTGTCACATCGGCCCTTCTCAGGACCCAAAGGCAAAGTGCCACGATTAGGTTCGCGGCCACTTAGCTTCTTCCCCTTGCGAGGTTGTCGCACGGGTAGAGTCGCGGCGACGGCGGCGTAGTCACGTTGCGGGGTCAACGTGACACGTGACGGCTCGGTGACGCAGGCGGCACGAGCGGCGGGGTCAGCGGGCGCGGGCGCAGACGCGGGGGCGGGAGCGCACGCGCCGCGAGCCGGAGAATCAGCTGCCACGGGCGATGCTAGCGTCGACTCAAAACTGCTTGCCGACACATTCTGCTGCGCACCGCGACGAACATTGACATTGGTTGCCACGGGGTCGGGTGACCTAAATACCGACTGCGTATTGCGCAATGAATCAACTTCACTGCGCAGGTCGGCAATGGTATCTTGAGCGGCATCCATCTTCAGCTGCATCTGTGCTACGGTCGACTTCAACACTTTGATGTCCTTGAGCAAGCTCGTACAATCAATATGGTCGAAGTCCAGCGGCGGCACACGATGCAGGTTCCGGGCGACGAAAGCGGGCACGTCATCTGGGTCAGTCACCTTGAAGACGTTGATGATGTCCTGCAGACTGCGTTCCCCTTTTTCGTCCCTCCTATACATTTTCATCTTCTCCGTGATGTTGAGCGACTCGTAGAGCAACGTCCTGGCCTTGTGGATCTCATCTTCAGAGAAACTCGACTTGCAGATCTGCATTGCCGAGACCTCATCCATGACGTCCAGTCGATCTTGAAGGAAGGCTAGGAGTTCGTTTGCCACGAGTTTTTCGGAACTCATGGTGAAAAAACATGCGTCAGCCAAAGCCGCGCGATACGTGAATATTTAATTCTTAGCGATGCAATACGACACGTCCACTCGCAAACGTGCTCCGTGCATCGAATAAAGAATGATCCTGAGGTGGTCCCGTAAAAAAAAAGTATTTATTACTTATTGGTCTCAAAAAACTTAAAAAAAAGACAGTGTAATAATAAGGTATTTGAAGTAGTTCGTCGGTAGTTGAAGATCCTGAGGTGGTCCCGTAAAAAAAAGTATTTATTACTTATTGGTCTCAAAAAACTTAAAAAAAAAGACAGTGTAATAATAAGGTATTTGAAGTAGTTCGTCGGTAGTTGAAGATCCTGAGGTGGTCCCGTAAAAAAAAGTATTTATTACTTATTGGTCTCAAAAAACTTAAAAAAAAAGACAGTGTAATAATAAGGTATTTGAAGTCTGTTTTTACTTTTGGTAGTGCGACCACGGAAAATCTATTTAGGATTAAGTAGATTTTCCGTAGATTTCCGTAAGTAGTGTAACATGTTATAAATTAATTGTAAATTTATTTTACAGATATGATGGAATATACAAAGTTGTTAAGTACTACCCCGAGAAAGGCAAATCAGGATTTCGAGTGTGGAAGTACCTGCTGCGGAGAGACGACCCTAGCCCGGCGCCCTGGGAGGCCGGCGCGAAACATTACGATATTGTTGTAAGTAATTAGTACGATTACTTATAACTGACACACTACTGGACGTACCTCCCCTAAACTAGGGATGTTTTGCCTTAAACACCACTCTTGGCTGGTGGACGGCTGATCGTAGAGTCTGTGTTAAAAATACACGGAAGCATGCAGCTGCCAATCGCGTCGTTATCAAAGTAGGTACAAACATAATCTTGTCATACCTGCATCAAAATTAAAAATATGTAGGTATATCAAACTAGTCCACACTCAATGGCGGTAAAAATATATAATAAAATTCCAGACCAAATAAAAAGATAAGAAAATGATAATATTTTTTAAAATAGATAAAAAAAGAGATGCTTTTGAAGAAATGCTACGACGAACTAAATGAATTCTTAAATGATACTTTTGGTGACTTGTAATTGAAGTTTTCCATAATTTTTTGACATACCTTTCATACTTCGATCAAAAATAAGGAGTTCGCGGCCTCCCCCGTAGATACCTAGAGCCTTACAAAAATGTCACTCAAAATTGGGTTCGTTTTGTTTTGACGCAGACAGTTTGCGCAGAGCCTGACAAGTTTTTTCCATACGGAACAAGAGATTGGTGGAGTCGAATTCATTTTATTTTATTTTGTAAGTAGGTAGGTACCTACCTGAGAATTATATATCTACCTACTCAGTTTATTTTCTATAAGGATTAATTAACAGAATTCAGGTAAAGATAACGAATCATTTATTGATGAAACTATAAATTGGTGTCTCAACAGTAGGTATTTATACAAAAGGGTCATTTCAGACATACAATAATTTAAACTTACAACACAATTTCAGGCAGGCACTCTAGATTAAAAAGAACTGGTTCCTGTCTGCGGCTTTGCACGAGTTTTTTTTACGGGAAAAAAATAAACGTTTTATAAATTCATACTTCTGGTAGGTAGGTAAGAACCTAGTCTTTCTTTTATTAGAGAGTCTACGCAAATGAAATTTTAGGGCGGGCCAACTAATTATTTTAAAAATCATCAACTTATTTTTATGAAAAATATATTAATACATACTATAAATGAAAAAAAAAATTTAGAAGAAATATAAACCAAACAACAATATTTTATGCTGATTTCACAAGTATATGACTCACATCTCAATATACGGGTAAAAAATATATATAAACTTACTGAAAATAAGAAATTCCATCCTTTTTCAGCACTTTGGACGAGTGATTCTTGCATTTTTTGTACCCATGCTTTTTGTCTGAACGCTAAAATGACACTAGTTGAAAAGCTTTCCTAACATGTCAAAATGTTTCTCTTTTGCTACTGAAGGTTGTGGCGTGCGCATTGTGAATCTAAGGGGGGCCGGCAAAGCCGGACATTTTTGATCGATGCTTTCATACCATGTTATTAAATTAGTATAAATTATCTGGCCGTCTCCAATTGCAACACCCTGAATGTACATGTGTATATTCTATTAATTTTAGTCGATAAGTTCTGACAGATTTTATGTTCCATAATGTGAAGGAATAAATAAATGAATGAATGGTTCCTTTAGTCGGCTCTTACGATATCCATGGGCTAAGCTGGAGTGGTCGTTTCTTAGTGCGCGACCGCCACTTTTTACAATATAGCTCAACCGAAAGACGTCCACATTTGGAGTCAGGCCTCCCACAAAGATCGTCACAATGACTGGTCCGCGCGGGTAACATGTAACGGTTTCTCGCAACCTTCGCCAGGTCGCTGGTCCAACTCGTGGGGGGATGCCCATACCGTACGTCGTCGCAATTCGAAACGGCCCCAACAGCCGTCGGTTTACGACCTATGGGCCCCGCCCTTTGAGTTTCGCAATTTTGAGAGCAATGTCTGTTATTGGCGCTTCTGCGGATCTCTTGAACACTGATTTATTTTTACAATACATTGAAACAAATCCTACTTTTATTATAAAGCTGAAAGATAATGAAATGTGAACTTTATTTTGTTACCTAGTTTCTCCAAAACTACTGAAGAGATCAAGTTGAAATTTGGCGTACATTTAGAACATAGCCTAAGTTAAGATAAAGGCTACTTATTATACCGAATATACGCACGTGAAGCCTCGGGCTGAAGCTATTTGTATATTAAGGCTAATCCCTATTAATAAAAAAATGTAAAGTAACTTCCACTGTTACCTTTTCACGAATGCCGGCAAACGGCCCGATGCGAAGCATAACTATATTATTGTAAGTTTTTTGACTAATCGCTATCCCCAATAATGTAATTCGGATGTAATAGAGGGTCGAATTCTGCTAGCCAATCTCTTTACTATGACAATGGTATCGTCGATAGATAAAAGGATAAAAGGTAACGATAGAAACCAGATAGTGCGTGCGGTGTGGTGCGGTGCTATTTGCATCAAGAGATTGATATTAAGGTTTCAATCTTGACACTTTTGAGTCGCGGTCCTCTGTAGTTGTAGTTACTTTCATCAAAGTTAAATTGCCAAAATGTGTAATTTTGTGACGCTATTGTTGTTATGGTGAATAATTTATTGGAATTCAGCCCGTGGTCTGTCTGTAGATTTTTCCTCTACATCTTAACATAGGAACTGTCAGTTTGACATTTATTTGAAATCTGTGCTAGCCCCCACGACATTGGTAGGAAACATTACCTGCAGGACGACGCGAAACGTTCCAGACAAGAAGAAAAGCAGTGTAACTAGTCGGGAAAATCTGTATCGCCTTATGTTATGTGATATTCATAAGCGTATAGATTTTCCCCATAGCTGCACTTGCGATATACTTGCGAATGACATCAGCGGTACGGACGCGCACCAAAATGCATGGATGGAGTAGAGACTACATGGGAAGAAGAGAAGAGAGAAATGCGGAGTGCCTAAACGGGATAAATTGTATCGCTTTATGTCGATATATTGTATCATAAGCGTATAGTTTTTCCCCTTAGGAGCTCACGCACCATGACTGTATATAACTCTAGCTGCTGTTGCAAAATGATATGTACGCAAAATATTTTCATATGTATTAGAATAAATACCTTATAAATTGTAGATATTTATATTACATTATGATGTTTGTGTTCTTTAGATTAAATAAATAAAATTAACGTGTTTATTAAACCTACTTCGAAAATAGAAGCGGGTTCTATGTTCTGCTATATGTACCTGTTTTTTTTTTAAAACAAGTTCACCGATGTCTTGTTAGACCTCGGTGGTGGCAAGAGGTGTTCGAAAGCTATTTTTTACCCGGTGTAAAATGGTCTTAAACCACTTACCGTTTGTACCAAACTTATAAAAAATTGTGTAGATATAAAGAATTACGAAGTAAGCTCTTAGTTTTTTCAAAAATGTAATTATTTATATCAAACAAGTATTTATTGTGTGTGTTTAATTAAAGTACTTAGCTGAAAATCAGGTCGCTCCAACTATGTGTGAGAAAATATGCTGAGGTGCTTTCTGAGTACAGAAAGCATAAATGAGGTGCTTTCTGAGTACAGAAAGTATAAAGGAGCCAATTCGGCAAGAGTTACATTAACTTCTTGCCGAATTGGCTTTACATTACTATTACAAATATTATATTCGATCTTCTTGCCAAATAATAAGATCCTTTCAGTCGTTAAGGCGTGAACAGGTACAAACAGACAGAATATCATTCGCATCTACAAATATTGGTAATAGATAGGTATGCCGTGGCGGTCGCGACGAAAGAATCGACTCCTTGAATTCAGTCCGTGGATGTCGTAAAAATAGCGTTATGGAACCTACCAGACGAAGACCAGCAGTTTTTTAATACCTCCACTGCGTTCACCAATCCAGCTGCCAAGTGTGGTGTTTATGAACTCCCGTTGTTTGAGGGCTCCTCAAACAACGTTACGCATACATTATGTGTGCTACAATAGGCTACTTGAGTACTACTGGGAAATAATTCTAACGTATTGTCTGATAAAAAAAATGCAAAGTGTAAGTAATATTTCGTCAAGGCCAGTCGTATTAGTAATAAAAACTAATTTTAAAGTTTGAATAAAATAATGGCACGCCAAAACGACAATCTCTGTCATGGCTCCGGTGACATGACTCTGACGTCACAGTCAACAAGAAGAACAACCACGCACTATAATCTGCGTGACGTCACCAGCGATGCAACCAAATGCAGAGCGTTTTCGGTCACGTGATCATATATCGAACAATGTGTAATTTTAATCCCGTTTTTTTTTTGACCTAAAATAGACATATTTTTAATAAAAATCACCTGATTACGCTTTGTTTCGTTGTCACTGACTAGGATGAAACAATTTACAACATAATTTCAATGTAGTCAAATAGCCTATTCTGTAAAATATATTCGTAAGTCAAATCAAACAGATTTGAGGAACTAATTTATCTTAAAACACAAAAGAAACTCTACGAGTAGTTTAAATGCTGATGAGGTGTTTTATGTATTGGTATAATTTATAGCAAAAATAAAAAAGTTTTCTTTCTTTCATGCTGAGTGATTTTGTGATATGGTATGTATTTATATTAATAACTTTGATAATTTGTTATTTTGTTGTGTACTTATTCTTCTACGTGATCGTTTTTCATAAGAAGACAAAAACAACAAGAAGAATTATTCTTCTACGTGATCGTTTTTCATAAGAAGACAAAAACAACAAGAAGAAAGCTGTGTGCCTAAGCGGAAAAGCTGTACTGCTTTGTGTTGAATTGTATCACAAGCGTATAGTTTTTCCCCTTAGTTGCATAAGCGAAAGAAACTGTGAAGAAAAAATGCCGGCCCTGCTAGTAAATTGAACTTGATCATACCTACCAATGAGAAAATGGCAAATAAATCTCATGGCTACCCTGACCAACTGACCATGCAGTTTTGTTCCTTTAGTAGCATATGGTATCTTCTTGTACCATAGAAATTCAATTTTTCATTGGTGGCGTGTATTTTTTTCAAAATAATGGCGTGTATTTTATGTTAGCGCAAGAAGATACCGTTACAAGAAGAAACCGCAGAGTAACTAGTCGGGAAAAGTTGTATCGCTTTATGTTTCGTATCATAAGCGTATAGCTTTTCCCCATAGTCGCTCATGCTAAATTCATCAAGTGTTTTGGTATGTATCTTTGCTGCAATTTATTTAGGACTTATAGGGGGACCGAAAACGTCATTATAGTGGGGTAGGTACTGCACGAAACTTAACATCTGCTGTGTTACTGCCTAAAACTGTTTTTAAACACCATGAATAGTAGGCGCAATGTTGTTATGTCATACGGCTTTGTAGGCAAACTAGGAAACTAAAAAGTATCAGTTAATTGTCATCAGCGTATTTGTTCATGCACCACGCAGCCAACTGACGTCGTTATGACCACAATATTGCAATATAGCGTCCACTGCATCCAGCGTTTCCGTTAAGTTACACGCGCAATATGAAAATAGAATTTTAAATGATTTAAAATAAAAATGCATTACAATTGGGAATTTGGGCGCTTATCAATTGAATAAAAATTTTGTATTTTTTGTGGTTTTTCACTAAAACCTAATTGAGACTTTCAGAAATGGTTGTAAATTAAATACCTTATTGTGCGATGCTGGTTAACAAATTATCGGGCTTGTTGACATCAACCTTTATGTATTTTAGATTCTATCTTCAACGCACTAAAATTCATTTCAACTTGTACTAATCCGTCAGGGCGCTAAATGGCTAACAGCTGTCTTTCTCTGTTAAAATAGAGGGCATCTCTTTCTACACTATGCAAACTGAGCGAGACTTTAGAGTTGGTTAGTGCACTAACCCGCTAAAGGTGCATTCTGGCTATAACTTCTATTTTAGAGAACCTAGTGCATAGTTAAACCTTGTTTAAGATATTATGAACCGAAAACAATATTTTTACCAATAAACATAGAATCAACTAACACCGTAATACTGTAAAGTTATTCTGTGCCAATACTTGCTAACATCTTGGGGACGTTTCCGATTGCTATTGATTTGGATCAGTTGAGCTATCTCTTGATTGTTATGATAGGTCAACTCTTTCACGTGTGTTATGTAAATGGTTGTACCAATTACGTGTAATGTTGAAGGTTAATAAAAAATCTAAATCACGAATCTTTATAATCCACAGTACCCAGATGGCTACTTAGAAGCTGAAGCAGAAAATAAGGCGATTAAAGAAAAATTGAAATATCTCAAAGGCAAGGGTCGGCAGCCAACCAAGCGTTTGCTCCAGCAGAGCAACCATTCAGCCAATGACGACACGTCACTTCCTAAGAAGCAAAAGGCGTCTGAAGGTGATGAAGCTTGTGAGACAAGCACCCGTTCAACCAATGACGACACGTCGTCGCTTGCTGAGAATGAAAAGGCGTCTGAATTTGATGAAGCTAGTGAGACGAGCAACCATTCAGCAAATTACGACACGTCGTCGCTAGCTAAGAATCAAATGGCGTCTGAAGCTTGTGAGCCGTCTCGTGCTACACTGACGAGAAGAAGACGTAAGTGATATAAAACACTTAAACTCGTCCTTGAAACTATCTGAAATCAATAACTTTTATTTGCTTACAAAATAAGCTCATAAATTAGTAAATAATAAATTATTATCAACCAGTTATATAATTACTAGCAGCGCCTCGCGGTTTCACCCGCGTAGTTCCCGTTCCCGTGGGAATTCCGGGATAAAAAGTAGCCTATGTCCTATTCCAGACTATAATCTATCTCTGTGCCAAATTTCATCCAGATCCGTTTTGCCGTTCTGGCGTGATAAAGGAACAAACATCCATCCATCCATCTAAACTTTCACGTTTATAATATTATTTTTATCAGATAAATCAGTCCCCATGGCATAGAAATAGTCTTAATCTTTAACATAGAAACAACGCTTGCGGAGCCGGGGGCAGCAACTAGTAAGATATAAAGTGGTTATTGCTTCTCTCTTCTTTTAATTTGTTTTTCACAAGAGGAAGAAGTTAAAGGAAGCCCCTCAGTACGTGGTTATTAACATCATATATAAATGGCCTGTTATAAATGATTTAAGTGGAATTTATTTCATTATCTAACATAGATTTAGTTTCAGTATACACTGGTCACAGCCCGTTAGGAATGAAAGTTTTAAACATTCTTTCATTGTGTGGTTGCAACAAAAATAGCGTTTCGACTCCCACCATATCATCTATGTGATAAATTGATAACATTAGACTGATTGATATTATAATTTACAGCAGCCAAGACATCTCAACCGGAGAGTCCAAAGACCCCACCCAACACCATCGGTATTAACGACTTGTACAATTCAATTCCGACATGCACACTTAAGACAAAACCGGGAGGAAGCGGACATCTAGGGACGAGTACACTCAGTAAGGAAGTGACAAGAGCCATAGCGCTGGACACATTGAATGCACCGCTATGGAGGGAGTGCCTTGAAGTCTGTACAGAAAAGGGGAATAAGGTTAGTAGTGTGAAACAGCATAGCGTTATCTGTACACTCGGTTATAAAAACCATTATTTCGTGATACTAAGGCGTATAAAACTAAAATAAAAGAACATCTGTACTAATAATAATATATAGAGGAAAGGATTTGTTCGTTTGTTTGAAATGAATAGGCTCCAAAAATACTGGACCGATTTGAAAAATTCTTTCACCATTAGAATCCTACATTATTCTTGATGAACTTGCTATAGAATATTTTCAAAAAAGCTAGGGATCCGCATAGAAACTTCTATAATGTAACCCGAGTTGTGAAAAAAATACCATAAAAAATCCTTATATCGCGTACGCTGCATATACTCAGGTCCATAACCACTTGGAGCCGTGATATAAATCAAACTTCTAGGTCGACGCAATCAAAAGTTACAGCCGTTTATGCCCAAAATGTTTGTGTAATATTAGTAAGGATGTGTTCATTGGTTTTTACAGGACTTCGTTGAGTACGTGAGCAACATGTTTCTATGCACCATCTGTCAACAGGTCACAGCCAGTTCTGTCACCACGCCGTGCCGTCACAATTTCTGCCATGTAAGCGTTCCTGCTATCATTTATGTTTCTTTTAATTTCGGAGTTCTTAATTATGGACGAGTCTCGCTCGATGGTCAACACAATGTCCATCATGTCTCATTCTCGTAACCCCTCGTTTTCACCAAGGAATAAGTCGAATACTAGTTGCTTACAATACTTGTCAAAACACTGTTAGCGTGGCTTAGATCTAAAAGGCATTAAGTCAACTTTTGCAGATTTACTAACACTTTCATTTTTTTTTTAGTTGATTGGTTTATTCTATGTCAATGTTTCTCTGAAATTTATCTATACTATAATTATTTCTAATGTATAAAATTCAGTTATAAAAGTAAATAAGTCCACAATCGGGCCAAATTTAGAGGAAAATATGTCCAAGTGCTTGTTTTGGTTTTAATAAGTAACTAACTCCTTTGTGCCTTTATCTAAGTCCTGGCAATACTTGCGATCTTTTTTATCTGTGAAAGATTAGAAATATTAAAAATTAACGTTTTCACGCTGTTTTCAAAACTTTTAAAGTAGAAAGGAAGTTAAAAATAATTATAAATATACATATTTTTTTCAAAACTTGAGAATTCATTACAGTTTTAAAAAATGTCGCCTAATGGGTTTTTGCTAAGAAATTCCTAACTCCACTAACTATTTGCTATGCCCATTTTACAAATAGAGTATAAAAATTTATTAGCCTTAATATAGTGTACGTAAACTTGTAATTATGAAAAAACCACATGATTATAATATGAATTTATTTTCATAAATATTTTTTATAATAAGTATACTGGTGTATTTCAGGGCTGCCTCAAGAAAGCGTTTAAGGCCACCGGTTCTCAGGTCTGTCCATGCTGCCGCAGAAATCTGTCGACGGTAGATCTCGAAATCAACACCCGGTTGACAAACGCTCTTCGCGCGGTCATGCCTGGTTACGACGCAAATAGGACATAGCTACCTTCAGCATTTTAAAAGTTATAAAAACGTACTGTTTGGTCAGTCTGTAAGTGCTCTGTTAAGGCATGCACTGCCTAACTTCTGTGGTTGACGTTGCTGCAAGCGCGACGACACCAGCATATGCGTCTTAATTGGCAGTAATATAAAGCCTGTTTTTTTTTAATATATTGTGTTTGTGTTTAAGCTTATGTGTCAATTTAAACTTGTGACTTTTGACTTTTTGAATAATATAGGGTATTTTTTAGGTTTATTTAATTATTCACTATTATTTTAAATTAACCTGAAAAATTACATACAATTTTATTATTAAGAGCGGTGTACGTAAACAAGTATTAGAATGTTAAATTTTCAGCCGAATTCGACCGAGGACGTTCTTTGTTCGACAGCATTGTATTTTTTTATGTATAGTCACCTAATTCTATGAAAAATATTGTATCTTTGAAAGGGTTTACTCTCGATGTGATCTCATTTACATTTTCCTCTCTAGAAATTACTCCGATTGTCTTTTAGAGAAATACAAGTAATACAAATTAGCATAAAATTAATATTAACCTAAAACTTTTTTACTTAAGAAACTATCATAGTTTTACGAATTCATTGCGGATGTTCGCGGGGCTCTCCTGCTCGGTTCGCATCAGATCAGAGTGGGACAGCATCAGAGATGACGTCATTCTGTGTCCCATTCTATTAGTACGCAGGTTTCATTAGAATTCAGATATAATTTAACCGACTTAGAACCCGTGTTTGACACTGTTTTTAAATTTTGCAGGTCAAATACTAATCCCTCGGGAATACAATTTTTATGAGATCACCTCGCAATACTTTTCTGTACAATAGCGAAAGAATTTTTAATATCGGTCCATAATTGAGCGACAAGTCGACGAAAATACATAAAAAACATACAGCCATAGAACGTCCTCCTCTTTTTCGAAGTCGGTTAAAACAAACAAAAAACTATAGAACAAGACTGATAAAATAGCTGTTGTACAAATAGGCGTAGTAAATTTGTCTGATTTTGTAAGCTTTAAGTTCAATTTACGCACGGTAGAGCCATTGTACGTAATCTAACACCAAATACTTATATTAAACGTTACCTACCTCTTAATGGTTTAAACTGATCATTTTAGTCTGTTTTATTATTTTATTTTATTAAACTTGATGAATTCATTAATGATTAACCAATAAGCATTTTAATATTTTCACTTTTTATGTAATTCTATTGAAATAATGTTTATAATGTTATAATTTAAGTTGACTCATTGAATTCCACTTAGTCGTAATCTCGGTTTCAGTACAAACGCTAGCTAGTAAATTATTGTTATGTTTATGTTATTAGTTGATTTTAAGTGCTGTGTTATTATTATGAGCCTAAAAAGTCATGTTACGCAACAAGTTTTATGTACTTATTTGTCTTATTTATTATTATATTATATTATTATACCTACTGTACTTAGTTAAGTCTAATTGCCAGTTACGAATAGCTATCCTTACTGGATACGATGCGATCAATCCATAACATAAATCATGGTCAAAATAAAAACACGCGGGCCGTGTCTTTATCTAATAATTGTCTCTGTCCAATTGTGTGTATGTTCTCCAAATTGATGGGATATATCGACCATATTTTATCTTGCCGTAACAACGACATTTTCAATACCATTACTAAAAAAAAAGAAAAAAAATTACATTACCTAGTGCAAATTACATTGCCTAGCAATGACGGTGCAGTTTTAATATGTTTTATATTTCAATTATAATATGTAATTAATAATTATGTACGTTCAGGTGTAGGTAATTGGATTTTGTTGCCTGGATTTGGTTGACTTTGCATTAAAATTACTTAAATTTGTATCGATAAGGTGATAAAATAATTCCTGCATTTGTTTTGAATGATAACCTTTTAAAATGACTTAAATTTGTATCGATTAGGTGATAGAATAATTCCTGTATTTGTTTTAAATGATAACCTTTTAAAATGGCTTAAATTTGTATCGATTAGGTGATACAATAATTCCTGTATTTGTTTTGAATGTTAACCTTTTATCTGAAATAATTGTTGATTGATCATGCATGGTAATATTTTTTTGATTACATAATTTTAAATTAAGCGTTCGTGTTTTAATTGAACCCTGACGAAATCTGCTTGGTTATCTCTTCAGCGCAGCCTGCTCCAAACAAGGGGTTTTACTAAAACTATCACGAGCAGGTGGATTGGTGATCACAATGAAGGTTAGAGGGGTCGATTCTAAAGCTGCGCACGACCTCCACGACCAACACCAGAGTTATCTTAACACAGGACAGGAATGCTTTTTATTACAGTCTACAGTTATCATCATGAACTTTTCTTTCAAGAGTTAATTTAAATAGAGTACTTTCATCAACAGCACCTACCTCTACGTCTACACTGCACCGCAGGGTATAGGCGTCACATTGATGGTTATCCTATAAATTCCTCGAACTCTGAATTATCTTTACTACAATAACAACACTGTGTAGGTATGTAGGTACAGCAGTAATGTGGCTGGCTAGCAGGGATATTTAGAATTAATACCTAGGTACATACCCTGAAAGATAAAATTAAGAAGTGAAAATCAAACCTAGGTAGATATTTGATTGTCTTCGATCGGTCTTCTAAGTTGGAGAAGAGAAGTTGAATAAAATCTACCTAGCTGTTTAATAAATAGCACCTACGTCGTGATAAGGAAGTTTCCTGACTATTTTTTCTCGTACCAACAGCTGTTACGAAGTGCGAGTTCCTCGTTGATCAATAAAATCTAGATGTTTCAAAATAGCAACTATGTCAATAAGGAAGCACTTGGGAAGTTTTCTGGATACTTTTTCTCGTACCAGCAGCTCTTACGAAGTGCGAGTTCCTCATTAATCAGGTGGGAATCGGGTAGGTATAATAAAATAAAGAGCACATTTGCAATAACTTTATTGTTAACTCGGGTATACCCGCTCTCTGAGCATAATCACGATCACAATGCGTTACGTCCTAACTCAAACATCACAGATTCCTTGTGCCGTCGGGGCCGATGGATTAATTACTCTACTTAAGCAGTTACAATTTACATTTATTGGCTTCTGCCGGAGTGAGCGGACCGAAACAGGGCAGTACATGGTACCTACATATATATAATTTTGTATTAGATAATGTCCATTCACGAGGTGATCAAAATATAATACCGACATTTAATATAATGTGTCGTATTATGTGATTATTTCACACTCTTTAATAAATAGCTAAGCAATCATTCCAATAAAATGTCACCTTTGATAAAATACGATGTAGTGATCTCAATAATCATTGTGTAAATAGATTTTGGCAAATAAGTTACACATAAACCCGTCGGACACCATTCAACACCACGCTAGATGCAAAAACCCATGGCCCGTCTAGCACGGATCCAACACCCCGGTAGATGCGTACCTACAGGATATAGTCCGTCTAGCTCAAAGTAACGTATAAAGCAGAAACTTGAGAAAATACAAACAATTCAATTAGGTACTTATTTCATGGCAATATGACTACAAGCGCCACTCATAGGGTACTTTTTATCACAACATTTGTGAAACCCTGTGTGATGATAAAAGTGGGTGTCACTGATGTTAGGGCACCCTCCACACAAAAATCTTCAACCCCCCTTAATGTAATGTTGGCTGCATCAGGTTCCCTGGTTGTTATGGCAAGTGGCACTATACAAATACTAGGTAGATAATTGCTAAATCATTTTAAATCAGCTAAAATCCACTAAAACAAAATTCATCTTCATTTGTACTAACATTATTTTGTGCTTACCTACATTTGTGAAACATTTCATAATTTGTAAACATATTTTGTTCTAAAATATAGGGTAACAGTTTCTTATAATATTTGCAGTGCTTTGCAGAAGTTATTATTATATCTGTGACTGTGATTCTTTCTGTAAATATATTTAATACATTTTATTATTGATTCTTTTAAAAATACTTAACAGTAAAAATAATTATTAAAATAGTGATGTTCTTAACAGTCGTGTCTACTTAATAAATAACGCTTTATAAAATTAATTTAAAAATAAGTTGATCTGAATGCTGTCGAAAACGTCATAAATAAAAAATACTAGGTGAAGTTTAACTACATAAAAATTATAATAAACTACCAATGTTACCAATATCGGTTATTATCGATAACAATTTATGCAAAAATTTGTCCTTAATTTCCGTTGTTAAACAACCTACTTTATAAAATCTCAATTCGATCCACCGATATTGGGAAGGGCTCCACTAGGCAAGTGACAACGTAACTGCGGGTTTAAAAGTACCTAAACCATTTTTAGTATGTAGCAAAACACTTAGTTTCTTTCGATGTAACTTGCCTTGCAGCTAGCCTAGGTAGTAATATCTTACATAACGACGTCATTAAATCTAGTTGTACTTATGTTATAGTTAAACTATTGAAATGCCATGCTTCACTTGACATTATCTCACTGTCGTCGGTGACACCGTTACAACCGATACTGTATGGCTTCTGGTTAAACCTTGGTTAAATGTAGTAGGTACTGTCATTATCTAATAAACTATACGAAATCGTCTCGTGTCCCTGACTGACAAAAAGCCTGAACCAAAGGTAATAAGGTTTCAGCCATCTCACCTCAGAAGTGAAGCTATACTATAATTATCATATGCCCGCCAATGCTCAAAAGGCTGCGTTGGCCAGTCTGTATGTGTGTGGACACGACGACTGCCTCCTACCTAAACATATAGGAAACTAATTTAGAGTTTTGTTCAAAATAAAAATAATACTGTTAGTTATAGGTATCTAATCCAATGCTCGTCTCCTTATCTTCAAGATATGCTTTCACCACTTTGAATCGCGGTTGAACTTAAAAGCATGGCACTGATTGTACCAAAATGTCAAAACCCATAGGAAATTTGATCGATCTGAAGCAAGTGTTGGTAAAACAGGCTTTTAAAGTGAAAGATTATATTCACACTGAACACGAACAACACTGAGTTTTAACTTATAATATGTTAACGGTTGCATGGAAACTAACATAACTTAAATACAAATTGATACAGAGATTAACTACCTACCACCGAGTTAACGTTCTACGCACGAATTTAATACAAGCCTTTAAACGAAACTACGACAAAGCTTATGGTTTTGATATACCTAAAAGCAGTGGGTTTCGTACGGCTCTAATAGCACCATCTAACCCGTGATCTTTTAAACGCTCGTGTCGTTACCTAACATCCCCATAGTGATGTTGCCAATAGTGTCATTGAATGCATCAGACGTATGGTAAGAATGGTGGTGGGATTCCGAAAACTTGGTGATAATACCATCCAACGAGGTATAGGTCCCGACAATCAGACCTAGGACCCCGAAAAGAACTACAATAACATTCTTTACGATCATCCTAATACGTTCCGAACGAGAAACGTAGTGCCAGTAGGTGCAGGTTTGAATAATCGCGGGGAATGCCAGTCCGAGCGCGGAGAGGCAGAGCGCTCCGAAGAGGGAAATGAAGAGGTCCAACTCAGGCACAGCAGCAGCCACCCCGACTGAAAATATGAGCAAAGTTAGTAGGTATTCAACATACCTGGCGAAGAGTTATACCGAAACCGGAAACATTATATCATTTATACGGTACTTTATAATAATGCTTAGGTAAATGTTGCAAGGTAACGTCAAGTCAACCTCTCAAAAGTTGTTGATGTAACCTAACCTACCTAACAAGCAGACACAATGCGGTATTGCTACTGTTTAAAATCAAGTTACTGTTAAAAGTCATTATTAACAAAGAAAGTTGTAAGTTTAATTATCAGTTAAATGTGTAAGGTACCAAAGTAGAAGGACAAAAAGAAATGGCACAAAATAACACGATAATAATAAATTAAATCATATACAATAATATAAATGCGAAAGTTTGGATTGATGAATAGATGGATGGATGTTTGTCAACAGTTCAGTTCAGTAACATGCAGGCTACTCTTTATCTTATCATATAGGAATATGGGATAGAAAGAACCTTTTAACGTTTCTATAGAAAAACGCATGTGAAACCGCGGGCAGTGACTTGTGAGATATTATAAATTAAGACGCCAAAGTGTGAAAACTGTTTGCGGAGCGCGCCAAGAAGATCCTTTGATGTGTGCATGGAAAACTAGGCCTATTCGGTTTGCCACCCAATGTTGGACGCCAACTACCGAAATACCTACGCCAAGTATGTCTCTACAAATGGGCCCAATGTCTTGGCCCAGCGCATTCATCCAACGTGTACAATGACAAGGCGGCTGCCTTATAACTATAACATTGGAAAGTCAAATTCTCAATAATTTTAAATAATTACTGCAGTGGGGTGGGGTGTGCTGTAAATTATACACTAGATACTTTACTAACAAAGAACGCTGTCATGCAATCTTATTGATCGTCTTTTCCAATATATCGTTTTAATGGATGTATTAATATAATTACTACCCCTCAAACCCTATCCTACGAATATTAGGTATTGTCTTTGTGTAGCCCAGGTTGTGCCATATGTCTTGGTCTTCTGCAATATTAATACAGTTCATTCCAACTGTTTGAATGTTACTCAAGCAGCTGACCTATTAGAACAAGTTAAACGTCTACTTGGTAACTGAGGTTTTCATTAATAAAATTACACTAGAGATGCTCAAACGTTGCAGGGAAAAATTTATAAAATTAAAGTTCATCTTGGAAGATGTCTAGTAGCAAATTAGGTACTGGACGTTATTAAAACATTTACGTGTTTTTATGAGCACTACTATTGCATGACTCCCAAACGATACGGGCGTCATGCTCCCAAACGCTTTTTATTTTTGTATTTGTGTTTGATTGGCCTTTCCCTCGCGAACAAGCATCTTCGAATTGTTCACTCATTATAGGCCACCCTTTATAAATGTACCCACCTACTAGTACTCTCTTTTTCAATAGTGGACAAAAATTTAAGTGAAGAGAAAATCAATAACACCTTATTTCTTATTAATTTACAAATATTATAAATTTGTCTTGCTTATTTCGTAAGCCTGAAGATATAAAGTAATTGAAATCTGAAACCGTTATCATACAATAAAAATACTAGGTGAAAATTATACCTTTCTTCCTCACATGGCATTAATGACATGACATTAATACGCCCAGTTCTTGAAATAAAAAGAAAAAGAATATCGGCATATCGGCTGACAATAAAATTGTACGTTTCTTTACACTTGAATGACAGTATTAGCGCTCCACAACCCTTGATTATTAAATTTTTCAACAGCGTGGAACTGTCAAAGGCTGTTATATATTGGGCTGGTTATGGGCTAGAACGACAGTGAATAGCAGTTCTAGAATAACAAGAAGAGATCGTAACACTTACATGTGAGGATGACAATGGCGGTCCTCAGCAGGTACTCCCAGATGAAGGGGTACTTGGCCCGGTGCAGTCGGTGGCCCAAGTAATCGGACCTTATGATGTCGATAGCGACGTAGCAGGCGAGGGCATGGGTGATGAAGATGGCAAACGCAAGCAAACCTTGCACGACCGCGGCGAGGCTGCACAAACAAAAACCGTCAATATACATACGTAGGTACTTAAACTTTCCCACAGGTAACAAATTGTATAAAGCTGAGAGATAGAACAGTTTGAATTGAAATGAGGGTTAAACTAAAGTTTATCGGGAAAACAATAATACGCCGGAAAAGTTTACCAGCGAGCGTAATTTTAGCACGACGCGGAGATATTTTATCCATAATATCACAAATTAATGCTAGTGATCACACTAAAAGTGTAGATGATGCTGCCTCAAAGCAGTGTGGCAAGGGCAAGAGCACCTAGGCGTGTCTCCTGAAAGTATCGCCGCCGCCCCGTGCCGCTCGCATACGATGAACAACGGGTAGGTAAGTAATTGTAAGGGCTCATTTCCAGTCATGCAGATTTCGGTCACCCGAAACCTTTATTGCTCCAGCCAATACGCGTTTCATGTGCGTGTGGCCCGTGTGATAGGAAAAAGTACATTATACACAAAGGCGACAACGTGCCTAACTCCTATCGAGTGTGTCATTTGGGGAACGAGGCACAGCCGAGGGCCTTAAAACACACGGAGGTAGGAATCGCATAGTGCTTTATACTACACCTACGAAGAAAAATCTTCAAAATCACTCGTGTAAATTGAAAATGTAAACTCGAATTATGTAAAAATCGTACGCAATAAATACGCGCTTACGATTTTCACACGGTTCTTTTTTTCAATTATTGTTCTGAATAGTACGGAAGAGGCCAAACATAAATCATACGGCGGATTCAGAGCAAAAACTTTTTGTCGTTTGACCTAATGAAAATAACTATAGATACCGGCTGCTATTTCAGAAATTAAAAAAAAACACGTTAGAAATGGATTTCCATACATTTTTCTCTACCGCTAAACGCGTGATTCAGATTCAGATTTTTTATTGGCAACACAGTTACAGGTCTCTTGTCGTAAAACATTCTTACTTAAAGTATGATGTTTACAAAACAATATTCATTAAAAATTAATATAATTAAATTAACAATAATATTACATCTTAAAAGATTCAAATTCAATAATAAATAAAAAATAATAATTGTATTGTCACTAATCAATTCATTTTCATATTAATTAATTCATTCATATCATAAAAACACATGTCAATTAGCCAAGTTTTCAGCTTGTGCTTAAAAGATTGCATCGAAGGTGCGCTGGTGATTTCTGGTGGCAGTCGGTTGTACACACTCGGGCCGAGTATGTGCACCAGCCTTTTGGATTTCGCTAACCTATGTTCAATCGTCGTGAGAAATGAAATTCCATTGAGTTTTCCGTCCCGCTTTTTAGTACGCTTGCAATCACGAACTTAGGTATGTTTGGAACATAAATAATCAACTTTCTGAGTAAGTGTAGTATAAAACATATTTATATGAAGTTATAGGTTTCGGGTGGATCAAAAGAAAAACAAATCCCCACGCGGGCCGAAATCTGCGTGACAGGAAAATAGACCTGAGAATTCTTTATACATACACTTCAAATTCGGAGGGCAGATTGAGCGTGATGCTGCCGAGAGCATCGTCTCCGTACTGCAGGTATCCGAAGAGCCCCATGCCTACGTACAGGATGATGATGGAAACCATCGCACGATTCAGCACACCGGTGCTGCCAACGAAAGCCTTGGGGGTCTTCATTTCATTCTCTAGAGGCAGGATCTAAGGAAAAATGACGAAACGTAATAAGCGTATGCCAATTTTAAGATCAGGTTCATGATTCTACCAACTTCTTGATTGTGTAATAGATCTGGGTCTTGTTTACCTATTATTGTTTATATGTCCACTGCTAAACGTCCCTTCGCCAAACAAGGGGGCCATAATCATAATCATAAATATCCGAAATAAAGAGATTTTATTTATTATTTATTATAATCACCACGCTTGGCAGACGGGTTGGTGAATGCAGTAGAGCTGTTAATAATACACGGAAGAAAGCTGCTAACCTTTCTATGACTGGTTCCTTTATTCGGCTCTTAGGACATCCACAGGCTGAGTTGGTAATCAAGAAGAAAATTATACGCTTCAGACGCAGATCTACATCCAGAAGTGGTGAGGTTGACACAAACTTACCACGCCAATAGCTTCAAGCGCGAACAACACAGTTCCAAAGAACAACGGGAAGTTCCTAAGCTTCCCAGCCGGCACCTTGCCTTCCAACGTCGGCGTCTGCCTGAAGAGGTAGTAGCAGATGATTGCGAAACTGACGATGGTCAATGCGTTGGCGATGGCTGAGAACGGCGCGAGGTACTTCAGATCCCGGATCCAGTTGATCAGAATCAGTGGTATCAAGATGCACATCATGGCTTGAAATTCAGTTATATTCATGTGGAACTGCTTCTCCATCACAAACTGGATGTTCTCTGATACGAACACGACGTATACGCAGCAAGTCCCGATTTGGTAAACCAGTAGGAATGCGTTCACAACGTGACTGTAAAAGGACAACAGCTAAATTTATTTGCCACATAGCAAAAGTATAACCCACTGCACTGCTAGGACACCATAGCAATGGCACAACCAAATTTCTTCTGAGAAATTGACTCATTGACATGAGCTTGAGCATGACATGCTGAGTGTCAGCAATCATGCTGACACTCAGTCAGACGTCGGCTAATGGTGGAAACGCACTACGCTACAACGGAACTGCGCGGCCGCGGCACTTTATGTCAAATTAGAACAAAATCACCAATTAAGCCGCGCGGCCTTTTTCGTCATTTATTCTAATTTGACGGGCAGTGCCGCGGTCGCGTAGTTCCGCTGACGCGTAGTGCGCTTGCACCATAAGTAAAAATCTATGCTGTTATCAGCAATCAGGATTGTAACTACTTACTTAACAGTTTTGCTGCAAAATGTATATTTCTGTCGCAAGATGTTGCCTCATGCTCAAGTAGAAAAAAACCGGCCAAGTGCGAATTGACCGGCACTTGAAGGGTTCCGTATCATCGTACAAAACTATTTCGCAAAGGAAACAAAATAATCAAAAACTTTATTGAAAATAAAAAAAGCAAAAACCCTACACGACGCTGTCCCCCATTCATGTGATGACCGCGCCCTTAACTTCGGTGATCGGTACTCAAAGTGGGATGGGCGTTGGTCCATTTAACATTAGAATTTTTTCGGCATTATAGTAATACAGAGTGAAACTTCAACTGTACCTATAACACTAGCTTTGCTTAGCTTGGGGCTAGACGGTTTTGTGATTATTGTCCAGTAGTTTCATGAGATACCTACACGCTGCTGACGGACGGACGGACGGACGGACAGACAGCGAAGGCTTAGAAATAGGGTCCCTTAAGCATTCTTTGGTCACGGGACCCTAAAAACAAGGACAGAATAGGTATTGATGAACGCAATCGAGTGTAATAATGGCCAGTGGCAATCAAGTGCTTGCAACAAAGTTCTAGGCCATTACGATATCGGAAAACCGTGTGGTTCGCCACTCCAGGGGCATTATCAGCTTATCAGACACTTGGACGGAGTTTGTTGAACATGATGTTCATGTAATTTACTTGTTTAATACAAAGACGGACCAATAATATAATTATTATTTATTACTAACATAATTAAACGGATCCCTCGTTGCGCGAGTTCGACTTGCACAACAATACAATACATTATTGTATATTACATTGTATACTTACGCAGCATAAGGAGCGCAGGCTTTGCAGTAATCAGGTCCTTCGGACAGCGCTGCCTCCGCCGCCCCTGTGTACGACATGCTCGGCTGCTTCCGCCGCTTGCACAGCACGTAGCAGGAGTCTAGGAGCATGTGGATACAGTACGTGCAAAGCACGCCGATGACCACGGTCCCAATGCATCCGACTATGTAGCCGGCGTTAGAGAACGCTTTCGGCATCGCGAGGATGCCTGTTCCAAGGCTACCTTTGAGGAGGTGGAGGAGCGTCTCGGTGTTCCTGGTTTATAAAAAAAACTATGAGGAAACTTTTAGCAACATCGCCAAATAAAATTCAACACGTTAATGTCGTACTACTTGAGCCTCGGATCATGGCTTTATTACTTGAACTTGAAATACAGACTAAGTTTAACGCGTGTACCTATATTTTTTTTTAGATTGATGTGTATGTGTTTACGCGCGTTTACCTGCCGGCATCGGACGATCCGCACTGACCGCATCAAACGATTTTTTATATTCTTTGCATACAAGTGCGCACGGAGCAGATGCATCAGACTGTCCGCAATGCCGGCGATCCGTTTAGTGCGAATGACGTCACTCGTGTGCCGATCAGTTGAAAATTTGTTTGCAAATTATGGCGTTCTGCAATAAAGCAATCCGGTTGCTGCAGCTGCGGTTACAGTGGACGCACCTTTAGTACTATACTTACAAATCTGTGGACGCACCAGCCGACATTATATTGAACTAATCCGTTTGATTCGGTCAGTGCGGATCATCCGAAACTGGCAGGTAAATGCGTGGGTAGGTACCCTTAAATTAACTTCCCCAAGAACAAAACACTAGCGAGGGTAGGTACTCTTAGGTAGATACTCTGTTTTGTAAACAAAGGTAAGTAGGTACTAGGTACCTAATCTAAAATTGTAATCGTTTGGAAAACAGGATAGGTGTAGGAAATTAAACCTCTTTCCTTATGACTGATTGCGGTTGTTACCTGACCGTTTAGGATTTTCCTGTACCTACTACTTATTATAAAAGGCAGTAAACGTGACCCTGAGTATCAGCGTTTAAAAACGTGATGGGGCCAGAACGTGCTTTGTAGGCAAATAAAAGTGTTGACAAAATAATCCAGCAGCTGCTTAGATAAATTAGGTAGGTTTTCCTTAAATTACACAGTTTAAGAGATAAATTTTTACACTTAGAACTACGATTGGAAGATATTGTTATTTATTTTACTAAACCCTTATTAATTACTAAATAATTTGCACCTGTATCGGACACGGGTTTAGTAAAGTCTTCAAAGTCGTAGACTCGTTTTGACATTTTAAGAGAAAGCTCCACTCTGTGTTGGAACTCATCTGCAGCCAATGTGTGGCCGACCTCCAGATACCGCAGTGTGATAGTCTCAAAATTAACTTCAGGAGAGTTTACTAGATGGACCGTATAAGAATACATAGTCCAATTTTTATTTTGTGCTGCGCAGTTGTCTTACTGCAATATTATACGCTGAAATGTGAGTGCGCTTTTTTTTCCTGATTCCGAATATGTATATACATATATACTATGTGCTTTTTCGTTACAAGGGCAGTATTGTTATCTCGGTTGCACTTCAGTCTAGCTAGGTACATCTTTCCATCTATGTTGTTCATTAGGTAGGTACTAGGTATATCCAAAAAAATGGAAATAGCGTGTGTTTTTGCGTTTGGTTGTAATTGTAACACACTAGAAACCATTTGTTGAGTTAGCGCTGGAAGAACGTACCATATTTCCCCTTTTTTACTTTAATCTTCTTAGGTGAAAGTAAATAAGGGGGATTGTTAGGTTACCAAACAAAACCTCTAGTAAGATATCTAATAGAACCCGATAAACCGATTGAAAAGAAATCAAAAATTCTTTCTGGTCAACCTACAACTGAAATCTGAAAGGCTAAATGGATTACAGAGTTCTAATCCACAGCAGCAATCAACAAACGAATTAGCTTGACTAGTGAGTCAGACTATAAGCGAATTCGTTGATTGCTGCTGTAGTCAGTTTCGTCTGTTAAATTTCTTTTTTGGTATTCCGGAATACCTACGAATAAAGGTAAGATAAAAAAACAAAATTAACAGACGAAACTGACGAAAACCTTGCAACTTCGGCGAACTAGTTTAATTTAAACTCAAAGGGAAACAAGGAAGTTGCATAAACAGAGGTCATGTGAATCAGCGGTAGAATACGAAATAGCTCATGATAAGTCATGAATCACATAGGCGCTCTGAACAAGGCCGCAGTTTGTTCACCTAACTGTTACATATCGAAGGTGTAAGGCGCACCTGAGCCCAGAGTTGGGAAACCGCCAGAAGTGGTTAAAGCTGGGCAAAACCGCGTAATCTAAGCAAATGACGTTAAGGCGCATACCCCAGTCAAACTAGCGCCGCTATCTACTTTATATTATTATTCCGTTTAACAAAGGAAATTTCAAAAATCTATCACACAGTTTGTGATACCTATTATAAGCTTTTTTTTAATGCGTCTGTTATAGTTTTATTCCATTTAGTTTAGGCAGTGAATCGAAGTTGCCCTTGGTGGCCACCAAAATCTATTTTCGATTACTGCCTAAAGTAAATGGAATAAAACTATAAAAGACGCATTAAAAAAAAGCTTAAGTATAATAGGTATCACAAACTATGCGATGGATTTTTGAAATTTCCTTTGCTAATAATAAGTTAGATAGACCCGCTTATAGGAAGGAACCTACGTTTCATCAAATAAATTAAAATATGATAGTGAATCTTATAATGATACCTAAAATCAGGCGCGTAAGTTTAAAAAGTTAATTATCAGACTAATTAGATAGTTTCTAGTTATTTGTTTATGTTAATGGGAATAAAGGAGTTCCGGTTTATTTCTCTTTAACCAAAATAGAAGAAGGTTCTATGTTCGATTTTTAATGCATGTTTGTCGATTTCTTCGTCCAATTTTGGAAATTCTTGATGATCGCTTGGTGCTTGATTTCGAGGCGGTCCCATGAATAAATTATCACTGTGAGACTAGTACTTGTGTGTACTTAAAAACAGTTTAAAAATGAGGGATTCGACGTTGGTTTTACTTTTTCAAAAAAATCCAATTATTTGTGCTATTTATTATTTGTTCGCTAGTGTTTTGTTTTTAGCAGTTTGCAGAACTACACCTCTTGAAGGTCAGGCCTTTCAATGGCATGTGTCGTCACGGTTTACTCACGTGGTAGGATGCTCGACCACTCGGTTGTCGTAAGGCTCGTATTCCTCCACCTCAGTACAGCTCTTCTCCTCAAGAAATATCACTTTATCTCCAGGCCTCTTCTTTTCTTCCACTACCGGTGATAGGCTGCGAAACAGGAAAAGTAGTTATAAATATATTCGAAACATAGAGCTTCATTCAATTGAAACATCAATGTGATTACTTCCAACAATTTTTAGGGTTCCGCACCTCAAAAGGAAAAATTGGAACCCTTACGCCGTTTGTCCATCGCCACGTCAACGAAACGTCAACGATAACTAGATGACGGCGACGAAGTAGCGGTACACACATTTACGTGTATTTACTATGGCCGCTTGTCCACCGCACGCCGTCACCCGAGCGCCGTCATTCAGCTGCCGAAGAAATTAGTAGTTCGGTGCGACCGCTAGAACTTGATCCGGGATTGTGATGGATTTTGGTTTAAGCCTCCTATCGGCTATCTTCACTATCGGCTGTGATCGCTACTCCTATGATCGTCCGTCATCGGCAAGGTAATCTTTGCGATCATCTTGCAAGCATCCACACTTGAACTTGGATTCATTTTTATTTTGGAATCATTCGGGAAACTGTTGATTAAAATCAACACAAAATCTTTTATTTTCCCAAATGCTCCAAAAATAACAGTGAATCGAATGTGGTTTTATCAGGTTCATAGATAATGGTTTACGATTTGCGGCAAAATAATTTGCAGTTTTATGCTTGTAGAACGCAGAAAAAAATAAAAACCACAAAAATAATTTATTCTCGCGCCAATCAGCGTCGAACGACCTTACAGCCTTATCATGACGGCGATTTGCGAATGATTTCAAAACGAGCCGATTGCTCAGCAAATCACCAGTGTGATGTCTTTAAAATGATAACGTTATCATTATCAGTGACGTGCCGTGGCCGTGGACAAGCAATCGACGTGACGTCATGAACTCGTCCTAAAAAAATATTGGAATCGTTGACGTTTCGTTGACGTGGCGGTGGACAAAACGGATCACTTTGTTGTCCTATGTCCGTCTGTCAAACCTCTTTTCTGAGGATCGCTTTGAAATTATCGAGTTGAAATTAGCATTGAATACTCAAGTCCATAACCTCTTGGAGCCGTGATATAATCAAACTTATAGGTCAACTATTTTTGTAGTATAGACTAAAAAAAATTGAATCTCGCCATAGATCAAAAACCTATAAGGTTCTTCCCGTTGACCTAGAATCATGAAATTTGGCCAGAAGTAAGGCCTTATAGAACAAGTACCTAAAGGAAAAATCCATAAACCTTAAAGTAGTTGATTCACAAAAAATCTTGTTAACAATAGCTTCTTTACTTAAACTTTGGTATTTTTATTGGATTTAGAAACAATATTGTTGGTAGGTTCAGAAAAATAGGCGAGAGTCCGGTGTATCTAAAACAAAAACTATTGCGATTGGTCTCCGATCTATTTTGAGAATAGCATGATCGATGTACGTGTAGGCAAGTAAGGAACAAAAATATTGTATAGCTACTAAATGAATGCAAGGCAATCAAAGACTGAAATTCAAAGCTGTTTTATATGACTTAATTTAAAGGAAATATAATTTCCAGTGCATTAAATACACAGACCGCTTTTGCCAAGTAATTATAGCTAATCACAATCTACCTACATCATTTAAAATTCTGTCTTTGCTTTGTTGCAAAGCGGCCAATTACTTCATTGTTTAGCCTAATAAGGTGCACTTATGCCTTTCTGGGTTAGGTTTTATTCGTAATTTGTTTGTTGTTGATTCCTAAACTACTACAATTTGTTTTACCAAGTAGTTTCCCTCATTGATTTAGAAAAAGTAAAAATATGAAATGCTTTAGAAAAATTAAAAGAAAAAGATACATTTTAGATAGAGATATTGAAATACGCCCTAGAGCGTAAACTACCATTTTACACCCGCTAAGCTACGCTATAATGACCCACTTGCAATGACCAAGAGAAGTAAAAATTATTTTATTTGTTATGATTGGAAAAATAAGCCAATGTTATTAAAAATTATAATTTTATAAATAATGAAAAGCTCTGGTATATGGAACGGAGTCTCCCCGTACCGTTTCATTTTAGAAACGCACAAATAGGCTACTGATCAAATCTCACCTCACGGTCTCCAGAGGGGAAATAGAAGCTCGTCCGTCCATCAGACTATTTTTTTCAGTCTGTATTTAAGTGCCTTATCTATCACAGTTATCACCACTTTTCTAGTAAGAAGTGAAGTAGATAACATACATTTTCATGATAGAACTCAAAGCACTTCAAAGCTAAATATAAATCATAAAACCTACTGCAAATTTGCAAAATACAATATCAATCACTTAGCAGACGAACTTTGTAAATATTGATGAATAACTTTTAGTAGAATTTTCAAAGCATCAACAAATAGTAAAACTGACACCTCACATTAGTTTAACAAATATTTGAAAACTTTGTTACTTGCTGTATTTGTTCCGAGGCTCTACATGTTTTTTTCACGATGTTTTTGGTTCCGATTCCGCTTTTAATTTACTGTCGGAAGGTTGTGCAATCAGTTCAAAGTGCCTCATGAGAGTGGCGAGGATCCGCAGGTCACCCACGCGCCTAGGAGAAGTTATAACAGGGTTACGAGGGGGTGTTACAATTGCTAGGCAACCAACCTTATTGGAACCCGCTATTGATTCACGAAACATTAGAACCGTAAAATCTCTGTTTAATTAGAATGCAGAAATATTGCGGATCTATGCCAGATCCGAGATGCATATAAACTAATTTTATTAATATTACCTATAGGCTGTAAACCCTATGATTTGACCTACATCTGATTTTGTTCTAACCTGCTATCCCCAGTACAAGAACAGTGGTGTGTAGTCTGTGTGTGTCATAGTACCTAGCTTGCAAAACGGTTTGACAAATATTGTTTCTATTTTGTAAGAAAGAATATATTTTTGGCAGTGTGTTTAACTAAGTTTTGTCGGTGAAATGGGTAGGTGCAGTCGTTTTGCTAAGTATTCAACCAGCTCGGTACCCAAGTTCCCAAGAAAACTTGGTAAAAAAAGTTTTATGATATTAGCGAGATTTATAACTTTTTATTATTATTACGTGACCGCTATGAATTCAAGTGTTATTATATGAACAAGTAAGGGAGCAGGATAGTAGGTGCCTACTGCCTACGGAGTGACGCCTCAGCGCCGTGACGATGACCAGGTATACTTTGACGATAATTCCTCGAATAAAATAACACAATAGGTGATTAAATACGTCAGATGACCAGCTAGGTCGTGGCCCCATTCATTGCTGAACCTGCTAGGTTCAATTGATTAAAAAAATAGAAATATTTAGATGAATGGTTGGAAAACTCACCTCACGGCCCCCAGAGGGTAAATACATCACAACATCATCAATAAAGGTAAATTGATTGCAAACAAACCATTTCTATTACTTACTACCTACTACGTAAGTATTATATATATATAGGCATCGAAGAAGAAGGCTTAGAATGGTACCTAGAAGACACGAACGAGGTGTCGCCGAAAAATTACGACAAATTTGTCTTAATTTCCTATTCGTATACTTAGTATAGCTTGTGTGCGTGAAAGCACTGAAGTTATATGCTTGTCAACTCACACATAGATTATTTTTTGACTCGTAGTCAAAAAATCAAGAAAATAGTTGAATGACACTATCCCTGTGCTGTACAGCAGCGTGTTTTTCCTCTATGTATCTAGGTATATTCAGTAACTTTATTTCTTTTGTCTTACAAAATAAGCACTTAGATAAGTCAAGTCAAGTTGTGGAGAGAATACAAATTTCATTACGTACATGTTCCCTCACTACATCTGATGGGACGGCAGACCGAGAGTGCACCTGTGTTTGCGCATACATTTGGTGCACTACCTCTATGATACGTCCTGTGCACTTGGCTAGTCTCCGTTGAAACTGGACGCCGTGGCCGCTGCCGCCGTGGCCGATATGAAGGTTAGAAGGAGGTCGTCCCTTCATTAAAATGGTACAAGATTTGCAGTCCACAACCAAAGGTCTGATTTGGAGCTAGATTATGTGGGCCAAGGTAAGCCCCACCAGGTGCATTAACTAGTACCCATGACACAAGCTCTGCTCAGCTATGGGCTATTCTAAATGATGTCGTGTGTTTCCAGTATTCTTTATATATTTATTGCAGGACTCACCTTTGGGGCAGGATTTCATCCGGCTCGAAGGATGGGTTGATCATGGGTCCGCTCTGCCGCCGCCAAGCCCATTTCTCTGCTTCCTAAAACAAATGTATCGAATGTATTTTTTTCATAATGGCTCTAATAGTTCATCACTCAGTGGCGCATTTACCAGCAGGTTAATCAGCCAAAGGTGGCAAATTTCGGATGCTCATGCTGTTTTACGCCCTTGTACAGTAATATTTATAAGCATGTTTTGAACCCAATCTCTGTACCATGCCTCTAACAAAAAAACTTTTTGAACAAAATGTTAGGGACTCGCTCGCTATACTTATTGTTATATATTTTGTTTCACGCTGGTAACAGGTATGCTTAGGGACGATGGCTTCGGTTTAGCGCGAAATTCATGTTTTTAGTTTATTTTTTGTGCTTTCTACAAATGAATAACTAAAAAGTATAATTTGAACTAACTGAAAAGTATAATTTCCCACAAATCGTAAACAATTTTCTATGAACGATGAAACCAACTTCGATTCTCTTTTATTTTGGGAGTATTTGGGAAAATGTAAATTTTTAGTCCCAAACCGCTTACATATTCGCAAATGTTGAAGAAGATGGTCGCAATTTGCGATTTGCGGCAAATTACTTATCCGCTAGTTTTATTCCTTGTAGAAGGCAGAAAAAATAAAAATCTACAAAAAAATAGTCTCGCGCTAACCGAGCGACCTTTACGCAAATGTATTTGCTGTTTTTTGGGCTGTTTCCAAACCTCATTGGCTGTGTCGCACATTAGGTTATGTATGCCAAAGCAAGAAGTTTTTAAAATATTCATTTTCATGTTCAACAACTTCTTGTTTAAACAAGATAACTAGGTAGGTACTTACCACACCAAATCAACAATCTACAATGATGTGACTGCCATTTAGGTCAGAAGGGGTACTCGAAACTATTTCTTCAGACCTTCCACCAAATATTTCATATTGTTCTTAAATAGTTCATAATAATCTAGGAACTGAATTATTTGTAGATGCTCCTACCTAAGAGGAGATCCATCTACCAAAACTACTTTAGGAAATATGATCTTCTATCTCATTCTACATCTCTTTTTAAATAAGTCCAATTAAAAATAGTCATTTGTTCAACCAGAGGGCTAAACAATTTTTTGTTGAACGCGTCGTAATTAAATCCTTATCTAGCGAAAAAATCTAGAGTAGAGTCACGAGCGTAGCTAGTGGTAGCAGTATTGTGCCTTTTAGATCCCTTGCTGCTTCGCTAGCGAGGGATCTAAAAGGCACTAAAAGGCACGGAACAAAAAACATTTGCGCTTGACATTTTCTCATACAACTTTTCACCTCGACTGGCGAGAAAATATTTTGTAAATTTTATAAACCTATTGTTTACGAAGTTATCTAAAGACGGTGCTGTTCGCCCAGAATAATGATAATTACAAGCCAAGTTGTCGAGCTACACATATTATTCTATATACAATTTATTCTAGTTTATTGCAACAGTCTGTTCTTTATTAAGTTTATAAACTATAAATTCGACATCACCAAGTGTTCCTAAAAATGAATTTAGAAAACTATTTGTGAAAAAAAACCGATTTTGTCTCACTGTGTTTGAGCTAGCGTGGTAAAACCACTATTTTTATTGGTTATTTTTTTTAGACCCTTTTCTATTGGTACCTTAACGTAAATAGGAGCAACTTTGAGAAGACGGCGAGTAATGATCTCATTATCGCTTTCTCCTGGTAAGTTACGTGGATTTAGAGAAATCTCCGGAAAATTAATCGTTTGGATTTGTGTTGGAGGTACAGCTGGAGGGTCCGTCTCGCTGTCCGGCTCCATACCGGCGCCATAGGGCCCACCGAAATAATGGCTGATGAAAGATCTTCGCGCCATGACTCAAAAATTAATCCTAAAACAAAAACATATGTAAGAACAATCATCCCTATTTGCACAGAAAATGTAGGTATCCCAAAATGAAAAGAAAAGCAAAATGAAATCAAAATGTCTGTATTTTTTAGAAAAATTTAAAACTTCTCGATTCAGAGACAACAAACTAAGCGATATGATTTTAACAGAAAGCTAGGAAAGTAAATTTATGTAACTTTTCTGATTATTTCGAAAAAACTAAAACCGACTTCTAATCCCTTAGTTTTAAAACTGTTTAAGTTTTGCGGGATACATACTAATCCCTCGGGAAAAAAAATCATCCAAACCGGACGGAACTGAGAAATCTAATATAATATAAAGTGCTTAAGAACCAAAACAAAGTTAAGAAACAAAGTTATTGATTTTGATTTTCGATTTTTGTTAACCCATGAAAATTGTTAAAATACTTACACTTTTTTACCAAAAATATTCTGCACGTTAAATGATAAAAGTGAAGAATAAATTTTTGAAGAAAAGAAGAAACCCCCGAAGACAGGATAGAAAAGCAGATCCAGCGGGCTAGCCCACCCAGTCGACTAATCAAATCACGCACACTCTGGCCGGGTGCAAGCGACGAGGTCCACCATCAAACTGTGAAGGCCGAACAGCGCAGCTAAATGAAATACTGTGGTCACCAAGGAGGAGGAAATGACCAAACAGGTGAGGGTGGCATTTATTCTCCCTGGGAGACTAGGCACACTAACTTACGAAAGGGTTGAACCGTTCTATGCCTTATAAATGCCAGTATTTAGTTATTAACATAGAGAAAAACAAACAGAATATTATAGCAGTAGTTTCTAATATTTACTGAACAATTGAGCTAACTGCAGACTGTTGTTAACATAGAAAATTACAATTACAGTACTAATATAATCTAATTTGAACTACTATTTTCTGTCGCCCGAGATGTGGCGCGGCGGGCGAAGGTTCGCCTGCGACGCAGGAGGTTGCACGTTCGGTTCCCGCCTTGGGACAAATGTTTGTACGATCTGCAAATACTTGTTCCGGGTGTTCTGGGTATTTTCTGTTTAGTAAAAATTATCTATCTTAGTAATGTATTCTATGTATTAAGTATATTAATTATCTAGTACCCATGACACAAGCTCTGTTTAGCTTGAGGCTAGATAATGCTTTGTGGATTGTCCAGTATTTGTACAATTTAAACAGTTGAGCTCACTGCTGACTGTTGAAGCTAAACTTACGCTATTAGAATACGTTATTACAACTATTTTACGGGATTTATCGCGTTCCTCCCTCCAGCACCTACCCCAGTCATCCCGTCATCACGACAGTGTGTTAACCTGTTGAAATGTCCGGAAAAATAGGTGAATAATATCAAAATAAATAAATAGTTAGTAAATAGTTATAACAATTTTAAGGTACCTAGTTCAACTGGTCCAACCAGTCAGAAGCGTCGTTTTTATTGAAAATATAAAATATTATTTATAGAAAGTTGTGAAGAATGTAAAGAAAGTTCTGAAAATATGCCAACTTCTGACACCTCTGATGTTGACTATACATAGCGTTTCTTGTCTTTATGAATAAGCTAGCGGCCTGCTCCGGCTTCGCACGGGTAGATAGAGGTAGGTATTAAACAAAAAAACTGCTGGCAGATGCTTGATACGGCAAGCTGAAGACAGGGCGATACGGTGCTAATTAAGGGATGCCTATGGCTGATGATGATGACTTTAGATATTATTATTACTTTTGTTTTGTTTTATTGTTTAGGATTCTATTAATGAAATAATTTTTCAAATCGGTCCAATAGTTTCGGAGCCTATTCCCTTCAAACAAACAAACAAATCTTTTTAATATTATTATAAATAGTATAGAAGTATAGATATAAAAGAATGTTAATGGAAAGCTGTGAAGAATGACATGTAAAGAAATTCTGAAAATATTTTAAGTCCTAACACCTCTGGCGTTGACTGTACATAGCGTTTCTTGTCTTTATGAATAAATAAGTAGACCACGACGCATTGAAGTACCTACGACTTTAGCTCGCCACGTAAGGTCAAGTTTAATTTTAATTGTCCAATTATGTTGCATTGTCAAGGTATCATTTTGATATAATATTGTAATTCTATGTACATATTTAATCTTAAATGTAATAAAAATGATATTTTCCGACAAATCTATTCTGTATCATTTTGCGGGAGCTTGCGTCCATTGTCTATAATCTATCCACCTGCTTGGTTCACCTGGGTGGAGCACGGAACACATTAGGTAGGTACTATTCCTTGGTCCCGGGGTGGATGTATAATAAAACCGGCCAAGTGCGAGTCGGACTCGCGCACGAAGGGTTCCGTACCATTATCTATAAAAACGGCAAAAAAAATCACGTTTGTTGTATGGGGCTTCCATCCCATACAACAAACCCCTTAAATATTTAATTTATTCTGTTTTTTAGTATTTGTTGTTATAGCAGCAACAGAAATACATCATCTGTGAAATTTCAACTGTCTAACTATCACGGTTCATGAGATACATCCTGGTGACAGACGGACAGACGGACAGACTGACAGACGGACTGACGGACTGACGGACTGACGGACTGACGGACAGACAGACAGACCGACAGACGGACAGACGGACAGCGAAGTCTTAGTGATAGGGTCTCGTTTTTACCCTTTGGGTACGGAACCCTAAAAATCATCAAGGCAGATAATTTAGAACCTAACTGTCTTGTTCTTAAAGGCGGCGCGGCACGGCGGGTTGTTTTTTTTTGTAGTAATTTTTAAAATTGAGTATTGTTGTGTGCGCTAAGATACAGGGGAATGAAACACTGTCCACGCGTCGTCCCATCTCATTTCTAATTAGACGACCTCTGTGGCGCGGTGGGCGAAGGTCTGCCTGCGATGCAGGAGGTTGCGGCTTCGATTTCCGTCTCGGGACAAATATTTGTACGATCTGCAAATAAGTAAGTAGTAGTAAGTATTAGTACTTAGAGATGACGCCGCAGTGTATGTCAGACACACAATAATTATTGTAAGTAGTAGGTACCTTTATTTTTGAGTAATTTACACGTCTATAAGAAGTTCGTGATCTTTCAATTCTCGTGCCAAATTCGTGTAAAAACGGTAGTAGTGTTAATTTTTTGATTGTGTTACTTTATTGATCGATGAAATCCTCGCCTAAATATAGCGAGTGTAAATAAAATAAGAGTCTAATTAAAAATTACCTGTTTTAATTAGGAATTCGAGATCGGTATCGAAACCCTTATATGGACTCGCGTTCTCCGTCCTCTTAAATATCTCGGTAACTACCGCAGCTATCAACATTAATTAAAATCAAAATTTTGAGAAGGTACTGCAAATTGTGATGCCGAAACTTTAAAAGAGACCTATTGTGCTATCAAATTAAAGGTATTAATCGTAGTATCAAAATAGTTTTTGAATGTTTTCATACTTTTTGAAAAGTTTTGAAATAAGTCGAAAAAGACCACGTTTTTTTGTATCCCTGGCATACAAAAACAGTTTTGCATTGGGGCAAAAATTAACTAGATTTCACGATGTGATTAAAAAATATTCAGTTTCGGTTTCTGTCCAAACTGACGCCCAGGCTGAAGGTTGGGTTAGTCATTCTAATGGGATAATTTGTTTAGTTAATCTACTTTAAGTGCCATAAACAATGATAGGTAGTGAAATATGACAGCAAAAATCGCTGAACTGTTCATGTGCAGCTATTTATTTTGTCGTAGGTACCTCTGCTCGTGAGACAGTTCCCAACGGGATGCAGTAATATCAGTCCTGTGCGAAATGGGTCAAGTTCTTGCAAATGGCTCATCCGTTTCGTCTAAACTTAGCAAATCGCAGTATCCGGCCAACGGATTGGCTAAATGTGGTTACTGGCCCTCCGGTCGCCATGAACAAATTATTATTACGTAGGTACTTAATTTTAATATTTTTAACCCCTATATCTACATCAGCACACGAACCTACCATTTACGTCCGCAACTGAAGGTCCCTACTCCAAACAAGGGGGTTTATGCCAAAGTCTCCACGATAGCAATCGGATTGGTGGGCGTAGTGTATGTGCAATGCACGCCATTATTTGAAAAGGATTAGGCATATGATTTTGCGTTCATAGGAGCGGGACAGCGCATGCGTTTTTACGCAAAAATGGGAGTTTTTGCTTATTTACAAGAAAAGTATGAAAAAACTGTCAGAAGGAACCAAGTAAGAAGGAACCAAGTAAGTAAGAACCTAAGAACCTACAAATCAAAACATAAGTCATTGCAATAGACCGCAGGGTTCCTGAGATCTCGACCAAATTATGCGCAAAACAATTTCTTTCTATAGTACTGATTTTTTTCTTACGTATTTTTTTTCTTTATCATGTTCACGTAGAAGGGCCAAAGAAAATTATGTAGAATTTTATGTAATTCGAGTTTTTAACCACGGGAATTCATCCATTCCATTATAAATAAAAAAAATAAAAAAATGCCGTGAGTACTGAGATCTAGTCCTAGTTGCAAGCAAAGCAAACACGCTATAGGTTCGTCTCTTAAGAATTAGGGGAGGGAAGCTGCTGTCGTTCCTCAGGTACCTTCTCTTGTGCATACAAGATACGATTGTCTTTTGTTTTTCATACAATTATGACAATTGTGCTGACGTCACTAATCCAGCATACGAAAAAGGAATGGAGATGGACACCTATGGACAGCACTGCAATCGCGATAAGAATTCACTTGTATTAGCATTAGGTTTTTATTTACGATTTTTCAACTAAACAAGGATTCTATAGAAACCGATTCAATCATTTTCTCATGGATCAAAATATGAGATGTGGACCGGATATTATGGGACCTTGAGGTTACCGTCAGTAAACTTTCGGTTACTAACAAAAAGAAAATAATAAATTATGAATAAAAAAACACTGGATAAAATAGGAAATTCCTATTAAACAAAACAATTCCAACCAAAGAATAGAAACAAATTAGGAACTAGTAGGTATTTACCATAGAAATATAATTATTATGTTACTTAAACATGTTTAGATTTCTAGGAAAAAAAAAGTTTTTTTTGTCGTCTATAGACCTTCGTTTGAGCACAATCTCACCTGATGGAAAGTGAAGATGTGGCCGACGATGTATCACGAAGGTTTAGCTACTACCTATTCACTCTGGTCTTGAAGACACATAATAGGTGGGTATTTTAAATAATTATCCGACAATAGACACCTCTAATTAATTATGTCATAAATAATAATTTTCGTATTGAGTGGAAACATTTGTTTCTTACTCGGTGTATTAGATGTGGATGACATAATATGTCATAATTACAGGATATTATTCTGTAACAATAAAAGGAAAAAAAAGTGAATGTCACAAAGAAAGTATTGTTTTTCGGAGACGGTGAAAATGACAACAATACAAACAAGAGACAAAATAACATGTAATTAGGTTTTATTTTAATTTATTAATTACTGATTTGATGTTTAATTCGAAATACCCATACGTGAATTCTTTACCAAATGCATCATCAAATTAAACTTACCTAAGTAGGTTCTGTAACCTCATTGACCAAGTGAGTATTTTTCGAATTTAAATCATCAGTTTACCATCGCTGCGCCACTATCGACTTATTGAAAGTCTGGTTTGGTGACACCAAATAAAAATAAGTATTAGGCAAACTATAGGTAACTATCGTGCGAGAGCTAGGTCAAGCGTGATTTTGGGTTTTTCCTGTATCAAACAAAAAACGATGAGGAATTTTGGACTTTCTAAATTAGGTTTCCAGTTTTTCCATAAACTGGAATAAGCCATTTTAGTTTATTCCTTTTATTTGTTTAAACTGTTTGTGTGTAAGTTGTACCTATGTTTTAATTTTGTGTTTTACTGATATTACCTACACCAAGTATTTTCTTTTTCTTTCTTTTCTTGTGACTTTTGTATAAATAAATAAATTTAAGTGCAAAAGGTAAATATGAGAAAAAAATCATTAATAATTGAAATAATTGCAAAATAATTGCATACGAACATTTTTAGTACTTACTCAAGTATTTTTTACGCAGCTCTCTAATAGCAGTTCTCTATGCTTATAAAAGCTAAGTCAAAGTCAATAACTTTATTTCTTTAGGCTTGCAAATAAGCACTTAGATAAGTCAAATTTTATACTATAAACGGGCCATATTGCTTAACATTTACGCATAGGTCACTAGCTCATCCGCTAGGTGGGTAGGAAGTTACTACGAAATAGTACTATAGTATAATATACCGGCCACTCCGGACTGTACAGATTAATAAATTGCTTTATCCGATCTCGGCCCGCTGATTCTAGACATCCTATTGTGGCAGCACTTAGCAGGGTCCAGTACGAGCGCAGGTACTTGAACTTATCATATTGTAAATAATGTACTTGTATAGTATCGATAGGTACACCTACCTGTTCATGTAGGTATACTTGTAAGAAAAATATACAAGAGGAAAATACTCGTTTTACCTCTTACAAAATATTAATTTTTACTAAAAAGGAGTCCGAAACATGATATTCATTCTTTTTGATAGTTTTTTTTAATAAAAATTAGGCTTACAAAATAAGCACTTAGACAAGTCAAATTTTTACATAAACAGTTTTATAAATAGTAATTATTTCAAATAAGAAACAAAATTTCATTGATTTTGTTCGCTTCAATTTTGTTAAACAGAATGTGTGTTAAACAGATAGGCTAAAGTACCTATACCTACCTGTCTGTCTCTGTTTGACTGTGCATCAAGATCGACTTGGTACCTAAATCGCAACCAGACTAAGATTCGATTCGACTGCGTAGGCATTTGATTGTGTCGATTTATTCAATACTATTAGGGGAGGCCTATGTCCAGTTGTGGACTAATATAGGCTGTTGATGATTCAATACTAACAGCACCTCGCGGTTTGACCCGCGTAGTTCCCGTGGGAATTCCCGGATAAAATATAGCCTATGTCACTCCCTGAAAAGTAAGCTTTCTAATGGTGAAATAATTTGAATAGATTTTTAAATCGCTCCAGTAGTTTTTAAGTTTATTCGTTACATACAAATCTTTCCTCTTTATAACATTAGTGTAGCTTATACTATTATTCTTTGTAGTCTAAAAAACTTTCTGCCCTATACCTAGTAGGTAACGCAGGTCCTAATTGGTCACTAGGTACCTAACGTACTTGTTTAATTCGGTAGGTAGAGATAGTTGATGTTAGTCACGCAAAAAATCTTTGTCAATTTTATGAAGTGGAAAAATCCATTAGCTGCGGTACAACAGCTTCAACGATTTGTTTACACTCATTGTTTGCTACATACTTGTCCGAGAACTTGTTTTGAATATTTACATAAGTAGGCACTTATGTAAATTACCGATTAGATATTAACCGAAAAACAAATCAATTATGTTTTTAATCGATAAATAAGGTAATCATTCAGGATCAGAAGTAAGCTTTTAATTTTTTTATTCTCCTTGTCGTTTTACTGCTGGAGTGCCCCAAGGATCAGTTCTGGGCCCGGTCCTATATACTATATTTACAGCTGATTTACCAGTAGCACCAAACGTAACCACTGCTACATACGCCGACGACACAGCTATCCTAGCAAAGAGTAAAGACCCAAACGCAGCATTAGAACTACTTCAGAGCAGCCTCACCCAAGTGGAAGCCTGGTTTAAGAAACGGAGGATAGAATCCAGCACAACCAAATCAGTACAAGTAACCTTCACGCTTGTTTTGACTTTTTTAAAACACATTAATTGAGGCGGCAAAAGCAACGGCTAGATAGTAAGTTTGGTTTAGCTCCGATAATTATGAACACAACAAACGCGAGTTGAATTGTGTACAGTTAAATGAATGTGAAATTTTGCTCAATATTCTGGGTAATAAACTATAACGGCAAATAGGGAAACTTTTCGCGATTGTCGGTAACATGTTAGCCCCAAATGGAATGAAATTTTTCGAAATTGTGGAAGTTACCGCAAAAGAGCATTTTTGTATCAAGCGTAAATTTTCCAGTCTGGCATATGCCAGCTGCAGCTGAGAGCGAAGCTTAAGAGGCCTGCGGATGATGATTTGCCCATACAAACGTACTACCAAAATGATTTGTAATTTGAACATATTTCCACTATATCATGTTGTTTTTTGTATTCGAATAGTATATATCTAGGTCCCTGGTTGGTTTTTTCTTAATAATACACACCTATAATGAAATGTAAGCAAAAATATGCAAAATCGAATTTAACATATTTTTACGTCTAAAATGACAAGTTTTCGTCCTATTTGTTTTGTATTAAAAACAACAATATCGTACGTTTTGTTTGTTTAGGAACATAGCTTATAATGTCTAGTTACAGAGTAACAACACATTGTCGTACATTCAACAACTTTTCAGTCATCATTTTTGGTATTACGGAACATAATAATTCACGAATTGAAGTTGCGAACAGCTGTCGCCGGATTCTTAAGTATCTGAGCTCTAGAAATCGTAATCGCATCTAAAGTAGCCATTTGCATTAAGTGATTTAAATTAAATGTATTAGTGAAGTACAAATTCAAATGGTTTTATGCCACACACACTGTTGACGACATTATGCCATTCTTCATTTTGCGAGAACTGCGAGTGCTTAAGATGAGCAGTGGGGCTTCCCCAGTGCCCAACTAATCTTGTTCCCCGCTGCTCACCTGCGAATAGCTGACCACGGGGGTCTTTCCAACAAAGCCCCTGTGTCTGGTTTCACACAAGTTTACCTTATAGTGTCCGTTTCAAGAAAGCGTCTTTGGCGGCTTTTATTTATGAGTTAAATAAACATGAATGCCAAAGTTTGGATGGATAGATTGGATCTTTGTTACTTCTTCACGACAAAACACCTGAACGGATCGGGCTGAAATTTTGCATAGATCTAAGTCTAAACCTAACCCCCTCGTCACGCAAAAAAGGCCCACCTGTGGCCTAGTTGCGGAAAGCAGTCCAGGGACAAGTAAGTATAGACCTGGAATAAAACAGACTTTTCTCGTTTCTTGCTTAAAAAGTCATTATACGCGACGGTGGCGGCGGACTATTTTATTCGGGCTAATAAGTTTTATTTTTCGTCAGCCAGTACATTGTTCTCTTACCAACCTCTTGCATAAAGACTCGACTTTTTGATGTTCCATAAACAAATGGGACTGAAAGCGCCTTTTTGGTGACTATTAGATTTTTATTCTACCTCCATGGTAGAATGCCTACCTTGCGTTGCGCGTAATACTGGCGCCTCACATGGGCTTATGACTTGGTTCCAACGCTGGCTACGAATAGAATGGCCAATAATTGCAACCAAGTTCTTGGCCTCATATGGGCTCCAATATAATTGGGCAAACACTCATGCCAAGAGCATTGGAAGGCTGGACGTTTGAGCAGGTATCATTTATTCATCAAATTTATTGCTAGCAAGTCATGTCGGACGGGACACTTTTCGGCATCGGCAGAGCGCGTACTGATGCAACCAATGTGTGGATCGAGAAGTGACGTTGGACCCAAGTTGCCCCCCCGCCTACACACTTCACTCCCCTCGCCTTTAAACTTGTACAAAAAACCGACACAAGTCGGGTTGGCATTGGCTATTGGACGCAATGTTCCGTTTTTATCCAATAATGTTCAAAGATCGATCCTCACTTGGTGTGTTGGATCCAACAGTATAACTTGGAGCCAACATAGCCCATGTAAGGCGCCGGCATAACAAAGACAGTTTGTAGTAGCGCGAAATTTTGTTTAGTACAAATAGATTTCAAGGTGAACGTGTCTGCTAAATTAATTAAGAACGTCATCGAGCCCGAAAATTTAAGTAATATGCAAATGGAACAGAAAGGCAAAGAATCCGTTGCGGTCGAAATCACGTGTAATATATTTATAGACTACTAGCGGCCCGCCCCGGGTTCGCACGCACGGGACAGACTCAGTTTACACTATTGTCAACAGTTTCCGCAGCGTACGCGATATAAGGATTTTTTATGGTATCGCACCTTGGGTTACATTATCGAAGTTTTCATTACGGATTCCTAACTTTTTTGAAAATATTATATAGCCTATGTTCATCAAGAATAATGTAGAATTCTAATGGTGAAAGAATCTCACTAACATTATAAACGGGAAAGTTTAGATGGATGGATGGATGTTTGTTCCTTTATCACGCCAGAACGGCAAAACGGATCTGGATGAAATTTGGCACAGAGATAGATTATAGTCTGGAATAGGACATAGGCTACTTTTTATCCCGAAATTCCTACGGGAACGGGAACTACGCGGGTGAAACCGCGAGGCGCTGCTAGTTTTTTATATCGGTTCAGTAGTTTTGTAGCCTATTCAATTCAAAGTGGAAAAATTTGTTTGTTTGTTTGAAAATCAAACAAACGAACAAATTTTGCCACTTTATAATATTACTAAAAAAAACGTGAAGTAAAGAACGTGTGGATTATTCTACTGTAGGTAAGTTTTGATTGCTATATTTTCACTCTCACTCACCAAAACCATCCAATAACTCAGTCTTGTCATCGTCAGCTACAACAACCTCCCTCGTATACTAGTAATTAATAGGACAGATTATTTATTAAATATTATTTTCGAAGCTTTTTCGATAAAAAATACGGAGAAAAAGGGTTTAATGTTACCCAAATTCGCCGAATGTACTACACATGTCGCCGCTTTAAGAAAATAAATGAACTGCGATGAAATTATATGCTCTTGTCACCAAATGTGTGTAAGAAATGAATTTTTCCTTCCACATTTTTTTTTCGTTATAAGTAAGCTTATACAGAAGCACATCCCATACGAAGGACCCTGACCTCCTTATGATATCCCTTTCCCATAGATAGTAGGTCCTCCGAGCATCCTGCGCGTTTGTGTCGGCTGCAATGTGCAATTTTCGCTTAAATGAAAGATTGCCTGTAAATAGCCACAATTGGTGCATAAGGATCAGATTTGATACCACTGGGACATAGGGATAGGGATACGGGTCGGATTGCTCTCAAGTCAACCCATATTCAGACCAAATAATTCTTATTTTTAAATGATAAAGCTAAATTAGAATAATTTACATATATATCGAGTTATTAATGTAATTGTTTTTATTCGTGTGCTTATCATTGTTTGTATTATCCGACTACTTTGTTCCAAGCTATAAACAGATTAAGCACATGACTATTATTATAATTTATAATTAAATTTCTGCGCCCTTACAAGGTACATGTACCAACAAGCTAAGTACCTACACCTAAGCTGAAATTATGTAATGTAAGTTTACTAGCAAAATTATTAGGTTTTTAATAATAAAATCCTAATAAATTTGAAATTGCGTTGTCGGTATTGGTTAATTGCAGGTAATTACGTAACCCTTAAAACACATTCACTGTGTAAGTAATAGTCCAGTTAAAATAGATTTTTTTGTATTGTAGAGGTTGCATTAAATCCGATTTCGGGGAATCTGGTGAAATATTATAGATATATACTTAACTAATCTGTCACGGATCATTAAGAATCCCCGATTTCAGATGATTAACGACCGAATAATTAGCGATTAAACTTCTCAAAACGTTATTAAACATGAACTGAAAGTGCAAAACAGATGATTTTTTGCACTTAGGCATATTTTTAAAGGTCCTATCGATAATCATAATAAAACCCGATTTAATTCTAAAAACTGAGCAGATTTCAATGAATTTGTATTCAAAATCGAGTAACTTCTTTACTATACAAAAACAAAACATTAAAATAAAATAAATATTATGATTTTTTAAAAATAATTAATTACTCATGTATTAAGTATTGAAATTAAGTGCCTCTCCGCATAATCCTAAAATTATAGCATTAGGAGATCTGAGTTAGGCATAGCCTAGTATAGTATTATTAAATCTGTGGCATAGCTCAACATCCGTGCCCCAGATAACTATCAGATTAGCTCAGAGGTCTTTAACAAATAAAGAAACGTTTTCCAACTTTTTCGCAGGATTATTTTATGCGACCTCAAATCTTATTTTTTGTCTCGACTTTTTGAAAATTCTTAATAACACAGCCAATAAAATAAATGAAAAGGATTAGTTACAATAACATTGAAATACCTAACAAAGAGACCGGGTAGGACACAAAAACAACATTTTACCATAGTATATTCCTGTATAAAAAAAACTGAATGGAAAACATGCATTAATTTATTTTTCATCGCAATTCGCAAAAGCCGCAACTGCGCAAGCAACGTTTTATGTAGCATAATGTAATTCTTATGGTGAACATTTTTTTCAAATCGGTCGGGAAAGTAGTTTCGGAGCCTATTCAATTCAAACAAACAAACAAATCTTTCCTCTTTATAATACTATTATATAAATAATTATAGCTGGACCATCCACACAGCATCATCAAGCCCCAAGTTAAGCAGAGCTTGTGTTATGGGTGCTACGAGTAGATGACTGCTTTACTTAAAACATAAACCCCGATTCAAAAACCTGGATATTTTTTGTGTACAAAGTGGTAACAAAAAATATCTGTTAAAATATATGTTTTGGGGCTAGATAAAGCAGTGTGAATTGTCCAGCATAAAAAAAAAAAAAAACCCAAGGAATATTGGTGGAAAATATTTGACGATTTTGGTATCACCGATGCAAAGCACAGAAGCTCGAAACACTTTATCGTTTCGAATGCTTTCATTCATTCATTTTTAATTGATCTCGTTCGTTTTCGCATTCAAATTTTAACATTTTCGCTGCAAATGTGAGATTATCCGTAGTCGAAGGTTATGTTTTAGTTTTTAGTGATAACGTCACTGTGTCCTTGTTGTTTCTGTTATTGTTATCAGTTCTTGTTAAGTTTTCATTCACATAAGTCTTTGTTGTCATAAAATATCTAGGATTCTAAATCGGAGCATAGATAGATATCTAGCGACATGGTTTTATGGTCTTTGGCCGAGACGTACTTACCTATCGACGAGTGTGTTATTCTGCTATGAGAGTGATCTGATGATGTATATCAAGGGTTTCTCAGGTACAATGATCGAAAATCATAACTCAAAGTTATGACAGTTTCCCGAGCAAAGAAGCTTTATGGTTTTTGCGGTGTTGAATTATGTTCGAACTTCTTTGGTTTGAAGTTCTGTTCAATTATCAGACATGATGCAACATTCAGTCAACTCGCGAGCGAGTTCTCAGATGATGCTGCCGACCCTCAGATGATGCTGCCGACCAATGTTCGAAAAGTACCATTCTGATCGTGCATGGATAATTTGTACCAAAATATCTGTTGTTCTGTCGGTAGGTAAATAATGAGGTAAGGTTGATCTTGGCTATCAACCAGAAGCTGGTCCTCGTGATGACTATCAGCCGCTTTTCCTAAATAGGTAACATAACATCATAACAACGTCCATACGCTATCTCATGTAACCATTACTCCATGCCAAGCTTATTGATCTTCAGCCAAAACAAAGCGCCATTGCTATAACTACATAGTATATTGGACAAAAAGCAAGGAATGTGTGTTTCATCAACGCGCAACGTGACAATTTTGATGTTTATGAGGATTTTGAATAGAAACGCAGTATCTAGGTAAGTTTTCGCCCCTGCCATTCACTAAAACTCAGCCCGTTTTTATTTTTAACCTACTACATAAAAAGGAAGGTACCTATGTATGTTTTTTTGGTATGTTTGTCGATTTCTCCGTCTCATTGTGGCCAATTTTAATGATTCTTTTGCTATAGTAAAATAGTAGTAGCGAAATGGTCCCATATTATGTACCTATGTATTATGTATAATAATATAAATATTATGTGAAAGTAAGACATTTCTCCCTCAAAACTTGAAAAAAAGACGAGTTTAAGGAAATTCAAAGTCGGTTTTACTTATTTTTTTTCAAAACAATCAATTTCTTTAGCTTACCATCTCTCAGACTTTATAACCCTATAGAAAAACGCTCTTGAATCTATACTAATTTGATAGAAAAAAAAATAAGACTTGAGACTCTTTTGTCTAGTCCTACAAACGAACAAGCATGTCCGTCATCGGTCTTCTGGCACGTTGTTCGAAGGTGCGCGGGCGCCGCGGGCGTCTGCCTGTTCAACTCAACGCCAAATCTCAACTATTCTAAACTCGTCATGATCACATACTTGCCAACGATTTACCACCTACACGTCGTGCATTTTTGCACTTCCCCAAAATAGCGTGTATTGAAATAATAGCTAAAATACGCGAGTTGTAAGACATGCGCTTGCAAATGTAAAATTACGTTTCTACTCGTAAATGTCCACGTGTGGCACCGTTGCAATAACAGCCAAGGGACTTTAGATCCTGCCTACCAGGGATACCGCCTAATTTCGCGAGCCTGCCAGTGGAAAGCGCGGAAATTTCCCACTAGACCGGTCGTCCGGCGCGCCAACCGGTCTACTTTGCTTTTCTACGTACTTCAAGCAAGGCTGAACACAGTGAACACGGCTGAACTCGGTAATCAGGGCCCTTTGACGGACGTTGCAATGACTACCATCTCAGGAGCCCATAAGGCAGAGATTACGTTATTGCAATATATACAATATACAAAAAAGTTGTTTTAAACATGCCATTTTATGCAACCGCAACTGTAGTTTGTGTTTACGAACCGTGTTGTTGTTCTGAAGTACCGAAACCTGCTGAGAAACAATTAAACAGAGAGTTGACTGACCTTCGACAGGTACCTTTCAAAAGGCGTCATTTAGGATTTTCTTGAGGCACTGTTTGTTGAGGTGTATTTACATGGACACGGAAGAAGCAAAGTATGTTCGATCAATTTGATGATACATGGGATGAATAACCGCTTAGTTAGAGCAAAATCATGACCTACCTACTAGGAACGGAAGGCCCCAATATACAGAAGCGCAACCTATAATTTTTATGAACAATCTAAAATAATAATGGACTTCCTTGTAAAAAAAAGTGATTAAATAAGTCTACAACTCTTAAAGTATGCCTTTAAACTTATTCAATATTAGAGGCGCAATAAATCTAAAGTTCGCATGAGCACAGTGTATGCAAACATAATGAAATAAGTAGTGAAACAGGTTTCATTTGCGGGCTGACCTACAAATACACAAGATAGAAAATATATAACTACCTGCAGTAGAGGTACTAAAGAAGGTAATTACGTGTACCCACTGTATAAATCTTGCACTAGGTGGACAAGTATGAATGAGGCTAGCAATACCTATTTAGGATTCATTGTATAAATCAGACAACACAAAATCAAAAAGAGAACCGTTTTCTAAGTTAAAGCACCTATCCAATATAAGCTATTTTCAAGGTTTAGTCAAACGTACAAAATTCATAATTGAATTGATTGAACTGATTGGAGAAAAATAATTACATCTAGACCTGAGGGCACTCAATCAACTCAACTACAGAAGCTTCAGTCCTTGGTTGGTAAAATCCAATTAAAACTGGTTTACTAGAGGACGCTGATGACATGAGTAAATCAGAAGCTGCACTCTGTTGATTGATCAAAGTGCATCTCATAAATTGTTTTTGCACAAACAACAGACTTCATTTTATTTTTATCGCAATAGAACAAAGATTCCATCGATATGCAATAAAGATTTCACAATCTCAAAGCAACTATGCAGTCAAATAAATCATTGAATAATGGACCTAATGGACCCACCTTGAAGGACACTTGCAGTTTATTATCGAGACAACCTTTTGAATGTCTTATTTGTATCCAATTTTTGGATACCTTTCGTAATTTGCAGAACAGATTGGAGCATTCCATATTCTTATGCAAATTTCAACAGGTAATAAACTATAATACGCCATGCCCAATGTCGAAAACCTGAATGAAATCAATAAATTAAATGTTTTAAAAGATCACTTGCTACTTTTTTTGTTTTAGTACTAGATATTTATAATATTATTTTTTAATATAAGAAGTATTCTCTGAAAATTATGATTAAATGGTTGTTCCGCAAACGACGAATTGTAAGAAGTGGGTAGGTAAGTAACGAAATACTTTTGATTTTTAAAGTACTTACCTAAAAATTACTTTCGATTATTTGTGAAACATAAGTAACTACTACATAAGTAATACTTGACTACATGAGTTCAAGAGCCAAACAGCACAAATTGTGCATTCAAATATATAATCTAGGGTTATCCAGTTAAAGCACCCCCCAGCTAAGTTAAGTTCGCAAAATTTCAAGTAGCCCTACCAGCGTTCTTGTCTTCCGTCTACAGCACTAGTTCTTTAGTTGAAAAAATCTTAAAGCCTTCTCATTTGGTCCCTGGAATTTCATTCAGTTTCATTTTTAGACGAAGCTCGAACGGCTTGGCATAGTGCTTGCCCCGATGCTGCTCCCCCGAACTCTCTTTTGTCCCAACGGCAATGGGACGGGCCTCTGTGTGAGTTGACACGGAATTGTTTCTTACAAACTCTGCAGTGCTCCAGCTCTGCAGATCGTGTCCGTCTCCTGGCCGTTTCTAAATGAGAGTCAGGACATTGGTTACAAGCACTTTCTTCATATAACACTGGCACTTTATTGGATCCCGTAACTTTCCGTGTCGCAGCTTGTCTTCGGTTGGGTGCAAGGTGTTGCGCGCCTCATCAATGCCAGTGCGGTACTGCTGTCGAACAGCTTGGTCATCACGGATTATCGTGTACTAGGGCTGCTGGTCGGATAATCTAGCTATATGCGTCGATACACTCGCATCGACGCATGTAGCGTCCCACACAATCGGCCTCCCCAGCTCATGGGACTAGAGTCATACCATCGTCGGGCCTCTTACCATCGTCACGCAACAGACCATTCCGTTTGAGAACGGCTGGTACGTTAGCGGTGACAAAGGCCCGCCGGATGATGTCGTTTAGACTGGCATGGCGAGATATCCGACCAGCAGCCCTAGTACACGATAATCCGTGATGACCAAGCTGTTCGACAGCAGTACCGCACTGGCATTGATGAGGCGTCCTTCCCATCTTCCTAGGACTTCCGTGAGGGCTGGTGCGGCGGCAGATTTGGCCGAAGATCTCAAGAGGTGCAAATATGCAGGTCTTGATAGAGAGGTTTTCAAAAAATTCTCTGAGCGTCTGGTCGAAGCGACGCGTGACCCGAGAGCTGGTGAGTATCTGGCGCAGCGCATCAGCATTACTATACAGCGGGGCAATGCAGCTAGCGTCTTGGGCACGCTTCCAACTGGTATTGATATGGATCAGTTGAGCTACTTGTAGATTGTTTGCAACAATCTGCAGTTAGCTCAATTATTTCAATCGTAAATACTAGTTTTAATTTAATTCTATTATTTGATTGTAATTTTCTTTGTTATTAAAGTATGTTAAAGCCTATATTCGAATGCAAATCTTTTGCTGCGTGGTAGCGGCGCTGGTTCGCAGAGCTTTAGTTGAACGGGAAGAAGTCATATATATGCGTACCTAAAACTACCTATCTATGACGTTGAAACCAGCAAATATAAAACACAGCATTCACAAAAGTTGCACGATCACCTTTAAGGAAAAGTTGTGTTAAGATACAAATTTCGATATTAATCAGGTTTCATTTTTAAAACTAGCTCGTTAAACGACTGACGTGGGTAGATATACATTTGAATTTTTTTGGAATCTACTGACATTTGAAATTGAGAAATCACAGATCCTAGAAAGGATTACGCGGGCCACTAAGGTAATAGCTGAGAAGGTCGACACTGCATGTAATATATGTATAATATATGTTAATTTGGTGAGAAAGGCAAAATGACGTCTGCGTTGGTTTTTGCTCTCTTTAAGGCGAATTGTAAGGGTAAAAGACGAAAACGACGTCTTTTTGGACAATGTTTCTGACGAAAATATAGATCGTGAACGTTTGAAATTTATATATCCGGTAACACATATCTTAAAGTATCTAGTGCCGGTTCCAAATGCTTGCCGGTAGTTATAGTTAGCACTCAGAACAAGGTTGAAGTAACAATATCTTCAGGTAATTGAGCACACTTTTTGACGGTGTGTCTTATTCGTTTACTACCAAACTCAGTATAGTTATTTCTATAGCTCGTACGCTTCTATTCCCGGTCCATTTGTTTTCAAATGAAGTCAAAATAAGGAGTTTTAACGTAAAAACTATTTGCGCCTATTAAAACATCACTCTCCCACAAACGTTTGCTCGCAAAATATGATCAGGCAATGTTGTAGTACCAAAAACTGACCGAGCGAGGGCGCGGGCTCGCGGGCGACACGGGGCGCGCGGCGCGCGCTAGGAGAAAACGCGACGTTGCAAGCTCTCGTACATGCCGCCGGCTCGCACTATGAGCGACGTTGCCAGATCTTGCTTTAGTACCTATGTTATGTGTATTGTATGATCGCGCGCGAGTCTCACTCAAGCAGTTTCAAAAATAAAAGTATAGGTACATAATTTCTAAAATGCAGTGTTATTTTTTGTATCGAATATTTCTTCTGGAGTTGTGTTTTAGTCTTATAATTATATTATGGCAAATAAACGTGGACAGAAACGTCGAGTTCCATCGAAGTGGTTGCGAAAATGTAGATCACGTCATGCAAATGCTTTAAAAGCCCAAGTTCGGCAAATGGGTGATGCTGTTGAGTAAGTAACCTATCTTGTACTATGCTATACCGGTAATAAATAATTGTTTAGTCTTCCTAGTCAAGTTCTCAGGCATAATCTAATATCGATGCATCGATGCATGGAGTAGAGTAGTGCCGTTACAGAGACTTACCTATGTAAATTCCTTTTATTCCTTTACTACTTAGGTTGGTACCTAGCCAATACTGTGTAGTACCTAACTCTTGATTTTTACTCATTCAAATAACGATTTTCGCATCCCAATTAACCCTCAATTTTAGGGGTCCGTACCCAAAGGGTAAAACGTGACCCTATTACTAAGACTCCGCTGTCCGTCTATCCGTCTGTCACCAGGCTGTATCTCGATGAACCGTGGTAGTTAGACAATTGAAATTTTCACAGACTCTGTCTTTCAGTATTTCTGTTGCCACTATAAAAACAAATACTAAAAAACAGAATAAAATATATATTTAAGGGGGCTCCCATACAAAAAACGTAATTTTTTTGTTCGTTGTTATAGATAACAGTACGGAACCCTTCGTGCGCGAGTCTGACTCGCACTTGGTCGGTTTTATTTATGATGCCATCGGTTAAAACATATCGAGAGGAGAAACTTTAGTAATGGTCACAAATGAATTACATTTTTTTTTTAACTACGTACCTAAATATTTAGTTCGTTACTTGGATATTATATTATATTTGTATTATAGGGATTTTACTAAAGATCTAGCTAGTACCTATTAGCTACCAGCATCGTGTCTCAATACTAGCTTTTTACTCGCACAACTTTTACATACCTAATAAATGTAACTTAGGTACTTATCTACCTATATAATTTTGTATTTCAGGCAACCACAAATATCTGAATCTGCAATAGAAATTAACACGGATTCTGTTGCACATAGCAGTCGTAATGTGGACACGGAAACATGCAACGTGACAATTGATGATAGTGAATTGTCATTCAATATATAATTTACCAAATTCTATTATGTTGCCTACCCACTGTATTTTTCGCACATATACGGTTTTGCCAATCCTATCGGGAATTACGGGTGTTCTATTTAATTATTTATATTTTGCTTGTGAGTCAATATTACTGTTAATTATTCTTCTTTCAGCTGAAAGAACCTAAAAGAAGAAAAAAGGCTTCAGCAACTTCTTTTTCCCCAGACCAGCCATCTACCAGCTCACCTCTTGTAGGTTACTTGAAGTTCTGTAGAACTGTATTTTTAACGCTAAGCTCTTCTAATCGTACCTATCCCATCGGGGGATACCATGTCATGTATTTTTCTTATTATTACATTGTTTACCTACCATATTCTATGAAATATTAATTTCCTACTTACTGTTTTTTTCACGCAAAGCACTACTATGTCCCTTAGAGAATATTTTTTCTTGCAGGTCAATAAATATATTTATTTCTTTATTTTTCAGTAAAAGAAGATAAAGGGTTCCGGTAAATTACTTCTTTCCGGATCAACTTACCACGTCATAAGTACCAACCTCTTACCTAGCGCTGAAAACAAAGATGAATAAAAATAAAACGCCAAGTGCGACTCGGACTCGCGCAACGAGGGTTCCGTAACTAAACATTATATTAATTACATAAATAAAAGAACTTGTTTCTTGCCCAATATCATGCTTCTAGCCCTATAGGTTTTGGTCCATGGCGAGAATCAAAATAATGTTTTTTTAGTGATTAGACAACAATATAAGAATTTCCGCATTTTTCCTTTATTTGTGCTATAAGACCTTGCTTCTTGCCAAATTTCATGGTTCTAGGTCAACGGGAAGTACCCTATAGGTTTTGTGTGCATGTGATACCCTTGGAAAATAAAAAAAGGACATAAACGGCTGTAACTTTTGATTACGTTGACTTAGAAGTTTGATTTATATCGAGGCTCCAAAAGGTTACGAACCTGAGTATATGTTATTAACATGTATACCTTACTACTAGTAACCTACCTACCTACCATCTGATCTACTCCTTCTACAGGACCGGAAACTCCTGTTACCCGGACTCTTATGAGTCCGGTGTCCTCGGGCACCATGGATTAATTTTACACCCATCTATCGTAGTTTAATTTAATTATTATGTACCAAACTAGTTTCTTAATTTGTAGGTATCTGTTGTTTATAAACTATGTACTTCTACACACATCTAGATTTGTTTATTTCAGCTACTTTCACAGTATTATGTCTTATGTTGCAAAATATATAAATAAATAAATTCAAACAAATTGTCAAAACCTTTCTGTGCAAAAAGGTTTACTACAAAATATCAGATTATTTAGAAGATAAAAAAGCTTGGGACGGGTTTTGCTCCAACTCGAAAAATAACAACTAACAGGCTAAAGGTTTCTTAGTCGCTTCTTTACTTTTTGTCTACATACCGAAGCGACAGAAATCAAAAGTACCACTTTATTTCCGTGTCAGTGTTTTATTTTAAGAATTTGACCTTTTCTATGTGTACATTTTTGTATTTATGGAAATAAAGAATTTTTGATTTTGATTCTTTTGTTGGTGGTTATAGGTAATTATGATAAATAAATAAATGGTGTGAATTTTAACACGTTTCTGAGAAAAGAGGGTTGACAGACGGTCAACAAAGTGATTCTATACGGGTTCCTTTTTTTCTTTTGAGTTACAGAACCCTAAAAATGACAAGATAGTGAATTTATATTGTCATGCAGAGTGTATTCATCAATATTAATAAAAACTTAACTAGTATATGCTGATGATGATGATGATAAATAAAACTTCAACAAAAATTAGTTTAATAATATTCGTTTTACTAAAATACTATTAGACCTATGCAGTTTACAGATAAAAACTAGATATTTTGTTTTTGTTTAGTAATGTTAGCCTAACCATTCTCTACACATATAATATTTTGATACAATTACTCCTTTGAACTGTTTCTCTCAAAGATCTCTCTGTTCGCCATTACTCTGTGATACGTACTACACTTGTGCGCGCCATCTAACGGCAGTGGAGCGTATTATTTGGATAGGGTATATCGACTAAGGTTCCAGGACCGCGCGCGCTCGGTTTTTTGAATCGATAACATGCACTCCTTGCTGCATAGATGGCGCGGGGGTGTCCCCGCTCGGCTGCCAAATGCCCAAGGTCATTTGCCTTACTATTCACCTTAAGTTCACGGGGATTCAAGAATTCTGGCGCTAAGAACAATTTAAAATTTAATTTCATGTTATCGTTTTCTTACTAATAAACTAATTTATGTACCTATGGCTGCGACGTATGATGCTATTTCGTGAAAGGATAGGCATACATTACGCGTTCATAGGGGCGGGACAGAGCAGAGCGGCGTTAGTGCAAAAATCAGGTTTTTGCATAAGTATTAATTATTCAAGATTAAGCATGAAATTAGAAATCTAAACGATTACTGTACGAAAACATTAGTCTGGCATTCGTAAAAATAATGGTGTGTGGTCGCTGATAATTTAGTTTAGAGCATTTCAATTCAAAAACAGTTTTATGTGCAATTTTTATGTTTTTAATAAAGAAACCAGTTTATTTTCATAAATTCTATTCGATTACTCGGCTTCTACAGGTTTTTTCCCTACCTTTTTAATCCGACCCATACGTTCGTTACCTAAGTGTTTAAAAATACACATTTTGTTGTCCTGGTTTTTGCATTAATCGTCCTCTCATGTTATGTAAATTACAAGATTGGGGAGTCAAGTCATGCAAGGCACTTATAGTATGTACCTATATTATAAATAACATAAAGCGATCGTTGTTAATACTTTGTTACCGTTGTTATTACCACAGTGTAACTACTATAGTTTGATAATACGCTAAATAATTTGAATTTACATGATGTGGTTATTAAATTCTTCACAAGTTTTCAATAAATACGCAAAACGAAACATTGTCGCTCTACTAGCAAGACAACAAACTTTTTGTTTGTATAATTTTTGATTAGATTCTTTTGTAACAATGGTAGGCTACCAAGTAGTTTTTTAGGTCAATCGCATCGGCGTCAAAACCGGCAGTGCTTGTTAACCTTGTTGTTTTTCTCTTTGTGCACTTCGTATTCAAGGTAGACTGCACAGATTTGTATATTTTGAACACGTGAGCAATCACCATATCTTTTTATTTCTAGAATAAGAATTTAGTGTAAAATCTCGTACGATTTCACGGAACCCTTCATGTGCAAGTCCGACTCGCACTTGATCGGTTATATTTCTTGAGACAAAGGGTCTCCTTCTACTCGTATTTCTTTACCTACTACCTGAATACATAGGTATAAAGGTTATCATATCACTGAATATTTTAAATGAATAAAATTATGAATAGATAGGTAAGTACTTATATTATCTTCTTCCATGGTTTATAAAGAGATAAAGATTATGTAGTTGTCATCGACAACGATATTAACTTGAGGAGTATTATGTAGTTGTCATCGACAACGATATTATTTTGTATGTGGTTGTCATCGACTACCATACCTACTGTCATACCTACCTGCAGAAGAATGATGTAGGTGCCCAACCTACCCCTCGTTCGTTATCATTATCACCAATTTTAAATTGAAGTCAGTTCATAAACGGTAGGTAATAAAAAACGCAGTCTACGTTGATTAGTTGGTACCTATAAAACCGTCGTATTTTTTGCAATCAACGTCGTAATTAGCAGGAAGTTTCTAGAGCCAGAGTACTGAATGAAGTTTATTGTTCTGCTGTTGAGTATTCTATTAGATTGCTATGAAAAGTACTTACGCAGGCGCGCAGTTTTATTTGTAACTAATAAAACAAGGGCCTTGTCATTAGAGTATGTACCTATTACATAACCTATTAGGTAGTTTGTTCCTGATATATTCTGGTTAGATGACGCTGTGTGGATTGTCTAGCATTATTAATAGATATAGATTCCTAAATGTTATTTTTGTTTTTTATGGTCAATTTACTGTTAGTGTAGTTATTTGATAAAGTTATTTTAACAACTCGCTTGAGCAATACAGCACTACACTACTACTACTATTATTACTAGTAGTAGTAATGCAGCTACAATAGCTTTGATTTGATTATTACTTTCCTGTCAGCAGGTAGGAAAGTAATTATATCATAATAAGGAAATGTTAAAGTTACATAAACAAAACTGACGTCAATTAATTTCTCAAAAATCAGGGGCCACGGCGGCCGCTGCAGCAATGCACGGCGCACCTCAATGTACCAACCTACTTTCGCATTAAGTATATTATGAAGGAAGAATCACCCATCTTAAAAACATCCAATAATCACCCAGAGGCGCTTTCAATTCCATTTTAAAAATTCAAATAAAAGGTGATTGACTTGACTCGACTTTTTGGTTTTCCCTAAATAAGGATGTTTAAAAAAAACTTTTTGTGTGTAGGTACACAGAAAAGTTTTTTCCCTAAACAAGGATGTTTTTTGATATGTTTAGGGAACACCAAAAAGCCAAATGATTAGCTGATGCGTTAGAAGTTGTCCTGTATTCAATTCACGTATAAAAAAGCTTTAGACCAGTTTTAGATTTGATTGTTTCAACAAACTAAAAACCGACCTGTTTTTTGTTTTGGTCCCTTATAATTTTTCCGATATTAGTTTATTGTTCCATAACTAATATGTCGGAAAAAAATATAGGGGACCCAATCTTTCATAATAGCGATATAATTTTCAAAATCAGTTTATAATTGACGGAGATACCTATCGGTAATCATCTAAACGTAAACCACATATTAGGTAGGTACGTACTATCTTATTACAAGTTCATGCAAGCTTTATTCGAGCAATACGAGTATAAAATTATTGTGAAAGATTCTTAACAAACAAAGCCAACCAAAATATTCGTCGTGTGAGAAGAGAGAGATCTTATCGCTGTTAAATGGATTTATAGACAATAATTGTGCTGCGTGGTAGCGGCGTTGGATTAATGTGCGCAGAGCATAAGTATTGAAACGAGTGTAAATAAACACGTTAACAGCTGGTTTGGACAGGTATTCCCTGCGAAGGATAACCACAATTGGCCAGGTACTGTACTGGGTAGGTATTTGTTCCGCGTTGGAAACATTCCATGTCGCCGCAAATATTTTTCCTTCTAACTTCCACTATGAATTCTATATACTATATGATTTATTTATCTATTTTATTGTCCGTGTTTAATAAATCTTAACCAATAATAAAAGTAAAAAAAAAATCTATGAACAAGTGCAAAAACAAACATTGGAAGCGAGATGTGACCTGCCGAACAAAAAATAATTAAAAGTTACTGATAGCTGGCGCGATGGTGTTTGTTAGGGTTCCGTACCCAAAGGGTAAAAAGGGGACCCTATTGCTAAGACTCCGCTGTCCGTTTTGCCGTTTTATATACATATAATGGTACGAAACCTTTGGTGCGCGAGTCCGACTCGCTCTGGGCCGGTTTTATTTATTTTATTTGGCTCTCATTGACTGGTGACCTCCCCGTGGCGCAGGTCCGTCTGCGTTCCAGGTTTGACGATTTCTCCGTTAATTATCTTGTATCGATTTCGTATTGTATGGATATTGATTCCAAGGTGGTTCCATACAATTTTTATTCTCGAGAGAAGTATTTCTCCCGAAAAACTTAAAAATAACTGTCTAAATACTAACGAATTTGATCGGTTTTTAGTTTTTTCAAAAATTTAATTTATTCCCTAATAATTTCTATGTTGTCATACAACATTTAAAGATAGGTGAGATATAAAAAGAGTCTGAAACTTAAATAAAATCTAATCATATTATTTTTGTACGTATTCTATCATTCGATTAATTAACTTAAAATTGTGGGCAGAGATCTATCGCTTGATTTTTTCCCACGAAACAGAAAAGTTATTAAGTGACTATACTACATTTTTTCTGCGGAACGATTAGGTAAAGATTTTTTCTACCACATGGGAACTGATTTATGGGATAAAAAGTAGTCATTTTTTTTCAAACGTCCTGTTTGGAAATTTCAGATTGATCTGTTCAGTTTTCTTTGAGTCAGAAGAGATACCAAATAACCAATAATAATTTTTATTCAAAAAAAATTCTGAGCGTCTGGTCGATGCAGGTCGAAGCGACGCGTGACCCGAGAGCTGATGAGTATCTGGCGCAGCGCATCAGCATTGTCATACAGCGGGGCAATGCAGCTAGCGTCTTGGGCACGCTTCCGACTGGTATTGATATCAGTTGAGCTACCTGTAGATTGTTTGTAACAGTCTGCAGTTAGCTCTACTGTTTCAATTGTAAATACTAGTTTTGATTTAATTCTATCATTTGATTGTACTTTTCTTTGTTGATAAAGATTACTTTATCATTTAAACATCCCAATTTTTGCATTCATAATAAAAATGCGATTTCCGTGGTAAACGATGTAAAAACCCGCATGAAGTGCCTATATAAACAAATCAAGGGCAGTGGCAACTTGTGTACATACCTTAGTAAGGTAGGTACACTTATCAATATTTATGTTGCAAGGTGATGCGCTATTTGCCATCAACAGAGTGGTTAGTATGAGTTTGCACAGCACCAAAACGAAAAAAGTTGTCAGTCGCTGCCAAAATACAACATATCACTAAAAATTCCTCGAAAACATTATTATGTAGGTACTTATATTATTTTAAATGGATAATTTCATTATTTGACCTTAGCACTTAAGATGGACAATGGTAAAAAATATTATTTCAAATTATAATACACTAGTAGCGTGCCGCCCCGGCTTCGCACGGGTATATTCTATCGCCCGTTTTCATCAGGGATAATGTAGGATTCTAATAGTGAAAGAATATTTCAAATCAGTCCAGTAGTTTCGTAGCCTATTCAATTCAAACAATTTTTTTCCTATTTCTATAATAAGCGTAAAAAACACATGCTTCTTAATAAAATTGAATAGTTAAAATTGTTAGTTCCAATATTTTTACATAATGTATAATGAAATGTTTGTAGGCCTAAGTGGCAGATCAGCGATCCAAAATAAGCATTATGATCTGACTGTAAAATTACCTGATATACAAACACTACATGAATTACTAAAAACTTTAATCAACTGCGCATGAAACTAATGGATCGCAGTCAAACTATAAAAATTTAGCCCCTCTTACCACCCCCTTTTTTTAGGGTTCCGTACCCAAAGGGTAAAACGGGACCCTATTACTAAGGCTCCGCTGTCCGTCTGCCCGTCTGTCCGTCTGTCACCAGGCTGCATCTTATGAACCGTGACTTAGACTTAGACTTAGACGTGAGTTAGACTGTTGAAATTTTCACAGATGATGTATTTCTGTTGCCGCTATAACAACAAATACTAAAAACCAGAATTAAATAAATATTTAAAGGGGGCTCCCATACAACAAACGTGATTTTTTTGCTCGTTTTTATAGATAATGGTACGGAACCTTTCGCACTTGGCCGGTTTTATTTCATTTAGGTAGAGAAAACTATTATAGTTTTTGTACGACAAGCAAAGCTGATAGTGGCGTCTCAGGTAGGCTCATTTCACAACTATTTACAATGCTGTCTCATGTCCTACAATCCAATCGCTAGTCAATCAACAAACAACAATCGCAAAGCGCTTTCGCTGGGCAAAACACCAACTAACTAATTGTAATGTAAATCTAGTATTAGTTTCCATTCTGTCTGTCATTGACGATTATAATTTTGACTTTTTCTAATTTTTGTATGCAAGAGAAATTATTATTGATGTTAATTTTATTTCTTATTTGTAGCATGATATGGTATTCTTTTTATGTTTAATTCTATTGACATTCGTATGCTCGAATACCCAAGCAGAATATGTTATATTTTACGACCAACTGTATATTTAATTCCTACCCATGTTCTAAGCGAATAAATTATTTGAGTTGATTTGACTATTGATAGAAATATTGACTATGTCGATTGCCGGCGAATTAGCAAGATGATCTGACCTTCTGCAACCACCATCTACAGGGGTGAAACTGGATTGTAGGTACCACGAGCAAAATATACCGTGTAAGTAGGTAAGGTACCCACTTGTTGAAGGACGTGAAATTTCAAATAGCTGCCAATACCACAGATTAGGTACCTACTTAATCAATATCATAAATTATACATACATTTCATATGAAATAAAATAAGTTCCCAAAAATTTTCGATTATGGCATAACTCGAACTCGTTCGCACACGCACTCGTTTCTTAGATTACCCAGAGTGCGAGAGCTTACGCACTAATATTATCAAAACCTTAGAATTTATTTCATACCTACCTACTTGCTTTTATCATAATTTTTTTTCACGAGATTTTTATCGATTTATTTTTCATGGGCTCTTCGTTATTCAAGTATTTGCGTGTCTTAATTTTTAATGCAACGCACAATAATATTCACAATAATATTCTGTTACATAATTATTCTGATATATAATTTTAACTAGCGGTCCGGCCCGGCTTCACACGGGTATATTCTATAGCCTATGTTCATCAGGGATAATGTAGGAGTCTAATAGTAAAAGAATTTTTCAAATAGGTCCCGTAGTTTCGGAGCCTATTCAATTCAAACAAATAAACAAATCTTTCCTCTTTAAAATATTATTGAGTATAGTTACAGAAGTATAAATAGCACCACCATTAAAAGTGATTGATAGTTTATCAGGCAAGGCATCACCCACCATCTAACAGTACCAGCTACAGTAGTAGGTATCCTTTTATCTGATTAATGAATGACATCTTCAATCGGTTCGACTGCAACCGAGGTTGCAGTTCGTCGCATGACTGCAGACCTTTGTTTATGCAGTTCCATCTGGATCAATCTGGTTTGTTGCACTAAAGGCACATTACAGGTTATCCATGAATCACTTGAAACGATTTGTGATTTGTGGTGGTTTGAATTTTCCTCCTATTTCGGCACATTTGCGTGCGCTATTTGTGTAGGTAAAGGAAGGAAGGAAGAACTCGGTGTTACACCCCACCCCCCTCGTTCCTCGCCTTTCCAGTCAGCGTCCCACAGTTTTTCCCAAATCCCAACACATATTACAATTACACTTTCCACTACTCTTGCTCAATAAGTGTGTCACGCGTAGCTTAGCGGGACTAGAGTGCGAGTTTAATCCCTAGAGCTAATCAGTAATTTTTCTTGTTAATTTTGTCTGCAATGGTCAGCCAATACAAGACAATTTGATGAGTAAGAACTCATAGACTCGACTTTTTGGTGTTCCTTAAACATATCAAAAAACATCCTTGTTTAGGGAAAAAACTTTTCTGTGTACCTACACACAAAAAGTTTTTTCTAAACATCCTTATTTAGGGAATACCAAAAAGTCGAGTCAAGTCAAACACTTTTTGTTTGAATTTTCAAAATGGAATTGAAAGCGCCTCTGGGTGATTATTGGATGTTTTTAAGATGGGTGATTCTTCCTTCATAATATACTTAATGCGAAAGTAGGTTGGTACTTTGAGGTGCGCCGTGCATTGCTGCAGCCGCCGCCGCCGTGGCCCCTGATTTTTGAGAAATTAATTGACGTCAGTTTTGTTTATGTAACTTTAACATTTCCTTATTGTTCACCGTGATTGTTGTTGTTAATTATGATATTACTACTTTCCTACCTGCTGGCAGGAAAGTAATAATCAAATCAAAGCTATTGTAGCTGCATTACTCATAGTATTGCTCAAGCGAGTTGTTAAAATAACTTTATCAAATAACTACACTAACAGTAAATTGACCTTAGAAAACAAAAATAACATTTAGGAATCTATATCTATCAATAATGCTGGACAATCCACACGTCATCTAACCAGAAGCTAAGCAGAGCAATGAATTAAAAAAATAGTGGATTGTGGTAATTAATTACCTAGTTATTTGTTATCTTCCTTGGAAGATGGACCAGCCTTTAGTTTAGGTTGCCACGTGTGTAAAGATACCCTAGACTAGAACCTTCTCAACTTGCAGGGCAGTAAGGGCCGGCTCCGCAGCAACATCAGCGGAATCCCTCAAACGGCGAAAATACGCTAATCTTGACCGAGGTTCAAGTGATCGGAATGCTGGCTTTTATTTCGGTCAACGAATTAGCATTGCCATTCAACGTGGCAATGCTGCCAGCATTCTGGGCACTCTGCCGTCTGGTGACGGCTTAGATTTAAAAAGATAGATTTAAGTGTAAATATTTTTTCTAATTATTGTATTATGTTGTTGTAATTTTCTTAATAAAACTGTCTGTATTTTTGATTACAGTTGTTAAACATCGATTAATTATTTTAAAAATACATGAGAAAGCTTCGAACGGGTTTTGCTCCAACTCGAAAAATAACAACTAACAGGAAAAACAAATACCTATATCACTATTTCCACCCCATTATCAGCGTTTCATTTTAAGAATTTGACCTTTCCCAAGTGTAAATTTTATTGTATTTCCGGAAATTAAGAGTTTTTGATTCTTGAAGGAATTACCCCGGCTTGAGGCTTACGCACTATAATAGTAAAAATCTTGGACAGATATAGGTACCTGTAGACATACAGGCTTACAAAAGATTTGTACTATGCTATTTTGACATTAAAGTTTGACCTTTTTTAAGTATTGACACTGATTGTAATGATGGAAATAAAGCATTTTTGATTGATTGAGTTGACTGAACATGAAAATTATATTTAAGTAGGTCTCTATACATATATAGTGATCTGTGGTCTCTAGTCTCTACTTATATAGTGATCTGTGGTCTCTAGTCTCTACTTATATACTTTTTTTATGTCGTCTAAATCCTTGTCATTGTCAAAAATTTGGACGATACGACAGACGTGGTTCTCTTTGTTTATAACATCACACAAATGTGTGACGATTCAAAAATAATGCGGCCAGTTGGAGCAGACCGCAAGGCGGAGTCTTACAGGATAAATAACCTTTGCAATGGGCTGGACGTCGCTGTTTTGCGGGAACGCTTCGATAGCGCGATCTAACTAGACCGTGCTGACATCTATTGGTGAACTTAGCAAATGAATTTAGCAAATGGCGGCAGGACTTTTGCACTGAGTTTTACTGTAAATGAAAATGTTATTCACTTAGACAATTTAACCCGCTGTGGTATTTATGAAAACGTTATTTTATTGGTAAGGGTTTCATTGATATCCATTGATATAAGTAATAGTGATTTATTTAAAGTTTGGCTGAATCGGAATGTTTTCATAATAAAATGCAAAAGTTTGTGATGATATTTTTTTGTGAAAGTAGTGTTTTTTAAGAATACCTACGTACCTACTACTTTAAATAGACGTGCTCTATTTATAGCTTTATCACCATTACCTATATTTGTATTTTTTTATTGTAACTAGATAAAGTTGAGTTATTTTTACAAAATATGAGTGGAAACTGGTGTTAGCTTCATTTGGTCTTGCCTATGAATCTAATGTTAGGTACCTAAACATAAGCTTTTTGTTTCCCAAATTAATAAAATAAAATTTATGATAATATTCATGTATCCCATTTTTCGGGTTAATAATTAAGGCTGTGGTATGGGTCAAACTAGCGCCGCCACCTATATCATCTTATTACTACGTTGAACCATGAAAATTTCAAAAATCCAGCGCACAGTTTGTGATACCTGTTATAAGCTTTTTTTTAATGCCTCGGTAATAGTTTTATTCTATTAGGTTTAGGCAGAATATTGAAGTTGCCCTTGGTGGCCAACAATATCTATTTTCGATTTTCTGGCTAAACTAAATAGAGTAAAACTATTACAGAGGCATTAAAAAATAGCTTATAATAGGTATCACAAACTGTACGATGGTTTTTAGAAATTTCCTTTGTTGAACGTACTAATGAGATGAAATAGGTGGCGGCGCTAGTTTGACCCAAACAACAGCTTTAATCTCTGGATCAACGTGAGTGTCATATATGACACTCACAAATAAAGTGGCTTTCTATTGGTAAAAGAATTATCAAAATCGATTCTGTTGATCCAGAGATAACCTACTCCCTACAACATCACAACACAAACTCACACACTTTACCTCTTTATAATATTAGTATACTCGTAGAATAGATGTATAAATATTGACATGTTTTTAAATCGCATTATGTTCCGATTTAGATCCTTTTGTTTCAAAGAAATAATTTTCATAGAAAGATCATCGAAGAACGGATCGGTCGACCTTCGTTCTAAGCGATCCGCAATCCGTCAACTTTGTAATTTGTTTTTCAAAGTAGACCTCTTGTTTCCGCCCGTTGCCATGGAAACCATCTGTTACCCGTGAACATTATCATGTGATGATGTTTTAGATAATCAATAAATAAATAATATGGCGCACATATCAAAATCCTCGAGGTACAAACTTTTGTGGGATCGGAACTAATTTTTAATAATAACAATTTATTATTAATTATAATAATACCTACTAATCCCTCGGCAATCAAATTCAATGGGACTACTCTCTTGACTCTATTATGAGAATATATATTATTTATTGTGTGAATGATAAATAAATAATAAATAAATAAATGAGTTTTGTAAGATCTTTATTATATTCCATGTGCCCCAGGACCCCAAGGACCTAGGGTTTCCACCCCAAACAGCTCGAATAGGTAACCTCGGTCAAGAAAAATCGGTCAGTATTAAACTTATCTAAATAGAAGAACACATGCCTTAGCTTGCAGGCTTGTTTTATTGGGTGACTGATTTATTACTACTGGGAATTTTAAACTAAACAATAATTAATTGTAAAAGTCCCTACGAGTATTGGCGCGAAAACTTGGCCCGTTGCCGAATACTGTAGTTTATAGGAGAGTGGAATAGAGATCGTCCGGTGCATTTATGTAGTTATTGATTAATATGAAGCGAGCACCTGTTTTGGACGTGCTCTGCGCGTGCTCACGCAAAATGACCATTGCAGTTATATTAAGATCAAATTATTAAATCTTGGGAATTAAAATTGCCAAAAAGCCCGTTCCACATAGGCTACTTGACTATTACTAGGAAATAATTCTAACGTATTGTCTGATAAAAATAGTGCAAAGTGTAATTAGGGCTTCTTCAAGGCCAATATAAACACTAATTTTATAATCTTAAGGCCAATTCAAGGCCAATATAAACACTAATTTTATAACTTTAATAAAATAATGGCGCGCCAAAACGATTATCTCTGTCATGGCTCCCGTGCTCTGAGAAATGACGTCACACGCCACACCACACCACACCTAACAAGAAGAACACATTGACACTGCAATCTGTAACAGTGTGACGTCACTAGCGCTCCAACCAAACGCAGAGCGTTTTCGGTTACGTGATCTGGGTTTAATCTTTAATTTTAGAAGTGATTTGTCCAAATTTAACATAGTTTCTTGAATAGGTAACTTTAGTCTATGAATAACAGTGTATCTCCATCTAGGTGCATGTTGGACTTGTTATTTTATTTTATGTTATTTTTCATAAAGAACATTGAAATATATATTGATATAAAATTATGCTGAGCTATTCACTCAGCATGTGTTATGTTGATAACTGACTTAGGTGCATAATACATTATACCTACTAAAAGATAGATGATATTTTTCAAAGAAAACCCCCACAAATCGTAAAAACATTTGTCCCTTATTTCCCCCCTTTATTTAATATGACATATTAAATAAAGGGTAAGTAATATTTACTTACTAGACCCTGGTAAATACTTAACCTCTTAACGGACAACCACACTGACTAACTGCAGTTTAAGGTCACGAACAGGGAGGGATATTACAAAATGGGTTACCCATTTTGGTTAATCATGCGTAACCAATGAAACCACGTAACCACCTTCGCTTAAATCGGTTGTTTAAAACTTTAAAGAAAGTTAGAAACTACAAGGAAAAATCTAGCAACACGGGGGCTGTTCTCGAGTATTCAAATTAATTTAACGATAAGCTGTTAATTATCATTAACTGGCAGCAAGCGCAGTGGAACAACACATGGCTGGTCTTCTCCGTCACTGGTTTGAGGATAGATCATTCGCTACGGTACTGTTGCCATTTGAAAAGTCTAAGATACAAATCTATTGAAAGCCAACGAGGACCAATGTCCTTTTTGTTTTTTCGCTCAGATTATCAACAAAAGCAGCAAAAGTATTTCCTCTCTATCCGGCAGAGGCGCTGCGAGGCGCCAAATGTATAGAAAGAAATAAAAACTTTCTGTCATCGTATAATAATGCACAACCGTTACTAAGGAGTTTTCCCCGTTTATTAGTATTCATCTATGGTTTCACCACGTGAATAAGAGCGTAACAGAGTGGGTTTATCAACAGACGAAGATAGCATATTACTTTTTCACACTCTTAAATACAGCAACATGATTAACTTAATTATTATTTATGCAACTCTCATTTATTAGGAATTAATAAGAATAAATAAGGAAGAATTCAGAACTAGAAAGATTAGGGGTTTAAACGCTCTGCAAATATTTGTCTCTGTATATATTTGGTCTGGGTGTTTTCCATGAGGTTTAATAAAAAAACCTGCTTATATACGTAGGTCGTTTTATATGTATTATTCTTGGGAGTTTTTTGGAAGGATGTTTTTTACTTCTTTACACCAATACTACTGCTCGGATCGGCCCGAAATGTTGCATACTTTAAGTTCTAGATCTGGAATAAAGCATAGGCTGTACTACTTGTTATCCTTATATCAGTTCCCATGGGATAATATAATTAACCATTAAACATTTCCCTTTTCCATAAAAACAACGCGTCCGAAGCCGCGGGTAGAAACTAGTATATATATATACATCGTATGTTATGTACACGTTTGTTTAAATATAAGTACGAAAAAATAACGTGTATTACAAAGAACAACTGAGTGCAAAATATTCATTTAACAATCGCGGCTCTCTCCGCTCGCCACTACCTTCGTTACGTCTTAAGTGTTGGCTTTCTTACCTTTCGATTTAAAGAAGTCGTGCATTTGCTGAAGATTTTTCCGTGAGTCATCTAGAAAAACTACATACTGTATGTACTTATGAAAAGATGTAATCTGAATGATCCAGCTGTGATCGTCGCCTGCCGCTCCGCGCGCCAGGCGACCCTGACACTTATTGCCTCGCAATACGAAACAGGTATTTCACACTTTGTACAATAAATTATGCTAAGCTATGCATTATGTTTCTAAAGACAAATGCTAATAAGTAACAAGCTATTTACTTCTTCTTCTTGAAATTTGAAAGCCCTTTGAATGGCCTTCGTAATTTGCAATTGTATGGCGAAAACCATTAAAGGGACTTCAAGGCCATTGAAATGGCTTTCAAATGTCAATTTAGGAGGGGTGGTTTTAGCGTTATTCCTAAGTGGTTTGGAGCAGAGGCGTGCTTTCAGAGGTGTAAAACATCACCAACTTCCGAACTCCGTACTGCTACTGTAAATTTTCTTGGTCGTTTGTTAAAAATTGGTTAGCTAACATGAAGTTAAATTATAGTCGATGATGAAATCGAGCCTAGAAGAGTAGGTAATCTATTTCTAACTAAGGCTAGTTATGTCAGTCGGACTAGTGATTCACAGGATCGCTCCCTGAAAATCTTCTCCAATTTTCCGTAACAATATTATAGATATGTTATTTGTTGAAGATACAAAGTATTTCCTATTGCGCCAGGTATGGAATTCATAAAAATAACAGCAGATTTTCCCAGGAATTTTCCTGCTCAGGGATTATTTAACAAGATAGTGCCATAGCGATTTAATCATTTAATAGTAGCCTCGCACGACCTCGCTCGCCGGATAGACGTCAGAGGCTGGGACCTACTTACCTAGGTGTCCGTTCCGTACCTGCTACCTAACCTACCTAATGGTACTACCTGTACCTACTAATGGAACACCACTAAGCACGCGTAAAAAGCGCGCCTAACGCAAAAAGTTATGAAAAGGATAGATATAGGATATCGCGTTCATAGGAAAGAGCAAAGCAATGTCAGTGCAGGAATCAAATCTTTGCTTATTATAATATTCATTATTCAAAATACAAGCATTAAATAGAAAAAGTAAACGATTACTATAAAACATTAGTCTGGGTATGTAATTCGTAAAAATAATGTGGTGTTGTCGCTGATAATTTCAATTAAAACAGTTTTTTTATGCGAATTTTGTATTTTTTTTATTAAAGAAACCAGTTTATTTTCCAAAATTCTATTCGATTACTCGACTTCTACAGGTTTTTTCCCTAACCTAATATATTTTTTCATATGAAAATTTTAAAAATACACTTTTTTGGTTTTCGCATTGCACTGCTCAAGTGACAATCAAATTAATTATGACATAACTTTTATGGGTTATTCTTATGTGCTTATTGCCTTAGCGATTAGATTTTTTATGACAATCGATTTTGTATACAACTTACACGATCTGAACACATAAATACGATATTTATAATATTCACGGGTATTTGTAGAGTTTATTTACTTACTAGTGTCTGCCGGCGGCTTTGCTTGCGTTTTTCAAGTAGCCTATGGCCGTCCCCGGTTACCATAAACCTCCCGGCCAAATTTAATTTATTTCCGTTCCGCGCGCGCCCCGTTTAGGCGCTAAAAGGTAACAGACAGACGAGTTACTTTCGCATTTTTAATATTAGTACGGATTTTTAAAAAAGGTAAATAAACGCGATGAATAAAATACCCGTGATTATTTTATAATAATACGAAGAGATTGTACCTTAGTTGTTCTTGCTCAACATTTGCTTTATTTTACAGAAATATTCAGGAGTGTAAATTATTTAATTTTCAAGTTTAAAATTATTTTTGTTGTTTTGGAGGAATTTGTCATGGAGCTCAAACTTTTGGAAAAAAATTGCGAAACACATTTTTGTTTGTTTACCATGTTGTAAAAGTTTTTGGAACAGTTTTTGTTCCTTTGGCACACCAATGGCAATTAGCATTTGATAGCACAGTTATTCAATAATGCTATAATAAAAACAGATAAACCTTGCCATTGAAAAGAATGGACATGGGTAAAAGATGAAAATTGAGAAAAAGTCCAATAACTCGAAAACCGTGGGCTTTTTACAGGGTACAATTTTTTATTTTTTGAACAGCGCTGATGTCTCCTCCCAGAGGGTAAAGGCTTGGCCACTCCTTACGTCACACCCTGTATATAAAGATAAGTGGTTTTCGAATCGATTATGTTTAATACTTACGCGATCTGAACACTTACAACACAACACATTAAAATAATATGATATCTATAAATATATAATAATATATTACTTTTGAAATATCACGACTGTTTATATCTTCGCCAATTCCTAAGAGATTTCGACGAATCTTTATTGTTGTATAAAGGTTGATTGTTTGGTGTTCTAATAAAAGGTTGATCCATGAAGAATCGATATGTGCGCCGTAAAACGTAATCTACTAAAACATCATCACATGATAATATTCAGTCTCTGGTAAAAAATGGTTTCCATGACAAAGGGCGTTAACAAGAGGTATTTTCATTCGTCGTTTCATCCATGTGTCAAATCAAACGAAATTAGACTCTAATTTTAACTAGATGTCGCCACTCAAAAATTTATCGCGTTAACGAAGTATTTTGAAGTCGACAACGGATATAGTGAGAAAACAAAACCTTTTGAGTTGGTGTGAGTGATGATAACTATAGTGTATGTGCATAAGTGCTATCTTAAAGAACACATGAACCAAGTGTCTTCCCCTTAAGTAAATAGAGATAATAAGAAAATTCCAAAGGACACATTCTTAGTATGAAGTTTTTATAAAAATAAGTTAATATAAAATTATCCATTAGCCAATTCTGTGGCTAGATTGTAATTATACTCTAGTGTATGTAACATGAATCTAAAATGTGTTTATGAGTAACCAACCATATTAATAAAAAAAAAGAATTTAAAGTCCTTTTATTGTTTTTAAAACCATATATTGTCCTGGGTACCTACTGGTTCAAATTGGATTTTATGTTTCAGAGATAGCTACCCCATTCGGTTTAGTATGCAGTTTGTAATAACAATGATTTCATTTGATAACTGGCAATAATTCAAATTGTCGTCTGAAAACTGCGCTTATTATTGCTGGCAATGAATCAGTAGGGAAATCAATAAAAAAGGTATTAAAGCAAAAGTTTTCCTTGGCACTGGCTGTGGATTTCTCTCTGCCAGAATCTGTTCTTTCCTAAAAATATTCTAAAATCATTGCTGTAAATTATTGTCTGGGAGACAGTGAAAAAGCGACCATAAGCGATAAGGCTACTTTTTGTGCTCCTTCGATTCCCAGCATTTCCTATCAATAAGAGCGCTGTTTTTTTCAGTAATTTAATTTTTAGATTAATAAGATGAACCTACCTAGTAGGTATTATTTTTGTTGTGTGTTTTGTTTAATAATGTAATTCTCGTCTACGGGAGTGATTATAGTAAAAGACAAAAACTCCTTCTAAATAATAAAAAAAACTATAAACATTGTGTGCCTTTAAATTAGCGTAGTGAAAAATTCTATGTCTATGTTTAAATTTGAATGTTACTTGAATAACTTTATCAGGCAACCCTGATACAAGCCAACATATGTTTTTTTTTTATCCGATATTTATCGATAAATTTATGTCGTGTATCCGCACATTTCGTTTGATCAAGGTTCGAAAATACACAATCATTGTATACTATTTTGTATGACGGAAGGTAAAGATTATGTAGGTACCTATACCTACCTTCCTGGAAAGAGGAAGCAAACTGTTATTTGCTAATTTTCGGCTTGAAGTAATCGCTTGTCATTGGCTACCCTCAGATTCATAACAATAATCAGTACAACCGCCAAAAGCTGCTTCCATGAAATGTTTGTAAATACATGAACTGTATCCAAGTAGCACCTACCCACGCTACCTAGGTTCAAAATAATAAATAACATCTTCAAAAATCGAATGTATACTAAAAGTACAATAATTTTGGCGTAAGTCCAAGCGACCGCTCCGAGTCGTCCATTAGATTTGATGCGCGTCTAACCGAAACTCAGTATCTCAATCGAAATCGGCGAGATCAGTTATGTTTATGTACCTTAGCTACCTTTACGGGAAGTTGACACACTTGTTACTATCATCATCATCATCATCAGCCTATATCAGTCCACTGCTGGACATAGGCCTCCCCTAATGAGCGCTATAGCGCCCTGTCTTCAGCTTGCCGCATCCAGCATATAAAATAATCATCACTTGTACTATACAGGCACTTGTTACTATAATAATAATACTTTTATTTTAGACCACAAAGAAAGAAACTTAATTAGGGCCCATACAATAAATACCTTATAGACTAACATAGATAACTATATTCCAGCCAAATTCCAAGTAAAAAAATTGCAAACAAATCGCCTCCGCATCTCTTCCGACTGGACAGATACTTATGGATCAGTTGAGCTATCTGTAGATTTATGGCAACAGTCTGCAGTAAGCTTAATTGTTTCTATTGTTATTAGCTACCCATTATAAGTGTTTATTATTTGATTATTATATTAGTAAGTATGTAATCTGGTCATTATGTTGACCTTCTATGAGCAAAGTCAATCTTTCCGGCTTAGTGCATTCACACAGGATCCTTTTTTTCCGTGATGGCGTCTGTAGTTTTAGGTTCGAGTTCACACATCCGACAATATTCCGGATTCAGTAAACTATGGTTTCCAATAGCTAAGGTCCTGTAAAACATAGGTATTCTGTGTGATTGCGTCCTCACTCGAAAAGGCGCTAGCAATTTCCAATATTGTCATGATTTGCGGCCAGAAATATTTTTTAGGAATAGGCTATTTGACTAAATTTGGAAAACATTAAAAGCATACTACATTGATATTTTCGGGATATCTACGCGCCAAAAACGCTGATTCTGTGGGTGATGGCGCTCTAGTCGTATGACACGTGTGACGTCACACGCAAGTAAATAAGTCAATAACCGTATTAAAACAGTGCAGCTGAAGTTCATTTTATCGCTTTTTTTCAAATTTATGTGATAAAATGATGTACCTATAAATGGTGTGTAGTGCCACAATGTACAAATACAACAATGAAAGTCCACAGAAACTGTTTGTATCTGTTCCAACGAATCCTAAAAGACGAAAAATGTGGTTACAGTTAGCTCGAAGAAACCCAAATAGCATTTCAGCAAATTCAAATGTTTTTATGTGTGAAGGTCACTTCGATGGTAGGTATTAAACTAGGTATAATAGCTCTACTAGCTAAGATATCGGTTTCTTTATAAAGTCTCAGACTAAGTAAGAAACCTATAAAAACTATATAGTCTGAGTATAAAGTAATAACATTTTTTATACCTAACCTCACATTAGCTAGGTATAAACCAAGGACAGGAAGGTTTGTTCCGGATGTTCTGGTCGTTTTCTATGTATAATAAAAACAATCTATCTATTGTATTATATTATGTATATCAGTTATCTAGTACCAAGTAATTTACACAAGCTCTGCTTAGCTTGGGGCTAGATAATGCTGTATGAATTGTCCAGCATTATTTATTTATTTATAAGGAGGTAACGCATGCGAGTTATAGGTATTAAATCTCCTTCATTAAAAAAATTAACTCGTAATTAGAAATGGATTTCCATACATTTTTCTCTCCCGCTAAATGCGTGAGAAATGAAATTCCATAGTTTTCCGTCCCGCTTTTTAGTATAAGCTTGCAGTGACGAACTTTCTAGGTTATGTGTGGAACAGGAATAATCAACTTTCTGATTTAGCTAAATTGATTTCAGCTCAAAGAATTTTTTTCGTTGGCCACTTCGATCAAAAATTTCCGGCTTTGCCGGGCCGCGAACTACTTATTTTTGATCGAAGGTTGGCCACCATAGGATTGTGTCAAACAAACATCAGAAAACATATCTAGAAAAAGAAAACATTTATTTGTATTTCAAAAAAGGAGATATTCATGAAGTTTGCCATCGAAATGTAGTAGTGTAGTTTCAGGTTTCACATCGTTTTAAAAAAAAACTGAAGTTAATATCAAAATGATTATTTTATTTAAATTAGGTACTCGCAATAATAGAGTAAAGTACTATACAAGATAGGTACAGGCCTTACTCCGCAATGGCTGCACTGCTGACCACGCAAGCTAAGCTTGCTATGATCTCGGCCTTCAAGCTTGGTCTACCATGCTTCCTTGCTTTCCGCGCTATAAAGGTACCTTCGATAACGGAAATAAAGGTTCATCTTCTCCATCAAGGGCTGCAATGCTGACCGCGCTGTGATAGCCTGGACCTGCGCTACAACCATCATTGCCGCCGCCATGCCACCTCTTTTATCTTAATTTTACTTAGACAAAGGAACTCAGACTAAGTAAGAAATCTTACTTAGTCTGAGCAAAGGAAATTTCAAAAATTTTAGTGACCATTTTGTGAAATAGCTTTTTTAATGCCTCTGTAATCTCACTAATCTCACTAATATTATAATATTATAAAATTTATAAACGTGAAAGTTTAGATGGATGGATGGATGTTTGTTCCTTTATCACGCCAGAACGGCAAAACGGATCTGGATGAAATTTGGCACAGAGATAGATTATAGTCTGGAATAGGACATTGGCTACACTTTTTATCCCGAAATTCCTACGGGAACGGGAACTACGCGGGTGAAACCGCGAGGCGCTGCTAGTTGAATAGTTTTATATTGCGTAGTTAAGGCAGAGATGCGAAAATAGAGTTTGGTGGGTGGGGTGGTTCTTTGTTTCTTTCTTCTTTCTTTCTATACTTATTAAAGTAAACTAGGTACTTACTACAAAATGCCCAATGAAATCAATGAATCAGTGCTCGGAGGGTCGCGGAACGCGCGCGCCTAGAACCGCACTCACCCTGTAGAAGTCCCTCGTTAAGGGATGAAACGTTGGTGTTCTTCCAACACAAATAAGGTTCGTAGTTAACCCGCTTACATCCGTAATGAATGCCCAATGAAATTTTTGAAATTTTCTTTGTTCAACTTAATACCTAATAAAAGAAAATAGGTGGCGGCGCTAGTTTATGTCGGGATGTAGGTACCTAGGTAGTTTCTAATAAAGAGCCCTAGCCGCCTGTACTTTACAAAATTCACTTTGATTATTGCCGTGTATTTCTATACGCAAACTTACATTCCTTACAGAGTTAGATGTTTACTTCAGTAAGAAATACTAACTTTAATGTCTCAAACTCGGAACTTTAATTTAAGATATTTTATGTTGATGTAGTTCGATAACTAACATTTCACATCGCATTTGGCTGGAGTGTAGATAATTTTTCGCAGACATATTAGGGGACCTAGTGACAGGTAATTAATGACAAGAGTTAGAGTAAACTAATAACTAATTAGGTACATAATACTTCTATGCCAATAGCATACAAGTTTCCCGAATTTAAAGTTGTTTTTTTTGTATTGTATTAATATTGATGAAAGCTATGGGATGGCTTGGCTCCGTAGTCGTCGATGCGCGGGAGTTGATGGTCTGTTGGTTGGTATTGACATTGGTCGCACGCGGCGCGGCTGCTGGTATAAGCTCTATTTTAGTCCGGCCGTGAACGACGTCGTCTAGCTATCGCGCTGTCGAACCCAAAATACATAATTACTAACCATCCGCATGCCCGTTCATTCACAACTCCACAGCATTTGGATTACTACTTTCGTGGCCCAAGACGCGGATGTCGTTCTACGGCACTCTACGGGGCGCGGCGCGGCACGCCCGCAAGGGACGCGCCGCCGCCCGTCGAGGCTGGGCAGTTAGGCAGTGCATGACTTAAAATCTTAAAATATAAATAGAGGCATTTTGCTGAAATCGCACGTGTCCTACCTTCTTGTTCTGCCGCGATGGGGTGAGCCCCACCTGAGACCCCATCTCTGCGAGGACGTTCTGCGGCATTTTGGCACTGAACTGTCCACTGATGAAGGATTGTAAATATTGTTTGAAAGATCGCGGTTTCAATGTTTTTGCGGGAGAGTGAACGCGGGTTGCGCGGCGCGCGCGCAGGCAACGAATGAGCGTGCGTCGATGCGCGCGCCGCTATCTACCTAGTGAAGTAGGTAGGTATAATACGAACGAGGGACGCGCGCGGCGGCTGTGACGTCAGCGCGCAGCCTGCGCCCTGTCTCACTATCCTACAGGAAAACACTGAAAACTCATTCTTTTTAGGGTTCCGTACCCAAAGAGTGAAACCCCTATTACTATTAGTATTACTAGTGACCCTATTACTAAGACTCCGCTGTCTCTCTACGTCCGTCTGTCCGTCTGTCACCAGGCTTTATCTCATGAACCGTGATAGTTAGACAGTTGAAATTTTCACAGATGATGTATTTCTATTGCCGCTATAATAAAAAACAGAATAAAATAAAGTTTAAGGGTACATAGGTACAACAAACATTATTTATTTGCTCGTTTTTGCTCGATATTGATAACGGCAGCAGGTAGACACTTGAGCAGAATATTGAGTCAGAATATTTCGTTTAGAATATTGAGTACTTTAAAAATAAATAATTAAATTAAAATAAAACAAATCTTTAAGGGGGCTCCTATACAACAAACGTTTTTTGCCTTTTTTATAGATAATGGTACGGAACTACGATAAGTAGTAAGTAGTTCCTCTCGATCCGGTAGGTGCGCTACAAGGTGCTAAATGTATAGGTAGGACTCGAATTCGATGTAAGTGTTCGAAAGATAATGCGTACCAGTCGTACTAGGGCCCCAGGTAGATCAATAAATATATGTTTAATTGAAACTCACGCAGAATGTATTCCTTCTAGTGAGTGCTAGAATAAATCCTGGTTTTAAAAGCTTATAAATGGACTTAATTCTTAATTGTCTTTCACAACTATCTAGGTTATTTTGTGAAGATCTTTGTAAGTTATAAAATAAGTGGGCTGAGACTTTACCAATAAAATAGCCTGTTTGATGTAAAGACAAGGAAGTGGTACCTATTTGAACTATGACGGGGCACCTGTCCTGCACTAGACTAGGCATCCAGCACAAGACTAGACAAGGAGAATCTAAACGCCATGGCGTTTAGATTCTCCTTGTCTAGTCTTGTCACAATCAAACAGTCACATCAAACAGGCTATGTTATTGGTAAAGGACTCGAAATGAGTTATTGTCTGAAAAGGTCCTTAGATTTTTTGAAGGAAGAACCCGAAATGAGTTATTGTCTGAAAAGGTACCTAGATTTTCTGAAGGCAGAATATGTAACCAATGTCCCTGATTCCCTTTCGATGGGATATATGAGCTGGTAGATGTATTAATAAGATTATTCCGTAGCAGCTCACTAAGTAACGCATCCCACAGACTCTGAGAAGAAAGGACTTTGGGAAAATTGGTGTTAGGACAGGCTATTTTCCATGCATCTAAAGCTTAATGAATGTATTTTTATGCTTTTATGCAGCTTTATGAATGTATACCTGTCATCAAATTTTTTATCTATACTGTTGTGTTTGTCAATATGGTCGCAGAACGACTAAGTCCCTTAGTCTCTTGTTTAAAATGAAAAAAAGCTAATAACCCAGAATATGAAAAAAGCTGGAAGTGAAACACTAGAAATTTTGAGGACACCTAGATCACACCACAATCCTAATGTTTACCTCCTAATATGGCCTGGCGGCGCCACGCCTTGTCATGTAAAGGTACCATATTTAAAATTTTTACGTGTCTGGCGCCTCGTCCAACTGCTGTAGGTACATATTTTTTCGATCGTTTCGAGAGTGGTCCCAGTTGCCGGAAGAAAAATAATAAACTTAAATCTATCCGGCGACTGGGACCGCGGTCCCAGTACCTACCGGTCCCAGTTGACGGAAGCCTCGGGAAATTTTCATCGTTGGGAACATCATAGATAATTAGCAAAAACGTAGTATGAAAAAGCCACGGGAACATTGATCTTTTGCACCTGATAGGAAACGAAAGGAAATTTTGAATTTTATCATTTATAAAATTATGCGAAATTAAATTAATTCAGTCCAATAAAATAATTACCTATGTGTGCCATTCCCCATAGAATGTCTAGGCGTAGGTTTATTTGTCATTTTCTTAGTTGATTGACTATGACTATTACGTACCACAACTGAAATAAGTACCTACCTACAATAATCAATACGCACACACGTTGTTGACCATGCCTGCTTGACGCATGGTTTTTTACCTTTTGTACGTTTAGGTTTTCAAAGATACCTTGTTAGATCAGTCATAGATGCGGTTACCTAGGTAGGTAATTTTGTTAAAAAATTACTGTATAGGTTCCACCTACCCCCAGCTTCTATGATGTGATGACAAACGTTGTGCTGAAGTACCTGTATAACCAACGCTTACTGGAATATCCAACAAGCGTTGGTTAAGCTGATTCCACCAACTAATTCGAGTGTGGTCTCGTAAGAAAATGCTACTCGTGTGTATTTCAAAATGGTTTTATTTCTTGCTTCGATGGTTTTTGTGAGAATTGGAGAAAAAAACAGTTAGTGACAGAAGCTCTCATTTGGCAGATATTTTCACAGATGATGCATTTCTGTGGCCGCTATAACAAAAAATACTAAAAACAGAATAAAATAAATCTTTGTACCTACTTGTCGAGCCACTGCTGGGCATGGACCTCTATTTTGCTATTCGTCTCAGTCTTGTGCTAATCTGGATGATGATGGTCTTCAATGGAATTCAAAAATCAAAAGTCAATAATTCTTTAGGCTTACAAAATAAGCACTTAGACAAGTAAATTTTTTATTCGTATGGGCAGGTAACTTGGCCAGACGAAGTGACGACTTTTGGAGTGGCCCAAAGCACTGACCGAATGAGTGGTCGAGAGACGGTGGTAGGAAGGATTAGACGACTGTGAAAAGTGTTGCTTAGAGCTAGATACTTTATAAATTGTAGGCACCTATATAACTTTATAACCTACCAATGAGCAAACTTTCTCTTTTGGCAATTTTTGCCTTAATTTGGCCTTCCCCTAGTTACTAGGGGAAGGCCAAATTGGTACTAAGAAGGCCAAATTGGTGCTAGTAGTCTAGGTACTAGGCACCTAGACTACTATGAACTTATTCTTTTTTGTCAAAATTATTGTAGTTTTAACCAGTTAAAATTAGTTTAATTAAAAAATCTTTACACTTCAGTATTACGTTGTATTTTATTTCTTAAAATAATGAATTTCTCCGCAATATGTACACACATCTTATTGTAATAAAATTACATATAAAATGAAGTGGGTAAGCAAAGCCCCGAAAACTTAAACGCAACTCGTATTAGGTATTATACGCACGTCGTTTTGAAAGGAGATAGGTACCTCTTGCAACAATTTTTTTATCTTGTACCCGTATTATTAAATTATGTATGCTTGCTCAGTCTTCAATCTTACCTCATACAAAATCGTTACTCAAGCATAGATCGATGAATGAGTAAGCTTTCTTAAGAGTCCTAGATGATATAAAATCTGGTTGTAAAAAATTTATATTGTTTTAATGTTTATTTTATCAGGAAGTCAAATCCACTGAACCCAAACTCGAACTGGTTAAGTCGTTTCGTTTAGGAGTTCATACAGCCACCTTATGCCTCCATTATCAGACCAGCTAAATGGTAACATGACATTGCATTGTAACCGAACTTACATAAGTATGCCATATTTCAGCTCAATCGGTTGAGGTTATGTGGTCTAAAATTCAGTTGCAAGATTCGTCCCACACACACTAACAGAGGAAGTAGAACAGTAGCTTGTAAAAATCGTTCCTTGAATGAGACATCGTTTAAATGTGTATTGCGTTTGAGTATTCCGGTTTAGGGCATTCAAACATGCTACCTCTAAATATATAAACTATCTCTAATTAAAACTTTACGCGCGTTACGCGCACCTCGCTGCGCGGCAAACGCTCAGCTTAAAGCTGAGTGCGCAACTGGCCGCGCGGCAGACGTGGCATTCGCTGCACTTATCGAGTTTTCTAAACTTTATAAGAAATAGTAAGCAGCATCGCACACCTGTCGATTACGAAATTTGATGACTGCAGGCAATGCCTGCCGGTAGCGTCAATATATGCGCGTTCAGTTTTAACAATCACAGGTAAACAAACTTTATAATATATTTAGGAGCAGTAGGTATCCTATCACACTTGCGGATTGCGAGCGATAGAAACGATGCGATCGCGCAGCCAGCACGTTGCGATGACGCAACGAGCACGCCGCGATTATGCCGATGCCGTGGTCGCCGCCAGTGTTTAACGCAGATCCTCGCAGAACGCGCGCCGCGAACTCGCTGCGGGCCAGCGGCGTCATCATGGCATGCTCGCTGCGTCGTCGTATCTCTTTTGTCGCTCGCAAATCGCCAGTGTGATAATGTATAAGGTTCTAATCCTGTTCTGCCACATCCTCACAATCTTCAAAGTCGTCGAATTTGGAGGCTTGAGGAGGAAGTTGGAGACTCAAGGCTACTTGCCTCTTGAAATTTTGACGCCGTCTTTTCCAATGTGTGTGGTACTGGGACGAGGACTCTAAATCCTAAAACAAAGTTTATTGCATTTTACAGAACAGTTGTAGGGGAGAGCAGGTAGCATTCATACAGTTTTTTTTCAAGTGCCATAAAATAAAAACTAATAGCTATTTCAATACCGATTCAATGTCACTTTATTACCTATACTAGCAGCACCTCGCGGTTTCACCCGCGTAGTTCCCGTTCCCGTAGGAATTTCGGGATAAAAAGTAGCCTATGTCCTATTCCAGACTATAATCTATCACTGTGCCAAATTTCATCCAGATCCGTTTTGCCGTTCTGGCGTGATAAAGGAACAAACATCCATCCATCCATCTAAACTTTCACGTTTATAATATTAGTGAGATAATTATCTGGCTACAAAATTAGTGAATTTTAAGGTTAATACAAACTAACACGGTGAAGCTATGCAAGTATTTCCAAAACTGGAAAACGTATGAAACCACCCCACGCACGGGGTGGCTTTGTACATAAGTTTGGGGGCTTCCAGTCCCCCAACTCTCTGTTTTTGTTATGAACTTGGGTGCCATATGCTGTAGGCATTTGGTTGCTGTCCTGGAAATAGTGGCTATTCTATATCCTGAATTAAATCTTCTATTAATAAAGCCTTTTTCCACCGAAAGGTTTTGACAATTTGTTTGAATTCATTTAGGTACTGTATAGATTTTGCAACTCACTAGGCGTTTTGCTGTAGAAGCGTATACATTTCCCTTTATAAGATACATTAACTTTGTGAAGCCTGGTTGTGGGCACAGCGAGTTTATGTATATTTCTACATTTATTTATTACATTATATACATATATTATGAAAACTTGTTTTAAGTTTTCGTAAATATTTTTACAGGGGACTGTCAATATGTTTTATTTCTTTGAATTTATCACGCACGGATTCTCTGAGACCCATATTGTAGATTGCACGAACAGCCCTCTTCTGCAGCACAAATACGATGTTAATATCTGCATGCAGCATTCCTTCACAGCAGTATACCATAAGACAAAATACTATGGAAGTAGTTGAAATAGACAAGTCTAGAAGTATCCACGTCTGTAAGATGACGGATGTTTTTAACAGCGTACGCTGCGGAACTAGTCTCTTCGATAGCTTATCTATGTGTGGGCCCCATTGAAGTTTATTATCTAAGGTGATTCCTAAGAATACGGACGGTACATTCTACAATTTCTTACGTTTCCCTTCTTACGTTTACATCAGCTTTAACTTGTTTAACATTAAGTAGAATAAATCTAATACATTTTGTTTTGGTTTCGTTAAGCACACATCGTCAAAATTTGTGTTTTGTACATTGTAAAAATTAGTGTAGACTCATCGGTAAACAATACCAACTTGTGCTTATTCTGAATAAGACGGAAAAATCTGAAAGGTAGGTAAGTACACTATAAATAAAACCTACCAACAAGCTTTTATTACATTATTTTAATTAGGTAGGTACATTCTATTGCATATGTTTAGTAAGTACTATAAGACACATTTTTGTTTTTTTTGACCGCTTTAAACCAATAATAAGGTCTTTTGGCAATTGTGGGGTTTTTTGTGATCTAAAACTCATTCTGACTTCATCACTCTCATTTTAAATGTTATCTCCGACCCAAGTAAGATATTATGCGCGATATCTTGCGCTCAGAAGTAGGTACCGAATTTGAAGGGTTCAAGAATCCACAGATCCAAGAGTAACTTGGGACATCAAAAAATAATACTAAATAATCTACCATTGTATATTTAAATTAATTTTTAAAGCCTATCTGTTATCGGAAACCGAACTCACTGCCTGTGAGTTCGGTTTCCGATAACAGATAGGCTCTCTATTAGACACATAGATTTATAACTACATGACCTGTCAAAGTTTCAAAATGTTCCAAGTATACACGTTTTACGGTACCTACCATTGTTTCCGTGGTTTTTTCAGCACACGCCCCCCGGCCCCGGTCCGATGATTCTGCCATTAGCGTTGCCCGTGTCCTGGATCCCGACGCATATGCTGCCCTGGCTGCCGCCGCATATGCTGCCCTGGCGGCAGCCAGGTTGGTATCGATTTTAGCCTTTATATGGCTGTAGCTACTGAAATAATAATAACCTAGTGATGTAAGTGATGCTAATTATGAAACACAAAATGTTAAAGATAGGTATTGTTTGGTTGTTGGAATAAATTAAGAATTTGATACATAGAGGTGCTAAGTTTAACAAAATCCAAGGAAATGAATTGAAATGTAGGGGAATACGTAGGTACTAATTACAAAAATCGGCGAACAAAGAACTTGACATTGTACCTACATAATTTTCATGAGGTTAGGCTAGGTAGGTACACAGCAAAAGAGGGCAACAAATAATTTTTCCTTACAGTTTACGTTCTGCTTTTATTGGCTCCTCTTCTTCATCCTCGGGCTCCTGCTCGTGCTGTTTACGTTCTGCTTTTATTGGCTCCTCTTCTTCATCCTCGGGCTCCTGCTCGTGCTCGTGCTCGGGCTGGTCATTTTCTGCATGTCCGGGTGTCTCCTCCTATTTGTATAAAATTTGAAAGTGAAAATAAGAACACGCAACTGAAGCAACAAGCATTATGTTGATATTTCATATTCATTTATTGCATAAACATACATTATATAATTTTAGCTAAGGTGTAATTAGCTTATAGGTAGGTACCTACATGTACTCTGTAAGGGCGCAGCAATTTAATTATAAGCTCAATATTAGATGTCAATTATTCAAGTTTATATTTTCTATCATTCGTCAACAGAGTAACAAAGCAACATTTAGAAATAAGGTAGTCTTTAAGTTTACCACGGAAGACCGATTCTTTTGTAAGATCTTTTATGGAGCTAGGGTATTTCATGATAAACTAAAACTTTGCTAAATTGTGTAAGGGTAGTCTCGGTCAAAATTAGTTTTTCTTTATTTCGTCGATTGTAGTTAGTAAAATTTACAGATTTAGATTTAAAGAAATGTCGATATTTTTTTACGAATGATGTCATTGGCGTTATGTATATACAGGGCAAGGTTGATGTTTTTAGTATTTTAAATTGCTTTGTCTTCTTTTATATTAACTACATTACTTTTATATTAGCGTTTTATATTAACTACAAAACCAACACTACATCCCCACAGTATTCACTGACTAGGATGAAAACAATTTACAACGTATTTTCAATGTAGTCAAATATTGAGCCTATTGTTAGTATAGACTAAAAATATAGAAGACATCCGAGTACACTTCCTTGGGGAATAGATGAAAATATTGTTATTATGTCAGATTTTATGTTCTGGAATTCGCCTATGTCTTTGCTGAGATATTCAATTTGTGTGAACTGTTTTTTTGTCATATCAAGAAAGAGTCCTGTCGCGTATTTTCTTTCAATATGACAATCATAAATTTCATGTACGTATTTGTATAATGCAAGTGTAGTAGAATTTTTTTTCCGGAAGCCATATTGGTTTTCGTCAAAGATGTTGTTCTTTTCTAAAAAGCTATAAATTCGATTCGTTATAGGTTTTTCGAATATATTTGAAATCATTTATAGAAATGTTGAAGGTCTACAGCTACCTACTCGGATTTTTTACGTCACCGCCCGTTTTTGGTACAGGATTTTTCTTTGTCATTATAAATAAGTCGGGGAAGTATCCCTCGGTATACGATTGGTTTATGAGTTGGGTTAATTTTGGTGTAAATTCTAAAACGCATTTTTTTTTATAAGTACCGAATTTATTTCATGCGCGCCATAGCTTCGTTTGTTACTCATATTGATTAACTACTCTGACGCGTATTGTCAGTTTTTTTGCAATCTAGAGTTGACGTTGAGCTTTTGATTTGCGTGGACAGCCAAAATACTTAGCTAGATCATCATAAAAACTTACCATCGTATTTGAAAGACACAGAACTATACCGGTACTGTACCGAGAACTACTTATGTAGAAGAAAAGTGAGTGCAGTGTTGCCCGTCGAAGTAAGCAAAACAGGATGAAAAGTAACCATATGTAGCGTAAAAAAGTTTCCTTACACATTTTTTACGAAATATTACTAGGTAGGTACATCCCGACTCAAACTAGTGGCGCCACCTTTTTTATTTTATTATTTCGTTGAACAAAGGTAGGTAGGTGCGGGTTCGAATCCCGTCGAGATCGTAAATTTTTGGGATTTATTAATTTCTTAGAAATTACCCAGAGTACTATAATAAATAAAAACCTTAGAATCAAGCAACGGCAAAACCTCTCGTCAAAGAACTAAATGTAAATTTGGTCTTTGAGCAGAATTGGATAACTTCATTGTTTCCTCTGTAGGTGGCGCTGACGGCGTAAGTGCCGAAAGAACTCCCAAAGATTTTCGGGTCGACTAGATAAGATCACGTAGCTTAATTGGAAAAAGAGCAACCCTGCGCTGAAGGGGAAGGTGCGGGTTCGAATCCCGTCGAGATCGTAAATTTTTGGGATTTATTAATTTCTTAGAAATTACCCAGAGTACTATAATAAATAAAAACCTTAGAAAGGTAGGTATTTCTAATTTTTCAATGGACAGTTTGTGATACCTATTATAAGCTTATTTAATAAATAGTAGCTAACTTACTTATTTTTATTTAAATTTTATATTTTGCTTATTAGAACAGGTTCCATCTTAATTTCGGAGGAGGGCGTTGTCATCTGCGACACAGTTTTAAAACTTCTGCAGATGGCATCGTTTCCATTCTTTAACCATGTATAAATTGTTTTTGTTCCTTAATTAATGATTTATTAATTTATTATTTATTTATTTAATCAATGTTGCTGGACAATTCACACAGTTTGTGTTATAGATGACTGATACACATAATACAATACAATACAATACAATACACATATAGATATTTTTACTATACAAAGAAAACGTCAGGGACGTTTTCTTCTCTCTACACCCGGAACAAATATTTGCAGACCGTACAAACATTTGTCTCAAAGCGGGAATCGAACCCACCACCTCCTGCGTCGCAGGCGGACCGCTGAGGTTGTCAAATGCCTTTGTAATATTTTATTTACTATAATTTAGTCAGAGATGCGAGAAAAGTGTTTGGTGGCCACAAAGTGCAACTTCGTATCTCTGCCTCAACTATACAATATAAAAATATATAACTAATTTTCATAATTTCTGTACTCCTTTTAAGTTTTATGATAGTCTAAGATATCATATGACGAGTTTTTTTCATCAATTAAAAATGTACCTAATGTCTTCAATTTATTAATTATATGCCCCTATACCCACTGTTAACCAAGGGGTGAGTCACCCCTTGTTCACCACTAAAAAACCTAACTTCCTCCTCTCTTTAGTAACCGGGGTCAGCAATATAGTAAATCTCGTAGAATAGATAAAAAATGCGAGAACTACATGAAATAAATGTTAAGAAAGACATTGAGAAGAGAGCCATGAAAAAAACCAGTTATTTAATTTTTTTCTCTGAAACCGTGACGTTGCGTGGCGTTGAGGTTTAAATATACCTAATTTTAAGCAATATTTATTGAAGGATCTCAAATCGACAACTAATGTAAACCGCGTAAAAGACGCGGCAACATGGTGAATTTTAGGTTAAATATGGCAGGTTTGTTTCTAGTAAGGTATAGGTGAACAATAATCAAAATTAAAATAGTAGACGAATCTGTAACAACTGTTGATTAAAGCGTCATCGTCCTCCGATATCAATAGATCGCTAATTGAGAGCCGTCAATTAGAGAGCCGCCGCCCGGTGCGGTCAAAGTGCCCGCGTAGTCATTATTATCACATTTTTATCACACAAGCTTGTTGTACGTTTACTCAGACGCACTGTTACTGCTGCTAAGAAAACGGCGCACATGTAAAATCACAGCTGGGATCACTAACTGCTTCGCAGCCGAAAACACCCGAAGTGGTCCGATCAAAGCCAACTCCTGATTCGCGCATGATAGGCCGAACCTCAAAACAAAGGCTGCTTGATCTTAGGCCCGAACAAACCAGCTCGACCAATCACCGCACCAAAAGGTCTGTCAGCTCAGCAGTAGATACAATCTCAGGCAGGAATCGCAGGAAGTTTAGGCTTGGTATTACTTGTCTTGGTGCTACTTTGAGAAAGTATGTAGGCTGCTTTATCTTAGGTTCTACTTATTCGCCAAAACTCGTAACTGCGGCACGAAGTTTGAAGTGAGGGGTTTTGCTGAGGGCCCATCTTTGCCGCTGGGTGAGTCGGGGGTCCATTAGCATCGCCACATTCACATTGGGCCACCGACCGATATAACACACTTCTTTTCCACGAATACAGCCCCCATTATATCATATAAGTACCTAGACATATCTATCGAAGATAACACAAGCACATGGTCCTCCTCACCTCATAAAAGGACAAAGAAGTGTCTCGAGAAGTATATTGGCGTTCGTAGTGGCCTACAAATTTATTTGACGCAGTGACCGCTCGAGGTCAAGTGAAGGACAACCAAGGACAAACAGACGTCACCTGGATCCTGTGGTAGAAGGATCTAGGTACAACAATCTTGTGAGTTCGTTCCTATTTATTTCCTTATCACCCCGTTTCAAGTATTCTTTTTCAAAATCTTTTTTCATTATTTGCTATATGTAATAACAATATAGATGTATATAGCTACAACTTGAGTCCTAATTTACAACGACACAGAGGACGACGCTTACAACTTCCCCAACTTTAGTTATTTACTTTAAAAGCATTAAGCTTCATTCATAAATCGTTATCAATATCATACAAAACCTTTGTAACATATAGGTAATTGCAGTCATAAAACTTGAACGCTAATTGATAACCTTTGCTCACCTTCATAACGCAGGTAGGTACTAACTACCCTATTATTACTTGCTACGCACGCACTGTTGCGCTTACGTGTCTATTTTTATCTATCCCGCCCGTGCTTTGCTTCCTTTCTTTCTTTTCTAGGCATTTTTCTAGGATATTTTCTTTGCAACAGTTGTGCTTTATTGCATTTTATTAATTACCTACGTTATAATGTCAAAACTAAAATCTTTGATTAAATAACGTTCTGCGATTAAATATAATAATTTTTAGCAATAACTTGGTTGTAACTCTTGGTTCTAAGTCCTTATCAGTAAATCAAGTCACCGACTTAGAATGTAATTTGCGAAAATTTCAGCTTATAAACGAGGAATTGTATTCTTTACAGAAGTAGAAATGAATTCCGATGAGCTACAAACTAATGGCCAGGTTGTCTTCGCGGAGCCACAGCTGGTCGGCACTGACTAGGTAGGTATTTCTCGCTGGTGAGCTTCAGTGACGCAGAGTCTGGTACGCAAGTAAGAAATTTAGTTATGCTACCTAATATAGACCTTCCTCGTTTTAGCGGTCGCTATCAAAACACGCTAGAATTAAAAGATACATTTCTCTCTCTAATTTATAATAGTGATGGCATAGATGACATAACCAAATTTCGCTACCCGCGAGCTTCACTCCAAGGAAGTGCCGCTCAAACATTGATTTTAGAGGTACTACATAAACGATTGCGTGGGACCTACTTTGTGAGAGATTCGATTATAGTCGCTTACCTACTGATAAATTTTAGCGTGGATCATATTCGCACTGAATAATGAAGTCGATTCGCTTTAATACTGACGGGACTAAGAAAAACTTACGAGTTCTCAATCTTAAGTCTTTGAAGGAACCTGCCCAGCATTGGGACACGCTTGCTTACCATTTACTTGATGTCCTCTTATATAAGATAGTGTCACGGGTCGTGAGTGGGAGGAACATAGGAATAATATAGATTCCTCACCAACCCATGCACAAGAACATGGAAACCATCGAAGAAAGTACACCTAAAACTAGTAAATCTAAAAATGATTCCACAGACACTGCAGAGTTTGATTGTAAATAAAGGCTCTGAATCAAAATCACAACAAAAATCAAAACGCAGGTCATGTCCACACAACAACGTAGTGGTTTTAATCTCTTTGCTCCAAACGATGATGGATGACTCACACAATTCGTTTTCATGTGAATAGTTTCGCAGCCTTCCTACTGAGTTTCGTATTGCTAAGGTAAATGAGTTTAGTGTGTGAATATTGCTCATGCTGTTGTCTACAAAAAATATTTATTTTACAATGTTTTTGAATATTGCACTGAAACACAACAAGTGCGAAAGAGTGCAGAGAGAGTGCTTAGAAAGTACAGATTCATCATCTTCTTCTTCGAATGAATCACCTTCTCCGTCAGAAGGCATTGTTCTGACCATAGAACACATACCAAGGCATACAGTATTCTACTTCATCGCGTGTTTTCCTCTCCACAGCGCTGCTGGTGATACTGATTGACAGCCGGGGCCACAGACATACTGCGAGGCCGGTCCTGGATAACGGCAGCGGCAGTAAACAGTGTGTCGGACAACTTCTGTCGTAAGTTGGGTTTACCTACCGAGGAGGAACGCCAGCTCCACAGTGGCAGGTTTCAATCATTATGTATCTAATAGTACACAATCTTGCTCACTCACACTTGAGTCGATGAAGTAGCTAAAGTACCTACAAGTTTAGATTATCGTATCTTCGAAAATGTCACGGCTTATTAAAATAATTATTAATTAATTATTGTCTAAACAAGTGGTAGAGAGTAGATCTGTATCACTTGAGCCTTTAACATGCTGGACACAGTTATTGCTATCCAACATTGAAGCCGTTTACTCTGGACCAAGGGGCCGAGTCTCCAGAGTAGCCGACTTGAGAACCAATGGTGGGACCATCATTCGAAGGGCCTTTAACAACATTTGTCCCCTTCCAGAATTCTGTTGAATGCCTGCTTACCTGTTTCAACCCGGGGAGTATGTCGGAGACTAACGTTTCGAATCCCCACTACTGGAGCCGCCGGGTGAGTCGGGGGTCCATTCGCATCTGCGCCACATTCACATTGGGCCATCGACCGATATAACACACTTCTTTTCCACGAATACAGCCCCTTAATACAGTTCGCATTATTTCATTTAGACCTACCTACCTATCGAAGATTACACAAACACCATCTTAATAAAAAATTCACAAATGGTGAATAACTTTCCACTAGCTTGCAAAATTACCCGTTCCCAGCAGTGGGATGTTTAGTGGCGGATGATGTAGGTAGGTAGGTACCTACTCTGTCATAAATTCGGATAAAATGCGAACGTGTCCAGTTGGCGAAAACATATTATCTTTAAGAAATGAAATATCTTGGTGTATCCAGATGACTACTAGCTACTACAACTTACGATAAAGTAATACTTAGGTACTTTAAGTTTCTACGGAGCTGCCTTTTCATTTTCGTTATCAGTTAGTACCTGGTTAGTTTACCTACTTTTTTTATCATATTTTGACCATTTATTATTATTACTGAAGTTTCGATGAGTTTATGATTAAAATACCATTTTGGACACGTAGCTTGCTAAATTATTGAATCTCTATTCGAAGTTCACTCGCTGTAGGTACCTACCATATTTTTGGAGAAAAGTGGCACCCGCTATCTCTTAGTAAATCAACTAACCACAACTTCCCCTGTGCAGTTCTCTATTTTACCAAAACGTAGCGCTAAAATCGCTCCTTATTAGGGTTCCGCACCTTAGAAGGAACCATAAGGATCATTTTCTTGTCCGCCTGGCTGCTTTTCTGTAAAGACCTTTTTCTCAGGAATAGATGCTTACGTGAAGTTGAAATCAACATCCATTAGGTACTCAAATCACACCTTTGAGCTGGGAAAAATCATAAGTATCTTACTCTTGCTTATTAGTCAACGCAAATAAAAGTTACAACGATTCAATGTTTTTTTTATTAGGTATGTATTGCTAAAGCGGCAAGCTGTTTGATTGCCACAGTCATCAGAAGGAGCATACAGGCAGAATATCTACCTACCTACCTATGGGATTTACCAGAGGATAAAACCTAGAAGCAGCAGTATGCCAGTTGTTTATGGTCGTCATGCTTTGTAGAAATCCTAGATTAATCTATCTAGTATTTGTAGAAATCCTAGATTAATCTATCTAGTATTTGTAGAAATCCTAGATTAATGTATCTAGTATTTGTAGAAATCCTAGACTAATGTATCTAGTATTTGTAGAAATCCTAGATTAATGTATCTAGTATTTGTAGAAATCCTAGATTAATCTATCTAGTATTTGTAGAAATCCTAGATTAATGTATCTAGTATTTGTAGAAATCCTAGATTAATCTATCTAGTATTTGTAGAAATCCTAGATTAATCTATCTAGTATTTGTAGAAATCCTAGATTAATCTATCTAGTATTTGTATCTATCTATCTAGTATTTGTAGAAATCCTAGATTAAGGTATCTAGTATTTGTAGAAATCCTAGATTAATTTATCTAGTATTTGTAGAAATCCTAGATTAATCTAGGATTTCTACAAATACTATGTCACCTACTTACCAAATTTAATGTTTGTTACCTACCTACTTAGAAAGGCAAAAACAATTGCGTTTATGAACACATACGCAATAATTCCAATTGAACGGCCATGCATGAGTGTGTGTTTGTTGACGTGTTCATAACTTTTTGTATCAACCTAAGTACTTATTTATAATATTTTAATAAGTCCGAAAGTAACATTTAAGACGACGAATAAAAATACAGCGAATTCAATTATTAACATTATTTATTTTTGGCAAAGTATTGAATAAATAGTTACAATAATTAAATATAAATTATAGTGTTATATCATAGTAGGTAAATGCTATACGGAATGTCCTAATTAATTACAAGTCATTGACAAAGTACACAAAAATCTTTTATCGTATTTTATACAGATTTAATACAAACAAGACACTAACAAATTATTGAAATAGGTTGGTAATCAAATAGATTGAAATTGACTCTAATAGTCTTACCAATACACAAAGATCATTCTTATATCCTCCCAAAAAATTTACATGATTGTCACCTAATCTAATACATATAAAGTGGACAATGAATAAATCCTATAGTAAAATTTAAGCTGAACAGCGTCGTTATACATAGCGTCTAACTGACGACAAAATAGTGCTTGAAGATAATCTTCTAAAGTACATGAAGAGTGAATGGAATACCTCCATTTCAGTATACATCAAAATGCAATACTTACTAGATTTATAATTAGAATACATATTTCTAGAAGTACAAACAACAAATCAGACATAGTTCTTACAATTTACTTATCAGATTTTTTAAATTATAAGTTTGTTAAATAATTGCATAGAATATATTCAAACGAAATGGGAAACAAGTTTTTCTTTATTAATACTGTTATTATTGGTATGTCACGTGTGCAGTTTCCTTCCATGTTCCCCAATACAAGGTGAAAGGAGCGATCTGCAAGAGTTACAACAATAATAAAATAACTGTGACTGATAACGGTATATAAATAAGAAAGAAACATAATGAAATAAATATATATGACTAGCTAGCAATGCCTTGCTCCCCACACCATTATGCATTCTTGATTTTGCCAACTACAAGCGCTGCGTCATAACATAAGGTACAAGCGCTTGTTACTATTATCAATAGGTACTTTTTCGTGGAAAAATCTACTTGAATAGTTAAAGTTACATAATGTGTAGACTCGATAAAGATTGAAACTTTTGTAAGTCCCGATATTTTTCGCGTTGACAGATCTGTATCTGAAATATTGCCTAATGAAATATTGCATTCTTTCATTCAGTCTTCATTCACTCATCTGATAATAATAAGGGAACTTCTTAGGCGTGCATGAGTCACAAAGGTAACAAATGCGTGGTGATCCGCACCGCGCCGTGCAAGGCGCCGGAAGAGGGATAATGCCTCGCCGATGCTCTGGCCCATACCAAACCAGCCTTGTCATTAAACTAGGGCCCGTAATATGAAAGCTGGATCAGTCATAGATCTATGCTTGAGTGACGTTTATGCCATAGAGAAACGTTACTCAGAGATCGATGACTGAGCAAACTTTCATAATAGGGGCCTAAGAGGTAGGTAATTACTTCATAGCATCGAGAAGTGCGTAGCGTGGTTCTGATGGATGAGCGCTTGCAGCAGGGAGTGCATCGAGGGCGCCGTGCCCGGCGTTGGGATGAGAGTGAGCACGCGAGCCTCGCCACCACTCTCGGCGTGCCCGGAGCCTGTGTAGCGAGCCACTCGGGCCATGGCTGCTGCGCTCACCTGAAACAAAATAATACTTATATGGAGCATCACCATACACCCGCGGCTAGCTCACTAACGGCCGGGCGGTGTGTCAGTCTCAAGCAGAGCCGCCAAAGGAGCCGTCGCGTCGGCAAACAAAGCTGGCACGAGCTGTGTGGATGCACCTTAAGAGGATTGTGGAAATGGACAGACAGATTCATATTTGCACCTCTTGAAAAATTATTACTTTGGTTTTCTCTGTTTACACTATATTTCTTTTTTTTTTTAACTTTTTAAGAAGCATAAGTAGATAGATTAATGATTCCAAGGTTTTGTACTATAGTGCGCAAGTCCTCGCACTGTGAGTAATCTATGAGAAATTAAAAAAAGGGTGGGGGGCAGGTTCAATTCCTGCCGAAATCGAAAATTTTTGGGAACTTGTTTAATTTCTTAGATTGATGATGTCAAATAAATAGTAATTCTTCTTGTAGTGTCTTCATTCATTTTGTATCGATAAGTGAAAGTGTGTGGTTTGTGTCGGCCAGGCTCGCGGCATCTGGATGGCGGACTACGACGAGCGCTCGGGCTGGCATCAAAATTTTCGGCCACATCGTCGGCCAGTCTCAACTGAGACAAGCCGAGTGCGCAGGACATATTATCATAGTGTCCAAGTGTGTGCACAAATACAGGTGCACTCTTTATTCCCTCACTCTCATCATCTGATGGGACAGCAAACTGACACGACCGGGGAGAGGTCGGCCGCATCCATATCTACTAACATTATAAATTCGAAAGAAGCTCGATCTGTCTGCCTGTTACCTTTTCACGCTTAAACGGATCACAACGAAATTTGGCAGGGAGTTAAATAGTGTCCCAGGGTCGGACGCAGGCTACTTGAAAAGCGCGTGCAGGAGCTATATACGAGATAGATATTGATTTTATTGATGACTATTGCACCATCATAAGTTAGGTGGTGATAGGGAGGTAGGTACCTCGTACTCGTCATCCTCGTCGCCTCGAGTGTCCACCACCTTCGACTGGCGCTTCTGCGCAACGCTCAGCTGTAACAAAGGATACCATCAATAATCCATATTAATTTATACTCCACGACTGAACATGGCTTCTCCGACATAGGGCATTCTTTTCAAATCTTTCAAATCTTTGTACGATCTGCAGATATTTGTTCAGGGTGATCTGGTCGTTTTCTTTGTATAAAAATAAAAATTCTATATATGTATTGTATTGTATTATGACGTGTTTATTAGGTTAATTACATTCAGTTGCAAACAACTTTCCTTACGGCAAATTCACGGCGTACACTCGCGACCAATACTTTGAACCTAACGTTCGAGTCCTTAACGTTAAGTTAAGGTTACCAACTCTGTTAACCCTCAAACCGTGGGTGTTTAAGGGTTAACAGAGTTGGTAACGTTTCGTAATATCGCTCCACAATCCTATTAGTTCAACAACTTTAAGGATAACCCTACACGTACTTACTTCGAGGTGACCGCCCACGAACGGATGTATGTTGCAAAACTTGAAGTCGATCATTTCTACGATTCGCTCCGACTCAGGGTCAGCCACCACTAGGTACTGTGGACAAATCAACTTTATAAATACGCCATTCGTCGGTAATTCATAATCATAACAATATAATACTTTGGTCGATAGCGGCAATATATAAATACGGAAAAAAATCTGTCTTCTATAAAATTACAAATGAGGCGATTTCCAAAAAAAAAGCAACCGCTTAATTATATAAGGACGGCAGTTCATACAGGTCGCGACACCCGAGACAAGACGACCACGAGTTTGTACCTACACAGTGCGTTCGTTAAGCCTCAGGGTCGCGCGTATATTCGAACCCGAAACTTCGTCTATGGGACACCCTTTAATATATATAATTTAATATGTAATACATAACTGTATACCTATTTTTGAGCTTAAATAAAGTGAAGTCGTACCTTGTGCGTCATTATAAGCTGCAAGGGCGCTGAGTCCAACAGCACGCGGAACCCGTCCACACTGTCGAGTGAAGCGAGCCGGAACACCCAGCGCACGCAGTCGCGCTGCCAGCCCGAGCGCTCGTCGTAGTCCGCCATCCAGATGCCGCGAGCCTGGCCGACACAAACCACACACTTTCATTTATCAATACAAAATGAATGAAGACACTATAAGAAGAATTACTATTTATTTGACTACAGACAAGCTATATGTATATCTAACAGGTATATATTAGGTGAGAAGTCAAACGCCAGGGCTTGACGTCTAATGGATTCTACCCACCAATATTCATAACATTGAAATATCACACAACCCGCCGGGCTGTGTCGTCGAGTTCGGCGTGTACAGTCCATATGGAAATTATTAATCCATTGTGTGGAACGAATGACAAAATGATTGTATCTAGGATACTGATACGGGAGGCCATTGCGTCAGCATTGGGCAGAATGGCTCTGTGGTGGGAGTGTTACCTGAGGCTCGGGGTCCCAACCGGTCTGCGTGAGGAGGCCGTGGCCCGCGAAGGCCACCAGGTCCGCGGTGGCACTCAGAGGCTTCGCAAAGGCCCCGATGAGGCCGCGCCGGAGCGCCGTGGCACCGCTCTCGGTCTCGCCTACTGCCACGCTCACGAGTGGGTGGTGTGCTAAGCCTCCTACTGCACCTTTTATAGAATTGTTAAGTCAGTGTTCTGTTGTAAAGAAAGTGTGCTTCACGAGAAGTGACCATTTATTCAATGTAAGACAGTTGTTCTTTAGGTACTTCATCTACTTGACGTAAATATTACTTACCCAATATATTGATGGCGAAATTGGTGATCCCCGTCGCAAGCCCCGCCATCAAACTCGCCGGCGGCCGGCGCCTGCGCAAACAAACAACATCCAATTAACCTACTGTCGACCTTATTACAACTGAAAAAGGCTTTGCATCTGCTCGATAGTTGCGAAAACGCTTAGTTATTTGGGCACGAGCAAATAACAACATTGACAGGATATCTTGTGACCTCGAGCAAATAAGATAGGTATGGAGGTCCCGCGGTCGCTATTCAAGTAGATTGTCGCTTTCGCCACTTCTCTATGATCTACTTAGCCGCCGTGTGATGTCAGTAAACGGAGGGCCGGGCCGCACTTCATGGCCTTAGCATGCGACACAAGTTTCAGTGAGTGTGGTTGTACCTGGCGGCGGCGGAGCGGCGGATGTGCTCCTCGTCGCCGGCCAGCAGGTCCAGGTTGCGCGCCAGGCTGCCGGCCCAGGCACTGAGCGAGCGCAGTAGCGCGGCGGCGGCGGCTGACGCAACGCCGCGCACCCCGCCCCGCGCACAACCCACCCGCGCCGCCAGCGCCCCCGGCGCGCCCAACAGCTCCAGACCTCCTACCACCCAGCCTGCAAACCAACTAGGCCTGCGTTAAATAGGCCACACCTGTCGGTCGTTAGTTTTTTACAATGTGAAAAACTAGCGACCGATAGGTGTGTGTTTGTTTCAACTAGCAGTAGGAATATAGGGGACCGAGATCTAATTATGCATTTTTGAAACTCCAAGTAAAATAAACTAGTGCGTTATAAAATGATACAAATTAAAAAAGTTACGTAGGTGGGTAGTTAAATGTTTCTCTCATAATGTCCTTGGCAAATCACATGTTATGTACAGGATTCTGCTTTATTTATTTACTAGCAGCGCCTCGCGGTTTCACCCGCGTAGTTCCCGTTCCAGTAAGAATTTCGGGATAAAAAGCAGCCTATGTCCTATTCCAGACTATAATCTATCTCTGTGCCAAATTTCATCCAGATCCGTTTTGCCGTTCTGGCGTGATAAAGGAACAAACATCCATCCATCTATCCATCCATCTAAACTTTCACGTTTATAATATTAGTGAGATTATATTTTAACACTACAGATTTTAAAATGCCTTTAAAATTAGAGCTTTATCTCAATTGATATTAATATATTATGAAAAAGTGAAGGTATCTATAGTAAGATGGAAGTACACAAAAAAATGGCTGAGCACGCACCGGCTCCTAAAATGGCGGCGGAGAGGTAATGCACGGTGAGCGCATGCGTGAGCCGCTCCGTCGAGGTCATCACGTCGTTCAGTTTGAACGCGCCGAGCGTCAGGGGACTGTGGTCCAGGGCTATGTACATTCGAACCTAAAACAATTCAATAAATAAATAATGCTGGACAATTCAAACAGTATCATCTAACTTTGCACTAAGCAGAGCTTGTGTTAACAGATCAGTGCCGCGCTCCGTGCCATGTGGCCACTAGTGACCGCTCCGCTCGCTTTTCCGGAATTGTGTTAGATTTTTATTTCTGTGACACTAAATAAAAATAGGAATCTATAACGAAGCCCCGAAAAATTCTAGTTATACTTTTGTGCGGTGGTTTAGGTGGCAATAATAAATAAATGTTTGTTTTTTATTTCAGCACCATGACACAATAATGCCAAGGAAGTCATTTCAATGGCAAGTGGATATTTTGAAGATGGGAGTTAGCAAAAAGTTTCTGTATGGTTCACCCCAAAACTCAATGGATTACCATTGAGTTTTGGGGTGAACGAGAACGACGACGAGAATGGAGAGTGCGCCTATCTGTGAACTTGACTGAAATCTGAATCGTAAACTATTATATTCTATTTTCTATTCTATTGTCAATAGAAGTCAGAGTGAGATATCTCAGTAAACAGAATAATAATGGTTGAGGTGGTCAGTGTGGCTAGCTTAGACATAATCCACCTTAGATGTGAAACTCACCGCCGTATGCAAAGTAAGCGTCAACTCCAGCGGGTGAAGCAGCAGCAACCGCAGCCGCAGCGGCGACCGCAGAGCGGCCTCCTCAGCGAACGGGTTGTGCTCCGAGGCCGGGGAGGCCACACGAGCGAGGCCAACGAGAGCGGTCACGTAAGCGTCCTCTACGTACAACGCTAGTGGGCCCAGACGGGCCTCCACTTCAGTCAGCTCTGCAAATAAGGTTAAAGCCGTGACGTTAACCTCGTGAGTTGCACGTTCAATCATTTATCAACTTACTTACATATTAAAAAAAAACATAATTTTGACAGAGTCCAAAACGACTGTTGATTCAAAGTTTGTAGTGTATTACATAGACTCATAAACAGATGGTTTGGGAAACGTGAAAAATCATAGTACCCACATAACGAATCGTTGAAAACGAAATGAAATGATGAACGATCAAAGCTATGTATGGTTTATTTACCTATACCAACGAATAAATAGTAGGTATATACTAATTAATTCACGAGAAATAGTAGATGAACTTAAAAACATGTGCCCTTTATTACGTAAAAAAGGAAAATTTCGTACAAATTATATTGAAATGATTTAGATAATTTTGTTAGTTGCATATGTAAAAAGTTTCTGTTATTATAAGCTAAGCTGGGGTAAAACGCTAAGGGATGCTAGCTAGCTGAGGGTGGTAAAAACTCCAGAGATTAAAATAACCGAACCCGTTGAGTGATGGTAGAACACTGAATTTATTGTTTCCACGGTAATCGCTAATTGCGGTCAATGCAAGCTAAGGTAAATTTACATGAAATGTTCGACTTAAAATGATTTATTTTGATGACTTAGAATGATTTGATAGTTTTTAGTTTTATTTAGATTTGAAGTAGGTACATATTTAGCAAGTAGATACAAGTGGTGGTTCTTCTTTTTTCGTCGCACGTTCGAAGCGTAGTTATCTTGTTTCGGCGTAGTGAATAGAGTACAACATCAATGGTAGAAACATTGATATTGGGGTCTAGTCACACCCCAAAACAACGGAGCGTCTCGGAGATAGCATCTTCAACAACTCGTTCTTGGGCTAACTTGTTAAAGCCGACGGTGACGTAACAGATGACAGATAATTTCTCTTCTTCTTTTCTTCTTCTTATCTTGACTGGAACAATAAGTAAGGTAACTCACAAATATCTTGTTGGATCAAGGTTAACACAACATAGATCTTTATATCCAGGCAGAATAGAAAATATTAGTTTATCATGCGGATAAAAGGGATTGAGAGGGTTTGTCCCAAATTAATAATAGTAACTTGAGAGGTGAGAGGCATAACTAATAGCTTAGCGTGCTTTCCGACGTACGGGAGTGTAACACCGGCAACATCCTGACCTGTCATACTAGTATTAAAAAAGTTTGTTTAACGCAAATCTTCGAACGTTTGTAGCGTTGCAATCTTGTTTCGGCGGCATCTGCCTTGCACACCCACTTATTTGGTAGAAACAAATAAAGTAGAGGTGTAAGTCAGTCCGCAAAAACAAAGGAATGTCTCTACGATGGTATCGCAGAATAGTCTTCAACAGATCCCAGATCACCAATTGTATAGTAGTAGAAGGAAAAAAGTAGTCAAGTAGTATTTCCAGATAAGGAAATTTTTAAGTTTATGAAACTACAACATCACGTCTAGGCAGACTAGAATATATCGTATCTAATTATCATGCGGGTAAAAGAACTTGAAACGGGTTTTGCCTTAAATAGAAAAAATAACTTAACAAGCTAGATTTCTTATGCTGGCTTCTTTACACTTCTTTACTCTTGCTCAGTAAGAATTGAATAAAAAAACTCTATCCCGATGAGGGCTATGAACCCTGAATACGTACAAAACCTTTATACATATTATTTATACCTACTTATAAAAAACCCAAAACACACGGAACAAATCTGCAGAAAATAAAATTACAAGTGTGAATCGAACTCGCGCATAAAGACTTTACTTTTCCAAAAATTTTAGATTTTTTTTTATTCTAGGTCAATGGAACGATATTGGTTTTAGTCCAGGGCGAGAATCAATTTTTTTTTGTATGAATAAACTAAAAATAGGGTTCCTTTTTTCCTTTTGAGGTACGAAACCCTAGACAACAGCTAATAGGTAGGTTCTCAGAAATTCATAAATAATGCCACACAGCATCATCTAGCTCCAAGTTAAGCAGAGCTGGTGCTCACATAAAGAAAATACATCACATTCGAACATAACACCTCAATTTTTGAAGTCCGTTATATATACAGAAACACGATCGTATTACCAAGTAGATACGGCAGGTGGTTCTTCTTTTTTTGTCGCACGTTCGAAGCGTTGTTATCTTGTTTCGGCGTAGTGAATAGAGTACAACATCAATGGTAGAAACATTGATATTGGGGTCTAGTCACACCCCAAAACAACGGAACGTCTCGGAGATAGCATCTTCAACAACTGGTTCTTGGGGTTTTTTAGGGCTAACTTGATAAAGCCGACGGTGACGTAACAGATGATAGATTAATTCTCTTCTTCTTTTCTTCTTCTTATCTTGACTGGAACAATAAGTAAGGTAACTCACAAATATCTTGTTGGATCAAGGTTAACACAATTTAGATCTTTATATCCAGGCAGAATAGAAAATATTAGTTTATCATGCGGATAAAAGGGATTGAGAGTGTTTGTCCCAAATTAATGATAGTAACTTGAGAGGTGAGAGGCATAACCAATAGCTTAGCGTGCTTTCCGACGTACGGGAGTGTAACACCGGCAACATCCTGACCTGTCATACTAGTATTGAAAAACAATGTTTAACGCAAATCTTCGAACGTTTGTAGCGTTGCAATCTTGTTTCGGCGGCATCTGCCTTGCACACCCACTTATTTGGTAGAAACAAATAAAGTAGAGGTGTAAGTCAGTCCGCAAAAACAAAGGAATGTCTCTACGATGGTATCGCAGAATAGTCTTCAACAGATCCCAGATCACCAATTGTATAGTAGTAGAAGGAAAAAAGTAGTCAAGTAGTATTTCCAGATAAGGAAATTATTAAGTTTATGAAACTACAACATCACATGTCTAGGCAGACTAGAATATATCGTATCTAATTATCATGCGGGTAAAAGAACTTGAAACGGGTTTTGCCTTAAATAGAAAAAATAACTTAACAAGCTAGATTTCTTATGCTGGCTTCTTTACACTTCTTTACTCTTGCTCAGTAAGAATTGAATAAAAAAACTCTATCCCGATGAGGGCTATGAACCCTGAATACGTACAAAACCTTTATACATATTATTTATACCTACTTATAAAAAACCCAAAACACACGGAACAAATCTGCAGAAAATAAAATTACAAGTGTGAATCGAACTCGCGCATAAAGACTTTACTTTTCCAAAAATTTTTGATTTTTTTTTATTCTAGGTCAATGGAACGATATTGGTTTTGGTCCAGGGCGAGAATCAATTTTTTTTTGTATGAATAAACTAAAAATAGGGTTCCTTTTTTCCTTTTGAGGTACGAAACCCTAGACAACAGCTAATAGGTAGGTTCTCAGAAATTCATAAATAATGCCACACAGCATCATCTAGCTCCAAGTTAAGCAGAGCTGGTGCTCACATAAAGAAAATACATCACATTCGAACATAACACCTTAATTTTTGAAGTCCGTTATATATACAGAAACACGATCGTATTACCAAGTAGATACGGCAGGTGGTTCTTCTTTTTTCGTCGCACGTTCGAAGCGTTGTTATCTTGTTTCGGCGTAGTGAATAGAGTACAACATCAATGGTAGAAACATTGACATTGGGGTCTAGTCACACCCCAAAACAACGGAACGTTTCGGAGATAGCATCTTCAACAACTCGTTCTTGGGGTTTTTTAGGGCTAACTTGTTAAAGCCGACGGTGACGTAACAGATGACAGATTAATTCTCTTCTTCTTTTCTTCTTCTTATCTTGACTCGAACAATAAGTAAGGTAACTCACAAATATCTTGTTGGATCAAGGTTAACACAATATAGATCTTTATATCCAGGCAGAACAGAAAATATTAGTTTATCATGCGGATAAAAGGGATTGAGAGGGTTTGTCCCAAATTAATAGTAGTTTCTTTATAATTCTTTACTCATGCTAAATAAGAATTGAATAAAAAAAAACCCGATGAGGGCTATGAACCCAAAACCTTGATAGATATTATAATTATTATATACCTACATATAAAAACCCAGAACAAACGGCTGAAATCTGCAGAAAATAAAATGACAAGTGCGGGTCGAACTCACGCATAAGACCTTTCGTCTAGGTCACACATTTTATGATTCTAGGTTAACGGAACCCTATGGGTTTAGGTCCATGGCGAGAATCAATTTTTTTTTGTGAATAAACTAAAAATAAAAGGTTCCTTTTTTCCTTTTGACATACGAATCCCTGCATTATATAGGTTCTCAGAAATACATAAATAATAAATAAATAATGTCACACAGCATCATCTAGCTCCAAGTTAAGCAGAGCTAGTGCTCCCATAAAAAAATACATCACATTCGAACATAACACCTCAATTTTTGAAGTCCGTTATATATACAGAAACACGATCGTATTACCAAGTAGATACGGCAGGTGGTTCTTCTTTTTTCGTCGCACGTTCGAAGCGTTGTTATCTTGTTTCGGCGTAGTGAATAGAGTACAACATCAATGGTAGAAACATTGACATTGGGGTCTAGTCACACCCCAAAACTACGGAATGTCTCGGAGATAGCATCTTCAACAACTCGTTCTTGGGGTTTTTTAGGGCTAACTTGATAAAGCCGACGGTGACGTAACAGATGACAAATTAATTCACTTCTCCTTTACTTCCTCATAACTTGACTGGAACAATACGGCAACTCACAAATATCTTGGTGGATCAACACAATATAGATCTTTATATCCAGGCAGAATAGAAAATATTAGTTTATCATACGGATAAAGGGCTTGAGAGGGTTTGTCCCAAATTGAAAATAGTAAGTTGAGGTGTTAGAGGCATACGAAACAGCTTAGCGTGCTTTACGAGGTACGGGAGTGTCACACCGCCAACATTCTGACTATGGGCTGCTATTGTGAATTTTTATTGCTAGAAAATTCCCAATAACAAAAATCTTGGCCCGCAGAGGGATATGAACCCTGTTTATGTACAATCATCATCATCTGCAACCCGACTTTACCCACTGCTGGGTATACCCAGGGTGCGGAGTGGCACAAGAGTTTCGAGGAATATATGCCTCAAACTCAATTTAAAAATTCAATCTAAAAATTCGATGGTTTTGAAAAAAAATTATATAACCTTAAAAATTATATTTTAAGGGACCACATCGGTAAAATTCTCTAAACAATAGCAAAATAATTTTCAAAATCAGTCCGTAATGGAAGGAGAAATCGACAAACATAATAATATACATAAGAATAAATATAGTCGAACATTGAACCTGTTCCTGATTTTGAAGTCGGCTAAAAATACACATAGAGGACTCTAAATGTATTTGCTGAAAAGAACTGCTCACAAATATGCACAAAAAAATATTACAATCGAACAAAGAATCTCCTCAATTTTTGAAGTCTGTTAAAAATAGATAAACAAAGAAATAAAACATTACCAAGTAGGTAGATACGGCAAACATAGCAATTTATTCTTCTTTCTCATCCATCACACAACTACCTGCTAAAAAATCTGGATATTTTTTGTATACAAAGGGGTTACAAAACTCAAGTAATATTGGTGGATAATATTTAACACATTAGTATCATCGTAGAAAAGCACAAAAGTTCGAAACAATTTGTGGTTTTAAAAGCTTTCATTCATCAATAATTCGATCTCTCGTTCGTTTTCGAATTCAAATCTAAACATTTTTCGCTTTACATGTGAGATAATGCGTTGTTAAGTTCTTATTTTAGTTTGTAATGATAACTTTGTGGTTTTCTGCTATTGTAATCAGTTTTTGTAACTTTTCATTCATAAATGTCTTTTTTGACATAAAATATCTTGGATTCTAAATTGGAGTATAGTGTGTCATTAGATTCTGATCCGTTCAACGCTCTAACATGTTTTTTTTATAGTAATTTTTGGAGCGGGTTCGCTTCCCGCCTTGGTACATGTTTTTACGATCAGCAAATATTTGATCCAGGTGTTTAGGGTGTTTACAATGTATAGTACACTTTATTATCTATACATAAACCTAAATCTAAAGACATAGCCGCATCACATCGTCACCAAATTCGTAAAACATTTGATATTAGGTATTTTCTTCAATTTCAATAATTATATATTTTTATTTAACTTTTTTTAACGCAATACATAACATTTTCTTTGTTGTGTCATAGGTGACAAAACGCTATGCTCACACGGCGGCAGCTGAGATTATGATCAAACGAAATTCTCGTTTAAGTTAAAGTAGTTTAAGTTCAATATAGGCTGCGGTAGTTGCTGAGATAATCAAGAGACAGGCAGAGCTATATCATAAGAGTTTTGAATACGATCTCGATACCCTAAAAAAGAAGTCATGTAGTTATAGATTGGTCTGGCTAGAACATGATAGCGAAACAGCATGCTGTCGACCTTATAATATCATATTTGATCAAATACAACAGTCATTTTCAATCCCACTTATTATCATCACGTCTTATACATGAATATAGAACTGACCTCTATATTTGAGCGAATGCACGGTCCACTTGTCGTGTGTGAGTCTCAGCAGGGCGCGTGCGGTCGCGTGCTGAGACGCGAAGTAGTTTAGAGTCCCGAAGGTGTTCCACAATGGCAGCCACAATGGCGGTGACGTCACTTCCGCCCGGGTCGATGCTATCACAGCGAAGTCGAACTGGCCGGTTTCGTATTGGAGGTTGTCTATCTGCACGTTCGCTACTGAGAAGGTGGTTCTGACTCTCTGTAGCAAATAGAAAATACTATTGCGATTATGGAAGGACATTCATTTTATTTCCTTAACTCTATACGCCCAATAAATTTTCTACCCCCAGTGGAAAAAAAATACATTCCAGTTCTGGCTACCTAAATAACGGCAACCGCGCGCTTAAGTCGCGTAAGGCCAGACCTGGTCACCGCGTGCGACGGAAAAACCATTTAGTCGCGTAAGACCTGATCAGGCCACCCCACCCTTCGTTTTTGAGGTGCCTATGTCAAAACTGTCAATGTCGTTTGAAAGACCACATCGATCTTTCGATGGTGTGTAAAAATTTATGGGCCTGTGAATGAAATTGGCGATTTATTCTATCATAAATCTGTTTGGTAAGCTGAAGATAGGGCGCTATGGCGTTCATTAGGGAAGGCCTATATCCAGCAGTGAACTAATATAAGCTGATGATGATGATGAAATCTATCAAAAGTGAATAATAAGGTCAGTTGTTAGTAATAAATAGCACAGACCAGTTATTAACTGGTCTGTGGTAACAAGTACCTTCGGATCGGTGCTGACCACTAGCGCGGCCCGGTCCAAGTGCAAGGCCACCAGTGGCCGCTCACCGTGAGTAACCGCCAGTTCCAGCGACAAGCCGGCCGCCACCACTCGCAGTCTATCGCACGTTGACCATTTTCTCGTCTTGTTCCATTCTGTACGTGAAAAACAAAGTACTTATTTCCATGAAAACTTAAAGAGGAGAGATGTCAGATACTTCGAAATAATGACGCGTTTCCCAAAGATAAGCCACTATTTAGCATTAAACCAAGTGGGCAATGACATATCGAAGTTAAAGCTGATATTGTTTTTGAGCATTTTCGGAGGCAACTTTAGAATTTTTGCAAAGGCTACTTTTTATTACTGAAACACGAAGTATATGTATATATGCTTTGAAGACAACCAATGCTTTTGCCACGTAAAGGCTTGTGATAAGAAAGCCCACTCGGTCATCGATATGATGCTTGAGTGCTTGTGCAATAGAAAAGCCTTACTCAAGCATAGATCGATGACTTAACTTTCTTAATACAAGCCTTAGCCCTCAGTCCCCACATTAAGTTTTACTTATCAATAAACATAAAACGTTAAAAATATCAGTTCTACTAACCAGGAGTGGGGAAGTCTTGGATGAATTGGTCGGACTGTGAATCGAAGCTACCAAAATGGTACATTCGACGGGAACTTAATTCTTCGGCTTCTGCAAAAAATGTTATAATAAAATTAACTTTATGATGTTTTAAATCAAATCAGGGCCATGATCAAAACACGCGTGTACCGGGGCATGTGAGTTGAAAAATTACATTTATTAAAAGATACAAGTGAAGAGAATCAACGGTTTATTTCATGTTATACATATATAACATTTTTGTGATAAACTTTGACATATAAGCTCTTCTTTTGTAAGCCTAAAGATATAATTGTTATGGAATCTGATTCTGACCAGCTACATTCTACTATTCACATATGTATTTCTAGAGACGCTTCAACTCTAAAAGTAAACAGCAGTTCGTTTTGACTAACCACTTTTAGAACGTTCAGTGAACAAAACAACCGTCGAGAGATTGACGGTCGAATCCGTGAGCACATTTGCACAAGGAACCTGGGTTTCTTCTTCATCTGTTCCAGTCTGGGAGGTTGTGGGGCCTAGCGGGGTGTGGGTGCTAGACAATTCGAGAGGTTCAGGGGTATTCAACTTCACGGACGAAGGCGTCTCGACAGGGGCATTTGGTGTAGATGGCACGTCTGTAGCAACATGGGCTGGTGGTCTAGGTGGGACGTCTGTCTTGACAGGGTCATTCGACCCAGAGGAGACAGGATCATTTGTTTCTGGGTCATCTGTACCAGCAGTGGTATTTGGTCTAGAGGTGACATTTGTTAAGGAGACTCTGGCTTTTACAGTTTCGTTTGAGGGTTCGGCAGCATCAATAGTAGGAGACGGCAGGTCGGCAGAGAGAGGAGGAGTGACTGGTTCGTAGGACCCAAAAATAGGAGTACGGTTCCCAAAAAAGGAGCCAAATCCAAAAGGGGCCCTGGACCAGAAGAGGGAGGGAGTCTCAACAGCGGGAGCATTCGATTCGGCTGGGGCCGTATTATCAACAGGGGTTTTTGGGTCAGTGTAAGTCTCTTTATCGACAGGAGCTTTAGAGTCATTGGAGAGGGCTGTACCAATAGGGGGAGCATTTGATTCGGCCGGGGCAGTATTAACGACCGGGGTTTTAGGGTCAGTGGAGGGAGCTGTACCAATTGGGGTTTTGGAGACAGTGGAGGTCTCCGTTTCAACACGGGTTTTAAAGAAAGAGGTGGTGGCTGAAGCTTCTTTTGATTCAGAGGGAATTGTACCAGCAGGGGCATTGGAGACCGAGGGCTCCATAGATCCAGTGGCAATAGATCTAGGAAGGGGTAGTTTAGACGAAACATCTGTAGTAGTAGACGCAACATTCATAATCTCTTCAGTTTGAAGCAAAAATCTATCGGGTCGAAACGACAATTCTGTTGGGGTCGTGATACTCGACGCCGTTGGTTGGTCACTATCTGGACCATGGAGGGAATTCGTGCCTGGGGGAATAGTATCTGGGATAATAACACGGGTCCGGTTAATTTTGAATGAATCTAAATGTGGGAAAGGGGGCAAGTTTGAGCTGGGGATTTCAGCCTCCGGAGCTGTATTCTCTATCGTAGCAGGTCTCGCAGATAGCACTGGTACATGCGAAGAAAATAAATAAATTATATAAAAACCAATAAATAATGCTGAACAGTTAGTCCCCCCCCCCCCCCCCACACAGCATTATCTAGCACTTATATAAAGTAAGAACAAAAAAAACATTTTAATGTATAAACAATAAATATATGAAGAATTTATATAAATGCTTAGTGAAAAAATAAAATACCTTAGTAAAATAATAATATTCTCATCAGAGGAGGAAAAGAAAAGACAACAGTTTTGAATTCTGTAAGTCCTAAATCTGTTAAATAAATAACTCACGTTTATCAGCGGCGTGCGTTCTGTCCAAAGTGACAGTGGAATGGTCCTGAAAGTTAACATCGGAAATGAGGCCAGTATACAAAGTCATACAATAATTTGATTTCAAATTATCAAATAGTTACTGTTTTTTAACGCATGGTTTCACGCTATAAATCATAATAATTTCTCTGATATATAATTTTTTAATATTATCCCACCTCAAAATAATTCTCTATACTATACTAACAGCCGGTTCTTTAACCAAGATTTGGTTCGCGAAAAATACAAAATCGAGCTTTACTCAGAGGGACTACACTCCTAACAACGCACTTATATAGAATATATATATAGCACTTATCCTGATAAAGCTTTGTTTATTTGTCTTACGTACCAAGTTTTGGTTTCTCCACACACACAAGTAAACACACTAGAGGTTAAAAAAAGTCTAAACTATTGTCAAATTATAACAAGCGGATGAAAAACCGGCTGTAAGTTGAATAAATCATCAATATATAATAAAAACGCCGATAACAACTGGCGAAACAAACATCAGTACTTAATATACATCAAGCCGAATTGAGAACAACCGATTTTTTTTTTAAATTCGAATAATGGACTTACCTTTACAGCTTCGTTTTCTTCAGAGAAAACCCCGAAGAGTCGTTTTCTGATATCACTCGCCGATATATCATTCTGTAATATAAAAAAAATCTGTACAAATTCATGAGAATAGAAGCTTATCAGAGCACGAACCCTTGCTCGATTTTAATTGTGTACGATCTGCAGACATTTGTTCCGGGTGTTCTGGTCGTTTTCTATGTATAATAAATATCTATCTTTGTATGGTATTATTTATGTATATCAGTTATCTAGTACCCATAACACAAGCTCTGCTTAGCTTGGGGCTAGATAATGCTGTGTGAATTGTCCAGCATTATTTATTTATATCATTTTATAATTCTTCTACGTGTCAGTTCATCATAAGACTGAAGCTACTGCCTTCATAACGACATGTTCTTATAGACTGGAGACAAAGACTATAATGACTAAAGCCACGGAGTTCAACACTGGAGACGGCGGAAAAGACTGAAACACGGTACGTATGTATGGTATGGTACGTATGGTACGCTCACACTGTCACACACAAAAAGTCCGGAGTAAAGAAGGCTTTACAGTCTCATTGAGGCAACAACTGTATAACGGAATTAGGCAAACTTCCACACTAATATTATAAATTCGAAAGTAACTGACTGTCTATAAATTACCTTTTCACGGCTAAACGGCTGAACGGATCTTAATGAAATTTGGCAGGGAGGTAAATGGTATCCCGGTGATGGACAGAGGCTACTTGAAACCACGGGTTTTAATAAATTTAACTCTTCTACCCCTACGAAGCCGGGGCAGGTAGCGAGTTAGATTATCCATACTTATAACTATAAATTAAGAAGTTACTGTCTGTCAGTTACCTTCTCACGCCTAAACGGCTGAACGGATCTCAATAAATATTTGGCAGGGAGGTATATGGTATCCCAGGGATGGACATAAACTGCTTGAAATCGCGTGCGGAGCTACGGACAGAAGCTAGTAATTTATTAAGTAACGAGGCCTATTTTATTATTAATAAGTTTAGTGAGATGATGGATAGTCAGTGAGAAAAGTTTTTATTCAAACAAGGATGAAGCCGGCTGGCTATACCCCCCCTAGAGTCTAGATCAGCACTGAGTTTAACCTTTTAAGTTGTTAAGTAAATAAATACATATAATAATCTTAATGTAATTACCTCGTCAACGTCCTTGATCTGGACAAGCGTGGAGTGGGGGTTGGTGCGTACGCGCAGCTTGACAGTCACCGTATCCGCGACCTGCACCAGTTGCTCGCCGTCCGCCACCGCGATCGGCGAGCACCACGCCAGCTTCGCCTCCACTGTTACAGTCAGAATTTTTACTGTTACCCAAACACCACCCGACATACAAATATAATAAAGTGAAACAAAGCCAGAGCATTCTGGACATTCCTACTGTAAGCATGCGGTTCTATAATACATACCATTAAACTTGGCGAGTACGAGGAAGGTGACGGACGGGGCGAGCGCAGTTGCGGGCGGCGGGAAGCGAGCGCAGTGGCCGGGTGTCGAGTAGTGAGTCATGGACACGGGCGGTAGAGTGCAGTGCCAGTCTACGCCAGCGCATTCTGGACGGACCTGTTGATTATAAAACTTGATGACCACTCTCTAAAACTTGATGTATGGGCTGATATGATGATGACCATAGAATTATAGAACTCGGTTCTAGAATACTGAATATTTTTTGTAAACAAATGTTAAGAAACCTAAAGAAAGAGACAGTGCTTCATCACTCGCGCTCAGTATAGAGTTATATACAGTTTTCTTAACCCCCCGGGGCGGTGCGTTTTAGGGCAGCCGTGTTCCGCAAGCCGAATAAACGTACGATGCGTTTCGTTTCGCTCGGACATCGCAGAAATTATCTGTTATTTCGTAGACTTTCAAATAACTGAAAGAAATTTAGAATTATACCTACCATAGGGAAGTTTCTCTTAATACACTATTGTTGTATTTTGATTGTATTTTTAATTGTGTTTAAATTTGTACGCCTAATGGCAGATCCACAGTGCTCTTATTTTTATATGGAACATCCCTGTAATACCTGTGTATCACAAATGAATAAATGAACTTGAACTTCTGCTGACGTGTCCGTTCTTTAAAGGCATAATCATTCTAATATTTCAAATACTTTCTGTGATCTGAGACAACAAATTGTTCTAAATGTGCCTATCTACAAATTTAATTTATCGAATTGCATACGTAAGTATGTCAGTACCTAGCCTACAAAGATTTCTATCAATTGAAATGTAATTTTGTCTGCATTCGTTTTTCTTCACTGAATTATTAGGTAGATAGGTACGTACGTATTAGATTTAACAACTTTTTCTTAGATTGTTAAACCTAATAAACGTACCTATGTATCGATTTTTGCTAGTGTACAAAACTGTCTTTGTAAATTCAACACTCTCAACCGTCTACCGTCGTCCGTTTTCAACTAGAAGTGGTATGCAATTCCGCGATGTTGAAGTTGTTGTTACTGTTATTACTGATTATCTTTTTGGTTTCTATACAATACAATACAATACAAAACACTTTATTGTACACCACAAAAAGAACATTACAAAAAGACACTACATATCACAAGTACAATGGGCGGCCTTATCGCTTAGACGCGATCTCTTCCAGGCAACCTTTGGATGGAAAGAATTTTGTGAATTTAAGAAAGGCAGGGGGTGTACTAAAGATAAACTAATAAACACATAAACTAGATATACACATAAAATATTTATAATATACTAAATAAATAAATAAATATTATGTAAGTACCAATATTCACTATTCTGAGAGGAAAAATGTGAAAATTTCTGTTATTTTTTCAAGTTTCCATACTATATCTTGTATTCTAGAACCGAGTATACATATAGTTTGTTATTGTGCAGCGGCAGCAGACGAATCTCTCTTATCGCTCTATTATATTTCACGCCTAAATGGCTGAACGGCCCATAAACAAATTTGGCATGGACATAGATAATAACCCTGGCATTTGTATCAGAACATACTAGTAGTTTACATTGATTCGAAAAGGGTGCGGTAAGCCCAATACTGCGAAGTTTCGCATTCGAGGCTAATGTTCACAGAATTCGTAAAGATTTGCGCAAACTTTACCTTCAGTTTAGCTGTATACCAGACGAACTTGTATATCTTATATTGATAAAAATAAAACTTACCGTAATCTGACTAGTGCTTGGTTCATCCCTGAAATCCGTCGGCTGCGCCACGCAAAACGTTTTCATGGTCATATTGCAGACCACGAACTCGGGACACGGATCCTCGGAGAGCGTCAATACCCAGCGCCCTTCCGTCTTCACTTGCGTTAGTACCACCGGAATCTGGGGACAGGGATTTAGATTTACTAAGGTATATATACATAATTAGTAGTGTAGGACGCCCTCCGACCAGGTGGAATGACGATTTGCGAAAGACTGCTGGTAGATGCTGGATGCGGCAAGCTGTAGACAGGGCGCTATGGCACTCATTAGGGGAGGCCTATGTCCAGCAGTGGACTAATATAGGCTAATAATGAAGTCGATAAACTGGTGGTCATGCCTGTGACTCGTGCGCCGAGGGTTTCGAACTTTTCAATTATGTATACAAATAGTATAGGGTGGTATAGGTGCAGGTTACTTCAGAGTACTATTGATTGCGTAGACTTAAAATTTTGAGTTGACGGCTCCAAGAGGTTACGGACTTGAGTATTTCATGTTAATTTCAACTCGATACTTACACGCTTACGTTCCTGAGAAAAGAGGATTAACTTTTTAAAGAATGCATAACTTTTTGCTAGCTCTTTTCAACGGGCTCGCTTTAGCTTGTCAAGAAAACTCGTGAAACGTTGAATTATATAAAAATCTGCCTAGGCTGCCAAGATAAATTACGTCTAAACTACGATATGGTTAACCATGTCGTAGTTAGTTAACCATGCCGCCAGATAGGTAAACTATCTGGCTGGCAGTTCGGCGGGCGTTCATTTCAGGGCAGAGTCACGAAGAGGCCACACGTCTCGGAGGGGTCCTGCCTTGCGCGCCATTAACAGACACTGTAACTAGAGACACGGTGCTAGTGTATACTCACAGAGTGGTTCTCCTCGTTGATGATGCAGAGGGCGCGGCGCAGCGGCGGCTGACCCACGTGGACGGGCGCGGTCTTGCGTTGCGCGCCATTCACGGACACTGTCAAGTAGAGACGTAGCTCGCCGGGGCTGCCGCCGCGCCATCGCCCCAGCATGAAGAAACGGCATATAGGTGTTCCGTACCCACTGAACAAAACAATATTTTTGACTTTTAAAACTATTACATGGCTAATAACCGGCCGGCCGACGATATCTATGTTGTCTGATGTCAGCCAGCCCAGAAAATTTGCCACTGGTTATTCCCTGTTGCTATTGCATCAAGTAAAGTCAATGAAAGAGTCTTACCTCTTTTCAGGAGTAGGCTCAATCACTTTGAACCTGCTCGGATGAAGCTCGATGTCTTCACGTGTATCGCCGGGAACGGCCATCGCGGACACCTGAAGTGTTCATTTGAATTGACAATTCACACAGCATTATCTAGCCCCAAGGTAAGCAGAGCTTGTGTTATGGGTACTAGATAACTGATATACATAATATAATACTATGCATAGATAGATATTTTTTATTATACATAGAAAACAACCAGAACACCCTGACTAATGTCTGCAGATCGTACACACATTTGTCCCGAGGCGGGATCGAACCCGCAACCTCCTGCGTCGCAGGCAGAACTTCGCCCCAGGCAGGCCTTCGCCCACCGCGCCACAGAGGTCGTCAACATTAAAAATTAGAAGACAGGGTCAGATAATATTCTTGTGTACTCACCAATATTTTAAAATTCATTCTGTTATAGAGTACGTAGGTCGATGTTATACCTAGCACGTTGATTTCTTCCTTCAATTCATAGAACATCGTCAGTAGAGCAACCTGCATGGAAATACCAACACTGTTTATACCACACAACACTTGACAAAATGTATACTAGCTGCTATGCAATTGTGTACTAAACCAAAAGATTAAGTAAACGTAAAAAAGGTATTATTTTTGTCACAATAACAAACACAAAGGGAAAAGAAAATTTAACCATAACAAAAGACAAATTAGTGACAAAAAAGGGTTATCGCTCAGCAAATGGTGATTCTCTGAAGTTTTAACAAAGCCCAGGCGCCGTCCCGACACCATTTATTTTTGTTATGCGGACTTTATCCTGGTCTTGTGATGAGGCATTGTTATGGACGACGAAAAGCAGTACGATTAGTAGTGTAACTTTTGGTGCTACACTAGTCTATCTAGTCTAAACTTATATCTTTTTGATGGAAATACCTTATGATCACACAGTACGGCCACCTCGGCCGCGTGGTCAAGTGCGAGTAGGCCCTGCCCTGGCGTCCCGTAGCGGCCTAGATCCACGCCCGTCACCGCCAGCTGACCGCTCACGTAGGTTTCTCTGCCCATCTCCACGGATAGGAAGAAAGGTTTCTGAAATAAAAACACAACATATTTTAAAAATTCTGTTATTTTTTTACGTGAAATCTACTGAATTTCAGTGAAGTGACGTCCTACACTTCACTGAAATATCGATAATATATATATATATTTTAAGACCCACAAAAGAAGAAAAGAAAAGAAGGCGTGTAAAGCTCAGCATCACAACGGGACGGAGCGATCAGTGCACACAGTGACATACCTTCAAGATGATGGAAGAAGGAGTGATGGCGGTCCCGGGTTCCAGCTTGCAGAGCGGCGCGGCGTCGTGCGACCGCAGAGTCAGCGCTATGGGAGTCGCGTTACACAGCATCACAACGGGACAGAGCTGGATCTCGAGGGAACAGCCGCCTCCAGCGTGGATCGCTTGGTAGCGCACCTGAGAGAACACAATACTCTTACGACTGTGGCGACATATATCCATCGCTATCAGAACTACAGATACACCATCGATAGCACCTTCAATAAGAGCTTCAAAGAAAATCAGTCCGCCATCCGCATTACAGATGCAACCACTAAGGATATTTAATTCTAGATTGCACAAACGCTAGAAACAAAATATTGGATTTATATCTTCAATTATGCAACTAAGCTGTTTGTTGATAATTATACAAGGTTTAGACAATAACGGTCGTCAGTCGAAAGACCTCGGGCTAGTGGGCCAGATGGGCAGGCCTGGTGCGTTCAGGGAAGATCTTCCTTTGCAATTTGGGGGCATTCCAACATCAGCTCCTAATACTAGAATGTCTATGTCGTTGTTCCAAAATTGACTGTGGCGGAAATGGCGAAGGTCAGCCTGAGACGCAAAAAGTTGTGATGAGATTTCGACGCAGGCGGGACGATGTATCTTGGTTTGTTACCATTATTTGATTCATTGGCTGAACAGATATTTGTACTACATTGGTTTTATAACTACGGCTAAGTGTTATATTGGATAAGATACGAAAACAAAATAAAAATTACGATACATCAGAAAGACACTGGCATTTTTTTTCTGATACGGGCAAAGTCACTAGTATTCCAAAAATACTTAAGTATTAAGAAAAAAGAATGCTCGATTTGCAGTTACTGAGTTGATCAATTTCGTTGAGCATGGGGAACCAAAGGAGTTAAGCAATTGAGAGTACCCACTTCTAAACTTTAAATTAAAAAGTTGAGCATTGCAAAATTTCATTAAAATTATTTATTTAATTAGAACGGTCCTACAAACCCACTTAAACGATTAATTATTAACAGTTGAGCAGCGGGAAATGAGTTGTACGTGGTTTTTTATACATACCGTGACATCACTCCTAGGCTGCAACTTCGCGGGCCGCCATGGTCCGGGCCAGTGCTTGACAACGACTGAGTACGGCCACGCCGAAACAGCCGCCGGACCACTCTTTTCCAACCTGATACAATCACATCAAACACATTTAACTCCATTTTATAATTCGCGAAGATATCTAACAGATCTGCCAAGATACAAGCGTTCGGTGAAGGTGAATACAACAAATTCATGCGGCAACAGGGACCGTTCTGGTGTATATAACATTTACTGAAAGATTATTATCAAAATTCAAAATTCAATAACTTTATTTCTTTAGGCTTACAAAATAAGCACTTAGACCAGTCAAATTTTATACATAAACAGTTTTATATATAGTAATTATTATCAAATAAGAAACAAAATGTCATTGATTTTGTTCGCTTCAATTTTTTGTCCACTAGTGGAAGAAGCGAAAAATAAACCACTAGTAAGTGTCGTGTATCGTTACAATCTTGTAAAGGTAGCAAACAAATGAAAAGAAACCTCTAGCTACGTGACTACTCTACAACGAGAATACTATTATGCTAATGGAACTACTAAAGACGGACCAAGATATTCTTGAAAAGTTAGATCTAATAAAAAAATAAAGATCATTACAGCCCCTATTGGACTCACCATTGATTGATCTCGACGATGACTTCCTCAATCGTAAGCACTGGCGCTCGTTTGTCGAACACAGATGCGTCTGTCACTCCGTAGTGTAGCGGGATAGAATCCCCGGTCACTGGGCAGTTATGGCTTCTGCGAAATATAACTCAAAATAAAAACTTAACTCTCTAAGTCTATTTGAAACATGACGACGAAGTGGCCTAAAGGATTTATAGTTTGATATAGAGTTAGATTCAACCCTGCCTGAGGAAGTAAGTAAGCAACTTTCTTCTCATGTACACACACATGTATACTGTACAGCTAAATCATCACAACTTATGTTTTGCTAACACTAAGACCCCGATCCCGAAGATGGAGGACGAAACCATATTTTGGCCTGAACAGGCTCACTATCACTACAATCTATAGGCTCGGTAGGCGAATGTCCGCCTGCGACGCCGCCGGAGGTATCGGGTTCGATTCCTGCCTTGGGAAAAATGTTTGTACGATCTGCAGATATTTGTTCCGGGTGTTCTGGTCGTTTTCTAATAAAAAATATATAATAATATATTGCATTATGTATATCAGTTATCTAGTACCCATAACACAAGCTCTGCTTAGCTTGAGGCTAGATAATGCCATGTGATTTGTCCAGCATTATTATTTATTTATTTTATTTAATCCAAGGTCGAAAGGAGAAAGAGACTTAGCCATGTCGGACGACATGCTCTGAAATAATTATAGTAAAGGAATCACCTCCTGTAGGTTAGTATACTAATAATGTGGCATCTCGTATATTACTTGTATTGGAAGGAGAGCATGTGCCGCGCCGCGGTCGTTCCTGGCGCGATGAGGTGCGTAATGGTGCCGCGCCCTGGCGTAAACTGTTTCAGCACAGGCAGGTCGGTAAGCGCCGTGCCGTTGTCATCCGTTTTTACCTGTCGCTGGGTCGTTATTAGCACCTGAGAAACGAGACGTTTTTAAGAAAGTTTGTGGCTTGAGTAGTGAGCGTATGACCGAATAATAGAAGTAAACTGCCGACTGGAGTCGAGTCTAACTGATTCACCGATCGTGAAGCGGTTAGACGATTATTTTTTTAAATGTTCAGTCAAGGGAGCGTCATCTGTCTGCGCTGGCTCGGACACATTTAGAACTTGGATGGGGCGCGGGGGATCAGTCAAGAGGGCAGGTATGAGGAAAAATTAGACCAGTCAGTCCCAGCTTCCACGTCTACCCAGCGGGTAGACGTGTCGCTGGATTGGCTCAGAACCAAGTCAATTGTTTTAGGCACTTTGGGAAGTTACAGGAGTAAGTTCTGTACAGAGGGCCGCACTGCGGACACCTAGAGACACTCACATCAGTGTCGAGAGGCAGGTGCGAGTACAGCACGTAGAGCGGCCAGACTGACACCAACAGTCTCGAGTCGGATCTAGCGCGCACTACGCGAGCCCACACACAAGTGTATGGCGGGTCGCCTGAACTAGGCACTGAAACCAAAACAAAAGTTGTAGTAACTTAACAAACCACCTATTCTTAAACAACTAGCGACTTCAAAAAAAGGAGGTACAATGATCGACTGTATGTATTTTCGTCGTTTTCTCCGTCGTTTATGGACAAATTTGGATGATTCTTTTGCAGTTGTATAGAGGATGATTCTGCGGTAGTCTCACGAACATCATTCCCGAGGTGTTAGTATGTATCTAGCAAAAATTTTAAAAATAGTTTAAAACTAACGAATTCGAAGTCGTTTTTTGGATTTTTCAAAACAATCAAATAATATTTATATTATGTGGGTAGTATAAACTTTATTATTTATTACTGTTGCAATAATTATTATTTACCTTTGACTAGCCACGGTACATTCTCTTTGGGGCATTGCTTCAGAGGAATATCACCTGACCACCCCATCTCTTGATCCGTAAACTTTATTCTAGAAACATAAATAAATATTTACTTAATTTTCACGGAGGAACGCCCTGTTACGATAATAATGTAAAGGTAGCATTCGGCGGTTATGGCGGTTATCGCGGCTGCCGGGCCGCGACCACCGCCGCCGAGATCCGAATGCTACCTTTAGGTTCATACCTAATATTGCCAACACCACATCACCTAGTGGTATAAGGACAAGAAGATGATGATGAAATGAAAGTTTGATACGTACTTGACCACCAGCTCTGCGTCCGCAGTGCAGATGATGGTATTCCCTATACGCTCCGCCGCCAGTTCGCCAGAGGTGATTGTGCGCCACTGCCGGTCTTGGGTTTCCGCTCTCACCTGCAGATACACCAAACAAAACATCTGTACCTTTCGTCAATTAGGACTTATGTTATGGTTAAGTTGTCCAATAACTTTTTTTTTATAATAAGTTGTTCTTTTATTCTTTGCGATACCTACCGGTTATCTCATGAACCGTAAAAAGTAGAAAGTTGAAATTTTCAGTTTGTATTTTGTATATTTATATTTGTGTATTCCTTTAGCCGCTATAAATAATAAAGCGTCAAGTGCGCGTCATGGTTCTAGATCAAGGGAAGTAGGTACCGGTTACAGGTTATAGGTTTTGGTCCGTGGTGAGACTAAAAAAAAATTCTAGTTAGTCTACAAATTTACGATTTAAGGATTTTTCCCATTGTTTGTGCCATAAGACCTTGCTTCTTACCTTTTTAAAATATGATTCTAGGTCAAAAAGATTTCGAAATATTTGAACATATGCGGCTGTTTTGATTGCGTTGACTTAGAATTTTAATTTATATCATGGCTCCAAGAGGTAACGGACGGACAGACGGGCAACAAAGTGCTCTTATATCCTATAAGCGTTCCTTTTTTCTTTTGAGGTACGGAACCCAAAAAATTATAAATATTAAATAAATATTTAAATAAATAAATTGGCGTGTATTAAAAAAATATAAACCGATTTCAAATTCTTTTGTAATAATAAAATACAGCACGCTGACAGACAGACAAACACATAGGCATGCAGAGAGACAGGAAGTAGTACTAGGATATGATGGGGACCATGTGCGTACCCTAACAAAAGCGTCAGTCCAGGATTGATCGTCTTTCATTTTAGGCGATTCATACAATACATACAAAAATTGTTGGAGCTAATCGTGAATATTCAAGACTATGTTACTTTATGTTGTATTTTAAGCTTCACGAGATAAATTAATCCATCGGAAATAAAAATTCTATTAACATACACAAAAAAAACATACAGCGTCCTTGAAGTCGGTAAAGGTCTCACACAAAAAACGTTATTATTTGGGGTCCCTTCGTATTGTTTGCGAGTCCGACGTGAACTTGGCTAGTTTTTTTAGTTTTAGTCTTAGTAACTAATCACGACGATATTTTTAAAATAATAATCTATTATCAGACCATAGAAAAGATACAGATCTAATTAAATTTATTTAAGCACTAACTAACTCCTTACCTACCTACCTACGCTGTGGCTAGTGTAAAATGACTTCGAGTTCGCACAAACCTGGTTCCACCATTTTGTCCCGGACACGCTACCCAAAACGAACACAAAGTAGGTAGGGTCGAATACCAGGTAGGTAGGTACTTTGTTACCTATACGTTATTTTATGGTAATCGGAAAAGCCTATGGCCGACATGGCTGTCCCTGGGATAGTGTTTACCTCCCTGCCAAAGTTCATAAAGATCGGTTCCGCCGTTTATTCGTGAAAAAATACAAACAGTTACTTTTGCTTTTATAGTATTAGTATGGATAAGGTACATGTATATTTAGCTGTTCAACTCACAAAAATAAATACCTTCGTGATTATTTATTCGTATTTCGTGACACAACTTCGCAGGATAATAATCGCTGCCTGTTTTACAGACCACAGAAATGTATCGAGATAGACGCAAAAAATATGTATGTACCTCGTGCCGCGAGCTTTAGTCCGCTCCCGACCGCTTTCCGCATATTATGCGACGTCAGGTTGTAAGAACTCGACTAACTCTTTTCGTCTATCAAGTCTATCTCGATACATGTCTGTGTTGGTATAGTATTGTTCAACACGCGCAACTTCTAGTTCCACGATGACATCATGAAGTCCAATCCAAGAAGAAGATTGTTGATGATGAGATTGCAATTCAGCACATTATTTGGCAACTAATGCTTTTGATAGCCAAAAAACAAATTCACTAGAAGCCAAAGTATGTGCCAAACTTTGCAGCAGCCAGCAGCTCCGACGGATGTTGACGAGATGTTTGTCCCACGATGATTCTACGATGAGAATGTTGTGAATTCTGTTGATTGGACAGTATAGTGTAAACCACCAGAAGTCAAAACACTCTCAGCGTCCATTATCATAGCTGCAATGACACTGATACTCCATAAAAATTAATGTTTATTTTACATTTAGTTCATATTAATTGTCCTCTATTTAACTTTATGTTGGTAAACTTTTTGTTGTTGCTCCCCAACGGGGATTTTTGATGACATGAACTCATGTTAAACCACTCAATACGAGTAAATGTTTACTATCACAAATTCGACACAGTCGGTGTATCAATATAATAACATAATGGTAGTCAAATTCCGTCAACAAATAACGTTTCACAACATAGATGTGTGCATAATAAGTAGCATAAAAATAATAGTAGTAGTTAATTTTAATTAAGCCACCACACCTCTACTACAAACTCATAATACTCATACGCACACAGACACACACTTTTACATATACATAGTTACAGTAACTGCCATATACATGCATGCCTAATACTTTTAATTATATTTTTTTGATTAATTACGCTCATAGTAAGACAAATTTTGTGGAGTGGATATGAGGTAGGTACATTTATTTCATTTTCATATAATTTCTCTGGCATTTAATTTCTTTTTGTACTTTTACTTAGTAAAGTGTTGCTTAAATTAAATTTAATCAATTAACATTGTTAATTATACTTAATTAATAATAATAATAATAATGCTGAACAATTCACACAGCATCATCTAACCCCAAGCTAAGCAGAGCTTGTGTTTTGGGTAGGTACTAGATAACTGATATACATAATACAATACATAACATATAATCTTTAAGATAGCCGCGCTGCAGAGCGAGACCCTCTAGCACAGGTATTAAATTACTTAAAAGAGGGTCCCATATCACTAAAATGTATTAGAATAAGTAAAAGATATAAACTTTTTTTTTCCGATATTTTATTTGACTTTTTGAGACAACGTATATGGCAAAAATGCTGTAAGATGGTTAATGGTTTACTAGTCTCCACTTGGTTAGCTCCGAATTTATATGCAAGTAAACCCTTACATGAATGGACTTTAAGTAAATTAACATAACAGATTCTAATGAATCCTGCCGAAATCGAATTTTTTTGGGATATTATTAAAAAGTTTTCGTAGAAGATTCTAATGAAGTTTATTGTGATGCAAATATTATCTAGATACCTAATATTCTTACCAATTACAAATTATATAAGGTACCTAATAGCAGATTGTGTCATAAGCATAAGACCCCAAAATAATGTATAAAGGGCGAGAACGATTGTTTGAATCCAGGCGAGGGATTATGGAGTGAGAGAGAATCTTAAGCGTAGCGAGTACCATAATTTGCAGCTTTTCAACCCCCTCTATATGAGAAAAATAAATAAGAGATGGTTTAAGTACTGACAAATATTTATATTTACATAACCAAATTAGAAGATAGTTTATAATCTTGATTTGTTTGGTAGTAAATTGTTTATGACTGTTTCTGCGTACTACTACTAATATTTTGATATAAAGTGACAAAAAACACATTTGCGTTTTTTTTATTTAATTAAATAGTGTTCCAATTTCAAAGGTATGAAATAACTGTTATTAAGTGCGCCGGAATGACCCATTTTGCACTTACCGAGGAACCCCTCGTCTCTTTTGGAATATATGGGATGAAAACAATCTCATAGGCTTTAATAATATGCCATTTCACAGTTAAAGTGGTAGCACGTTAGCTGTGAAATGGAAGAAAATGTTACTCTCAGTTGCTTATTCTATTCTTTACCGCTAAGTTCAAAAAGTTGACCTTAACAAGCACCTCATCAATAAATAACTAATATCAATCAATAAAATACAAATACTTGTCAATGCTAGAATAAGATAATACAATTTGATTTAAAATAAAATCCATACTAGTATTTCAATAAAAGCGAAAGTAACTATGTCTTTGGCTGTAAAACATCGTTCAGCACAAGCTTATTTTACTACCACCTATATGTCACCGTTTCTGTTTTCCTTTTGTTTGTTATTTTTTTTGTATTTGTGTTGGTTTTATTTTTTGTCTATTCTACTAGAACGGAACTTTTTAGTAGTTCGGTGTAGTACCCATTTCTGATTCTCAAAAAAGTAAACACCTCTTCAGTATGTTGGTACTAATATTTTTGTGGTGGACGTGAGTCAAAAATATTTAATAATATGATTGCCAGTCGTTTGACTCGCCACTGAAAGATAGAAAATGAGTAGTAAGTAAAGGTAAGTAACTAAAAAGTATTAAAGTACCTTATTATGTCCTACGCTCTTAGCTCGGTACTCTCCGTTGGAAATGGCCCAATAGGTCGAAATTAAGCAACGAGGACACCATCATCACCAAGTGCCTAGCTAGGGTCTTTCGCGAGTAGGAACCTATGTGCCCTGTTTGTAAGGTGAAGGTAGAAATGAACGACTCACGCGCCGCTAACCATTCTGAGGGAATATTCGGAAATAGAAAATCGAAGTTTCTGATTCGTTTTCGTGAAAAACGAATGCATAAGATTTATATTTTCGTTTTCAGAGAAGGCCCTGGCTGCCTTTAAGAGTTTCAACATGACCTTGTGTACAGGCCAATGAGCCGACTGACACTTTATGCCTACGTACGACGCACATGTCCCACGGGACCAGAGTGGGGGCGATGGCGTGGCGGCACGCCCATGCGTGTCGCTCCTCCGAAACTGGGCAGTTAATGCGGTAACACATCGCAGGGTCGCATCGCGCTGCTGCCGTGGCCTAAAATAGGCATATTCTTTTCATAAAAATCACCGGATTACTCATTGTTACGTTGTCAATGATTAGGCTAAAAACTATTTTCAAAGTAGTTAAATAGCCTATTCGAAGATTTTTGCAAAACACAAACCGCAAGTTAAATTTAAATTGAACTTAAGAATAATATAGGCTAAAGCTACGATATCATTAATACATTGTGAGGGTTTTTGTTAATTTTTATTTTTTTATTTTATTCCTTATTTTTTGTGGTAACGTAGTGCCATCTACTAATTCCTAAGGTATAAGATTTGTCATACAGGTAGAATTTATCAGGTAATCGGACCTTTTTGAACCTTATTTGAAACAAACAATAAAATCATTCAGCAATATAATGTAGAGAAATAAATACTAGGGATGTAACTAACTCTCTTTCACTCTACCTTAAATATTTACCATCTTGAACAGTCAGCAACCCTTATTTGCGGCCTGATTTTATTAAACAACCGTATATCATAAAAAACAGAAAAACAATTACTTTAATTTGATGTCTAAATAATAAATGTACGTTATGAACGTATAAAGGTATACAAATTATACCTGTTTCCACCTGGCTGCGAAAAGGTGCGGTCAAGTGCACATCGGCAACCGTGATTTATGGAGTCTTCATATACGTATATTGCCGAGAAGTCGTCGATATTTATTTAATAAATAAGTATTTGATTTTGTTTCCGAAAAATCATATCATCAATAAAAATATTTAAATAAAAATACTAGCGGCCACATTTTGATAGGTGACCTGGTAGTTGTATATGCTCATAAATATGCGTAAAAATTTGGTTATTAGTTACCACTCGTTGAGTGCACTAATTCTGCAGCCGGATCTTAGACTACTAGAACTAACAAAAACCTTTAGTGCATCCGATGGAGAGAAATCTAATGTCCCGGCCGCGGCTTCGTACGCGCTTTCAAGTAGCCTATGGCCGACATGGCTGTCCCTGGGATAGTGTTTACCTCCCTGCCAAAGTTCATAAAGATCGGTTCCGCCGTTTATTCGTGGAAAATTACAAACAGTTACTTTTGCTTTTAAGGTAATAATATGTATTAGGTACATGTTTATTAAGTTATATTCGAGTCATTGTCATAAATAGTGACTATGCCTGTACAAGATCAACCATTCATAATTAAATCATGACATATTAAACAAACTCACCAAAAAATAAATACCATTGTGACACAACTTCGCAGGATAATAATCGCTGCCTGTTTTACAGGTCACAGACATGTATCGAGATGGACGCAAAAATATATGTATGTAACTCGCGTTGCGAAAAGAGATGCTAGTGCGCTTTTTTACTCGCCGCAAACTTCCGACCGCTTACCGCATGCGACGCGACGTCAAGTTAAAAATCTCGATACATATCTGTGTAGGTACAGTATTAGCTCAATACAAATTATGTACTAAACTTAATCTCGCGCGCAACTTCCTTTGATGACCATGAAGTCCAATCCAAGAAGAAGATTGTTGATGATGACATTGCAATCCAGCACATTATTTGGTAACTAATGCTTTTCATAACAACATACAAAAGCAGGAGAAACAAAAGTATGTGCCAGACTTTGCAGCAGCAAGCAGCTCCGACGGATGCTGACGAGAAGTTTGTCCCACGAAGATTCTACGGTGGGAATGTTGTGAGTTCTGTATTCTGACGATATTCCAGAATCAACAGAACTTACAACACTCTCAGCGTTCATATCATAGCTACAATGAGACCGATGATACTCTTTATAAATTAATGGTTATTTTACATTTAATTCATTTAAGTTGTCCTCTTTTTAGTTGGTTAATTTTATGTCGTTGCTCCCCGACGGGGTTCATGATCCAGAACTCGATGTACAACGACAACAACTCATGTCAAACAAGTCAATAAATGTTTAATGTCATAAATTTTACTACGGCGTCGGGTTTAATATTGGCCATTTAGCGTTCACAACATAGATGTAAGTAAAAAGAGCCCTTTTTACAGTTTATTAACAAAAATAATCCTGTTTTGCAACCATTTGATGTCATCATTGTCATAATCAGCGAACTGCATTTTTATCTCGAGTAAAGTACTAAAATCTGGCCGCGGGTTCGCACTCATTTATCTTTGGGAAAAAATATTTTACTTCCAAGCTCGGGGTACAAACAACTTCTTCGCCAATTTTTTTTTCACATAGCAATCTAGAAAACGCTTTTGATTACCTATGTGTTTTTTTTATATTTTATTGTATTGCTACATACGTTTATTACTAGTTAAAGTATATATATATGAAAACGACCTCAGGCTAAGTAAACTAAAAACCTTTAAACAGTAAGGTTGCTGCAATGTACAAAAATACTAAACTATTCTAAAATAAGATTAAGTATGCTACAATTAATAACATAATAATGTCATTTATTTATTATTATTTGACATGAAATAATATATAATACATACATTATATCATGTCAAATAATAATCAAGCTTAATAAAAAATAGAGTCAACCTGAGAAATCCGAGTCGAAAACTCATTCATATACGCCTTCATTTTAGTGTTATAAAAGTTGTTTCAAAAGTGAAATAAAGTATATGTATAGTGTTTTATTCGTAACCTATTAAAGGTCAAATGTCACAAAAATCAGTTTTCCACAATTATATAGGTTTCTATAGCTCTTGATTATGTTGGCATCACACTAAAATAATAAAACTACTGAACGAATCGAGCTGAAATTTTGCATTAAGGTAGCTAGGCCTGGAATAAAAGGTGGGCTACTTTTTAAACTATAAATAATGATAAGATATACTTAATTGATAGCTGAAAACTATAAACTTAATAATGTACTAAAATTAAATCAGTTGAGACCCAAACCTATAGGATAGAAATAACCTTAAAGAACGCGTGCGAAGTTGCGGATAGCAACTAGCCTATATAATATATGAAATTGAAGAGCATTGAATTTACTACAAGTTAGATTCCTAACATTTTTTCGTGGTCAAAATGTGGCGTAAAATAAATAAGAGATGCTTTTAGTACTAACAAATATTTATAGTAACATAACCAAATTATAAGATAGTTTAATCTCGATTTGTTTGGTAGTAAATTTTTTATGACAGTTTCTGCGTTTCATTTTATACTTTCTGGTGTTATTATTTCAATTTCACTGCTCGAACTCATCTTTTATTCAATTGATGTGAATAAAATTATCTGATAATTATCTATAATATTTTGATAAAAAGTTATAAAAACAAGTTTACATTTATTTTTTTCTAAAATACCTTGTGTCAAATTCTAAAGTCATTAAATAATTGTTATTAAGTGCGCCGTAATGACCCATTTTGCACTTACCGAGGAACCCCTCGTCTCTTTTGGAATATATGGGATGAAAACAATCTCATAGGCTTATTAATATGCCATTTCACAGTTAAAGTGGTAGCACGTTAGCTGTGAAATGGAAGAAAATGTTACAAAATTTGACTCTCAGTTGCTTATTCTATTCTTTACCGCTAAGTTCACAAAGTTGACCTTAACAAGCACCTCATCAATAAATAACTAATATCAATAAATAAAATACTTGTTAATGCTAGAATAAGATAATACAATTTTATTTAAAATAAAATCCATACTAGTATTTCAATAAAAGCGAAAGTAACTATGTCTGGCTGTTACCATTTCACGCCTATACGGCTAAACGGATCATCATGAAATGTAGCAGGGAGGCAAACAATACCCCAACGACGGACACAGGCTACATAAAAAGCGAGTACAAAACTCGGGCAGAAGCTAGTAACATAATTTACTTAATTTTTTGTTCTTTCATATTTTTGACATCGAATTGTCGTCCGTAACGCAAATAGCTGTAAAACATCGTTCAGCACAAGCTAATTTTTACTACCACCTCTTTGTCACTGTTTCTGTTTTCCCTTCGCTTGTTATTTTTTTGTTTGTTTTGTGTTGATTTTCTTTTAATTCTATTCTATTCTACTAGATCAGAACTTTTTAGTAGTTCAGTGTAGTAGGTACCTATTTCTGCATGTTTCATAAGTGAGTAAGTATAAGTTTTCAAGACCAAAATTTAATTTGAAGTACTACGATTTGCTCCAGCTACAACAGTGTGTGACCATAACATTTTCTATTGGTGTATAATCTATTCTGACCTTACTTAGAATTAAAGAAACTTTAAACTGTGAATTGTAACAACGTTCTATACTCTGTTATTCGACCGTAAAAACTACTCCTCCACTGCACTGCTTGGTTTTTATCTTATGGAGGGTAACGCCCATGAAAGCCAAAAACCGTGGTTTAAAAATAATCCTACCTTAAAATAAATCGGTTTAATAGCACCGATCCAAAGCCGGTTTTAGATCGGTGCCTACGAACTGGATAATTAAAATAGTTGTAAGTTCTGGACGTACCTTATAGTGCAGGTTCTGTCGCAGCATGTTGACGGCACAGAGTCGGCCCGCGAGCGTCAGGGAGCGCCTGGCACCGTGCTCCTCCACCGAGGAGTACAGGAACACTCCGCCTCCCGGCAGCCAGCTGCTGGCCGTGGGCTCGACCTCGTTCAGGCGTATGCGGTGCGTGCAAGCGGTGAATGGGATGCCTGGACGAACAAATCACACTAATATAATAAATGCGAAGTTTGGATGTAAAGATGTTTGTTACCTCTTCACTCTAAAACTATTGAACGGATCGGGCTGAAATTGAAGAAGTAACACTGTAAAAAACCTTTTTTTAGTTAACACAATGTTATGAATAAAGGAGTGAGGGTCATGTATACAGGGTTATTGGTAAATTAGTGACAATACGTGAACTGCAGGTCCTGCCCATCATCTCAAACACGTTCGTGAAGGCGCCAAGTCTAAATAAAAAAAAATATATAAGTCACCTCTGATACTAAATGAAAAAACATCTTTGTCTGGGACCCAACGAGTTACTTAAGACCGATCTTTCACTCTCATATCTTCTGTTAATTCAGAGCAGAGCTGTTTTTAAGTTGAGTTTCAAATAAAACCTCTCTAACGAACGATTATTGAATTGCGGGGGGGGGGTACCCATTACCAATACCAAAATTAAGAATTAAGACCTGGCGTCTTCACAAACGTGTTTGTGTTGATGGGCTGAACCTGCAGTTCACGTATTGTCACTAATTTACCAATAACCCTGTAGAAATGTACGGTTGACTGTCGTACATTTAAATATTTTTAAACTTCGCGATCTGAACACATATTTATAAATACTATTTAACGGGTATTTATCGCGTTTAATTACCTTATTTTCCCGACGTTTCGACAGGTTTACACACTGCCGTGGTCACGGGATGACTGGCGTACTCGAGCTGCCGCCTCTGCGAAGCGGGGTCAACATTTCTTGAAACTACCCTCACTTAGTTTTCGACAGTAGGGACTCGTCGTAGTCCGGTTACTCAGTGCGTCGCGGACACTGTTAGTGTTTTGTGTCGTCCGAGTGTCATCCTTACTGTGGAAAACTAAGTGAGGGTAGTTTCAAGATATGTTGACCCCGCTTCGCAGAGGCGGCAGCTCGAGTACGCCAGTCATCCCGTGACCACGGCAGTGTGTAAACCTGTCGAAACGTCGGGAAAATAAGGTAATTAAACGCGATAAATACCCGTTAAATAGTATTTATAAATATGTCGTACATTTCTACAGGCTGTGTTGACTGACGGCGGACCAATGCCAATCTGCCGTGGGGCCGGCGATGGAGAACCTTAGCTTTTTGTAAAATGTATGTAAATGTAAGGTTCACTTACTGGCGGACCAATGCCAATCTGCCGTGGGGCCGGCGATGGAGAACCTCAGCTTTTTGTAAAATGTATGTAAATGTAAGGTTCACTTACTGGCGGACCAATGCCAATCTGCCGTGGGGCCGGCGATGGAGAACCTCAGCTTTTTGTAAAATGTATGTAAATGTAAGGTTCACTTACTGGCGGACCAATGCCAATCTGCCGTGGGGCCGGCGATGGAGAACCTTAGCTTTTTGTAAAATGTATGTAAATGTAAGGTTCACTTACTGGCGGACCAATGCCAATCTGCCGTGGGGCCGGCGATGGAGAACCTCAGCTTTTTGTAAAATGTATGTAAATGTAAGGTTCACTTACTGGCGGACCAATGCCAATCTGCCGTGGGGCCGGCGATGGAGAACCTTAGCTTTTTGTAAAATGTATGTAAATGTAAGGTTCACTTACTGGCGGACCAATGCCAATCTGCCGTGGGGCCGGCGATGGAGAACCTTAGCTTTTTGTAAAATGTATGTAAATGTAAGGTTCACTTACTGGCGGACCAATGCCAATCTGCCGTGGGGCCGGCGATGGAGAACCTTAGCTTTTTGTAAAATGTATGTAAATGTAAGGTTCACTTACTGGCGGACCAATGCCAATCTGCCGTGGGGCCGGCGATGGAGAACCTCAGCTTTTTGTAAAATGTATGTAAATGTAAGGTTCACTTACTGGCGGACCAATGCCAATCTGCCGTGGGGCCGGCGATGGAGAACCTCAGCTTTTTGTAAAATGTATGTAAATGTAAGGTTCACTTACTGGCGGACCAATGCCAATCTGCCGTGGGGCCGGCGATGGAGAACCTTAGCTTTTTGTAAAATGTATGTAAATGTAAGGTTCACTTACTGGCGGACCAATGCCAATCTGCCGTGGGGCCGGCGATGGAGAACCTCAGCTTTTTGTAAAATGTATGTAAATGTAAGGTTCACTTACTGGCGGACCAATGCCAATCTGCCGTGGGGCCGGCGATGGAGAACCTTAGCTTTTTGTAAAATGTATGTAAATGTAAGGTTCACTTACTGGCGGACCAATGCCAATCTGCCGTGGGGCCGGCGATGGAGAACCTTAGCTTTTTGTAAAATGTATGTAAATGTAAGGTTCACTTACTGGCGGACCAATGCCAATCTGCCGTGGGGCCGGCGATGGAGAACCTCAGCTTTTTGTAAAATGTATGTAAATGTAAGGTTCACTTACTGGCGGACCAATGCCAATCTGCCGTGGGGCCGGCGATGGAGAACCTCAGCTTTTTGTAAAATGTATGTAAATGTAAGGTTCACTTACTGGCGGACCAATGCCAATCTGCCGTGGGGCCGGCGATGGAGAACCTCAGCTTTTTGTAAAATGTATGTAAATGTAAGGTTCACTTACTGGCGGACCAATGCCAATCTGCCGTGGGGCCGGCGATGGAGAACCTCAGCTTTTTGTAAAATGTATGTAAATGTAAGGTTCACTTACTGGCGGACCAATGCCAATCTGCCGTGGGGCCGGCGATGGAGAACCTCAGCTTTTTGTAAAATGTATGTAAATGTAAGGTTCACTTACTGGCGGACCAATGCCAATCTGCCGTGGGGCCGGCGATGGAGAACCTCAGCTTTTTGTAAAATGTATGTAAATGTAAGGTTCACTTACTGGCGGACCAATGCCAATCTGCCGTGGGGCCGGCGATGGAGAACCTCAGCTTTTTGTAAAATGTATGTAAATGTAAGGTTCACTTACTGGCGGACCAATGCCAATCTGCCGTGGGGCCGGCGATGGAGAACCTTAGCTTTTTGTAAAATGTATGTAAATGTAAGGTTCACTTACTGGCGGACCAATGCCAATCTGCCGTGGGGCCGGCGATGGAGAACCTCAGCTTTTTGTAAAATGTATGTAAATGTAAGGTTCACTTACTGGCGGACCAATGCCAATCTGCCGTGGGGCCGGCGATGGAGAACCTCAGCTTTTTGTAAAATGTATGTAAATGTAAGGTTCACTTACTGGCGGACCAATGCCAATCTGCCGTGGGGCCGGCGATGGAGAACCTCAGCTTTTTGTAAAATGTATGTAAATGTAAGGTTCACTTACTGGCGGACCAATGCCAATCTGCCGTGGGGCCGGCGATGGAGAACCTCAGCTTTTTGTAAAATGTATGTAAATGTAAGGTTCACTTACTGGCGGACCAATGCCAATCTGCCGTGGGGCCGGCGATGGAGAACCTCAGCTTTTTGTAAAATGTATGTAAATGTAAGGTTCACTTACTGGCGGACCAATGCCAATCTGCCGTGGGGCCGGCGATGGAGAACCTCAGCTTTTTGTAAAATGTATGTAAATGTAAGGTTCACTTACTGGCGGACCAATGCCAATCTGCCGTGGGGCCGGCGATGGAGAACCTCAGCTTTTTGTAAAATGTATGTAAATGTAAGGTTCACTTACTGGCGGACCAATGCCAATCTGCCGTGGGGCCGGCGATGGAGAACCTCAGCTTTTTGTAAAATGTATGTAAATGTAAGGTTCACTTACTGGCGGACCAATGCCAATCTGCCGTGGGGCCGGCGATGGAGAACCTCAGCTTTTTGTAAAATGTATGTAAATGTAAGGTTCACTTACTGGCGGACCAATGCCAATCTGCCGTGGGGCCGGCGATGGAGAACCTCAGCTTTTTGTAAAATGTATGTAAATGTAAGGTTCACTTACTGGCGGACCAATGCCAATCTGCCGTGGGGCCGGCGATGGAGAACCTTAGCTTTTTGTAAAATGTATGTAAATGTAAGGTTCACTTACTGGCGGACCAATGCCAATCTGCCGTGGGGCCGGCGATGGAGAACCTTAGCTTTTTGTAAAATGTATGTAAATGTAAGGTTCACTTACTGGCGGACCAATGCCAATCTGCCGTGGGGCCGGCGATGGAGAACCTCAGCTTTTTGTAAAATGTATGTAAATGTAAGGTTCACTTACTGGCGGACCAATGCCAATCTGCCGTGGGGCCGGCGATGGAGAACCTCAGCTTTTTGTAAAATGTATGTAAATGTAAGGTTCACTTACTGGCGGACCAATGCCAATCTGCCGTGGGGCCGGCGATGGAGAACCTTAGCTTTTTGTAAAATGTATGTAAATGTAAGGTTCACTTACTGGCGGACCAATGCCAATCTGCCGTGGGGCCGGCGATGGAGAACCTTAGCTTTTTGTAAAATGTATGTAAATGTAAGGTTCACTTACTGGCGGACCAATGCCAATCTGCCGTGGGGCCGGCGATGGAGAACCTCAGCTTTTTGTAAAATGTATGTAAATGTAAGGTTCACTTACTGGCGGACCAATGCCAATCTGCCGTGGGGCCGGCGATGGAGAACCTCAGCTTTTTGTAAAATGTATGTAAATGTAAGGTTCACTTACTGGCGGACCAATGCCAATCTGCCGTGGGGCCGGCGATGGAGAACCTCAGCTTTTTGGCCGACGTTGGGCTACGCCATCTGCAGTTCAAAAAGAAAACTTGTATTTAACTCTTTAAGAGAAAAAACCTAAAATATATAATTGAGATAGCTTAGGCAAAAAGCTCCGATAACAACAAAATAAACTTTCAAATTCAATTCAGTCTTCAGTTTTTTATGTGTTGTTCAAACACCATGAAATTGTAGGTGCATTGTTGTTATGGCTGTGTAAACTAAAAAGTATCAATTGTCATCAGTACCATCAGCGCATTTGTTCTGGTACCACACAGCCAACAGACGTCATGACCAAAGAGCAATATGGCGTCCACTGCGTCCAGAGATTTCGTCAAATTACGTGCGCACCTCGAAAATATAAATTTTAAATGCATTTTTGACACATCGATTGAATGTTTTTTTTTAAAGTGATTCATTAGCACTATAGAATCTATTTGAGACAGTTTTTTTAAATGGCTGCTATACCTTATTTTAGAGAAGAAAGAGCTTTAAAGATTTGACAATTAGATTCTTTATTGTTACACTAGTCATCATAAGGTTAAGATTTCCTCCCAGTCGAATCTTCGGACTAATTTCTTAATTTTTCTGTAGTCTTAAAATAAATGTGTATAGAATATGAGCACCAGTAGTGACGCACCTATATGCCAGACTGGTCCCCGGCCCCAGAGGGACCACTTCGTCCGTCCCCTCCTGGCCCACTTTCAGCGCTGAGGTCGTGGTGTTGTGTATCCACAAGGTGACCCGCCCCTCCAAGGCCGTGGCCTCGGCTGGTTCGGTAAACTTCAAGGCGCCAAGGTACTCGATTTCCGTCGACCAGCAAGGGGTGTTGTTTTCCGTGCATGTACGATGGATGTACTACGGAAAAGGTTTTAGATTTGAGGTTATGTTAATGAGATATTTAAATATAAATAAATAATACTGGACAATTCACATAATCTAGCCCCTGGCTAAGAAGAGCTTGTGTAATGGGTAGTGATTATATGACACAGATAAATAGTTTTATTTTTTACTATAAATTGTAATCACCCAGATCACTTGACACAAATATCTGCAGATCGTAGGTCCAGCACTTCCTGCGTCACAGGCGGACTTTCGCCCGCTGCGTCAGAGAGGCCGTCGATTGATGGTGTGGGTAAGGGTTAACGGAGATCAAACGAAAGACTGGATATACAAATAATAATCTGCATTTTGCAAACGCATCAACCAACTTTGACAGGTTTTTAACGCATTCAGTGCCCAGAATTTGTGGCAGTGAAGCATTTAGCGTACATACTTATATATCATATTTCTATCGGGTTGTAGCGTGTATATCAGTAATCTAGTACCTAATACGTGTATTAAGAACTTTACGTAGTTTGAGGCTAGTTAAATAAATAATTTTTTTTATTCAGTTAGTCAGGGGCACGGAGAGTGTTAAAGTAATCTGAACAACAGAAGAACGCAAACTTTGTTTGCAGGCGATCTTGCTTAGGCCTGTGATTGGAATCTACAAGACCTATTTATATAACTTAATTTGCTTTATATTCTGCATGCTAAACACAAGCATGCATATAAATAATAAATGTGTCTTCCTGTCTGCAAGAACTTACCAATAAGGTAAGTTCTAGAGGAACAGGAATATTGCTCTACCCTCGGTTATGGGTGATGGCTCCAAAGGGCGCATTAGTCGACCGCTTTGTCGCGTTACACGGGGCTTTGCTAATAAACAAATATCAAAACCAAGCCACAAAGCAAAAAAGTCAGCGTTTTCGTTCAAAATGAGGCAAAACTACACTACTTTTGTGATTTACAGTGCAAAATAGGAGCAAGGGTTGTTAAGCAAAGTCGTCGTCCTCCTCTCTACGGACTTCACGTAACCCCAGAACATGCCATTTGATGTTCTCTAACTCTACTTCCAACTGCGCTAGATGGTGGTCAAGCCTCAGAGTACGTCTTTTGAACGTTGCCAGAGTCAGTTGTTTGTGGCAGCCGGAAGCTGGGGGCCATTTATTTTTACCCCGGGGGGGGGGGGGGGGGGGGGGGAGGTAGTGCCCATAATCCCCACGCTGGGCTGGGCTTGGGGATCGCAGTTTAGTGATGGAATTGTTCTACAGGGGGCGCTGCTACCCGCCCCCCTGCTTGTGTCCCTTAGTCGCCTCCTACGACACCCACGGGAACAGCCGGCACCACTCGGCCGGAAGAACCAATGCTCGGCGAGAATAGAATGCATGATACGCTCACTATGCATCAGAATGAAGCAGGTGGTCGGTTCGGTCGGACTTACCAAGTTGTAAGCTGTCATCCAGTCTATAGCCAAGGCCTGCAGCGTCCTCAAGGTGGGGACGTGCAGTGCCGTTTGCACGCGCGCCATCGCAATGCGCGCGCGCTCTTTTCGCCCCACCGGCAACGACACCACCGCTTGCAATCGGAACCGATTCACCAGTGGCTCCATAGTACCGGTTGAGCAATCTAAGAGGTCACTCCTGTAACAGTCGTCAAACTTAACGAAATATATTTATAATGAATGTAAGAGGGTAAACTGCGAACCTAGATTCTGTTGGAAGGACTCTCAACGTTACATACTTTAACGAGAGGCGTCCGCGGCTCATGCACAACGAGTTTTCGTGCGTAGTGCTCTAAGAGGTGCGAAACGCGGCCGCCTAACTATTGAACTTACCAATGATAATTGTTGCCTACACAAGAGCTCGAAATAAAAAGCTAGTAAAATTTATCTTGGACTCCTTATAAAATTTCTGAGAACCTTTCTCACAAATTTTATTAATCTGAGGATGGAGTACCTTAAAGTGAAAGTGAACCTAAAGTGAACTGAAATCGTATACTATAGAAGTTTTTCATCAGTAAAAGAAACAGGATCGATTGGCATCAAAAAAGTTTTTGTGTGAAATGCCCATTTTCTTGCTCACTGTAAATGTTTTGAAAATTTGTGAACGGGGATGAAATTTTTTCTACAAATTTTAGATAGTCGTTAGATCTTTCTTGACTTGGAATTAGACCTGGATGAGAATATACCAAAAATACATTTGAAATCAATAAAATTAAATAATAAACTTACAGTGTGTTTGGGACATAAAAAGGTAAGTTTTCATAAAAATTTGTTAAAAAATCATAAAATAAAAATAAAAACCTAAAAAACTTGGTTATTTGAATTTTTCACATAAATTTTGAGGTTATGTGAAAAAAGTGTATTTAACAAAAGTTGTAGGTCTTTTTATTACCTACAACTTTGTCATTTTACTTTTTCCCATAGGACTTGTAGTTTTGCCAGAAATCGAGATAAACTGTTTTTTACCCTTAAAAACTCACTCCCTTCCACTTTCCGACCTCAGATCGCCTGTAAATTATTTTTCCTTTTTTAATGGGTTTCATCCTACCATTTTTTTTTAACTTTTTACCATTTTCATAGGCAGCCCTGGTCTAAATAACGTAAGGCTACTTTTTAATCCGCAAACAAGAGGTGCGAAGCCGCGGCTCGAGACTAGTGTGTGCATTAGACTTACCCCAGGTAAGTGTGGAAGATCATCAACGCTCCGGCGGGCGAGGCAAAGTTGGCGCGGATGGAGGAGTTCTCCGCCCTAAGCGTCAGCACGCGATGGCTCCGCATTAGCGGCTTCGACACGTAGTAACCCTCCAGCGACGTGTTCTGGCTGCCAAGAACATTTACATTACAGCTGTAAATTTTATTTAATTTTTTTTTAATGTATTATTCCTTTCTTAAAAATGATATAATTTATTATCAATCAAATAATCCTGCTATACTCTGGTCTAAAATCCTAGATATTATTTGTAAACAACAAACAAACAACTGTCGGAAAACATTTTACGACACTGGTATCGTCAAAGTTATTCATTGATCGGTTTTGAAAGCTTTCGTTCATCATTTCATTCAATCAGCATCTTTATTATAATAATTATTTAAGAAGCTGTATAAAGTATAAAATATGACTTGTTCGATCTCTAAATACATTTTACTGAGTTAAATATTTGTTTTTTTTTAGAAAATAAGAAAACGGACTTCAGATTTCTTAGTACTTTAACAGTACTACACATGCAAGTTCGGGACAAGTACTGATCCCTAGCAAATATTTTTTATGGGAAAATCGCAGGCACAATTTTTCATACAATAACGAAATCATTTGCCAAATCAGCCCATAATTGACGAAGAAGTCGACTAACATTGATAAAAAAATACATTCAGCCAAACAGAACTTCCTCCTCTTTTGTCGACGCAAGCTACACCGCTACACCGCCGTAAGCTCTCCTCTTTTGTCGACGCAAGCTACACCGCTACACCGCCGTAAGCTCTCCTCTTTTGTCGACGCAAGCTACACCGCTACACCGCCGTAAGCTCTCCTCTTTTGTCGACGCAAGCTACACCGCTACACCGCCGTAAGCTCTCCTCTTTGTCGACGCAAGCTACACGGTGCTGAGCACTCCCACGAGCTGTCTGTTATCTGATGCCGTCAATATAAAATGGCGATGAGCTTGATGTGTGATGTCATTCGCGGGAAGAAGCAGGAGTCGATTTGCATCGCGCCCGCGAGCTGCTCCGTGGTGATGCCGCGACTCGACTTGATGAAAGGCATGGCGGTCACATTTTATGCCTTTAGCTAGTGTGTAACTCACCTGGTGAGTGGAGGCAGGTCGTTATGCGCGTGTATGATGAACAAACATATCCTGGCGATGACCTTGATGTGAGGCGCCATCCGCGGGGAGAAGCAGGAGTCGACTCGCACTATACCCGCGAGCTGCTCCGTGGTGATGCCATGACTCGACTTGGGGACGGGCGTTTCTGCCGCTTGCTGTGGTGCCTGACACACATACAGAAAACTTACTAGTTGTCTATTTTTCGCTTCTTCCATTAGTGGACAAAATATTGAAGCGAAGAAAATCAATAACATTTTGATTCTTAGAAACAGCATTTTTTGATGAATCGTTAAAAAAACAAAGTTTTAACAAATTGTAACAATTTCGGTGATCGGTGTTCATGTTGCTACGGATTTGGCCACCTTTATTTTTAAATTTATTATGTTATTATTATTAATTTGTTGTAAAAACAACAGTACAACACGTTTTTGTTAAATATAGGGTGGCAATAAGACTCAGTGAAAATTTAACATACGATTCAAGTTAACACACGGACGGACGGAGAGACAGACAGCGCGGCAGCAGCGGAGGCTAGTAATAGGGTCCCGTTTTTACCCTTCGAGTACGGAACCTTAGAAACCGAAACAATAAGAGCCAATTTTACACAAAACCAAATGAAGAAAACTTTAAACTTATATGTTAAGGACTCGTGGGCCCGTATTATGCTTGCTCAGTCGTCGACCTTTGCTTCTGTAACGCTTCTCTATGGTATAATCGTTACTCAAGAATAGATCTATGACTGAGCAGGCTTTCATAATGCGGGCCTAAAATCAATTGGAGGTATCTGTCCAGGAAACTAGTAGTCAGACAGGAGAATCTATAACATGAACTACCTACCTACTAATTCAGCTTCGGATGTGCAATGTCGGTAGATTTTTATTTAGGTAACGGTAGTCAAGTTAGTCAACGAATTATAATAAGAAACAATCAAATTATACGTTAAGTATTCACCTAGGTACTTACGTAGGTAATTGTTACTATTCGTTTTCACATAAAATTCAAAAATTCAAAATTCAATAACTTTATTTCTTTAGGCTTACAAAATAAGCACTTAGACAAGTCAAATTTTATACATAAACAGTTTTATAGATTATCAAATAAGAAACAAAATGTCATTGATTTTGTTCGCTTCAATTTACATAAAAGGCTTATGGACCTTAACAGTACCTACATATTTTGAAAAACAAGCATATGGAAGAAAAACTCACCAGGGGATCAGTCCTAGTTTGGAACTTGGTGTGGTCGAATACAAAATGCGGGTAGTCTTCCTCGACTTCGTAGACGCGGTAGCGCCACATTTTAGCGAACACAGCATCTGTGTGGGAAGCAGTGCTTATGAGGCCAACGATATCGGATATACGACATAATAACGGTGACAAAGATATGCTGACGGACGGATAGACAGACGGCATTCTTTCCATACTTCCATAAAATATTATACCTAAATGGAAAAGAAATTATGATTGGTCTGTTTCCGTGTCTGTCTACTACATTTTCACGAATGAACTGCGAACGCATTGTAAAAAAACATACATACAAGCCGAACACAGTATCTCTTCCATTTTTCGAAGTCAGCTAAAAAGGGATGGATATAGATCTCCGGTAGACATCCCGGGTAAGGATATAGTAAAAAATTTGTCAGTCTCAATCTTGAAGGGGATAAATTAAGATATAACATATTTTTATAAGAGTGGAACATCTATTATTTTTCTAACAACAAATTTAATTTAATTTAGAAAGGCAAACCGGCGGATTATTCATATCAACCGGACGACGTCCACGGCTGGAGGTAGGCCTAGCCACAATGACCGATTCTGTCCTGTTCGCATTTTCATGCTTTCTGCTTTTTAATTTTTTTGTCCTTTCTGTTAATATTTATTTGCAAAATAAGGGACGAAAAACATTCGGAATTCAGCCGTGTTTTGATAACTCATTCCATCAAAATCGCCGCCGTTTTGTTGCTTTAAGATGACAAAAAGTTCGAGACAACCGCATTCATATGAGCGATAAACCTATTCACTCGATGGTAAATAAAGACACATGTAAGTAACCTGGAGGAGCGCTGTAAAGCTGCGTCTCGACGGGCTCGCCCACGGGTATAGTGAAGTGCGAGTGTTGTTCCCACTGGTTTATGGTAACGTTGTACAGTTCCAGTACGCACGGCGTCTCTGAGTCCTGCAAACAAATCAATAATACATTTTTATACTTAATTCCTAAATAAATTCTGTTTTTCACATCGGTATTTTAAAACAAAGTCGTTTTAGTTACTAACTTAAGAACGACCGGATTATAATTATTTTTGATTTCTTGGATTTTTTACCGTCCCGAGTAGCAGAATAACTAGTAATAATTACAAAACAAATAGTTCACAAGGAGAAAAAATATGAAGAAGATCGTTCTCTCATACATTTTCGTATATAACGCCATCTCTGATTCTAAGTCGGAAAGAAGTTTGCCGGGCCAGCTAAAATGTTCATTTAGCAAACTGCTGCTCTTCCTCTGATATTTGACGACCTCTGTGGTGTGGTGGGCGAATGTCCGCCGTGCGACGCCGGAAGTTGCGGGTTCGATTCCCGCTTTGGGACAAATGTTTGTACGATCTGCAGATATTTGTTTCGGGTGTTCTGGTCGTTTTCTATGTATAATAAAAAAACTGTCTATGTATTGTATTCTACTATGTTATCAGTTATCTAGAACCCATAACACAAGCTCTGTTTAGCTTGGGGCTAGATAATGCTGTGTGAATTGTCCAGCATTACTTATTTATTATTTTCCCTTAGACGGCTCTTATGATATCTCAGTTAGCTGGAAGGAATTGCTAAGCGATAAGGCCGCAAAATTCAATGGTGTTCTTTATACTATGTTCAATTAAATACAATCTGTTTTGTAAGGTAATTAATAGAAGTATTATCTATCTATCTACGAGATGAGTAGGAAGGATCGATTTTTACTGGAGCTATGCTCAAGCTACTGTCAAGGTACAATGTTTGTAAGCAATTCAGGAAACAAACATCTAAATACTCTTTTTGGCGTCGGCTTGGAATATAATTGTCAGCATTACGCATTGTGGCAAAGAAGTCAAAGAGTGCAAATACTATCCGCAAATTATCAAGAAAATATTTTGAGGTTATGTTTTAACTTGCTATGTGGCAACCGTGAGATTGTGATCGTCACTTGATGTGTTCATCTATAAAGCGATGATCATAATTCGCTACTGACCCTTGCAGCAGCTAGGAACTGTAAGACTTTCTTCGGGGTGATGTCTCTTAGCTCGTCTTAATTTTCAGGTTAACTATGGGAATAATGTTTACAAACATTGCATCTCGAGTTTGGCTTGAGTATAGACAATGCCACCGTCTATCTGTCTACTCACCTGGCTGGGCAAAGGGAAGGCGACGAGCCTAGTGATCGCCCGCGGGTACGGGTAGCGCCACGAGACCGAGTTGTCGTGCAAAGTCACTTGGTACGCCATCGGTAGCTGGCCGCCTGTCACGATCTTGAACGCTCCACTCCTAGGAAGTTCATAAAAATATTACCAAAACGGATCGGACGGGTCTGAAATAAATGATTTTTTTCATATATAATAAAAAGGAGTTTGCTTTGACACACAGTAAACATACTATTGTTTATGTCACAAATCAGCCCATAATTTTTAAAGCAATTCGGCACTTTACTATTAAATTATATACTAAATACATACTTACTGAATTAAATACTGAAGAGAGCTAATAATAATATAAGGAACATATTCCTTTATTTTTAAAAGTAAGTAAAACTGCGTTCACTGAGTCATATTTATTTAGATTTTATTTTATACCAAACCTAAGTAACGGGTTCGGCCATTACTTGGGTGGAATGGGTGACCGCCTCGGATCATATATTTTTTTCAATCCGTAAACACATCTGCTTTTTGGTTTTGAATCCAAAGGGTGGCACAATTTGGAGTAATAAAAAAACATATAATAAAAGGGTGGCCATACAAATACTTTTTTTTGTTTGCCGATTATTTTGTATAATTGTATTTATTCACCACTTAATACTGGAAGTTATACAGGGCAAGTTATGTTGTACAATTTAAGCAAGATTTTTAAACTAATTCAAAAAATTTAGAGAAAGATTAGACTGGACGATATTTTCTGCTGTATCTCTTGAACCGAGACAAATCGGTGCACAGTTACCTGAGGTCGTCCTTGTAGAAATGGTCCTCCGGCATGGAGTCGGACTGTGTGGAGGAGATAGAGACCCGCTGCTGGGACTTGGGGGCCGGCCCCGCCTCCTCGGTGTCCACTGACTCGTCGCTTCCGGGCTCCGGCACTTGCTCCGGCGGTACCTGCCACATAAATAAATTATGTTGGACAAACCACAGAGCATCATCAGTTCTAAACTCAGCAAAGCTTATATTAAAGTGGATGCGGGATAACTGATAAGTACCTACTTGATACACTGAGATGTAATTTACAATACAAAACAACGATACCATCAGCCTTCCTCTGAAACCCCCAGCCTACCTTGGAAACCATCAGCCAACTTCTGAAACCCCCAGTCTACCTTAGAAATCATCAGCCTACCTTGGAAACCTTCAGCCTGCCACTGAAACCACAGTCTACCTTGGAAATCATCAGCCTACCTTGGAAACCATCAGCCAACTTCTGAAACCCCCAGTCTACCTTGGAAACCATCAGCCTACCTCTGAAATCCCCAGCCTACCTTGAAAACCATCAGCCTGCCTCTGCAACCCCCCAGCCTACCTTGGGAATCATCAGCTTGTGCAACGCGCTTGTGAGCCTGTGCACAGCGGCGAGGTCCTCGGGTCGCAGGTCAATGATGATACGGTCGATGTCCAGGCAGACCCGCGTGAAAGGCACGTGGTATGCCAGACCACCCTCCACGTGCCGCCACGCCTCCCAAGTCGACTCCAGATCAACACTGAACCAAAAAGACGATGTTAGATGTTTTGGATCTGCAATGCAGGGGAACCGTGGTCAGACATCTCGACGACAAAACGTTCCATTTGTTTCAGTCAGTGTTTCTCTTCATATTTCAAAATACTTTAAGAAAATAAATCGTTCTGTCGTCGAGACGTAATCGTCGACTCGCCGAACTCGGGGCTCTAAATGCTAAAAAGAAACCTCGATAGTGACCCGACGCCATCTGTTACACGACTCACCCAAACATGAGAGGATGCAGCAGCACGTGCCTCGCGTCGTCCGCGGGCCCGACGCTGATGACCGCCGCGCTCATAAGCGCCCGGGCGTTCAGGCGCCGCAAGGGCCGCAATCCGACGCCGATCTAGTAAACAACCGACCAGATTAACATATCGCCTTCACAGTCCAACCTCTGCGTTGCAACCATAAAGGGCGTCCCGCAGCTACATTACACAGTTATAACGAGAAACAGGAAACTGGGTTAGGTATATTTTTGCGTGTGTTTAAGCATGATGACTGATTTTGAGAAACTAATTTTTTATACAAATTCTGAGTACAAAATAAATCATTTCTGCAAAAAAAAATATAACTCATTTTGAAGGAAAAATTGAGCTTTTAAAAATGCAATTTCATAATAAAACACTGTTTTTACCGGATTGATCGCGTATATTTTATATTTGTTTATAACCTGACGTTTCGGAGGCTTTTCAGCTTCCATGGTCACAGGCAGACTGAGGTGACATTTGTCTTTACAAGTAATTTGAATTTTACATATCTACCGTCAATTATACAAATTTAATTATAACGTTCCGTATGTACGCAGTAATCACTAACAGTGTCTTGATGGGTTGTAGCTATGGATTGCTGGGTGTGGGACCTGACTCGATGTAGGACTGGATCCCAAGCGGCAGGTACTCTCCAACCATCTTCTCTATTGAAATTATTCGGATGTTTTTGAATTTCAATTGCTTCTCGGAGCATTCTAGGAATGAAACGGTTTTCTCTAGCTAGTATTTGAGCTTTGTCGAAGCGAAGAAAATGACCGGCGTCCAGTGAATGTTCATAGACTACAGACTTTGACGACCGTTTGTGTTTGACGTCAGCTATGTGCTCTTTTAATCGAGTGGCTATACTTCTTTTTGTTTGCCCTATGTAACATGAGCCACATTCACAGTCAATTTTATAAACACCAGCATCTTCAAAGGGGACTTTACACTTGACTGGTCTTAGAAATTGTTGAATCTTCTTGTGCGGCTTGAAATAAGATTTAATCGAAGCTCGTTTTAGGATTCCTTCAATTTTGTCTGTGATTCCCTTGATGTAAGGAAGGATAGCTGGGGCTCGCTCAACTGTGTGTGGCTTTGGGCGGCTTCTGTGAGGATGGCGTGGAGTTTGAAGTTTATTACTCCGGAGAACTTCATGGATGTGCTTCAGCTCTCCTGCTAGATGGTGCTCGTCACAGATGCCGTGGGCTCTCTGCAATAAAGATTTACCAACAGTAGCTAACTGACATGGGTGGTGATGAGAATCACCATTGAGGTACCTATCTGTATGGGTTGGTATTCTATAAACTGAATGTCCAAGTGATTTATCCAGGTTTTTTATTATTAAAGTGTCTAAGAAAGCTAATTTATTGTTTTTCTCAATTTCTATTGTAAATTTTATTTTAGAGTGGATGGAATTTAAATGGGAAAGAAATTCAGTTACTTTATTTTTTGGTAATATTACAAAGGTGTCATCAACGTACCTTTTGTAGATCTTCGGTGCTACCGGAGCACTAAGCAGGGGTTTCTCCTCAAAGTCTTCCATGAAAATATCGGCGACTACTGGAGAGACTGGTGAACCCATAGCAATACCATCGATCTGATTATAGAAGTCATTATCCCACATTAAGTAACCACTTCTATAATCAGATCGATGGTATTGCTATGGGTTCACCAGTCTCTCCAGTAGTCGCCGATATTTTCATGGAAGACTTTGAGGAGAAACCCCTGCTTAGTGCTCCGGTAGCACCGAAGATCTACAAAAGGTACGTTGATGACACCTTTGTAATATTACCAAAAAATAAAGTAACTGAATTTCTTTCCCATTTAAATTCCATCCACTCTAAAATAAAAAAAAATAAAATTTACAATAGAAATTGAGAAAAACAATAAATTAGCTTTCTTAGACACTTTAATAATAAAAAACCTGGATAAATCACTTGGACATTCAGTTTATAGAAAACCAACCCATACAGATAGGTCCCTCAATGGTGATTCTCATCACCACCCATGTCAGTTAGCTACTGTTGGTAAATCTTTATTGCAGAGAGCCCACGGCATCTGTGACGAGCACCATCTAGCAGGAGAGCTGAAGCACATCCATGAAGTTCTCCGGAGTAATAAACTTCAAACTCCACGCCATCCTCACAGAAGCCGCCCAAAGCCACACACAGTTGAGCGAGCCCCAGCTATCCTTCCTTACATCAAGGGAATCACAGACAAAATTGAAGGAATCCTAAAACGAGCTTCGATTAAATCTTATTTCAAGCCGCACAAGAAGATTCAACAATTTCTAAGACCAGTCAAGTGTAAAGTCCCCTTTGAAGATGCTGGTGTTTATAAAATTGACTGTGAATGTGGCTCATGTTACATAGGGCAAACAAAAAGAAGTATAGCCACTCGATTAAAAGAGCACATAGCTGACGTCAAACACAAACGGTCGTCAAAGTCTGTAGTCTATGAACATTCACTGGACGCCGGTCATTTTCTTCGCTTCGACAAAGCTCAAATACTAGCTAGAGAAAACCGTTTCATTCCTAGAATGCTCCGAGAAGCAATTGAAATTCAAAAACATCCGAATAATTTCAATAGAGAAGATGGTTGGAGAGTACCTGCCGCTTGGGATCCAGTCCTACATCGAGTCAGGTCCCACACCCAGCAATCCATAGCTACAACCCATCAAGACACTGTTAGTGATTACTGCGTACATACGGAACGTTATAATTAAATTTGTATAATTGACGGTAGATATGTAAAATTCAAATTACTTGTAAAGACAAATGTCACCTCAGTCTGCCTGTGACCATGGAAGCTGAAAAGCCTCCGAAACGTCAGGTTATAAACAAATATAAAATATACGCGATCAATCCGGTAAAAACAGTGTTTTATTATGAGTTCTCGCGAAAATAACCTTAGAATATACAATGCAATTTCAATTTCGCTCAAAACGCTACAGTTGAAGTGGCGTCTGTCTATGACGTCACCGATGCTCGAACATCTAATGATACAGAATCACCATAATATTTTTTTATCAATAAAATCTCTTTATTAACAAAGAAAATAACAATAAAATGATAGAAACCAATTGGAGCAAAGTGTAACGTGTTCCTGTTTGTGTATGACTGACCTGCAAAGAGCTGGAGTCCCATCCAAGCACGCCCTCCGATCCGACGAATAAAACCTGACTCGTCGTCATCATCACGTTTTCCACTGACTGACCAACTGTACAAACAAAACATGTTCTATGTAATTGTAATGTATATGCATTGTTGAGCCTATCACTGGGTAGGCTCAACGATCGAAAACAATCACTGAGCGAATGACCATAGGTATAACCACCTCGGGAAATCCTACAACGCGTAGTGACTTTATTTAGTGTTTGCGCTTTTCCATTCTTTAAGGACAACAAAGACAAATAATAGGAACAAAGTATTGTTTAAAAAATGTTGACCCTCTAAACTCCGATTCACTACTGTACTCTCTCTCATTCAGACGCAACCCGCTTCGTGAAATTTTGACTAATATTGAGAACCCCCAATGAACATTCGGTCTATAAGACCCGTATTATGAAAGATTACTCGGTCATCTATCTATGGCTTGATTAATTTTTCGATGGCATAAACGCATAGATCTATGACTGGTAGTAGTAGTAGTATGATATCCCGTACTCATTTCATGAGAGCAAGAACTAGTTTTGAAGAGATACTTACGTAAAAACTTCCTGAATTGATACAGCGGATGCAGAGTCTCTATCACTAACACCGGGTCCGGGTTAGAGTCAGGCAAGAGTGTTTTCGTTTTCATCTGCAACATCAAACATGTCAAAAATATTGCAACCATGCAGCGTTTTCTAAAAAATAAGATTTAATTAGTTTTGAATAATATTTTAAGCCTCCTTTAAAACTAGTCATAAAAAATCATAACCATCAGTGCCCGTCCACAGCTGCTGAGTACAGGTCTCCTAACACGAGGCCACGAGCTACGGTCCTGTGCCTCCATCTATCGACTCTCTGTGACCGCTACAATGTCGTCGGTCCATCATATAAAAATATTTTCTTCACCAAATCGTATATAATCTTCATCCGTTGCAGGCCGTCGACGCTTAACTGGAGTTGTATCGGCCGCTCCATGTCGATGTTCATCGACCCGTGTAAGACGTTACTCGCCACAGCAAAACCTGGCGGAAACCACATACTTTACTACCACAATAACGGTCAACTTATCGCCATCCTAAGGTATGAGCCAGTGTGAAAAACAATATAATTAAAATAAGTTGATAAAGACAAAGATAAAGATGAAAGATACAGTTTCTCTGAAGGATAGGATTCGTAACGAATACATCCGACAGAGAACCAAAAGAGAACCAAAGTCATCGAAATAGCTCTAAGAATTAGCAAGCTGAAGTGGCAGTGGCCGGTCATATCTCGCGAAGAACCGATAACCGCTGGGATAAACGTGTTCTTGAGTGGAGACCGCGACTCGGCCAACGTAGTGTAGCCAGGCTGATAATGAAGTCGATATACTGAGATCATGCCTGTGTGACTCGCGCGCCGAGGGCTTCGAACTTTTCAATTATGTATACAAATAGTATAGGTGCCAGTTACTTCAGAGGAGGGAGTTCTTACTGGTCTACATTTCGACTCTTTTTAATGTATTTTAAAAACTATGAAACTAACAGATATTTCAAAAACTGTTTTGGGACGTACAAGTCGGATCCTTTCATTTGACTTAGAGAGGTAGCCAAGGTTCTGAAAATTATTCCACCTTTTGAATTATTTTTCAAAAAGTGTTCTAATACAGACTTCTCTATATTTTTCCTGTAAAATATGGATCTATATATTTCAAATGGATCGCTTAGCAAACTTCTGATTTAGGAGAGGCGAACGGATTATTCGACTTTTTTTAAATTATTTCAAAAAGTATAATATTACTAATAAATAATGCTGGACGATTAGTCGACTAACGATTGTTGAATTGGCGTGAGTTGGAGTGGTCGACTCCTACTATATCCACGGGCTGAGTTTGAGTGGTTGACTCTTACCAAATCCACGGACTGAGTTGGAGTGCTCGACTCTTACGATATCTACGGGCTGAGTTAGAGTAGTCGACTCTTACCATATCCAAGGGCTGAGTTGGAGTGGTCGACTCTTACGATATCTACGGGCTGAGTTAGAGTAGTCGACTCTTACCATATCCAAGGGCTGAGCTGGAGTGGTCGACTCTTACTATATCCACGGGCTGAGTTAGATTAGTCGATTTCTACGATATCCTCGGGCTGAGTTTGAGTGGTTGACTCTTACGATATTCACGGGCTGAGTTGGAGTAGTCGACTTTTATCATATCCACAGGCTGAGTTGGAGTAGTCAACTTTTACCATATCCACGGGCTGAGTAGGATTGGTCGATTCTTACGGTATCCACGGGCTGAGTTTGAGTAGTCGACTCTTACCATATCCACGGGCTGAGTTAGATTAGTCGACTTTTACCAGATCCACGGGTTGAGTTGGAGTAGTCGACTTCTACGATATCCACGGGCTGAGTTTGAGTGGTTGACTCTTACGATATCCACGGGTCGAGATGGAGTAGTCGACTTTTACCATATTCACAGGCTGAGTTGGATTAGTCAACTCTTACCATATCCATGGGCTGAGCTGGATTGGTCGATTCTTACGATATTCACGGGCTGAGTTGGAGTAGTCGACTCTTACCATATCTACGGGCTGAGTTGGAGTGGTCGACTCTTACAATATCTACGGGCTGAGTTGGAGTGGACTCTTACGGCGCGGCGCGACCGCCACGACATATAATATTTCCACTAACACATTTTATTAGAGACAAGTTTTGATTGACAGATTTAATGAAGTACTTTTTTTTCTCTAATTCTAAATCCCTTTGCATGTCATTTTGACATCTTACCGATTTTGAGTTTCTCCATTGATATTTCGGTGGCACTATTAAGAAAGAAGTTGAAGTTGAACGGTGAAATATCCATCCACTTGTTTGTTCTCAAAGAAATGTGTATGTTTGTTGTGGTTTTGTGATTTTTTTTCCTTGATGCCATTGTATTATTGTATTTTCTAGCTTCTATTTTTAGATTTAATTTTGCACGCCTTGACGAGGCAGAATGTACAGGGTGAGCTACATAAATCATAAGACCTCATGTACCTACATTCCTGCAGAATAAACGATTATTAATATTATACTTACCGGCACACGGAGCCACCATCTTTATGGTGATGAGCGCTGGCGGTATGCCGGTCAAGGGATCGCAGGTACCCTTAGCCGTCATGAGGATGGGCTCTATCCATTTGTTGGGGTCTCCTGAGCCAAGACCGAGCCATGCGTTGAAAAGCGAAAACTGCACAAAAAATCGTATTATTTCTCTCTTTTAGTAAGTATTTTATAAAGAAGTATATTACATTTCTATGTGTGTTTGATATTGATTTGTATAAAACTACAAAAATATGTTTAGAGTAGGCAGTAAATGCAATTTTTTTCTGTCATAAACAAGTGTAGCGTATCTACAGATAACACAGGGACATTTTAATTCGTGGATTGTCAGAGAATATCATTTTATTTTTATAAGCCTGCACTTTTGTTAAGAAATAATAACTTTTAACACAACCACAACGAGGTAACTTGAAAAATCAAGTTATATTTACCTGAAGAGTCTTTTGAAACGACAACGATAGCAAAAAAACATCAACGCATTTACAAATAAGAGCGTCAGATGAATGTTAAAAATGTTAAATGTCAGCCTACTATAGAAGCATCAAAACTCAGTGTTATGATGCCCTGACAAGCAAGATTATTTACTCTTCTCCTCCGACTTCTGCCAAGAGATATTTTTATCTCTGAAGTGTCTTGAAGGAGGTATATATAAATGCAAAGCAAATTAATTTCACATCGTAAACGGACGTGACAGCACCCCCCTGTTGGTCGATTCACATTTATTCGTGAGAGAATCACTCATACTCATTTCACCGCTCTTCTCTGAATTTTGATGACGTAAAATAAACAATGAAAAATGCCTTAAAATTCTATAATGCTAACGAAACACTAATAAAAATACGAAAATTTTATTCCAGCGATAAGTGCCCTTAAATGAATTTAAAATTTAGAATTTCAAGGTGCGCGCGTAACTTGACGAAAACGCTGCTGGACGCCATATTATTCTGTGGTCATGACGTCAGTTGCATGTGAGATCCTGAACAAATGCGCTGATGTTGCTGATGTCAGTTGTTACTTTTTATTTTGCCTACACAGCCGCATGACAAAACAACATTGTTATTACTATTTAATGGTGTTTAAGTCAGAAGAAAACTGTTTAATGAGTTTTAACATTTCGTTTCTTATTGTATGAACAAAACTAACATTTTCCGACTGCTTTTCTCAATATTTTCAGATTTTTCTTATATAGAGTAAAATAATTTATAATGAGTGCTACACTCACCAACACATGTTAATCGACCAGCTGTGGGGTTATTTACGTCGTGTGTGAAGCGCATTCTGTTTTCGTCGCAAATCGTTTAATGTCCTCTTTTGCATCAAAGAGCGGAGAAAACAGAATGCGTGATACAGTCACGATTGCATGTAAAGTAAACAAGCAACGTATATAAAAAATAAGTGAAAATTGGGTATTATTTACCTGCACCGTCTTCTGCGCTTTCCTCCGCCAGTAGTAGATGTTCGGCTGCGACAGACTCGCGTGAAATAGCGGGATGTTATCATTGTTATTCCGAGTTCGAGTGCCTAAAGCCTAAAATATAAAAACGATTTATAATAAGTTATTCTTATATTCGCAGGTTTTACAGAAATGCACTTTATTTTGAATGTCTTTTTTATGTACGATAAGATAAAAAATAATAAAACGTGGACAAGTCAAGTCAAAGTAAACAAACAAACAAACAAAGAAGTTAGTTCTATACGCCCAAGCTATGAACGAATCTGGTTGAAATTATGTTGAGTAGCTTTGCTACGCTGCAGTTTATCTGTGACGCCACCGCTTATTAGTATTATATCTATTTGAACAAGTCACGCCTAAATGTAAAAATGTTAGCCTGGTTAGTAACACCACAACATAGAAGTGCTAAGATGCGTATCGAACAGGCTTTTTTCTATTCTCCCCAGTTTAGTCAAAAGATATGGTAATCTCCTACACTTTCGAAGGGAGATTATTTGAAAGCATGCAAGCAAAGCAATTATAGGGAACATGCATAGTTTTTTTAAAATGAATTATCGATATTATTATGCGAAATTATGCAGAGTAGCTTTAGACTTGCAACAAGTATCAAGTACCTATACACAGATATGTATTAGAATCAGACACAAAAGTGATAATTTAACGTTCTAGTGGTTTCATTCTCTTTTTCCACTAGTGGATAAAAAATTACGAGTGATAAGAATCAACCAACAATTTACTTTTTATTTGTTTTACTTTGAAGTTTTACTTGTGTAGATGCTTTGTTTGCAAGTCTAAATAAGATTATAGGAAAACCGCGTGTAAGCCCGCGGACACAAGCTAGTAGAAACAGGAAGGAAGATCAAACTCACAGGGAATTTTGAGTCGTCCTCGGCCGGTTCACGGATGTTTTCAGCGCTGTCGTACGTGAACATGTGCTCAGAGACAGAGGACTGGCGTTGTACGAACGCAGTCTGAAAAATACATCAAAGATGGAATTAATGAAAGATGTCTATTTATATTTACCTACTTTTCAATAAACAGAAAGGGAACAGCTGGTAACTATATGTATAAATAATCATATTATGCCGGGTACAGACCGAGCGAGCGAGAGCGAGCGAAGGCTAACGAACGAACTCAAAAGTACCAGTGTGGACGTCATTGCGAAAGCAAGCGAGTCCAAACAAAGGCCTTCGTTCGTCTTCGGCCGTGCTCCGGCGGCTGTCGCTACATCAAAGTAATATGGAACGAACGTATCGATTTTCAAATCCCAATCGTTTGCCTACTGTACTACTGGTTAAATTTCAGTATCATGAACGAACGCGACAGCGTCCTTTATACCAAGATTAGTAGCAATTATTCACAAAATCACGCAATTAAAATAATAAAATTGTAAATACTCACACTCACATAAACACATTATATATGTATAAATCGACGTGTACCTACATATGTATGTGATTAAACAGTTCACTTCATTGCTGTGTATGGTGTGTGCGTGTGTGTATGTCTCACCTTCTTCAGCCCTTCGGGTAAGTGGCTAAATCGCGCTTTGTTCCAGACGTTCGGCGGCCGCAAAGCCACCGCCTCGGGCGAATCGTCGTCGCACTGGTATAGGCTCACCTTGATCGAGCCCATCGTCACGAACACCTCCAGGTACTCCGAGGTGGACACCCTGAGGAAGCGGAAGGTCTCTTCAGTTGTTATTAGCGTCTCACGTAACATATTACCTATTCTCGACGTCGTCGCACGGAAAGTTTCACGTAAGTCACAGCATCGTCTTTTACAAACTGCATCATACACGATTAAAGATCTTTTAAATAATTAAATATCCAATTTTCTCCGCATACTCAATCGCTAATTAAAAACTGTCGATAATATAAATAACTTGGGTGTGACAAAATTCAGATAAACTTCGAGGATCAAAGATAAGGCGTATAAATAAAGGTCAAAAAAAAAATGTCTTGTCATGTCAAATGTCTTTAAGGACAACGTAAGAAAGGCAGCTTGAAAATCAAAATAAAGTTATGCGTCTATTTTTAAATCTCACACATAAATAAAAATATGTTAGTCTGCGAGGAACATCACAACATAGCTGTGTTATGATGCGCTTATCTAACACATAAAACTGCACTTAGTTTCGGGTGACAAGAATGTTGCCCTTTTTCTGCGACGTCACCGTTCAGTTTGTAAATTAAAATTGTTTCTGTTCCATCAATGAAAATAAAATTAGAAACAGATAAATGATAACGCCAACTTTAAGGACAAAAAAGGACAATTTCAATATTTGATCACACAGAGTGAATATGTGTGTGTGATTAAAGCAATCTGAGGTCTTTGGTCTGGTCAAAGAGGCCCCTCTTTGACACTCGCTCCCCGCTCGCTGGTAGTTCTCGAATGATGACAAAAAACTGACATGTAGTATTACTATGGCGAGGAGTAAGTTCCATTAAAAATCACTCAAATATTTTTTTTATAGATTTATCTTGCTTTTAAAGCTTGACGGGATAAATACTATTCCCTCGGGAATCAGTTATGGGACGATTTCGGGATAATTATCTACAAAAAAAGCGATATTTTTTTTAAATCGGTCCATAATTGACGGAGAAGTCGATGAACAAACATAAAAAATTCATGCATGCAACCTCCTCATGTAGTCGGCTTAAACAAAAAAAAGTAAAAACTTACGATTCCTCAACAAAGACGACTCGAGAGGAGTTTGTTTTCTTGAGATAAGGGTTGTCGTCGAATTGGTCATTCTTTGAGGAATGTTCCAACGTGTCCAACCCGTAGCCAGAGTCGGTGCCTTTATCGAAAAAACATTGTTATTATAAAACATTTTATGCTAGACTTTACATAAATTCGTATTTATTCAAAGAGACGTCACCCTTCAGAGTAAAACAATGAAAAATTAAAACCCCGTTGGTAAACAGAAGAACCCTGTCGTAGAGTTAGTATTCAAAAAACTTGTTATTTCATGGCGAAGTCAGTTCTGATCATGTTTTGTAGTAAATAATCTATGGTTTTATGTTGTTTTGTTCTGGTGAAGCCGCCATGTTGTGTAGCAAACATGTTTACGCAAATTGTATAGTTAGAGCGTATCCATAGCTTTGGAGTAAAGAGACGCCTCCTACACTGACGGATGACGTCTTACTGCTTTGAATAAGTACGACGGAGTTTCATTTACACTTTACCCTAAAAATCTTTGGAATAGTTTTGAATCAAGCATTATTTCCTTAATTCACTAAATTTTATGTAGGTATTTCAATTTCTAAATATCAAAGGGTGATCAATTTGAGATATAACATTCTCAAGTTCACTTTTAATTAATGCAAGTATACGCCCTGCTACTTGAACGGCGGTAACCCACCAGACCAGGGACACTCACCCATATGGAACATGTTCTGGCTCGGGGAGAGCAAGCTCTCTTGTTTATCGATCAAAGCCGCGTAGGGACAAGACGCATCCTCGCTCTCCACTTCTAGATTGTACTCATCCTCGCTGCGAACCAATTAGCCACCATCAGATACAATAATAATAATGCTGGACAATTCACACAGCATATCAGTTATGTAGTACCCATAACACAAGCTAAGCAGAGCTTGATATACATAATATAATACATAGATAGATATTTTTTATTATACATAGAAAACGACCAGAACACCCGGAACAAATATCTGCAGATCGTACAAACATTTGTCCCAAGGCGGGAATCGAACCCGTAACCTTCGGCGTTGCTGGCGGACATTCGCCCACCGAGTCACAGAGGTCGTCGATAAATCAACATTATTAGTAAATTAACAATTATACATATGAAAACCTTTGACAAATGAAATGTTGAGCTCTTTGCAGACTGTTGCTGAATATTGATACTGGTTTTTAGGTTTCACGGAACAAATAGTAACTGCCGCGGGAATAAAACTTTTATGAGACCACCTCGGAAACATCATTACTAATATTATAAATGCGAGTGTGTTTGTTTGTTTGTTTGTCCTTCCTTCACGCCGTAACTAAGCAACCAAACGGCTTGATTTTTGGCATGGAGTTAGTTGAAAGGATGGAGAGTAACATAACTACTTTTTATCCCATAAATCAGTTCCCATGAGATAGAAATAACCTGAAAGAACGCGTGCGAAGCCGCGAGCAGCAGCTAGTTATGTATACACTTTCTATTTCAATGAAATTTAGTTGGTTAGGTCATAATCACTATTTTGTAGGACAAACTTCTTCTTAATTTTACAATCAAAAGCTGATCAAATTCGTAAAACTATTAGCGAAATATTGATTAACAAACATTCAAAAAACATACAACCGAACTGAGAACATTCTTTTTTTTAAGTCTGTTGTTGTCAGTTGTCTGTGTGATACGAATAGATAAATAATCAATTGAGTACATAACATGAAACAAGAATTAATGATTAACAAATCTTGATATTTTATTCTTAACTGTTATCAAAGCTGATAATGGTGTCGCTTCTGTTGTTACGTACATATAACTAAACTAACTAATTTGACTAAACCGAGTACAGCAATATTTATTGAAATCATCATCATTAGGGTAAATGCATATTTTGATTATTTTAAATCGATTTTTTATGTTTTATCATTACTGAAAAACATTCACACACAATTTTTTTTTATTATTAAGGGATTAAACCGAAAATAATGCTGCACTCGGTTTCGGGTGATAAAAACGCAGTAATATTTCTGTGACGTCACCGTTAAAAATCACCATTGTTGTTTGTGTGTTGTGTCCAACAAATAGTTTTCTTTCTTAATTTTTTGTCAAAAAAGATATCACGCTAAATGCTTCTTTACAAAACGGTGAACAATGACGTCATGTATAGAAATTTCGCGATTGAGTTTTAAAATATCTTCTTTTCAATGATTAAGCTGCGAGCGATGGCAAATGGTTTAGGTCGACTTAGGTCGTCAAGATGATTTTAATAAACTTTTTTAATTCGAATACACAACTGAACTAATTAATACCAATTCTGAATCTGATATGACATTATATTCTTGAAAAAACTCAACATTTCCAAAATATGTAACATAAATTATTGGTCTTAACAAATTATTGACGAGCAAAAAGTATTTTTACATAATTGAATTTAAATGACATATCAAGCACAATTAGTCTTGAAGATATCTGCAACTGCTTGGGCGCTGGAGTCAACTAGCCAGACCCACAGATAGGTGGAAAAATACGGGTAGATAGTTAGTAATATAATATCTTCCTGTACGTTTACACTTAACCTGTAGTTGGTTACATTTTCTCTCTTCGATGCTGCGTTGTCCTCTTATTCACTCTTTTTGATTATTTATTTTATATCTTTCAGCACAATATAAATAAATATCATCAGTCCACGTTCAAAAATAACATGGTTAACAAGTGTGACCACAAGTTTCCTGTCAATATCATCTGCATCAATTCAAAGACACATTCCCTTCAGGAGAGGTCAGCACCACATCTGTGACCACACGTATTTTTCTAAGAATGTATGCAACCCAAAAATCTCAGCACTCGTTACTTTTTTACCCATGTCACGAACAATCATTTAGCATAAATATTAATTCATTGATTACAATGAAGTATAATTATGAAACTTAATAATTGACGTGTCAAAGATTATTTTTATTAAAAAATAATCTTTTACACGTCATTTATTAAGTTTCATAATTATACTTCATTGTAATTTATCCTGTATTACATAAATTCTTGCATTCTTGTTCTTGTATTCATGTTTCACATAGTCCAGCAATCTTAGCTCGTGTTTAATTTAATTGAATTTCAGAATGTATAAATATTCTGGACCGGGGAATCAACTATGATATTTTTGTACGTAAATTTAAAGTCCAAACGCACTACGCTCCAAGGGAACTGCGTGGCCGCGGCACTTTATGTCAAATTAGAACAAAATCACCAATTAGGCCGCGAGGCCTTTTTCGTCATTTGTTCTAATTGTACGGGCAGTGCCGCGGCCGCGCAGTTCCGCTGACGCGTAGTGCGCTTGCACCTTTATTGAATTTCTTTATTCTAATAAGATTTTTATGTCTTATTGTATTGTGGTCTTTTACACGCTTCTTGCATTATTTAACATTATAAATTAATTCACAAACGTTTTTTACTAGTTTTTTTTCGCCAAACTAGTATTTTGTAGGGAAATTATTTAACAACAAATGTGTACAGTCATCCTTTGAAATATAAAAAAGTATTATAATAATAATGTAAGGATAAGCGTACAAGAACAAAATTTGTTTAAAAAAAAAACATTATCAAATATTTAAAATTAAAAAATCGTGATAGAAAATTCGATCTAACCGGCAGAGATTTTGTTCAAATAAATCGGGGTCTAGAATGAACCATTTCCGGGTTAGTACACGTATTACGTATCACCCTCTATGTTCAGATTGCCTAAAAGTCAATACTCAATAGTACTCTATTGTTGTTTTATTATATGAAATACTAGCAGCGCCTTGTGGTTTCACCCGCATAGTTCCCGTTCCCGTGGGAATTCCGGGATAAAAAGTAGCCTATGTTCTATTCCAGACTATAATCTATCTCAGTGCCAAATTTCATCCAGATCCGTTCAGCCGCTCTGGCGTGATAAAGGAACAAACATCCATCCATCTATCCATCCATCTAAACTTTCACGTTTATAATATTAGTGAGATATTTTTTCATTCCAACAAAAATATTTAGCACCGAATTATAAAATACTTAATTAATTTGTCTGGCACACCGATATAAAGTCGATCAGGGTAAAAAAGTTACTAAAACAAACGATCGGACTACAAACATTATAAAAACATGTTGGAGGTAAAGCAAACACAATATCACCAAAGAAAGATCTAAGATGTTAAAAATACTAAAATTAACAAAAAAAACTAAGAGATGTAAGAAAATAAAATTCCGAGGTGTTAACATAATAATTTCGTCAACATAGGTTACAAAAAAGATCTCTATCTAATCTGTGCTTGTGATTTCATGTCATGTCCTATTGAAATATATACAAAAATTGTTAACTGTACCCTTCTCTAAGAGCGCTGTAGATGGCGTACGTGATTTGTCTGGCCAACACCACCTGGTCGAGACTAAGCTCGATGAAGCAGTCCGAGACGAGGTTCAACTCCACGGCTGGCCCGCACGTCATCGATCCTGACACGTACAGGGCCGGGGCAAGGATGCTACTGATGTCCAAACTGTAAAGAACATGCGCTGTTACATATGTCCATGATTTGATATTGGTTTGAAGCAAAGCAAATAACACTTAACTACCTAGATAGTGTTTGAGAAAGTATTACATTAAAAAATACAAAAAAAATGCTAGAGAATTCACAAAGCTTCATCTAGCCCCAAGCTAAGCAGATCTTGTGTAATGGACACTAGATGACTGATATACTTTATATATTCATCTTTGAATGAAGCATGTAATCATAGTACATTATCATAATTTTCCGAGTCTATGCGTTTTAAAATTTGTAATCAAATACATAATTTGCTGTCAGAAATAAGGTTGTAACAATTATGGCTGTGAGTAATACTCACGTGTGTAAGAGGGGCGATATCTCAACGATAGGAATAGGCTTTCCCCATTTCAGTGCTGGGTTCTCTCTACTGCGGTTTGACTTGATCTCGCTCACAAAACTTTCCTGGAAATATCAAAATCACATGAAGAAACAACATTGATTTCGTATATTCTGTGTATACTATACTAAAGTCCCTCGTTAAGGGATGAAACGTTGGTGTTCTTCCAACACAAATAAGGTTCGTTGTTAACCCGCTTACATCCGTAATAAATTCGTCGAACTACGATAATTTTTATAGTAAAATATACTAAACTAGTTGCAATTTGTCATTTTGATGTTTTTGTGTCTCTGTTGTTTTTTATTTAATTTAATGTTTAAGTTCATACATAAAATATGTATCAGATATAAGTAAATATACATACAGGGATCACATTATTTCAACAAAGACACAAAAACCACAAAACGTCAAATAACAACTAATATTTACACTTATATCAATCTAAGCCGTCACCAGAAGGCAGAGCGGCCAGAATGCTGGCAGCGCATTGCCACGTTGACTGGCAAATTTAAATAATTGATTGACCGAAACAGAAGCCAGCATTCCAATCTCCTGCGAACTCAATGAGAAGAAGAGGTAAGAAATTTATGAATAGCGTGTGCCCCAGGACCCCACGCAGAAGGATATCTTCTATCATCAGCCAACGATGCTTCCTGTGTCGCTATGTGCCAGTTTTGTATGTACTCTGCAATGGCATCGGGAGCCATTGTTAGATCTATAATGGTCTGAGCCCAGGACGTTACGAACGTCGGTTAAGAGCCTCTATAATATTAAGGTTGTACGTAGTACAAAGTCTAAGATGTCCTAACCTCTTTTGTTTTTTCTGTATATCATTTTGAGCCAACAGGTATTTTATCCTGTACCTAATACATCATAGCTGTTGGTCTTATGTCGTAGAATGAGAATAGAATAGCGCAGGGTCGTGATGTATGTCATTTAGTTCAGGTCTATACTCAGCTAGCCGAGAACCGCTAGGGTAAACAAGTTCTTGAGTGGAGCCCGCGACTCGGCAAACGCAGTCTAGGACACGCCCTTCGATCAGGTGGGACGAACTGCGAAATACTGCTGGCATATGCTGCATGCGGCAAACTGAAGACAGGGCGCTATGGCGTTCGGTAGGGAAGGCCTATATCCAGCAGTGAACTTACATGGCCTGATGATGATAATAATGATGATGATACCCAGCTGGTACCAAACCTTGATGATGACGTTTCTCCTACTTGACTTGCATTTCCTACTGGCGACCCTCGGTGACTGCATCCGCCGTCGTCCAGACCCCCTCGGTTTGAGTTAGGGTTGATCGTTTGATCATGATGTTACCTCCTGCTTGACGAGTTCCCGGAAGCGCGCGGTGTAGACGCTGACGTTTTTGACTTGCATCTCGTACTGGCGGCCATCGGTGACTGCATCCGTCGTCCACACCCCCTCGGTTTGAGATTGGGCCGAACGTCTACAACAAGAATTACCGAGAATTACGAGTTCGAATTCTTTTACATTTACACTTGTTTTTTTTTTACTTTTTTGGTTTTTTGGACCCGCGTAGCAAGTAATTTTGTATTGTAATGTAAACCAAAAGGATCATCAAAATCGGCCCACGGTTGACGTAAAAATCGGCGAAAATACATACACTTTGACAAAGAACCTCCTCCCTTATCTGTCCCACCGTAGCAAATAGGAGAACAGATAACTTTTTTCCCATTTGTCCCCTTAGGGGGACAAAGCAAGGAACGATCAGGGTGACAAATGGGAATAAATAAACCTTTTTGAAGTCAGTTAAAAATAGAGTAGGCTGTATCAGAGACGCAGCCGCTGAAGTCTGAGAAACCTCTTGTGCGTGCTAGATACCGCCTTACCACTATGCCACATTGCCACAAAAATGTTTATCAAACTACTGTATCGAACTACTAAATGTATCAAAATGAAATTTTGCAAAGATGTGGTTAAGAAAGAAACTAAGAAAAGTATGAAGAATTAAACGAAAGACCAAACAATTATTTACCTGATGATAGGGTTGTCCGGGTGCGGTGTAACTATTACTGATCCAACCTAAAATAAGAATACTTTATGTTATTCAGTTGTAAAATACTTGACGTATATAATACTTGAAGTGTTCCGTGGTATTAGGCTTAGCGCATTCACAGCCATGCCTGTGCGGTGCTACCCGCAGGTTCACGCCGGTACTGGAGGTGGTTGCACCTGTTCATGTGCAATGAAAATGTTAAAGGAAGTAGCGATATTGATTCTTAGGTTTTATATTATAGTGCTTAATCCCTCGCAGCCCGCGCAGTCTCTTGCATTATTTCTTATTTAATTTCTTAACTATTGATTCTGATTATAATCATGACCTGCCACTGACACGCTCGGGTCATCCCTAATGTGCGCTATTGCTCACACAGTTTCACCTTGTACTTCTTCGACAGCGCACATACAGATAGACGGCCCAGCCAGACAGCGTCCCATAAAGACAAAGAACATCATCATCGGCATCGCACCGAGCGACGGCAATTGAGCATGTGTGCCTAGTGGTGCTCGCCGGATCTGGGTTCTTTGCTTGCAATTTGGCTCTTTTATCAGCAAGAGAAACAAACCAGGTTTAGTTATGGTGTTCAATATCCTCGCGCAGAACAGTTCTTGTGGAGAACAGACCAGAATGGAGAAAAAGCCTACCCGGCGGTTTCGAACACCCTGACAAGACAAAGATCAAAACGCGCGATAGATATTCAGCAAAGTTCGGAAAGATAGGGGTTACCGTAAAGACGATGGTGTCGTCGAAAGCTTCCGTCGCTTGGTCCTGAGTCATCAGCAACCTCAGGCCTCCCGCCGTTACGTAGAAGAACGGCCATTGCAAGGGATTTGGCTCACTGCAACGAAAACAAAATAACAAAATTTTGTTCAAAGCATAAAAAGATAAGTACCAAAAGCACAGAAACAATTTTTTGTTCTTATTTTTTTTTCACGTTACCACAAGAAGCGTTTACAGTATTTTGACACGAGAACAGCTACAACGGTTTCAATCGATGCTAAAAACACTCGATCAAGACAAGTCACATTTTCTTTCGTATATAAAACAACTAAATCAGCCTTCAAAACGGGTCATCCGGAGCCACAGACAGATGCACAGAAAGACACGTCAAACTGCGTGTGTTTATACACACGAAAACAGAGAAGTTTTCGTTGAGGGTTAAAACTGAATGACGAGCAAAATAAAACAAAACATACAAACAAAATACTTACGTTTGCCCAAAATCTCTCTGCAAAGGACAATACGACTTTGGCTGCATCTCTCGGAGCAAATACATGATTTCCTTCAGAATTTTCGGTTCGATGACCATTTCTAGCGGTGCTAGTGTCGCGAACACCTCCCACATGCAGTCGTTGCTCGCCTGGACATTAAACAAACACAAAATGTTAGTTCATAAATTAATTAAGTAGGAAAGGATAATTTTTAAAAAGCTGGCGCTCTCGTTTGCCCGGATTAGTGACGTCGTCGTCTTTCCCATAATATTTATTCTATGCCTTTACATTATATATTGTGACGGTATGGTACAGTATGACGTCACAGTTGCGTAATGCTCTGATTGGTGATCAACGTGTCACGACGTATTGCTGAATTTTTAGTTTTATTTTATCAAAATCACAATTTACCTCGAGCAAAATAAAAAAATATAATACTTGTTGTTATCTATGGCTCTAGTACAATTAAGTAAATACATAATTTTCATGATGTTAAGTTACTTTTATCATTCCTATTGGATGAAAAAGCAAGACAATCGTGCCACGATTGTGTGAATCGCTTTTAAAAAGATTGAAGAGACCTATTAAAGTGGTTATTTTGGGTATTCGGCGGCTCAACATTTCTCATATGAAAACTGGGCGTAGGTGGAACCAAGCGCAATAGCTTGGCGGCTTTTTTAGACACAAGGCAAAAAAAAGATTTTTCGTTTTTTTTTCAAGGTTTTATACCATGTACTAGCCCTGTTAGTTAATCTTGCAGTTATCCTTAGCAAATTCAGCTGAAAGGCATAGTTATGTAAGTTCGGTGACAATGCAATGCCATGGTACCATCGAGCTGGTCTGATGATGGAGAGATTGTCGCTATAGGACATAGGAGGGAGCTATAGGATATAGGAGTTAAGTACGAGTTGTACTTAACTTTGGCGAGTTTGGGTTCGTCGGATTAGTCTTCCTTTTAAAAAGCTTTTTAACATTAAAAATCCTTGTCCATACATCAAATAAAGGGTGCATATTTCCGACATCTGTAACTTTGTTTATACGAAATAACATAGCTTTTTTTTTACCTCTAGCATATTAGCTTTTACTAATAAAATCAATATTTACATTAGATCCGAACGTGTATTCATAGAAAAAAGAAAACAATTTTAATTGTTATTTTCACAATTTTAAAATAAATTTTTACGGGACAAATTCTTGTAATTCCCTCTGAAAGGTTATTTTGAAAAGAATTGATATAATAAATACTTCTATACATATACATACATAGTATTATATATTGTATAAGTAAAAATTCGTGGCCATAACAAAGAACACAAAGAACTAGCCTTTAAAGGAAGTAGCCGTTCAAGACATATGGCCGTAGCTGACCGGATCCTTCGGAAGTGATTCTGTCTGTCTTGCTGTGTCCTTCTGTTACCTTTTCACGCCTACACGACTGTACGGATCTCAATGAACTTCAGCAGGGAGGTTAATGGTGTCCCGAAGACGAACATAGGCTACTTAAAAAGTGCATGCGAAGCCGCGAGCAGCAACTAGTATCTAACAAAATGAAATTACAATAACATACCTTATGTTCCAAAAGTTTGGGATGAAGTTCTTTCTTCCAATTCGCAGGCAACGTCGATATTCTGAAAAACAATCGTATCAGTACCGTGCGGCCGTGTCACACTTTCTACAAACTGTTTGGTGGTTGACTTCACAAGCTTTTTGATGCTGCAGGGAAGGCTTCAGGGTACCACACGATTAGTTGTCTGGTGCCGGAATTTACACCACACCCCAACTCGTCGTAGGAGGCGACTAAGGGACACACACCGGGGGGCGGGCAGCAGCGCCTCTTGTACAATAGATCTACCACCGAACTGCGATCCCCAACCCGCATGCCCAGCGTGGGGGATTATGGGCATTACCCCCCAGGAGACAAAAACCAATAAGCCTATTATCAGGGGGAGGCCTGCGTCCAGCAGTGGACCAATAAAGGCTGCTGAGGAATTATTTTAAAAAAATATGACTCATATTCAAGTCAAGGAAGGTATTCATGAATAATAAATCAAAACTGAAAACATTTACGAAAGATTCAAATGGCATTCGTTTAAGAGGGGTGACCTATGACGCCATTTTGTGAAAAGGATAGGCATAGAATTTTGCGTTCATAGGAGCGGGACAGAATAGAGCGATGCGCAAAAAGAAATTGAACGACCTCAATGCGGCATTGAGCGATCCTCTTGCGTCGCAGGGGAAACTACGAATCAGATTCCGCGGGACCCAATCCTAATCCTAACTAATATTATAAATGCAAAAGTGTGTTTGTTTGTTTGTCCTTCCTTCACGCCCTAACTTGCTCGTTACCAATCGACTTGATTTTTGGCATAGAGTTAGTTGAAAGGATGGAGAGTAACATAGGCTACTTTTTATCATGGTAAAACATCAAAGTCCCAAATAGGAGATTCACGGGAATATTCGTATTTTTATACGAAATTTCGTCCTTTCTTCACGTCCTAAATCTATCAATCCCTAGAAATGTGAAATTCGAATTTAACGCGGGTGAAACAGCGGGGAACAGCTAGTGTTTATATAATCTGCAGGCATTTATTCCGGAGTTTTCTGAGCGTTCTGGTTCTGGTACACATAACACACTCTCCTGAGCCAGGCCTCCGCTCCGTGAGGCCAGGTGATGCTTTGTGTCCTGTTTTATTTGTACAGTTTATATATCGGTATCAGACTTACCTAGCCTGAGTGATGGTGATACAGAAAAAGTTTTCTTCTGTATTGGTGTCAAAGCCGTCGCGCGCCTCAAGAACTCGCCCGTTGAACGGACCGGCTATCCATTCAAAGCTGTTGGTCCTAAGATCACAGAAAACATTGTTTATAAAAGTACTAGGTATTATGAGCCAACTATTTACCATTTTAATGGTTTCAATTTCAATTTATTTATTAATACCATTGGCTCACGAGGAGCACTTAGTCAAGTCAAATGCCTTCTCATATTAGTTACATTTCAAAAAGGTTGGTTGCTTCAATGTTGTCCATACTATTACAATACCTCGTACCTTTTCACGCCTGAGCGGCTGAACGGAACTCAATGAAATTGGTAAAATTAATTATTATTATTAATTTTGTATAATAGAATTAAATTAAAACTAGTATTTACAATTGAAACAATTGAGCTAACTGCAGACTGTTGTAAACAATCTACAAGTAGCTCAACTGATGCTGATGCTGATGCTGATCCATATTATACCAGTCGGAAGCGTGCCCAAGACGCTAGCTGTATTGCCCCGCTGTATAGCAATGCTGATGCGCTGTGCCAGATACTCACCAGCTCTCGGGTCACGCGTCGCTTCGACCAGACGCTTGGATATTTTTTTCTATTATTTGATTGTAATTTTCTTTGTTAATAAAGATTTTGTATTATTATTATCAAAATCCCATGTTTGAGGGAAGCATGTTCAGCTGTGGATGCACGTGTGAAATGTGCGCTGACGAGTTGCCAGTAGTACAAGACATACCCCTATATACAAACTCACAAACGTTAAGCATTACCACAAACGTAAAAGCATTACTACAAAATATTAGTAGAGACTTACTTCCCGAAATGCCTAATGCTGACGCTGGCGATCTTGATCTTCAGCTGGTTGTAATGCTCCTGAAGGTCCGAGGTGGCGATGAGGTCATCGATGTCGAACGCTAACTTCAGGTTCTGGTCCGTTCCCACAACCGTGATCCGGCTGATCACCCATTGGAAGTAGAAGAATGTCTTCAGCCCGTAGCTAGCTAACTCTAAAGTTTAACAATAATCTCAAGTTAATACAAATGAAATATTAATGAAATACACTTTATTAAAAAAGAAAATTACAATCAAATAATAGAAACAAATTAGAACTAGTATTTACAATTGAAACAATTGAGTTGACTGCAGACTGTTGCAAACAATCTACAGGTAGCTCAACTGATCCATATCAATACCAGTCGGAAGCGTCCCCAAGATGCTAGTTGCATTGCCCCGCTGTATGACAATGCTGATGCGCTGCGCTAGATGCTCACCAGCTCTCGGGTCACGCGTCGCTTCGATCAGACGCTCAGATAATTTATTGAAAACCCGGAGAGCCTCGGTACCCCACGGACCGAGGGTCTCGACTCCAAGGGGAGCAAATGCGTAGGCTCTGTCAAAACCTGCATATTTGCGCATGTATGAAATACACTGATAATATAAAAATAAATATTTATAAATATAAAAATCGGTACTCCTGGTAAGTACGTACAATGTACATGTGTTGCTTGACGCCGCCTATATATTTTTGTATCGGATTCGGAACTGCGTCTCTACAAGGAACTACGCACATCGCATAACAAAATAGAACGCCTCGGCGACGACTTGATGCTATCGAGTAACCAAACTCAGGGTTCTGTTTTCCTATAGAACACCACAACTTCGTGTCGATGAGCCATAATTTACTAAGATATATATATTATAGAATTTATAGAACTGGATTGAGAACACGGCACGTCATTCTCAATTCCATTCTATAAGTTGATGGTTATAAGATGAGGTAGTTACTTATTGGGGTTTCTTCGTTAGCCACGAAAAGCGGGACAAGATCTGATGGCTCGCTGTCGGTGACGTCACCAGACGACCGGCTGCCCATTTCGCCAGGGGGGACCTCCTCTGACACGGATCTAGATGAAATAATCAATGTTAATTTAAAGAAATAATAATTAATTATAATGGTGTTACTGGTAAAAACAAATCCATCCTTGTTTAGGCAGGCAGAGGCATTGAACTAGTAGAAGCATTAAGATTTGATTCGGGTTAGTCACACTAATACTATAGATGTGAAAGTTTGTTCGATACCTCTTCACGACAAAAGTACTAAACGGATCGACCTATGTATACATATATTATAGCATATCGGCTGCTTTTCATGCCGGAAGAACAGGTGGGAAGCCACGAGCAGATACTAGTTTAGAGATAAGTTAATAGGTACCTGATAGGAGAGTGAGACGAGGACCCGAGCGAGGTGAAGCTGCGACTTGCGTGCAGCGGGGGCCGCTTCACCAGCGCCACTATGTGCTCGAAACAGTGCACCGTCGCCGCCGCCAGGTGCACCTGTCAACAGTGTTCACTTATCACCACGTGTAAGCACCTCACTACAGAACGGGCAGCAGCATTCTTAACACAGAAGAATATCTAAGCTGGTCTACAACATAACGAACGATCCAAATCTGAAATAAATAAAGTTAATTTGTTTCGGCTTACAAAACAAGCTCATAAAAAAATCAAATGTTTTTAAGCGCTGGATGGAAAGAAGCAACCTCCAAAGTACAATTATATTTACATCTCTCATGTTCGGTAAGTAGGTTCTTATTACCTCCAAATGGGGCTTGTAGGTAACTAATTAGCGCTCTAGCTCTCTAAAAAAAACACCTCTCTTTCAAAAAGTTCGCGTACATCTAACCATCATAGACATCATGCATTCAGCCCAATGACCAAAGAGGTCGCTTTGCTATTCAGCCTTGTCTTCGTGCGAGTATAATAGTCATCAATTATAAAGCCAATATGCTGGTTCGTAGGTTCTATCGTTGTTCTGAAGAGGCGAAAATCTCTCTGTTTACATCATACTGTCAGACGTTCTACACGAGTAGCCTATGGACCACATATAGGCAAAAAGCGGTCAACACCCTCCGCATCCAGTATAATAATGCATTCAAGATGCTGATGGGGCTCCCGCGGTTCTGCAGCGCATCCGGCATGTTTGCGGAGGCTTCCATGCATGCAGGATGAGAACAATTTGCAACTTATTTTCAATGTAGTCAAATAATCTATTGATGGTACATGTCTTGTTATTAGTGCTGTAACGTTAACTCACCTGGTCTTGTTCAAGGCGGACTATTAGCGGCGGTGTGTCGGCGTGCAGGTGGACCCCGAGAGAGATCACGGGCCCCTCGCTAGTGGTCGGCTGCTGCGGCTCGGGGTCCGGTTTTTTCTTCGGCTCCTGCTATAGACAGAAACACACAATAACATGTCTTCTCTCAGCGCGACCCTCGTTTGGGCGAATTACTCGGAAGTTATCTAACCTGCTTACCAACCACCAACTTTATGGTAGAAGGTCAGAAAATCGCTGACTCGTCTTCTCGAACTCTTTCTAAGGCGATACTAGGCTGAATAGTTCTACTTTAACGTTCTGTTTCTTTTTTTTTTCAAAATATCGTCATTTTCGTCAGACTTATAAAATGTACCTAAGAAATAGCCTGAAATTCATAGAAGTGTTCTACCTGTTACCTGTTGAGTTTCTGTCTTTCATAATGGTACTAAAAATGTACGTAACTACATACTTATTACAGTGCTACCAGAAATTTAGAACACAAAAAAATCATAGACAATATTTTGAAAAGACCTTAAAATATAAAGATAAATGAATTTACTTACATCTTTTTCCTTTTTTCGTCTGCAACAAAACAGAGACAAATTATAAATAGGTCAAATAAAAATTACTACCTCGGCGCGTGGCGGCCGATGGCGTCACGTCGAAGTCGAAGCAGGAGGTTGCGGGTTCGATTCCCACCGCCTACCGAAGATTTGCACGGTATGCAGGTATGTGTTTTGGGTTGGAGGGTATAAATTTTTCGTAGGTACAGTCAGCTGCGAAAATATGTATACACTCCCATGTTTTGAAACTTGACTGAATAGTAAGTGTATAGTCATTGTGATAATTTATATATCGTATTATGAGAAGAACGATGACTACTTAGTAGGAAAAATGTGTGCGTAGACTTTTATATGATAAGTTCCGAGTAAAATAAATGTGAAAACTTGGTAGTGTATACATATCTGCGCAGCTGACTGTACATCAGTCATCTAGCACCCCTAACAAGTTGTGCTTACTTTGGGGCCCGACGATGCTGTGTGTAAAGAAAGGTCCAGTATTACTTATTTTTACTAGCTTTCGCCAGCGGCTTCGCACTCATTTTTCGAGATTAAAAGCAGCCTATGTCCTTCCCCGTGATTCTATCTGTTTTTGCAAAATTTAATTTTATCCATTTAGCCTCGAAAAAGTAACAGACAGACAGAGAGACAAAATTACTTTTGGATTTTTATTATATTGTGGATGTAAGACATACTTGTTGTAATTTGTTATTTTTCGTTGTAATTTTCAGTTTCATAATAAACAAATTATTTAATTAGTAAAAATGAATAGCAACAGATCCTTACTTCGCGGGTCCACGCACGAACTCTTTCAGTGTTGAAGGCTTAAATTCCATGCCTGCAGTGAAATACTTCGTTTTCTGTAAAAAAAAAAGGCACTTTTACTGACTCACCCAATGCACATGACGCACCGAGCTTCAGCGGATTATGCAGGCGTAAGTGATATTGTTCAATAGTGGACGTATCATCATCATCAACCTATATTAGTCCACAGCTGGACATATGCCTCATAATGAGCGCCAAGCGCCCTGTCTTCAGCTTGCACTTTTCAGTACACCTATCTCTTATTGTGGGATATCCTTGGGTAGCTCGAATAAAATGTTTTGGGTGTGGGAAAACCATTTTTGATTTAGGGTTCCAGATCGAGATTAGATGCTCTTTCCCCTGTCAGCCGTACGGTAAACGGTAGTTATTGGAAATAGGAGAAAAAGTCGTAGTACCTACCTATTAAGTAGTATGAATTAAAAAGGATAACTATCACAGCTAGGTATATTTAACTAAGGGTCCCATTCCACTCATCTTATATCTTTGTCCAATATTTGATCAAATTTCGTGGATGGAAGCCCATTCCACTCGTCTTATATCATTCTCACGCGTTTTTACTCTATGACAGCAGCATTCTACTGTATAGTTCTGAAAAAAAGGCGAGCAACACTATCAACCAACTTTTCTTGTATTTTTTTTTTCATCCCAAGGTTGCCTGGGGAAATCGCTCTCAGCGATAAGGCCGCCTGTTGTACTGTATTATGTTTATTTTAGATATAAGATTATTTATTCATGTTTATTTTTATTGTACAATAAAGTGTTCATTCATTCATCAACAATCCGCATCCAAAAAAATTATCAAACTATGCACTGACGACGACGATACACAAATTGTATATAATATAATTGTATAGGAGATATCTAACACCACTTGTTGAGAATAGACCAGATAAAAAGAAAAGCTTAAGTGAGGTTCTCTTCCAATAAGGCTGGACGCATCCAGGTCATGTCGGCTATCGCCACTAGGTATAACATCAACCAACATAGAAAGTGATCTAGAACACATGAGCAAATCTAATTTGCTTTTTTAGCTCAATAAAGCGAATTCCGTCGTCTCCATTCCTTGTATTTGCTTAACTGTCCCATGTAGCGGGATGTTTTTGGTCTGCAGGCTCTCTTGGTGACAACGGACAGTGTGACGGTAGTAGACATGAGAAATAGACGTCCCACGGGAGAACGGGGACGTCCTGTAAGTCTTGTCAACCACAGCCACTCAGCACAGTTCTCTTTGAGCTGTGTCTCTTGGCTCCCTCATGGGCGGCTGTTGGCACCTGCTAGGTTTTATGGTGCTAAGGGTGCTAAGTAATTACAAAACAAAAAGAAGATCAACATCGCGTTACCTTTTCTTTCTTATCGACTGGTGGTTTCTTTTCCGGCGGCCCTTGTTTCGGGAAGGCTACGATCTGAAGGGTCTTGGTAACGACGGACAGGGTGACGGTAGTCGTGACTAGCTCTAGAACATTCCTCGGCTTGGCGATTAGGGTACTCTTAAGCTGTGACCTCTTGGTTCCCCCTCTCGATTCGTACTTAGGGACGTCTGCCTCGCGCATAGATAGCGTGTAGCACGATACATCAGCTAGACGCAGGCGCCATGGGAACGATTCTGATAGGGCTGTAAAATGAATAAATTAGATAGATTATTACGATATTTTATTGAAAGACACGAGTAATGGAAGTCTTCCTTGGTTTCAAATGTCTGGCAACATGTGTCGGAGCCTGGATTAGTTTGACACGAGCGATTTTATTTACAAATATTACCGTATTTTTTTGGCAATAGGCTACTTTACTCGACCTTAACACTGAGAGCGCCAAGCAAAAATTAATTGAAATGGAACTGCAACTGAAGCAACAACGGCAGAGTCCCAACCGAGATGTTGCCACTCCGAGCTCCGCGCGCCAAGTCTAGCTCGGAGTGGCAACATCTCTGGTGGGACTCTGCCGTTGTTGCTTCAGTTGCAGTTCCATTTCAATTAATTACTACTCTTTCCGTAAAAAAAGCTTATTTCACAAATAAACTAAAAACCCAACTCTAATTAACCTTGATCTACTTATTATACTAAAAAAATAGTTAGAACGGCTACACTGGTGTTCATCAAACATGGCAAAATGGAACAAAGTCATCTTACAAACACAACTACCTATATTTAATTTGGTTCATCCGTTGGGGAGTACGATGCCACAGACAGACACACCAACGGACCAACACGTCAATTTATAACACCTATTTTGTGGGGATTATAAACAAAATGTATTAGTAAAAGTTATATGTGTACACTCACGTTGTGTTGGGTCCATATGAACGAATGTGGGTCCATCGTGTTTGATGTCGTGCCAGAAGTGCTTCGTCAGAACGCTGGAGTACATAGATATTCGCCCTAGACTGTAAGAACAAAAAATATATGTTATGAACCAGTGCTGTTTGACAGCTGTGAAAAGGCTGCAAACCTAAAGGACTGGACCTCAGTGCAGCAGTGGCGCAAAACAGAAATGTGAAGGGTATAAATAAATATTTAAAAAAAAATGTACATTATATTATATAAATATATATAAAATGTTAATTTATTTAAATAGATAAATAAATATGTGGGAGAGAAATAAAAAGTAACACATAATAAAATCAACAATAACAATATTGCAGCAATAACATGTAGAACATAATTATTAAATACTCAAAATCTAATAGTAGATGTTTGTTGTCAGAGCTCATGATTTATTGTATTATATGTAGGAGGACCTCAGTGGCGTAGTAGGCGAAGGTCCGCCTGAGATTAAGAAGGTAGCGGGATCGATTTATATTTATATTTTTAGGCGCCTAAATGATTATATTTTTGGATCAGAATATTCAGAACGAAATAGTATTATTTTTGTTTATTTATTTGGCCGCGGCATTACCCGCGTATATGAGGTACTGTGATAAACTAATTACACTATCTAAAAAAAAACATAGAAACATGATCTAGAACAATCTTCGTTACATATTATGTCGGCTCCTCAAGACCACGTATTTTTCGAGTAGTTTCGCATCTGTCAAAAGTATAAAAAGTAACTGTGTTTATGAAATATTTCATTTTGTCAGTCTTCATTCACTCACCTGTCAACAATTAGGGAACTTGATAGTTATGCATATATCGGACAGAAAATAAAATCGTGGACAGACCATAATAGAAAAAGCTCAGTCAATATTTCCTAAAAATTTGTGGAAGTGTTACTCCTACGATAACAATTTTCAAATCTCTATTGTCTACAATAGACAACAACGAGATGTAATACTATTTATATACCTACACAAGTTAACACAATATACATACAATGGAGCAGATTCGGGATCTTATCGATCGAAATTAGATTTTTTGTGATCTGAGTTTACCCAATAGCAGGTATCGATTTTTATATAAGTACAATTACAAACGCTTGAAAATTTAGAAACATCTAACTTATGCTATATAGTATTAGTATAATTAAAACAATAATCATAAAAAATTGGTAAAATAATATTATTTGCTAAGTACCTATCTACATAAGTGCGTTATTAAGTTGTCTATTGGTTCCATTATAGGCAAAAGTATGTTTTCAATTATACAAAATTTTTCGTTAGCTGTATCTAGCGATTCTATAGAGCATCAGTGTCCCGAGTGGTCAAAGATGGCGACGCCACACTATCATGACGAAGGCCGAACGATGACGGTACCACGAAGACTTCCTCCCTGAACAATCCTCAATGATATTGGCCTTCACGATGTATAAATACGATAGCGACCAACACCATAAAGGATCGTTAAGGGAGTAAACACGAAGGATGTGACGGTGCTCGGTTGAACGCTGAATGATTGTCTAACTGTAGATTTGATCCGATTGTATTTTCTTGTTCTTCTGCTGTCAGGACCACGAAGTTAAATTTAGACTGACGAATTGTGACCACAAACCAAGACAACAGACTAAAACTTTACTCCGTAGCCCTGACTGTGGAAATCCCTCGTAGTACTCATCCATATTTGATTCGACCTTGAGAAGTCATTAAGGTGTACCGCTCGCTGACAACCCACAATACGCAAGTATCCACGAAATTTATCGTACCGAATGTATCCGTAGATTATTCCAGCAGATCTTGATGTGAGTTGAGCCTTATTACCGTATTTACAAATAATCTGTTGACTTAAAACAGTAGCTAAGCAGTGTTTTTCTTACACTCTGACTTATATCAAAAGAAGAAAACGAACGACTCTCAGCTATTACGTAAAGATAGGAGAGGTTTATGGGGTAACAATGGCTCAACCCTCACAAGAAAGTCAATAAACATCAATAAATATTAATTTATCTTCATATATGGTCTAAAATTGTAATCGTCAATTTCAAATTATTTTTGTTATTTTTTACAGAAATCAGAAAATGTCCAAATATGATGTCTGGTAGTTTTATATGTATTTATATCAATTTCCTAAAAATGCTGAGCCGTCACTAGACGGCAGAGTGCAAAGAAGTTAACAATTTTAGTTATACAAAAATTTTGTTGAATTTACCATAGGTATATTGGAAATTATAACCTTAATTCTAATCCAATACTTATCTGAAAACCAGATAAGGAGACTTATCTGGTTTTGCAGATACTTTTTATTACCAAATAACATTTTGCCAGCCATTTTGCCTAAGAATTTGAGAACAATAATATCAGGTGTCAAATTGGGCGACTTGCCTTAGTAGGTATAGGTGCTAAGTAAAAGTTATATATAACAATAACAACAAATTCACGCAATTTAGAGAGGACTGAGCTTTTACCTATTATTTTACGTCGTGATAATAAAAATTAACAACTGTTAAGTATATCCCAAAAAGTCGAGTGAATTCGGTCATCAAAATTGAGCACGCGGTTAAAAAGCAACTTTACACTCATGTACAACAAATAACTATTATTATTTATTAATTGATCTTGAAAGAAGACCACACCACTCAAAAAAATACCCTTAATTGTTCTCAGCCACTAAAATAACCAAATAGAGTGTTGTGGTATCGTATATACCTGATAGTCAGCACTTGTTGCCGCTGGCTCGCGTGTCGCTCAATAGCGTCCCGTATCGTGCCGCAGTCCAGCGCCGAGGCAGACGTCATCGTGACGTACAGCAAGCTCAGACCCAGCTCGATGTTGATCAGCATGTGACGCAGCCGCGCGTGTAGCTGCAGCAAACGGCCGCCATGCCACCACGGCACTAAGACTACCTGCACACGGTCATTAAATACCTACATTACAAACACTTTAGCTATATCTAGATTCTTTACAATAGTTTACAGTTTGCTAAAATATTTCAAGTTTATAACAATAGTTCAAATTTTTATTAATCTGCGTCGTTGTAGAAAATATAGTTGTGTAATCCCCTCGAAGCGTGGTAATCACGGGCAAGCCCCCCATCCCCCCATTGTTTGCGTAAGTTGTTCGTACCGGTTGATGTTCAGGCTTGGTCTCCTGAGTCTTGGAGCTGGAGGAGCCGCTGCGAGGACGGCGGTGCACGGTGAGGTCGGTGACCTTGCGCAGCGCGCCGCGGTTGGTTGTCTGTTCAAACGTTGATTATTAGAACAACTAGATAGATATAATTTTATTGACTGTCGAATATATTGTCTTTTACTCTAAGCAAATTTTATCTGAAACTTGACTTCAATAGATAATTAACTTCACAATAATTCTGCGGGCCAACTCAGGCAGGCAAACGACCACACATTTTTCATGTAAGAAGCTTATTTGCTTGAATGTTTAGTAAGATGAATCCGTATTACATAGTAAACTTGCAAGGGCAGACTGCCCAATTCAAAACAGGTGGATGCGTATTCTAATCGGCTCCATCTGAACTAATTTTATTTTCGATTTTGTGTAATTTTAATTTTTAAATTTCCTGTGACATTTTATTTGCTAAAACTAAATTTGATTACTTTTGATTGATGCTGTAGTTATAAGTGTTTATGATTTAAATAATGTACTAGACATAGACATAGACATTCATTTATTACTATGGATTTATATCTGAAATAAATGAATAATAATAATAATAGTAGGATATTCGAGACCACGCTCAGTCAAGCGAGCAATTACCTCATGATTTCACGGGGCTCATGATTGGAATCCGTAATCTCTAGGGTCGCCGTCATCGAAATCGATGAGGAGGCCTTTATAATAATAATAATAATAATTAAGCCTTTTTATTTCCAAACTCCTTAAGTGACTATGTACAAAGTTTTATTATTAGTATTTTTGCTTATTAGTAGGTTAATAGGTACTTATATAATACTAGATATTATTTACAGTTGTAGTGAGTTGGATCCCTTCTTGAGTAAAGGCCTTTACGTATAATAAATATGTATATAAATAAATACAAAACAAATGTTTGCCACTAGATCCTGTGTTTTTAAAAGTTGAATAACTGGTGATATAAGGGTTCCGACGTATCGTTCTTCCTTTTGAGGAATGGACTCTTAAAACATAACAAAGCATGTAAATCAAACAAACTTACCTGATGGCGACGACGCAGGAAGCTTAGCGACGAGCTTTTGTTATCCAAATTGTTATACGATTCTGAAACAAAGTAGCCAGTTAAAAGGTTTAATTTACTTATTGATTAATACATTACAGCCAAAAGACGTCCTCTGCTATAGATAGGATCTCCCAAAGATCAAGTTAAATTGAGGTCAAAATCACCGTCACTAATAGAGGAGCGAATATTAACTTGACCCAAGCGCATTGTGAAGATATCGTGTGTATTCTCGTGCCTGTCATTAGCCTATATTACATAACATCAGTCCACCTGTCATCACTTCACAATGTCCAATCCCACAGACCCCGAAATTAATAACAGATGTAGTCCGGAGGTTAGTAGCTGCTCTTGTGTCCATTTTACTGCTAGGCACAGCTCCGCCTGGAAATAATAATATACCCACGTATAATAACGGGCTTGTATGCCAGCCAGGCTATGAGGAGAGGGTCCACACAAATCCCGGTCGGTTCGGTCCACAGTCCGATGTAGTCCAGAGAGCTGGGTAGCTGCTCGTGCACCCATTGTACGGCTAAACGGAGGTACGGCCTGCGAACATATATCAATAAATTTAAATCATTAGGTACTAAATAAATAAATAAATATAAATAATGCTGAGTGCTTTAATCGTAAGTCCGCACTGCAGGGCAAATGCATGCTTTTCCTACTCTCTTTTTAAGTTATGAGACAGTCTGGTAGGTGTGCGTCCATCTCCTCCCGGCATGGCCGTCTACATTTTTAGCACGTTCAAACCAAAAACGACCCGCGACGGTAATCGAACCCTACCAGTATCAAGCAGCTTTTCCTCTTCACCTTTACTTATGTTTAAATAAGTTCCAAAGTAGATTTGTGCAGTACTTAAGGGCTATACTACCACAAATCAGTCCGTCGGATGTCCATATCTTCCAAACTACTGGATATTTAACTTTGAAATGTATGTATGGTAAATTCCATTAAAAAAATCGCAGTTACCTGAGTATTTTTACTAAAACCTTAATTTCTAAATAAATAAAATAAATAATGCTGGACAATTCACACAGCATTATCTAACCCCAAGCTAAGCAGAGCTTGTGTTATGGGTACTAGATAACTGATATATTTAATACAACATATAACATAGATAGATATTCTTTTTATTATACCTACGAATAAATAATAAGTCTTAAAAATTATACATAGAAAACGACCAGAACTCCCAGAACAAATACCTGCAGATAGTACAAATATTTGTCCCAAAAGGCGGGAATCGAACCCGCAACCTCCTGCGTCGCAAGCGGACCTTCGCCCACCGCGCTACATAGGTCGTCTCTCAATAGATACAAAAGTTAAGATCTTGAGAATAAGCATGGTAATTGAACTAAGAACATTTTATAGAAATAATGTCCTAAATAATAGATGATAAGTAAAATCTTGATTTTTCGGCTTGCGTGGCTCTGCCCTGTCCCGCTCTTATGAATGCAAAATCCTATGCCTACCTTTCACAAAATGGCGTCGTAGTATAGGGCCTTCACTTCAGAAACGGGTTGGTCCAATTAGTATCAAGGTATCTCTAAGAAATGAAATAAGTCCCAAAAATTACCCATTATTAGAGATACCCAGAGTGCGGGTTAGCACTATAACAAAAAACCTTAGTATCAATGTACTTACGAGCTTATAGGCGCATCGGGACCGGAGAAAACCCATGCTTGCTTCAAAGCTTCTCCGTCTACCAACAAACCAGAATAACTATTTAACTCACATAAACCGATGGGTCGATGATATACGCAAGACCGTGCTCTAGAGTTGCGCAGGACTGAACGCTAAAAGGCCTATTCTATGCCCAGCAGTGAGCAGGGCTGATGATGATCGAACTTTAAGAAATATATATGGGAGGTTTAGACATACTATGTTATAAAATAAAAACGTCAAGTGCGAGTCCGAATCGCACTTGACGTTTGCAACGAGGGGCCACATATCATAATTCTAGGTCAACGGGAAGCAGGTAAGGCCCAGCAATCCATATCTACAACCCATCAAGACACTGTTAGTGATTACTGCGTACATATGGAACGTTATAATTAAAGTTGTATAATTGACGGTAGATATGCAAAATTCAAATTACTTTTAAAGACAAATGTCACCTCAGTCTGCCTGTGACCATGGAAGCTGAAAAGCCTCCGAAACGTCAGGTCATAAACTAAACAAAATATAAAATATACGCGATCAATCCGGTTAAAACAGTGTTTTATTAGGTAAGACCCTATAAGTTTTGGTCCCTTGCGGGACAAAATTTCTATTTTATAAGTACAAAATCATTACCATCAACTCTTACTTACCCGGTTCATGAAACGCAGTAGCCTTTGCCGACTGCAGCGTCACGATCACTGTGTTAGTATTGCGAGTTACAAACGCGCGGAGGATGAAATCTTCCGCGGCGAGATCTATTGCCACGGCGTCTGCGAACAAATATAGTTTAGCGAAAATTCTTTATGCAGCAAGCATTGTTTTTAACAGGGAACAAAAAACACGCATCTGTACACACAGTGTTGTGTATTAGCCTGTTATGGGCCACAATCATGAGCCAGTAGACCTACTCATGTCATTATGATGCGTACAGACTTACATAATACTAGTAGCGCCTCGCGGTTTCACCCGTGTAGTTCCCGTTTCCGTAGGAATTCCGGGATATAGCCTATGTTCTATTCCAGACTATTATCTATCTCTGTGCCAAATTTCATCCAGATCCGTTCAGCCGTTCTGGCGTGATTGAGTAACAAACATCCATCCATCTATCTATCCATTCATCCATCCAAACTTTGACATTTATAATATTAGTGGGATTAAAAGTAGCCTATGTTCTATTCCAGACTATAATCTATCTCTGTGCCAAATTTCATCTAGATCCGTTCAGCCATTCTGGCGTGATTGAGTAACAAACATCCATCCATCTATCTATCCATCCATCCATCCAAACTTTGACATTTATAATATTAGTGGGATAAACAAATGGAGAATGACACCAGTGTGGACGGACTGCGAGCACAAATCGAACTTATCTCTCACCTGCTTCTGTTTCCGGCGTGCTCGCGAACAGCGTCAGTACCTAGATTGGTCGTGTTCGCGCTCGTTACAACACAACTCATCCACAATGGCGTACCGAGCACACTGTGAGACCCTTTGTGTTCGTGCGAAAAACCGACATAATTATCACGGATCGCGCCGCGCACTGAAATACTTCAACGTAAGCGTAACGTGCTCGTGAAAGACTCAGTTCTCGCTCGCAAAGCGTATACACTTACGAAATAGCTTTCATTGCATGTTACATTACCTACACAAGTGTGGACGGCAATATCTTTATTTCATGGTACATTTCATGTTCGTCGCGTTAGTCTGTATGCGGCATAAGAATATAATAATCTAGTTATTTTGTGAACTTGCTAACCGCCGCCGCGATACGAGCCGCGGACCCGCATATGTTGCACTCGCCTACAGCACATGAATATTTGACTAACGTAGCATGTCCTTACCATCATCGGTGTAGGTGTATGCGACCAGCCAGATCCTACAGACGAGCCGTGGACCCACATATATTGCTCTCACCTACAACACATGAACTTTGACACGTGGCATGTCCTTACCATCATCAGTGTAGGCGTATGTGACCAGCCGAGCCTACAGACGAGCCGTGAACCCGCATATGTTGCCCTCGCCTACAACATATGAACATTTGACACGATGCATGTCCTTACCATCATCAGTGTAGGCGTATGTGACCAGCCAGATCCTACAGAACAGCCGTGGACCCACGTATGTTGCCCTCGCCTACAACACATGTACATTTGACACGTGGCAAGTCTTTACTATCATCAGTGTAGGCGTATGTGACCAGCCAGATCCTATAGAAGAGCCCTGAACCCGCATATGTTGCCCTCGCCTACAGCATATGAACATATGACACGAGACATGTCCTTACCATCATCAGTGTAGGCGTATGTGACCAGCCGAGCCTACAGACGAGCCGTGGACCCGCATATGTTGCCCTCGCCTACAACACATGAACATTTGACACGTGGCATGTCCTTACCATCATCAGTGTAGGTGTATGTGACCAGCCAGATCCTACAGCAGAGGCGTGAACCCGCATATGTTGCCCTCGCCTACAGCATATGAACATATGACACGAGACATGTCCTTACCATCATCAGTGTAGGTGTATGTGACCAGCCAGATCCTATAGAAGAGCCCTGAACCCGCATATGTTGCCCTCGCCTACAGCACATGAACATTTGACACGTGGCATGTCTTTACCATCATCAGTGTAGGTGTATGTGACCAGCCAGATCTTACAGAAGAGCCGTGAACCCGCATATGTTGCCCTCGCCTACAACACAGTGGCATGTCCTTACCATCATCAGTGTAGGTGTTTGTGACCAGCCAGATCCTACAGCAGAGGCGTGAACCCGCATATGTTGCCCTCGCCTACAACACAGTGGCATGTCCTTACCATCATCAGTGTAGGTGTATGTGATCAGCCAGATCCTATAGAAGAGCCCTGAACCCACATATGTTGCCCTCGCCTACAGCACATGAAAATTTGACACGTGGCATGTCTTTACCATCATCAGTGTAGGTGTATGTGACCAGCCAGATCTTACAGAAGAGCCCTGAACCCGCATATGTTGCCCTCGCCTACAACACAGTGGCATGTCCTTACCATCATCAGTGTAGGTGTATGTGACCAGCCAGATCCTATAGAAGAGCCCTGAACCCGCATATGTTGCCCTCGCCTACAGCACATGAACATTTGACACGTGGCATGTCTTTACCATCATCAGTGTAGGTGTATGTGACCAGCCAGATCTTACAGAAGAGCCGTGAACCCGCATATGTTGCCCTCGCCTACAACACAGTGGCATGTCCTTACCATCATCAGTGTAGGTGTTTGTGACCAGCCAGATCCTACAGCAGAGGCGTGAACCCGCATATGTTGCCCTCGCCTACAACACAGTGGCATGTCCTTACCATCATCAGTGTAGGTGTTTGTGACCAGCCAGATCCTACAGCAGAGGCGTGAACCCGCATATGTTGTGTGTGAACATTTGACACGTGGCATGTCTTTACCATCATCAGTGTAGGTGTATGTGACCAGCCAGATCTTACAGAAGAGCCCTGAACCCGCATATGTTGCCCTCGCCTACAACACAGTGGCATGTCCTTACCATCATCAGTGTAGGTGTATGTGACCAGCCAGATCCTATAGAAGAGCCCTGAACCCGCATATGTTGCCCTCGCCTACAGCACATGAACATTTCACACGTGGCATGTCTTTACCATCATCAGTGTAGGTGTATGTGACCAGCCAGATCTTACAGAAGAGCCGTGAACCCGCATATGTTGCCCTCGCCTACAACATAGTGGCATGTCCTTACCATCATCAGTGTAGGTGTTTCTGACCAGCCAGATCCTACAGCAGAGGCGTGAACCCGCATATGTTGCCCTCGCCTACAACACAGTGGCATGTCCTTACCATCATCAGTGTAGGTGTATGTGATCAGCCAGATCCTATAGAAGAGCCCTGAACCCACATATGTTGCCCTCGCCTACAGCGCATGAACATTTGACACGTGGCATGGCATGTCTTTACCATCATCAGTGTAGGTGTATGTGACCAGCCAGATCTTACAGAAGAGCCCTGAACCCGCATATGTTGCCCTCGCCTACAACACAGTGGCATGTCCTTACCATCATCAGTGTAGGTGTATGTGACCAGCCAGATCCTATAGAAGAGCCCTGAACCCGCATATGTTGCCCTCGCCTACAGCACATGAACATTTCACACGTGGCATGTCTTTACCATCATCAGTGTAGGTGTATGTGACCAGCCAGATCTTACAGAAGAGCCGTGAACCCGCATATGTTGCCCTCGCCTACAACATAGTGGCATGTCCTTACCATCATCAGTGTAGGTGTTTGTGACCAGCCAGATCCTACAGCAGAGGCGTGAACCCGCATATGTTGCCCTCGCCTACAACACAGTGGCATGTCCTTACCATCATCAGTGTAGGTGTATGTGACCAGCCAGATCCTATAGAAGAGCCCTGAACCCGCATATGTTGCCCTCGCCTACAGCACATGAACATTTGACACGTGGCATGTCTTTACCATCATCAGTGTAGGTGTATGTGACCAGCCAGATCTTACAGAAGAGCCCTGAACCCGCATATGTTGCCCTTGCCTACAACACAGTGGCATGTCCTTACCATCATCAGTGTAGGTGTTTGTGACCAGCCAGATCCTACAGCAGAGGCGTGAACCCGCATATGTTGCCCTCGCCTACAACACAGTGGCATGTCCTTACCATCATCAGTGTAGGTGTTTGTGACCAGCCAGATCCTACAGCAGAGGCGTGAACCCGCATATGTTGTGTGTGAACATTTGACACGTGGCATGTCTTTACCATCATCAGTGTAGGTGTATGTGACCAGCCAGATCCTATAGAAGAGCCCTGAACCCGCATATGTTGCCCTCGCCTACAGCACATGAACATTTGACACGTGGCATGTCTTTACCATCATTAGTGTAGGTGTATGTGACCAGCCAGATCCTACAGAAGAGCCCTGAACCCGCATATGTTGCCCTCGCCTACAACACATGGACATTAGACACGTGGCAAGTCCGCACCATCATCAGTGTAGGTGTATGTGGCCAGCCAGATCCTACAGAAGAGTCATGAGCCCGCATATGTTGCCCTCGCCTACAAAAGAGTGGCATGTCCTTACCATCATCAGTGTAGGTGTATGTGGCCAGCCAGATCCTACAGAAGAGTCGTGAGCCCGCATATGTTGCCCTCGCCTACAAAAGAGTGGCATGTCCTTACCATCATCAGTGTAGGTGTATGTGACCAGCCAGATCCTACAGAAGAGCCGTGAGCCCGCATATGTTGCCCTCGCCTACAACACAGTGGCATGTCCTTACCATCATCAGTGTAGGTGTATGTGACCAGCCAGATCCTACAGAAGAGCCGTGAACCCGCATATGTTGCCTCGTCTACAGCACATGAACATTCAACACACACAGTGTGTCCTTACTGTCATCAGTGAAGGCGTCAGTCGGCAGCGAGGTATATCGCAGCAGGTTGGAGATGCGCTGAATGATCAGAGAGTGGAGTACCTCATAGGCAGCCTCCAAACGAGCCGTGGACCCACATAAATTGGCTTCGCCTACAGAACAGGCAAATGGAATGTTATTAGAAAAACAATAATTCATCAGTATTTTCGGCATAGAAAATATGACAAACTTAGTTAGGTATTATGTATTTTTTCGTATCCTAACTAGCAAATTTATATGAGGACTTAAAGAATGTAAAACTTTTTTTTTATAAACTGAACGTTTTTGATTCTGTTTTGATCATTGTTAAAATAACCAGTTTCAATCAAAGCTATGAAAAGAAACTCCCGGTCGACGTAACGCAGGCATCTTCGAACAAATCTTATAGACACAATCAGATACGAGTAGCACTGCAGGTTTCCGTATGTTTTTTACGCCTTACGCGTTCTTTACATTTAAATTTCATAATTTCATCATAATCGGAACCTCGGTTGAGTGACAAGCCTTTTCGTAGACACAACTAAAGTCTTCTGAAACTAAGATAAGTAGAAAAAAAACTCACAAATCTTTAGTGACAATCCGTAGTGGATGCTTTCCCGAGCTGTGAAGAACGACTTGTTGAGAAGTACATGCAGGACTGCTCGTACGTCCATCCTAGATAGAAATAACATGGTATAATATTTACCTTTACCTATGGAACATATTTATTACTAGCAGCGCCTCGCGATTTCCGGGTAGGAATTCCGGGATAAAAAGTAGCCTATGTGCTATTCCAGGCTGTAATCTATCTCTGTGCCAAATTTCATCCATATCCGTTCAGCCGTTCTGGCATGATTGAGTAACAAACATCCATCCACACTTTCACATTTATACTATTAGTGGGATTAGTGGGATTAACAAGTTTCTGCTCGCAGCTTCGTACGCGTTATTTAAGGTTATTTCTATCCCATAGGAACTGATCTATGGGATAAGAAGCCTATGTTCTGAAGCAAGATGCCTTTGAGGTCAATATCTACTTTGGTTCACTGAGGGCCAGGACGGAGCAAGTAGGTTGAAATGACACAGCTCAGAATCGTCTGGCAAGACCTTTCCAAGGATATCGATCCCTGGAAAGGTCTTGCCAGACGACGATATTGTGAGGCTGACCTGAGATATATTCAAATCTAAACGAAAAATTGAGTACGCCACAATAGTCTATTTGACTACATTGAAAATAAGTTGCACACAGTACATCCTAGTTAGTGACAACGTAACAAAGCGTAATCAGGTTATTTTTATTAAAAAATATGCTTATTTTAGGTAAAAAACACCGGATTAAAATTACACATTTTTCTATATATGATCACGTGACCGAAGACGCTCTGCGTTTGTTTGCATCGCGCTGGTGACGTCACACGTATCACAGATTACAGTGCGTGTTGTTCTACTTGTTAGATTGGTGTGTCATGACGTCATCGAGTCATGTCACCGGAGCCATGACAAAGATCGTTTTGGCACCCCATTATTTTATTCAACCTTTAAGATTTGTTTTTATAACTATTAATTACACTTTGCTTTATTTTTATCAGACAATACGTTAGAATTACTTCTCAGTAGTAGTGAAGTAGCCTATTCAATGTATGCGGCTAGCACAGACCCGTTGTGGGTGGAACAAACATCGGGAGGCCTGTACCCAGCAGTGGTTTGAGTTCGTCTGCGGATGATGATGAAATCAGTAGTAAGTAAAGGTTGGTACCTAGCGCAGGGCTTCGCTTGCTTGCCACTGGGCGCCGCCAGCGTCATTTCCATAGACTGCATGTTGAGCGTGATGTGGAGGCGCGCCCCACGCCACAGCGGCCCGCTGTCTTCCGGCAACTGACACGCCGCGCTGCATACTCTGGAACAACACATTCAATATATTCCCGCACTGAGGGAAGGTTGCGGGTTCAAGACCCGCTGAAATCGAACATTTTTGGAAAATGATTTAATTACTATCTACCTAAAACATAAGGTTTTTTGTTATAGTGCTTACCCGCACTTTGGGTATCTCTAAGAAATGAATTAAGTTCCCAAAAAAATCGGTTTCGGATTAGGGTGGGGCGCGGGTTCGTGTCCCGCCGAAACCGGAAATTTTTGGGAACTTATTTCATTACCTAAAACATATCATCTAACCACTTTTTTTTGGTGAGTAAGTACCTCATTACTGAGAAACAAACTTTAAGAGTTCTTGTTTTTTTTTACTGCGGAATCCTAAGACCGATGATTTTAGAAATACTCCATTATCTTAATGAGAACATGTATTTCGAATTTCAAGTCAGTAGGTATGCTAGAAGTACTTACCTAAACATTTATATGTTCGGTCAGTTTGTGAGTGAGTGATGACGAGATAAGGGGTGAGTCCATTTATTGCTCTTAAAGTATTTCTCCGAGGAGTAAACATGTCATGTCCATGTTTTACTACTGGTACAATCCAACATGCTCTTTAATATCAAAATTATTTCTTTAGCATTATCAGAAACAAAAGTGTTAAATACACAGTCAACACAGAACTTTTGGACCCCTTATTCTACTGCTAGGCGCCCCATCCTCGCGAAACGGGGGGTCAACATTAACTTACTCTTAACAAAGGCCACCTTACCCCCGCGAAGCTTGAGTTCGTGGCGGCTCTGTGACTGAAAGGGTGTGTATATGTATAATTGCGACCTCCTTGACGACCTCTGTGGCGCGGTGGGCGAAGGTCTGGCTGCGATGCAGGAGGTTGCGGGTTCGATTCCCGTCTTGTGACAAATTTGTGTACGATCCGCAGAGTATTCTGTATTCAGTATTCAGGGTATTCTGGTCGTTTTTTATGTATAATAAAAAAACTATCTATGTATTGTATTATATATATCAGTTATCTAGTACCCATAACACAAGCTTTGCTTAGCTTGTGTTTAGATAATGTTGTGTGAATTGTCCGGCATTATTTATTTATTTTATTGCACCCAGAGTTATGTGTTAACACACCCGCGAAGTGGGGGTGGGATATGTATAAACCTGTCATAAATAGTGATATATTATCTCCTTGGCATAGACGGCTTGGCATTGTCGACGTGACTGTTGAAAACTACTAAGGAAGTTTGAATAAATAGTGTACTAGAAATACATAGACATAATCGTATATTACTCCTGGGAGAAATGTTTAGGGAGCAATAGATGGACTAACTGGAGATAAAATATCGATAGCTGAGTGCCGTGAGATGGTTCCAGAAAAGGGTTCCTGGTGGCAGCCGTCTACTCAACTTGGCAGGGTCACTAACGTAGCGCCTGATAAAACATTGTAGAACCCCCTCTTTTTTTTAAGTCGGTTGAAAAACCAAATGTACTTACGAGACTGGGCACCAGTCAGAGAAGTCAATAATGAATACCACTTTAGATTTGTTAGTAGCTTTTTTACATTAAGGAAATTTGTGTTATTTTTTGTCGTGTCTGTTAAAAATATTATTTACATATTTATATTTCACAAAAAGTAGTTTATTATTTTAGTAGCCCTTTAACTTAATCCAATATTTATACCTAGCTGCTAAATACCTAAATATATACCTATATAATAAACCTAGCATTTCTGTCTGTATATATATCCTGTCTTTGTGTGGTAAACACACTCATACGATACGCGCTTCCGCGACAGACTTGCCGCAGTGTCGCGCTCGTTGACTAAGTCGTCCAAGCTGTCACATGTCATGACATGTGACACATGTACACGTCTGGGCCCATGGGCCCAGACGTGTACAAGGCTTCCCAATTCTGTTACAGGTGGCCACAGTCTGCCTGTATTCAGAACTAGACTTAAACGCTGGCTTATTGAGCGAACCTTATATAGCTATATGGTAGCTTATAAAAATTAAGTGATACATAATTATGCACATAGTATTAACATTATTATGAATTAAGTTTAATTTCATCAATCAAGTCACTAATTTATTTTATAAATGATTTTATTTCACGATTTATTTTAATGTTTTGAATGTGTACTTCTATTAATTTTTATGAAATTACTTACATTTGTAATCCTTAGTTAAAATGTATTTAACAGTGCGATAAATTGTATAATGTATATTTTGACTTGTAATGATTATTTATAAATAAATGACTATTATGACTACATAGTATTTCCTATATAACTATCGAGGTACCTACCTACCATTCAAAAACCCTTCTACCGGAACACATAGCGAAAGTCCTTCTATAGCCGGATACAGTACTGTGAATGTCAAAGAAACCAACAAGAAAACATTCGATGCAATGAATTATCAGCCCGGCATAAAATATTCCAATACAGATGCGCAGATTTATGACCTTCAAATACATGAGAGACGCAAAATCAATATTATTAAGGCTCGCAACGCAACCCCTGCTTACCTGCCCTCCGATCCCTTTCCCCTGTCCGTCTAGACGAGAGGGGAACTCAATTAAAAGCCGTAAGCTCTGTCTGTGTTTACGTTTTGGTTTGGTACCTATATTTCATTTATGATTTGTATGATTTTCACCGAATTTGAGTTTTTATCTATTATAATAAGATTCTCAGGTTTTATTTGATATAGTCTGCGTTGATAGATTATTTGCGGAACTTCTGGTCCGATTTTCATAATAAAAAACCTATTCAAAGATGAATAACATGATAGGTACATTCCTATTACAATCCCTGACTGCTACGTTTTATAAAGGTAACCGGAACTGTTTCAAATGTTTTCTCGAGATCGACCAAGGACATGAAGAGGGGCCGACAACAAAGGAGTGAGGGCATGTTATCCACGTGGATCCTCGTTCACCTAAAGCTTTCTGAAGGTAAGCGGAAACCCGCCAGTAAGCACCTGCGTTATAAATACGTGTTCGAACGACACCTGGTTTGTAAATTTGTGTCCTTTATCCAGAGTGTTGGAGGGAGCTTGCTTCACGAATGTCATCTTTGTGATCTAATATTAATGGTTTGAGCAAAATAGCCCCAAGATGATTACGACGGAGGCTTGCTTCCTTATTGATCTGACGAATTAACGGCAGCTATACGAAAAGAGACCCAAGCCCAGCCGGCGACTCTCCTATCGTCGTAGTGGGGTTTTTGGGACAAAGGTTGTTTGTTTTGTTTTTTTTTTTTGATGAGTCATATTACGGCTCATGATATAAAGAATAATATTATTCCGTGAATCCTAGGGTCGCCATCAACGCGCCAAAGCGAAGCCGCGGCACTATAACTATTGATTCTTTAGCCCTTTCCGTTCCTTTGATGTGCAAAGGTCTCCAGATAAATAATGGTCATACTCATATTTTAAATGCGAATGTTTGTCTGGATGCATGTTTGTTACTTCTTCACCCCAAAAATAAAAACAGAGAGAGACAAACATGTGTTTTATTACGTGTTAAACAAAAAAGTTCAGTAAAATACTAAAGGATTTGGAAGGAAGTTGGAGTTCCTTAATCTGACTGCATTTGTCTGCATAAAAAGAATCACGGGATACTCTTATGATGAGTGAATGATGTTGTGGTCTAGTTCCTAGTATTTTGAAGAGTTATTCTTATTTCTTCTACGTTGATCCATTAGCTGTAAGATCTCGGTGGTCGTCCATTGCTGTTTTTACCCGACTACCAACAGGGGAGGGTTATGAGGTTAGCACCCTATGTTTGTATGTTTATATGTTTGTATGTTTGTATGTATGTGGCCGATTTCTTTGTTCCCACGTAGCGCTGAAACTACTGGTTCGATTTCAACAAATTATGTATCGATTGATTCGTCTCAATACCCCGATAGTTATAGGCTATAGGATTTAGGGCTCCGCCCCCGAATAAGCCTTCAAAACGCGTATTAAAGTTTAGGTAGCCGCAGGCTGCAGGCCCCATAGAGAAAAATTACAATACCTACGACCTATTTTCATTTTCAACTCTATGCCTATCAAATATGACCGATACGTCATTCTATTTTGTCAATGTAAATGTTTCAAACTTTTATAACTTTCACGAAGTCGGGTTGTAGTTTTTAACTTTATCTTGTTTTAATTTGGTTATTCGGTCGAAGCAGATTGTAGCAAATGTTGTTGACAGTGTCTTTGAGCGAGCACCATGTCCCAGTACACATACCATGTCTTTGATGTTGATGGGTTGGTTAGCTGGTTATCTGCCCATTCATTAATTTTGTCGGGATCTTCTTTATGTCCATTCGTTTACTGGTGTTCACTTTGCGGAGACATTTAAATTTGATTTGCAATGTAGCGAAAACGAGTTTCGGAAGCGTGAGTTAACTATGATATCATCAATTTGATTGCGCACCAGATGGTCTCTTGTATGTTGTGGGGACGTCCAGGTGTACAATCGTCGTAGGGGCAACTTGAATAGGGTATTTGCTATAACTAGATCCCTTTCCTGACAAAATTCTATTGAGGTGTCTCCTCTGTCATTTCTTGTGCCCAGACCATGATTCCCTGTTATACCAGGGACTACCGTTGAACCCACTTTCGCATTCATATCCCCTATTACAACGTTAAGATCATGTTATATTTCAATTTGACCATAAAATTCTTTTATTTCTGTGGTATTCTGTGCTCTGCCGTGGAATTTATAGTTTTACTTTATGTAATCTGAGTTTTGTTGACGTGTCCAAGAGTCTTGTAAGGTCTAAAGAAAATAAAGCACTGAGTTTTGAGTTTTGATAAATATTTGAAAAGCGGAAATATTATAATATATAAATAATTTTGATATATTTTTTTGTTTGTAATGGGTGATCTCTGAAATCTAAAGCACGAGATTTCGTCTCGAAATTTCGACAGAGTTTAAAAACAGTTCCGAGTACAAAGATATTAAGTAGTTATTTGTCATTCATAAATCCAGTTTTTTGCGACAGAAGGGTTGGCAACATTACGAGCTATAAAGCTCCTTTGAATACAAGCCTTTTATTCTTGATTGCTATTGAAAGTCCATTCGTATAGAGGGTAATTGAGGCGCACATTCGCGTACACAGCGACCTTATTGAAAACAAGTTCCAGGAGCAAGTTTGGAATAATGAGCATCAGTCAAAATCATGAGTTCAAAAGAAAAATAATAAGTATGCTTCCTTTTGAAAATGGTAATTTCGGATAAAAACTCAAAAGAATTCTACATAGTGAGGCCACATGTTTTCTGTATTAAAAAGAGTACCGGCGGATAATCCTTAGTGGCTTGCCATTCAGTATACTTTTAATGGGGGTAATAGGGTGCTATTGAAACGATACAAACAATGACGTACTATAGTTACTTGGATAATAAGAACGGAAACCAAAATGGAAGCTGATGTCGACCACGCACGTGACACGCACAGGCAAGAAAGACTACCGTAGCAAATTAATTTTTTTATTATAATAAATAATCAAATTATTAATCAATAATTAATTAATCTGTAAGATAATCGATAAACAAAGGCTTGAAAACCTCACCTGAAGTATTTTCCTTTGTCAAATAAAGTAAAATGACGTAACACCTTTAGGATGCTGCATAAAGAGAAATCATACGGCTCACGATACGACAGGAAAGTCTGAGATTAGAAATAGACGCAAAATTAGATTTTCTTGAGGAATCGTTGCCGTCGTCGCGTGGTCCGCACACTGGTGTTTTTTTATTTTATCCAGGAATAACGAAAGAGCGGTCGAGGCGCCACCGTCGCGAGGTCCGCGAATCGATTAATCGTTGCAGACCGAGGGCGCATGCGTCGCGCGTCGTCTGCTTCCCCGGAAATGCCGTAATACGATATTTCATAATTGCCTGTAGTCTAAAGGTGGGCACAAACTGATGAAAAGGAAGATGCAATGTTACATGCAATAAATTATTTTTCATCTTAACTGCTACAATGCATCAAGTTACTAGGAACATAATTACAAATTGAAAGTAACTTTTTATGCATTAAGCAAGGTAAAAAAACGTTTCAAATAAAATGAGAGCTTGATGTCAAACACGCAGAGACAAGACTTCCGTAGCAAATTACATTTATTTTTTTATCCACATCAGTGAGATAATCGGTAAACAAAGGCTAGAGAACCTCACTTGAAGTATTATCCTTTGTCAGAAAAAGTAGAATGACGTGACACTTTACGATTCTGCATAAGGTTCCAGAGGTCACGACACCTAAGCAATATAACAAGGCTCACGATACGACAGGAAAAGACAAGACGCTAAATTTGATTGTCCTGCCTGATGGATCGACGTTGCCGTTGCGTGGTCCGTGCACTGGTTTGTTATTTTTGTTTTTGTGTCTGATTAGCCCTATCCACACGCATCTTTAAGGTTATCCACTCATTATTGGACACCCCCAAAAACCCGTTTTTGGAGGTGTTCCATTATGAATGAGTTAATTTGAATGTCAGAAACAAAGTGGCTGCAGTAGAATAATACGCTACGATAATTTTAGAAGTATTTTTGTATATAAAAAAATACGTTACAACATAGGCGTGAGCAGTCAAAATTCTCACCCTAAATTAGACAGACTGTAGTATTCTAGCGTTTTAGATCGAAATTGAAAGCTTAATTTTTCCTCTAGATATTTTTTTTCAGAAATATTATTTATTTTGTATTCTGTAGATTATTAAAAACGTTTCCGAGTAGTTTCTTAAAATCAGTCATCATGCCTATTGAAGGAGTTCCCAAAGCATGTTGTTAGAAAGAAAAAAAAACAAACGGCTGTGTTGCCGTTATGCAGGCTTAGGCTTCAGTACTAAATAGGTTTAATCTTTTTGATTAAGTATTGTATTAATAAACGGCGGAACGGATCTGAAAATAAAAACTTTTTCTTTTTCTCCGGGATAAATGCGTGCAAACGCGTAGGCTGAAGTAAGTTTTGTATGATTTATTTCCATAATAACTATAACATACAATACAATAATAATAACAACTAATATTTACACTTAAATCAATTTTCTAAAAATCTAAGCCGTCACCAGAAGGCAAAGTGCCCAGAATGCTGGCAGCATTGGTACGTTGAATGGCAATGCTAACTCGTTGACCGAAATAAAAGCCAGCATTCCGATCACCTGTGGACTCTATTAGGAGTTTTGTTAGATCTTTGTATATTCCATGTGCCCCAGGACCCCAAGGACCTACCTAGGGTTTCCACCCTAAACGGCTCGAATATGTATTAATAATCAGTTTCCTGTTGTGATAAATGAAAAATGCTTTCTAATTAGGGCTGTAAATCATCATCTTCCAATTTAAAAAAAAAAAAAACGATTTAGAACATTTTAGATAAGAATCATTGATGCTTATTGAAACGATGACACTACCGAAGCATAAAAAAACTTCCAATATTCCAAAGCGATGTCTTTTGGTTATTTATTGCCGACTTATATCATTATTCGTACTGTTAATATCATTATTCCGACAAAATCGATTTAGCTTGGCAACGCTAATGTGATCTTTTGTTCAAAATCCAGTTACTTTCATACTGCCATGGATATACGAGATCAGGCTATTATCTCCCCGGATCATTGCCGCCTTTATCTTTTCGAGTTTTCTTTGTTTGGTGACGTATTTTATGTTCTGAAAAATGAACCCTAATAACAACTAAGGTTTGTGAAGATGCGTGTTTTCACGAATAACGCCAAAACTACAGAACAGACCTGAGTTTTTAGAGATTTCAGTTTTTTTCTTGAAATAATATACGTGCTGGGTATGAAATAAGAGTATAACAGACATTTTTTAACAAAAGTTTGAAAACTTTTTGCGAAACTGTATTCAGGAGCTCGAGAAAGTTTTTATTTCACTAACGCAGCTGCTTTCACAAGCTACAAAGAGTGTTGTTGGAAAAGTTCAGATAGAAAAAACTCACCGATGAGGATAAAGCGGCCCGTTCGTCACCAGACTGCTCTTGCCCACTTGCACGTACAGGAATATGTTGGACGGGCGTGCGTGGTCGCCCGTGTGGTCCCAGGGCGCCACACAAACCTTCATGCTCACAGCCTCCACGCTGATGCGGCGCTCCGGAAGGTTGTCGAGCAGAGCCTCGTTTTCTTCAATCGTTAGTGTGCGCTGTGTTGGTTCTACGGTGCATTTTAGAAATTGGTTACTAAATGTTATGGAATTGTGGTAAACTAAACGTCTTAGCACCATACTAGCATCGCCTTGGACAAAACTCAGTTTTGTATGTAAGATTTTTATTAATAATATAATATTAAGGCGCTAGGTGAAACGCGCGGTGACGCCCGAGCGAAGGCGTAAGCGAAAACGCGCGGTGGCGCTCAAGCGGGAGCGTCGGCGGAAACGCGGGGTGGTGCCCACGCGGGAGCGCCAGCGGAAACGCACATTGGCGCTCAAGCGGGAGTGCCGGTGGAAACGCGGGGTGGTGCCCAAGCAGGAGCGCCAGCCGAAACGCGCGTTGGCGCTCAAGCGGGAGCGCCGGCGGAAACGCGCGTTGGCGCTCAAGCGGAAGCGCCGGCGGAAACGCGCGTTGGCGCTCAAGCGGGAGCGCCGGCGGAAACGCGGAGTGGTGTCCAAGCGGGAGCGCCAGCGGAAACGCGCGTTGGCGCTCAAGCGGGAGCGCCGGCGGAAACGCGCGTTGGCGCTCAAGCGGGAGCGCCAGCGGAAACGCGCGTTGGCGCTCAAGCGGGAGCGCCGGCGGAAACGCGCGTTGGCGCTCAAGCGGAAGCGCCGGCGGAAACGCGCGTTGGCGCTCAAGCGGGAGCGCCGGCGGAAACGCGGAGTGGTGTCCAAGCGGGAGCGCCAGCGGAAACGCGCGTTGGCGCTCAAGCGGGAGCGCCGGCGGAAACGCGGAGTGGTGCCCAAGCGGGAGCGCCAGCGGAAACACGCGTTGGCGCTCAAGCGGGAGCGCCGGCGGAAACGCGGAGTGGTGCCCAAGCGGGAGCGCCAGCGGAAACACGCGTTGGCGCTCAAGCGGAAGCGCCGGCGGAAACGCGGGCTAGCGCCTTTATTTTTGTGACTATGCTATGTTCGTGCGCTGGTTTGGTGATGAGGCGTTTAATTTTAATGGACGACTGTAAATCGTCGAAAAAAAGCTAAAAAATAAAATTAATAGGCTACTATTACTTTGTTGGATTAAATCGTTCTTGTCATTGTTAATTTTCCTGTAATGTTCCTTGGTTCATGAAGCAATAAATTTATTTTCTCTCCATACTAATATTATAAAGATTTGTAGTTTATAATGTTTGAACGTAACAGTAATCTTACTTTTTAGTCCACCGATGAATTAATAAGGGGGGTCAGAAAACAAACCATGACAATTCGGGATTATATTGTGTTGTTTCAACTCCACTGCCGCATTGTTGAAATCCGGATGTAAGAATGAAATACTTATTTCTATCATCAGCCTATGCTAGACCACTGCTGGACACAAACTAGCCCTAATGTGCGCCTTACATAGCCTGTCCTTAGCCTGCTGCTTTAATCTGCCTGCTGACGTTAGCAGATCGTCATTACTTTTCTTCAGTTCATCCTATGGCTACACTACGAAACAAATAAATAATGCTGGACAATTCACACAGCATTTTCTAGCCCCTAGCTAAGCAGAGCTTGTGTTATGATAACTGATATACATAAAATAATACAATGCATAGATAGATATTTCTTATTATACATAGAAAACGACCAGAAAATCCTGAACAAATGTCTGCAGATCGTACACACATTTGTCCCGAGGCGGGAATCGAACCCGCAACCTCCTGCGTCGCAGGTAGGCCTTCGCCCACCGCGCCACAGAGGTCGTCAATAATGAGATAAAGACGAGTAAACGGGTTTTCCTCCATGGACGAGAACCAGTTTACTCGACAAATAAAATCCAGGATAAGATGACTAAACGAGGTTGGTGCCCGTCATCCACCATGGCCTTTGAGGAGGAGGGGAAAAGAGAGGTATTGGACCTGCAGTATGACAGAAACCGGCTTAAGATAAAAAAGAAATAAAATGTGTTCTTACCCGGCGCAGGTACGAGCGGCAGGTCGCGGTAGATGTTCCTAATGGTATGGAGGCGGTGAAAGAGCCCCATGCAGAGAAGGACCGTTAAAGGTTCCAGCTTAATCTTTATGTGGCTCTCCTCAACCCAGTCGCTGCAAATAACAGCCTGCGTAAATAACTTACCTCTTTTACTCTTATGGCTCCGGGACACGAAGCGTGTCTTGGCCTCTAAACTAGAACCGTCAAGTGCGAGTCTGACCCGCCTGCTGAGGGGTTTCGAATATTTGACAATTAAACAACAAGATCCGTCAAGTGAGAGAGTGACTTGCGCGCCGAGGGTTAAGAATTTTTGTCAATTATATAAATACTATAGGTACTAGTTAGGCACTTCTAATGTAATGAATATCTATGTACAGTTGGTAAATACACTTCGGATGGAACGCTCTTTTTGCACACTTAGACCCGAGTTCAACAACTGATGATTAAATTTAAAACAGTTGTTTTGACGTTTAGGACACAAATTTTCATACATTAAACGTCATAGTTAACCGATGAAGCTGCCTAAATATCCGATTATCTTTTGGTGAACACACACCTTAGTAGATAATGCGGTAATGGTCAATTAGACGGCTCTTTTCACTTTATTTCAATAAGTATGTTACCAAGAATAATTTTAAAAACTGCTTTTAAATGTACAAACTTAAACTCGACGCAGAAGTTAAATATAAATAGTTAGATTTATAATTTAATATTAATATCCGAACTTTGTCAAAATCTTTGCGAGTCAATCCAACCGATTACCACTGAGAGAGAGTAGAGACTGCAGAGGTAGGTGGGCGCTTCCGGCTTGGATCGAGCCGCCTCGCTAACAGCGACCAGAGTAAATCGAACATTTTTTCCACCGGTATATGGTTCAAAGTAGATTGGTGAAAACGAGTAAGTACTGTGCTTGGGGGTGCTTTTTTTGCGTAACAAGACCTAAAATTAAAAAAAAAAAAAAGAGAGATAATTTTTAACGACCAGAACACCCGGAACAAATATCTGCAGATCGTACAAACATTTGTCCTGAGGCGGGAATCGAAACCGCAACCTCCTGCGTCGTAGGCGGGCCTTATTCGCCCACCGCGCCACATAGGTCGGTATATAACAGTTAATTAGTAATAAAGTACACCAAAGTAAATTTCCCAATTCATAGTCGAATGTAACAATGTGGCTGACTTGGCTATTCTCGTGATCATTACGAGACGAAACTTGGCATTGTAATTATTCATATAAGATGGGACCGAACCTCTACCCCATACAAACGTACTTTCCGATTCATATCGAAACTACGTCTTCGATTTGTTTGTTTTATAACATAAATAGGCAACCATTAAAAACCTATTTTTGGAAAAGGCATTCTGAGAAGGTGCAAATGGGATTCAAAGGTTTTCGCATGATAACTTCGAAAAATCGTAAATGATGTTTGTAAAACTTAGGCGAAGCATGATAGTTTGCATATAAACTAACATTAGTATTTCTAAATTTCGAATGAAGTTGGTCAGTTATTATTTGCTTCTTCGCCCAGATTGTGATATAAATAATTATAAAAGTATTTTAAAACGGACGCAGATGATTCTTAAGGTGAGTGCGGACCTCTAAGCTCCCATTAGTTAATGGGAGCTTAGAGGTCCGCACCTATTATTGCAATGAAATTTTGCATACATAATCGGATAAGATATAGCTATGTTCACACTCTATTAGTTTTTCAAAAAACAAAATTATCATCAAATGAGGGCGAAAGGTAAACTCACCTGTACTGGAAGTCAATAGGTGGGTTCTCGAAAGGATTGCCGTTGAACCCTGGATGCGATCGATCGTGGGTGAAGTCGATATACAGCATCGGCGCCATGTTGGCCCAGAACTCCTGCTCCCTGGCCGTCCTGAGCTCTGGCTGCGGCTCCTCGGGATACCCGTGGTCTGACTCGCTGCGCTCCGACGCAGCAGCCTGTGATAAAACATGTCATGTAAATTACAAGATTTATGGCGTTCCTCGTACATGATCAAGGGAGGAGACAGCGGGGGCGTCACCAACCTCCATCGATTTATGTTCTACGAATAATTATGTATTAAGGAGTAATATCTTTATGGATCAGTTGAGCTACTTGTAGATTGTTTGCAACAGTCTGCAGTTAGGTCAATTGTTTCAATTGTAAATACTAGTTTTTTATTTAATTCTTTTATTTAATTGTAATTTTCTTTGTTAATAAAGATTTCATATCTTAATACGTTCGCAATTTTTGGTTTGGTAGAACAGTTTTTCGCGAAAATTATTTGACACAAATCATTGGATTTAAAAATGCAATAGTGCGGGTAAAAGGACACGAACAAGGAAAAAAACACATTTTCTTACTAAGTTTTAAAAAAAAAAAACGGACTTCCAAAAAAGGAGGAGCTTCTTTGTTAAACGGAATTGTTAAGAACTAAATATTTTTATACTAATATTTTGCGATGGATTTCCGCAAAGTAACGCCGGTATCTATTTTATTTATCTTAAAACAGTGCAAGGGATTCGAAGCCGACTTTAGTTTTTTCAAAACAATTATTAAAGGTGCCTAAATAACTGAGAAAAAAAAAGTTTGCTTTAGTAAGTGTCTTTTTATTTGAAAAAGTTGATTTCTTCACATCACTGCTAATAAAATGCATGAACAAAGAAAGAGCACTACTTGCCTAAGTACAAGTTTTTAAAAACTTAGCTTGGCAACAAGGGCACTATAATTGTATTGTAGGTACATAATTGAAATCAATGTTTAATTTTTTTTTTAAATTAAATTATTTTTTTGTAAAATTATATAAAAAAATGTGAATTATCAAAAAACACAACAAACGTACTTGAAATTTTGCTATTTATGAAACGTAACAAGAGACAAAAGCAACGCGACGTGCACTAAAATGGCGTCGCTTACGCAGTACCTCGCTAGGTAAATGCTGGGACAGCACACAAAGGTGTTTAATTTTTTAAGATATATAATCACACTGCGGTTTGTATTGATTTTAGTTCGGTAGGAGTTTCTAGTTATACTTTTCAAAAGCTCTCGTTTTTAAATAATCATCGTTTCTAATAGGGTGTCTTGAGAAGAAAATACCTTACTTACATACAAAATTTAAAAAAAAAACACTTTTTTATGTATGTTTTTGTCTTTTTACCGATTTAACTTTCTAAGTAAAATTTAATGGAATTAGATGAAGTGTTGTTTATCATAAATATTGCATTTGTATGTATTTTGACGACTCAGACGACTACAGTACCTATATAAAGCTTAAAAATAAAAAATAATTAAATAACAATTGAAAATAATCGCGGAGTTTTAAAAATTAAATGTGTTGGCAAAATTGTTAGTTATTGCAATGCAATGGATTAAACAAACAAAAAACTTAAATAAAACGGACGCTAGGGTGCGGACACAGGTGCGCGATGCGTTTCTGGATACTTGTCGAGAGCCGGACGTCACAAAAAAATCCAAAAGGAAAATTGAAATAGTAGACGACGCAAATAAACTAAGGCAGAAAACTGAATTAAAAATTAAAGAAGGTATTTTTGCAAAGGCAAATACACGAAATATTAACACAAAACCAAAAAACGCAAAATAAAGTAATAAAGGTAAAAGGGTCCTACCAGAGATCAAGACGACCGCTCTCGAGGAAGGCCGGGAAGTAACTGCGAAGTAATAAATCAAATTCACAGGCGAGGTGGATGTGAGTTTGAGTAGGGAGGGTCGATACGAGCGGCGGAGCGTGGGATGCGCACTAGAATACACGGTCGGAACCTTTCAACTAGCCAATAAAAACGGTGCGAGCGCGGCGCCGCGTCGGATACGCTGTGGAGTAACGCTGCAGATACATACATAGATATTATGTATACACCGTATTTGTGCTGCGGAAGAGGGCTGTTCGTGCAATCTATATTATGAGTCCCAGAAAATCCCTGCGTGATAAATTCAAAGAAATAAACATAATGACAGTACCATGTCAATATATTTATGAAAACTTATTGTATACCTACTCATGAAAATATCAATCGGTTCCCTAAAAATAGCGATATACATAAATTTAATACTAGAAATAAGAATAAACTCGCTGTGCCCACAACTAGGTTACACAAGATTAACGTATCTTTTAAAGGGCAATGTATACGCTTCTACAACAAAACTCCAAGTGAGTTGCAAAAATTGTCAATAAATAAATTCAAACAAATTGTTAAACACATCCTTTATATAAAATATCAGATTATCTAGAGGATAAAAAAGCTTGGGACGAGTTTTGCTCCAACTCGAAAACTAACATTCTAACAAGGTAAAGGTTTCTTGTTCGCTCCTTTACTTTACCTTAAAAAGATTGAAGTGGACAAAAAATCAAAGTGATCACTTTATTTCCTAGTTTTACTTATGTAATCTGAGTTTTTTGACGTGTCCAAGAGTCCTGTAAGGTCTAAAGGAAATAAAGCACTTTGAATTTTGAACATTGTTGGCTTTGACGCATCACGCCGGCAAAACTAACCGAGTATTCGAAATATACACATAATCAAAAAACAATCATTCCATATTGGGCTCTATTTGATGTGTAAAAAGGGTGGTTTTTATTAAAGTATATACGAGTGCGTAAGAGGCAGAATGTGACGCCGTGTCTCTGTCTAGACTAACATAAATCAATAGTCCCCACAGATGTCAGGCCGTGTTAAGACTCGTGTTATTTGTACCGACATATTATTTACCTCGTGGGTAATAAACTAGCTTTCGCTCAGTTTATAAAGAGGAGAGGAGAACCACCAACCATGGCGAAATCAACCAGTAGAATCTCGAATAAATGATGTGATGTTCATCTGACGCTGCTTTGAGACATTTCTATTGGTTATTTTTACCAACTCTCAAACACGCACTAAAATTCGAAGTCCAAAGCGTAAAATTATAAAAAAAATATCTAAACTTTTTTTTCAGCATGATAAGTAAAAGGTAGCCCCTATGTTTTGTTTAACCCATCTCTTAATAGAGCATTCTAGTTAATCACTGTTTTACATAGTCTTAGCCAGTCGACCGACGACGCCTCAATCAGTAATTATGGCATAAAGAGGTAACAAGCATTAATACATCCAAACTTACACATATTTCGAAATATTATTAGGATGAACAATCTATCATGGTGTGCATTCAAAATTTTTGTCAATTTAGTAGAATTTACTGTCATAATAATGACAAAATAATCTATCTAATGGGTCTTTGACAATAAAAGAGTTGACTTATCCCTTTCTATATACATTCATTAATTATCGTAGGGTATTGGTAAGACAAAAATGCTAGCAAGAATCCCAAGTCCTGTTGTATGCACATTCCTCGTTGAAAGAATCCTGTGAATAATCTATTTTAAAAACTTTATTCTTGACTTTTTTAGCGCCTCAAACGTTGTTCGATAGACGTATGGTTTAGTTGTGCTTTTTTGAGCTCTGAAATACATTTTAATTAATCGTGAAAAAATATCGGTCTCTTTTATTTAGTGGAGTTAGATTATGGTTTTGATACTGTAGATAAAAGCTTGTTTATACAATCGTTTAGTTTAGAAATCTCTATCTAATACGGCATTAAAGTGAAGAAATATAAATAAAAAGATAATTGATAAAAAAATATATATTTAATAATCTATTCGTTGTACTAAGTGAAAAACTTGCTTGATTGTCTGTTATTATATGTATAACCATTGTTTATAGATAAAACTTAAATAACAGCCCAAATAAGCCAATATAGTAGCCCAGTTTTTTTTCTTTGTTTTTTTTTGTATATTTTATGATCCGAGCGTAACTTTGATAATTTTTAGTAAAAAAAGCTACATGATCCTTCGATGCCAGAGTTTTACTCTAGTGCTTACAATGATAAAAAATATTGATTTTTGTGATAATAGGTACTGAGATGAAACAAAATTGGGGTTAATTTTACACTGTGCAATCCAAACAGCATCGTCAAGCCCCAATCTAAGCGGAGCTTGTGTTGTAGAAAAAGTATACGATAGCAACCTAACGAATATCTATACTAATATTAAAAAGAGAAAAGATTTGTTTGTTTGACGGGAATAGGCTCCGAAACTACTGGACCGATTTGAAAAATTCTTTCACCATTAGAATCCTACATTATCCCTGATATAGGCATAGGCTATAGAATATTTTCAAAAAAGTTAGGAATCCATATGAGAACTTCGATAATGATAATAATAATAATAATGATAATAATATAACATCTGATAATGTTGATGATGACTAATTAAAGAAAAACTTATAAAACATGGAATACTCAGCTCACCCCTCCTAGTTGCTTGTCATGCTGTGACGTGCTATCATCTACGGGGCGTATCTCGGACGGGTCTTCGTAGTGCTCAGGCCACGTCCACTCGCCGCACGGGTCGCAGGGCTTCAAGTACTCTATAGGATCGTCCACCGACTGCGAACGAAAACATACGAGCTCCAGATTTTTACGTATAAATAGCAGTAACCGTTGAGCTAACTGCAAACAATCTAGAAGTAAATCAAATGTTCCATATCAATACCAATGAGCGACCCCGAGACGCTGGCTGCGTTGCCCCGCGCTGTACGACCTCGCTGATGCCCTGCGCCAGATACTCGCCAGCTCTCGGGTCAAGCGTCGATTTGACCAGACGCTCAGATACAAAATAATTTTAAAGCCCGGAGAGCCTCGGTATCCCACGGACTTGGGTTTTTTTTCGAATCGACTAATACCTACGCTGTTGACCGCAAATGACCATGACAGCGTACTGACTTTGATTTGCATGTATATCCTAACTCTTCTTGGGCGATCAGTGCCCAAGATGATAATGGGCTGACTAATCTGACTGGTTTAATCTGTATCCTGCCAGAAGGAAGGTAACTCACCGGACGATAGTCCATCTGGCCACAGACGCAGCGGCCCTTGCTGAAGATGGTGACCTGACGTACGCCGAAGCTGAACTTCTGCGTGACGGGCTTGCAGATGTAATACTTTAGGGCAGCGTGTGTGGCTTTCAGCTCCAGCACTGTGTGCGATCGCTTGCGGACGGAACCCTCCTTCGGCATATCCTGAGAGGACGTTCAATCACATCAAATAAATAATGCTGGACTATTTATACAGTATCATCTAGCCCCACCCTAAGCAGAGCTTAACAGAAGCTCTGCTTGGTGCTCTGCAGGGTACTTCATGACTGATATGTATTAAGTACATTGCATGCGGTATAGTACAGGTTGTTTGTGTATCGAATATGTGAAAATAATTAACAATGAGATCTTTTTCAAATTTGAACTGACTTCTGTTCAGAAGGCGGAATAAAAAACTAATGCCACGAAACACGTAACCACGTAACCAACTATTTACTCGCATACAGCTCGCCTTTTACATAGCCTTTACTTGTGTATAATGTATCTTGTGTGGGCAATAAAGAATTTAAGCATACAGTGTGAAAAGTAGGTTTCCATGCGACTACTGTCTGCAAGCAGTCGCCGTATGGAAAGCGTAGCTCAAACCCCCTCAATCAATAAGAAAAAAAAACCTATATAGAAAACAAGTTAGCTGCAAAACAATCGAAGAGTTCCGTACTATGGGGGTGACCCCATAGTACGGAACTCTTGCTACTACTATAAATATGTCCTGTGCTTATTTATTAATATTTACATATTTATGGTATAAAAAAAGTATAGTTTAAAAAAAATGCTTCCACATCCTAGTAAATATTCATCAGCCTGAAAGTTGTTGATCTTATTTCACATACGTGGATCTCAAACATGGAATGGGCAGATGAAGTCGACGTTTCTATTCGAGAAAAATGCTTCTGCGAAAATTCAGGGATGAATTATTTTCGTTCGACGAGTTATCCTCAACTGCTTGAGCCGAAAATTGGCATACTTATGTAAGTTCGGTGACAATGCAATGTTATGGTACCATCGCGCTTGTCTGATGATGGAGACTGAAGGTGGCCATAGAAACTAACTTAAACCAAACGACATAGCCCCCTCGAGTTCGGGTTCGGTGTTTCTTCCCAAGCACTTTGTTCCTAGGTACCAATGATTTCTTTTAATTAATAACTATTTTGGTTATCGACTTTACCAAGTCACGGGCAACAGCTAGACATGTTGAAAAATTAATTTTTAAGCGACGGACAATTCAAACCATAATAATAAATAATACTGGGTATATTAAACAGCATCTGCCCCAAAGCAAACAGGCTTATGTCATGGGAACCAGATGCACTACTCAAACACTTCATTATTTTTATAAAAGAGATATCAAAGGATAACCCACAGATTACGAAATTATTCCGCAGCAAAAATCAACCATAAGCTGTATGCATACTGACCGGTACTAGTAATTTGACTGGCTCTCTTTTGTATAAAATAAACTGGCAATTGATTTTGTGAATAGTTTATTGTAAGGTTTTTGCTGACGCCTTTGCCTTTTAAAAATTGCAATACGAGCTGTCATTATCCAGCAGCGGAGTGAATGAAAGACCGCTTTGTACCTAGCCCTTTCATTAAGCGTGGATGTTAGGGTGCATCAACCATCTGCCGAAAGTAGGGGTTATTCAAGGTTACTAGACTTACTGGACGGGTTAATATATCCGTTACAATTTTCTGATGAATAGCTAGCCTCGCTGCATCAGATGAAAGGGTTTTGAGAGCTAGAGCTTTAATGACAATAAATCTTGTTTTGATTCTCACAAAAGCCACCATAGCAACAAAGCAATTTGATACGAATCTGTTGGCTTGTACCTACCTAATTTGTTATTTGATGAATAGCAAAGTCTGTTGCGTGGAATGATGAAGGGTCGTTTAAATAACAGTTAATCTTGTTTTGCGATATTTACTGGTTTTATTACATTCGGTTTTTTAGAAAGAAACCCCGTAGCAACCGATATCTTTCTGTAGACCCACGAATAATACGCTCAGTGACCCAAATTGGATAAAAAAAAATACCATAAAATGTAATCGAAAGAACTTTAACGTTGACCCCAGATCTGGCCGACCTACAACTGCAGTAACTCATGAAAATGTCATCAGGGTAGAGTGGCTATTACGGGAAAATAGACACATAACACATTGAGAGATTCAAACTGAACTGACGATTGGCACACAGGCAGTTTCCACCATCCTGCTCGAGAACACCTTGCTTCGCGATGGGTACCTCAATCTCTTACCGAAGAGCAAAAATACCTTATTTTTCGACCTCTCGCTTGACACATTTTTTGTTTCAAAAGCTGGTTCACCTGAATGCATACAATAAGTGCATTGAGCTTGGACAAAATCTTTAAAAAAACTTTTTTAATTTTGCGTTTACTTCATTTTTTTTTGGAACAGCCCACGTATATGTAACTAACCAGAAAATTTGGGTTGAGCCAAACGTCTCAATCCAGTAGAAATCAAAATAATATCATAAATATATTTTCCCAACATGGCGGCCGAGTGTCGAAATTACTGCTTAGTAAACAATCTAAATATTTTGTTAAGGGGACGGGGTGTTGGCAGAAACGATAATAAAAACCGCCCAAGCCCTCGTAACTCTGATAACTGAGCTTGGGATACGCCCCAAAGTGATAAACGACCCAAGTTGTATACTTTGCAGAGGTTTCGTTTGCCTTTGCCTTGTACATGCATCTATGTGGTTTAGTAGGTCTTTAGAATACTGAGCATTATTTGGTACCTAGGCTTTTAGGTACTGCCGGTATTCTTATTTAACATATTTTAAAAAATAATAAACAATCCTCCTCGTACTGGAAGGATTATGTGATTTAATTTTAGCTTCTTTCACAGTTGTCTTGGTATAAATAGATTAATAAATTTCGTAACATTTTAACGTTTTAATTGTCGTAGGGCCTCGCTCATATTTATATAATAATTATAATAATAATAATATCCACCTATTCCTCGAATTTATTTTATATTAGGTAGACTATGGTGTTCCTTAATTGTTGACAGGTGAGTGAATGAAGTCTGAATAGTAGAATGAAGTATATCGTGGATACAGTTACTTTTGACAGATAGAGATGCAAATCTGTCGACTCGAAAAATATGGGCACGTACGAAAGTTTCCATTTTTAATGAGCCGACCGACAGGAAGGAAGGAAATAGTACTTTTAATGTAAAAAATATATGAGTTAGCCATTACAACTAAAACGTTACAATGTAATGAAAAATAATAATCTATTTATAGATAATTTCTCCTGGAAACGCATTGAAAACAGTAGGTATAAAAGTTATAGTTAATCATAGTAACTCAGTCTGTCTTAATTTTTATCACGGAAAAACGCGTATAATGCCGCGAGCAGATGCGAGTAGCAAATAGGTAAATCTACCAAAATATTACATACAAATTTATTATATATTCCAAAATTAAAGTCATTTAGACGCTATATTCAAACCTATTGTTCTCGAAAAAAGAAAACTTTCTACAAAATGATGAGCAACAATAGAAAAATCGATTATAACTTCTTCATAAACAAAATCGATTTTCATAAAAAAATCTAATTATCGATTAGATTTTTTTATGAAAATCGATTTTGTTTAAGTGTGAATTCACTAATAGATACATTATAGGTATTTTAGGCGGGTAGTACTAGACTGACCTTGAAGGACATATAGATATCGTCGAGATAGGCCGACACGCGTATCGGCAGAGGTGTGGGCGACCTCGCCGGCTGGTCGTCCGTCTCGCGGTCCGTCCACTGCGGCAGCCAGGACCAGGCCCAGTCGGTCCAGCTACCGGTCCGAGCTGGCTCCCCAGTGTTGGATGATGAATCTATAGCACACAAGGTTTTTGAAACAATTATTACGAAGTTGACGTATATACGATCGACGACCGATCTGTTCTTTCGATGACCCTAGTATGAAATTGAGTCTGACATGAATTTCTTAGAGATCCGAAACAAAGGTGTTAGTGACGCGTCCCAAGTAACTTGGTGGTACGTATGGCACCTACGTATGTTTCAAAGTAGGCCTCCAGGATGGGTAGGTACGTGCACCAACGAGTGTCGCCGAACACAAACCGATTCGAACACTGCACGACCGGTAATTTATGTAAGTGACTAAGCAATCACGGATGATTGTACTAGGGTGCTGATCGGATGGCTCTCAGGCCAGCATTAACGACATCATCCGGCGCGGCTGGCCTTTGACCGCTACCAACTGTTCTCGAACCAAACGGTCTATTGAGTGACGATGGTATGAGCCCCGACGGTATGGCACTTGTCCTATGGGGCTGCTGCGGCGGCAAATTTGCTGAGAATCTCAAGAGGCGCATATATGCAGGTCTCGCTCGACGGAGCCTACGCATTTGCTCTTCTTGGAAAAACGTAGTTCTCCGGGTTTAAAAAAATATTGCCCTGTCTGGCAATATTTTTTTAAACCCGGAGAGCTACGGGGCAATGCAGCCAGCGTTTTAGGAAAGCTTCCGACGTAAAATTTATATAACTAACCTAATATCAACGTAAAAATTAAGTATTTGAATACATGTAGGTACAACATAGTAAATGCTTGATACCTGCTAAAATTTACGCCCTATGTGAAATGCAGACGGAATGATTTTTATAAACTATAAATTAACCTACTTAACCTAGAACTAAATTTATAAGTACCTACCTATTTAAATTAACCTACTTTACTATATTATAAAGTTCGTAGAAATAAATGTAAATTAAATTTTCCGACACAGGAATTATCCTACTGTAAAGTTTGTATAAGTACCTAGTAGTCGGTCTCCCATACATATTATTTAAAAAAGTAGGTTACTAAAACTATGTAACAGCTATAGGCAGACCGACGTAATGTTCTTTATTAATTACGAGTATGTAACGTGAACCTACCTGCTCTCATACTTTCATGTACTCATGAAAAATTATCCTTGTGGGGTCTAGGCGGATCTTTTGCTGATAGTACGTCTAAGCTGTCTGCGACTTAAATAAATGAATCGTTAAACTTGCTTATTGGTTGACTACAAAAAGTTAACTAATAAAACATTCCAATATTAAAAACATAAATATATATAGCTATTGAAGAGTATGCGGTCAGCGACCCACGTGGCACAAAAAAAATTTAAAAACTTTACACTGTTGTATAATAATCATACAACAATGTAACAACAGCGACAGGCCGGCAGCAGACGCTCTATTATACTGACCGCATTAAACGGATTCGCTCTAAATAAAGGCTTATTCTTATCAACTACACCTAGGTACTCAGAAAGTTGATTACTCCTGTTCCAAACATAACCTAGAAAGTTCGTCATTTCAAACGTACTAAAAAGCGGGACGGAAAACTCTATGGAATTTCATTTCTCACGCGTTTAACGGGAGAGAAAAGTGTATGAAATCCATTTCTAACGTGTTATATTATATGGTTTTAAGGCGAATTGTAAGGGTAAAAGACGAAAACGACGTCTTTTTGGACAATGTTTCTGACGAAAATATAGATCGTGAACGTTTGAAATTTATATATCCGGTAACACATATCTTAAAGTATCTAGTGCCGGTTCCAAATGCTTGCCGGTAGTTATAGTTAGCACTCAGAACAAGGTTGAAGTAACAATATCTTCAGGTAATTGAGCACACTTTTTGACGGTGTGTCTTATTCATTTACTACCAAACTCAGTATAGTTATTTCTATAGCTCGTACGCTTCTATTCCCGGTCCATTTGTTTTCAAATGAAGTCAAAATAAGGAGTTTTAACGTAAAAACTATTTGCGCCTATTAAAACATCACTCTCCCACAAACGTTTGCTCGCAAAATATGATCAGGCAATGTTGTAGTACCAAAAACTGACCGAGCGAGGGCGCGGGCTCGCGGGCGACACGGGGCGCGCGGCGCGCGCTAGGAGAAAACGCGACGTTGCAAGCTCTCGTACATGCCGCCGGCTCGCACTATGAGCGACGTTGCCAGATCTTGCTTTAGTACCTACGTTATGTGTATTGTATGATCGCGCGCGTGAGTCTCACTCAAGCAGTTTCAAAAATAAAAGTATAGGTACATAATTTCTAAAATGCAGTGTTATTTTTTGTATCGAATATTTCTTCTGGAGTTGTGTTTTAGTCTTATAATTATATTATGGCAAATAAACGTGGACAGAAACGTCGAGTTCCATCGAAGTGGTTGCGAAAATGTACCTAGATCACGTCATGCAAATGCTTTAAAAGCACAAGTTCGGCAAATGGGTGATGCTGTTGAGTAAGTAACCTATCTTGTACTATGCTATACCGGTAATAAATAATTGTTTAGTCTTCCTAGTCAAGTTCTCAGGCATAATCTAATATCGATGCATCGATGCATGGAGTAGAGTAGTGCCGTTACAGAGACTTACCTATGTAAATTCCTTTTATTCCTTTACTACTTAGGTTGGTACCTAGCCAATACTGTGTAGTACCTAACTCTTGATTTTTACTCATTCAAATAACGATTTTCGCATCCCAATTAACCCTCAATTTTAGGGGTCCGTACCCAAAGGGTAAAACGTGACCCTATTACTAAGACTCCGCTGTCCGTCTATCCGTCTGTCACCAGGCTGTATCTCGATGAACCGTGGTAGTTAGACAATTGAAATTTTCACAGACTCTGTCTTTCAGTATTTCTGTTGCCACTATAAAAACAAATACTAAAAAACAGAATAAAATATATATTTAAGGGGGCTCCCATACAAAAAACGTAATTGTTTTGTTCGTTGTTATAGATAACAGTACGGAACCCTTCGTGCGCGAGTCTGACTCGCACTTGGTCGGTTTTATTTATGATGCCATCGGTTAAAACATATCGAGAGGAGAAACTTTAGTAATGGTCACAAATGAATTACTTTTTTTTTTTAACTACGTACCTAAATATTTAGTTCGTTACTTGGATATTATATTATATTTGTATTATAGGGATTTTACTAAAGATCTAGCTAGTACCTATTAGCTACCAGCATCGTGTCTCAATACTAGCTTTTTACTCGCACAACTTTTACATACCTAATAAATGTAACTTAGGTACTTATCTACCTATATAATTTTGTATTTCAGGCAACCACAAGTATCTGAATCTGCAATAGAAATTAACACGGATTCTGTTGCACATAGCAGTCGTAATGTGGACACGGAAACATGCAACGTGACAATTGATGATAGTGAATTGTCATTCAATATATCAATAGAGTCCAAGCGCGGTAAGAAATTTACCAAATTCTATTGTGTTGCCTACCCACTGTATTTTTCGCACATATACGGTTTTGCCAATCCTATCGGGAATTACGGGTGTTCTATTTAATTATTTGTATTTTGCTTGTGAGTCAATATTACTGTTAATTATTCTTCTTTCAGCTGAAAGAACCTAAAAGAAGAAAAAAGGCTTCAGCAACTTCTTTTTCCCCAGACCAGCCATCTACCAGCTCACCTCTTGTAGGTTACTTGAAGTTCTGTAGAACTTTATTTTTAACGCTAAGCTCTTCTAATCGTACCTATCCCATCGGGGGATACCATGTCATGTATTTTTCTTATTATTACATTGTTTACCTACCATATTCTATGAAATATTAATTTCCTACTTACTGTTTTTTTCACGCAAAGCACTACTATGTCCCTTAGAGAATATTTTTTCTTGCAGGTCAATAAATATATTTATTTCTTTATTTTTCAGTAAAAGAAGATAAAGGGTTCCGGTAAATTACTTCTTTCCGGATCAACTTACCACGTCATAAGTACCAACCTCTTACCTAGCGCTGAAAACAAAGATGAATAAAAATAAAACGCCAAGTGCGACTCGGACTCGCGCAACGAGGGTTCCGTAACTAAACATTATATTAATTATATAAATAAAAGAACTTGTTTCTTGCCCAATATCATGCTTCTAGCCCTATAGGTTTTGGTCCATGGCGAGAATCAAAATAATGTTTTTTTAGTGATTAGACAACAATATAAGAATTTCCGCATTTTTCCTTTATTTGTGCTATAAGACCTTGCTTCTTGCCAAATTTCATGGTTCTAGGTCAACGGGAAGTACCCTATAGGTTTTGTGTGCATGTGATACCCTTGGAAAATAAAAAAAGGACATAAACGGCTGTAACTTTTGATTACGTTGACTTAGAAGTTTGATTTATATCGAGGCTCCAAAAGGTTACGAACCTGAGTATATGTTATTAACATGTATACCTTACTACTAGTAACCTACCTACCTACCATCTGATCTACTCCTTCTACAGGACCGGAAACACCTGTTACCCGGACTCTTATGAGTCCGGTGTCCTCGGGCACCATGGATTAATTTTACACCCATCTATCGTAGTTTAATTTAATTATTATGTACCAAACTAGTTTCTTAATTTGTAGGTATCTGTTGTTTATAAACTATGTACTTCTACACACATCTAGATTTGTTTATTTCAGCTACTTTCACAGTATTATGTCTTATGTTGCAAAATATATAAATAAATAAATTCAAACAAATTGTCAAAACCTTTCTGTGCAAAAAGGCTTACTACAAAATATCAGATTATTTAGAAGATAAAAAAGCTTGGGACGGGTTTTGCTCCAACTCGAAAAATAACAACTAACAGGCTAAAGGTTTCTTAGTCGCTTCTTTACTTTTTGTCTACATACCGAAGCGACAGAACTCAAAAGTACCACTTTATTTCCGTGTCAGTGTTTTATTTTAAGAATTTGACCTTTTCTAAGTGTACATTTTTGTATTTATGGAAATAAAGAATTTTTGATTTTGATTCTTTTGTTGGTGGTTATAGGTAATTATGATAAATAAATAAATGGTGTGAATTTTAACACGTTTCTGAGAAAAGAGGGTTGACAGACGGTCAACAAAGTGATTCTATACGGGTTCCTTTTTTTCTTTTGAGTTACAGAACCCTAAAAATGACAAGATAGTGAATTTATATTTTCATGCAGAGTGTATTCATCAATATTAATAAAAACTTAACTAGTATATGCTGATGATGATGATGATAAATAAAACTTCAACAAAAATTAGTTTAATAATATTCGTTTTACTAAAATACTATTAGACCTATGCAGTTTACAGATAAAAACTAGATATTTTGTTTTTGTTTAGTAATGTTAGCCTAACCATTCTCTACACATATAATATTTTGATACAATTACTCCTTTGAACTGTTTCTCTCAAGGATCTCTCTGTTCGCCATTACTCTGTGATACGTACTACACTTGTGCGCGCCATCTAACGGCAGTGGAGCGTATTATTTGGATAGGGTATATCGACTAAGGTTCCAGGACCGCGCGCGCTCGGTTTTTTGAATCGATAACATGCACTCCTTGCTGCATAGATGGCGCGGGGGTGTCCCCGCTCGGCTGCCAAATGCCCAAGGTCATTTGCCTTACTATTCACCTTAATCTTTGAAATAGCAGCCGCTAGTTTGTTATTTTTATAATAGGTCAAACGTCAAAAAGTTTTTACTCCGAATCCGCCGTATGATTTGGCTTCTTCGGAAAAATTATTGAAATAAAACCGGTCAAGTGCGAGTCAGAATCGATCAGAACGAAGGGTTCCGTACCATTATCTATAAAAACGGGAAAAAACCACGTTTGTTGTATGGGAGCCCCCTTAAATATTTATTTTATTCTGTTTTTTTGTATTTGTAGTTAAAGCGGCAACAAAAATACATCATCTGTGAAAATTTCTACTGTCTAACTATCACGGTTCATTAGCTACAGCCTGGTGACAGACGGACAGCGGAGTCTTAGTAATAGGGTCCCGTTTTACCTTTTGGGTACGGAACCCAAAAAGAACCATATGAAAATCGTACGCGCGTATTTATTGCGTGCGATTTTCACATAATTCGAGTTTGCTTTTTCAATTTACACGAATGATTTTAAAGATTTTTCATCGTAGGTGTAGTATACAGCACTACAATATGTATCACTCGGGAGAAAGTGCGATTCCTACCTCGTGTGTTTCAAGGCCCAAATGACACACTCGATAGGAATCAGGCAGGCATCAGGTTCTGGCCTAGGTGTACAATGTACTGCTGTTAATTTGATAAATATCAGCCGGTTTCCATATTAGATTTTTCATTAGACGTGAAACGATAAAAACAAACTCCCTTTTGTTTTTACCCGACTACCAACAGGGGAGGGTTATGAGGTTAGCACCCTATGTTTTTGGAACAATAATTTAAAAAAAGTTTCTCAAAAGAAACCCTACAAACGGCTCTTTTGATGGACCGAAATAAAAACAAAATGCCAACATGACGCGTTCACCCGCCCGACGTTGATTAACTTCGGTGATGGGTACTCACTCAACGTGGTATGGACGTTTATTTTTATTTTGATAGTCATACACATCCTGTCAAAATTTCAACTTTCTACCTAGGTACTACGGTTCAAGAGACCTTGACAAGCGTAGAGCTAAAATAGACGTTTTTTGTGAGAGCCTATAAGTTTTTTTATATGTTTCCGGCTTCGATCAAAAATAAGGAGTTCGCGGCCTCCCCCGTAGATACCTAGAGCCTTACAAAAATGTCACTCAAAATTGTCTTCGTTTTGTTTTGACGCAGACAGTTTGCGCAGAGCCTGACAAGTTTTTTCCATACGGAACAAGAGATTGGTGGAGTCGAATTCATTTTATTTTATTTTGTAAGTAGGTAGGTACCTACCTGAGAATTATATACCTACCTACTCAGTTTATTTTCTATAAGGATTAATTGACAGAATTCAGGTAAAGATAACGAATCATTTATTGATGAAACTATAAATTGGTGTCTCAACAGTAGGTATTTATACAAAAGGGTCATTTCAGACATACAATAATTTAAACTTACAATACAATTTCAGGCAGGCACTCTAGATTAAAAAGAACTGGTTCCTGTCTGCGGCTTTGCACGAGTTTTTTTTACGGGACAAAAAATAAACGTTTTATGAATTCATACTTCTGGTAGGTAGGTAAGAACCTAGACTTTATTTTATTAGAGAGTCTACGCAAATGAAATTTTAGGGCGGGCGAACTAGTTATTTTAAAAAACATCAACTAGTAATATTAAACTTATTTTTATGAAAAATATATTAATACATACTATAAATGAAGAAAAAATTTTTAGAAGAAATAGCCTCTCCATCATCGATCAAAAATGTCCGGCTTTGCCGGCCCCCCTTAGATTCACAATGCGCACGCCACAACCTTCAGTAGCAAAAGAGAAACATTTTGACATGTTAGGAAAGCTTTTCAACTAGTGTCATTTTAGCGTTCAGACAAAAAGCATGGGTACAAAAAATGCAAGAATCACTCGTCCAAAGTGCTGAAAAAGGATGGAATTTCTTATTTTCAGTAAGTTTATATATATTTTTTACCCGTATATTGAGATGTGAGTCATATACTTGTGAAATCAGCATAAAATATTGTTGTTTGGTTTGCCTATGTTGAAACATTAATTTTGTTCTAAATTGATAAATGGAGAGGCTATTTCTTCTAAATTTTTTTTTCATTTATAGTATGTATTAATATTTTTTGGCCCGCCCAAAAGTTTCATTTGCGTAGACTCTCTAATAAAAGAAAGACTAGGTTCTTACCTACCTACCAGAAGTATGAATTTATAAAACGTATTTTTTTCCCGTAAAAAAAACTCGTGCAAAGCCGCAGACAGGAACCAGTTCTTTTTAATCTAGAGTGCCTGCCTGAAATTGTATTGTAAGTTTAAATTATTGTATGTCTGAAATGACCCTTTTGTATAAATACCTACTGTTGAGACACCAATTTATAGTTTCATCAATAAATGATTCGTTATCTTTACCTGAATTCTGTTAATTAATCCTTATAGAAAATAAACTGAGTAGGTAGGTATATAATTCTCAGGTAGGTACCTACCTACTTACAAAATAAAATAAAATGAATTCGACTCCACCAATCTCTTGTTCCGTATGGAAAAAACTTGTCAGGCTCTGCGCAAACTGTCTGCGTCAAAACAAAACGAACCCAATTTTGAGTGACATTTTTGTAAGGCTCTAGGTATCTACGGGGGAGGCCGCGAACTCCTTATTTTTGATCGAAGCTCTCCATTTATCAATTTAGAACAAAATTAATATTTTAACATAGGCAAACCAAACAACAATATTTTATGCTGATTTCACAAGTATATGACTCACATCTCGATATACGGGTAAAAAATATATATAAACTTACTGGAAATAAGAAATTCCATCGTTTTTCAGCACTTTGGACGAGTGATTCTTGCATTTTTTGTACGAGCACTTACCCATGCTTTTTGTCTGAACGCTAAAATGACACTAGTTGAAAAGCTTCCCTAACATGTCAAAATGTTTCTCTTTTGCTACTGAAGGTTGTGGGGTGCGCATTGTGAATCTAAGGGGGGCCGGCAAAGCCGGAAATTTTTGATCGAAGGTTTCCGGCCATAGTTTCCGGTTTACTCGAAAGCGCCAGCAATAAAAAAAAAGGATGTTAAGAACCATTTTGAAGATAAACTAAGGAGGTAACGCATGCAAATTTGAGGTATAAAGCTCTGCGCACATTAATCATACCTATAAATTAACAAAACTGTGCATTCAAACTTGTTATCTTCAGATAAATTTTACAGTGAGCTTCTAAAAAGCTTTAAAGGAGTGGTCCGCGAGTTGTTTGTCATCTGATGCATTTCATATTGACGGCATGCTGTCAATATGAAATGTATCCAAAATAATCTAAATATTACGAGTTAAAGCCCATATTTTAATGAACATCTATGTGATGTGCGGTAGAAGTATCAGAGAGTCACCCTCTGATCTGCGATAACATTAAAACCTCTTTCAAGCCATTAGAAATTTGACTTGAGAAGGTTGCATGTTTTTAGTGGAAGTACAGATTTTTAGTGGAAGTAGCCTCCTTCATTGCTCATTAGGCTAACATGATTGATAACATGACAGATCAAGTGTTTTTAGGGTTCCGTACCCAAAGGGTTAAAACGGGACCCTACTACTAAGACTTTGCTGTCCGTCTGTCACCAGGCTGTATCTCATGAACCGTGGTAGTTAGACAGGTGAAATTTTCACAAATGATGTATATCTGATGCCGCTATAACAACAAATACTAAAAAACAGAATAAAATAAATATTTAAGGGGGCTCCCATACAACAAACGTGATTTTTTTGCCGTTTTTATAAATAATGTTACGGAACCCTTCGTGCGCGAGTCCGACTCGCACTTGGCCGGTTTTATGTTTATTTGCTGGCGACTTACTTCCTATGGACGTCATTAACTTATTGGAACAAGAAAAGATTTATTTGTTGCTAAAATACAGTGACTTAACTTTAAGTACATATGCATTATAGAATGTTATTATATTATTGAAATGTAGAAGGAACATTTATTAAATTTCTGCTATTTTCTATCGTTATCCAACAATATACGTGAAATTTTACTATAAAAACTATCGTAGTTTGACGAATTCATTACGGATGTAAGCGGGTTAACTACGAACCTTATTTGTGTTGGAAGAACACCAACGTTTCTTCAGGGTGAGTGCGGTTCTAGGCGCGCGCGTTCCGCGTCCCTAAAGATGCACTCACCCTGAAGAAGTCCCTCGTTAAGGGATGAAACGTTGGTGTTCAGTAGGTATTTATTGGGAAGTCTAACATCCGTTTTGTTCCCCAAAACCGATTGGGCATTCTAAATCACTTGTCTCCTTTCAGTCGACAAAAACGGTGATTTAGAATTCCCAATCGGTTTTTGAGAACAAAAAGGATGTTAGAATTCCCAATAAATACTTCTGTAATTTAGAATGCCCAATCGGTTTTGAGGAACAAAAACTGAGTAAGATTTTCAAATTAAATACTTTTGATCGTGGGCTGTGCGGTCTTATGGTAATTTTGAAGTCATTGTGGCCGTTTGCTCAGAGAATGTGTTTGTCTCTAGACCGTTTGCTCGTGCCAAATCAGTATCGACACCTAGAGAATTCTCTCACAAGACTTACTAGAACCGAAATCCATAGTTTTAAGTTTTAGTTCGATAATGTGTGAAAGATTATCATATCTGCTGACTACACATGTCTTAGGTTATTTTAAGTCATTGCGGCCGTTTGCTCAGAGATGTGTTTGACTCTAGTATGTTGTATATTTTTACTAACAACTAGAGAATTCTCTCACAAGACTAACATACCTTGGTAGACTCAAAATACAGCAGCATATCATAATCATACAGTTCAAAGCAATGTTTAACCAATTACTGTTCAAGCTCGGATTCATGCAGATTGTGTGAAAGATTATCATATCATTCGACAACACTTTTCAGGTTATTTAAGTCACTGTGGCCGATTGCTCAGAGAATGTGTTTATCTCTAGGTCATTTGCTCGTGTCAAATTATACACCTAGAGAATTCTCTCACAAGACTAACCAGAGTCAAATTATTTATGATAACTAACACTGCAGACAGGAGTTGAACAATGAATTGGTAACGCTGAACTGAATGAAGAGACGATGTGAGTAAAGTTTTATGTAGGTAGGTACGTACAGTTGATGATAAAAGTTACTGAACATTTATACATATAACATTTATTCATTCTGGTTTTAGGAACTCGATAATTGTTACAGTAAAATTAAGGATAATAACTTAACACAAATTTTACGTTGATTAGTTGAGAATAAACATTATTAATACTATAGTATGTATTCGTTTCATAACTTTTTTATGTATCTACATGGTAGGTACATGTGTCGTGTGTGTGTGTGTGTACGTCAAATAAACATTAGGTTTTTATGTCTAACATAAGCATTATTATAACTACAGGTAAAACAGGCTTTTAGCCGATTTACCTTGTCCAACGATTTTTGTTGTCGACTGTACCTGCTGTTTCAGATTACGGATTCTTCAGTAATACTTACCTAATGTAAATCGATGACGCTACAACATGCAGGCATCGCTATCACGACCTTGATTTATAAATATTACCTATTGTAAAAGTATAAGGCATTGTTTTAAGGATTTGTCCTTTTATAACACAATTACCGTCCTATTTTAGGAGTCAGAACTACTAACTTAACTTTTATTGATAAATGGTGATACATAAACAGGTGTTACAGTTCAGATGAAAAATAATTTTAGAAACCTATGTACATTACATAATGTTAATCGTACGTTACAAATTGCAACCATTGTACGATATTAACAAAATTATCTATCTCATTACTAAGTAATATTACCTATATACATAATCGTCTTAACCGTGCGAGTCGGACTCGCACAAAAGAAAAAAGAAAAAGGCTTCCGTACAATCGGTCAAGATTTGACACTATGTACTTTTTAATTTACATATAAATAACAAACGTTTAACGTACGAGGATTCTTACTTATTAACTTTAAATTATTTTTAGGGTTTGTTGCTGTAACGATCATATAAAAACACACTGCGAAAATTTCAACTGCCTACCTATTACGGTTTGTGAAATATAGCCCCTGATAGACAGAGAGACCGAACCCTAAAAAGACGAAAACATTATGTACAATTGTTTGGTTCTGTATATCTCCTAAACTATTGAACAGACTAACGTGTAAAACATAACCAAATTAAAATGCTACTATTTGTTCGTTATTTGGATACTCTTAATCAAATTTTAGTTTAGTGTATGTACCTAAATAGGTACTTCTATACACAAATGCTGTATGATGAAATATTTAAGTAGTTGTATGGCGGCTTTTATTCGATGTTTAAAGAAGAATTTGATACAACAATATCAAGTTATATTATAAATAAGTTGTCACAATTTGTTAGCAGAATTAATATGATACCTCTGTTTTTCTGTAAATAGGAATCAGGTTTGTTCTCATTGTCTCTATACACGCTTTGTGATATTTAGGTACCTAACCAATCTAGGATTATTATAATAATGCTGGACAATTCACATAGCATTGTCTAGCCTCAAGCTAAGCAGAGCTTGTGTTCTGGTTCTAGATAACTGATATACTTAATACAATACACCACATAGATTTTTTATTATACATAGAAAACATTCAGAACACCCTGAACAAATATCTGTAGATCGCACAAACATTTCTAAAGCCAGAATCGAACCCGCAACCTCCTGCGTCGCAGGCGGACCTTCACCCGCTGCGCCACAGAGGTCGACGAATCCTATTAATCTTCGAGTATGTAGGTATGCAAGTACTAGTTCTGCTTAAATTCGGAGGACTATCTATCTAATAGGCACACCCCTACATTAAAATAATAATAAAATTAATATGTAAAAATTGTACAGAAAGTGACAAAAAAGAAGATTCGTTTGGTTTTAATAACTCGATGTTTATCCTATTATTTGTTATTTTTTATACAAAGATACGATTCATTCAAAAAATTCTTTGCATGCAGCCAACACAAATTAACACCAACGAGAACATACTCATCGCAATTCTGCTGATTATGGAAAAATGACTATAGCAGGGATTTTAAACATTTTATGTTTGAATGTAAAATCTTTTCAGTTTGTGTATATAAGTGATTCCATGAAGTTCTTGTAACAATTCTGCATTGATAAAATATGTAATGTTGTCGTTAAATCCAAAACATCCTCGTTTTAGTATTAAAGACACGCGTGAAAAGAGCTTCGATACCTGGCCACAAGAATTGGCTACAAGACCAACAGATTTAGCAGATGCTGGATTTTTTTATGCTGGAGAAAGTGATAAAGTTATTTGCTACTTCTGTAACGGAGGCTTAAAGGACTGGTGCTCTGATGATATACCATGGATAGAACATGCACGTTGGTATTCAACCTGTCCATATGTTTTGTTGGTTAAAGGAGAATATTTTGTACAAAGTATTTTAAGTGGGACTTACAAAGAACAAAGCGAACCTTCAACATCGGAGCAAAGAATTTTACAAGTGAATGACAATGAAATAGTTACTGCACCAATTTGCAAAGTTTGCCTTGTCGAAGAATTAAACATCTGTTTCATTCCGTGCGGTCATGCCGCATGTTGTGCAACGTGCGCCTTATCCATCAGCAATAATAAATGTCCAATATGTAGAAAAGTATCTTTAAATGTAATTAGATTATATTTCTAACTTAATAAGAATCATTTTTACCTGAAATACTTTTACCTAAAACCTTTTTGTAAAAATGTTTAGTACACCTGCATCGTATAAAATGTTCCGATCGAGGTGTAATTGCATTCATTTGAATATTGTGCGCGCGAGAGCTGTTCAAATAATCTCTGAGGACTTTCCTTCACTTCGACGACTTCACACGACCTTCACTCGCCCGCTTCGAGCTGACCACACGCCCCCGTACGATACAAACAGTGAGAGGCTCTCTCCTAAGGCTTGGCGCTAACTATTTCTTCAAAAATGTTCGTAAGTTTATTCATTATTAAATTTGTTGATACAATAGCAATTTTTAACTTAACGTAACCGAAAAAAGTTTTTGACTGTAACCCAAATTTGTAGCTCTCGTTTAGTTACATTTTATAACTATTGTTTTAGGTCGGACACTGAATATTCGAGCAATTTAAAAAATAAGAAGGCAAGGCGAGAATATTTGCATCGCGATTCCGAAACTGAGGTCGAAGCATCTTCAAGTAATTGGTATGTACCTAGTTAGAGTTCTAATTATTCAATATTATTTTGTTTACAAAAAGGAATAGGTACTGAATATTTATCTTTTATTATATTTTTTTTTGTATGTATGTATTGTATTCTGCATAGAGAATCTTTTATATTTTAGACCTCATTAATTGTATTGTATTATTAATAGCTATTTTTATTATTTCAGCGCAAAGAATACTTCGAAGAAAACAAAGACAAAGGTGTGTCGAGCGCGTAGTGATTCCGAAGATGAATTCGATTTAAGGTGAATATCTATTTGTAATAATTTTTATTTTTATCAAATTTACTTAGTTAACTAGTAAGTTTAGTTGAAATCATGGTTAGTAGGTAGGTATACAACCTCGCGAAATATTTATTTTAGTAACAATTTTATTTTAAATTTCAGGTCTAGTGCCAAGAAGAAGCTTGCTAAACCTAAAGCCAAGCGCAGCCCGCCGAAGAAAGCTAAGAGGTCTGGAGACAGCTCTAAGGGCGTGCTTGGATGGTTTGGTGACTGCGACGACGGTGGCTCGGCCAGCGAGTCCGACTCAGAGTGCGCTCGCAGGGCGCAGAAGAACCCTGCACCTCCACTGTCATCGTGCACGCGACGCGTTGCCGGCGGGGTGCTGCGTCGCACCGCACAGCTCAATGGAGAGCTGTTCTTAGAGGTTAAAATATATAATACTAAAGACATTCAAAACGTCAACCCTAAGGATCGTTGGGAAAAAGCTTCCGTCAACATAAAATATTGCTGCAATGATGATGATGAAGCAGCGTATTGCATCAAAAAATTTGTAAAAGAAATAAAAGGTTCCTTCAGTGGTGAAGGAACTTTTTTTGCAGAAAAAAAATCTAAATAAATTGAGTTTACTATTATCGTATTTTATATCGATAATTTTTTAATGAGAGAAAATAGCTGTTTCTTCTAGACTAACTTCTTCTACAAATTTTTTAAGCAACAAAATAATTGTATACCTATGTATTTTTTTTATTTAATTGATGATTTTTTATTTGTAGAGGACTGTTTAGTGAGTATGTGTGTAGGTACTTACATCTTTTACTTTCTAACAAAATAGTATTTTTGAAGTTTATTAATTACAATATTTTAAACTTTGTTACCTTATGGGTGATGTGTAGATAGATACATACTTTTTAACAAAACATAATGCCAAATAATAAAATATTTTGTTCTGTTTGCGATACAGAGGTAAAAAGTAATGGCTTTTCCGCCCATCTAAAGAGTACTACTCATAAAAATAATAGCGCTTTAGAAATTAGTAAAGGCATTGAAAAGATAGGCAATGCATTTCGTAGTAGGATAGCATCGTATAGAGTAAGAGCGACTCCAGAGGCGAGAAGCGACCATGCGGAAGCTGCGGAGGTTACGCCGCCCGCGCTTTTCCTAAATCAGCTACGCAAGTCCGTGCGAGCCCTGATCAACGCTAGGCAGGGCGTATTCAATACAATCAAAGTTAATTTTGAATTGTTTGCTAAGTTTTCTTTACCAAAAAACGATACACTTGAAACAAAGTCGTTCGCAACCAAAAATATTATTTTCTATGAAAATTCAGATTTTAAACAAATGTATGCCCAGTCAATTCAAAATATTTGCACTAAAATTGATGAATTTCAGCAAAAAGACAGTGGCTGGAGTTTTGTTGAAAACTTATACTTAGAGGTTAATATCAATAAGTATAATCCATTAAGAGCATCCAGCTTTATACCTCTACCGCGATGTCTGATGACTAAACGAGCCTGTATCAATATAAATAATAATGATAATTTCTGTTTCTTATGGTCAATTATGGCAGCCCTGTTTCCTGCTAAACATAACATTAACAAAACGAGTTCATATCCACACTTTGATAACGTATTGAACACCAAAAATATGACGTTTCCTGTAGGATTTTCTGACATAAAAATTTTTGAAAAAAATAATAAAGATATTAGTGTTAACGTGTATGGATTAAAAAAAAACAACGTTATTGGTCCTCTTTACAAATCAGTTTGTAAAAGGAAACATCATATTAATTTGCTATTTTTAGAGAAGCATAGTCGAAGTCATTATTGTTTGATTAAGGATTTGAGTAAATTACTCAGATCACAACTTACTAAACACCACGGTAAAATCTATTTGTGTGATGAATGTATGATTTTCTTTAAAAACGAGATTCAACTAAGTACTCATGTATGCGGCGGCGTCACCACCATTTTACCAGAAAAAGGAACTCTCACAGAATTCAATCACTATGAACGGATTCAAGATGTACCTTTTGTTATTTACGCAGACTTTGAATCTTTGTTAGAGCCATGTCACGAAGATATAAGTTCTAATAAAACTAGGACTTTGAACAAACACATACCCGCAGCATTCGCATACTATATCGTATGTTCATACGACAACTCACTCAGCAAATACGTTTCATACAGGGGGGACGATTGCGTCAGTAAATTTTTAACTTATCTCCAAGAAGACGTAACTAATATACACAATATTCTTGAAGAAACAGTTCTGATGATATTTACCGACAGAGATGCAGATAAACACTCAAAATCTAAATATTGTTTCATTTGTAACAACTTATTATTCGATGATAAGGTTAAAGATCACTGTCACTTAACAGGAAAGTACCGCGGAGCCGCTCATGCGCATTGTAACATCCGTTTTCAGCTACCGAAGTTTATACCGGTTTTCTTTCATAATTTGTCTGGATATGACTCTCATTTGTTCATACGTGAGCTTGGAGAAATGTCAGGTTCTTTAAAAGTGATAGCTAAAACGAAAGAAAACTATATTTCGTTTACTAAGTACTTTACTACAGGTAAAAAAAGATATTTACCTGTTCGATTTGTGGACTCTTTTAAATTTTTGGGTAGTAGCTTAGAAAAATTGGTGGGTAATTTGGATGAAAATGGTTTTGTTCACCTATCAAGATTTTTTCCTCAAGAAAAACATTCGGAATTATTAAAACGTAAAGGAGTTTATCCGTATGAACATATGTGCAGTTGGAGTTCTTACGATGAAGAGGTGTTACCTTCAGCTAGCTGTTTTTTCAATACTTTATGCGGTGAAGCTATATCTGTGGCTGATTACGAGCATGCCAAATGTGTTTGGAATACTTTTGAAATAAATACGTTAGGTGAATACACAGATCTGTACCTTAAATCTGACGTTTTGCTGCTAGCAGACATTTTTGAAAATTTCCGGCAGACTTGTAAAGTTAATTATCGTTTGGACCCTGCATTTTATTTAACTGCTCCTAGTTTAAGTTTTGATGCAATGCTACTTAAAACCGGTATTAAGTTAGAACTTATTAATGACTTGGAAATAATAAGAATGATTCAAAAAGGGATTAGAGGAGGAGTTTGCTTATGCTCTACCAGATGTGCAAGTGCCAACAACAAATATTTGTTAAATTACAATAAATCTGCACCAAATAATTATTTAATGTATATAGATTGTAACAATTTATATGGTTATGCAATGTGTGCTCACATGCCATGTTCAGATTTTGAACTATTATCGAAAACAGAACTAGCTGTGCTCGATATTACAAATGTACCAAATGACTCTGAATATGGTTATATATTAGAGGTAGATTTGGAATACCCTGAATATTTGCATGATTTGCATAATGACATACCATTTTGTCCGCAAAAATTTAAACCACCGGGTTCGCAGAATGAAAAACTGATACCCAATTTGTACGATAAATTCGAATATGTTATTCATTACGTACATCTCAAAACTTGTCTGAAACATGGGTTATTATTAAAAAAAATTCATAGGGTAATCAAATTTAAACAAAGTCCTTATTTAAAAAAGTACATTGATTTAAATACAAAACTTCGAACAAAAGCAAAATCTGCGTTTGAACAAGACTTTTTTAAGTTACTTAACAATAGTATTTTTGGAAAAACGTTAGAGGATAGTCAAAAGAGACTCGATGTTAAATTGGTTAATCAATGGAATGATACGAAAAATAAAACTAAAAAGCATTATACTGCAGAGCAGTTAATAGCACGACCAAATTATCAAAGTTCAACTATTTTCACAGAAAATTTCGTTGCTATCCAAATGAAACCAGAAACAATATTACTCGATAAGCCCATCTACATAGGATTTACGGTATTAGAAATTTCAAAAAGCCATATGTACGATTTTCATTATTCTGTAATGAAACCCTTTTACGGTAATGATATAAATTTGTGCTATACAGACACTGACAGTTTTTTGTATTCTATTCAAACTGAAGATGTATACAGCGACTTAAAACATAATTTTTTATCATATTACGATACTAGTAATTATTCAGAAAATAATGTTTATGGCATACCTCGTTGTAACAAAAAGGTTCCTGGGCTTTTTAAAGATGAGTTAGGTGGAAAATTAATAACCGAGTTTGTTGGACTTAAATCTAAATTATACTGTATTAAAACTCAGGACGAGGAACTTAAAAAAGCAAAGGGAATAAAAAAAAATGTTATAAAAAAGATGAAATTTAGAAATTATGAGCACGTTTTCCTGAGTGATACAATTGAATCAAAGAAAAACATTTTGTTTAGATCTATCAAACATCAAATTTTTACTCAAGAATTAAACAAGGTCGCCTTATCTTCAAATGATGATAAACGTATTATATTGAAAGATAAAAAATCTACTCTATCTTGGGGTCACTACAATACTCTTTTATGATGTTGTGCTATGTTGTGCGTATTTTTATAAAACATAATTATAAAGTAAAAAATGTACCCATATCTACACAGCTCCCTCGCATAAAATATGTAAACATTGTATTTATGTATGTACCTAAATTTTGACCTTGTTTTTAATAATTAGACTAATTAGACCTACCTACTTTGTGTTTTATACCTAAAATTATAAGTAAAAATACAGTCATATCTACACAGCTCCCTGCATAAAATATTCAAACACTGTATTTATGTATGTGCCTTAATTTTAAGCTTATTTTTTAATTAATAATAAGACTAATTAATTACTTTGTGTTTTATACTAAAATTTTAATAAATAACAATGAGAACTTAAAATGGCTTGTCTTATTACGCACCTTAGTTAAGACCTAGGTACCCTATTTTGTTGGACAGTTAGATAGTAACATATTTGAAATACTTATAAATATAATACATACCTTCATAATTTTACCTACCTACCTACCTACCTTAGTTATCTAGGACATGTTTCCTGAGTAGCACACGTGTCGGTAGGTAAAAGGGAGTTGAGTTTCATTTACGTAGAAGCGGTGTACTATGACAAGTGCTCTGTAATTTAGTTAGAAATATTGAAATCGATTGCGAAAATATTTTATTCCACTCTTTGTCACACACGAGAAAGGACCTGTATTAATTTTGTTGTGGTAAGTAAAATATGTAACAACTTTCATTTTGTGTAAGTATTTCCTAAATTTTTAACATGTTAATGTACTTTTTTATTTTGTTTACAGATAATGACCGACGAAACTATCTACTATTCTCAATTCGCGCAAGATCCTCTGGGAGGAACTTCTGAAGGATTTGATGAAGCATATCCAGAACTGGCTAAACTAAACAAGTCGACAGTGACTAAACGTCAGGGACCATCGACAAAATTAAAATCGAAGAGAGAAAATGGTAAGAAGAATAATAAACTGCGTGGAAAGTCGTTTGTAATGAAAAGAGAAACAAGTAAAGGTTTGAGACTGATCAAAATTAAGGTATTGGACATAAGTGATACAAGTACATCAAGCGAGAACAGTGATCTGGAAAGTGAGAGTGACTCGAATGTGGTGCTACGAGCGCAGTATGTAGCGAAGGACATAAACGACCCTATTCTGTCAGATACTGAAGGTATTATTCATAAGATTTCTAAGGAATTATGTCAGAGTTATGGCCATTACTTTTAAGATGCTTTACATAGATTTATAAATAAATGATACTTTGACTTAAAACCTTGTTTTATTTCACAATATCGTGTAGGTAGGTAGGCCTTTATTCACAAAGAAAGTTACACTAGTATTTAAAACTGAAGCAATTGAGCTAACTGCAGACTGTTGTAAACAATCTACAGGTAGCTCAACTGATACAGTAGGTAGGTGGGTAGGACATTAATAAAGTAAAACACGTTAAAATATAATAAAATCATATTTATTGCATAATTGTTTTAATCGAACTTACAAAACTACAACTACATTTAAAAAATATTACATGGTTGAAGTAATACTACATATTATAATATTTTAAGCACCATTTTTTCAAACATATTACATTTTTGAGAGCACACTCTTTTTCATGAAATAAACAATTAAAACTTTTATCTGCTGGAGAGAATTCACTTTGAAGGGTTTTTAAATTAGGACAGTCTTTACTTCCTAGATCGAGCACTGAACAATTTTCACATAATTCTTGAATCCATTCTTTTTTTTCAGTTCCTTTTACATAAACAACTTTATCATCTAAAAATTGTTTTATGATCCGTTTAAACTCTCTGTAGTCAACGTAACCTTCACTCCAATAGATACCACGATTTTTTTCTAACCATCGAACTTGTCGTTTTTCTTCGAGAGATAGTTTTTGAAATGGATAAGGAGGTTTAATTAAGAATGTTTGATTAAATTCTGAAGTATCCAATGCAAATTCCTTTAAAATAAAGTTATTTTCCATATCTTTGAATCCTTGAACGTCAACAATCAGCAAATCTTTTTTCATGATATTTTTTTAACAATATTGGTTAGAGGTTTATATTCAATGATGCAGTCGTTTAGAATGAGACAGTAGGCAGAAGTATGATCTGGTAATTCTTTGTTACACTCGAGTTCCACTTGTACGTTAACAACGGGTCCAATCTTTAAATTTTCGTTTTGTCTTGAACAGTCGATCACGAATAAGGGAGCTTTAATTTTAAATTCAAGAGGAGTCAACAACGGTTCTGATCTGCGTCCATAATACGACTGCTGGAATCTAACATATTGTTCGTATAACAACGCATACTTTTCCTCGCTAAACTTAACATCTAAGTTTTCGTAAGGGAAGTACGTTGAATTCAAATACACTTTAACATTTCGTAAATCACAGTGATCAAATTGTGACATATCTTTTAAACCATTATTTTTTCTATCTGTTTGAAGTCCTATGATAACATATCTGGGTTTTTCGATTTGTGATGACGTTTTAATTGACCAAGTGTGTTTAGATGTTCGCGGTAATAGAGGATATTCATATAAATCCCAATTTCGAAACGCTAATGGAATTGCTCTATCCTTATCTAGTATTTTTAGTAAGTTAATTCTTTCTTTGTCCGAAACTTTTACATGTGGCACACGCCAAAGTATTTTATGAATAACGATGTCATTTATTATTTCCCCACTGCCTAGTGTTAATGCATTTAAATTGGTATTGCTGCGCAAGAGTATGAGCTCATGCTTACAATTAATGATGACTTTTTTATAATCTTCAGCGAAACCCATGATATGGTTTAGAGGTATTGAAGCCGAAAAACTACCTCCATGCATATTGGACGTGCCATCAATATCCCAACCCCAAGCCTTAGCTATTTTCGATTCATTTTCATTCATAGAAATTAAAGATTTCATAGTCGTAGTGATACCAGCATTTTTTATTTTATCAATTTCTATTCCATTTAGCTCGTAACGGATATCTTGAAAAAGGTACAGCAACGGGTTGTTGGTGAAGTGAACATTATTTACCATTTCTTTTAAATCTTTCTTTACAACGTTCATTTTTCCTTCCAAGAACAAAGTGCTAGCTGATGGCAGAATGTATAGATCTTGTTGATTGATGGGGATACGTATTTCATCATTTCTGTTGAAAGTAGTTATGTATGGTTTGTATGAGTGAAACTCGATTCCGCCAATAGTTTCGTCGAAGACGGGGTGACTTGCGATGTCTAGAATATTCATTTTAGTAATCCAATAATTTTAAGATATTTTTTGTTTTCTATTGTTAATTTTTTGTGTTTTTTTATGTTTTTACTAGTTGTTTCTTTGCAGATTGTCTGATTTAGACTGATCTCTTTTGAATGTAGATTCGCTGTTTTATTAAAATTAATCATTTTTTTCTTATATGTAAATATAGCTGTATTTCTTCGCCGCGTAGATTAACTAGATTGTTATTTATATCTAGTATCCTAATATTTATATAGTTGATGATGTCTTGATTGACTGGGAAATAGATAGCGTTCTTAGGTATTTCTATTAACCGATAGCCTGGCGGCACATTGGGAGCAAACTCGTAAATAATGTGGCTGGGTTCACCATTTATATAGGAACCGCTTACAATGTTACATTCAACCCTGATAACAGAAGTAGATAAAATATTTACCGGAAACGGTGACTCGTGAACAATATTTGATTTCAAAGATTTTTTTCCGAATCCTAATAGTTCTCCAATAGAATTATTTTTTTCAAAGTGAATATCTTTACTGCAAAAAATTGATGTCTTTAATGTGTTATTATTGCAAAATAATTTTATAGTAGCGCCTTTTACTTGAGTCTTTAAATAGTCACTAATATCTTGAAGTTCATAAGCTCCTTCTGGAATGGTAACAACTTCATTGGAACCATAGTGAAACGTATTGTTTCTATCTATATTCGGAATAGAATTAAATGTAGATAAATATAGCAGAGCACATTCATAATCACCCTCAAGTTGTAAAGCGGGGGAATAGTTAGTTGATAGAACGGACGTGTTACCCGTAACAGAAAGAGTGAAACTCATTTTGTAAGTGATCAAAAAAAAAACTTCACACTCTTATATATCATGTTTATTCCAAAATGATCTTAGATACATCACACACAAATGACCACAATTTACTGTATTAAATTTTTGATAATTTGTATAATTGTAATAAATATTTTTATTGCTTAAATATTTAAGTAGTTCTTTTGGAGGCTTTAAGTTTCCGAAACTATCAAAATACTCAATATATTTATGAATTTTTATATAGGCTACCCAGTGAGTTCCTGCACCAATACTATTATCTAAATTAACGATACCACATTCAATAGATTTCACTCTTTTAGGCAATTGGTCTTTCATAAAAACTCCTCTAAAATATGGTATGTCGCTTGCATGCTCTAGTATATCCACGTTGGTAAGAGCATGTCTAGGTAGCCGCGCGTTTAGTTTTTTGATGACTGAATAAATAATCCTTCACCTCTCTTATACGGCTTTATATACAGCCCTTTTCCCAAAACGATAGACTCCATGGTTTTGTTATGACGTTCTGATTCTTTGAGGTTTTGTTGGGCAGATTTATACTCATTTACAGTTTTAGCTATGCCAGCTGCTCCGCCTGCTAGGGCTCCTAAAGCTGATAAACCAGCAAAAATTGGTATTAAGGGTAAAATGCCTCCTGTTTTTGGTAGTGGTATTACACGAGGTAAATTAATTTTACAGTTCCTTGCTAGCAACCTCTTTGCTGCGGCATATGCGCAATTAATGGTATTATTGGTATCTCTAGGGTTAACTTTCTTTAATTCTAAACGGATTTTAGCTAGCATTGTTTTAAACTTATTCTTGATTTTTTTCAACGTTTTGCATTTCTTTTTCTTCAAACCTGCTCCAATCTTCAATTTAGCTTTCATCATCTTACCTACCAACCATGATGCAAGTTTTTCGCTTTTGCTAGCATCTTTTGAGTGAAGCCTCTGATTAGCCATGTTTCTTAATGCTAAATCAGCTTTATGACGATTCGATAAGTCAGAGTTATTAGAGTACGCTATATCGTGATGCATACAAGCTTCGTCTAACTGATTTATTCCTTTATCGCCTCGCAATAGCCTCTTTTTCAATTTTGTTCCAGGTCCACAATAGTTATATCCTGGCAAATGTAACTCGAACGGTAATTTATTGATTAGATTATTAACAAGTCCACTTCCTTTCATAGCTTTCTCTAAAATGATGATTATCTCTATACAAATTCTTTTTTATTGATCCAACTGTTTTCATCGTCACTTAAACCCAACCACTTAACATAAAATTTGTTTCCTTTTTTCTTTAAAACTTTCTCTATAAGATATATATGCGGACACTTTGTTTTTTGAAGTTCATGAGTGTAAAAAGTTCCTAATATTAATCGTTTATGCAAATCTTCGATTTGATAAGTAACGGGTTGAGTGTTTTTAACATGATTTATCTTAAACAGTTCCGTTGACCAACTAGGGGTGTAACCCTTATGGAAACTCGACTTGTATTTGCTAATTCGAACAAAGTCGCCCACGCTTAGTTTATTGCGGCTCGAGTAATTGGTAAATTTATAATTGTTTGTTTTGTTTATATTTTTCATGACACTATCCACATTTTTATGACTAACGTCAATTGGTTTATGTTTAGTAGTGCGATGGTTGCTATTGTTGTACGTATCAACAATATTTTTTAGCGGTTTCCCAACCCATTTATAACTACCATGTAAACTAAAAAACTTAAACAAATTATTTTTTAACGTTCTTATTAATCTTTCTACAATAGATGCTTTTTTAACCGAATATGTTGAATAGTGGTTTATATCATAAGATCGCATTAGCTTTTGAAATATATCGTTATAAAACTCTGTTCCATTATCTGTTTGTAAATTTCGAGGATGTCGTTTAGCTGTAATCATCACATTTTCAAAAGCATTTGAGACTTCCAATTTCGTTTTAGTTTTAAGAGGAGTAGCCCAAGCAAATTTTGAAAAACAGTCTATTATGACCAAAACAAATGTGAATCCTCTGTTAACCTTTTTAATACTCTTTAAATCAATAAGGTCTGCTTGCCATAGATCATCTATTCCTTTTAACACAACTGAACGTCGAATGAAGTTTATACGAGCTGGTCTATGTATTTCATTAACTACTTCCTGCTTACTCATTTTTCTTTGATTTATGACGCTCTGACTTCGAAGTCAGCTCATACTGATCCAAAATTTGAAGTATTTCACTTTTTAAGCGGTCTAACTTTAATTGAGTTTCCATCTTATACTTTTGCATACTTTTATCAACGTATTCTTTACTAACAGCCTCATCAGCTGTTATTGGTATGGGAAGACCTTTCAGTCTTGATGATTTTAAATCATAATCACCACTTTCTGACTTCAGTAGTGTATTTTCAATAAAATTGAAAGATTCTGATAAACGCATTCGCTTATGTACATGATGACCAAATTTATCGATATTCATAATTATTGTAGTAACATGGTCAGAGGATAGAAATAAAGTGAAAGTACTCCAGCAATATCATTGTATTTATTTAATCAGTTATTATTCCACATTCTCGCAATTCCTCAATAATAGATATTATTTCATTATCCACTCCAGTGTTGCCGGCATCACGAGAAGCGATCAACAATCTCAATCTGGATACTAACTCGTTCGGATCATCCCAATAAACATATTCCATATTCTTCTTCCAAGTTTTTAATAATGGTAAACCTGAGCCTTTTGGTAGATTACTATCACTACTTTCAGAGGTCTTAGGTATTTTGAATAATGGTTTGATGACTTGTAAATATTTTTTACCCTTGTTACTTTTAATTGGTTTACTTGGGCTATAATCTCTTCGGTGCGCATTGGTAACGATTAACATAGTCTTATAATTTTGAATATCATCTGGTGTAACAATATCTAACTTAGGTTTTTTTTTCAACAATAGTTCAGTCAATCCAGGTGTTAGTTTATAGTCACAATCTGCTATGTTGATAATTTTATCAGTAACGTTTACTCGCGTCGAACCCATCATAAGTTTTCCTCTAACATTCCTTAAACCAAAAGGAACATCGCGAAATGCTTCCGATGATTGAGACCAAGATGATATGTCACGATCTGAATTGTTACTTTGCAATGATCCGATCGTTTTGAATGAGTCATCGAACGGGTTTTCATCATCGCTTTCATCTTCATCTGTGTTTTGAGATTTATTTTCATCGTCGTCATCTTCTGGTGATGCAAACTTTTCCTTCGTTATACTTAGGTCAACATTTTCGTTTGTTTTAGGTGATAAAGATATTTCGTTGTAGTTATCGTATTTACTAGAATCTAACAGCTTATTAAGGGGGTTTGTAATAGGTTTAAAAACATTTTCCAATTCTTTCGCACTATCCATCTCAATATTACGTAACTTTCTAACTTTTCTTTTAACTGCCTCTGCAGCATCTACCATTTTACGTTTTATCGATATGTCTTTTTCCATTTTAATGATAGAATGTAGTCACTGCTAGTTATCCGAAATAATAATAAAAATAAATAGTAGTCATCATGGTTATATACCTACATTTGCTAGTTGAATTCAACGAAAGTATCAAATTTCTTTCTATAGCATCCTTGATTTTTTACACAATCTTTATTTATAACTAAGTAATTGTATGGGTCACTCCAAATTAGAGAACACATTTCTTTAAATTGTACCCAAGACATATCCGTATTCACATGTTCATCATATATATGTTTCATGTTTATTTCATCTTGTTTAAAAACGATAATAAGGTTAGCATTATCCCTGACCAGTTGTTTAGGAACTTTACTGTATGTCTGGTTCAAATAAAAGCAATCTATAAACTTATGTCGACCCATGGCAAAGTAATCTCGCATATTACTTTGATTCTCACAAGCCACATCATCAAAAATTATAATTGAATTGTATTTAGCTTTACTCGGACTAAGCACTGAATCGTTTTCATGATATTTCTGAAATGATACACTAGGAACTAATTTCAAAACATTTTCTAAAAATATGTATTTAGGCTGATGAAGGGTTTTTGAGTACACGTATACATTTTTGTAGCGCAACCCATTTTCATGTAGAAGAAGACCGATCATCAGATTTGTTTTACCACAATTTGATGGACCACAAATTATGCAGCGGATTGTATCCGGTAAAAGTTTACCATGCCGAAAACCTTTTTTGTAAGTATCATCGCAAATCTTTTCCAAATTTAATGAAATTGAATGTTTAACGAACTTCATTATCAGTTAATTCAATATGAGTTACAACACGAAAATGATTAGTTATATAACTATTGTTCTATTTATATCGATATGATGGTAAAGACAATAGAATTTGATTAGAGAATTAGTTATGATTGTTTCAAAGATTTAAATAACCTTATGACCGCACACCACATCTTAATTTCACAAGTATTTATTGGGAATTCTAACATCCTTTTTTGTGCCCCAAAATCGATTGGGAATTCTAAATCACCGTTTTTGTCGACTGAAAGGAGACAAGTGATTTAGAATGCCCAATCGGTTTTGGGGAACAAAATGGATGTTAGACTTCCCAATAAATACCTACTGTGTTCTTCCAACACAAATAAGGTTCGTAGCTAACCCGCTTACATCCGTAATGATTACGTGAAATTTTTATGAATATGATTATTTTATTTAAGTTAGTCGCATTATTTGTGTACAGCATTACACGAGCCTTGGTCTACAAAGACTGAACTGCTGGCTCCGCTATGATGGCCTCAAGCTAACCTTATACTATGGTCTCGGCCTTAAAGGTTGCTTATCATTGCAGCCCTTGCTATCCGCGCTATGAACACCCTGGCCTTCCGTATCGGCCTTTATTTCAGCTTGTGCATGACAATCACATGCACATAGAACTTACAGTAATTAGAACCTGTAGGTATTAAAATGTCAAGTGTACTTATCTATTGTGAACTTCATAGTCAACGGAAAAAAAATGGCTAACTATTGTTTCTTTTCATGATCTCAATACTTTTTACGGCGGAAGCATAACGAGACGAGACTTGGCATAATTTTATTTAACAATACTGTTTTTGTTAGGATGTCGTTTTTTAAAAATAATAAAGGTCAGACGGCAACCGACTGGGTACCTAGGGTGGGTTGGCGCTATACGTATGGGTAGGACCCACAACAGGGTATGACCTTTCTCCTTTGCCTTTGTCCTGTAATTGCCGATTTGTTTCGGCTCTTTTGAGGTTATTGATATGAATGGTTGCGCTACGTACCGCACATCGCGAGCAAAAAAAAAATAATAAATTTCAGTAAATAGAATCAATAAGACCTTTAGTCGTTTCTATAAAATGATCACATGATTTTACGTCACTGCGTCGTCAACTGTCGGCGACCCCCGCCGCCGGCTGAGGGCCGGCCGCGGCGGCGCCCCCACGATCATGCAATTGCACACCGTCGGATGTTTTATTATGTGGTTTCCTCGCAAGTCGGATTAATATCGACAAATAACAACGTTGGAGCACCTAAAAGTAAGAATTTACCTAGTTATAGCCGCTCGCAAAACTTTAAAACTTAATAATTTGACGACCGATGAGTTGCGGTGGGCGAAAGCCTGCGACGCAGGAGGTTGCTGTTTCGATTCCCGCCTTTGGACAAACGTTTGTACGATCTGCAAATATTTTTCTGAGTGTTCTCGATACTTTCTATGTAATAAAAAAGTATATCCTGGTGTATTGTATTATGTACGTACATGTGTACATAATAAAATATATTACGTAGATATCACTCATGTAGTACCTATCAGTCATCTAGTACTCATACATAGGTCATAATAACACAAGTTCTGCTAAGCTTGGAGTTAGATGATGTTGAATGGATTGTCCAGCATTATTTATTTATTTATTCAAATTGGCCTCAAAATAAACAACTAACACACATTTTAAGCAGGCACAGAGACGAGGGACCGAGAGAGAGTAGAGGGCCAGCAATTCATCCAGGTCATTTCTTTGAGTTATATAAATAAATAGGTAGGTACTAACTTAAGAAAAAAATACGATTTGCGTTTTTTTTAATAAGATCTTAGTTAAAAAACATTAATTGGACTCCCGAATAAAAAGTAACAGAACATACAAAAGGAGGAGTTTATTTTGTTTTTTGTCGGTTTAAAAGGTGTGTTCCAGGTATTACTGGCCGTGGTTAAAGTGATTAACTAGCAGAAAAACATTTTGTATTCTAGCCACACGCACTAAAGTTCATTTCAGCTCGAATACTTGTCCTATGAGATTAGAACAGTCAGAGCGAGATGGATGTAGCTGTGCGATCTGAAACGAACTTTATTATGATGGATCTAGAATCGAATGTGTTCTCTAATGTTTTTGTAACCCAGCTATCCGTGTGTGATAATGATAAGCACTGCCAGTGTAAATAGAGCTTCCACACACGATTAAGCATAGCTCAACCACTGGCCACTGCTGAAGGTCCCTGATTGGTGGATCATGTGCGTGCAGCTTCATAGGCGCATAGTGGGCGGTGATATCACCGTGTCCGTGTACGAAGCTGCCACATTTATGAATATATTCCCTTTCGATTTTCGTATACTGGAGGCTTGGGTTGATGACGTCATCAGCGCGGATAATTTTTGTATGAAAAAACAACAGACAATCACGCAAGCTCTTAAAATGTATTTAATGCATTTATTTAGACGAGCTGCAGGTACCGTGTTTCTGAATTTACTATGTACAGCATGCTTTGTCGTTGACTGTACATAATTGTTATTATTATTGCTCCAATAATAAATAAATAAATAATGCTGGAAAATCCACACAGCATCATCTAGCCCCAAGCTAAGCAGAGCTTGTGTCATGAGTAGGTATACTAAATGACTAATATACTTAATACAATATATTACTTACATAGCTATATTTTATTATATATAGCAAAAACCCAGAACACCCGGAACCAATATTTGCAGATCGTAGATACATTTGTCCCAAGACGGGAATCGACCCCGTCGCAGGCGGACCTTCGCCCGCCGCGCAAATAGGTACTTTATTCGATAAGACAGAAAAGAGGTAAGCGTTTGGATGCCATGTCCAACCTTTCTTGTACTGTTACTGATATGTTTCATAAAACGGATACATATATTTTTTTAAACCAGCGGGCCGCCCCGGCTTCGAACGTGTATCAAAGCAATAGATAAATACGTGACGCACGCAAAGTTCCCCGTTGGCTCCGATATTTTCAACAGCCATTTTTACATTTCAGTAAATTCACACTAAAATCTTATAAATTTTACATTTCATTAAATTAAATTTACATTCCTCTTAAAACATTCCGTCCATTTGTTGAATCTATGAAAACCCGGAGCGTGGTTTGAAGGATAAACAGACAGACGTGCAAAGTACAGAGCGGTTTTATCTAACTAACCGACTTCTAAAAATGGAGGCGGTTTTATGTTGGCGTATGTTTTAATGACAGAAGAGTGGGCTCGCATTGCAGAGTCATACAGGTGTACGTGTAGGAGGGCTTAGGTCTCTCTTTTCATATCTGGCGTTTTGCGCTTAAAGTCTCGAAGCGATTTGACTCATATGCTTTTTTAATGCTGGTGTAGATAGAAGATCGCCAAAATGACCTTCTATCATAAGGGTTGTAGAGAATTCCAGACCAAGTTCGGTCTGACCATGCCAGAGCTGAGGATATGAATCCGTAAGCTCTAGTGTCGCCGTCATCGATTTCTCCCTCAATAGTGGACCGATTTTTATTATTCCCGAAAGATTACTATTTATCCGACAAAATATTATAGAACAGTGTCAATATTAAAGAACTCGAACTCAGTTTTTATTTTTTCAAAACAATCACTTGTAATCGTCAGAAAAAAAACCACATATAATAACAACAAACTTACTCATAGTCTGAGCAGCAAAACTGCTGGTGGGCTTGTTCATCGGCGTCGCTGGCCGGAAGAATCCTTTCTCCCGGTAGAGCCGCAACAGCATCGTCAGCTGATCGCTGGTGACGCTCCAGGCCAGCTTGCTGGAGCGGACCTGGATGTTGAGACTTTTGGCTCGCCGCGTGTTGGCCGACACCAGCCGGGTTAGTACCCTGGACAACAATAAGCTGACTTAGAATGTAATAGAAAATGTTACAATACAATTAGCCATTAACGACCCACAGTTGTGCAAAGTTCTCCCCCTGATCCATCCATCCATCACGGTTCTGAGCTAGTTGGACTCACGTCATATCTAAAGTGTCAAGTTCGTCGCGCCATTGTTTCTTTGGTCTACCGCGCCTGACGCAGTTGGGACTCCACTGAGTGGTGATTTTAGCCCACCCTGAGGCTCGTACATAAAGGTCACTCAAGCATAGATCTATAACTGAGCAAGCTTTCATAATACGGAGCTTATATTAACGATTTTTTGATAGTCAAACTCCAAACGAGTGATTAGTGGCCACCATCAATGATTCGCTTCTCAATAAAGTAGTTTTATTTACAGTGGCAACGGTACAGCAGAGGTTCCTGGTAGAAGCGTATCTTACCATCCGCAGCCGCGCTGTCTAGACACAGGGTCAGGTCGTCTAGCTAAACTCACCAGTTTTCTGACCACCGGCTGGTCTATGTCTGTGTCTAGACCAGGCACAAACATGCTCACCTCAGGTCCAACTGGCAGCGGTACAGCAGAGGTTCCTGGAAGAAGCGTATCTTGCCATCCGCATCCGCGCTGTCTAGACACAGGGTCAGATCGTCTAGATACACCAGCCTTCTGATCACGGGATGGAGTTGGTCTATGTCTATTGAAAGGAAAGGAAATTTCTTTAGTCAATTCACGATTTTTTTCTGATTGAATTTGATCTGATCATTCAATTTAGCAATTTGGGCAGATAATAGATAACCATGCATTATACTTTTAAAATAAATAGGGTTCTTTGTGAAAGGGCTCGACAAGGGAAGTAACGACCATGTTGATTTTCCTCCAGGCAGCAAAAAACTGTGTTAGAAAACATGCAGAAGAATAACTCGCACATGTGTAGTTCACAAATCTTACCAGCAAAAGACCGCGCCCAGTTAACATCAGCGCTGTCCACGGTGAAGTGTTTGACATTGAGAGATAGCACCATATCGTCTTGCACATACTTCACTATCAGATGATGGACATTCAGCGCTATGTTGCTGACTATGCGCTTGACCAAGGCTTGCATGTAGCCAGGCGGGGTCTCCATTTGCGGTCGGCGACTGTTAGAATAAAATTATAGATACTATTCATGATTCCGAATTAAATAAAGGCTACTTTTGTACTTAATTCGTCATAATACATCGTCAAGTATTATTCTCTATGATACTTTAACAAAAACAATTTAACTAACTGCAGACTGTTGCAAACAATCTACAAGTAGCTCAACTGATCCATATCAATACCAGTCGGAAGCGTGCCCAAGACGCTAGCTGTATTTTACTCTTGGTAATATTAGATATCTATTAATATTGTAATTATGGCGCTCATTAGGTGAGGCCTATGTCCAGCAGTGACTATTATAGGCTGATGATGATGATTATAATCAACTAATTTATTGCTCCCCTTGGAGTCGAGACTCTAGGTCCGTGGGGTACCGAGGCTCTCCGAATATTCAAAAAAATATTTTAGCGTCTGGTCGAAGCGACGCGTGACCCGAGAGCTAGTGAGTATCTGGCACATCATCATCATCAGCCTATATTAGTCCACTGCTGGACATCGGCCTCCCCTAATGAGCGCCATAGCGCCCTGTCTTCAGCTTGACGCATCCAGCATCTGCCAGCAACACATCGTCTTTCACAAATCGTCATCCCAACTGGTCGGAGAGCGTCCTACACTACGTTTGCCGAGTCGCGGTCTCCACTCAAGAACACGTTTACCCCAGCGGTTATCGGTTCTTCGCGAGATATGGCCGGCCCAGTGCCACTTCAGCTTGCTAATCCTTTGAGCTATGTCGACATCCCTGGTTCTCTGTCGGATGTATTCGTTGCGAATTCTATGCTTCAGAGAAACTCCGGCATCTGGCACAGCGCGTCAGTATTTCCATACAGCGTAAATTTATTTATAGCATTAAATTACAAAGATTAGGCTTACTGCCGAGGCATTTTGCCTTTCAACCTGCCTGCTAAGGTTTTTAAACAACTCGTGTTAACTAAGTTACTTGTACTCACGGTGGCGGTTCCGCTTGTGATTCCTCTTCAGTTGACGCTGATGTTGGCTGATTCAAACTCAGTACGCATTCTGAAACCAAGCTCTAGATGTAAAATATGTTTACGTTTTACTAGAAACAAAAGAAAACAATTAATCTTAATTCCATAGGCACATAACGATGAAAAGGCTTGAAGATAATCAAATAGCACTAATCTCCTGCTTAGTCGTATTGAGTTTAAAATATTTGACTTTAAGTATTTTTGGATCTTAGGGAAATAAAATATTTTGGTTGCGATTTATTGGCAGATATATCTGTCTGTTAGAGGAGAGATGGACCAAAGAGAACAAACCAAAGAAATGGATGGATTGTGTAAAACCTGAAAAGTGAGAGCTATACATGTTGTGGCAACGCCATCAAGAGTGGGAATAAGGGTAGGAAGAAGGAGTAAGTTACATTACATACCTTTAAGAGGAAGAGCTTAGGTACATTATATAGGTATTTTTTTATTTTTGCGTTTGGTTGAATCTTCACGTCCACCACGTCTTGATTACAGTACGTGTTGTTCTTCTTGTAAGGTGTGGTATGAGGTGTGACGTCATAGAGTCCATGTCACCGGACCCATGATAGAGATTATCGTTTTGGCGCGCCATTATGTTATTTAAACTTTTAAATTAGTTTTTGTAACTAATACGACCTTGAAGAAATACTAATTAAACTTTACATTATTTTTATCAGACAATACGTTAGAATTATTTCCCAGTAAAGTCAAGTAGCCTATTGTAAGATACCACCATCCGACGGAGCGCACTGATGTCAACACTGCGGCCGGATCTGTCGCTCTTGATAGGCATTATGTGAAAGCTTGTACATAAAGAGTGTTCGAACCTATAGTATCGATGGTGACCACAATGGGCTCCGACATGATCTTAGTCCAGGGCACTCGGATGAACAGCTCGTGGATCCGCCCGGAGACCAACGTGAAGGGCAGAGACACCTCACGCTGCAGCACGTCTGCCTTGAGCACCAGGTTGTGCAGGCCCACGCCACCGCCCCATAGCGACACCTGCGTTCAATCAAACAAAACCCTATGGTATAGGTTTTCTTGACTTTAGCCTATTTTTTCTATCCGTTAGGACGGACGATCAACGTTGTAGCTAAGACATAGAGTAGAGCCATAAAACATATCTATTGATAATCTATTCAGTTTAAGTAGATGATTATATTAATGATGTTAATGCTCGGCCAAATGTCGCCCAGTTCCGCACCGACAATAGTATTTAAGGAGAACAATCTTAAGCTTAGTTTTATATAAATATTGACCTGTATCTAAATCACATTATAATTAGACTTAGATAGGCGAACAACATTGTATTACATTTTAAGCATTATACAAACTTACTAGTGGTTTATTTTTCGCTTCTTCCACTAGTGGACAAAAAATTGAAGCGAACAAAATCAATGACATTTTGTTTCTTATTTGATAATAATTACTATTTATAAAACTGTTCATGTATAAAACTTGATTTGTCTAAGTGCTTATTTTGTAAGCCTAAAGATATAAAGTTATTGAATTTTTACCCGACTACCGACAGGGGAGGGTTATGAGGTTAGCACCCTATGTTTGTATGTTTGTATGTATGTGGCCGATTTCTTTGTTCCCACGTAGCGCTGAAACTACTGGTTCGATTTCAACAAATTATGTATCGATTGATTCGTCTCAATACCCCGATGGTTATAGGCTATAGGATTTAGGGCTCCGACCCCGAATAAGCCTTCAAAACGCGTATTAAAGTTTAGGTAGCCGCAGGCTGCAGGCCCCATAGAGAAAAATTACAATACCTACGACCTATTTTCATTTTCAACTCTATGCCTATCAAATATGACCGATACGTCATTCTATTTTGTCAATGTAAATGTTTCAAACTTTTATAACTTTCACGTAGTTGAGTAATACGTAGGTACCTGTGCATCTTCTGGCTTGAAATCCCGCACGTATTTGTCGACGTAGCTCAACAGTATAGGTGTCACGTACGACTCGATCTTAAACATTGTTTCGAATGCAATGTCACCGCATTTTGAGTATGGCTGAAATAATAACAACTATTTTTAAATGTTTCAAAAACTAACAACCTATATTCCAGCCAAATTCAATGTGAAATGTTTGTGAACAAACCGCCTTTACCAAACCAAAAATTAAATCTGTTGCCTTGCATTTTACTATGCAATTGACCTTCCTTGTCGATCTAATATTTATTGCTACAATAACAATTTAATCTGAAACACGACGTGAGTTTTAGATTTTCTCTTGTGGTTTGTTTACAAACATTTGACATTGAACTTGGCTTGAGTATACATGGACACGGGCTACCCCGACCCAAATAGCGCCTCCACCTATTTTACCTTCTTATAAGGTTGAAAAAAAGGAAATTTAAAAAAATTCATTGGGCATTTCGTGTTTTATAATGCCTCTGTAATAGTTGTTTAGGGCAGAGGTGCAAAAATAGAGTTTGGTGGCCACAAAATGCAACTTCATATCTCCTAAACTAAATTATACAAAAAAAATATTCCAAAGGCATTAAAAAAGCTTATCTCACTAATATTATAAACGTAAAAGTTTAGATGGATGGATGGATAGATAGATGGATGGATGTTTGTTCCTTTATCACGCCAGAACGGCAACGGATCTGGATGAAATTTGGCACAGAGATAGATTATAGTCTGGAATAGGACATAGGCTACTTTTTATCCCGAAATTCCTACGGGAACGGGAACTACGCGGGTGAAACCGCGAGGCGCTGCTAGTACCTAATAAGTATCACAAACACGCTAGTTTGGGTCGGGGTATCGCCTTATGTGTGGGCAAGCCTGGGGTAAGCAGTATACTAAAACCTTAATAACATGTAAAGACCCCAACCCGCCTTCATCCCTCTAACGGAAGAAAAGATAATCTTAACAAAAACATCATACGAGACAACAACACGAGAAGAGCCAAGTCAGCCATTTCATTACCTTCGACATGAAGTTGGAAAATTTCCTACTCGAAAGTTATCCTTGACTACTGGTGTACAGGTGTAAGTGGATAATTTGCCAACTTCATAGTCGAAGGTAATAAAATGTCTAAATTGGCTCTTCTCGTGATCTCACCACTTTTTACGGCGAAAGTAATAAAATAAAAATATCCAGATGAATGAATACCATTGGAGCGGTTTTGCAAACGGATGTTATTTTTGATAATAGTTAAAGCTTTTCTTAACAAATTAAAAAGGCTTGCTAAATTCTCAACAGCTTGTCAGATAGATTTATATAAAATCGATTTTGAGTTTTTCGAAAGCCAAGCAAGGGTTTGGCAAGCCGAAAATTAACTAGATAGTTCTTCTTTATTGTTATTTAGATTGTCTATTAATTTTTTCTTTTAATTTTCACCAAAATTGTTGTTATTATGCCGGACGCATCGAGGTAGAATCCTAGCGTTAGGATTCCAACTTAATGATCGGACGTTAGTGTTTCCCTTTCATCAAGTAACGAGGAAGTGATCCCGATACCAAGGGGGGGCAATTTATTGGCAGAAGAATAATCCGATGGACACTCTTGATGATGAACAGGTCAAGGCCCGCAACAGAGGGTCCAAGGCTGTAATACTCAACTTCGCCGAGTTCTTGGGGAATATTGGGTCACTAACACGAAGGAGTCACGACCTTAGCGCCGTTGAACAAGTCATGCTGGTGGTAGGTAGGTACATTTCTTTTTTCATATCTGAACCCTTTCAAATAACAGTGGCTGATCACTGCACAAGCTTACTATTGATTCCACTATGCAAAATTTCAGTCGTTATGGCGCGAAGAGGTAGGTAACTACATAGATCTAAGCTTTCGTATTTATAATATTACTAGTTTCTGCCTGCGGCTTCGCATGCGTTATTTAAGGTGATTTCTATCCCATGGAAACTCATTTATGGGATAAAAAGTAAAGCCTATGTTTTATTCCAGGCTTAGAACTACCTGTATGCAAAATATTAGCCTGATCCGTTCAGTAGTTTTGGCGTGAAAAGGTAACAAAATCAAAACATTATAGTGTGTGTTTTTTTTCTCAATGACATCCAACTAAATGAATGAGTCTGAACTCTGTGGTTTTGTTAATTCCTTGTTAGCTGACAACAGGTCAAAAACGTTTCAAAAATGTGATGATGAATGTGAATGAATTGTCAACAATTTGATAGCGACAAACACACGATGTGACAAGTCTTTGAAAAACCTGTTTTATGTCTGTCAGATCGCAATTAAAGTTGATATAGATCTCACTAAACTCGCTATCTCACTAATATTATAAAGACTAATATTATAAACGTGAAAGTTTAGATGGATGGATGGATAGATAGATGGATGTTTGTTCCTTTATCACGCCAGAACGGCTGAACGGATCTGAATGAAATTTGGTACAGAGATGGATTATAGTCTGTAATAGGACATAGGCTTTTTATCCCGGAATTCCTACGGGAACGGGAACTACGCGGGTGAAACCGCGAGGCGCTGCTAGTAGCTTATAAATTTAGTCATCATGGAAATAACGCGTCCGGAGCCGGTCCGCCCCTTCGACAATTTTCTATCTGCATCCATCCACCCCTAGCCACCTTGTCTCCACTAGGGCTGCACCCCTCTTTTATCTACCCCAAGCTTGCATTGAATCTACACTAATAATCTATCATTATTTTCATGGCTCAGTACGCAACATGGTACGACAGTAATACTCATAAGCTCTTCGATCAAAAATAAGGAGTTCGCGGCCTCCCCCGTAGATACCTAGAGCCTTACAAAAATGTCACTCAAAATTGGGTTCGTTTTGTTTTGACGCAGACAGTTTGCGCAGAGCCTGACAAGTTTTTTCCATACGGAACAAGAGATTGGTGGAGTCGAATTCATTTTATTTTATTTTGTAAGTAGGTAGGTACCTACCTGAGAATTATATACCTACCTACTCAGTTTATTTTCTATAAGGATTAATTAACAGAATTCAGGTAAAGATAACGAATCATTTATTGATGAAACTATAAATTGGTGTCTCAACAGTAGGTATTTATACAAAAGGGTCATTTCAGACATACAATAATTTAAACTTACAATACAATTTCAGGCAGGCACTCTAGATTAAAAAGAACTGGTTCCTGTCTGCGGCTTTGCACGAGTTTTTTTTACGGGAAAAAAATAAACGTTTTATAAATTCATACTTCTGGTAGGTAGGTAAGAACCTAGTCTTTCTTTTATTAGAGAGTCTACGCAAATGAAATTTTAGGGCGGGCCAACTAATTATTTTAAAAATCATCAACTAGTAATATTAAACTTATTTTTATGAAAAATATATTAATACATACTATAAATGAAAAAAAAATTTAGAAGAAATAGCCTCTCCATTTATCAATTTAGAATAAAATTAATATTTTAACATAGGCAAACCAAACAACAATATTTTATGCTGATTTCACAAGTATATGACTCACATCTCAATATACGGGTAAAAAATATATATAAACTTACTGAAAATAAGAAATTCCATCCTTTTTCAGCACTTTGGACGAGTGATTCTTGCATTTTTTGTACCCATGCTTTTTGTCTGAACGCTAAAATGACACTAGTTGAAAAGCTTCCCTAACATGTCAAAATGTTCTCTTTTGCTACTGAAGGTTGTGGCGTGCGCATTGTGAATCTAAGGGGGGCCGGCAAAGCCGGACATTTTTGATCGATGCATAAGCTGGATTTAAGGTTTTTGAATTTGAATTTAGGATTTACATTTTGATTGACATCTTACTGTCAATCAAAGTGCAAAATGTACTTGATTGAGCATTATTTTGTTACTTGCTTCCTAATATCATTCAATTTTTTCAAACTAGTATGTCTAAAGTATATGAAGTATATACCTACATATAAATAACATTCAAAGACATTGAATTATCATCATATATCACATAACATTTTAATTACATTTGATTTTAATTCAACATAATATTTCTCAGTAATAGTAATGAACACTTTTTTTAGGTGTTAATTTTTCAAACTCATACGTCTAGAGTAGGTTTGGAAGCTGTAAGAAGATAATGATGGAAGCGACTAAGATTTCGTGGCTTAGTTGGTTAGAGCACACCCGTACTGCGGGTTCGAGTCCCGCCGAAATAGAAATTTTAGCAAATTATTTCATTTCTTAGAAAAAAATGCATAAGTACATTTAAACATTGATTTATCATCATATATCACGTAACATTTTAATAAAATTTGATTTAAATTTGATGAATAATATTTCTACGCCTCCATAATAAACATATTATTACTGAACAAAAACTACCACAGTGCCTTCATAGCCCAGGAGGACTGCTAGAGCATATGAAAGTAATAAGCAATAATGTTTAACAAATATATACCCCATAAATCAGATCATGGGTTTGAGAGACAGCTTCTGACGAATAAAGCATAATGTTCCACCCAGTTATTTTTGAGAGACAAATTGTATGGAGTCACTTTACATTTAAAATTTCTATGTTATATTTCAACATTCTAGTCAAGAGTTATATTTGGGTCATGGACAAACATTGTCATATATTTACAGTGCCAGATTGGCCAATTTGCCATGAGATCTGCTTTATTGAATCGCTTATCCAATGATTGGTTTATCACCACTTCCTTTTGGCCAAGTTGTGAATAGTTTGTATGTAATGCTATAGATTTGAAGCGATGGAAAATATGGTAGTAAAGTTGGTTTCATTCTGGCCGGGATATGGATCGGTGGAGCTACCAGTAGATAGTTTACAATAGTCTACAGTTAGCTCAATTGTTTCAATTGTAAATACTAGTTATAATTGGTTTCTATTATTTGATTGCAATTTTCTTTGTAAAGCTTTAACTAAATTATGCTGCTTCTAAATATCTTTGGTAATTATAACAGCTATTGCCATTATTAAGTAATTTTCATGACAATAAAATGTGCCAAAATAGGTATTATTGCTTAAACAGCATTATAGTGATTGGCCACATAAGGAATAATAAGGTTTCATAACAAGCAAGCTCATAAGGTTCTAAATTGTTTCTATTACCTACTTATTTGTAATTTTCTCCGTTTATAATGATATTCCTCTTAGGATGTAATAAATTAATTAAAATATGTATACATGACTGTATTGTATCACCCCTCTGAAAACATTGAGTAAAATAATTGTAATGCCTTTTATTTCCATAACAACAAATTAACACTTCCTAAGCCTAACTCTTAACATATTTATGTTATCAGTGAAGCCTTAGCTAAAATAAAAAGTTTGGTGAGCCTTTTCCAAATGTCTTCATTATGATCTGTCATCAGAGATGTTATATCTAAAGCTTTATATATGTAAGACTTGTCTAAGGCCTGAAACGCACTAGCAGCTGGACGTGATGCGGCGTGTCGTTGCGGCAGGCCGTAATATACACGTATGTCACGCCGTATTCCGGTTAACCCTATCATATGGTCTGCCACAACCGTCAGTGCTTCTAGAAGTATTGGACAAGCTTGTGGCTAACCTCGCCGTGTGCGTGGAGGGAATACGAAGCGCTGCATGATTGAGCGGAGCGGTTGACGCTGGCCGCAAGTCAGTGTGTCAATATCATGCGGTCTCATATAAAATCGAAGTGCAGCCTGCGGCACGTCGTATATCGCCACTTCAATAACCAATAATAAATATTGAGCCTGATCATTCATTGTATTATTTTTGATGTTGTGTTTGTATATTAAATCATACAAACACACCACTGGTTACAAACGCACCATCTAACCACTATACGAGACAAACAAGCATAATGCAACACTATAAGTACTGCACTATGCTTGTTTGTCTCTACTAGTGTAGTCTACTAGTGTAGTCTACTAGTGTGAAATAGACATATCAGCTCTCAGCTGCTCGTCTGTTATTGAATAATAATAAATATGATGCAATACTCAAACCCAGCTTTTTATTTAAATGTTTTCTTTCCTTTGCCTTATTTAAACTATTATGATTCTATCACCTACCTTTCAAATTAACTAATGATTTCTCTATAGCTCAGTCTGGTCAGTCACACATGAGATATATGTTTCACAAAACAGTCGTTAACCTACAGCAGTTGTTTTTTTTTGTATTGACACATAAGGCCAGTACGGCTCTTACCTGATATACAGGGTTAATGAAGAATCTGTCAGGACAAAGGAAATTTGTCGGTCTGCTGATACACAAAGAGAAAGGTATTGTGTCTGACATGTCTGTTGATGTTTGTAAATCATCTTTGTTATTTTTAATCTGAGGTCACAAAACCGACTAGAAGCTGTTTGGATAGGAATTTCTATCTACGGGGGCTCATAATGATAAACAATAAATACGTACGCACTGCGTACACAAATGGATAATGTAGAATTTGAATTATCAATATGTGAGTTCGGTATACCTTACCCGACCTTACCTTCAAACTACTTGTACATTCTAAGCGTTATCAGATAAACAACGTCGAAACAAAAAATTATAACAAAATTTAATGTTAATAAAATTACACTTGTATCAGAGCCAAAATTTATTTTGGCCGGCTTTTGTAAACGACTGTTCACAGTGACTTACTTCGTGATAAGTTAAAACTTGGAGACACGCACAAACATGTAAGACAACCACTCAAATTTTCATCAGCTAATCACAAAAATATCGAAATTTTTACTCAATTTCACGAAAAATCCAAAAAAATCCACATAAACCACAGATCGAAAACGTAAACAATGATTGAAGTTTAGTTTTAAGGTTGACATGACATTAACATTGCCAGTTTCTGTCAAAAACTCGCTTCTCGTCTCCGTCTGAGGCATTGAAAAAAAAGATCCCCTTCGGTACATTAAATTATTATTAATAGTCTGAGGAAACCATAGAAATATTATAATAGGAGGAAACTCTGAACTGAACCGCTCTGAACAGAAATGTAATTATGTCTACATTTGTTTTTAATTAGGTAGGTGCATGTAATGAGAGAGTTAGGTAGGTATGTATGATATTTATATAACTTTGTCAAAAACTCGGTAGGATCTTCCCATAGAAATAATAGTACCTACTAGCATGGATTTTCCCAACCGATTCCGTAGTGCAAGCCAAGGGGCCACCATGGGGCGCCGCGTAGCTCCACCACCACCGACGACACCGCCTCTAGGCGATAAGCAGAGGTAACTGCAAGGGCGCTGGGTGGCCTTGATCGTGCCACCTCGCTAACAGCGAGCAGAGCGATAGGAACATTTTTTCCATTTGGGCTCAATGTTCATTGATGAAAACGAGTAAGTGAGGTATCTGTAAATATATATATGTATATATATTAACAGATACCTCACACATATTTATATTATATATAATATGTATAATAAATGTATTTGATATATATATTGGGTTAATACATTTTTTGGGTGAAGATCGGAATTGATAAAAATAGATAATAATGGTCTGGGAAATATTTCAAATAAAAAATAACAGACGGGAATTGCATGTGTAACTTTTAATAAAATTAAATACAAATTTTATTAATAATAATTTTTAATTTTTCAAATCACCACGCAGCTTGTATAATGTCTGTGATTTAAGTGTAAATATTAGTTGTATGGTATATTGTAATTTTCTTTGAATAAATAATTGGGATTTACCGGTCTTATTATTATTTTAACCCCGCCTCCATTCCATGACTATGAAATTTCCTTGAACTAGACACTGGCAGCAAAGTGACAAACCAGTCACATATTGCCATTAACAAAGAAGTCAAGTCATCAAATGGTAACATTTATTAAAAGTTGGATCAAAAGGAGCGGCGCCATTATTAAAAGAAGTTGGATCAAAAGGTGACATTTGAAAAATTATAAAACCTAGTTGCCACATTTATCAATTTGTTAAAATTTGAAAAACACACTTATTTGTTATTGAAAAACCTCATAATTTGCATTACAATAAATTGAATAATTTACACAAGCTTACTGATGATGCTACGTTTTTCTCGATTTTTGATTTAAAATAAAAATAAAACCGGCCAAGTGCAAGTCAGACTCGCGCACGAAGGGTTCCGTACCATTATCTATAAAAACAGCAAAAATATTACGTTTGCTGTATGAGAGCCCTCTTAAATATTTATTTTATTCTGTTTTTTAGTATTTGTTGTTATAGCGGCAACAGAAATACATCATCTGCGAAAATTTCAACTATCACGGTTCATGAGATACAGCCTGGTGACAGACGGACAGCGAAGTCTTAGTACTAGTTGACTTCAGTAATAGGTTCCCGTTTTTAGCCTTTTCGTACGGAACCCTACAAAATTGTGTTAAAACACTGACATTATAGTAGCTGCGCGCGGTGCCGTAAAAAACACCATTTGTTCCAGCAGCCTTAGCATACAAGGTTATTCGCTAATAAGCGTGGTATTATTACCATGTTACGTTATTATTAGCACATTAATGTTATTATTTCGCTTTGATATAAACATCAACTTCTTTTTTTTGGCGTTTATTTCATTGGAAATGCAGCGAATTATCTCAATGAACCCCCATTAAAACACCGTTTATATTATATTACTGTCAAAAAGGTGCTAATAAGCTTGAAGACTAACACCATCAGCGAAGGCCTACAGCACCGAAAACTCCATCTAACAACTACTAAAATCGTGAATTCTTTCCTTGGGCTCGAGCTAAGATCACGATCAGCACGCCGCCATTTTGCGTCTGTCTATCTCTTAGTTTTTTTATCCAAACCCAGAAAAGACTTCACTCAGTTGTCAGTTTTCCAAAGATTGTCAATATCATCCCATCTCGTGCATTTGGACAAACAAAACCAGAGGGTGGATAGACATCTCTACGACCCTTGCCAAGGCAACCCTTATTGAGAATAAAACCACTCTCCGCTACCTAAAATACACGCCTCGTCTACAAGCTGATAATGTGTTTAGTTAGAAAAAAATAATGCACTTAGGCTAATATTAACGCACTAAGGCCAATTATAACGTTAACGTAGTAATTATACCACGCTTATTTGCGATTAACCTTGTATGCTAAGCCCGCTGACCTCTTCTGAGTTTGGCAATGAAAAAAGAGATCCTCTTCGGTATACTTTTGTGACGTGTCCATGAGTACTTTATGGTCTAAAGGAAATAAACATTAATTTCGAAGGGGATCTCTTTTTTCATTGGAAATAAAGCACTATATAGAGACCACACGAGTAAAAGACACACTACAATAGTTTTTCACTTTGATTTTTGATGCAGTCTACTGATTTATTACTCGATTTTCTACTTTTTTTGTCAAATTCAATCTGGCAACACTGGGCTGGCTGGCATCTCAGAAGAACAATCTAATGGAACTGCCGTAATTGTTCAATTTGACACGGAAGCAATAATGGACTACCAGTCTCTTTCTCACATCAGTGGTTTCACGTTAGGAAAAAGCATACACACTCTTTTTATCAGCGCCTTCTTCTTGGTTTCGATGTACTTTTGCTGTCACGGACGCCATTTTACTCAACGGTTTTGTTTACATGTGAGGAGATGTCATTGTGAGATTTTTATGTTTTCCCCGTGTTTTCGACTTATTTATTGAGCAAAACTGTGATAAAAATTGAAAATCATATAGAAGAGGTACCATGAAGTGTTCTGTAGCAGGCTGTGGCCTATGCCAAAGCAAAAACAGGCCGAATCTAACCTTTCACCGGTAAGTGGCTTACATTTCGTTAAACTGATGTCTATTGTATAGTGTATTTGATATAAAGTGTATAAAAACCTATTATTTTGAATCATCTTTACTGTGAGCTGTAGAAACCCGCAATATTCTCAATATTTCATTCACATCGAAGACATAAAAACCGGTGCTAGTGTCGAACATCGTCGAACATCGAACGTTATCGATAAATTAGGTAAGGTCAGTATGGGTAAGTGTAACTAGGGGGCAAGTGTAGACGACTTTTTTATTAAGAAAACCATTAGAAAACCATTTTTGGGTTCAAAATAAACTTTGACAAAAATATTACACACCTCCCCGTGTTGACCTTACTAAGTTACGTTTTTTTTTTGTTTTAGTTTACCAAGAAACGAATACCGGCGAAGGGAATGGTTAGAAAATATTGGCTTAGAAAATATCCGGCCAAGAACATAACATAGAACTAGAGAACATTTGTCTGAAAACCGAGAAGATACTAAAAAATAATTTCAGGAAAATTAACACTGAAAAATATTATCTCCACATAAATTCGTTCCTAATAGAGAACATTGAAGAATGTTCGAAAATATTCTCTTCCGACTCCAGCGAACATGATTCAAAGCATCAACTTTTATTAATTAAATCAGTTGTAAAAACTTACCTTCACATAAGATTCAGATATTTCGGTAAAAAGACAACAGAAAAAATTTCTTTTAGGAACTATTTAAATAAGATTATTTTATTTCGCAATGAATAACATTTGTAATTTTCTTATCTGGTACCTTACCTTACGTTTTTTAGAAAAAGTATGATTGTTTTTTGACGTGATAACGTCTATTAAATCGATGAACATGGGTAGCATGTTCAAAAAAGTGTCATGTTATTGACTGCGTTGTCATGACGACCGAAGCACTGAAGATTGCTCTACTTCTTGTAGAGCAACATTATGCTGAGACGGGACCTATTGGTTCGCTGCGTAAAATAGTTTTTGTATTTGTAGTGTTCTCAATTGCATATTTTTAATGGATGTGATTTATGTTTTAAGACGGAAGTAAATGACGTTATCACGTAAAATTATCTTCCCTAAGCCGACTTTAGAGACAACCATTTTTTAAATTATATCTTTGTAAATAAATGATTTTATAAAAATGTACTGTGTTGTGTTGTTTATGATCATCATTTACCGTTTTAATTAAATAAATAAATAAAAATGATAGTTGCCCTTAATACATCTGCCTTCCAATTAAAACGTGTTCTGCTCCTGTTTCACCTCCGTTAAACCCTCGGATCCAGCTCTGATTCCTAAATTGAGAGTTTCCTTCGATTTCTCCGGGATTCCTCCATCAGATCCTGACTTGGTTCAATGGGACCACCTCAGAAATGCGCTCTTCATAACATAGTATAAAACAAAGTCGCTTCCCGCTGTCTGTCTGTCTGTCCTTCCCTATGTATGCATATCTTTAAAACTACGTAACAGATTTTGATGCAGTTTTTTTAAATAGAGTGATTCAAGAGGAAGGTTTATATGTATAATACATGCATATTATAGTAGGGGAACACTGACAATTTTAGAGGTTTCCGTGCGAAGCCGGGGCGGGTCGCTAGTATGATATAAATGTAAATATATTTTCCCGTCGCCTATTAGTAAAGTTTCTTCTGACCTTACTTTACAGTGGCGCCAACTGGTGAGCAAAAACGGTAGCCCTCATCGATGGAGAAATCGGTGCACATACAAAAAAATATACAGTTGAACATAGAACCTTTCCTTTTTTGATGTCGATTAAAAAGACAAGCTCGTCCATCGATATAATGTTATCGACTAGACGAACAAGTGAACATCCCTAATCCGCCATGTTTGTCAACCGATTTGTTTACTTAGGTATCCAGGAAAAGTACATGCTTAGGGCAGTTCCATTAGATTGTTCTTCTGAGGCTGGCATCCTGGCAGACATCTGGCATCTTGTCTGTCTTGTCCTTAGAGTATACCTAGAGACGGCATACCTACGAAAAAAACGTGTATACCTAAACTTACCTAGAAACTTAAATGGCTCCTTTCCGTAGTGCTGCCCTTTTGTACCTCGATATTTTTATCGAAACAAGTATTTTTGTGACGATATTTTAGCAGTTTCGTAGTGATTTTATTGTTTTCACCACGATTATGAAACAGAATTCTATAATCATATAGTCTTATAATGCTTAAATTAGAGATACAAAGTATGTGAATGCACGTACCCAACTATGGCTCGACCGCGCTCATGAGACGCAACCACTGAGAAGTTAAGAAAATGAGCTATTATAACAATGGTAATTTTTTCATGTATATTCCGAGTCAAGACTCATGCGTTTAGACACGTGCCAGACCTCCTTAGAATTAAAGATCAAAGTTCACCAAACCAGTTTATTGAACAGTCTGCAGTTAGCTCATTTGTTTCAATTGTAGGTAAATACTAGTTCTAATTTGTTTATACTATTTGATTCAAATTTTCTTTGTTAATAAACGTTGTGTTCATTTAAGAAAAAAGGGTACCTACTGAAATGAAACAACAAGCTACTTAATTGCAAAATATATTGTTTGTATGCAACAGTGATTTGTGAAATAGTATATTTATATTTGTATAACAATATGGGTATAACAATGTGTAATCTGTATCTTTAGCGTAGACGCTATCTATGCTTATATTATAAATGCGAAAGTGTATTTGTTTGTCATTCAGTCACGGCTTAACTAAGAAACCGGAACCTAACTAAGAAAGGATGGAGAGTAACATAGGCAACTTTTTGTCTTAGTAAAATAACAAACTCCCATGGTAGAGTTACAGGAATATCCCCCTAGATATTATAATGAAATTCGAATTTAACGGGGATGAAACCGCGGGGAACAGCTAGTATTATTTATTATTATAATATAAATCACAAAAAGATAGACACCACATTTTATAAGCAATTCAACAAGTCTCATTCATTTATTATATTATATCACAAATTTAACACAGACTCCTACATTTTTAATTAAACAAGCAATGTAATCCGTAATCCGTCTTATTCATTTACAGTATAAATCAAAAATTTAACACAGACGCCACCTGTATTTTCGATTGTAGAAGCAATGCAACAGTCTCATTCATTTACACATTTGCAATATACCTACCTAATTCAAAAATTCAACTAATACTACACCTAAATTTTCAATTTTACAAGTACCTAATGTAATCAGTCTCATTCATTTACAGTATAAATCTCAAATTTACATTATTTCTATTAAAGTACTGGATCGCGCTGGCACTAGTGGCTGAAACAAACATGAAGAATAAATTTATAATGCAACATTATTTGTCAGCCTACAATTATAGACTCTAGAAAGGTACTGGGTAGTTCAACTTTGAAAAAAAATCTAAAATCTTAAAGAAATTCTAAAAAAAAAGGTGGGCGAAGGTCTGCCTGCGTTGCAGGCAGACCTTCTCCCACCGTGCCACATCGTTTGCGAAATAACTTTATTTTGCATGGAAATAATTTGCTAAGGGAGGATTTATGGAAATGTACATTTTAGAGGGGATTTGAAGTATGGTAGGCTTTAATATTACTTTGGGTCAGATTTATTTACTTAAAACTTAATATTCATTAATATCAAAATTTAAGCCCTTTGGAAAAATAAAGGCCTAGTCAAGTTTGTTAATGCATATATGCATTACTTTGCAATAGAAGTTTGTGGGAGTAAGGTCAAGTAAAATACTTACTAAAAAGATTCGTGACGGTACGGCATCCTCTCGCAGTCTTGTTATTTAAAGTTCGATTGAAGCAAGTTTCTTCAAAATGAAGAGAACGAACGAAAATATCTTTCGTACCAAACTTCAAATTTTCTACTCCAATTGAGTCCAGTCACTTTTTCTTTTACCGTAATTTTCGGGTAACCTAGAACGTAAAAACCAGTTGAAAATTAATACACTACAATTTACACTTGAAAACATCGATACCTATGAAAAATGCCTTGAAGGACAACACTATCGCCAAACAAACAGTTTCATGTTTTCTTTAATTACACTTAAAACTTACAAAAATAAGCTACATTCGGTATGAATTTTATGTAAACTATTCCTATGAAAGCCAACACATAAGGTATTTATTGTATTATTTGGTAATTTAGCAAAATAAGAATACGTACCGGTGTAATGTTATGTTTGGACGATTTTCACTTGTTTTTAAGCCGCAACCTACCAAACTGCTGTTTGGCATCTTCCTATTAGCTTTCTTTCGCTTACTATATATGTATTCACATGAAAAAGTCCCGAACTCAAATAATTTTAGCATTTTTACTGTAAATGCAACACTCGTTGACAGTTTACATACCTGAAAGTTAAATGGCGAACCGGCCTCAATCATGCTTTGCTATGACGTCACGTTTCAATGTTGCCAAAAATAGGTTTCGCACATTATATTGATGTCTCTTTTTACATTGGTTATTGTAGGTAAGATAAAACGAGATAGCTATAAGTTTATGAGTTCAATATCGATTTAGATCATATTTGTATAACCGAAAGTTCCTATAGAACAATACGCCGTCTCTATATACCTATACTCTAAGGTCTTGTCTTGTCTGTTTGTGAGGGGCGCGCGGAGGGAGATGAAAAGTTTTGTTCCATTTGTTTTTTGTTTTGGTCAGTTCAAAAAAATGAAATTTTTACGTAGAAATTAGGTGCTCGTCATGGTTTTTGCTCATTCGCTTTACAAATTCAAAATTATGGCTTTCTTTTGCATGTAAGTGGTTTTATATCGTTCAAGTCAAGCTGTATAAAATGTTAGGTTAGACCTGGTTAGTTTGTTATTGTCGTAATCGTATCATGTTTGATCAATGTCTGGGTGTTGTCTTTCGCCATTGCTTTGACGAATGTGTTACATAACATGGGCGTCCTACCTATCATACCATACGCACAAAGTTATAGGCTGAGTTTATGGCACTTTTCCATCAACGGGCTTTCAAGGTCTCCCTGAAACTCATCATCATCTGACATGTTTGTTGCAATTCTTATCTTAATATACCTCTGAGACACTATACGGGGAAAGTGTCTCACACCGAGACACTTATTTAATACACCTTCAAGATTATATTTTGTTTTTGTTTCAGATTTGAAAGTTATATGAGCAAATCCATGTCAACACTGTGCCTTTTTAAACCAAAATACACTGTTCTAAACAAATCAATAATTCCTATAAAATATTGATGATTCAATTATGTTGAGTTCTAACATACATCTTTGAAAGCTATGCTGAAATTGACTACAAGTTCTTACAGATACTTCACAGTTACATGTAAAAGACTGGATTTTAATACCCATGTGAGGAAACATGCTGGTTTGAGTAGTAGCCAGGTGACTTGAGCTGTACTGTGTGGAGGCTAACCTCTGAGGAGCTATCACATTACATGTGTTTCAATCTATTTCAATCCTCTGACAGTGGATCTTTTTTTTAGTTGTCTAGCTTTACATTATTCCTGTTATTGTTACACAGGGTTTTATTATGTACTGTGTTTCATAATAATAATTAATTTTTACTATTACAATAATTGAGTGAATAAAATGGAATTGATTGTAACCAAAGTTCCCTGATCGCTCCTCAGGACTTCAACAGACAGTTCTGCAGTGCTCGGCTCCTGAGGCAACGCAGCAGAAAATTGCTGATAAAAATACCACCATTGAATGATCAAAAATTTGATCGGACTGAGCAAATGAGCGACTCATTGCAGCCAGCTGTGCACCATACCAGCTATAATGGACAGTTTAAAGTGTAAGACCCTTGTATAAAACTGGCTTTATATAAAAACTTAATATATAAAAAAAGCCTATTATGTTATTCAAGCTTTAGAACAACATCTTTGCAATATTTCCGTCCAATCCATTTAGTATTGCCATCATTGCTTTAACATCTCACATTGTCACAGCTTTACAAGCGTTCGCCTTCATAATGATTGTAGAATGAGTAAGATAGGATTTTCAGTAGTTGTAAAATAAATGGCAGTACTCAAGATTATTAGGTATTCAACCAGGGATATAACAATGTTATGATATCCCCATGTAGCCCTCGCCTGGGTTAACACATTAGTATAATAACCAGAGGCCCAATTCTGCTATATAACTGTTTCACTATCTATAGTCATATATTTATTTGCAAGTAAAATATGTGCATACAAAATAAGGTCATAATCTAGATATAAGTTCATTATGTTCTACCATTAATGATGGCATGCATAATTACCCGACTACCAACAGGGGAGGGTTATGAGGTTAGCACCCTATGTTTTTTTAAATTATATACTATGAATACACTCAATTTAAAATTATGGCTTATCTCCATACAAATGTATGGAGAGATAAATACAATATTAGTTTCAAACTTGACAATTTTGATTCGCCTTATCAATACCAAAATGTGGTGCTTTGTGACAATGACTCCTGTCAAAGAGAAGTGGATAGAATAGCAGAATAGGGCACCAAGAGATATTAACCTATAATATGACTATTAAAGTTCGCAGCTTTGATTTTTTATGTCCTCTTAGCTAACAAACAAGATTTGATAAGAGTAAAACATTGATACATAGGCATTATCAGCACATAGGTCCTATGGCCGTGACGGTTGCGGCGTTGGGATCCATCCCTCCAACTCGGGCCGTGGATGTTGTAAGAGTCCACTAAGGGAACTAACCAGAAAGGGCAGCAGCTTTCTTCTGTGTAGTTTTAACACATTTACTGTGATCACCAATCTACCGGCCAAGCGTGGTGATTATGGCAAAAGCCTTCTGGTTCCAAGAGGCACATTTATCTGTGTAGTGCTGATGCCAAAAGGCAATAGCCTATATTGTTAAAGCTATAAAGCTTTTTTATTTAGTTTTTTTTTTTATTTAGTACATATGTTTTAGTAAAACAAACTACGGAATTCCTGCTACTGCTGTAAATCTTAAAATACACACATATCCCTGCAACATCAATAACGCTAGAAAGATGCCATGTCCATGCTCGACTCTTTCCCAGGTTGACACAATTAAATATCTTGGCGTGCATATTGATGACAAATTGAACTGGAAACAGCACATCACGGCACTTACGTCTAGAATTAGGAAACTTATTTACATTTTTAAAACCTTAAGATCTATAGCCGATAAAACACTATGTATTCAAATATATAAAGCACTATGCGAATGTATTTGTAGATACTGTATCTGTTCTTGGGGAACTGCTGCTAAAACTCACCTCATTGCGGCAGAACGTGCTCAGCGGGCTGTCCTAAAGGTCCTCTTGCATCTTCCCTACAGACATCCTACTACAGAACTATATAATACAGCCGAGGTGTTAAGTATTAGGAAATTATTTATTTTTGAATCGCTTAAGCGCTACCATAAAAAAATTGTGCCTTATTTGCCTGAATCTTCAAAAAGAATATTTCGAGTTCCTATTCCGAAAGTGAAGTCCCGTTTTGCGAATAAACAATATAACTTCATTGCTCCCCAACTCTACAACAAATTAAGTAAAGACCTTAAAGTAAAATCTATAAAATCATTAAAAACATTTGAATTTAAAAAATCACTTTTAAACTGGATTAAAAACTATGATTATGAGGGCATCGAAAAAATGCTCGCTGACTTATATTTCTAATTTAAACATGCGCAACACTCATATTATCTATTATTTTTACATTACTTTATGGTTATTATGTATATGTAGGTATATATAATCTTTAATAACTAAATAGTATTATGTAGTATCTATAGTATTTATTTCATTTTATCATTGTTTTTTCTTAGGTAGAATGCTAGTACTTTATTATTACATTTTTATAATAATTATTGGTCTCGTGCTTTTTGTTAACTATTAGAATAGTAGATTTTTCCATCATTATTTTCATTTCATTTTTAGTTAAGTAGTTATTAATTTCTAGTAGAGGCACAATTGTTAATACTCTAAAAGGAGAAGCCTTGGATCCTGAAATACAGCCTAGGCTAGTTCAGGAACCTATGGATTCAATTATATACTGAAACACTGTAATTGTGTCCAATAAATGATTATTTGATTTGATTTGATTTGATTTATAGCTTTGGTATAGGATAGTAAGAATTGGTACAAGTTGGTCAATGTGGGTAGTGATTCAGAGATGTAAAATGTTCTGACAGTTCCACAGAGAACATACCCCTGCAGGCGGCTAGGGGCACACACACATACCCCTGCAACCCTATTCTATACTCTCAATATAGATGCTGGGAAACCGTGAACAGCTCTTCTGAATCTGGTAATATACTTTTCCATCTTTCTTAATCCTTTGCAAATATAATTGTTACTTAAACAATATTTTTTTTGTTGTTTCAGGATATGCATTAAGATTCAAAATTGTCTCTTATAATGTCCTGGCTCAGTACCTGCTTGAGTGCCATCCCAATTTGTACACAGGATGCTCTTCGCATGACTTGAGGTGGGACGTAAGAGCCACTCGCCTCTACCACGAAATTGTTTCCTTGGACCCTGATGTAAGTACACTTTATTTTAAGACCCATATAGATAAAATATACAAGTGGACCAAAGATTGGCTCATCACTCTTTACGAAAAGACGTACCAAGATGATTCCTATCCATGCTTGCGGCGTTATTTCTTATTTGTTATTATGTGAGATACCACTGCAGGTCAAAGCCCTACGGAAGTGAACAGGAACAATTGTAGATCGATTGACCAGGAGTTTGAAAAGGTATAAATAATGCTAGACAATCCATATAGTTTAGAAGTGATACCCTACCCATTCCACCGGCGCATTGTTGTTAGGTACAGTCTCCACATCCATATTATCAGTCTCCACATCGGTGGGGGCGTAAACCTTCAACAAAAACCGTTTGGTTGTTTAGACACTGTCGCTCTGCATGACGTTGTTTACGAGAGACCTGTGGACCCTGAATCCGATACCACGTTGGGATTGTTGGTCGCCCTTCCGGAAATAGAACAAGTTATCGGACTTGAGGGTTATCGAGTCCTCTCCCTTTGTTTTCGGACTTCAGACAATCCATTCAAATTCCAACGCAACTAGCTCGATTCTGCGAGTCGAGTTTGGTTTTCTTTTCGGTCCGCAGAGGTTGGTTGCTAGGACCAGAATCTCTTTGCAATGGTAGCCGGCTCTCTATGCTGGGGACACTTCGCACACCCTACCCCACCACTTGGTAAGCCTCTGACGTAGCAAAGTTGTGCCTATCATAGGGTTGCCGTAATCGCCACGCTTGGCATAAGGGTTGGCGATCGCAGTGTAGTCCCCTCACATTAGAGCTGTTAATTGCGTTAAAACGTCAACAACAGCCTATACTTAATAATTCAATAAAGTTTATAAAATAGCTAAATACGTACAAACGTACACTATGTCTACCCCTAAATATTTTGAAGTTAAACCAATAACATTGATGGAATTTAAACACAATCTCCAGATAATCTGTCTACAAGAAGTGCAAGCTTCCCACATCCAAGAGGCGCCGTACTCCATGCTCAAAGGATTGGGCTATGCTTGCGTGTACAAGCAGAAGACGGGGTCTCGCAACGATGGCTGCGCTATTTTCTACAAGCAGAACCTGTTTGCACTGCAGGACCAAGTTCATGTAAGTATCCGAATCTGGTTCTCATAAAGGCATTTAAGGCATCATAATAATAATCTCTATTATACATTTTTTTAGTAAACTCACCTAATCAAGGTGTAGAGAGACTACTTAAAATTTTTGTGATATGAACCTGGCAACACAGCGAAAAATAATTTTATTTGTTTCTATGGTTTTTGCCTTGATTACCCAATAATTTTTGTATATTTTGGTGCAAAAAGTGATCACGCTTTCTCTTATTTGCGATTTTTATATCGTCTCGCACATTTTCAGCACACATTTTACCATTTGGGGAAATATGGTTTTCGTTTAACGTCTCTTGATGGTCAATCAATGAAGGAACTATACAAGTACCTCCCAGGGAGTGTTAGTAAAGAAACATTCAAGACATTATTGTGATTCTAGTTACTCTAGATACTATAATACTTCATTGGTTTTACCATTTCCCTGCGACATGAATATTAATTTGAAGGCTGCATGCGCTCTTAGCGATAAAATCTCAGGTTAGATAGGTTATTCCGAATGTTGCACAATAACCATAGACTCTAGACTAACTAGATATTCCAGGAGAGATAAAAGTATTTACCCGATGAATTCCGAAAGACGTTACTAGGTCGCATGTGTATAGATAGCAGGTTAGATTGCATAAAGCGATTACAAATTTGTATGTAAATTGTGACTGAACTAAGATAGTAAAGCAGGTAAGTAAGTCATAAAAGACTATCTTTACTTACCTCTTATTTGTCGCGGGTTTGTACGCGCTTTTTCGGGATACAAAGTAGCCCTTGTTTCCGAATTGAAATCTATCTCCTTGCAAAATTTATTTAGGAACCGCTCAGCCCCGCAAAATGTAACACATACGGTGATACAGAAAAGTTGCATCCGCGTTTATAATATTAGATTGGCTGTTCTAGGTCGTCCACTGTTGGACATAGGCTTATGTCTTGCTGTGGACGTCTCTTAGCTGAAATTATGATGTCGGATGCTCTAAGCCTGATCGCGTAAAAAATATGTATACAATCGCAGCGCGTAATAACTAACACCCCACGAACTTAACACTACTAACAAAATGCCAATGCCAAATTCATTTAATTAACGTCATTCAAAACTTAACAGTAAGTAGGTACTAACAAAATGCCAAAGCCAAATTCATTTAATTAATGTCATTCAAAACTTAACACTACTAACAAAATGCCAAAGCCAAATTCATTTAATTAACGTCATTCAAAATTCACTGTGGTTTTAAGGAGTGACCTCTTCAGGCTCTTGCATCGCTTGCTCTATAAGCGCGGGGTACCATAACATAACGATTCCTATTCAAAATATCGAAAGTTCGTTGCGTAACTAAACGTATAGCTATCTGGCTTCGATTTCCTCTAATCGCATTTCATACTTGAAGTTCTTTACGGTTGTGCGTTTTGAAATACGGTAAACAGTGATAACATTGTTGTAAAATTATGTCAACAAGAACATATTAGGTACGAATATTATGAAGGCAAATTTTGTTTAGTCTATTTAGATCTAAATTTTTTATTCTGAAATATTTCACAGCGTCTTCCCCAAAGTTATGTTAGGTAGTGTACCAGAAGGCTGATACGTGTAATACAAATACACCCAGACCAGGAACAATTCCTTTAGTAGCTATATATACTTCAATGATCATACAAACATTTATCCTGCAGCGCGTAAAGAACCTGCAACCTTCTGCGTTGCAGGTGAACTTTCACCCACTGCGCCACTGACTCGTCAACATCTGAAATAACATACTCTTAAAACACGTGCGTATACGCAGGTAGACGCTATGTCCTAATATGAGTTAATATTAGAATATAACCTATCATATTGGTTATATTATATATTACCATTCTGATAGGTTATATTCTAATTACGCACACATCGTGATAAATATTCGCCTTCATCCGAACTGCCGAAGTATTCACGAAATGTTGCCCTAAGGTGTAGCAACATCCACATCAATACCAGTCGAAAGCATGCCCAAGACGCTGGCTGCATGGCCCCGCTGTATGGCAATGCTGATGCGCTATGCCAGATACTCACCAGCTCTCGGGTCACGCGTCGCTTCGACCTGACGCTCAGATATTTTTTTTAAAACCCAGAGAGCCTCGGTACCCCACGGACCTAGGGTCTCGACTCCAAGGGGAGCAAATGCGTAGGCTCTGTCGAGACCTGCATATTTGCGCCTTTTGAGATTTTCGGCGAAATCTGCCGCTGCGCCAGCCCTCACGGAAGTCCCAGGAAGATAAGAAGGCGCGAGTGTGTCGACGCATGTAGCGTCCCGCACTATAGGCCTCCCCAAGTCCCATGGGGGCCATGTAAACATTGTATCTTGAGTTTGGCCGCAGTATAGAAAGGTGTGATTTAACGTAAATATATTTTCAGCTTTATTTCATTTGTCATAGGTGGAATTCAACCAGCCGGACATTTCGATCCTGAACAGGGACAACATCGGTCTGATAGTGAAGTTAGTGCCGATCGGCGGCGGGTCGCCCTTCGTTGTTGCGACCACGCATCTGTTGTACAACCCCAGGAGGACCGACGTCAGACTCGCGCAGATGCAAGTTCTGCTGGCGGAGATCGATCGATTCGCCTACTTTAATGATAAGCAAAAGTAAGTGCAATGAAGTTTTCACACGAGGTTCTGCCAAACCGCCGACTCAGTCCAGCGGCATACCAGTGGCTTCCAAGTTAACAAAACATGGTCGTTGGCCTGCAACTCGCACATCGAAATGTGAAAATTTTTGCTCTGTTTCGCGCGTCTTTGCACTGGGCATTTTGTATATACCTACTGCTTACCTATTCGGCTTTCGCTACTATTCTGAGTAGCGAATACCGCGTAGCTCTAAATAGGTTATTAAGAAGTACTAAAACAGACTTCTTTTAAGAAGAAGGAAGGTATTCAGAAGAAAGCATCGTGTAGATGTAATGAAGCTCGGGTGGACATAGCTCATGTGTGCACATTATTATCATTATAGTAGTTGTATCTTCTTCTTTATTATTAAGTAGCGTGATTAATCCAGACCTGTACCTTAAATCCATTTAAACGCAGTAGTTCCTAATGGTGCTTCCATTAAGTACTTCTCAAGCGAAATAAGAACTTCAAGGCATGTTGCTTACACTTTGCCAAAGTATTATAAATATTAATCTCTTTTTCGCAGACCCGGACACCTACCTATAATCTTGACTGGAGACTTCAATTCTAAACCAGAAAGCGCTGTTGTAAAATTATTGGATGATGGATACGTTTAGTAAGTTTAAATGAATAATTATTAAACCAAAACAAGAAAAGTTATATATTTGTTGAGCCAAACTAAGCACCAGTATCATATTGGTAGTTTAGGTAAAGATCCAAAACCCCCGCCATGTCTGTCTGTATGTGTCTGATCGGTAGTTTTGCTACGTTTTGCAGCGATGCAACAAAACGCGGAGCCCTGACAGAAATTATCGTTTTGGCGGGCCATTATTTTATTCAAACTTTAAAATTAGATTTTATAACTAATACGACTGGCCTTGAATAAATATTAATTACACCTTGCTTTATTTTTATCAGACAATATGTTAGAATTTTTTCTCAGTAGTAGTCAAGTAACCTATTAATTAGTAAAATTAATGTAGATCCAGTAATATAAGCCCTATACGTGCAGCTAGATGGTTCAGATATTACGCTACATCCGCGTACACTACCAGACTTTTGTAAATGATTCCGATCGCAGATGTTCTTTGCTTGTACACAACTGGTTGCGGTCAAGAAATTACTTTTACCTGTACGTTACTTATTCCGAATAAGTAATTGCCATTTTTCTTCTGCCGTTTACAGAAAATACTGCTAGGTAATGCACACAGCATCCTCTAGCCGCAAAGTAAGCAGAGCGTGCCTGATGGTTACAAGATCTTTATGAAAACAAATTATTGATTAATATGGATTTATTGATAACAAGAGCACGCACTTACATATTTGGAAGGTGGTTGGAATGAGAGCGAGGTATCGGAGTGACAGAGTCAGCTAGCCAAGTTAAAGTGTATTCTGTACCGAGCTCGGATACCACACCATTGATAAGCTGAATCTTATAATACTTACGTAACAAAGTTATCAGTACCTACATTTCTTATGACATTATAAAACCAATAACCGCTACTATGTTTCGATTTCCAGTGCCTTCGAGTATCAAGACACTTCAAACTGGGAGCAGATAGGCGTCATGAACAATTGCCAACATCTTTCTGTGTTTCTGAACCGTCAACAAGGCATAGCTACGGACTTTAAGAAAACTAAAGTAAGAATCATCATTTATTTTACTACACATTTACTACAGTATGTATGTTATTCATGCGTTATTTATTAGAGATCATTGTGTTAATGACATCGAAGATGCCTTATCGAAGTTACCTTAATGTGCGTCGAGATTATGTACCATATTAACATAAATTATGCATAATGTTAGATTATCTTTGGTACACCCCCTGCCTTTCTTAAATTCACAATTCTTTCCATCCAAAGGTTGCCTGGAAGAGATCGCTTCTTAGCGATAAGGCCGCCCATTGTACTTATCTTATGTGATGTCTCTTTGTAATGTTATTTTATGGTGTACAATAAAGCATTTTTGTATTGTATTGTATTGTAATGTATTTAAATTGTTTTAACATAAAACAAGACAACACATTATTAAAACAGTGCGATGTAACAATTTTATACTACCTTAAATTCTAAATAATTTACCAAAATCTGAAATGTTGATAAAACAGATTGTACGGGTCAATGGGACAGTGATGGATCTTTGTTTTGGAGATTATTTGTTCATTGAATGCTTGAAATGTATGTTGTTATATTCAGAAACGACCATACACCTTCTACAAATAATATTGAGCTGAAATAAATAACTTAGTTGAAGCGGGAACAAGCTCTAAAGCGCAAGAACAATGTTGCTCGAACAAAATATTATTCTTTGTTTCTTTTCTCAGTCAGTCTAAATGGCAATGTCGATTCATAGATAATGTCATCTGACTACGAGAATTTGAAGTTAGGGCAGTAGAGGTCAAGAGTCCCTGCACCATCTATGAATTAATTATATGTATGTATGTAATTCAATAATGGATATAGAATAATATTTTCTTTATAACAATACTAGCTTCTGCTTGCGGCTCCGCACGCACTTTTTTGCAGCTTTCTGCCAAAACATAGTGTTATTTTGAGTTTTCCAATATTTCAGTGCAGTTGCATAAATCCGGCATGTAGGTATAATGTTTGATATATGTTTTGAATAAAAAACGAAATTCAAAAGTTACGTTATGATAATAATGATAAATATTATCATCTTTTGCAGTTATTCAACAGTGAGTACAAAAACCAACTCGACTGTTCAGCGCCGTGGCCCCAAGACGTGTCGCAGTTCAACGGGTACTTCATCCGAGATCAGCTCGAGTACAAGTTGCGGCTGGCCTCCGTGTACGATCGGTACAAGAACGACGGCAGCGCAGAAGCATCCTCCTACCAGGACTGCTGGGTCACTGTTGACTACATGTACTTTAGGTAAGAATCGCACTTGAGAAAGGACTGCATCCTCATCTCGGGCCGCACTGCTACCGAACAGGACAACATAACCATTCAAATTGGGCTTAAACTCTTCTCATCCTTAGATACATTTTACTGTGACAAAATTGCTCACCGTAAGTTTCAAGCCAGTGCCCCGCGAGCTGTCTGTTATCTGATGCTGTTTATACGGAATGCATCAAAATATCTATTTTATTTTTTTATAATAGGACAACTAAATACATCAATCGCGCAGATATTTTTGACCCAAGATCATTAAAACTACTGACCGACCAAGAGTCTATTATCACAGAAAACTGCAGCGAAAGAAAAGAAACAAATCAGAACTAATATTTATAATTGAAATAGTTGAAGTAACTGCAGACTCTTGCAAATAATCTAGAGGTATCTTAACTGATCCAATACCAATCTGAAATGTTCCCAAGATGAAATATCTATTCTAACTTCTAATTGGTGCCCAGTAGATATGGGAGTCCCTCAAGGTAGTGTACTCTCCCCACTTCTTTTCTCTATTTTTCTCAATACTCTTGTATCTAAAATCAGTTTCTCATCATTTCATCTGTATGCTGATGATGTCCAGCTTTATCTCAGCGTCGAGCCCAGTGATATAGATCTTGGTATTGACACCATGACGGCAGACCTTAGCGCGATTCATCAATGGACTCAGGAGTATGGGCTCTCTATAAATCCTGGCAAGACTCAGGTAATGATCGTTGGAAGTAACTACTTTTTATCAAGACTTAACTTAAAATCATTGACTCCCGTAAAATATAACAACTTTCCACTACAATACTGCTCAGAAGTCAAAAATCTTGGCTTGTTTATTACCAGCAATCTATCTTGGGACTCCCAGGTTGCCCATGTTAGCAAGAGAATGTATGGAAGCATGCATTCTCTTAAGCTGATGAAAAACTTCTTGCCACAATCCACAAGAATGACATTAGTCAACGCGTTGCTCTTCCCTATGCTGGATTATGCAGATGTGTGCTATCCCGACGCTACAGAGGAGCAGTTAAACAAACTGGAGAGACTACAAAACCTTTGCATCCGCTTCGTCTTCGGGTTGCGGAAATACGATCATGTATCAGCCTTCCGCACCCAACTGAAGTGGCTCAAAATCAGAAAGCGTTGAGATTTGCACACATTATGCCTTCTTTATAAAACCCTCTCTAACCCACTATCCCCAAAATACCTCTCCGAATCCTTCAAGCCCCTTTATGGACCCGAGCGCACTGCACGGCACTCGAAACGTCTGCAGCTGAAAACTCCGGATGCCTGTACTGTAGGATATCATAAAACCTTCGCTGTAAAAGCTACTCGACTATGGAACAGTCTTCCCATCGAATATCGCGAGGCATCCTCAATAAATGTCTTCAGATCTAGAGTCTTTAATTATTTTCTTTCGCAAGAATAATTCGGTACGCTATTATATATATAATTAATATAATATACTTGATTTTGTAAGTATTATTGTAAGTAGTATATTTATTTAGTTTATATGTGTATTTATTTATGCTGTACATATTTTTATATATTTCTTATGGTTTTTCCAAAATTCTATAATATAGCACTACCTACTATAATTGTTGTCCACACTACCCTAAGGTTAGCAGGTAGAGAATGCTATTTAGCATTATGCTCGCCTATGTACAACTTTTTGTGCAATAAAGTATATTGTATTGTATTGTATTGTAAATATGCCGTATATTTTGGAACAGTTTACTAATCACATCACACTAATATTATAATATCATTGTGCATTTCGGTGCCTGCTCAGTAACGGTCGTGCCTCGCTCTTGCACCGTCTCAAATATTATATTCGTGGTACGCGCGGTTCCCGCTGGCTGCGAACGCGATGAGTGCGAAACCGCTCATCGCCAACGAGCTCTTAGCATTCATACAAAATGCCATCGACACCATGGACGAGGTCAGCATCACGCAGATCTGCAAATCCAATTTCAAGGAAGGGGAAATTTGCAGTGGCAAGCTGCTGGTCTTCCAAACGCTGGGAAAAATGGACCGGGGCGGGCATCAGGTCGCAGGGATGGCGGAGAAAAAAGTGTGCAGGACATCATCACGCTGTTCAAGAGCACAGATCCGGACGACGTTCCTGACTTCGTCGCGAAGGAGCTGCATGAGCTGCCCCCCGTGACGTTCAACCACGTCGATGTGACCAGACTGCTGAAGGATTTCGCTAATCTAAAAGCCAGTTTGGTTGAAGTCAAGGTGAAGTTGGAATCTTCAGAAGTTATGATCAGTGACCTTCGCTTAGAGGTTGCATCAGTACGTGCAGCCACGGTAACTAGGTCACCTGAGGTTACGTACGTCAATATAAAGCGAGGAGCGCAGAGAATGTGGGCGTCATCGTTCGAGTGAGCAATACTGGACGTGTCGCCGGCCGCGGTTGACGAAACCGCCAATATCACGCGTTCCCTCCGCCCGCTCCCCGCGACACCGCGTGAGGGACCTACACGTGCGCGCGAGCTTTTGTTCGCGTGCTATCACACTAATATTATAAAGGTGAGTCTGGATGGATAGATGCTTGTAAATTCTTCACGCCAAAACTACTGAAAAAATTTACCTGGAATTTTGCACTGGTGTAAATTCTAGACCTGAATTAAAACATGCGATAGAAATAGCCCTTAACGTTTGTATAGACACAAAGCGCGCGAAGCCTCGCTCAGCCAGGAGCAAGTTGTTAATAGAAACTGTCTCTTTCCACAGCTACCGAAATCTCCGTATGATCTCGCGCCTGCGCCTGCCGACGGCGGAAGAATGCAGCGCCTTCTATCCGATGCCGAACGAGGCCTGCCCCTCTGACCATCTGCTGCTGGCCGCCATTTTCGAACTGCGCCTTGAAGACCCATCTATAGTCTGTACGCTGTAGTACCGGCACTGTCTCTACTGTTCAGTACGTGCTCCGTCAAATCACTGGCGTATCAACGGATTAATCAAACACCTTTAAGGATGACTCACGCTAGACCGTGTCGGGTCCGAGGCGAGTGTCGGCTGTAGCACGGTCTACTAATATTACATATATCGTATGGACACACTCACGCTATACCAAACAGCAACCGAGTGACGGCCGAGCATCGAACAAAAAAATTGATGAAGCAGACAAAAGAGCGTGTCTGACAAAAAGGCCGGAAAGAAGACTTAGTGCAACGGGCAACGAACGAGAAGTTGGCCAACACTCTGCTCAAACCCGACACGGTCTAGCGTGAGTCATCCTTCATTCTGATACAACAGTACAGTACACAGTATGACAACATTAACTTGGGTATACAAATGTGGTATAACTAACATCTGCCCGCGGTTTTGTACGCGTTTCGTTGATTAGTTCGACTAGCGATTAGAAAGTCGAGCGCTCTCTAATAACCCAGCTCTCCAAAAATATAATCGGGCAATAACATTTTAGTTGAGGTTTTTCACTGAAACATTTGTACAAGCGTATCCCAGATTGGCGCGATTAGCGATGGCGATATTTTCGTACATTAAACGTCATAGTTCAATGATGAAGCTGCCTAATGGTCTGATTATCTTTCGGAGAACACAGACCTTAGTGTGGGAGCTTTAGGGTCTTGTTTCGTCAATTTGAATCGTCTAGATCTCTTGCGTATACACTAGAAGTAAGCGGGAAACGTTTTATTTTATATACAATCATACTTATCCAGAACATGAATATATGTAAAAACGGTTTTCTTAAAAATCGCAAAATAGAATAGAATAAATTGTTGGTGCTATATAATATAATAGAGCTATATAATAATCTCATATTGTGGTGCCAATTCAGTTGTCGACAGAACTAAACTAAACTTATTCGATAACACTAAAAATGATGTGTTCCTTTTAAGGGTTTTGAAATCAAATCAAATCGTTTATTCGCTTAGAACATGGGTAGGAGTTAAATATACGGTCGTAAAATACATGTTTCACCATATTCTGCTTTTCGGGTATACGAATGTCAATAGAATTTATACATAAAAGAATATATTAGCATGCTACACTAAAACGAAATAAAATCTAAACCACATCAATAATAATTTCTCTTGCATACAAAAATTAGAAAATGTCAAAATTTTAATATAAAAATTTTAGCATATTTTTTTTTAGACTGTTTATGCATGTACATGATGCTGTCGATTTATTTTATTGTCTTAGGTAATTTATTGTACATGCGAGGTGCCATGCAGAAAACACTGTTATTATCAAATGCTGTTTTATGTGTAGGTATTGCTAAGTTTTTGTTCTTGCGTTTACTTTTAATTAAACGCAAGAACTGCTCTAAGTGCTTATAGAAATTATTTTATATCGTTTGTGCGATTGTTATGAAAGGGACGGCAAGATTTTTAGTGCTATCAAATCCGTTAGTTTAGTTTTGACATCTGATTTACCAATTTATCGTCAATTTTAACAAATATTGTTTATATTATGTAGTACTTATATAAATAATATTTTTACCTATTAGTTAATTATTTTGTCTTCCAGCCCACGCGCCACCGTATTTTTTATATTAACAAAAATAATTAGACTCAATTATCAGAAACGAATTAAAACTAGTATTTACAATTGAAACAATTGAGTTAACCGTAGACTGTTCCATATGTTATTAAAATTTAATATATTATCAATTGTAGGTATTGTAAGGAATCTTAAAAGTACAAACCTTATATCCTGCGTTATGGAAAATAATAGTATTTATTATAAAAAAGCTTTAAAAAAGACCATTTTCTATATGATCGCAGATAATTAGATACTACAATAATGGCTCAAACGTACCTTTGATTAATTTTTTGTTGAACATGGTATTTAAATGCTTTAGCAATAAACAATGTGCCTTTCTATCTAAATCTAAAACGAATATTCGACGAACATAATAAGTAATCCCTCCTACTCTTCAGAGTGCTCAGGCTATAATAATATAAATTAACAATATTAGGAATAACTTTAAACATTATATATTATAATTAGACACGTAAATAAGACAGTACAGTACGACCATTTTATTAATTCGCATCGGCAATATTCCTCTGCACAGAAGACTACATTTCAACCAGATTAAATACGAATGCCAAAGCCTTTGAAAGAATAGACTTTATTGCGTTGAGTTAAGCTTTAAAGTCAACAAAAATACGAGAAAATATTTTCATATGTATCCCACTCAAAATACGCCTCGCGAATGTCGAGATCGCGCGGATGTCATGTGCGTAGCCATCACCCAATCATTGTATTTTGGCTAGGCTTATGTACCTACGTACGACAAGTAAGTACGTACTACAATATAACGATATCAGAATAATAATTATAGTTATTTTGTGATATAATTTATAAAATACGCATAATTAATATGACAATTATTTGCTTTGTTATTAGAGGATATACCTACATAATGTGAATAAACCAATTTTGTAAGCACATGCTCGTTTTACTATACCATCTTACCTTTTAGTGCGAGTAACGTTGTTTTGAGGTTCCCTAGGCCGATTGTAGAACGATCAACGTTCAACTAGTCAGCTGATTGAAAGCTAGCCCGAATGAAAGGACCTTGGAGCTATTTAAATTTATAGGTTGTCGCAGATCTGGAGCTCAACCGTCGGGGTCCATGGAAGAATTCGCAAGTGTACCCGTGTAGGTCCGGCAAACAGGTGCAGGGCAGAAAACACAGTGGTGGGTTTAGTTGGTAGGGGTCTGGCATATCCGTTATTTCGCCTGTTACGAAAAATAGGGATCCGAGGGGATTCCCTCCCTCATCTCAATAAAAAAAGGACTGTAAAAAAGACATAAATGTACCTCGTAAACCGGTACTAATGCGTGAAACGCTTCCATAGGGCGATCTATCGCTCATCCACATATAGTAGCGACATCTAGTAGTGTCAGCCGACTGATAGTTTGTTATGAGTAGATGGGGAGGACACGGACACGGACTGTGGATTGCCACAATAGTTTATACGGTTTTTGCATGCTAGAGCCGGCAGGGAGCGGACGCGCGCTCAGAGATATATGTATCTGTGCGTGGTTATTTGTTTGTTTAGTCATGATAAAATACATACAGACTACCTATGATAATCGCTTACAAAAACGCGCGGTAAGGTCAATCGTGCGCAATTTTAGCGAATCGTAATATCCAGTAATAGGTAGACCGGTAACTATCTAATACATTAAGTAAGTCATCATAAGTAGCAAGGCATGATACCTGGCTAGTCTTCCATTACAACACCCTCAATGGGTACATACTATGAAGTGTGAACATTTAATGAATACTCACCTAATCACTAAGACCATGACTGTATGAATGCAATTAATAAAAATACTGAAATACTGACCTTATTTTAGAGAGTTAGGTATACTGACCCTGCCCCTTGATCGTTTAGCAAGTTGGTATGCACGTGCGCTCCAACCCAGATATGTGCCTACTCCAAACTCGGCGCTTCGCACAAATACAGCACTCGCCATGCAGAGAGGCAGGCTGCAGCACCAAGAACACTGGCTGAATCGGGAAAGCTGACGCATATCATGGGTCCCACCGTGTACAACAGGATCCCAAGGGACATAATAGAAGCGCCAAGCCACTGGGCATTCAAGCGCAAACTTAAAACATGGCTTGCGTTCGGCTGCCGAAAGCCATCAATCATTACACAACGTAATTATGTTTATTAAATAATTTGATAAATTATCTTACTAGCCTTTGAACCGTCGTCGTCAGTCAGGTGGTGACAATCAATATTTCGTATATGAGTGCGTTCCAGATAAGAACCATTTTTACCTACAAGGAGGATATTCGGCTGTATGTTTTTCTAAGTATGTTTATCGATTTCTCCGTCAATAAAATTACGAACCGATTGTAATACATCTTTCGCTATTGTATAGAGAATGATCCTGAATTGGTCCCATAAGAATTATGTTCCCGAGGAGATACGAATACATACATACGTATATACATACGAATACGACGAATACATATTCATCCCGTGAAGTATGAAAAACAACTATACTACATTGTAATACTATACACAATACTATTGAAAAATCAGGACTAGCTACAACAAATTTTGGTGATATTTCTTCGCCAATTCTCAATAGATTTTGTTGATTCTTTCGTTGTTGGCTACTTTTGTTTCTATACAAATTAATTTGTGTCCTACATTTACAGTGAAGTAAATCAGCACGTTAGTTCGTGTGGAGCGACCGGCCTAGCGCCACGGACTCTACCTTCCATTTGCTTCTATAGGTACCAGCGATACAGTGCTACTCAGTCCTCTCTTAAGTTATTCAACTTTTTAATTATGTTTACTGGATATCCTTTTTGCGACAAGCGGTGTTCAGACAGTTGTCTAACACCGTAGTCTGAAACGACGCAAGTTATTCTCGGTTTATTTTCATCATCAGCCACTGCTAGAAATGCCTTTCCTAATCAGCGCTATAGCGCTCTGTCTGCATTCTTTCGCAGGTCGTCATCCCACCTGGCCAGAGGGCGTCCTACACTACGTTTACTGAGTCGTGGTCTCCTCTCAAGAATACGTTTACCCCAGCGGTTGTTGGTTCTTCGCGATATATGGCCGGCTCACTGCCACTTCAGCTTGCTCAGAGCTATGTCAATAACTTTGATTCTCCGTCGGATTCCAAACCAGATCGGTCGGTTACCTAAGGCAAAGTGAGATCGGTTGGCGAGACAAGGACAAGCGAACGCCACAAAAACTACTTAATATGTACGTTTTTGTGGGTTTTATCATAATGGAGCCACTTTTAGAACTGTGGAGATCTACTTTCCAGACTACCTACCTAATGCCTGAATACTCAAGCAACTCAAACCACTCAAATTTAGGGTGAACGCGTTTGGTGCGGAAAGGTGCGTGATGTTGAATACTATTACATTAGGTACCTACCTATATAGATTTATAAAATGCGATGACTGCGGCGTGTCCGGCCACTGCGGCGCGGACAGGGCAGGTCTGAAATGTCATTGAAAACTGTCAATATATCGCCACTTGAAAATGTAAGTTGCGTTTGAGTAGGTACTCGGGGTAAGTCTATACAAAATACTGGAGATAATGTTCCTCTCAACAGGGGCCAGGATAATAGGGTAACAATAAAACAAAATTTTTATTTTTATTGAATCATTTATACAATGGATTCACATTTTTAACTTATTCGTTAGAGGAAATCATCCATTACAGCGCGAAACTGTCATTTAACTCAATACAAAATTGGAAAAGCATCCAGATATACCATGGAATTATAGAAAGGTAAGCGATGGTATTCAGGAGTGAAGGCGTAAGATCATCTTGGGCAAGCCTCCAATTCGCTTCGTTTACCAACTTCTCAACTGATCATACAATACGACTCAAATGAGTCAGCTCAAATAACATTCATTCTTTAAAAGATTTCATTTTTCCTTAGGCTTCTTGGCAATTTGACTTAAATTCAGTAAAACATATTCCTAGTGATGATGTTAACAGTTGTGATTATTAATTGTATAGTTAGGTACCTACATAACTCCAATGTTGTGGTTGATTTTCAGAAATGTACTTGTTTTAGGAAAACAAAAGCGTTTACAATTCTGGGCATAATAGCCGTTTAAGTTGGTAAGCGAATTTCAATCACTGTTAATACTTCTAAGATTCACATTTTTCCAATACTTTGACATTGAAGCTCCTTCTTATAGGTACATGTATCTATACACTCCCTTAAATGTTTTGATACATTGTCTCCCTCTGCAAAATGATCTTACTCCGAAACGTTAAACTGAAAATAATGTTATAAAGATTTCCCTACAATTATGTTTTCTGAAATGTAAAACTCTTAAATCCACATTACATCGTTCCTATCAGCGTCGACAGAGCGAGACAAAACATGGCATTTTTGCAACGATCTTCGTCAAAATTGCCAATATTCGGCTCCCCAGTGAGACGCGCTTATCATAAGTAACATCTTACGGCTTACTTTAAAAATATTTAGCCAAATTTTGTCTCATTCGCTCGCCTGACGCGGTTTACAGCCACACTTGTTTCTTTACACATCCAAGTCGGCCAGACCTTCTCTTATTTACATGAAGTGGGTAAATGTGGCCGACTTTTGTTTCTATACAAATTAATTTGTGTCCTACATTTACAGTGAGGTAAATCAGCACGTTAGTTCGTGTGGAGCGACCGGCCTAGCGCCACGGACTCTACCTTCCATTTGCTTATATAGGTACCAGCGATACAGTGCTACTCAGTCCTCTCTTAAGTTATTCAACTTTTTAATTATGTTTACTGGAAATCCTTTTTCTGAAACTTTAATAGAAAGGTAGGTCAGCGACGTCCTCCTGCTGTCAGTGATATAGAATGTATTTCAAATAAACTCTACTCAGATAACAATTCAAATAACGGCATGATCTACGTTATCACAGCGCATTTCATGTAAAAGCCAACACTGACTGTCACTAACCTAAAACAGGTGTTTTACAAATCTCTATTTAGTAAGGCCGTAACTACGAGAGAAATACAGTAAACAAAGATACTACCGACTTCAAACAAAGTGTTGAGTTTAGGGTGGACAGTTAATCAAGTTACTATCATTATAATATACAGGGTGTTGCAAGCAAACGTTACCTGGAGGGCAGCTACCCGAAATATTCATGATAGCAAATTTTTTAAACTTTTATGTTACCGATTAGGGTTAAAAATACAGGTTGTTATTTTTTAAGATTTTAGTGGGTACGATCACCGGATAAGGCAAGTCGTTTTTCAAAATGTAGTGAATGCAGTTCTACTCATCTTTAAAAAACAAAGGATTATCTCGTTTCAGTATAATTTGCTATCTTGAATATTTCCGATTACTATCATCCAGGTAACATTTATTAGCCAAATACAATTTTTTTTGAAATGTTAATAATGAACGTTTTCTATTTGTTACTTAATAACAGTGGTTCTTTTAAGATCGACAGCAGAAAGAACGCGTCCACGGCCCAAAACCAGACTCCCATACACTCCTTATATCATATATATATCAACATTAAACAATATTATCGACAACGCTCAGGATTGCCGAGTGTCAGTGCGCGGTCGACGACGCAAGGAGGCAGCGCATACACCACCGTTATACATACATACCACTAACGCATTTTTCGTTGTGTTTTGGCACGCCAGAGTACAATTTTAAACAAATAAATGCCTTTTAATTTGTCATTTATTAATCAAATTTGAATTGCAAAGTTTTCAATTTACGAGACACTGCTTTTCAGTTTTATCAAGATTTATGCCTGGTGAAAAATTCTAAAGCTGAAATTTCGTGGGAATTTTCAGGTTTTCCTCGTCAGCGATGGGAGCCGCATATTTATTGTTTATTTAATATCCGAACGATTAATTCTTAACTAATTTTATTTCTTGGCCAATTTTGTGAACCCATGTTAAGTACACTATAGGAGCTAGAAAACGGCTTTTACACCAAGTACACCTAGGTATTTATCTAATAATACTGGATGGATATTAAATTTAATAAATTATCGCGAAAATTCAGAATATTTAATTTTCATAAGATCTCATCATTTTGTAAGAAGGTATACTAATCGAAAAGCTCTTAATATTAAATCCTTAAAGATATTGTTAGAGGATAGTGTTATTATGTACCTAAGAGCAGTGCGCGCGCGGAGCCCTGGCGCACCTGCGGCTGCAGGCCCGCTACGCAAAAGAAGGTAAGCTCGTAGCTGATTAGTTAGTGTAAAGTTCAATCAAAACATTCATAATAATAATAATCGAAAACAAACAAGATTTCATGCCTTAAAAGCCAAAAAGTCGATATAGAATAGACCGTAATATTTTATAAAATTTACAATACTTCGTAATAAAAGTAATATAAAATTTAGGCAAATTTTATCGAAGCTAGTTAATGATAATAACGTCAAAAGATGAGAATATGAACACGGTTCATCTGGACGGAGAGGGGCTTGTGTGAGAGCGTGTCGTGTAGCGGAGGGACGCGTGTCGCTGCTGCACCTGCGTGCGCGCAGGCTAGCTGAAGGACGCTGCAAGTCTTACTGGGAGTAAAAGCGCAAAAAGTGCGTAAAGGTAAGCTATCTTATTAGTTAGGATGTGGCTCCCACCGCGCCGAGCTCGCACCTCGCCCGCGCACTGTCCACGGACATCCGCGACGACTCCAAAATATTGGACGCGTCCACTAAAACTTAGATATATCGCAGGTATCACCTAACTATTTGTCATCTTAACAAATCAATTTTAAGTTTACAATATTTTTTTCTCGAAGTTGATTTTTCTAGAGACTATATTTTATATAGCCTGTAGGACATTTTCAGACTTTACAATATTTTCTTTCAACTTCCTTCTAAAACTGATATATTTTTTGTGTTTCAAGTGAAGAACGCTTACCATGTTGATTTCCTCGCCGACATTTGTAGAGGGGAAACTCTCTAAGAGTGTTAACATTGAAGGCATTCGTACGAAGGGTATTCAAATGAAACCTTCTTTCTGCACCGAGCCCGTGTTATTAACCGCCTCTGGGTACATCAACGACGTTTGTCATATCAACTAATAATACTGAGCGAAAATCATAACACGCCTTCAGCGTTATAATTGGCACAGCCGGATCGCCCTCGCGCTCGATGGGGCTTCGGTCTAATACCCGAGCACTCTCGGGGATCCCCTGGGCGAGGCGCCGCGGGCGCTCGGTGCGCGGACGCTGCCCGCCAGGCCTCAACGAGACCACACGTCTCAGAGCCCTGCCGGGTTACCACCGAACCGCGGTGCCTCCTTGGTACATCCCAAGAGATCCCCAAGCCCGCTATAGATTGCATTCATTCAATACTAACACAGTAACGTTTAAGACTACAGAGACACAGATAATCTACAACACTTGGATTACATTGTAACATAACAACGATACGAATACTCCTAAAGAATACAATAACACTCAGAATCGAATGTGTGTAATTAATATGTATGTTTAACATTAACATCGAAACCAAACCTAGTGTTTGGCAGTACAGCAATGAGGCAGAATGATCTTATGACAGCGAACCGAAGAATCCGAATGCTAACTTCGTTAATTTGTATTTTAGTTCTGTACGATGACCGGCCGAAACAATGATCGAAGAAATGCTTCATCGTCCGCGCTCTTTGTTCTCTTGCTTTTTTGGAAACACCTTTTGCCGATAGAAATATTATTCGAAACAAAACCTCGTCTAGCCAACCGTCAACGATGAGCGAATTCGAAGAATATTTCTATCGTGACATTCGCGACCTCCGATTAGGAGTGCAGTCGGTAAAGCATTCATTGATGATGCGTGATTCGGTTGACAGCACTTAGATCGATTTCTGGGTTCTAGTATAATATTTGAGCGTTATGTGAGAAAAATAAACATATACGAATAAAAAATTAATATGTGGTTCACTGAAAATACCAGAGCGGACGATATCTGTGAACTCTTTCTCTGTGATTCCGGAACGTAGCTTGCATAAGAACTCATAACTATGTTTCACACTTTTGAGGTCAGAATCAGGCTTACAATTAAAAAGCGGCACCTTTTAAGCACCCAAATAGCGATAGATTTCCCCGAAAATAATCAGTTAAATCCACCGCCAAAAAAGGTTTAAAAAATTCAAGTAGGTTTATTTTAGATATAGTTCATTCGATTGCTATCATCAGATCATTGCTTTGTAACTTGGATACATGTACCATTAAGTTAGTAGTAATTTATCAGGACAGTTTTTTAAATTACCCAAATACGTAAAGAACCCTTTGGTGATAGCTATAGCATAACATCATAATTCTCAGTCATGTTGTTGTTATGTGTTCCAAAAACGCTTTTAATTTGGTTTTTACGGAAAACATTTATCAATAGTAATCTGAAAAACCGTCCAGATATCTAAACACCGACTAGAAACAGGACCAGAGTGCTATTTAGGTAGGTACAATTTAATAACTTACGTGCGACTTGATTATAGAAACATCGATTTACAACACGGTAGGCGCGACAGCCTCGGACAATAAACACGTCATTGTTAGACCATTTTGGCAGACCTGTTACTCTAAGTATGATAATTACATAAAATTTTATCAGGTTTTTTATACCCTATTGTTTTGGTTTTAATTATGAATATTAAAGTTACTATGTTTTGCTATCTACAATGACACAAGTGTTTGTAAAAACATAGGCCTTCAATAAGTATTCTAGAGATATTGACTACTATTGTGTGTCTGGTAACATTTTCGAATTTTTAATACTGATTTAGTGTTATTTCTGACAAAATGGGCCAAAGATGACAATAAAACATGCTAGTATTTAGTCGAGCGACCCTGTACCCCTTAACTGTCCACCTGACCAGTGATGGTAAAACCGCCAAAAATGTAACCCACCCCTGACCCGGGTCATGACCGAACGCCTTAAACTCGACTAAACACGAACCTACTAATACGAGAACATTGAATCGACAGAATATCGATAGTTATTTATCATTTTAATTTAAATTAAACTTTACTTTAAATATCCATGTTCTATTTCACGATTCTAATCCACCGACTATAATTTATTAAACATCATTATCAACTAAATTCTATGAAATGTGATAATATTACTGATTAACACCAATCTAACACAAGTAACTTTTATATTTAACACCGAGTAACACCGATTATTATTACCTTTATAATACTGAAGCTATTGAAGACGGAACGTTGGTTTACTTGGGGAAGAAAAACATGAGAGAAGTTCAAAGAACTAAGGGGATCTGCAAGAGAGTGTGTGGAGGCTGACTCTAAGAGCGTGTATCTTAATCGAAACCTTAGTTTTAACATCCGACCAGTAGCGTTAAAGTAATGTCTAGGCCCAGTATAAGGGCCGCTTACCACTATAATACGTAATCCTAACCTATAACTACAAATATGGCGTAAATATGTCTTTTCTCTACAACGCTATGAGATGTGTTAATGATATGATGAGAGATTACGGGTGTATTTACTGTAATGCCCCAAGACTTATATTACGAATAGCCATGGACAGACGAAGCTATGGATATGCGTAAAACATAATGTCCTACTGGAATGTACTCGTACAAAGGCGTTGAAGCAATAGCTGCTAACACGTGGTTTGCAGAGGAGTGACTCGAAACGAATGCCAACTGAGGGGGCAAGCCTGTCTCATGGCTAACAACTTACAAACATCTAGATTCACGTCTATGGATATGTTTAAAGTGTAATATCGTAAAGCTACTAATTTAAAAGATTAATCGTATGCCAGCCATCCTTTTGAAAACCGATTCCAATGTAGTCCATCCCAACCGCGAGTCGCGGATAAAACCTTTCATTAAATTTAAATATTGAAATAACACCAAAACATTTAAATAACTTATTATGTACCAGTATTATAACATTGAATATTTGAACCAACTACTGCTAATACGATATCGTGGAAGCTACCGAGGCTGCCGCGTGGTTTACATTACTGTTATGATTATAATTGTTTTATAAGTAACGTAAAGTATTCTATTTTTACTGTCTCTGATAACTATATCCGTATCCGCACTTTAAAACAAACCGGCAGATGGAGGATGAGTCATTAGTCCCGATTGAAACCAAAACTGAGCTCCGTAACTTTATCCGCACTGCAACCGCAACGCATCCGCACCACAACACACCACACCGCACCGCACCGCACCGCGCCACACCACACCGCACCGCACCACACCGCACCACACTTCACCGAGACCGTCTCTTAACTTACACTTGTGTTCAAAATGTAGAAAGTGGTTGAAGCAGTACAAAGCTGTACCTTATTTACAAAGGATCGGGGCGCGGTCACATTCAAGCTTATAATTAAAGTTTTTTTTGGATTTTTCTTTTTTTTGTTGGGGAACCTTGTATTAGTATTAGTCAAAATCGATGAGCTCTATTGAGTCCAGGGGGGGCGTGGGTGGCGGGCGGGTGATGAAGGGGTTGGGCGGGCATTCGTCGAAGGAGCGGCGGCGCCGGCGCACGCGGCAGCCGCCCTCAGCCCTCGACGAATCTGCAACAACACAACAAATTTATATACACTTACTATAAAAACCGGATCGGCCTTTACCATAAGCCATGTCTGTATTCTGTTAAATCAATTTATCTATAGAAAGCAGTGGGGGAAATACTCAAGGGTACTAATGAACAAAGAAAATTAAAATTAAAGAGAAACAAATGATAACTAGTATTCACAATTGAAACAGTTCAGCTAACTGCAAACTGTTGCAAACAATATAGAAGTAGGTCAACTGATTCATATCAATACTACAGAATGCATATTCATACACTCGTTCGACGAAGGTGTTATGAAATGGTAAACGTGCGGTGGCCAAGGGACGAGACGGCGGAAGGGCGCACCCACCAATGAAGGAACCGCTAACTTAATGACGAACTCTGCAAAAAGGACAACGATGATCTGCCTTTCTGCCAGAGACGTACCCATTACGTAGCAAAGCTGTATAATTATGAGTAAAATTCACCGATAAGTTTACTTAGATATTGACGTACTATGGCATAGCTAGTTCTCGTAGAAGTGCTACGACGTAGACTGTTCTCGTAGAGGTGCTACGATGTAACCAGTACCTGTCGAGGTGCTACGACGTAGCCAGAAAGACATGCTCTGATATTACCAATAAATTCACGTGATCTTTGCAAAAATACAAAATATCAACAACAAAGATTTAGATAGTCTAGTATAAAACAGACGTGGAGACCAGTGTCCAAACAACTGCACGAGCTTAGCTCCAAAATGAACGTTACAAACTTAATTTAAACCTCAACTAACGAACGAATTACGTTATTCATCTCTGTGCCAAATTTCATTCAGCTCCGTTCAGCCGTTCTGGCGTGATTGAGTAACATACATCCATCCATCCAAACTTTCACATTTATAATATTGTTTTAAAAACATGTAGTGGGATTTTATTTATTGCATTTTCCTAATAAACTGGTATACCTACGGTATTACAAACAAACTTGCTGAGTCAAGATCAAGACTCTCAAGACTCGAGGGTCTAATGTGAGCCGTGTTTGATGGACTTTTTAGGGTTCCGTACCCTTACGCCCGTCTCACATTACCGCGCTGAATCGAATTTACGGAGCCGCAACTCGAGGTCCGCAGCGTGTCCGCGAGTTTCACATCTGTTCCGCATCTCGTACAACGGACAATGTTATTGTGAAACTCTTGGGGTCCGCACCTACGGTACCGCGCGGTAGTATGAGAGCGCTCTTAGGGTGTAAATAACACTTGAAGTGGTGAAAGCTTTTTGACGTTAGTTTTATATAAAAAACAACATTTTTGTAATTTGTCAGTACAAATTACAAAAATGTTGCCCTTCTACAGAAATCCACTAAATATTTTGGCGTAACAGTGATTTCGCTACACAAATCCAACGTGTTAATTGACATTCAAATTGCCACGTGTACCATTTTCAAGAACATGCCCAATATCCATCAGCGTGTGCAGTATGGCCATCACAGAATTGATAATTGTCTGAAGGCCATTGGCGATGCCGGTCGGTCATAACGAGAGTTAATTCCCTGTAGCCTGTAGCCCCTACCACCGGCTCTGCATACTTCTCGTGCATACTGATAGAATAAAACGAAAAAAAAGCATAAAATGTAATGGACGAATGTTTTGGATTCAGGCTTTGGAAATTGTTTCACGCACATTTTGAAATAAAAGTTTGAAGAAAACTACCCAATGAACCCCATTTTTTGATTCTTTTTCAACATAAAAATTGCAATCACAGAATAGAAATAAACACAATTCTTAATTATAAACGTTATAAAAGTAAGAGAAATGCACTCACACGGCTCGGAGTTGTAAGTTGTGAGTAAAAACACTAAAATTTAGTTAATTCATTAAATACAAGAGCTAGTTCATTTAAGTCTATGGAACATGTACCAATTAGCCCTGGCACAGTGTGACAATACATACTCAATGTATGCATTGAGTAAGCTGTAATTAAATTGGTTCATTTTAAAATCAAAGAAACTAACACATCATGGCCGACAGACAGGTCCTATATGAATGGCATTACAAACATTGCGACAAGAAACGAAGGTCTTTATGTCTTTACTCTGGATGATTTATGCAGTGTCAGCAAACTTAGGTTGGGAAATGATTATAATGTTTCCAGTTTTGTTCATAACTCTGTTGATAAACATATAATCTCATACAATATAAATACGTATCGGCGATACGTAGAGTCGAAGCTCTATGGGTGATCTCAGTCATTTTAAGAATGATAATTCAATTTTTATTTACTTGTAGAAATGTACCTTTTTGTAGTTTTAATCGCAATGATTTTCGTGTTTCAAAATGTATTTCAACACAACTCAACGAAAAGAATGTGAATGCACCATATTACTACTTTGAAATATTGATATTTATTTACTGGATTATTTTTTTAAACTGGATTTCAATAATCTACTTTATGTTTTCTTCCATGGGCAATATATAAGTTAGTCCTCGCATTAAGAATGTAACTACGTGATTCATCACAAAATCTTGAATATTTTTGAGACGAACACAAAAATGCCACGACATTCTCAGACGAGACTGCGAGTTTTCACTCTCGAGTGACGGAAACCGGACGTTGATTGTGTAACAGCAGTAAGAAAGTGTTACTCGGCTTTTGGTGGAGTCACTACCACTGGTTTACTAAGGTTAGTCGTATGCTGGTCGCTACTGATTATTTTGGTACAAAAACAAAAGCAATTTGACACAATAAAATGTTGTCTCCTTAAAATCGAAATAATAAGGGCATCCTGGATCCTGTGTCTGAATTAAAGAATATATTATTATTATTAAGGTTGCCGCAGATCAGAGGCGCATAGTTACCATACAGTACAATAATGCGCATGCAAGTATAGACTTTAATTCGTAAAAATTAGATGCATTTCTTAATGACAACATCAGATGATAGACAGCTCGCGGGCCACTTGTTTACTTGCTGCTTGTAGGAAGCCAGTTTGTCGCTGAAAAGTGTATCTAAAGATATCTAATTAAAGCCCATTTTTGTGCTGTGCAGTAGCGGCGATGGATTAATGTGTGCAGAACTTTAGTGCTGTCAAATTAACTAAATTCTATTCTCCCAATATCGAATCGTTACCAAACTGTAGAATGGTTTGCTGTAACGTTAACTCCAAAACAAATACCTACATGTCTATTATACACCGACGGAAACAACCTTGTAAGATTAGGCTATCGCTTTTGTTAGTCTATCTTCTTCGTCACGCTCTTTATGTTTTGTATTTTTACACGTACTATATAAGTTACGGTGTGATTGTTAAAAACTTGAACATCTACTCTAAATTATGCAAAGTGCCATGTGAAAATTATATTTTAGAAAGATCACTAAGGCGTCGTCGTAATTGGCTATTATAACGATGAATAATACGATTTCGTCGCGCGATGAAAATGATCATGCGATGGTCCAATGGTGTTCTAATAGAATATGGATGGGCATCACGCGATGCCAAGATGTCAGATCTCAGTCAGTGATCGCACGATTACGCGTGACCACAAAAGAGATTTCTAGTTTTGATTGCACGATCGCACGACCACAGTGCTCGCGGTATGACTTGCTTTGCTTTGAATAGGACACCTTTAATACATTAATTCGCTCGTACAATCTACGGCAATTAGGACGACGCCTTAGACGTGAACATAATGAGTAGGTATGTATTTAGTTTTTAGGTTAGTACTGTTAAATCAGAGATCAATTATAGAAGTTTTCCCCATCGATATCTAATTGAGTTTAACTGAAAATTTATAAATTAATCAGTGCCAGTGCGGTACTGTTGTCGAACAGCTTGGCGCAAATATGCAAGTCTCAACAGAGCCTACGCATTTGCTCCCCTTGGAGTCAAGACCCTAGGTCCGTGGCTTACCGAAGCTCTCCGGGTTTTTAAAAAAATATCTGAGCATCTGATCGAAGCGACGCGTGACCCGAGAGCTGGTGAGTATCTGGCGCAGCGGGGCAATGCAGCTAGCGTCTTAGGGGCTTCCGACTGGTATTGATATGGATTACTTGAACAGTCTACAGTTAGCTCAATTGTTTTAATTGTAAATACTAGTTCTAATTTGTTTCCTTTATATAATTGTAATTTTCTTTCAAAATAAAGTCAATCTTAAATACAGTATATTGAAAAAATACTTTTAAAGCAAACGTTTTTTGATGTTTCGTATAAGAATGGTAGTAGGGATGTGACGTCACGGGAGGACGGCGTGCCGCAGCGGATATTGATCCTGAAACTTAGGAGCCCCGAAATTACGCGTAGATCACATGGAGCGTTACGTTTTAGACTTTCATCACGCTTATTTCTTTTTCAATTACTCATTTAGATGGTAAAAATTCTGTTCTGAGAGCAATTATGAATTGTTTTAATAGCAAGAAACGTTAGAAACTAACCATTAGGTAAAAACATTAAAGACTAGCTGATTCGTTAGATCCCGTTCAATCCTAAAATTCTGTAAAAACACTGATATATTTTCAAAGCATACGATTTTTCTTATCTGAATCAAACTATAGTTAACAATAAATAAAAAAAATCTGTTCCTCCAGCGGTTACAAAATATCCATTAATATTCAGTGAAAGTGAAAAAAAAACATACCTATACTATGTACTACTTAAACAATAAAATTAAAATGAACACAGGTATCTTCTTAGGTATCTACTACAAATTATTACTGAGTAAGTAGAGAAAATTAACGGACTCAAGTGACAACGATTCCCAGACTAGGCTGGGCCTGTATCGTGGGAACCAGTGTTATTACATAACTATAAGTTAGTATTTAACGAATAAAGATTAATAAGTATTAGTATAAAGAAGACTTCTGACAGTAAGCATTGTTGTTCCATTCTTTATGTGGTTATTGGGACAAAGTGGACGCTGCCACAAAGCCCTGATCAATAAATACGAGTATAATAACCAAAATGTCCACTATCTTTTAGCCATCTCTGCTAAATTAACCGCAACACCACAATATCATTTCACTGAAGTTTCACGTGTTTATTTACTTTTTTTTCTGACTTTTCAGTATTTTTAACTATAAAAAAATTGAGCATAAATGTACTCATTGTGGATCGGTGAAAAGATATTTTTGTAAACCTATTTTGGGTCTTGACTAGATGTGCTGACCATGTCTACGAACATCAAAGGGAAAAAAGAGAGAAGTACCTACCGATGGTAAATTATAATAGATTGAACAAATAATTATAGTAACAGTTCCGCAAAAACATTCCCTGGTCTGGTTTCTTACCGTCTCTAAAAGAGTAGGTTTTGCGCAAATTTATAATCAATTAATAGAATGTAATTATATAGATTGTATTTTTTTGCAAATATATGTCGAAAAAGAAAAAAAATACAAAGGAGAAACAAGTTCAGTCTAACTATAGGAATATCGAACCAGAAACGTGACCAACTGTATAAACACCCAACCATACAATTACTCGTACCAGTTTGTACTCTAGATTTAGACATAAGCTCTCTCAATAAAAACGAAGAACGTTGATTCTTTGTTTAGTCGTTCATTGGTACGGCGTTCTACCGAATAAACCGCAAAAAAATCAATGAACAAAACAAAAATAGATAATGATACGGAATGTTGAACCTCGGCTGAGTTTCAAGATTCAGTATGATTTTTTTCATCCCTTAGAGACAATTTCCAAGAAAACCGTCAAAGGACACCTATTTACAGTACAAGTCAAGTATCGAGGGTTTATTCCATTACCAGAAAAAATCACAAAAAAGCAAACAATTGGGACTCGTTGTTGTCTTGTTATAAAGAAATCAAAATAAGTTTTATTAGCTACTAAAATTGCTATTATTGCCGTAAAATCTCTCTCTAGTCTCTCGTCTAGTTTCAGATTGTTCTTTAGAAACTGCTGATGGCCTGTTTAATACTGCAACCGCACTTTTTACCTCTCTGAGTCTAAAGTCTCGCTCAGTTTGCTAAGAGATAACAAAAAATAACAACTACACTAAATATTAAGAAAGGTACCAAGCTACCTGAATTTACAATAAATTGTCGCTTGAAATAAAAAAGTAATATGGCAGATTAAATTAAACATTAATCTACTTATACAGTTTTCGGACTACTCCATTGATAAAAACTTTAAAAACTGTCATATCTATTTTATGGGTTTTTTTATTGATTATAATATTCCGTCCTTTTTAGATTTTCTAGGTACGGAAGGTTATAAGGATGCATATAGAATTAGTGATAATACATTATGTATGATACTAATAACGTTAGTGTAACTGAACCACGAGCTTTTGTCACGAAGACATTTTATACATATATATAAATAAATAAAATAAATAATGCTGGACCTACACAGCATTATCTAGCCCCAAGCTAAGCAGAGTTTGTTATACATGCTTTTCGTCTTAGATAGATAGATAGACTTTATAGATAGATTTCGTCTTAGATAGAGAGATAGTCTTAAGGTTATCTTGTTATTTTTATAGTGATGAACTTTTATTTTAATTGTTGTAATTAAATGTTTAGAAATTAGACCTCTCTTTTGAATGAGTAATCTTTTTATAATGTTCATTTGACTATTAAATGTCATTTCAATGAAGACTCTTGGAGACTCAAACTCTCAAACATAATTATGGAAAAGAATAGATGGCGGCGCATAATGTAAATTATAAAAAAAACCGATGCTCACAAAATCAAAGCCTTGTCCTTTTGTCACCTAAAAAAAGGAGCTCTTTACATTGAAAAAGAAACATAAGCTTATGTAATGTAAAGTGATATCCACAGCATCTGCAATAGAGAATCCTTGATTTACAAGAAATATTTTGGGTAATCTAATCAAAACAACTTGGGAAGAGTATTATACCTCTTCGCAATATCTAATAACAACACATTGCTCTCCGAGAGATTATCGCTAGATTTGATGGGGCCAATTCCATATTCCACGCTAAACAAAATCATTCTTAGATTAATAGAGTTCTCGAGATTTCCTATTTACCACATGAGTATGGAATGCGCTCTTTGCGTAATACAATACACTATTAGAGCCAGCAGCTGAGCTTTGTTGGCATTGTACTAGCATAGTAATATATTATCTGTGGGTATTACGTGTTCATGGAATGTTTTAGTTACAAAAAACGGGAATGATAGTATTGCGAATTAAATCATTGGTGTTATCAAGTTGCTAGCAATGGGAAAGAGATAAGATTGAACATTGGAATCGCTCGATAACGTATTTTATTTATTGGTGAAACAGCCTTCTTTTATGAGTTTTGATAGTGAGTATCAATAATAAAGCCCATGATTTGGAGGATTTATATTTCAGGAGTTGAAGCTTGAAGCTGAAATTATATCACACTTAGATAATAGTTAGATAAAGTATATGGTTTATTTGTTAAGCAAACGTAAAGAATATCAAACAAAATAAACACACAATAAAGAAGGTAGGTAGTTAGAATGCATGCAGTAACTTAGGTATTTTAAGATCAACACACAAAAAATTAAAAATAACAAATAATAATTACAAAAGTACACTTTAAAACTGGAATGAGTATAAACAAATAATTATTAAAAGTTTAGTACCTACCTAAAATAACATAACAAACTGTAAAAATCTGTGTGAGAATAAGTGATGATGATGAATTTCAGTCAACAACACCAAATTGAAAGTAAACTATTAAATTATTACCGTCGATAAGTTGGTCTTTCCTCTTACTAAGCTTGTCGTAATCCCATTTCGCTGTTATTACGGTTTACCGAGTAATAAATAATATTGAATTATAATGAGTCTGCTCGACTTCGCTGTTTAGTTAGGTAATCTGCGGAGCTCGGCAAATCCGGCTGAGCCTAACGAGATTTCTCAGAGTTCTGAGAATCTCACTGGAAGTCGAGATTGTCAACCACTTATTTCCGAGATTCAAACCTAACTCTTGATTGTTTTCTAGAAAAGATTTAAGTTGACGATCCTTGACTCGACGACGGTAAAATAAAAATAAAAAGAAGAAGCGAACAGATATAATACGAGAAAGCTGGGCAATCTCGCTTTCAATGAAGATCCAATTACAAAGAACGGCAAGGATAACTTCAATGCAATTTCAAATGCCAATGCTAAACGCACCGTTCCTCACCTGCTATCAGTACTTGTATGCATGTAGGAGGCTTGCCAATCTACAAAATATGCGTTTATACTAACAGATAAACCACACAGTTTACTCAGAAGGTTTCCATTCTGAGTGAATCGCTATCGAAATCGTCCACCCAAAGTACCACAAACTTTTGTGAAAATAAACAACATTTGTTAAAAATCTGAACATTGCATCCGTATTTGTACTCGTGGTGGCATAGAAAAGCCGCAGGCCCGCGGCTTGTGGGCACACGCCGATTGCCTTTTGCCGGGAGATGCTCCGAGCTTGTGGAATTAAAGTTAGCGAGCTCAAACTTTAAAAAAAGGTTGTATTCACCAGTTGACGATAAATCTTTGCTTAAAAATTATTGTGGAAACTTTAAGGAAGTATATTCTTAAGTGGACTTGTTGATATAGGTAATATTCACAAAGAAGCTTTTGCAGGGTGTCTCGTAATGAATGGAAAACCTTGAAGATACATGTGCGCGGGGGCAAGGCCCATCAGACACAACAAAACTTTGATTTGGGAGTTTTGTAATTTTTTGTAATGTTAACAAAATTTTGTTCACATTTTTGGATGGTGTCCAAAAATGTGAACAAAATTAAAGCAATATAACTACAATTTTTAAATGAAGTAGGTATATAACAGAATAGTAATTATAATATAATAGTATTAATGTAATAAATTACTGCTCACATAATATTAGAAACATTTTAGAGTAAATAAAATTTTCATTAAGTTGGTTATACCGATTTTAATAAACACTAGCAGCCTGCCATGGCTTCGCACGGGTAGATTAATACTTTTTTATTGTTTTATTATCAAGGATTCTAATGGTGAAAGAAGTTTTTTAAATCGATCCAGTAGTTGTGAAGCCTATTCAATTCAAACAAACAAACAAATTGCCCCATGATAAGAAGTTATTGTGCCATAACTGTAATAGTTAGACATTATTATCAAAGATCTTTTTATAGATATTGATGTCTTTTATGAAACTGTAGTACATCACTTTGCTCTATTGACAATGATTTCCTCAGCTTACGCGATATAAGGATTTTTCGGATTTTAACATAGAAAAGTAGTTATTGTGACAGAACTATAATAGTTAGACACATAGATACATATGTCTTCTATAAAACTGTAGTACATCACATTGCTCTATTGTCAATATTTTCCACAGCGTACGTGATATAAGCATTTATATGTTATTTTTTCACACCTTGGGTTACATTATCAAAGTTTTCATACGGATCCCGGACTTTTTTGAAAAAGAGTAATGTAGGATTCTAATAGAGAATGAATTTTTCAAATCGGTCCGGTAGTTTCGGAGCCTATTCGCGTCAAACAAACAAATCTTTCCTCTTTATAATATTATAAGTATCGATTTAAATTGTAGCGTACGTTTTGCCTAACTTGTGTGACAAGAGTGGGAACAAGCAATGAATGAGAACGAGCAAAAACTTAAACCATTTAGTATTAACACTGTTCAGTCGAATACAAAGAAATATTTACATCATAAAGAGATGCATAATTAAAAGAGGAAATTGGGCGAAAGCACAATCACTGCATGGTTTCAGAATAATGCAAAGCTCAGAACAGCGAAAATTTAAACGCAAACATTTCTCTGTGGATCCCACGATATTGATATTTGTTTTACGTTTGGCAAATGAATATGGCACATTAAAATTAATTGATAAATAAATAGTTCCTACCAAGTTTTAACTTCTTTATTTGAAGTGTTCCGCGTTCGTCCCACTGACCTCGGCCCAATTTGCATACGTATTGTACATCCAAAGTAATTTGACTTTAAAAGTTTCAAGATACCGCAATAGGCAAAGCTCTAGATTCAAGGTCTTTTGGCAATTCCCTTGAAGTTAGAAATACTGGAAAGTTATATAATATAAATATTTTTGTTGAAATCTTTTTTATGCTGAATAAACCTAAGTAATTGACAAGAAATCGATAGCAGTTATATAAAAAAACTCTTATCGCTTAAGCGTTACCTACTTCAGTTATTATGCATCATCTTCAACATACTGCATTATTATTCATGTGTAATTAGCGTTAAATTATATAGCTACACCCAATGGGACCAATAAACTCCTAGCAATTAATGAAGTAGTCAACTCGTCCCTGTTGCAAATATGATGAGGGCCCAGTTGACCCCTACAAAAAATTAGAAAGGACGTTTCGTCCCCGGGGCCAATTTCGAGTGGGCCGAGTCGACCCCTAAGCCTCGCATTCTACCGACTAGGTAATACCTATGTATGTAGAAATGCCGTTCTTTTTTAATAAAGCATTTCATTGCATTTCATAAACCTTGCAACAACCAAATCAGGCCAATCCAGCTTTACCGACTCACCAACGTTGGTGAGTTAGTAAATCTGGAATTAAAAACTTCTGTGTCAGAAAAACTCTTTAAGAAGGCCCTGAACCTCTAAGCTCCCATACAAACGTACTCTTCGATTCATTTGGAAACAGCTTCCCCGATTTTAATGACATTTTGCATACATAATCGGATAAGTAATAGCTATGTTTGTATCGTTTTCGTTTTTCAAAATACTTTTTCATCATAAAGTTAGAGCTAAAATTGATTTTTATCCATTTTTAAGCGATTTTATTACTTTTGTTTAATGATGATAATGCTGCTAAAAAAAATTGCTGCGACTGACAACAACGTTAAACGAAAAATATTAAAAGTTGACTCTTTCTTCAACGAAAGTACCTCTGTCTGCATATCGCCTTATAGGTACACACTGATTTAAATAATAATAAATAACTTGTAAGGTATTCCAATAAGTATACTTTGTTTTTAAATTTTTAAAGGGAAAAATAAAAAAGATTGGCATTCTGAAAACGAACACAATCCACATTCATATTTGAATATGCAAAGAGCGACGTACGTAAGCTGCAGTGCCACAACGGTTTCAAGATTTATTTTTATTTAGAAATCTGCAGTGGCAATGAATATGAAATTAGCTTCGACCTTGAGGATCACCACCAAGGAAAATACCTAGTTTAGTGATGGTACTGCATAGGGCTGGTATGAATGAAATCTTTGATATGAATGACCATTGGGTAGAAGGAAATCGACATTTCTTTGATCGTCTTCTAAGCCTATTTTGTTATACGAGTATGTTCCCTATCAACAGGAACCAGCTTCGAGTAAATTATGTAATTTTATTTCTAATTATTTATGAACCACAAAGCGAGCGATGATAAACAAGGAAGATATCTTAAATGAGACTCCGTAAGATTAAAATAATTATCCTCAATTCTGCAAAAACAAGTTATTTCCATACTCTCGAGAAAGTAGAACGAATCTGAGGACTTTAGCTGAACGGCATCTTTTGCATAATGGGCCGCATTAAAATGCACAATCTTATATAAGATTGCTTGCATTTGTAACCTCTATTACTTTGCTTGTATTTGAAACCCCTCTTGAACTTTCTATTGGATGTAACTAAACTTCAACTTGTGGCAAACAACTTAAATCATCGTAAACATAAAACGTAAAAGCATAAGCTTTACTATTAGGTACATAATCCTTCATGTGAAGTTCACAGTTCGAAATAAGAAAGAATAAACGACAACTAACTTAATCAACACGATATAATGTATTTAATTTATTCGACTTGTTCACTTTCCGTTAAAATATAAAGTGAAAACGTGGATTCGATTTACTGCACGTCCATTGTACGAGCACTAGCGCACTAATGCACTTATCTTTGTTTGAGCAGAAATTCCACGAATTGTTAAATTTTCAGAGAATAGTTAAAGACCCATACTACGAAAGCTTACACAGTCATCAATCTATACCTACTTGAGTAATGATTGGTGTAAGCGTTACTCAAGCATATATTGATGATTGAACATAGGAGTCGAAGTAGCTTGAATTCGTACATGGCAAAGTCGATTTTATAATTAAGTCTTGTAATACGCTTTATAAATTCGGTCCCAACCGTGCACAGCATAAAGGAGTGTCAAATTCTCCAAAATTGAGTTAAGTATTCAAATTTATACTGAAACTATGTCAAGAGTAGGTAAGCCAGAGATCTGCAAATAGTTCCCTCGCAGGCGGCAGAGAAGCTAACCACGAAGTTAAACAAAGCTCCAGTGGGTTTATCTCCAGAACTTGCCAGTACAGTATCAATATTGGTGGAGCAATTATATGCAGTGAAACGGCTGCCTGCATCCGTCCGTAGTGCCAGGCACGACCGGCTCACAGCTGTCTACTAAATACAACATCATAGATAAGAACACAACTTCATTTTTTTATGGAGGCACTTATAATAATTGAGACATTGGGTTTGTTGCTTCGACAAAGAATATTGCAGGCACGATTGGTATTTACTTTTTATAGCATTGAAGGTTATGTTTGCCGGAAATATTAATATTTCTTCGAGCAAATATTGATCCCCTTGCGGCGTATTTCACTAAGGTAAAGTGGTAGAGCTAATAAAGCTAATGCATTTTATTCATTTTGAACCAGCAATTTCAAAAATGACAGCATATATTATGAATTTATGACCTATAATAATAATACAATCCACACAGCATTATCCAGCCCCAAGTTAAGCAGAGCTTGTGTTATGAGTTCTAGATAACTGATATACATAATACAATACATAGATAGATATTTTTTATTATACATAGACGACCAGAACACCCTGAACAAATGTCTGCAGATCGCACACACATTTGTCCCGAGGCGGGAATTGAACCCGCAACCTCCTGCATTTCAGGCAGGCCTTCGCCCACCGCGCCACAGAGGTCGTCAAACAGTCGTCGTCACAGAGGCCACCTATGAACTATCTGAAACGATGAAATATTCTGATGATAACGACGCAGGCAATGCCATTTCTGAAGTTGTCAGCGGAAGACCTCACTCACGGCCAGTGCAGGTGAGTGTTTGTTTTCCTACAGTTGACCTAGATTCCAGTTTTGGTTGACAGGGCCCGTTGCACAATAACATTGTACTGATTAGTCACTAAACGGTTTTGGGAGAAGCGTCATACTTTAGTTTAGACGATTTAGGCCGTAACGGTTTAAAATAGCCTTTACATCACGATAATAGAGTATGTGGAGCGGTTCCATTGCATGTGGATGCATTCAGCCATGTCGAAAACCATGAAAGAGTTCTTCTTAATCATGATAAAAACAAGCTACTTCGAAAAAAATCACATCTGTTGCACCTCTGTCTTAGACTGTCTGTTTATTGTCAGTCAGCGGCACGACAATTCTATCATTATTGACATCTCAGCTGAACGTCGTTCAATGCTAGAATTTGCATTGAAATCCCCAAAATTCGCCGCAATAAACGGCCCAGCGTGGCCCGCATCCAACGGTATCCCGCGATCTTCACTCGGTCTTTTGTCCACCTCGTGAGTGATTTTATAGACAGTTACCTAGGGAAATCACAAATGCAACCTGAAGGAGACGCAGTTCGTGGCAAAATGCTTCGGATTTTATTCAACTTGAGCACAAGATCTATATAGTCCGTCCGATTAGTCCTGATGATAGCATACACCCGTAAAATCAGAGTATTGATAATTTGATTGTTATGAAACAAACTAATAACTTACTTAGAATCCCCTAATTTTACATTGTTTTAATTTTTGCGGGACAAATATGAATCCCTCGAGAATATTTTTGCTATAGGACGATCACCAAGATCCTTCCATGAATGTCTGTTTTTATTTCTATTATTCGATCGATACAATAGCGAAAGAATTTTCGAAATTTTCCCAAAATTGACGGAGAAATCGACAAACATACCTAAAAAAATACATACATCTAAACAACGAACCTCGTTTCGAAGTCGGGTAAAACCAATGCTACCTATAAATCCTCACCAAACCGCCAAATCGCTCGCGGTTCACGCGCGAAGCCGCGAACCATGAGTCCTTTCCGTAGCTTGTCGGTGTTCTATCCGGCGACAAAAGGTTCGTGAAGCACGCGTGTTTCGAGCGCGGGTTTGGAAGATTTGGAAGTTTCGCACCGCGATCGCACAATCACGGTCCACACCTGCGCGCGAGTGTCGAGAGTCTTTAAGAAGTAAAACAAAAGAAGTAAGTAGGTAAAAATAACTCACCATCTAGTCAGACATCAGTCTCTATGGCGTCCGGTGGCGCAATGTCATGCAGGTTGTTGACCCGCACGGTGCAGGGGCGGCGGCGCAGCTCGCGGCGCAGCACGGTGCTGGTGAACACACTTGTGGCCTCCGCGGCTGCGTCGTTGCCAGCCTCGCCGGCTGCCTCGCCGGCTGCCTCGCCGGCTGCCTCGCCAGCTGACTCGTCAGCTGCGTCCGCGGCCTCCTCAGCCTCGGCATCGGCCTCGGTCTCGTCCTCGGCCTCCGGCTCCGCCTCGCGCGCCAGCCGTGCCGCTCGCGCAGCCTGCTTCTTCAGCTCACGTTGCTGCAGCTGCGTAAAAAAGTTCGGGTAAGTCGACATCTTGCAGTAGAAGGTGTCGCTGGATCATCGGGAGTGGATATCTATATATTTGCAAACTTCTCACTCCATCAAAACCGAAATGCCTGTTGTGTCGGAGACAAAGATCTAATTTGCATCGCTGAGTCACAGGATTAGTGATAGAACTTGACACTTATATTCGATTTCTGGTCATAGAATAGTTTTCAAAAACGCTAGAACCTGAAATAGGGTATTACACCCGTTTTTTAAAAGTGTCTCAATTAGGTTCTATAGCGCTAATGAACCACTAAAAAATGCAATTTTATTCAACCGTTAAGTGCCCTAAAACTACATTAAAAGTTAAATATTTAAATTGCGCGCGTAACTTGAAGAAAACACTGTGATCATGACGTCGTTTGGATAAGAGACCTGAAAAAATGCGCTGATGACAATTGATACATTTTAGTTTGCCTACACAGCCGTTTGACATAACAACACATTGCGCCTTCTATGTTACCGTGTTTAAAAACACATTAAATACTGTAAACTTTAATGTGAATTTTAATATTTATTTTGTTATTTTATGGACTAAAACGAACATTTTCTAACTGTTTTTTGCCTAAGCTATTTCAATAATATATTTTTCTCACAGAGTAAAATGTGTGTTTTCATAAATACCCTATTTATGAACCCTATTTTGGAAAACACATCTAACACCAACCAAGCTTGTGTCTGACCTGATTGAGACGGAGCAGGTCCTGGTGCTCGAGGGCCGCGATGTCGTTGCAGTTGCCAGCCTCCATGTTGGCCTGCTGCTCCAGCAGAATCTTCTCTTCGTCCCGCAGGCGCTGCAGGTGCGTCTCCACATTTGGGTCCACCACCAGCGCCTCCTCCTGCTCCATCGCGTCTGAGGACGACTCCTCGCTCATTGAAGACTTCTTCTTTATAGGTCCTGAAACTGTTTCAATCGTTGTAGCACTGTATTTTTCCTGTGTGTCAGTTAGTTTTCTGTAGTTTGTTAGTACAGCTTGTATCTAGCATTTCGAAGGTACTAGTAAGTACAAGAGTTAGTCACCTATTAAAGCTTATGAGGATAGTGATAGTGAAAAATACTAGTAGGTTTTGTAAACTATGACAAAATTTTTTTTTTTTGCAAGCTGCTTCTAATATTTATCTCGTTTCCCCGCCACATGCCTACGCTTGTTAGTACAGCTACTGCAAGAGTTAGTACGGTTTTAACACAAAACTTGGATCTGGCAGTGGCGGTTCTAAACCATAACTAACGAAGACTGGTGTCCTGATGAATTAAATATGAGTAAGTAAAGCTTACAAACACCAAAAAATAAATTGTAGTCGTAGGGCGCGTAGGTCTAGCTTGAATTCCATTTATCAGTGTAGTGTGACACTACTAAGCTCGCCTTCACAGCTTTGCTACTAATTTATTACAACTTTTGAATATTTTCCTTCAGTAGATCTGATGAAACGATAAAAACAAAAAAAAAATAAGCACAGTGCAAAAACAATCCAAAATAAAAGGACAAGGAAGTGTTCAATAACATATTTATTAGGTTACTCCCTGACTGACCTGCTCGTATAATGTCACTCTGGCTAGTGGGCCACGCCTTGCAACCTGCAACTTTGTATTTATGTAGCCAGTTTGAAACTTTGTGCCAAAGAAACAAATTAACGAGGTCTTTGCTTTGCTGGCCAGCGGACGGTTATTACGCCCTTTGCGCCTCAGGGAGCAAAAGAGGAAACGCAAGTTCAAATTACCAATACAGAATGTAATTATTTTCTTCAAGATGCACGCGCGTGAACTTTGAACCTAAAATTTTGGCTTTTTTTTTGTAGGCCACCCCGGTATAAGAGAAAACATAACAAAAAATATATATTCAAATCCTTTGTGCCGTGTGAAGTGAAGCATTTTTTTATAAGTTTTAGCGAGACAAACGAACAACAATTGATTTTTATATATACAGAGATTGGAATGCCAATGTTAGAACCTCAAGTTGTTTGTTTCACAAAGCGTTGCTAGGTCTCGGTCGCATTTACTCAGTGACTCAATCGTATGACTCGTAGGTACTAATTTACCACATTAAACATAATTAGTTTGGTTTAATTCTTAAACCGCGTTTTGCTTGTAATGAACAGAACGAAGTAATTTTTTAAATTTTAAAAATCAATCGTCTCTACAATGAAACAATTAAGTTTTTAGTAACAATCGTGCAAAGTTAGTAAACAATTAAAATTAATTTACGAAGAAACTTGCAGCCTACCTTATTAGTTCCTTGCAGTGCGCCTACCTGCCATCGGGAAATGCAATTTAAATTAATTGGACTATTCCTCATGCAGTAGCCCATAGACTATGGGTATAATTCACGTCTCTTCCATGAACGACGGGTATTATTCACGTTTCTCTTTCGTAAAAACGAACATGAAATAGGTTGCATTTCAATATTCCTCTCAAAGCCGTGGGTACCGCTTTGAAGTCTGTGTGTGCCTTTTTTGTTAACTCTGTTCCACACGGTAAAGGTATTCAAGTAGGAATACTAAAATATTGTGTGAATGCTAACGTTTCTCTTTGTCTGTTGCTTTTTCACGTCCGAACCTCTAAACAGATCGAGATAAAAATTGGCATTGAGATTGTCTTGGGGCAGGACAAAGGTTACATTTTTCCGGGTGCAAAGCGAGCGCAACCGCGACCAGAAGCTAGTTTTCTATTATCATTGTTTTATCATTCTATGCTATATTATTTTCTATGTAAAAAGACCGTCCACAAAATGTTTCAGTTTCCTAAAAAACCGTCTTAACTTAGTCTTGTTATTCTTGGGTGAGTCTTGACTTTTAATTTATTTTATTTTGATCGTTATGAAAAGGACAGATAACCATTTTCAGTGCTGTCAAATTAGTTTTGTACTCGCTAGTGTTAGCATTTGCCATTTTTATTTTATTTATTTAAATAGGTACGTAAAAGAAAAAACTTCAAATTAGTTTATTTTAGTTTTGGTGACATCTGAAGTGACATCACTACCATTACATTTTCCTCGTCATAAATTGTACTTTTTGTTTTAATATTGTGCTATATCCAGTTCAGCAATTCCAGTCTTTGTTGTTTGTTAATGTGAAAACTAAAAATCACTTTTCCGATCAACTTTGACGTTCCAATTAATGTTATCCATGACCTAAATTACTGACTAGACTATTTTGTTTCTGAGAAATATTTTGAGAAGATCTCGGATTAGATTTTTCAGCTTCTCTGCGATTACTATTAAAATGACAACCGAGACCCAAACTGGTCAATAATGTGTTGTTCTTTCGTACTTACTTATAATTAAGCGAACATAAGCCTTTAAGTACCTATTCACCCTGTTTTTTGTTATTTGAGTTATGGTTTCTTTTGTTGGCGGTTAAATAAATAAATTAATTTCATTGCTAAATTTCAAATGTGTACGTTGTGCAGAGGAAAAACTATAAAATTAAGAAATAAAATAAAAAAAAACAACTTACCTTTTACGATGCGTGCACTGAAACTTAAATAAAACAGGCAGGAAACAAAATTGTAATGATTTACTAGCTAATAATGAAACTTTGTCAATATAATATAATGTCCAGCAGTGGACTGATATAGGCTGATGATGATGATGATGAATGAGACTTTAAGTTTAATGCTTAACAAAACGTTATGAAGGTTGTTTTCACTGGAAGAGATAACGTAACCCACGATAAAGAGAGACAGGATAGTTAAAATTGTTCCAGTAGAACGACAATGAACAGTCATTTGCGAACTGATTTTTGTAGTTCGCTGTAATATAAAAAAAAATGTATGTTTGAGTGGTAGCTTTCGGGTCCACTGAGGCAACTCTCACGAGATATTGAAGACCCAAGTTTAGGGACTCAAAAATAGCTGAAAAGAGAGACAAAACATTTAGTGTGGGGATTACCCTACACTAAATATATGCTATAATTAGCAATAACCTAGCTAATGATGAGAGCCAATAAGGCGATTTTCAGGGAAGGGCCATGTACAGCAGAATACAAGTATAGGCTATTGATGTGTGTTGTAAATAATTATGATGTCAGCTACGAAACCGCCGCTGTATCGCACTGCGCTCTAGTCGAATCATAAAGAGACCACAAACGTTTTCGCCAATTCAAGCCACGGGAGCTCGTTGATTGGCTGAGGACGGCGCGACCCTGCGGAGGATTCGTCGCCGGCAGGAATGACAACGCGGCAAAAATAGGTAAAATAAAATTAAATAACAATTTTAATCGGCTATCTTTACACTTATTGACTAGATATTTACATAAAAACACTTGTCCCTTACACATTAATATCACAATGATCGTCTCTGTCGACTATAATATACAAGTTCGTATAAAACTAACTTTTACACTAAACAGTCACTAGTCAGACCCGACTTTATCTTCGTCATCGTCCTTGTTACCTGAAATTACCGAAAAATAACATAAACCAAACAAATAAATCAACTGAAAGTGTGAACGCAAAATTAAATAAAATTTAACCTAAATGCATGCCAAATAAAACAATATTGAATTACGCGCTTCGAAGCTCGCTCACAAACAAGTATTACAAGTGTAGCCGTATAATAAAGTTAACATGCCGAAGTGGAAGCCCTACCACGGGAGAAACTCGGGAATAACTCGCTCTCAAATAGTAACTAGTTGGATTCGTTACAAAGTTCCTTATAAGTTCGGTCGTTACGCTAGCACTTACTGAGATACGGCTCGCCCATAGTCCCGGGCAGGTAGGGGCAGCTGGTGACGTGGTTGAAGTTCTGCGACTGCATCTCCTCCTGGTCGGTCTCTCGATGGTAGAAGTAGTTGAAGTTGGACACAATGACCGGCACGGGCAGCGCGATGGTGAGCACGCCGGCAATGGCGCACAGGGAGCCCACGATCTTGCCCCACACCCCGACAGGCCTGTCGAATAATAAAAATGAGCCCTCGCACGCACGAGCGCTTTCTCAACAAACGCTGCCATCTCGAACCGTCTCGAACTAAAGGATACTGAAGGGATTGGCATCGGTACGTTGAAAAAACGCCCGTACTAGTCTCGGCTATCACGATATCCGCTTTGAAATGATCGAAGGGCAGAGCGTCGATTCGCGAGAAGCAGCGCTGCGGATGCGCCGTTCCAATCATCATTCGCGCATTGCTGGCTCACCGCGACGCTGTTCAAGTTTTCGATAACAGTGCAGCTAGTATTAAAGTAGCGCTTGAGCACATGTTTGTGAATCAAATACACTTTTTGTCAACTGACTATAAAATAAGTCTGTATAGCTTTGTAATAAGACTGAATTATTAAATCGACCCTCTGCTAGCAAGGTTTAGGGATTGACGACTGGTTAGTTTGCAATAACTTTATGTCTGCCGTATGGTCTTCGATGATTTCTCACGGCAACGCACAATAATCTATCACAATCTAATGACATGCATACATTTATAACAAGAACAATGTTATTTAGCTACTGAATAAACTAAACCATAAAATGAAATAGGGACCTGGCGTATAGTTAAATATCAATTAATATCGCGGGGCATAATACAGTAAAAAAAGTAAGTAAGTTTCATCCATCTCCGTTCACTCTCGCCAGCCACCGTGGCAGGCTCTGAGCCCGCCGCGGCAACACGCGGTCGCATAGGCGGAAATGCAGCAGCCTTCGCATCCCAAACTAAAATAAAGCTTTTTCATCGGTAATGCATCAATCGTTTATATTATTTTAGTATTAGTATTAGTATATAATAACACGGGTAACATTGATACATTTTCCTTGAAAGCAATATTTCGCTTCGGATGCATGCGAGACTCGTTGGTGGAGAGAAAAAAATAATAACAAAACCCAGGTGGAGACATAAAACTACAATGGTGCTAGTACCTAAGGTAAAGTCGACATGCACTAACATCGAACATAACAATCGTGAGACGGACGAAAATGTTGTGAAAGCTTTTGATCGACAGCCAACGAAATATGCGATGAGATTACTGAACATCAACTTTACATATTAGCAATGATGGTCGGTAAAATATTACGATGGATGAGTGTCTGAACTCCAAGTGGAGAAATAGTCAATACGTCAACTGAATGAAAAGTTCGTTCTCTAATGAAGACGTGATAGATGACCAGTGTACTTTAAAGCTTGGGATAAGTACAACATATAAAAACAGTGACTAAATAGAGACGGGGTACAGAGAGCGGACACAAAGCGGACAGAGAGTGGCGTTCACGTCAAGAGGGGATGAGAACGCTCCTTGATCCTCGGCGCACTTCCGCAAGGTTATTGATCCGAGAGGACCACTCGCAGCACTTGCTACTCGCGCGTCATATATCATGGGCGATCTGACACCGCTAACCGTTGGACACCGCTCACATCACCGAATATATATATGTACATATATTCCAATATTTTACACCCATAAAATTGTGCTGCCATGTAAAACTGTGATAGTTCAGGAAGAAACATGATGACCAAATGTTATAAAAAATGTATATCAACACAAAACGTTGTAGATCGTGCAGTTTGATAGTAAAATATGAATAGTAAAAATGTAATGGTAATTAGAATAAGTCCAAGTGACCAATAAATTAATTAAAGCTAAGTAAGAGTTGAAGAGTACAAGATGCAAGAGAAATAACGAGTGTGTTAAAAGGCCGATGAGAAATTGTGTAAAATAAATGCATATCGAGAAGGCGGAAGGTGAAATAAATTAGGGGTGATGTTTCTGAATCATACGTCATGTCGCCGTATCCTACGGTCGTCATTGTCACGACCGCCCACCAAAATGCGTCTGGGATCGATTTGAAGAAGCTGTTCTCGCTCCCGGCTTCCGCGAAGTACACCGCAGACGAGAACAGGACGACACCTATAATGAGGAGCAGATACGAATGGAGAGGGAAAGGTGCAACAGAGAGTAGCAGAGCGGGCGAGCGGGTACGGCGCCAGTGGGCGCCATTACCTCATGTCTCCGTAGCCCACGGTGGTCATCGTAATGACGGCCCACCAAAAGGCGTCTGGAATTGAGCTAAAGTCCGTGTCAGGCCGTTCTTTGTCGGCGAAAAATACTGCGCTCGAAAATACGACGACTCCTGTGAACACAAATATAAAGGAGCAAAGGCGCCCACGCGACTCCGCGTCGTCGTTCACCGGACCCTGTTTACCTAGCGCATTTACCACCACCTTAACAACTACCAACCCGAATGTATGCATTTCTTAACAGTTTGTTTAAAGCATCTTTATTTAATTTATATTTTGCATTTTTCATAAGAATATTGTGAATTGAATGTTGTGGCTTTGATGTTAAAAAGGATTCATGCGTTTACTTCACATGAAATTTACAACAAGATTTAATTGAAATCTTCAATCTTTGGTTTTTAACGAGGTCGCTTAATGTGGCTGCACTTTATTTATATTAACATTTCATGCTTATCCGCGAATAATCCAGCTATCTTCAAAGAGAAAAGTATGAATATTTGATAATTTCTTTTTTTTTGGTCAAAATATTATGCTTCTAGCGCTAACACTTATTTTATTTAACAAATTACAAAAGGTAGATTGGAGCTCAGTGGCACTAGAAAGAAGAGGCCATTCTTCCGCAACGGTTATTCTGTTTAGATTTGATAACGGTTATTCTGTTTGATTTTGATAAATTTACATTATTCTTGGTTTTGTATTTGTAATTTTGTACGGCTTCACCATACATACCTAAAAAAAATAGCGCACGCGTTATTTTACACGCGCTGCATTTTACCTGTGAATGTCGTATTTTATTACTTACTTCAGTACTTGACCTACTATTACGCGAGAAACACTTAGTCTTATCAAGATTTGCCACCTTATCTTTGTAATAATTAAAAATCGTAATTAAACTTAACCTTGTGAATATTGTAGTCGTGCTCCTTATAACTAACTCACATAAAACTGTAACTTAGGGTGAGTTAGAGTTTTATGCCATCAGTGAACTAAGTGATAGACTCAGCGTGTTACCATACAATTTGTGGTACCTATCTACAATTACATCGACAACAGCATCTTTCATGTAAAGTCAACACCATTCAGACCATACAGTATTCTTTTTACGACATAATTTATCATCTCGAAAATACACTTCATCAGGTGCAATCACCTTCGTATTTTCGCTCATAGGAATATTAAAGCAAGCTTTGCTGTCCTTGTCGTAAGTGTTCAGTTATGCTAGATCACGAAAACTCAAGAAAATCTAATTTTTAACGATCATTATGTCGAGCGTGCTGATTATACATTTAATGTTTTTTATAGCTTATTAGCTGCGCCCGAATTTTGGATGGTTGACCAAACCGACTTTTACAGATCAATTTATAACCAAACCTATACAAGAAAAATCTATGCATACAGGGAGTATGCAAAGATTTTTCTTGTCATCATCAGGGAACCTTTTAATGACATTGTAGACGCTAAAACTTCTCTCAGTGAAAACACTGACAAATATAACCAATTCCTCCAAGGGCTAACATCAGCTAATGCAAAGTCGGTATCTACTGTTATGACAAAAGAACTGTATAAAGATTGCTGAAGGCTGGAATTATAAATTAAAATGAGTATGTTGACGCTCATTATATCCTTAAAAAATCTAATATACATTTTGGAAACAATTGGAACGGAAGACTCACCTATAAACAGGAAGAATATAAGGAGTCCCAGTTCTCTCATGGATGCCTTTAGCGTTCGTCCCAATATCTGAAGGCCCTTGGAGTGACGAGATAGCTTAAAGATCCTGAAGACGCGCACGAGCCGGATGACACGCAGGATGGCCAGGCTCATGGCCTGGTTGGTGGACTTGTCCTGCGGCGAGACGGGCGCGCGCGGTAGGTTCAGCGTGTCTTCCTCCTCAGCCACCACGGTTGCCAGCGTGATGAAGTACGGGATGATCGCGATTATGTCGATTATGTTCATAACGTCCCTGAAGAAATTGAACTTATTCGGGCACGCCAAGAACCGAACTATTAGTTCGAAGGTAAACCAGATGATGCAGAGTGTTTCTATCAGGAAGAAAGGATCGGTGATGTCGGGGACCTCGTCCTCCTCGATCTTAGTGCCGTTGGTGGTCGTGTTGAAGACCTTGTAGTGCTTGAACTCGGGCAGCGTCTCGAGGCAGAAGATGACGATGGACAGCAGGATGACGAACACGCTGATGATGGCGACTACGCGTGCCGCCTGCGAGCTCTCCGGGTACTCGAACAGCAGCCAGACCGTGCGCTGGCGCTCGTTGCAAGGGAGGGGCTTCTCCTCCTCCTTGATGAATCCCTCGTCCTCGCTAAAGAAAAATACTCCTTAATACCAAAACGAAACATGGACCAACGAAACATGGGCAACATTCATATCAGCAAGCTACTTTCTTATACGTTAGATCTCTTACCGGAACTTGTTGGTGGCTTGTTCTCCGAGCTCGTAAAACTTGATCTCTTCGGAGAAAACGTCCAGGGGCACGTTGACGGGACGCCGTAGACGCCCTCCGCTCTGGTAGTAGTACAGGATGGCGTCGAACGAGGGACGATTTCTATCGAAGAAATACTCGTTCCTGCGACAGAGAAAACTGCTTGAAACATGTCCAGTACTACGGCTTTCGAGTAACGTTAGGTACCTATTTATTCTGTACCCCTACGTAAGATAGGATTGACGTAATAAAAAGAAGCTCTCAGAGGGAGTAAAAATTTGCTGATAATCCGTCAGTGAAATTTAAATGAGTTACACTATAAGCGTTCTTTTTTACTACGTGCCTAAGTTGGGCTTTTTTTAAGCAGCATTTTTGTTATTATCGTTTTTAAAAGTATCTCAGAAGCAGTACGATTGAAATGTTCATAAAACCTAAAACTATCTGCGGTATTATCTCTGTATCTTTTTATTTAATTTTTCTACAAACGAACGGGAGACTTCCAGTTCATATGACAAAGTTAATTGTTTTCGTATTATAATGTTCTTAAACCGAGGTAGTGCTGATGTTAGCTTTAACTAAGCGAGAAAATGAGATTATAAACAAATTTTTATCGATGAGCATACATAAAAAAACATACAGCCGAACATAGACCCTCCTCCTGAAGTCAGTAAAAATGATGCATCAAACCTAGATTGGCCGTCAGATTTTTTGAATGTTACAACGGGTGTAGTAACATTCAATAAACTTACGGGTGTAACAAAACGTTTCTTGCTCTAAAAAGCGGTTCAAAATATGTGAATGCCATCTTTGGAGGCTGAGTACAAACCTGAGGGCGTCGAAGTATCTTATTCGTCTCGCCGGATCACCCAGAAGCGTTTCTGGGAATTGGTTCAGTGTTCTCAGTTGAGTTTCGAATCTCAATCCGCTTATCTGTTGACAAAGAAAATATCAAGTTACGGATGGAATTCATTTGTTTTATAAGTTTCAGTGATAATAGGTAACAGTAGCTGTGAATCTCAACTTTCAAACGGAAAGGAAATGGTAAGTCTATATTATTGGAATCACAGTTTGTGTTTGGAGCAAAGATTTAATTCGTAAGATAGGCCCTTACCCACTTAGTTTTGTTGCCACGCAAAGTAAGATAGCTCGCTCACTTGGACCGCACAACTCAGATTGCACACTTTTTAGACATAGACACATTTTCGATTTCAGGGCATAATAGGACCTGTATTTTACATACAAAATGTGTGCAATATCATTGCACAATAAATAGTAATAATAATAATTAGGTTTATTATCAATAACACTATTTTTAACAACTCATTAGGTAGCGTGCGTGCGTTGGTCTTTTGACGTACACATTTTCGATTTCAGAGCAAATAGGTCATATATTTTTTTCACAGAAGTTTGTGCAATATAATTGCACAAACAACGGGAATAATAATAGTTAGGTTCATTGACAAAAAACACTAATTTAAACTACTTCATTAGTTAGTGTGCGTGCATCGTTTTGTTAACGAACACATTCAAAGACAATGCGAGTTTTTGTTATCAGGGCGCATCTAACGATTTAAATCTTTGGTTAGGAGACGCTCGTGGCTGACTGTCCCCATCCGAACTGTACTGTGCTGCGGGTTCAATTCCCGATTTTTTATTTTTAAGTTTTTATTTTTCATGTCTGGGTTTTTTCTTTGTATAAGTATTGTAATTGTGCGTAGTCACAAATAATATAAGATTCTGCTCAACTAGCATATCAAGTAATCTGCGACCGTTATTGCCCTATTAAGTAACTGTACAATTCGTGGACAACGCCACGTGGGCTGATTATATTTATAACAAGACTACTGAGAGTTTCAATTCTGTTTACAGGAAAACCTGAATGTACTTGTTTGCTGTCAAATAAAAAATATAAAACAAACTTAAATATCTGTACCGGATGAGGCGGTGACTAACACTATATTAGATCACTCACACTACAATATGTAAATCAGATTATGTTTAGACCTAGGCAAATAATGATTGTATTAGTTTATAAGTCACATATACTATTGGTATATTTCCCACTTTTTCCACTGGTAGACAAAAAATTGAAGTGGCCAAAATCAATAACATCTTGTTTCTTATGTGAAAATAATAACTATTTATAAAGCTGTTTATGTATAAAATTTTACTTGTCTAAGCGCTTATTTTGTAAGCCTAAAGAAATAAACGTTATTGATATTTGACTCTATGGACCTACCCATAATTCTGAAATTATAACGTAGATACCTAGGTACTTAGTACTCTTAAACTTGCAAAACAAAGCATTAAACAATCGTGACTTGACACTAACATCTACATCCATTATCTAAATCTGTAAGCCAGTGAATGGTTCATACATTTGGGTAATATATTCTCAAAGTTCAGCTCTTACCAAACAAATGCTGTATACATATGTATACTTTCAGCTGGTACTGGACCGTCACAAATAGTATCTCGCCTTGACCTTTGGTTATTTTAGTGGTCGCGTCTGTGTTCATAACATGAAAGAAATGTCCTATCTAGAGAACTACTTCGCAACTACAGTTATGCTGTAAAGCTTCACGAGATGTATAAACTAAGTAAATAATATTCATCTTAATTTGGTAGAAGTTTAATCTACGTTGTTGAAAAGAAGGGTTTTGTAAAGTTTAAGATGGCTCCGCGGTTAATTGAACAATTCTGTCCTCACCGTTTTAAAGAATTCTCTATAACGATTGCATACTAATATTATAAATTCGTATGTCTGTCTGTTACCTTTTCACGCCTAAGGGCCGATTTTTCAACCCTCAGTTAAGTCGTCGAATAGTTATCTAGCGTGATTTTTTTTGTCTGTTTAACAGGTGAATAAATATTTTCAATCTTTTAATCGTCTTTTAGCTAGAGAATAACCCTATCAGTGGTTTATGCTAGCCAGTTTTACACCATCTGTGTGCAAGCGAGGAGGACAGGTATAGTCTTCAACGTGTTAGACACGTAAAGCAACAAAACGTGAATTTGACACGTGTTTGACATCTGTGTCTTTTTCAATTTTATTCTCAATCAATGAAAGTAAGTAGGTAGGCTATGGTATCTTTTTTCAAGTAAAATTTCTCCAAAATGCATTGTAAAAAAGTTAAAATTATCAGCCCTCTCGTAAAATTGGGATTTTTCTTTCTTATAAGGAATATAATATAATAATTAAGGATTTCACGTTCTTCTTCGATTACTTATTCGTCATTAAAATATGCAAAATAATTGAAGTAAATTTATATGTTTCCAAAACAATTTCACCCATATCGGTCCTATTTTGATACGATAATAGTCATTTTTGTGATTTGTTATGTGATACATAATGTAAGATTCATTTTAGAAAAATATTATTAATATTTCCCACGGAACGTCCCTAAGCGAAACTGATTATGTTATATTAGACCGGATGAACAGTTATCTGTGTAAATAAACTTTGAAATAAATAAATCAGTATAACATGCATTAAATGAAACCAAAACTGAATAATCATGAAATTAAGAGGATAAGAGAATAAATAATTTGTAATGTAAAAAGACACTGTCTCTAAAATGAGTAATTGAATAATTTTAGGTATATTCATATTTTCGACAAGTTAGAATTGGCGAGAGCTGTACAAGGATAGGCGTTTCAGAAGCGAAGCACCCCAGACATACTTACGGGATGTTATGCGGAGACCGAAATATCATTTATTATAGTATTGGTTAACAGACCAAGAATTAGTCGGATTACTAACCTTTAGAACAAAATCAATAAAACCGACCTCAAATAAGTTACTATACTAAATTTCGAATAAACTAAATAAACGTGTTCCTATAATATAAGATGTATTAAAATGAAAAGAACGGACCTTAACGTCTTAAACCCGCCCTTAACGCGCGCTGAGTTGCGAGACAATGCTAGTAAAACGGCGCTGGACGAGAGCACACGGGCGAACCTCGCTGGCGAACTCATAACCGACACTTCAGGTTTGTTGGCATCAACTCTACTATGAATGTATACTATGCTATTCCGATGCTGCCACTAATTTTAACCGCCCCACCCATTCCTACGAATGCCAATATATGAATGATCATTACGCTCGATTACACGAACCAACGACGCGCCCGCCCCCGCCCGCCGCATTCCGTCTACCTCGCGCTCCTGAACTTCCCGCAAGTTCTCGACGTGCACTGTGCAGGTGCACTGCATGGGAGAACCTCATAAATACGTTTCACATTACATTTTTCGAGGTGATTGGCCGGATCACGATCGTTTGTAGTGCAACAGGTGTGGGAAATTGTCGAGCGGTCTTACCGGAGACGATATGTTTATGGAATTTCGTTCAGCGACAATCACCGGAAGATTCCTTCCGTTCCGGCAGCACAAACGCGAGGGTGCCGCCGCGAGAGAGCCGTTATTTATTGCATCAAATACGTATTGTAAACTCTTATTCATTTTACATCAAGAAAGTAAACAAACCAGTGTTATGCTGGTTGGGCTATTTTTGATATTTGGCCTACTTATTATTTGCAAACGCGCGTCCAATTGGACAAGAACTGCGTTGAACAGTAATGCGGCCTGAAGGCCCGCGGACAATTGATCGAGTCAGTATTTACTTACTGAAGTCCCAAATATGCGTTACTCACATAAATTAAGTTTACGACTCCCGCGGCGAGCGTGGCGCGTTTCACACAATATTCCTTTCGTCGGTGCGGATGTTACTTCGTGGCTGGCAATGGACGTGGCTAAAAATATATTTTAGTGTGTGTTTCTCAAGGGCGTGCAGACGCGTGCGCGCGTCAGGTGGCGCTGCAGCGCCCGCGCGCGAGATTGACAAACTCACACTCTTAATATATCCGCGTTCTGAAGGCAACCGCGAGCTGTGCTCGTGCACGGCGCACCCAGTAGCAGTAGCGGTAGGACGCGGGGCCCTGGCGGCGGTACGGTGTCCACGCGTGGGGATGGGCCGCTCTCGTTGTAACATCCAATCCCACCGATTCATCGCGTTCAAACAACCGAAATGCGTAAAACAATTCTGCACTGATTCATCGACAAATAGACACTTCGTCGCTTGTCAACAATTAATCAACTGAAACGGGATGCTGACATTCTGAAAATTTCCACCGTGGTTCCACCTGACCATGCCGGAAACGATTCAGTACCAATACCAATCAGCCGTTGCTGAACCAATTAGCGCTGGGTTAAATTACAAACTCGGATTTCCCTAGCTCCGCAATGATGGACGTCCCCTGACAGGTGGGCAGGCGTCGACGCCGCAGATATGAATCAACTCAATGTCAATACCACGCATATGCAGACCAAATTAATAAACGCTCATCTCATACGTGCAAATCGTGCAATTACTCCTATCGAAAGAGGTCACCTAACTGAGTGCATTGAGTACCTACAGAAATTGATAACTATCAATGATAATAATTATACTTTCTTAATTTCATTCTTACTTAATCTTTAACCTGTGCGTGTAATATTCAATACCACACCGAATTCGCAGTACAATCATTTGATTTAAAATTATCTCGAAGTCAAAGATAACTATGATAATCTCGTCCATATGTGATTTGTTTGTATCAATAGGCGGTGGAACGGCCAGGCAGTGCGCCGCCGGGTGTTCAGGAACGACGGCAACCCGTCTCGATAGTCTGAGGACGCCTTGACCCACATGTGCCAGGAGCGGCCTACTTCCTCAAGGACACGCTTCCAGGACCAGCATCGAAGGGAGACTCACCGAGCGAACGAGACAGCGCGTCGCTGCGAACAGGACGGCGACGAAGTAGGTTACGGTCAGACAAGTCCCGCTTTTACTCACCCGTTTTTCTTTTCGTCTTGAGGGAGTGTCCTTTTTGGATCAAGGACATTCCACAAAAAAACTTCCATGAATTTTGACTTTTATTTTTTTGTTGACTTTGGAATGGGTTCCCGGTTAAGTACCTACGATAGCTTCTAGCACAGTTATGTATGAATATAAATGAAAGATAAACATTGATTGAAGAATGGGATTCTAAACGCTCAAATGCGTGATTTTTACCCATTCACGCTCGCAGCCCGTCGCGTCGGCTAAGAAAAAACCCGGTACAAAAGGGTTTCCATTACCTAAACTAACATCGTTCTGTTTTATTCATTGCCAGTTAGGTTGGTTATTGAAATATCAGAAAAAAACAGTTTTAGCTGTAAAGATTCATTCATTTTTAATTGAAATTTAACTTTTCTATTGATTTCAATGTAAATTTTCCGCTCATGAATTCCATTTTCAGAAACAAGTAGATATTGCACATGTAATTTCACGAAACAAAGCATAAAAGTGAAAGAGTACAAAGCATTTGTAAAAAAACAACCGTCGACAGTTATATAGAGGTCCAGAAGTCGAATTCTTTCTACACGCAGTAACGCCTAAAAATCGATAGCAACACCAAAAGACCCGCGTGTAGCGGTGTATTCGGGCGGAGCCAGCCCTCGCCGCCCAACGCACCAACTTGTCGAAACCCGAAAACTCTGTAAGTGGAAACACGGATAGTGAAACGGTGCAACTGTCTGTGTGTTGCTATTTTTTTGACGAAATGTGTGGCACGGAGGCCTAGTTCCACTTAAAACGATTTCCGCCGAGCGAGGGTCAAACATGGGAGGGTGGTTTATAATAAAAAAAAAGATTAATTGCAATTGATGATTGTTTTAATGTATCATAGGTGGTAAATCTTGGACGACTTAGACTCAAACCATAGATACAGGCAGACTTTAGAGGTATCTTGACTTTTTGCAACAATCTGCAGTTTGCTCGACTGTTTCAATTGTAAAAGTAGTTGTTATAAGCAGTATCATCTACATGTAATATTCTTTGCTAATAAAAATGATAGATAAGTGGTCAGCTTCAATAACTCAATGGATGGTTGTCGCTATGAAAAATTAACATTCCGGCAGCCCATTATCTGAACAGTGTAGTTTGTCGGTTGGTAATTTACGAGATTGGCATAATTGGCGTAATTAAATGGCATAATTTGAAACTACGAACATCGTGGAACTTATTACGATGCAATAGCATTTACCAGCAAACTATACAACGCCAACGTCAACAAAACGACAACGGTAACGATATTTTTTCGGGCCGAGTTCAGGATGGCATGACGGCAATCGAGTGTATCCACCGCGACGATGTCGGTAGGGTTTAAGTGAGAATGACAAAAAATGTCAAAACTGATAGGAAATGTCGACAGAGTTACTGAAAAATGTAACGAGAAACGTAGAAATGTCAAGGTAAACCTACTGTATTTCCAATGACAGAAAGTTTTCTTTTCAGATATTGACTATCAAAATAAAATTAACATAAGTTATTTTCATTTATCAGTTAGTCATGTCTCCAATGACAAGTAAGAACTAAATCTACATTTTGCTTTAAGTTTCACCTACATCTTGAAAATTGCCGCTCAATTTAATGATCACGGACCATCGTGTGGATGCTCAAACGATGATCATGATCATTAAGTTATTCCTTATCGAACGATTGTCGCCGTTATTGAAGAGGAAGTTTACAACAAAAAATCGGTCCGTCAGAAACTCAGACCAAGTTAACTACTCGTATCTCGGTGGCTGGATCACTGCTCTCGGGTGACGGGCGTGCGGTGGACAAGCAGCCTATATACACGTAAATGTTTGTACCGCTACTTCGTCGCCGTCATCTCGTTAACAGTGACGTTTTGCTGACGTCGGCGGTGTACAAACGGCGTAAAATCCAAGTTCTGACATTAAGTGATACGACATGGTCTCTAATCTACCTGCCCGAGTGCAACCTTCGGAAAGAGTGTAATATTCCTGCTTAAATAGATCGTAGGTACATCAAAGTTATATGACCCATTTCAGTCATGGTAATTTAGTAGAGCCGTAGAGTAGAGTGATACATTTTTGTATTTTGGGTTTAGGTTATTTCAAAATCTTTGTATATTATGCACTTTTGTCCTACAAGGTACATATTTATTTTGGGCCTTCGAAGTTTTCTGCTCGCATCCATCATCGGCTAACACCCATCGATCGTGTTTATTAAACGAAGCAGTTCAGACATCAAACGCGTATTTACCAACAAACGAGTCCTGAAATACCATCGATAAATCAACAGGTACGTGCCAGCCAGTCAGTCACACCACAATTATAAGCTGGCCATCGACCATCGTGGTTACTGTGTGGCGACATGCAATCTTTTAAGAACCTTTTTACGTAATGAACAGAAAATCGATAGTTTTGGCCGCGTTGCGTTGCCGACGTTTTAACGTCTACAACTTGTTTCGGTTTCACTTGATATTGATATTACACTATGTCCAGAAATATTCACTGCTAAATTTACTAATAAATACGCTTAATGGTGTTTCAAGCACAAAATTTTCTATGGGTTGATATTTTTTCTAGTTGATCCCAATAACTTAAGTTTAAAGTATGTATTTTCAATTACCAACAACGTATTATACGTTGTGGCCCATTTGGTTTGGAAACGAGTCTAAATTGTCTTAAGTACTTAAGAAAATTTTGACGCGACAATACGTAGGCATTGTATTCCAAGCAGCATGTAGTCGTTAGCAGTTATAAATGAAAGGTAAACAGGGCACTGGCATTGACCATCAGCTAAGACTAGACCTTGCCCACGAACAACGAAAGAACGGAGGCGCCATATCATGCTTACCGTCACATAGGTAAAATTCTCATGTTAAACAGCGCAAAACGATTCTTGCCACTGACAAAACGTACCTGCTGCTTACTTGTTTCTCGACACAGCTTCATTTAGTTTATTGGTAACTGTGTGCCTTCAGTTTCAGGTGTTTTTAAGCTAAGCTTGGAGTAAGTCGACGGCTGGGTGCCGCCTCCAGCAGATCTCGCTCCAGGCGCTCGTAAACGCGAGATGTTATTGCGTCCGCGGCGAGCGCACTAAACACTTCTCATTTGATGGGACCAGCTCCAGAATACGCACTCATGTACATTATTACTATAAATAGCTTGTGCTGGGAAATAGCAGTTTCAGTAAGACCCTCTTGGCTCGGTTAGACGTAATCGGTTAAAGCTTACTGCAACCCTAGCTGCAACCCTATCGCCCCTTGTTGCCAGAGACAGGTGAATAATATCGGGCAGTGAGAGTTGCACGGCTGTCAGGATGACTGATGTCTTACCACCGCATGACTGATTACTTGCCACCGCCCCCGCTCCCTATGGGCTTTCTCTTTTCCATCCTTTTCTATATCATCCAACCAAGATAATCTAAATATAAATAGTGTTTGTTTTAGTTTTCAAAACGTTCGGGTTCTATTTCCGAGCTGAGTACAAGTTTTATTAAAATATTAGAGTAAGTCGACGGCATGTCGGCAATTTAAACGGTTTGTAAAAAAGTATTCCACAGAAATCTAAACAATTATCCAAACATTCAAGTGTTTACGTTACCACAACAAATTCAAAGTCGCGAAAATAAAAGTCGCTCCGTAGATTCACAGAATGCTTTAAATTCTTTCTTATTTCAACGATTTCCGAGATCGAAGCACTTTATCTCCGGTATCAGAATGTTTCACAACAATCGTCTTTGCATTCAATACGATCTGAGGTATGTACTCGCTTGTGGAAGCCTTTGGAATTTAACGTATTGGACTCGTTCATTCGATCGAGCAATTGGAAGTATCTTTTGTACATTGACTTTGTAACGGATGTTAAAGGAACTTAGGACAGCAACCGAAATAAATCACGGCTTACTCAGTCGATTCGATAACAGTAAAGACTTGCTCAACTGTGAATCTAGTTAAAAATTAATTAAACTGAATATTTTTTTCTTGTAAGCATACGTCCCGGGGGATAACGGACCGAACTCGTATAAAATGTGATAAAACGTTCTAAGTAAGCTTTTTTCATATTTTTTTTTGGTTCCGTACCTCAAAAGGAACAAAGGAACCGTTATAGGATCCCTTTGTTGTCCGTCTGTCAACGGTATCGAGGTATCGAGTTGAAATTCACATCATATACTCAGGTTCGTAACCTCTTGGAGCCGCACTATAAATCAAACGTCTGTAACTATATATATCTATAACGTTTATAACTTCTTTTTTTAACTACTTATTTTTGTTTTAGTGACATACACATTTATGAAAAAATGAAAACTGAAAAATACAAGAAACACGTAAGTATTTTCATCAAGTGTCTTGTCATTTTCAATTATTGTTTAACTGATACTTATGTACAATTATTTTTATATCAAACATGACATTGCTAATTGTTTCTATAAATATGAAGTTTCCCAGTAAAATTAATTATTAAGCTAACAAAAGCGAACCCAAACTTTGTAATTGTTGCGCCCTGACCTGACAGGGTTTTTATGCATTGTGTACCCACTAACACTACCTACACCTAAGAACAATATGTATGCATAAAATCACAATAAATAAATGAATATGAATAAAGTTACATTTTGAATCACTTTCTTAAAAAGTGCGCATACCTTCTTGTTGCGTCGCGTCTCGGTGTGAGTTGACCCTAAAATACTTGTAATAAAATAAAATAATATAACAATAATGATAATTAATTGTAATTATTGTTGTAATTATTATTGTATTTTCTTTAGTAATAAAATTAGTCTAGAAACATAATGATAAAATGAATCCTGTTATTATTAAGTCCATTTCAAAGTGACGTGAAGAGTTCAGGTTACTTTTGGATCATAAATGTATAAGTATCACAAAAACGGCGATTCTGCGGGTTAGTTAGATACTTCAAAATCTTAATACATATTTGAATGTCTTGAAACGCTTTTCTATGACGTATCAATGAGGTTGTAAAAAAACAAATTAACAGGTTGTTAAATCAACACGAGCAGAACGGTCAGGCCAAACAATCCGCCATTGTTCACTAAAACACTTCGCTCACTCTGTACATCTAACTAAAATGTATTGCAGAAATAAGAGTAATTCACGGAGAATGTGAAAAATAAAACACCGACGACAGAAAAACCGTGGGCAACATTTTTAAAGAAAGTCAGCTGCTGCAGGATGCGATTGTTTCTAATTTTATTTTGCGATGTGTTTCCATCACGGCTGTAGGTACTGTGCAGGAATATTAATGCAATGTGAATTGTTCAACCTTTTTTAATGCATTAACAGAAGGTAACCAGGAAATAAGGCGTAGTCTACTCTATTCTTGGGTATCGTTTGTTATTCAACGCGACGTCACGACGTGCTTTTATTGTAAATTATTTGTACTTCGTATACGCTAGGTATAGCGAAGTACAAATACAGCTCCTATACATGAACTGCTGGTTCATTTATTAACTAAACAAAAAAGTTACTAAACGTGTTGAAACTTTGCGTAACGTTATTACACGTATGTGTAAGAATAAAAGTCTCTTCCCAGAAAATTTACGTTTGAATGTAAAGCTGGTAGTAACAGTTCTGAATAAATAAATATTAAATTAAATACATTTTACTCACGTTTATAACAACTCTCTCGCAGTAGTCGTGGTCGTGGTGGATAGGTTCGAACGTGACCACGCCTCCTAGCGGTGGCCTGCCCGTCTCCTCCTCAGGGTTACTTAGTTTCGGGAGGGACCTGGGGACAAACCAACAAACCATTAGAATCCATACTCTATCGAGGACTATAATTTGCCATCGAAGAGTATAATAGGATAAAAGGAATAGGATAATAGGATCATCTCGTCTTTGATCTTCAAACCAATGATATCCAAATTCAATTCCATTGATTTTCCCGCTCTCCATGCTAACCAAATATGCTTTTATATAATCATTAACGCTCAATACTAAACAAAATATAATTTTGAACTCTCCCCAGCCGTAAGTTAATACCAAATTTAGTGCCGGTTCCGCTTTCAAGACATAACTCAATATACTCTGATTGAATAAGTGAGTGCCCTGGCTTCGAAAATTGCAGTGACTGAGGCATAATACAAGAAAAGTGCTAGGAATAAAAAACACGACACAGAAATTCAGTAAGAGCATGTGATGTGCTTCCTGCGACATCTTCTATTGAAAGCATCTCGAAAGACGGGCTTTCAAAGAGGGTAACGTAATAAACTGCACTGCAAACTGCTTGAACTCAGGTAAATTAACTTCTCTAGGTGACGTTCTAAGGATAAGCTCGAAATGTGTATGTATTGCTTTTTTTAATTCAAATCATTTTACGAACGGAGTAGGTTGTCCTTCATTACATAGGATGTGAAATAAATAGAACAGTAAATTTAACTGTAGTCTAAATTATTTCATTTGCGTAATAGAATCAAATTACACTTCTCATATCGTATTTGCGGTAATAGGTTTTATACAAAACCAATTTGCATTACAATTTAAACGGGGTATAGCATGCATGCATAGGGCCTTCGTAAATTAACGAAATCGACGAAAATTATTATGTGAAAATTATATGGACGAAAATTATTCAAGGGGAGAGGGAGACCAAACACAATATATGTAGATGGATTGTGTAAAAGTCATGGACATGGGTAAGAAAGGTGTGAGTGCAGAGATGACGGCTGATAGAGGAGATTGGAAGAGGAAAATAAGTTGCCGACTCCACCTAGAGTGGGATGAGGGCAGGGAGATGATGGATGAAAATAACTCGTCTCGTATTGTGAGTGCGGAGATGACGGCTGATAGAGGAGATTGGAAGAGGAAAATAAGTTGCCGACTCTACCTAGAGTGAAATAAGAGCAGAGAGATGATGGACGAAAATAACTCATCTCTTATTGTGAGTGTGGAGATGACGGCTGATAGAGGAAAGTGGAGGAGACCACATACGGTAGTATGTGGTCTCCTCCACTTTCCTCTATCCCTGCCCTTATCCCAATCTAGGTGAAGTTGGTAAACTTCACCTAGATTGGGATAAGGGCAGGGAGATGATGGATGAAAATAACTCATCACGTATTGTGAGTGCGGAGATGACGGCTGATAGAGGAGATTGAAAGAAAAAAACATGTTGCCGACTCCACCTAGAGTTAAATAAGAGCAGGGAGATGATTGGATGAAAATAATTCATCTCGTTTACAAGGTTATAGGTATTTACTGATACTGCGTGAAATGCAGCTTCATCATCACGAACACGATACTGAAGACGCCTGGTCGCTATTAATAAAACCAGTAACCCTGTTGTGCAGATGTACTGTAATTATTAAGAAGATTTTCCAATATTTTGATACCAATCAAGATAAAATCTGAGCTCGGGTTCGACCTCTGTTACGACTACCGAAATAACAAACGGCTTGACAGGGTGACAGTATCGTTCCGAAAATATCCCAATATATCCCAAACCAAGCGGTTTATTGAGTGGAAGTCGGGTATCAGTTGAGCCTATTCCAGTAGAGCATTGTAGAGAATAGTCACCGCAGTTGGAATGCGTGCCCCACTGTCGAAATAGTTTACTACATATGAAAATTGCAAGTATTTATTATCATAAAAATATTATGCTACCTCTGAGGATAATGGCATAATTTTGAATGCCAGTAAGAGTACAATATTAACCTATTCAACTAAAAAAGTCAATTGTCAGAGCAACGAAGTGAAGTTTTTAGGTTGTACATTAGACTCAACATTATCTTTTGAAAGTGACATTAGTAACATATGTAAAAGATTAGCTTAGCGCAATTATGCTCGCTTTAAATTAAAACCTATTTTAGATAAGAAAACTCATATCTATATGGTAGGTACAATGATTTTTGGTATTTAAAATAGTTTTTATTCATTTTTGAAACAAAGGGGACCTGCCTTATATCCCATAGATTATTATGTATTTTTAAGAAGCTTTTTCGATAAAGGGAGAAAAAAGTTTTTAATGCAACCCGATTCACGTCAATTCACATAATATCTAAGACTTACCCATTAGTCATATCAGATCTCTCAAACGGTAAAGACGTGCCAACATCATAATATCTGAACCCACCGTTTAAAATACGCTGTGTCTCTCGACGCTTCGGATTGGGCATATAATTTACTAGAATAGAAATGCTTAGGCTCAGCCTCAGGCTTTCACTGTATTATTATTATATGAAGCTGAAAATGGTTTCTGTGTTCAGCTAATTTTGTCCTCCAAGCTGGAGTCATTATCTGTTAATTGGAGGTCAAACAAATTGAATATAACAATTGTTCACCAAATTATAAAAGAAAACTTTATTTCTAATTATCAGAATATAAAATATAAAATTGAATTAATTAGGGCTTAGATTTTTAGGAAATAAATATGTAAGTGTGAATACTCGGTGTCATTGGTTATTGTAAATTGAATGTTATTATTTTATTTATTGAAAAACAACGCAATATTGGGAAAATACTTAGTAAATTTTATGGGTTTATTGGTAATATAAATTATATCTCTCTCTCATTTTCTCGTTAAAGAAACCAATTCGTATGTGGCAGACATACGAATTGGTTTCTTTCTTTCTCCCCTAGCACGGCGATTGTTGTCTAGGGTAGAATAGAGAAAAATTACGTCACTTCGTCATCCAATGCGTAAATTATTTGAAATGCATTCCATCAACTTCAATAGTGTACGCAATGTATGGCGACGCAATGTCATTATTGTCTATTCTACCCTAGACAACAATCCTTGTGCTGAGGTTTAGCGTAACTCGTAATTGGTGAGGTGTGTGATGCGTTCGAAACAGGTCATACAGTCAGACAGCCAAGAGGAATGGAATGGCATGCGAGCTTTTAGCCGTTGGAGCAGTCTGACGGCGAGCGATTTACAAAACCTAAGTTATGCAGGGTACTTCATTAATAGTCCATCCAACTAGTGGGGAGTTTGCTAGTTCTTATCTGCATCAAATGGACCTCAATTGTGTGATAAGGTGCTTATCAGTGGATATCCAGCAGTGGGCTGGTGAAGATGTGATAATGTTTCGTGGTTTTTTTGTTTGGAATTTAAGGCTAATTTCGAGCAAGATTTTAATCATTTTTAACCGAACAAGAATTTATTGACGTTAGGTTTAGTTATTCTTTATCTAAAATGCTCTCGTACCTTCAAGGTCTTCTAATAGCAAGGTCGATTTTTTCAAAATGTTTCTGGTCCAAGTTATCTTTGACTATAATAAATAATCGAGAATAAATTTACCTTAACATAAAAAACGACAAAAATCTATAAAAATACATCCCCGCACACCGCATTACATTGAGCACCTACGAGTGGAATACAGGAGGTCCCACTCATAAATATTCAAACTTCACTGTATGTAACTCGAGCCATTCCTGTTATATACCTAGCTCGAAGTTTCATTGTTGACTGAAAAGTTTAGAAGCAGTAGAGTTGATAAGATCTACATAATACGGTTTTCAAAGGATGGCCACAATATCAATGAAATGAAAATGTTGAACGGTATGGTGACAGTGTCTCTCTTGCTTCTTTTAAGGGTTTACCGCTCCCGAACTTCTAATATCATTAATTATTATATTAAACAAAAGACAGCCGAAAACCATAACAGTCACAAAACATACGAAGCGTTTTATCAAATCTAGTTGTTGAAGCAAACCGTTGCGCATATTAATACCATCGTAACATGACCAACTCTATACTACCTACTTGTGTAGGTACTACAGCATTGTAATTAGAGGATTCGATCACGGTCCTTATTCCCAATCCCGGGATCCTGGGATAATCCCGGGACTTGAGACAAGCAATGAAAAAGAAGGCTTTTAAGGTTGCATACCTCAAAAGGAAAAAAGGAACCCTTACCCTATCACTTTGTTGGCCGTCTGTCAACCCTTTTTTCCGGAACACGTAAAGGTAACGAGTTGAAATTAACATCAAATACTAAAGTCCATAACTTCTTGGAATCAAACTTTTAAGTCAAAGCAATCCAAAGTTACAGCCGTAAAAGTCCGTTTTTTTTAAATTTCCAAGGGAATGCACACAAAACCTTAGTACCTGTAATCTAGTAGTAACCTGTACTTAACCTGGGTACCTACTTCCTGTTGACTTACAATCATGGTATTTGGCAAGAAACAAGGTCTTTTAAATATAAAATTATTATACACTAGCAGCGCCTCGCGGTTTCACCCGCGTAGTTCCCGTTTCCGTAGGAATTTCGGGATAAAAAGTAGCCTATGTCCTATTCCAGACTATAATCTATCTCTGTGCCAAATTTCATCCAGATCCGTTTTGCCGTTCTGGCGTGATAAAGGAACAAACATCCATCCATCTATCTATCTATCCATCCATCCATCCATCTAAACTTTCACGTTTATAATATTAGTGAGATGAGATAAATAGGTATATAATTATACGGAACCCTATTTGCAGACGTCGGCAGAGTCCGACTCGAACTTGACATTTTTTTTTGTAAAATCAGCCTTATACACAACTATAGTTATCTTTTTATCAACAACATAATTTGAAAAAAATCCAACTTTAATCAATTAAAATCCAAAAAATAGACAATGCCAGCTTATTAGACACGTAGTATGCAAGCTTGCCACTACCTTGATTAGAAAGCTCGTTGGTTTTACGCCTTGCTTACTGGGGCTGCTCCAAGCGCTCGATTGGTAATGGCTCTTTGCCGATTGTGTGTGCACAACGCGCTTAAACAGCGTGCGGTCTGTACTATTTGGCAGGCGCGTGGGAGTTGTTGCGGTGCTTTACAGATGTGCTTTTTCCTCTAAACTGGAGGGACCAATTTATCATGAACCAGTTAAGCCCATGGTGGGATAATGTCAAAGAAGTGTTTTTTTTTTAAATATGAGTAGCACACCAAGTCATGCTTAGCATAACTTTGTACTGTAGCTTAATCAGTGTTTTCAAAATCAGCTTTCATGTTTTTTTTTTGCGAGTTTATATTGAAATATTGAAGATATGAAAAATAAAAAACAAAGTTGAAAAAATAGCGTTTGAACGTATAGGTTCAAAATAAAATAAACTCCGTTGGTACAAATTAATGCGATATCTAATAATAAATTGTACTGATAAACAACCAATATACCAGAAATAAAGTTTGAGGAACAATAGTTCTCTACGATTTTCCTGTTCCTGAAATCGGGATGCTTTTTGGCTCCTGGTGTCTCATAGTGGTCTCTCATACGAAGCCGTGAGATTATAAATTGAGAGAGTATTAAGTAGGAAATATTCAAAATAGTTTCTTTCCATTCTCCGTGTTTCAAATAATGTAACACCGTCCGTGTAAAACTCAACGTCATTCACTGAAAAAGGCTTTATAAAGCAAAGTCGTCAACTTAAACTGAATCTGTTTATTAATTGAGTTGTAATTGGAAACATCCTTGCAGAGCAAAAGTTATGAGAGTCTTCCATCGTCAAAGGGTGCTAAATCAGGAAATTGCTTCGTAGAGCAGCAGAGTGAGATTGTTTCCCTTTTCAATAAGCCTTTCATTTCTCCATCAAATTGTTCCCGTCTATTTTTAATCTATTTAGTACGAGTGGATAATTCTTAGAAGTTGTTTTAACTATACTCAGCTGTATACATATTTTTTCATGTAACGAGACTGAGTTTTAACTGAGTTTAAATGTACGTGTAGGTACATTTAAACTCAATTATTGTATTAATCTTTTGTAACATCTATGATGACTAAATACTTATATCCAGAAATTTTGGCCATATAATCGATTAATTTTTTTTTCTTTTTTTTAATTTTACGGTAAATTTGAACTCATTCCAGCACTGAGATTCATCACGTTTTCTGATTTTAATGATCAGTATGTTTAAAATGTCAGGTTGCCCCGAAAATTTTAAAGACCTTTTTGTAGCAAACTCATTGGCTTATGAAGTGGAAGAAGAAGAATTTTAACAACGAGTTTGTTTAAAGATCACGAATTTTTTTGAAGAAAAATATTACCGCGCATTTTATATAAGATGCACTTAAAACGCGCGTTCATATTTTTATATATTGAACCGTAAGTACAGTGTTCTGTGGCAGACGTTACCTGTGTAATCCTCTCAAAACCAAGACGAAACTCTAAAGATTTCCATTCAAAATTCTTTCTCGTTTTATATAAAAAGACTCTGTTCTCATCTTATTGCAAGAGAAAATAACGTTCACGACAGCTTTGGAAAAATATAACATGTTCTTGGTTAGTTTTTAAGCCTTATACGGCTGCTTCGCCTTTGGAACGTCGTAAAATAAAACAGAAAATAATTTACGCGTTATTAATATACTTTTAATTGCAAAGCAATTTAACCATGCACAGGAATCACAGGAATCAACTTTTTTGTATGTGTGTTAATATTACACGAATTATAACATTGTCATTTTTGTGTTCTGTTATTTGTGTCAAATTAATTCAATTAAAAAAGAAAAAAAAGTAAATCAGTCATCAATAAAACCAGTTCTGCTTAGCTTGGGGCTAGATGATGCTGTGTGAATTTTCCAACATTATTTGTAATAAATAAAATTAATAATGCTGAAAAATCTGCATATAATGTTATTTATTCTATAAAATAGAAGGTTAATGGCTGTGTGTTTGGTATATTTACTTATAAAAGATATGTGTAGATTATGGTAAATGTCATCTGATAATAAATACCCCAGATTTAAGTTCAACATTATTTGAAAAGGATAGAAGAATTAAAAATTGAGAATGTATCAAAAGGTACTTAAAAAGTTATGCCCCTGCACTTCGAACACTAAGTTCCTGGTAGTATCCAGAACATGACAATCTTTAAAAGTTTTAGTAGTAAGTTTTCTGTGAAAATGATAATAATCTGAAAAAAAGTTTGATCTAAGAAGAGACTTAAGTATCCCATGAAACAAAAACATTAAGGAAGTTTGAAAACTATATTAAAACATCTTACCTGCCGAATGGCCAATGCTCATTTTGGAATCTTGCAAAAGCGTCGAAGACACTTAGCACGCCCAGTATAGAAGATGCAAATCGCGGATGGCGGTCTGCACTCTGGCGGTTCCTTTCATAGGACCCGTATGCCGGCATGACTTGGCTAGAAAGCAGGCGCAGGGAGCATCATCGCACGTCCTGCATCTGCAACAGCCCGAATCTGACTGCCAGCGCTGCCGCTTTCACCGTCAGACTGGCCTATTACGTTGAATTTTCACTCGTCTACCGTGAAATCAATTTGCCAGCGACTATGTTGAAGTGTTCTTTGATGTCGGTAAACGGCGATGCAATATCGGCCGTCCAGTTAAGGCTTTAGGTCCCTTGTAGTTTTTATCAAAGGCCAGTAGAGGCTTGGAAATAAATAACGATCAGGATATTGGCGTTTTAGAATTGACGATCTCTGTAGTGCGGTGGGCGAAGGTCCGCCTGCGACGCAGGAGGTTGCGGGTTTGATTCCCGCCTTGGGTCAAATATTTGTACGATCTGCAGGTATTAGTTCCGGGTGTTCTGGTCGTTTTCTATGTATGGTAAAAATATCTCTCCATGTAATGTATTGTATTATATATTAGTATATCAGTTATCTAGTACCTGCTCTGCTTAGCTTGGGGCTAGATAATGCTGTGTGAATTTCCAGCAGTATTTATTTATTTATTATGTTAACTTTATTCCAACAAAAACAATAGTGTTAGAGTTATGCCAAGTTTGTCTCGTAATACTTCCGTCGTAAAAAGTGTTGAGATTACGAGAAGAGTCAAATCAGCCATTTAATTACTTCTAGCGGTCCGCTCCGGCTTCGCACAGGTATATTCTATAGCCTATGTTCATCAAGGATAATGTAGGATTCTCATGGCGAAAGAACTTTTCAAATCGGTCCAGTAGTTTCAGAGCTTATTCAATTCAAACAAACAAACAAATCTTTCCTCTTTATAATAGTATATAATGACTATTCAATTCAATGCGATTGTTTCAGCTTAATAAGACACATATTTCAGCCATAATTTATTTATTCAGTTTAAAACATTGAATTAAAGGGACACAATCTAGATGAGTTCACAAAGGCATGCCACACACACCAAGTGCGGGTCCAGCGCTTCATGAAAGCGCAGTCCGTGTCCAGGGTTCCAGCTTTAAGTTTCAGATAGCTACTGTACCGCCCCTCACCTGGCGCATCCGAGATGCCGTTCTGCTGCTGATGATTGCGTAAAAGTCATCAACGCGGGACTCTGCAAACATCCTGGACGCGCTACAGAAGCGGGGTAGTCCCAGTAACTGAATGCGTTATTGTACTTGACGCGTAGGGCATTCCAGCATTTCTGCGCGTAGTTAACTCATAGATTGCACGCATGAAAATATTGGAAATATGCTCTAAACAAACCTATCTCGACAGCTGGCTATGAAGTAGGCAAATGACCTAGGTATGGATAGGTATCCCCCGGGGTCTAGAATCCCTTTTTCGGCGTAGTATAGTATATATATATAAGTATGTTCGGTTTTCTACTACACATGTTTTGTGGCAGCAGCCCTGTATTATAGTATGGTATATATACACAATATACAATATAACAGTTTGGAACGTTAAGATGTTGTAACAATGTTCAAAGTTTGAGAAGCTGTCAAGCTGTTACTTAAACCTTGGTTAGAGGTCGAATTTCTGTTTTATAAAACTTATTTTGGAAACTAGCATTTTGTATTATTATGGTAATATTTTTTAAATGTTAATAATGTTCTTGTTCGTTGGTAATTCTAAAATGGCTCGTCAGATTCAGTTGTTGTATGATGTAGCTTTTGTATGACTGACAATGATAGATAGCCTTCGGGATTAATATATGTAAGCCATTGTAGCTAAAACGACGAAGGATTATCTCAACTCAATCGTGTTTTTATGTGCTGAAGTTGTCATAACTCATTCATCGAAAGTTTCTATTTTTTTAAGAGATGGTTCGCCCCGAATGGCTTTTTACCGTCATGAAATGGTAACACTCTGAACCGATTTTCTGTAAACATGAACATTCAAGAACTCTATCAGAGTGTTTAGTATGGGCTATACGCATTATCTTATGAATACTTCCATTGTTTTTGAGAACTTTCTACACATTTAGCGCCTTGTAGCGCCCCTACCGGATCGAGAGGAACATCTTATTGTAGTAACAATTTCGAGAAGGAGGCCGAGAGGAGGATCCAGCTGGGTTGGACAGCGTTTGGAAAACTACGTCAAGTCTTCTCGTCATTCAGACCGCAAGGCTTGAAAATGAAAGTTTTCAATCAGTGCGTCCTACCCGTCATGCCCTACGGATCTGAGACATGGACCCTCACGGTAGGGCTGGTCCACCAGTTTAAGGTCGCCCAGCGAGTTATGGACAGAGCTATGCTCGGAGTTTCTTTAAAGGATAAAATCCTTAATATAGCATAGCTCTCTAAGTAACGAATAATTCGTAACGATTACATCTGAAGGGGCAGCGGGCTGGCTATATCGCGAGAAGAACCGACAACCGCTGGGGTAAACGTGTTCCTGAGTGGAGACCGCGACTCGTAAACGTAGTGTAGTACCTACGCCTTGCGACAAGGTAGGATGATGATTTATGTAAGACTGCTGGTAGATGCTGGATGCGGCAAGCTGAAGACAGAGCGCTATGGCGCTCATTAGGGGAGACCAATGTCCAGCAGTGGACTACATTAGGCTGATGATGATGTATGTGCTTAGATAGTTTACTGGTCTATCATTACTGTGTAATGCCAAGCTGACACTTCGCTCTTTTTCATTTATTGTTCGCTTCTGATCTGGGCTTAGGTTATCTGGAAGAAATAACCTGTAGGTAGATGTAATGATTTAAGCAATAAGATCAATGCGCAAATCTGGTTGCTTCGTACCGTTATTGTTTTCTTCATTATTTCTGTCTTGGCACGTATTAGTACCCGACTATCTATCTAGAATAATCGATAGATATACAAGCATTACGTCTTCGGTAAACAATTAGGCAGAATATTGTTATTATGAGTTGTTCCGTGTTCGGCCCACTCGCCTCGGCCCAAAGTAAAAAAGTCAAAAGTCCGAACACGGAAATTCAAATCTAACGCTGAAATCTTTCCGGGTTCATCGCATTAGGTATACACAAACATATATATGCACAAACGCGATACTGACACAGATCGTCATTGAAACTAAATGTTTTAATTTGTAGTGCCTTAGATTTTAATTCTTACGTTACCTATACATAGCTTCGCCTTAGGGCTAAAAACCAGTGTTATGTATATAATGACATCATTACATGCTATATCTAGGTAACGTATGTTGATAAAAATCTAAGGTTATATATAACCAGGTATAAGGTGTAAATAAAACCTTAACAAAACACTTCTAAATCAAGAAGTGTTTTGTTAAGGTTTTGGTTGTGATTCTTATTGATTGCGTTGACAGAGATTAGTTTGCGTTGGCGTGATCCACGACCGATTAGGTACTTGATGGTTATTGATTAGGTAATTGATGGACACGATTATTGTCATTTACTTAATTATTGACAAGAAACTTCGAGTTTTGAAAACGGGTAAGAATTACCCATTATCAAATTTCGACGTGTTCTTTTTGAATTTCAACTTTGCCATCTCGTATACTTTGCCGCTCACGCCGGAGCTAGGGGCCGAAACACGGTTTTTTACGACTTTTTTCAAAATAATTCAAAAAGTCTGAAACCTATCTAAAACTGTTTTGAAATGTTAAAATCAAAAACCATAATTTCGAACCCATAAATGTGGCTTATCCTTTTTTTTATTCTATTTTAAATTTCGTGTTGATAGCTTCAGTGGTTGCTGAGATACCTATTCAAGAAGGAAAAAAAACGGACAGAGCAAGACTATAAAGGGTTTCGTTATTTATCGAAAACCTATCAAGAGGGACACCGTGAACCATGGCTGCGGTTCAATTGAAACTAAAGATATAAGTAAAAGGGTACAAATTAACTTTACCCGTATGAATTTCGCCCCCTTGAGATAATAATTTTAAATTCGAAAAATGACTATGTTTTAAATTCGGCAGCATTTTTCATTCAATTTTTATTTTGTTATCTTGAGTATTTTTTTTGAATGTTGAAAACTCCTCTTTGTGTCTGTGATAATAACCGCACCTAGCTTTGTATTCTGTTTGTTTTTATCGTCGAGAGTTTTTTGTAAATCGAGATCATCTATCATAGTTTATGTAGTGTAACAACACAAAGTTTATGACACAGTGTTACTACCCCAGAAAAACTGTAATGGTACTACCAAACGGACATTTCTTGTCAGATTTCTCTTTGGTACAAATACCAAAGATGATTTAAAGAAGACCTCAAAAATATTTTACGAACTCAGAGGAGCGCTCTCATACTACCGTGCGGTACCGTAGGTGCGGTGCCGCAAGAGTTTCGCAATGACGGTGTCCGTTGTACGAGATGCGGAACAGATGCGAAAGTGGTGTTTTTTTTTTCAAAATAAGATGAATTGCGTTTTCGCAATACACTTCATTCATTAAATATAAATTGTGTATGTGTGTGTGTACAAAAATGACAAGCTACTGTAGAGAAAATTACAGATTTATTGGGCATTCATGAATTCCAAAATATAGTAAGTACCTCAATCAAGCCTTGGATGTTCCATATCCCCAATGCAGTGTTTATATAAAACGCACACCATAATGCTCTGAATCACAAATGCTACACAGTAGTTAAAACCATGGCACGTTTATAAAACAATCTTTCATCAAAAGAGTTCGCTTCAATCATCATAAAGTATTAAGAGCAGCAATCAGTCGACGCGAGCTGCGCTGAGATGTTTACCATGATTGTTTTGACAGCAACTTTAGATTGTTACGAGATGGATAAGTACACCTAAGCGTACGTCTGGTACTACAGTACCAGGCGTCTACGTCAGCACTTACGTAAGGCGTCGTACGGGTGTAGTACCACGTGAATCTATAATAAACCTATCAAACTACTGGTTTGAAGAAGACGTTAGTGACGTAGATATTGTTCTTATAGAAAGAAAGATACAATAGAAGCTACCCGTTTCTGCGAACATGACAAAAAAAAACAAGACAAAATATTACTTATATTATATCATAATACAGATATATTCAATGGACGGGTTGATTCAACATATCCATTGATAATACACATATTGTGTAATAATAATAAACATTCCAAATAATAATAACAACTGTTGAAGTAAAAATTAAAAGTTAAAGAAGATAAGATGCTAAAAATAAATCGTGGTTAGATCACATGATTTATTAGAAAATATTCGGTAGTGGTATATGCAAACAGAATTTTTATTTTAAGCCTGAATGATTGATGAAATGGCATCTGTAGTAGGTACTTATAATATAGATCGTAAGAAATAAATGTGAGAAATGCAATGGAATTCATTACATATAAACTTCCGCGTCGGCGCAAATAAAAATCTGAAACATTTTTCTTCAAAGCCACTTCACTTGTAAGTAACCTGCTAGACTACTAGACCGTGTAAGCCTCTTAACGTCTTTCAGTTGAAGTTTATGAAACTAAAAATATTAATGTAATGAACGGAAATAATGTTTAAGCATGTTTTCTACTGAAGCCCTACTATCTAATTTATTATGTTATGGATGACCTACTATGTTTTTATTGCTTTCATTTTTATGACACAAATTTTTTGGTCTTCATATTATTATTGTGAGCCATGGTTTTGAATGATCACAAAAATAGCTTTTACCAATTTCTCGTATCAGTAGTTTACAAATTAACTTCTCTGTTCTCTCCATTATCCAAGTGAAAATATAAAAAAAAAACTTATCTATAGCAAATGATAATGCTCACACATTAGGCTCAGTTTTTTTAGGTGCTAAAGCGGTGATAGAAGCTCTAAAATGCCGGTTTGGAGAAGGTCATTTACAATTACAACACGTTAACAGAGCTCCACTGAAAGATTGCGCCTAAAATTCTTCCAAAACCGTGCAACTATAGGCGCTATATGTATAGGCAAAGCGTTATTAAAAGCATGAAGCATGAATTAAAATTATTAAAAGCATGAATTAAAAAAGGCCTGTCAATCGACATTAAATAAGTAAATAAAAAAGCCTTTCATTTCTTAAATCTTAAAAAACTTGAAAACACTGACCTGTTAGGAAGTGACGATTCAGGAAGTGGTCAACTTTGGAAGTGGTCAAGTTAGGAAGTGGACAAAGTCGTCCTGAGGGGCTAGCTGGATGATGCTGTGTGAATTGTCCAGCATTATTATAATAATATGCGCCATAGCGCCCTGTCTTTATCTTGCCGCACCCAGGATCTACCTACAGTCTTTCGCAGATCGTCATCCCACCTGGCCAAAGGGCGTCCTACGTTTGCCGAGTCGCGGTCTCTCAACTCAAGAACACGTTTACCCCAGCGGTTAAAGACATTATTACGTGTAGTTTTTATTGCTTGTACAGCTGTGATGAGGATTTTTGTACTTTTAATAATAAATGGTTCAGATTTTGATCTCTTAGAAAGGAAAATAGGAAAAAGGTAAGAATTTTAGTTTTACATCTTGAAGAAATTCTCTGGAATTCTTTTTTTACATTAGTGTCAAGCTTTCAAGGAAAACCAGAATAAGCGGTTGAAACCGCAGCGGAAATTCTGTAGCGGCTATGTGTGTACAATAGCAAGCGGTCACAAAAGCATAATTATTGATTCCTGGAAAAGCCGCTAGCCGCGCGGTTAGCCGCCCGCCCCCACGGTTATCCGCTAGTGCGTAGGAGCCTTAAGCTCCGCCAGTGCAATAGTAACAGATAAGTTAATTTCGTAGATTGCCGAAGTGGTTGTTTGATCTAGAAGTTTCCCGTCAAACTCCGCTCCGCTGAGGGATTACGGAGAACATTAACTGAATAAATAAACTTGGCAGCGTCAAGCTAACGGGATGATCAGCGTTTACTTGGCGGTGAATGATTTAACGGAAATAATAAGCCTTGGCTTTAACCCAGTATTGAGTAATTTATAATTGAATTATTATTAAGTTTTCATTTTGGTGAGAAGAGTATTAACGACTGGTAAACATGCCGGTTTCTTTATGGAATGGACTTCAAGTTTCTATTGTAATAAGCTCGGGTATAATTTGGCAAATATATAAATTTGGTGATATTTTTTTTACAGAAAATTACAATATACAATACAATAATAATTACAACTTATATTTACACTTAAATCTATTTTCAAAAAATCTAAGCCGTCACCAGAAGGCAATGTGCCCAGTATGCTGGCAGCATTGCCACGTTGAATGGCAATGCTAATTCGTTGACCGAAATAAAAGCCAGCATTCCGATCACCTGTGGACTCTATTAGGAGTTTTGTTAGATCTGAATATTAAATATTAATCTATTGTAATAATAAAAAAATAAGTGACTCAACTTTATAATCACAGAATAGTGTTCTGAAATTTTACAGCACTGAAACTACAGTATCAGTATTTATTATATATAAATAAATAATACTGAACACTCCACACACCGCTTGGTGACTTTATTAATCCTGAAAAGCCTATCAGCTATTTTTAAGGTTGTTTTAAAGGTTGGTAATTCTTGTAAGGTATTATAAGGACATATTAGTGGAACGTCACGAAAGCGCGTGATTTAAAAAGGGTATTGAAATGAAAATCAGCGTAATAATTCGAAGTCGTTTTAGCATGACTTTATATAGCAACTAGCAGCGCCTTGGCGGTTTCATCCGCGTAGTTCCCGTTCCCGTGGGGATTCCGAGATAAAGAGTAGCCTATGTTCTATTCCAGACTATAATCTATCTCTGTGCCAGATTTCATCTAGATCCGTACAGCCGACTATCCATCTATCTATCCATCCATCCATCTAAACTTTGACATTTATAATATTAGTGGGATTGGCTTACAACTTACTTATCTTCCAGCGAAATAACTGGTATTTACCCACAAATTATAAATAAAACCAGCCAAGTGCGAGTCGGACTCGCGCATGAAGGGTTCCGTACCATCATCTATAAAAACGGCAAAAAAATCACTTTTGTTGTATGGGAGCCCCCTTAAATATTTATTTTATTCTATTTTTTAGTATTTGTTTTTAGAGCGGTAACAGAAATACATCATCTGTGAAAATTTCAACTGTCTTACTATAACGGTTCATGAGATACAGCCTGGTGACAGACGAACAAACGGTCAGCGGAGTCTTAGTAATAGGGTCCCGTTTTACCCTTTGGGTACGGAACCCTAAAAACCGGATTGCTTGTTTATCGTGCCATCACGTGCCACCTAATGTTTATTCATTATTTATTCCACCGTAGTACACATGTCAACCTTGATATCGTCTAAATTCTAAATCCTGTACTAAATTATGTACGCTATGAACAAACAAGGAGGTTTAAAGGAGAATAGGAAGAGGTGGGACGTATTGCGTTTATCCAAGTATTTGATTACCAATTCTTTCCAAAAACTGTCGCAAGTTTCAGTTGTATCAAGGACATTTAATCCAATTGAACTGTAAAATGCGCTTGCAATGTAAAGAATAATTACGTAGTCTTTGAGTTCTCGGCAGGTCACGCTATGCCATAACTGTGCCAACGCGTAAAGAACCTGAAAGGTTGGAGTCGAAACAGTATCGTATTTAATTTTACATATTTATATCATATGGTACAACTTGGAGTAAAATTTAAGCAGAAATTATGATCTAAAAGTTCAACTTTATCAATGGAAATTATTGTTCATAATGTTGACATTGCCTTCGTGTAGTTTTTATTTTATTTAATAAGGTTTACCTTTAGTTTAAAAATTAAGTCTTTCGCTTCTGACTTGTATTAATTTGGATCAGCTGAGCCATCTGTAGATTGCTTGCAACAGTCTGCAGTAAGCTCAATAAATTGTTTTAATGTAAATACTCATGATCCTTATGTTCATCATTATGTGAACATCGAGGCAATCCAGCTCTTCGACACGGGCATAGTGAGAAGGCTCAAAAGAACAAAACTTTTTGAGTTTCTGTGAGTGATGTGATAACTATAGTGTATGTGCAATCTTAAAGAACCAAGTGTCTTGCCCTTAAGGAAATAGAGACAACAAGAAAAGTGCCAATGGACACGTTCTTATTCTAAAGTTTTTATATAAATAAGTTAAAACAAAATTACCCATTAGCCAATTCTGTGCCTAGATTGTAATTATACTCTAGTGTATGTAAGAGAACTCTAAATGTGTATAATAATAATTTAAACACTAATACTAATTTGCTTCTATTTATTAGACTGTTATTTTCTTTGTTAATAAAGACACCTTTAAAGGTTATCTCTTACATATTTCTTGGTTGCTGAAAATATTAATGAAATAGTCTTACAGTGTGTGTCTGAACACCTTTGTTAGTGATACAGTAAGAAGGTACCTATTTCAGTTGAATGCTACATCGAAAATAGATATTGGTGACCGCCTTAAAGGGTAGGTAGAGCATTATTTGTTTTTGGATATTTCACTTGTGGACGAAAATTTTAATTACAGATATAGCTATTCATTAGTTTGTTTAAGCACAAGTGTCGAATTTTTTTTTCAGCCTGGCTAGCAGGCTGATTTCTTGGAGTATGCGTTTGGCTACGAAAGGGTAGAGTTTTTTCTTTCTTTTTCCCTTACGCTCCCTTACGTTTCGTACACATGTTACGTGGCACCCTCTATAGCCTGCTCGTCGACGCTTATTCTAAGCCGGCTTTCAGCGGACATGCAAATACGGCCTAGATGTCAGTGCATTCTTCGGATCTAAAAAATACCTACGTTTCATTTATGTTCCCATGAGGATTGCTTACTTTGTGCTGTTCACTTGAACTGTGACGTAACAACAAAAATAAAATGTTGTTTTTCTTCTGCAAAGGGTCATTACTTTAGGCACTTGCAATTACTGGAACTCAGAGCAACTTATTGAACTTCAAATAATCGCAGTTAACATAACGGGAAAACATGGTTAGGGCCAGCGAGCGATATATAATAATGAGAAAGTTAAGACAAGGCTTTTGCTAAAAGAGGCAAACAGACCAAAATGTCTCAAAACCAACTAAATGTATATTTTGTTGTCTGTATGCTTTATATAAAAATGAAATGAAATTACTAATTTTCTGAGTTATTTCAGCACAGCGAGCTCCAGAGAGAACTTGCTTAGCGTTTCTCTAAGCTAAGAGACATAATCCGGAAAACGGAAGTTCGTAAAAGAACCAAGGCTGCTCAAAAATTCAGCTCTCAAAATTACTAAGTTGAAGTGGTAGTGGGCTATCAATCCGCTGTCCATCGCTCGTTAACATACTTATAGCTATACGTGGAATCAAAAACAGTAGCTGGAGATGATCAAATATCACGAAAAATAATACAAAACGTTGTTGCCCGCGAGTATATTTTTATAGGTTTATTATAGCTTTTTGTTTCACCTAGACACCATTTCAACGCAACCGCATAAAAGGAAGTGCGTCATACATAATGGATTTGCAAGGATTCACAGCGTTCCGATCCGACAAACATTATGTACTCATAAAATAAAATAAAAGTCGACATTGAATATAAGCGATATTTACGTTTGTTTAACGTTAAATATTTTAAATAAACGCAAAACAATCAATAACTACACAATAAGTGAAATAAAATTACCTCTTTTTTAACAATGCCTTAACATCGTAAATCGGTTGCGTAGTTCTCTACAAAACCAAAAGAGGTCGCCGGACATTGGGACATACGAGGAAATGAAATGATCACTATTTGTTACTACTTGTTTCAAAAAGTCTTCACACATTATGTGTGAAAACTTCCGTCGACAGATATCGTCGAGGCCACTGCTTCCCCCTTTGCTTTGACCCAGTGTGTTGAGTGAGTGTGTGCAGTTATTGACAAAGAGCGTACGATACGCAAAGAGGACTTCATGGAGATTGTTAACAGATATTGCACACTGAATCCGAGGGCGAACAAAGCAATGAAGACTATTAAACTCTTAACATAATGATGAGATACTTAGGACATGCTTAGCTAAACGATTACATGGCACAAGCAAACATGAAGGGAATGCTGACTGAGTCAGGTTTTAAGGCAATGTATATAATATTGGTAACTAGTTTAACTTACGTTAAATACGTACTAACTATGGGGGCCGCCGCTGCGGTAATGCGAATTGGCTGCTGGAAGACAAACTTTGACAAATTGCCCGACCCAGGTAAACTGGCTCAGCGTTCGGAATCGGTGAACTGCGACTATGTCGTGTTCACGTAATTTGCAATGTTCATTGTTAGCTTAAGACAAAGTAGTGCATCGGCTCAGCTAGAAATGATCATGTTCATTTGTTAGGAGTTCAAAAATAATGCTCTCAATTATTTTTCAATATTCTCTAAAGCAGTTATTGAACTTTATGAAGTACCTACCTATTCACAATAAGCCCGGCGTTAAACGAAAATACATTATGTATATCATTATTGACATTGTTAAAATAAAGTTAACTGTTTTCAGTGCCCTTCCAGGGTGCATGTATGTACCTAGTGATAACCATTTACCTTAGAAATAAGATGAAATGTACCTACATGCAAGCAAAAATAAATGAAATATGAAATAATATTTACTTTTTCTTTTACTAAAATGGCCAAAAAGTGCTCAATCATGACGACAAAACGGTTTATCGAACGGTTTAAAATGGAGTGCCATTGGAACTATCGTTGCTGGATTGTGCTGGATTGATAGACAAGGCGATACGTAAACTCTTTAACAGTGCGCTCGTTAGTCGATTGCACGCTAGGTAGGTACTGCAAGTTATGTAAATTCATACTCAAGACATTCGTAGGCCCGTATTATGAAAGCTTCCTCAGCCATCGATCTATGCTTGAGTAAGGATTTTCTATAGCATAAACGTCACTCAAGCATAGATCTAAGACTGAGCAAGCTTTTATAAGACGGGCCTTAATACCTAGCCTTGTCTGTTATTTATGGGAGCATTTTCTGTTTGCAAGATGTTTCGCGAAATACAAACAAACACGCTGAGATGAGTAAGTCGGTACAAAAAACAAACAGATGTCCCGAGATGAATGTGGGCTGGTCACAGTCTTGAGCCATTTAAAACTTATGTTTTAGATTGAACTTGTTTTTATCAGTTATTCTGCTTCAGAGTTCAAGATTTTACTACTGCTTATTTTAAAAGTCCGGGTAGCGTTTGTCTTTTAGATTGCTTATGACCGGCTTTTGGTCAAAAAAGACTGGTGAGGATTGACTTTATTCTGAAAGAATATTGTGACAGTAGGTACTTTGGGGTTCAAAGATCTCTCTACTTACAGTATACTTACTTTCTCCAAATAAAAAAAAACAATTAACCCAGCGAACCGAGTGCAACGTAATAACTAAATTACGGTTTATCATTCTAAAATAAATGAAAAACAACTCATTAACACTAATGATATTCAAGGCTATAAGATATATCAGATAAGTGAAACAAATCCACTGATTAATAGCAGTCCGAAAAATTAATTAAAATAAATAGTCAAAGCCCGTACTGAAATAACGAGCTTGCTTGATTAAACAGCGTTCAATAATAACGCATGAGTGCCCGCGAACCACGATATCAGGGCGAGAGCCGTTTATTGTACAGCCACAGAAGTATAGACACAAGTAATTTAATCTGGTTTCCTCGATACAGGCCGTGCCTAGTGAGGGAGCTGACAAAAAGGTTAGCAAACTATACCTATCTATTTTCGCGTTTTTTAGTTGGTTATTAATTTCTCGTCTCGTATATCGTACACACACATATCATACTCCACATATATCCGATGATCCTATCCTTACCAGGTTGTCTGGCAGAGATCTTGAGCGACAAGACCGCCAATTGTCACTTTGTTATAATTGTTTCATTTCTAAATTGTTTTTTAGTTTTAAGTGTGCAATAGTGTGCGTAGTGTAGGACGCCCTCCGACCAGGTGGGATGATGATTTGCGAAAGACTGCGGGCAGATGCTGGATGCGTCAAGCTGAAGACAGGGCGCTATGGCGCTCAAGGGGAGGCCTATGTCCAACAGTGGACTACTATATGCTAATGATGATGATGATGTGTGCAATAAAAGTATTTTCTATCTATCTATATTTTGCTGCTAATAAATATTTTTACTTTTTACAAAGGTACCTGGAATAACCTTTATCGACCAGATTGTCGGGAGTACAGTCACTCACATAACTTCCTCGTATCTTGAATGATTACTGTATTAAGTTTTTAGGATTATTGGATGAGAGCTACGAGAGTCAACGACAAGTCGCAGTATACAGTCAATCGTCCGTCCTACAGACGACAGAGATAAATAATTATGTACATTGCAGTTTAAGGCCTGTATTATGAAAGTTTCCTCAGTCATTAGATCTATGACTGCTTGAATGACGTTGATGTGTCGCCGAATCGTAGAATCAGCTCGTTTGTGAATGCCTAGGACGATGCAAAGCCATTCATTCAAATAATATACTATGCTGACCAACTTTCAACAATATGGCTAAAAGTTACATAGCCAGCTCGTCGAGTGAAATTAAATCAAGTTCAAAAAAATCAGCGTTCGATTAACAATCGGCCAAGGCATTCAACAAACGGGCTGATTCTACGATCCGGCAACGACATTTTTACCATAGAAAAGTTTTACTCAAGCATAGATCGTAACTGAGTAAGCTTTCATAATACGGGCTTAGGCATAGATTGACTTCGTTCTTCAAGTAGTCTATACTTGAAGAACGAAGTCAATCTTCCAAAAATGTGGCGTATCGCAGAAGAGGCGCTCCAAGTATAAAAAGATAGCATAAATAAGTATCAGCGCATATTTGCCGTTGACTTTTTCTGCCCAGTATCAGATGTTCGAAAATCAACAGCTTCATTTAAGAGTGCTTGTGTGCAGTGTGCTAGTACCCTTTACATCATTCTCTCGAGCAAGTCGGCTCGATGAAAGCTTTTCATGCACTTCAGATTGTTTCTCACTCAACGCGCCATTCCACCGCGATCTTTGTATTATCCATTAAAATAACTTGCATTTCAGCTATTACTTCGTAAATTGCTTAGAATCGCTTCCGATAACGAGCCTTTCTTGACCCCGTTCCAAAAATCTCAATCGGCGTCGTAAAATTTCACATGGTTCAACAATCTTTTGGCGATCAAATGTAGAATCTGCAGCAATCGATACTCTCCTTGGCGTGAAATGCCGCATTGTGAACATGAATCCGCGGGCCGTTGTAGCGTCACTGATAACGAATGCTAAGTGAGCCGTTGCGGATTTGGTTTATGAAGCCTATTACGCGGCCTTTAAGTCGGCATCGCGTCGTGCACTTATCCTGAACCGCTCGCATCCCATAGTCATTCCACGACCAGCCCCTCGGGATCACTGTCCGCTGTTAACGTGCACCGCTGCGGACGCCCGCAAACCTCTCGTTGACCGAAACCATAACTTTTTCTATTCCTCATAAGGCCTTACTCCAATTTTATTCCCAGCTCATAACTCTTTATCACCCTAAGAAACGTATCTCATGCGACGTATACGACATAATAAACAACATTTTCATCAAAACTTAATGATAAAATAAAAAAACCTTTTATACCAGCGGATCGGCAATGTTTCCGGTGATTCGGCTGACCACCAACATGATCTATTCATAATTTAATGTTGCCTAAAACTTGGGGACGGAGCGAGCGCTCGGCGGGAGTCGCATTGCGGAAGATTATCATTTATTCTGAGATTAGAACGATCGCACCTATTCATTCATGGGAGTGCCTCGCACCTCAATCATTTCCGATTACTGTTTATCAAATCCCCGGCAGGCACGGTAGTGTTACTTGAAGTGACTTATCAAAATATTATTAGGAACGATTAGTTACACAGTACAGGTGTTAAATGCAGATAATCAATATTTTTATTCCAGAGATAGTAGCGACCCCTATGAAAACAGCTTGATTGTTTTGACTGTAAAGTCTTTTAGATAGTTTAAGTTTTGAAATAATTCGTTGCATAACGAGGATTACAAAACCAAACAAAAAACCGTTCAGCGTTTTCCGTTATTTAAAGAAAAATGCTCACCAAAACTTGACTTCTGACGAAACTAGTACCTGCCCATATCCCTGCCTACACCATACACCTACTAGACAATAATGTATAACCTAAGTGAGGTAGGTACCTAACCAGTGTAAAAATTACCTTACGACTTACGTTATTATTGTTAACAACGCTTAGTTATGAAATAGTTAATATGATTATAAGGACTTACTTTTGTTAGCAGATCGACAGTTAGTGAGGGCATCAGATACAGGAGACAGTGAGGAGTCGGGTCTCTCACTCACCAGCACAGATGCGTGGCCATGTCGGCGAGGCGGGGCAGCGCGTGCGGCGCGCGCGGCGCGCGCGGCGAGTGCGGGCCCGGCCAGCACCGACCCCGGGTGACGCACGCGGGACATCCTGTCCACTGACCGGTTTACGAGCGCTGCACGATGACGCCGCCGCTCGTTACCGCAGCCGCAGCGCGACCCTCACTACAGCGATACGTACCTTTGGTCTGCGCCTTCCTCCGGGGCCCGGGGGCATTCCTGCCTCGGCCTGAGGACAGGCGTCAGCCCCCATTTCTCGACCAACTCTATACGGGCAATGGTGGCTGCTAGACTTCAATCTGTCATCGGGTCGGAGCGTCGGTCGGCGGGGCGTCGAGGCGGCCGGCGGGTGGCTGCTCCCTAGGCTGGCAGGGACGGCGCTCCGCCTCACGCACGCACCATCACCGAAGCCCTACGACCGGCCGCCCCACTCATACCGAAGGCGGCGCCCTCGGCCTTCGCCCTACTGCGGTACTCGCGGGAGCGTTCCGCGCACGGTCCGGCCTATGCGCAACACTAACAACACACGGGGCCGAACCTCAGTGTACCGATGCGGTGCTGACCACGGCCGTTGTGCTTTCGCGTGCTGCGAACTATTCGGTTACAGCTCAAAAGTTTATTAACAAAAGTTTTGATATGTCAGCAAAGTCGCGGAAAGCGTTCGCGGATGATTCCCGAGAGAGAAGTCCTTACGTAACGGGATCAGAGGAGGCTTTCGTCGGCGCCTCACCGTGCCCGGCAAGTCATGATCTCTCGAAAGCGCGCGAGTACTATCTTGAATGCGCGTTGATACGAGTGTCACACGTGCGCAACGAAGGCGGACTGGTGCGGGCGCGCGTAATGCCCCCCCTTCCCCCACCCCCCGGGCCCGACGCCCCCTGCCCCCGGCCCCAGCGGCAGCCCGCTACGCGCCGCGGCCCGCGTATCGACACCGCCCGCGACCACTGCATCGCGCCCGGCGCGGCGCCCAGCGGCGGCCCGCGCGCCGCTACGCACCGCCCGCGCGCCCGCACGCACCGCCCGCCCACCCCAAGATAACCCCCCACATCCTACCCGAACGCACGCTTTCTCTTATTGCCGTTTACCGAGAATCGGAAGCACGCAAAGCGTACTATGTACAATGTTTGCGGGCTTTACCGATGATGTTTAGCTTTGAAAACTTATGGATATAATCATGCAAGGCCTTGAAGCGTAACTTTTCTAATGTTGAATTTTGAAGCTTATATGAGTATTGAGTGTAGATGAAAGATTAGCTAAGCTACTTTACATGTGACGTCCTTCCGGCATTGTTGAGTAGGCGCTGGGAGGGCGCGGCTCGGCGCCGGTCGGCGGCGGCGGCTGCAGCGCACGACCGCGCCGCTCGCGAGCCCGCTGCTAGTGCGGCCGCGCGCGGTGCATCCCCACCGCCCCTCGACCCACTCACTTAACTAATAACTAAAACTAACGAATGTCTTCAAATTTATTCAAACCGGTTCTTCCTGGCGACCGGTAAAATATGGATTTTTTTTAGCAACGAAACGATCACTAAAATTAAGATCTGCCCCATGATACGAGACGAAACGATCCTCATGGTTCATTATTTATCTAAGGTAGAGTTCAGAATTATCAACCAATTATGTCAACAAGCTGAAGTGGCAGTGGGCAGTGGCCATATCTCGAGAAGAACCGACAACCGCTGAGCTAAACGTGTTCTTGAGTGGAGATCACTACTCTGCCGAGTCGTGGTCTCCACTCAAGAACGTAGTGTAAGACGCTTTCCGACCAGGTGGGATGATGATTTACTAAAGACTGCTGGCAGATGCTGGATGCGTGAAGCTGAAGACAGGGCGCTATGGCGCTTATTAGTTGAGTCCTATGTCCAACAGTGGACTACTATAGGCTGATGATGATGATGTCAACAAACCCGAACAAAAAAGAAACCAAAATTCATATGACGAGTTTTCTCATTTTTTCTGGTTAATTTAATGTTGTCGTTAGTATACTATACAGGATGGATTTGACATGACACCAAAAAAAAATCTTGAAAGGAGTCATGTGCTCAATTTAGGAGAAAATAAAAATTGCACTTATTCTTTAAATTTTTTTCCCGGATGTTTTCATTCAAGTTTCCAAAAATTAGGTACAGATGTTTTACCAAGGATACACCCCATTCAATTACAGGTTAAGTTTCCTGGCTACCGGCAAGCGCACCAGTTGTTCGAAAATATTATTTAAAATTTTCACGTGGGTGCTTAGGGAAGTTTACAAAAATAGTAAAAAAAACCTATTTCCTTCCATATTCAATAATGCATTTCCTTTCAAAGGGTGATCCAACTGCAACCGGAAATTAAATTCGTCGGTGCAAAAATACAGATATTCTCATATTTGTTTTAACAACCAATAGTTTAACTTGCAAAAGTAAAAAAAAATCTTGAGATTTAGTTTTTTTTTCTCGTAAATCGAGTTCATAACTCCTTAATGACTTCTCTCTAACTATTTAAGCTAACTAGTTTGGATTTGGCCATGCACTCCCTTCTCAAAAAGCCACAGTTCTAATTATTTCAAACATAGATTTTGGTGGCCACCAAGGGCAGCTTCGATTCTGTGCCTAAACTAAATAGAGACACTAAAAAAAGCTCATCATTGATATCACAAACTGTGCGATGGATTTTTGAAATTTCCTTTGTTTAACGGAATAATAAGTAGGTGGCGGCGCTAGTTTGGATAAGGTTAAAGAATGTTGTATGCCTATCGTAGGTATACACTTTTTAGGAAATGATTCTCAAAACTTCATAAGTCAATTATGTAATAGATAAGCTAAATGTGTAATGCATACTGCTGGTTAATTTATTAAATAAATAATTACCGCGGCAAAAAAGAATCAAGTAATCGAATTAATAACAACTCTTTTAATTGACGTTAATATTGTTTTAAACAGTATTTAGTTTTACCTCTATTAGTTGTAAATTTTCTTTTTAAATAAATTTTTAAATAATAAACCTCAGTAGGACCATTTTATTATTTCAATAAAATGGTCTACTAACTAGTTCCCGCGGCTTCGCACCCGTTGTTTAAGGTTATTTATATCCCATGAAAATTGATTTAATGAATTTAAAGTTATATTACCGTTAGAAAAATATTGTTATGTTTTATTGCAGGCCCAGAATTCTGGGCCTGCAATAAAACATAACAATATTTTTCGTCTGAACGGATCGTCTGAAATTTTGCATACAGGTAATTACCTGTTTGCATACAGGTAATTACCTGTATGCAAAATTTCAGACGATACGTCAAGTAGTTTTGACGTGAAGAGGTAACAAACATCCATCCAAACATCAAAACTTTCGCATTTATAATTTAGTGTGATGTGTTTTAACTACCCTGTTGGTAATTTTACACACACGACTAAATTGTGTGAGCAGTTGAAACACGGTCTCGCCTGAGTAGCCTGAGATGGTACGGCTTGCCTCGCGCAATATTACCTCTAATCCTATTAGAGACGTTATCGCCTGCTTCAATATCACGAGTCCACTTAGTAACTAAGTAACCACTGCACTTTCCGGCGCTAGAAACTAAGTCTTCGTTTCTAGCGCCGGAAAGGCTGTGCTTACATATGGTGCTTTACGTATACCTAAAGTTATTTTCACAAGATCTCAATCGTTTTAACAGTTACATTTTAAGAGCAGTGCATTTGAGAGAACCTGTTTTTTATAAAATAGGCATCCAATAACACTGTCTTGTCTACCAACTCAACTATTTTTCATCAGAAAAATAGTGGAATTGGACGTACATACGAGTATGTGCGATGCAGCGCATGCTGAGCATTCTTGGCCGGTTTATTTTATAAACGTAGATATAACTAAATGTCGACATTTATTATAAATTTGCAAAAAGGCACCTACTGACTGATATATAAAAGGTGTGTATGTACGTTAAACGTAAAAAAGGAGATATAAATGAATAATAATATATTTTCTAGGTTCTACGAGTTAATGTTTACATGCATATTTTTTTATTATCAATTATGTATGTTATTTCATTACCAAAGACAATTTTTAAAATTATTAGGAAAAATAGCAAGAAATAAAACTGCACTCAGTTTTGGGTGATGAAAACACTGCCCTTTTTCTGTGTGACGTCACCGTTCAGTTTGTCAACTCAAAATGCTTCGAATTCTTTACTCAAAATAAAATAAGAAACCAATAAATGATAAAAATCATCAGTTTGTTGTTTGTGTTGTGCCTAATAAATAATATTTTTTCTTTCTTTCTTTCAAAAAAGGTATCCTATATGTTGAATACTTTATGACGAATGAATACCGCCTTCATACTGACGTCATAAAAAACGATAAAGGTCTGAGTATTTTAAGAAGATGAGGCCCTATGTAGCACAAAAAGTAATAAAGAAGATGACTTCGCTCCCTTGAACTTTCCGCCCCCGGCCCCGTCAGAGACTACAAACGACTCAAGGCGACAATTGAAAACGAAGGAATTTTTCACTGCACTGACCTTAGGACCCAGCAAGGGAAGCATCGCAAAATTATGATCTTGACCTTGTTTATGAAAACTCAATTGCGATAACACAATACGGAATTGTTTCTGAGAAAGAGCAGAGAAAATGTACGATTTTACAGTTGTTAAGTTTGCTTTACAACGATAATAAGTGTTCTTAATAATTCATATTGTATTAAAATATGGCCTCGGTTGGACCTGCATACTCCTCAAATCGATTGTATGTTTGCACTCTCCGTTTTCGATAATGGATTTCAACAGTGCCAAATCTCATGAGAGAAGGTCACAAGTGATTTATTCGAAATAGGTTTCTAAATTTTGAGATAATTCTTGCCAATTTTTAACGGCATTGTTTTATTTACGACTAGCATCTCCCTTCATGGCAAAATGAAAGAAAATGCTAGTTCTAGAGCTTAATTTTTCTGCCCAACCGTTTAGTAAGTAGGTTTGGCGTGAAAGAGCAACACACACTAATCCGTTATAATAAAGAGATGTGATGTGATAGTCTGACACATCACATCAACAAGACACAGGATAAAAAAATCGTATCACGTCATGTGTAACAGTACCCTTATACTGTAATAACTTAGATGTCACTATGCGAGCCTGAGGCCAGGCACGTGTCTCTGGTGCACTCAGATACCAAGGTCCAAGGTTAATACATTTCCTTTGTCTTCGTAACCGCAAACCCACACTCCAACCGAGATATATCTCGCGCTGGTTGTGCAACTAGTCACAACACAAGCTCTCGTGGGCGAGCTCACTCAATGGCATGTGACTGATATGATAATGGAATATGCCGGCTTAGGTTTGTTCCAGGAATCACTGGATTAGCACGACTGAACGAACGTCAACGGCTCAAAAGGACAAAGCCTTTTGGGTTAGTGTAGTGACACGTATTAGGTAGTCTATGTGCAGAAATGCCATCTTAAAGAACACACGCACAAAGTGTCTTCACCTTAAGTATAGAGACAAAAAGAAATGTGCCAATGGACACGTTCCTATTAATATGTTGTTATAAAAATAAGTTAAGACGAAATTACCCCTTAGCCAATTCTATGGCTAGATTGTACTCATACTTGAACATATAACATTAATAAAAAAATAAAAAACTGAGTTAGCACACCGACGACGGTTGAAGCATTCAACTGAACAACAGATAGGTCGGAGCTTCCGGCTTACCTTAGCTGTGAGCTCAATAAGATTACGGAATGTTTCCCGGTGGATATCCGAGGCGGGTATTTTGATACTTTTCAGTAAAAGCCTCGCTAAAGTAGCACTGTAAAATGACAAAACAGAATATTGCAGCCTGGTTTCACTTGAGATTTTATTTCGGAGTTTGGTAAACAAAAGGCAAACGAGGGAATTGTAATCAAGCCGGCGTTATCGTGTTATACGAGAACGTGATTGTGTCCTCTGCATACTGACGACATGAATAGAGTACGTGGATTATTTATTTATAAAAAATTAAAAGCGCCCACGAAAGATACACTATGTTACAAGTTAAGATTTATGTGTAGATACAAAATTTGTTGCATGCATTTGTGTTCCCGCAATCACAGGCGGCCACATCTAGCATAACCTATAAATATGTCAGGGTAGGTAATATAATAATTGAGTTGGGAAACATAATCAAACAAAGATAATAAATATAGTTTATGCATATATTCTCAATTTAAAAACGAATAAAACATTAAATGCTTTCCTATCCCCCCGTTTATAAACGGTATGTTGTTCATATATGTAGATAGGTAGGGTGCAGCATATTATTTCTCTCATTTGGCGTATTGTCATTGGAGCTGAACAGGCATGCAAAATTTCGAAGTAACCAGGAGGAGGTTCAAATTGGACTTGCAAGATACTAAGTCTAAGGCTAAGTCTTTCCTAAGTCTAGGCAAATAATGGTGTCAATTTGTCATAAAATAACTATAAATCTGACACTAAAAATCTTAACGATCGAGATGAAAAGGACAACTGTTTTGCTTTACGGACAACGAGTAACTTAAACTTAAAAAACCGAATTGACACCGATATGTGTTATGTTAATCGAAAAATCATACAACTATCGAAAAATTTATCTGGTAATACGCAAAACCTACATTCATACAAAAATACAAACACATTTATTAGTCGAATAAACTAATCTAGAAATAAACGTCATCGGTAAAGTTACAGAGAAACTTACAAAATGAGAGAAAAGGGTCTTTGGATCATTTGTCGAGGATCAAACTGTTTGCTGCCGGGCATTCCTATCCCCGACAGCAAACTGTTTGCTGCCGGGGATTTATATCCCCAACAGCAAACAGCTTGATTGACAACCCCAGCAAATAGCCGGATGTCGTATGTTTTTCTGCGTTATTTTGCGAGCTAGGATAAGTTTTACTCATAAAACATTTTTGTATTTAGCTTTATTTTGACCATAAGAGAAGATTTTCATAGCGTTTAAACAGCGGAGAATGTAGTTTTCCGGACTTTCCCCAATATTATGACGACTAACTATCTATTACAGTTCAAAAGATACAGCCAGGCGACTGACGGACTGACGAATAGGAAGACAAGGAAGCTCAGTAATAGGGTCCCGTAGGCACCACTTGGGTACGGAACCCTTTAAAGTAAAAAAAAAGGTATAAACAAAACGCAACGTGTTATAAGAGTTCATGATTCCTTCCGTCCAATGAGAAATGTATGGCAAAAATTCATTAATTGATTCCTCCTACCTCAATAGATCGATGATTGATATCCAAGTTATCCCGGTAAAAAATATGACGGCAGAAGCTTCATAAACTTAAGTATGATTTCGTAAGTGTATTAACTGGGCTGCATTTATTTGGCACCTGAGCCAAGGATGCCTTCTTATTTTTTTTTCGGTCACTAGAACGGTATAACTAGGTGCTTTTTTAAGGCTAACTGGCGGCGCTACGACTGCCGTGACCTCGTTCACAATGAGTGTAAATGTTGAATGTACCTAACATACAAAATTAAAGCTTAAACTAATTAGGACAGATTAAAGTCCGTATTAACGCTCCTTTCGAAAATCAACCGAAAAACCAAGCTAAATATTTGATCTATCAATATTTGATTGTTACTTTGAGAATGTTAGAATTTTTGGCAAAACGGCACGTATCATAAGTCTATGTAAACGTAGTGGCTATCGCCACTTTACCCTACATAAAAATAAACCGCTAGAATGCATCACACCTGAAATGCTCCAGCGATTTTTCTCATTCCGGACTGGACCTAACGAACCAAAAAGAAGTAGACAGACGCAATCAGATCTCGGTAGCAATGTTTCCATAGTTATATAAAATTGAACCCCAGCATCAGAATGGAATAATACCTAATTTCCTTTGGCAATTGCTCAGGAGACGCATTATAAGGGAGATTAAGATTTTATATCTACCCACTCGTTTTTAAGAATAGAATTTATCTGAACAAATAAAGTATTAAACCCTTTTTTCAGTAATTATAGGTTTCCCAGCCGAGCCGAATGACTTTTACTAACTTCAGAATAAGCATTGACCAAATAACAATAATATACTTCTATATTCTAAGGTTATTTTCGCGAGAACTCATAATAAAACACTGTTTTTACCGGATTGATCGCGTATATTTTATATTTGTTTATAACCTGACGTTTCGGAGGCTTTTCAGCTTCCATGGTCACAGGCAGACTGAGGTGACATTTGTCTTTACAAGTAATTTGAATTTTACATATCTACCGTCAATTATACAAATTTAATTATAACGTTCCGTATGTACGCAGTAATCACTAACAGTGTCTTGATGGGTTGTAGCTATGGATTGCTGGGTGTGGGACCTGACTCGATGTAGGACTGGATCCCAAGCGGCAGGTACTCTCCAACCATCTTCTCTATTGAAATTATTCGGATGTTTTTGAATTTCAATTGCTTCTCGGAGCATTCTAGGAATGAAACGGTTTTCTCTAGCTAGTATTTGAGCTTTGTCGAAGCGAAGAAAATGACCGGCGTCCAGTGAATGTTCATAGACTACAGACTTTGACGACCGTTTGTGTTTGACGTCAGCTATGTGCTCTTTTAATCGAGTGGCTATACTTCTTTTTGTTTGCCCTATGTAACATGAGCCACATTCACAGTCAATTTTATAAACACCAGCATCTTCAAAGGGGACTTTACACTTGACTGGTCTTAGAAATTGTTGAATCTTCTTGTGCGGCTTGAAATAAGATTTAATCGAAGCTCGTTTTAGGATTCCTTCAATTTTGTCTGTGATTCCCTTGATGTAAGGAAGGATAGCTGGGGCTCGCTCAACTGTGTGTGGCTTTGGGCGGCTTCTGTGAGGATGGCGTGGAGTTTGAAGTTTATTACTCCGGAGAACTTCATGGATGTGCTTCAGCTCTCCTGCTAGATGGTGCTCGTCACAGATGCCGTGGGCTCTCTGCAATAAAGATTTACCAACAGTAGCTAACTGACATGGGTGGTGATGAGAATCACCATTGAGGTACCTATCTGTATGGGTTGGTTTTCTATAAACTGAATGTCCAAGTGATTTATCCAGGTTTTTTATTATTAAAGTGTCTAAGAAAGCTAATTTATTGTTTTTCTCAATTTCTATTGTAAATTTTATTTTAGAGTGGATGGAATTTAAATGGGAAAGAAATTCAGTCACTTTATTTTTTGGTAATATTACAAAGGTGTCATCAACGTACCTTTTGTAGATCTTCGGTGCTACCGGAGCACTAAGCAGGGCTTTCTCCTCAAAGTCTTCCATGAAAATATCGGCGACTACTGGAGAGACTGGTGAACCCATAGCAATACCGTCGATCTGATTATAGAAGTCATTATCCCACATTAAGTAACCACTGGTGAGACAATGTTCTAATAGGTCCGCATATTCTATTGGTAAGTCTTTTTCTGTTAGCTTTCTTTTGACGATTTCGATGCATTCTTGTATTGGTAAGCTGGTATATAGACTCTCTACATCAAAACTGACCATGGGTTCACCAGTCTCTCCAGTAGTCGCCGATATTTTCATGGAAGACTTTGAGGAGAAAGCCCTGCTTAGTGCTCCGGTAGCACCGAAGATCTACAAAAGGTACGTTGATGACACCTTTGTAATATTACCAAAAAATAAAGCGACTGAATTTCTTTCCCATTTAAATTCCATCCACTCTAAAATAAAATTTACAATAGAAATTGAGAAAAACAATAAATTAGCTTTCTTAGACACTTTAATAATAAAAAACCTGGATAAATCACTTGGACATTCAGTTTATAGAAAACCAACCCATACAGATAGGTACCTCAATGGTGATTCTCATCACCACCCATGTCAGTTAGCTACTGTTGGTAAATCTTTATTGCAGAGAGCCCACGGCATCTGTGACGAGCACCATCTAGCAGGAGAGCTGAAGCACATCCATGAAGTTCTCCGGAGTAATAAACTTCAAACTCCACGCCATCCTCACAGAAGCCGCCCAAAGCCACACACAGTTGAGCGAGCCCCAGCTATCCTTCCTTACATCAAGGGAATCACAGACAAAATTGAAGGAATCCTAAAACGAGCTTCGATTAAATCTTATTTCAAGCCGCACAAGAAGATTCAACAATTTCTAAGACCAGTCAAGTGTAAAGTCCCCTTTGAAGATGCTGGTGTTTATAAAATTGACTGTGAATGTGGCTCATGTTACATAGGGCAAACAAAAAGAAGTATAGCCACTCGATTAAAAGAGCACATAGCTGACGTCAAACACAAACGGTCGTCAAAGTCTGTAGTCTATGAACATTCACTGGACGCCGGTCATTTTCTTCGCTTCGACAAAGCTCAAATACTAGCTAGAGAAAACCGTTTCATTCCTAGAATGCTCCGAGAAGCAATTGAAATTCAAAAACATCCGAATAATTTCAATAGAGAAGATGGTTGGAGAGTACCTGCCGCTTGGGATCCAGTCCTACATCGAGTCAGGTCCCACACCCAGCAATCCATAGCTACAACCCATCAAGACACTGTTAGTGATTACTGCGTACATACGGAACGTTATAATTAAATTTGTATAATTGACGGTAGATATGTAAAATTCAAATTACTTGTAAAGACAAATGTCACCTCAGTCTGCCTGTGACCATGGAAGCTGAAAAGCCTCCGAAACGTCAGGTTATAAACAAATATAAAATATACGCGATCAATCCGGTAAAAACAGTGTTTTATTAATATACTTCTAATAAATTATCATAAAGCTATATAATAATAATAATGTAATAACAATAATATATGTAGGTACGATGCCACCTAGTTGTTACTTAAGATACCTTGCTAAGACCACTTAGAAATAAAGCTTCCGTAACGCAAGGTTTTTACAATCCAAGGTTAATTAATACGGAGCTAGAATATTTAAGTACCTCGGTACCAAATCTGGTGAGATTCACCAGGGAGGTCATTCGACAGAGCCATACTATAATAATGTAAGACCTACAGAAATAAACGATTTTATTATTATTATTATACTCCAATATTGGGCGCACCAGGGTTATATTATAAATTACCTTATTATCCTATAGTACTGGACGATTTAAACTGTTACGGCGTTTTCACTAGAGGCACTACACCACACGACAAAATGCGGTGACGACTCCGGGCGTCAAACATTTTTATGAACCGTTTAAACACGCAACGACACCGCACAGCACGACAGGTTCAAAGAAATGTATGACGCCCGGAGTCGTCACCGCATTTTGTCGTGTGGTGTCGTGCGTCGTGGGAAAACGCTCTCACAGTTGCGTACGACAAATCATAATGTTTTGTAGCTTTTACTAACTGTATTTAAAATGTGTGTCAAATTTTAATTGGGCATCCATCAGTACGCCAAGGTACGAATGGTCTGTACGCTATATATTTTGTAACCGTTTATGTAATAATCATTCATCTGAAATTGATTTTAATAAAAAAATACTGATTATCATTGAGGGCTGATAAGGAATGGCAATGTCTTTGAACAGGAAGGTTTCTTTAAAGTCCTACCCGTAGTTACGTAGTAACGAATGATCCACGTGAGATTAAAACATTAATCTCCTTTGACACGTAAACTTATGTGATCATGCAGGTTAGAGCGTGAAACTAAGCGGTGCTCAAGTAACTGAATTATCTTGTTAGCCTGGCGCCTGGGAGATAATTGCATTTATTTGCGAGATGTCTAACGGAGCAGTACATTACTGTATATGGAACACGGTAATTATGAATTCTAATCCCGTAATTAATGTAAAATATCAATATTTCCCTTGAAAAAATGGCTAAAGTAAGTTCATTACACATGGACTCGATCAGATTTTGAGCTCATGCCTGTCACCTAAAGGTGAATATAAAATATTGTTATAAAATATTAATAAAAAGTTTGATCTAAATTTTATGCATAAAATAATTGAAATTTAAGTTAATTTGAATTATCGCGTACAAAATATTGAAAATTGTATGCATATAGTAATCGGTACATTGATATTAAATTTGAGTACACTATAGTTCTAATTGATAAAGTTTATAATGGATAGGTATTTTTCTAAGTACCCTTTCGGATACAAGCCGCCTCCAGTTCATAATATACTCTTCTTAGTTCTCTTTTTTTTTTATTGTATTCGATCAGTTCTATTATTATGTTTCTCATATTTTATGCCTTGAATTCTTTTTTAACATAAAGTGATCTTGATTTGTTGGTGCACTGACATTAGTAAATCATTATTTTAGACAACTAAGAACAGCTCAAAGTCAAAGTCAATAATTTTATTTATTTAGGCTTTAATAATAAGCTCTAGACCTTATTTAACCTATTCTACTGTCCATATTATTACATACGTTCAAACTAACATACATAAAAAATAAACTACCTTCTATTTAAGTGTCTCTTAGATTGTACCTTGGTTTTTGTTTGTACCCTAAATTAGTAAGCATTATGGTGTAAACTAAGCTTCTAGTTTCAATGAGAAAAAAAAGGTTTAAATAAAAATGTATAACCCAAAAACTATTATTGCGGCAAAATGAATATTACGTAATCACGGCACTTGCAGGCGGCCAGTGAACCGTCGGAGCTTTACACACCCCGGCCGAAACTCCTCTCACAAGAAAGACAAGAGATTTTGAGTTGGCATTGGAACTCTCATCATAAATAAATGTGTTCAGATCGCGCAGGTAGGTTATAGGTATAAGCTGTAGCTGTTTTTTCTATCAAATCTCATCAAATAAATAACAAACTTTTTGATATCAAGAACCAAGAAAGTCTTGTAGTTTGTCAAGAAACGTGCACAGCGTCATTTTATCTTATCCGTCATTATATCTTTTAATAAATATGGTACTTCAGTCACGTGCCCACTAGAAATAAACTTTATGTAAGTATTATTGCATTGTGCAAAGTTTCTCGGAACGTCCGATAACTTTATCAGTTCGTTCGCTGTACTACACTCAGTTTTGTTGTTTAGAAGGAGAAGTAAAAGTGTCAATCAACATTTTATTACAAGAGATGGGATAGCCTTATGTGAATCTGGTGATGGACTAAGGGATCTTTTAAGCCGAAAACGAAAGCCTTCGTTTGCGGCCACTATAATCAGACAAGAAATATTTTGTAAAATTGCACTAGACGCCCCTCGTAGGCCACGTCAGTCTGAGAGAGCCCTTATGTAAATGCCTACCTTACCTAAATATGACAGAAAGTGATATTTCAAACCGCCGATGATAAAATGTCGATAAATGTGTACCTACTTGTGATATTCTGACTCAATAATGTTTTGTTGGCAACACTATAGCTTGAGTGTGTTTGGTAGTGATGCGATGACGTTGGGCAGCTGTGGTCTGTTTTATACTTGCATTCTTTTCAAATTAAAACTAAAACGATAATCTCTGTCATGGCTCCCATGCCTTGAGCAATGACGTCACACGCCATACCACACCTATCAAGAACTCATTGACACTGTTATTCTGTACTAATAGTGTGACGTCACCAACGATCCAACCAAACGCATACCTACCTGAGGTATAAACTACCAACGACCTAAAGTTCTAAACCAGACTATCTCGTGTTAAAATTGAACTCGAGATTAATCGGCTGTGTCAATCTAGTGAGCATAATAGCAACTGACCGAACTAGATGGAGTTCCGGTAACTTAAATGAGTTTCACGTCTACATCGAAGATGAGTTTTAGGTGTACATCGTAGATGAGTTTCACGTGTACATCGTAGATGAGTTTGACGTGTATCGTAAATAAGTTAGACGTGGTAGGTTAACGTAGTTATAGACTCCTATTGGACGTGTTTCAAGCCGTGCAGCTAGGTGCACAAGCGGCGGTGACGGGTGAAACCACACACAAAAAGATAACCTCTGTGGCGCAGCGGGCTAAGGTCCGCCTGTGACGGAGGAGTTTGTGGGTTCGATTCTCGCCTCATATACGATAGTACGATATGAAGATATTTGTTCCGGGTGTCTGGCTTTTTTCTATGTTTATTAAAAACTATTCTTCTCTGTAATGTATTAAATGTATGTAAAACAGTTATCTAGTACCCATAACACAAGCTCTGCTTAGCTTGGAGCTAGAAGATGCTGTGTGAATTGTCTAGCATTATTTATTATTATAAAAATAAAATACAAAATGCAATAGATAGTAGTTTTATCGCGCCTAGAAGAAAATTGAAAGTTCGGCCCTCATTTTTTATCTTGACCCTATTCGCGACTTTGATGTTTATTTCACTGTTGTATAGAAATTGATTTCCAGATAGTTCTAAATAATTTACCTCAGTAGCTTGTCAGCTTGCTCATTGTTAATGTTTCATTATGTGTATTATTGGCATTGCCATATACCTAAATAAATAAAATAAAATGACTAATTGTTCAATTCACTACCGTCATTGGTGGTTTCGCTACCGCTCGGGGTAGCGAGCGAATACTGCGTAGGTTTGGACAGGACTCAACTGTTGCCTTCAACCGTACCGTTTCGTCTCCAAAATGGAGTATAGATGACAACGGTTGTGTCTGTTTTGGTCCTCTCGTGTCCGCACTGCATTCCTAATTATTATTACGATTTGACTGTTAATGTCAACAGATCGTTGACATATCATTTTTGCAATATTTTGTTACGTATTTCATAAACTGAATTTGATGAACCAATATTGAACAGTTTACAAAGTATTGTTATTCGTTAATTATTTAATAAAAAACAACATTTATGTTTAACGCCTGGCTAGACAAAAACGATGGAGACGGTAAAGATGCCCCATTCAATATAACATCCAACGCTCACTGTCACCAAAGAGACTATTTATCTATATGAGCCCGAAGAATACTTGATTTGCTAGCATTACACAAAAATATTTGGAAGTAGGAATTTTCAATGTACGTTTGTATGCCGGCGAAACAAAGGCTAGAGCTATCTTGTCAATGGTTCCCACGAGAATGCTGTGACAGACACGACAGCGTATTGTTTCGCGAGATTTTTTACTCGGGTTTCACATTCAAGGCTAGCTTTTTATGATTGCAGAAGATTCCAATCGTTTTAGCTTTTGTTCATTCCATTCATAGTCGTAGACTAGTTTGTGCTGTCGCGGTGTTCCATTGTTCGATTGGAGTGTTTTGAAGTATATATTTAGGTCTGTTTGAGATTTTCAAGTTCATGTAGCCAGACTGCGTTCTGTTAAACAATGATACAATCTGTTTCATAGAAAATACTTAAATAAAAACAAAATAATTAAATAAATTAAAAACATATTTCTATATAAACTATGATCTTTCAAACTTAATCTCTAACTACTTCAAGATTACTTTATACCTCTAAATTTAACTTAGTTTACAATAAGAAAAGATTTCGCATTCTATGGGGGTTCCAAATAGAGGTTCAATATACTACGATGCTCTATATTTCACGAAATGCTCTATATTTCAGGAGCCTTAGGGCTCCTGAAATTCTCTATTTACATAGAAGACCGAAAAAATATTATATTCAAGTTCCCCTAGCAAAAAAACAAACAATTTATTTCAGCAAAAAAGCATTAAGTTTTTGTTTCTAATAATATAATCTAAATTTACGATAAAGTCACAGTCAGAACTTAACGTTTACTCTAAATATAAATATTACATATAAGAATCTTTATAAACAAAGAAAATTATCATCAAATAATAGCACTAGTAGGTACTTACAATTGAAACTTACAAATGATAAGTTTAGACAATTATAAAGAAGCCACGGGCAAAGTGGGGCTTCTAAATTAAAAACGAAAGTCTGGTGTCTTTTTAAAGCTTTTGAAAATGACTGACTCGAAACCAACTTAGTTAACTAAAATAATTCTACAATTGTATTGTACAACAAAAAGCATGTACGTTTAATCAAGTGGTGTCACAGTATTGCTGGTAAAATTGCGCTGTATTGCAGTGTGTGACGTCACGCGCTGCCCTATTTAACCGGCCCAGAAAAATTGGGACCGTACCCTTGTGCACACACACGAATAATTAGTGTTTGGACTCGCAACAGTGTGCATTCTGATACAAAAGACACCGCAAGCAAAGTGCCTAACTGTTATTGAGCAAAGTTAACACCAGGTCAACCACTTGCTTTACGTTTTTGATGAATCAAAACTGCCACTGTTTACTTACTTTGAAGCGCATATGATATATGTACAACGGGAGAATAGTAGATTATCTTGCTCATGAAATAGTTTTCGTTTGAAACTTATTTGAAAGAGATTCATAAGCTTAAGTTCACATGACGCATTATGATGAATTAAAACGAGTTGAACATCAGATATTTAAATTGTCGATTTATTATTAACATTTTTTAAATCATGTACATTATAAGAAATGTAGTTTATAAGTCATAAACCACTATTTTCTCATCATCCACTGGTGGACAAAACATGTAAGTGGACAAAATCACCTTGTTTCTTAATTAATAATTTAATTTCGTTTCTTCATTAAGTTGATCCTGAACCGTCTTGCACTAAGAAGTCACCTGCCCCCCTAGCACGGGGATAAACTTAAACTTAAACTTTTAACGTAAAGTCTAGGGTAGAATAGAGAAAAATTACGTCACTTCGTCATCCAATGCGTAAATTATTTGAAATGCATTCCATCAACTTCAATAATATACGCAATGTATGGCGAAGCAATGTCATTATTGTCTATTCTACCCTAGACAACAATCCCCGTGCTAGGGGGCCAGGGACGTGTGGCCTTAGACAGTTTACCCTGATATTTAACCGTAATGCGCATCTCCACGAGCTTCGTTAACCTTGCTGGTTCACCTTGCGTTTACATACACATAGTGCCGTTTACTTGGGGATATTATGCAATGAGATGGAAGCCTACGTGATATAATATATTGTTATTTTTTCCTAGCCCAGACTACAAATGATTTTGGATAAAAAGGTCGAAAGTATTAAGGTCCACTCTCACTGAGCGGAACTACACTACATCGGACTGCGCGGCACGGAGCGGCCAGTCATTCTTTGTATGAAATCCTATGAGACTGATCGCACTACGCGTCAGCGAACCTGCGCGGCTTTTTTGGTGATTTGTTCTAATTTGCATATGACAGCACAGTGCCGCCACTGCCACGCAGTTCCACTGACGCGTAGTGTGAAGGCACCTTCAAGTTTGACTTCAGAACTACTTCTATAAGGTGAACCCTACGGGGGTACAAAGTTTCCGTTTATTAGTTTTTTGCTTACTTCTCGTAAACTATGCGCCAAAATTTAGTTATCTACATAACGAAAGCTGATAAATTCCCAACAACTTATGAACCGTTTTTGTTATATTTTGTACTTGCACAGTACAAAATATAACAAAAACGGATCGTCCTGTAAAATCACTGCTCACAGAAGACGCAAGACGCAAAACGGATTGTATCATTTGTACTAGACTTCTCATTGGCTGCATTTTGGTAACGAACAAAAAAAACAGACGACATGATCCAATGAGCGGTCGAAATACTAACGAATGATACATTCACAAATGAATGAATGAACGAATGGTTCTCGTTTCGAAGCAACACGTTTCGTCATGAATTTTATTCCATATAAGTTTTTAGAATCATTCCTGTCGCGTAGCGATCTGCTGAAGTACGAATTAATAACTTGCACTTTAATGTAGGTACTATAAACAATCACACATAAAAATATTATATTGAAGTAAAAACTAAACAGTACAAAAGGGGCCTATCGCTGAGAGCGAGAATGCATTTGAATGGACCAAGGTGGTCACGTAATATCTACTTTGAACTACCTAATGTTACAAAACTATCGACCTATAAAACCATTTTTCAGGAGATACAGATATCAGTTTTTAATTAGGTAAGTATTCTAAAAGATTGCTTTCCTGCTTATTTTGACAGAATTCATAATATTTGAACAACAATAATATAGGTACAATAGGAACAAAACAATTATTCGCCACGTAAAATCCACTTTGAACTATTAGAGATCAATAACCAAGCCTGAAGTCGTTTAATTGGTGGTGTACGATATCAAATAATTAATACAATTACCACGAAACGATCTTATTCATACAAATCAATTCTGCCGATTTGTTCGACTCAGAGCGGCCAAGAGATAAGACAAACCAACTAGATACCTAAAGTAAAATACTGAAAACGTGCAAGTTCAAATGCTACAAAAAGAATCATCCTGTAAAACCTGACGTATAGTGGATATAGACCGCAGATTTTATTAAATAATTATTGTTTCGATAAACGTTGTTTTCCGAATCTGCAATTTTTTCGGCTGAATGTAGTTCGTCGAAAAAGAGTATACACAGGAACAAATAACCATTACTGGTCACGTAAAAGTCAACACAGAACTACAGAGATCCATAACCAAACCAGCTTTTCGTTTAAATGTAAGTAATAATAGGTGTGCATTATTACTAAATAAAAATATTATTATTAAGATTGACCACGGAACGCTAAAATATCTACTTGATAAAAAAAAAGTAATTTGACCGATCGGACGGATGATCTCAAGCAACGAGTTCTAAAGTTAATAACCATCGGGTCTTCTGCGCGTTCGTCGTGAAAAGATGTGTGGCGTTCTACTTTTCAAGTAGCCACGGATATGAAATGAATTTCAATCACGTGGTTCTTTAGAAAATGCTCGTATATTAGATTTTTATTACAATTTATCGTCGTGTAATAAATATCAAACGTGTATTAATAACTGCTGTAACCACATTCATAAGGTTATGAATGTGGTTACATAACCTTATGAATATGTAATTCGAAGAAGCCTTAACAAAACAGTAGCCAGCTCTGCGCTTTGATTCGAAATAAATGATTCATAAAATGACAGTTTTTGACATGAATTGCGAGTTCGAATGATGCTTACGTTACTAAGGTTATCTAACAAATTTTGATTTGAACACCCTTATTAGGCATTTCGGTCAAAGATGACATCCTGATGGTAGCTTATCCAATCGTTCATAATCATGTCAGTGATAGAGTTATCAGAGGTGCATCATGACTTTTATTCAGTCAATGAAACTTGAAGCAAACAATGTTACATAAAAATCATTCGAAAAAGATATAGCTAACAAAATTTCGGCAAAGAAATAAAGTATCGGGCAATGGACAAGAAAACTACTAGTATATTAAAACGATATGAGGAATTCCACATCCCGCATGGAGCATGTTTCAAAACATTGTGTGTCATAAGGTTTAATGAGCATTTGTCCAGACAGTGTAGACTTATAATAATAGTAACCAGAGGTATGAAGTGCGTTAGTTTCACCCGCCATAAAAACTATATTGAATAAGTTTTTTGACGAAAATTGCGTTTGCGGCACCATACTCGTAACCACACCGTACTCGTAACAAACGAAATAAAACTGAACAAAATGTACGCAACTCAATTTTAAGAGCGTGTGTGGAAATTATTATCTTAGACATTTGTTAAATAATAAGCTGTTAAAAAACTATTTATAGAGTAAAAAGAGAGTAAGTCTACATGCTACTAACGAAAAGTACATACAAAAAAGTACGATGATACATAAAACAAATTGTGACATATGCGATGAAAAATGTGTTTCAGCAAAATTAAATTGTTTTTTGTGAACATGTTCCCCTTCCTTTATATGCGAAAAAACAATCTAAAACTAAGAAAACCAAAGAGCCCATTCGGGGTTTATTATTTTTCAGTTTTGAGTAGGATTTATTAAAATGGTAATAAGTTTACAATCAAGATCCTGTGATATTTTTGCAGGGCTCATCAGCCACGGAGAAGCATTCGATGTGAGTGGGCTACTTATAGTTCACTTAAAAGTGAAAGCTCAGCGTGTTTAGCGCTAAACAAGGGTTGGGACGTGCCCCATCTCTTACAGGGGGTTGACGCTGACCTAAAAACGCGTCTGTGTCCCGGAGCCACGCCGCACTGCTGTACCATTCAAGGAGGGAAGGGGTGGGCCGGCTCCTTATTGCCTCTGGCGCCACGCTGCCTCCTCCAAAATTTGCGCTAACTCAACTTTGCCTCACACTTGACGATTGGGGTTATTGCCGATGGACTCTCCAAGCGGAACATTGCATCCCGACTTATATGTAAAATTATGTTTAGCGGTGAGTTGTATAAAAAAATTCTGGCATGTGGATTTTCACATGGCATTAGAACCTTGAACCAGAACTAGTGAGTACAAGTGTAAAGGTTTTGGCCTAACAGGAGAAGTTGCGGATTCCTTTCAAATAGATTATCAACTTTCTTGACAACGATCATACTCTAGCAGAGGTAAATTAATGTTTTGCTAACCAACATTCCATAAAAAGTATTATTATGCAAATACCACTCACTAGAAGGTTTAGGCTCTACGAGTTTGCGTAGCTGAGTGCTACGAACACCTACGCTGTAGCAAGTGTTGAACTAGGCTTAAGCTCTACGAGTTTGCGTAGCTGAGTGCTACGAACACCTACGCTGTAGCAAGTGTAGAACTAGGCTTAAGCTCTACGAGTTTGCGTAGCTGAGTGCTACGAACACCTACGCTGTAGCAAGTGTAGAACTAGGCTTAAGCTCTACGAGTTTGCGTAGCTGAGTGCTACGAACACCTACGCCGTAGCAAGTGTAGAACTAGGCTTAAGCTCTACGAGTTTGCGTAGCTGAGTGCTACGAACACCTACGCCGTAGCAAGTGTAGAACAGCTAGGCTTAAGCTCTACGAGTTTGCGTATAGCTGAGTGCTACGAACACCTACGCCGTAGCAAGTGTAGAACTAGGCTTAAGCTCTACGAGTTTGCGTAGCTGAGTGCTACGAACACCTACGCCGTAGCAAGTGTAGAACTAGGCTTAAGCTCTACGAGTTTGCGTAGCTGAGTGCTACGAACACCTACGCCGTAGCAAGTGTAGAACTAGGCTTAAGCTCTACGAGTTTGCGTAGCTGAGTGCTACGAACACCTACGCCGTAGCAAGTGTAGAACAGCTAGGCTTAAGCTCTACGAGTTTGCGTATAGCTGAGTGCTACGAACACCTACGCCGTAGCAAGTGTAGAACTAGGCTTAAGCTCTACGAGTTTGCGTAGCTGAGTGCTACGAACACCTACGCCGTAGCAAGTGTAGAACTAGGCTTAAGCTCTACGAGTTTGCGTAGCTGAGTGCTATGAACACCTACGCTGTAGCAAGTGTAGAACTAGGCTTAAGCTCTACGAGTTTGCGTAGCTGAGTGCTATGAACACCTACGCTGTAGCAAGTGTAGAACTAGGCTTAAGCTCTACGAGTTTGCGTAGCTGAGTGCTACGAACACCTACGCTGTAGCAAGTGTAGAACTAGGCTTAAGCTCTACGAGTTTGCGTAGCTGAGTGCTACGAACACCTACGCTGTAGCAAGTGTAGAACTAGGCTTAAGCTCTACGAGTTTGCGTAGCTGAGTGCTACGAACACCTACGCTGTAGCAAGTGTAGAACTAGGCTTAAGCTCTACGAGTTTGCGTAGCTGAGTGCTACGAACACCTACGCTGTAGCAAGTGTAGAACTAGGCTTCAGCTCTACGAGTTTGCGTAGCTGAGTGCTATGAACACCTACGCCGTAGCAAGTGTAGAACAGCTAGGCTTAAGCTCTACGAGTTTGCGTATAGCTGAGTGCTACGAACACCTACGCCGTAGCAAGTGTAGAACTAGGCTTCAGCTCTACGAGTTTGCGTAGCTGAGTGCTACGAACACCTACGCTGTAGCAAGTGTAGAACAGCTAGGCTTAAGCTCTACGAGTTTGCGTATAGCTGAGTGCTACGAACACCTACGCTGTAGCAAGTGTAGAACTAGGCTTCAGCTCTACGAGTTTGCGTAGCTGAGTGCTACGAACACCTACGCCGTAGCAAGTGTAGAACTAGGCTTAAGCTCTACGAGTTTGCGTAGCTGAGTGCTACGAACACCTACGCCGTAGCAAGTGTTGAACTAGGCTTCAGCTCTACGAGTTTGCGTAGCTGAGTGCTATGAACACCTACGCCGTAGCAAGTGTAGAACAGCTAGGCTTCAGCTCTACGAGTTTGCGTAGCTGAGTGCTACGAACACCTACGCCGTAGCAAGTGTAGAACTAGGCTTAAGCTCTACGAGTTTGCGTAGCTGAGTGCTATGAACACCTACGCCGTAGCAAGTGTAGAACAGCTAGGCTTCAGCTCTACGAGTTTGCGTAGCTGAGTGCTATGAACACCTACGCCGTAGCAAGTGTAGAACAGCTAGGCTTCAGCTCTACGAGTTTGCGTAGCTGAGTGCTACGAACACCTACGCCGTAGCAAGTGTAGAACTAGGCTTAAGCTCTACGAGTTTGCGTAGCTGAGTGCTACGAACACCTACGCTGTAGCAAGTGTAGAACAGCTAGGCTTCAGCTCTACGAGTTTGCGTAGCTGAGTGCTATGAACACCTACGCCGTAGCAAGTGTAGAACAGCTAGGCTTCAGCTCTACGAGTTTGCATAGCTGAGTGCTACGAACACCTACGCCGTAGCAAGTGTAGAACTAGGCTTAAGCTCTACGAGTTTGCGTAGCTGAGTGCTACGAACACCTACGCCGTAGCAAGTGTAGAACAGCTAGGCTTCAGCTCTACGAGTTTGCATAGCTGAGTGCTACGAACACCTACGCCGTAGCAAGTGTAGAACTAGGCTTAAGCTCTACGAGTTTGCGTAGCTGAGTGCTACGAACACCTACGCTGTAGCAAGTGTAGAACTAGGCTTAAGCTCTACGAGTTTGCGTAGCTGAGTGCTACGAACACCTACGCTGTAGCAAGTGTAGAACTAGGCTTAAGCTCTACGAGTTTGCGTAGCTGAGTGCTACGAACACCTACGCTGTAGCAAGTGTAGAACTAGGCTTCAGCTCTACGAGTTTGCGTAGCTGAGTGCTATGAACACCTACGCCGTAGCAAGTGTAGAACAGCTAGGCTTAAGCTCTACGAGTTTGCGTATAGCTGAGTGCTACGAACACCTACGCCGTAGCAAGTGTAGAACTAGGCTTCAGCTCTACGAGTTTGCGTAGCTGAGTGCTACGAACACCTACGCTGTAGCAAGTGTAGAACAGCTAGGCTTAAGCTCTACGAGTTTGCGTATAGCTGAGTGCTACGAACACCTACGCTGTAGCAAGTGTAGAACTAGGCTTCAGCTCTACGAGTTTGCGTAGCTGAGTGCTACGAACACCTACGCCGTAGCAAGTGTAGAACTAGGCTTAAGCTCTACGAGTTTGCGTAGCTGAGTGCTACGAACACCTACGCCGTAGCAAGTGTTGAACTAGGCTTCAGCTCTACGAGTTTGCGTAGCTGAGTGCTATGAACACCTACGCCGTAGCAAGTGTAGAGCAGCTAGGCTTCAGCTCTACGAGTTTGCGTAGCTGAGTGCTACGAACACCTACGCCGTAGCAAGTGTAGAACTAGGCTTAAGCTCTACGAGTTTGCGTAGCTGAGTGCTACGAACACCTACGCTGTAGCAAGTGTAGAACAGCTAGGCTTCAGCTCTACGAGTTTGCGTAGCTGAGTGCTATGAACACCTACGCCGTAGCAAGTGTAGAACAGCTAGGCTTCAGCTCTACGAGTTTGCGTAGCTGAGTGCTACGAACACCTACGCCGTAGCAAGTGTAGAACTAGGCTTAAGCTCTACGAGTTTGCGTAGCTGAGTGCTACGAACACCTACGCTGTAGCAAGTGTAGAACAGCTAGGCTTCAGCTCTACGAGTTTGCGTAGCTGAGTGCTATGAACACCTACGCCGTAGCAAGTGTAGAACAGCTAGGCTTCAGCTCTACGAGTTTGCATAGCTGAGTGCTACGAACACCTACGCCGTAGCAAGTGTAGAACTAGGCTTAAGCTCTACGAGTTTGCGTAGCTGAGTGCTATGAACACCTACGCCGTAGCAAGTGTAGAACAGCTAGGCTTCAGCTCTACGAGTTTGCGTAGCTGAGTGCTATGAACACCTACGCCGTAGCAAGTGTAGAACTAGGCTTAAGCTCTACGAGTTTGCGTAGCTGAGTGCTACGAACACCTACGCTGTAGAAAGCATTCAGATAAAAAACTGTACGTTTTATCATTCATGATTTCACAGGGAAACAGTGAGATTTATTAAGCTCTTTTTTATTTTAAACGAAATAAATAACTAGGAGTTCAGGATCAATAATTTTATTATTATTTTAACAAAATTGCTCACATAATCCTCACCGCGTCAACGATATAAATAAAATCAATGTATAACTTCAATTCATATTCTGGCAAACAAAAAAAATCTTTTCTTGAAATCCAAAGTCGAACTTGAACTAGGACGAGAAACTTAACTTCATAATCTATTCAAAATTGAGATTGGTTTGCACAAAAGAGCTTTGAGCGCGAGGTAATAATAAGCATCTTCAGAAACTACAAAGAAATAAACACTCCAAAACTAAAGCCATTGAACAAGCAAAGGCACTGAACTAGCACTGCCATCTAGTGGAAGCTTACAGAAGCTTTGATAAAGCGCCATCTACTGATAAGTTACCGAAGTAGACTTAAAACACCACAAACTCACCAGAACAAATTTCGGATCATGTCATAATTTTGTTATTTAATAGAAACGAGACGAGTTGTTTAAAAAACTGCAGAAAAACAGATTCAAAGTGTGTTCTTTGATATAGGTATTTTAATAATTACTGACATTCGAAACAGCGAAAGGTATGTTTTCAAATGAGAGCTAGCTAGGTTTCTACATTTGAACAAGTACCTCCATGGTTCAACGAATACGACGGGTTCTCGCTTGCTGAAGGTGCTTGTAACCTAATTCTCCGATTCTCCGCTAGGAGCGCTAGTAGCGGAGTGAAACGCGGCGCCTGAAAACTTATCTAGTTCCGCTATTCCCTGCTAGATGGCGTTACGTCACACAATGCCATGTTCAATATCAAGGCCAACGGAGCGTTTACCTTCGTGTGAGTTGTTTTTAAATAGTTTACCGAAGTTTTATAGCCTGTCACCACGTGCTTGCCTACAAGATAATTGTTTTTGCGTTTTTACCTGCATTAATTATTTAGAATCGCATTAGATAATTTCTTTTAAAGTTCAGCGTTGATATGCGAAAACAAAGTTTGTACGGAAGAATTAGCTATGCTAGGCCGCGCGATGAAACGTGCCATGTGAACTGAAAATGAGTCTCGCTGCGTGTAGGTACTTCAATAAATTGAAGGACCTGATGCTGCATCAAAGATTGCCTTATCTCTTCGGTGAGGTGAAGGTTTTTTTTAACATGTGTTGATAAAGATGTGAAAACGACAAATTTCTACTAAATAAACCTTCTCACTGTAAACTGATATCAAATTATCGATACCCTCTGGTCGTTCCTCTCGTAGAACCAATCTTAAGCTATACTACCCGACGTGCTCCACTAACTACCATAATAACTCATTAACTGCCTTGCAGAATACATACCTATAATACAAACTACTCACAAATTGATCACACATCAACCAAAACATATTTAAACACACAGTATCCAAAGTTTGTTTAAATTTTCAGCAGTAGGTATGTAATAAATTAAACATTACATAACCTAAATTAAACTTAACATAAAAGCTATTTATATGTTTATTACACACACATTTATACATTAATTTATATATTATAGGTATTTTATTATTATTTTTTATAGTAAAAGGGATGTTGGTACTTTAAGACTCTTCCGATCAATATTTTCCCCTTATGTATATATTTGTTACCGAACAGTAAAACCACTTTAAATTGAGTTTACTCATTTCACTTTATTTTCTGTCAATATTTTGTCAGATTATGTGAATTTAAGTTTAAGCATATACGTTCTTAAGTTATACCACCACTGTTACTACTTATTTAAGTTTTTTATAAGCTGTTTGTTTTCCACCTGAATAAAAAAACAATAAATAGTAACACATACCTACAGCTGATTGTAATGTTTTAGGTTATCGTTAACAACAATCAGCATTGCGAATACAGCGAGGCAATGCAGCCAAAGTCTTGAAGACGCTTCCAACAGATATTGATATGGATCAGTTCTTTTGTGAAAACTTAACTAATATGTTAAGTACGCAACACTCTCCATTTCTATAGGTCAAAGTCAAACAGTCAAAATGGGTGGACAATGCACCTTAACCTAAAAACAGTCAACGCGACGCTATCCATTACTTAGGTTCAGACCTAAGAAATGGATAGCATAGTTTTGGCTGAAGCATGCCGATGCCTACGATGCTCTACAATGAAGATTAACATAATTGATATGACTTACAGAATATAATAAAATAGAATAGAACGTAACATGTGAACTTGAGTATAATAATAATAATTTAACCAGTTCGTATTCAAAGTTTTAATGGTTGTTAGAAATTATTTACCGATTTCTCGGTTCTCAAATGTGTGAAGTATTTCCGAAAATATACTATAATGTGGGAAATTTAGAACAGGGATTCCTGGGACCAACTCCTAACGTGTACACTTCCTTTTAATCCAATTCTAATGCAGTGGACGCACAGCTAAAGAAACGTCTACCATAATGGACTGTTTACCTTGTAATTACATTCCAGTAGTCCAGCAACCACAGCTGGCTCTAATCTAAACAGAAACTCGAATGGACTGGTACAATATTCGAATGTCTTTTTAGATTATTCGAGTTGCAACCCTGTGCTGGATACGATCGTATAACTGGCATACTGGAATGATGTGAACAGACAAAAAATTCCAATGGAAACCTAACCGATGACCAGCTAGAATGCTTTTATGCTTCACTAAAAGCAGGTATCAGCTGCGGTGTGTACCCAAAAAAGCTTTCATTTGCATGTTTGAAAACGAACGGCAAAGTGTAACAGAAAATATGCAAAGCCTCTAGCCCACCAATTATGTGCATCAACTGCCATTCGCAGGTTTTAACAAATTTTAGCGTAAAATTGAATTGGCTTTGAAAATAATTTTTCACGGTGAGAGCGTTGATTAATTTCATTTTTTATGCGTTTATTCTTAGATAGAGTATAATGCAAAGCCTCTTTTGCCCACCAATTGCCAGGTTTTAACAAGTTTTATCGTAAAATAGAATTGGCGTACGTATAACGGTGAGAGCGTTGTTGTTTGAATTCATTTTATAAGCGTTTATTCTTGGATATTCTAGCATCAAGCCGATACGATGAAAGCATTGCTCATCTTGTTCTTTCGAGAAGCGTTTATGAATGACAATGAGAGTTAATAACAATGAGAGCCTTGCTGCAAAAAGTCGTGAAAGGAGTCATAACCAAAATTTATAAATAAGTAAAACGTGCACACTAAGTTGTTTCTAAATCTTGCTTTCAGAAACTTGAACCGATTGATTTTCTATATAAAAATATGTCACCCTTAATTTCTGCTTTAACGCATTTGGTTGCTTATAGGAACTTTTCCAAAATGAAAGAAAATTGTATTTTTTTTTACAATTTATGATTGAATTAAGCTACTACAACCAAGCATCAATGTAAACATTTTAACACATCATTTCGAACGACTGGTGTAGGTACTTGCCGCTGGCGAGGATACCTACCCTGAACTTTTATATTGTAATTATGCTTACAATATAAAAGTTGGGATGGAATTACGCTAGGAATTTATCCTCGATGAAACATCGATTCGTAAGGAATTTTATAAATTGAAAAGAAACATTGCTAAAAAGAAAATGAGTAGGCATGGGCGCGCGACATTATTTTTAAAATTTTAGTAAATTGGAATGACAAAAGACCGCTGGGGCTGCAAGAATCAAGAATGAAGTAGTGCCCACCACGTGAAAACATGGCTCTATTGCGAGAATAATTTGAAGAACATTTTAGTTGGCTGTCCAGATCCTGTGACACCCCTCTTTGGGGCAATGTACAGTCCAAAGTCTATAGATAAGTTGAGAAATCAAATTCCTCGCGGAAGAAGTCGCGGGTAACGCTAGTCGATATAAAAATGAACTCCTATTTCTCCTGGTCTAGGTATATCTTGAGAACGGCTTTACCGATTTCATTCATCTTTTTTCAAAATGTTTTTAATACCTCGTAGAAGATTCTTACATAAAAAAATAAGAAAATTGCGCAGGAACTTAAAAAAATTAAGAAAACTTAACGACTACCTTTATTATAAACTTTTTTAATGTAACCTTAGCCCCAGTAACGTTACAAACTATTTTCTAAGCGCAGTTGAAATAACTGTCAGTTTGAATTGTATGACAGGACAACGTATGTCGGGTCAGCTAAGTACTAGTATATAGTGATCTGTGGCTAAGTAATATAATATGCAACGATGACCACAGGGTCATCGTTGCATATATTTTATATGCGTGGCGAACAAAGGTTATAGTGACACACGAAAAAAAAAAAAAATAAATAAATAAATAAATAATGAATAAATAATGCTGGACAATTCACACAGCATTATCTAGCCCCATGGTAAGCAGAGCTTGTGTTATGGGTACTAGATAACTGTTATACTTAATATAATACAATACATATATAGATATTTTTATTATACATAGAAAACGACCAGAACACCCTGAACAAATATCTGCAGATCGTACAAACATTTGAAATGGTTCTAATATAAGTCTCGTAATATAAGTACGAGTCTGTCTGACATACCAGTAGTGGAAAACTTGTAAATCAAGCCATTGTGCCAGACTTTTTCGCCGGAAGACCACGGAAGACAGCTCCTGTACTAGCTGGCCAAGTGTAATGTCAAATTGACAGGATGTGCTCCGACATGTGGAGCAGCTGCTGGGGACAAGGCAAGTAAAAATAAAACGCGCAACGGAGGGTTCCGTAAAATTATAAGACCTAATTTCTTGCCAACTATTAAGATTATGGGTAAACGGAAAGTCCCTACCCTATAGGTTTTCCGTCCATGGCGAGACATAAAAATTTATTTATTGTGTTTAAACCACAAATGTATGGTTTTCGGATGTTTCCCTTTACTTGTGCTGTAAGACCTTGCATCTTGCCAAATTGATATGCCAAATAATTCTAGGTCAATGAGAAGTATACTGTTTTGTGTGCATGTGCGTCTTTGGAATAAGCCCATTATTTGAGTTATGCTGGCCTCTCTTTAAGGAACATAAAGCTCTTAACGTTTACTAGTTTATACATCTTCCAAATTGGTTGTTTTTTAAAAGAGCATGCTTCATACTGTAACCATTATAAAGATAAAACGAAGTCTGTTTTCAGAGGCGAACCTAGTGCTTGTTTGTTAAACTAAGACTAGATTTCAGTACTCACGGGATTCCCGTGAATCTCGAATTACATAAAATTCAGCATTTTTTTCTTTTTTCCGTCTACGTGAAACGATGATTAAAAAAAACAATGGTGATAGAAAAAAATCATGAAATTGCACTGTTTAGCACATCATTTGGTTGAGATCTCAAGAACCCTGCGGACAATTGAAATGAGCGCAGGGTTCCTGATAGTTTTGATTCGTAGGTTATTACTAATTACATGGTTCCTTCTAACAGTATTTTCATAAGTTGTGCAGTTTTCTTGTAAATAAGCGAAAACTCCATTTTTGCACTTGCGCCACTACTATGAAAGCGAAATCCTATGTTTATCCTTTTCTCAAAATGTTGCGCCTCTTAAAAAGTATAGATCTAACTAAACATATTGCCCTCTCACAAAACTGCACTGAGTGGAAAAATTGCTGTACCATGACTGTAAAAGTATACAAAAAAAATCCTAGAGACATAAGAGAACTGCCTATAAGTGAATTTAAGACAAAACTTCGTAGGGTTCCTTGAAAAATGTTTTTTAGACATTAAAGAATTTTATAATCATTAAATTACCTAGATATATAAGTTAAATATTGTACGTTCATAATAAAAGGGTGGAACAACAGTTTATCTGTTGTTCCACCCTTTTAAGATCTTTTTGTACACAGTTTTTAAAGTAAATTTAAATTAATTTCATTTCATGTGACACGCTTGGAAACTGGACTATAACTTTCGATTGCGTTGACTTAGAAATATTTAATATCACGGCTCAAAGAAGTTTACGGACTTGGGTATTGATGTTAATTTCAACTCTACGCGTTCCTGTGAAAGGAGACAGCAAAGTTTTCCTTTTAAAGTACGGAACCCTAAACATGATCTAAGTCTGCATCTCGCTACTAAATCGAATAACGTCGCATAAGTTGAAATAAAATGGATACGTGGGTCCTACCTAAGTACATTTACGATACACACAGGTACAATAATACAATAAACTAGGAATACAGTGTACGTAAATGTATTTCTAGTTTACAATATTGCCTACCTAGTCATTTGTAAAATGGGAACAGAGAATATGGAAGCCTTCGACGGATTTTGTTGTCTTTCTCGTATGGGGTAGGTGATTTTTTTGTACAAAGGCTGTATTTGATTGCATAACTGTATTAAAGCAGATTTTTTGATTTGAATTAGTCGGGGGTTTAATTAAAATGGGTATTTCTTCGTTTTTTATTTTGCTGTTATTTTAAAAAAGACTTTATTTCAAAGAAAATACAAAGCAAGATAAGGTTTCGTTCGTCCAAGGATAATAAAACCGGACAACTGCGAGTTGACTCGCACTCGGGGGTACCGAACCGTCGTACATAACTATTTCGCAAAAGGAACCCTAAAACGGATATTTTTAATCGATAAAAGCCAAAAGCTAACATAGCAAGATTATCTATCCAAGTACTGACTAGTAAGGAGGACAGTCACTCGACAACGGGTAACTACACCTAGATATAGATGTTACTTGTATGCTCTTTATACTCACCACTTTAATACAGCTATTTAAATATGTTAATTAACTTTTACAGTCACTTTTATGTTTCTATAGAATGATTTCATAACAATTTCCAACGTGCTTTTTATGCAGTAATAAAAATAAACTTATTTTGTATTGCAAGTCCAGTCCCTTTATCTCGAGAACCAATAATAGCGAATTAACGTCAGCTTTACAGTCATCATGTTGTCAATGCCTTTATGATACGATATGTTGTCAATGCCTTTATGATGATACTTTTATGATTTACTTTAAAAATATATTTTTACTGAGTGTATAATTGTGACATGGGTGATTTTTATTTTATTTATTTCGTCCTTCCACGGGGATTACACCACCATACCACATTACCATACTAAGCCGGCTAAGCGCAAGTCGGACTAGCACACATAGCTTTCTGTATCACCATAGATGCAGATTCATATTTCTTTTTGTTTGTAGTTACGGGCTATTTATTTATTTATTAAATAAACAAATGACATTATTACTATATTATTAAATAAATAAATGACAGGTGATTTTACTACGAATTTTACATTATATTGAATCGTTTTCCAAAAAACTCTGACATACAGCGTTTGGTCAACCAAAAGATTTCTTTACGTTTAATTAGCTTCAACTCTAAAGGGAGTTTACTATATAGTTATTGACCCATTATGATAAGCAGCTTTTTTGCATATTGAGTCAATGCTGTCAATGGATCGGCTCTAGCATCATTTTATTTCGCGCGGCACGTTTATATAATATTTACATAATTCAAAATAATATTTACTTAATACATTGCAATATAGATTTCATTTGTTGATTTGATTTCGATGTTATAGTTATATTATATAGAGATACTATATTGTATTTTGATCTCAGTTCTCATTTCTCTTTAGGAAGGCTCCCACCATAATCAAGCATATCATTGTCCGAGCCTACTCTGAATAAGCAAGCATCTGACAAAGCACAGAGGCAGCTAATTCCACAGAATATTATACGAAGCGAAGAATAAAGTCATTGGTACGACGTGGCTGGCCGGAGTGGTGGCAACATGTGGGAAAGCCCCTATAACCGTTCACCTAACGTGCTGGATTTATAGAGGTCTTTGTGCATAGGTTATACAAAGGCTAGGCGGCCGTCTTTGTCTCTGGTATTTATGTAAAGGTTGTTGATACAGTACATTCGATTAGAGCAACAATATACTGTCGCTATAATCAAGATGTCAAGTACCTACATCAGTATTTTTGATTGATAACCGATTCATTACATTTAGCAGATTCATAACTTATGCAACTCAACTTATAAGCTGTTATTTAAATAAAACATCACAGACTTCTTTTACATTTCTACATTGTACCAATTGTAAGGCTCAAATGTTTCTTTCGTTTAATTATTTGTTATTTTAATAAAGTAAATTAAGTTTAAAGATTAATATCCTAATTTTCTATGAGCTTGTTTGGAAAAGAAGAACTAAACGTTAATCGACGTTGACTCACAAAGACAAAGAGGAAGGTCTTAGGCGGCAATGGACAGTGTGAGCCGAAGCGGGTTTTCATCAGTAATCTAATGAACTCGAGCTCTATGCGGAAGCGACCCATCTACGCTGTCAAAATCCTGCTCCCGCTGCTGACACCGAAAATGCACCCTTTACTGATATAAGTCATTAAAATAATAATTACGGACACCATAGAACCCATCACAGAGGGTCGTAAATCGATTAAGCAAACTGATTGCATGTCTAGACATGGTCAGATCGCCAATGTCGTGCAACAACGGTTGGCAACAATGTACCGTTTGATTGAAACACCTGCAGGGCTCAAATTAATACGTTCCTGACACTGTGTTAGAATATCCCAACGACAAACAATGTTGTATAGAGCTATCCTTACTGATAAAACAAACCATTTTAACTGACCTACACGTTATATAACAAACCATTAAAACAGCACTTCTTATCGACATAGCTGTCCCTAAGACTCACAATCTAAAGAGCACTATTGCGGAGAAACCATCTGAATATATTGATCTTATAAACCGGCCAAGTGCGAGCCTCACTCGTGCACGAAAAGTTCCGTACCATTCTTAGGAAAAGGAAAAAAAAACACTTTTGTTGTACGGGAGCCCCATTTGTATTATTTAATTTTAATTTTTTATTGATGATAGATAGATACACTACTATCTATATAGATAACATTATAATACATAGTAAACCCCCGTCACGAATACTTGATTTCATTCAGCACCTCTTTTATGCCCTGGAATTACAAAGAAGGTTGGAAATTCTCGTAAGTCGCAACTTGCAATCACAAAGCTGCGGGTTTTGAACCAATAAAGCAATAAAGTGAAGAGTGCCTTTCTATTGAACTTCGGACGCGGATTTTTCTCATTTTTAAAGGACACAATGTATAGTAATCTTTAGCCAAGTCAAGTGAAATAAAGTTAAAAATGAACGTAATATTATTACTGGACGCTCTTTGCTGTTCGAATCGAACGAATTTGTTCGAATTTCGAATTCTATTTTGTTTTAGATGTATAATGGTTGTATGCATACTGAGCAGTACAAGCTTCACTGGCTGGTTAGAATAAAAAAAGAAAACGCGGGAAACGGACAAAAGAGCAACGCGGCGAAAATTTTTGCACGATACGTTCTAATCCATTCCCATGAATAAATTATGAAAATATAAGCGTTCAATTTTAATTACTCGCATTGTTTGAGCAAAGCACTTTACAAGCTTCGGTCCGCAATGATTCCCCCCTGCTGGCCACGAGAAGCTATAAATCCAATAGATATAGGTATATCCGCGCTATAAAGGTCTCGATCTTCGGTCTCGGCCTTCTTTTCAGCTTGGCCATTAAGGGCTGCAATGCTGACCGCGCTGTGATGGCTGTGATGCCCTGCGCTACGCTTCGCCATCTTCAACCGCGGCCAGCAACCCACTTATAAAAGACATAGGACGTAATGTAGTATTACGTCCACAAGCCAGTTGAATAAATACGATAATAATGCATCAATGAAAATAGTATGGTTTTTTGTTATAGTGCATACCCGCACTTTGGGCATCTCTAAGAAAATAGTATGGTTTAAAAAACGAGATATTTTCACCCGACTTCTAAAAGGCGGAACTTATAATTTCGGCTGTATTTTTTTATGTGAGTACGTACACGTAAGTAAGCCGATTTTGATAATTATTTCGCTTTTATATGTATAGAAAATAAATTTCCGTAAATGTTTTATTTTTATGAGATTATTCTTTACCCCTAAAACTAAAAAAACTGCGTGGGTAAATATCCAAAAAAATTAAGGCTGTTTTAAATCAAACCGCGACAGACTAAATTTCCATCTAACAATTAAACATTTGATTCAGCTGCCCTCTGGAAAAGCGGTTGAAATAGTACGTGCTCTTTTTAAATTTTCAGCGATTTTGTTAGGTTTTTCAGCTATAGTAAACTCTACAGAGGTAAAACTAAATTCATTGCCACTGTTTCGAGTGAAAATTTGATGGAAGGTTGTAAAAAATAATTGTTGGTTGTAATTGTAAAAACACGGAACATTTTTGTTTCGTCCATCTAAATCCAATAGTCCTAAGTTTTGGAGTTTTTAGGATAACACAATTATATTGGATTTTGCGTACATAGTTTTTCTCGGTCCGATTGTCGTACTCGATACTCTCGACTCGACATAGCAAGGTAAGTAACAACTTAACATGATGAAACTTCCTTGTCATTTTCTTTACTTCAGCTCAAAAAAATAGAAGTTAACAAAAATGAAAGTGACCACTTTATTTCCTAGTTACTCGACTACCAAAGGAGGAGAGTAATAAGTTTGACACCCTATTTTTTCTGATGTCTTTTGAAATCTCTGACGTACCCAAGGCTCCTGTAAGGTCTAATAGAAATAAAGCACTGAACTTTTCAGTATTCAGTAAGTATATTCAGGCATTTTATTCACGAGCGCAAATGTTACTTAGATAAAGATTTAGTAAGAATTACTTGTAGGATATAAAAGAATAAGCCAGGCCAGTGAATGGCCAGAACTGGATAACAATAAAGCAGAATGGTGTGGACACCACAGCTTAAACTACTTAGTAGTAGCACTTGTGGGATAAGTTAATCTTACATGTCATGGGAGCGAGTAGGAACAAACTTGCCGCCTGCAACTATGTAGATAAAACATTTAAAGCCCCACGGTTTTACGTCTTTTGTGTGTGTTTTATGCCACGTCAGTCGTATTAATTCCTCGATATATAGTTGGACTACCCTTCAGCAAGTTGCTTAAAACTTCTAACTAAAAGTAAAATTTACAATAGTACTCAAATCGTTAAATATACTGATACCGATATTCTCCATCTCATTCGTTTTTAGAAGGGGTGAAAGAGAGCAAGTTTTATTGAGAATCAATTTAGCTAACTTGAAGGAAGCCATCCCAGTCGACCTCGAATTCGGAATTATGTTCTGAGGTTTCAGATTCCTTGATGATATTCAATGCAGTATTTATGAAAATTTCAGATTAACATGCACCTATTGTATTGTATTTTAAAAAATGACGTGGAAGTGCCCATTGGTGATGATGACGACAGCTCAGATGACGCTCACCTACCATTGTGCCTGTACGTTGAATCACGGGAACGGGAAGGAAGAAAACGCTTAAAAGTGGGTTAGTTAGGAAAGGAAAAAATACCTTAATTAAACTTACCAGGATCCTTTTGTAATTAAAGATGTACAGTTGTCCACGCCTCTAGGTTTTATTCCTTCTAACGGCTTATAATTTGTGACACTTACCTGAAACGAGAAAAACATTATTATTTGAGGAAACGTTATTATTGTTGATCAAGAATATAACATCTATATTGCTCTTCAAAGAACAACTCCTAGTATAGATTTTGTGAGATTTCTTGTAATAGAGAGTTTTGAATAAACGTAAAAATTCATAATAATCAGTGACGGATTTATCCAAGGGCGAGGGACACAAGCTCTAGCCCAGGGAGCGCGACGGGCGGCGCAAGCCCCCCCTTGCGGCCTTTTTCCCCGCTCTCCTCTTATAGATTCAGGTGTTAGTTTCAGAAATCCGTTCAGTTGCAATCAGAGAAGGTAAAAAGCAGAAATAAGCAATATAAAACTGCCAAGTCACTTACAACTTAAAGCACACACACAACTTAATTGCCGAAGAAAAACCACACTAATTATACACTGAACGACCATCATAGTAAGCCGTCAACTTACTTTGATGCATTTTCTTCTACAATGAAGTGGTGTGTGTGCTTGAAGTTGGAGTGTAAGTGGGCTAGGCAATTTTATACTGCGTAAGTCTGATTTTACCATCTGTGATTACTTGGCATGTCAATTTGTGAGAGAGAGGGCGGTGCACGCGAATTACATATTGTTTTATTTCATCAGAGAAGGGAATTGTTTCTGAATATTTTTTCTACTATTTTAAATTTACTCGTAATAATAAGTGCAACTTGCAGGCGTCGGAAGTTAAGTAGTAAGGTATTGTAATAGGCCTTTCAAAGTGTCGGTAATTAGTTAATTATTCATGGAAGAAGCAAGTCTTCAATAATTATTAGTGTAGATCTATGATTAACGTTTCAAGGAAATATTTAAATAGTCTGTCGTATAGAATTATAAATTTGTTTAAAGGGAGTTCTTACGCTTTCTTTTAATGTTATTGTATTTTCTAACGTGTATTTCTAACTCAAAGTAGAATTAACGTACCATAATAGTTATCTATTATTCCTCAAGATACAAAGCCTCGTATCGTATCATATCGTACTCAGAAAACCTTTTCAGGCCTAATCATTAGCAAAATACCGTTATCTTACAAAGCCAAGAGGGGCGAACCCCGCAAATCTAAACTGGGGACAAAAGAGGATAAAAATAATTGCCATCCAGCGGAATCATTACCTACCATCCTTGACCTTGGGCCTTTTGGGGCTCAGGGTCCCGCAATCTGCCTTGTTGCCCCACAATCCCGATATAGGCAGACTGCAGAGTGCTGAGTCATGTTTTGGTAGCTCATTTGAATAACCCGATTGGTACTGTGGCAAATAGGTACCCATCATTATGTCAGCCCTTTGTGTCACTCACTGCTGGTTATAAGCCACCTGCAGGTTTTGCCAGCCTCTGTCCTGTGCTTTTCGCATCCAGGTGTGCCCCAGTGACTAGGGTAGGTATATTGAAATTACATACGGCAAAGACAAATTCGACTGAACACGTTAGTAACGTGGAAATCATAACTGTACCTTATTTTGTAAAAGCAGAAACAGTAAAGTCAAAGTAAAGTTGTAATAAAAGTTTGTTTTAGTTTCCTGTTTTAGTTCAGTGTATGCAGTAGGTACTCGGTGAAGTTAGTTTTGGTTTAGTATTAAATTAGTTACATTTCAATTTGGCGTGGAGTGAAAACCAGTAATAATAAGTTCTGTTGTTTTGTTTTGTTTACAAAAAAAAAGTTATGATTTTTGTGTACTCACCAAGTCTTGTAAAATCACACACAATTGGCGACGCTAAAAAGAGCTATCACATTTAGCATGTATCATTGCGATATAAAGAATAAAGCAAATAAACTATATGTGAAATAAAATGACAGTGACATCGTGACTGCGCCACGTAGCCTAGCCACGTCCACAAAGCTAATGCTTTCATTGATAAAACGTATTCACGCTGACATCGGATTCAATTTAGAGAGTCGGGCCTTAGCTCTCGCCGGGTGTATCGGCGGCAGATTAAACTGTGAAACGCTGGATATTTATGTCTAATAGAGACTTATATCAGCTTATCGCTTGATTTTTCGTTCATGTGGGCTTCAGATAATATCAAAGGGCTTACTAATAAATTATACTACTTCGATACTAATAATAAATGTAAAATTTCTGAATAGTAAGGTGGTTTGTAATGAGGATATAGTTATGTAAATACTGGTTACTGGTATTTTCTGAGATTTAATCATAGACGTTACATTAAATTTAGAGCGCAAGGAACAGCTCGGTAACAATTCTTTTTGCAAATCTCATAACATAACCCAATGCGATGAGACTGTTCGAAAGAACAGCTCAATTGCATTTATATGATTTTATCGTTAACATTCTATAAATTACAAATAACTTACAAAAAAGCCTGGTGTCTTATAATGCTCGATGATCCGTGTAATGGATTTTCTGAGGCCACAGAAGTGGCACTGTCAGTTATATTTTCTAGATTAAACAGATTAGGAAATAAGACTTACCATTGCTGTTAACACTTTAATTTGAATCTAAATCACTTGGAGACACTTGTCTAGCTCGTTTTATTTACTTTTTTATCTTTTTAAGTTGATCATTAATTGACTTTTTATCTAACTTTTTCTTGCTATGTTTTCTTTTAGGCATCGTGAATACGTGAATATTATGGTGCGAAATTATCACGGTGCGAAATTATCACGATGTAAGCGTGATGAACGGTTGAGCACTAAAATACGAACGACGCATGAGTGGAAGGCAAACTGTAATTAAATTACGCAACGTGGATGTACCTAATCAGGAAATTTTTATTTTTAATTCTCTAAACTAAACCATAGTGATCAACGGTGATCCCTTTCATGCCTACTAGGTGTATACCAATTAATTCTTATTTACAGGACTTATTTTGAAGAATGAGATGCAAAGTATAATAGCCGCTATCGGTGTATCAACAATTAAGTAAACATTGCGCGGCGGCTAGGGTATGCTCTCTGGAGCCGTTAAAATCCTACTACAACCTACATAGCTATATCTGAGGCAGACTTTTTGATAAATGCATAATAAAACTTTTTGGTTTAGCTGTATTTGAATAAGGTAGAAGAAAATGTTTTGTTTAGTACAAATTGTCACCTGTCGGGAGAGTAAAATAAAAAAAAATAACAAACCACTCAAGATTTTTATTTGCAAAGTTACCAATAAATTCTTAGGAATATTGTTCAATAATTTTCGCGAGCGCGGTATCCTATATAATTAGGCTTAGGGAGGAAATTGGTATTCGAACTGTAAATTCAGGAGTAGTCACCCGGGGCGGTCATGTCCGAATCAATGATCAAAGGGTACTGATGACAGCTGGACGAGGGGCTTTTAATGACAATAGTAGCCGTAAAAGTGGCAATGCATCGGCAACAGGGGTTTTTTAGACGGCGTAGAAAATGATGCACAGGCAAACGGAGTTCATTATAGCTTGGGTATTTTTAAAGAATGTTTTTTTTTTAAATAATTTAAGGATAAGTAAGTATTTATTAAACTTAAATAACCAACAGTAATTATTTTGATAATGTACGGAGTACGTACGAGTACGTTTGATATTGAACAGGATGTTATCAACATTTTAACAAAGCCGTCTGGAAAATGGCAAATTAATGTAAGATAGCAAGAGTAACAAGACCTTCAAGTGACAATAAAAGTGCATGAAATATTGTAAAAATGTGCTCTGATCTTGTTTTGCTTTCATCCACTTCTATGCAACAAGCCTGGAATGGTATTCAAAAAGCTGCACCAGCTTCAGCGAAGAGGCAATTATTTTTAAAATAATTTATTGAAGAAGCTCGAGAGAAAATCAATATCCCCATTAGTTTTTCCCAAGAAAACTTATTACATCAAATTGAAACTTGGTTTGAATAGTTAGTAAAGAGCAAATAATTTTATGTTATATTTTATTGTCTAGAGGTGGTGATGTTTTGATTTTAGAGGTATCTTAGTTATATTTCAATGAAACCCCATAAGCCAACTTCCTAATTGTCTATCTATCAAAATATGGCGACAAACAGGAACCTTCAATTTTATAGGTATGTGGAAGGAAGTTTAACGGTCTTCAACAACATTCAACAATAGTTTTAGGATTCAACATGCTGCAAATTCAACTTTTTGTAAACTCACTATTTCAGAAATTCGACTTTCTGTTCCTGAAAGGTTGGAAATTAGACTGGATCCTTTTAGGGGATGATGGGGTAGGCTATTTGCAACTATTTAGACCTCCTATTGTGCAAAAGTGAACCATTTTAGATACATTTATTCTTGTAAATGATTGAAGACGTAAACAACGTAAAAAAGGGGTTTTCCCAAAGAAATACGAAGAACGGAGACAGAATTTGATATGAACAGATTTTGAATTACCTTTACCAAAAATAAACTTCTTCGATTTCTTACATCGAAACATTTTCAACATCTCAATGGACAACACAAGTCAGAATTGTTTATTTTTGCTTTCATTTGGAGTAGTGGATGATGGGCAGTGGCAATTACTAGTTAAGGCCTGAGCTCCACCAGGATACAAAACGTTGAGAGATTAATTGTGTCTTAGCTACGGAATGTCACTCCTAGGCAACTCATGGGACAGATTAATCAACATAGACCGCAGCTCAATTTCCGTTTTGACGATGGTTTCTCGTATTTACCCCGTTTATTTATCTTACCAAAAATGCACAACTTATCGAAATAAATTGACGGTTGCAAATCTGGCATGTAGCGCAATATGTAGGGCCAGGATTTGTCGGTTAATGGCTTATGTTTCACAGCCTCTGGCTATTTAATAAGCTCTTCAAAATTAACATTACCGCAATATTTGCTCAGTCTGTGTTTATACTGAACTGCGACTGGTGTTCATTTTATGGTGAATTCGGGGTATCAATGTTAAGAAGGTAAATAGTAGAACCCAAAATGACGACCATTCGTGATAACTAATATAAGTTATGAAGATAATCATCTTCATAAGTTATATAATATAATATAAGTTATGAAGATAATCATCTTCATAACTTATAACTCTCATCTCGGCCATAGCTTTCCAGCGATAGCTTTTAAATCTAAAAGCTATCGCTGGAAAGCTATGGCCGAGAACTGCCAGAAGCCAGAAGCTGGAAAAGGTCTATGCCGAACTAGGGCACACAGATGACATAGATGAAGTACTAGAATAAGTAAATGTCATGTAGATAAAGCATAGGATTGAAAATGACAGCGGAATAGCATGCTGTCCATTCGATCAAATATGATCTAAGTTTGCTTTCACGGTGTCATCTTATCCCATTCTCTATCTACACGATATAAGATATAGACACCAAATCCGAAACCATGCGAGTTGGATAAAAGTTTCATGGTTTTGGATTTAACCATCAACTCCTATCTCAAAAAGCCACCCTTTATAAGAAAATTTGTTAATTGAATCAAAGCATATATTAGCACATTTGTTACGGAGCGGGAATGAAACCAGCACCTCTGCCTTAGCCCGATGCGTCACAGAGGTCGTTAAGTTAGTTAAGAAAAATGTCATAGTGTCTTAAAATTGTAAGAAAGTCACTGAGATTAATTTAGTAAGTAAACTAAATCATATTCTTTTTGTTGGTGCAAAAGCTAAAAGCAGAGAAGGTTTATAATAAATAAAGGATCAATTCAAATATTGTACATAACATGTTGCGATTGAAAGTCATCTTGTTCAAAAATTAATAACATCATGTAAGATTCAGTCGAGCGAGAAACTGCAGCGTTTCTAAAGTGAATTTTCAATTTGCATGTATAACAGCTCTGCGATCACTACCGACTGGAGCAAACCGCCGGCGTCGCCTAGTAAGGTGACAGCGGCGGTTTACTCCAGTTGGTAGTTTGAAGCCCAAAAGGAAACTTGCGACGGCTAGCCAGTTATGAAGTGCCTATGAACTTCTTAACTCTCGTCAGAGCGGTGGCGCTCCTAACGCAGTTTCGTGCTGAGCGGCTGATGTGATTCACTATAAGATATTCTGATTGTTAATTGCCGTCGAGTTTTCAAGTCGAGGTTTCAGAAAATTGTTAAAATACTTATGGAATTACAGAAAAAACATATTGAGCACTGAAAACTGGAAAAATAGGGGTGAAGTCTTTACCGTGCAGTGGGTTGTATGGGCTTAAAAAGGCTTGAATTCTGGACAGTAGAACTGGTTGTTGAGAGTGCTGATTAGTGTGCTTTTAGTAGGCTAGAAAATTTAAATAAAATTCGCCCTTGAAGACCTACCAAGGGGAAAGCTATAAAAAAAACAATGTCCAGAACTTTTTTTAATTAGAAGAAAAAGAGATTTGTGAAATCAGGTGGTATACATTATTATCGATCATTAGATTTTCCAACGTATTGCATTTTTTATATGATATTATTTTTATTATAGAATTTTTACTGTATTTTTTTCTTTTATTATAATAGTATGTTTTGTGAGGTGGCGGGTAAATGATATGACTGTCGAAATTCACGCTCGGTGTGACACGCAGGTATGTTTGTTGTTGTCAAGAATTTGATGCGTTTTATTAATGTTAACATGGTATCAAGTATTTACTCATCGCATAGGGCAGTTGAATACATGTCTGAGTAGGCTATATAACAGGATGATATGAGTTACGCAGTTTTTAAAGTTAGTTGCAAAAGCTCTACAGCTCGACTATATTTTATTTCATTAGTTATTTCTGAAAGCTTTAGATTCCTGTAAGGGTAACTATGTTGTACTGAGTTGAGTTTCACTATAACTTCTATATTTGGATTTTATTGAATGGTCATTTCTGAAAAGCTTCAGGTTCTAGTAAGAATTTATTTTTCAAAGTTATAGTGTAACTTTAGCTTTCTTAAGTCTTTGAAGTCACAGTGAACACACAACAGTAAGAAAAACTACTTTGCGTTTCAAACTTATCTATCAGTCATCTGGTTCGCCTTTAAGCAAAAGCTCTACTTACTTAGATACTGCTTAAAATGTCCACACCAATATTAGTTTATTATTTCAATATTGTTGAAATAACTTAACTTACGACAACTTAACTTATGTGTAACTGACACAGGTAATATGCAAACTACTACATTTTCTTGCAAAGCAAAGCTAGACACATTTGCGTAGCCTCTTCGTGCGTGGCGGTGGGACAGCGGCTTATATTATAACTCTTTTGACAGGACCCTCTCTGTCCTAAGCTCGCATTCAAGTGGCAAACTGCGACTTTGACGCCGTCGCCAACCTATCATGCTGGAGAATCGGATTTATGCAGCTTTATCTTGGCCATCAGTTCAAATTTTACGCCGGAGATTTAAGTTGAGATCAGTAACACGATCAGCCACGCATGACTCTTAATTACATACAAAAATGAGCCCTCTACTGCCCGAACTGCCAGTTTCAGGCACGTATTTATTCTGTACAGAAAAATTTGAGCTTCATTAGTCGAGCACAGAGCGAAGCTTTAATTAATCCAGTTCAGTTTGCTTTCGGTCAAAGTTTAACTATCTGTGTTTCAGTAATTACCGAAACAGTACTGGCGTATTTCGGGCTTAATTATTATCAAGGATTACATTTTCCAAACTTGATGGATATACCGTCCATTCGCACTAAGCGGTTTTCCTCCACCTTCATCATTGGGGTTTGGAACACGCCTAGCTGGTGTTTTACAATCACAACCTGGGTCTCTTCACGAGTAAAAAGGTATCTTCTAGACCTTCGCGAAAGATCATCCGCCCCATCTTCACTTTCCATCAGGTTAGATTGTGGTCAAAAGAAGGTATATTGACAATATAAAAAACCTTACTGAAATGTCACGAGCTCACTCCGAATAACAACCATAAATAATACATTTCCCGAACACATAAAAGTAAGATAGGCATTTGACATTATAATCATAACGCGGTGTTGTTCGAGAAAAATTTCATTTGACTTTTTTCAGATTTTAGTTCATCAGGGCTCAGCATGGACTCCTGGTGTAAGCTTTACATCAAAAATATATTCCATCGCAAAGCTTATTTATATATATTTAGCTACAAATGTTAATTCACTTGCATTCAATAAACGGAAGTTGTACCACTGTATATTGCTAGTGTTAAGGTTCTTAAGTACTAAGTTAATTAGTGTTCAATGGTAGATACACAATGTTTGTTGGCTCTGTAGTAAAGTTATACACTGTTAACCTACAAACTTCTTAGAGAAGATAAGTACATAATTGTATTTTATTGTTTTCATAACTTCCGAAATGCTCATTCAATTCTTTGAAGTGTTCATATTTTTTCCTATACTGTGACTGTAATAAACAGAGGATACATAACCGACTGAGTGAAAGGAAATCTTTCAATGGCTTAAATCACTCCATTGATCTTAATCCCAGCGACGCGGACGGGACTAATGTTAAGCCAGTACCGTTTCCCTGAATATTTTTAAGCCTGTTTGCAAAGGATGCTATCTCACCCTGTTAGATGTACTCGTATTGTATAAATCTTTGCGTTTACCACTACTGTGTGTTTCATGCTGTTTGAAATGATATTCGTCTTGGACTGGGTTCTTTTGAAACCCAACCACAAGGCTCACCGCGCTCAGATAAGAGATAGAGAAACATTTTTCCCAGACATTTTTATTTCTAGATCCCCTCTTTTTCTCAAGAGCTGCGACAAACGCGCTGGTCGTTTGTCGCAGCTCTTGAGAATCTTGTGCAAAAATAAAAAACCTAAACCGTTTTTCAAATCTGTAAGCCTTTCACAAAAGCTGGAACTCAAAGCTCTGAATGGTGACCTGCTAATTCATTGTAACATAAGCTCACGGTCCATTTGCCACCAATATTAAATGCAGTTACAATACAAAGGGATTATATTTCCATCAGGCAAATTGAAACACAATCACTTAGGCTTTGGTTTCCATGGAGTACCAAGTCAATTAGCTGGGTAATTGTGAGTGCATTTTAAGCCGGAAAAGAGGATTTATAAAGCGCAGAAACAAAAGATGGAACTCGTTTTTATTTGTTTGTATGCACACGTAACAGTTTTATAAATTAAACCGGCAAAGTGCGAGTCGTACCATTAGTGTATAACAATGTTGCAAAAGGAAACGTAAAAATGCATTGTTTTTAAATGGAAAAGAAGCAAAACCTCAACGTGACGCGGTCATCCGTCTAACCAACCAAACTGGACCGCACCCGACCCGGTCATCGATCTTCGGTGACCGGGACCTATTCAACTGTGTAAGGCCGTTAGACTCCTAAATATTTAATTTATTTTATTTTTATTATTTGTTGTTATAGTGGCAATAGACACACACTCTGTCAAACTATTTCAACTGTCTACTTATAACGGTTCAACAGTTTACAGTCTTGCCAAAATAATCAAGTTGTTTTAACCTTCAACCAATCTTGGAAATATATATTCTGTATAAATGTAAAATTTACAGAACTTTAAATCGAAGGTGTGCAAATGAACCGAAAAGCTATTTCACGCTGTGGTTCGGGCGTTGCGAGCGCTATTTCTCATTAGAAGGTAACCACATGGAGATATTTTTTTTATATCAGTGGTGCTAATGATTGAACATTTAGTTTTGCGTTATAATTTATGAACTACATGCTAAAGATTGCATATTTTTCAGATTTGACTAATAACTATTTTATACTATTTTCTTTAAATAAATATAGTATAAGGTAAATACCTTATACTATATTTATTTAAAGAAAATTTAAAATTTCTTTAAATAAATATAGTATAAGGTAAATACCTTATACTATATTTATTTAAAGAAAATTAGAATAAGAACAGAATACAATAATTACAACAAATATTTATACTTAATCTATTTTCTATTTTTTTTTACCCTAAAATTATATTTTTTATATGTATCATTTATAGAAGAGGTTTATCGTCGGATCAGCCTTGAAATAAATAAAAAATCTTGCAGCGCTAATACGATCGGGTATTGTTATAGCGTATTAATTTTAAGGTTACTATTATTTCTTCCAATATTTAAGAATTTCGTAGATTGTTTGCAACAGTCTGCAGTTAGCTCAATGGTTTCAATTGTAAATACTAGTTTTAATTTAATTCTATTATTTCATTGTAATTTTCTTTGTACGAGTAGATTTCATTGCTACCATTGTGCATCCACTGAAATTGCCTCTTGATACCAATAACTGGTCGTTTACAACCCTTGGCCAACACTCGGCTTTCAGTATTTCCTTCTAGTGTTCAAAGTGCACTGCCACCCTCAATTAAGCTTGGTTAACCGCGCGCGGTCACGTCAATCAGTCATCGTCATGTGCGACGTCGAATCGCGACATTGCGTACGTGATAAAATTCGCAACGTAACGTCTTGCGACGAAACGGGAATCATACGTGGTCGAACAGATCAATTCCGAGAACTGGTACTCCTTTGTGTAAGTTACTGTAACTTTGTGCATGCATGCCTTTGTCAGCGGCTGAATCTCAGAAGCTTCAATTACACATATAGTAACTTTGAACAGAATACATTCGAATGCTTTGAGGGATGGCATTCTACATTAAGTACAAAGTATCTTCCAACATTTGGAAGTTTGGCAATCTTGTTAGTAGAGTTCTGGGAGAACAATAGCCGAGTTAATGTTTGACTCTACCTCAAGAAACAGATACCTACTTATAAAATGTAAGAGCTAGTGGAAGAAATTTATATAAAATGAAATTGAATTAGACACATACATCTCACATCATATTTAAAGTCACCCAGCGAGCTATGGAGAGAGCTATGCTCGGAGTTTCTCTGAAGGATAGGATTTGCAACGAATACATCCGACAGAGAACCAAGGTTATCAACATAGCCCAAAGGATTAGCAAGCTGAAGTGGCAGTGGGTTGGCCATATCTCGAGAAGAACCGACAACCGCTGGGGTAAATGTGTTCTTGAATGGAGATCGCGACTCGGCAAACGTAGTGTAGGACGCCCTCCCACCAGGTGACGAGGGATGACGATTTACGAAAGATTGCTTGCAAATATGCTGGATGCGGCAAGCTGAAGATAGGGCGCTATGGCGCTCATTAGGGCAGGCCTATGTCTAACAATGGACTAATATGGGTTGATGATGATGATGATGATGATGATCTCACATCAGCATTCATCCCATACACGGATGGTTACAAATCTGTTTTGTGGCCTATAACAGTTTTGTGGACGGTTAAAGTCACGTAAAGTCTCCATGATTGCGCCACACCGTTTTATAGCTCTGTCATAACACCACTTTATCGTGTTTAAAGTATACTGGAGTTCTGTAACAGAATAGAAAAGCAAGGAAGCTTGATAACAAAAGAAAAATTAAGAAGTTTTTGAAATTAACTTGTACAGGTATTTTTCCAATATAAAAATAAGAAACACAGCCAGCCCAATACCAATAGCTATTTAATATGATCAGACGTAACAACCATTCTCTCGAATCAAAAGAATTTATTGAATTGTTCCAAAGAAAACATAATCCAACAAAGTTTTCCGCAGTATTTTTCATTGTATTCATTGTTTTCTATTGTGTATTTTCATTGTATGCTTTTTACCAAGCTATTCTCATCAAATAATATAAAAAGACGTCTTGCACCGCTCGATTCAATATGAACCGATATTAAAAAGGAGGAATACTGTGTTGGTGTATTTTACCATTAACTAGCAGCCGTTACCCGCGACTTTGTCCGCGTGGAGTTTAATTTTATATTTTTATACATTAATAATTTTCATAATTATCGACAAACGTTTTGTTCTGTTCGACGCCCGATGTGGCGCGGTGGGCGAAGGTCTGCCTGCGACGCAGGAGGTTGCGGGTTCGATTCCCGCCTCGGGACAAATGTGTGTACGATCTGCAGACATTTGTTCAGGGTGTTCTGGTCATTTTCTATGTATAATAATAAAATATCTATCTATGTTTTTACTTATGTATATCAGTTATATGGTACCGATAACACAAGCTCTGCTTAGCTTGGGGCTAGATAATGCTGTGTGAATTGTCCAACATTATTTATTTATAATTTATGTATCCGTCGGTTTTTGCTCTAAAGCTCACTGTTCTCTGCATCATCAAACCTACCAACCATTCTGTCACCTCATATATCCATGAAATTGATTTATCAACGAGAGTTTTTTAGGTATTCCTCAATCAGAATAATACGATATTAAAAGTAGAATATAACATAGATTGATGAAAAAAACCACTTCCGAATTTATGAAAACGATGAATGAAATGTGTGTTCTTTTTGTAAGGGAGATCAAAATGTAATATTTTGTTGTTATATTGCTAACGGTAGCTTAGATACATAGCATTTTCGTTAAAACTTTTCGTTTAAACTTAGTTATAGGAAGACACCGTCAGAATTTAAAAGAACGATGAATCAAATATGTGATGGTAATCAAAGGGCAATCTACATGTAAAATGTTGTCGCTTATGCTAACGTTTGCTGAGGTACAGAGCATTTGCGTTTAAACTTAAATTTTTACGTTAGAACTTGGTTATAACTATAAGAAAACATCGTCAGAATTTCAGAAAAAAATTGATCAAATATGTGATCGTCATGAAAGGAGAAGCTCTGTCGTTCTATTACTTACGTTTACTGAAATACAGAGCATTTTTGTTTAAACTTTCACTCTTATTTTAAAACTCTTAAAGTGCAAATTTTCAAAATTCCTTTCCTAGTACATCCCTACACCCTAAAAGGATCAAACACTCGACCAAACGAAACTAATCGACAACATCGAATGATTAATTCCAAACAAATAGCCAAGTGGCACTTTTGACAAGCGTTTTTCTTAATTGTCGATTCTCTTGATGGAAACGCTAGCGAACGCTAAGACCCTGTAAACAAAATAGCGATTTCATAAACAGCTGTACGAAGAAATCATTATAGGATTTGTTTATTGCGTTTGTTTTGTGATTTTTAATATTTTTGGTGCTTGTGTTACCTACTTTGAAAAAAGTATGCATTTTTAAGTACCTTCCTTTTTAAAAATTACGTAGGAATTAATTTACTCGATAAAGTCATAAAAGTGCTTTATTAATAATACTATCTAACGGGTATTTATCGCGTTTATTTACCTATTTTTCCCGACGTTACACGGACGACCACGGCAGTGTGTAAACCTGTCGAAACGTCGGGAAAAATAGGTAAATAAACGCGATAAATACCCGTTAAATAGTATTAATAATTATGTGTTCAGATCGCGTAAGCTTAAAAATATTTAAAGTGCTTTATGTAAATAAGTAGGTACATTTTTCCGCTTGTCTTTATGAACACCACCACCAACAGAATTTAAGGTGTTGGCCAGCTCTAGCCACAAACAACCAGCCCTTAAACGTGCCTGAGCACCAGGCCCAGGTACTAAATTAATATATGACCTTTCTATAACTGTTTACCGCTAGCCCGTGCTCTTGATTCCATATCTTAAAACAGGTTTAATGATTTTCTTCCCATTATTGTATCATTGTATATATATTTTGCTTATGAACCTCACTCCGAAAACACAAATCTCATTACTCAATCATGACGTGGATTTACTAGTCTCAAGACTTAACACCTATCCTGATGTTGCTAAGAGATACAATAAACTCACAACTGTAGAGGAGAAAAAACGCTTCTTAATCAGCAACTTTGGAGACATTCCAACTCGGCAGGACCAGTGGGTTTCTCAGCCCAATATAAGAGTATAAAGATGTCGCCATCTTCACAGCAAATAAAGAACCCCTGATCAAATCAGAGAATCAGGGATTCGCATCCCTAAATAGGGAATTTAATTTTAAGCTTTATAATTATGATCTTATAAACATATATTTTTTCGTTCTACTACTTGGGAGTAGATCAGGGCATCCGAAATAAAGTACCCTTTATTGCTTTTGTTTGTTTTTTTCGCGAAAGTAATGATTTTTATTCAGTTACTAACTAAGAAAAATTAAATCTTATATTTTTAGGCTTTTCGTTAATTCTAACAATTTAAAAGATACTTAGTTTTTTTATGATTTTCTATCTGTAGAGACTTACTGAAATTGTAAATGTATTATAATTGATCCTCACAAAAAAAACTGAAGCAATAGCGGCCTTACGTACATATACATATAAAAAACGCCTGCTTAACTTATTATAAATAAAAATATTATATAATATGATGTACCGCAACTCTTGAGCTTTCATTTAGCTCAGGCTTATATTTTCTCAGGGCAAGCTCTTGAAGTGACGTTTTTTAGCTCTCCTGTAAAATTTGACTCATGTCATAGTTTTAATTTTGGACAGCCACATTTCACACAGCATCTTCAAGCCCGAAGCTAAGCAGACCTTGTGTTATAGGTACTACATAAGTGATAGTTCGTATTGATAACTAATGCTATACCTAAATGCTCATGACCTTACTATATTCAGTAAGGTCCTGGTTGTTATTACAACCAGGTTATGGGCCATTGATGTACTTTATACCACTCGATCTACAAGCACCGTGTGCAAAAATATGTATACTTATTAAGAAAAAGATCTTAACAATTGAAGTGAACTTTGCATTAAACTAAACATAGTTTTAAATATTTCCTGCCATATTAGCCTCTCCAAGAGAGACGCCGCCTGCAGTTGTGGTGAGTACAATAACACAACGTTTAAATGGAATACATTTTAGTCAAAATAGTACTATGGCTGCGACCCGATAGCACCTTTTGCCGTGATCCGTCAGGATATGATCGGTTTTTGCGTGATCCGTCAGGACATACCCGACCGCAGGCTATGTCTGTGTGGAAGACCCTTGGAAATAAGATTTTTGATATAATATGGCACTTTTTATTCATGTTTCAATTGGTATGATTTGTGATGATGATCCTTCAGTGTGGTGAGCAAAGTCAAGAAATACAAACGCTGAACTTATCTGCTGATACTCATATTGGCAAGTAAAGTGTAAATTATTAATTAATCCAATTCGTTACTGCAACGACCCGTCATTGGAAGCTCTACTGGGCCACATGAGTTTTTGTGACCCATTGTTCGGGTTACGTTAGGTAAAGTAATACGTAGGCTATATATGACTTTTCTTAACCCCTTAACCCCTACTCGACCAGACCAAGTCCCACCCGCGGCTGTAGAGTCAGGATGATGATGACCTATACCTACATTTAGGTATGTTCCAGAAATGCGTAGTTTTCACAGGAAAGTTTTCGATGGAATACCAAGCTACTTTGCAGAAATACGAGAAGCCCGCTTGAAACTTTCATAAACTTGAATAAAGCTCGTCGAGGAACTTTCCGGTGAAGATTAACAGGTGGAAAAATACCACAACGTGCTTTAAATTTGGGATAAACAAAATATTTATGCTGGGAAATCAAAAAATCCCGGCTGCCATAAAATTAAAAAAAAAACTAAATTATATTAGCTATTGAGACTTTCTGAAGCATACACAAATATTATCACAGTGTGATGCTACAGTATTGTTAAAAGCAAAAGTTTATGTGATTATAGACACATGAAGATCAGATCTTGTTCATGTTTCAAAGTAAACTGAAAAGATTTGAAACTGTTGAAATTTCATACAGCCCAAAGTGAAAAGAACTTATTCCTACGGCACAGCAACCCTAAGTGTTCCTTGGCCTCTATTAAGAAAAATCGACACTTCGGTGTATCCTGTGCTGTCTTTCCGCTTAAAGCTCTCGCAGGTACTCTTCCACAATATATTTCTACATCCAACGTTTCGACGGAGAAACGAGCAAGCAGAGCTTCCAAAAAAAATGTAATTGGGTGATATGATAAGATTAGAAAAGACATATGTAAGTGGACTTACGCTTCAGTATTGTCGTCTCTGGACTCGGAGCGCTCTGCTTGGGCCTGCTGGCCGCGGCGGTGGCGCGCGCGCTGGTCGTCACCCAGCCCGTATAGCCCAGCGACGGCGGCCATCGCACGACCTCCTCACCGCAACTCCTCACGCCTCTCTCGCACTGCCGCCTACTACCTCCATCACTACCGCGCGCTTACTACATAACTTATCACAATTATCAATTTGGACGCATTAATACAGTACATCATCCACTCGTTAATCACAATTTTAGTGTAACCCGACGTCGTCATAAAAGTTTTGGCCCACCATGCATTGAGCTTCTTCCTGTTTGCGCGGTTTGCATGTAAGGGTTTTTCGTAATTTACGCGGTCTCCTTTTCGGTTTTGAGGGCGCATAAGTAAGCAGTAGTCTTTCCGGGTGTGGTGCGCGCGCTAGAGGAGGTTCAACTTGTACTTCCCATAAGGCTTGAAGGAGAATCTTCACCAAAATAAAACATATAAGACCGAACAAACAAAGGTTTCTTTTCATATTGAAGGAGTTAAATCAATCTATTTATTTTATACTAAAAAAACAACAAAGTACGCATAAATTTAAACCACGAGTTGCCAAAACGTTTACCTACACCTCTCGAAGTATTGAATACCTGATCATAAAAAAGTTCAAGATAATAATATAAAGTCAATAGTCAATAAAGTTCAAGTGAAAATCCACTCACTTCACAGAAACTTTTCAATAAATTAATTGCAATTGAATGATACAACCAATGTTTTATAATAACTTCAGGAGTCTTTCTGAAACTATTCGTAAGCTAGAGTCTTGAATATTTCAATCAACGTTCTCTTCTGAACTTAATCGTAGCTGTTGGGTTACCGGATGCTCCGCGATGAGAGTGTTCCGCGCGGCGACGGAAACTGAGTGATTGCAACGGGCTACAGCGCCAGACTGGCGGGGCGGGGCGGTCCTCTCTTACATGCACCTATGTTCTAGTACCTTCCCTTTCGCACTTCCAACCTCCCCCCAGAATGGGAGGGACTGTGTACCTTAATCACGCACCGCAAACTCAACAAGTACTGTAAAAGTTGCTGAATAAACATGTCCAGTGTTTTTACAATAACCTTTTTCTAGTTTCAAGTGTACCCCAAATAAAAATCATGAAAGAAAGAACCTTAAATAGATCTTTTCGTTGTCTGTTCTGAAAAGGCAAGGGACCGCGGCAACTGGCGATATTTCGTATCTGAGGCCAAGATCCACCATGCCACGACAAATTTATTTTTCACTTCTCTTGCTCGAAAAGTGTATCATAATAGTGTAGCTTAGCAGGCCTAAAACTCGAGTTTAATCCCTCGGGCTAAAAAGTAATTTTTCTTTTTAATTTTTGTCTAAAATCATCAGCCAGTACAAAGCATTCGTTCTCTTACATAAAAACTCGACTTCTTGGTGCTCCGTCAACCTTTTTTTTGAAAATAGAACCGTCTTGGTGATGTTTTATGAAGGTTGATTCTTCCCTTCACGGTAGAATGCGAACTCTTTCGTTGCGGGTTAAATAGAGATTTAAAAAAAAAGATGGTATTGGCGCTAAATCTCTAGAATTTTCTTCATTCCAAATCACAAACTTTTACGTTTAACTTCCTGACTTTTACTTCCAAATTGTGAACGTGAAAAATGTCATCAAGTGATAGTGAAGATGCTAATATGCAAATGGAAGAAAAGGGCAAAGAAATAATTATGAATCTGTTGCCGACAAAATCACGTGGAATATATTTAAAGAGTTACGAAAATTTTATGAAATGGAGAGATGAGAAACGTGTGGATTCTTTTACAGAAGGGGTTTTTCTCACTTATTTTGATGAATTATCGAAAAAATTCAAATCGTCGACTCTTTGGAGCACATATTCAATGTTAAGAATGACCTTACAAATGAGACACGACGTCGATATTAAAAAATATGTAAATTTAACGGCTTTACTGAAGAAATTGTCCACTGGATACAAGGCAAAAAAATCTAAAGTCTTGACGACACAAGAAATCGAAACATTTTTAAATAACGCTCCAAATAAACAATACTTGGCAACAAAGGTAACCTACTACTTATGTACTCAACTCAAACTAAATAAATAGATACCTACCTACATACCTAAATTATGTACCTAGGTTATTACGATTAATAACACACTTATTTTTTTGTTCAACAGGTTGCTTTAATTTATGGAATCAGCGGTGCATGCAGAGGAATAGAGCTTGCTAATATAACGCTAGAAGACGTAGAAACGGATACAAACCTACAAGCTGTGAGTCTGCCGAACACGAAAACAAACAAAGAGCGTAAATTTGTCATCAGTGGAGAATACCTTAATATAGTTAAAGCCTATCAGGAGTTACGTCCCACTAATGTTTCAACGAGAAGATTTTTTCTAAATTATCAAAATGGTAAATGCACAAGGCAAGTCATAGGCAAAAATAAATTTGGTAACATGCCTAAAGATATTGCCACTTATCTAAATTTACCAAATCCGGAACTCTACACGGGCCATTGTTTCCGCAGAACATCCGCGACTCTGTTGGCGGACTCGGGTGCGAATATAACGACATTAAAACGGCACGGTGGATGGAGGTCCGATCAAGTGGCTGAAGGTTATATAGAGGACTCTATACAAAACAAGTATCACGTCACGCAGCGGATTACGGAAGGAATCAATATTCTACCAAACATTACAGAACCCCAAGCATCTACATCGCGGGATTGGATGAATATGTCAACTCAGCTGAAGCCGCACTCAGATCTTAATAATGCACGAAACTCAAGCATGAGTCGAGTCTCTCCAACTTTTACTCCACAACAATCAACTCAAAATATTACACACACATCCCAATCACAGAGAACCGAAATAAAATTGCCCGGGAAAAACATATCACTAAACATTCAAAATTGCTCTAACTGCACATTTAATTTTTAATAAAATTTCTGAAAATTGTCTAATTTTGAATTGTTTTATTTTCTCGCAATCGAAGTGAAAAGTAGAGTGTTTTACTCGGGCCAAAACCACCCATTATAACTCGGTCTTCTCATCCTCCCTCGCTACGCTCGGGAGTATAACAACCTCGTATATAATGGGATGGTTTAGTCCCTTGTAAAACAATCTACTATTTGATTCACTGCCTATAAATGGAATAAAACTATAACAGACACATTAAAAAAAGTTTATAATAGGTATCACAAACTGAGCGGTGGATTTTTGAAATTTCCTTTGTTTAACGGAATAATAAGATAAAGTTGGTGGCGGCGCTAGTTTGACTGGGGTATGCGCCTTAAGGCTGTGGTATGGGTCAAACTAGCGCCGCCACCTATTTTATCTTATTATTACGTTGAACATAGAACATTTCAAAAATCCATCGTACAGTTTGTGATACCTATTATAAGTTTTTTTTAATGCCTCTGTGATAGTTTTACTCTATTTAGTTTAGCCAGAAAATCGAAAATAGATATTGGGGGCCACCAAGGGCAACTTCGATATTTTGCCTAAACCTAATGGAATAAAACTATTACAGAGGCATTAAAAAAAGCTTATAATAGGTATCACAAACTGTACGATGGGTTTTTGAAATTTCCTTTGTGCAAAGTAGGTGGCGGCGCCAGTTTGACTGGGGTATGCGCCTTAGGTAAGTACGTAAAGTTGAGGATAACCATTGTTATTTCAAGTGCGAAATAATTTCGTATACCTGCCAGGCGGATAGAAATGAACAGGATATAACCTGTTTATTTCTACTCGCCTAGTACTTTGAGTGAGATAAACGTTGTTCAATATGATATGGAATCAAAATACTATTGTTAGGTACCTTAATCTCCTATGCATTTCTAGTTTCCTGGTAGGTACTTTGCGTGAGATAGTTAACAATCCTTCGGAAACATTGATAATCAAGATTAAGTGTGCACACAGTACTATTGCTACTTTTCTGTTAGAAATCGCAAAATGGGACGAATCAGGAACGTTTTAAGCATAAAATTTGAGTTTCCTGACTCGTCCCACTGGATTCGACCCAAAATGGGACGTCAGGAATAACTCATCAAATCGGTCATGGATAGTTATGTTATGATCATAACAGAAAAAAGAAGACAGCGATAATATTGATATTTTTTATAGATCCTTTACGAAAAATGTGCTAATTGGAGAATATTCTGGCAATATTTCATGGTTCGTTTTGCATATGATATCTATTCTTGGTAAATAATATAAAATACACAAACTAACCTAACCGTAACCTTCGATTAAGGCTAGGAATTCCAGCAGAGGCCCCACTTTAGTGATTATTAAAACCATCTAAGACATAGAATATAGTGATTAAAAATCTGAAAAAAAGATATTTAATTAACGTAAGGATCTAGTCTATTCAAAGTCACATTCTGCTACTATATCTAATTAACTTCAATCTATAGAAAAAAATCCCAAAGTTACCCCTTTTCTGAATGTTTTTTCAATGTTATGACGGACCTATACAAAATGCACGAGCGCGGCGGCTTGGCAGGCGCGCGCTTGTGCTTACAGACGACGACACTGCAGAAATACCTAGCTTTAATATATATGTATACATACATACATACCCCTACGTTATAAATTCAAAGAAATAAATATAATGACAGTCGCCTGTCAGTATATTTATGAATATTGTTGTACACTTAGAAACATCAATCGAGTCCCTAAAATATCGACATACATAATATAAATACTAGAAATACAAATGAACTCGCTGTGCCCACAACTAAGTTACACAAGATTAATATATCCTGTAAAGGGCAATGTATACACTTCTACAACAAAACTCCAAGTGAGTTGCATAACTTATCAATAAATAAATTCAAACAAATTGTCAAACATGTCCTTATAGTAAAAAGGCCTACAACCAACTATCAGATTATCTTCTAGAGGATAAAAAAACTTGGGACGACTTTTCCTCCAACTCGAAAACTAATATTCTAACACGGTAAAGGTTTCTTGTTCTCTTTACTTTACCTTAGTTCCCATGCATACGCAAAACAATGTGTTTGTTTTATTTCATTGACGTACAACATTATAAGGGAAATATTACTCGTATTTTACAAGAGCTAAAAGCAATTTAATAATAGCGTTCTGAAAATTCACATGGGCAATAAAAACATAGAGAGGAAGCCAGTTTTTAATTTGATAAAGTAAAAAGCTTCTAAAGGATAAACAACATTCCCGGCATTGCGAGATGCAAGCAAACAGACGCTTCACGTTGTGGGTCACTGCTACGGAATCTGCTGCGCGACGTAGCAGCTAGCAGAAACCGCATCAAAGCGAGGTTTATTGTTAGCAATATGTATGTATGTATTTCGAGTTAGCGTCCACTCAAATTTATTAGGCAATAATTAAAACTTGAATGTTATTTTTACTGTTAGAGTTAGTGTGTATATAATATGGTTTTCATTGTTTTTAAGGTAGTGTCTAAAAATAGATTCACAATATTTTATACCTAATTCGACTTAATTTTTTTTTATTTATTCGGCACACATACAGACATTAATTAAGGAGTAAAAAATAGAATGCCCAATTTTATTATGAAGTACAGGAAACTTTATTGTGAACAATTTATTCACACAAGACTTTTGGTTTACATAACAGACAGATGACCAGCGGGCGAACACTCAGAAAAATTGTCTTTTCTGATAAGAATACCTATATTATGTGTCAAGTTAGGCCAAAGGCAAATTAGTAAGTGGACAGCATTGGAAGTGGTCAAGTTAGGAAGCGGACAACACTGGAAGTGGTCACGTTAGGAAGTGACGATTCAGGAAGTGGTCAACTTTGGAAGTGGTCAAGTTAGGAAGTGGACAAAGTCGTCCTGAGGGGGACTAACAATATAAAAGCTTTCGTGCAATTTTAATGAAATGAAATTATGCTGCATATTTCCAGCGAAAGGTTGTTCATTTAATTTTATGTCAAACAGTGACTGCCTTGATGAATTACTTCTGTGTAGAAGGAAGTGTATTAATATTAAGTGGAGAGGATTAAGCTGTTTGGACATACTTAAGAGCGGCTTGTAAGATGGTCTGACAGTTTTGCATATTGCTCTTGTAAATGTTCAAATAGTTTTCAAATAGTGTTTTACAATAAAGCCCACAGCTGATCGGAATCAAGTCTTCTATTTCAGTCAAGCATTGCCATTCAACGTGGCAATGCTGCCAGTATTCTGGGCACTTTGGCTTCTGGTGACGGCGTAGATTTTTAAGAAATTGATAGTTGTAGTTAGTCATAAAAAAATTCCTTTTAACAATGTAATATGGCTTATAATAAGGCAGGGACAACTTATTTCTCGTACGTAAATTTTACTTTTGACTAGTACTCGATACATATTTTTCTAACCAGAAATTCTTAAATAAGTATTATTTATTATGATTTTTAAGGTTCCGTACCCAAAGGGTATTACTAAGACTCCGCTGTCCGTCTAGTCTGTCACCAGGCTGTGTCTCACGAACTGTGATAGTTAGACAGTTGAAATTTTCACAGATGATTTATTTATGTTGCCGCTATAACAACAAATACGAATAAAACCGACCAAGTGCGAGTCGGACTCGCGCACGAACGGTTTCGGTTAAGGGGGCTCCAATACAACAAACGTGATTTTTTGCTCGTTTTTGCTCAATATTGATAACGGCAAAAAGTAGACGCTTGAAATAATCATAGAATATTTAGTTATGTATTCACTTTAAAAATAAATAATAAATTAAAATAAAAGAAATATTTAAGGGGGTTCTCTTATCATACAACAAACGAGATTTTTTGCCGTTTATATAAAAAATGGTACGGAACCCTTCGTACGCTGGTCCGACTCGCACTTGATCGGTTTTATTTTACTAGTCTTGCGTTTTATTAATATTGCTTTGATGATTGATTCAGAAAAGCGAAATAAATGTGTTGATATTATAACCTAGTTGAGCACATCATATACATTAAAGGTACCTTACCCTACTCCAAGCTGAAGAGTGCCAACCAGTGAACACAGATCTATGTTCGCAGGTGCCTATTATCTTTAGTATAATTCGTGAATCTTGTGATCATTAAAAAGCACCCGGTTTAAATTTTAAATGATCTTAGAACACGAGCTTTTACGAGCCCCTTTTTATGTTTGATGTTTCTTATGAAACCATTTGTTTCGAATTCTTTATTCAGACAAAAAAGTTTTTAAGCAAAGAGAGATAAATTGGTTTTTCACACTTCATGCTCGAAAGATTTAGGTACTGTAACTCTAACCGAAAGCTGATTATAGCCACATAAGATGAAAAAGGTGGAGGTTTTACCAAACAGTTTTTAATGAAAACAAATCGAATGAGATCTTTTAGTGCAAGTCCCTTTCAATGTTTTCATTCATATTTTGTGGTTCCAATTTCAAAACTCATTACTCTCAAGGAAATAATTCAATTAAATTTGGAACATCAAATATGTGTTAAATGTGAACGTGAACCCCAAGAAGATGCGTACAATGAGATCTTAAAAATTCGAACGAACAGATTCAGAAGACGTACTTATTACCAGTAAAAGTGTTTTGTTTTCATAAATCAAGATCATCGTTTCAACTATGACAAACATAGTTAACATGTTTTTGTCAGTCAAACATAACGGTGTGAATGATTAAAAAAAAATTAAAGGCACTTAAATCTTAAACTTTATGATGTTATTAACGCAATAATCCTATTTTGGTTTCGTTTCCGCTGAAACATATGCTGTAAACTGCAAAAGTCCGTTCGTAGGGTCGACATTTTTGTAAGTGGGTTTGAGAGAAAAATGAAGCAGCCATTTTCATTCACTTGACGGAAAACCGTTCTAAAAGACTCGGCTAACCCCCTTATTCATAATAATTTTAAATTAGCACATTGCTAATTCTCACTCTGTCTTCTTCTATTGACATAAGTCAGAGTGAGAAATAACACTGTTTAGCAACTGTTTTAAGTTAGCAGACCTTAATAATGGTCTGCTATAAGGGAGTAAATGTTGAAAACCAAACTGGAAAGGGTCCACTGTTAAAGCAAAATTCAATACAAAGTAAATGTTTACAGATATGCAGTAACTGATACCCCAGTGCGGCTTAGTCGACTGTAAATTATGCCAGAAATAATTTGTTAACGATGACAACCCAAATTAATGTAACTCACAATTACTGGTTACTAATTGAGTTTATTTGGATCTGCAAAATAATATTTCGCCCCTAAATAAATACGTTAATGACCGTGTGATGAATGATATTCATTTTGTTCCATGTTTATGTTAAAAACTGATTTTATATTTTGGTTTAAAACGACCTGAAACAGAATTGTTGCAATGTATTATTATTATTATTATTATCGGAAACTTAATCCGAAAACCAAATATGTTATATTTTTTAGATAACAACATTGGTGCCGATATTGTGAGGGAGTTAAACAATAAAACGAATGGGGTGGATAAAAACTTGTTAAGACACTAATTTTGTACTATTACACATTGTATCTTAAGTATTTAAGTCTAGCTAACTAGAATAATTGTAGTAACTAAGTAGTTAAGTACATGTACTATCTAAATTGTCCACGAGAGCTACTGCCGACAAACTGTTTCACAGTTTGGCAGAAATTAAATAAGGAAAAAAAAAAATTAATAATGAAAAAGCGTTACTAATTAGTATTAGGAACAGATCAGAAATTTGCCACCTTTGTATGATCTCAACTCTTTTAAGTTTAAATTTTCTGTGTTATCGTAATTTCATTAAGTTTTTGTCACTGCCTACTTTTAAACCGCTACAGTACAGTCAGCAAACAAGTTTTCATTCATTCGCAAGCTGCTGTGATTTGTTTTATCAACTATATAGTATCCACGGAGATGTGAACAGTTCTGATGCAAATACAGTGATCATGCCACTTGTATATATTCTGATGCCAGATAAAAAACAAGCGACATACATGCGATTATTCAGTTTGTTGAAACAAAATTTACCAAATTGGAAACCCAGCAATTTCAACGTGGATTTTGAAGTTGCAGTTATGAACGCAATACAAATCAGTTTTCCAGTGCGCAAGTTGGAAAACAGTGTCAAAACAATTTCATGACTTTTGTATGGTTATTTTTTTTGGCGTGTTGCTACGTTGAAGAAACCAAAGAAAAAATTAAGAATTTTAATGTAATTCGAGTTCTTAACCACGGAAATTCCGTGAGTACGGAGATCTAGTCCTAGTTCGACAAGCCATCACGCTAGGTTCACCTTTTGAGGCATATTATTATTACTGTGCTGTGAACAGTGAATCCACCTACATGTATGTATAAAACTCCTAACATAAAGTGAGCGATTGTTTCTATTTTACTATGAAATTCACCTCTAACTAATCTCTAACTGTTAAAGAGAGAACTTATTGTACAAAATTGCAACACGAGTTCAAAGTTACGGTTGGTTACAGGAATGCAATTCAAATTCTCGGTTTTGCAACTACTCTCGATCAAACTTTGTGTAACAAGATAAACTTTCTGGCATCTACTTTGCAGTTACGAGTTTTATCAAGTTCAGTAATTATTGAGTAAATTAAATTGTAAAGACTATTAGGAAGTCATGGCTAGAAAGTACAAATAATGTGAGACAGACTGACGCTACCTAAACCATCTTTCGTAGATGAACAGACCAAATGAGCTACTATAAACACATAGTACCTGCAGTTGACGCAGTGTCGGAATTACCAATAACCCTGTATATAACAATATGCAGGGTTATTAGGGTGCGTCAACTGCAGGTTCTGCCCATCATCAGGAACCCGTTTGTGTAGACGCAAATCGACGTAATAAGGACCCATAGAATGGAGTTAAAATGGAGTCGAAGGTCATTTTGATAATCATTTCAGAACCGTAACTGTTTGTCCGTCAAAATTGGAAGTTGAATTAAAATTATAACTGAACTAGTTGATCCGCCCAAAAAAATCGCGGGCGGGTTCAGTTATAATTGAGCTGGTATTTTGTCGATAAACAATAAGCTCTATTCAGGGATCAATGCACATCTATATAACGAATCGCTGAAGCAAAGAAGCTAAATTATAACTAAGTTTTAAAAAAAATATTTTTACACTGTCAAATTAGGTGAATGCAAATTTTGTTGCCATTATGTACGGGTATAATTTGATTTGCAAGATTTGACCAAAACATACACAGAGAGACAGACAAAATTACTTTCAAAATTATGATGTTACTTAAGAAGCAGATGTAGCAGCGGTCGGTCTTGTCCACCAGTTTAAAGTCGCCCCGAGCTATGGAGAGAGCTATGCTCGGAGTTTCTCTGATGGATAGGACTCGTAACAAATACATCCGACATAACCAAGGTTATCAAATTGGTCAAAGAATTAGCAAGCTGAGTGGTGTGGCAGTGGGCTGGCCATATCTTGAGAAGAACCAACAAACGCTGCTGAGGTAAACGTGTTCTTGAGTGGTAGGACACCCTCCGACCAGGTGGGATGACGATTAGCGAAAGATTGCAGGCAGATGCTGGATGCGGAAAGCTGGAGACAGGACGCTATGGCGCTCATTATGGGAGGTCTATGTCCAGCAGTGGACCAATATAAGCTGATGATTTATGGAGCAGTGTTCACCACATATGTACTTCTCTATTTTCGTTTAGTCAAGAAGCTCCTTCTACTAATTACCTATTATAAAAGAAGACAAAATCTAAAAAAAAAGTATAATAAATAAGTCACGAGCTAACATAACAACCCCTGACAACGCCAGCGTGTAAACCTGCTGAATTGTCGCCAAAATTTACGGAATAAACACGCCTGAATAGTTATGATAAGGGCCAGACCGCACTGCGAAGGTTAATTACCCGATTATTTTTAGTTAATATGAATTTGAAGCAAATGTTAAGTACTCGCACTCGCGTTTTTGAAATTCGCTAGACAAATGAAGAAAGAAAAATCGCGAGGTGAAATTTCGCAGTGCGGCCTTATACCAAAAAAAACTTATCCAAAGGTTCTTAGTTGAGTAAAGACTGACTACGTAACGTTATGTGTGTACATCACGTTAATATCTTTAAGGAATACTCTATTTATGTAGGTACCTAGCCAGAATTTCGTACTTGAGAATCATCATGATGTGAACGAATTCAAATTAAAGACATCTTATTTTTTATAAGGATTATTAAATTTTTGCTAAAAAAAAACAACTTAAACGATCTGTTACAATGCATAAAATCTCAGTAATGACTATAAATAATGAGAAACCCTCTAAAAATCAAACTGAGGAAACAACAGCAATCAATGGAAAATTGTGCTCTTTTTACATAAGTCAGTCAATTTTCATAAATCGTCATCATAATCGTCATCATCAACCTATAAATAGTCCACAGTTGGACATACTGGGTGGCGCAAAAGTACTGGCACTAAAGAAATTACTTTTTTTATTTAAATTGCATCCCCCTATCATTATGATATTGAAAATTGTGTAGTAAACAAATGTAAAATTCACTAAAAATAAACATGAAGTTTTACTCTCCAAGAACAGTGATAAAAACACAACGTGAATTTCGTTGACAATTTCCCAACCTTCCGGCACCGGTTGGACCGCACAGTTTGTTGCTCTGCCACACGTCTCGAAGCAACTGGCTCAACGGTGGAGAAACCGAAGTCTGGCAGATCAAGAACAGGCCGTTCAGCCGAAAATATTGATGCTGTGCGCAAACATGTGGAATAGTGTCCAGAAACATCAACACATTCTCACCATCAAGATCTCTATCTATTTAATCGAAGGTATTCTACGATACAAAAAACTAAGCGATTCAAAGATGTCTATTTTACAATACAAAATACTAAAAAGCGAATCAGTGTTTTATTTCAGTGCAGAGTTTAATAGCTCCGCAGCACCAACGTTGGAAGATTATCTCTCTACTGGGACACGGATTAAACAAGCGATCCAGAAAATATCCGACCGGGTAGCGTGATCCCTCGGCGCAGCCACGATACCTCTGTTACGTTCTTTATTCGTTTTGTTTTTATTCGATTATTCTAAGTTTTTTCATACTTCTAAACGTTTCGAATTCAATGAGAAACTATTACTATTTAGGCGTGGGGAATAAGTGACTACAAAGTTGTAGCTAAAGTAATTGATCGTGCTCTACATAGGCTCTTTATACATAGGTATCAGATACTTACATGAGGCGCAAGTACGTGGAAACTATCTCTTTCGTGGCCCACGACGCACATGTCCGCCTGCAGCTTCGTCTGGCGGCGGACATGTGCGTCGTGCCCCTGGACTTCACACTAATGTTATAAATGTAAAAGTTTGTTTGTATAGATGGATGTTTGTTACGTTTTCACGCCAAAACTACTGACGGATCAGCTTAAAATTTTATATACAGGTACTTTTTAGCTCATAAATCAGTTTCCATGGGATAAAAATAACTTTAAAACGTTTACAACAACCATACAAACAAAGCGAAAAGCTCGGGCAGATTCTAGTTTATGAATATAGCGAAATTTGAAAAGCACGAGTGGCGACGGCTCACATATTATGTCACCTCAAGATGGACGTCCTCATTCGAAAGTTTTTTATTTTGAATACTCTAAGGTCCGTATTATGAAAGCTTGCTCAGTCACAGATCTATGCTTGAGTGACGTTTACTCCATAGGAAAGCGTTACTCAAGATCATAGATCGCTGACTGAGCAAGCTTATATGGTACGGGCCTAACTCTTAGTACATGAACGTTGCTCTTTATACATAGTATTCTCATTTAATGGTTATAAAATTTTCTATAAGACTTGTTTTATATAATTAATAATAATTAGTTTATTTATTTATATTTTATAAGTACGGTTACAATTATAGTTACTTATGATAACAGAGGTTAATGATAATATATCGTTGAGTATGTTATCGACTCGGCAAACGTAGTATAGGACGCCCTCCGACTAGGTTGGATGACGATTTGCGAAAGACTGCTGGCAGATGCTGGATGCGGTAAGCTGAAGATAGGGCGCTATGGCGCTCATTAAGGGAGGACTATGTCCAGCTGTGAACTAATAAAGGCTAATGATGATGATGTTAACATCTCTGTTTCTTGCTTTATTTTGAGAACCTAAAACTCCTATCGTCCTGAAACATTCGCATCCGGATTTATCGAGAACGGTTTAACGGAAATATCTACGACTTCGTCAAATTGATTTAGGTACCTAATTCTATTAAATCTTAGCTTCCTATTTACAAATTAAATAATCTTAGAAGCGACGCGGAGAGCTCTAGCTTCCGTTGTGCAAACTCGACAAATGAATCTAGGTTCCTTCAGGAATCAGCTCGTGAAACTGATGTTAGCTGATCAAACGCTTCTAATTATTTAAGTGATTTATCTGTGAAGCGAAGCGGCGAATCTGGATTCCGTTGTGCAAACAAACACTATCGCAATCAAGTTCCAGGATCCTTTAGATGAATCTCGTTCGATCCATTGATTATTATTGACTCTATTTATAGATGTGTTCAACAAATACGTATTTTCGAAAATTCTATCAATCTTGTGAAAGTGATTAGTTCAACAATATTAACCGAGGGGCGATTGAAATTATTGAAAACTTTGATTATCTAGGTAGGTTAATAAATCCCAAAAATTTACGATCTCGACGGGATTCGAACCCGCACCTTCCCCTTCAGCGCAGGGTGAAAATCTTTGGGAGTTCTTTCGGCACTTACGCCGTCAGCGCCGAAAGAACTCCCAAAGATTTTCACCTCGGCGAGATAAGATCACGTAGCTTAGTTGGAAAAAGAGCAACCCTGCGCTGAAGGGGAAGGTGCGGGTTCGAATCCCGTCGAGATCGTAAATTTTTGGGATTTATTAATTTCTTAGAGATTACCCAGATATTATAAATAAAAACCTTACGTACTTAGAACCTAGAACAAGAAAATCTGGTACTTTGTTTGAACCTCGGAAAAACAACACAAGGGTGGAAGCTACTTAATTATCCTTCAATTTCTACAAAGCTGATTTCTTAAGCTCAAAGCACACATGTGGGGTGGACTGATGAGCCTTTCAAAAGCAATTTTCGAAAGCAGCTGTATCTTTTTTCTCCATAAACACTGCCTTGATGCTTATTATATCACATAGAAGGATGATGGAAAGATATCCCCAAGATACAGGTTTATCCTAGTTTGGGGATCAATGATTGTAATAATAATAATAATATTTATTTATTTATAAAAGTATACATTGTTTAGTAAGTATTGCACCATTAAACCAACGTTGGTTTGTATTGGTGCTCACACTCGTATTGATCTTATATTAAGGTAACATTGCATTTGGATAAATATTGTCACAGCAAAATAAAACAAAACAAAATCTCAACTGGAATAGTTTTCAGTCATAATTTTTTTTTAAATCATTTATTAAGGGTTTGTTCAATGATATGAACATGCCACCCTTAAGTCATAAATCTTTTCAATAAAAATCTTTCAATCTTTCTTTCAAAACATATAAATAAAATTAGCGTGTAATTAGGCGTCAAGCTTTGAAAACAATATAGTTGAGTAGGGACTCCTCAGCCTAGCGCACATAGATTATTTTATTATCACCTTATTCTGAAATGCACTGCAGGCCGCGTCGAAAGACATGTTTCAAGGAATTCTAAAAATATATCAGAGTAACTTTGTTAAGTAAGAGTGGCACTAACTTTCCAGTTTGAATTATACGGAAAGCTTTGTCTAGTTAGGTATTCTTGTCCAAAGCCAGCATTAGCTACGTCGTCAATAATGCTCTCCGCTTTGTATGTACCCACCAATTATTTTCTCTCGACTACGAATACTGGAACAGAATTCGGAGGAGGAAACGTTTAGTTAGTTTTGAAAATTAAATAATGTTCAAGTTGAAACGATTTCAAAACCTTATAGTTCAAGAAAACTCGTGGCCTCGTGATTTGTTATGGCTTTTTACGTTTCAGAGGTTTCGCGTTTCCTGCTAAACTTAAATATGCCTACAAGGGGTGAGTCTTTTTGACGATAGTGAAGGTACGTTATCTTGACGCCTCCTTTTTCTCGTCATTATCGTGCGGACGTGGAACTACGCTCTTAATCGGTTTACGTTCCTAACGTGTGGAGATTTAAAAATCCCTAGGGAAGGGAAAAGGAATCAGGGCAGACCTTACACTCGATGGGCAGATGAGCTTGTCAAAGGAGCAGGCAGGACGTGGACAAAGAAAACTCAGGACAGGGAGGAATGGAGGAGGCTGGGGGAGGCCTGTGCCAAGCGGCAAACAAACTAGGTGTGCAAAATTGTAAATAATATAAAATGTAACAGTTTGAAATAAAGGCTATATAATTATTATTATTAGGAAAATGACAGTTTCTGACATGAATTGCGAATCCGAATGATGCTTACATTACTAATGTCAAAAATATAATTAAAAATAAATAATATATTGCATTTTTATATTAAAAATAAGCAAATAAATTGTAACACTTGATTTGAAATGAATATTTATGTTTCTAAGGTTTTTATTTATTATACTCTGGGTAATTTCTAAGAAATTAATAATAAAATATCAAGCAACGGCAAAACCTCTCGTCAAAGAACTAAATGTAAATTTGGTCTTTGAGCAGAATTGGATAACTTCATTGTTTCCTCTGTAGGTGGCGCTGACGGCGTAAGTGCCGAAAGAACTCCCAAAGATTTTCGGGCCGACTAGATAAGATCACGTAGCTTAGTTGGAAAAAGAGCACCCCTGCGCTGAAGGGGAAGGTGCGGGTTCGAATCCCGTCGGGATCGTAAATTTTTGGGATTTATTAATTTCTTAGAATATTTATGTGATCTATTTTCTAGCCTTTGAGCCGTCAGGTGGTGAGTAGGTATCAATGGTTCGTATATCTTAGCCCAATTTTTATTCCAATCCGTGACAAATAACTTCGACGGAAACGTTTTCAAACAATCTCGCGCTTAATTGGTTCAATTTGAATTTGTACTCGTTCAAGTTGCCTGCACGTGCCCTAAAAGCCGTGAACATACCCAAAAGTAATCAAGCACGCAAAAAAATCAGCTTTAATAGCAATTAGAAGTTTTTGTTACCTATAAATGTGCTGATTGAATTTTTTGTTAAATTCTGCAAGGAGTGGGTAGTAGGTAGCGTAAATGGTTTGTTCCTTTATGGGGAACAGCTCAGAAATCTAGTAGTACTAAGAAAATATCAACAATTATATGCTCATCATTATTCTAGTGCTCATTCTGTTTAAATTTAACGAGTAACAGGGTGTAACCAAAACGAGGGACCAAACTATTAGGGGGTTCAGCTTCGATCACATAACACGGGAAAAGTATTTTATACACTAGATAACTAAAAAAAAATAAACAAAAGCTTCTTTTTTAAGGATTTTTCTTTTTGATATTAATTAATATTTAGTTTTTGACTGGTGTTGATATGGATCAGTTGAGCTACCTGTAGATTGTTCTGCAGTTAGCTCAATTGTTTCAATGGTAAATACTAGTTTTAATTAAGTTCTATTATTTGATTGTAATTTTCTTTGTTAAATAATTACCATTCTTTTTGATAGCACAGATACGATGGAGTTAGTAAATATTTATATCAAGTCATATTTCGGTAATCAATCGCATTATGAGAACGAAAAAATGTTATTTATATAAATTGTTATAAATTGTGAATAAGCTAATAACAAATAACAAACGTGTACTATGTAAAAAAAAGTATAAACTACGTAATATATTGTATAAATTTCAACCCGTCATATTACATACTCGTAAGTATAGAGTACCTTTATAGTGTCTTAGGTTTAAACCTGTTAAGTTAAACCTCTAACGTTCAATAAATAAATATATAAGACATGCCTAGCTCTACCTAGCTTGGGGCTAAATATGATACTGTGGGATTATCCAGCATTATTTAAACAAATATGATAATATACTATGCGATAAATCCCAATACATTAAATAATTACAAAAGCTGTTGTAATGCAGAGGCCGAGTTCCAGTGCTCAAATAATTTGACAGCTGAGCTGTTAAGATCGAGCAGCATATTACATCGCGTGATATGAGTTTCGGCAGTAGCCTGCTATAGCCTGCATGCCGTGGCGCATTGCACAACGCGGAAACGTGACCAACCGGCAGCACACAGCTGATCTGACACAGTTGGCTTACTGATAGCGGCGTAGCGTGCGCGGTTGCTTAAAAAAACGATTTATACGGCTCATCACATCCCCCAACGGAAGCTGGTTAAAAATTGTTGTTTGTTTGATGTTTTTTTAAATCGTGACTAGCAAATTTCTTAACTTTATGATTTAGAAGAAATAATACTGTCGGTTTTTGCTCTTATGTTCACTGTTCTCTGCGTCACCAAACCTAACAACCACAGAGATCTATTTGTTTCTGACATCTGTGCTACCAACTATTCTGTCACCTCATTAAAAAGCACCTACTCTCTCCATCATCCATATATTATCGTTGTTGTTTGCAACAGTCTGCAGTAAGCTCAACTGTTTCAATTCTAAATACTAGTTTTAAATTAATTCTATTAATTGATTGTTATTTTCTTTGTTAATAAAGCTTATGGTTCGTTATTGTTATCCAGTCTGATTATTGACCTCTATTTGAGCCCTTAGGCCCTGTTCACGGCACGTGTAATGAGCAATGTATGGGACGGGTGACACAAGGTTAGACGGCACGATCGCCGCGCCATGTGAAAACTGTTTATAAGTTCATACATTTAGGGTCGCCGTACACGGGCCACACGCGACCGCCACTTGTGGTCGACACTATGGTCGGTGGCTGCTACTTTTTTTAACCCATGCACGCAGACATAATGAACTCTGACGAAGTTCAATTGCGCTTCTTATTGGATACATCCAATTTGTACACAAATATAACGAGCATTTCGATAATCTAATAAACCATCCAGAAAAGTTCTTCAAACAGTGTTGTTTAAGTATAGAAACGTGAACGTACTGGTTTTATTATATATCCATATCATTTTATATCCATATTTATTAAAATCAACAACAGACTACGTGCGTACGTTCCTTGGACTTGAAAAGGTTAAATGAGGTAAGGGAGAGGGGGTGGAGCATCGCGCGAGTGGTGTGTGGTGGCGTTTGGTGTTGGCGTTTAGTGGCCGGTGCGGGCCACATGAAGTGAGCAGCGATGATGAGTAGCATGTGGCGGCCACCGGCGTCAACCGTGTGCGACGAGTCTATATAAAATGAAAGAAAACTACAGGAAATATGCCGATGGCGGCGTTTTGTGGTTAAGGTCGGTGGCCCGTGTGCGACGACCCTTATACTTTACACGGCACGGCAACCGTGCCTTGACAGTATGCATATGAATAGGGCCCTAGGGTACAAATTTTCACAAATAGTCGTATAGAATCCTTCACACTCAAGTTTTTGAAGTTTAGAACCCCCTTTTGACTTCAAGTTCCTGAAAATATGTAAACTTAACATTCACTCTTTCAAGTCAACTGCAGTTCAAATTATTTTGAAATACTTTAAAAATACGTATAAAGTAATTTTTTGACAAACAAGGTGGGGCCGAGCCTTTTTTCAGTAAAATTAAGGAAACAGCTACTGAAATAAAATAAAAACGTTTAACTCACAATCCCTATTTTGAAAGTTTGAAGTTGCTTTTTTTTTCTAATTGCTTACTTTTGTACTAAGATCTAAACACCCTGCTAGTTTCAAGTTTTCAAGTCTCTACGACCAGTGGTTTGAGCTGTGGGTCGTCTATGAGTCAGGACAAATACTATATTATAATTATATGTATATTTAATAATTATTAGGACTATTTAACGGATATTTATCAATTATTTTACTGGTCGTACAAACTTCCAAATGAATGGATAAATGATTCCAATAGAACCTCCTTTTTTTTAGAAGTTATTAAGTGTCCCAGCTCAGAAAACAACAGAAACATAACTCGGCAAAGGAGCAGATAAAATCTAAGCTTATTGAAAATTACTAATTGAGTACTTCAACCAATTCCATTTGTACAATACAATAACAGATTATAAAGAATGATTATTAACAGATGCTGTGTGAATAAAAACAGTAGTATTTTTTAGATTATTACGATTTATGCCATATTCGTCCCTAAGAAGTTCGCCCCACATGACAAAATCTGCTTTCGTCCCACATTGTATGCCATATTCGGCCCGCAATAAATTTTATTTCATAAAATCTTACGTTGTCCTACTTTTCAGCTCCACATTCGGCCCACGGTTTTTATATAGGCAAATTATAATAAATTTAGTACAGTTGAAGCAATAAGTCTTTTCTTGACTTTCATATTTTTATGATGAACAAGACTCAGTACATAGCTTTACTCAAAATATCATTCGCACAAACAAGAACGTACTTACATAAACCAACAATAATATTACTGAAAAGTAATCAAAAAACTCACTTTTTTAACTTCTCGCGTGAAATCCGTTCGACAGCGCACCTGCACTGTTCTCAAACAACTCGGCCGATTAGAGCTGCCACTTTTTACCACTAGGGGCGCTTGAAAGTATATCAGAGTACGTGTAACACCAGTAGTACCAACTGTACGGTTAAGGAACAAGTACGATATAGCCAACTTTACCCTATTATGTATTTATTTATGTCTGACTATCGTGCTCCGTGCACGACCACGACACGGGCCATTAGCCTAGTGTAGGGTCGTGCCGCCCAAGCCAATCTTTACGACATACTCACCTATTGTAGTTATCTCCTGAGTAGGTACTTTTTTATTTTATGTATGCCTTTAAGTACATTTTTATTGCCTTTAAAAAGAAATTGTTTGTAATTAAATTTAATTATTTTGCGGCTAACGGTACCCTGTGCCTATACTTTTAATCGCGTATTGTTTCTATAAAAAATGAATACTTATTCTCATTACGTGACTTAACACCGACAGACACAACCAATTTTCTTACATAGACAGTAAGTCCATACAAAAAATAAGCACAAAGCACTACGTTTTAAAACCTCATAATAAAATACCAGTCCAGACTTACTGAAAAGTTTTTTACTTTTCGGGTCACTAAAACCGAGCTAAACTAAATACAGTAAAATATGAAAGAGAAGACTAATCACGTTGCAATTTAGTAGTCGAGTGTCATTGCTCGGGAAACGCTCGGCCGAAGCCTTCCGCCGTAACTGCCACGGCAACGTGTCGGGAATAGCTTAAATCAAGCTGATTTGTTTTTTACAATTTATTACTCCCTTCACTGGCTACTCTCGTATATTAATTTTCCCGGGAACGGCCATTTGTTGTTATAATTATGCAATGCTGACAGAAATAATAAGCTTGTTTTTACATACAAATAAGGTTCTTATTATTTTTGACTGAATAAACATACAATCATTCGCTTTGACAATTTTGTGTTTTTTGTACGCTGTGTGAATTGTCCAGCATTATTATTTTTATGATAACCATGTTGACGTCTACTTTGTTCCGAAATAAATTACATTGAAATTAAATAATGAGAGGTAAGAGTAAAATAATCTAGAATTATCAAGTTCTTGATCAATTCAACTTTTATAAAATTCATCCCGGGCATTTGATAAATTGGTGATGTGGAAAATTTAAAATGTATAGAATTGAAAACGTGAAGAATTTTCACATGCTTAGTTCTTCACATGCCCATTATGTGAAGAACTGAGCATGTGAAAATTTGGAAATGTGATGATTTGGAAATGTGTAAAATTGGAAAAGTGAAGATCTGGGAATGTGAAAAATGGGGCCTCTGTAAAACTGGGAAAGTGAAGACCTGGAAATAAAGGCTTCATATGTCCATTACTCATTGTCCAATTACCATCACCTAGTTAGAGTACTTCTGTTGATGTAGCGCCTTATTTCGGAAATAGAAAGACGAATAGACGTTATCATGGGGTGGGATAAATGTCATATCAGACTAATGCATGGTCTATGCTATGTCATTACTGATCGTACATAAGAGCGCTATAATACTGCCATACGGTACCGTACGTGCGGTGCCGCAAGAGATTCGCAATGACGTTTTCCGTTGTACGAGATGCGGAACAGATGCGAAACTGTCGCGAACGCGCTGCGGACCTCAGTTGCGGCTCCGCAAATTCGATTCCGCGCGGTAATGTGAAACGGGCGTAAACCAAATCGGAGAACGAACCGGGTGAATACGGGACCGGGGAATAACGGACCGAACCCATTTTATTTTGAGAGATCTAAACAAAAAGCTACGTTTCTAAAATCTGATCAAACTATTTTTTGAAATAACGAAAACGCCTGTTTCTATGTACTCACAAACTAACTATCCAATCGGTAAACATTCAGAACGCCCTATAAAACCAAACCGTACGTTGTATGGACACAAAACACATGGATGTGCAATGCGCAGCGCCTTTTTGAAGACCTTCTGACTCTCATTACTTTGCGGAAACACAACATTACGACGGCCAACCTAAATAAATATTTTTATAATGAAAATAAGGTTTATGTAATTATATTTCATATGAACGAGATATACGAGACGTAAGACTCTTGTTCTCCTGAGCACGAGATGACAATATCAACAATAACTACAGTTATGAACACATAGCTTTTAAACAGGTTACAGGTTTACGATGTGCTTAGGGGGCGCTATGGCGCTCATTATAAAGGAGAAGATAGACACCTAGCCTAGGACTAGTAAAGGATGATGACGATGTTTACTTATAAGCATGATTGATACAGACTGGTACGTAAATCTTTAAGAAAATAGTGAAGGTGTTGTACTTTTTAGGGTTCCGTACCCAAAGGTTAAAACGGGAACCCTATTACTAAGACTCCGCTGTCCGTCTGTCACCAGGCTGTATCTCATGAACCGTGATAGTTAGACAGTTGAACAGATAAAGTATTTCTGTTGCCGCTTTTACAAAAAATACTAAAAAACAGAATAAAATCAATATTTAAGGGGGCTCCCATACAACAAACGTGATTTTTTGCTCTTTTTGCTCGATATTGATATGATAACGGCTACAGGTAGATGCTTGAAATATTCTTGAATTGTATTATTTTAGTATAATTATATTTATTTTCTTAATTAATTTAATGTATATTTTTATGTTATGTACCAAATCCCGACACAATTATTATTGTTTGCGAATCAATAAATGAAAATGAAATGAAATTCAACAGATAATGGTACGGAACCTTTGATGCAGGAGTCCGACTCGCACTTGGCCGGTATTATTCCTACATCATCACAGTAATCATTCGCAGACTTCATAATACTTGGGATTTACGATTCGCCTCCCTAAATAACTTTGTCCAACAGGCAGTCAAATTGTATACTAGTTAAATCTCTGCTAACCTTTTGCTATAGCCAATTAAAAGTTCGGTGAGGTTTGGTGCATGCTGTAAAAGTTGGTGCATTATTGTGAATAAGCGTAACTGACAGTTACCCAATTTCACTGCGAAGAGAGCGTTGCATGCGGACCCAATGCGGACTAACTTTAAACTACTGCATTGTTCCAGTCGACCAGGGTTCGGGCAGGTGTTTGCTTTTATTCAAAGCACAATGTTAAAACCGGGAGTTGTGTTTGCAGGCGTCGTCATCACGTTTGAAAACTTTCGAAAAGTTTATCAAACTTTAGTAGAAATAAATATTTTTTAAGAAATAACGGCACGTGCTTTTTGGCGTTTGCGAGCAAAAAAACGATTATCAGGTTTACTCTTGTAGTTAAATAGTTAGCAATGATAACCAATTTAACCTAACACCTTTTTTTGACAGTTTAACTTAGGTGTTTATGTATGTAGGTGACATAACTACATACAAATCCAGGTTATACGTCTTTTATTAATCTGCTAACTTAAAGCAGTTGCTGGTCTGTGTTTTTTCTAACTGTGGCATAAGGAAAAAAACCAAAATGATTTAAGCCATAGCGATAATAAAGGGTAGGATTAATGAATAAAAGGGTTGAAAGTTACAGTAAGTCGGCAAGTGAAATTGTGTGTACGAATAAAAATGATTTTGTCCGCAACCTTCTTTTTTGGTGTTGTGGATAAGAAGCCGCCATATTATAAATACAAACGTCAAGTGCGAGTCAGACTCGCGCAACGAGGGTTCGGTAACCTGTAACACCTAGCTTTTTGCCAAATTTCATGGTTCTAGGTCAACGGAAACTACCTACCCTATAGGTTTTTGGTCTATGGCGAGATTCAAAAAACATTTTATTTAACAATCTACAAATTCCCTTTACTTGTGCTATAAGACCTTGCTCTTTGCCAAATATCATTATTCTAGATCAACAGGAAGTACCCTATAGGTTTTGTGCGCATGTGATTCTCTTGGAAAAAAATTGGACATAAACGGTGTAACTTTTCATTGTGTTAGAAGTTTGATTTATATCAAGGCTCTAAGAGGTTACAAACTTGAGTATATGATGTGAATTTCAATTCGACACCTCCAAGCGTTTCTGAGTAAAGTGGGTTGACAGACGGACAGACGGACAACAAAGTTATCCTATAAGGGTTCCTTTTTTTCTTTTGACGTACGGAACCCTAAAAACAACCAATTTTAAGCACCGATCTCTCAATAAGCACTTAAATTTCCGAGACATTAGTGTCGGTTTAAGATGACAAAGACGTTTTAGAATCGATACTTGTTGATGCGACCCGCGAAGCCCTCAAGAGGCACTTTATTCCTCGACGAGGCAGTTACTAAAAAACCTCTTGCACTTTGCACCGAGGGTCAAGTCTAAAGATGGAAATAAGAACACTTTACCGTAACCTCACTTATCAAGTTACACATAACATTAACGAGAACCCCGAAGTATACATATTAGTAAATTAAAAATAATTGTAGAAACATAGAGTTCAAATCTTGATGAAAAAGCAAGACAAAATATCTAATAAACTATCATAGTTTTTATCACTAACATTACCTGTGATAATGACGAGGTCGAATTAGTGCCATGGGGCGGCCATTTTTAACAAATACAGTACACTATATTCCTTTATACCTCACCTACTTAACTAAATATTTACCATGGCTTGTTGTTACGGAAAACTCAAAAAATCCAAATTATATTCAGTTGTCGTGTTGTTAGTTGTTAGTTAGTTAGGTAGTTGAAGTGATATTAATCTAAGACATCTAAAGAGACAGCTTTTGTCATTGTTGGAAGAAAATTAAGTTTAAGATAGTTGCAAGGAACAACGATAGCATTATTTTATTTCAGCCAGTTCCGGTGGTATTCAGAAGAAAGTTTCAATTCATTCAAGGCGGTGCCAAGCTGCCTGCCAATTCGTAATTGAGAAGAGCCCTAGGGAGTCTGACATGCCTACACACTACTGGTGCCGACGCAGCGCTATAAAACTCTTCCAAATGTAATTAGATGACGTAAAACAACTTTGGAAGAGGCCTACGTCCAGCAGTGAACGTGTCGTTTGGCTGGGATGATGTATTAATTGTCGTGATTAAAATAGTGTGGCTGGGATATATATTTTTAAGCCAAGTCTTAATATCATATTCCTTGCAGTAAGAAGGCTTTGCATTAGGATTGCGTTATTATTATTATTATTGCATTGATTGCTCTTTTTTGGGCTCCGTACCTCAAATGAAAAAAAGGAACCCTTAGGCTAATAGCGCACCTGTCCGTGCCCGCGGCGAGTGCGGATTGGTGCGCCATGTTGCATACTATTTCGGCGCGTGCGGCTCCTACGGCGCGTTTAGCCTTAAAGGATCACTTTGTTGTCCGTCTGTCCTTCTGTCAACCCCATTTTCTCAGGAAAGTGTCGAGGGTATCGCGTTGAAATTAACATTAACTACTGGATCTTATCTACGGGCAAAGCGGGTTACGACCTCTAGGAGCCGTGATATGAATCAAACTTCTAAGGCGACGCAATCAAAAGTTATAGCCGTTTATGCCCGAATTTCGAAATTTCCAAGGGAATCACATGCACACAAAACCTTTAGGGTACTTCCCGTTGGTCAAGAATCATTGAAATTTGGCAAGAAGCTAGGTTTTACACAAGTAAAGGAAAATACCGAAAACTGAAAAGTAGGAAGTAGATTATGAAATAAAATATAATTTATAAAATTTTCGACTTCGTCGGGACTTGAACCCGCGACCTACCCTCAATACGAAGCTCTAAACAACTGAGCCCCGAAATAGATTTTTTTTGGGATAATTCTCAGAGTGCGAGGGTTTACGCACTCTAATAACAAAAAATAGTAGTTTATTCACAAAAAAGGTACCTACTTACTTCCTATACCAAAGAAAATTACAATCAAATAAAAAAAAATAGGAATAGTAATTATAATTGAAACAATCTATCTAACTGCAAAATATTGCAAACAATCTACAGGTAGCTCAATTGGTCCATAACACACCAGTCGGAAGCGTCCCCAAGAGGCAAGTGCACAGCAAACAAAAATAATTTTCAATTTAATTTTTATGTTTCAATACATGTTTCTATAATTTTATGATTCACGCCATGGACCAACACCCAAAGGGAACTTCCCGTTGACGTAGAATCATTGTGTTTTACAAAATTTTGCGGCAAAAATGCCAAAACCGTAAATTTTTATATAATTCCCAAAAAATCTTTTTGATTCTTGTAAGGGGCCAAAACCTGTAATGTACCAATTACCAACTACTCCTTGACCTGGAATCATGATATTGGGCAAGTAACAAGGCCTTATAACTATGCGACACCCTCGCCTTCTCGACTTTTTTACTCAGGCGAGTAAAAAAGAACAAACACTTGAAGCGCTGAATAGTCACTCAGCGCTGAATAGTCACTCAGCGCTTCAAGTTTGTACATAGCTCCTTTTTTATTTCTTTAATGCCTGTGTCGCATAAATGAGGTTTGGGCATCTTTAGTAAGGGTCTGCAAGCAAAGTTGGAGGAGAAACTCCGTTAACAAACAAGAAGATAGATTCTTTTGCATTGATCTACATCACAGATTGAAAAACATCAACTTCATTCTATAGACCAATAGTTTACTTAAAGAATCGTTCATATAGGCAGAACATTTTCCCAACGGACCACTTATACCTGAATAATTCATTGATCCACCCACCATGCCCATTTTTTTATTGAGAAATTTTATCATTGAAAAGTAAATTACAATCAAATAATGGAAACAAATAAGAAATAGTATTTACGATTGAATCAATTGAGCTACCTGTAGATTGTTTGCAACAGTCAGCAGTCGGCTCAATTGCTTCAATTGTAAATACTAGTTTAAATTTAGTTTTATTATTTGATTGTAATATTCTTTGTTAATAGAGATACTTGTTACGGAGTAATTGATCTTAAAAATATTAAATTGTTCTGCTAGGCGGGCAGGCTGGTTGCTATTTTTGAATTATGGTAACACGCGTTACAGGTAAGCTTATAATATATTAAAAGGCCATAAAATTAATGAGATAAAAACACGTATAAAGATGATTAAAAAAAAGTGAAAGTTCATTTTGAAACTCCTGAAACATTAACGCGAGAATTGATCACATGATGCAAACTTGGTTGTTTTAAATTTAACCAAGAACTTCGAATTCAAAGCTTGACTTCAAAGTAACACAAAACGTTCATCAAAAGTTTGATAGAAAATAAAAATACAGAGTAACAAAGATTAAAACAGCAACCAACTGACAGCAGAACTAACTGATAAAATAAATCAATAATAAAAACTCATGACTAAACTGACCATTCAAAGCTTTACTTCTTGATTTGACGACCTCTGTGGCTCGGTGAGCGAATGACCGCCTGTGACACCAGAGGTCTCGGGTTCGATTCCCGCCTTGGGACAAATGTTTGTAAGATCTGCAGATATTTGTTCCGAGTTCTGGTCGTTTTCTATGTTTAGTAAAAAATATCTATCTATGTTTTGTATTGTATTATGTATATCAGTTATCTAGTACCCATAACACAAGCTCTGCTTAGCTTGGGGCCAGATAATGCTGTGTTAATTGTCCATTTTTTTTTTTTTTTTTTATGAGCATCATCTCTTTAGGTTTTCTTTTCTTATTGGTGTAACTTTAGTATATTTGTTGCTAGCCAGATTCAATTAACTATTCACGGGTATTTATCGTGTTTATGATTTTCTCCCATTCATTAAAGCCATTTAGTAAATGTCTCAGATACTCGTATAATGTTTAATTTGCTTTGCTCGTTAGACCAATTATTAAATCCCCATATTCATACTCGGAGAGATGAAAGCAATATGTTTCCAGGAAAATAGGAAAGCTTTCAAAAGCCAGCCTTTATAATACGGGTTTGATAGCGGAGGTCGGTAGATTAGTCGTATCTTCAAATATTTAGAGTAGTACCTACTTCATATGAGAAATTCCTGACTTAATAATTGTGTCCGCCGGCTGCATTATGTTCGTAATTTGTTATGATTAAAGACAATTCCTAATCCCAAAATATTTTATAACTGGAAGCTTGTGGAAAAATCAATAAGTTGATCTTCATATTAAAAAAATAAACAATTTAATATTAAAAAATCAATTCAAATGTAAGTACGACGATTGGAATCTATCAAGGGGTTAACTGTCGACGGAGTTCCCTGTAACTACGTGTCGCTGCGGTTTGCCCGGAAGTTGACGGCAGGACAAGTTTTTATTGGTCGGACGGACTGGTCCGACCACACCACAATTTATTATTAGAAGGAAGGAAGAAAGGCCTTTGCCCAGTAGTCAGATCAAATTCTTTTGGCTTTGACTGTACTGGAAATAATTTCAAATAAAACATTCTCATATAGGTACTAAAATAGACCGAAAGGTATAACAATCAAGCTGACAAGATAGACGATTAAAAACCACATTCAAGTTTCTATACTTGCCATAAAATTCTTTCACGGCTTCATGTTGTAAACAATACGAGGGACGATGTCACTTTTCGCACCCTTTCCATGCAGTCAAACAAGCGGTTGAGTATTTAATAAGGTAGATACCCCTCTGAGCGCGTACTCATTAAACATTTATCGCATCCGGCTATCCTCACACGGTGTCGTACACTCTTGTATCTTCTGTACCTTCGGCCCGTACGCGTATTTGTTCATTTGCGCTGTATTTTCTTCTATTTCATCTCTAATTATTGATTTGATAATTAAACAAAAATACAAACGAGATCGCAGTATTTTTAAATAAAACTAACCCAGATTTTTTCCTCGTTTACTGTCCACACCGCACTGCAAAATGAAACAACAAAAGCACACAAAACAAAACCCAAACACCTGCTACCCTATTGAAGTGACCGTGAGTGAGCGCCGCTTTGTCGTCCGCAACTGCATGTCATCCCGGCCGGCGCGCTCGGGGCCAGTTCATTCCCTCAGATTGACACAATAAGGGGTGATAAATGGACGCTAGGGAACTTCTGAAAATTAAATTTTTACACTGCTCGAAGCAGTTTTATTAGAACGTTTTAGCGCCATGTAGAATGAAAACCGTTGTTTGAGTTTACACTAATTTTGTTATACGAGTTTAGTGAGTAGAGCTTTTAGAAGCGTAGTGAACGGAGTGAAATGTGGTTCAGGTCAGTAGCCATTTGTGATTTCAGATGGCCCTGTGTTTTATTTGCGTCTTCCTTCGGAATTATCTTTTGATATACTTTGAGAACCTTTAAATCCTATTTTACTAGTGTAGAGCGAGTAAATTGAAGGGTCGGTATCAGTGACCATTTAAATTGGCCGTTTGCATGCGACATACCTCCAGCGATGCCATCGATCTTCGGCATAATCCGCTGCGCTAAGGCTTCCGCGCCTTAGGCCAAAAGAAATTCAATTACTGGCTACTCTGGCTAGCTACATAAATATCTTAGTATTTTTTGGGACAAGTTTTCAAAGAGGTTTTTGTATATGAAAAGCTTTTGGTCTATTTTAGTACCGCTAAAAACTAAAGATTAGTTTGAAATTTTTGCAGTAGTTACATTGGGTTAATAAATGGCTTGGTTTTATTTTTTTAACCTACGATTTTTTACTTTTATGTGACAAAAATATCTGTGTCTCTGTGGCATATAAATAGGTATCACGTTAACGAATTTCCTAACGTAAATGGAATAAACGCTTCAAACGTCAACGATCAATTTGTGAACTCGACAACAAGGTCCGTAATTACTAAGTTTGCGAAAATTCAATTTAAATAACCGAAATGCGATGGTGAGATTCAAAATTATGCGAAACAAAATAATCTGCAAATGAAATACCAACTGGGTTGCTTTTTTACTCTAGAATTTTAAAATGATCATAGTAATGAACCTACACATTTCTGTGATGTACCGTAATTGTAGAGAAAGCAAGATCTTAATGAAAGACTTAAACTTCGTACTTAAGTTTCTGTGAATGACATAAATACCGTATACCTACTCATTTAAAAAAAAACTACGAACTTAGTGATTCTTTTTCGAATATAGGTATGAGAAACCAATAAACCAGAACACAAAGCCTCAGAGCCACAACGAATTTAAAGTGCAAAGCAAAGCCGGTAAGAATCTAAGCAATATATCGATGTCGGTACGCGGTGCCAACGAGAATAAAACTCGTTCACCCGGTGATCCGCGGAATTCAATAGAATCGAAGAAAAAAGAAATACGTGACAAAAATCTGGTGGGAAACCGATTGCATCAGTGTGCCGCCCGTAGCAATTTCTATTTTGCGAACGCAATATGTATAGCAGATAGGTAACCTATATAATACAAACAGTGTTGTAGTAGTGTTCGTATTTCAACAATATTTTAATCAACTTACTTGTTCGATACATCGATCAGGTATTTTAGCATCATCAGCTGTTTGACCTAAGTAGGTTACTCGTGCCGCGAGCGCGGACCGAGTGCCTACGGAGGTCAGTGCATCAGCAGCAACCATTCAAACCGCACTCATTAACATCATAAATAGTCGTAGTTTTACACAATATACATATTGTTTCCATACTCGACTTTTACATTACTATTTCACTCAAGTTGACACGATGACTTTGGGTATCGTACTGATTTAAGAATTTAAAAAAAAATCGTAGTAGGTACGTCCAAAAAAAATCATTTTTATTTACCTATGCACCACACTTCCATTGAAAATCAAAGCTCTAATCCACACGTCCAGCCAAGGAAACACGGTAAAGAAAGAAAGAACATAAGAAAGAAAATAATAACACAATAACTTAACTAAAAATTACTCCTAGACTTAGTCTTAATTTATGTGTGTAGCAGTATTTCGGGCAAATATGGTCTACCCAGCGCTGGTTTTCAGTGTATTTTGAATCTGTTGAATTGCCTTTGGATAATGCATTACATGTAATGCACAGTCATCGTGTATTACCGTTTTATTAGATTTAAAAGCTAAGTATTAACAAAAGTAGCTGTAATAAGTGAATAGAAATTAAATTACCAACCTATCCACTAAAACTTGATGAAAGCTGTCACGTCAATTAGAATATTAAAACTGCATCAAAACGATAAGGTTCAAAGTTGTTCCACTTTAAAATAGTTTTCAAACAAACTGTCCAACTTATCGACAAGTGAAATGGCATTTGATGATAGGAAAAAGATGGAACTTTCGAATTCGTTCTATGAAAAATTTCAAGAGAAGTTGGAATAACTTACCGGATTGTTCTGTCCAACACTACTTTACTGTAAGAGTAAGGGAAAGAGAATGCACCTGTGATTACGCATACACTTGTGAGGTATAGGGAATATGCACACATGGTTAATCTCCCTTGGAATTGGCCAACGTGGCGGAATTTCGGCAACATCATCATCAAGTATAAACTTCGGCTAGATTAAATAAGGTGTTCCGTGTTCGTCCCACTCGCTTCGGCCCAAAGTGGTCATGGAACACGGAAATATACTAAAATATAAAGAATTACTTCTCATTAATTCATTTCTCCATCACTTCAGCTTGGAAGAGAAAGCTTCAATACATATAAAACCTCGATATTATACTTATAAAAATAAACCGAGCAACTAACCTCTTTGTTTGAGGGGTGATTAAAAATAAATATCTACCCGTACGTGATGGGCGCCATTAAAGGGTATAGGCACGGATATAAGGAAGGAACTAAAGGTCGATAGGCGATGTATCGACACGCAACAGCTGTTCGAATCAACATTAGCTCGATAGAACATCACTCATTCGTCACGTCGATATATTTTTAGCTAGAGTAATTGAAGTATAATTGTTTTTTACCCAATATAAAGGAGGGCACTCTTCATCATCATCAGCCTATATTAGTCCACAGCTGGACATAGGCCTTCTATGAGCGCCATAGCGCCCTTTCTTAGAACGTGTATAAAAATTAATTACCCAAATAAATTTAATTACAAGTAAATTTATAAGGGTAAGATAGAGGTAAGTTCAAGATCCCCGACGATTTCGAGTCAATTTGCAAGTAATATCGGCTCTGAATCCGTGTAAACAACCTCGCTCGCGCCTTGCGAGATCCGGAGAAGAATGTATTTTTGATTTACTACAAAGCTAGGCGCCGATGCTTTGTGGAAATATACCATTTCTAGAAATTCTCTTTTGTAAAATTTGGTTCGTTAAGGCTTTTATGATGATTTTATTGTTTCAGCACAAAGGAACAAATTGGATCCTTAAGTAACTTAACACTTAAAGTGCCCGTGACGCACTCTTTATTGTACATCACATTCGCGGATATTTACCTATTTGATCCGACGACGCGCGACGTGTAGACATGGAGTGCATTTAGTACACTAAAATCCACTAGTCTACTAGGTCATGAATTTCGTTATCTATGGAGCATTCTTAAGTATTTCCTTTGTTCAAAGAGAAAGGTGATTTATTTCTTTATGACCGTACTTGGAATTGTAAATTGAGCGCATTCACTACCCTCAGCGGTGCTCGATTTCAAAGGCACATTGCAAGGCTCCCTTCAAGCAGTAAATACGTTATTGAATATCAATTTTTAATCAAACTCTTGCTATCGGCGCTACCGTAATATTAGCAATTTCGTATTTAATTAAAGTTTGAATAGAAAGCGACGTTGCTTTATAAAAGCTGAACTAAATGATATTTGAGAACTTCGATTTCATTAACCACGGCGAGCGTGCGGTGAATGCTTTAGAGAAAGGGTTAATTGCATATTATCTGCTAGACCATTTTAATTAAACAGGACAAATGGTAGGAAATCAAAAATCTAAATCAATAACTTTATTTCTTTAGGCTTACAAAATAAGCATTTAGACAAGTAAATTGTTATAATATAAACAGCTTTAAAATAGTAATTATTATCAAAAATTGAATAGATGGGTTTATGCAATGCATAAACATATTTCTTTTTCTCGACCAAGGTTTCAGTCAGCAGAGAATATTTTGCCATAGCCACAAAATAACTAATATTATGCCAAATCTGTCATGAATGGCTTTAAATTGCCATGTTTGTCTCAGCTCCAAAACTGTATCATCCCAATGCCCGACTTGGAAGCATCAGAGGCGTGACGTCACACCATAACCCACATCCCCACTATTGTTTCTGAGACTAGTTCGAGGACCACCATTATTCAGCAGTCTACATTAAAACATAATAGTGTTACTACAATCCGATGGTCCCGTATTTTTGTCAGAATCCTAAGTACATCGTGTGCTGGCCGGACGCCAATTCCGGAACTAAGGGCGTCGCTACACAACCTTGAGAGTGAATTATAAATCATCCTTGGCGACGTTATAAAATACTCTAAACCGCGTCGCGTCAAAAATAACCACATTTAACATGACATTATTCCACCTGGTGGCTTTAATCATAACTCGATGATAGCTCGTCGCAGAGGAAGACAGTCGTTAATTGTTCGTGTGCAGGTATAGTAAGCCTCAAAACAGACGGGAAGGTGCACATCTGTTTTTAAGTTTCGTTAGCCTTCGTACATAGGTAAGTTTCAGCCACTAGCCATTCGGGTACATATATCTAAAAGAAAAGTGATATTATATTAGGTAGGTACATAATGTAGGATACTTTTCGTTAACATAATATTAACAAACAAACATTTAAAATACATATATTTTAAATGTTTGTTTGTAAATACATATATTTTAAATGTTTGTTTCTTAATAAGTATTTTGCCCCACAAATGTACTACTAAGGAGAACTATTCTTCTGCTTTCTGAAGTTAAATAGCCACGTTTTCCGATCGCATCTGATGCATGATCATGCCAAAAATATTTATTGGCAATAGAGCTGAAATAATGGCTGGATCCAACCGATGTGCACCGTCACAACTTCTTGGTAAGGTCATAAACTAACTAAGCATCTTGTGATAGGACGTCTACTCTCAGAGCCTACTGAAGCGACAACTTATTGTAAAACCAAGAACGTATGTCATGTTGTAATCGGATAGTTAATAGTAATTTGTAATACTAATTTCGCTCTTCTTAGTAATTTCAGTCATTTTTTATTTGGCTAAAGAAGTACCGAACTGTACCAACGTCGTCCCTACATACATGATTACTATAACTGATTTTAAAATCTGTCTTTATATGGCATTGGAAATGTAGTAGGTAAATAAAAAAGACTTCACAAAATACGGGTCAGCAGATACTTCTTTATAGTTCAATCTTAGGTAGCGTCATAGAACGATTTTTATGGGATGGCTCATTTATGGGAAAACTTTAGGACGTCAAAAAACTGTCACGTAAAGGTGAGATCGAAGTTAGGAAAAACAAGAGGTCGAAGTTTATTATAGGTTAGACAAAGCTTTTGAGAGTTGAGAAAAAAAAATGTTAAGCTGACGTTGCTAAAATAATAAAAAGCTAGGTAACAACACACCGAATCTTTTCAGCTGCTTTGATTTTTCATGATTAGTTCCCTACACTAAGATTTTTATAACTTTATAGTGTCGTAAGATACTTCGAGCCCGTCGGCCAGATCTGGTCAAAAATAGGAGTTTTCAATACAGTCGGCTGAAATAGAAATTTCTATATAATATTCACGAAATCGTAGTATTGTACCGAAGGTGCTTTATAGGGGTCCGTAGTAAAACGAGGTACACGTCATTCGTAGTTTGTGGTTCCCTAAGTCGTGTCCGTCCTTGTTTAGTTTAGAGGTAGCTTTGCGAGCTGGCTTATTTTGGTACATTTTCACTTCATGGATAAAGTTATGGAGGTTTTAAGATAGTATTTATTTAAGGTTATTAAAATTAAGATTAAAAAAAAATTAAGGAATAAAATAGAGATATAAAAATATTAACCCATATTCAGTTAGAAATGATTAACTACATCCGACAAACTAAATTCTACTTTATCTGCCTGTGGGTAGGGTTCATTACGACGCGACGACGTCTCCGGATCACGGGACTAAATAGTCGGACTATCTATTTAGTGGTGTAATAATTTTTACTCAAACATAGCGTGTAATTTGCTGATTATTTCGACAACCTTCTTTGAGCAAAGTCAACCTTTCGGGCCTACCCGAACAGCCGGACAGTAGCATTATTACAGTCCGCTCTATGCGGTCCGTAATGTATTTCGAATTCAATTTTGTTTTGATAGTAGTTAGGTGCATAAAGGTTGTATGCATACTGAACAGTACAAGCTTCACTGGCTAGTTAGAAAAAAAAAGAAAACCCGGGAAACTGACAAAAGAGCGCCGCGGTGAAATTATTTTTTGAATAAGGTACAAATTTACAGTGTTCAGATTTTTCCATTTACTTGTGCTATCACTTCCTCTAGCAGAAAGAGATAGCACAGGTAAATGGAACCTTGCTTCTTGCCAAATTTCATGATTCTAGGTCAACGGGAAGTACCCTACAGGTTTTTCGTGCATGTGATTATTAAAATTTCAAAATGTTCAGACTTTAGGTCTGAATGGCTGTTATTTTTGATTGCGTTGACTTAGGAGTAGTTTTATTTACATCATGGCTTCAATAGCTTAATACAGATTTGGGTATTTCATATTAATTTCAACTCTATACCTCCCACGTATTCCTAAGAAAAGGGGTTTGAGAGACAGACAGACGGATAGACGGACAAACGGACAACAAAGTGATCTTATTAGGGTTCGTTTTATCCTTTTGAGGTACGAAAACAGGTAGTTAAACTATTAAAACAGCAACTAGCCTCAAAAGAAGAGATTTGCTACGGTTACGCAAGAACGACATTCAAGAAATGAGGAACCGACGGATGAAGCAATTAAAGAAAACCAATTCAGTTTCAAACCAATAGCTGAAGTAAATTGCAGCGCGAGTCTTCAAGTCTTTAATATTATAAGGTTATCGCAGCTGTGGGCGCCGTGATCGAAGCGAATATCTTTTGTTGTCTGCGGGATTGGCGGTTCAATCTACTAGTGCTGGAGACAGCCTCAGGGGGAACAAACGCGGGAATTGGAGGAATCTAACTGTTGAACATACAATTGGCCGAATAAACCATGCATTGTTGTCCTAACATTTTGCATAATTTTAACATTCTATTTCAGAGCAATTGATATTATTTAAATTTAAATAGGGTGATAGTTACCTTAGATAAGTATGTTACTTAGTCGGCACCAAAGCACTCAACCTCCGGTGTGATTAAAACAATAAAAGTACTACCGACAAACTATTATAAATAAAACGTCAAGTTAGAGTCGCACTTAAGCACCGAGGGTTCCGTATAATTGTAAGACCTTTTGCAACCATATCATGATTCTAAGTCTATAGGCAGAAGTACCCTAAAGGTTTTTGGTCCATGGGGACAGCCAATTTTTTTTGGGGAATAAAATATGAAGCTATTTTAGTTCATTCCCTGAAACGGTCATCTTTTTTCTATATGCCATAGTATGCTGCTGAGAAGAAAAATAACTCTGCTTGATTTGGGGTTAGACTTCTTTCAGATACTGTGTGAATGTTAACAGTTGAGACTCCTGGACTACATGACACGCTGAAGCACAGCCAAATACCTTTGTACGGACATACTCTACAAAGCAGTGGTTTTGCATCGTGTGAAATACCACAGGTATCTGGCGGTATCTGGAATACCTATAACGTGTGTTTATTGTAGGTGTTACAGGAGTTACAATGCTGACAAAATCAATTAATTACATTATTAATTAATTACATTTGGAATAAAATTAACTGGTCCACAGTGAGGCCATTTTTTCAGATTCCCCGATAATATTGATGGGCTTTCCATTAGTATACCTTGTTTTATGACTGCAAGATACTATCTACGTATTTCAGTGTATTAAGGTTTTTTGTTATAGTGCATACCGCACTTTGGGTGTCTCTAAGAAATGAAATAAGTTCCCAAAAATTTTCAATTTCACCGGGACTCGAACCCGCGCCCCACCCTCAGTTACGGGTGTGCTCTAACCAACTAAGCCACGAAACCTTAGTCAGTTCAACCGAAAAACCGGGTTCGAGTCCCGTCAAAATCGAACTTATTTCATTTCTATCAGTGTATTTATTGTACATACTTCTGAATTTTTCATCGACAACACCCAGTCAATAGGCAACTTTAGCGATTGCAGATAAAAAACTGCCTGAGATATCAAACCCGTAATATTCTACGACATAATTGAGTCACTGCGTCACTAACATAAGCATACCAAAACAACAGCATAAGATATTACGAAACATTAAGGCCGAACTCCACATATAGAATAGTGATTGATGCTTTTAAAGGAAACTATATTAATTTCAACTTCCGGTTTCATTTAGTATCGGAGGAAGCCTCCCTCGAGAACTAAAACTAATTTTGGGAGATTATTACCATCCATTGAAATTTACATTCCAATTTACTCTCTAAATGGTACTTAGAACTTCGACTTCACATTTCAGTTCATGGTCTTGTTTTTCCAAACCAATTTCACCGCTGCTGGACAAACGTTTGGTAAGATAAGACTAAGACTTCTGATCGTAAAAATCCCTTTGAAATATTACTCTATAAAGCAATAAGAGCATCTCACAACGCTCTCGTGTCCTCTTGAGCAAGATCATGAGCGTTTTTTTTTTGGTACGGTTCTATCAAAAAGTTTGTTAATGATAATAACGTTCGAATTATTCAAAATTATTGGTTCACAAAGCCATTACCAGAGCACAGCGGCTGTTACTACCGCATAAACCACAAGTTTCAATCTCGATGAGAAAATTATTTGTATTGCAAATAGAGCTTCCGGCTTTTTTACGTGTCAACCAAAATTTTGTTTGATCGTTTGTTAAGTTTTTTATCTTTGTTTGTGTGTCTGTAAACATACCAAAATACCTAGGTCCCTGCCAGTGAATGCCAAAAAAATGTTAATATAACTATTTTATGGTATTGGCACTTCTTGTGACAATTTACAGTTTCATCCAGTACAGCCCTGGGCCGCGCGCTGTTTATTGTCGCAATGGACAATAATTTCTATTCCACTGAGTCGTATTGACACTTATTGAATGCAGATGTTAATGCTCAAAGGCCGAAGCTCGTTCATCTCGTAGAGCCGATGATCAGAGTTTAAAGATGCATATTTGGTGCACAGCGGAAGCGGAAGCGAAATCGACTTTCAGTTCGAGTAGGTATATTCCCAACTAAAATTTCCTTATGACATACCACTGCATGCCACTTTTGTCTACTGAACTGTCCAAAATCGGCTGAAAGCTGTCGGAGACATTGAATAAATTTATTTTTTATTCGTTGTTTTTTTTACATATTACAGGATAGAAGTGTTTTGAAAGTTTTGTATATAGTGTCAAGAGAATGAGTGAGATGATCAAGGCAATATCTAATAATTATTATTCATTAAAATTTATTGAGTAAAGGTGTGTTTGTTACATCGTTGATTCATTTAATTAAACTGGAAGTACAATCGCTCGTGTGAGGGGGTGGTTACGATTCGCTTGACTCGCAGCAGGTTGGGTAAACAAAGGTATCATTAAACACTTTGAGGCTCAGTTTCTATTTTAATTATTTATTCCACGTTACATTACAGCACACATAACATTTATAAGTTCCTATTAAGTTGGTATTTAAAAATTTGAGACGGAAGGTATAGTATTAAGTTTCTTTCTACTTAGGCTGATTCACAGATTGGTGATGACAATGCTAAAATAAGTTCGTAACGTACCCAGAGTACTATAATAAATAAAAACCTTAGAAGTTCGTAACGGTTAGAAACCATATTCTATCTAAACTATCTCTTTCATGGCCCACGACGCACATGTGTCCTGGAACTAACGTTTGGCGGTAGTGCGACCCGCGGTGCGCGCTGCCGCCCCAGCTGGAGGCTGGGCAGTAAATGCGTTAAGACTTTTTTCCAAACTATCTCCATCAGCTTCATAACTGTAGCTAGGTGAACCTCAAACTGAACTATCAAACCACGAATGGAAACGCCACGATACGAGAGCTCAAGCCGAATATTGGCCATTAAAGTCTTCGTTTTGCGATTCGATATTTCGATAGAAAGCTTATTTTTAATAGAGGGCCCCGACTTCAATTTGGAAAATGTAACGGCGCCTCGTGGGGACGCAACACAACCCAAATGTAATTCTATGTCATTCAATAGTTGAATATAATAGGTTAGGTCACCTTCCGTTCCTCAGCAGTTTTGGGCTCTGGGGAGCTCATTACGTCATCCGGTGTTGGATACCAATGACTTCGTTTTAGTATATGCATTGTAAGTGAAGCTTCAAAACGCCTAAAAAACACGGTAAAGAAAGCGTTAAGGCTTGGGAATAGCTATGACGATTGTAAATAAATAGTTTAAGAAAAATGAAGTTTTTACGTCACGCTTGAAATAAAAAATCGTAATATTACTATTTTCTAGGTTTTATACGCAACTGGATGCGTTAAGCTGAAGACAGGGCGCTATGGCGTTCATTAGGGGAGGCCTATGTCTAGCAGTGGACTAATATAGGCTGATGACAATGATGATGATGACACGTAACTTAGGTAGCGCAGTGAGAAGTTTTGCGCACCTTGTAAGCCATTTGCTATGAATAAAGATTCATAGCTAAAACAAACTTTGACTCTGTAGTTTTGTAGTCTATCGACATAATGTTGACTTAGAACCTGCTCCTTTTTTCCAAGTCGGTTTAAAAAGGAACTTGAAGTAAGTTCGTTGATTCATGTTGATTCATAATGCCAAAAAAGCAATATGATACTCAACATGAGGACGTGCAAAGAATACGGCAAAATACTTAATTGCGAATCGTAAGTTCTTAACTATTTTGAATTTTACTACTAAGTACCCGTAGATTTTTATATTAAATATTTTATTTATTTGGAAGACAGACAATACATTCTAAGTTTCTTGTATTATAGTGCGTAAGCTCTCGTACTCAGGGTAATATCTAAGAAATAAAATAAGTTTCCAAAAAAATTCAATTCAAAATCCTATCATTCAATATCCTATCCTATAGGGTGGGGCGCAGGTTCAAGTTCGAAATTTTTTTGGAACTTATTTAATTTCTTAGACACTACATTGTTACGAGGACTCATCGAAGAGCCTACGCGTGCGTGCTACGAAACGAAACCGTCTACGTGCTACGAAACTGCTACGAATATGGCCACGACTCCGTATCAGCTAAGACAGGCTGCACTGCATCTAGCCACGGGCCACTGGTGGTCCCTAGAGGCACCCGATTCGAGTGGTTCGTTAAGCAACCGAAGTGGTACGCAGAGCCATCCTTAACTTCCCCAACACGTCGCTCTATGATTTCCTTCGGGGTTATTTATAATCATACCTACTGTTCACTCCTATCACAATAATTTACGATCTTCTACTGCGTCAAAAAGTCAAGAAAAAGTTGCAACTCGCTCCGCTTGCCGATATAATTGATGTTTTCTGTGCTAGGTATCTATTACCCTAACAAAATAGAGTTTAATTAAACCCGAAAGCGACAACTTATTTTCCCGTGGTGTGGCCGCCGCCGTTACAGTCAGATTCGATCAATTTTTGCCAACCTCTGTAAACAATTTACACTAATCTAACAAAAGAAATAATGTTGGTACATGATAAAGCTAAAGAACTGATTTAGTTCGATATTGTACCCTGATCAAAACATTGAGTAGCTCAATAGCCCACAAATACAACTGATGGGATGATCCTTTAATAATGAACTTGAATAAAACATTTTGTATTTTTGAGGGCCAAATGATTGTCAATAGAGTTGGTGAGCTGTGTTTACGTCAGGTTGCCATTTTTTTACGGTTTTTGATGAAAATCATAACAGACAAGTTCTTAAATCGTGAGAAGTGTTTGAGAATTCGTTGTTTAAAAACCTCTATGATAGATTAGCTGAAAAAAGTGCGTAGAATTTTATGAAAACTTTACAACTACATTATGAAATTACGTGATCTTCTGAACTAAACCGATCCATTGATTTTTCTTCGAGCCTTTTAACAATACGGGACGCCTGAAGGGAGAACGCCGTATTGTCAAATAATCCTTAAAGCGCACAAAACTAACGACCAACTATGCGGTCTGAGTGATCAATGTATTATACATATTTTTATCTATTACAATGGTTTATGGTTAAAGAGAAACTGGTCGTTGATAAGCGCATTGCTTGGGAATGAAGAAATCTGGTTCTTTTAAATATTCATAGTAAAAGTAGTCATTACAAAAACAAAAATTGGATATTTATTTATTGGCCTGAGTAATTGGCAAATTCCGATTTTACTAAGTGTACACTGTGGTGTACACTTAGTATTTTTTTAATTAGTGATGTATATGGTATGGTAAGATAAAGAAAACATTATATGACAATTTAACATGACAAAGCGTGATGACGTAACGCTTGTATTAAAAAAATGTCATAACACTTTGACCTGACAGATCAATACACGATGTCGTTGCCTCCATGCTTAGTAATTAACTAGTTGACTTGCGCCATGCACGCCATTAATATGGACTTCCTTTTTATTGATAGGCATCTAACAACTTTTTGTTCGACACAACATTTTATCGAAAAGGTGTCGGATAGTTTTGGTGGTTTCGGAGCTGAACTAGTATATTAAGAGATTTTATTTGGGGATCTTGTGGCAATTTTTGTTTAGACTTTAAGGACTTGCCCAAAGTTTCTGGTTAATCTTTTTGTTAGTGTTGGGTTGGCACAGTGGAGAAAAAACTGCGGGGCAACAGGTTCATCATGTTATCAAGTGTCTGTCCCTCGTCTCAAAACTTCGTATCCGGCATCCTATCATATATTATAAAGCAGGCTAAGCCCGCTCGTGTCAATCTGCCATCCCACCGGATCATGAGGGTGAACAGAGTGCACAAGTGTTTGCATTGCTAACACACTTGTGAACTATAATATTTCCTGCGCACATGGCTAGTTTCCGTTGATAATGGCCTCTTACCCGAAATTCGGGTAAGAGGACATCGTCTCTTATTATATTTCATTATGTACACAAAACACAATGACAAGCTATAAAATTAACAACCTGACCACCCTCAATTTCATCTTGCAGCTTTTCTCACCAAAATTTTAATGTATTCTAATTGTGTTAGTAGATTTTTGGAAAATTTACTACCAAATACTACCAAATATTATACCTACTTCGTAAGGATAACATTTGAAAATAGATCACAATAAAGTTGTGCTGGTACTTCCATCTAACTCATTAGAAGAACTTCCGACAGTTCAGTTAATAATTATTGTGACAGACATTTTACTGTTAACTGCCACTTTAATAAAAACTCTCATTAAAGTTCTAGAGTCCACAAAGCGAAAAGTCAGGATTAATCCGTTATTTCATTTCGCAATCCGCTGATCAAACGAGCGTTCTCGCTTTACCGTTGCCACATTTCAAGCCACTCGATATTCTGACTGTTCACAAAGAGCATGTTATTAATTGCAGAAAACCTGTCCGAATATTGACGTTACATAGCTCGGTTAACGCGGTTTAACCCGTTCTGTATTGCGAGAAATATTACAAACATTTCGTATCCTAGTTTTCAATTCAACCGAGAAATCCTTTGAGCACTTTTGCGGTTTTTGCTTTCTAAAACCCATTATGCTATGACTATGGTTATTACATACCTGCCACTTTTCTTTTTGATAGACTTCCACGGTGCAGATGGAGAACATTTTATATCAAAATGATAACTGATTTGTATGGTATATTCCTCGTATGAAATTAAGTTATGTTAAAGAAAACTGTGATCGAGACGCGTATATAAGTGTTGTTTTCTCTTTGACTTCAGTCCGTCTAAAAGTTTTGTCTCCGTCGCGCTGACTCAACAAGACAATACGATTAGCGACACCGCGCGGAACATACACGAAAGAAGTTAGAATTCTTTTATTTATATCCAAAGAGAACGTCAACGTTATCACACTAATATAAAGAAGTTTGAATGTTTGTAAGGTGTTCACGCCAAATCTACTGAACGGGTCAGGCTGAAATGCATACAACTACTTTTTATTCCATTAATCAGTTCCCATGAGATAGATATAAACATTTCTCTAAAAATAACACAAGCGAAGCCGCGGGCAGAAACTAGTAATTAGTAAGCATCACCTGCCTTCACATAACTTTTAAGATAACAGTAACGCCTAGCAGTAAGTTGAACGGGAATCTACCGAAATACGGTTTTCATTTTTTAACTAGCTCACCCGACAGATGTTATCCTCTAAAAATCTGTAAGCAAAGCAGCATTTTCGGTTTACCCTCAATTTTCCAAATTTTCGAGCAAATTTTCCATGTTTCTCTCACTGAATGGCGAGCTCAAGCTGTAAATAGCTTTTTTGCACCACGCTGTAGCTTTTTTTTTGCCCTAGCTCTAAGTAAAGCTCGATTTTGTATCTTTTACAAACCAAGTCTTGGTTAAAATAAAAAATCAAGCTCTGTGCAGAGGGACTACACTCCTATACAAAACAAATAGAAAAGAGGAAACAAACATAAACTACCGAAGCCAGAGCTAAACCACGAATTTGTGATAATCTGAGGATTGTCATTTAAATAAAACATGAATTCTTTGACAATAATTAAATATTTAAAAGACGAATATACAGTGTACAAATAAATTTCTTCTCCCTAGATTTTATTTGAATGAGCCAAATAAAAGTGAAACACGTCCAATTTGTTCGTTTTAAATATTTAGACCGGGGAACCAGCTTTTCGATATCTGTTTCAGTTATTCACAAACAGCATCGGTTAGTGAATTTACCTACATTCCATAAATTAAAAAGTGAAACTGTTGACATGTTTTTTATAACAAGATTTGCATTTGGCTGCAAATCTCTCAAACTCACTCGCGCACTCGGCTTTTTACGCATTTTTTCAAAAAGTATTGTTGCGCTGTATCCGTATCTATTTATTAGAAATATTTCTGCCCGATCGATTCAATACTTTTGGCGTTGTTTATGTACACAAAAAACACAAATATCATCAAACCTTCGCCCTAACAATTATATGAGTCATCGAGAAACATTAATATCAACTACTTCGAGTTAAAATCTTTAAATAGATAGTAAAAAGTTAGATCCGTTCATATCATCAATGATGTTAATGCTTGGCCAGATGTCGCCCAGTTCCGCACCGATAATTGTATGCACGAAAATCAATGTTGTGCTTACCTTATATACATTTATTGACAAGTATCTAAATCGCGTTATATTTAAACTTAGATAGGCAAAATAAAGATGTATTAGACACGTTAGTGATTTAAAAATGTATTAATGGTTTTTATCAACTTCTTGGATAAAAATTAAAGTGAATGGAATCAAAAGCATCTTATTTCTTATTTGATAATAATTACTATTTATAAATCTACACAAAGTATAAAATTTGGCTTGTCTAAGTAATTATTTTGTAAGCCTTAAATACTCATAAATAAAGTTATTCATTTTTAAAAGAGTTCGACTTTTTTCATAGTTTGGAGCCTAGCTGAAAGATGTTACAAATGTCCGGCATGGATATTAATAATTGAACACCCAGCAACTCCCTTACGGAACCTCGTAGGTATTGCCGCTATGTTCGGAAAAGTCTGACACGACCGAACCGAGGAAAATCGAAATACCGGTACGGAACATTATCCAGAAAAATCAGAAAACCACATAAGACAACAACATCTATAGTTCAGCGTCTCATCGTAGTTCATAAAATGTGTTTAGAAACGTCACTTGTAAAAGTAAATATCTACACAGATTGTGATGAAGCTAGATGCCCGTTTTGTTATCATCTACTGTATCTATTTGTCAACCGTTGCCGTAGGTTATTTATCGTTATATTTTTGATGGTTTTGTGTCGTGTATGCGTTATCTTCCGTGACGTCACCAAACGGCTCTGTCGGGAGACCAGCGTTGGTTGTAAAGTGTTTACAACTAGCTCATGCTGAGACTGTTTTGTGACTCTTATCGACAGTACCTTTCTCTTGTTCTTAATAATTTCTGTATCCGTTGAAGGAGTAACAAATAAGTAATATTCTATTCTATTCTAACAAATGCGACGCAACGCAAACGTTTTTAAAATTGACAACTGGTTTGATAAAGGCGTCGCGTCTCGGGAGATTCACCTAGGAGAAGGGGATAAGAAACTAAATAGCAACAATAAAACTACCTTTAAATGTTTGTGCTATTTCCGTGAACGAGTTGCAATTTCAACAAATAGGTTAGCGACGTAAATTCGCTAGAGTGTCGCATAGTCGTTTGCATTCTATTACAACGAATTGTTGCGAAGACAAATCAAGTAGTCAAATACTTTAAAATTTTTGAATCCAAAATGATGTTTAATATACTCTTTTTGCCTATATTTATTTATTTGTGTCATAACAGTCGAGTGGCTATTCTGTTAAGAAATAAATAAACATGTGGCTGATATGTGTCTATATCACACAGTGTTGAATTTAGTCATTGCGTATTTTTTTTTAGTTTGTTATTTTTGTCTCGTTACCAGTTGTCTAGTTTATTCTTGAAGGCGTTTATTTATGTGGCTAATATATATCTTTATATTTTCTGGTAATAGGCTCCAATTGTGCACCACGCTATTGCTACTAAAATGCTGCTTGGCAAGGGATTTTGTAGAGTCACGAAACAATCTAAGGTGGTGCCCACGGGTTGAACGTTCTTCTTTCTATAAGTAGATGTCTTGCAAGGATGGACTTACCACTACAACCTGTATTGGTGACTGAGTATCTTGTAGATTTCTATGAGATCACCTCTTCTCACTACTAGAGGCATGAGGCGTAGTGCGTACAACCTATCTTCGTAGGATTTCTGTCGTAAAGCCCATGGAATCTAGGTAGCTATTATGGTGGCAAATATAACAAATATTGCCAATATTATAGGAATATAATAGGACCGCCATACGGTTGCGGCGTAAGATTCTACCTGCCCAACTCAGCTCGTGGACGTTTATGACGACGAAAAACTTAACAACTCCACTGCTGTCACCCATGACAAGCATGACGACTACGGCAAGACCTCTCTTATAACGGCAGTTATATGTGGCAATGTCAGTAGAAGACCTATGTTCATCAGGATGATGACGATGATATTAAAAAATCTTCAGTATGAAAAGAATGAAAATATACAAAAATACGTTCCGGCTTGCTGTTGAAATAATTCCTCGAAGACGACAAAAATCTTGCGCATTCGGTTCAGTGGAAAAAACGACGCAACCGACACCGCGCTTTTCTGCTCTCTTTGGCCCATTAGCGGAATGAGGGAGGCTGGTTATGACAACACATTTCATGGAAATTTTACACATGTTATACTACAAACATGACATTTTTAAAATACCGAAATTTTAGTTGGCAAGTGTTATTTTCTCCTACTGACCCCGTTGACCCCAACCCAGAGGTGACGGCAACAATTACTGATTTGCTTCTGCACACTACACACCCGACGAAAAACCGACCGCCGGGTGCGGTTCGAAGAATTCCCCGCTTCCGCCCATAGGTGCATTCGTGCACCTAGGCGAAACCTCCATTTCCTCTTATAGCAACTGGCAACAGCCCAAGCCGAGGTTCGTATTTAAGTGGCCCTTGAGCGAGTTGCCCAAATCTAACTTACCGGCGAGGCGCCTTCTGCGCCCGCCGAAAGTCCGGAACGCGTCATGGCCATGATTTGCGGTCAATAGAATTAGTCCAATCGAAAAAAAAAACCAAGCGTTGATATTAATAATACATTTTTAATAAGAATTTACTTTAAGTTTTTAAAGTGAATAACTTTTTACCGATTGTAAGGTACATTATACCTAAATTTTGCTTTATTTTATGTTGTTGGTCGTTGTAACAACTTGGTTGCAAATCTCTGTTTTTTGTGTTTGATTGACTGTTGATTGTCACAAATCGTTCGACAAATCGCATCTGTCCTTGTGTCAGAGCCATCAGTTTTGCTTGTTTGTTGCGAGCATTTGGAATTATTAGGAGGCGTTAAAGAATATTTTTCCCGGCATCAATGACCGTAAGAACAAACGATGTGTGAACTTTTTAAACCACACACTGACTGTAGGAATACCAACATTTCACCTTTTGGAAGGATGAGAGTAGTTGATAAGCTCGACACTTCTTTTTTAACCTTTTGTTGCAAAAGTATAAATATTTAAAAATGTCTTTGAAACTCAGCTATTCGTTTTAAATTAACTCGGAAATGAGGGAGTTTATTCGATAAATTGGAGTGGCAATTTTCTAGGTATATGCATTATAGGATTTGAATGAACTATTGCGGGAATTTCGAAACGATTAAGTCTGAGCTCGTCGTGAGCTAGTTAAATTACATGCACGTGACTGTTCTGTTGGCAAAGCTCGAGTTGTTATGCTTAAAAGGTCTGAACTAGCCAATTTCGCCCTGTTGTATGGGTTGGTCCAGAATTTATCCAATCTTGGGCCATACGTGATAATGATAAACAACCTTGCCGTAGAAAATCGCTGCTTAGATGATTCATAAATAAGTAGTGTTCATTCCGTCAGCTCTACCGAGAACTGCGACGGAAAGCTGTGTCTGACAACCATTATCGTCTTTTCAAAGTTTGATTCCTCAGTCACAAATTCTTCGAAACTTTTATAGATGTAAATTAGCCTGACGACGTATAATAAAATCTTTCGTAATACCCAAAACGGGACCGGTTTAAATCTAAGTTTGACTCAGCATCAAAGGCCTTCGAAAAAGTTCCACCGCGGATGGTTTCACGATGCGGTAAAAGTTCGGCATCCTACGATCTCGAATAAAGTGCGCATAATTAAGAGCTTAACTTGTTCGGCAGACACGAGATGATCTCAAAAGCTGCGAATAACTGGATGAGCTGTCAAAGATTCCAGATAGCAGAAAATATGTTGAGATGTTTGAGAAGAACTGCGGATATGAAACGCTGCGCGACAGAGTAGTTAACGGCAGCGTATGTGTTGCATGATTACCGTAGTTTACTGCACAAGGACAAACAATCCTGCACAAAGACAAACAATCCTGCATAATCATTAGCATATTGTCACAGAAGGGTCAACAGAACACAGTAGGTACGCATCATCGATTGCTACCACAAAGTGGTCACAGCTGGCACGGCTAGCTACAAATGGCATGCAGCCAACTTGCCACAGCATCGTATTTGATAAATCACCGTATATTATGATAAAAATAGGAATTAATATTGAAATTTCCCATTGCCGCCACTTAATTCATTACTAAGCTCATGTGTTATCTAACAACTTTTGATCGAAACATTATAGCTTTCACAAATATTTCAATCGTACCTAACGGTCAACAAAACGACAATTCGATTTTAGAATACGTCATTTTACCTTGAAACATATTTATTACGTGATCTATAAACTTGAACTTACTGGACCTTGTTCGGGGGAGGCACCTTCAGCCATGGACGTAAGTATGCTGAAGAGTATTTTATAGGGTCAATTAGGGTCAATTTAAAATTCGTAGTTCACTCATATTTTAGGAAAATTTGCTATGTATTTGTTTTATTAGCAACACAGATGGGATTTCGCTCAAATGACCTGAAACCATTGAATGCTGGGCATTCAGTTAAGCAAATAAACCCCGCGTTCCCACAGGAATTTAAGGCAAGTCGTATCGAGGTATTAACTGGGCGCCATTCAAGATATACTAAAACGTTTATTTCGCACAATAATATAATAACAAAATAAGCTATGTTTGTTTTAAAATAGAAACAACGAGTTATTTATTTCAAAGCTCATGTTATTTTAATGTTTTTGTTTCTAAACTTTTGGCATTAAACTTTTTGGTTTTATGTAAGCTTTCTCTCTATGTTTCTGAACAATAGTTTTGGAAGAGAAAGGATTTTGTGTCCAAATGACGAATACATTTCATAAGTACCAGTTTAGTGAATTCAATTAATAACTGTCATCATCATTATCAGCCTATATTAGTCCACTGATGGACAAAACAAATGTATGGTCTTCTAATTACATGAATAATTTACTATCAAACTTTTCGTTCAGTTTTGAACAGAGACATTCCTCTAAAAAGTATCGATATGCTTTGCTATACGATTCTATTGCCTATTAACATTTTGGTGATACCATCGCCTTAACTAAACACCGACATCGCCGGAACCCATCGACACCTCATCGAGAACCAGTCCTAATAGCTCCACCGCACTCTGCACTGGTCTGTTTTACTGTACTCATAACAAGCGGATTCGGATTCAGCGGATTAAATGAGTCAGATGACAAGCAGATGTCAATCGTTGTTTAGGGTCCGTTCTGTAATTTAACATCTACTTTATGCGCATTTGAGTGTCCAAAAAAACTCATCCTGCGATATAATAGATATGTAAATAATGCTGGATAATTCACACGCTAACCCCAAGCTAAGCAGAGCTTGTCTTATGGGTACTAGATAACTGATATACAATACAATACTTATATATTTTTTAATATATTACACATAAAAAACAACCAGAACACCCGGAACAAATATCCAGTCATACAATATCAATGTCTTAACCCTTTCAAAAATGTGGCGTTGCATATTGCAACATGAATGCGTTGAAGATATTTTCAACGCACTCTGAATAAGCACGAAATAAATGAATACGTGATTTAAAATCGAACTGCCAAAACGCAACGTCCAGAGGATTAAGATAATTACTAAAGCTTGTCCTCGTTTGCTAAGGATGAAGGAAGCTTATAGAGCGGCTTTCCCATTGTTCATCAAATCAAACAGTTTGATATGAACTTCGTTGGCAGACAGCTTAAGCTATATTTTATAGCATTACCAACAAGTATTGGAATTGGGGTAAGAAATGTTAAAAAGATGCCAATAAATGTCATTGGAGAGTGATTGAATGCTTTGAAAGCTTTTAAAAATATATTGATCCTTGCGGGACGCCTAAATCAACTTTTGAAATCTACTTTTTGAACTCTATCAAATAAATTTGTATGGTTTCATAAGGTCCAGTGCCTTGTTGTTATACTCCGTATGTACTATTTTATGCACAATCGGTTCTGGCTATTCGGAGTGGCACATTGTATCCGCTCCTGCTATATTCTTCCGCTATAATATTATAGTTGATGTTATTTTAGAATTTACAACCATTTATACGTCAACATGTTTCCCCTCGACGAAGGTATTTAGACAACGAATATTCACACCTTTTAATCCATGCTAATATTTTAAATGAATAACATTTTGAAGTGTTTATAATGGTTCGATTTAAACCATTTCACAAAAATAATATTATACTTAACTAATTAACTATAGGTTAGTTAGAAATAAGTCATTAATAATAATAATTAAAAAACAACTCAACTACTGGAAATCTGCCCAGGTGAAATCAAGTGTCATGTTTTTAAACTCCTTGCTTGAATTAATATGTTTTATTTTACTTTCTTAGAATATTGTAACTATCTTCTATTATAATTGTTATTTCTGCGGTAGGAAAAATTGTTTGCTTCGAAACTTCTATCCGTGGCAGTAGACGTTTTTTTTAAATGTTAAATACAAAATATTTATTACAACGTTGATTAAATAAGAGCGTGCAGTGCATCTATAGGAATTGGTATAAATCGTAAAGCAAAACCAACTTTGAGAGAATAAGTAAATTGGGACTTTTAATCATAATAGTAATATTAATAATAGTAATAGTATTCTATATTGTGACAATTAAGTTCGTTAAGTTCAAGACAAATTAAGCGTAAGCTGTTGAACAAGACATTTTAGACAAGAAAATTGTGGCGTGACTTTGTTCGATGCTTTGAATCCCTCGTTAGTGTTTAAGTCGTTTCGAGATGATGACTTTAAGATATCTGGTTCAATCGAGATTTAGTCACATCACGATCTAGGCATAGCTACGTTGACATTAATGTTATGTTATTAATAAAACGAGCTTTATTCCTATCACACTTCATATAGATTATGTACTTAGTACAAAAGATACCGGCCCATGGTTCTATTGAACTTTGACGACAACCTTTTGATTTTCATAAAAGAATTTCACGAAAGTTGGATCTTCAGCGCATTGTCACCTTTCAGAAAATAGCGAAATATTTATTTTATGTTTTCAACGAGCGAGGCAGTTCTCATTTACCTGATACCGCAACTTTTGATTGAATAACGAGTCGAGTCAAATTGTTGCGCGGTTGATGTTGATAATGCCTGAGCTTTATTCGACTCGTTGACGTTTTATTTCACAATTTAATTATAAATGCTCACTGATTTTTGTGTGTTGATTGCAAATAAATTTACCTCTTGATAAATAAAATAGAAGGCTGAACATGCTTGTTTACTATGGGTATTTAATTGTGGGAAACTTTATGTTGCTTTGTTTGAACGCGATTTTCAAATAGATCTTTATCTTCATATTGGATTATTAATAGTAAAGATAACAAAAATATTAATGTTAAATCTAGGCCAAGTTCGGTCAGTTAGTGGCCTCAACTAACTTTTTAACCAAGTTCGAGAAAAGGAGGAAATTCATTGTTTGTCGGTATGTATGTTTTTTTTATGAATCTTGATGTTTCCGTCAAGTATGGACCGATATTAAAAATTATTTCGCTATCGTATAGAAAATGATCCCCAAGTGGTCCCATATTGTTTTTATCCTCGGGGATTAGTATGTAACGCGCAAAATTAAATAAGCAATGTACAATTTAGGGATTCCTCCAAACTTACTGAAAATACAAAACTATCGAACACATGTTTCAGATTTTTTGAAAATATTCCTGAAAATTGAGTAGATCCGGTTATTAAAGTTTGATATCCGTCGTTTGTTACCGTATTGAAATGGCTGTATGGTTTTAACTTGCGATGCTATTCACTGAAATGTTATGTATGTACGAATATTTAGATTTGCTTCAAAATTAATTTGCAAAATAAACTAATACAAAAACGGGAAATAGGTAGCAGGATTTAATAAAACCAACCCATGAAACGTGTTCAAACGGGATTTCTTAATTGATTTCGAGCAGTGTTTTTTGCCCTCAAGTCCACACGAATGAAACCGTGAGGGGGTAAGCTAGTTATGCAATATTAGGGGTGGCGTTCTTCAAAAAGAGGCCGGTTAGGTTCATTTTAATTAACGTTTTCGACCGAAGTTTTCGTACATTAAAGGTCAACCGACAAAGCTGCTGATTGTCCGAGTATATTTCAGAGTCCTAAAAATAATCTTCTCAATTTGGGTAGGTAGGTATGTATTAAAATCAATAAATTTATTACAAGACTTATTTGTTGTACTGTTTTCAATTTATTAAAGTAATTAACAACAGAGAACACAATGTTTCGGCGAGAACTCACTTTTATTCAGCGTGAAATATAAAGCAATTATTAATCCCTGGGGTGAAACAAGATCCGGGACCAACGAAATTTTACATCACAGATTCGTTACCTCTAGGTCTTGTTATGTCCAATTACCAATGAATTTTTAAGAAGCCGCGATATTTTATCGCTTTTCGTATCGTACGAAGTACACTTTTTAATGATTATTTTCGAAAGTATTATTAGTATTTATTGTAGTATTCAAATAAAGATCCCAAAAACTTGTCTTGTAACAAATCTATTATTAAATCATCCTTAATATTCGGCGATAAGATGAGTTCGCAGTTTGATGGTATTGAAATGTCTTCATAATAGCTTGAAACTTCTCTGAAGTCTGTTTTGTTTTACTTAGCGGATCCAGCGAATGAATTGCAAATTCAGAAGTAAAATGCTTTGCTTTTTGTCGCATTCATTTCCACTTTCTGTTCTTCCTGTAGAATTACACAATTTACAAAAAAATTAACATCTCACAAAAATACCCATATCACAATCTGTCTTTTTTAGGGATAGATGATGCTTGAATATGGAATGCACCTCGAGTGCGTAAGGCATGTTCCGCAGGTCTACTGTGGAACAAAAGTGGACGCGTACGTGTGTTGAAAAGCTTCGATCAATTTGAAAAGAATAATATCCTCCATAATTGAAATGTTTAGAATTATTGAATAATTAATTTACTAAAACTTAACACTTGAGAATTTTTGTATAAAAATTGTCATAATAAAATCAGGTAGCACAACCATTGAGTACAACCCTAGGTGTACGTTATACCTACTACTTTCTATTCTATTCAAGCTAAGAACCATTCCAATACGGCTTAAATTCAAAAGTAATGCCATACTAAAATAAATTTAACCTCAGTGTTTTTAAGATTCAAAGTTTTACTTCATGTGGCCTTGGTAGAACTGATGCGCGCTTTATGGCCAGGATTTTGATTTCAAGTTAACTGTACCTAAGCAGATCGGGAATGATTCGCATAAAAATTTGTATGGGATAAAAATCACGTTGCTTCGAAACGGGAACCATTCATAATTATGTAGCCGTGACAGAAAAAAACTAAAGGGCCCGACTCAGAGACAACGATCCGTAAAATAGAGCAGAATGCAAGATAGTGCTTAACTACACCAAAGCTGTTCTGTTTTGGCTAGGTTACCCAAACGCCGGTGTTAATGAACTCTCGGAACAGTCAACTTTACCCCACTACCGGCTGCTTTTGGCAGCCTACAGAACTGGACAACTAAACTGCAGGTCAGGAACTTTACGCAATGGAATGTTTCATTTAATCTCAACGAGCCTTCATTTTTGGAAGTCTGTAAAATCAGCATGATTTCAAAATCATCAAGTTAACAACGAAACTCGTGTTTTCACATTTATTCACCGATTTCGTTTTCTTTCATTTTATGTTTTTCATTACAGTGTAAAATATAGCTAATTTTGTTTCTGAAGTTGAAATAATATTGATAAATAGTTAAGAACATTGAAAAATTAAACCGTAGCCTATAATCATGAAATCCAGTGACACTAGCAACTCTTAAAGGCAATGGATACCCACCTTACTAATATTCCACAAAGTCCAAAAAACTTCAATTTACCCTTCATTAAGATTTTATACTAAATTATGATACAACTTCCAAAAACTTGCTTTTAAAATTCCGAATTCCCGACAAAATTTCTACTTAGGTATTCAAAATAATTCCCGTTATACTTCTGTAATAAAATATCGACTTTATCTCGATTTACATTCAGGTAAATCCGGACATAACAATCTAGAGCTTGCACAAATGTAGAACTTGTTACTGTTGTTACTCGTTTAGTACCTAGGTACCTAGAGATAATGACATCGATGTAAGATAAGGTTCTCTGAACAAGTCCATTCATTCTCTGTTTTCCAAGCTAAATTTCTAAAAAACAATTAGAGAAAAAAAAATATTTGTGTACTATGTAAACATAACAAGTACCTTCGTAAAAGTAGACAAACCCTCTTTGTAAATGTTAAAGTTAATGATGTCGACAGATAGCTAAAACACACTATGCCAAAGTTTGTATGGATGGATGTTTGTTACTTCTTCATACCAAAACTACTGAACGTATTGGCTTAGCTGAATTTTTGCATACTCGTAGTTCTAGGCCTGAAATAAAACATAAGCTACTTTTTATCCCATAAATCAGTTCCCATGGGATTTATAAACCTTCAATCGTTTTCATAGAAGCAACACGTGCGAAGGCACGGGCAGAAACTAGTAATAAATAATGCTGAACACTTTCACACATTATCTGGCCTCCCTTATTAACCTGTCTACTGACGTGATATGTGTATTTTTACTGATGGATGAGCTACTGATATTCAAATTCTAATATTTTTTACCATATTTTATATATCTCTAATAATCAATAAAAAATAGTGTTATACCATAACAACTCTAGTAAAATGGTAAACGCAATTTACCTTTTATGGAAGAGTTTTAAACCTTTTTCAAGAAATTGTTTTCTTTGTATTAAGTACAGAACATACACACATGTAAGATTGTGAAATTTCGAATTTAGTAAATGGTAAAAAAACTCTGGTGTTACTTTTGTCTTTCTTAGATTATTGTATTGTACCTACTTTCCTGGCTAACTCGTACTAGGTCATAAGATTTATGTTAACTAAGTACCTACCTAATTGGTTTACAAAAGGCTTACATGTCGGCTAATTCACGATCGATTGCAGCCGTGGACTACTTGTCATTGTTAACTTTTGTCAAGAAACGCTATAACAGACGGTCAAAGAGTTAGTAATTTTAACCATTTATGGATCAGCCCACTGTTCTGTAAGTTATAAATAAAATGCAGTTTGATTATACTCATTCAATGAAATGAAAATAATAAGACTCGAATTTGCACCACAAACATTTCTAAGTTGATTGTGAATCTGCCGCTAATCAATTTAATGTTTTTGTTTTGCTGACAGCGGCTGACCAGATAACACAGCAATTTATTCTATGAGGTTTCCTTTTCATTTATTATGTAGCTAAGAAAGATTAGAACAGATGAAATAAATTTCATCTGTTCTAATCTTTCTAGCAATCTTTAGCACTAAAACACTTTTCCTTTTTGCAGTACCTACTGCAAGAAAATTCAAATATATTACTACCTAGTAGGTAATTATATTTGAATTTTCTGCATGCCCTTACGTGCATATAGAAAAAATACTAGGTATCTGTAAGCTTTAAATAGCCTACAGATACCTAGTATTTTTTCTATTTCTTCTATTTCATGCTTAAATACTATATATAGTATTTAAGCATGAAATACTCTTAATCTTCAGATGCTACGGTGCTTATTAATAAAATACTCAAGAAATTAAACGTAAATGATGAAATTGTAAATGAAATCTTTGGAAAAATTGCCTCGTTCAGGAAGTGGCTGTTGAGAAGAAATATAGAAGTTAGCGCAATGGTGCTAATGAGACAGCTTGCTCGCAAATAGAAAATAGCGAAAGAGTTTGTAATTATGGCAGTCATTCTTCAGCAACCCTGGCTATACTGCCACGGGATTGCATGACTACAAACTAACGTAGCTGCCGTTCTGTACTTTTACTTTACGACAATTTCACGTTTATTTCTTGACAAAGTTTACATAAATAAACTACAAAGTTCAAGTTAAAATATGACATTGGAGGCTATCTTTAATAATTTAATGACGCTTGTGACATTAATATTTATGGTGCTTTCTACTAAAATCTTGGCGGGATTTCAATAATACCGCAAAACTATATGTTTTTTTAAGAAATCTGTTATATCGGTTAAGATTACGCAGACAGTCGTCAAATACTTGTTTGTCCATATCCTTAACAAGTCATAAGCTTAATTTGTCAATTTCGCAATTCGTCAAATCCTTTATTTATCAAACTAGAGACTGATCCAAACCTAAATTTGTCAAATACATGATTCGATAAGTTCTTAAATATACTAATACTTGGTTCGTCAAATGAGCTATTAGTCAAGCACGCCTAGGACAGTTAAGATGAAATTATAATCATAGAAAATAACATTATCATTATTATATTGAATAAATCATTTCATTTCATTAAAAAAATACTTCATTTCATTTCAAAAGAACACAAAAAGTTACATGTAGCTTTTGAAGAACTCAAAACCTTATAAATTGTTATTGCAAAGAGATATGGGATAAAAATTATCTTTATCCAAGATAATTTTTTCAAGCTTTGTATTGTATTAAAAGAAATTAATAATTTAATTTGTATTGTATTGTTGACATTTTGCCCTGTAAAAGGTTGTTAATTATTATATCAACTTTAACTTATAACAACTTTATAAAAGGTTGTTAATTATTATCGTTGTTAATTATTATCAACTTTAGTGTCCTTGATCATGTCTTTAGTCTTTCGTTTTTTTACATTGCGTGTTCCGACTTGTATTTGTTTTACCAAACGATCATACCGAGATGCTTCTTTTTTAAGTACATATACGAATTGGAATAAAAACTGAGTAAAACTTGAAATTAAAAAAATTTAGTAATTGACATTTGACTGACATTGTCATTATTGAAAAAGTAATAATTATTAAAATAAATCGTAATTGTAACACTTATTGTACAAAAAGGTTTCATTCGATACGCTTATCACCTAGGTTTTATCAAAGATGAAGCACTTTTGTGTTTGATCTCACAATGACTAGATAAATTACGTATTTGACGTGTATACGTTTTGACGAATAATTGAATTGACGAATCGCGAAAATGATAAATTAAGCTTTTGACTTGAGTAGGATATGATAATTATAGAATTTGACGAATTGCGAAATTGACAAATTAAGCTTATGACTTGTTAAGGATATGGTCAAACAAGTATTTGACGACTGTCTGCGTAATCTCGGTTAAATTATAAAAGAAATATTCGAGTATTTAGTATAGTGTGGTGCGTTGGAAATATGTTGTTGTTTTTGTGAATGCGTGCATTTACATAATTGACCAGTATTGTGTAAGTTTGATACGATAAGGAGAAGATAAACAGCCGCGACATCAACACCCGCCGGCGCTGCCGACTCGGCTCGAGCTGCTTCACCGCCTTTAGCACAATCAGCTGTTATGTTCACTGAACATGAACATTGTACCTACTTCCTAAATTTACTGTTTATGTAACACCGGCGACATGTTAAGTACTAGGTATTTGATCCGTAGGGTAGTAACAACAAAAGTTAAATTTACTTAGGCGGTAGAGACAATTGATCGTCTACCTTATGTGTGACGACGTCCAGTTGCAAACGTCTACCGGAAGGACTTAAGGTGACGAAGTTGATGACTTTCTTAAAAGTTCGAGTCCTTGAAATTTGATCACTAAACTTGACCGATAATTCAAGACAAGTGTGTCGGCTTTTTAGCGATCCGCTCGTGTGAGCGGTCGCCGTGCGTTCGATACGCGGGAACCACCATCGGAAATTCGGCTGTTGTCAGTGAGCGTGTTTGTGGTCGGGATCGCGAGGCGCGTGGGTCCGGGCGGCGGTGGCAAGCGGCCGCGGCGGCGCCTCCACGCTACTGCGGCGTCTGCGGCACGCGCGGGCCCGCGCCTCGCCCCGCGCGTCACCGACGCATCCCCCGCCCTTCCCCCCTGAAGCCCCGCTCCCCTGCCGCACCAGCACCCGCACGCACGCCCGCATTCTTGCGTTCGGTGGTGAGGCCGAGGCCGCCGACTGCCACCCGCCCCCGAAGATCCCGCCCGCACAAGACCATGACTCTCAGCGCTCGAAGCGGCGACGTCACACTCAGCGACTGCCGAGCCGCCTCCTGCAGTGCGAGTCGTTGGCCTGCCCACTGCAGATGTAGCACCCGCACACTACACGATGCACCATTCGAGGCCTATTAAATATTTTTATATATTAATTGTATTCAAACGACTCAACCTCATCAGCCGAATAATACTGCAGTATAATAAAACGCGACCTGCCTCAATAGCACAATAGATCTGAGTAAAGAGGTTGCTGGGAGAAATAGATGCTGGGATAGCAATGAACAAGATAAAAAACAGCAGTCAGCAGGACAAAGGAATTTGAGAACAGAGATTTAATCAGAGTTTCTTTAATTCACCCCTTTTCCAAAGTCCCAGTGGAACTTTGGAAAAAGGGGTTATTTGTTCACCTGTTGTTGGGCCAGCATAGCATTATTACAACCTCTGCAGCGCACGCGCCCTTGATCCGTAGCAAACAATTTGGGAAAAGTTTTTACTTTTCACTTTTCCCACATTGAGAAAAGTTATATTGTCTGGTCGCACGTCCACCACTAGACCTTTTTTGGCTATGATTTCTAATATGACTACTACTTACAGCAATATCACATTAATTATTAATGACTTCACCAAAGCTTTTAACAGTTTCATTCAATTTCACCAAAACCATTAACACCTTCACCTGTACTATCAACGCCTTCTTCAAAATGATCAACAACTTTACGCAAACTTACGAAGTGATATGATTTAGCTACTAACCCATCAAAAATTTCACATGAAAAGATCAAAGGTAACTTAACTATTAAAACTTCACCTAAACTATTAACAAATTTACTAATTATAGTAACTGTTTTACCGTTACGATTAAAAATTATCACATCAGTTTTGTTTGAAAAAAAAAACAATAATTTCACCTTAACTAAATTTTCATCTCATAAACTAACAACGGTTTATTGAAATTTACAGCGGTTTGAACTCAACCATCAACGGTTTCAACTAAACTATTAAAACCTTCACCAGAACTATGAACGACTTCACCTAGACTGTCAACAACTTCACCAAATCCATCAACATCGTTTTGATCAACCACTCATAAACTATCAACAGTTTTGCCTAAACTAACTATAGTTTCACCATAAATACGATTTGGGTTTTTTATCAACAATTTCACCAGATCTATCAACAATTTCACCAAAACAATCAAAAGTTTCATTTGGTTTATCACCTTGGTATACTAGAGTGACAACGAGGACTCTACAACTCGCGTATTTGATAATAAATTTAACATTAACTATCATATACAAGTTCCTATTGATACTAGCTCATGCCTGTGTGTTCGCACGCGTTTTCCCGGGGAACAAATAAAAAGCCTGGGTTAATCTAGGACTACTTTCATGCAAAATTTTATTTCCGTTCTGTTGAGTAGCCTTGCCGTGAAGAAAACATCGGATCATCGAACTTTCGCATATTTTTAATAAAAGTGTAACAAGAAATGTCACAAGTGATTTATGCAAATAATAAGCAACGTCTTGGTCGACTTTTCGTTTATCCGCACTAACTTCTGACAGCATTAATAACAGCCAACTACATGCCGGATTTTTAACGGCTGAAGTCGACATTTTGCTCTACTTACAAGTTCAGTAGAGCGAATTTAAAAGGAATAACTAACTACTGTTAAACACGATTTTGTTATTGTTCAAAATTGATAAAAACTTATCACATATTTTAAAACTGTAATTTTATGCTACTAAAAGATAATTTATGTAAGTTACAATCATGCTACCCATGAAAAGTTTTGCCGGAAAAATACAAACAATACAAGTTATGTGAGGAGGGTTAATATCAACTACTTACCAAGTGGTCTCTATTTTATTCCAATGCTTCATAAAATGTCGGTAATAAAATTTTCTGAAATTTTATAAACATCAATTATTAACAAAGAACAGCTTAATAATAGGTAAATTGGAGTCTTCGTAGAGAACTTGACCAGCTGCTTCCAAGCTCTTCAGCTTGTCTGAGAGCAGTAGTCACTGGGGTGATATCTTTCACTATGTCAGACCAGTAGCAGCTGGGTGAACGGCCTTGTGGTCTTTTCCCACCACAGTTAGTTTCTCCAGTTATCTTCTAGCTTTGTAATTAAAGCTGAATCAAAGTCTTTTTTATAGTCAATATGCCTTTGTTTGACCACAATCTCACCTGATGGAAAGTGAAGATGTGGCGGATGCTGTATTACGAAGGTCTAGAAGGTACCTATTCACTCTTGTGTTAAAAAGACCCAGGTTGTTATTGAACAGCAGCAGGGAGCGTCTATCAAGCCCCAGCGGTACGAACGATGCAGGTGGAGGAAAAACGCTTAATGCGAGTGGATGGGATATCCACCAAGTAGGGGTGGTAATGCGCTGTGCGTCTGTTTGACCTGGAGTTGAAGGGATCAGGTCATATAGTTCCTGTGAGCATACTCCAAAATGTATTCTCTAAAAGATCGAGAGAGAAGTGACATTGTTGCTCTGTTCGAGACTTTGGACTTTAGTCTCTGGAACACAAAGCTCTTCAATGAAGAAAATAATAATAATACTCCATACCAGACCGGACTTCTCCTTGATAAAGGGAAAGAAGCTGTCCCGTTGCAAAGTATCGCTTAACCTTGTTTAGGATTATAGATTCATCGCTGCTGTTTTAGCCTAAGACTCGATGAAGGCTCCAAAGTTTAGAATTGGTGTGAGCGTGACATCGAGGACCTTCAGTTGATCTTATATTAGGTACCGGTACATCTTAGAAAATAGGAACCTGGACAAACGGACTCTTTTTTGCAGAGAAAAGGCAGGCTTGCGTTGATGAGGCATTGTAGTTGACCCGATTGGCCTCGCCCCATCAGAGACTGCCTTCAGGATCAACGCTGAGGACACGTTGGTAGCAGATGGTAGAGCGCGTATTTTAGTGTTCTCTTAGTAAGAATTGAAACGTTGTTTTTTTTGGATGTCACCATATTTCGAAGACATGGATTTTTTCCTATATGCTGCCCGTATTGTTCAGGAATTGGAAGGCGTACAAAAAGATAAACAATGCTATCGTTCGCGCTAGCCTTGTTACACATCGGAGACTTTGCTATCCTGCCGGATTCTTGTCTACTTGCTCATTGCAGCTTCGAGCTTTTGTGCTAAGGGCGTCTTCATATTTCTCTATCGCGTCCTCCCTAGTCGCCGCTGACTTATGACTGCGACACAGTACGCAGTACACAGTACGCACGCAGTATACAGTACGTTTGCACTCCTTTTATCGTTATAGGTAACCAAGAGACCTCTAATGCAAACATGGAGTTTTACTAGCATCGCGTCGCTTCGCGTCTCGGTATGAGCTGATCCATAATAAGTTTTTCAATAACGTCCGCGAGCTGAAAAATGTGACTTCCATTTGTCAACTCCAGTTTCGACGTTAATGACATTTAAATGAATGCCTTTTAAAGTTAGAGAAACTGTTGTACTGTGACGCAGACGTTAACTACGTTGCATGCGATTAGATAGTCTTTTTGAGGTCTTTTTTGCCATTGGTGGGTGCTACCGTTTACCCAAAGTGGTGTATAGCAACTTCTTGCAGTTTGTTTTCTAATGTCAAAGGAGACTTAGATAGACTTTGTTATTTATTTTTCCGATTTATCGTAAAGCCATCCAGAGAAATACCTATGCAATCCACCGTAGATAAGTTGATTAGTTGTGTACCAAGAGTTACAAAACGGTATTTGTCTCAGCAGCATAGAGCTCTAGGTAACGAAACGTTTTCTTCACTCTACGGCTAGAGCGCCGTACCGTTTAGATAACGTGTCGTGATCAAGAGGCCCCGGCTCGCACGCTGTACCGTTAAGTAACCGCGCGAGCTTGTACATGACATGGCACAGTTTTTCTGGTTGCATGAAGACTAACACAAAGGCTAAGCCCGCACTGCGAAATCTCGCCGCGCGATATTTTTCAGGCGAATTATTATCCGCGTACTAAATCTTACTTACACGCACGGCGAAGGAAATTCCGCGCGATTTTGTTCAGTTTCTACCTGGTTCCTAGCTGAGACTACCAGTTATGTTCTGTACCTACTGTTTGTTATTTTAACCGTTTTAGATATTTTTGATAGGACATCTTCAGGCGAAACCTGTGGCAAGTCTGTTTTGAAATGTTCAGTTGGTTCCTTATAATAATAATTGAATTCAAGGTAACAGGCATTAATCTGTTTCATACTTTATTTATTTAATCTGAAAAGAATGTCACCATAGCATTTAAAAATCCCCTAGCTAGATCAAGTAACAAAGTCGCTAAAGCGGCTGTAAACGACGGCTTTTTTGGAGGGCTGCTCTCCATTTGAATTTAGGTTTTTTTTATTAGCTGTCAATATTTTAAGTGTCAACTGAAGCCTAGAATAAAATCTACACATCTTTTGCAAAACTACGAGTTTTTAATTTTTACGGTGTACAGCGATTACAAAGTGGTCCTTCGAACCGTTTCTAGGGTTAATTTGAACCGCACATGTGTACATCACCGCGAAATGTTTCGCACGCCAAGTGGAATAAAAACCCGTAGTGTAACTCGCGCTGGACGCGAGGCAGAAACAAAAGCGTCAACTGAAGCCTAGAATAAAATCTACTCATCTTTTGCAAAACTACGAGTTTTTTAATTTTTACGGTGTACAGCGAATACAGCGGCAACAAAACCGTCCTCGCCACTCGAATTTTTTTCGCATATAATTCTCACACAGATTTGGTTGAGGAATTATTTCGGCGCCGATTATTTTTCGTAAACGTATCTAAAACATGATAATTTTCTAGTTTGTGTGCAAAGTAAGGGTATAAAGGGTTCTTATGTAAAAACATTGAAGTTTGTATAATAAATAATAATTGTATTTGTTTTTACTGACGTCCGCGGGAAAATGTCGATTTGAACTCAAACGATAATGTGTTTTAAATGACCTTTTAAACAAACTTTTCCACTTAGACGCAACATTAGATCATTTTGAATTGATGTTTCTTGACATGACAGGTTTGTATTGTTGCTTACTGTTTTATTTTATACTAAACGGTTATTTTATAACACTGTTCGGTAAGAATATCGTGGAGTCACTACCATACCTTTGAAGAGTTGAACACTGGCTTCTTCGATGTAAACAAGGGATTTTAATGAATTATTTTATTTGTTTTCCATTGAAGTCCGCGGGTTCAAAAAGACCAATTGCGGTTCAATTCAAACGCCAATCTCTTTTAAATGGCTTTTAAAGAATTTTTCTTCTGTGACGCATTAACGTAACTACGCTGCATTTGAATTCCTTTTGAATATTTTATGTCATAAGATCAAACAAATTGGCTTGAAGGTGAAGCTAGGCAATTCATAAAATATTAAGGTTTTAAAGGTTAAGGTGTTCACAAGAAACACTGACGACTAACTCCCGCATATGTATATCCACTGGAGAACTTCCCTAAACGACGCCACGAAAAGCGGCCCAGAGCCGCCTGCATCCATAGACTCCCTATGCGGTCGTCACTCGAAATCCTTTACTACCCAACCGGTTATCAGTTCTACAAGCTATACGGCCTGCGTACTGCCACTTTAATCTGTTAATTCCGAGAGCCATAACTTGGTTTTCTGCGGATTTCCGCAGAATATCCGATATTCCGGATTCTATCGCGTAAAGAAACTCTGAGTGTAACGCTTCCCATAGCTTGTTGAGCGAGTTTGAGTGTATGTACGAGTCAGCGACCTCATCTCGGATCCGTAAGTCATCACTGGACAACACATTAACCAATTTACAAAACTTCAGATATTTAAAAAATCTGAAAATAGAGAAAATAGTACAGGTATATCACACAGTACTACCTACCCGCAGAAGGTGCGTTACTTTTACGAGTAAGTCATAATTAAACAGTAACATAATGATTTAAACCTCGCACAACTAAAAGATCAGCAAATTTGCTCTTGTACCGAACTTTATACTCAACTCAAACTTAACATTCAAACAACTCGAACTTAATTCAAACAGAACTTCTTCAATGAATGTTACAGAGTGCACACGATAACAGCCCTTAATTTGAGGTACCAAAGGTCTTAGATCTGCTGTTACTTTACCGAATACCATAAACGAAATATAATGCTGGACAATTCACACAGCATCATCTAGTCCCAAGCTACGCATAGCTAGTCTTATGGTTACTAGGTAACTGATATGCATCATATGTAGCACACAAGGTACCTAAACATATCTGCAGCCCCCCTAGCACGGGGTTTGTTGTCTAGGGTAGAATAGACAATAATGACATTGCATCGCCATACATTGCGTACATTATTGATGTTGAAGGAATGCCTTTCAAATAATTTACGCATTAGATGACGAAGTGACGTAATTTTTCTCTATTCTACCCTAGACAACAATCCCCGTGCTAGGGGGGCAGATCGTCCAAATAATTGTCCCGAGGCGGGCATAAAACCCACAACCTCCTGCAACGCACGCGGACCTATGTCCGCTGCGCCAAAGAGGTCGTCTTTAATTAATAAGTATAGATGATTGGTATTTGCCCAAACGTGGCAGAGAACCTACCGACTGGCTGAAAATACATGTAACAATAAATGGTTGATATGCCTGGACTATAGCTATGAAAGGTACCTACATCTCCAGCCAGCAAGGTCAGTGCGACAGTTTTATTTAGCTTGCTCGGTAGACGCGTCATTTGATCATTTAATTTGACATATATTCGGGTGTTTGACGCGCTGTCTGCTGCGTGGGCCTGTCACCAAATCGTCGAATATAAAAATGTATTTCACAAATACGATTACGATTTGTGCCTTGGAGAGAAATGATAAACGTTTTTTGAGTCACGAATCACTGACACATTATATTTTCAGTTTCGCTTGCTATTTTGTTACTTCTTTAGATAATAAATTCTTTGAGATATAGTGTGCTCACAAAGTGCAGTTTGAAACTCGACTCAAAAGCTTGCGAAGTCGCCCGGAAGGTAAGCTATTTAGCGCGACTCGCCCTACTATGTTTTTAAGACTTATTTACTGAGCTCAGGCAGAAGTTAAGTTAAGCATCAGATTGTTTGAGAACAGTGAACTATTTTGTGAGTTTAGTCTACAAAATGGGTGGTTTACTTGGCTGGTAATATGAATACAAACTGGGTGGTTTACTTGGTTGGTAATATGTCTACAAACTGGGTGGCTTACTTGGCTGGTAATATGTCTACAAACTGGGTGGTTTACTCAGCTGGTAATTATGTCTACAAACTGGGTGGTTTACTCAGCTGGTAATATGTCTACAAACTTGGTGGTTTACTTGGCTGGTAATATGTCTACAAACTGGGTGGTTTACTTGGCTGGTAATATTTCTACAAACTGGGTGATTTACTTGGTTGGTAAATGTCTACAAACTGGGTGGTTTACTTGGTTGGTAGGTAATATAAGAGTAAAGGTTGAGAAGCCAGACTTTCTTTTATCAATAATAAAACGTTTGAGCACCCTTAATCTCACGTATTAATTCTTTGCATTTTTCTTTATCACACCTAGGAAAGTTAAGATGTTGCCTACGATGGAGCACGCTGTCCCGGAAGAAACTTATTTGGTATTTTAAGACGTTAATGTGATCCCGGCTCTTATAAGTCAGCAAAGTCAAAACTTTGAACTGTTTTATGTGATTAAAACAAGTCCTTTCTGTTTACCAGGACGAGATCTACATCTCTGCAAAATTTCAGTACGACCGTTGTTTTGGCGCGAGAAGTAGTAAACATCCATCCAAACTTTCGCATTTGTTATATTAGTGTAGTGCATCCAGCTGTTGAGCACCGCACTGTGGCACCGGCGTAGCATACGAGTAAGCCTGAGTTATCTTGACTGCAGTATCAGATTATTTCTCTTATTTTAGTGTAAGATAAATTTGATAATGTTTTAACTCTACAGAAAAATAAAAACATTCAAAATCATCAATTAAGAGAAAACAGTTCAACAGCTTGCAAGATTTGACCAAAACCGCTAAATAATATTTAAAAGTGCGAAACTGAGTTCGCAATGTGAGGGATCTTAAAATTTAGCCTAGGACATGAACCAAAAACGCTCCAAACAGGATACCTGAGACTCTTTTTTTACAGTCAGACACTTATTCCCTATTACTTACTCGTTTCTTTGTTCAGCATGCAGCTATGAGGAACCAGAATACAAAGTTGAACTTACCTGTAAATGAAAAAATACGGTTTAATATACAGAGAAAAAAATAACACAAGAAATATTAAATAGGTACGTAAAGCGAGATTGCATTTTATTTTATGTTGGACATTAAAACTATTACAATTTACTTTAACATTCAAAGGCGACCCATGACACCATTTTGTGAAAAGGATAGGTATAGGAATTCGCGTTCACAAAAATCAAGTTTTTGCATAATTAATTAGGACATTTATATGCCAAAGGATGAAAAAAACCTTTGGCATGTAAATGTCTTAATGGTGTTTTTTATTATTTAATACGGTGATGATAATAAAAAATCTTTTAATTGATAGTTTAGGAGGAAAACGGTATTAACTAAAAAAAATAAGGTACTTTGTACAATTATTTGTAAAATTAAGTTTTTTTTCTCGTATCTTATAGATTATTTTGGATTTTTTTCGAAGCTTTTTCGATAAAGATTACGAATAAAAAGGTCTTAATAATGTACCTAATCGAATTGAAGTCAATTCACATACATCCACGCCTTAAAACGAAATTACAACAAAATAACATCGCCATTAAATGGGCAGAGCTCGTGACGGTGTTTTGGCCCAGAAATCAGTCCAATCCCCCAGAAAATCTGGGGGCCTATACTCTGACAAGAAAAATTAAAGTTTCTGATTCGTTTTCGTGCAAAACCAACTCCTATGGGGCATAGGAGTTGGTTTTGCACGAAAACGAATCAGAAACTTTCATAATATGTTTATAATGTGTAAGTTTATTTACTTACATAGTGTAAAACTGTTTGTTCTCCGAATAAAAAAATAATATTTTAAAATACATCATCTTTTGCCCCTCATTTAAATCTGTTTCTGATTCGTTTTCGTGCAAATGCTTATCATAAGCAAGGGGCATAAGAGTTGCTTTTGGAAGAAAACGAATTGATGTGGCATGATGCAGGATTTTTTTACAGATATTTGTTATATATGTGACGGCAGGATTAGGGATTGGACACCTACATACCGTGAAATAATACGTAAAATAAAATCTTCAATGTAATTGAAGATTTTATTTTCAAGAGTAATTTTATTTTATTTACATGAAAAAACTCATTTTTCTCTTTTAGCTTTTCCAACAAACGTTATCAGCACGAAAAGCTAAGAAAATGAGTTGATGTATTGTATTTACATAAATTCAAGTGTGATCAATTGTAAGTATTAGCCAATTCAAAAGCGAAAGTACGAATTTTTTCCTGACGATCGAGTAAAAAACAGACTGGTGTCGTGATGGCTTCAGAAGATCACAAGATCCAGAACGGATCTAGTCTACATTCTCTAGGTATAATGCTAAAAGGTAGAGATGGCTATCCTATATGGAAATTTAAAATGAAGATGTACTTGGCCCATGAGAACTTCTTAAGCACAATAAGTGGATATCCGGCAGAGGACCAAACTCCAGTAAGTACCAAGAAAAGGTACAATGGATACGTGTTAAAATGTACAAACACCGTCAACCCAAAAGAAATTGAGCGTTGGGAGCGGAGAAGACAATAGATATCCTTATCAGAGCCTTATCGGATCTCTGATGTTCCTGGCACTCGACCTGATATAGCTTTCGCGACGAGCTATCTCAGTCAATTTAACACAAAGTTCGAGAAAGAACACTGACTTGCGGCGAAAAGAGTGTTACAGTATTTAAGAGGTACTATCGATTATACTCTTACTTACAGGAAGACTGGACAGTACCTTGAAGGATACACGGATGCAGATTGGGCCAATTGTAGTATTGACCGAAAATCGTACACGGGCTACTATTTTACGCTCGTGGGAAGTCCAGTATCATGGCAGTCTAGAAAGCAGCCAACAGTAGCTCTCTCGTCTACCGAAGCGGAGTATATGGCACTTACAGATGCAGCCAAAGAGGCATGTTATTTGCGACAGTTGATATTCGAACTAATTGGTAAGTCTGACATTGTTACTGTGTTTAATGATAGTCAGAGTGCGCAGAACTTAGTCCACAACCCGGTCCACCACAACAGGACCAAGCATATCGATACAAGGTATCACTTCATAAGGGAAAAAGATTCAAATAATATCATTGATATCCGGTATGTCAGATCGAATTAAAATTTCTCTGACGTGCTTACAAAGCCTTTAGGACGTCTTGCACATAACACGTGTGTTGTCGGCTTAGGTTTAACATGAAGTTGTTTTAAGTTTTGTAATGATACCTATTATTATTGAATTTTTGTATAGAGAGTTTTGTTTGAGGGAGGATGTTGTAATGAACCTATCTACAAACAATCAAAACTTCTTTATACTTAGGGTTTTAAATTGTTATTTTAGATTTGCGTTCTATAATGTGACTTGTTCTGTCACGAGCTTATAAAATTACTCTTGAAAATAAAATCTTGAATGTAAACATGAAAAAACTAATTTTTCTCTTTTAGCTTTTCCAACACGTTTTAATTATTAAAGGTGAAGATTACGTTAGAAAAGTTCAAACTAATTGAGTAACGGATGATGACTGTAAGAATATGGTTGAAAAGAAATCGACACCGAATGAAACCGACTTGAATTGCAAACGAAGCTTTGGTATTTTACACCATGTGGCCATGTCGTAGCTTGCACAAAATGTGCTCTTTCAATGAATGAAACGTGTCCTGTTTTCAGAAAATTCTATGTTTATATAATCCGATTATATTTTTAATGTAAAAGGTATAAATAAGGAAACCCGAAGTGAAGTTCAAGAAGTAAATAGCATCATTAGGCATTGCAACCATAGTCAGAGCAGAATTCCTTTAATTTGCATCGGTAAACTACGTACACGGGTTTGTCGCCAAATTGGAGGCCTGTTCCGCTCAATTTATAACGCGCTTTGTACAATTAGCGAGCAAGAAGCAATGTATTCTAAAACTTTCGAGTCCGTTTTTCAGTTTTCATGATCGCTTTACAGCCGTGAAAAAAAAATCAACCGAAACTATATTATGTCTATATTTACCATCTTGTAAATCTAGACTTAAGTAAAAAAACAGTCTAGAGCTCAAATCCTACGAAATTAAATGCCTGTTTAGATTTGGTTTAAGTAATTTATTGGATTATGTAAACCATAATAGTAGGTATTTAAAATTGTAATAATTTTAAAAGTCATTTGTAATTTCTAAGCATTAAAGTTCGTTTCACAAAGCGTTAGCAATTGTAAACGATTAATCGTTCACAATACTGCGAGAATTGCTACTATTAGGTAATCTCGTATTATCACGCGCTTAATAGCTACTTATCCAACGGTAAATTGAGCTCACTGGACTATTAACGTGTTAATCCTCCAAAACATTCCAGTATCGGATGATTACGAAGCTAAGGCATTTACAAACAATAGATTAATCTGTCAATATTGGCTCCATCAAAAGCAACGTGGTTACTAGGGGTGCGTTTGCGATAGAGAGCGGAAGCGGAAGGCTCGAGTTTTTCAATGAATTGTTTGGTTTGGCTTCTACACGAGATACATCATAAGAGAAATTATGACCTTTTGTCCTTCACGTTACCAAGATGTGCATCCCGCTACGAAAAAATGTTCTTTACCTTTTCCGATTTACAAACTAAAATTAATATTTTCTAATCCAATTTATCCAACTATAAATAATAGAAATTAAATAAAATTCCTTAATGGCTGGAACACACCTATTCATTTAAAAATGTTAGCACGTAGAGTTTTATAAATTCAATAACTTTATTTCTTTAGGCTTACAATTACAAGATACACTAGAATATACATGTGTTATCTGGATGGATAACTCCTCACAGAATTTACTCCCAAAGAATTCATCATCATCATCAGCCTATATAAGTCCACTGCTGGACATAGGCCTCCCCTAATGAGCGCCATCGCGCCCTGTCTTCAGCTTGCCGCATCCAGCATCTGCCAGCAGTCTTTCCATACCGCAATGCTTGAAAACGAAAGTTTTCAATCAGTGCGTCCTACCCGTCATGACTTACGGAGCTGAGACGTGGACACTCACGGTAGGGCTTGTCCACCAGTTTAAAGTCGCCCAGCGAGCTATGGAAAGAGCTATGCTCGGAGTTTCTCTGATAGATAGGATTCGCAACGAATACATCCGACAGAGAGCTAAGGTTGTCGACATAGCTCAAAGGATTAGCAAGCTGAAGTGGCAGTGGGCTGGCCATATCGCGAGAAGAACCGATGATCTAGTATTAACTCTAAATCTCTAATTTCCGTAACTTCGCTTAATGAACTGCTATTATTACGTTAAGTAGATTTTAAAAATGTTTTTTTCACTTAGTTACGTAGGCAGGCACAAAAAGCATATGGCCACTAATCGTGAAAAACAAGTAATTTCCTTTGAAAGTTATCATAAATCCGCCCCACGCCCTCTTGCCGAACAGTAACTGTAAATGTATTCTATCGGAGTAAGAAAATTGCGTACTGACGTTTTCTTTGTTGAGAAACGAAAAATTTCCTAAATAGATAGAGATACGTATTTAAATTAATATCATAACCCTCCCCTGCCGGTAGTCGGGTAAAAATAATTAATGCTTGGACAATTCACACAGCATTATCTAGCCCCAAGCTAAGCAGAGCTTGTGTTATGGGTAAATATGTTATATAACTATATATATATTATGTTATGATAACTGATAAACATAATAACAATACAATACAATACATAGATACATATTTTTCATTATAGATAGAAAACGACCAAGACACCCTGAACAAATGTCTGCAGATCGTACAAACATTTGTTCCGAGGCGGGAATCCGCAACCTCCTGCGTCGCAGCCTTCACCCACCGCGCCACAGAGGTCGTCAAAAACCGCTTTATAAACCACTTCGAAAACAGAAGGAGGCTATGTTCGATTGTAGGTATGTTTTATTTATGCATATTAGTAGATTTCTATCTCATAATAAGGACCAAATTGGATGATTTTTTTGCGGTTGTATAGAGGATGATCCCGAGATGGTCCTATAATTTTATTCCCAAGAGATTGGTATCTATCCCGCTAAACTTTAAAAAAACAGTTTAAAGCAAACGACTTAGTACTCTATCAAATAATTTTTTCGTCTGACACCCGAATAAGTGCTTATTTTGTAAGCCTAAAGAAATAAAGTTATTGAATTTTGAATTCTCAAACGCATCTCAGATCTCAAGTCGTCGGTTTTTGACAGTTCGCAATGAAAATCTGTCAAAAAAAATTCGCTTGAGACGTCATTATTATCTGAGTTGCGAAGTATTCGGGGGTTATTTATTCAGCGTCTTGAGCTAAGCGGCTTCTGTGGTTTGTGTTTGCTCGGGGCAGAGACTTCATCCGTTAAACTCATTTTGGCGGTGACTGTACATACCGACCGACATTTCAAGGATTTCTAAGAAGCGTTCGTTCGATGCTCTGGCTGTAAAGCCGTTCGCCGTCGCATCGCCTGAAAGTGATTTAAGCTCTAAGCTGCATCGGCTTGCACACATTCCTTTGAAATTGGAAACGGACGAGCTCCTTGTGGTGAGATGAAACCGAGAGGGAGCTTCGGGGCTTTAATTTAGATTTTTGCGGGATTAAAGTCTGCTAGAGCTGGTGTTTTATGAAATGTTCTCCATTATTTATTTATTTAATTTACTGTATTTTTCAAATGTCAAATGTCGTGCAATTGAAGAAATTTCTCAAAATTCTTAATATCACTATATTTATAATTTATTGTTAATTTATTTATTGTTGCTGTGTGAGTTGTCCTGCATTATTATATTATTATTATATTGTTTTGAAAAACTGAAAACTGACATCGTATCACAGTTTTACAGTTTTTTTTAAAGTTATATGAGATAAATAATTAATAATAAATCCTCGGGAATAAAATTTACAGGAGAACTTTTTCGGGATCATTTTCTATAATAATAATCAGCAAAATAATCATCCCAATCGGTTCATAAATTACGGATAAGTCGACGAACATACATAAAAAAATACACGTGCAGTGTAGGGTTCCGTTCTTTCACGGTTCATAAACTTTAAAAAAACCGGCCAAGTGCGAGTCGGACTTGCGCACGAAGGCTTCCGTGCTTAAAAAAACACGTGTATGGGAGCCCCTTCAAATATTTTATTCTATTTAGTACTTGTCGTTAAAGCGGCAACAGAAATACATCATCTATAAAAATTTCAACTGTCTAACTATCACGGTTCATGAGGAACCCAAAAAGGTCCATGTTGACTACAACAACCCTAAAACGGCTTGGTACAACATCGCATCGGTGCGAGTTACTTGAGAGAAAAAGCAGTTCCAATTAAATTGTTTCTCTTTTTGCTGTCGCCCTTTTAAATAAATTTTTAGTTTCTATAAAAGTTAAATAATTACAGAGAAAAAACGGCACCGCTGCCTTAGCGCCGGAGTCCAATTATTCCAATGAGGTGCGCTTTCCAAGTGCTAACAAAAAAACAACTTGGAGGCAAAAAACTGGAGGTACGAGGTACTGTAATTAAAACGTTTGAGGCGTTAGTCGACATTATCAGATAACTAAACAATATTCTTCCCTCTCTCACCTAGCTAATCATGATTTTGTTCAATAATCAAGATTAGCTAGATACTAATTTGGAACTGGAGAATCTTTTCATAGTTTTGGATCAGGATTCTCAGAAAATCGGAAAAACTACAACAACTTAATACATGGACTTAGCTGGTGAACCCTTCGATATAAGTAAAAAAGGTTTTTACATTTTTACTTTTATAAATAAATATAAAATAAATAAATAATGCTGGACAATTCACACAGCATTATCTAGCCCCAAGCTAAGCAGAGCTTGTGTTATGGGTACTAGATAACTGATATACATAATATAATACAATACATAGATAGATATTTTTTATTATACATAGAAAACGACCAGAACACCCTGAACAAATGTCTGCAGATCGTACACACATTTGTCCCGAGGCGGGAATCGAACCCGCAACCTCCTGCGTCGCAGGCAGACCTTCGCCCACCGCGCCACATCGGTCGTCGAATTTTAAAAAATTATCGAAGTCGTTTGTCAACAATTTGTCATTAGCAACAAATTGTCTAGCCTGCTCTCGTCAACGATGTGTTTAAACTCTTGTCAAATATGAAAAGCGGATGAAAAACCGGTTGTACTATGTCTGTCTACCAGTCTAAATTGTTTCCCCAAGAAACAATCTGCCTTCATGACTTTATCTGATTCAGACAAGAGACGGTAACAGACAGACAGATAAACAGAGTTACGTTTGAACTTATTTACATACGGAGGGCGGATTGTTATATAAATTAAGATATTAATAATATAATATATATAATAATTGAAGAGTATTGGATATTCATACTGGTTAATTTTTATCATGACTTGAATCATGACGTGATTTTCTAACTGTATTATTTTGTCATCGCTTGGAAGTATTAAAGTTATTAAGTGCGAACAGTTTGCGTGGCGGAAACAGCGGAAGTGACGATTACCGGGAACGATTTTCCGCCGATGGCCGCCGCGACAACGGACTAATGACGCCTAATAGTGCGCTCTTGCCCCCCCCCCCCCCCCCCCCCCTACTGCCATTAGGAAATCAACGACAGAATTACAAATTGTCAGAATATTTCCAACCAATAATTCATCGAATTAAACGACAGCTAAGTTTAATCTCTTTCAAAATTTAAAGATCTATATTTGTGACTTGGCGACAAGTTATGTATAAATTATTGGTTGTAAGTAGTAAATACCTACTACCGCTAAAGTTGCTGGTACAGTTAACTGGACTGCCTACTCATTTTGTTATTCGCGTTTGAGTGCCTCGCCGATCGCCACTTTTATTCGTACAAACTTCAAAATAAGCAAAGCAATGTAAAAACGTCGTCACAGTGACGAAGAGAGTGACTATTTTAAATCGTAAAATGAAAAAATACGAGGAAAACTCGAAATAAGACATCAAAATAGATGATACACAATTTTTTCGGAAAATAGCAGCTCAACGGCCGTTGTTACACCTTTCAGCCATCGAAACGTTACGGTAAATGTGGCACCTATTGTAATTACCGACCGAGGTACACTTTAGAAGATCCTTTTTCTAAAAATTACAAAACGTTTAGGAACCGTCAGTGTTCGTCTCTTGGGGATGTTCCCTTTACATTACTACGACTTGTGTACATTTAAAAGGAATGGTATCTTCGTTTTTTTATGACAAAATCAAGTGATTGAATGTATTCATTTAAAATGGACTATTGTCGAAGAAATATTCATTATGGGTAAATTAATAAAATGTCATATTATGAAAACAGCAAAATCATAATGGTAAAAATAGAATTTAAAAAAATTAAGCTCCGTTAAAAACATAAATATATTCGAAAATAGCTTCAAGTTCTCATTGAATTTTAATAAAAGATGCAGAGGTACATATTATCATATGTTTTCTCGTTCATCAATCAATCCAGAGATTGGAAATAATTAATGCTGGACAATTCACTTGGGGGCTAGATAATGCTCACATTGAGCATTATCTAGCCCCCAAGCTAAGCAGAGCTTGTGTTATGGGTACTAGATAACTGATATACATAATAGAAGTACCTTATTACCAATGAAAATTAGGTACAATTAGCGTATCAGCATTGCCATACAGCGCGGGGCAATCTGATATGGATCAGTTGAGCTACCTGTAGATTGTTTGCAACAGTCTGCCATTAGCTCAAATGTTTGAATTATAAATACAAGTTTTAATTTAATTCTATTATTTGATCATAATAGAATACATTACATAGATAGATATTTATTATAGAAACCGAACAGAACACCCGGAACAAATACCTGCAGATCGTACAAATATTTGTCCCAAGGCGAGAATCGAAACCGCACCCTCCTGCGTCGCAGGCGGACCTTCGCCCACCGCGCCACAGAGGTCATCAAATAGAAAGGATTTACCTACGTTTTATATCAGAATTCGTTGTTCAAATTTATCATGTCCAATTCTATCAGGTTGCATAATACTACATACCTAAATGTATAGAGAGATGTAAATACCTAGCTCTGTTTCAGACTGACTCCCAAACGGATGATTTTGATTATTTGTATTGTCAAAAGCAGACTTGATCGAGTGTTCTAAGCATGGAAAGTCTGCCTAGACTGTGTTAAAATTGATTATTTTTATTTTTTTGTTAAATACACATTACAACATTATCAAAGCTTTGATAATGTTGTAATGTGCCATGGATTTATGAAATTTTCATTGTTAAACGTTATAATAAGACTACCGGCCCGCCCCAGCTTCGCACGGGTATATAGAAGTATATTTAACAAAAAATAAAAATTATCAATTTTAACACAGTCTTGGCAGACTTTCCATGCTTAGAACACTCGATCAAGTCTGCTTTTGACAAAATAAACGATCACAATCATCCGTTTGGGAGCTATGATGTCGCAACAACCCACAGATAGACACACACATACACATACTAGATCCACCCGTCAAACTTATGACAACCCTTTTTGTTTCGGGGACGAATAAAATAATTTGTATATTATATATTTTAGCGCTGGCCATATCTCGAGAAGAACCGACAACCAATGATGGAGAAAACGTGTTCTTGAGTGGAGACCGCGACTCGGCAAACGTAGTGTAGGACACCCTCCGACCAGGTGGGATGACGATTTGCAAAAGACTGCTGGCAGATACTTGATGCGGCAAGCTGAAGACAGGGCGCTATGGCGCTCATTAAGGGAGGCCTATGTCCAGCTGTGGACTAACTACTGCGCCCTACACTATTACGAGTACTTAACTCGAAAATTACAATCAAATAATAGAATTAAATTAAAACTATTTACAATTGAAACAATTGAGCTAACTGCAGACTGTTGCAAACAATCTACAATTAGCTCAACTGATCCATGATATCAATACCAGTACTAGTCGGGAGCGTGCTCAAGACGCTAGCTGCATTCATTAATTATTATTTATTGTAATTTTCTTTGTTAATAAAGATTAATATGTAATCTTAACTCGTCCTTTAAAATCCGTAATAGAAATGCTCTACGTATCCATACTAAATAGCAAAATAAAAAAGTTTTCGTTGCATACATTTGGCGCCCTGCAGCGCCTCCCAACACTTTGGAAGGAAACTTTAAAAGTGCCTCAATAGATGTCAGCACTAGACAAATTAGAAGGCGCTTACGAAGCGTTCCGGGATTTTGACGACTTCGGAACCATTCTTTTCGATTGATATGCATCAGCCAGCATTTAGTTGTTGGACACCCACGAAAATATTTTTTAAAGCAGAATCCACAATGTGGTAAATGCTTATAGAAATCATTATATATAATACATTGTTTAGCACAGAATTGTTTAGCACAGAATTCAGTGCTGGGCAAAATCTTCAATAGCAATGGCGTGCTTGTACTGCGATGCGATACGTACACCTGGTGTGTATCAAATTTAATACAACAGTAATAAATAAATTATTGGTTTTAAGAAGGAAGTAACTATTACCAATTAAGTTATTTAAGGCGATTCCACAAGTTAAACTAGCGAGGCACCACCTATTTTATGTTATTATTTCGTTGAACAAATGTATTTTCAATGGGCAGTTTGTGATACCTATTATAGGCTTTTTTTTAATCAAAATCAAAACTTCTTTTTTCCATAAATACAAAAATGTACACTTAGAACAGGTCAAATTCTTAAAATAAAATACTGACACGGAAATAAAGGAATAATAAATAATTGTAAATATCTGCGTATCAAATTAGGTATGAAGATTGTGTGGTATTTTCACCAGAGCCTAGTTCGTTATCAAGCAGGGTGTACCACGTGCAGGTAAGGTTGGCTTGGGAGACGAGATGTTGGAGTCCCCCTGACTGACACCCCAAACGTTCATGATCTATGACGCAATAAACAAAGTTTGGGACATCAAACAATGATAACATTTGACTAATCAAACATGGATACCTAGTACCTACCGAGTTCTACATTTTTAAGCCAATTTTTTATAGTATTTTCATCAGTTGTTTTATATCATGTTGTTTTTTGTATTCGAATAGTATTTATCTAGGTACCTGGTTGTTTTTTTCTTAATAATACACACCTATAATAAATGTAAAAGTAATGTAAGCCAAAATATGCAAAATTGCATTTTGCATAGTACCTAATAATTTTACGTCGAAAATGACATGTTTTCGTCCTATTAGTTTTGTATTACATAACTACGATATCTTACGTTTTGTCTGAAAAGGAACAGAGCTGGCTTGTCTAGTTACAGAATAACGATATTATGTGGAAAACACAAAAAGTTTTCAGTCATAATTTTTGGTATTACGGAACTGAATAGTTAATATTTACGAATGGAAGTTGCGAGCAGCTGTCGCCTTAAAAGTAATTAATTATTTCACTTTTAAAAACTGTCCAAATACCTAGTAGTTAATTAGTAATGTAGTAGTCCAAATAGTAGTTAATTAGTAATGTAGTAGTAGTAGGATAATAGTATTATACCTATAGTATTTATAATTAGTAGTACCTATGTAGATCGGTAGACAGGTTCACACACAGCATGGGTCGAAAATGCGACAGTGCGGTTACCACAAGTACGAGTAAGTGATTCAGACGGATGGCGTCCATTGTTTAAAAAAATATTTGTAATATTCAATTGGTTAACGCATGTCGGAGCATGCCACGAGTTTTGTACCTATGTTGTGTGGTGTTGGTTAATCTATAATGTGGGTAAACATAGTCGGTGGCTACGCAACCGTGCGTAAACACTAAACAACGCCCTCACGAAGTCACGACACACTTACGAGAACTCTAGCAAACACCTAGCCATATTTTATTGCTACGCGATTTATAAGTTTTAAAAATAAGACAAACAATTCATTGGATAAGAAATTATGGCGTTGATCTTCGTTGTTTTTTTTATTTGAGTAAAAAAATTATAATTTCGGTTTTACTTAATTGCATATTGAATGGAATTAATTAACTTTTGTGTGTACACTTAGATTAGAAACTAACTGGAGCATGTATTTACAATTGACACAGTTGAGATAACTGCAGTGCAGAATTTCTTAAAAAATGTACTCGTACGTCTACCTACCGAGGTACAATAGTATGTTTTTCTAATACGAATGAAAAATGTACTACGAAGCTGAAGACAGCACTTTATCACAAAATCCAGTTGGGCAAGTATCGCCTATCAATCAATTTGCCAAGACGGAGGTCAACACTGCATCGGCACGGAGCGATAACGCGTCTGTCGTGACACGAATAGGCTATTCTCGTAATAGACCGTATACTGATGAGCACTATGCATTTTAGAAATGAATAATAACAGTATGCTATTATGGTAAGTCCTGTAAAACATGGCGAAATTAGTAATAGCCAATAGCAATATTTTTATTTTAAATCGTAAGATTTCCGTGGGATTCGTTGAATGAAGACAGCTCAGGACCGGTATTTGTCTCGTCGTATGAGGAGTCCTACTTCCAGCTACGCAATCATGGAAGTTAGTGGACTGTTAAGACGAACATTTTCGTATCAAAGATGTTGACATTGTTTTCAGTTTGTCGATATTTTTGGAATAATCTAAAGTACTGATAATTGTGAGTCAGCCAAACAGTAGTAAAGTATTCTTACGGAAGTTATTCTTGGCCTCTGAGACGAGTCACACAAAAACTTCTAATTTTAGGACATACTTGAAGGTATTGAAAGAAGTCTTAATATTACTATACTTAGGCGAAATAAAATACAAGATGGAGTTTTGGAAAATGATTTATGCATCGAACTTCTAATCTTGTGATCTAATATTCTAATTATAAAGATTTTTGCAAAAACTAATCTAATATCGTGTCTAACACATTGAAAATAGGTTACCGATATTAAATTTACTAAACATTTTTGTAGATGAAAAGGTACCTACATAAAAAGGTAAGATTTTCATGATCCAATCATTATCATTTATCAGATCATTATCAAATCCATGTTTGTAAAATCGGGAGGTGCCAACACGCGCACACGTGCGAGTATCATGCACACGAGATGACGAACAAGAAAAAAAATCACAATGGGTGCCACAGGACATGCGACGTCGTCGTTGAGGCAGGTCGGGGAGATACGCGGGTGAGATGATTTCGACGCTTTCCGGGTAAATTAGTGGGACCTAGCCAAAGAGCTGACTCTTAGAATAGTTTGGGCGAGTGCTTTGCTTGGCAGTGGGACAACTTAAATTTGATAAAAAAATATTGTTTTCGAAATAAATTTCTAAAAAAAATCTACGATAAAAACCATACCATAAGTTCATCAATTAATAGTTTTGCTGCATATTACGTTGATCGCCATCTATCGGGGAGTAGCAGCACATATCTTTGAAAGCTTTTTGTTTTCTACAGAACTTTATTTATTTTATGAAAAGTATCCGATTATTCCTAAAATTTTAAAATGCTCGAGATGTTTATGATGATGATGTGATACGCTAAAGGGGTTTATTTTTATATTTCTGTCGGTAAAACGTTACTAACTATTTACTTACGTAAGTACTTAGTTATTATGTACCTATGTATTAGTGTATATATTAGCTGATGGATCAATGTCATCTTTTAATACCTAGGTACAGAATGAGAGCTTTTCTGAGGAACGTAACTTTGTATGGCATTGAATAAAGTCGAATGGTTGAAGCTGGCGCGATATTTGTATGTGCAGCATTTGGTGTTAAAAAATTTACATACAGCAATCGTACCTATGGTGAGTGAAGTAAACTGTTCTGGTCGTTTTCTAAGTATAATAAAAATATGTATCTATGTTATGTATTGTATTATGTATTTCAGTTAAATCTAGTACCCACAACACAAGCTCTGCTTAGCTTGGGATTAGATAATGCTGTGTGAATTTGGCCAGCATTATTTATTTTATAAACTGTTTTTATGTGTCGGAAAAGTGTTACCGGCAAGAGGAAGCCATAGACAAGACACACTACACCCTAAGAAATTAAATAAGTTCCTAAAAATTTTCGATTTTGGCAGGACTCGAAAGCAGGTTATTCTATGCTATTCATCTACTTTTCAAAGATCAAGATATCGACCGTTTCATTAAAATTTGGAGTACTGACATGATATTTTCACTACAAAAGTAGGTACTTATCAAAACGGGATACATGATTAACCATGTTTTGATAAACAACAAACAAGGTAGGTACCTATCTAAATATCCCGTTTTAAAATTATTATTGTTAAAAAGTTTACGATCGCGAGGTCTATGTTCGTAAAACTACCTACTACAAAAAAGCATTCAGTTTTCAGTGACAAAAAGCGCCATACACCGCCACAAGACACACACCGCCGGCAAGACACCGCCGGTGCTGCCCCCATTCTACAGCGTTAAGTTTTCAGTGGCAAAAGCGCCATCTATCGCAACACAGTAAGACTGGAAAACCTCCCTCAGTTACATAACCCAAAGTACGAACCTTGAGGAATTCGGTTTGTGAAAACTCTGCTAGATGGTGCCAGTGCCTTGATAATAATTTAAATACGCGTACTTATATCTTTATAGTATAATAAGGCCAAGGTAGTTTAAGATAACTTTCAGGTAGGTAATTTGCCAACTTCATAGTCGAAGGTAATAAAATAGCTGACTTGGCTCTTTTAGTAATCTCCACACTTTTTAGGACGACGGAAGTATTAAGAGACTTGGCATTATTTTCCCTCCTTTACCGTGGTATCATCAGTCAGTACCATTGATAGTACAACGGTGTTTTTTTGCCATAGTACCATTGATGGTACTACGTTGTTTTTTGCCATGGTACTATTGATGGTACTACGTTGTTTTTTTGCCATGGTACCTCTCATTGATAGTACTACGATGTTTTTTTTGCTATAAGTAGTACCATTGAAGCGGTAATTATAATTACATCGAGTCGTCCGCCGCATGTTCCATACGGCGACCACAACAGTGTAAGAACATAGTAGTTGGCCGCATTCGGCGAGCGACGGCTGTCACCGCCTAATTATGTAACCGAAGTAGGCGACACACAGACTAATGTGAAGATGACGTTCGTTGGTCGCAGTAGTTTGAAACAAGTTCGGCGACCACATTAGGTGACATTACACATGGTATCCTTTTCTTTTATTAATACATCGTTTGTATATGTTTTTACTGACAGGAAATTATTTCTTTACAAATTATGTTATCGCCTTTTTGACATATGTCAACTTACTATAACTAGTTATTCAATATATTTTAAAGATCAAAAGGTATAGCTATGTGCGATCCAAATACTAATGACTTATTCGTAGAAAAGGTGGAACAGTGCTTCTCCATGCTGGTTTTCAGTAGTTATTATACCTAGGCATCAGATCTAAAAAGAGATAAATCTTCAATATGGAGATGTTTATCATTCAAAAAAGTTCCCGATAAGTGTCCTGGAAGTATTAGTATTTTCGAAGTATTTGTTTTTTTCTCTTTGTTCCAAGTTTGTACAATGCTGGTAGGTACAACATTTTGTGTTTTTAGGTTTACATACCAAATATGATAAAAATGACAATTATATTTTGTTTACCTTACTGGATAAATCGTTCTCGAAATCGAAACCGCATACGTTTAACCCAGATTTTTTTAAAATGAAAAAGCTCTCAAAGTTGATAATATGAGAGAAGAAGTTAAGTAAATACCGACGAACCGATTCCCAGAATATACAAAAACATATCAAAAATGAAAGACGACAGATATGATTTTTATCACAAATTTGTCTTCCTTCAACAATATAATATCACGGTCTGTACATCACGAGAAATAAATCGTTAAAAGTAAGAAAAACAGCATTTACAAATGTCGAAGAGGTAGAGGTACCTAATAAGTTCTTCAACATTGTTTTGGCTGATTATTTGAATGACGAAGAAGGAATCCTGATGTTTTGCACCAGGACTAGAAAATTAATTAGTAATATAAAATAGTTTTCATGGATAGACCATTTAAAAGTTGCCCTGTGTCGTTCAGCCAACAAGACCACACATGTACCTACTACCTTTAATTTATACTTAATGTGCAATATTACAATATTGTATTTTAAATACTTAAATGAGTTTCCACAGTTTGTCCCAGTTAAAATACATTGTGACATGGAGTTGGTCGCCATAAATGCTTAGCGATTTTTTTTTTCAAAAGTGGACATAGCACTAAGCTACTTATCACTGGAAAAAAACGTTTGGAAACATGCGACCAAAAACCAAAAACAAGGTAGAAAGACGAATCGTTGCTTTGTGTGCCGCTTTACCTTTGCTGCCTCCATCGAAATTGGAAATATTAAAATATTAAAAAAAGAATCAATACGTCATTCAGTAAATTAAATTTTCCGTAAATTTTCTACGTCAGTAGGTATTTGATTACATAAAACGCCTAAATAAAAAAGTTTTTAGTCATATAATATTTCACGAGAATTCTATGTTGCCATTTTTAGTTCAAGTTTATATTCATGGGATACTGTAATGTTATTAATTATGTACCTTTGTTGTTCATTGTTGACTTCGTGAGAATAGATATTATATATCATTCTTATCACTTGAAAAGGTGCTTTTTCAGTCTGTAAATATAATAATACTTAGATTTTCTTGTTTTTCTACTACCTATTCTTAGAATTATCTCATCTAATGTGATTTTATGAATTGGTTCATGCCAATGTTTATTTTCAATCTGTGGATATATTCTATTTCTTGCACATTATAATAAGATTACTTACTTTATAATGAAAGTTTCCGTGTTGGTTTTATCATTAAATACTATTCCAGAGCTGGTAATTGAGCATTTAGACCATTAAATCCAAATTTCTATCTTAAAAATATCTTGAGCTTGTTGAACAGTTCTGATTTTTCTGATGCGAAATTCACTATTTATTATTAAATTTTCTTACGATTTCAACATGAAATTGTCGTAATTACATTTTGACAGATTGTCATATTTTTGTAAACAAGGTGTCAAAATGTCTTGGTTCATAGAGGAATGTGGTCAGGTTGTATACATTTCGCACGGAAACTTTTTATCAATAAGGTCTCGTTGATGTTTCTCTTTTTTTTTTAGTAAAACCTTAGTAAAAAACATTAGTCAGTGAGTATTCGAACTATTGTTTTGGAACTTCGGAATTTGAACGCTCGAGCATATATAAGGTGCTCGAGTCGCCCTACAATTCAGTTGACTCCCGGACTTCAACCAGGAAAGTCATTAAGTACTTAACTAATCTTCATCAGCTACCATGCTCTAAACTCTTAAAGAAAGTCTTGAAGAAAGTCTTAAAGCAAACCTGGACACCCTAAAAGATTCTCTGAACCTTTGGTGACGAGGACGGGGCCTACCACCCGTCTCCTGGGCCCACCGGAAGACCTTGGTTCCACTTCCGCTGAAGAGGACGGAGCCTAACACCCGTCTTCTGGGTCCACTACTACACCTGCTGTAGAAGACGGAGCCTAGACCCTGACTCCTGGGTCCACCTGAAAGCCCAGATCTTTTCCGGAGAGCCTGCTGTGGGAACTCGTAAACCTACTCACACCCGATTTCTTTGCAGTTAAATTCAATAACCCACGGCCTTCCAGCTGCAGCAGATCCGGCTCCAAGCAGTTCCGGCCTCAGTCAATAACAGCTCCATTCAGTACTTCATCATCGCTGACCAACTTCTAATTCCGGATCCCTCAATTCTAAAAATAAGGTTAGGCTAAGACTCATCTCATTTGTAAATCCATCTTTTAAAATAAATCCTGTAACAATCTTAAAGCCTTTTCTTTTCTGAAACTAATAGGATCTTTATTAGGCTGTACGTAGGAGCTCTTTAGTCTCCTGCGTTACGAACTATAGTACGTAAGAGACCTTCAGTCTCTTACGTTACTTTAATAACTTGTGCGTAGAGAGACATTCTCTTACGTTACAGTTTGGCGCCCAGATAAACTAGAACCCCTCCCCTTAAATTCTCTAATTTTTTTCTCTAAATTCTAATAAAACTAGCTCACTCTCCTAGAAACTTTTCACCCCTTTGGACACTATTTGAATAACTTTTAACCTCGATCTCCTCTTTATCCTTTAATATTTAAATTTTTTTTTGACCCCTACTTAGTTTCATTAGTATTCATAGTGCATTTAATAATTTGGTAGTTTATTTTACTAACCTCTTACTTTACAGCTTTATGCTCATATTTATTTACTTTACTTAAAACTTTAAACTTATCTTTAACTTAACTGGAAACTTACATTTTTAACTTTAAAAAAAAAAAAGATTTTAACTTAACTTTATTATAGCTATCTACTTAGCTTAGAATCTTAACTTAAATAACTCGAGAACATAGGACTTTAAACAGCTTCCAATATGTCTAAAGATATAAAATATAGTTTACTTAACAAACCTGAACTAGAATATGAAATAATTATTCGGTCAGGTAGACCTACAGATAGCGTTGCAGCTTTAAAGGAGCAAATGGCACTACTAAGCCATATTACACCAGAACACATTATAACTTCACCAATCCCTCCTAAGGATGACTTATCACAAACAGATAGTACACTTAACTACCTAGAAACTAAAATTACTGCTATCGAATCAACAGGCAATATTACCACCCTTAAAAAGATAGAAGCTTTTATGAATCATTTACATTACCGACTGGAACGAATTCATGCAACACCACTTGTAGCAGAAATATGCTCCACCATTAGGTCTCGATTCTATATCCTTAATAAGAGATTCGAAAAGCTTAGGGATAATCTTAAATCCTCAGGCACAGACGAAGTCCTGGTTGAAATTCATGATTCCCCTGTAAAGTTTTTATCTCCTAGACCTACAGACCAACTGTTGTCCCATAGATCTCTATCTCCTAGACGCTCACAAGATCATATGTCTCTTCCCGCTCCTCAAACACAAGATCTCCCCATTGGGAATGATGCTCTTAGAGAACTTAAAAAAATTTTCTATGACGGAAAAACATGTCCCAGGACTTTCCTTCAAAAAATTTATGAATTAAGAATTTCGAGAAGCATTTCCGATATTTCACTTTATAAACATGCTTTCGAAATTTTTACAGGAGATGCACTCCATTGGTTTCGGTTCCTACATAACCGTAATCCAACTCTTACATGGGCAGACATTCATAAATCTCTTATAAGGGACTTTAGCATACATGACTATGACTATAAACTTCTACAGGCAATCAAAGATAGGACACAAGGTGAAACAGAATCGATAATAGTATACGTAGCGATCATGTTTGGAATGTTTAATAGACTTTCAAAAAAATTAAATGAAGGAGAACAACTAGAAATTCTGCTCCATAATGTTAGGCCATGTTATTCAGTTTTCATTGCCTTAAGAGATGTCAACTCTATTGACTCACTGATAACAGCTTGCCAAGCTCACGAGCGAGTAACGGAAAAGAGCAAGGATTTTAGAGAGCCAAAGTCAACCGAGCCTTGTTCTGCGGAATTTTCATATAAACCTTCTAGTTCAAAAAATTTCCAGACATCTAAATATACTAATGCAATCGCTAATGATTCAAATCACAATTCTAATAATAGCTATTGCTATCGCTGTCGCATACAAGGACATACCTTAACCAACTGTAAAAAACCTAGATACTTAATATGTTTTAAATGTGGTCTTAAAGGTGTTAAAATCTCTAATTGTCCTAATTGCTCATCTACTCTAGAAACTCAACCTTCAAAAAACTGAAAACTGACTTAAATAACTTCGACTTAGCTGATTGGACCCAATGGTTACAAACTATTCGAAATTTTATGATTTCTTATAAATCAACTTCTGTATATTATGATAACGAAATAGACCACAATCGACCTTTTATAAATGTAACTATCAACAACGTATCTTTCTCAGGATTATTAGATAGTGGTAGTTGTATCACTATTTTAGGAAACAACTCTCATAAAATCTTTGAAGAGCTGGGTCTCAAGTTATTTAAGTCTACTAACTTTGTCATGGTTGCAAATAAACAAAAAACAATGTCTTTTGGTTACTTCAACTTACCTATAACTTTTAATAATCAGACACATATTCTCAAAGCTTATGTTTTTCCTGATATTTACCCTTCTCTAATACTTGGATGGGATTTTTGGAAATGTTTCGAATTAACCCCTAAAATATTTAATTCTGAACTTAACCATGCATCTAAATGCCCTACTGTTTGTACTATAGATAATAAAGTTTTCTCTTACGACCACCTTGCGGATACTCAAAAGGATATCGCTCTAGATATAATTCAACGTTTTAAAGATATTTCTTTTGAAAATAAAGGTATCCTAGGCCGTACCAACCTAGTATGTCATCGCATAGATACCGGTAACAGTTTACCTATTAAACAGCACTGTTACCGCCTTTCACCAATAAAACAAAAGGCCCTTATCGACGAAGTGGACAAAATGTTGGATCTCAAAGTAATTGAAAAGTGCGAGAGCCCTTGGTTGTCCCCAGTTCTAATAACTCCCAAAAAGAACGGAGAGTGGCGTTTCTGTGTCGATAGTAGGAAACTTAATGCAATAACTCGCAAAGATGCTTATAGCCTTCCTTTTATTTCTGAAATACTTGACAATCTTAAAAATGCTAAATACCTATCTAGCATAGACATCGCTAAAGCCTTTTGGGAGATCCCTTTAAATATGGAAGATAGGGACAAAACAGCATTCTATGTCCCCGGTAGAGGAATGTATAGGTTTACTGTTATGCCTTTCGGGCTTACTAATGCTCCCGCGACTCAACAACGACTCATGGACACCTTATTTACCCCTGATTTTGACAATAAAGTATTTTGTTACTTGGACGACATAGTTATTATAAGTGAAACTTTTGAAGAACACATCTCACTACTACTTAAAGTTCTTCAAAAACTTTCTTTTGCTTCTCTCACTATAAACTTTGAAAAGAGTCTATTTTTCCGTGAAGAAATTAAATATCTTGGTTATATTGTAGATAAACAAGGTCTTCGGGCTGACCCCAGTAAAATACAGGCTATTTTACAATATCCTATTCCTACTTCTAAAAAAGAGGTCAGGAAATTCTTGGGTACCTGTAGTTGGTTTCGTCGTTTTATACCTAACTTTAGCTCTATAGCTTCACCCCTTAGTAAACTGACGTCTGCAGGGAAAAACTCTCCTAAGTTTGCTTGGAATGATGATGCTGATGTAGCTTTTATTAAGCTAAAAGAATATTTAATCTCAACTCCAATTCTAGCTTGCCCTGACTTCAATTTCCCTTTTTCCGTTCATTGTGACGCTTCTAACTTTGGTATTGGTGCCATGCTTACTCAAAATCAAAACGACAAAGAAGTAGTCATAGCTTATATGAGTAAATCTCTCAATAAACATGAGCAAAACTATTCTACTACTGAACGCGAAACACTGGCTGTTATAGCCGCACTTGAACACTGGCGTTGTTATATTGACAATGGTAAAGAATTTACTGTTTATACTGACCATGCAGCCTTACGATGGTTTCAAAATCTTTCGAATCCTTCTGGAAGACTAGCTCGTTGGACCTTACGGTTATGTTGTTTTAATTTTGTTCTTAAACACAAAAAAGGCAAAGATAATGTAGTGCCAGATTTACTTTCTCGGCTTAAAACTCCAGAAATAGCTGTTTTAGGTTTTACTGAGCCCATAAACAGAACTGATGAATCTCAATTACATCGATTCAATAAACTTTTTACCAATTGTCGAGATAATCCAGATGCCTATCCTAACTACAAAATTCTTAACACTAAACTTTATAAATACTCTTCAACATCTGATAACTTTAACCTAGATTTTGTATGGAAGGAAGTTCCACCTCCATTTCAAAGATTAGATCTTATTAAATCTTGCCATGGCGATATAGATAATCCCCATATTGGAATTTTTAAGACATATAAGAAGTTGTCACTGACTTATTACTGGTCCGGCATGTTTACGGACATAGCAAAATTTTGCTCTACTTGTGAAATTTGCCTCTCTTATAAACACTCTAATCACTCACCTTACGGTCTTATGGGTAAACCTAAAATCTGTTCAAGACCTTTTCAAACTATATCATTGGACTTGATGGGTCCCTTACCAATGACTAGACAACGTAATCAATATATCCTTGTAGTTACCTGTTGTTTTTCTAAATATTGTCTAATTTTCCCTATTAAACGCGCTACTGCTACTAATATTATTATTCTCTTAGAAAACTCCGTGTTTCTTGTGCACGGTGTTCCTCAAACCATTATAATGGATAATGGGTCTCAATTTCAATCAAACGAATTCCAAAGACTACTTAACAAATATAAAGTCCCGTTTGTCTCTTATTCTCCTAGATATTGCCCACAAGTGAATCCTACTGAAAGATATAATCGGACTATAATTACCGCTTTAGCACAACTAGTCGGCGAGGATCACAGGTCATGGGACTTATATTTACATAAAATACAACTAGCCTTAAACAGTTCTACGAACTCTACGACAGGATTCTCCCCTTCCTTTCTCGTCTTTGGCCGGGAAGTAATTCCTGACGGTTCTCTTTATACTACATGCACAAATATTGATGACATCACCTTTCTTCCGCGAGATGTATATGCGACTAATATCGGGTTATTGTCAACCATCTTCGATAAAGTTCAGGTAGCTCTATACACAGCACATACTAAAAACACTGCTCATTATAATTTGAGGCACACATTTAAAGAATTTAATGTAGGCGATATTGTCTGGCGTAAGAATTACACTCAGAGTAACGCTGGTGCGTATGTCAGTAGTAAACTAAACCCAAGATTCATTAAATGCACTATCGTTCAAAAACTTTCCCCCCTAGTATATATCCTGGAAGATCCTAATAGTTCTAGAGGGAAATGGCACATAAAAGACTTTAAAACCTAATATTGTAAATAGTGTATAAATAATGTAAATTTTATTATTATTTTTTAATTTTAAGTTTTTAGGTATATATTGTAAACTCCACAAAACTATACAATTTGGCTATTTTTTTTTAATAATCGAGCGGTTTGCTCAAACTCGTTAAATAAGCCTATTGTGTCGAGCGGTTTGCTCAAACTCGTTAAATAAGCCTATTGTGTCCAGCGGTTTGCTCAAACTCGTTAAGTAAGCCTATTGTGTCGAGCGGTTTGCTCAAACTCGTTAAATAAGCCTATTGTGTCGAGCGGTTTGCACAAACTCGTTAAATAAGCCTATTGTGACAAATATTAAACTCTTCTTAAAGCGTTTTCCTTGAATAAAGAGTCTTCTTTAACTCTTCTTAAAGCGTTTTCCTTGAAAAAGAGTCTACTCAAACTCTTCTTTAAACTTTTTCTTGAATAAAACGTTCTCTTTAAACTTTCTTAACTACGAGTTGTCTAAAACGCTCGGGATACGAGTATTTGCTTCTCCTTTTTATAATGGGTCTTCAAACAGGTGCGGGTTACGACACCTAATTAAAAAAAAAAAGCCTTCGTTAAATAATTAATTGAATATAGTTCTTGTGGAGTAGTGGTCATTAAATGTGAACCACAACCCCTATGTGTGTAATAATGTGAGTGGTTGGTGAATGTATGGATGATGTATGATAAGGCAAGGACTTATTCCTAACAAAAAAAATTTTTACTGCGTCAATTTTTTTTTTCCGGGTTTTGGGGGAAATGTAATGTTATTAATTATGTACCTTTGTTGTTCATTGTTGACTTCGTGAGAATAGATATTATATATCATTCTTATCACTTGAAAAGGTGCTTTTTCAGTCTGTAAATATAATAATACTTAGATTTTCTTGTTTTTCTACTACCTATTCTTAGAATTATCTCATCTAATGTGATTTTATGAATTGGTTCATGCCAATGTTTATTTTCAATCTGTGGATATATTCTATTTCTTGCACATTATAATAAGATTACTTACTTTATAATGAAAGTTTCCGTGTTGGTTTTATCATTAAATACTATTCCAGAGCTGGTAATTGAGCATTTAGACCATTAAATCCAAATTTCTATCTTAAAAATATCTTGAGCTTGTTGAACAGTTCTGATTTTTCTGATGCGAAATTCACTATTTATTATTAAATTTTCTTACGATTTCAACATGAAATTGTCGTAATTACATTTTGACAGATTGTCATATTTTTGTAAACAAGGTGTCAAAATGTCTTGGTTCATAGAGGAATGTGGTCAGGTTGTATACATTTCGCACGGAAACTTTTTATCAATAAGGTCTCGTTGATGTTTCTCTTTTTTTTTTAGTAAAACCTTAGTAAAAAACATTAGTCAGTGAGTATTCGAACTATTGTTTTGGAACTTCGGAATTTGAACGCTCGAGCATATATAAGGTGCTCGAGTCGCCCTACAATTCAGTTGACTCCCGGACTTCAACCAGGAAAGTCATTAAGTACTTAACTAATCTTCATCAGCTACCATGCTCTAAACTCTTAAAGAAAGTCTTGAAGAAAGTCTTAAAGCAAACCTGGACACCCTAAAAGATTCTCTGAACCTTTGGTGACGAGGACGGGGCCTACCACCCGTCTCCTGGGCCCACCGGAAGACCTTGGTTCCACTTCCGCTGAAGAGGACGGAGCCTAACACCCGTCTTCTGGGTCCACTACTACACCTGCTGTAGAAGACGGAGCCTAGACCCTGACTCCTGGGTCCACCTGAAAGCCCAGATCTTTTCCGGAGAGCCTGCTGTGGGAACTCGTAAACCTACTCACACCCGATTTCTTTGCAGTTAAATTCAATAACCCACGGCCTTCCAGCTGCAGCAGATCCGGCTCCAAGCAGTTCCGGCCTCAGTCAATAACAGCTCCATTCAGTACTTCATCATCGCTGACCAACTTCTAATTCCGGATCCCTCAATTCTAAAAATAAGGTTAGGCTAAGACTCATCTCATTTGTAAATCCATCTTTTAAAATAAATCCTGTAACAATCTTAAAGCCTTTTCTTTTCTGAAACTAATAGGATCTTTATTAGGCTGTACGTAGGAGCTCTTTAGTCTCCTGCGTTACGAACTATAGTACGTAAGAGACCTTCAGTCTCTTACGTTACTTTAATAACTTGTGCGTAGAGAGACATTCTCTTACGTTACAATACATATAGAGATACAGGTAGAGCCGAGGATACAATAATAATAAGGTAGCACCTAGCTAGGTTTATTTAATGAATTTGACTAGCTTAAGTTACATGAACATAGATACTGCAACGAGCTACTTTGCTCGATTCACAGAATATTAATGATTGAAAGACTTTCAAAGAACAAAGAACCCTTTGTCGATGCTTTAGTAAAATATCGACATTGCATTATCTTCAGCGAAACGACCACAACCGGTCATTATGCTAACACGTCAAAGAGACATGTCTGTATTTTAAAAAGTAAATTGCCCCTTCATATATTGACCAGTGTTCTTTTTATACTCAGCATTGTAATCTAACTATCAAACGGAGATTGAAGAACAAAGGTTGAATTTTTACCGTGGTAAATTATGTACCACGGGAAAAAATACAGCCTTAGTTCTTCAATCTCCGTTTGATAGTTAGATTATTAGATAGAATGGGACAATTTAATCTCCAGTACTTAAATATTTATTAGTAATTTTATTAATAATTGTGGGAACTATTATTATATAGGGCAGTTTTCATAACGGTAAAAGAGCAAACATAATTTTTTGAAAAATTACTTGTTTTATCCAGTAGTCGAACCCATTCTAAAAAAACTGACACTGGATTTTCATGTCACTGATGGGTAGAGTCAGGTAGAGTATTTCGACTATTTTCATTCTATTCAATTAAAGGAAGGTTTAGTAATAAATTATCTTGACGCTTTCGTGTAGAGCTCGGCAATTTCCTCCTGGGCAGCATGTGCTGGCACCAGCACGGCTGACATAGTATATGACATCAACCGCCTGCCAGCACACAGCTCGCCTTTGCCAAACCGCCCTCCGACCGACTTACCTACATCCATGCTTCTGGCCAGATGGGCCTGCCATTACATTTTACGTTGCGCGGGTAGGTACTTATTTATCTTTTATTCAACTGTTTAGATAAAATGGATTTTCATAAATCTCACTCGTTTTGACTTTTATACTCAAAAACTGCGTAAAATCAATTTTCCTCACAAGTGAGACAATACCTTACAAAATTTATGTTGTGGTAAACATTTGTTAGAAAATTTTATAGGCAACCTTCCCAAAAAGTTAAAAAATGAAATTGCTGTGATCATAAGCTCATAAACTAGGTAAGTGCATCTGTACTGTAGGTACTCGTATCTACCTTAGAACTAAATATATGTGTCTAAACATATCTACCGAGAGCGTTTAGATGCACTGTTGCGTACGATGAAAAGTCATTTAAAAAACCTTTCTCAGCGTGTTCTATTTCAAAATACTTTTTACTTTACATCTCAAACCAAAATTTCAGTTCTTTGAGACAAATCAAATTTTCAAACGGCATATCTCTCTAAAACGAAATTTATGTGCACAATGCACAATACAATATTCCGCATATTCGAAATTCCGAGATCGCTCAGAATTGCATGCAATTGCACAGATCTGCAAGTTAGCCAAACCTACCTCTTGTTTTTAGGAAAATTTAAATAAAAGAGGTTACATAATTTAATGACTGAATACTAGGTACTTCAAACAATAGTTAAGAGTCGTGTATGTATTTTATTGTATGGATCAGTTGAGCTACTTGTAGATTGTTTGCAACAGCCTGCAGTTAGCTCAATTGTTTCAATTGTAAATACTAGTTTTAATTTAATTCTATTACTCATACTGAGGTCATACTGAGGAAAATACTGCCATTGACCTAAACAAAAAATCACCTGAAAAATTATAATTTTTTTATGGAATCATTAGTTTTTATTTTTCGTAAGACTATAACTGATTTTTTTTTCGTAGAATAAATGAGTAAGTACGTGTAATTGGTGGAGAAATAGCCGTACGTCAGCTTAAGCTGCAGCATGACGCTATGTAACGTTGTTATTCTGCTATGGGCTGCAATCAGGTCACGGACACATCGATATAACATAACTCTGCGGATTCGACGCATAAATGAAGATATCTCCTGTCAAAAACGTCCAAGTACTAAAATGCAATCGAAAACCTACCTTACTGAAGATCAACTACACAAATCATATTGAATGATCACAAATACATGCCATTCCACAATAGAGAAATGCCACAGATGCTATTCCTCGACAGCTGCATAATTTTCATCCGGCGGAGTAATTCTGAAAGGGAACGAAGAAATTCCTATTCATAACAAAGCCTTACCTCGCAGGTTCAGGCATGCTTATTTACAGAGGCATAAAATAAAGTGCAAAAAGATTCACGTTCCAGTGAGTGAATATAAGCTACTATTTGCCCATTAAGTGGAAGCTTTGTCGCAGTTGCCGGCTTCAACACACATATATTTAAAGATTGATTTATTAAGATATACCAACCGAGGCTACACAATTTCACTGTTAGATAATATTTATTCCTTAATTATAATAGTTGTTAGAAAAAACTTAGTAATACTTTACTAAACAAACTAACTCAACTTAGAAATACAATGTATGTGAAACGATGGCACAAAATATTTATTGATTGTTTTAAAGTTAGCTACAAATTGCTCCCACATTTATTATAAATACTGTTTTACCTTAGTAGGCGTAATCTTAAAGTATTAATGTTATAATAGTGTCTAGCAAATCTAGTCTAGGTTTTGATTATTTTATCGCTTTTTTTGGCACTTTTTTTGCGAAACATAGGATTTTGACATATTTCAGGGACATGATTTTTTTCCATAAAATATTAAAATAAATTCAAAATTGAAAAAGTTATGGCATATTATTTTGGTCTTAAGTAGAATCTAAGAAGACATGCATAATTACTTGATTCTTCTAACTCTTAGGTCATCAGACAACTTACTTCTTAAGTTTCCCACTCATTCCCAATCTTTTTATGGCAATTCTTTTAGTGTCCAGGCTGTTCGTCTTTGGAACAAACTGCCTGTCGACATCAGACTTGCTCCCTCCATCAACTCCTTTAAATCTAAACTAAAATCCCATTTGCTTACTTCACAGCTGTCTAATCTAAGCTCATTCAAGCACTTCTGTAGCTCAAGGTGTGTTTGCAGTTATAATTGGTTATTTATTACTTTTACTTTTGTTATGATGTTTCTTATTGAAGTAGGTACCTACTTATTGAATTCGTTTATTTTGGTTCTAAGTTACGAGTAGGAGACAAAAAGGTAGTTTTGTATTGTAAATATGTATGTTATGTATTGTATCAGTTCCGTTATTTGCACTACCAACCAACTTTCTTATACCTATTTTTTTTTCATCCCAAGGGTGCCTGGAAGAAATCGCTCTCAGCGATAAGGCCGCCTTTTGTACTGTATATGTTTTATTTAGATAAGTTTTTTATTCATGTTTATTTTTTTATACAATAAAGTATTCATTAATTAATTCATTCATTCAATTACAAACCTGTAGGTTTGATAACAGCTGAGATATAGAAGGGTCCAAAAACATGTAACATGAAAAATGCGAAACATGCCCAATGGTTCGTGTAAAGATACTGCTATTGCGTCGTCCGTTTCTTTCCGAACTTGGCTGGCACTCCAGCGTGCATCTGATTAGTGAACTTTAACCGAAACTAGACTGCCGGTGTTATGATTTGAACCGAAGTCGTAATACATAAGACCGTGGGCCCAAGTAGGTACCCTTAGGAATCGGGGTCGTGACAATCCCCACCGCGATGCAACCTCGCACGTACCGATTAGCACATGCCCTGGAATGGCAAGTTCGACGCATAACGTCAAAGTTTTGTCAAATCTTGATGAGAAGTTTGCGCAACATGATTGCAAAGAATCGGAGACATTATGAAAAAACAGGGCCAGATATTGGTTTGAAACTTTTTTAGCATCTGTAAAAGTCATACCGAACGAAATTTAATATTATTTTCTTGTCATTAATCATAAGTATCTGAAAAAAATATAACACTTACATATTTATAAATTATTGAGAAAAAATACTAAAATAATGCACTAAGTTTCAGGTGATAAAATGCTGCCCTTTTTCGGTGACGTCACCGTTTAGCTTGTCAACACAAAGTGATTCTGTTCCTTTAATCAAAATAAAGAAACAAATAAATGATAAAAACCATTATGTTTTTTATTTGTGTCTAATAAATAATTTTCTTTCTTTTTTCTATATCCCACTAAAGCTTCATGACAATACAGTTAACGGTGACGTCACGTAGAAATTTTACCATAGAGTCTTAAAATATCCATTTCTCAATGATAAAATTTAAAAAAAAAACATCAAATATAGAAAAAAATTGTTTGTGCATGGTACATAATGTGTCGATTATGAAAATATCGTAAAAGGGTTGATTTCCGCCGCCAACGAAAATATGGGATCGAATTTGGATCGAACTCAATTATACTTTTGGCCATAGGGTTCAAAGCTTCCTCTAAGCTTTGGACCCTTGCTGCTTTAGTTTTTGACAGAATTTAAGCCGGAAAAATTCTGTTGAATACCTCACACTTCGAAACTGTTATCACCATTATGCAAAATGGTCACAGGAAATAGAGTCGGAGCCGACGTAATGCACCGCCTGGTCCTTTCATAACCACGGCGGTTTACAACAGTCTAGCAAGCAGGGTGCAGGAGTGCAGGAGCAAAATTTAAAGGGCATATCTTTTTTTCCCTTCTGATCAAAAATAATTTCAATAAATATTCTAGAAATAACGCTGCTCCTTTTGGTGTTTTTATAAGAAATTTTTTTTATATGGAGAGCTACCGTGGTTTTTTACAAGTTTCTCAAAGGAAACTTGCCCTTCCCGTTCCAGTTAACGTTCAGTCGATTAGTTTCTAACCTACTTTGCTATCCTTAAAGAAACTGCAGTAGAAGGGACTTTTCGTTTGGGTTAAAAGCTTGCGGGCCGTAGGTCAGGACAGGTCAGGTTTATTTTAAGTGCTTCAAAAATAAACCATGCTACAAACAGAAATAATTGAAAATTAGAAAAATACTATGTCTTACCCTCCACCAGCTGCCAAAATCATCTGCATCTTGCGATTCACTTAGCTCACGAAGAAGAGCGTGAATGAACATCACTTAATTGTTTCAATCACTCCTCAACATTTTAAATCACCAAACTGAAATAAAACATTTAAATGATTCAAGCCGTGATGAAAAGGAACTCTCTGATAGTACTCACATGATGAACAAGCTAAATACGCACAACCTTGTATCAAATATGAAATAGATTTTCATTGTTCGCTATCTAGCAAAAGCGTCTGCTAGCTTTTTATTTTGATTCGTACAATAAAGCGTTTGAAGAAGATACCAACCCTACAAGCCTACAATGTATTATATTACTAACAAGTTCCAATCACCTAGGCCTAAGGCATTCTAAGGTTCAGCAAGATTTACATTATTTGTTTTTAAAGCATAGCGTATGGGACTATTATTATTACGCAAACTACACAAAATTCAAAAAATGGTTTAATAATGCAGTGGAACAAAAAATCCATTTGCTTGTGCCACAAGCTTGATTTCCTTGTATTGAGATTCAAACGCTTGTTTCGATAACCACTTCAAGAGAAAACCGTTACAAACTCAATTACCTATCAGCTGAACAGAATTAGAGCGATTAAAATGAAAATAAAATAATGCTGGACAATTCACACATCTAACCCCAAACTATGCAGAGCATATGTTAGGGGTTCTAGATAGCTAACCGAAACACTAATTACTAAGCGTATTAGATAAATTTGACTACTAGACAAATGAAAATTTTAGGCATCTAAAATGTGTTTAAGTTAATCTTAGTAGGAAGAGTAGGCTAAACGTAGGTAGCATAAGTACCTCTAGAAACATTAATTCCATTATTATAGTATCAACAAATCAAAAAATAAATGCATGGTTGGTTGTACATTTCTCTAGCACTAACGTCGAACCCCAAACGGTCGCCATTGAGTCTACACTCGTGGGCGTCAGCATGTCTGGGTTTTTGCGCTTATCTCAAGTGAATGAATTCGGTTCGGCACAACGTGAAATACTCACATTCTTCCGTATTGCAGGGTTCAACTTGAATGTTAATCAATTTAACACTTTAGTTTGGACTGAATTAAGTAAATCTATGTTTTATAGTAATTTAAACAAACCCGTAATTGTTTTTTTTTTATATTAAATAACATGAAACAAACGGTGTGTGAACACCCTAGTGAGAAGAGCATCTGTCCCTACTTACATGACGTTTGGAGAGAACCGAATTCAATTATACCTACATACATACACCTATGTACCAATTATACAGTTGTAGCTTGAAGGAAGTATTCCTATCAACGCGTTTCTATTCAACGGAGTTAGTTATCAATGTGTAACGGAATATCACACTAAAGTGAAAATAGAAAATAGAGATTTTACACGAAACATGTTTAAAATTTTCCTTGCGCTACATTTTGCAGTTAGCCGAAGCAAGCTTGGCACCTGAATCTAGGAATTTCGTGCATTGTTGAAAATAGACATAAACAATTTTGGTTATGGAATAATACTCGTATAATTATTATTCGTTAGAGAAATAGGACTTCATTAAACGCCTTGTCATGTTTCGGTAAGATGTAGATTTCTGATGCCGCCGTAACAATTGCAATTTTAAGGTCTTTGTGATTATACAATATTATAACCTATACCTACAGGGTTATTGGTCATTCACTAACACTTAGTGAATTGCAGGTTCTGCCCATCGCGAACACGTTCGTGAAGATCTCATATTTTTTCGTGAATCACCTCTGATAAAAAATGGAAAATCTATTGGTGCGCAACCCAATGAAGTACTAAATACTCTGGTGGGTACTCCCACAGCCACGGTTAATGTAACGGAATACCACACTAAAGTAAGTAAGTAAGAAGGCAGAGCCATTTGAAGTTAGGTTCCAAATAAGCCTCTTTATAGAACGCTTATTGAATGAAAGGTACTTCCTTTCATTCAATAAGCGTTCTTTAACCTTCTTTCAATTCCAATTTAAGAATTAAGACCTGGCGTCTTCGAAATTGTTTCTAAATACACTTACCTCGGGCAGATTCTGCAGTTAGGTTAGGTTAGGAAAAACAATTACGAGAAGGAGGCCAAGAGGAGGATCCAGTTAGGCTGGGCAGCGTTTGGGAAACTACGTCGAGTCTCAAGTCATCTATACCGCAATGCTTGAAAACTAAAGTTTTCAATCAGTGCGTCCTACACGTCATGACCTACGGAGCTGAGACGTGAACACTCACGGTAGGGTTGGTCCACTAGTTGAAGATCGCTCAGCGAGCTTTGGAAAGAGCAGCTATGTTCGGAGTTTTTCCGAAGGATAGGATTCTTAACGAATATATCATAATATCCGACAGAGATAACCAAAGTTATCGACATAGCTAGAATAGGCAAGTTGAAGTGACAGTGGGCCAGCCATATCTCACGAAGAACCGACAACCATTGGAGTAAATGTGTTCTTGAGTGGAGATAACGATCGGTAAACGTAGTGTAGGACGCCCTCCGGCCAGGTGGGATCACGACGAGGTGAAATCTGAATGATGTTTTTTTCCTATATTAATTAGGGTTCCAGACCGAAATTGTGAAACGGAATCCGCATGCTTCGTTCAAAAGCTTTAGATAGAAGTTTGGACGTAATAAACTATCATCTTTTGGCCACACACTCATATGATTTTTTATATTTTTATTTCGTAATATTATGGTCGATAACAGCATGATGGTTACGGCGGTCATTTGGGGAAGACATGTTCTTGTTCACAGAAATTTCTAGAAACATGTGTAAAATTGAGATATCGCATAATTAGCACCAGAATGTAATCTCGAGCTGAAATGCCAAATTTTGAACACAAAAATAAATTTAGATTTTTAGTTTTTGTAAGGAATATTTAGCTTTATTTTGTAAATTTTCCTACTGTGGTATCCTGTTTGATGCTAAAATAACTTAATTAATTTTTGTATTGTTTGAGGCATATAGTTAAAGTCTGTATTAACGTATAATTTACAAAACATCGAAGAGAGGTAGCGCCCTCAAGATAAACGCAATTTAGTTACTTATTTGCCATATTCGTAACCTATGTAAAATTACAAATTTCGATACATCTTACGATAGAGGACCTCAATGTTTTTCTTATACTTCGACTTGTCACCCTAATGTTCAGCAGTGGACGTAGATTTAAAGAAGTACCTACCTACGGCCGAAATACACGTTTTCCGTTTTCAATTCTCATTCTCTCTAAAGTTAGTCTAATTAACTGAACTTTATATATACTTAGCTTTAAAAATTTAGATAAAATATAGAAGTCTTTATCATCATGGATAAGCATCGACCAAAAACTAGAACCCTTCGGCACATGGACTCGCGCTTGGCCAGACTTGTTTAAAATAGAGTTACATTTTGTGCCGTCCGTCGTCGCTTCGTTGGCGAGTTTTACCTCAAAGCACGAAGTTAGCAGCTCTCCTGGCTTTTATTATTAAGGGCAAACACAAACAGAAAGCTTCAACTAAAACCTACCCGTCACAGCTAATTTATGAAAACGTTTCAGAAAGATATATATAATATCTGTCTCTACTGTGTATTCAAATGCCATTTCGATTTCTAGTTTTTGATTATTTCTATTTGGACTAAGTATAATCCTGTACGGTGATAACCTGTTCATGGTTATCAACGTAAGAGCTAACTTCTAAAACCAATAGAAATAAATAATTTATAAACGGTTACCATGACACTCCTGCTAAAAAACATAATAAATATTTTGATAGTCAACATACATGCCACTAGTCGTACCTTGCACCAGCTAACGTGAGTGAAGGAAGGCTAAGATATTAAAATGACAGTTAAAACTGCGAAATTAAAAATTTCGATTCTTCAACCAGTATGATAGCGATGGCGGAAAGGACTCATGTCGTTTAAGGTTATTAGTTCTTCTGTGATACAGAAGAGGCCGCGCTTTTGTGATTTTTAAAACCATCTGAGACATAGAATATAGTGTTTAAAAATCTGAAATAAAGATATATATTACTTAAGGATCCAGTCTACTCAAGTCGCATTCAGTTATGAGATTTTAATGAATTTCATTCGATAGAAAAAAAAACAAAGTTACCCCATTTTAAACGGTTTTTTAATAATAATAATAATAATAATAGTCATTTATTTCAGATAATTAGAATAATCCATATTAGTTAGTAACAATTGTCTTAATAACTATGTTAGTTTAACTTTACCGATTAAAACATGATTTTACCAACACAGCAATGCTGTGTTTATATAGCGGCCCATCTAGCTTATCCGCTATCATCACCAGGATGCTGTTAGTGGACAGGCGGACTCTGCTCAGCAGTGAGGCCGCTTTTCTGCGCATGCAGGCGGCGAAGCCATCCACACGCGCCTCGGCGAACATGCCGGAAGCGCTGCAGAACCGCGGGAGTCCCAACAGCATCCTGAAGGCATTGTTATATTGGACGCGAAGAGTGTTGACGGCTTTCTGAGTGCAGTTGAACCAGAGGCTGCTCGTGTAAAAAGACTGACAGTATGCTTTAAATAAACTTATTTTGACGTCATCAGAACATCGAGCAAACCTGCGGGCCAGCATATTTGCTCTCACCGTCAACGCTCTTCGCTCCCTCTCTAGGTCATCTTCATCCCTTAAACTATCTGATATCATATGTCCTAAGTATTTAAATTTATTGACCCTATTCACAATAATTCCATTTAACATGACTGGGGGTACATATTCTATCCGTTTACCATTTGGACCAAACACCATAAATTCACATTTTTTTACATTATACTGCAAGCCATGACTTGCAGCATATGTCTCACAGTAGGCCATAAGGGTTCTCAAAGCTCCAATAGATGGCGCCAGCAGTACCATGTCGTCAGCGTAACTTAGATTGTTGACTGAGACTCCATCAATACTGCATCCGACAGGCAGTTTGCTGAGGCCATCTATTAGTTTGTCAACAAATAAATTAAACAATTTTGCAGAAGTAGAAGTAGAAGTAATGTAAGTAATTTTAATGTTATTACGGAACTAATACAATTTTAAAGAAAAAATTTGTACTTACCTAAAACCCTACATATTTCTAAACAAATTCAAAGAGTTTGACTTCATGAAATGATTATCTTAATCACTTTGTTTAAATAAATACAAAATACACAAGCGTGGCGGCTTCGCAGGTGCGCGCTGGCGCTTACAGACGACGCTACAGGAACACCTAGCCTCAATAATATCATTATGTACCTCATCAGAACTCTATCGTGCCTCCCCAAACACGAGAAGTTCGGCCATAGTCACTATCACAGGCGTTGGCGTGTTGGTAATCCAAAGATGTTAATTTAAAAATACACAGGAAACAGTTTCCTACCCCTGGTAGGTTTCCTTAGACATCCTCGGGCTAAGTTGGAGGGGTCAATTCTAACGCCACGACTATACGGCGAATATACTACCTACTCCTTATTTCAAGAAACCGAAGGGTAATAAAGTAAATTAATTTAAAAAAATACTGGTTAAAATTGCCTACTAATAGATTCCTTTAACATATTATTACTCGTCTTGATACCTACTTAATCTTTTGTTTTTCAATAGCGAAACCCACGTTAATCTTGTTTATATTTCAGTTACTTAATCTGTGCTTTTGTGTTAAGCCAATATTCTAAGAAAATTGTAGTTTTTTAATCGCTCCCCTGCCCACCTCTCGTCTGTATCCGAGGGAACGGTCTAAAGCCAAATTGATTGAAAAACAACTAGCGGCGATCAAACTTAGTAAACAGGGCTTCCAGAGCTTCGCTCTTTCTAATCCAGTGCAATATCCTTTTGAGTTCCTGTATTTCACTAGATTCAGAACTATATTTTGTCATATTTTACGAACATCCCAATGCTGTATATTCTTACTTATAATTCCTACCAAATTTTTAAAAATTACATAAAAACAACCAAGTCCACTTAAAAAATGCTCGGTACCAAAATTTCTCAATTAAACCTAATCCTACTTAGCCTCGTGAGATATTTATTTATTAAATAAAAAAAATATATATATATTTTTATACATATTTGTCTGATTTCCTTTCTCGTGCATGATTATTAAGTATGAGAGATAGATGAGATGTAGGTACGACATAGATTTAGTTGACTAAGGTAAATGAATTTATCTTATCTAGTTATTATTAGGGGTACGTATCAGAATACCTAGTTGCAAAACCACGATGATACACTATCCTTAATGTATGTTCGTTTATATTATCTTTTTCATGAGGTAAAATTACCCCATGAGATAAAAGCCAATAAGGCGATTATCAAAGGGGTGCCGCGTCCAACACTGGACTATTATAGGCTGTCAAGGTTGAGGTTGAGGTCCTCCTAGTCGAATCTTTGACCACGGCAGCCGGACATAGTGCCCAAGTGTGTGCGAAAGCACAGGTTAATTTTCTATACTCTCACTCTCGTAATCTGATGGGAGGGAGGGCAGACCGACACGAATGAATATTGACGACCTCTGTGGTGTATAATAAAAAATATCTATCTATATATTGTATTAAATTAAGTATATCAGTGATCTAGTACCCATAACACAAGCTCTGCTTAGCTTGGGGCTAGTTAATGCTGTGTGAATTGTCCAGCATTATTTATTTATTATTTTATATTTAATTTGTCGGAATAGGGGAGAGGTCAGGCGCAGGAACACCGCTCATCGTGCATTCCGAAGCTCGGGGTATATAGCACCGCCAACTTTCTGAATCCGGGCTGTTACTGTAAAATTTTCTTGCAAGCAAATTTCCATTTATAATTTTGCCCGACCCGAGATTTCAGTGGCGGTTGAATAAGCGACCGCTAGAAAAACGAAACAGTCAAAATAACGTTTACCTACAAGGTATTGCTATATAAGTGCCTATACAGAATCTTCAGTAACTAAGTTGAAGTTTTATTAATCTATTTCAGTGATGTGCAGAGAAGTCTGAGTGGGACCGGCGCGCGGGCCGGGAACTCGTTTTCTCCCGGCAGCCAATATCCGTTCAAAACTGAACTCGTTACGTTATATAAATACATCTCTTTAGTAAATACCTGCATAATTTTCGCGTTGCATGATGAACCGCTTCGTAATACGAATGAATCTCCCCTGAAACAGAATGGTTGCCAACCACTTCTATGGTCAAAAACATTTCATCATAGGAGCATTTCAACGCGACGTTAGCATCACGACACGACAGCATCGCTACAAAAAGTCGCCGTGGGTGAGCGTTCTTACAGTCGAAGCAATGAATTTCGATGTGGTGTTATTTTTCTCTATAATATACCCAAAACAACAATCCTTGCGTTAGGACTACTGTAATCGTTTGACTTTATCCGTTGATTTTGATCATTGAATAATTTATCAGTGCACGAACAACCGGCTGCTACCCCATCTATGAAAATTTGTCGAAAAGTGTCATAGGTGTCAAATGAAGATTTTTTATTGAAAACTGTCACTATACGGATCGCGAAAACGCGTCATACTGGTTCAAATTCAGAGTATACGGAGGTAACCGCTGTTACTGACCATAAAACGCGGTTTTGTTCCTGAAAAATCGATCCTTATCAGTTCATAAATTATTGTATCTATTTGCATGCAGAATTTCATCGGTGAAATATGTGGGACAAATAAAATCGCTGTTCATACAATAAAGTGATATTGATTATGTAACTAAAGACTTGTTAAAATTTACAGTAAGCTATAGTATATATCGACTACCTGCGTCCAAGCTCCGATCAGTAAGCGGCGTTTCGGGGAAAACAGCAAAAAGCTATCGACAGCCTGCACCTCGCTCGCTGTTTTTTGCATTGTTGTGTAACAATGCAAAAAAAACAGCGATGTCAAACATGCGTTTGAAAGGTAGAAGGTTCGCCTAACAGGCAATTTACATTTTCACCTTTTGACCGGATCTGAAAAACGTTAATGTTTTACCAATCGGTATCTCAGTAATAACTTACGATACCTTATTATTTTTACTTTAAGACAATTCAAGAAGACAATTCTTTACTTTACCTTAAAAGATTGAAGTTATTTATTTATTTATAATGATTTCCCTATTGTATGGAAAACGATCCCCGGTGAGTGAAAAAATATTCCTGAGGCATGTCTTTACCCAAAAAACTTTAAAAACTGCACAAATATATAAGGAATCTAAAGCCGGTTTCCTTTGTTTTATTTCAAATCAAATAAGTTAATTATTTTGTATGATCGGACAACATATTTTATTCAGATAAACATCACCGTTGTTAGAGGAAAGGCGCACGGCTCGCCTATCGACTGCGTGCTGCGCGACGAGCGACGCAAAAAAGCAATTGTTTTTTTTGACAGCTGTCATCTATACGAATATCTGTTTTATAAAAATATTTAACAAACTAAGCTTTTATTATTCACGGGCTACGTTTCATCGAAGTAGGCAAAACGTGACTTGATCAATTGCACAGAAATATGCAATCTATGGTGTCAATGCTCATTTGTTTTATCATAAAATTTAAGATTTTAGAATTCTAAGGTGGTTATTCACAAAAAAAAGTTGTGAAACGATTCCCTACGGACCGGAAAGGATGGCGCATTAAAGAGGCGCCCATAAACGCAACGGGGTGGCTGCAAACGGGCAGAAATGATGATTAAGAGTAATTCAGAAAATATACCGACACGAGTCGACCCCGGAATATGTCGATATTTTGATGTCTCAAAAAAGCGAAAACGACTTTTTACGAAAACAACGAGATTGGAAGAGCTCCCGAGTGAAAAAGTTTCCATGGCTTTGCAGTTCAGGTTAAATTGATTAACTATTTGTTTTTTAATTAAAATACAGAACAATGGGTAAAACAATCAAACAATAGAATTAAATTAAAACTAGTGTTTACAATTGAAACAATTGAGCTAACTGCAAACTATCTACAAGTAGCTCAACTGATCCATATCAATACCAGTCGGAAGCGTGCCCAAGACTTTAGCTGCATTATTTGTACACTAATTCCGGGAGACTTGCATTTGTTCGAGATTCATAAAATATGAGAGGTGTTTAGCATGTCTAAACACAACAGTTTTACTTGAGTTTTGAGATATATTATTGATGACCTCTGTGGTGCGGTGGGCGAAGATCCGCCTGCGACGCAGGAGGTTACGTGTTCGATTCACACCTCGGAAACAAATGTTTTTACGATTTGCAAATATTAGCAAGCGGTAGTGGCAGTGGGCTGGCCATATCTCGAGAAGAACCGACAACCGCTGGGGTATCGGTGTTCTTGAAAACAAATAATTCTCAAAAGTTGTAATGAACATACAACTGAAACAACGAATCTAAGTTCTTTTGATTAGATTTTTCTTCAATATCAATTCAGTTTAATTCGTTATTAAAGATTCGTGAACAAAGCATTTTCAAGTAGATACCTATTAATATTAAATGTAGGTACAAAGTATTATTTTAAATCGTTCTCGATTTAATCAAAACTCAAAACTCAGTGCTTTATTTCCTTTAGACCTTACAGGACTCTTGGACACGTCACAAGTCAATCTTCTTCCTTTGAACTTATAGGTTCTTCTTCCTTTGAACTTATAAGTTTCAATTAAAATTAAATTACAATGAATTATTTACCCACAGTTCGGTTGTTGACTTGCCTTAAGACTTAGGAGAGAACAAAGACCTAAGACAAATTTTTGCCCCCCGGCCGGAATCGAATCTGCAACCGTCTGCGTCTTAGGCTTCGCTCTGTGCGCCGCAGAGGTCAAATGTCGTAACAATGGGAAGATTGGACCATCGGTCACTTATAAAGTTAAGCCAGCATGTACGGATTTAATGGATTGGTTATCAACATATTTTCAGTCATAACAACGGACTATTGGTCATACTAACATGTAGGTCAGTACAAGTACTTACTGAAATGGTTTTGTGCAAGATCTGATCGAAATGGTAAAATAATGAAGTAAATATCAAATGATTTTCATTGTTAATACTTGGAAACCGTGATGAATGTTACTCGTATATCCGAACTTTTGGAATACACAGTGCTGATGTACGAAATTGGACATACGATCCTCATTAAAATTTCACAGTTACTGGGAATTTCTCGCGGTGCAGAAATGCAAATAACATGGAAATTCAGACTGAAAATCACGGCGTATGTAGATAATTAATTTACAAATAACTAAGGACTAGATTGGGCTAGCTTTTACTGTTTTGTATTTTCATTTGTTATAGTAAATAGGTATTATGATGATGTTTTGTAATGTGACGTTAGATTTTCGCTGTTCACATTTTTACCACCGACAACGATAGGAGAGGAGAAACTGTTGAATATTTTTTGTTATTTATATCTAAGTGACAGGATTTTTGACGATTATAGAAATTAAGAAGCCTAAGAGAGACAATCTCAATAGATTTATTACTCCTAAATCCAACTTACCAACGCATGAGTTTTGCTATGCAAGAGCAAGAGCATAAATATTTCCATCACTGCAAGCTTCGCTTAGAATTTTTTCTGGTACGGAACCCTCAATTGTACCTATTTATTTAAGGAAACATACTATAATTTAAATGACTTCTGAACAAGTATAAACTGTATTTCAAGAGTCAGCTTCTGCCGTGTAAAATAGAATAGAGCACGAGTCGAGTTTGCGTTTAATTATACGTATGAGTGCTTCTTAATCATTTTAGTCAAGCAAAGCGGTTTTAAGCACGATGGTCAACACTCGACCGTTTCAAATTAATTGAAATCTGGTATCGGAAAACTGACGTGCGCTGGGCTGTTAATTAACGGCAGGAAGGCTCTAAAAACGTCCTATCTCATCACGGGAGTTAACTGCATTTTCCACTGTGATGGGTAATGCGCCAGAGAAATTAATAACGGTAGCTTATAAATAGTTTTACATCACAGCTAAACGGAATTTTAGCGCAAACGAGATTCGAGATCATTTAGGTGTAAAATTATTATTTTGAGCGTATAATAAATACCTAAGGTTGGTTTCGTGGCGGCTCCGTTTTCGGGTAGGTTTCTGGCTATAATTAAAATTATACATATTAACCACGACTAAACTATATTATAGATAGACCAGGATATTTGTTGGTTCGGGCTAGTGGTTAAGCTTCATTTCAATTTTGTCCGTTTGGTCGCAAGTGTAGCCATGAAAAATCCTGTTGAAGATGCCAAATGACAAAGAAAAATATCATTTTATAGAAACAGCACCGAGCGCAGTGGTAATACTTTTTCAAGATACATCGGAAACGAATAAATCTGAAGGTTGTCATAAAATCATCTGAGTGAGTTGGAAGCATGCCACAGGAAGCGCTAAGCGTGTCGCCTGCAACTTCGCTAGCGGGGCAATCAGCGAGAAACACAGATGTGTTACAAACTTGTCTACAATTCACATAAGCTTCGGCTATAAGCTATCTATTAAAAATCCAAGAAGGGCATCCGTTTTGATACGTTAAACTGTGGCCAAAGAAGTCAAAAACGATGACGTCTGTCAGATATTATATATACTAATTTCTTTAGTCTATGTGACGATAGTAACGAAACGTGAGCGTCTCCTTTTTCATACATGCAGAGCTAGATGCAAAATTATGTCATTACTAGGCTTTTACGTTCGTGTAAGTTTAGTGGCATTTATAGTTAAGTAACCTAAGTTCCAAGTCTCGACAATACAATTATGTAGTTCTCGTTTTAATTTGTTGTATTTGTATAAAACAGCTTGCTACCTTGATTTTACAGAAAGTTTTTATTTGCAAATAATTCTGGTACTAAGAAAACTTTAACTGTTGCCAAACACAACAAGGATATTAATTATAAACATTATTACAATAATATAATGAAACAATAAAATTAAATTCTGTAATAATAGAAATTAACTGCTATCTTCCCACGTATTCAAACTGTACCTGCATTATATTAGAAGTTCTCTGATAATTTCTAGTACGCAAAAGATTGTTGGAAACGTAAGTTGAAAAAAAATTGCATAAATAATTTAGTAAATCGACGATCTAATGAATTGTCCCTAACGACTTGGAAACAAGCCATGCAGCGTCGCTTAGCGACATTGGACGCAACTTTATTTTTTTCGTAATTACACAAAATACATATCAAGTAACTTTGCATACAGGAATAAAGCTAAGTACCTAATTCAAATGTATGTTTGTTTAAGGGGAATTAAATCAGAGCAACCAACTCAACTTCATCATTCACAACACCACAATAACACATAGCTATAGAATTTTACATCCGCTAACAAAAACAATTAAATAACTGATGACATAAGGATTTTAATCGTAACCTGGGTCCACAAGGGAAAACTACACGAGCAAAGATGATACCTAGAGATCGCTTTTAATATTCCGGGATAAAGTGTGTACAGAGTAGTTGTTTTCATAATTAGGAAAAATTGTTTTCATCTTCCCATCTCGGAATGAGTTGCGCTATTGTTGCTCTTCGATATCTGAGTGCAAAAGCTTTTTGCGTCAATTTATATTCAAACATGGAGAGTTATTAAAAAAACTTTAGTATTTTTAAGTTTCACCATAACTATGACCGGAAAAAATATTTTTGAACTCAAAAATCATTACAGAAGGCCTTCTGTTGAAAACGCCAACTGAAATATATACGATTTTTCAGACACAGCTACAAATAAGCCTTGATATTGAATAAGTGTAACATAAACAGATGAAATCACCAATAGGTAAACGCGCATGTTTTTATCGCTTGCGTCGCCTAACCATACGACTTTCCTTTGTACGACTAATATCCAATTATGAAAAATGACAAATAGTCTAAAAATTACCATTCATTTCTCTGTTATTCCTGACACATCAGCCAAACATCAGCCCCGTTTGCAACCGCAACATTTTGATATCTTTGTACGAGGTGTATCAAAGGACCCAAAGGCACTCCATTATTTTATGCCGGACTCTGGGATTATATCCCCGTACTAGCCATTTTCTTTTTGTAATATTTTATTGATTTTATTACCGATTATAGCAGTGGTCTCTGTTTCAACACTGACTGCTCAAGGAGGCTTTTTGATAAAGCTGTTTGTATTTAATATGTCCTTTACTTATGCAAGTTCAGTAGTAGTACGGGTACGGGTTTTATATTGATACATAACATGTCCTCCTTCGGTCGTGTTGGATTTTCTTCCAATAAGATTAAGAGAGATAAATAGAGAGTGCACCTGTGTTTGCGCAAGCACTTGAGCACCAAAATAATGTCCTTAATGGCCCTACCCGAAATTCGGATAGCACACACACATAATATCGTTTATTTTTGTATTTAGTTTAAACTAATGCGCTTATTTTTGTATTTAGTTAAAACTAAGAGCTTGTGTTATTGCATACTTGATGACAGCATATAGTACCCATATAACATGAGCTCTGCTTAGCTTGGGGCTAGATGATGCTGAGTGGATTGTCCAGTATTGCTTATTTAATGTGTCGCCACTTCGTCCGCTTTAAATAGTACGTCCCATGGTTGGCTGGAAGAGATCGTTTCCGTAATTTGCAATATTTCTTTCGACTAAATAATTGTAATTTGTGTGTGTTTAAACAATAAGTTAGCTATCTAACTCTATACGCTGCCGAAATTAGTGTGTTTTATAGCCGTAAGATGACTGTAAAAAAATTGTTATAATCGTCTATCTATCTATTTATAATTGGTAATAATAACAAATTTGCCTTTTCATTGGTCTACATATGAAAAGCGTGCGTGTCAGTTCCACTTGTACCTACCTACCTAAACATTATCACTAGTACCAATTGCCGAGGGAAATGTTGATAGTGATGTCATAGGTCGCGTCCGTCTTGTGTTGTTATGTTCTATTAATTACAAAATGTTTTTCTATACACTTTTTTATCCAATGTTCAAATAAATAGCTTTGGTAAAATATGGGCATAGGTAAGGACTGGGCTCCGTTTTTTTTTAGCCAGTACTCCTACGTTTGGCCACCATCTCACCTGATGGAAATTGAAGATGTGGCCGACGGTGTATCACGAAGGTCTAGAAGATACATATTCACGCTGCTCTTGACTTAAAAAGATCACGATTGTAATTAACCGGAAAAACAGCAGCAGCGAACGTGTTCCAAACCCCAGCGGCACGAATGATGAAGGTGGAGAAAAACCGCTTAATGTGAGTGAATGGTATATCCACCAAGTAGGGGTGGTAATGGCTGTGCGTCTACTTGTCCTGGAGTGGAAGTTTGGAATCAGGCCATGTAGTTCCTGTGAGCATTCTCCGAAATGTATCCTATAAAAGATCAAGAGACAGTAGCCTTGCGGCGGTGTTCGAGACTTAGGACCTTACTCTCTGCAAGGTACTGCTCATCAATGAGTCTGAAGGCTCTTCGTTCTATCGAGTCCAAAGCCGCAAGTTGGTATTGGCCGAGCCGGCCCAAATATGGCAGCAATACTCCAAACCAGACTGGACCTGTACTTGATATAAGGATAGAAGCTGTCCCGGTGTGAAGTATCGCTTAACCTAGTTCAGGATTCCTAGCTTCGTAACTGCTGTTTTAGTCTTAGACTCGATGAAGGCTTCAAAGTATAGAGTTGGTGTGAGCGTGATATCAAGGAGCTCAAGTTGATCTTTTATAGGGACCGGTACATCTCAGAAAATAGGAACCTGGACAAACGGACTCATTTTTGCAGAGAAGAGGCAGGCTTGCGTTTTTGAGGCAATTAAGTTGACACGATTGGCGAGGCCGATCGTGTAAACTTCAATGCCCCAATCTGAGATTGCCTTCAGGGTCAAATTCAAGCGCTGCACATGCTGCGCAGCATGTCTTCTCATTGCGCCTGTATCTCATTCAGACAGGCCTTGGTGGTGTTGGCAAGGTACACAAGCATGCATATGCAAGGTCCACCACGGTGCTGTTGTCGGCGTACCCATAATACCGGGTACCAGCAGATCGTTTATGTGCAGCAGTAACAACGTGGCAGACAGTACTGACTCCTGAGGTACCCTGGCGTTGATCGCCGATTGATCAGACGAGTAGCCATCAGCGACTACCGACTATCGAATCGATCTTTCCCTCAAAAAGTTTCAAAGCCAGTTACAGATGAGGTCTGGAAGTCCGTATGATAAAAGCTTGCCAATAAGGCTGTCGTGCCAGACCCTGTCGAAGGCTTTCAACCGAAACCACAATGGCTTCACCGTGCTTCTCGATGGCCTCGCTCCAAATGTGACGTATGTAGGTACACAAGAATATCAAAAGTCTGTCTTACTAGATATCTACCACAGTTTGAATTTATGGGTATTTTATGTACATTGCGCAGAAGATTTATGAAAATAAAAACTACGTTTTACAAGGAATAAACTAGCGGAAAAATTATGTTGAATTACAGTCCAAAAACTCTAATAATATTCCCAAATATATATTTAAAAAAACCATGCATAGTAGGTTAAGTTTCATCCCGGGCTTAAAGACAGTAATAGATTTGTTTATGATCAGCAGCAAATTAGTTACCCGGTGTAGTTTTATTCCTTGTAGAAATAAAAAGTTAAAAAAACGCAAAAAAATCAATGTAAATCGAACCATCTCAAAAAATCACCAATAATTAGATGCTGAGTTAACTCAATAGGGTACATGCATAAAAAAATGTATACGTTTGTTAATGTTATAAAATTACCGAAAAAAATGTAACACCCACACATATTTAAACTACCTACGAAAAATAAAACTGCACTCAGTTTTGGGTGCTAAAAACGCTTGTGTCATGTCATGACATGAGATGTCCGTTCCTTCCTGACATGGACCGCCTTAGGCGGTTTGTGCCTCCTCCAATTCAGAAATTAAATAAATGATAAAAACCATCATGTTTGTTGTTGTGTCTAGTAAATAATTTTGTTTCTTTCAAAAAAGATATTCCGTTAAAAACTTCTTGACAATACGGTGAACGGTGACGTCACGTTTAGAAATTTTGCGATTGAGTCTTAAAATATCTATTTTTCAACTATTAAATTTCACATTAAAAACTTACTACAAAATAAATATTGCCTTTCAAAATTATGCTTTTAAAATAATTCGTTTATTCTGCTTGATGATGGAAAGAATTAATAAAATAAACCTTCTCGTAAATAAACTTGAAAATATTTCCATGCTGTGTAATAAAATTGCACACTCTGGAAACAAATGCACGCACGTTGTCACTTCCATCTCGAAAATGTTTTTGGTTGCACTTCTTGACCATAACTAGCCAAAACGACCTACGATAGAGCATGATGACTTATTCTATGGTACAAAACGGTTTGATTTAGACAGTAAAATTATCAAGGTATTTATGTTTCTCCTATAGGTGGAGCTGACGGCGTTTCAGTCCATAGGAAGTTCAAAAAACTTTTGAACTGTCGGTTACTTGGACACAGGATCAGGGTTTCACATTAGTGCATCAATGACCTAAGGCAAACGTAGCTCCATATTTCAATGTGACTGCGTAGCTATAACCGTGGCAGCCACAGCTTCTCAGAGAAGGGATATAAACAACCAGTGCGTGCGTACCCTGTCTAACAGTGCTGCTACACTCAGGGCTTTGGCAGGGAACAGGTGTAACTCCAAAGTCGTGTACGAATGTCACTTGGCACTTGAGAGGATTTCCAGAAACAGGATGACAATAGGCCCACCTCCGTTCCTTTCCATACCATTCTCCCAACTTCGAAGATAGATAAGACTCAAAACCAGAGAAACGCATACTGAACGATAGACGCATCTACAGAGTGCCGTCATGTAAGAGCAGCGCTTTCGGTTGCATCACCAAGGCTAACCAAGCGCCTACCAGAATGGACCTACGCGTCCTAGTGGGGACACTCACAGAACACTGCCCACTGAACAAACACCTCTTCACCATAGGAGCAACAGACAGCCCTCTCTGCAGAGGGTGTCTCAGTGACGAAGACTTATCTGCTCTCGTAGTCCTGGAATTCGAGGGGGTAACGGCGCAAGGACATGAAATCCTCGACCACCCGAGATCACTCCGCGAAGCCTGTGAAGATCCCGAGAAGATTCTACGCTTCTGGGCGGATTTAGGCTGGCTACCCTTCAAACTAGCATTACCAAACCACGCACAATGGACCAACCCGAGTCTCAGTGCGTATAAAAGAGTACACATACAACGACAACAACGGTAGCGCATTCCCATAATATGGGAAAGATGCGGACTGAAGTCCTATTGAGTAAAAACATTTTTTAAAAATTAACGAGCTGAAGGTTTTTTTTGTCAACTACGTAATTGGACTAATTTATCTACTTGCCCTTTTCAAACCATTATAAACAATAACTTATTCAGCGAAATAAATTGTGAGCTCACAAAAGTAACGAAAGCACTTTCTTTACATGTTGTCTTTACTTTGAAAATTACATTTCCAACAAAATAATAGTAGATTATACACTAAGGGGATAAAGCACTGTTTTATGTCACGGGAGCGAATTGAATCCCGAACGTAACGAAGGACTCATAATTTAACTCCTGAGCGTAGCGAGGGAGTTATAAGTTAATTCCTGAGCGAAGCGAGGGAATTAAGACTGAGTCCTGAGTGCAGTGAGGGGTTCAACCGCCCAAGACTAAAACAGTCTTATCCCCGAGGTGTATACTCTACTTTTCACACCTTATGCGAGACAAAAAAACAGGCTCAGTAGATAAATAATGTTTTCCTTTGACTTCTCTGGCAGCAGATTGTTGACAATGCCTATGGCATCTAATTTGATAAACTCAGGAGTCAAAACACTTTCATCACTCGACATTTTCAATATTATTTTTGAAATTAAATCTTCTATAGGCACCTACAAGAACTCGATTTGTTCGTCACGCGTGAACAAATGAAGGCGCGCGACGTTCCAAATTCGAAAGCACAAGCCGTGGTCCTAGATTCGAAATTCGAATTTCGAACACCGCGCTCCTCCGGACCGGGGTTCACACGGAGGCAAACTTCATTTATTTTGTCAAATCAAGTAGGCCATGGCCTAGGACAAATTGTGTTTAGCAAAATTAAACTTTATGCATATAGTAATAAGAATTATGAAAAGTGAAATCATATTATTAACCAGCGGGTTATAATGAAATTCAGTACAACATTATAACCCGGCTAATACCAAGGGATTTAATGTCTTGCTTTCGGTAGGGTTTACATGACCTATAATTCGGCATTGTCGAGCATGTGGTTTGAAAAGCATATTTTGTCCTTGGATTTTGAGTTGAAGAGAATATCAGCATCAACCCAGATGATTTTCACGAAGCATTATGAGGAACTACATCTCAGTATGTTTATGATTACTAGTTGTGAATAAATCATTTTATCCAGTATGCACTATGCTCTTAACAATAACTATCTTGTTAGATCTTTACGTACCTAACAACTTGTATGAAATACAGAATTGAATTGAAAACTTGTTCGTATTTTATAATGTGCTTAAATAGTGTCAGGCTCACAGGAAACAAGATAACCCTTCATGGATCAAGGGACATAGCGGATCACTATGTAACGACGCTGCTAACAAATTGGCACGAAATAGTTAGGCCCACCTCCGTTCCTTTCCATACCATTCTCCCAACTTCGAACATAGATAAGGCTCAAAACCAGAAACAACAACTAACCTGAGCTACTTATTAGCTATAAAAAAGTGGCAATGTGCGTGCGGTCTGTGCCTTTTTTTGCACCTATGTGTACAAAGTTGGTATAAAGACTGTAAAATATACCATCTAAAAATATATTTTCTTTATACCTTTCAAGACGCAGTTTCATGCAATAGTCGCTAATGAAGATGACAGCAGAAACTTACTAAACTTATTCATTGTGCGCACGATTTCTTCTATTTCGTTGATTGAAAGCAGCAATGTTTTCTAATTCGTCATGCAAATTATCCAAGTCTTCCAATTCGTATACAAGATACAAAACGTAAATTGTAAATGCAAAGCAGAAGTTAATCCAACAGGATAATATTATAAAGAATTCGAAAAAGCTTTCATCTTCTCCATTATATACGCGAACAGGCACAAGCTCCATAATTATTATGTTTGTGAGTTTTTAAGAACTTTGAAAGCAACTATACGGGTGGGTTGAAAGGACACGTCACTTTTCCGCGGGTAGGAGCGATCAGGTGCAGGGCGAGAGGTCGCGACCGGGATCAGGTATTCACTGGAGCTGTACTTACGAGCACTAACGTTTTGGCGGTCTCTACGAAGTTGATGCGCATGCGTGACGGATGTAAAGGACATCCCGCGTATTCTCGCGTGACAAGCACTTTATTGCGCTCTATCCTTTCATTTTTATCCGCTAACTTGAAGATGAAGCACACTAGAGTTAAATTTATTTTCTTTCCTTAGCGACCAATGGAAAAATCAAATAATCAGAAACTGGTACAAACAAATTAATGGAAACTTTTCCATACCCGTTACAACAACTTTTTAGAAAAAGGGTTTAGAAAAAGTTTCCATTCTGGGAGCCACAGCGTCTACCTATAGTAGTTCAAGACGCGTTATTTCCTTACTCACATGCCAATTCAAAGATTGTTTCCCTTTCCGGGTTAACAAGCGAGTGTAGGGAGCAAAGCTGGCGACATCCCTCAACTAAAAAAATTGCGAACGATATTCTAATAATCTATTGGCCTGTTTTTTGAAGCGTAGATTCTTGACACAAAATTAATTGAATCGAGTTTTTGGCTTTTTTTAATACACACCCTAAAACCGTGAATTTAAAAAACAATGTGCGGAGTCAAAGTTATGTCACTCACAGACTGATCACAGACTCTTTGAAAATACAAAAGTTACGAGGCTGACATTTTGCAAGGTTTTCTTATATGACTAGGGACCTAAAGAGTCTATTTTCAAAATTAACATTTTAACAGCCGGTTTTTTATTTTTGACCATAATTTAAACTTTTGCTAAATAGTTGATGGGAGCCGTTTTGTCAAAAGTAATTCAACTTCAACTTCTTCTTTACAGCGCCAACAACGGCTTGCTAAGTTCTTGTCACATCATTCACTTGTCAACAAATTATTAGATAGATTTTGTATCATTTTGAGTTTTTCGAAAGTAAAGCTATTGTCAATTTGTTTGCAAAGGTTTGGCAAGCTGAAAATTAACTATCTTATCTTGATTGTTTCATCATCATCATCATCAGCCTATATCAGTCCACAGCTGGACATAGGCCTCCCCCAATGAGCGCCATAGCGCCCTGTCTTCAGCTTGCCGCATCCAGCATCTACCAGCAGTCTTTCGCAAATCGTCATCCCACCTGGTCGGAGGGCGTCCTACGTTATTTCTATCCCATGGGAACTGTATGGGATAAAAAGCCTATGTTTGATTCCAGGGTTAGAGCGACATCTATGCAAAATTTCAGCCCGAACGGTTCAGTCGTTTTGGCGGAAAGGGGTAACAAATATCCATCCAAGATTCAAACTTTTTCATTTATAATAATTAGTGTGACGTGAAAGTTTTCAAGTCTCAAATGCCATCCAAATGAATGAAGTTTCTTTGATTGCTTCATGATGAGTAATCAAGATTTACTCTATTGGCTGACAAGAGGTCAAAAACTTTTCGAAAAACCCAACCATTTGTAAGCAAGTGACGAATTGTTGACAAACACACGATGTGACAAGGTTTTGGAAAACCGGCTGTCACAAGGTGGAAAAGGGATTCATAGGTTTTCATTTAACCTTTAATACATAAGTATATAGTCGCTTTTTGAAATGGAAGTTGCTGCTTGCCAGAATTCATACTGAATTTTAATGGAGATTATCTTCGATAAAACATCAGATCTACCTATTCCTTATGAATTTCGTATATATAATGAAAAAATTCGTAAAAAAATATACAAATATCAGTTGCACATGACTCCTTGCACGACTTTTCTCTAACTCTCATGGATTCTTCTCATGGGCTTGGCCATCCACTCCCATCTCAAAAAGAAACCCTGTACAGACTCATCAAGAGATCACTGACACTAGATGAGCTACGAGGCTGAAATTTAGCATGGGGGGTTTCCATTAGAACGTAGTTATCCACTAAGAAAAACGTATTCATGGAAATTTGTATTAGGTATTTTAGACCTAGTCAAAATGGGGTCAAAGGTCATTTAATAATAACTACTGAACTGTTGGACCGTCAAAATTGTAAGCGTAGAAACTTAAAGCTTTATAAACAGGCACGTGTTTTTATTTAAATTCGTACCCCGAAGGTATGAAGTCAAAGTTGTAAAGTGTAAAACATGCAAAAATGATCTGTATCTCAGCAACCACTAGTAATCTATACTAATAATAATATAATACATTACGGATGTAAGCGGGTTAACTACGAACCTTATTTATGTTGGAAGGTTCGTAGTTAACCCGCTTACATCCGTAATGAATTCGTCAAACTACGATAGTTTTTATAGTAAAATAATGTAATATTATAAATATAAATCGTAAATTATATAATACAATACATAGATACTTAGGTATTTTTTAGTATAGTAAAGTAATCACAGAAAACGATATTATAAAGAGGTGAATATAATACAATAAAGTGGTAAAGTTTCTGAGTTTGTGATGTTGTAGGGGGTAATCTCTGGATCTACTGAACCGATTTCGAAAATTCTTTTACCAATAGAAAGTCACGTTATTTGTGAATGTCATAGGCTTAATATTAACCCGAAATTAAGATACAAAAAAAGTGTGGGCGAAGCCGCAAGCAGCTGCTAGTGGACTTTTAAAATTGTACATGTAGAGTCAGCTCACACTATGTCGCGACGCGATGTAAGGCATCTCGAGACGTTAGTAAAATGTATCTTTTTACTTATTAAATAAAGTTGTATATCGAATCACTGAGACGTAGCGTTGCATAGCGAGGCGTCGCGCTGCACCTCGTTACATCACGCTGCGTCGCCGGGAGTGTCGAGATTTCGTTTATCTGTTTTTATGATGCGACGTGATTTTATTTTCCATCATAATAATAAAAATATAATACTGGATCATAGTTTTCTTGAAAACTCATAACGAAATCTCTTGAACTACAAAAGTTATTACGCTGTAATTTTGTTTCTTTTGTGATATAATAGGCAGCAAATAAGAGCCAATTTTTGAGAAAAACTTTCTAAGAATATTATGGGATTCATAGGTTTACGCATAATAACTTTAAAATCGTAAATATTGGTAGTAAAACTTTGGCGGTGATAGTTTGCATGGAAACTAACATTAGTTGGGATGTTTATTATATTCTTTTGAAATCACGGGCGGGTTAGCTATTAATTAAAACAACAATTATATAAACTGACGCTCCGCGGCAACGACAAGATCGCTTTCTATTTGAGTTTATAGATAAATATTATGTTGTGTTGGTGGAAGTCAGTCATGCAATTAATTAGTCAGTAGACTTTTCCCGTCTGCCTTTTCCCGTCCGGTCGCTGCCGTTTACACACCGGCGCGGCGGCACTTACCTTTTATTTTCAGATCGCATTTACAGGCTAAAAAAACAAGACGTGTATCGATTGGCGCTAGGGAACCCTTTCAGCACTAAGAATGCATGATACAAAACACACACGACTGACTATACCTGTAACTATGTTGCCAATAAAAATTTGAATCTGAACCGTAATTCAGATACAGGCTCCTTTATTAGGCGTCTACACGACAAAACGGGCAGTTTACCATTACGGGTCAACTATAAATACTATAATAAAATGTGTTTATAGTTGACCCACATTCACTTTGGGACGATATTATCATCATAATATCGCCCCGAAGCGAATAAGTAAATCTTGTTCTGATGTATTTCTCGCGCAAGAGCGTGTCACTTCCTGCGGTGAGCGCTCACCAATTGTATGAATTTAACGTACATGGGATGATAGTACTGTCCTGGTATAACGATAACATATCCAGCTTCAAAACAAAACAACTACTAGCTCAAGAGATGACTACGAATATTAACAAATCCGTTAGTGTTAACAGAAAGATATCTCCCAATTGCACAAGCTTGTTCAGTGCAAGCAAGGAAAATCTGGGAGTTACGATTAAGTAAGTCCGCTACTTTACTCAGCGTCTTGTGGACGCTTCCGACTGGTACTGATATCCGGATTAGTTGAGCAACCTAACTGTAGATTGTTTGCAACGGTCTGCAGCTGCGCTATCAATTGTTTCAATTTTACCTACTAGTTCAAATTTGTTTCTATTATTTGATTGATAATTTCTTTTTTATCAAGATATTAAGTATAATATTGAGTCAGAATAAATATTGACTTATCGATTATGCGGTAAAAATGCGTGTAACATGCAGAGAGGTTATAGTAAATTTAGCCAATTTACTGTAGCCTCTCTGCGCTCGTGATCACATCCGAAGAGGCTGACCAAAGAGATTGCTTGACAAGTATTGAATGGGAAGAACGTTTTTTTTTGTGTTGTGTAAAGGAATCAACCGTCAAATGTGTTTTTGTAACGTAAAATAAATGTACAATTTGTTGAAGTATTAGTACCTACTATTACTGTTATATTCAGAAGTAGTCTAGTAAATGCGAAAGTATGTTTTTTTGTTTGTTTGTTTGTCCTTCCTTCACGACCTAACTAAGCAACCAATTGAATTGATTTTTCACATGGAGTAAGTTGAAAGGATGGAGAGTAACATAGGCTACTTTTCCCATAAATCAGTTCCCATGAGATAGAAACAACCTTAAACAATGAACAACCTTAAATAATGTTTATTAATATTTCAGCTTCCCGAAAGACGTTAAAAGAAAAAAATACTTGGTTATCTTTTATACCATTAAAGGGTAAATTTTATTAATCGACTAAAATATGCATCTTACATTTTAAAAAGGATGACTATGACCCAGAAAAACCAGGACACCCTCTACATAGTGCTACACCTTTCTATATACCACATTTATGTGATTGTGTATTTAAAATATAAAATGGAAACTGTAATAAACGTTATGTTTGAATATGAATAAATGATTTAATACATTGTCATTTTTCAATACTAATAAAAACATTTAATATGATATATTTCGATCTTACGTTTTCATTTTCCTATCTTATATTAAAAAGAGGGAGGATTTGTTTTTTGAATTGAATAGGCTCCGAAACTACTAGACCCATTTGAACAATTCTTTCACCATTAGAATTCTACATAATCTCCTGATCAACATAGGCTATAAAACATACCCGTGCAAAACCGGACCGGATCGCTAGTTTTTCATAAAATGACGTAAACCGTAAGTATTTATCCTAAATTTATGATCCAACGTGGTCACCCTAAAGAAAGAGAAAAACAACATAAGTGACGTCATTCAACGTCAAATTTCTTTGCTTCAAAGTCGTGTTTGCACTGCAATCTCCAGCGATTAAGAAGCTATAGTATCCTGTTACACGGATATAGGATATAGCTTCTTGATCGTTACCTACTTTGACATTGTCAATCGATTGCAACTGTCCCCCTAGCACGGGGATTGTTGTCTAGGGTAGAATAGAGAAAAATTACGTCACTTCGTCATCCAATGCGTAAATTATTTGAAATGCATTCCTTCAACATCAATAATGTACGCAATGTATGGCGATACAATGTCATTATTGTCTATTCTACCCTAGACAACAATCCCCGTGCTAGGGGGGCTGCAACGAATAGCCTTCATGATTGACATAAGCAAAGAGAATAAAATGACTGACTATCTACGTGTCAGCAGCTTAGTGATTTTATTCTCTCGATTTTATTGAAATTACGTCAAGTGACGAGAGAAAGGAAAAATTAAAAAACCGTTACGTGCAAAGAAAACTATTATTTCTTCAATTCAATTGAATTGTACTTGGAAGTGGAAAAATCGTGACGATTAATGCAATGCATCTAATGCCTAACGTGCCAAACCGGCAATCACTTGCTACTTGCGTTGAATTTCGTTGGAAAAGTGCCATTCAACAGGGTACCACAAAACAGGTCTAACGTAATGGGTGTACGAAGTCGAAAGTTGGTAATTCTGAATCCGGATATGTTAAAAGTTGTCTTCGTGTAGCTTCGACAGGAATAACGAATAGCGAATTACGGTCAGTCGTATTGTTATTAATATGAAAGCAGTGTCGCGAACTGTTAATCACTCTCTAAGCTCTCTTTGGCAAAAAATGCAATACAGACTGTAGGGATTGTATTTTTTGCCAAACAAATGTTTGAGCGGTATATTTAAAACAAAACATTTTTGTAGAATTTACCATTGAACATCGTAACTGTCCGTAGCGAAGAAAAATCTGATGATTTTGACGCTGTATTGACGAAATTGAAGTAGGTACCTTTCAATTGCTGTTGTTGAAGTCAGAGATTGGCCGTGTCGGAGTTAAATTGATGGTTTGTCACTCTGTGAATGTGCTATGCTATGCAGTCTTGTACGTCGAACCTTCTTAATCATCCTGCAATGGGCCTATTGTCTATGTGAATAGCAAACGTCTGCTGTTTGAAGATAGAGAACAATTCTACAAAATGACTGTTAGCGACGACGATATTATGCCAAAGGACAAGGTTCAAATTAGAAATTGAAACGACGCATGTTCCGGAATAGGCTATTTGACTACATTGAAAATACGTTCCAAATTGTTTTCATCCTAGTCAGTGACAACGTAAGAAAGCGTAATCAGACGATTTTTATTAAAAAATATGGCTATTTTAGGTAAAAAAAAAACGGGATTAAAAATACACATTTTTTATATATGATCACGTGACTGAAAACGCTCTGCGTTTGGTTGGATTGCTGGTGACGTCACACTATCACAGATTACAGTGTCAATGAGTTCTTGTTAGGTGTGGTGTGGAGTGTGACGTCAGAGCTCAGAGCACGGGAACCATGACAGAGATTATCGTTTTGGCGCGCCATTGTTTTATTCTAACTTTAAAATTAGTTTTTATAACTAATACGACTGGCCTTGAAGAAATATTAATTACACTTTGCATTATTTTTATCAGACAATACGTTACAATTATTTCCCAGTAGTAATGCAGTAGCCTATTGCCTATGCAATAGGCTACTTCATAATAGTAGTAGTAATGAAGTAGCCTATTGCCTATGCAATAAGCTACTTCATTACTACTGGTGGTATTTATCTATATAAATACCACAGAATACTTAATAGTTCGAATCGAAGGGAAGGAAGGGACACTAAAATGTTCTTGATTAAAGAAAGAGATAAGTATAACCCCGGAAAAGCGTAGAGTTTTCTAGTAAAGCACGGCAGAGGTATGAAAGCCGAGCTTTTCTGTGTGTTTAGTCAGTTTTATTTGGAAAGTGATCAAGTGAACACGTCTTAAAAAAAATTGCGAAAGTAAATAGTGAAGTGCACTGCACGTATACAGTATAATAAACCGACTTTAGTGTTCTAAAGTGATTTACTTGGACATCATCCCCGATCCCGAACCCTAGTTGAAGTCTTGCACCTTCGACGAGCCCTTACAATGACGGAGAAGAAATTGGTGGGATCCTAGTTCAGTCACGTTAGTAAAAAGTAGTAGAAGGTAAACATGTAGAAACGGTCTCGCAATCCATGTAGTTAGAAGCCTGCTCTGTGTTCCAAAGCTCTTTTTCCAACTGGCGTTACCTCAATACAATATAATACAATACGCAAGTTAACAAGTAGTAGGTACCTAAATCCGTTATATTTATTTTGTTTTTCATTATTCATAATGATATGTTCATATTTATTTTGGATTATCTTTGTGTTAGCATCATTAAAATCACAAGCACCTTTTTCTCACGGTCGGTTAAAAAGAAGTAATAATTTTGTTATATAAGTTTTTAGAAAATTGCTTGTGAAGGTATTTGAAGGAAAACATGAGGTAGCTTTTGAAAAAGAGCCGGTTGGCAACACTGTTGAAGGCATTCAGAAAAGGGAAATTGTAATGGCGTGATTATTGTAAGGATATTTTTCTAGAAAAGTAAGAAATAAGCAATCTTCAGGTAAAATACATGTACCTACCAAAAACATTGTGATTGTCATTAAAACTGTTTCACAACTAAATACTACTGTTTGAATTGATAACTCTATCATTTGGTACACTGGCTTTCTTAAATTCATTATATTTCTTTCTATCCAAAGGTTTCCTGGAAGAGATCATTTCTAAGCGATAAGGCCTCCCATTGTACTTGTCTCATATAATGTCTTTTGTAATGATCTATTTATGGTGTACAATAAAGTTTTTTTGTATTGCATTGTAATGCAATGAAGTGCCTGCTGATGAGGGGCGTTTCCGAGGAGTTTTGAATATCCCAAAAGCCAATATGCTAGCGGAGCTACTTGGTATAAGGAAACTAGAATCAACATACTTGGGTGTCTCTTAAAATGGAGAATATATGGATTATGCATGCATCCATTAAAAGAGTCAGGGCGCAGTATTAAAAGGATTCACCGATGATACTGTATTATACTTACCAGCTATGGGTGATACACTGTTTCTGTAATCTGTCGGATGAAAACATTATAAAAATGTCAGTCGATGACTTGAGATTGTAGTATACCACCGTAGTTGCACTAATGAAGCAGCAACAATGCTAACTCAGCCCTTAATTTTAATGAAAAATTATAACACGGGACGAAATGATGTGTTCCGGAACTTCCGGAATGAGGCCGCTTGATAACACGAGCTGCTGCACCTTATTAAGGTGAGCACCTTAGGAATGGTGAGCAACGAGGCATATCGAGGCCTGACGGTAGTTAGGTTGAGGTGTTTCATTAGGTTCTAATAACTTGTCATTAGCCGCACCGCAATTTATCAACAAAATAGGGCAAGCGCGGTAGTTGTCGAAAATTGCCAGTTTTTATCTGTAATTTCAGCGTGAATATCACGTAATAGAAACGTTTAAATAGAAGTCGATATTAGACTCTTATTATTAGACGACTCTCGCGAGAAGAACCGACAACCGCTGGGGTAAACGTGTTCTTGAGTGGAGACCGCGACTCGGCAAACGTAGTGTAGGACGCCCTCCAACCAGGTGGGATGACGATTTGCGAAAGACTGCTGGTAGATGCTGGATGCGGCAAGCTGAAGACAGGGCGCTATAGCGCTCATTGGGGGAGGCCTATGTCCAGCAGTGGACTGATATAGGCTGAGGATCATGATGATGATTAGACTCTTGAGAGTGGCTCTCAAAAGAGAGGTGGATACACGAAATAAGCAAATCGGCTGGTATGGACTGGCTAAATAACGCTCAAGACAGGAAAGCATGGAGTAAAATGGAGCAGGCCTTCACTCGATGAGAATTCCTTAATAATACCCATTATTATTTTAATTCAAATACAATCTAATTATTATATAAATTAAGTGTCATATATAACTATTCTATTTATAATAAGTTTTTGTAAATTTAATTTTATTAAGGAATTTAATTTTATTAAGGAAAGGCTTTAATATTATTTTATTATTATTCGACTAAAAAATAGACTAAATTATCTAGATTTGACTTGGAACTAACTATACAATACAACTAGAGGCCTATGTATCGTTAAAGTGAGAACAGAACTAGATATTGATTATTCTTTTGTTCAATGTACCACTAAAACAAAACTAGATTGGTCGTAAGGCTGCCTGTCTATTGACGCAAGGAGGAGAGGAGCTGTGGCGATAGTAACCAATGTAATTTCACAATATCTGCACTCCGCTTCAGTGGACAAGGATAAGCGAATTATGGTTAAAAAATTCATACAAAATCGAGAAATTCATACAAAAGCGGAAAGCTGTGTTTCAATGGACAGACACAGTCCGCAACTCCGCTCCGCTCCCTCGCTCCGCTGCTGCCTCGCTCCGCGTCAATGGACAGTTACCCTTACACGGCTAGTTGAAAAATACACTGCGAAATGAAGGTAAAAGTCTGCACGTAGCCCTGTGGCCAAAGCTGGAACTAGTTAGTGAATATCTTCAGTACCCTTCGTTAGATGGCGCTGCAGCTACAACAGTTGCGAGTCAGTTCTAAAATTTTCCTCTAGATGGAGCTGTAGCTGCAGTTTATAGGGTTTATAAACGTGAGGAGTGAATAAGACAGGTATTGATTGATAATTACTTTGCTGAACTATATAAAACAAGATGGGGCTAAAATAGGCCGATTCAAAAATAGACTACAAAATAAAGAGAAAAGTTCGCAGCTCTGTGGCTAAACTAGAACAAGTCAGTAAATATTTTCAATACCCTTTGTTAGATGAAGCTGCAGATACAACAGTTGCGAGTCAGTTCTAAAATTTCCCTTTAGATGGAGCTTTAGCTACTGTTTTTATCTTATGGCAGTTTTGATAATAAAACAAACGTATCACGTGAAAAAAATACGTATCCAGATCTCTGAATATTTGTTATATTAAAGTTTATATTACATGATTATTTTGTTTCTGTTTGTTATTGATTTCATTTTCTCTTCAAAATGGATTTCATGAGAAAATTCTAAAAAACCTTAATACTAAAAAATAATAGTAATATGTACTAAGACTGAGATATTTAAAAAATATTAAAGTGGATCATGTTACCTACTAATTAATTATTAGATTACATCAGGTTCTCGAAGAGTGCTTGTGGTTGAGGGCCCGCATACGGAAGAAATATTTACGGTAAAAAAAAATGTGGACGAAAGATGTTTTTAGGGTTCCGTACCCAAACGGTAAAAACGGGACCCTATTACTAAGACTTCGCTGTCCGTCTGTCCGTCTGTCACCAGGCTGTATCTCATGAACCGTGATAGTTAGACAGTTGAAATTTTCACAGTTGATGTATTTCTGTTGCCGCTATAACAACAAATACAAAAAAATTGAATAAAATAAATATTTAAGAGGGCCCCCATACAAAAAACGTGCTTTTAATGCCGTTTTTATAGATAATGGTACGGAACCCTTCGTGCGCGAGTCTGACTCGCACTTGGACGGTTTTATTGCTTTATGCTGTCATATTTTGTTTCTTATTTCAAAACAGGTAACACGCAGAGCTCAACTTTTGGCCATTAAAAATTATATTATTAAAAAGTATATGTATATTTGTGTACGCCTGTTAGATATTCCGGTCAATTATTATGAATCGATATTGATTGTTTTACAGAATTCAAATAAAATCGATAGACTGATAGAATGGAGCTTTTCTTGAAAAATATTATGACACCTATGGTTTTGGGCATCGAGCATCATTGCAACAAGCAGTGTGTGGATGAATCGGGTTAGCGTATTTTCATACATATTTATCATATGTGTTTCATATATGTTTCCGGGTAGTCGGTGCTGACTGTCCCGGTTACACAGTAAAGTAAGTTCAAAGTTTCAAACAACCCAATTTTGTATTCAGTACCGTCTGGACCGTCGACGCGTACAGTCGCGTCGACTATTCCCGACGCTACTATAAATTATGTGACTACGCAGTTATGGTATTTGCATGTGATTTCAAAATAGTTAGGTACTTTTTACCCGACTATTTGTATTCTCTATTGGTATAGAAATATATCTGCATATTTATGTTTTTGTTTTAGATGTTTTATTGTGAAATTTAATAATTGAATAAGTTCTAAACGCGACGTCCCATTCACCGTATTGTCATGAAGCTTTAGTGGGAAAGTCTTTTGGAAAGAAAGAAATTTATTTATTAGACACAACCCCCCATTATCATGGTTTTTATCAATTATTTGTTTCAAATTTTATTTTGATAATTAAATCAAAGAACAAACAGAAGTCAACTGAATTTTCTATACTGAATACCCAGGTGGTCTCGGGAGGTGGATGGTGGGTAAGAACCGGAATGAAGTTGACAGTCTGAACAGTGACGTCACAGAAAAAAGGACAGAGGTTTTTATCACTCGAATCTGAGCGCAGAGGGGCGAGTCTATTTGAAGGGACTTTCCAGAAAATTTCCGTGTTATGAGCCGACCACCAATGCTGCTTTCTGTCCCTGAAGGTAGTAGATAGAGAGCCTAACAACTATGTCTAGGTATACCACAATAAATATGACTGTATGTGTCTTGTCAGAAAAGTATGCTACGCAGTACCGAGAAGCTGCACCCCTCGAGCTACTCCCTCGCGGTCGTTGTCCACCCTTGCCACCTGCCGCACAATATTTTTGATTCCGGCTCATGTTTTCCAAGGCGGGAATCGAACCTGCCACCTCCTGCGTCGTAGGCGGACCTTCGCCCACCGCGCTACGAAGGTATCTTAGCTAGAAGGTATCTCTTTTTTTTTTTAATTACTTCACTATCATTTATAGGTACAAACATTAAGAACCAATTAAATTAAAAGTACTTTATAATTTTTCTCTCAGTGCCTTAGTTTTAGCTTGCGAGGGCGATATATCGCTGGTGCCTCACAGACCGCGGGTAGGTAGTTACGTGACTTAAATAAGGGGTAGGTAGTAGGAAGAGGGTTAATGTATTTCGGGTGTTTTCAACCAAGAAACGATAGTGATTATTTTAAAACTAAAACACTTGATTCACTAACTGTATTTTAAGCAAATTCATGGTCGAAACCGAGGGATGTCGAAACGGAGGGACCTCAATACGCAGGGAATCGAAACCGAACAAATCAGTTGAATGGCCTAATCAAATGAGTAATATTTCTAGATTCGATATCTTTTTACAAAGTAAATTAATTCCCAGTACTTTTTGCGATACTTAGAAGCATTTTAGTGCATAAATCGGGAAAAAAATCTCAAAGCGCGCTATCTGCATACAATGCCAAATAAATATAAGACTGAATCTCTATCCTAATCGTAAGGCGCCAACGTAGCATTTGCTTAAAAAACAGTAGAATTGAGTCACCGAACTTTAGGAGGGGTACAGTCCCCCGTACTAGTAAAAAATGTTTTGCGGCAGGACGCCATGCTCTTCCTTAGTTTGGGAGAGAAGATGACCCTTTAGAGGTCGCTACACTTACAATACCTACATTTTTTAAACTATATTTTTTGTAGGCAGGTATTATAAATAGTCTTTTTTTAAGATATGAACATGTACGTTCATATCTTATATTATGCATACAATGTAGCCTAAAACCAGAAAATACTAAACTAATGGTTATTAGGTTTTATAAAAATACGAGCAGGTAAGCCATTCCAGTTAATTGTTAACTTGATTGATAGGCTACATACCAGTTTAAAACTTAGGTACAAAAAAGAATAAAAGATGGTGTTTAATGGAAAAAAGAAATGTTTGAACTAATAATTAATGTTCATTATATTTTATTATATATTTATAATATTAATGTTTGATAATTCTAATAGGAACAATAGTACATACGTCGATCCAAAATCCAGATTAGCTATATTTACGAAAATGCACATAATTAACTGAAAATCTGAAGTAGGTACCGAAATTTACTGGGGCATGTTGTGTCGCCTATTCATATCCCAGGAGATAGGAAACTGGAACGGTGAATAACTTTCCAGCATCCCTAAATGTTCACCAGGTTGTTAACTATGCAAAACTGTTCACAGAATCTACTGAAAATAATTCTGGAATGACCAACAGGAAAACTCCTTCGGGAAAATATATATTATTATAGCTTGAAATATGAAATATTTATATTTCAAGCTATCTAGCATATTACATAGGTACCATAAAGGCCACACCACCATCATCTTTCAGCAACCAATGTCCACCAGTGTGCACCGTCCAATGTACTGGATATAGGTATTTTTATGATTAAAATTAAACCATTTTAATAACCATTTTAACACTGCTGTCTGAAACAGTGCGGAGCAGAGCCACGGTAATGTTATCTGTTGAAAAAGTGCCCAATACAATGTCTATGTTTGTTTTATAGTTTATGGTAAGACAGATGTAATTAGCCAGAGAACCATGTAGCTGAATATAGAAGAATATAAGATGAACACCTAATTATTAAAGTTTTTATTTTTCTCCATGCTGCGAAAACCTCAATTTTATCTATACAGTATTCAGTCTTATCTACCATGTTGAAGTTTGTTTTATCGATTGATGTTGTGGTTACCTTCGACGATAGCAGTTTATTTTTTACCCAAAATAAAGGAAAATCTATTTTTTTTTCAGACGCCTAGAATGGCTGCCACTGATCTGTCGAAATGATTAAGAAAACAAACCTAGCTTTGCTTCCTACCGGATTTGTGAAAAAAATTTAATGTGGAGGACATACTACAATCATTAAATCGAAAACATTTAAAAAAGAATGCCCTTCCATTATTGATGCGGCCAAGCTTACCAAGTACTGTTCCAGGAGGTTCTCGGAAAAGAGACCAACAAACTCAAACTGCTCTGTCGATTGGAGTTGAAAATTGTACACAGACTGAAAATGCAGGAAATGAAAGGTATACTCAAACCTCAACGAGTCTCTCTTGCAACACTCCAAGAAAAAGAAAATTGAAAGCTGAACTCCTCCAATGCAGAAAGAAAATAAAATTACAGGAAACTGAAAAGAAAACACAAAAAGCTGAAAAAAGTACTTTCCATCAACTTTGCGATAAATTTTTGACGAATAAACTAGCTTTGCTAATAAAAGCACCAAGTAACCTAAACCAACATGGAAAAGGAAATCGATACGAGCAGGACTACATCTTTTACTGCTTAAATTTATACTATATCAGTCCACAAGCTTACCGATTTTCGCAAAGTGCGTTATGTCTTCCCTGTCCTTCAACATTGTACAAACATTCTTTCCCAATCACAACTGAAATTAATGAAAAAGCTATGTCTGTTCTTAAAAAGAAAGTTGCACAAATGACAGAAGTAGAAAAAAATTGTTCAGTTATGATTGATGCTATGTCATTCAAAGCAAATCTATTCTTTAATATTAAAGAAGACAAAATTAACGGGTTCCACGAAATTTAAGGATTGCAGTCTCCTGAGCCAGCTAAAAATGAATTAGTAATAATGGTTCGTGGTATATTTGTGAACTGGAAACAGCCTGTAGCATACGCATTAATCTCAGAATGTCGAAACTATGACGAAATAAATAAATGGACCGATAAAGTATCACAAAAGTTATTCGAAATTGGTCTTATCATCCGTATTTTTGTGTCCGACCAAGGGTCTGATTTATGGAAAGCTTCCAAAAAAAAGAACAGTTTCCATTGAAACACCATATTTTTTTATTAATAATAGATATATTAGATAATATAATAAAATATATTAGAAAAACATTTATGATGCACCCCATCTTCAAAAACGTACGAAATAACCTGATGCAATATGATTTTCACTTCGGAAATTCTTTAGTGAAATACGATCATGTTCTACAGTTTTATAATCAGGATATAAAAAAGAGTTTAAGGCCCGTATTATGAAAGCTTCCCCAAGCATTACTTAAGCAGTCATTACGTGATCTCTACTCAAGCGTTAATTACTCAAGTAATGCTTGGTAACCGTTCAATAATATGTCTAAGCAGTTACTCGAAGGCGTGGACGGAGGAAATCCGCTCTTGACGGCTACTTGAGTGAGTGTAGATTTTGACATGAGCTCCCAAGCATTGTTTGAAAATTAGTATTCACTCAAAACTAGACATAAGCATCACTCAAGCAGAGCTCGATGACTGAGCATGCTTTCATAATACGGGCCTAAGAGTTGCACCTAAACTTACCAACAGTCATATCAAACCCACAAACTTTGAAAAGATGAAGGTTTGCTTTGTAACACAACTTTTTAGTAGGTCAGTTGCAAATGGGATTTGTACGTATATAGATAATAATGAAATTGAAGAATCCGGTAGAGACACAGCTAACTTTTTAATGATGATGAATGATTTGTTCGATTCTTTGAATACATCTAATTTGAGACATAGTTATGAATATAAAAGAGCGTATACAGGCCAGATGAATCACAAAAGGGATTTTTCAAAAAAAATATTAGCTTTTTTCAAGAGTTAAAGTTAATAAACCCAAAGAATGGCCGTGACCACACATCAAGTGTAAGATTCATTGAAGGTTTCCAAATTACTATCACATCCATCATGCTCTTGTTTGATGACTTGCGGGTAGAAGGTTATCATTTTCTTATGACAAGAAGATGCAATCAAGACGCTCTTGAAAATTTATTCGGACAGATACGAACAAAAAATGGCACGGCTCAAAATCCAACGTGTAGACAGTTTGCAGCGGCATTTAAAAACTTATTTTTCTGCAACATCATTAAATTAAAAGGAGGAAATTGTGCAGATGATTTCTATGGTGAGCTACATCGAACAAACAATGTCGTAGAAGGATGGAATTATAAAATTAATACTAAAATTTGTAAAAATCAAGGCAATTGGCTAACCGTCTTACATTGCTTGTTCGATGATGCTCAATTATCCTCTTTTAGAAAACGTCAACTTGAAAAGTTTAATTCAAGCACTCAACCATTTATTTAATATAAAGCTATCCTTCTCTCTGTCTATTTTCTCCGATTATTATTATCCGATTATTTTCTATTTTTTCCGATGTTTTAGCGATTTTAATAATCGCGTTTGCAATTATTGTCAGGAGATATAACAGTAAATCATTTTCTCGACAAAATCTTGGCTTTTTTAAGTTCTTAATAATAATTGGTATATCTCCTGATCATAGGTTCAACGCAAAACGTTGCTTTAGTATTTTATTATATTTTATATTTATCGTTCGTTAAAAACCGTGTTTTCATTAAATAAGTTCATTAAGACGTTGGTTGCCATGAGCATGAAAGTACTAGGAGTACATGACTCACGAGAGCTAATTAATATATCTTTTGAACCTACGGTGGTACCTATCTACGGTGTAACTAGGTGGAACAAAAAAGTCTCATTAGTTACGTTAAAGTTACATTTTTAAATAATGTAACTACCTACTTGGAATAAAAATGTCCAGCTGGTTACATCAATGTAACTACAATGTAACTAGGTAGAACGGACGATTGAACAACGGAACTACAATCGGGTGAAATCTATTATGAACTCTCGCTTTAATCCTCCTGTACTTAAACATAATGCCGGCCACTTAGAATCCAAGCTACCCATCCAGTTCAAACCGGACGATAGACTGGATCCTGAGTGCCCGGCTTAGCGCTTTTATTGAAAGATGATCCTTGCGTTTAATGCTGAATAAAGTTCGAAAAAGGCTTTTTTATAAAAACAAAATATAAAATGATTAACTACAGTTTCTTGGGCCCGCTTCCGACTGGTACTGATATGGATCAGTTGAGCTATCTGTAGATTGTTTGCAACAGTATGCAGTTAGCTCAATTATTTCAATTGTAAATACTAGTTTTAATTTAATTCTATTATTTGATTGTAATTTGTTAATAAAGATAATAGAGAAACGGAAGAAAAACTAATAACCGAATACCATGACATTGGCTTGGCTATAATCAAAAATAACCTAACTTTCAATGTTAAGAAGATCACCCCATTCGGATGATCAAAACCAACCCAGCAATGTATCTAAGTTATCTAATTTCCTGTCATGTAATTTCCACTTGAGTGCGGATCTTGTCCGCCTGCGGGCCACCCGAAACCAATAATTTCATTAATGTTTTTCCTCTAACGTGGGATTTCCCTACGCACGCCGCCGCCGCCGCCGCCGAACGCGGTCTGGCTGGAGCAATTATAGGTTGCAAAAGGGCATCCATAAATTACGTGAAGTGATTTTGGCGATTTTTGACCCCCCCCCCCCCCCCCTCTCCCCTTGGTGAGATGTCGTTAGATTTTGCTAGACCCCTCCCTTAATCTCACGTGAGATTTTTCAAAACGTAATTTCATGTAAAATTAAAAGAAAGATGAAATTCCTGTGGTTTGCGGTGCCAACCGCATTACCCTCCTCCATTGTTAGATTTTTACCTGACTACCAACGTCAGGTAAAAATCTAACAATAAAATAATAAGACTGTTATTCGTTTGCGCGTTGAAGCGTTATTCAAATGTATTTGTGGTTTGTGTTCATAAGGAATAAATCTTAACGGAAAAGGTATTCGCCGTAAATGGTTAAAGATTTTCTTTTCCAAAATTGAATCCCGGCCAACACGAAACCATTTTTTTTAGTAGGAACTGCTAAAATTCGTGAAAAAACCTCCTCCCCTCTTTCCCACGTGAGATTTGGTGAGATTCGGCCCTTAATAAAGAATAATTGGTAACAAACGATATTCTAGCTAGCAAGGCCGGCATATTAAATGGGATAACATATACTTACGGATTTTCAGATATATTTAAATTATGCTTTGTGCCCTTAATTTGAGCGTAAATATGTATATCGTTTGCTTTGCAAGAAATTACAAATATGCTCCAAGATTTGCCCCAAAACGCCTAAGATGGCCGAGACGGGAGCTCAAAATCCGTGCTCATGACAACACAAGGGCAAACTAAATCGAAAGCGTGTAGCGTGTCTACATTCACTTACATTGTACTATGCCGTGTAAACGGTTCAAGGCCGAGCTATTCCAGTTTAGGTTTTGGTTTCATTTTGCGAAAACGTTAGAAAAGTAGGTGGGTGAACAAGGTTGAAGTAAGCTTAGCTTGCTCCCAGAAATGGTCTACATAAAGGTAGTGATTGGAATTATCATGCTGTCTCCTGTAACGTTGCATGTACATCTTTATTTACTTTCTGTTACTGTTATTATCGTCATAATATTACATTTTAATGGCATTTTCTTTATTATATACAAAAAGTGTCAGGGCAAATTTATAATTAAACAAATATACTAGTTACTATTTAGAGTACACAATTTACTAACGATATACATACCTACCTAAATTATAATTATTAATACTTTTTAACGGGTATACATGGGGTTTATCGCGTCTTTTTTTTTCAATCATCCTGTGGCCACGACAGTGTGTACACCTGTCAAAACGTCGGGAAAAATTGGTAAATAAATGCTATAAATACTCGTTGAATAGAATTCAAAAGTCAAAAATCAATAACTTTATTTCTTTAGGCTTACATAAACAGTTTTATAAATAGTAATTATCAAACAAGAAACAAAATGTTATTGATTTTGTTCGCTTCAATTTTTTGTCCACAAGTGGAAGAAGCGAAACATAACCCACTAATAAGTGTATAATCTTTAAAATGTAATACAATATTTTTTGCCTATCTCAGTCTAAATATAATATGATTTAGATACAGGTCAATATTTATATAAAACTAAGCTTAAGATTGTTCTCCCATAATACTATTGTCGGTGCGGAACTGGGCGACATCATCTGGCCAAGCATTAACATCATTGACATAATAGTCTATGGAGTAAAAATTAAATAATTATGTGTTCAGATCGCGTAAGTTTAAAAATATTTACCACCTATATTACTTTTAAAATGTTAATGTTGCAACAATAAAACGTGACTTGTTTTGACCACGAATACATCGGTTCGCATGACGTTGTCGTACACGTTTACCACGCTGATTAGCCGTTGGCTTTCTTTTGTTCGATTTAGAACATCGAGCAGCGCGTACGGCTCAGCGCAACCCGGGAGAGCCCGAATTTGTCCACGACGGACCTGTCAAGTGCGTTCACTAGCTACCTACGTAGGTACGTTTAGTTACAGTCTTCTTACGTACTTCTCTGATGAAGTAAAAGAAAGATAATGCAAAGAGTACTCCCAGAAATTATGTTCACCGTTACCGTTTGGGGTCTAAACTGGCAAGATGATCTCTTGCCAGTTTAGACCCCAAACATTAACGGTGAGAGATTTAAAATTATAAAATACCATAATATTATTCAAGCGCTGAGCGTAATAAATACATGGGAACATTTTCATCCAATTTAAAAGTTAAAGTAGTAGGACATAATTATAAGGGGTCATTTTAATTAGTGGCCTTATACCGCCGAAACGAATCAAAATCAAAAATTCTTTATTTCCATAAATACAAAAACGTATACTTAGAAAAGGTCAAATTCTTAAAATAAAACACTGACACGGAAATAAAGTGGTACTTTTGATTTCTGTCGCTTCGGTATGTAGACTAAAGTAAAGAAGCGACTAAGAAACCTTTAGCCTGTTAGTTGTTAGTTTTCGAGTTGGAGCAAAACCCGTCCCAAGCTTTTTTATCTACTAAATAATCTGATATTTTGTAGTAAGCCTTTTTGCACAGAAAGGTTTTGACAATTTGTTTGAATTTATTTATTGATAGATTTTGCAACTCACTAGGAGTTTTGTTGTAGAAGCGTATACATTGCCCTTTAAAAGATACATTAATCTTGTGAAGCCTGGTTGTGGGCACAGCGAGTTTATGTGTATTTCTAGTATTTATATTATGTATATCGCTATCGACGATTGCCTATCTACTTATAGCATAAAAAAACGGGGTGCAGAGCGCCACTTAAATTATTTTAGAAACTCCCATATACGTCGGAAGAGGTGACATTATCACGGAAAATTTATAAAAATGGTTTGAACCAGCACGTAAGAAGACACTAAGTACCTATTATCTACGTAGGTAGCTAGTGAACCCACTTAACGCTTAATGAAGACTGAAGAAGGTAGTGATACTATCTGAAGCGTGTCAGCTACAGGCCTGATAACTCGTGTGCTAGGGTCGGATTCAATTATTCTGGTATGCTTTGATAGCTTAGTAATATGAAACAAGATCCGTCAAGCGCGAGTGTAACTCGCACGCCGAGGGTTTGATTTTTGTTTAAATAAGCAAATATGTAAATTTGACTTTTTAAAAGTATTTCGAAAAGTATAAAACCTACAGAAATTTCGAAAACTGTTTTGAAATATACAAACCGATACCTCTCATTTGATACCACAATTGGTTAGGTAGAAGAGAAGGGGATTTTTTTTGAAAGGGGGTGGGGAGGGCTTTAAAAAAATCCCTCCCTTTTTGTCCATTTTACAAAAAGGGTTATTTTTACAGACTTCTCTATATTTTTCCTGTAAAATATCTATATCTACAAGCGCTACATACATTGTACGTGGATCGCTCCGTAAACATACAGAAATTTCAAAAACTGTTTTGATATGTAAAAATGAAATTTGTACTGAAAATTTTCAATTATGATAATTCATTTCATAATGTTTACTCATACAATATTATATCTAGATTTATAAAAGTTCCTATAACTTTTATAAATCTAGATATAATATTGTTAAAACCCCATCACTTCTAGTGATCTTCTATGTGGGTGCTCAAATGAGAATCCTTCACATTCACATACCAACCTACATGATATTGTAAAGAGCGTGACCATAGCCCGTGACGCACTCTACGCTAAGGTGCCACAGAAGACCAGCGCTGCTGTTGCTTCCCGAGCTCCTACAGCACACGCTGGTTTTATGGTCTCTCGTAGTTTTTCTCTATAATTCTATTTTATCATAGTATTGTCTTGAGTGTTGTGAATTAATATTTTTTATCCTATCATATCTTACTATACACACACATAGGCATGGACACTGTATAGAACACACTTTAGAGTTTTTCCTTTTTGTCCATGATTTTGCCTAATATGGACTCGAAACCCAGTGAACGGAACGTCATAATAAGTCACTAAGAATAATTTTGTGGGCTGCATTTACACTCGGAGAATGCCCTCCAAAACATCTTTCTTCGCACTAGCAAGAGCAACAATCTTACCGGCGCGGCGTTGCCATTAACGAATGTCCATAATTGAAAAATGAAATGAAAAAATGATGGACATTCAAAGGAAAAGAGATAAAATTTAGGGGTCGTGCATGGTTTTTTTTCTTAGTCTTTTATGTAACTCAAATATTAATTTATTTATTTCGGAAACAAAATCCACAGCTCTTAAATATAGATGATACAACACTTGTAATGATACCGACAGTCAAAAAGGGATTTACATTTTACAGAATTAAACTTAAATTGACTATCACTAAAACTTAAACATAGACTAAAAATAAAAGCTTTTGCACAATCAAAATTTAAAGTGCGCCTGTTCCTATACAAAATGTTATATATAAAACACATTTTTAACCTTTTTACGATTTCGTCATTAGTAACAAGTAAACACTTATTCGTTTGATTGGCCATGAGTTCTTTAATTTCCGTCCGAACTTCACAAACTTCATAAACAAACTCTACGAACTTTCGCAAGTTGCGAACTTCGTCTAAGCGGTCGTCATGGCAACTGGAAAGCTCTCAAAGGCTTCACATCGTAAGGCGGGTCCACCGTAGATTCACTGCGTCTGCTATTCGCAGGCTCGTCACGTAACGTTTCCGGATTGCAAATCAATGCTTTTGTCTTGACTTAATTAGGTACATAACTCAGGTACATACTTTAGAATTATCTGTAAGTTTGACTAGCATCTCGATCAAAACTTTTATGAACCTAGCATAAACCTAAGGTACACCTTAACTATGTAGATATCCTGGTAGGCTTGTTAAGGGTTTCTTAGTTCCCTGGAAATTATAAATTATCGAGATTCATTTTACTCACTTAACAACAAAACTTATGAAATACTAGCAGTGCCTCGCGATTTCACCCGCGTAGTTTCCGTTTGCCTGGGAATTCTGGGATAAAAAGTAGCCCATGCACTATTCCAGACTATAATCTATCTCTGTGGCAAATTAATTCGGATCCGTTCAGCCGTTCTGGCGTGATAGAGTAACAAACATCCATCCATCCAAACTTTCACATTTATAATGTTAGTGGGATGAGCACAATGACCGAAGAAAAACATAAATATATAACAATACAACTTGTCTGCGATTAAAATAACTTCTTTCTGAATGAACGCCAGACAGAAGGATGAAGGCCAAGGTCGGTCACAGATGACACCACAGTCCTCCTCCGCAATGCGGTCCGCTCCTTGCGGAATGGTAATATAGTCCTGATGAATTCGCTCCTGTTTTGTGTTGATAGTGGCACGTTAAGGCGGTACGTCACACGTGAAATAAAAATCGGATTCTTAATTGATATTTTAAGGCTTAACAAGTAATTTAGATAGTCGATTATTAATTTTGTACGACATTTTCTATGAGCTGATGATAATACTAAAACTCACTTGAATCAATTCGTCGATTTAAAGTTTATGGTATATAAATTGATAGTCTCTTAAATTGGAGAAATGAATTGAGCTCAATTGAAAGCTTATCCATAGCTTAGCCATAAGCTCTACGTTCAACGCTATCAGAAGTGAAAGAGACGAAGTAACAAGAGCACGGCTAAGGCTAGTTTATTTTGCGGTCGTACAGTTAGCTACGCTATAGTATCATGTTTTGGGGCAAAAGCTTTTCCTACAACACAAATTCTGAACATTTTGTTAAGCTAGATATCCTAACCGTGCTATGTCTAATTACCTTGATGGGTTCGAGTCCCGCCGAAATCGAAAATTTTTGGGAATTATTTCATTTCTTAGAGATACCCAAAGTGCAGGTAAGCACTATAACAAAAAACCTTAGAATTGAGCAAAGGCAACACCTCTCGTCAAACAACTAAATGTAACTTTAATCTTTGAACAGGTTTCGTTAAACTATAATGTTACCCAGCGCTATAGTCCGTAAGAGGTCCCAAAGATTTTCGGTTGATCCGACTTAGGTTTCGTGGCTTAGTTGGTTAGAGCACACCTGTCCTGAGAGTGGGGCGCGGGTTTCAGTCCCGCCGAAATCGAAAAACATGGGAATTCATTTCATTTCTTATGTCTAATTATTAGTCAACATGACAAATTTTGTGAAAAATTTCGATAGATACCTATGAAAGTAAGGAAGACCGGTTAATTAGAGATAGAACTAGGTCAAAAAACATCAAAAGTAACTTTCTTGGAAAGCTGAACGTGGTATAGCACAGTGTCTGATGTCAGGCTTTTCAACTTTATAATAGGCTTCCACACTTCCAGTTGTCTTTAAAACTATTTACTGTCCAGTGAAGTTTGGAAAACATTTCTTACGGGAAAAGTGTTATAATACATCTCACTAATATTATAAACGTGAAAGTTTAGATGGATGGATGGATGTTTGTTCCTTTATCACGCCAGAACGGCTGAACGGATCTGAATGAAATTTGGCACAGAGATAGATTATAGTCTGGAATAGGACATAGGCTACGTTTTATCCCGAAATTCCTACGGGAACGGGAACTACGCGGGTGAAACCGCGAGGCGCTGCTAGTATGATCTAAATTATAACTACTAATGTCGTGGCCTTAGGGTTAGTGGTCAGACTCTACTACAAAGTACATACGTATGATAAATTTCCTGGAAATGCTGTTTCAATACGAGATTTAATAAATTGAATTATATACTACTAAACAAAAGATTGGCAGAATGCACGACTCAAATTCGTTACCATCGTAAAAATCTCATTTGTTTACTTACATCCTCCTGGATTATAAACTAGTCCTAATGCAATTTGCACTGCTGCTCTAATCTCATAAGCATCCGCACTTGTTTTGCCTCCTGTACAATATGCACAACGAAATAAAGAGCTAGTTATTGCTAACAGTCCAACGGAACAACAGGCTTAAGTGGCTTAAGGTACAGTCACTCTGAGCGTAATAGGCCTGCCGGGTACCTTTTTACCAGAGAGGCCAGTTTGTTATGTTATTCGCACGTATGAAGGAATTTTAAACTCTTCAAAGCACATAATGTTAAGAATAGACTCTTTAGCTATTCGATATTACAACTCTATGGTGTTATCGAGAAAAAGGTCTTCAGTTCGATGAATGACAGGAGTGACATAATTATCAAAGAACCAATAATCTATTTTTATATCTCACTCCTGTCGTTCACCGAACAGGGGGACTAATGCGCCAAAAGCGTTGAAGTCGGAGCGGAGTTGTAGCGTAGTCTATGTCGAAGTTGGGCGGATAACTTGCTTCGTATTGTGCCAACCAATAGACGTTAACGTATACGCTGAACGAGCAGCGCAGCTCAACGGCTAATTAGAGTGCCAGATAGAAAAAAATATTTTCCGACTTTTGAATTGTTGTGTAGTAAATACTTCTTTAAAATATTTTTTAAATAATTATTGACGTGAAAGAGTACAAAAAACTTACTAAACAGAAAAAATCGAGATAGTTTTCGAAGTACCTATTAAATCAATTTTTTACACTGGCAATCATAAAACCTTTAACGTTTCATTACCATGTTTACATTGATAGACGAGAGTTAACTAAAGCTAAATTATAATTATTTAAATATGCTGAGAATAATTTTTTTATATTTACAAGATTGATTTAAATAGAAAATTCGTCAAAATAAATAAACATAATGAGTGTTTTGAATGTTGACATATTGAACGGTAAAATACGGTCCATATGAAGAATGAAACGAATGGAAAGTAAAAATTTTGACAAAATATCGCGGCAATTTTGGCAATAAATTTCCGTGAGAAGTTCAATGTTTTGTGAACGTCATTTCGAGGACTAGGTAAGTGTGCAGCATATAATTATGGTGCATGTCTCATTCCATTTGAGGCACCTAAGCATGAACGAAGTTTTCAAAATTCGTTTAGCAAAATATGAAAATCTATTATCGTAGGTACTACCAACAAAGAAAGAAGTTTTGCAGAAGTTGTTATTTATAAACTCTTGTTTAGCTGCTTATTTGACAGATATTAGCAGCTCAACTCCACGTCAATTGGCTTCAGCAGTACGAAATTTCATACAAATTCGAGGACCATAAACGCTAAGCTGCGCGGAAGTTCAACTTCTCGCGCGCTTCTAAGTGACCAGCGTAATACGAATCGACCTTATCCGCGCTTTTATTCGATTACGCTTTGACTGCTTAACGTGGCGCATTAGGCCCCCTGACCAGGGTCTACCATAGTCGTAAAACAAACCCCTGATTTGCATCGAGACAAGACACATGTGGGCTGATCGACCTAATCGATCGCAAGTCAGCGGATTTTATAATTATATAATGATCAGTATTACTATGATAAATAAGAAATATGAGAATGGGTATTTTGTGGTTAAGGACACATCATAAAACAATAAAACGTCAAGTGCGAGTCGGAATCGCGCAACATGGGTTCTGAATAATTACTTATAGACATACATAATAATTACCTAAACAATTATACACCTTGTTAGATAAATACTACTCGAATACAAAAAATTACATGATATGGTGGAAATATGATGAATTGCAAATTATTTATTTTTATTACGTTTTTATGGGTCCGCATCCGACGTTGGCCCCTTAAGAGGGCGCAATGCGCGCCATCGTGACCCTTTCAGATTCAAGTTTTGTCTACCCTAGTCAAGATCAGTCAAGTCCACTTCAGCAAGAACTAAAAGCAAATGGGATCTTAGCCGCAGATAAAACGAAGTTCACGTTATTATTAAAGAATCCGAAATAAAATTTATGGAAAAGTCGTGACTAAAAGTCGGTCTAACGGATGGAGATCAAAAATAAATGAAAATATTTTTATAAAGCAACGCTATTATGTATGACAACTTGAATTCTATAAAACAAAATGTCGATGATTTGGTTTCTTGTGTTTATTATTTATAATTTTACGAGTACCTACATAATTCAATAATACGACTTGAAGTGGAGTGCGTTAGCTAGTATTGGCCAAGATTTATAAATCAAATGAAAAACAATCTCAACTGAGCCGGAGAAATTGCAGATTTCTAGGTAAAAAACAGGTTTTTTACATTCTGTTGGTTACTATGGAACTTAAATTAAGGAAATTATCTTGATACTTTGTTTGTAAATCAAACAAGCATTTAAAATTCTCGCTTTGCAAAAAAGTTTCTATTCTGTACCTATCAATATTTTTTATTATTAGATTCAGATAGGAAGGGAGGACTTTGGCCTTGACGACAATCTAAAATCGCAACAAAAAAGTCGTGGACGACAGTTAATCGCGTCGTCCTTTACGTGAATACCTCCATTCAAATTTACAACGCACGATGCTGTACGACTTTCTGTCGTACAGCATCGTGCGTTGGAAGTATTGAAAGTATTTCGGAGAAGAAAAGAAAATAGGTCTACCTAAATTCTAAAATACAGCTTAGGCTAGTTGAGGATTCAATACTAACAAACTGTAACATCGTAATTGAATTGTATTAAATTAAATGAAAAAATTCTATATGATCAACTTAATGCCTTTAGTCCACTTTCACAACCATTTTTCACAAATAGTTAAGAAAAAACACTTTTCATTCCTTATTCGATAACTGGTTAATAAAATGTACAGCGAGCTGAGAACCTCAATGGGTGAGTAGATTCACCTTGGCGGCGCGCCAAAACACCCTTGTAGTAACACCGCCGGCTGGCAAAGTCAACGTGCATTTTTGCATGTTGACCTTGACATCAAAAACAACAGGTTTTATCATCCTCATAAGATGTTTAAATGGGTATCCCTCAAAATGGACAGACTTTAATTATTGTATGAAATAAAGAGCCTTTATCATTAGGCGAAAGACCCTTACGCCGCTTGTCCACCGCCACGTCATCGGTGACGTCCCGTCGTCTTGGTCAAGATGACGGGACATCAATCGATTAGGTTAAGAAGGCCCTGAACCTTTAAGCTCCCATACAAACGTATTTTTCGATTCATTTGGAAACTGCGTCCCCGATTTTAATGAAATTTTGCATACATATTATCGGATAAATAGCTATGTTTGTATCGTTTTAGTTTTTCAAAATACTTTATCATCATTAAATTAGAGCGAAAGTAACCTTGTATCCTGGACCTGGAGCGGACTAATCTGCAGCAGATGACTCCGAGGCTGTTTGTGTTCGGCACTCTAAGGGCTGTGACTCTGGCTGGTCCCTCTACCACCGCCAGAGGCTAACCAGTTCTCTGCCCGGACACAGGAGGACAAGCCTTGGGCGTTTTCGCTTAACACCTGCTCACTTCTTCCATTGCTTCAGGTCTCCAGCTCCTCATCCCTGGCCTGCAACAGCGCAGCTCCTCGGCGGTCCCTAGCGGTCGGCAGTCACCACCTCACCTGCAGGGGTCAAAAACCGTGGCGAGATCCACTGCCAACACAGTTTCCCATATCTACGCTACAAATTACCGGTGACGGACTCTATCTTTTGTGCACTAGTAAACTCATGCGTCTCTCATTTCTAAGTTCTCTGTTTTTTTTTTTAAAGTTTGTACCTTGAAAATCCTTTATTGTCCGCTTTATTTCTTACATTAGCAACATAAATTTACTTGAATCAAATCGAACCTCTCTCTCTCTAGTCTCTTTAAAACCTTTGAACTCTTTTAAATTCTCTCTCTATATCTCAACTCTTTTATATTCTAACAACAAAGTCTCTCACTCATTCTCACTGTTTAGCCCATATTTCGGTAAACGACATTACTTACACATACAAATACTTTAGTATTTCTAATTCATCTTCTTTTTATTTTAAGATCTCTTAAAACTTAAACGCAACCTTGAAGACTCCTAAACTTATTTCTTGAAAAGGTACTCTTAGCGACTTCCTTAAAATTTGTCTCACCTAATTTTTTTTAATGGCCTTGCATAGCCTATGTATTCTAGTCTAAGCAAGCTCGAACTCGATTATGAGATTGCTATTAGAGCTGAGCGTGTTTGCCGAGCTGAAAGTGTTTCATTACTTAAGGAAGAAATTGCTAAACTGAGCCTTATTGCTCCAGATATACATAGTTCGACTTCTTCAATTCCTCTTAAAGATGACCTAGGGCAAGCTCAAACAACACTTGACTACACTGAGTGTAAAATTTCTTATATTGAAAACTCTGGTGATAGAAATAGTTTAAGGAAAATCGAATCCTTCATTACTTACTTTTAGGACGATTTGAAGTGATTCCTTTACTAATCGAAGCGTGTTCTAGCCTGCGATCTTAATTCTTATTTTAGAAAAAAAGATTCGAGAAACTGACCTCTGAATATTCGGAGATTGTCTCTTTCGAAGTAGTAGATGTGTCTCATGACAAGTTACTACAATCAGAGCACTTTTGTTCCATCAGACACCTTTGGTCCATCAGACACCTTTGGTCACTCAGACACCTTTGGTCACTCAGACACCTTTGGACCATCAGACATGGTCCATCAGACACCTTTGGTCCATCAGACACCTTAGGTCCATTAGACACCTTTGGTCCATCAGACACCTTTGGTCCATCAGACACCTTTGGTCCATCAGACACCTTTGGTCCATCAGACACCTTTGGTCCATCAGACACCTTTGGTCCATCAGACACCTTTGGTCCATAAGACACCTTTGGTCCATAAGACACCTTTGGACCATCAGACATGGTCCATCAAACACCTTTGGTCCATCAGACACCTTAGGTCCATTAGACACCTTTGCTCCATCAGACACCTTTGGTCCATCAGACACCTTTGGTCCATCAGACACCTTTGGTCCCAGACATGTTTAACTTTTCAGACACCCTCAATTTCTCAAGAGTTTTGAATGCCTCAGCGTACGTTACAATATGCGCCCACATCAGAAAACTTCGCTAAAGACCTAAAAGTCTTTACTTTCAATAAAAATCTTGCCACAGGTCTTTTCTGACAAACACCGGAAGAATTTAGAATTTCACGAAATATTTCTTACAGTAAACTTTGCAGGCATGCATTCGATATATTTTCTGGAGACGCGCTCCATTGGTTCCGATTTCAATATAATCGAAACCCTACTTTAACCTGGAAGGATATTTACGATATGCTCTTAAAGGACTTTGGTGCTTATGAGTATGATTATTAAACTTTTAGAAGTGATAAGAAATAGAACTCAGGGCTCCTTTGAAACGATCATAGTATACGTATCGATTATGTTCGGAATGTTGGTCCGACTCACGATAAAGGATCCTCAGTCCGTTACGCTACACCGCTTAGATTTTTAGGAAACAGATATAGCGTAAATACTAGTTGTATTTATTTTATTCTATTATTGTTATTTTCTTTGCTATTAAATCATTATCGTTAAACATGAGGTTTAATAGAAAACTCTCTATCATAGAATGACTTTCTCATAAAAGTTACACAACACAAGTCTACAGACTTTGGAGATTGTATTTGACGGTTGCAGTGGGTAAACATCATTTAAACTCTCCTACGCCACTTCAACAAGATGTCAACAGCATACGAAAACCAACTCGATGTTACGTTATGTTTAGTTAGTTGCTGTGTATATTTGACGGTTGCAGTGGGTAAACATCATTTAAGATCTGCTACGCCAGTTCAACAAGATGTCAACAGCATACGAAAACCAATTCGATGTTACGTTATGTTTAGTTAGTTGCTGTGTATGAACAGAGTTTCGCTCCCAATTCCAATACTTTTTATTTAAAATGTGTAGTGTTTATTTTACGGTTCACACCACATGAATGCTATCTATATTGGTTTTCCCCGAAACTGTTGGCGATTGAACCCACAAAGCAACAAAAAAAGCTCCACAACGCTTTTTATTCGATGTTACCAGGAATGTTGTATGTCTGTTTCATACGGTAGAAAATTGAGTAATATGGACCAACAGCCTAAAGAAATACTTACTGGTTTATTTATGCTGTGGTAACAGTGTCCGATGTTAAAATTAGATAATGATTGGTAGTTTCAATTGAATTAATAAGCATCTTGTTAGCGCTAATGATAGGTAATTTAATTTTATGTTTCGATACATGCAAGGCTTTATTTTTATTTTATTTATTAATAGTGTCCAACACATTTTTGTAGGTATTTTTGTTTGTAGACTATCGAAAAAAAATGCTTACAAAAACTCAAGTGTCAAACCAAAAATGTATGGATTTCGAATTATTAGTAAAGTCACAAAAGAGCGAGCTTTCAGTTTACCATGCCTCTAAGGCTGTGATGGTAGCTCGACTAGCGCATAAATTACTTTCAAACGAATTATCAGAAATCTTTGTACAGTTTCAGCTCATCCCATAGAAAATGCCCAGAACACCTGGTACAAATATTTGCAGAGCGTACAAATATTTGTCCATAGACGGGAATCGAACCCGCAAACTCCTGTGTGCGACACAGGAAATTGCGGGTTCGGCCATTTATAGATGAGAAAATTCTCACTAATACAGAGGGAGACTACTGAAAAGACAATCTCAAGACTTAATGGAACTTAACCTCAATGAACCGGGTCATCTGGATATCTTTGCTGGGGAGGTCAGGATCAAGTGAATCACTCAGTGGAACTCGATCATAATAGTAGAAAATAGTGGAGTAGGCTACACCCTAATATCATTATACACCGTTAACGACTTCTGATAAGCGCAACCAGCTTAGTGTGCCATGGCCGGAATTGATTTTTTGCTACTATTATTCCTAGAACGTCTAGGTAAATTATACGGCATTGTATTTTAATTGTAGCTATTTGTGTTTGCTTTTAAATAGAACTTATTTATTAATAAACAACTTATACGCGAAAGGCAACCCATTGTTATAAAATATCCATCTAATGGTACATATATGCATGGATGAAAGTAGGGATGTAATTATGACACACAGTTGTAAGATGATTAGGCGAAGACCACGCCAAAATAAATTGAAACGCATGTTCTGGGCCTGGAATACTAGGGTGATTTTAAATCGAAAAAAAAAGCGTGCGAAGCCGTTAGTAGGTATTTGATCAATGAGTAGGCAGGTTAGTAAAACTAAAATATACCAAAACAACACGTCACACAATGTTAAATGCAGACAAAAAACTAATTACATTTATGAATTTAATATTATCATGCGGTTATGGGAGCTTTGGCACTTTTTATTTTACAGGCTCCACCTTGCGGCGTCGCATGCAGTTTACACGTTTAAATTATATTCTTTTAATATGCATATTGTGTTATTGCTCTATACAACCACCATATTTGTTTTATAGCTATTAACAATCCATTCAGGAGCCTTAGTTTTACAAATTAATAAGATTCACGTAGAGCTTATTTTCCAATGGCCTCCGATGGGATGGGCTGAAATATACGAGTACATTTACAGGGTCTCTGAAAGTCAACAGATGTTACGTAATACTTGCGTAACCCGGGGCGGTTGCGACTGCCAAATGGCCAGATAATTCCCCACATAAGACTTTAAGACTATATAACAGGTGATAGCGTTAGTTAACCAGAGAAAAACGTTCTCATTCATTTGTAAGAATTATTTTATGTGTCTGATTATAACGACCGCAGCACAGGTTCTGTTGATACCTTCGTCCAATTCGTTTTCCGATTGCATGATCAGACTTGCGGATCGTATTCACTCGATACGATTTTTGCAATATTTTCCAATTTCAGCTGGCAGAAAGATACCGCAAAAAATTCGTTTACGGCTTGGCGCTTGGACGTCGTCGATGGCTATCGGATCAGACGTATTAGAGCGTGCATACGTGCCTTTCCGAAATCCGTTTAAATATTGCGACGGAAAAATCGGACCTCTATTCCAGATATTCCAAACAGGAATGGTATATACATGAATAAGAGACATTTTGCTCAAAAGTGGGACAAAACAGGCTAATGAAAAAAACACTCATGCCATGTACATATCTAAATGCCAAGAAAGTTAAAAATATCTAGAGAGAAATCTGAGCTTCCAACAAATTTGACAAAAAATAGGTAACTTTGGTCTTACCATCTCTGTCTGTCATTTGTGTCTCATCGTCTATAGTACATGATATAAACTCAATGTACTAATAGAAAGTTACACTGAGTCTTACGTAAGCGGCTGGCATGGCGGTTGGGTCCTACCAGCGAATGCCAAGCTTAACTCTTATCCGGTAGATTGATGCCTTTGATAATTTGCTTGCGTGCTTTCTTCGCACCATAATGAATTACATTTAAAAGTCGCCTGGATCGTTACGTAATAATGTTTCCTTACAAGGGCAACACGAAATTGGGGCCGATCTTTTGGCTTAAATTTTGAACGAGTCGGTACTTATACAAGGAGAAAAGTGTAGAGCAGTCTACAATATGGGACTTCGATAAGAAACTACCAACCGCTGATAATAACAACATTTGCTCTCGTGCCGCCGTCAACGCTGCAACAAGGGGTATTTTTGGACGCTATTGATTTCTCGTCTAGCATTGCGTTGTCAAAATATCCAATTATGATGAAAACCTCATCTGCATTGTTTGAGACATAGATATAACTAACTTGTAGAATTGTTCTGCAAAACATGTTTTCATTTTTTGTAATACTTTTTCAGCCGGAAATATAATTTGAAGAGTTACAAATCCTTAGAAGAATATAGTCGATTATAATCATGATATATATTACATATGACAAGTAGGTCCATGGCCACAAAACTCGTGATTATGTACCGCAAGATCCAAAATCGTATTGGGTCCAAAATGTTTGCAAAGCGGCCACTCTTACAGTTTAAACGGTGATGCCCTATTTTAAAGATTGCAGTAGTTTCATGTACTAGATTTCACTACTCAAACCAATCTACCAGCCAAGTCCCAAGCAGGATAACTATGGCAAACCAAGTGGGGTTGGAGGAGCATTGTCAAGCATTGAATGTATGTGCAATGAAAACAAGGAAACGGTTGTACAAGATCCAGATCATCATTGACCATCCTGAACAACCACTTCCTCCCCAAGGTGGGTGTGTCGGTGAGGAGCGAGTGTCCAGCTTTATTCCCCGGAGGAGCCTGGTCATACCCTGTGACAAAAAGTAGGTGAAGATTGACTGAGTATAATTTTATGCATCGTACTATAACAGCGTACCACGCGAGTTTTTCCCCGAGGGGATCAACTTGTGAATAACAATTTTTTGAATTTTGAATACCAATTTTTTTTCTTCCTATTTGTGTCCTTTGTACTACTCTACTACTCTTGCATTACATATTAATATACAATAATTCACTTTTGCTTTTTGATTGTTTTTTCAGCAAAACCAGTGTTTCGTTATGAACTGATTAAAAGAAAATTAAGTATTGAAATTTCAAAACAATAATAATAATGTAAAAATATACGTATGGGGGAGGCCTATGTCCAGCTGTGACGTGTATGGGCTGATATGATAATGATTATGAAGAATACACTTAAAAAAATACAAAAGTTAAGACAAAAATCTCAACGCATAATAAAATTTGTAATTAAAAAAAAATATTTGTGTAGGTACACAAGTACCATAAAAATATGAGACGTCATGATCTCGTATCAATACTATCGCAAATAGACTCGCCCCTCAGATCTATTTGCTAGCTAAATCACTCATAGAACTAAGAAATTCATAAATAAAACTGGAAAATAATTATACCACCTTTTAAGCGGAAGCACGATCAGAAAACTGGGTTGTCCAAGAGTCCTAGATAAGATATGATTGATTTTATGTTTATCTAAGTTTGTTCACCATTACAAAAAGTCTGGTTCTGTTTTCATGCCTACATACAGAGATTTTTGTGTAGTTGTGCGGTAAACTTAAAAATATAATACTAATATTATAATAAATAATTTATTTCAGACAACAAAGAATTGTTGTCTGAAATAAATAATAAATGATGAGATTGGTAGTTGATGAAATCTTTAATGAGAAAGTTGGAAGTTGTTATTTTACGGTTCGTAGTAATATGTACATTAAAACTAAAAGATATAAAATATAAAAACTTCTATAACAAAACGTAAATCATTATTGCGGCGACGTGTAAATGACGCAATTAGGGTGTCATGTCAAGTGACGACGATGCAAGGCGGTGTCCCTTTGCAGCCGGCCAGTGAACCATTGGAACTTGACACCCCTCGGCCAAAGCTCCAAGAAATAACCTTTTTCTCTCATTTCATTGTTTTAGGTTAGTAAATAATACTACTTTTATTAGTTCGGGGCCGTATAAATCCCACAGGGAAATAATTGGTCCACAAACGTTTTTAGAATAAGGACTATTCGCATTTTGGGCCCCGTTTTCAAAGTTTATCCAACAGTGATGAAACATTACGAACATTACAGGCTGCTGAGGTGAGGTGAGGAATGCCATTCGTTACTTTCCATTCCAGGTGATCGGTGTATACTCTAGCGTTTTCTGGAATGTACATTCATTGTGAACGAAGTGCAATTGTCATATCTACTTTAAAATGCGTTATAAAAATTAAATTATTATTTATTATTTTTTTCTATTACGCTACATGCGTCGACACACTCGCACCTTCCCATCTTTCTAGGACTTCCGTGAGGGCTGGTGCGGCGGCAGATTTGGCCGAAGATCTCTCGTTTCTCGATCACTCGTTTTTTCGTAGAAAATGTATGGGAATTGTTTTTTTTAATTATTGCCAAAACTTACGATTTTATTTGGTAAAAATATGTTGGTAAAAAGTTTTTTACGAATGTCATTTCTTGGGTGAACCGTACTTTTTTTCAAAAATCTAAAAATGGTCATATTTTTTTCTTCAAAATAAAACAGAAAGTTCCTAAGAACAAAACCTTCTAACTACAAAAGAAAAGGTATATTATAATTAATTTGTTAGAGATAACCATGACTTTGAGGGCTTACGCACTATAATAAAAAAATCCTGACCAGTGAATGTAATTCTTTTTGTTTATTCATAAACACATCATCCATCATGGTCTGTGACAGCGTTAAATCGCGAGGAATGAAAGTATAAATGAGATGCTTTTGCCCTGCAGTGGGATCATACAGGCTCGTTAATAATAATAAATGTTGTGTTATAACATTAGCTATCTGCTTGTGAAAGTACCGTCAAAATCAGTCCATTCGTTTCGGAGAGAAAATATCAAACGAACATACCTACAATGAAATTTCATAGACCAAATAGAAATGGTCTCGCGATTCACCTCCCACAAGTGGAACAAGTGAAGGAGTTACTCCGTTAAATATAACAAACCAGATAATTTAATTTATTTAAAAAAAAGCTTTTTATAGTTCTATTTACCGTGCAAAAATCTAATTTGAAGATTTGAGAAAAATACTTTTTTATTACACTTAAACACCAATCCCACGCTCGTTTTCGTTTATTGGCAATGACATTACTGGTAGTGTCATTGCCAATTGACGACACTACCATACTTAACAAGAGAAAATATTGGCCACTGATTAACACATGGCCCTGGGTGCAATTATACACACCCTCTCAGTCACAGGAGTCACCACGAACAGTGAACACCCCTCTGCTTCGCAGGGGGTAGGGCGGGCTTCGTTAGGAGTAAGTTAATGTTAACCCCCCTCGTGCTCAATACACTAACACTCAATACATACTTACAACTTAACACAAAGATATAATGAAAAATACACGTGAACTATAAATAACACGAAGCAGTTTGGGTACCTAGTTACATTTTAATTTAAACCTTATTGGACAGGACCTTAGGAAAACCTCAATCTTGACATTTCAAGTTAGGCGGGCCTTACGTGCCTACAAAAAATAAATTTACTAGATACCTGGAAACAGTAATGACCGAGAAAAAAAACATTTTTATCGAATTAACTGAGGGCGAAATGAACTTACTACGAGTACCTTGTATTCTACAGAATCTGGTATCCCAATGTGTTTGTCATTAGCCAAACATATCATAGGAAAAAAGGCAACAAGATACCAGACTCGGCAAACGATATCACGGAAAAAATAGTTTATCGCCACAGCAGCCCTTCTTGGCACTCCAAACCAAGTTTACGATTGCATCGAAATCGAAAAACTTTATTTACGACACTTTAGCGTAAAAAGTAACATTCTCGAAATATTGGAATTGGTACTTTGCCAAACCAGCTGGGGCGTATGCAACTCGATGGGTTAGGGAACATGCCTGCGAAAAAAACTGATCTTCGGGCGTGATGTCCTTTTTCAATAAGTAATTGGACAACTCGCCCGCATTGTGTGTACGTGTACCCCAAAGTCATCTAGACAACTTGCCCATGAGTAGATCGTATTTATATTTGCACAACCTAAAGTGGCTAGAGCCTCTTTCTCTCTGAATGGCAGCCATTTGAATGCATTTTGCTTGACATGCGTGGGGAAGCTCGTACTTTATACCTTGAAAATGGTCATGTATATAGACGTCGACTTAAGGGTCTGGAAGAAACTCCGCTCTTAGAGCAGATGATGTGGTGTTTTTGAAATTTGACATGAGAACTTTGTCGAGAACTTTAATTCACCTTCAAAAAAAGGGGCAGATACTCGCGTTTTGAACTTATTAATTACACAATTTTATGATATTTCAAACTTGTGTCTTCGGGGTAAGGTTCGGTAAAGTCAAACTGACAAATAGCGCATGCTTATTATCTACCTGATAATTTATTGGCATTATTATTTAAATTTGTACCTTCTGACTATTCAATGTTAAAACGATCTACGCGTGGGCGAATTGTTCACTTCCACCTCAGAGTAGGGGACAATTGGACCGTTCTTGATTTTTTTAATTCGGGTGACTTGTATGATATGCTTTTTAGAACACGGACGCACGTTTCGCCCGCAAGCCAGTATTTTTGCGGATGAGATGTTCCTTTACCGTTTAATGAGTTATTGAGTAGTTAGATTAGCATACATAGGTAATTACCATCTATTTTTAACTAACTTCTAACTCAGGGTTTCGTATCTGAGAGCGTAATGCCAGAGGGACGTTATGATCCAAGGATGATTTAGCGCTTTCGTTCGGAGACGACCAATTTTGAACCAAATGTGGAAAAGGGCGTTCATAAACGACCCTTTATACTATGACTAAGATTACGATAGTGTAGATAAAATGCACGAAAGAGTATTGAATGCTTCATGAAAATGATGCTTTAAAGTGTTTGTCCTCTTAATGCTTGATAGCATTTTCGGCGCACTCTTGAATGAGACGCCAAATAGCTTTTATCTTATACATATTAATGGTTGCGCCGGTGATTCGGTTGTCGGAAACGAATTGGGTTGCGCAACTAAACTGATGCCAGGTGAGGTATCCTCCATACAAGTGTATTTTTGTTGGTGGATCGACCGGTCGATGGCGCATAAACTAGATATTGGTGTCAATTCGTACGTCAAGACAAACTAATTGGACAGCACGCCGACATCTAAACTGACATTTTTGTTACGGTGCAAACAGTAACTTCTGTCGGTTACATTATTGGTGTCGTTTTGGTTGTCGCAAAGACTTGACTATTTTATAAAGGACACATTTTATTCGGAAAAGATTCAAATTCTGCCATTTAATTACCGTCGACTAAAAATTTGATTCATTATTAACAAAGAAAATGACAATAAAATTATAGAAACCTATTAGAATTAGACCATCTAACTATGAAGTTGGAAATTAAGCTAGGAATTAGTTTAAATAACTTTCGAGTAATTGGCAAATTACTCGAAAGGCCAATTACTCGAAAGTTTTTTAAACTACTTTCCTACAACATTTTGTCAAAGGTGATGGAAATGGCAGGTTCGGCTCTTCTCGGGACCTCGGCTGTGTGTCTAGTCGCATCTTACGACACCCACGGGAAGAGTTGGAAGGAGGAGATCATACTTTTGGAAAAAAATTAGAAAACCCATTTTTGATTGTGAATCATGTGGTTAAAGAAAAACTTTTCCTCTGGTACAAAATAGCACTGGACGTTAGCATTTGATAACGTTAGCACAAATGGCAATACACGTTAGCACAAATGGTAATAGACGTTAGCACAAATGGCAATAGACGTTAGCACAAATGGCAATAGACATTAGCATTTGATACCACAGTTATCCAAGAATGCTATAACAAAAACAAGTTGAGAAAATTCCTTGATTTGCAACCTTGGCATCGAAAAGAATGAACACGAGTAAAAAGTTTCGAAAATGTCCAATAACTCGAAAACCTTAATATTTTTATTGCGTACAATTTTTTTTCCCTTCCCGTAAGTAATGACTTGATCACTGTTTACGCCACACCCTGTATGTAACAACCTGCAGTTCAAATTGTTATATGAACACGTTATATCCATTGCGGATTACATACGAACCATATTTGTACCTATACCTATTAAAGTCCGTAGTTAACTACAAACTAACCCTCTTACATCCGTAATAAATACGTCAAACTAACTAATTAACTAAACTAACAGTTTTTATATAGAACAATGTAATGATATTTATTTTCTTAGCAAAATAAGTTGCAAATGGCAATTATAAAGTTTACGATGTCTGATTTCAAAGAGCGCCTGTTTCAGACGGGCTTTGGAGACGACTTAAAAGCGTCCATTTGGCAAATTATTTTTATTCATGATTTTTTCACTCAGAAACAGTCTAAGAGAGTGTCAGTAGGTACTACTGATAGTTACTGGTGAACGCTATAGGTAGACCTTTTAAAACTATCATAGTTAATCACTAGTACTTTACAACGGGATATTTAACGCGAATAAAAGAATGTATACTTTATTGCACTGAGAACATAACAAAAACAAAACCTTAACTATAAATTAACGCCACCGACACTTGTTATATCACTCCCTGTCCATCTAAAGGTTGCCTGGCAGAGATCGCTCAAAGCGATAAGGCCGCCCATTGTACAACGTAATCTGTATAAGTTCTTTCCTGTCCTGTGTATCTATTTTAATTGGTGTGCAATAAAGAGTAGTATTGTATTGTACTTTTGATTCCCTTCTACACAACTAATTGGTCTGTTCCGGAAAAAATGTACCTATGGCCCAACTGACGAAAACTCGAATCCCTGGTTGTGCCGTGGGTGCTTTTGAGACACAACTGATTGATCCGTTGGGGAAAATGTATCTATGGCACAACTAACGAAAACTCGAATCCCAGAAAAAATATGGCGCAACAAATCCAGTTAAATAGTCAGCAGAGGCAGAGGTGCCAATTAGACGGTGATTTTAGAACTTGAACGTTATGTCCCATCCAATTACAAAGCACTTTGTCAAGATGCAACGCTCAGCTACAATAATAACAATTGCAAAGCGAGGAGAGTACTTAGCGCTGCCAGGAACACGCCTGCCACTGTCATCATTTGCTCTGATCAGACGAGGAGAGGAGATGGAGTTGGCGAACAAAAAGAGTAAACTTTTTTGACCATGGTTTTTAAAGTATCTGATTTAGGTTCTTAGTGCTACTACTAAAAAATACAAAATTTTAATGCGTCGATGTCGATGATGACAGTTGATACCTTGTAGTTTGCCTACACAACCGTATGACATAATATCATTGCGCCTACTATTCGTAATTTTAAGGGACACTGGCTGACACTGCATTAACTTCTTTCCCTGAGAGAAATTTGGTAGATCTACCTACCAATAGAATACAATTTTGGGACCTTTGTAACAAAATTAAAACACATTTTTGGTATGTTTGGCACAAATACTACCTTAATACCCTACAATGTAGACCAAAATGGCGTGATTGCATGCTAAATGTTAAAGAAGGGAGCTTAGTCATACTAAGAGAACCCAACTCTCCACCTTTGTCATGGCCTATGGCCAGAATCATCAATCGCTACCGGAAACAATTGTTTACTGGATCCGGAATACTGTCGGGTGTGAACTCACCATACAACATCACGGAAAAAGCTATGCTGTGTGAATAGGCCCTTATCTTAATCAACATAGTTATACATCCAGCCAGTAGAGACATCATAACATTGAATGCCTAACGAGCAAGCTTGCGCCACTGGGCGGGCTCTACTGCGAATGCTTATCGTCTCACCGTCGCCCACGCGCGCCTGAGACGCGTCGATGGTACTTAGGACCATAAATTTGATTTAATTAATTCGTCATTCTTATTGAGATTAAACAAGCTCCTTGACGTCTCGTTGTGTAAGTGATTTTTATTGTCAATTTCCAATAGATTTCTTTTACAACATCGTGTTATGTGTCAATATTTATAAATGAAGGCAAACTTTAACTATAAAAATAGTACTAAGCACAAATTCCCAAATTCCTCCTTCCTGTAGAAATCAATTATTCAAGTTTTCTAGGATTTGAAATAAAATCGAAGCACGAAGCAGACTCGAGCTGAATACATATTTTTAATATTACTTCGAGATTCTTTCATAAACTGCCGGTTTCTTGTTTTACTTTGAGATTGTATCAAGTTATATTTTGGTTTCTTAGAGCCTACTCTAAGAAACCAAAATATAACTTGATACAATCATTCATTATTACATAACATTCAATTCAATTTTCAAAAAATTCAATTTTAAGAATCCGAAAGAAAAGCCTTAACCTCTCCGAATGAAAAACTTGGACAATAAGAATAATATAAATTATTTTCTTATAAACAGTGAAGTCACAAAAGTGCCTTCCCTGCATATCAGAATACTAGCTTTAAGCCCGCGGCTTCGCATGCCCCGTGTTAAGATTTGTGTGAAGATTTAAGTTAACATGTAAGTTTAATGCGGAATAACAAACATCACGAATTCGACATTATGCTACCTATTATAATATAGGAAGTTAAGTAACCTTGACATCGCATGCATAACCTGAATAATACTGTACTTTTTAAGTATACCCCGCATTTTTAAATAATCTTCTATTGCCTGTTTCACCCCTACACATTTTTTTTGACGTATGGTCAAAAAATTATTGTAAAATTGAATTAAATTAAATAATTGGTTCTTATTATTATTATTGGTTTTAGGCTCGGCAAACGTAGTGTAGGACGCCCTCCGACCAGGTGGGATGACGATTTGCGAAAGACTGCTGGCAGATGCTGGATACGGCCAGCTGAAGACAGGGCGCTATGGCGCTCATTAGGGGAGGCCTATGTCCAGCAGTGGACTGATATAGGCTGATGATGATGAATTGGTTCTTGCCAAAAATTTCACTGAGGGGGAGAATATTCGTGCGCGAAATTAAAATTCTTTTTTTTTCTGTGTTTACAAGTAATTATCTTTCTGTATCTATCTAGTAAGTAGCCTACAAAGGACAACGTCAATTAAATCCTCTTACACGATTTTAGCAACGGATATAACAATTGAAGTCAATAAAATACAGTGTGCATTCTGTGTTTATACATTTATTTAAAACATTACACCTATTATTACAGATAAAGCCTAATACAGTAGACTAGTCAACATAATATTGTATAATCAAGCAGCATAATCACACTAATATCCTAAATGCGAAAGTTTAGATGTTTACATGCATATTTGTTACGTCTTCACGCCAAAATTAATAAACGATTCGGGCTAAAATTTTGCATACAGGTAGTTCTTGGTCTTGAATAAAACATAAGCTACCTTTTATCCCATTAATCAGTTCCCATAGGATAAAAACACTAGTTACGAAACTAGTATAATATAAATGTCATATTGAACGACTAGCTGCTGCGATTCGAAGTAGCCTCCACTAATAAGCACCTTATTGGCATTTATCATAAGCCTTGGCTTTTGCCACTTCGCTTTTACCACAATTACCAAAATGAGTAAGATTGGTAATTGCAGTTCGTTATAGGATTTATTTTATTTATTAAAAACTATTTTCTACCCTTTTTTAATATAAAAACTATCGTAGTTTGACGAATACATTACGGATGTAAGCGGGTTAACTACGAAACTTATTTGTGTTGGTACGCAAATAAGGTTCGTAGTTAACCCGCTCACATCCGTAAACATACGAACCTTATTTGTGTTGGAACACAAATAAGGTTCGTAGTTAACCCGCTTACATCCGTAATGTATTTTCTACCCTGTTTAAAGTTATTTTTATCCAATTGGAACTGATTTATGGAACAAAAAATTAGCCTATGTTTATTTCCAGTCTAGAACTGTAAGCAAAATTTTAGTCCGATCCGTTTAGTAGTTATGGTGTGAAGAGGTAGCAAACATCCCAATTTTCGCATTTATAATATTAAATTGATGTGATTGGAGTCATTATCATAATAAGTATTTAAAAAAAAATTAAAAATTCTTTATTACATTATAGGTATATTACACTTATTTAGGGCTCTCATTACCAATATAAGTTATTTTATAAATAACTTGTGGTTTGGTAGTGAGTGCTTCCCCTTAAAGTAATTACATCATTGTACAAGGCTTTAGTTAACATCTTATATGAAAGAATAAAAATATTGAATAAAAAGAGCAGTAGTTTGGCCGCAGACACACAATTCCAAAAATATATGGTAATTAATGTTATTACCAAAAATTCCATGACATAGACTATTCTAAAATTTGTGCTAGCTCGACAAAGTTCGTGTAATTAAAAGAACCAGAATTAATTAAATTCAAAACTACGTATTTCAACAGTAACGAGTGTAGTGTACCCGCTGTTTCTTCCTCGATCCTGTTTCACCCTCACCCTACACACCCTTTTGACCTGAGGGCGTTATACATTACGGAGGTCAAGGCCAGACTGTCTCCGCCAATCTACGAAAATGTCTACAACTTACGATGAATTCACATATTTCTTTCTGATTTTTTGAAACTTGTTTCGTTTTAGCCATTTATTGTAATTGCTCTTTACTCTCGGGGCTTTGATAATAAGTAAGTCTATTTTATAAATAAATAATGAATTCTGTTGACACGTAGAGTAACAAAGTACAAAGATACTCCATGTGATAGCTTTCTATATTATTTTTGAAGGAGTCTGAATATGATGGTAATAGGTTCCTTGTACTGAAAGGAACCTTAGGTGAAAGAGATAAAGTTCATTTTATTTAAGAGGACCATCAGAGTGACGAAGCATACCCTCTGCTTCTCGCTCGTGCCCACTTTATTATTTCGAATGAGTACACCGAAATTGAGAATTTCACCTGTTTTTTTATAGTCCGCTTTTATGGCTGCGTCGTCTTAGTGAGGGTCTACACTACAATATGACGGAGAAATATCTGCAGAGGCGATAGAATTATCTAATCTATTGGAAACAACAAATATGAGACAGTAATCAATATTTTATAAAATCCTGAAATATGTCTATTGAACACGTATTTCAGGATTTTATAAAATATTCATGAAAATTAAATTCAGGGTAAATGGAGTTATGTTTAACTGCCTCACCACTGATGGCTACTCAATGCTGGTTGCCATTGTGCCCACCTTGAGCATGGTTGTCGCAGTCCAACATGGAAAAGGATTCCGGGGTTCATGTTACGGGCAGATCACTGACGAACACTTCAGTCAAGTTCAATCAGCATAATCTTCAGAACTACAATGCGAGTCGCCGCACATCTTGTGCGAGTCGGCACCCATCTTGTTAACTGCAGTGGACCGACTTCTTTGCTCTACTAAGGCCAGTGCTTTACTTTATAGTTACTCAACGCGATACGGATACGTCACTCTAGAGAAAATTCACGACCTATATTGTATAATTACTTAAAATTTAATTATATTGTACAATTACAATATAATTTTAGATTTTAGAATCATGGACGACACAGGATCAATATCCTGTGTCGTTTGTCCATGTGTCCTTAATACCTATCAAAACAGGTAAAACTGTTTCAATAGGTACACCAGAACATAGGACCTCCTTCGTTTTTGAAGCCCTAAGTAAAAATGCTTCTGTTTCCGTGAGAATAATAGATAAAACATGTGGAGAATGGTTCCCCTTCATAATAATTTGATGTCATCTTGAATAGATATTTGTTTTGCAGGTTCTCAAAATAGGAACTTAGTAGTTGTCCAATAAATCAACATTGAAGTTTAAAAACTGGGCATTATCACACAGAACCAAACACTAATTACCAAAAAGAAACATAAATACCACTATTTTTACTCTGAGGTGTTTTTTAATTATAGATTATTATAGATTTAGTTTTTTAATTATAGTTTTTTTTTATACGTTATGTTTATTATTTATTATCGGGTACATAACTCGTACCTTTTGTTATTATTTTCCCAAGATCATTATTTATCGCGTATTTACATAAATTAATAATCATTTCATACCATGTCTTTATTAACAAAGAATTACAATCAAATAATAGAAACAAATTAGAACAGTATAATCAATTACCTATGTTAACAAACCGCAAATGTTTAAAAAGGTATATTTATTATTCAGATTTATCTTTTCAAGCTCTTCGTGGAGCTTTGGCGCAAACTTTCTTTAAATGAAGGTATTGTCTGAAAGAAAATTTTCTTGTAATAAGTTGAAATCTCGGGATCTAGGTGTGGGTACAAATGAGACATCGCCAGATCGATAGACTTGAGGCCGCTGCGGATTTCGCAAACAACTTATGTACTTTGTTCAAGGTGAACTGAACATGAAACTTTTTAGGTATAGCCAAGCCAATGTTCAAAGTTAAAGACGAAAGACTGGCGGGCCTAAAACGGGTCACAGCAAGCAGGCTGCAAACACCGCTGGCAACAGTGTGTGTTGCGATTCCACTATACTATTTATGCATTGTATCTATGATTAAAGGTAATTAATTTCTACGAAAACTTTTTAATAATATCCCAAAATTTTTCGATTTTGGCAGGATTCGATGGTTATGTATGTTGTGTGTGGTTATATATAGTGTACTCTTGTATCCGCACTGAGACTCAAGTTGGTCCATTGTGCGTGGCATGATTCGATGGTTAGAGCGCACCTGTACCGAAGGTGAGGCGCGGGTTCGAATCCTGCCGAAATCGAAATTTTTTGGGATATTATTAAAAAGTTTTCGTAGAAGATTTACCCAGTGCGAGTAACGCACTATAAAGCAAAAAGCTAAGGTAATTAATTTGTTCATGAATAAAATGGTGTTGGATAGTTAATTGAAAAAAGGTCGTTGAATGCGATAAATGTTATTTAAAGTTTGTTGGTAATTATTTCTACCCAAAATCCAATGAAAATAATGGAACAGGGCTACAGAGTGTAGATCTAACCGAGTTGTTTACTATTTTGAGTTTTCCAATTTTTCGGCACAGTTTCATGCGCGGAATAAATAAAATCACTGCGAGGAAAAAATGAATATTGGGTATCTTAGTAATTTGTTAAGCAAGAGTGCAAAGTTGCATTTTAACAGCGTGCTCAATTTTGATGACCGAGCAAGTGAAGGACTCGAAAATCGACTCAAAACTTAGAATCCTGAGCGTTAGCGAGGGAATCAAAAGAGCACGAGGTAAAAAATCTTTGCACTCGAGTGGAACACGTAACTTTTCATCCCACCTCAGCGAGGAAAGAGTATTTTTGCTTTTCGATACCTGAGTGCAAAAGTCGTTTTTATCCTCTAGCGGATAAAATGGCTTTTGCACTCAGATATCGAAGAGCAAAAATACTCTTTCCGAGATGGGGGAATGAAAATGACTTTTATATTAATAACCATGATAGCTTCAAAAGTTTTATGGAACTAACTGGCTCAGAATCGGAACGCAAAGATAAGATATATTTTTTGACACAAAACTTATGTAAATGGTAAAAATTGTAACGAGGTAAAATACTTATAAATGTTCAGGCTAAAGTTAAACCAAAATTACGGTAAATTAACAATTTTCCAAAGGAGGTCAAGTTTTCTTCTTGTAACAACAAAATGTTAGTATGTGGAAAGTTTATCGCATTATCAAGATCCGTGATTAGTTCAGGTCGGGAATGCGAAAACGACCGTGCCTCAAGTTCTTTCAAAGTATGATTTATACCAATGACGTTGCTAATTTCAGCATAAGACGTTAAGATGGTCTTATCAAAGATTTATTGCAGCTAGCTGTTTTGAATTCAAGTGCTTGTGTTTCATGAAACTTGCCCAATTTTCACCTCTACGAAAATCCCACTATGGCGTGTTACTAAACTAACTTACGACACTAAATGACCCAATTATATTCAAGGAAAACTAAATCATAAAACTGCACTTTAAAAAATGTAGAGTAAGCTGAAGCGATTTTTTTAATATGTGTCCAAGGTTCAAATTGAATGGCCAATTATACAATTCTTACGATACCAGGTCAAAAATCTATTTCCCTTCTGTGCTGAAAATAATAACTATGTTGAATTTTTCAAGTCAAGTTCAATGACATTAAGCGAAATTTACAAGTTAAATGAGCACTTACTTTTTCCGGGGTCTCTTTCTTGGACGGCGTCGCTCGCCCTCCATTTCATTGTCGAGGCCGCGGCGGCGCGGGCCCTGGTTGGGCCGGCGGCTCATCTTGCGCTCAGGTGGTGCCTCCCACTGCCCGTCTTCGATGGTAACGCGCGGCAAGCACTCATCTTCCTCGATGTGTTTAGGTGTCTGCGGTGCGCCCATCCGAAGACGCCACCACAGCACCCATGAGCTGATGTTATCGCGAATTTTGCTGGAGAGCGACGCGTTCGAACCAAACTCTCCGTCGGGCGGCAGCGTGACGATCTATTTGTTTACGTCAGTCTCAAAAAACGGTATGTAAATACCAATTATCCTAATCTTACGCTATCGGAAGGCAACGTGGCAGTGAAGCGGTCGCGAAGCGATGGTTTGTGAACTCAGCTATTGCGCTCGTATCAACCGCGGTCGGAGAATATAATCATCGTCCCGAGTACCGTTCAAGCAACAAGCGTCGAGTTCTAACTTAAAACTAAACTTAAACATTATTTGGCAGGAATTAGCGGCAGTTATTTTAAATTCTACATGTTTTTAGGTATCGTTCGGATGGCGAACGGTAGCCATGGTGACGGAGTCGTCGTCGGCATCCGCGGGTGGCGACATGACGGTGCGCGGTATGGTCAGCGGTGCAAGCGTGCCGGCGCGGCGGTGGCTCACTCAACAGATGTCGAGTTGGTGTTACGTAACGGACGGGCGAGTCGTACCGAGCGCGCGGATAGCAGCGCGTCGGCGGCGGGCGCGCGAGTGCCGTGCCGCCCGGCAGCACGCGCGCCTTCGCCGCCGCCCCCCGACCCGCGTGCCTCCTGCCTTGCCTTCCGCCCGAAGGACCACCATCCACCCCGACCATACATCATTCCTGCCCAGTTATTGCATGACCCTAACCTTCTGCTCCACTCATATTATTCTAGTGTGCCAAATGCTAAGACTAAATCCTGTACAGACAGTGCTGGCTCGAAGTAGACAAAAACGATCCTTTGTTTTCCACGTGCTCATTCCTCTTATAAGGGACTTGTCAGTGGTTGTTGGTTCTCTTCCTGCAGATTTTATCAAGTTTTTTACAAAATACAAGGCTCCTGCTTGCGGTTTTGTACGATTTTTGTGCTTACACGTAACCTACATATATTATGTCATCACTACATAGTATAAAACAAAGTCGCTTCCGCTGTCTGTCTCTATGTATGCTTAGATCTTCATATATAAAATTAAACACTTTTATTTCTATATGCTTACAAAATAAGCAATAAGACAATTCAAATTTTATACATAAGCATCTTTACAAACAGTATTTTTACCATATAAGAAACAAAACAATAACATATTAAAACCACATATCCCAAAAACTAGCTGTTACTCGCGGCTAAGACGTTCTTCTATATCTTCTTCTATTCTCCTATACAGGTTGAGTTTCAGGGCCACTGAGGGGAAGTCTGAAACTGTGAGAATTATCGAAAAGTCATATCAGGAGTTACGTGCTCGATTAAAAAAAAAATAAGTACCACATTAAAAAAAGTTTAAATTTAAATATACTTATTAGTTTTTGTGGAAAAGCGTCCTTTTAACGTCTCGGTTGTATTTCATTTATGTATACAGGATAAATAAATACATCCAAAATATGCATTTCGTATAATTATAGCGTATTTATCTGGATCAAAAAAATATTGTATAATTTCACCAAGATCGTTCAAAAAGCCATTTAGGTATGAAAAGGTTACAAACAGAGTCACTCATGTTGTTTACAATAGGTAATTTTGAGTATTACTAAAAATTAGCAAGCTGAAGTGGCAGTGGGCCGGCCATATATTTAGAAACAGCGGTACCCGTTGGAGTAAGGAAACGTTCAGCAAACGATAACGATATGCGAAAGACCACCGGCAGATGCTGGATACGGCAAGCTGATGACAGAGTGCAGTGTGCAGGTGATATGACGCTCATTGGGCGAAGCCTATGTCCAGCAGTGGACTAATTATAAGCTGATGATTATGATTAATTGATAGATAGATAGATAGATAATGCTTGTGATGATGTTGGTGATGAATTTATAATAGCTATAAAAAGATTCTTCAGCCGTATCGGTTGCGTGGTTTTGGTGTCAAAAATTTACAAATATCCATCCGTCTAAACTTTTGCTTGTTTAATAAAGTGTGAAAAGTTTAGAAATCTGTATTCCAGGCTATCACTTTTCACTCGAAGTTTACAAAGGAAAAAACAGTGGCTTTGTTGCCAAGAATAATAATGACACGGAGTTTGACATTGACCTCATGACCTCATCAGCAAAGGGGTTATTCGGAAAAAAATCTGCAAGAAGGTACTTTCAGATTGCTTTCTGATGGCAGGTGTGCAGCGGGCGGAATTCCAGCGACGTCGTTGTTTAGCCAAATGAGAAAAAAAAACCTAAAGATAAAAAGCTACCTACAGTTTTATAAGACCACGATAGTTTAACCTGTAAAAACAGCTGTCTTCCAGCTTTAGGTTTGAATTGTAGTAATTGATCTCCGAGAGTATAATAGTGACAGCATAATTTGGAAAGGTCTTCCTCAGGGATCTTTCTTAGTCCGTTTTTAAATAATGTTCACACTGCTGGAATTGAAGGTTCTGTCACTTCAGTTTGTAGAATTCTTCAATATGCAGTCGATTTACTATACATTCTGTTGACCCATGTGTGATCTCTGCCAACGAAATGGTCAGAATCCATTCTGTCCGAGTGGCTGGAGGCTCATGATCTCTCCCTTTTGGCCTCTAAGAACTTTATTATCTCGACAGAGGCTAATCCCTCTTATTAGCATATCCTTCAATAATATTGTTATTCCGGTTCCAAACAAAGTGAAATTTCTTTGAAAAATATGCGACTCAAAATTTCATGGGATAGCTCACACAAAACAGAATAGACGAAAAAGATTTTGCGAAACGTTGATACCAACATACACCGTTGTTTGATAGATAGATAGATAATGCTTGTGATGATGATGCTGTCGTTGATACAACGCATTGTCTAACTGAAATCTGGGGGGGGGAGGGGCATCTGATATGCAGCCCTATTAAAATAAACAAAAATAAAATGCTTTTATTTCAGATAGCTAAGATCCGTTCCTTAAGGAATAGGCGGATAACTGCGTTACCTATGTAGAATTCTCAAGACTTTATATCAGGACCATTTTGATTTCGGTTCATTCCTGTTTTTTCCTGGTAATAAAAAGGAGTTGAAGAAGTTGGACGTATGCCAAATGAAAGCGCTTAGAGTTGTAGCAGGTGCTATGAAATCTTCTACAACTAATGCTTTTCAAGTCGAAAATACTGATTCTTCTTTTGAACTAAGAATCTTTCTGATATATCTCTATCAGAAAGATTCTTGTCGATGGACTCACGTCCATTGCCCCTATCCGGCTCCAAGGACCATAGAGAAATAAGGTCCTACACCATCTTTTGTAAAGTCTAAAATCTGACCAGCGTTGGTTGCTAGCTTGCTAGTCAACCATCTCATGCTGAGGCAGAGCCATTTTGTTACTGGGCTTACATTTTTGTATGTTAATCTAAGTTTATTGTGTATTTTAGTGTAAGTATGTGTAAGTCTTTTAACAAATAAATTGATATTCTATTCTATTCTAAAGACAAATGATAAGATGTTGTTGATATTTGATAAATGGATTTTATTCCATAACTCTACGAGTTAATGATGATAATGATAATGAGACACGCACCCGGTATGAGAGGCTAACATGAACTGATGAGAGTAAAAATGCTGAGGCGAAATGATAGTACAGTTTCACCGTACAATAGGTTTATTTTCAAAATGCTGGACAATTCACACAGCATTATCTAGCCCCAAACTAAGTAGGGCTTGTGTTAGGGTACTACGTATAATGATAGCTGATAGTGCATATTTTTACAATAAAATACATGGATAGATAATTTTATTATACAAAGATAACGACCAGAATACCCGGAACAAATATCTGTATATCGTCTGATCGTACAAATATTGCAAGTAACAAATATCTGTAGATCGTACAAATATTTGTCCCGAGGCATGTTTGCTAATCACCCTCTGTTCCCTTAATTACAACTACAACATTTTTACACGCGAACCAACGTTTATTTGTTGCAATATGCAATATTATGTAGGTCAAATTAATTGCACAACTGTGACTCATAAGATAATAGTTGATGCTTAACAAGGGAACTAGCTTAACAAGGGACTAACACAGCCCATTATATAAGAGGTTGTTATACTCCCAAGCGTCTTCAGCGTCAAGAGAAACTTGGTCTTGTTCGGTACAAGACCCCGAGTCCATAAGTAGTAGACCCATTAAAACTTTAAAAATGAACTTTTAATGGGTGTACTACTTTTCGCGATGAATGCGAGAAAATAAAATAAACCCCTTAGGTAAAATAAACCACTCGTTGTTGCTTCTCCACTTCGTAAGTCATAAATAAATGTATTCTGCGTGATTTCGATGGCAGATAATTGATCCTAATTTTAGCTTGTTGGAATATTTTATTAGAATTAAGCAAATAACACATCATCACATTCACCTTGAATCCAATCACAGTATATTAATGCGAAAGTTTGGATGTTTGTTCCCACTTCACGCAAGAACTACTGAACGGATCGGGCTAAAATTTTGCATATAGGTAAAAATCATATGCTACTTTAGATGAAAGATATATGACAGAAATAACCTTAAAACGTTTCCAACGTTTTCATAGAAACAACGCGTGCGAAGTCGCGTACAGAAACTGGTTGATAATAACTGATTTCCTTAAAACATTACATTTGTAAATACATAACTTGCAACTTATTTACTTACCTCTGAAATCATCTTTATTGACAATACGATAGCAAAATAAAATAAAATAATTAAAACTAGTATATACACTTATATTTATTGCCTAAAAATCTAAGTCATCACCAGAAGGCAGTGTGCCCGGAATGCCCAGCATTGCCACGTTGAATGGCAATACTTATTCGTTGACCGAAATAAAAGCCTTCCTCTTGTTTTTGACGTCGGAAGATGTTATTGTAACATCTTTAGTTCATGGATTTGTTTGTTACCAATATCTACATCGACTACCAATCACAATTTGATCTGAATTTCAAATCCTGCCTTGTAGAATATAGATACGGTTCTATTTATTCGAACGGCATTACTTCCTACGAGTTAAATATACTATAATATACTCTTAGCTCGTAGGCAGACAATAACCTAATATAGAGTACTTAATAAAGTGTAGATTTCTCGAATTAGTATATTTTTTTGAAGTATGATCTCATGATCATACTTCAAAAAAGTATACTAATTTGCGTGTTGTGATCATCGTTCATCAAACATTTACCACCGAGTGGTCATCCACTCGGTGGTAAATGTTTGATGAACGGTTTAAACTTTACCTCCTCATGTAGATCAGGATTTAAGATACTATGAACCAAAAATATGTAATCTTTCTTTCAATAAATAATATCTATCTATCTATGTTGCTATTCTTAACATATGCCGTATGCGGCTTTACAGTCAGCCGATACAATAAAACACATTTTTGTACAACAGTAAATAACGCATCGAATTAACGTAGCTAGCGCTACAAAATCGTCGTAGCGAATGCTACGAAATCGTCGTAGCTAGCGCTACGAAATCGTCGTAGCAGACTTGCTACGAATATGCCAAGCGTTACGCTTAAATTCCTTTACATATAATGCTCATTTAATTCTTGATAAGTTTTAATCCAAAACACGTATAGTATGGTGTGATAAAAAAATTTATTTGTTAAATTCAGAATGCAATTATGACTATCAAAACTGACTCATATTATGGGCCCACAGGTGTACAACAAGTTACCAGACTCGATCAAAGAGGCTGCAAACAATAGGACATTTAAGCACCGCCTGAAGCGCTGACTTATCGATCAAACTTTTTACAGCTATGACGAGTTCATAGGCTCAATATAATATTTTAAATTGATTGACTAATGTCAAGCATTTTACGAAAGCAAGCCTTGGAATGAATAGTACGATGTACCCTCGCATCTGGCAACGTCGAATGAATACAAACCCACTGTTACCGCAGTGAAGCGGAGTGAGCTGGTTCGCTCATAGCATAGCCCTTCTTTTATGATAATAAACATTTAAATATCAATGTGGATTATTTTTTTTAGATCTCACAAGACTCTTGGACACGTTACAAAATTCAAGTTACATGAAAAAAAGAGAAAATAATAGTGCCTAGTCAAAGTGCATCGCGCAAAGGTACGAAACCTAGAGATCCTTGTTGTGTTTTTGAGTTGAGCACGTTTATATACAACCATTGTTTTCTTTACACCAGGGTTGATTTCCGTGATTCAACTAAAGATAATTCCTTTATTTTCTACAAGGCACGTAAGAAATATTTTGACCATCAGAATCGTAAAAATGATTAAATTTTTGCATTGACAAATAATTATTGTCGTTGTTTCATCTGTTGACAAGGAATACTGTAGCAAAATGTTTGTTGAGTAGTCTAGAATTAATTCCAACCCCTCGCGCCACAAGTGTACCCAAGATGGTTGGTATCTATGGAAGCGTGCCAAACAAAGAGCCAAACAGTTACACAGAGGCCTTGGCGGAGCCAGCGTTGTTATGAGGGTAATTTACCTCACGGGAATCCGCTTCCGTTTCTTTTTTCACGCCCAAATTAGTCAAAGTCGTTAATATAGCAGAAAGCGCCGCCTCGCATTTTGGCCTTGTACAACGGTAATGTTGACTTGTGTCTATAGATAACATTACCGTCGGTAGAATTGTGCCAAACCAGACGCAGAGCTATAGGTTGAAGAATTTGCTGTCACTTTTTTTTGTGACATAGTCTATTTTGTAATATTTTGCCGTTACAGTGCCGAAGCACCTAAACGCAATTATTGTGGGACAAATGAGAGAATAATATTTATTATTGAACCCGTTCGTCCCACCGCCGATATTGGTGGGACGAACGAGATATAATTTTAATTCAGACTATTTCTCCTACTCGTCCCACAAGTGCGACGAAGGGACGAACGGGATATCACGAATTTTTCGAGTTTTTACGAATATTTCAAAAATTATGAATTCTATTAAAAATGTTTCAGTAATTTGGCGGGTCCAACTCATGCGGGTTACCACCCGCATAACCACTATGTACACAAGTAGCCAAAAATGTGTCTCCACGAAGATCCGGAACCACTTGCAGTATTTTAAAAAAATATGTATCCTTCCATCGGTTCATTCCTCTCACTACCGCGGGTGTTACGCGCTATGATAAAGGGATTTTCGAGAGAGCTGGACCTAAGTTGAGTCTGAAAAATACAAAAAAAAATATGCTAGTATGTCGTTAAAAAGTAGAACAATGGGTTTTAGTTTTTGTAGTCGAAAATATTTTCTTTGCAAATAAAATATTTTACTTATACTTACAACTGGTATTCAAGTTACTGTATTTTTGGTAATTATAATGAATAATCAAATCAACAAATACGTCAAACTTACACAATTATTGAATAATTTAATTTAAAAAAAGTTGTGCAAGCCTTGGCTTAGGACCTCTATTTGTTTGCCTCTAAATCCTATATGAAAGAACGTTTTGAAGATAAAATAACGGTAGATCCTAGAATTAGCGAGCGCATGGGGCGCCGCCGCCTCAAGGCCACGGTGTCAAGTGCGAGTCAAGGCCGCCTAACTGGGGCTCGCGATACAATCAGGATACTGTGCTCATTTGAATTTCGATTTCCCACAACCCTGAACGTAAGACTGTTTCTAATTTACACAGGGGCGAGTTAAACTCAACACACTTCCGTTTCGATAGATTATTAAAGTGTTGCTTTAAGCCCACAACAGAAGTAGCTATAATATAGAAGCAGGGAGTCAGAATATATTTTTATTTGTTAATATATTGATGTCTTTTCAATGTATTAATTGTGGGCTTCGGGTATCTCGTGTTAGATGACATTCTTTGGCGGATGAAAATGAAGAAGTGATCGAGAGAGTTGTAATGTTCGCTTCGAAAAAAGGTTTCATTCTCAATTATCGAACCTATTTTCTTGTTTTTATGACATTATTTTAAAGGCTAGTAGTCTTTTTCAAATATGACAGCGAATGGAATAAAGGAAAAAAGAAGGAATGGAGTTTGGAAGAGGACGCTGGGAAAAGTCAGCAGAGAGAAAAGATTTATTTTCAACAATGTTTTATTTTTAGGAGTTTTTCAAGCCAAAGTAATGGCCTTAATATGCGGAGCTCTAATTATAAAGTCTTTTATTCCAGTGAAATAATGTTTCCTAATCCAACTGAGATAACTTACAAAAGAACCTCTTGCTGTGCAAATTAATTTCTGTGTTGCGTATTCTAACCCATCTTCCCATCTCTTCCCGCGTCCCAATTAATAATCGGTGCTTCACACCGACTCTTTTCAAGGGTTCTTTAAGATTCCCTGCGTCCAATCTGACTGATTTATATTAAGGCCCTAGTTATTGTAAGGGTCACAGACCACTAGTCATAATCTACCTCTAGTTATAGATAATTTATTTCCTTTAACTTCACACTTGTATTTATATATCAACGTGGTTGACAATATACGTCCTGTCAACATCCTATCAACTTCTTTTATTTTGTAACTTGACAGAGTGAAAAGATGGGTTTAATTTAATCACAAGATGGATGGTCTGGTCTAGTATGACTGAATGTTGAAATGTACATTCCAGAAAGAACAATTCTTAAAACGTACTTTTCCCATAATGTCAGAAATTTTAAGACCGATTTGTACAATTACTGAATTTCGAAATGACTTATGAATTTGGTACAGTCGTAATCTGATTACCTACAACTATCGAACACTGAAAACAACTTTATTTGTAAAAAAAATGTTACGTCTAATCTACATAATATTTATAACAATATATCTCGAAATATCAACCATTATGGCGAGGTGTGTATATGCGAACTCTTCGGTGTAATATGGTTATAATGGCCACTTATGATATTAATGACACTTGAAAATAATGTAAAATCAATCCTTGTCATTTTCAATATTATAGGCCATCGTTTTGAATGCTATTGATATTTATTATTTGTTTATGTTTTGCGTGTGCATGCATATTAAATGAAGAAACGCTGAAATTTATAGAAATTCAGAAGGGCAAGCCGTCTTTAGTGCATTATGGACACAGGTATAATTATTCTAACAACAATAAATTTCGCTCTAGTGTCGAGGTATATCAATAAAAGTGAATATTTGGCAGGCTCAGTAACATTGAACGCAGAAAAGGCTAGTATCATTAGGCACATGCATACATGCCGCAGATCACACTATAACCAAAACGAAGAAGAAATATACATTTATTGATACATGTGAAAAATAAGTTGTCCAAAAAATGACACCAATCAAGTGTTTTTGGAAAATGTCTTGTGAATAATACTCAATGCCTTCATTTGAGAAGGCAAAAGGTTCTTTAAACATAAATAAACATTGCTATAATTATAGCAGAAGGAAAAACCTCTTAAGGCATTGATTATAATCAATATCTTAAAATGTTTTTCCTTCTGCTGACTTCAGAGGCTTTTATTATCATTTTGTCAGGGCAGTTTGGAAGCAGGCTGAAAAATTATAAGCGACAAAAACCGCAGTTCAAAAAGAATAACTTGGGATGTGTGCTGATTTACCTTAACTTCCTTCAAAAGGAATTCATAGAGTATGTAGTCTTCTTTACAAGTCCTTTTTCTGTAGTCGAGAATTTACCAAATTTAAAAGTAGCTACTTATCTAAACAATAAATGTCACTGAATGCGTCTTTTATTAGTTGCGTAAAGAATAAACATCGTACGAACAATGCCGTTGAGGGTTGGCATAGAAGGCTCAATATACATATGCCGCACAAACCAACCCTGATGCGATTTATATACTAACTAAAGAAGGAGGCCTACCAGGACACCAGGAACTACCAGGACACCAGGATTAGAAAGTTATTGTTTAGTAGTAGTAGGCAACGACGTCACTACCAAAAAACTACTACTACAAAAACAGATTAAGCAGCTGCAAGCTGGCTATATCATCGGTTGGTGTTCGGCCCGGCCTACGTTCATTGAAAGTAATAAAAAAATTAAAATTGATTAAAAAATAAACAATGCTGGACAATTCACACAGCATTATCTAGCCCCAAGCTAAGCAGGGCTTGTGTTATGGGTACTAGTTATCTGACATACTTAATACAATACATAACATATATAGATATTTTTTACTATAGGTATATAGAAAACGACGAGAACACCCGGAACAAATACCTGCAGATCGTACAAATATTTGTCCCAAGGAACAAAAATTTGTGCGATTCCTAGGTACTAAGGTACATATAAAAAAAACACTACTTTCAAAATAAACTAAAAATAGCATTTTACTTAAAGAGGTTAAATGCTATTTTAAGTTTATAGAGAGGCAGAGAGAATATGTCATCAGTGATGATCAGCAGAGAGAAGATCATCACTGCGTGTTATAGAGATAAAACGTAATGATGATCATGTGTCATCAGTGATGATCAGCAGAGAGAAGATCATCACTGCGTGTTATAGAGATAAATCGTAATGATGATCATGTGTCATCAGTGATGATCAGCAGAGAGAAGATCATCACTGCGTGTTATAGAGATAAAACGTAATGATGATCATGTGTCATCCATCAGTGATGATCAGCAGAGAGAAGATCATCACTACGTGTTATAGAGATAAAATGTAGTGATGATCATGTGTCATCAGTCATCAGTCATATTTATATATCAATTTATTCATTTTAATATTGAAAATACTCGATAATTCGAATTTTCCGCCCATAAGTTGTCGACTTGGATCGACTATTTTTTACGCTCTTCAATTTGATGTGCATTTCGTTCGAGTCCACCGTAGACCGGTACGAAATCATTGATATAGATTTTGTTCTTACAACTTTCCTTAAAAATTATATTTATTTTATAAACAAGACTAGGTCCTCATTAGGACTTATACACAAAACTTAATAAAGAGAAACCTTATGTACTTAAGTCCGTTTACAAAATTGGATGTGACTCAGCATAAGTTGGATGACAACGCTAGCATACCTACACCGCTGGTCTTCCGCCAGAGCCACTTGTTGGTGTTAGAATAAATTATATGCACAATAATACTAATATATAATTAAGCCAAAACACAAAAAGAATATTTTTCAGCATTTTACTTAGACAACATCGACGCGTTTAAAAATAAAGAAACAATTCGTCACTTACACACTTGGTAGTCGTGTGAACACGTGATATTGTAATTGGTGAATGCTGATGGTGATTGGTGAACAAAGCCTGCTGTATTCGGTCTCTACTATGCTACAATAAGTGTGTCAGGGATAAAGCAAGGCCAATAGAGCATGCTACCCAACATTTACGATAATGTATGCTTTTGTTTTTTTTTCAACGGCGAAAATGACTGCGCTCGGAAGCATTAGCATCTAGGCTAACAATTTTCCCGATTCATAATGATAAACAGACGTTACAAAATAATTTTACATTATTTGATGTCCTGCTGTGGAATGGAATAAGGCTAAAAAACCATCCAACATATAATTAAAAAATAATTTAATAATAATGCTAGATAATTTGCCTTTGTGTCAGAAGTACCATTGATTTGTACCATCAATGGTACAAGTGACACAGCTTTGTATTCTTAGTACCATTAATGGTACTAGTTCACGTTACATTGCTGATGGTTTTGCAAAACCATTATCTAGACCCAAACTAAGCAGAGCTTATGTTATGGGTTCTAGATAACGGATATTCACAAAACAATACACAGATAGATATTTTTATAACACATTTAAAACGACGACGATTTTCACTTCAAAGCCATTTTAATTGCCTCGGAAAATTGCTAATTAGGAATGCCATTCTATGAAGCTTTCAAATGTCAATAAAGGGTGGGTATTTGCGTAGAGGTAGACCCATCCACCCGATGGATGGTGGTGACATCAATAACCATGGGATATGACTGGGATGAGACCGGGAAGAGTGGCGCATTAAAGAGTGATGAAATTGGCCATCAGCGTTTAGTTTAAAAGTTTTGTCATTATAAGACTTATTATAAGATCCGACCGATCTTACCCCATATATATCCAATAATCCTATCCATACCGGGTTGTCTGGCAGAGATCGCTCTTGAGCGATAAGACCGCCAATTGTCACTTATATTATTATTGTTTAATTTGTAAATTCTTTTTAGTTTTAAGTGTGCAATAAAGTATGTTCTATCTATCTATCTAAGACGTAGACAGCCAGTACTTGGTCAAATAAAATCTTGACTTTAAAATATAAAGGCAAGTGCGAGCCGGACTCGCGCACCGAGGGATCCGTATAATTATAGCCTTGTTTCTTGCCAAATATCATGATCCAACGGGAAGTAGGTAGGTACCTTAGAGATTTGAATCCCTTGCTAGAATTGTCGATATATACGGTTTTTTTCATTTACTTGCGCTCTATGATCCTGCTTCTTGCCGTTTTGTGTGCATGTGATTCTTTTAAAAATTACAAAAAATTTGGACATAAACGGCTGTAACTTTTAATTGCGTTGACTTAGAAGTTTGATTTATATCACGTCACCAAGAATTTGTAACTTCAACTCAGTACCTTCCAGAGAAAAGAAGGTGGACAGATGGACAGACGGACAACAAAGTGATCCTATATAAGGATTCTTATTTTTATTTTGAGGTAAGGAAGACATCTGAAGTTTTCCAAATTTTGCACTTTAATTTTTATGGTCTGGTTAATAAAGCACCTATAAACACAATAAGCGGTGATGAGTGATAACTCGGCTGCAGAGGCACTAAACGATATTTATAACAGCATAGTATTAACGAGAACAAGGACAGTTGAAGTTCTAGTTATGCTGTACCTACAAGTGGGGTTGGCGTGTCACGAGCCTCGCCCGCTGATTTGATTGACGTCACAAAGCTGCACTGCAAAGCTCGGTAGAAAGTCACTTGAATGAGGCTTTGATCCATGTTCGATGAATGTTTTTGAGTCCGCTAATGAGACAACCGAGAGTTGATATTTTAGAACCTTTATTCTCCACACCTTGCGGTCACCAGCTGCCTCTCGCAGACCCTCAGTTTTCCAGTGAAGAGATGGATTTCGTCATGCCAGCGTCTCTTCCACTTTTCCCATGCCATTTTACTTAGTTTGCTATCTATTTGGAATAAAACGAATTGAAAAATGCAATGAATATAGGAACTCTTGAACCGTGATAAATTAAACCTGGATTAAATTACTCTTTTGGAGTATTTGGTGTGGCCAACATCTCCCAAGCTCTAAAACTTTCATTGAAGCGACTTTCATTTTGTTCGAATTTATTTTTAGATACTTATTTATGCAAAGAATGTATTTATTTTACTGAATTAATATACAAAAATGCAATGCAAAATGGCGTGTGGGAAGATCTCCCATTCAATGGACCGACGACATAGTAGGGGTCGCAGAGGTTCGATGGATGGAGGCGGTTCGACTGCTATTTGTGGCGTCGTTTGGGGGAGACCTGTGTCGCGACGGGTCGCAAATTGTACATTATTATAAATAAAACCTCTTTTAATATCTTCAAACAAACTTGTTAATTATTTGAAGTCATGAATCTATTACCATAGATTCCCATGACATTTTGACAGTATAAAATTTTCCTGCGAAGAACAAAGTGGAAAGAAATGTGTTTTATCAGGAGTTCTATCTACAATACGAAACCAATCTAGACTACAGGCATTGTGGATTGTCATATCTTTTTACCATCTCTGCTCTGGTAGCGTGTCACATGAGTGTCACATAATAGAATCCAAAGGCCTTGGGATTGTTAAACCTTTACTATAGATGGAATTGTCCTCTTGAAGACTGAAATTGATACATACGGAACTTCTGCAGTCTAGAAACATAAATATCATAAAGCGGTCTCACCTGCAGTGAGATCATGGTACATAAATCGTTTACAGATGGAACAATTAATCCTAACTCATAAGGAATTCATAATAAGCGAAGCAGAGAGATATATAACGCTGAAAGGAGTCGCTGAAACACAGATGATTCAATACTAATTCGAGACTAAATTAAAGGTAAGAAAGTAATGTTATTACTTCTACACCAAACAAATCGTTAATGTGCGCTACACAATTTGATTGTATCATGGTGCACCATTAGAAACATTGAATCACACTAAATATGGTGGTATCTAGTTATTTTTAGTAGAAGCTTTAGCTCCACAACAAAGGTGAAAGCACAAGCTAGCTGCCAAAAAAACGAATAAAGAAACGTCAAGACATACAAGACAATTTAGTTTAGTCAAGCTTTAGTAACATGACAGAGACAAACAAAAGTAGCATGAAGTATGATTTACTTGTGTATTATTATTTGTTAAAAGCATGTTTTCATGACCTGCTAAGCGACCTAGCGGTTCGCGGCTCGTGCGTGACCCAAGGACGAATTTTATTGGAGTAGGTATAACTATATGCTAAAGTTAATGGGTCACTTCACATTGCAGAGCTTTTGATTTAGAATCACAGATGTTTAAAATGTTTTTTACTACTCAAATACTTCTAAGAATGTGTAAGCTCTGTTCACAATAATGGCAAGTAACAGCTTATTTTAGGGCTGCTAACTTATTATGAACAGCCGAGCCAGTGAAAAGCTTCGAGCTCTCTTTCAATGTGAAAATTGTCGTAACCTGGAAAGTTTCAGAACAACATTTATTTTGCAACAACATTTAATGTTGTTCGCCAGGGGCTGTACCATCACCTCATTTCGGTTTCGTAGTTACACATAAATTTCGTGGCGTATTGTAAAATTTTGGCAGTCATTAGCAATATTTGTGTCATTGAAAACAAACGTCGAGAAGCAAGTTATCATCATCTAGGTACCTCCAGACGTCCAGATTATAATGATGATGAGTAGGTAGGTATAGGTACCTACAACTTCTTATCACCGAGGCACAAAATTACGTTCTTTTTCATTACAATAATAAAGCTTGTAAAATCTGATTATGAAGAAGAATTTAATTACTACCTACCTTGCCTTCTGGTGACGGCTTAGATTTTTAGAAAATAGATTTAAGTGTAAATATTAGTTGTAATTATTATTGTATTTTCTTTAGTAATCAATAATTACTACCTAGTAAGATTTACATTTGAATTTACTTTTTGTTACCACAAAAAAATATTTAAAATGTAAATTATAATGTAAATCCTCTAAATACCTACTGGTAGTTTTATTTGATTGCTGTAGGTAGCGCACACGCGATGAGATGGTTGATAATAAGTAACGTTTGCAGCGGTTCGACATCGGGTGGGTGACCAAAACATTTTTATTTCGAGTTGCTCCGGGTTGTAGGTAATGGGGACGTTAATAAGCTGAGAGGAAAATGATATTATTGTTACTCGTCAGCAGTTTCTTGTATTTTGAGTAGGTAGGTGTTGAAGTTTGTGTTGTCGATTGGAGTTTGGTTACCTTCGACGACAGCAGTTTATTTTTTTACTTTGAATAAAGGAAAATCTTTTTTTTTCAGACAACTCGAATGGCTGCCACTCATCTGTCAAAATGATTTAGAAAACCAACTAACTTTGGTGCCTACCGGATAAGAGAAAAACATTTTTATTTGGAGGACATACAACAATCATTATATCGAAAACTTTTAAAAAAGAATGCCCTTCTTAGATTACATTTGCGAGACTAGGAAATCTCTTTCTAGTGGAACTTGTGAAACCCTTGGGTTTTTTTGTTGTAATTTTTTAGTTTATTTTTATTTTGTGCGGATTAATTTGTGTTTTTATTTATAATTTGTGCAAAACAACCAGCCGTCACCAGTCCATGGACTCTTCTGTGGATCTGGCCTCTCTAAATGTTAGTACCAGCAATATAGTGCCTTTGAAATATCGTGCAAGTAGGTTGTATAGTGTTTATTTTATCTATGGACAACGATATCATTGTCATCGTAAAGCGATTGGTTAGCAAAATTCGGCCCAGCGCTAAATTGATGCCATAACGAGGTCTTTCATTCATCCGCGGAAGCTTCGTGGGCGCAACGAGAGAGTCGTCTCAGTAGAGTAGTTTTGAAGAAAAGAGCCTACTTCCCCTTCTCCAGTGCCACCAATAATAAGCCAAGTGCACAAGACACCTGCCAAGCACCTTGGGTGTCTTGTGGCATACTCTAAGCTTATTTATTGCCATTAACAAATGCAAAGAAGAAGAATGCCTTAATTTCGGATCTCATTGCGGACGAGGAGACAGGGGGGAGATCTCCCACTAGAATGAATCAAAATCTAGACCACAAATCATGCAATAACCATTTTAAAAGCAACTAACTGGTCAGGTTGTTGTAATAACCTGCTTTAAGCAATCAAAACTTCTTTAATTTGATTTAAATAGATATATATTACAGCGTTCTATAATGTTTCAAGTCAAGAAGTACTCGAAATAAAGCTTCTCAACGTCAACAGTATTTTTTCTTTAGCTTTTCCAACACTCATGCTGATAACGAGTGTTGGAAAAAGCTAAACGAAGAAGCGACAAAACATGAGTTGATAGAGTCAATCAAGTGTGATCAACTGTAAGAATTCAGCAATATAAAAGTTAAAGTACTATTTTCCTGGCGATCGAGTAAGATAACAGACTTGTTGATGGCTTCAGGAGATCACAGGATCCAGACCGGATCCAGCCTACATTTTTCTAGTATAATATTAAAAGATAGAGAAGGCTATCCCATATGGAAATTTTAAATTAAAATGTACTAAGCACATGAAAACTTATTAAGTACAATAAGTGAATACCCGGACAAGAAAAAGAAATGACGAGATAGCTCTAGCAAAGACCCTACCACCTTAGAGATAGCTCTAGCAAAGACCCTACCACCTTAGATGGCTGAGCCATAACACATGTAAGAAGCTGTAGCAGTGCTAAGGAGGCTTGGGTTGCTTTAGCAGCTGCTTTTGAGGACAAATCAATGGGACGTAGAGAAGCGTTAGATCGAAAAACTTCGGAGTCGGTGCTAGTACCGCGTGAACCTTCCGGACCCAAGGCACAACTGCGATGCTCTACTGGTTGTGCCGCTGGTACTTTTGATTCCCTTCTACACAACTACTGTACTGTACTTTATTGATAAGGATCTAGATACACGGCCAGCTTATATTTTCCTTCTTGCGCGCCATTTGTGTAGGTATTTATATCCGATATTTTTTAGGATGAACGCGTGATTAGTGAAAGACCACATAAATGTAAAGTAGATCCAAACAAAAATTTCATAATAAATGAAAAAGCAGCATTAAAAAATAAGGTTAAAAGTGATGACCGATACCGCAATTATATGCTGAGACTATCGACGGGTTGGTGGACAAAGGCCTGAATTTTGTAACTGAAAGGCCGGAATTTAAAAATATGAAACATGTTTTATATGATGCCAGAAAGAAATGTAGGTGCTAATAAAAAAAACAAATTTGAGGATTTAAAAGAAGTGGAAATACCACAAAATTTAAAGAGTTTCTCATGGCTGACTACTACAACGATGGAGAAAATAGAATTTAAATTTTCTGTTCACCTGAATTCAGACTACAACTATGTAACGTTAAGGAGTACTTTATTGATGCAACATTTAAAAGCTGCCCGAAGCCCTTCACTCAGTGGCTCTCTATTCATGGTGACTTTGGCAGTACACAAGAGACGGTGAACGTAAAACCACTGGTGTTTGCACTAAGATATAAACGCCAAATAAGAAGCAAGGAACTTACGATAGGATATATCATCTTATACAGTCACAGATTTCACAAATTACTACGGACGACAACTGTAAATGGACCATATCAAAAGCGCATTGCGACTTCGAAGTTGCTACTGTAAACACTGTTGCAAGTTTTTTCCAAAAGCCTTAGATAAAAATATTTGGCGGAAAGGCAAGTTTTTAGGCCACAAGCTAAAGGCCAAAAGACGAATTGTTGGCCTTACCGTTCCTTTATCGTTGTTGCCAAAACAAAGAATATTAGAAGGCTGGCAATATATCAAAGAGTAAGTCTAAAGTCCATAGTTTAAAAATGCTCAAATTTACAAAGTACCTACAGAGAACACCTTTTTTATAAAAAGTATGTGCTGTCCGTTCTTTCCGTATTTGGGGAGCGTCACAGAGTCACAGAACAAATAACTATTAGACGGATGGCACAGTAAATTAAATAAAGCTGTGAACAAAAACACGGTCAATGTTTGGCGCCTACTGAATGCTCTGAAAGTAATTGTCTCCAATTCTAATACGCAAATAGCAAAAGGCTTTTCCGCAAAACGTAAAAAAAATCAGATCAGAGAAAGATCAGACTTTTTTCCTAGACGGATCAATCAGTTGTGTCTCAAAAGCACCCACAGCACAACCAGGGATTCGATTTTTCGTCAGTTGGGTCAAAGGTACCTACATTTTTTTCCCGAACGGATCAATTTGTTGTGTAGAAGGGAATCAAAGTACCCGCGGCACAACCAGTTGACCATCGACCTTGGGTCCGGAAGGCGCGTGAATTGTTTTCTGTGATCTTATTTTTCCTCCACTCGTTTAAGTCACCGAAGTGGCTTGATTTAATGACATTCAATGACTCGTTTAAGCCACTTTAGTGGCTCTGAGTGTTTAGTTTGTGGGTGTGGCGTACGAGTTGAAGGATATTATATATAGGGCTTAAACAAGCGGCGATATTAAAGCACTATTTGAAGGCATCTCTATTACCAAGCTATGCTGGTAGCGCTCTATCTAGGTACTTACTTTTATAATATCAATGCCACAAACGTCATTGCCGCTGCTCTCATGTCAAAGTGCTACAAATCACTTAAGGCATATGGGTCAAACTAGCGCCACCACCTATTTAATCTTATTACTGCGTTGAACAAAGAAAATATCAAAAATTCATCACACAGTTTGTGATACCTGTTATAAGCTGTTATGTAATAGTTTTACTCTATTTAGTTTAGCCAGAAAATCGAAAATAGATATTGGTGGCCACCAAGGCCAACTTCGATATTCTGTCTAAATCTAATAGAATAAAACTATTACAGAGGCATTAAAAAAAGCCTATAAGTTATCACAAACTGTACGATGGATTTTTCGGTCCTTGCCCGTGGTTCACCTACGTAGTACACCTGGCTGTACCAGGGGTATTTTTTTCTTTCCGTGGTCCACCTCAAGATAACTGGGTGTTCCAGGGGAAAAATTTTCTTTCCATGGTCCACCTTAGTTCACCTGGCTGTACCAGGGGCATTTTTTTCATTCCGTGGTCCACCTGTATTTTGGGCATACAAACTTTTTACTACTCTTTTTGTACTGACAGACAATGTATATCATACGTCATTGTGAATGATAAATTATTTTCTGTTTTATTATTTCGTGTATGTATTTTGTATTTTTTAAATATAACGACGGAAAATGAATTGCGAAGAAGATGTTACATTTATTAAAAGAAAAGGAGGTACCGTCCTCCTATGTAAAGGTTTCCAACTTTACAAAGTAAAAGATTTTAAAAATGGCTCAAGTTTGTGGCGATGTTCCACTTATAAAAAAGATAATTGCAGAGGAAATGTAATCATCAAGGTGTGTATTTATTTAATATTTATCAACAATTACGGTAGGTAGGTACCTATGACAAAGTCAGAAAAATTTAATCGCATCTATCACCATCAATTGGATCGAAGTAAACCGAATTACAATCCTTGTTGCCGCAACAAACATTTGAAATACGCATAGTATCAGTTTCTCTTGGCGTACCTACCCTAGAGGTACTAGTATAGTATTATAATTATCTGTGCTAGAGGTAATTTTTTTTATGTACGAAGATGATCATAAATCAACTCCCTGTTGGGTATAATTTTATACATAAACCTTTTTTTTAGGACAATCGTATGATAAAGGGTAGAGACCACTCTTGCTCGCCCAATTTAGCAAAGAACCTTATTGCAAGAGAATTGGAACGACTAAAGGACAGCGTCAAAGATGGCATTGATCCGGTACCCAAACTGTATAATGAAATGGTGTCAACAATCAAACAAGTACTTTGGATATGGTAGCCAATGTACCGTCATTAAGTAGCAGCCAGCATAGTTTGTATACCGTCAGGAATAAATCATTAGGTATCAAAAAATCTTTTTATAAAAGCTTTAATGAAGTTTGTGTGCCGTCTAAGTTTACTGATTTTATACTAGCTGATTATTATAATAATCATGATGGATCACGCATAATATTTTTTTGTTCTCAAGTCAATAGAGAAAAACTTTCAGAAGTTGACGAATACTTCGCCGATGCTACTTTCGATACATGTCCACCGCCATTTTATCAATGGTATTCTATTCATGGCGATGTGGGAAGTACTATAACCGCAACAAAAACCGTGCCATTGATTTACGCGTTAATGCCTAATAAAAAGCAAGATACGTATAAAATTGTATTTGAATTAATTAAGGCACAGGTACCCGGTTTTAAACCATCTCAACTACACTGCGACTATAAGATAGCCGCTATAAATGCTGCACAAGAAGTATTTCCAGGAGTCAAGCTACTTGGATGTTATTATCACTGGTGTAAGGCAATATGGAAAAAGTCCAAAAAATTAAGCCTTAAAAGTAAAACAGAAAAAAGATTGACCGGGCTTATTTCGTCTTTGCCACTTTTACCAAAAGAATGCATTCTAGAAGGTCGAGAGTATATAAAAATGGAAAGCTTACATAAACCAAAAATGGAAAAGTTTTTAAAATACATTGACAGCTTTTGGATGACAAAGAACTTCATTGACATTTTATGCGTGTTTGGTCAGAGACATCGCACGAACAACATAACAGAATCTTACCACTCACAATTAGGTAAAAAAATAAGGAAAAATTAAGTCACTGTCACACGCCTGCTAACAGTGCTAAAGGCACTTGAAAGCAAGTCTTTTTTAAAACAAAGGAAAAGGATTTATACCTATAGATAACGATGATGACATACTATTTGTGCAAATGCAATTAATTAACAAAGAAATTTCCACAGGAGTGGCGTTACTAAATTTGATTGAAATTTTTTCTACTACGAATAAATAATAAGTCTAACTACCATTTATTCGTTTGTAAGAATTATTATTTATTTGTAGCGTTACTACCTACTTAATAACTTTAGCAACTCGTTGGAAACTTTGTTTTAGAAGCTTACCTACCTTTACATTGAACGTGTATCACATTTATTATTCCTGTTATTAAGTTGGAAAACCTTGCTTACACCAGCACCATTTTATGTATCCAACAGGGACGAGAAAAATCCCTCTTGTCTCCGATTACCTTTTTTCTTTTTGAAAAATCAATGATAAAATGCGCCGTTTACAATAACAGGTAAGTACTTATGTAAATCTATATTACATATACATATGGTAAATGTAACAGATATGTTTCTAATATCTGTAAATCACTACATAGTAGTACACAGTGATATAATTTATTACGAAACCGTTCGCAAATATAAATTTACAATTAGTCGACATGCCTGTCAAAACGAATCCATCAAATGTGACACGTATGTAGGTTCTCTTTTCTTTTAAAATCACCTGAAAACTCCTTGTGAACAGAGTTTAGTAGGAGTTTGAACATAGAACCTTTTTAATAAATGCTGGCTGTAACAAAAAAACGTCGTAGCCAGTGTTGTTAGTGGCCAGCTCCGCTCGCTCTGAGAGCGATACACACGGGAAAAAAATCCTTAGATAAAAAATACGTTTTGCATTTTTACGAAAGTGTGATCACATTTATGCTAAACGATGTAGGTTTAAAGTACTAGGCTTAAAACTATCCCAAAGTCGTTTCATAATTATGTTTAAGGAAATCGACGGGACTAATAAATAATACAATTTTATGATAACTTTTTTTCTTAATCATATTATTTATTTATTTATTTACGTAAGTGCCAAGGCAGCGCTTGTTTTCTGTGGTGCCAGGGTACAAGTGCAACACCAATCAGCTGATTGAATATAGTTTTCACCACTCCCGCACGAAAACGATGACTTTGCTGCTAAAAATCAGTGAGCAAAATCGGGGTTTACTCACATATGGAATAAAGGAAAATAACAACATTTTGTATTCAAATAACTTTTTTCAACTAGTTGATTAATTCCATTCAACTCGTATTGTTGAAAACAGTAATTTGAATACAGAATGTTGCACTAAATTTCGACGACGTAATAAGTTACTGAAACACTATAGACGGCGCTGAAAAAATAAAAAACTACGCAATCTGCACCAGGGGATGTCGTCCTTGTCATGCTCTTTATCGCGAAGGTAGCGCCATTTTTTGTTACCGAACTTAGCTTGTACATGGATTTTATATGGGAGTGTTGCACCTCTCTCATTTTACTTTATCTTACGGAAGGAGGTTAGATAGCATTCAACCTTCATAGAAAATAATAATTTCATTTGTTCGCGGTTCATCGATCATAGAGTTATACTACATAGTGACTCTATGGGTATGAAGCATTCTAACCCGTCATAGTTGTTGACTAAAATGAATTTCGACCTCTTTTATAAATAACAAAATATTTTGTCAAGGTGAAAAGTTGTATGTTTAACTCGAGGGCAAAATTATTTTTGTTTCTTGCCATAAAAATCCCTCGCTAGCTCAGCAGTCCACTAGGCACGAAACAAAAAAATTTACTCCCGCAAATGTGCAACAAAAAATCGTATGGACCAATTGTTGAACAAATAACTATATCACTATTGTTTATCTTTCGACGTGACTTACTGTCTTTGTATATTTTACACCACCGTGTGTATCCCGACTAGACTTAAAACCGCCTTAGACCTCCTGAATTTTTTTATTCCTGGTTCGATCAATGAAAAAAGAGATCCCCTTCGGTATAGATCAATGGGTTCGATTCACTCAAAACTCTGTTTAAATAACTATAAATAAAGTGTATAGTGTACCTACATAATTTTTATTTTTACAAAGCTACCCCTAGGAGTGAGCAATAAATTTCTGAAATTTGTATTATAAAATATATTCACCTGTTCGAATATTCACTCAAAACATGATCAAAATAAACCTTATGTTAATAATGAAACACGTGTGTATTATAAGTATAACTTTATAATAGTAGCTACAAAATGGGACAGGCGCGTTTTTACTCTATGAGTACAAACAAATAACCACGCACAGATAGACTTCAGAGCGCGCGTCTGCTTCCCGCCGGCTCTGAAATGCAAAAACCCGAGTATACTGTCGCAATCCAAAACGTACCCTCCCCACCTCAGCTTCCAACCAAGGTAACTAGCAGCGGTGAGCGCGGCGTATGATAAAATATAATAACAAACAACAAATATGCGGTTTATAAATCGTGCAGTACCTTACTTACATAAGTTGATTGTTTTAAAAACTAAAACCAGCTTCGTATCCCTCTATTTTACACTGTTTTTAGGTTTACGGAACAAATATACTAAACCCTCGGGAATGAAACCACTTCGGGATAGTTCTCCATACAATAGTGAAAAAAAAATTGATTCGTAGTGGCTGGGAAAAATCGACGATCATGCAAAAAAGTACATACTTTGATACTCTTGTATAACAGTTTTGTCAGGGTTGAATGCATATTCAAGCAAAGACGACCTGACAAATCTGGGGGTTGGGTGTGGGTTCCAAACAGACGATGCATATACCTATCGTCTGTTTTGGAACTCATACATTTCATAAGATGATATTGTATGGATACATACAGGGCGTGGGATGTATGTAAATAGACTTGAATAGGGTAACGTTAAAACTTTTTTATCGAATAAGCTTTGAAAAAAAACACGTATTAATCTATGGGAAACAAGGCAGGTTCTCTTGGTTTCAAAAATATTTTTGGTACATCCACAAACGAGGCGGATTTCGCCATAATCATCACGTAACGTAACCGTTCATCTGGTTAGTTCCATTAGTCGACTCTTACGACATCCACAGACTGAGTAAGAGGGTTCGATTCTTTCGCATATTCGTCAGCGAGTGAGGCCACCAAGATCCCCCAGCCTTATCCCCAGAGGACCCCGTTAATTAACCTGGACTTGTTGGCACATTGGGTAAATTTAAGTAAATAGTATTTTTTTTCGTCTAATCGATTATTTATCATGTTATTTCATTAACAATTAAGTGTATATATAATTATTAAAATAAACTGCACTCAGTTTCGGGTGATAAAAACGCAGGCCTTTTTCTGTGGCGTTACCTACGTTCATTTTATCAACTCAAAAAGTTTCTGTTCCTTCAATCAAAATAAAATTAAAATCAAATAAAATGTGATAAAAACCATCATGATTCAGATTCAGATAGTATATTGTCACACATGATACAAAATAAAAAAATTACAAAATACTGTAACTTAAATTAAATGATGAGGCTATGACTCGTCAAAAAACGGTAAATACAATTTTGCTGTCGAGGGGCATGTTTGTGTGTCCACTAAATAATTTAGTTCACGCTTTAGCGGGATATCTTTTTTGATATCCCGCTAAGGCCGTGAACGGTGACGTCACGTTTAGGAATTTTGCGATTGAGTCTTAATATATCTACTTTTCAATTATTAAATTGCACAATAATACATAATAAATACAAAAATAAATATGCCGATATATTTCTATATCAATAGAGCATACATATAAAATTATTATATTATATGGTGGTATTTATTATATGTAAGTAGTTAGTAGGCTACTTTAATCATTAAACCTATTTACTGACATGAATTTGCACTATATTTGACATAAAATTTGAATTATAACATTATTATTTTTTTAAAGAATGATTGATTGATTGATGATTTACTTAAGGTTATGGAATGAAAGGCTTTTTTATTTTATTTATTTATTATATGGGCCCTAATTAAGTTACTTTTTGTTCACTTTCTTTGTTTCCTGAAATAAAGTATTATTATTATAAAAATAATCCGTTTTTTTTTTAAGTCACATGCATATACCCTATTAATAATATAATAACAATAATATATTATAATGATAATCATTTATCCAAAATTAAGGAAAGCACTGGCAATAGATCCTTAATGCCACATATTATCTATATGGTCCTGCAGTAGGACGTCAGGTTCATGCTCTCAAAAAAATGTAAGTTAAATTTTGTAGCATGCTTACCAACTAGGTGAAATTTCGGTGCATTCCCAAGGAGGTTTAGACTGCTTCTGGAAGCCAGCACCTCCTCCCGCGAACATCACTCACTACTGTTGCAAATAATCTTTACCATCAACTGACGGTTCATTACAGATGAAAGGTAGATATTATCGCCAAAATTAGTCACCACATTTGTGTTATTTCTTGATAACACTCTTTAACTGACATTGTACAAAAGCTACATCACTAAACGTAATCATTACGGTTCTCAGTTATTTGAATTCAGTCAAGAGATGAATACATTTGTATGTTTACGTGTAAGGTATTTCACTACTGATGTTGTAAGACGTGTAAGCTAGATAGCCGAGTCTGATTATTTTCAGAGGCGGCTCCCGGAGTGACGTCCCGCCGCGCGCCGGTGGCGTGTCTGGACGCCGCCGCCGCGCCGGCTGCTAGTTATTTTTGTACATACTTTTTCATCCATTTCCATAACTCTGCTTTGCTCTCTATTCCTCAGTATAAACTCTTTTGTCTGCAATTAGTCAAGCTACCAGTTTGACTAACTCACGCTTAACGATCGCATTTATCACTATATGCCGATGAGAGGCATGTATGTATGTCCCCTTTTCTTTGGATAATGTACATTCATCAGAATAAATAACAGACAGAAGAAAGAGGACGCCAGATTCAACTTTTTTGTTTATTTTTTAAACAGATCATTACCAGACCATTAGGCTTCCAACAATGGACTTGATTCAGGTTTTTGTAGCGAGATAAATTCACAATAGCAGCCCGGTGTCAGGAAGTTGGTTGTTAGTTGGTTGTGCCGTTGGTCCTGCGCTCCTCTCCCCGGTTGTGTCGATCTGCCGTCCCATCGGATTATGAGAGTGAGGCATTAAAGAGTGCACCTGTGTTTGCGCGCACACTTGTGCTCTATAATATGCTCTGCGCACCTGGCTATTCTTCGTTAAGACTGGCCGCCGCCGTCGTGGTCGACATTCGGCTAGGAAGACATCATTACATTATTGTTTTAGTTTCGTTTTGGCGACATCTGAACAGGCTATTTGGCTAATGGCTATTTATTGACTACAATGAAAATAAGTTGCAAATTGTTTTCATCCTAGTCAGTGACAACGTAACAAAGCGTAATCAAGTGGCTTTTATTAAAAAATATGCCTGTTTTAGGTAAAAAAACTTATTAATTTTTCATACAGCCTCTGTAACTCTACACTTAAAAGAGTTAATGTATTAAGAGACCTCGTTGTCCTACTTGATAGTCAGCTCCATTAAAATCAACATGTTGAGAATATTATACATAACGCTTTAAAGATGTATGGCTTTATAATGGGATCTTCTGCTGATTAGGAAACCATTGACGTTTTCATACCTATACAAAACACTAGTGCGCTCTCAGTTGGAATACGCGGTGCAAATATGGAACCCTTTCTATAATAAGTACCTATGTGGTAGCGATAGAGAGAGTCCAGCGGAAGTATATGCGTACCATGAACTTCAGATTCCACCGTCCCCGTAGCTCATATGCCGATTCACTTGCTTATTTTAAGCTCATAACTCTAGAGTCCAGACGTAAATACTTAGAAGCTGTTACCCTATATAATATTGTGCATAACAAATTTGATAGTATGTATCTTACCAGAAAGCTATGTTACGCAGTCCCCAGAACGTGTAACCCGAGAGCTACTCTCGCTCTCGCTCGTTGTTTGCCCTTAACACCTGCCGCACAAACTCGGGACATCGCGCCCCTATGTGTCCTACGGTCGACTCCTATAATATTTTCTTTTTAGATATAGATTTATTCGTATGCAACATAAATACATTCAAGAAGTGCTTATACTGTCTACTTTGTCAAGTAGACTTAGTAATCACCTTAGTTAAATCTTCAGAATTATGTTTCGTTTACCTTCATTTCTTAATAGTAAGTTCAGTTTGTAATAATTCTTGTCTTCGTGAGTCAAAATTACCTCACCATAACTTATTTGTTTATTTAAATTATCTTAATGTATAATTGAGGAGCCTAGCTCTACCTAGACCTATTTCATATTGCTCTTCTAGTTGCATGTTTTACCCGACTACCAACAGGGGAGGGTTATGAGGTTAGCACCCTATGTTTGTATGTTTTTATGTATAAACCTTAATATGTGGATAGCACAATGGTCTACATTAAGAATATCTTTAAACTTTAATATTATTTAAAGTATTTATACAGATGTAATATCAGTGAAATGTAGTCGTTTGTTATTCCTAAAATAAATAAATAAACGAGTCATGTCACCGGAGCCATGACAGAGATTATCTTTTTGGCGCGCCATTATTTTATTCAAACTTTTCAATTAGTTTTTATAACTAATACGACGGCCTTAGATGAAATATTCATCACACTGCATTATTATTATCAGACAATACATTAGAACTATTTCCCAGTAGTAGTTAAGTAGCCTATTGACACCTTTGTCATAGGTAGATACGATAAAATAAAAGTAGTATTTACTTTCATCTATATACATTAATTCATCAATGTTAAGCCGATCGAAGGATCCGGCCGGCCTAAATCATAATATGTATTTAATTGGTAAGGAAAGACGTGGGTAGTAGAGGTACATATAAGGTTCATTTAGAATTTTAATTTAATATCATAGAAAATACTGCCTATACCTACCTTCGGTTTTAGAACATAGTTATTTTTTGTAAACAAACAACAGGGTTACGCAACATAACCAAACAAACATATTGGTGGAAAACATTTTTCGTTATTTTTCGTTTCATTTTTCGGTATCTTCGCAACAAATCACAAAAACTCGTTTTTTTTGTTTTGAAAATCTTTTATTCTTTTCATATCATCACGAATCACGTTTTTCTCTCGTCGGACGATGGATTTCTTTTTGGTGCAATAATAACGCTTATCGTATAATGCGTTGTTGAAGGTTGTTTTTTATACAAATCCAAAATAATCCACCGTGTCCACGTAGGTATAACATTATATCTTCCAACAATAACATAATCTATTCTATTTCTAAAAAGTTTGATTATATTTTAATTTAGAACGGTAGGTACCTCACCTACCTAACCTAGTGACTAAGTTCTTCCGAATTGCATGATTGCAATTATTATCGCTTTTAATTGTCAAGGAACAGTACTTTCTAAAAGATCTGTTGCTTGAAGTAATTTAGTCACACGATTTATTGAAGGCGACAACTCAACGAGTATTCCACCTTACAAAAAACATCATTGCACTCCAACCAGAGAACTTGATATTGGAAGATTTCTATCTTGATAAAACGTATTACGTTGTACGGACTACTATCAGAACCCGAAACGCTTCGTTAGCGCGATCTAGCCGTCGGTCACATTTAGCAGCGACATCTAGTTATATTTGGGGGAACTAGACGACGTGGGTTTTTGTTCATACTTCTGTATAAAAAAACTGATTTAATCTCATTAAATTATAATAATTAATTTATTCTTCAACTAACTATGTACATCACTTTATTCTTAATCGGCTACAAACGTTTATATTCATGAATTTCACTCTGACATATTTCATGTTGGTGCTGCAGGGAGACCACAGCATAGGCTAGATAAGTAATTTATATTTAAGTTGTTGTTTTAGATTAGATTTGCAGTTTTTTATTTTATTTTATTTATTTACCATTAGGTACGTTATATTATCAGGCAAGTCAATGGGTTAGTTTAACAATAGGTATAGTAAGTAAAATACATAGGTTAAAATTTGATATAATACAATAGGTTACAAGATTTTAGAGCTATTTGCAATACTTTCTTCTTTTTTAATTATAAATTGGATAATAAGTTAAATAATTATGATTAAAATCACATATTTTATGGTCCGAAATAAATAATAATGAGTATAAATAACTTAAGAATGGAATTAAAACATAAAAATAATTGATTACACAATAATAAAATAATTTTATTTATAACGGATTAGTATATACAAGTTATATACATATATACAAAACAAGTTGATAACTTTACACCTTCTTACACACCCTGCAAATCGCTGAATGAACATTTCATAAATTCATTTCTAAATGGATGACAATGGAAAAATAATTTTAACCTATTTTTAATTGGCACAGAGGTAGCTCCGTTATTTCTCGAGGTAAATTGTAGTTCATAGCTAGTTTAATGCATTGTCCCTGTTTGTAGGTTTTGACTAGTCTAGTTGTAGGTGTATTTTTTGTATTGTATTGTATTAACTTCTGTTTGTTTCGGGTACCTATTGTAGCTATGTATTTGCATTTTCGTAGGAAAGTTTAATTTATTAGAGTGCACCTTTGTAGTATAATTCATAATAAAGCGATATAACTGAAAGTATTCTAGACTTTTTAAAATATGTTCCAACTGACGTTAATTTTTGAAAACCAATTATGTTTCTCTTTTGACTAACAAGTACCCTATTTATTTCAGATGCATTTCCCCATACAGTAATGGCATACCCAATAATAGACTGGCAATATGCATAGTATACCGATATTAGAGTGCTTTTGTTTACTTACGGCTTTAATTTAAATAGGGCATAATTAGTACTGGCTAATCTTTTGCACAGCATTTTGTGACTTGTATAATTTAGGGTAGACTCCAAAATACAACCTAAGAACTTAGTTTCATCCGTTGTATTGAATTTCGTAGAGTAATTTAAGATTTAAGTTTTGTCCTCATATTAACTGTACTAATTTATGTTCTATAGATTTTTTTGAAACAATAAATAAATAAAAGCCGAAAACACAAACAAAAAACTTCTTAGAACTTATTTCTTTTATTATTAATAAAAAATAAATTCAGTTTTAATTTAATTCTATTATTTGATTGTAATTTTCTTTGTTAATAAAGTATTTATTAATATGTATAGTTCGTTGTTAAAGCGGCAAGATAAATATACACCCTGTGGAAATTTCAACTGTTTACCTTATCTACCTAATAGGTAAGAAAGTTTGTGCGGTGCATAAAACAAAATATATAGGTTTCTTTTTATTCGTGTCTGTTTGTTACGGCTCTTAAAGACTGTGGACTGCTAGAGTACCTTTCTTTGTCAAGTATTATCTTACCTTTACAAACTTGTGTCTACATAACAAAACAATCAGTTTTCAGTCTACAAAATGTTTAATAAATTTACATAAAGACGGCTCATTGATAAAACCCTTACAAATAAAATAACATCGTTCCATTTACAGTAAAAATCACTGAAAAAGTCCTACCGCCATTTGCTAAATTCATTTGCTAAGTTCACCAATAGATGTCAGCACGGTCTAGTTAGATCGCGCTATCGAAGCGTTTGCACCAAACAGCGACGTCCAGCCCATTGCAAAGATTATTTACCCTGTAAGGCTCGACCATGCGGCCTGTCCCACCGGGCCGCCGCACTATTTTTGAATCGTCACACATTTGTGTGATGTTATAAACAAAGAGAACCACGTCTATTGTGTCCTCCAACTTCTCAACAAGGATTTGGACGACATCAACAAAATACATAAAAGACTATATAAAACTTTCATCAATCAACAATAACGTAAGACTAAACATGCCTGTTATGTCTTAAGTTAGGTAGTTATTGTTCATCATTGAATAAGTCAACCAATCAATCAAAATTAAATACGCTTTACTTCTTTAAGCCAAATTTCATCCAGATCCGTTCAGCCGTTCTGGCGTGATTGAGTAACAAACATCCATCCAAACTTTCACATTTTATTATAAGTGGGATTATAATATTCCAATAGTACAATTGAAACAAAAATCTATGTTTATTTTTAATGTAATTTTTTGTACCTCTAGTAGTATTAAAAATTAGTACACACCCTTGGTTCTACTTCGGTACATAAGTACCAATGTCTAGTATGGCAGTAGTAGATATAGGTAGGTAAGCACTTATTACAAATCAGTTAACATTTGCAAATTGGTACTACAATTTGGTGTATTAACCACTAGCAGCGCCTCGCGGTTTCACCCGCTTAGTTCCCGTTCCCGTAGGAATTTCGGGATAAAAAGTAGCCTATGTCCTATTCCAGACTATAATCTATCTATGTGCCAAATTTCATCCAGATCCGTTTTGCCGTTCTGGCGTGATAAAGGAACAAACATCCACCCATCTAAACTTTCACGTTTATAATATTAGTGATTATGATTAGTGAGATGAAGCATTCGACATTGATATTATAGAACATGGCTGGAAAGCGTTAACGTATTACAATAGGCGTCCGGCAACGAAAGCGAATGGGCTCCATCGAAGTTCATAGTAATAATATTTTTAATCTCGTCCGTAGACATAACTGCGCCTTGTCATACCTCGAGTCTGTAGGCATGTTGTGACTGCAGGATCCTACATAACAAGAACAGTAATACATTATGACCCGTTACATTATAAAAACATGCTCAGTCATCAATTAATGCTTCTGATTGAGCAAGCTTTCATATTACGGTCAGTTATCTAATACCCATAAACGGCTGAACGGATCAGGCAGGGACTTACATGGCACCCGGAGATGATGGATGGATATAAGCTACTTAACTTTACAACCAACCTTTACGTTTGTGTGTGTGTCTAAACTAACAATAAAACAGACAGGGTTTTTAATAGAAAAATATTTATTCTTATCACAAATTACAATAAAATTTAACAAATTGAGAGCATGATATCAGTTCAAATCGAACTCCACTTTGATAGTTTAATGTGCAGCGTCTCCGTGCGCGCCACAAATCTTTGCGTCTAGCTAATCTAAACTCTGAATCAGAGGACTATAATATAAGATCCTTGAACATTTCTAGAAAGGCACAAGTTCGTGACGCGGAGTCTTTAAAATAAGCCACACGTAACTTATAAAATAACGACTTCAAAACCTTATAGCTAGTTTTCATAAAACATAGAACAGTGTTCTTATCGAAATTATGATAAAAATATAAAATAATACATTAAGTAAGCAACAGAAAATTTAAACTGAAACATTACACAGATTTATTTATTCAATAATTAAAAAAAAAACCCTTTTCATTGACACATTTGGTCTGATCGAATAGAAAACAACAATAGTAAATTTTTAATAGGAACGATAATGAAACATGCTTACTTACATTAAAAAATAGAATTAAAATATTTAGATGTCAGTTGTCATTTAAAATAATGAAATATTTAAAATCAAAAAATAATCAACAGCTTATACCTACCTACAAGAAATTTTTGAGGCACTTCGTAATATTCTATTATCTAGCCGACTTTTTTTGTTGCAAAATTAAAAGTTTCTGAGATATTTTTTTTCGAATGGACTAACATGCTGTTGACCGCAAATGGCCAAGACAGCGTTACCGGAATTTTCGCCGGTAAAGTAAGGTTGGGGCAACAAGCACAGGGGCCACCACTCAGGTGCGAGCCTCGGCTTGGGTTGTTGCCAGATGCTACAAGACCTAGGCGAAACACTCACTTCCCGTGAGTGTTTCGCCTAGGTGCACGAATGCACCTATGGGCGGAAGCGGGGCTTGTTGCCAACACGTAGGTTGGTATCGGTGATAGGGTCAACCTGGTCACCGAGAACGTGTCTCGGTCTACTGAGGAGAGATATTTTTTGAGACAGCACATTTGTAAATAAAGGCCATTCGGCGTTCATGCGACTTATCCCACAAAGTTAAAGTTAAGTTAAGCACTTATCTCCTTAAAGACTACTATCCATGTACTAAGGTTACGTTTTACCTTGTTTATCTTATACTAGCTATAGCACCTACGGCCTAAGACCACTAAAAACAATGGAATTATTCATACATTTTAATGTTCATAAAGCATCTTTACGAACGTTGCTTTTAATATTTTTTGGTAGTTTCAGACCTTCGCCCCGGCAGTGGGGCACCAGGGCTAATTGTAAATGATTATAAAAATATTTATCAAAATTATGACTATGACAGTTTACGGATATATGTATTATTTCAGTCGTCAGCTTATTATTATTCTCTCATTATGGCGAAAATGCAAGCGAAACTAGCACCATCACATGTTTTTATAATATTACGTAACAAAAAGAGATTTTTCAAAATTACTCAACGCTTTCTCTCGTGTATAACCCACTGACATGCCTTTTGTTTAGTTTATGCAGATAAATATTTTTCAGAGAATTATTTTTGAAAAACTCATAGAATTAGTTTCTTCCGGCATCTTGGTTTTCGTTGTCTGTGGCCTATAGATAAATTGAATTTTGGGTTTGCGTTGCTCTGCCTTGTCGCGCTCCTATGAACGCAAAATCCTATGCCTGTACTTTCGTCGTGTCGAAAGTCGAGGTATAGACATTTGACTCGTAGGGTTTTGACACGGTTTTGATGATAATGACATAAGACACGCGGCGGGTATGAGAAGCTAATGACTCGGTATCTGATGTGACCGCGTCGATATTGCACGAAGTAAAAATACTGACGCGAGAGACTAGTGCGGTTTCACCGTACACCAGGTCTACCTACATCAAAGTGAAATTTCAGCCCGATCCGTAAAAATGTTGCAAACAAGAATTTTGGAGGACAGGTTCCGCTGAGTTGCATTGAGCAAAACGATTTTTTAAACGGTCTTACTTACTACCCTATAACTTGACTAGTTTTTTCCCGCGGCTTTGTACGCGTTGTTTATACGGAAACGTTTTAAGGTTATTTCGAAACTGATTTATAGGATAAAATGTAGCCTAAGTTTTATTCCAGACTTAGAACTACCTGCATGCAACATTTTCCCAATCCGTTCAGTACTTTTGGCGTCACAAAGTAACAAACATCCACCCATCTCAACTTTCGCAGTAATAATATTGGTGTGATGTGAAATATATTAACGTTAGTTAGTTTTGCTTGCAACTTCGCCACAACAGAGATGCGTCAACTTAAGGTTAACTTTACTGATCTAAGCATGCTCGTACAATATCTGCTGCGTCGTTTTGTCCCATATCTTCCAGCATTAGGGCTAGAGACTTCGATGTCAAGGTTTCCCTGCATTCCTGAAAAATAACGATGTTGTAAGAATAATGAATTAACGTAGTGTAGAACGCCCTCCGGCCAGATGGGATGAAAATCTGCGAAAGACTGCAGGCAGATTTCCAACCTCTGCCTGCTGACAGAGTGCTATGGCGCTCACAAGGGGATGTCTATGTCCAGCAGTGGACTAAAATAGGCTGATGTATTTTAATTGAAAATTTTATTAAGCTTTCAAAAAAAAGTGAAGAAAAGGAGTAGCCAGTTTTTATTTTCTCATATATTGAGCTGATGACTGATGAGTTTCGGGTTTGGCCATCCACTCCCATCTGAAAAAGCCCCCCTGTATACGTGGTATTGGTATAGGATGGTCGGCCCGGTGCGGTGGTAGGGCGCATTCGCAGCGACCCCAAAGACTGAGCTGGTGTGGATATGTCCAATATAAACCTATTTAAGTAACTTACCCTAACATGAGTGAGCATTGTAGAGGTCGGACTCTTCTGCTTAGCGAACCAGTTGGACAAGGCCTCTATCTGCATGCGTGTTGCCAGCTCCTGCCAGGCTCCGTTCGCATCTAGCTTTTTAGACAGCTGGCGAATGTAGTGTGACAGCTCTGGCAACCCTGTCTCCGGCATTTCCTGAAGGTAAAAGCAAATACAATACAATACAAAACACTTTATTGTACACCAGAAAAAGAACATTACAAAAAGACATAACATAATCACAAGTACAATGGGCGGCCTATATAGGATGTTATAATGAAATGTGAAGCTAGAGGGGCAAGATTAAAAAAACACTTCAAGTGCGAGTTGGACTCGCACACCGAGGGTACCGTATAACTATAAGATCTAGCTTCTTGCCAAATTGTATGATTCTAACGTCAACGGGAGCTATCGTATAGATTTTAGGTCCTTATACATGATTAAAAATTCATTTAAAAAGACTGCAACGGCTGTAAATTATTTTGTTAATAAAGGGCATCATACGTTTGAGAACGTCTTAAGCGACGAATTTATGAGATTTACATTGAAATATGTCCAAAAACCTGCGGCTAAGGATGTGCTTAAATCTGTTCTCAGTTTTTGAAATGTACTACATTGACGTAACCAAGTATACCTTGTACGAAAAAAAAAATACGACGAATAAATGTACGATTATTCGGGGGTGACATTCATAATGACCCAGGGACTGACCTCATCCGCGGACTCGAACTCGTCTTCAGGATCGGACATGACATCGTCTTCAGAATCGGACTTGACATCATCTTCAGAATCGGACTTGACATCGTCTTCAGGATCGGACTTGACATCGTCTTCGAGGTTCGCGCCGTTGTTGAAGGCCGTCATGATGGCTCTGATGGCCGGGTTGCCTCGGGAGAGACGCCACGCTGATTCGTTGTGCTTCTCGTGTTTCAGTGGGTTAGCCTGGAAGTGTCGCATTAACAGATGTTTATTTCATATTGAAAGCTACACTAGAATTTTAATGATCTAGATTGAATCTATGCAAGTAGACACAGACTGTCACTCTATCTATCACTATATCTAGTATTTACAATTGAAACAATTAAGCTAACTGCAGACTGTTGCAAATAATCTACAGGTAGCTCAACTCAATTTCCCCATTCATCAAACATATCATCATCATCAGCATGTATTAGTCCACTGCTGAACTTAGGCCTAACATTTCCGAAACATAATTTTTCCATACTCTCTCCATTCTAGTCTGCAGTTACGCTAGAAGTAAAATCGAGGAAGAACCTTATGGATTTTTTTTCCGACGACGGAACCCTAAATATCATAATTTTACAATTTCCTAATCTTTTTCTCCCTAATTACAACCTGTTTACCAGATTTCAAGTCTGTAGGTACGCTAGAAGTAAAATCAAGGAAGATACTTTGGGGTTCTTTTTTTGATGACGGAAGAACCCTAAAAATCATGATTTTTGAATTTTCTGATCAAATCAAACCGTTTTCCCTTCAGTTTGGCCATGAATTCTACCTAGGCCAGACCAAATGATGACGGTGAAGTTTTGATCAAGTAATAATAAAAACAACTTATTACAAACCTTTTTCTGCAGCAGAAACTTGACCAGTTCCAATGTGATATCGTCGCTAGGTGCGGCAGTCCTCCCGCATACAATCTGCAGAGCAGTGTAACCGATGCCGTCTATTGTATCTATATCAGTCTGAAACACATCGTAATACCACGTTATACGTTAATGTAAGTTATTTGGGACCGGGTAACGCCACTATAGCGGCAGCAGCAAAAGCTGATCAAACATCTCATGTTTGCAAGATTCTATTAGTTTAGATTTTTTCATCATGTTTGATAGATAGATAGATGTTATTTATTGAAAGAAAGATTACATATTTTTGATAAATATCTAGAAATCTTAAAAAATCTTAAAACTACCCGAGAGGCTTTTCCAGGTTCAAAAGCCGCCAAGCTATTTCACTTGGTTCCACCTACCCCCAGTTACCATATCGCATATGCTCTGCCGAGAAAAAAGATGTAGGGTGCGTATAGTGCCCCTCACAATCCTTTAAGCTATTGGTTTTTTAACATTAAGGGTTTGTAAAGTTTCACGGTTTAATCGTACGTTAAGTTGAAAGTCATGCCGCGAGTGCACACCGTGACGTGTGGCCCAAAAGACAGTTTTTTGCAACTGAATGTAATTATATTAAAAACCTGAGAAACACGTCATAACGTAAACTGCTGACATGCAACGCTGTATGATATGCAAACCGTACACTAGGTACGATACTCACGGTAATCTCAGCGAGCGCCCTGAGCGCGTGCGACTTGCCGTCGAGCGCGGCGAGGTGCAGCGGCGTGCGTCCCGCCACGTCGCGTGCGTCGACCGACGCGCCGTGCACCGCCAGCAGACGCACCGCCACCGCGTCGTCCGCCAGCGCCGCCAGGTGCAGCGCCGTCTGCTTCTCTGCACACGGACATAACACGCTTGCTTAATCACACGCACTATTCTCCTTTTTTATCCTGCCCAGGGATGTTAGATGCCGACTCAGAAATTATGACATCGGTATGTCAAAAATATGGTACTTTTCAGAAAATTAAGGTACGGTTTCTAGTAAGTTTAGGTCAAAACAAGATTATCATAAACAAACACTCAAAAACAGATACTTAACTGTATCAAATACAACACAATTCACAAATTTTGAAACAGAAAACAGAGTCACAGTTTCAAAATTATAGATAAACCAAGAGTTACTATTACTACTCAAGTCAAGCCAGTCAAGTCAATACAAGACATCATAAACCGAATGAACGAACCGTATGAACGGATGAATGAAATGAAGAAAGAAATCTTCGGTTCGCGAGAGAGATGCAACATACACAACTTGTATTGGCTATCCTCCATCTCTCTCGCACCAGTGCAGTCAACGTCAAACGTTACCTAAAGAGGCCGTTTCATTCTACGCATAATACATCGATTGTAAAATTATTCTTATGAGATTAAGAGTTAACCCACTCTAGCGGTTAGATGGTGCGCGAGCTGCAAGCAACTCGTGTGTCATTAATCACAGTAATATTATAAATGTACTACGTTGGATGGATATTTGTTACCTCTTCGTGCTAAAATTACTGAACGGATAGGGCTGAAATTTTGCATTCAGTTAGTTGTAATTGTAAGCATTGATTAAAACATAGTCATAGGTGTGAACAAGCGGAACAAATAATCTGCAGTTCGTACAAACATTTGTTTCGAGGCGGAAACCGAATACGCAATCCTGCGTCGAAACGAGACCATAGCAAGAGTTTAGTTGAGGCCATCACAGGGTGGCCAGCAGGGCAGACATTGCGGATCACGGCATGCATGTACATAATAATGCTGTACTCCCATAGAAAGTAATTAAGTGATTATTTTGACAGCCATGTTTTGTGACTCGACATTAATGGAAATTGCTGGCGCCTTTTCAAGTAAGCCGATACGTTAGTATCATCTTCCTAGTCTGTGGTAAGCCGGAAAGGCCGAATTTTCTCAAAGAAGGTTGTTAAAATAATGACGTATGATATTTGAGTGAAAATGTAACATACTTTTTATTTAGATTGAACTTACCGCTATTACAGGCGTTGAGGTCACATGGCGCGTTGTATTTCTGGATAGCAACAAGTAGCGGCTCGAGAAGTTTGGAGCCGTATCGGACCGCGTATTGAATAACGTTGTCGTCCTCGGAATTACGCAGCCTGGGGTCGCAACCTGAAAAAATTGTTTATACTTAATTAATTAAGAACAAGACGATCACTCCTGACGTCAACTCTAAAAAAACGTGTACAGAGCTAGGTCGCAACAGCCACAAAAAAAAAAAACTTCGAACGTGACACTTTTTTAGTGTTTGTTTTTCTTTTAATTACAAGTAATTAATTTAAACTATAAAAACCCGGTCCCTACTTTTTCACTTATTTTCGCAAAGTGTGAAGGCAAAGGCCTAGAAAATAAACTACGTAGGAGTCCAGTTGAGTATTTTGATTACTCGACTGGACACCTACGTGGTTTTCCTCCATAATTTATTTCGAGATGATGAGGAGTATCAGATTTCCGCATAGATCATTCGAAAAACCTACAGACTGCTGACTCGCAAACAATCTACAGGTAGCTCAACTGATCCATATCAATACCAGTCGGAAGCATCTCCAAGACGCTGGTTGCATTGCCCCGCTGTATGGCAATGCTGATGCGCTGCGTCAGATACTCACCAGCTCTCGGGTCACGCGTCGCTTCTATCAGACGCTCAGATATTTTGTTTAAACCCGGAGAGCTTCGGTACTTCACGGACGTAGGGTATCGACTCCAAGGGGAGCAAATGCGTAGGCTCTGTCGAGACCTGTGTACTCGCGCCTCTTGAGATCTTCGGCCAAATCTGCCGCCGCCACATGTTTTTTTCTTTAATTAGTGATGTTCAATCGTTTGGCCACCATCTCACTTGAATAAGTGATGATGTGGGCTAAGATGGAGCACGCTTTCCCAGAAGGACCTGGAACCTATATACCCTGGATTTGAAGACTCCAAGATTGTACTCTGGCGGGAAAAAAAAGTTGGAAGCTCATTCCACTCTTTAGCCGTGCTTATTATGAAGGTGGAGGAACATTTTTTGGTTCAACGCTGGTGCGGTTGGTATTTTTCTGTGTTTCTGTCGGTCCTATGGTGGAAGGAGAAGAAGAATAGTATAAATTTATTTATTGAACTTACCTTTAGCCACTAGAAGAGAAACCAACTTAGGATTTCCGTATAGAACAGCATAGTGCAGAATTGTGAGTTGTTTGTGGTTTCCAAGGTTAAAGAGATCCGACATATGAACGCTGGAGATCACTTTCACTATGGACTCGAAACTGGGCTGACTGCTACGTAGGGTCATGTGGAGGAATCTAGAAATATAAATTTTGAAAAACTCTCAGCTTCATAACAAATAATACAATTGAAAGCTTACCATGAATTGAACTGGGATTATACTAACTGGATTATACTCATGCTTGTGAGGAATTAAAGAAAAATGTAAATTTATCGTGTTCACTATACTAAGTGCCAAATAAGGTGGCAATACAGGTCGTTCACCTCCTCCACGAAATCGCAAAATGGAAAATCGCTATTCTATCGCTTTCTATACATACCTAAAGTGATAAATACCGGTATTAGAGTATCGTGGTACAAGCGTACTAAGCAAAAGTCAAAAAACGAACCTGGCCCTAAAACCTATTTATTTATAAACGAATTCTAAAAATTTAGGATTCTCAATGTTCATGGGACATTGCAATATAATACTTACGTATCCCCATTAGAAAGTCTTATTTCGAACAGCCTCGCAAGTTTGGTCTTTACTTCATCATCCTTGTAGCCTTCCTTATTCTTTAATATTTTGCAGATGTCTTGCACTAACTAGAAATTAAAAAAGTGGTTAGATAGACGACCACAGTGGCGCGACGGGCGAAGGTCCGCCTGCATAGACATCTAATATAAAATATCAAAAAAGTCCGATGACGGGACTTGAACCCGCAACCCTCACTCAGTACCGGATGCGTTACCATTTGCGCCACGAGGTCAAGTAGTATTTTGACAGAAAACCTAGTGGTTTTCTGTCTTTGGGAATTCCTTCGTAGCGCGGTTAGTAGTAATAGGGTTAAAGGTTGTCGCAGATCTGTGCCGCACTCGCTAAACCGTGCATTCAAATATTGACTTAATCTCGTAATTTTTAGACGCATTTTAAATTGAAGGCAGCAGATAACAGATAGCTCGCGTGCCACTGGCTTCAAGCTTGCGGTAAGCCATTTTGTCACTGTAAAATGTATCTAAAGGTTGCGAGTTTAAACCCATATATGTATCTAAAGGTTGCGAGTTTAATATAATTTAGATAGTACCTTCTTTACTTCAAGTCCGTCTTTCGGCTCGTAGAACGCATCGTAAGCTGAACACTCATCACTCTCAGGTTTATTTTCGCTTGTACTTTTGTCTGCAGTAGGTGATGTGTTTGATGAAGATGGCTCGCTCTGAAAGTGCAACAACAATCTGATTGTTGTGAAAAAACTAAAACAGACTAAATTTCTTACATTAAAGCTGTGTTTTTTTAAGTTTTGCGGGAAATTAACTTATCCCTCGGCAATAATTTTTTAATGGGTCTACCTCGGGATCGTTCTTCTTACAAAAGCGAAAGAATTTTCCTAATCGGACTCCATAATTGGTGGAGAAATCGGCTAACATAAATTAAACGTCAAGTGCGAGTCGGACTCGCGCAACAAGGGTTCCGTAATTAATCATTATATTCATTATATGACCTCGTTTCTTGCCAAATATCATGATTCTAGCTCAACGGGAAGCAGCCTATAGATTTTGCTCCACGGCGTGATTTAAAAAAATTTTTTTTTGTTATTATGTAGTCTAATAACAAAAAAATTAGTTTTCGGATTTGTCCATGTGCTGTGTGTGCTATAATACTTAGCTTCTTGCCAAATTTCATGGTTCTAGGTCAACGGAAAGTAGGTACCCTATAGGTTTTTGGACCATGGTGAGATTGAAAAAATATTTTCGGATTTTTCCCTTTACTTGTGCTACGACCTTGCTGCCAAATTTCATGATTCTAGGTCAACGGGAAGTACCCTGTAGGTTTTGTGGGCATGTGATGCCCTTGGGAAATTTAAAAAAATTGGACATAAACGGCTGTACCTTTTGATTGCATTGACTTAGAAGTTTGATTTATATCGCGGTTCCAAGAAGTTACGAACCTGAGTATATGATGTGAATCTCAACTCGATATCTCTACGCGTTTCTGTGAAAAGAGGGTTGACAGACGAACAGACGGACAGACGGACCACAGTGATCCTTTAAGGGTTCCTTTTTCCTTTGAGGTACGTATAAGTATGTAAGTAGTTTTTATGATAAAATAATTTAGTTAAGTACCTTCTTTACTTTAAGTCTGTTTTCCGGCTTGTAGAACGCATCGTAATCTGAACTCTCATCACTCTCAGATTTAGGTTTTCTTTCGCTTGTTCTTTTGTCTGCAGTGTTTGATGAAGAAGGCTTGATCTGAAAGTGCAAAAACAATCTGATAGTTTTGAAAAAAATAAAATTAGACTTTAAATTCTTTAGTATTTACAATGTTTTATTTTTAGTTTTTAGGGAGAAATACTAATCCCTCGAGAATAAAATGTTTATGGGACCACCCTGAGATCATTCTTCTTACAAAAGCGAGAGAATTTTCCTAATCCGGCTCCATTATTGTCGGTGAAATCGGCGAACATACTTAAAAAACAAAAAGATACACACCGCTGCTGTGTGAACTGTGGCTGTACATAGAACCCTCTTGTGTTTTTCGTCGGTTGTTATGTAAAAAAACTCCAATGTAGATCAGTAAAGTTCTAGCAAATTCAATAGAACTAGTATCCACGTTATTCTTTAGGACATAAGAATGATATATCTTTTTATAGTATCCAAATCAGACCATTACTTCTGCAGATATTAAATAATAAACATTAGGCCGTTCCTGCCGGTAAAATCAATCTACGCGGCAGGGTGTACGGCAGCTTAAGAGGAGTAAACGTTTATCGTTACCAACTTGACCATTTTTGAATTTAAAAAAAATCATCGGAATTGAAGTGGGTCATTATTCGATTCTCTACATCCTTGCAACTACTAAAGGGTAGTAAAGTTTCTATGGAAAATAATTATTCCTAGTACTCGTTAACTTCGTAGTAAACTTTTTTAGTAATTTCGTCACAACTTCGTCAACTTTTGTCGTAGAACCAAATTTTCTGCACTGTTAGTTAAGGATTTCTTAGCTCTATAAATCTGCATTCTCAACTAAAAACGTTACGGATCCTAATTGCTTTATTTTCTTTAAACCTGACAGGACTCTTGGACACTTCGACATTACTAGTAGAGTCGATTTATGAATGAACTTGCTTCAGCACGCGGTTTCGCCCACTGCCGGGCGACGTCGTCGTTACGTTCTTAACGTTGCGTTGTTTGGTTAGAGGGGTAATTTTTTATGTTTTATTTTTAATGGTGAAGCGTTTGACCATCGTCTCATTTTAGAAGATGTGACCTTAGAGCGCATTCGCACAAAATTCTTTTTACAGTATCCGTTTTATTTCGTGCTAGCGTACTGGGAATAAGCGCAAGCGATCTGAGAATAACTTACGAAAAATACATCGATATTAACACAACGAGAGTTTCCACAAATAGGTTACTAGCGACACGTGCTAGTATCGGTAGTACCATTGATGGTACTAAGGACACATAGTAGTATCACTTGTACCATTGCAGCATTGATGGTACAAATCAATGTTACTATAGACACAAGGGGGTATGTAGTTGTAGAAGCGAGTTCACACAACGTCTTCCGGATCCGGTACCGGTATAACTTTCGCATTTTGTATAATATTAGATGGATGCACTTACCTTTGCTCGTCCCGAATCAGCCACTAGCCCAGTGCACGACCCGATGATATCTTCGATAGAAGAGTTCTGCTGCAGAACAAATACAGAATCACGTACAATTTGTGTTGGAAAATGACAATGCATTTCGAAACTTAAATGTGAAGGAGTACCATTTTGTACGTGTAGGGATATCCAGTGTTTATCTGCTTTCGCAATCGTCCGTCCGTAGGTGAGTCTTGTGTTTTACTTATATGATTTTCCCGGAGTGGTGTGATGATGATGGTGATGACTTTTTATACTAAACTCATTTCGTTATTGCTTCAGTTTTTTTTAAATGTAGACTTATTCTACATTATTCTTATATTATTTTGGCACCTTTTGATTCTTTGGTTTTCTTACGTAATTTTTCTAATTATTTTTTATACATGAAATCTTATATACTAATAAAGTTTGTTTTTGTTGTGTTTTAGTATTGTGTATTAGTGTCATCTTGTGTTATTTCTTGTTTTACTTGTTGGTAATTTACCTCTTCGGTTTGCATATCGCTATTGGTGAATAAATTGAAGTATTCTGAAACAAAAAGATTTTTTGTTATAAATTGCCCACGAGTGATTCAAATATTAATGAAATGAATATTAACAAATATTAATAAAATGGTAATACAAATATCGAGGTACGAAAATTTTTCTTAAGTTACTAGATTCTGTCCGCGGCTCCGCATGCGTTCTTTCGGGATAAAAAGGATTTATAAAGTAATAAAAAAAAATATGATATACCAGGTCGAGAATTAAATCTTTGTAAATTCCAGACCGATGCGCGATGCGTTCAGTAGTTTATGAAAAAGCAAAAAACATCTATACAGAAATACAACCTTTCGCATTTATAATATTAGTGTGACGCTTTTTCTTTTCATTGAATAGGCTCCGAAACTACTGGACGGATTAGAAAAAATATTTCAGCATTAGAATTCTATATCCCTGATGAACAAAGGCGATAGAATATACCCGTGCGAAGCAGGGGCGGACCGCTAGTAACTAATAATATTTATAAGGAAATTCAAATTGTTCAGTGCCTAGCGTGGTGTTAACATTTTTAATTTAGTACCTAATGGTAGCTAGGGCTTCTTATCATTTTCACTATTACATACCTTTGGTGAACGAAGTCCTTTCCTCCTCGGGTGATACGTCCTGGTTTATGATTCCCTCGATCTCCGAGTGCAAACTAAAATACATTCAAAATTATGTAACGACAAATTGGCTACTTATATACTTATTTCGTCAACAAGTAGGCAAAAAGATTTTTTGTTGGTCCTTGTTTGGAGGGTCCTTCCTTTCGATAGGTTAGACCCGTAGACCGCATTCAACCTTCACCGAAAAGATTAATTTCGTTCGTTCGCGGTTCGTAAGAGGTTTATAGCATTCTAACCCTTTAATATGATGACCCAAAATAAGATAACAAAATATTTTCTCGCTAGTCGAGGTGAAAAGTTGTATGTTTAACTCGAGAGCAAATATTTTTTGTTTCGTGCCTTTTGAATCCCTCGCTAGCCCTCAGCAGTCTACTTTAGAGGCACTTGCTCGCACAATACCGGCAAGGTCAACAAAAAATCGTTTTTTGCCCACTTGGTGAACAAATAACTAATATTACCAAATACAGAATTGTGTGTGTATTTAGTCTTACCTGAAGTTAGGATTAGATGTCGAAGTTCCGGCAGTGACGTTAGCTCCGCTCCACATCGGCATCGTTTGCGAAGACATCACATTCGGAGAATGTATCATAATATCTCTTGGAGAAATTACATAAGCCGGAGAGTTGATCATATCGTTCGGAGAAGTCATTGCAATGGCTGGAGAATCGATGAAGTTTATAGAAGTCATCGAGTTAGGTGAATGGATGGTTTGCATTGGAGAACCACCGCTCATTGTGGGGATTTTGATTGAGGTATCAAGGGCTTTGCCTAGCCCGCAATGGCCGGGGGAACCAGTTGGCAGAGTGTACTGAAAGCACAAGCAAAATGTCTCAATAACCAAAAGTATTTATTCTAATTGGTAGAATAAATACTTCTTCTTCGTCTTTTTCTCCGAACCTAGGTTGCCTGGAAGAAATCGCTTTCAGCGATAAACCCGCCTATTGCACTGGTTATCATAATTTAGATATAAGGATTATTTATGTTATTATTTTTAAGTGCAATAAAGTATTCATTAATTCAATAAAAATACACATGGAATGCAGTCCGTTTCTTAAAAGTAACGGACACATGGAAATAAAATCCTTTAGCCCCGAGCTAAGCAGAGCTTATGTTATGGGTACTAGATAACTGATAAACATTGCATGTTTTCTTTTCTCACGTTCACACTCGTGTGTTTTTCGCCCTTAAAATAAAACTAATAAATCTTAATCTAAATCGGTTAACCCGTTTGACGGTTTGAGAGCTACGAGCCATAGACAGAGATAGATACACACACACGTCAAACTGTTGAGACTCCTCTCTTTCCTCACGAGTTAAAGTTGATTTCTTTTCCAAAAACTAAAATCGGGATTTCTTTTCATAATTATTTGATATTTTTCCCGTCTTCTCTGATCGAAGCTGAACCTCCCTTAAAGTTTGGTTCTTCATTTTTGTTACACACTGTATATTAGTTGCCATACTTAAAATATACACGTTTGTTTTCACTTACCGGGTTTACGGTGAACATAGGCTCATTTTCATTAGCGATGTCGTTTGACTGAAATATGAAAATAAATGTTTTAGCGTCCATGTCTGAAATAAGAAAATATAAAGGTTGATCGTTTCGTGTTGGTGCGATTTTTGTATTTTTTCTGTTTTATATAAGACATAAAACTAACGGAAGTAATTTGCCGCAAATATTCAGTCCATTAATTCTAATGTCTAAGATTGGGCGGTTAGAGTTTTTTTCATGCTCAGGCACTGTTAGGCTACTTAAATCTATCCTAATGTCTTTATTCTGTACACTTTCACTAACACACTTATTGCACTCTGAGTACTCACGTTGTTCGGCACTTGGACCTACTAAAGTCTCGATCGAAGGGGCGGCGGCGGCGCGGGCGCGCACGCCTTCTGGTGCAGAACGTATTGCCGCGGGCGGCGGCGCCGGCGTCTGCCTCTCTGCGCTCGAGAGCGCGACGGCGACGGCGGGCACGGCTTCCGCAAGCTCGCGATGATGCATAACTCAGCTTGGCGGTGATATTAGCTGGAGAATCTTCCCTGTTTTTATTATTGTTGTCATTAGCGATACACGCTGAAGTTTGACATTCCTCTGACACTTCCATTTCAAACGTTGGACGGACGAAATCGCTATTCTGGCCTCCAATAGAGCAGAATCGAACGGATCGATCGAGTGACTCCGGAACGGGTGACCGAGTCGTTCGTTCACGTTCAGCGGAACCGGACGGCGCGCGAGGTACTGTACGTAGCTGTCGGGAGCGCGCTTGGGCAGCAGTGGTGCTCTCCGTTGCCGTGGCGGCCGCGCCGTGAACTACCGGCGCCGCCGGTGGTGGTGGGGAGTGACGAGCGAATCTCGAGCTTCGGGCGACGCCGTAACGTTGATTTTGATTTGTCCTTCCGAAAGGTGCCGAAGTGTATGGCTCAAGCCGCATTCACATTTGTCTGACGTGTTATATCGTGAAGTCGTGATGCTTTCTGTCGTGATGGCTACTGTTCACATCTATATGACGCATTTTTTCGCTTTATATTGTCGTACGTACTCGATCAGCTCGTCGTCCATACTTCAAGATTCAAGATTCAAGATATTTTATTGCGGAACATGCTGTACAAAGATCTTATAATAACTTACAGTATCAAGCATGCACCCTGCTAGGGCACTGCAATATTATGCTAGGTGGTTCCATCTATTCTTATACCTTACCTAAGCATAACTAGGAATATAAAATTAGAACATAAAACTTAAAAAACAAATCATTTGGTACCTAGGTACATAGATAACATAATTATGTTTTACATTTGTAAATTTATAACATTTAATCTAAGTTAAGGATAAAAACTAGGACTCTAATTCAAAAAACTCTTGCAGGGAATAAAAACTATGTTGTATTAGATATTGTTTTAATTGAGATTTGAATTTATTAATATTGGTTTCGTTTTGAATAAAATTAGGTAATTTGTTAAATATTTTTATTGACATAGCGTGGGGGCCGGAGTGGAACATTTGTAGTTTTGAAAAAGGTATGTCAAGCCTATTGCGTGGCCTTAAATTTTCAGGTCTAGTATATATTTTGAAAAGGGATAAGTTTTTTTTTACAAACAAACTGGTTTCTAAGATATAAATTCCAGAGAGGGTTAATATATTGTAATTAGTAAAGAATGGTCTGCAGCTAACAACTTCATCGAGGTTATAGATTATTCGTATACATCTCTTCTGTAAAATAAATAATTTATTGACGTCTGTACTGTTGCCCCAAAGAGTTATTCCATATTGTAGCCAGGAGTGGGCATAGGCGTAATAGGCAGTGGTTGCTGTGTTTATATCTGTGGTTTTCTTAAGTTCGTTCAAAGCATATGTGAATTGGGATAGTTTAGCTGTTATTTTTTTAATATGGTCTTTCCAGTTTAAATTACAGTCAATGTTTAAACCAAGGAGGGGGTATGAGTTTACATTTTCAAGTAGATGGTTTTGGAACGAAAAATTTATATTTAAAGGGCGCTTTTGGTATGGTCTGAACTGAATTAATTTGGTTTTTTTATAGTTTAGTTTAAGATTATGATCGTTTAGCCAGTTTTCTATTGCTGTTAAGTTATTATTAATGAGGTCATTTAGTGGTGCACTTGATTTACAAGGGATAACTACAGAAACATCGTCTGCAAATAGAGAGCAGGGGCTTTCTATTATTTTAGGTAGATCATTTATATAGATAAGAAATAAAACACAACCAAGCACGCTTCCTTGAGGGATGGATTTGGCAACTTCCATTGTTTCGGAAAGGATTTTAGTAATGTTGCCAGAGTTATGATCATAGTGTTCTATTTCGACATATTGTTTCCTTTTATAAAGGTATGAGACAAACCAGTCTAAACCCGGACCCCTGACACCGATACCTTGCAGCTTGTTAAGTAAAACATTATATAGGACTCTGTCATAGGCTTTGCTCATATCTAGCAATAATCCGATGGCGTATTCTTTGCCGTTTATTATTTTGAGTATTTCGTTGATATATTTGTACACCGCGAAGGATGTAGATCTATTTTTTCGAAATCCATTCTGACAGTCGTTAAAAATGTTATACTTTTCACAATAAGAGTAAAGGCGGTTAGACATCGCAACTTCAATAATTTTTGAAAACGTTGGAAGTAAAGCTATGGGTCGATAATTATTAAGATCTTTTCGGTCTCCTTTTTTATGCAGTGGTTTGATGACTGATATTTTCATCGAATCGGGAACGATACCCTCGGAAAAAGATTGGTTTATGATAAAGGAAATGGGTGCGGCTAGTTCGTCTACACATCTTTTTATAAGTAGGGGTGGTAGTTCATCATGGCCAAAGCTTTTCTTATTTTTTAGGTTACGAATACTCTGACGCGTCAACACAACAAAATGGCGCGTGCACACTAGTCCGACCCGCTGTGTCGTGTCGCTGCGCCGCCCCCCGCACCGCACCAACAGGCCCTGGAACCTCGAGACCGACGTAACGTACGCTGTATTCTGCCCCGTATGTTCCGATGCAGGAGCCCGAAAACGAGGTCTAGCTGCACCTTTTCTTACATTTCGCCCCCGGCACCTTAGCGAGAAAGGCACGGGCGTTAGCCACGAACACGTCCGTGCGCTCACTATACTCCTGCTCGCGTGCAAACAGCTTTTTGTAAATTTGGTAGGGCGGTCGGTGATGGCCGAAGGCGCAGCGTAGCTTTTCCAAAGCGTCGTTCCAACTGTGGGTGGTGTTCTTTACACCCACGTACCAAATGGCAGCTTGTCCTTCGAGTAGGAGTGGAAGTCCCCGAAGAGCATGGTCCTCGCGCATGCCGACGCACTCTTTGTATATTTCGATGCCATCTATGAACGCCTCCAGGTCGTCGGCGTCGCGGGATCCGCCATTGAATCGCGCCGTGCAGCCGGTAAAATTCGGCGCTTGGCTAGCAAATGGCGCGTACGCTGAAGGTGGTGGCGGCGGCGTCGTCGTAGCGTTCATGGCTGTTGGGATAGTCTCGCTACGGTCGCTACGGAGTGGAGTGGTGGATGAAGCAATAAGGCGATCGACGCGCTCCAGCACCTGCATGTTTGCTTCGGCCTGCGTCCGCGCGAACATGGAAAACATCGCGGACAATTGATCCTGCGACAACATCACATTGGCGGCGGCGGGGGGACTCGCTACCGGGGCGAGGTCCGCGGCACTCCCGAAAGAGGCGGAATCCTCATCCTCGTTGCCAGACATGGACTTTCGGTTTCTTGTTTTCCGAGGCATTGTCACCACGGCACTTTATTTCACTACAGCACTTTAGTACTTATTTGGGGGGGTTCACGCAACTCAACGCGGAGTTTTTCGCTGCGACGCGTTGGTTTAGTTTGGCCACGAGTTGGCGCACCAGTGTAGGATTTCACATATCTCTTTATTTAAAAAATTGGTACGCTCCGACCGAGTACAGAATTTTAACTGCCGCCCCACTTCTCCCACTCACGCGAAAAAGAATGGGACCGTTGAGTGAACAATGAATGAACGTCTAGTTGACGTTCACCCTACATACATAGTTTATTTATTAATAACGACTATGTTACAGGTCATAACATAAGTATTAACAGTAATACAAAATTGTTATGTTACATAATTTTATCAGAATTAATCTTATTCTTATTGTAATTATAAATAATTAAATCGATAAATTCATGAAAAATACAACATCAACCTACAACTTTATATTTAGGTACATTTCAATGTCATAAATTCGTTAATATCATAAAATTGTTAAAGTTATCATAACCTAACATATTCCCAAATACTCCCAAAATGCAAGTGAATCAAACACAATTTTATAATGGATTCACCAAAAATTGTTTAAGATTTGCGGCATATTACGTTTCCGTTAGTTTTATTCCTTGTAGAACAATAAGAGTTAATAAAATACCATAAATAAATTTAAATCTCGCGCCAACACGAAACTATATATTTACTCACATTTTGGAATAAGACCGTAGTGGGAATCTGATTTGTAATGGAGCCTCCTGAAACAATAGCATCTGTTAGTTTTATCCTGTGATAAACAAGCGTAAAAATGCGATTGAAGTGGCATTTCAGAAAACAAAACTTTAGTTATATTATCCAATTCCGTCATCACCGTTTTAAAGATTTCTCTAAAACTAATCTCATCTCACTAATATTATAAACGTGAAAGTTTAGATGGATGGATGGATAGATGGATGAATGTTTGTTCCTTTATCACGCCAGAACGGCAAAACGGATCTGGATGAAATTTGGCACAGAGATAGATTATAGTCTGGAATAGGACATAGGCTATTTTTTATCCCGCAATTCCAACGGGAACGGGAACACTCGGGTGAAACCGCGAGGCGCTGCTAGTGTATAATAAACAATATCTACGTATTAAATCTATTGTATCACGTATACCAGTCATCTAGTACCCATAACACAAGATCATGATGCCGTGTTGATTGTTCAGCACTATTTATTTATTGACTTTACCTGAAGAGCTATCCCAAGAGGAGTAGGATTTATTCTTTCTCTTCTTGATCTGCTTGTAAATGTCCTCAGCTTTGTATGTGAAAGGCTTCCGTTCGCTGGTCCGACCGTCGGACGGACGGACTAGTTCTATGAAGACTTTCACGTCGACTGGTGTCTGCGGGTTTCTGTATGGCGGGGTTCTGGAAAAGGGCTCTATTATTAGGAACCAAAAGATAACGAAAACGATAATCACAAGTCAAAGTCAAGTATATCAGTTATCTAGTACCCATAACACAAGCTCTGCTTACCTTGGGACTAGATAATGCTATGTGAATTGTCCAGCATAAAAAAAAGTATTTTTAGACCTTAAACATTTTATGCGGTTTTTTTTGTTTATGGCATCCATACTTCGATCAAAAATAAGAAGTTCGCGGCCTCCCCCGTAGATACCTAGAGCCTTACAAAAATGTCACTCAAAATTGGGTTCGTTTTGTTTTGACGCAGACAGTTTGCGCAGAGCCTGACAAGTTTTTCCCATACGGAACAAGAGATTGGTGGAGTCGAATTCATTTTATTTTATTTTGTAAGTAGGTAGGTACCTACCTGAGAATTATATACCTACCTACTCAGTTTATTTTCTATAAGGATTAATTAACAGAATTCAGGTAAAGATAACGAATCATTTATTGATGAAACTATAAATTGGTGTCTCAACAGTAGGTATTTATACAAAAGGGTCATTTCAGACATACAATAATTTAAACTTACAATACAATTTCAGGCAGGCACTCTAGATTAAAAAGAACTGGTTCCTGTCTGCGGCTTTGCACGATTTTTTTTTCGGGAAAAAAAACGGTAAGAACCTAGTCCTTCTTTTATTAGAGAGTCTACGCAAATGAAATTTTAGGGCGGGCCAACTAGTTATTTTAAAAATCATCAACTAGTAATATTAAACTTATTTTTATGAAAAATATATTAATACATACTATAAATGAAAAAAAAATTTAGAAGAAATAGCCTCTCCATTTATCAATTTAGAACAAATTTAATATTTTAACATAGGCAAACCAAACAACAATATTTTATGCTGATTTCACAAGTATATGACTCACATCTCAATATACGGGTACAAAATATATTTAAACTTACTGAAAATAAGAAATTCCATCCTTTTTCAGCACTTTGGACGAGTGATTCTTGCATTTTTTGTACGAGCACTTACCCATGCTTTTTGTTTGAACGCTAAAATGACACTAGTTGAAAAGCTTTCCTAACATGTCAAAATGTTCCTCTTTTGCTACTGAAGGTTGTGGGCTGCGCATTGTGAATCTAAGGGGGGCCGGCGAAGCCGGAAATTTTTGATCGAAGCATCCATACTATAATATTATAATTTTTTTTTGTTTATGTTTTTTTTTGTTTATCGCATCCATACTATAATATTATAAATTCGAAAGTAACTCTGTCTTTTCACGCCTAAACGGCTGAACGGATCCTAATGAAATTTGGCAGGAAGGTAAATAGTACTAGCGAGGTAAATAGAGTACTTGAAAAGCGCGGACGAGCAGCAGCTAGTAATAATAAATCCAAACTTATTGACCGAGCGAGCGAAGCGTCTCTGCATTAACCACTAGAAGAAGTATGGATTCTGTCAGAATGTACGTACTCCTCTACAGGTCGTATGTGACGATCTAGACGAAACTTGGTGTACAGACACTACGATTTTACAGTTATTTTTAGTCGTCGGGGTTTTTTACAAACACATTAAAGGCTTAGTTCTTCCAAAAAAGGGCAAAAATTAATCTCCGAATATCTCCGCTTTAAGACATCTGATTTCGATGATTATTTTTTTAATTGAAAGATAGTAGGTAATTTGAATTTGTTCTAATAAAAAAATGGTTAAGATCTGATGAGGATTTTCGCCATGTCGTCATGGAAAATTAGCTCTGCAAATATTACATATTGCCCATAACACAATAAACATACCACATAGCCATGTGTTATGGTTATTGTGTTATGTAATAGCTGGTAATAATGTAATAGCTCTGCAATCTCACTATAATATTATAAATGTGAATATAATATTATAAATGTCAAAGTTTGGATGGATGGATAGATAGATGGATGGATGTTTGTTACTCAATCACGTAAGAACGACTGAACGGATCTGGATGAATAGATCATAATTTGGAATAGAACATAGGCTACTTTTTATCTCGGAATTACCACGGGAACGGGATCTACGCGGGTGAAACCGCGAGGCGCTGCTAGTATGCAATAATGAGATGCATTTACCGTACAGTGCCACCTATTAGCACAGCTTTGTAACACTTCGAGAGTAGGTAGGTACTATGTAATAGCCCGGCCACATGTCTCATCTTCTATGCTTGCAGTTTGCGCAGGTAAGAAATCAATTTTTTATCGCCATCTGTCAACGTCGTAAGACCTCTTGTTAACGTCCGTTGCCATTGAAACCAATAGACCAGTGAGTGAAAATTATGATATGATACTGTTAGATAAGTTTTACGGCGCATATTTTAAATTCCTAGACAATAATATATATAACTTTTATGGGACCACCACAAAATCAACCTTTAGATAACAACGAAAGAATCCAACAACGAAAGAATCATCAATGAATTGGCGAAGATATCACCAAAATTGTTGCGGCTAGTCGTGATTTTTCGAAAGTATTATGTTGTTTTTTTAAGCTACACGGGATACATATGAAACCCTCGGGGATATAATTTTTATGGTACCGATTCGGGATCTTTCTCATAGCGAAATAATTATCACAATCGGTCCACAATTGACAGAGAAATCGATGAACATACATAAAAAACATATAAGCGAATATAGAATTCTTCTGAAAAGAAGGAATGGTGTGTATATTAGTAAGACTTACCTGAACACAATAGCGTATTGGTGATGGACTTCGTTCGGCAAAAAATGGCACTTATCACTCCAAACCACTTCTCCGTTATCATCCAGCTCTACAAATCTCACCATTATATTACCTGTAACAAGGTTTGTTTTTCTTTCAAATCACGTATTACGAACGTTATTTTAGATTTATTTTTAATTGTCCGGGAAACATACAGTTATTATAAACTAAACGAAAACCCCTTGTTACTCGTACTCGTACTTAGTCGCTTCTTTACTTTAGTCTACATACCGAAGCGACAGAAATCAAAAGTACCACTTTATTTCCGTGTCAGTGTTTTATTTTAAGAATTTGACCTTTTCTAAGTGTACATTTTTGTATTTATGGAAATAAAGAATTTTTGATTTGATTTGTACATTACTGAGTTACATTACCAGCAATGTACAAAGAAAAAATATTCTTCGCACAGAACCGGGTAATGTATTATGAAATATTTGTTCTACATTTCCAGTTTTGTATGAGGATGTAAATATTTTTAGGTAAGTTACGAACCTGAATGAAAGTTGGGGTTCTTTCAACACAAACAAGAATCGAAGTTTACCCGCATGAGCCTGTCTCTTAATCACAACTCTGTACGCTGCGGTATGAGGTGCTGAACACATAATCGTATGAAAAAGTCTACACTTGTAGGCCCATATTACGAATGCTGGCTCGGTCGTAGATCTATGCTTGAGTGACGTTTATGCCATAGAAAAGCTTTAATATTATAAATACTCTATATAATAAATAGGTACTCAAGCAAGTCCTTCCGGACTTAAGTATTTGATATTAACTTCAACTCGATACCTCCAGACGTTCCTGAAAAAAGAGGGTGGACAGACGGACAAAAAAGTGATCCTATAAGGGTTTTTTTCTTTCTTGAGGTACGGCACCCTAAAAAATCGTCACCAGCACAGATACCATCGCTGAACATGCCTCCCCACCACCCACAATTCATCACGCAAGGCAGGCGGATTGATGATCGCGGCGCAGTGGAGGTGCTAAATTCACACAGGAGGAAGCTGCTGCTTTCTCATAGAGTTCTTTTAGTCTGCTCTTACGTCATCCACGGGCTGAGTTGCAGGGGTCGATTTTTACGCCGTAAGTGCCTCAGCACGTTTGTATTCAATATTTACTTACTCTTATTGACTTTCTCGACCAATATGATGACATCCTCGCCGCCTCTCGGTCGGCCTGTGTGCTGGCTGACGCGGCATATCTTCAGGTCATTCGTCGCAGCACTCTCTGAAAACACATATGAGAAACAGTAAATAAATAATTAAAAATAATGCTGGAAAACCACACAGCATCATCTAGCCCCAAGCTAAGCAGTGCTTGTGTTATGAGTACTAGATGACTGATAGAGAGTAAATTACATAGATAGATATTTTTTTATAGATAGATATTTTTTTATCATACATAGAAAATACCCAGAACACCCGGAACAAATATTTGCAGATCGTGCAAACATTAGTTCCAAGGCGGTAATTGAACCAGCAACCTCCTACATTGCAGACCTTCACCCGCCGCGCCACATGTATTATAATAATCATAGTTATATTAAATACAATTCATACATTAAAAAAAACATCAAAAATTTCTCTGAGGTTTTTTGTTATAGTGCTAACCCGCACTCTGGGTATCTCTAAGAAATGAAATAAGTCCCAAAAATTATCCCGCCGTAACTGATAATTTTTGGGCTTTATTTCATTTCTTAATTTCACTGAGTTTATATTACTAGCGGGTTTTTTAAATCAATGGAAAATTTTCTAAATTCAATGCTAACCATATTGCTAATATGTTTTCATTCAGCCCGTTAATATCAATAGAATCCGAGCGCCATAACCTCCCATTAGAATCCACGCGCAATCAGAATTGCATGGAACCATTTCGAACTGTAACAAAAGCGGCCGGACATCATTTTCTTTGACATTGTTCTGTCTCTTCTGTCTGTATAAAAAATATTTTTATCCCAAGGGGTTATAAAGGTATATTTTGTATAAAATACTGGATATTATATAAACCCAATAAATATTGGTGGAAAACATTTAACGACATTGGAATCATCGAAGTAAAGCACAGAAGCTCGAAAAAAAAATGTTTTCAAAGCTTTCTATCGTTCAATTGATTTCTCTTCCGTTTTCGAATTTTAGTTTAAACATTTTTCGCTCCACATTTGTGATTATGCGTTGTTGAAGTTTATGTTTTAGTTTAAGTGATGTTTAGACATCGTCTAGCACAATTTATTAGCGCTTTTATAAAAATACCCCTTGAAAATATAAAAAAAACAGTCTGAAGTAAGTGAAACAAACAGTAAATTTTTCACTAATAAAGAAAGCAGACAAATCCGGGCACGGCGAATAAATAAATAATGTTAGGCAACTCACACAGCATCATCTAGTCCCAAGCTAAACAGAGATAATACATTGATCAATGGATAAAATCTAATTAGTGTTCCCACAGAAATCATAATAATAAGTGCCTTATTATTATGATTTCTGCGAGTGTTCCAAATCTGAGTATAAAATCAATAATTTTTAGTACAGCCATATAATATAATACATACATACCCAACAACATCCTGCCGTGAAATAGGAGCTATGTACCAGCGTAAACAGCTCCTTTAGATAAAACTATGTGCTTTAAGATAAGTCACACAACTTCATACACTCGAATACCTTATGCGAATAACGTACCTATTGAAAAGAATTGAACACCACACCACAGCATATTGAAGGTTCTTATTGTGGCTAAGTTCACGGCTGACGGTCATTTGTTAGTTCCAAGTTTATTCAGACTGGTTATTACTATTTTAGGTAGGAACTAGGAATAAATCGACCAAACACCTCAAAAATTAGGAGAAAAAGCTTGCAAAATCTTGCTACAGAATCGAAAGATCTTCAGGTTTTTGCTTAAAAAAAAGGAAGGATGAGATTAGAATATATCCTTCCTTTCTTTGGCATTTCTATCTGATTCCTTTTGAACTTACTTTTCTAGTATTATTTCCAGTTTCTCTACTGTGTCTAACTGTAACAGCAATTAGCGTAACGTAACTTGTAACAGTGAAACTAAAGTTGTAAATCTCACTTTTTTAAGACATTATTGTATGTATTTCGACACCTCTGTAGTCCGTAGTCAATTTAAAGTTGTTTTATATTCCGTGACGTCACCAAACGGTCTTGTCGGAAGATCAGCGTTGGTTGCAAACGCGACTAACATTATGCTGAGACAAAGACCTTTTTGTGACTCGAGCAAGTTGTTTATTTCTGTGTCTCTTTTATAAATGATTGTTCCTGCTTGTACGAGTGACAAATAAAGTTTTTTCTATTCTATTCTATTCTAAAATGGATGTAGTAGTACCTAAGGATGGAGAAAATGCAACGTTTTACCCAGACAAAATATGTGCAAGGCAGCGGACGTAAGATAGTCAATTACTAGAACTAATACTCACTCATATTGTGAATAGGTTTTGAGAACACAGGCTCGCATATTTCCTTGCCCGTTTCAACGTCGTGTGCACTGAACTTTAAACGCACAATGTTAAGGTTGATTTTCTTAGCCATATTCTCGCATATCGTTCGTAGCTAAAATGTAACACACAACGGTTAATGAAATACCACAGTCAAGGACCACTTGACTTTATAAATAAATAAACAAAGAGGGCTTGAAAAATGCACAACAATCATCACTAAAATTTCTTATCAGTCTATAATTTGTTGGCCAGTTCATTTTCGTATCATGGGGCATGCTATGTCTAATTGTAATTATGAAAGCTCAAAACAACACTAGGTACTGTTAATATTGTGAATTCAGTGAAAAGAGGGCCTGGAATTTACTGCAATATGATTAAATTTATTAAGTCTTTCCTACAGAAATGTTTTAAATTGAAATGAGATTTAAATTTTACTATAGAATATAATACAATATGTTTTTTTCTAGGGTGATGAATAAAGAAAAGAATTATCTATCTTTTTACCCGACTACCGACAGGGGAGGGTTAGGAGGTTAGTTATCTATAAACTTGTAAATCAAAAATAAAATAGGACGTGTCGAAACAATTATTTTGAAACTAAAATGGTGTGTGCCAAAGAACTTCTGTAAACAAAATAACAATGGTTCAGAAATATGTTACATCCAGGATTCGCACCACGTTCTGGATTCCAACGGAATCCCGTTGGACTCACCTTGAACCTACAATCGTAGGTTCAAGGTTTTATAGAAATGAAAATGTTAATTTTATTTAGACTTTTTGTTATTATAGTGCGTAACGGCGCTAGAGTCTGTAGGAAGTCCCTAAGATGTTCGACTAGTCGATTAAGTACATGATTTCCTGGCGCTGCTGTTGGTTAGCTAACATTCCTGTACTGGGGGCTGGTCGCGCGTTTAAAACTCGCCGAAATCCAATTCATTTGGGATGTTATTTAACTAGTGTGATGTCATTTTAGGTAAGTTTAATATTAACTAAAACTTCGAGTGCCAGTTTTACAAATGATTAGGCCGTAAGAATACCACAAAGGCTACACTCAGCCCGTTGATGTCGTAAGAGTCTGTTAAGGGAACGGTGATAGTTATTACATGTTATTATTGACAAAGCTGTATAAAATTTGACTTGTCTGAGTGCTTATTTTGTAAGCCTAAAGAAATAAAGTTATTGACATTGACTATGAACCTATCAGAGGAACGATTCTCGTATTTAAGTCTTTTGTTGCACTTTTGTTAGGGTTGTTAAGCTGGAACGGCTGTATGTAAGAAGTACTCTTATCAATCTAATGTTTTACGCTTTAGTACTTTCCCATAAAAAGTTGAATAAACAATCATTAGACATATTTAGAGATAGTGATTAATGATGTCTTTTTATCCATTATGATAAGCTTACAAGAACTTGATATCATTAGCTAAATGTCATAGGGAATTTATTTTTTATCGATACTTAGAATTTTGCAGTAAAAATAACAACAAAGGCTCATAAAACTGTACGTGCTGTGCGGAATCTAATGAAGGTTTTAAATCGAGCTATTACAAGTCTTTATTCATAGTCCTAGCTATCGTTTTCGTAGCAAAATAATATTGGGTAAGCTTGGTATGCAAGCCACGATACCGGAAGAAGGCGACGGCAATTTTCATCGCCTTCAACACATATATAGAACAAATGTCACCTCAGTCTGCCTGTGACCATGGAAGCTGAAAAGCCTCCGAAACGTCAGGTTATAAACAAATATAAAATATACGCGATCAATCCGGTAAAAACAGTGTTTTATTAAGCAAATAATATTGTATTACATTTTAAGTAAGTATTATTTATACTTACTGTGGTTTATATTTCACTTCTTCCACAAGTGGACAAAAAATCAATAACAATTTGTTTCTTATTTGATAATAATTAATATTTATAAAAACTGTATAAGTATAAAATTTGACTTGTCTAAGTGCTTATTTTGTAAGCCTAAGAAATAAAGTTAATGAATTTCGATGATTTTTTTATTTTGAAAAATTAAAACGATACAAACATAGTTATTTCTTGTCAGATTATGAGTGCATAATTTCATTGCAATAAACGGTACAGTTTCCAAATGAATCTAAAAGTACGTTTGTACATTATGGGGAGCTTAGAGGTTCGCCCTAGTTAAGTATTTTTTAACTGATGTACCTACTTACCTAATTACTACTCGTATTATTGAAATTTATATGATCTTGTACTTATAGTCCCATGACTTTTTAATAATTTTTAACCGGCGAAACGAAAATCAAAAAAGGAGGAGGTTCTATGTCCAACTGTTTGTATTTTTAATGTATGTTCTTCGATTTCTCTGTCAATTATGGACCGATACAAATTCGACTCCAGAACAATGAGTGGTTTAGCCTGCCTGCTACAGTAAGTTCTAAGTACTGTAATCATCTAATCAATCAGCGATACCTACATGAATTACTTACGCTTTAGGTGGGATAACACGCGTTTTTCCGTGGTTATAAGTAAACAGGTTGAGTTAGGCACCTACTGTTTGTGGTAAACTATAAAATTACAATTTATATGAAATAAAACCGGCCAAGTGCGAGTCGGACTCACGCACGAAGGGTTCCGTACCATTATCTAGAAAAACGTGCAAATGGGAGCCCCCTTAAATATTTATTTTATTCTATGTGTTTTTAGTATTTGTTGTTATAGCGGCAACAGATATACAGCATCTGTGAAAATTTCTATCTAACTATCACGGTTCATGAGATACAGCCTAGTGACAGACGGACAGACGGACAGACGGGCAGACGGACAGACGGACAGCGGAGCTTTAGTAATAGGGTCCCGTTTTACCCTTTGGGTACGGAACCCTAAAAAGGATTGAAAATAGTGTAAAAATTATAGTTTCCCACAAGGAGTACATAAAAATCAAAACTTTCGTAAAACCCCATAATTTTCGAGTTGACAGATTGGCGTCTCTGTCAAAAGTAACTGTGTCTATGAAATACTTAATTCTGTTATTCAGTCTTCATTCATTCACCTGTCAACATTTAGGGAACTTCATAGTCGTGCCAAACAAAAATAATTTCGTAGACGGGGTATAGTTACTGTAGCCAAACACAGTTATCTATTGCTTACTTAGTCGAATTGAGAACAATAGTGCTTTAGCCTGCTAACAATAAACATCCTTTATTCCTGTTAACTGTTCATTGTATTACCTAAGTTTAAACATTGAAAGGTTCTTGAACTTTTGTTCGAGGCCATTATTTTGTGATAAATAAATGCACACGCCCCGTGCCGGCAAAATTAGGAACAAATGTAAATAAAATTATTTTTATTTTTAAATTGAGTTACCTTAGTATATGACGTATATAAAACACGATTTCAGATTGATATTCCTGTAATTCATGGACAAGTTGAATAAAATAAAAATTAAACAGACTTACGAAATTAGGCTTAAGGCGCATACCAAACTAGCGCCGCCACCTAGGTAGGTACTTTATCTTATTATTCAGTTTAACCACAGACCAATTAAACCAAGTTTAAATTGGTCTATAGACCATAGACCTTAGGAAATTTCAAAAAATCATCGAACTTTGTGATACCTATTAAAAGCTTTTTTTGCCTCTGTAATAGTTTTATTCTATTTAGTTTAGGCAGTAAAACGAATTGCCCTTTATGGCTACCAAAATCTATTTTCGTAAATTATTATGTTCTGTAATGACAAAAATGATGACTGATTTTTTTTTATTTTCGACATTGTGTTGATATTTTGTTACTAGACAATATAAGCTATGTTCCTTAACCAACAAAACGTAAGATATTGTTGTTGATTGTTGTTGTCACACAGTTTTTTTAAGCTTCGGTAGTGTCATCGTTCCAATAAGCAATCAATGCAATAAGCATCAATGATCCTTATGTAAAATGTTCTGAAAAATGATTTTATTTATTTTTATTTATTATTTTAATACAAAACAAATAAGAGGAAAATATGTCAGTAACGACGTAAAAATACGAAAAATCGCATTATTCATATTTTTGCTTACATTTCATTATAGGTGTGTATTATTAAGATAAAACCGGCTAAGTGCGAATCGGACTTGCGCACGAAGGGCTCCGTACCATTATCTAGATAAAAGGCAAAAAAATCACGTTTGTTGTATGGGAGCCCCCGTAAATATTTATTTTATTTCGTTTTTAGTAGGTATTTGTTGTTATAGCGGCAACCGAAATACATCATCTGTAAAAATTTCAACTGTCTAACTTTAACGGTTCACGAGATACAGCCTGGTGACAGACGGACAACGGAGTCTTAGTAATAGGGTCCCGTTTTTACCCTTTGGGTACGGAACCCTAAAAAAACAATTTTATCTTGAACTGAACAATAAATTCAAGGATTTGACAACATAGATGAAGGGTGGGATATCATGAAAAACACAGTTAAGGATACGGATTATAAAGTCCTGGGTGTTAAATAAAACCAGCCAAGTGCGAGTCGGACTCGCGCACGAAGGGTTCCGTACCATTATCTATAAAAACGGCAAAACCATCACGTTTGTTGTATGGGAGCCCGCCCTCCTTAAATATTTGTTTCATTTTAATTTAATTATTTATTTTTAAAGTGATGGAATCGTAGTGTGTGGAATCGATGGGATTCTTTTTGCGAGTTTTTGTACTTATGTATATGCATACGTGCGAGTAGCTTCAGATGTCCGATCATAATAATTCTATCGACACGTATTCTTCTCAGAAGAGATAAAAATACAGCGGAACTTGTGGTCCGCTCCGATAGAAAATAACACCTACATCCTGCCTACATCGTACTACACAAACATACTACCTACAAATGTCCTACATTGCAAAAGATACCAACCGAGAAAAATGTAATAGACAAATTCGCAACGGCGACGCAACCCTAGTGTAAGGATATTTAGTTCCAATTAGACTCTTATTGGTTTGTGTATGTTAGTTTGTTTCTAATTAGAGAATAAAATCAATTTTTGTAGAAATTTGTAAAGTTCATATTATTACGTGATAGCGACCCGTCCCGGCTTCGCACGGGTGCAATGCTGTCGGGTGCAAATGGAGGGTGCATTTTAAATCTTTATCTTCGAAATTTAATTGAATTACATTCATTTAAATTACATGCTTTAAAGGACCACATTGATCTACATTAAATGCACAATGTATTTAAGGTATCCAACAGCACTAATCCCAATCCAATTAAGGATTGGGATTAGTGCTGTATTGCTTAAAATCGCTTCGTAAATAAGCAATTATTTCTCGTAAAAAGTAAACGATAAAAAATGTTTATTGTGGGTTATTCTTAAGAGATAGACATATACCATCGCGGACTTATTTGTAGACTTTTTTAAGGTGTACAATATACTGTAGTACTAGTACATTATTTTTATCTGTCTCGTAGGGTTCAGCCAGTGTTTGCAACGTAAGCGCAAAGAAATAAGTTTTGTAAGGTTTTAGTTCTAGGAACTTTTTTGTTATCTACTTGTAAATATATGTAATATTGTGATTTAATATTAATAAGGTATGTTTTTAGCATACAAAAATCATAATTTGTAAGGGTTAAAAACGAAAATTAGAGATCATCAAAATCCATTGAGAATTGGCGAAAATATCATCAGTTGTTGTAGCTAGTCGTGATTTATCAATTACCATGTTGTTTTTAAGCTTCACGGGTTATTATCCCTCGGGAAAATAACTTTTATGGATTCAATTCGGAATCATTCTCCAAGTCTATATAATAGCGAAAGAATTATCACAATCGGTCCATAGTAGACGGAGAAATATTTGGGAAAAAAAAGGTACAGCCAAATATAGAACCTCTAGAAGTCTGTAAAATGGGTCATTCTGAGGCGCTACCATTGTTAATGTGAAGCTTTTAATTTAATGGAATTTGGCACCCTACCCGCTGCAGTGCTCCCCGAGCTCCTGCAGCACACGCTGAGTGGTCTCACATTGTGTTTTTCTTTAATTCTCTTTTAACATTGCATTTTCCTGTGTCTTGTAAAACCAATAAAAAATTCATCTCCATCTCATCTTTACTTCAATATAATGGTAACAACTATGTCTGTATGGCTCGAAGCATGTGAATTTAGTTTATTCGCTGTGGGTTGTTTATAAACATTACAAATCGAATTCAGCTTGTATATATGTATATAGTTGAAGTTTTAAATAAGGATTTAAAACTTACCTCTTTTGCGTTACAAAATTGGCCTTTTAATCTTTCAGAATACTTCTTCACAAGTAAGCTCGCTACATCTTTCTTGGCCGTGTGTATAATACCCATTCCCGCAAAACTGTGAAAAAAAAACTGTATTAATAAGTATCTTATCCACTTATGGGGTTACCATACGACGCGACGCCATTTTGGGAAAAGGATAGGCATAGGATTTCGCGCTCATAGGAACAGGATAGAGCAGAGCGGCGTGAGTGCAAATATGAAATTTTTATTTACATCTAAAAAATAAAAAATTGGTTGCCTGTAAAGTCGGTATACGGGCGAAAGTTTTACGTGACAACGACTTTGAGTGGTAAAATAATGCCCGAGTGGAAGGGACGCGTGCCTCTCACTCGCTCTCATTGTGAGCGCATAACGTGAGCGGAGCGTAACGCAGTTTCTTGAAGTGTCACCCGGCAAACCAATTTATAAGACGTTGTCACGTCAATAGTAAGTTTGTAAATCTAAATGACACACGAGCTGCTTTATATTCTGTTTATTTTACAATACAAGGGCAATATTTTTTCATCAATAAACCCAACCACTTATTTAGGTGACTCAAATGATGAAGTAGGTAAGTTATGTACAGTACCTACTTAAATCATACTACCATTGAAATTCGGTTAAGGAAAACCCTACCTACAGGGTTTCCGCGCCTTTGTCCACATTATTGATAGGTACTGTGCATTGAGGTAGTGTACAAATAAATACAGCAGGGCAGTGCAGCCACCGCCTCTTGGGTTTCCGACTGGTATTGATATGGGTCAGTAGAGCTACCTGTTGCTTGTTTGCAACAGTCTGCAGTCAGCTTAAATTTAAATACTTGTTTTAATTTATTTCTATTATTTGATTTAAGAATTAATTTTCTTTGTTAGTAAATAATAAAAACGTATGGCATTATACCCAGTTTTAGGGTTCAGGACCTCAAAAAGAAAAAAGGAACCCATATAGGATCACTTTGTGGTCCGTCTATCAACCCTTTTTTCTCAGAAACGTGTGGAGGTATCTAGTTGAAATATACATCATATACTCTGGTAGGTACGTAACCTTTTGGAGCCGCGATAAATCAAACTTCTAAATCAACACAATCAAAAGTTCCAACCTGGTTCTTTCTCTTCTTTAACAGTAAGGAATAATTTCAATAGGTACATTACATACCTAACTCTATAGCTGTTATGTTGAGGTATGTGGAAGCTCACATCTTTGTCCTGGTCATCCTCCAGGAGTCTGTGAGGATGCTCCTCATCGGAGTCACATTGTGCCAGCCGGCATCGGATGAGCGCGCGCCCTGCGTAGTTTAACAACTGACGGAAACAAATAAATTGTTTTATTCTGTTGTAATTTTCATTGTTGATTCAAATTTTTACTGAGGGAATAGTGAATACATTAATGACACCAAAGAATGTGGTTTGGTTTCTTAATGTTATAAATAACAAAGTTTCATCCTAGCTGAAAGGATGTTAATGTCAAGAAACATAGCGGTCTCTGCAAAACCTTTTAAAGACGGCAACTTTACAGGGAAATTCAGAAAACAACTGCTATTCTCAGTAAGTTATTTATTAATTACAATAAATAAATACTCAATCTATAAACTCTATGTATGTGTACTCTTGTATCCGCACTGAGACTCAGGTTGGTCCATTGTGCGTGGTCTATAAACTCTATGAGAACAAACACCCAAAAAAATTTTACTGCTTTAAAACTGGTATAATATCAAGTACAAATGTAAAAACTTTTCTCTATATGAGAACTATGTAGAATAGGAAGGTATGTTCTTTGAGAAATAAATATCTTACAAATATATTTTATAAAATCCTTACCTAATTGCCAACAAAGGTGCATTAGTATAAAAAAATATTCTTGTAGCTTGTAAAAACATATAAGATAATAAACCTATTATTACAAACCTCAACAGTTGGGTGTGTTTTAGTTTTGCCACTAGTCGAACCAAGTAAACAGCCATGAGTTCCCGCCATCTCGCTGACATAGCGAAACCTGAAGTGGTTTTGAGCCTGTTCGATAATGCATAGCTGTGGTTGATTCCCTGGCAAACATAGTTTTCTTTAATTTGGAAAAATATCAAAATACAAAGTGCTTTATTTCCTTTAGACCTTACAGAACTCATGTCAGAAAATTGAAATTATGTAAGTTCTTAATATACAACTACTACAATAGCATTAACAAAATGACATTGAGCTATCTGCAGACAGTTGCAATCAATTGTACAGCAAGTTTTTTCGTTCCGGCCCTTGTGAGGGGCACGGAGGGAGGCCTCGAGGCTTGGCCTCTTTACCCCGGCTGCAACTCGAGGGGTGATGACCCCTCGGTCCTTGGGTTGAGAAGTAATGCTCTTTTGTCTCTTTAATTTTTTTTTTTTTTTTGAGACTGCATGTGTTGAATTGTATTCTATACAGGTTTCTGTATTACATAGATAAGATTAGATTCATTTATTGGTACAAAAAAATATACATGTCAACCATTATTAATAAAAAACAACTTATTTAAAGAGAATAAATAAGATTACCTAAATACATAGTCATCATAACATACACTGAAGTAGGTACCACTGTCATACATACATAATGTAGATCAAAAATTATTAGTTTATTGATGTAGGGCTAACCTTTAAACCCAAGAACTCCTCCACCGTGTAGAAGGTTTGCTCGATAAGCCACCTTTTTAACCTTGAATTGAATATGTTTAAGTTGGGAGCCGCAGTAACGGAACTAGGTATCCGGTTGTAGATGTCCGGCCCCATGATATGAGTGAGCTTTCTTGATGTAAGTTAATTTTAAATTTAACTGAGCATGAAAACAAACTTTAACAGAACAGTCATAACTTTAGAGTTTTTTTAACAAGTTCAATTCAGTCTGCTTCTTTAGTAGCCCAATAAAATGTTAAGTCAGTCACTCAAGCATAGAATATAATTGAAGTGGGTATCATCCCTAAGGTCAATACATGCGGTTTTGTTATCATTTCTGCGAATTTTTGATAACTCTGCACAATGTAAGAAGGCAACTTGATATTAAATTTAATATCAGCAAAAAATAGGTATGTCCTTGTATTGTGGGCTGGATGGAAATTATTTTACAAATAATTTTACTTGGGCTTAGACCTAAATTTACTTAAGAGTTATGAGTTCAACCAATAACATCAAGGTCTTTGAAAACTCGAGATATGAAAAAACTTTTCTCGATGATAACTCACCATTGTTGACGAAAGGAAAACTCCGGTCTGAGCATTTTAATTTCGTTAAATTATTGGTTATTTGAGGCACCTGCTGCGAAGGAGAACTAAATGGAGAGTCTCTCAATGTGTAGAAAATGGGAGAGTTCGAGCTTTCGCCGGTTTCACGTCCACTTGCACTGTACGTAGACATTTTCTCAAGAGTTTGTACTTTATATGTGTATACGCATTATTATCCGGTTACATTTATTTTGTCCTATAAACTAACACGTCTCACAGGGCCTATAGTTTTACAAAATATTTGCAACGCACGTTCCCTTCCCGCCCGGTCTGAGAATGAGTGAGTAATCACAACAAACCCAGGGTCCAGGGTTGCAGTGTTGGATTCGGACAGATTAAAAAATATTGTACGTTTCGTTCAAAAATATCGTATTTATAAGAAAAAGATCGTACATCTTGGAAAAACAGAGTTTTAAACGAAGCGCGCGCTTTGGTAACACGCGTTTTAAGAATAAAGAGGTTGATCGAAGGTGTACACATGCAAGCGCGCGATTGGTGGACTGGTGGACACATATATTCACCAAAATGGAGATCGAGCACTTCGATACAGACTTATTTATCGATGAAATCCAAAAGCGTTCAGCTATATGAGAGATGGAAAGTCCTGATTATAAAAATAAAATTATAAAAAAAAACGCAATTGGGAGGAGATTATTGAAATCTCCGAACTGAGCTAGTAGTATGGTTGATCTCGCTCGTAAAACGCCGTGCTAAGTGCATTGTATGTACCTACGCTACTAACGCGCGCCGAATGCAACTCTGCAACCAACCTAAACGTTGTACTGTAGGGGCTGTCTCAGAAACTCAGATAGTTTGTGTACAGAGACAAACACCGCGACGAACGCGAGTGAGCCTTATCACAATCATATAGAGTACAAAGTTACTTCACTATTAACTAGCTAACAGTGAAATTATTTTGGACGTTTTCTGATTGTGTTAAGGTTCACTTTGTTTGTCTTTTGTTTACGTGAATTGTCTTACATTTTGAGATACTCTATGTCTATGGTACGATGTTTAATGTTGCTGTATGTAAAAAAGGTGTTTTTATGTAATTTTTGAAAATAACTTGTCATTAAGAAAATTATCGTATTTTTGCGTACGATCCATGAATTAGGATAGTATATTGTACATGACCAATTATCGTATAAATACGATAATTATCGTACGAAATCCAACACTGCAGGGTTGCCAACCGTAGAATTTTTTTCCTCGTTTTTTTCGCAGCTAAAAATCTCGTACTAGGGCTTTCGAACCTCGTACATTCCTCTAAAAGGTGACTAAACCAAAATTAATGCATATTAAACTGTTGAATTTAGGACGTTATACACAACGAAATAAACTATTGCAAGTTTTCTACTAAATAAAACATCACTTTGTATTAAAATAATCTTTAACATTACTCACGTAAATAACTAATGAACGAGACTTGTTTATAGGTTCAAAACTTTGCATAGGTAACTATGTACTCTTATATGAATACTAAGGTATGCAGGTACTTCTATTCTAGTCATAGTTTTCATCCCCAAATATTATATCAGGAACATCCTCATTCTCATCGCTTTTCTTTTTATTTCTGCACGAGCTTTTTCTTTATTTGTGAATCTCTGGTTGGCGCTATGTGTGATCGAGACGACAGACGAATAATGCGAAGAACGAAATGTTTTATTTCTTTTCTCGGGGATTTATAGGTTCATGGGATAGCGAGCGAACCATAGAAAATCATCGCGCCAATGCGACCGTGACATTTTTGGTGTAAGTACTATATTAGGTAATTGTATTTCTATTTTAAGATAAATAAGTACCTAGGTAGGTATAATTTATGCATTGCAGTATGGATGTCGAAAAAGTAGGTAGTCGAAGTTTCTCTGAAAGATACCTACTCAGGATTCACAATGAATAGGGGAGACTGGGGTCAATTGAAACACGGGTCAATTGAAACAAGTTACATAACTCTAAGACGGTTAGTAATAGGGGGGTGATCTTGAGGGAGGAAAGAAGCGCGCTGTGGGTCGGAATGTGTCGCCCAGTACGCGTGGCCGTTCTGAGCGCGCTGGAAATTTTTACGTGGGTGCATCGCTTTTTCGACTCGAAAAGTACGTTTTTTTTCTATTATTGTTTTGTGTATTGCACTGAAACTATTTATTGTTCAGCAGTGTTGTTTACTATCATTATTCCTATGAATATTCTAGTTGAATGCTTCGTGGTGTATGCCCACCTATCACATCTGGTTTTTATTCTGTTTGATAAAATATTTAGAGTGAAGGGATGGGGTCAGTTGAAACAAACGGTTCGGGGTCAATTGAAACGTATTTTTATTGACACTAAACCGTTTTTTATAATACTTTTTCTAGCATATTACGCATATTATGTCATACTTTTGTCGACCTAGACCTAAGGGCGCGGTGGGCAAAGGGACAAATGTTTGTAAAGCCATATTTATATTTTTTTATTTTAGATGCCAAAAAAACGTCCTAAAACCACCAACCGCGGAGAGACTGATATTGGTAAGTATAAAAAAGCATACGATGAAGTCGTTACGAAGGGCACTCCATTGATACATTTTCATTGTGATCTATTAATTGTGTAACTCGCTACTTTTATTACTATGCTTTAGTTAGTTGTGAATTTTAAAATGTTTAAGAAACGTAATGTCCCTTATACTGATAATTTAACTTGGATATAGGATAAAGCCATTAAATTTTACATTATTTATGTAAGAATTTTATCTAAAATAGAAAAAGTGTTTAAACAATGTTATATGTCGATCTCATTGAGTAGGTCATTACTGTTGTAGCTCTTAGGTAAAAAATAATTCAAGAAACTTAATGTACCTGATACTTAGTGGTGATAAAACTTGAATAAGTATAAAATTTAAACCACAAAAACAATAAAACTGATTATTTTTTAGTAAAACATCTTTTTCTCACAACAACCCTACTTTACCTTTTCATACACAACATCAACTGTACATAAGGCTAGTTAAATCATTTGTAGAAACACTTGTTTCAACTAACCCCAGGCACCGTTTCAATTGACCCTGACACGGGGGCAGTTGAAACATTTTCCAAGGTTTTGTAAATAACTTCTATCTAATTTAAAGGCGTATGTTATGCCAAATTATTAGGTTAACTATATAGCCAGATAGTCTGGCTATAATTAAAACACATTAATAAACAAATAGGGGTATGGAATGAAGTCACACGACCAATTTTCTCAAAAGTGTTTCAATTGACCCCAGTGTACCCTACATCCGACAGAGAACCAAGATTATCGACATAGCTCAAAGGATTAGTAAACTGAAGTGGCAGTAGGCTGGCCAATCTTAAGAAGAACCGACAGCAGCTGGGGTAAACGTGTTCTTGAGTGGAGACTGCGACTCGGCAAACATTGTGTAGGACGCCCTCCGACCAGGTGGGATGACGATTTGCGAAAGATTGCTGGCAGATACTGGATGCGGCAAGCTGAAGACAGGGCGCTATGGCGCTCATTAGGCCTTTGTCCAGCTGTGGACTCATATAGGCTGATGATGATGATGTATAATTTAAAAGAAATTTATGTTTTAGTTGTTGTTTTAGGTTATATTAACTGTATTTATATTATTTTCAATGTTGTTTGTGTAGTTATATTTGAGTAGGTAATAAGAAAGGTTCATTTATAACATTTAAATCTTTAATTGGCCGAAAGTTAGATTACTTACTAAGGTTTGAATTATCTAGATTTATGGGCTGTAGATTTCGTTGAAAAAATTAATAAGCACCGATAACATTTTTTAAAATTATTATTATAGTTTGTTGTTAAAGCGGCAAGATGAATAATATATAGGTAGGTAGGTACACTGTGAAAATTTCAACTGTCCACCTTGTACGATGAATAACAGCAAAGTAATAAAAAAGTTTGTGCAGTGCATAAAACAAAATGTAAAGGATTTTTTTATTCGTTTCTGTTTGTTACGGCTCCTATCGACTGTGGACTGCTAGAGTAGGCTTTACAAACTTTTGCCTACATAGCAAAACAATCAGCTTCAGTCTACAGAATGTAAAATAAATTCACTTCAAGAAGGCTAATTATTATTATATTATTGATAAGTTACAAATATAATAACTTTGTTCCAATTAAAATTAAAACTCACTACAAAAGTCCTACCGCCATTTGCTAAATTCATTTGCTAAGTTCACCAATAGATGCCAGCACGGTCTAGTTAGATCGCGCTATCGAAGCGTTTGCACCAAACAGCGACGTCCAGCCCATTGCAAAGATTATTTACCCTGTAAGGCTCGACCATGCGGCCTGTCCCACCGGGCCGCCGCACTATTTTTGAATCGTCACACATTTGTGTGATGTTATAAACAAAGAGAACCACGTCTATCGTGTCCTCCAACTTCTCGACAAGGATTTGGACGACATCAACAAAATAAATACAAATGGTTGGACAAAACCGCAAGCTTCTGCAAACCATCAAACAAAGCAAGGTTGCCTAGGTCATGCTATCACCATGCTAGATCGAGACATAATGGTTTTATTTAGCTTTCGTTGACATGAACTAGTATTGTATACTCTTTGGTTTTTGGCCATTTTTGGCTTAGGTACCAGGCTATTTGGTCACAGATTTTTGGCTCCATTTAAGTACATTTTTCAACTTGATGCCCAATGAAAATTTCAGGGTTTATTCTGTATGAAGTTTTTAAGATAAGTTGCAGAAAAAAATAAGAAGTAAAATATTTTTTTTACAACTAGTATAAATTAGATTTTGAAATGAAAACTTGCTATAATTTTCTTATTTTTCTTTTTTATAAATCTAAGACTCTAATTGGTATAGGGGTACGACAGGTCCACTATTGATCTTGTTTTCAATAAAAAGGCAAGGTCGCAGACCTAACATTTTGGCTGCAATTGCGAAATTCAAACTGAAATCTGCTTTTGACAAAAAATTACCAAGGTCCAAATAACTTTTGAACCACAGAAAATCGCTGAACATACATGGGGGTTAAATCGATAGGTACTGAGGTCCCCCACCCCCCAGCCACCGATGATCCACCCATCATGTTACACCGTGTAAAAGTGGCTGATAGCTGATGTTATAACATGAAACTCAGGCTACCTACATATACTTTAGGTAGGGAGGCGAACCTAGCGTGTTTGCTTGTCAAACTAGGACTAGATCTCGGTACCGGAATTTGAACTCACGGAATTTGTAGTTAAAAACTTGAATCACATAAAGTTCTACATTTTTTCTTGGGTTTGTAGGTACAGTAGGTAGGTACCTAATCAGCAAAGACTTGACCGTTATTCCTGGTTACTTACTGCTGCTGGCAGCTCTGAATGTCTCATGCATAGAGCTACATATGAATATATATAAAACTATATATAGGTACCTAGAATATAATATAACTATACACAATATAAGTTCGATTGATAATTCAGTGGTTTAATTCAAACTATCTAACTAAAGCACTGGGCTCGTACATGTGGTGTAACGTAGTAACGTACGCATCGCCAGATAAAGAGCGCACTTGAAAGAAAAGAGCAAAAGCTTTCTTTTAGCATAGGTAGTGAAAATCGCAACTCGCCAGGTGTTTTAGTTTCGTAGTTACGAAGAATTTAGTAGAAAAGTGGGTGCGCGTTGAAGTCTTTTGTATGCAAGGCCGGTCCATCGTAGCCTCTCGTAGCACGTGCTCATAGCCTCTCGTAGCACCTGCTACGAAGATAATAATAATACGTCACAATGTGTATCCTCATGGGGAAGGAACGAGGAGGGAATGGTGAGATATATCAGAGGAAAGAGGGCAAAATCCAACACAACGTCTAGTCCGAGAGATTAGCAGCCCACTCGTGGAGTTGGCCACTTTCGCAAATGTCTTCTCGCGTACATTTTCAAATCTACTGTGCTGTGTGCGAGCATCTCGCGGGCGCGTCGGGGCCCGGCTTCGACATCCGCCGACAGGTAGTGTTCCCTGGTATAAATTACAGAAAAATTGTCCGTCCCGTATTGTTAGCTTAAGTATTATATTGGTAATAATATATTGGGTAAGAATATTAAATTTCGTCCTCTCTCCCAAGTAAACCGTACGGAATTCCGACATTAAAAGTATCCTATGTCCTTCCTCGTAGTATGAAATTAAATCATGCAAAGTTTCATTTGATTCCAATCAGTAGTTTCGATGTGATGAGTGGTTAAGAAATTTGACTTTCATCCCCTTTCCCAAGAAAACCGAAAGACATTCCAGAATAATATATCATCCAATATATATCATAAGTCTTTTCTCGTAGCATGAAATCAAATCGTGCAAAGTTTCAATTGTATCCATTCAGTAGTTTCACCGTAATGCGCGGTTAAAAAAATTTACTTTCATCTCCTCTCGCTAGGAACTGTAATAATGGAAATCCGGGATTAAAAGTATACTATGACCTTCCTCGTATTATAAAGTCAAATGATGCAAAGTTTCATTTGAATCCATCCAGTAGTTTAGACGTAATGCGCGCGTATGAAATTTAATTTGTATCCTCTCTCCCGATTAAACCCTACGGAATTTCAAGATTAAAAGTATCCTATGTCCTTTCTCAAAGCATGAAATCAAATCGTGCAAAGTTTCAATTGTATCCATTCAGTAGTTTCACCGTAATGCGCGGTTAAAAAAAATTACATTCATCTCCTCTCGCTAGGAACTGTACGGAAATCCGGGATTAAAAGTATACTATGACCTTCCTCGTATTATAAAGTCAAATGATGCAAAGTTTCATTTGAATCCATCCAGTAGTTTCGACGTGATGCGCACGTATGAAATTTAAATTGTATCCTCTCTCCCAAGTAAACCGTACGAAATTCCAAGATTAAAAGTATCCTATGTCCTTTCTCATAGTATAAAATAAAATCTTGCAAAGTTTCATTTGATTCCATGTAATGGTTTCGACGTAAAGCGCGGTTAAAAAAAATTATACATTCATCTCCTCTCACAAGAAACCGTACGGAATTCCAGGATAAAAAGTATACTATGACCTTTCGTAGTATGAGGTCAAATCACACCAAGTTTTATTCGAATCTATTCAGTATAGTTTCGACGAGATGAGTGGTAAAGAAATTTGACTTTCATCCCCTTTCACAAGAAAACCGTAAGGAATTCCGGGATAAAAAGTATCCTATGTCCTTCCTCGTACATAGTATGAAATCAAATCGTGCAAAGTTTCATTTGATTCCATCCAGTAGTTTCGACGTAATGCGCTGTTAAGGAATTTGACATTGATTTCCCCTCGCAAGGAACCGTGCCGTAACCATTCTTCGAAAATAAAGTTAATCTTAAATTAAACATATTATAAGGTAGGTACAGTAGGTAATAGGTCCGATTCTGTAAAAAGAAGATGTTTTTCGCCTAGCAATTCTAAATATGAGTAAAACTGTGGTGCTGATGTGGCAATCGCTAACCAAGTAGCGGGTACAGCTAGTTAGTTATAGTATATTAGTTTAACAAAAGTTCCACGCTCCGCGATCCAAACGCGTCCACCCCGCTCCGGCTCTAAATTGGACAAACCCGAGTAATATGTTGTGATCTCGCACCCTACTAGGGGGGCGGCGGCGCGCGGCGGCCTGCGCACGGCGCGGCGGGGATCGCGACACTTGCACTATACGTACCAAAGAAAACAAAAAAATATGAAACACATTAATTAATTAAAGAACATGGGAAAAGTGGTACCTACCAGTAACACTGACAAAGCCTTTTACCGATTTCTCTTATTTTTAAAATAAATTTAGCATTATCTTTCAGACTCTTTATTCCAGACTGTGAAGAATAACTATTTACGCTATTTCCAATACTCTACCTAACCCTTTATTGCTCTGAGACCTTTCTTCATTCAAGGAAAAAAGTGATGACGTTCATGATGAAAGTGTCAAATTGATTGTTCCTGTTTTCGCCCTGTAATTTGGGGCTGCCGCCGCCGCGCCGCTGCCATATACATATAACTTTTTTATTTTACGCGTTTTTTCAGTATCATCTCTCAATCAATATTCATCTTACTTAATAACCTACCATAAACATAATTCTATATCTCATAGACATTGCATCTTTTTCGGACTGGAGTAAAACAAACAACGCATGCAAATCTGCGGGCATAGAATGATGAAATGAATGAATGAAATATATTTTATTTTCTAAACAGGACTAGGTACGCAATATAACATAATTTAGAAAACAAAGAAAAAGCGCTTTATACTTAGCTCCGTTTACAAAATTGACTAGTTAGACAGTCTAACTAGTCAATTTTGTAAACGCTTTCTTAGCTTTCTTAGCTAACTAGTCTAAGTTAGACTAGTTAGCTAAGAAAGCATTATTCAACAGGTTTTGATTGTTGATGTTAATTAAATTAGAACCTTATTTCTCTAACAACAAGGTCGATTTCTGCTCGTCCTGCTCGTAAGTTCTCGATTTTTAAACTAGATGTCGCTGCTAAAAGTGAACGAGCTCTAGATCGCGCTATCGAAGCGTTTCGGGTTCCTGTACATAATCCCTGGAATCTGTCGTTGTCTTTACTTAGTTCTTAATACGTCCATGTGATTATGGATATTTTTGGAAGATGCTCTTCTTATGAGCATCTAGTAAACGCTTAAAGCCCACCACAATAGACGGACGGAGCTATTTATTTATTTATTTACAAAAGGGCATCCTACGTTATGTTATATAATAATTTATATTATAGCAAGGTATGTATATTATATTATTATTACGGTATATTTTCAATAGTAATCGGCGAGTGACCACAGACGCACTGCTATAACGTATATTTTTAATACGTCACCAAAATATGTCGACAGATATATTGTAGGTACCTACTTAGGTACATTTGTCGTTCAGTTTTCATGCCAGTCCTGCGTTAAGAAAATTTCTATTTTTGAAGGATGCCTTTACGAGCATCTAGAAAATTCATAGGGGATCTCTTTTTTCATTGAGCAAATCAGTGTTAACATTTATACCTATTTATAGAGTCCTTTTCATGAAAGAAGTCCCGCGGAAATTAGTGGAACCAATTTTTTTTAAAAAAGGACTACATTAGTATGGTATGTACACGAACCATTATCTTGATCTTCGTACAAAGTTCATGTAGGTACCTTAGTAGGTAGGTATCTACTCAACCATCTATTATATACCTATGTAGGTATATTAGTAACACTGTAATAATAAGTATAAGTTTATACATAGCACCAAATAAGGCCGCCAATTCTTTTTTTCTTTTACCAAACTGAAATCAGTTCAATAATTTATTATTCACAAACAACTTGAATCTAAATAGATTTGAAAAAAGGGCAGTGAGATTGACCTTTGAGGTCAAGTTCACTGCCCTTTTTTTGTGAGAACGTTGCTTTTTGCTAGGATCTAAGAACAAAAGTTTAGTTACATAGGTTTTTTATTGCCAACATTGCGTGTGTTAACAAATGGCTCTGGGTGCAATTACACATATTATAGGTACCAACACTCCTGTCCATAGTAGCACCCGTCCCTTTCAGTTTCACAGAGTCCGTCCCAACGAACCCCCAACGGACGCCTACAGGTCGGATTCAGTCAAGTAGCACACGTGTTTACACCGAAATTGACCCCTAGCGCTGAAGAAAAATGCCGAAATAAAAAATAAATATTATGTTAATATGCATAAAAAAATTCGTTGAAAATTTTTAAGTCCTGCGACCTTCGATCAAAAATAAGGAAGCCGGACATTTTTGATCGATGCCTGCGAGGCTGCGACCCGTAAACTCCACTCCGACCTTTCGTTGCAAACTGCAAACAAACAAAATTTGATTGTTTTATACGCAAAAATCTAAACAGTGCAGTACCTATTCGTTCGTGCTGCCATAAAAACGACATTAGCGCCCTCATCTCATAAAATCTCTTTTCGGTTGCACTGTGGTCTCTATAAATACTAAGTGTTGCTCGGTCTACTGATTTAGTAGAAGATCTACCTGATGTTTGAACAGTCTACTGTTCTAGTAATTTATTTTTTGACATTCAAGATATTTAACTGCTTTCTTTGAAAGGGACCTATAAGGCCATAAAACAATAAAATCAATAAAAAAAACAATAATTCTTGGGTGCTATTTCGATTTCGAGTAACTAGGCTTTGAGTCTATTCTTATGCCGGGCACAGACCAAGCGAGCGAGAGCGAGCGAAGGCTAACGAACGAACGAAAAAGTACCAAAGTGGACGTCATTGCGAAAGCAAGCGAGTCCAAACAAGGGCCTTCGTTCGTCTTCGGCCGTGCTCCGGCGGCTGTCGCTACATCAAAGCAATATGGAACGAATGTACCGCTTGTCAAATCCCAATCTTTTGCATTCGCTCGCTCTCGCTCGCGTGGTAAATTTTTATCATCTAATTGTACACAATTGGTGTGCCGTGAATATTTTAATGCAATCTGGGTAGTTTGAAAACTGCCAGCATTAAAAATTGAAAGAGACACGCTCATTAAACTTAAAAACTTCCACACGCAGAAGCCGTGGCCGGGCCGGAGGCGAAGGCGTGCCAACCAGGCGTGGCGTTCGCGATGTGGATGTCTTTACGTATTAACTTCTTAAAAATTTGCTTCACGGATATCAATTCTAAGAGCATTTTTACAGTCTTTGACTTGGCAAACGTACAAACAAGGATGTGGTTGCACTAGCATGATCAATTTTTCCATCCATATATTTAAGGTCATAGTAAGCTGTTTGTGAAGTAACTCTTTTGACTAGCTGAAATACAACGCTCACACGCCACGCCTCCGCCTCGCCACCGCACCACCACGGCTCCGCGCCGTCACGTTCACGCCGACTGTTTGTGTCCCCAAGCCGGTCCGCCACGGTCGTGCACCGCTTAGCCACCGCCTCCGTAACATATATTCTGGCAAATAAACATTTTTAAATCTTTTTCAGAGCCTGTATGTGTAGTCTTTCATATAAATTCGTAGGATACAACTCGCACACCTTCACCTCCGGCCCAGACACGGTTTCTGTGTGCGGAGGCTTAAAAAAAATTAATATAGATTCATCCGTTCAGGAACTTTACTGGGACCAAAAAATCGTGCAAATTGATACTTTTATACGCGTTTTTCACGTCTAGGGCTAAAAATATTTTTTTAACTCTTCCACTCGCTAAATTGGCATTAACGAACGAAAGTATTAAACTGCTAATTTTTTCTGTTATCTATTGATTTATTACTCGACTTTCTACTTATTTTGTCAAATTCGAGCAGGCAACACGGTATTTAAATAACCTCAAAATCACAAAAATAAGGTGAAACAAGAAACTGTTTTGTGTTAGTTTTTTTTTAGATTACATCCCCAAATCAATGGATAATACATCAGTCTAAATGGGTCTAATTCCTACATAACATGCTGTCGATCAAAAGATTGCCGACTCTTTCGGCGTCCAAAATTCAGTCTAAGCTGTCTTTTGATGTAAGAAACTTTTCTGTTGGGCAACATAATGTAAACAAACACTGCCATAGGAGTCTAGCAAAATTATGCAGATCATTGTCTGTTTTACACCATTTGACGAACAAATCCAATAATTCGGTAAGTTTTTGGTAGTCTACAAATCTTGTACAAGTTGCACAAAATGGGCTATTAATATTATTATGTGCAAACCTACTCCTTCGTCGTAAACTATTACTTAATATATTACTAAACTTACTTACTATTTTGAGTTTTTTGAAAGCCAGCTAATGGTAACCATTTGTTAGCAAGGGCAAGCCGAAAATTAATGTTTACTATTACCTACTAGATACTGCTTGTGCAGTGATCAGGAAAGTAGACCAGCAAGTGATTAATCAAGTTAGGAATGTTGACATTAGCAATATCTTCATTGTTTTTAACTGACTTCAAAAGAGAAGGTTCTTTGTTCCGTTGTATATAATTTTTATGTATGTTTGTAGATTTTTCACCAATGATGGACTGATTTTAAAAATTCTTTCACTATTGTTCAGTTGTTATCAAAGAATATACCGAAGTAGTCCAATAAAAAGTTTATTCACTAGAGTAATTGATCTGGCCAAAACTAAAAACAGTGTAAAATTAAAAGCTTCTAAGTAGGTATTAAATTTTTCATAACAATCAAATTATTACGAGCCATTTTTAATTATCCTTCTACATAGAAAAAGACAAAATAAATACAAACAAAACAAAAAGAAAACTTTCGAAAAGTTGTTGTTAAAAAGTTGTTGAAAGTTTTGAAGTCTCAATGACATCCAAATATAAATAAACAAACTTTCTTTGATTGCTTCATTATAATCAAGATTTACACTGTTGTCTTGTGAATTCCTTGTTAATTGACTAGAAGTCAAAAACGTTACGAAAAACCAGTGAATTGTCAAAATGTGTTAGTGACAAATTGTTGACAAACTCATGGTGTGACAAGGCTTTAAAAATCCGGCTGTATAACTAATATGTCAATAAATCTGAACCATTCACATAGTACCCACAAGCCCCAAGCTAAGCAGAGCTTGTGTGATAGGGGTAACTCACTGCATCCAATTTATTTATTTGATATAGTTAATAGCCAAGCAGTTCAGCATAATCATAATTACCTAGTTGTTGAGTTTATTATTAAAGGCGTTATTGATGTGACTGACATAATGTCTATTACATCAATAACCCCCTTTTTCTTCTAGTAAAAGGTTCCAACTGTGAATCACTATTCCTAACTCTATTTCTCTCTGTCATCGGTAAACTTCTAATTCGGACTGAAGTGCATTTAGATCAGGGATCTGATTAGTGCGTAAGCAACATTTGAATTCAGTATGAGTTTTTTTAAGACTCTTGAGATTCATATCAGATGCTTTGCGTAACTATTCATATGGTCAAATGCACGTGCTTCACGTAAATTGTTTTGTTAGTCAAAAAGGCGTTTGTTTTTTTATACCACTGAGGCAAACAGGCATGCGGCCCACCTGATGGGAAGCGGTTACCGCAGCCTATGGACGCCTGTAACATCAGGGACATCACACGCGCGTTGCCGACCCTTTAAATGCCTTAGAAGGCCCTTTTTGAAAAACCCCATGTTGTAGTCCAGAGGGAAAACCCCGGCAGAGAGATCATTCCACAACCTGACTGTTCGCGGGAGGAAAGTCCTCATGAACCTAACAGTCCGCGAACAAAATGTCTTTAAGGTATAGGGATGATATCTCTGCTGATGGCGAGCCGTGCGAAGGTAGAAGGGAGCCGCTGGCACCATATCAAATAATTCATCAGAACATAACCCATTGTACAAGCGGTAGAACACACACAAAGAGGAGAAGTCTCTCCTGGGACTTAGAGGATCAATACCGTCTGTGAGCAAGGGATCGTCAACAATCCTCACAGCACGTCTCTGAATCGAATCAAGGAGCCCTAGCTGGTATCCAGGTGCTCCAGCCCAAAGGTGAAAACAGTACTCCATGTGGGGTCGGACTTGCGACTTGTAGAGCAGCAGTCTCTGCCCCGCATTGAAACAAAGTCTAGCCCTATTGAGCACACCAAGCTTTTTGGATGCCAACTTGGCCTTATCTTCCAGGTGACTACGAAACTGGACGTCACTGGAGATGTTAATGCCCAGGATCTCGATGCTCTTTGAGATGGTTAAGGGTGTGTTCTGGAAACGTGGACTAACAGAGAATGGGGTTTTTTTTGCGGAAAACGCACAGACTTGTGTTTTGGTTGGGTTGAATTATTGATGTGATAAACATTATGTCAGTCACATCAATAACGCTGAAAGTTTTTGATTGTTGTACAAAACAATTTACATGAAGCAAGTGCACAACTTTGTAATAGAATCAGAATGGCTACTATAAAGAAACACACAAAAACAAAAGATATATCGATAACCATCAGAAAACTCAATTGGAGATGGACTGTGCATATAATCAGAGGAAGCAAAAAATTATCAAAAACTATAATGAGCTAGTTTGTAGGAAACCATAGAAGGAAACGAGGTAGGCCATCGAGAAGATGGGTGGACGATATAAATGCCACAGTGTACAGGTGGCACCTGTCTAGATTGGCTGGCGACAGAGATGAATGGTTGAGATTGGAGGAGGCCTTTGTCCAAAGAGGCACACAGACAGATACCATAGTAGATGTTTAGTTTAAGTTAGTGTATATATTACTGTATATTGTAAACTGTCGGAATAAAAGGCTTTTATTATTATATTATTAAGTGCACAACTTTAGGTGTACTGTTCGCTGGGTTTCAAATAAATTCAAATAAATTGTATTTTACAGAAAATGCAGGGTACCTTCTGAAGCATCTCTGTCTATTTATGTGTATTTTTATATTATGTATTTGGTTTTACAGCAACTGCGCCAATTCAATGTGGAGTACAAAGCAGCATGTGCCCTCTTGGCCCGCTCTAACTTGCCAAACTTTGGCAGTGCCTACGGTCTATGCATTAGAAGCTTCCACACCACACCCAGGACATTCACCAAGAAAGAAGATAAGAAAATTGACGAAAATGATAAGGTTATTATGCTTTATAGCTATCGTTTGAAAGATTAGATAAATTAAATTCACTAGACTTCTCAAATAAAACATGTTTTCAGGATAGAAAAGACAAGAATAAAAATGAAGAAATTTCATCACTACTCATGAAAGCAGCCTTCTGGATGATGACTACAATAATCCTCTTAATTATAAGCTCAATGCTTATGCCTAGCAACAACACACACAATGAGGTATAAAAATATTGGTTTCTTATTTATCTTATACAAAAAAACATTATTCTAATCTGCAACCACCAATCCATCAGAAAGTGTAGTGATATGGCAAAAACCATTTAATTTGGGGGAGACATTTTCAGCAATAAACAAGACAGAGCGATATGGCGCTCATCAGGTGAGGCCTATGAGCAGTTGATTGATTTAGGTTTGATGATGATGGTTTTCAGCAGTGGAGGTTGTGACCTGATGAAGAGAACAGAGAGAGAGAGAAGACATTAACCATTCATAGATATTTGTGTACAAAATTCGTTTATTTACCATCAAAAAACTAATATTTATGTGAAATATCAGTAATTTTTACTGTCCCAAATCAATTAAATTAATAAGTACATACCTAACACTTAATTGTATCAATAAATTGAGAGACGATACTATTAACCTGATAAACCTATTTATTCTAGCCGCATTCAAATCAGAGCTTGTATAACATGGAAACTACATACTTATCTGATAAACTTAATATATTCCATTGGTACTTCGATATTTTTTTACTTTACATAAGAATACACCCAGAACGCCCAGACAAAATATCTGTAGACCGTTCAAACATTTGTCTAGTACCCACAACACAAGCCCTGCTTAGTTTGGGGCTAGATGATGATGTGCGGATTGTCCATCATTGTTTATTTATTTGTATTTAGTTAATCCGGTACGTGTCCTGGAACGAGTTTGTGTACTCAATGCTGTCGAAGGGTGAAGTGGAGGAGCTGATAGTGCGGCCAGACATGGAAGTGGTCACCATTATTCTACATGAGGGGGCCGTGCTCAAAGGCAAACGGGTAATTTATTTTTATATTCTAATTCTAATTCTAATTCGAAGTGGGGGAACTGGGATCTGCACTGACAACTCGCATGGGAGTGTATTGTGCATTGTCCCCCTGCCTAACTAGGCCCTAACCAGCCCAGCTCCTTGAAGTACCGGAGCAGGACTTTTGGTGATTGACAGCTTCGTTTCAGCTTTTCTGTGGATGTGGTCAGGTTTGCTGCCCCTATTAGGCTTTTCAGTCCTGTTTTCCGCCTGGCTTCCTCTGTGGCCGTGCAGTGAACCACAACATGTTCCACAGTCTCTTCTTCCTGGAGGCAGCCACGGCACAGGCTGCTGTCTGTGGCTCCCGTCTTGAAAAGGTGATGGTTCAGCTCACAGTGGCCTGTGATGATGCCCACCATTGTTCGTAGGTCCTCACGGCTCATCTTGAGCATCGTGTTTGTTGTTTTCCTATCTTTATTTTTATATTATCATTATTATTATTTGAATACACAGGCAGCTCTTAAGCTGATGCGTGCATATCATAGTCTTTGTCAGTGCACTTTAAGTGTTTGTCCAGTCTATTTTTAAAAGAGTTCACTGAGGGGGCACTGTCTATATCACAGGCTTGTCTATATCACAGGCTTGTCTATATCAAGCCTAGCGTAGATATCTAGGGCTAGCCAATTCAATCAACGCATACATAGATTTAAAGTATGTAACTATTAGCTAAATTTAGAAAAATGATTGTTTTCACTTCTCTTGCTCGAAAAGTGTATCATAATAGTGTAGCTTAGCAGGCCTAAAACTCGAGTTTAATCCCTCGGGCTAAAAAGTAATTTTTCTTTTTAATTTTTGTCTAAAATCATCAGCCAGTACAAAGCATTCGTTCTCTTACATAAAAACTCGACTTCTTGGTGCTCCGTCAATCTTTTTTTGAAAATAGAACCTTCTTGGTGATGTTTTATGAAGCTTGATTCTTCCCTTCACGGTAGAATGCGAACTGTTTCGTTGCGGGTTTAATAGAGATTTAAAAAAAAAGATGGTATTGGCGCTAAATCTCTAGAATTTTCTTCATTCCAAATCACAAACTTTTACGTTTAACTTCCTGACTTTTACTTCCAAATTGTGAACGTGAAAAATGTCATCAAGTGATAGTGAAGATGCTAATATGCAAATGGAAGAAAAGGGCAAAGAAATAATTATGAATCTGTTGCCGACAAAATCACGTGGAATATATTTAAAGAGTTACGAAAATTTTATGAAATGGAGAGATGAGAAACGTGTGGATTCTTTTACAGAAGGGGTTTTTCTCACTTATTTTGATGAATTATCGAAAAAATTCAAATCGTCGACTCTTTGGAGCACATATTCAATGTTAAGAATGACCCCTTACAAACGAGACACGACGTCGATATTAAAAAATATGTAAATTTAACGGCTTTACTGAAGAAATTGTCCACTGGATACAAGGCAAAAAAATCTAAAGTCTTGACGACACAAGAAATCGAAACATTTTTAAATAACGCTCCAAATAAACAATACTTGGCAACAAAGGTAACCTACTACTTATGTACTCAACTCAAACTAAATAAATAGATACCTACCTACATACCTAAATTATGTACCTAGGTTATTACGATTAATAACACACTTCTTTTTTTGTTCAACAGGTTGCTTTAATTTATGGAATCAGCGGTGCATGCAGAGGAATAGAGCTTGCTAATATAACGCTAGAAGACGTAGAAACGGATACAAACCTACAAGCTGTGAGTCTGCCGAACACGAAAACAAACAAAGAGCGTAAATTTGTCATCAGTGGAGAATACCTTAATATAGTTAAAGCCTATCAGGAGTTACGTCCCACTAATGTTTCAACGAGAAGATTTTTTCTAAATTATCAAAATGGTAAATGCACAAGGCAAGTCATAGGCAAAAATAAATTTGGTAACATGCCTAAAGATATTGCCACTTATCTAAAATTACCAAATCCGGAACTCTACACGGGCCATTGTTTCCGCAGAACATCCGCGACTCTGTTGGCGGACTCGGGTGCGAATATAACGACATTAAAACGGCACGGTGGATGGAGGTCCGATCAAGTGGCTGAAGGTTATATAGAGGACTCTATACAAAACAAGTATCACGTCACGCAGCGGATTACGGAAGGAATCAATATTCTACCAAACATTACAGAACCCCAAGCATCTACATCGCGGGATTGGATGAATATGTCAACTCAGCTGAAGCCGCACTCAGATCTTAATAATGCACGAAACTCAAGCATGAGTCGAGTCTCTCCAACTTTTACTCCACAACAATCAACTCAAAATATTACACACACATCCCAATCACAGAGAACCGAAATAAAATTGCCCGGGAAAAACATATCACTAAACATTCAAAATTGCTCTAACTGCACATTTAATTTTTAATAAAATTTCTGAAAATTGTCTAATTTTGAATTGTTTTATTTTCTCGCAATCGAAGTGAAAAGTAGAGTGTTTTACTCGGGCCAAAACCACCCATTATAACTCGGTCTTGTCATCCTCCCTCGCTACGCTCGGGAGTATAACAACCTCGTATATAATGGGATGGTTTAGTCCCTTGTAAAACAATCTACTATTTCGGTATTTTTTTGTCTGTGTTTCTTGCAATAAATAAATTTCATTTCATTTCATTTTCATTTCACTGGTTCCAAGTCTTCACAACACAGCGGTTTGCGGTTTATATGATACATTATAAATTAAGTAAATTCATTCTGGCTTATAGTTGTATCTGAAACAAAATATTCTACTGTGCGCGCATGCCTGCGATGGGAGACATAGTTGACGTAGTTGACTTTGCCTCTCCAAAGTAATTGTTCTTGATGGGTACAGTCATCGCATTGTTTTAGGTTGGTTTTAGGATGTAGGCTTAAGCCGTTTCTGTTGCTTTGTGTGTTCACGGGGTTTTGGAGTCTTTATCTGTTCAAATCTTTTACGCGGTGAGTGTATCCTGTGCACCTGCTGGCTGCTGGTAATAGTTACATGTCATGTGTTATTATTATTACTGTCATTACAGGTTACCCATCGCGTGTACCATATGAACGTGGGAGACATTCACCGCTTCGAGGAAAAACTGCGGAAGGTCGAGAAAGACCTGGGCGTTAAAGAAGGTACCTAGATTGTGATGCCTATTTTTGCTGTACATATACTCAAGTTTATAAATCACTGTCACTCATCAACAGAGAGAATGTTTATTTTAGATTAAGTATAGCAGGCTTGTTTACTTTTTTCAAGCCTGCCGTACTTAATCTGAAAAAAAAACATTCTTTCTGTTGTTTTTTATACACAATTTACAGTCCTCGTCGTTTTGATATCCTTTCTTCAACAAATATTGGTAACTATAATAATTATCTTTTTCTGGATGGAATGAATCAAGGAGTTATTACCCCCGCCACGAGCCATATGTATTTTTGCTCTTCGGATTTGTTGATATAATTTGCAGCGATCTTTAAGCTCTAATATTGTAGAATAAGTAGGTAACTTTATTTAACTTCAACAGCCATTGTCTGTTTCCAACGCTGATTCAATAATTATCCTGATGGCGAGAATTTTCTGCTTGAATTTTATTGCCTTGATCTGGACTAAATCATCACCTGCATCAGCCCATATTAGTCCACTGCTGGACATAGGCCTCCATTAATCATCCCACCTGGCCAAAGGTAATCCTACACTACGCTTGACGAGTCGCGGTCTCCACACACGTTGACTCCAGTGGTTGTCGGTTCTTCGCGAAATATTGGCTATATTTCATAAAATAAATAGTGCTGAATAATTATTTTAATTAACGGAAGTCATTTACGACGGGGTATTTACCATGATTGCATTTTTGAGCTTTCTATTATTTATTTTTGGTACAGTTTCATGCGCCGTGATCACGGCATGACTAAAGTCACTGCGAGTTAAAATTTGTTGGCATGCCAATCCTCCCTCATCTTACCTCATTATTGGTCTGTTGCTGTGAACGTTACCACTACCATCGGTTTCAAATAAAATCATGGTACCTAGGTTCAAATAAATTCATGATTCTCCACGATCATTTAAAAAGTTTTTATTTCAAAGAAATTCACCGAATGCCCCTGTTTTCAGGTGTGCGCGTGAAATACGACCGCAACGGCAGCGTCGCCGGCAAGGTCATCACCACGCTATTGATTGGAGCCATCGTGCTTTCTCTGCTTTACTCCACCAAGAACATGCGCAAGAACATCAACCTCGGAGGATTTGTAAGTCAATTCTATTCATATCCTGCCTTCCATTATACTCCTACGGCTGAACGTGCCACCTACAAACAGTGTACAGAATCTACGATTTTATAAAAAATATATTTAATAAGCTGATGGAGTTACATTATTTTTATTATTTACATTATTAAAAGTATTTATAATGTTAACGTAGATGCTTAAGAACTCCTGGATTTTAAAACAAATCCTTTGAATGTTGGTATTTGTTTTTTTTTTTAATTTTAGCAAATATAAATAAAAAATATTTTCATGCTACCCCGAAGACCGACGTTTTAAAGGTAAAAGTCCGTTATTTACCTTATCAATTTAAAAATATATTCTAGCCAAATTCCATGTAAAATATTTGTAAACAAACGGCCCAAACTTTACCTGAAATTCACTTTGTTCTCGTGTATTTTTATGATGAAAATAACAATGCTTACAATTATGCCAACGCCAAACATGTACATTTTAGTTTTATTGACTTTGGTTTGTTAACGAACATTTTTTTATCGAATTTGGCTGAAGTATAGATACAGTTAAATAATTTTAACAAAGGTAAGGAACCTTAACACTTAAACTTATGTCCACAGAGTCTCATTTTCTCATCCACACATTACATATCTACTGATATCCTTTTGTTCGGATCCCCTGATCATTCATTTTATACGTACGTTACGTGTTAATTTAAGGATACTGACTGGAGTATAACCGATGGAGAAATGGTAACCCTGAGTTTTACCTACAAACAAAATTGATGAGAGATGAACACCTTCAAGTCGGGTTGATTAAAAATAATACTAAATTATGTTTCAGAGCCAGCTAGGTCGTGCTAAGTTCACGCTGGTGAACTCGATGAGCGGTAAGGGCAAAGGCGTGAAGTTCGAGGACGTGGCCGGGCTCAAGGAGGCCAAGGTCGAAGTCATGGAGTTTGTGGACTACCTCAAACGCCCGGAGCATTACAAGAGCCTGGGAGCCAAGGTATGGAATGGTTAAGAGATAAGGTGCTGTTAGAAAGAAAGGTCTGGAGCTATATTTAAGAAAGAAAAAATCGAACGCTTAAAATCCACAAAATCACGGGTCGGAATCGAGAATTTATGATTTTCAGGAAAAAGTCTATAACTCAAAAACCATTGGAGATAGACCCATGATTTTGTGGTTTTTCTGGGTCGGTCGTCATGAACCCACCTGTAAACTTATTGTCTAACTTGAAATCTATTACCAGTGAACTTCAAGTCGATTACCAGTGGTCAACCCAGTCAGAATTTTGTCGGTATTGTCTAAAAGGGCTTCGGTTTCGGAATGAATGATTAATGTGAATCAAATTTCTCAAATTTTCCATCTTTCATTTCAATCGCTTCCCGAACAATTCTCTTGTAGCCTTTCATTACAAATGACTTGCGGGTTGTGTAATTCAATCCAGTGATTGGGTTCTGCCTGAGTCTACTACGGAGTCAGCTATTGCCGACTTGTTTACTTGTCGATTTTTGACTGCTGCTATGTGTTCCTTAACACGTTCCGCGACTGTGCGTTTAGTCTGGCCTATGAATGAACGCCCGCAGCTGCAATCGATTTTGTACACTCCAGGCACTTGCAAGGGCACTACGTCCTTTGGTGTTCAAAGTCGCTTCGCCATCTTAGTGAGTGGAGTGTAGATCGACTTAATCGAAAACTTCCTAAGAATGTTTCCAATTTTGTCCGTCACTCTTTTCACATAGGGCAGAAACCCTGGCTGTCTTGTCACACTTTTACACTTGTACACCTTTTTCAAACAATACTCTAATAAGCCTTGTTTCACCTGACGTTTCACATGGGCTTCAATTTGCTACAGAAATTAATTTCGACGTAATACCAAAATCAGTCAAAATACGAAGTTCCATTCATTCACTAGGTTTAAATTTAGCTGGTAATAGTGTTGCATGTGTATTTACACAATAGCAAAGTGGCAATCCAAGTCGGGACGTCTAACGCAGACGAGGTCGACCAACAAAGAGGTGGTTGTAATAACATGAGAACATCAGGGAATTAGCGGGGAGCACCTGGACCGGAATAGCAAGGGGCAGGAGCGAATGGAAAATCCTTACCGGCCACAAACTGCTCCATTACTATAAATAGTTTAGTTAAAAATTTATTGAAAGATACCTTATTGGATGTTCAATGATACTCAATCTTTTGATGTATCAGCTGGCAAGGAAAATAAAGCGCTTTTTATTTTAATACTTATTTATTTATACTTCTTTCGTTTAAACCAAATAAGGTTATTGCCACACATTTGGCAAGAAGTTATAAAACATATATTTTAATAAATGCTAAATGAAATAAAGAGGGCGTAGGTTGATGAATTTAGTAGTCTGACGAATTCATTACGGATGTAAACGAGTTAACTACAAACCTTGTCTGTGTTGGATGAACACCAACGTTTCACCCCTAACAGAGGTATTTCTTCAGGGTAAGTGCTCGAAGAGATGTGGGACGCGGGTGTCTAGAACTGTCCTCGTTAAGAGATGAAACGTGGGGTTCTTCCAACACAAACAGTTCGTATAGTTAACTCACTTGTATCCGTAATTAACTAAACAATGGTATGGTTATGGTTGAACAGGTACCGAAGGGCGCGCTGCTTCTAGGCCCGCCCGGCTGCGGCAAGACGCTGCTGGCGAAGGCTGTGGCCTCGGAGGCCAACGTGCCCTTCCTGTCAATGAATGGCTCAGAGTTCATAGAGATGATCGGAGGCCTCGGTGCCGCGCGTGTCAGGTGAGTCTTTTGGCCTTAACATGTTTTGACACTTATAATAGTAAAATAGAAAGCAAGGGTCGACACAGATTATTTTTAAATGAATGATTTGTTTTGCAGGGATCTGTTCAAAGAAGCCGCATCACGGTCCCCCTGTATAATCTATATCGACGAGTTGGACGCGGTGGGGCGCGCGCGTTCCGCCGGCCCTGCGGCGCTCGGGCCGGGCGGCGGAGAGGGGGAGCAGACCCTGAACCAGCTGCTGGTGGAGATGGACGGGATGCGCAGCCACGATGGCGTCGTCGTACTGGCCAGCACCAACCGGGCGGATGTTCTGGACAAGGTAGGACGCTGCCCTAGCGGTGGCCGCTCGGCGGCGAAGTGCAGCAGATGTCGAACCAGATGCTGGTAGTGAAGGAGAAATGCGCAGCCACGACGGTGTTATTGTACTGGCCAGCGCGAACATGGCGGATGTACTGGACAAAGTAGGACGCTGCCCCAGCGATGGACGCAAGGCGGTGAAGGGAGCAGACGTCGAACCAGATGCAGGTAGAGAAGGAGATATGCGCAGCGACGACGGCGTCGTCGTACTGGCCAGCACCAACCGGGCGGATGTACTGGACAAGGAAAGACGCTGCCCCAGCGATGGACGCACGGCAGCTTGGGGGAGCAGACGCTGAACCAGCATGCATCTGAAATAGCATTATATTTAGATTTAGATCGAGGCAAGACAAACATTTATTAGATACATAAAGGTGGCGGTTCGCGCGGCGAGACGAGGAGACGCGAGATTGAAGACAATGAGGCGGACGCCGCCCGTAAAAAGCTATGGCTAACTTACGCACTCACTGGCGACCTGGGCGCCGCGGCCGTGGTCGCCAGTATGTAGTTAGCCTTAGTGACAGCTACCGGTCGCGGTCTCCCGTCTCTGTCTTTGGTCTCAACCGCCATCTTAAGTAATAAACAGGATGTCTTTTTGAGATGGGAGTGAATGTATACGTATATTATGTATATCAGTTATCTTGAACCCATAACACAAGCTCTGCTTAACTTGGGGCTAGATAATGCTGTGTGAATTGTCTAGCAATATTTATTTATTTATTCAATGACCAAATCCGAAACAATTTTAATGATGCATTTATGAGCAACCGAATCCGTTGGTGGAAAAACACAGTGCTTAGAACTTTTACTATTTTGAATTTAGATAAACCAAGAAAAAAGAAAACATATACTGAGAACAGCTTAAGTCATAAATGGTCTCTGTTATACCATAAAGTCAGTTGTATCTAATCTACGTACAACCATAGCTGGTCTTCCGACTTGGTGACAACACGGGCAATACAACGTCATGGTCATCCGAAGCCGGATGACCCTCTGTTGGGTCAAGGCCTTTTGAATTTTGTGCCATACATTGGTCTTCTACTAACCCACGAAGCTCGGTACTTGACGCCCCGCGAAGCGTACTATACCGTTGACAGAGGACAAGAAGAATGACGGTTAATATACATACAAAACTACAGAAACCGCTAAATCTTGGTAAGGTTTACCGCTCTAAATCCGCTCGACCCCAGAAAGCGCTGGACTTGCAATGAGTAAGTTCACCGCTGTACATATTTTGACTGACTGTGAGACGAGAGTGCACTCGATTGCAATCAGACGTTTCTGGGTTCAAATCCGAATGTGATACCAAACTATTATCTTTTTTTATAATAGTTGTATTTTTTCTGCGGTTCCTGTTGTCTTACGGGTTTAGCGGCGGTTTGAGGAGTTGTGTGGTCTTGTGTGTACAACTGTACACGGGTTTTTGAAGTTTCCATTTCTTTAACTCTTTATGACGGTGACTGTACAAACAATTTGATGATATTTCCAGGCGCTGCTGCGTCCAGGGCGCTTCGACCGACACATCCTCATCGACCTGCCTACGCTGATAGAACGAGAGGAGATCTTCAACAGACATCTCAAGGCCATCGTGCTGGAGAAACTACCCGACTTCTATGTCAAACGGTTCGTAGATTCGTTACGGATGTAAGCGGGTCAGCTATGAATACATGTTGAACAAATTTGTCTACCATGTACGGTTCAATTGATACAAACTCGACAAACGCAGGGCAAAAAAGGTAAAGAAACGTTTTTTGTATGCGAGGCCCCTTTTTTAAATTTTATTTCAATTATTTGTTGTTAAATATGTGGCAATGGCAAGAAAAATACACAATCAGTGAAAAAATTAACTACCTAACTTTTATGGTTCATGAGATTACAACCTGCTGGCAGACGGACAGACAGTGGAGGTTTAGTAATAGGGTCCCCTTCGGGTACGGCACCCTAAAGATCGGCTTGTAGCTTATTTTGTATGCCTAAGGAAATAAAGCTTATTGTTTTCTGATTTCTTCTGAAAATAAACGTATTAGTTATTGATACCAATTCTGTCGCAGGCTGGCGTACCTAACGCCGGGTTTCAGCGGCGCCGACATCGCCAACGTCTGTAACGAGGCGGCTTTGCACGCCGCGAGGCACAAGCAGAGCATCGTCAAGGCGGCAAACCTCGAGTACGCCGTCGAAAGGGTCGTCGGTACGTATATTCCAATACTAGTATCTAACAACGCGTGCGATACCGCCGCGGGCCGGGAAACTTTCAATGTAAAATTCAACTGTTTACCTTTTATGGTTCAAGAGATAAACATTGATAAATGTAGAGAAAAAAAATCACGTTTTTTGTATGGGAGTGGGAGCATCCATTAATAATATTCATTTTATTTTTATTATTTGTTGTTCGGCATGAGAAATACACTTTCTGTGAAAATTTCAACTGTCTACCTTTAACGGTTCATGAGATACAGCCCGCTGACGGACGGACAGGTAGACAGCGGAGGCTTAGTAATACGGTCCCGTTATGTTCACCCCTTCGGGTACGGAACCGTAAAGATTGACTTGTGTAAGGTTTTTTTTGTATAAAATAAAAGTAATGGTTTTCTGATTTCTTATGAAAATAAACGATTTTATCGCAGGCTACCAAAAAATTGCCTTATGCCAGGCGTAGAACTACCTATTTTGGAAATACAGGAATGCAAGGAATCAAATTTCATGCAAGTTTAACTTGCAAATGTACTCTTTATGTGCCTGTTACTTCTACATGCCGGTCACTAAGATGCACACTGCTGTTCCGTTTCACAGGCATGTGTATTCCTGGCACAGCCCATTTATGGAGTGCGGTTAAGTTAATAGCTATCTGTGATAAAAATACCTATGAATTGCCAGGTGGTACCGAGAAACGCAGCCACGCGATGTCTCCGGTCGAGAAGAAGATAGTGGCCTACCATGAGTCCGGTCATGCGCTGGTGGGGTGGATGCTGGAGCACACGGACGCGCTGCTGAAGGTCACTATAGTGCCTCGCACCAACATGGCGCTCGGGTTCGCGCAGTACACAAAATCCGACCAAAAACTGTATTCAAAAGAAGAGGTTTGTTCGTTTTATTCTCCACTAGCTGCTGCTCGCCGCTTTGCACGCGCTTTTCAAGTAGTCCATGTCCGTCTCGGGAATACCATTTACCTCCCTGCCAAATTTCATTATGATCCGTTCAGCCGTTTCGCCGTGAAAGGTAACACAGGTCACAGTCACTTTTCTCCGAATCAACTAGATCTATTGAATGATTAGGTGACCCGCCCGCAATTTAATTCACGAGGAATATATTAATACCCTAAGTAATGTTGGTTTCCATGTAAACTATCAACGCCAAAGTTTTACAACCAATCCTTTACGATTTTAAGAGCAGGATATTCGAATTTAGCCAATTTTCGATTCAATTTTAAACGATCAAATATCCTTTGTTTTGATTGGACTAAAATTTATGTTGTAGTTGGATTAACATTATTGATTATTCAATGGTTCAAAACACGATATTTATCACTTCACCTGATGATAAAAATTACGAAGAAATGATAGGTTTTTGTTGTTTTTTGTTGTTGTACTTCTAGTGTATCAACGTTTTACTCTCAAAAAACATGTCAGAAAATAGGCAACGACGTTTAGAAGAATATTCTATGGTTAGTTTTTCTCAAAACCTTTTTTAATTTTGATAATAAGCAAAAACTTGATTTTTGGGCTTGCGTTGCTGTGCCCTGTCTCACTCTTGTGAACACAAAATTCTATGACTATCCTTTTTGACAAAATGGATCGAATATCCTGCCTTTAAAGTCGTTATGAAAATATCTATAAATCCCTCCATGTGAATTTCTAAAAATCCGGTCTTAACCTACGTCCTAAAAGGAACCTTCATGCAAAGTTTCAGCTTCGTAGCTATTGTGGTTTCAGAGATCTCTTGATGAGTCACACAGGTTTCGTTTTTAAAAACAGATTAAATTGAAACGTTTTACAAAAATTCCGTTAATGTAACTAAACGAATAGTACCTACCTCTTTTTGTGCATCCGAGTATTAGTTCCCGAGTACCACGCGTTTGAAGCCACAGAGATAGAAGTTTAGGTAGTAAGTAATAAATTAACCCAAGAATGAAATAAAAAAAAATCAGATGCTTACGTCCTAAACTAAATTTTTAAGCGACAGCTTCGTATCATTTCCAATTCCTGAGTTCTTGATATGTCAGTGAGTCGCCTAACTTTGGCTCCACACCATTGACCTTTAGGGTGTGCATTTCATAAAATCCTGAAACACGTGTCTGTTTATTTCATCATCTTTCTACGCTACAAATTTTACGGGGCCAATAGTTATGGTTCTGAAGTTATAAAAATGACCTTAGATCCCATTTTAACTACCTTGAAATACGTATTTCCAAAAATCCATTCTTAGCCTACGTCCTAAAAGAAAACTCCATGCAAAATTTCAGCTCTTGTAGTTTCAGTGATGAGTCACACAGTTTTCTCTTGTATAAATATAGATAAAAGGTTTTATTTGTAGCTGTGCCCAGTGTGCCCCCTGTACATTAGGATTCAGTTATACATTTTAGTAGGTATTTATTATTTAAGAATATCTTTTAATTTCTTAGAGATTAACCCAAGTGCGAAAGCTTACACACTATAATGACAAAATTCCAAATCTCTCAATAATTTAGTTTATTAAAACACTAAATAACATAACTTATTACTAATCTAAAGCGCTACAAAAACAAAGCATTTTAGCGCAAAAAAATGCATTAGAGCGTTTTGTGAAATTCCGCCTGATCAATCTTGCAATTCGTTTTTAGGGTTCCGTACCCAAAGGGTAAACCGGGACCCTAATTACTAAGACTCCGCTGTCCGTCTGTCACCAGGCCGTATGTATCGCATGAACCGTGATAGTTAGACAGTTAAAATTTGATTATGTATTTCTAAAAATTATGTTTTATGTATTGCTAAAAAACAAAATAAAATAAATATTTAAGGGGGCTTCCATACATCAAACGTGATTTTTTTGCCGTTTTTATAGATAATTGTACAGAACCCTTCGTGTGCGAGTCAGACTCATACTTGGCTGGTTTTATTTTTTAAGGATCTTGGTTTGTTTACCTAATTTCAAATTTTGTAAGGAATCATGTTCCACAAAGCATGTGACAAACATCCTAACCAAATCCGACCCAAATAGGCTTATTCGAAAAGAAACCTCAAAATCAGCGAAACATCAAAAAAGCTGCTTGACTGTATGTAAAAAATTTAATTATTGAATGGCCATTTATTTTAAAAGAAATTATTTAACTGGCTTAAATGAACGTAATTATTATAATTAATTTTAATATATTATTTTATACATAATTTTAAGCCGTAGAAATATTAATAAATTGCATGCTATACAATAGTTCAATATGAGTTCATATCTTAGTCTTACTTACCTTATATACCTTGTTTTGTGCAGTAAAAATATCATTTACTCTTATCATTTTTTTTTTGTGTTACTTATTGCATGTCAGAGAAACATTAATTAAGTACAAGTGAAATTTAAAAATCAAAATCAAATAAGGTACCTGTGTAGTTTGGCGCAGTTTTCGTCTTCAATTATTTATAAACACACTTTAATATTTTCCGCTTTATTCACAACGCTTTATTCACAATCACAACAAGAAAATAATTAAGTTAGCATTATCGCATGGCTTAGGTCTCATGTCCCGAGACGACCGTATCGTGCACCTCCTTGCTGACAATGCTGGTACAATACGCAACTCTGCTGGTACGTATATAGGCACAGATTTGGTACAACAACACTGTCAATGTTCTTGTCCTCTGGTAAACCACGTGGCAAAGTTACGCAGAACGCTAAGGCAAAATTGGTGGACCCGGCTATCTTCTGCACAGTCGCGTCGATTATTCACTCTGAGATTTGTTTAAAACAATGAAAGAGCGAGACAGAGCTATACGAAGCTTTACTCATCTCTTTCAACTGCTGAGTTGTATGTGTGAGTGTACCTGGGCAAACTTTCCACTCTCCTCCCTCCCCGTCACCCGGGGTCATCCCACGCGCTTACGTGCGTACTCGAGCCTGATTGGTCGTCCGTCCTCGTCCTGTGACGTCAGTCTTTGGTCACGTTGCTTTCCATCCGTCATTTATGGTTTTAAATCACGTAATCAGGTGACTCGCGTACAACAATACAAATTTAAGTGAGATTTTTAAAGAACCTTCAACAAAAACTAACGTGAAAGTCACTCTTAATATAAATGCAAATGTTTGGATGGATGTTTGTTACCTCTTCGCACCATAACTACCGAACCGACCGGCCTGAAATTTTGCATAGATGTAACTCTAAGCCTTGATTCAAAAATAGGCTACTTTTTATCCCATACAGTTCCCACGGGATAGAAATAAGCTTTAAACGTTTCCATAGAAAAAACGCGTACGAAGCCGCGGGCAGAAGCAGGCACCTTTTCAAAATTTTCCTTTATGTTTTGTAATGGATGTTGTTGTTGTTTCGGTATAGAACAATAATTAAAAAACGCTCGCAATGACTTGATTGTTTTGAAACTCGCTGTTTTGAAATAACTAAAATTACTTCGAATCTCTTTATTTAACACTGTTTTGAATTTTTGCCGGAAAAATACTAATTCTCTTTAGACTCCAAAATAAACTTTTTATGGCACCACCTTTGTATCATTCAAGAAAGAAAGAAACATTCATGAAAGAAATAGAAGAACGAAATAATTTTCAAAATCGGTCCATAATTAACGAATAAATAGACGAACATACATAAAAACGTACAGCCGAACATAGAGCCTCATCCTTTTTCGAAGTCGGTTAAAAACAATGAGAATGTGGCATATGTAAGTGTTCTTAACTTGAATAGACACCTACCAGGCTACTTTCCTGATCACTGCACAAGCAGTAGACTTGTACACACGTATATTGTCAGCCATTGTTATTTGGAAGGATCCAGATGCAAATAATTGTACCCACCTACCGCCAGCCTGACTTGTTCAACGGCGCTAAGGGCGTGACCTCTTCTTCGCCTCCATAGCTCCCTGCCTTCAACTTGACGCATCCAGCATCTGCCTGCAGTCTTTCGCAGGTCGTCATCCCACCTGGCCGAAGAGCGTCCAACACTCCGTTTACCGAGTCGTGGTCTCCACTCAAGAACACGTTTACCCCAACGATTGTCGGTTCTTCGCGAGATATGACCTGATTTGAGCTATGTCGATAAATTTGGTTCTCTGTCGCATGTATTCGTTACGAATCCTATCCTTCAGAGAAACTCCGAGCATAGCTCTCTCTATAGCTCGCTGTACGACTTTGAACTGCTGCTGCTTGAGCTACTCAACTTACAGGGTGGCTTAGAAGAAAAAGAAAAGTAGAAACAATAGTAATTGATACGAAGTTCATGGGGTCATCTAGTTATATCTTTAAATATAAACTCGTGTAGTTACACCACTTTTAACTCGGGAACGGCTGGACCGATTTTAATTATCTTTGATTTGTTGGATTTGTCTCCGTCCAGAATAGCAGAATAACTGATAAAAAATATGAAAAAATCAAGTGGGGACACAATATAAAGAAAATCGTTTTCTCATTCAATTTTCGTTTGTAACGCCATCTCTGATTCTAATTTGAAACAAACTTTGCGGGGCTAGCTAGTTGTACATATTTTTATAGCAACGCGTTCAGCTACCATTTGAAAGACTGGGATATAAACGGGGCTGACCTAGACAGACTGTGCGGTTATATTTAAAACTGAATTGCAGACAGGTACAAAGTGTGGGCCTAATGCCGAGGCATTTTGTACCTGCCAACCAAAAACACATGTTGTATTTGTTGCAGCTGTTTGACCGGATGTGTATGGCGCTCGGCGGGCGTGCGGCGGAGGCGATTGCCTTCAATTCAGTCACAAGCGGAGCGGAAAACGACCTGCAGAAAGTCACTAAGATCGCCTACGCGCAGGTTAGTCTTATTTTTTTATTTGTTATTTATTTTTGAGTCTTTAGTAGGTACCTGTTGTGCATTAAGGTCAGGTCACACCGAGACGCGACGTGAGGCAACTCGAGACGTCACGCGACCCTACGGACCTAGGGTCTCGACTCCAAGGGGAGCCGATGCGTAGGCTGTTTATTTGAAGTCGATAATTCTCGTTACTTTTAACTTCCCAGATCCGTGTGTACGGCATGTCTGAATCGGTGGGTCTGCTCTCATTCCCGGATCTACGCGAGCACGGCCGCAGCCCCTTCAGCCGGACGCTCAAGAACCTGATCGACCTGGAGGCGAGGAAACTCATTGCTCTCGCCTACTACACCACCGAGCAACTCCTGCGCAACAATAAGGACAAGCTGGCAGCTGTGAGTTGCCTCTGCATATACAACACAAATAGTGAAGATTTTTAGCCTAAAAAAAAAAGTTAATAGAACTTCGTTTGATCACAATCTCACCTGATGGTAAGTGACGATGTCGCTGATGATGTATCAGGAAAATCTCAAAGACACATTTTCACTCTCGCCTTGCTCTTCAAGACCCGGTTAGTTGGTCAGAAAATTGAGGCAAGAAGCGTGTGCGTTCCAAAGTGGTTTGAATATTTTCACCCTAACATCGGCCTCATATCATATCAGCCCATACACGTCCACTACTGGACATAGGCGACGCCCTAACATCGGTTTACCACATTGCTTTTTTTACCAAATCGCGGCGCATTGTGTAAAGTACACTTATACAAATAAAAAATGTAATATAACATAATTTCTTAAAGCGTCAGGTTTCTGAGATATTTACATAATGAAAAAAGTCATAAGAGTAATAGGATAAAATAGGTTTAAGAATTATGTTTATCTGTGAATATCTCGTAAACCTGACGCTTTAGGACATCAAGGCCCGTATTATGAAAGCTTGCACAGTCATCCATCTATGCTTTGACCCAACATGGTGGTATGTAACGAATGTTATTCCAGGAGATTTTTCTATGTAGTAAACTTTATAGTTTACCTACCACAGCTCTCAATCTGTTTTACTCTACGTGCAGAAGCAAGTAGCAAATAAAACAATGAAATATTACCATTTTATTCTATTGAATATTCTGATTCCAAAAATAAAGTAATAAAGACGCCTGAGTAAAGTTCGTAAAATAATATACAAAATGTTGAGCAAAAATAACAAATCAATTATAACTTTTTCATAAAAAAAGTCTATTGCCTTAAAAAATCTAATCCGTAAAGCAAATAAGAGAAAAAGGACATGACTATTTGATTGTCAGTCGGACTACCAAACAGCAAATAAGAGAGTGGATTAGCTGTCACTTGTTTTAATTCAGTCGCCTACATAAAAAGCAGGATAGTTAGGGATCATGGGGTAGGGAAGGAACCGTCTGTGTAGTTTATAAGCGGACCAAATGTTTTTTTTTTCCAATTTGACAGCACAGCACAGCATTGAGGATAGTATGCTATCCTCAATGCTGTGCGGTAGCACTGGGTCTCATATCGGCAACAACCTTTATAAAAACAAACCTACTCACCTTTAACCATAAAATATATTCTAGAAACTTCCCCCTTATTCATAACTAGCGGTCCGCCCCGGCTTCACACGGATATATTCTATAGCCTACATTTTACTCAGTGATGATGTAGCTTTCTAACGGCAAAATAATTTTTGAAATCAATCCAGTAGTTTTTAAGTTTATTCGTTAAGTACATACAAAAATACAAATCCTTCCTCTTTATAATATTAGTGCAATGTAGATATTCTGCTAACTTAGCACATTGCTAATTCTCACTCTGTCTTCTATAATATTCTATAAGCCAGAGCGAGAAATAAAAACACTACTTAGCAGCTGTTTTAAGTTGACACAAAACACTGCTTGGCAGTTGTTAACAAATCGTTATGAATATGGGGGTTAAAGTTTAACCCGCTTATTCATAATCTGTATAGTATAGGATCCATATAGTCGACCTCTGTGGCGCGGTGGGCGAAGGTCCGCCTGCGGCGCAGGAGGTTGCGGATACAATTCCCGCCTCGGGACAAATGTTTGTACAATCTGCAGAAATTTGTTCCGCGTGTTCTGGTCGTTTTCTATGCATAATATAAAATATCGATCTATGTATTGTATTATGTATATATTACTGTGTGAATTGTCTAGCATTTTTTTTAATATTATTTATTGATAGAAGAATATGTAATTGTTTCAGCTCGCAGAAGAGCTTCTGAAAGCTGAAACATTGAACTACAAGCAAGTTGAAACTATCCTCGGCCCGCCGCCGTTTCCAGGCAAGAAGTTCATTGACCCCGTCGAGTTCGAAAACAACCTGAAGAATTTGGAGAAATCGGCCAACCCTGTAAACGACAACCCCGTGGGTGCGCCGTCCACCAAGCAGCAGCCGGGGGCTAACGTCGAGGCTAGCCCCTAGGGATGCACACTATTATACTCGGATATGGAATCCTACATATATTTTGTAAACAAAGGAGTTACATATTGATCGAAAATATTTACGACACTGGTATCATAAAAATTGGAAGTTTGAAACAATTTTCAGTTTAAACAGGCTTTAATCTTAATTTACCTTGTCCGTTTTCGAACTGTTATTTCTATCCGCTACGTGTGAACAATTATGCGTTGTTGAAGGCTTTGTTCTCGTTTTTAGCGGTTACCGTAAGAACAAAGAATACTTCATACAAGTTTTCATTAAAGTTTTTAACTGTCTTTATTTACAACAAATATTTTGGATTCTAGAACCAAGTATAGGCCCGTATTAAGAAAGCTTACTCAGTCATCGATTTATGCCTTTTTTAAACCTTTAAGCACTTAAGCATAGATGTCTAACCCCCGAACACCCAAACGCAACTCAAACTGAGTCCGCTCTCCCACTGTTGCTGACGGAGAGGCTACGCACGTGTGTCTAGCTTCGCTTTGCAAGAAAATATATTTGGTAACGTCCTTTGAAACCCACGAAGACGCTACGCACGAATACGAGGTCAACGACGTCATTGCTACACAGCGTGGCTTGCTTGAACATGGCACCCACGCAGCTCAACACTGTCAACCCTATGCACGCGGTACACGTTAACCGGTAACGTAGACCTACGTTGTCAAACAACAGCAAAAATGGTCTGTGGCAGTCAGCTCGTCTCAAGTCACGATTTTTTTTACAGTTTTCAAAGAAAATCTGTCAACAATTCGTCACTTGAGATGTGCTTAAATCTTAGTTGCGTTTGAGTATTCCTACGGATGGATTATTAATACGGGCCTTAGTTTCAGTCTCGACTCTCATGCTAAAGTGCATTTAGAACCCTGAAGGTTGTATCCTATTACTGAGTTAAGCGCGTTTTGAAAGCAATTATTTACTTTTTAAAATATGTGTAGGTATTGCTTGATACCGTAGGCAATAATTATTTATATTGAACAATAATTAACATTGGACTACAGTGCGTGGTAGACATTCTTATTTAGTATTTGGGAATCTTAAGCTTAACAGTTGTCTAAAGTTGTACTAGATGAAAATGTCTTGTTTTTGTTATGTTTGATGGTTACATTTAGAAATATTGCACTGGAATAAAATGAAATTCATTAATCGTGTATAGTTGTTTGTTATATTATATGTCAAGTTTATTTAATAAAAAATCATACCATTTTACCTACTATTATTGGCAATGCCTAAGCACTCCTCGATATTTCAGGCGACAACCATTCAAACATTATGAAGCCTATAAAAAACTGTAAAGGAATAGAAGTTAAAGAGAAAAACAGCTTTGAATTGAAGATTTATTGAAATACCTAATGATACACACCTTAAATATCGTTAAATTCTACATCTACTACCGTCGTGCTTTAATCAACAGCTGATGAAGTTGAATTGTGTGCAATTTGTTCATTATAATTCAAAGAATAAAGCGTTAGACCACGGACGCACTGCAGTGTGTTTGGTGAGCTGCAAGGTTGGTTGGGTTGCTTCTATAGCCTGTTACCAGTAATTCTTTACTGTAGCACTTTGATGTTTGATATTTACTGATATTCTCGTATTCTTTTTCCCATCTACCAACCTGCAGTACGTCTTTGCCCTACATGTTTGAGCACGTGATGCAAGCACAATAGCTTTTATTGACTAGGTTTTTATTATATTAATAAAACATTGAAATATTTGAATACAGTATTAGGTCTAACAGCTCGATAGAGAGGTGGACTATTTTTGGGAAATTTTAAATCTTGCACAATTGAATACTCGCAGAAATATTTACACGAAAATATGTTACAGTCAACTTCCCTGTTTTACTCACAATCATTGAAGAGATTCTAAAAAAAACCTAAATTTTGGGAAGTACTTTAAGGCGGTTAAGCTTTATTTAACGCATTGTAACAGTTTTATTTTTTTCAAGTTGAGGCAGAAATGCGAAGGTGCTCTTGGTGGCCACCAATTAATTTTCGCGCATCTATGCCTAATACAAAATAAAACTTATCAGAAAAAAAGCATATGATAGGTATCACAAAATGTTCCTTTGTTTGTAATAGTAAAATGAAATAGGTGGTGGCGCTAGTGTGCGTCGGGGTACCGCCTTAAGAAGTTCCCGTATTTAGGTTTACCTAATACTGACAGATGATTATTTATACAATTATATTTACATTTAATAACTATAAACATTCATAATTAGGCTATATTCTGAGCACCCTAGCCCTAAATATTGGAGCTCAGATATTTTTTTCTTGTCCAAATACTTTATTCCACCTGTAAAATACGATTACTCCTTGCATAGGTATTGTATATACAATGGTACTACTTTTAAATTATTCATTACGATTATGTTTTCCAAGAAAATAAGAGAAATATAAATTAATAATTATTTATACACTTATATTTACATTTAATAACTAGAAACATTACATACTTAGGCTATATTCTGAGCACCCTAGTTAAATATTGGAGCTCAGTTATTTTTTTTGTCCAAATACTTTATTCCACCTGTAAAATACGATTACTCCTTGCATAGGTTTGTATATACAATGGTATTGTAGGTACTACTATTCATTACGATTATGTTACATTTCACGAAAATATGAAAAACATAATGTAATAATTATTTATACAATTATATTTACATTAATTAACTATAAACATTACATACTTAGGCTATTTTCTGAGCATCCTAGTTAAATATTGGAGCTCTTATTTTTTCTCTTTTTATTTGTCCAATTACACATTCCACCTTGAAAAATCGATTAATTCTTGCATAGGTAATGTCTAAACCAGCCATACTCAACCTTTTTAACAATACTCCAAAATTTCATTCTCTATTTTCCCTTTTTTCTTTAAACAGAACTTCTAGATTGGTATCGTTTTTAAAATCGATGACCTCATCAAACATTTCGCCAAAACCGCTGATAGCGCTCGGTTTACATTCCCGTTCCGAAACACCCGTTTTCTAATGCGCAAAATTTAAAATGGTTTACAATAAATTTGTTAACTTCAGGTGGGCCAATAACAAGGCACGGCAGTCCACGGTTGGACATAGGCCTCCCCTAATAAACAATGGTATACTACTATTTAATTATTCATTACGATTAAGTTACCTACATTTCACATAGACAAGTGTACTTATAAAGTTATACTAGGCTAGGTGTATGTATGCTAGGTTTCGATTGTACATCATTTATTCATTTAGGTACATTTAAAGACATCATTTATACCCTAAATATATGATTTTCAAGAAGAAGTTTTCTAAAGTTATATATAATAATAAGTAACAGCTTGATGATGTCCTCCTGGTCATTCTAAACGGAGACTACAGGGTACAACGGTACGGTACAGGGCAGCAACTGTGAATTTATTAAATCTAAGAACAGCTGATTTATTCGCTAAACACTATATTACACATATCTTGTTCGGTTTCACCATCCTAAAGTGCGCGAGCGCCGTTTTGCACGCGTTGCACATTACCTTGATTATTATAAATTTTTACATACTAACTATTAACTACACGTGTGACCTACGTTCGTGAACCTACTCTAGAGCAAAAAGCACTCAAAGAAGGACCTGCCACCTTAACTTTGTATTTACATAACTTATAAACTTAAAAGGCGAACCCAAAATGATTTGGTCGCTCTAAACTCTAATTACATAAAATTCATAATTTTTTCTTTGGTTCTTTGAACGTGAAAATACGATAAAGAAAAAAAATACGATAAAAAAAAACAGGACAGTGCACTGTTTTACACATAATTTGGTTGAGATCTCAGGAACCCTGCCATCTATTGAATTGGCTTAAGTTTAGATTCGTAGGTTACTTATTACATATTCGTACCAATTATTTGGTTCCTTGAACCAGTTTCTTCATAAGTTGTGTAGTTTTCTTGTAAATAAGTAAAAACTTGTTTTTTGCACTTAAGCCAATCCAAATAGTATGCTCTGTCCTGCTCCTGTGAACGCGAAATCCAATGCTTGTCCATTTCACAAAATAGCGCGCATTGCGCCCTCTTAACTAAAGTGTGAATCTTGTGCTCATGCTCATTTTAGCTGTAGAAATTAACTTTAACTACACACAACTATCAGTGAATTTTGAGGAGAAGATGGAATTTCCCCTAAATTGATATTGATTGCAGAAGATCTCCTCTGACCGGGCCGACCCAGCTGGTCCACCTGCCCGGTGCTGGTCTTTCGATCCGCTTACAAGGCCGATATACCTGTAACAGATACAGAGTTAAATATTAACTGGTCAATATTTATACAGGGTGTAACAAACATGAAGATCCAAACTATAAGATGGGTTCAGCTTCGAGAATAGAACACGGAAAATGTTTATCAAAACCCGACTTTTATTAGTTTGCGAAAAAATAAATTAAAATGAATTTACCACTACAGACCGGTGCATGTGCTTGTCATTGAAAACAATATTAAAAGACCTAGGCCCATATTTTCGTCTCACTAGTTGGTTCGTATTCATACAATCTCGATGTTCACACATAGTTTGGAAGTCTGCAAAAGGCCTACGTAACCGTAAGGTTTACGCCTTTAACACAAACGCATGGCACCATGCCGTGCTAAGTAGGTACCTACCTAGTTATGTAATGTACGAGTCCAATACGCCTAGACGCAACCGTGTGTATGTAAAAAGTGTTCTCTGTCAAGCACGGCATGGCATGCAGTGTGCACGTGAAATGACGCTTATGCAGACCTTGGACCAGCCGCAGGAAAAATTATTTCATATAGGCGGTTGCTGCGCTCGACCCCTCTAATTCATCTCGTGTGTTGTCGTAAGGGTCAACTAGTAGAGGAGAGGCAGCGGATTACTGAATCTTTAGGGTTCTATTTCATTAGTATACACCATGGTGGCGCCACTGTAGTGTCTTGAGCTACCAAGTGAAAAACACTGAAATAACACCAGAACTGGTGTTGGAGTGAGTGAGACGTCAAATGGCCTATTCATATTGGTTCCGCTACCAGCGGGTGATTTTATTACCGGCAGCAAATTTGGTTCCCCGCAACCAATCTGATACCAGTTGAAGTGCCTTCCATACAACTGTACATATTTGTTGGTTGCGCGACTAGTGGAGCCATAATGGTGTCCTCATGAATAGTATAATAGGGCCCTTACAGCACTGGACGTGTATATACGCTGATAAGGGAAGATAAATAATGTACCTGTCATAACGGGCAGAGAACCTCGGCGCACCGGCGGCACAGCCTCAACGATCTACAAACAAACAGATCTATTATGCAATTGAACGACAATTGCTCTATTTAAATTATAAATGATGGGCAAGGACTTTGATTTCATTGAATGATTGCATGCGGTAGTAAACAAATACATAGAGTGAATAATACTGGGCATTTTGCACTGCATCATAGAGCTACAAAGTAAGGAGAGCTGATATTTGTTCCGGGTCTCGTGTCTTTGTATGGACATGTAATCTTTTTTTTGCACGCATTACATGTAATGAAATGCATGTAAATTTTTATTGTACTTATATAAAAAACTGAAAAACACAAGCTCTGCGTAGTTTGGGGCTAAATGATGGTGTGAGAATTGTACGGCATTATTTACTTCCTACATCCGAAAACCGTAATGTTGTAGTTAATACAGGGTGGAAAGGAAGAACGGCACTTCCTGTAAATTCAAGATTATGTATCTTTAGTACTATATTTTTCTCCAAGTAACTATGCTAATATTTTTAGCCGTTTCCGAGTTACAGCTAGTTAATAGTATTATACAAAAAACTTATAGTTTCAAGAGAAGATAACCCTAACCTCAAGGCACTGGCTGTACTTTTTTCTGTGGGGTGCGATTAAAGACAGTGTACAGGACAGAATGTGATACTGCCGAGGAAATGAAAGAAAGATGAAATGTTGCCTTCAAACAATTGCGTAGAAAAAAACGTGAAGAAAATACACATAAGGTGCATCGCCACACTCGGGCACGAGCTGCTGCCTGCATTATTAGACGTGGTGGAATATTTAAACATCGGATGTTGATCTCTAAGATAACAGGTATCCTTTTCTCCTTACACGTGCTAGAAATGAAGTTAGGTACTTAGGGTTGTCACCAATATTATAAACAAATATAATATAATATTGTAAACATGACTTTTTTAACTATTTTTTTTTTATAATAATCGTTTCTAACCATTACACATCGAATGTACTTATGCGGTACTATATTTTCGTAAACGGCCCTAGTCCCTCTCCACCTTGTACCTACTTATACAAAAAAATTAAGATTTTTAATTCTCGCCATAGACCAAAACCTTTGCGGTGCCCACTTCCCGTGTTGACCTATAATCATGATATTGGGAAGAAACAAGGTCTTAAAATTATATAGTTATACAGAACCCTCGTTGTGCGAATACGACTCGCACTTGACGTTTTATTAGTTTAGTGTCATCATCCCTTCGATCAAAAATTTCCGGCTTCGCCGGCCCCCCTTAGATTCACAATGCGCACCCCATAACCTTCAGTAGCAAAAGAGAAACATTTTGACATGTTAGGGAAGCTTTTCAACTAGTGTCATTTTAGCGTTCAGACAAAAAGCATGGGTAAGTGCTCGTACAAAAAATGCAAGAATCACTCGTCCAAAGTGCTGAAAAAGGATGGAATTTCTTATTTTCAGTAAGTTTATATATATTTTTTACCCGTATATTGAGATGTGAGTCATTATACTTGTGAAATCAGCATAAAATATTGTTGTTTGGTTTGCCTATGTTAAAATATTAATTTTGTTCTAAATTGACAAATGGAGAGGCTATTTCTTCTAAATTTTTTTTTTCATTTATAGTACCTATGTATTAATATATTTTTCATAAAAATAAGTTTAATATTACTAGTTGATGATTTTTAAAATAACTAGTGGGCCCGCCCTAAAATTTCATTTGCGTAGACTCTCTAATAAAAGTAAGACTAGGTTCTTACCTACCTACCAGAAGTATGAATTTATAAAACGTTTATTTTTTGTCCCGTAAAAAAAACTCGTGCAAAGCCGCAGACAGGAACCAGTTCTTTTTAATCTAGAGTGCCTGCCTGAAATTGTATTGTAAGTTTAAATTATTGTATGTCTGAAATGACCCTTTTGTATAAATACCTACTGTTGAGACACCAATTTATAGTTTCATCAATAAATGATTCGTTATCTTTACCTGAATTCTGTTAATTAATCCTTATAGAAAATAAACTGAGTAGGTAGGTATATAATTCTCAGGTAGGTACCTACCTACTTACAAAATAAAATAAAATGAATTCGACTCCACCAATCTCTTGTTCCGTATGGAAAAAGCTTGTCAGGCTCTGCGCAAACTGTCTGCGTCAAAACAAAACGAAGACAATTTTGAGTGACATTTTTGTAAGGCTCTAGGTATCTACGGGGGAGGCCGCGAACTACTTATTTTTGATCGAAGCATCATCCCTATTAAATTGAGCGTAAGAGGAATTACCCTGTGGCACGTGAGCGCGGCGTATGATGCGCTGAGTTTCCTTGGCTCGGCGTGGGCAAACGTGGACTGCGGGCGCGACGTGGGCGGCGTGGCCACGGGGGCTGACCCGCGGCGGTGGCGCGCCAGCTCGGGAATCAGGCAAGCCACCGTGTCGCAGCATTCCTCGCGACTCGCCGCGTGCTGGACCACTGCCTCACAGCTACCGATTAAGCAGGACGCTGCAAATTGTTAATAAAATAAATAACGCTGGACAATTCACACAACATTATTTAGTACCAAGCTAAGCAGGGCTAGTATTATGGGTTCTAGATAACTGAAAGGTATACTCAATACATATTAAATTGACGTTTTTTATTATACACAAAACACCCAAAATAAATATCTGAAGATCGTAAAAACATTTGTCTTGAGGCAGGAATCAAACCCGCAACCTCCTGCGTCGCAGAGGACCTTCCGCTGCCCGCTACGCCACACAGGTGGTCATCATAATATGATAGTTAGAGACATTTTATTAGGACCACTCACAGAGCCTCGCGTCCAATTGGCGATAGCGTCGACACTATAACGTAACGTAAACTCTTATCTGTATGGTATTTTCGTAGTTCCCTGTCCGCACGACAGAGGCCCGGTCGTTTTTCCATAGGTTTTGGTACAAACCTATGGAAAAACGAGATGTCACGATCACGTGTCGATACTAACGTCAAATGGACTCGGGGCCCGGTACAGGAAAAAAAAGAGAAGCTACTATACATATGTGTGAATGTATGTATGTAGGCATAAATGAAAGCACGTAGATAATGTATAAACAGAATATCATTCACACGCTCATAAATTAATATCACACTAGCGGCCCGCTCCGGCTTCGCAGTAGATATATAGTACATATTTAACAAAAAAATCTAAATTATAGATTTGAACACACTCTTGGCAGACTTTCCATGCTTAGAACACTCGATCAAGTCTGCTTTTTACAAAATACCCAACAATATCATTTGTTTGGGAGCTATGATGCCGCAACAACCCACAGATACACACAGACACATAGATCCACACGTCAAACTTATAAGAACCCACTTTTTCTGCGGGGATTAATAAAAAAAAATATGATAAAAAGACACTAGATACTATTATAACTTTGTTTTTTGTTGAAAGAATTTTTCGAATCGGTCCAGTAGTTTCGGAGCCTATTCAATTCAAACTTACAAACAAAACCTTTCTCGCGCAACGTACGCGATATAAAGATTTTTTATGGTATTTTATTCACACCTTGGGTTTGGAATAAATTCTTGTTTCGTAATTAATTGTGAAAAAAGAAAATGGGTATGTGTTTAGTAATTAACTACGAAAGGAGAAAAATATTGGATTGCGAAAACAGAAAAGAATTTCTTGTTTGACAGTTAATTACGAAACAGTGAAAAACAATTCTTTTTTCACAGTCAATTGTGAAACTACAATTGCGAAAACGGACTAAACGAACTATACAATGTCGAAAATACAAAAGTTTTCAGCTTCGATAAAAGTAAAAAAAGGAAGATCCACAGCCCGCGCCGCCGGTTCGACTATGACTGAGGTAAGGGAACATAGTTGAACCTAACTTGAGCCGTCCACTTTCGAGATAGTAATGCCTCATCTCCCTTTCTTTACTTTTATCGAAGGTTTTCAGTCATAATTTTTGGTATACCTACATAATAATTTACGAATTGAAGTTGCGAGCAGCTGTCGCCGGATCCTTGAAAATAAAGGATAATATACGCTGGTCGAGGCACTGGTAAAGACAGGTAAGTGGCAGCCCTTAAGGTTGTCGTGTATCCTAAGTGCACTTCCACCACGTGCCTACCGCAAAAACGTTTATTAACAAGATAAAGTTAAAAACTACAACCCGACTACGTGAAAGTTATAAAAGTTTGAAACATTTACATTGACAAAATAGAATGACGTATCGGTCATATTTGATAGGCATAGAGTTGAAAATGAAAATAGGTCGTAGGTATTGTAATTTTTCTCTATGGGGCCTGCAGCCTGCGGCTACCTCAATTTTAATACGCGTTTTGAAGGCTTATTCGGGGTCGGAGCCCTAAATCCTATAGCCTATAACCATCGGGGTATTGAGACGAATCAATCGATACATAATTTGTTGAAATCGAACCAGTAGTTTCAGCGCTACGTGGGAACAAAGAAATCGGCCACATACATACAAACATAGGGTGCTAACCTCATAACCCTCCCCTGTTGGTAGTCGGGTAAAAATATGGGCTTTGACTCGTAACATTTAGATGCATTTTATATTGACGGCATCAGATGACAAACAGTTCGCGAGCCACTCGTTTGAAACTTGCAGGAAATCATTTTGTCTTTTGACACTGTAAAATGATAAAAAGATTTCCCGCACGGTAAATAAAATTTTGCTTGGTCGTGACATGTGTAGAGACTTTGTGTATGAAAGTCCTTACTGTTGTCCAACTGCCGGTGACGGTCCTGAGCAGGTGAGGGTAAGCGCTGGTCGTGACATGAGTAGAGATGGTTTGTATGACAGTTCTTACCGTTATCCGAAGTCATGGGAAAAAAGAGACGGCTATCGGAGCTAGGCGTGGACAGGCTTTCGGTGACAGTGCTGATCATGTTACTGGAGGTAGATGTCGATTCACGATCATCAATGTACCATTCGGCCAGCACAAACGAATCGAAACGGATTTTCGGGACTCCTAGAATACAAAATAACCAGCATTTTACTAGAATACGGAGAACTCCAGCCTGATGATAATGTCATTATCCTGCAATACCATTTTTTTATTGTTTCAGTAATTAGCTTTTTGCTTTATAGTGCGTTACTCGGACAATCCTGCGGAAATCGAAATTTTTTGGGATATTATTAAAAAGTTTTCGTAGAAGATTGACCCAGTGCGAGTAACGCACTATAAAGCAAAAAGCTAAGAATATAGCAAAAGCGACACCTCTCGTCATTCGTACTAAACGTTTCATTAGTCAATGAGCAGGTATGGATAATCTTTCAAGGTTTCCCCTGTAGGTGGAGCTAATACGACGCTTAAGTCGTAAGAAGTCCCAGATATTTTCGACCAGGCACGTGTCGATCTCGTTGCTTAGTTGGTTAGAGCGCACCTGTACCGAAGGTGAGGCGCGGGTTCTAATCCTGCCGAAATCGAAAATTTATGGGATATTACCAAAAAGTTTCAGTAATTGTTTTTTTCGCAGTAGTTTGCTAGTATTGCTGCAAACAGCAGGCCTCCCGAGCACAAACTTCTTAGCAACAATTAATATACCAACCACTTTATACGAGGGGAGTTCAAAATATTCTCGATATCGGTTTTTTTTTGTTAGTAATGAGGGTAGTTTTTGTCTATGGTTGTCCTAGGACATTATCAAGGTGACAATTACAAAATTTCGTCGGTTTTCCCCAATTAGGAGGTCATTTCTTCCGTCCACTGTTTTCCCCAAGGGATCGGGGGGGGGGGGGGGATATCCTCCATACACGGTTTTCCATCATCAGTTCTTTCATAATCGTGCTTCGAGTCCAACAACATGTCTGACGCGAAAATGTTAACCAAAATCGAGCAACGCGATGTTGTTCAATTCCTGACGAAACATTAAAAGGGGCAGAGAAAGCATTGATGATGACCCTCGATCAGGTGGTCCTGTTTTTGCCACAGCGAAAGAAAACGTGGAAACGGTCGAGAAAGTTGTATTCGAAGATGCTTGTTTAAAAGTAAATTCGTTAGCAGAAATAAACAAGTTATCCGTGGGTACCATACATTCAATACATGACATTTTGAACATTTCAAAAGTCAGTGCAAGATGGGTGCCACGAATGCTCACGCCACCGCAGAAACAAACGCGAATTGAATGTTGTAAAGTTTTTGGAGCTGGTGATGAAAATCATACCAGTGTCCATCGCATCGTTACCGGAGATGAAACCCTGGGATCGCCACTCCACTACGACCTTGAGAGCAAACACATGTCAATGCAGGGGGTCAAAAAAGGGTGCAGCCCTTCCGAAGAAGCTGAAAGTCACACCAATCGGTCACACAACAAACAACTCTTTCCTCTTTATATTATAATAATAATAAATAATGCTGGACAATTCACACAGCATTATCTAGCCCCAAGCTAAGCAGAGCTTGTGTTATGGGTACTAGATAACTGATATACATAATAGATATTTTTTTATTATGCATAGAAAACGACCAGAACACCCTGAACATGACCTGAATGTCTGCAGATCGTACAAACATTTGTCCTGAGGCCGGAATCGAACCCGCAACCTCCTTCGTCGCAGGCAGACCTTCGCCCACCGCGCCACAGAGGTCGTCAATTATTAATATAATAATATTATAAAAAGAAAAGATTTGTTAGTTTGATTGAATTGAGTAGGCTCCGAAACTACTGGACCGATTTGAAATATTCTTTTACCACAATAATTATATCTATATCTTTTTATTATACATTTTTATACTAAGCCCTGACACAAAAAGATGGTTGTTATAAGTTTGACGTGTGGATCTATGTTTCTGTGTGTGTGTCTACATATCTCTGGGTTGTTGCGGCATCATAGCTCCCAAACGGTCGAAAGGTTAAGGAACGAGGGCATCAAGTTCTGCAAAAAGCAGCGCACTGGCAAGAAGTCCAAACTATCGGATGAGACTCACGGGCTGATGACAAAAAGACGGGAAACCACTCAAGCTACTTCATCTAAGAGGTCAGACCTGAACAAGCAAATTGCGAAGATCGCGCGCGACCTTCGAAGCTCCAACACACGCCTCATTGAAGAGGCGATAGAGCGAAACCGAGGGTCCAAAGTATTCACTCAGCAGCTTGGGAGGAGCCACATGACGAAGCTTAAAACGCACAACGGGAGGACCGTAATGTCGGAACCGGAAATCTCCGTCGAGATAGAGGGTTGTCGTTGATTCTATGGCCAATTGTACGCTGCACGCACAAGCACATGCTCCCCATGCCCGACGAGACGACCATGATTCTAGAGCCACCCTGACAAACACGATGGTTTTTGTCATTTATTGGTTTCTAAGAGCAGCAGATTTTTTATCACCCGAAACTGAGTGCAGTATAATTCTTATTTTGTTTCCTTAATATTCAAAAAAATGTGGGTGTTTTATTTTTTTTCTGTAATGAAATGACATAAATAATCGATAAAAAAACTATGCATATATCTTTTATGAAATTAACTGTATCTGTTACAAAAAAAGTGCAAACGTCGAATCATCAGATTCAAAGGTACTCACCATTTGCAGAGTCACCATCTTTCGTGGAGAATCCGGCGCAGGAGCGCGGCGAGCCGTTGGACTCTAACTCAGGGAGGGGCGGAGGTCTGAGTGCGCGCGTGGGGGTAGGTCCAGCGGGGCGGTGCGGGGAAGGCAGGGGCGAGGGTGAGCGCTCCTGGCTGTGGGAGCCGCGGCGCGAATCGCTGTGGGAACGGTCCGCCGCCACCGCCATAGCCAGCTCCAGGCGGGAGAGAGTGCGCGAACGGTGGACCTCCTCGGCGGATCGGCGCGGCGTCTTCCGCGTCAAGGAGTTGTAGTCAGCGGGGGGCGGGGTGCGCCAGCCCGCGTGCTGCTCCTCGCACAGCAGCACCTCCGAGATGACGCGCGGCGCGCCCACGAGCGCTTGCAGCGGGGCGGAGAACCGCCGCAGTGCGTCTTTGACAGCGGACGCGCGCGCCGGGCTGTAGGAGCTGCGGCGCGGAGCAACGCGCGGCGCGCTAGCGCCCGCCTCTTGAAGCAAGCACTCCGTGCTTACAGAGTTCCCAGTTTCCAAGATGGTGTTCGTCTGGGAACGGTGAGCCTCCCGTTCCCATTCCGCCGAGTTGTGGACCAAGTTTGTGATCATTTTGAGGGTCAGTTCTGACCTTAAAAAATGATGCCACTCGGTGAACAACGGCTTGACGATGTAGCGGATAAATCCTGAAACAGAGGCAAAGTAGTAGTGGCCGCTTACGTCACTGAAAATTGACATCGTAACTTCGTAAGAGATCGTTCCCACTTCGCATGTCGGCCGCCGTATTTTTATCGGTTGTCGGCACTTCTCCTCATACTTGTCGATTGTCGTATCCGATCAGATCTGGAACCCATGGTCCACTACGCGAAGCTTCTGTACACGATGGACGCAGACGAAACTTTTGTTGTTAGGTGATTATTTGAGAAGAACACAAAGAAAAACCCAAGGAAATAAAAGTTGGGGTTCATCCAATCTAGAGGGAAAGATTTACTTTGGCGACATCTCAGAACTTAATAACTGAATTGAGAAGTAACGAAGCGATTTTTTCCAATAGGCTATTTGACTACTATTGGGAATTAGTTCTTACGTATTGTCTGATAAAAAATAATGCAAATGATACTAAAATTTTCTTCAAGGCCCTTCGTATTGGCTGCGACAACTAATTTTAAAGTTTGAATAAAATAATGGCGCCCTAAAACGCTCATGGCTCCGGTGACATGATTCGATGACGTCACAACTCTTTTCGTCAACCAACATCATGTCAACCTTGGACGGAAGAAATCACCCCTCCCTTGATGGTACACACTTCACACCGTAGAGTTATTATAGTACTAGCCATACAATAACTCTATGCTTCACACCCACCACATTGTATGATAGACACCATAGAGTTTATATAGTACTTATATAAACTCTATGTATGACACTCCGAAACAGATACTGGCGGAGTCGCGGCGAAAGGCAAGCGGCGCCGTAAAGAAGTTGAGATGAAGTTGTTACGTCATCAGCAACGGCAGAGCGTTTTCGATCAAGTGTTCGAACATAAAAAAAAATGTACTTAATTTAAATTCTCTTTTTTGCCTAAAATAGACACATTTTTAATGAAAGCCATCAAAATACGCTTTTTTACGTTATCATTATCACTGACTAGGATGATAACATTTTGGAACTTATTTTCAATGTAGTCAAGTAGCCTATTATGTATTTATAATGTCGATAACCACATTCAACGGTCTATTGGCACCAACGAATATCAGTGAGCATACATTATCATAATACAAGATGGCGGGTTCGACATTCGCCTAATGTGAACAGCGTCATACTCATTGACGAACGAGATTCATCAAATTTTTTTTTACGGACGTGGCGGGCTGGCAAACCCAACCGACATTCTTTGTCGGACCCGACGCCCGCCAAGTGTGAACCGACGACGTTATAAAAGCGCTACATTGTTGACTTACCTGTCTGAATAGTCGGGATGGTGTCCTGTTCTCGATCACACGAGAATGTAATCGGCATTTTCATCTTACGTTCCTTGTCTCCCTGTCTGAAGAATTCATCGCAGACCTTTAAGGACCACTTTCGACTGATGGCCCAGGGCCGCCCGGGGTTGGAGATGTCCGCCGTCTTGAGCGCTATTTGCAACACCATGAGACGGTGCTCGGCAAGGCTCATGTCCAGGTTTTTACGATTCACGAAAGGCTGCGAACCAACAAAATGGAATTAGATACAAAGATCAAACAGCTCAATCATATCTAAAGGTTGGACATGATTGCCAGCTGCGAATCGATAGTAGACTTTGGTGGCCACCAAGGGCCACTTCGATTCACTGGCTTAAATTAAATAGAATAAAACTATGACAGAGGCATTAAAAAAAAGCTTATAATGGGTATCAGAAACTGTGCGATAGATTTTTGAAATTTCCTTTGTTAAACGGAATAATAAGATAAAGTAGGTGGCGGCGCTAGTTTGGGTCGGGTACGCGCCTTTAACACTAATGGCATCAAAGCCAATCAGAATTATTTCCACCTGTTTTACTCCACTTTGACTTTGTATACCTACTTCTTTAAAAACCACAGTTGACCATTATTGATTCCGATGCAGACAGACGTATAAATTTTTGATTTTGTCATTAACGTTTATTAGTATTATTGTTTATCATGGTCATCCCACAGCTGGGCTTAGGCCTCCCCCCACTCTCTCCAAGATTATAAATAATATTAATAGGAAAAATGTAGACAAATTAAAGTGGATAGTGAAAACGTTATTTGCCGTCAGATTAAATTTACTTTACCACGCTACAACGGGTACCTATCAGAACCCCTAAGTAGGAAAACGACTTTTCAGTACAATTGACTAACATGCGAAAATGACCTTGTAGCAAAACGTCTGGAAATGAAAATAGTCTGCGTGTCTCAAACGACAAGTACAGTCAGTCTAGAATTACAAAAAATATTGTTTTTCAAGCTTTATTATAAAATACAATCAACTTAAAACAATCTCCACAGAAATAAAAAAAATCGTCACAACGAAAAACATGTTTTGCTAAAAACTGTCTCCGAAAATAATACGCTTTAAATGTGATAAGGTTTTCAAAAATTGGTACGGTGTAATCTCTTGCCGGTTCAATTTCTTAACTTCGCGCCTGTATTTTAACTCTGGTGAGCTGTAATAAAAGGGCATCGCTGTTGGCCTCATAAAGTTTAATTTATGTGTAGAGCTTCCACGTGCATGTTTAACGTGGTTAAGGGGGGTGACCTATGACGCCACTTTGTGAAAATAGTAGGCATCGGATTTCGCGTTCATATGAGTAAGTTTTTGCTTACTTATTATACAGGGTCTCCCGAAACTCAACGTCAAACCAAAAACTAAAGACAGCTGGGTTCATAACGACCCACAAAAACCACAATTTCATGGGTCTATTTGTAGTAGTTTTAGAGTTATAGACTTTTTACAGAAAATCAGGTATTCTCTGCCCGGCACCATACAAAAATAAAAATCACAAAACATTCACATCTGTAGTCACAGCATTGAAAAGTTTGGCGCCGGGCAGAGAATTCCTGATTTTCAGTAAAAAGTCTTTAACTCAGAAACCATGAATTTGTAGTTTTCTGGGTCATCGTCATGAACCCAGCTGTCTTCCATTTTCGGCTTGACGTTGAGTTTCGGTACACCCTGTATATTAGGAGATTTATTTGCTAACATAAGAAAAAGGTTCTCTTAATCGGAATTCAGTTACTTAATACGGTAACGACAGTAAAAAAAATCTTGTGATTGATAGTACGGTAGTAACTAAGAAAAAAATTCAAAAATTTGCATGATTATTTCAGATATTTATATATCTGAAAAAAATTATGCAAATATTTGCATAATTATTTCAAGAGCATTGGCAAGAAGTTCTATTTTTCATTTTAGAAACAAAGCCTTGTATCGCATAGATTATATATGTAGTTTTTTGAAAGCTTTTTCGATTAAGATTACGAAAGAAAAGTTTTAACGAAGTTTTAACGTTTTAAAAAAAAAAAGAAAAAAAATTAGGAACCTATATCTAATGTTTGCAGTGTTAAACTTTTTGTATATTATATTTATTATTAGAAACATGATGTTGGCTAAATGTGTAAATAACATAATTAAGTTTTTCTTTCTTTTTGTTATCCATAATTTTGTTTTTTTTTCTCAATAGTTTTAATTTCATTATTTTACTAATTGTTTTCAAAATTTTACTTGTATTATATAGCGTAGAGCGTAGGTTTGTTCGCGACGTCACCTGTACAGGTCCTAACGGAAGACCAGCGCTGGCCAGGCCTCTTACAGGAGCTTAGCCAGCATTATGCTGAGTTGGGACCTTTTTTATAACAACTTTATAATAATACCTATTTCTAATCTCTAAGTGTGACTTAATTCTAACTGTTGTATTCTTGTATTGTATTGTTGTTGTAAATAAATGTATTTCTTCTTCTTCTTAACGTAACCAAATGACGTCAATTCACATACATCCGCGCCTTAACTGTTGACAGATATATCGAGTGCTATATTTAGTTTTGCAACAGATGGACTGGGATATTTTGAGTCGTCCTTTGTGAATGCTGTTTACTTGGCAAGTGCATTTCACTCGACGTCTCTCGATAAATTCAAATAATAAGAATTTCTCACATAGAAACTGTGCCAAAACTCAATGCAGATGGATAAAACGATCCTTTGCCTTGGATAACTGCCAGTTAGGTAGTTTTTTACTTCTTAAAACTCAGTCTAGCCTAAGCAATAGAGGAAACGCGCTGAGCCCGTTCCTGTAGTAAAGATGACAAGGATCATTGAACATTTTCACAGTTTCAGAAGACATCATTAAGTTGCCTGTAAATTATATTTTCACTTTTAGACAATTTTTGACATTTCTTTGAGTTGTATTCCGTCGGACTGAATTCAAAAACGTTTCGTCGCTACGGGCAGCTACCGAAGACGAAGTGGTCGCACCAACCTACATGCACGGCGACGAGGTCGTATCAAAGCAACACAAAACTCAGACTAGTCGCACCCCCTCATAGCGCCTGGGTCAAACCCGTAGCAAACAAGGGTACGGAATCACTTGCAACGCATCGTAATACATCTCAATATGGTAACAGAAAACTGTTCGGACTTCGTGCAAAAAAGGAGGGTATTTAACAAAGCATCTTGCAGGGATCACAGGATCAGATAACATCAACACCGAACTGCAACTTGCATAGAACTGACAATGTATATGTCACCGTAGGATAGTAAAACCCGTAAAATTATAAAAATCCTAGGCACTTTATAATTTTCCGGAAAATAATCAATTGGGCCGCGTCACTTACAATGTAACGCATTTAAACACGTCAAATTATGATTTTCCGAAATCTAACCGTAAAATATTAACTAGTAAGTGACGGAACGCAAGACGCCCGCTGATTGGCTGATGGGTGCTAAACCGCACCGCCATCTTTTGCTGTCATTCATTAGACGCCCGAATAGTAACAACAAAGTTATCATGGTGTGTTTTTCAACATTTAAGTGTTTTTTAATAGTTTGTTCATTAGTAAAATTGGAGTTGCTTAGTTGTAGACTTTGTGGAACAGTGGTTAATAGGTAGTTTTCAAACTGTTCGTAAACGAACACAAACATGAGCATCGGCCACATCGACCAATCAGAGGGCAGTTTATTATTTTACGAGTGAAGTGATCGCCATAGATTTCGTAAAATAGTAAAACAAGGCTGTGATTGGTTCACAGGTTTGTTTGTTTATTATCTTACGGATAAGCTTAGGAAAATTATAAATTTACGTATTTCAATGCGTTAAATTGTAAGTGCTTCAGCCCTGTTGATTATTTTCCGGAAAATTATAAAGTGACTAGGATTTTTATAATTTTACGGGGCTTACTATTTGACGGTGACATATATAACTCTCTGTAGCAGATAGAAAAATAAATTTCACAAAGCTGGCGCAATACAATACTGTTTTTTGTGTACTGCAGGCCTGAATTTGTGATGAGTACGCGTGGACCATTGTATCAAAAAACAAAAGAAAACCTTTACCATACTAACATTTTTGCGAAGAATCCGCACCAGTAACAAGTAAGCAACAACTAAGTCACCCCACCTGTTGCCGACGTTGGCAACTGGCCGGGTTTTCGTACCGGATTACTTCAAGCTTCACTGTTAAAGCAGGATAATTCTCTGTACTTTTACGGCAAAAGTTTTTAAAATTCCGCATATAAAACAAACCAGAGCAAGAGTTAACAGGGCGAAAATTTTGGAAGAACGGTATCAACTACATATAATGTTATTTAAATCCTACTCTCCACAAACATCCTACGCAATAGTACAGCAATCGAGGTATCGAACTGAAGTTAACATCAAATACTCAAGTTTGTAACCGCTTGGAGCCGTGGTATAAATCAATCTTCTAGGTATAAATCAAAACTTACAGCAGTGTTAGTCAACATTTTTTGAAATTTTCAAGTCAAAAGTCAATAACTTTATTTCTTTAAGCTTACAAAATAAGCACTTGGACAAGTCAAATTTTATAGATAAACAGTTTTATAAATAGTAATTATTTATCAAATAAGAAACAAAATGTTTTTGATTTTGTTCGCTTCAATTTTTTGTCCACTAGTGGAAGATGCGAAAAATAAAGGGAATTACATGCACACATAACTTATAGGGTATTTCCCGTTGACCTAGAATCATGAAATTTAGCAAGAAGCAAGGCTTTTATAGCAGAAAAAGGAAAAATTCGAAAACTGTTTATTTGTAGGTAGTTTATTCACAAAAAAAGTGAATTTCACCAAAAATTTGACCAAAAACTTATAGGCTATTTCCCGTTGACCTGTAAAGGTCTTACAATGATATAATTATTATTTCTATTATTATACGGAACCCTCGTTGCGCGAGTTTTATTTTTTCCATTAATAGATGTTTTCACAACGAGTAGGTTTTACACTCATTCTAGTTAAAATTGTATGTTTAAGTTAATCCTAGTTTCCTGTTCTGTGTAATAACCAGTTCGCTAAACATATTAATAAAACTTTACTAACGACATTACCACGTTAAAGAAAACAATAAGAATAGTTATGCAGGAGCGCATTGTTCTCCTGTTTTCTTTTTGGTCGACTAAAACGAGAAATTTTACTCGTTAAACTGAAAACATTAAAAAAACGTCAATGAGTACTCGTAAACAGTCACAATTTTCATAGTCTGTTCAAAGCTCAAAGAGAAAATAATATTCCCGGAATAATAAACTGCTATCCGGACCTCACCGAAGATCAATTAAACAAGCTTGAGCGCCTTCAAAACTTCAGTATCAGGTTCATATTTGGCCTTCGCAAATATGACCACGTTTCCGAATATCGCGCTAAACTCAAGTGGTTGCCTATCCGACTTCGCAGGAATACTCACATGCTATGTCTCTTGTACAGTATCTTGTTCTATCCTCCGAGCCCCTCCTATCTAAAGGAGCGCTTTGAATTCCTTTCTGACTCTCACTCTCTCTCTTTGCGTTCCTCTGAAACCCTCACTTTAAAAGTCCCTGCCCACACTACCACTTTCTACGACAAATCTTTCACTGTACAAGCGACCCGTCTATGGAATGCTCTGCCCACAGATTACCCCTCTGCCCCTTGACATCAGACGCGCCAAATCACTCCCTATCTTTAAAAAACTGCTTCATCAGCATTACCTGTCGTTACAAAGTTAAGCAAATTATTTTTATGTTCGTATTAGTTTATTGTTTTTGTAGGTTATGTAAATATTTAGTACAGTTAGTATTATATAATTATTTTATAATTTCTCTTTTCAAGTGCCACCGTCTTTTTTTGTTCGTACATGTCCAGTCCATCCCAAGGTCGCCTGGAAGAGATCGCTCATAGCGATAAGGCCGCCTTTGTACTTCTTCTCGTAGCTTTCATTTCTGTACTGTTTTCTGTGTTTGTGTGGTACAATAAAGAATTATCTATCTATCTATCTATCTGCCCTTTTCTGCTTGTGTAATGTTTTATTTTGCTTATTCACTACAAACATAGCTGCAATTATCTTTCCTTTCTTTGAATTCAGGATTGTGAACAATTGTATTGGTTGCGTAAAAAACGAACGACGCCAGAGGGAAATTGAGAAACCAAAACGATAAATGGTTTTGCACTGTATAATAGCTAACAGGGAAAAGTATTTACTGTGAGGAAAACAAAGAGCGTAGGGTAGAATAGAGTATTTCGTTGCATCATCATCGTATGCGTGAAATATTTGAAATAACTCCTTCAACATCAATAATTTACGGAATGTATGACAATGCGATATCTTTTTAAGGTTCCGTACCTAAAGGATAAAACGGGGATCCTATTACTAAGACTCCGCTGTCCGTCTGTCCGTATGTCCGTCTATCGCCAGGCTGTATCTCATGAACCGTGATAGTTAGGAAGTTGAAATTTTGACAGATGATGAAAAACAGAATTAAAAAAATATTTAAGGCGGCTCCCATACAACAAACGTGATTTTTTTGCTAGTGTTTGTTCGATATTTTTAACGGTAATAGCTAAACGCTTGAAATTTTCACAGAATATTTAGATAAATATTCACTTTAAAATAATAAACAATTAAATTAAATTAAAAGAAATATTTATGGTGGGCTCCCGTACAACAAACGTGATTTATTTGCCGTTTTTATAGATTATGGTACGGAACCCTTTGTGCGCGAGTCCGACTCTCACTTGGCCGGTTGTATTTGTCTATTCTACCCTAGATCGCCTAGTAAGTATACCAATCCCAGAGTTTGATCATAATTGTATCAAAATAACTGGATATACGGCAACCTCGATGATTACCTACAGTTTACCCAGAATCCAAGGCAATTACCGGTGTACAAACGACACGAGCTTTCGCAGAATTTCTATCTCCGTGGAAATTGGAAGTGTCTGTCGATCGAAAACCTTTTAGAGTAGATGCATCCATCCGCTTTGATGGGAAACGGGCTCAAAGTTCAACGTAAATTGTGTAACTAGCGACTCTGCGCAGCTTCACACGCGCTGCTCCAGGATAAAAATGTTAATTAATTTAAGAGGCGAGCCTAGGGTGTTTGCTCGTCAAACTAGGACTAGATCTCAGTACTCACGGGATTCCCGTGGTTAAAAAATACAATTACATAAAATTCTACATTTTTTCTTTGGTTCCTTCAAAAGTTCCGTGAAAACTCGACTAAACAAAAAAATTACGATAGTTTTTCTATCGTAATTTTTTTGCTTAGTCATGAAATTGCACAGTTTTGCACATAATTTGGCCGAGATCTAAGGAACCCTTTGGTTTATTGAAATTACTTATGTTTTGATTCGTAGGTTATTACTAATTACTTGGTTCCTTCAGATAGTTTTCTAAAAACTCCATTTTTGCACTTGCGCCGTTCCAAAAACGTATGCTCTGTCCCGCTCCTATAAACGAGAAATCCTAAGCCTATCCTATTCACAAAATGGCGCGCAATGCGCCCTCTTAAATAGGATAATAGTTTTCTCTACCTGTACACTGCTTAATCATGATCTGATCAGTAAGCAATCGAAATCGTAACATTAACAAAAATATTCACATCATCACAAACAAACTTTCGCGTTTATAATATTAGTAGTTAAGGATAGAGTAGTCGGTGAACCACGGAAAAATAACGAGTTTCGCAAAATTAATGTGAAAACATAAACGGGACCAATAACGGCTGGTTTTTGATGAGTTAGTTGGTATATTTTGATACAAACTCGACTTGGCATTGGTAGCTTCGGAAACTAGAATAACTCACTTGCTTCTGTTTAGGTGCTTTGTTACCGCGGTTTCGATTCCCTGCGTATCGAGGTCCCTCCGTTTCGACCAATACAGCTTTGACTTGACTTAGAGTACAGTTAGTAATAAGTGTTTTAGTTTTAAATAATCAACATATATTACGTCAGTAAATTTAGCCGTTTTAATCAGATTTCGTAGTTTCCTTTTGTTATTAGTACTCATTTTATAAGGTGGTACTGTTTCTACCCTTTTCGAGCATGTATTGTGAAAAATAATACATGTAACTTTACATAATAAATGGATTTACACAGCATCATCTAGCCCCATACTAAGCAGAATTTCTGTATGGGTACCTGCCACATCATTTCATACGAATATTATTAAACCGTAAGCAATTCTGTCTCTTCCCTTTTTACACCTGAACGTTTGAACGGATCCTAGTGCAATTGAACAGGGACATGTAGGTACGATATTCTGGGTCCTTCCCGGAGATACCGTACGCTGTAATTACATTGAATTGGCTATTTTTTTTAAACCGCATGAGAAACCCTTGGATATATAGCTCTCAATGCATTACGTCTGTCTGTCTGTATCTGAAGGTTTAGGTTTACGCGGGGTCGCGACATTAGAATCGAACCGCAACCCGTGCATGTTGTAAGAGTCGACTACAGCAACCTACCAGAGGAAAGCTTCCTTCTGTTTACTTCAAACTTTCATCTGCCTTTCTTAAATTTTCAAATTAATATCCGTCCAAAGGTTGCCTAGAAGACATCGCTTTTAAGCGATAAGGCCGCTCATTGTACTTTTATGTTTAATGTTTATGTCTATGTTTTGTATTGATTTATTTTGTGGTGTACAATAAAGAGTTTTGTATTGTATTGTTGTATTTAGGCTTGACGGAATAAATACTAACCCGTCGGGAATACACTTTTTATTTTATTTGTAAAAAGTGTATTCTCTCAAAAATTCTCTCGTTACCCTAAACAATAGCGAGAGAATTTTTAAAATCGGTCCACATTTGATGGAGTACCTAATCGACGAACATACATAAAATAAAACCGGCCAAGTGCGAGTCGGCTCGCACACGGAGGATTCCATACCATTACATAACTATTTCAAAAATACAAACAGCCGAACATAGAACCTCTTCCTGAAGTCGTTAAAAAGTACGCAGAGCTCTCGTTCTTTCAGCACTGTTTAGAGTTTTCGAGTACTGTTTATAAACCATAATGGGAGACCCCATTGGGGTTACCAAACAGTACTCGAATCCCGTAAAAGAGCATCACGAAACTCCCGTTCAATACCTTTAGAGTTCACTATGAAGGTCAGTGTTAAAGAGGTTTACATTTTTTATAAAAGGTTCTTCTGTAGCTATTAGCATTACGAGATTTATCTCGCTTTCAAAAACTATGAAATAGTCCCCTCGGTGAGGACGGAGTTGCTTGAGTTTAATTACTTTTCACGTCAAAACAGTTCGTGTTAATTACACTACTGGTATAAAGATTCGCTTTGACATATCTGTAACCTAAATTACATGATTTTTAATTACTCCTACCTTCATATTCATCTTTAATTAAGCCAGATTATTTTCACTACTTTGATTAGCTTTGATTATGTAACCAAAACGATTATTTTCACTTCTCTTGCTCTTAAAGTGTGTTTTTAAAGCGTTGCTTCGCCGGCGTAAAACTCGAGAATATGCCCTTGGGAATGTAAGTATTTTTTCTTTTTAATTTTTGTCAGAAATCATTAGCAGTACATGACATACGTCCTCTTGCATAAAGACTAGACTTTTTGGTGTTCCATTTACAAAGAGCATACAGTTAAATCGAATTCATTTTTGAAAATGAAACTGGAAGCGCCTTCTTTGTCATTGTTGGATGGTTTGTATGGTGATTCTTCCTCCATGGTAGAATGCGAAGAATACGTTGGTAGGTTGTAATTTTATGTTGCGAGTAACGAAGACACACAAAGAGTTGGTATGAATCAACGCGAAATCTCTGGAATATTTGTTTACTAAAAATTTAACTGAAGATGTACCTGGCTAATTAATTGAAAATGCCATCAAGCGAACATTTATTTAATAATATGCAAATGAGCAGAATGGCAAAGAAATAATCAATATGGTTCTATCTGTTGCGGTCGAAATCACGTGAAATATGGTAAATAAAAACGCCAAATACGTAAAGTAGAGAAGTGAAATCTGTGTGCAATATTTACTGAAGGTAAGTTTTGATTGTTCCATTTTCTCACACTCGAAGTGAAAAGTATCGTTTTTAATTCGGGCAAAAACCACCCTTATAACTCAGTCTTGTCATCCTCTCTCGCTACGCTCGGGAGTATAAACAACCTCGTCTATAATGGGGTGGTTTAGTCCCTATTTAAAAAATATATTATAGAGGATAACACGCTTGTGACGGGTTTAATTTCGGGCTTATCAACTTAACAAGGTAAAGGTATCCTGTTAAATGCTGTACTTTGCCTTAGAAAAGATTAAAGTGAACAAAAAACCAAAGCGATTTTATTTCCTGGTTTTGCTCGTGTAATATGTAATATCCGACGAGTCCAAGAGTGCTGTAAGGTCTTAAGAAAATAAGCATTTTGACTTATAACCTTTGTATGACGAACCAATAAATCGACGACCAACGAACCTTTACACTGTTCTGTCACAAACGTGGTGTCAAGGTTAGGAAAAGAATGCTCTGCTTTACACCAGTGTGTAAAGGGTAGAAAAATGTTTTTTTACCCATATGCGAGGGTAAAGGCTTACACAATGCAGTTAAGAACTATTTAGGAGACCAAAAGAGAAAGTATTTAATTTTGTCATTTATCAAAATCGCTTAAGCCGTTTGATGATTGGAGGTAATAAAGACTGTCCAACAAACATTAGAAACAACCTATGACGCGCGAGAAAAAAAAATCGGTGAATTTGTTTTATATTGTCATCAGTAATGAATACATAAAAATAAATATAAATATAAATACTCATTACTAAATAAAAAAAGTCCAGACACAAAACAAGCAGGGGCGCGCCGCCGCTACTCGGGGGTCCGGATGAACGTGTGCGTCGAGGGTCATGAAAGTGTTAGTATAACTACATAACCAAGAAACTGAATCGGCAAATAAAAAAACACAACAGTGATACAACCTTACCTGCAAAGCGTCACCAATAATGACCGCAGCACAGTTTACTCATTTTGAAAAGTTTTACTTAGAACATGATACGACATTATATTAACCAGATCCCATCAATAAAAACAAGACCTGGGAAATAGGCCGTAAGCAATGACCAAAAAGCCGAAGTGTTTGCAGAACACCTAGAGAAAATCTTAAAAAAACACGAAGGCCAAGAAAATTGTTACATCAATGTATCCGAAATTTGCAATGAAAACTTAGACATAGCGGATGTATCACCTAGAGAAGTCTGGAGAGAAATCATTTCATTTACCTATTGTTTCTTCCCCTATTGTAAAGAATGGTATTTGTCCGGTAAAAGTTAAAAACAGTGTAAAATTAAGGGAAGTAATTACGAGCCATTTTAGTAATACTTCTTCATAGAAAAGACGAAATTATTCCAAACAAAGGATAAACAAAAGTTTGAAAAGTTGTTGTTTATTTTTTATTATTTTCTGTCTGTGGCTTCGCATGCTTTTTTCTATGGAAACGTTTAATGGTTATTTCTATCCCATGGAACTTTATGCATGGCAGAAAAAGCCATTTGATTCCAGGCAGAGCTACATACATATGTATGTGCAAAATTTCAGCCAGATCGGTTCAGCCATTATGGCGCGAAGAGATAACAAATATCTATCCAAACTTTTGCACTTATAACAATTAGTGTGACGTAAAAGTTTTGAAGTCTCTCTCAAGAATGACATCCAAATGAATGAACTTTCTTCATGATGATTGATGAGAGACCAAGATTAACTCTGTGGCTAAGATAATTTATATTTAATTAGAAGAAATTCTACTCTAGCGCAGTATATTATATTTACAAGTCCTTTTGCCAATTTCTACCTACCCCATACTGCTCTGGGGCTGTACCAAAATACAAACAAGACTCCAGAGTAAAGTACCTACTCGGGGCCATCGTAAATGCTCCTTGGCATGTAGGAAATGACGATCTTCAGCGGGACCTGAAGATTGAATTCGTTTATTTTATAATACAAAACTACGCAGAGGCTCATGAATAGAGGCTTCTTTATCACGTGAACGTCGAGGCTATCCAGCTCTTTGACAACACGAACATAGTGAGAAGACTCAGAAGAACTAAACATTTGAGTTAGTTAGTGTTTTTATAATGTAATCCCCGTATTCTTAGCTTAGCTTATTCTCATTCTCTCTTCTTCTATTGACATATGTCAGATTGAGAAATAACACAGCTTAGCAGCTGTTTTAAGTTAGCCGACCGGCCGTTGTGAAATATTCAAAGATTCAAACTAACTGCTGCTATGAACATTTAAATAATACACGTAGGTACATACGTTTAAATCGAATAGAGGCAGATATCAAATGCCTGTTTCAATCAAAACGCGACGGCTGAAAGAGGAAACCGTTTTGAAATCGTTTTCCAACAAATGGAATCCCTATGTTATTTTATAACAAACGAAGTGACGTTACCTACCTCGATCTGTGTTACTACGAACAAACATCGATTATAATAGCAAGCATTTGAGCGCTGTTTACAATTGCAGGGCCTTGGGAAGATACGTATAAGAATAGGATTCCGTAATGAAGGTAGGAGAATGCGAATATCTGGTAATTGGCACTTTAAAGTGCCGACACCATAAAGCTCTTATGTCAAAATTGATTCATAATTAAGTTATGCAACAGAGAACGAAATGGCGGCGATGGGACGGGACCTTGTAACTTCCCTATACTGTGGACATGATATAATTATGAAGTGTAATCGAATAACGTTCTCTGCAACGGCGAACTGTTGGTAAATAGTAAATCTTGTCACAAGGGACCAAAATAATGTATTTACGGCGAGAGCGATTAATTGTTTGAATCCAGAGCGAAGCCAAGGATTTTAGAGTAGTATTCTACTCGATAAAATCTCTAATAAAATATAATTTAAAAAAATTGTAGAATCCTAAGCGTAGCGAGGGAATACGAATAAGAAGATCCTGTGTATTTTCTAATTTGGTTAACCAATGCCGCGTCGGCAGGCGCGCTTTTTTAAGGTTCCTTACCCATACGATAAAACGGGACCCTATTACTCAGACTCCGCTGTCCGTCTGTCACCAGGCTGTATCTCATGAACTGTGATAGTTAGACAGATGAAATTTCACGGATTATGTATTTGCTCGATATTGATAACGGCAACAGGTAGACGCTTGAAAGTTTCACATAATATAATTATATATCCAATTTAAAAAGAAATAATTAAATTAAAATAAAACTAATATTTAAGAGGGGGGGGGGGGGCTACAATAGACATGTTTTTTTCTTCCTCTTACAAATAATGATACGGAACCCTTCGTGCGCGCGTCCGACTCTCACTTGGCCGGTTTTTAAGTGCGCAGCTGTGCAAATTACCCATTTTGCTCGCACATATCGCGGAACCCTTTGCCACTTTTCGAATAGATGGGATGAAAATGAACAAAAAATTACCTACCTCGTTATTTTACTAGGTACAACAAAGAATGCCCAATGCGTTCGCGAGTTGTGGACCGGCTCGCTGGACCACAATTCGTTTTGAATGCTCGGTCACAGGCATCCTCGCATTTGGAAAAAATCCTTTTTATACAAAGTGCAATTTTTTTCAAAGTTATATTTTATTCATTTCGTTGGATTAGTTTGGCAAACATGATAGAAACTAACTAAAGCGGGCCGGGCCACTGTAATCACCTTGTGGGCTGAATTGAACACTGGTAGGTACTGCGGCGAGAGCCGCAACTGTAACGTCCACCATAATCAATAACAAAATAATAAATAAATAATGCTGGACAATTCACACAGCATAATCTAGCCCCAAGCTAAGCAGAGCTTGTGTTATGGGTACTAGATAACATAATATAATACATAGATAATAATATAATATAATAATATAATGTAATACATATTTTTTATTATAGGTACATAGAAAAAGGGCTAGAACACCCTGAACAAATGGACTTTAAACTGGACCAGCCTACCGTGAGTGTCCACGTCTCAGCTCCGTAGGTCATGACGGGTAGGACGCACTGATTGAAAACTTTTTCTTTTTCAAGGCAATGGATGACGAGAAGACTCGACGTAGTTTCCCAAACGTTGCTCAACCTAGCTGGATCCTCCCCATAAAATTAGCTTAAGTCCAGCTTATCGTGGCCAGCAGGGCAGTCATTGCGGACCGAGTCTTTGTATAGTGCAAACAATGCGAGTAATTTAAATTGAATTGGAGGATTCACCGCTTGAAGAGTTCATTTTCACAATTTAATCACGAAAATTTATTAGAACGTGTCAAGTAAAAAATTTCACCGCGATGCTATTTTGTCAGTTTCTTTTTTTATTCTAACCAGCCAGTGAAGCTTGTACTGCTCAGTAGGTATGCATAAAACCTTATGCACCTTACTATTATCAATACAAAATAGAATTCGAAATACATTACGGACCGCATAGAGCGAACAGTAATAATATTACCACAATATTACATAGTGTTCGCCTGTTCGGGTAGGCCCGAAAAGTCCTTCAATAAATTAAATTACCTTGAACCGTGGTCCTTGCAGAGAAGCTGGCTGTTCGACCAGTCTTCTCTGGAGGGAAGTTCACTTGTAGTGCACCTATACTGAGCATGTCAGTGTCATGCTCAGTATAGGTGATTCCTGAGTAGAGTCTTGCAGAGATTTCAGTTTCTGAGAGAGCCAATTCCTTCGGCCCAGGGTGTTAGACCTGTACATGCTGGTCTTTTCTCTCCTTATGAATATATAAGTGAAGTGGAGGTAGTCCCAGCAATGCATCTAGTGCCGGCCCCGGGGAGGTGGACATGGCTCCCGTAGCCATAAGGCATATTAAATTCCTTAATTTGTTAAGTAAATCTAAACTGTGGTTGGAAATTGAACTTGTATAATATGTAACATGTTTAATATAGAACTTGGAAATATAAAAAACAGTGAAAAGTATTGTTTTCACGCGGGCAAAAACCACCCATTATAATTCGGTCTATTATCTATTATCCTCAATCGCTACGCTCGTCAGTATAAACAACCTCGTCTTTAATGACGTGGTTAAGTCTTTTGTTAAAAAAAAACTATTATTTAGAAGCCATCAGTGCCTAGATTCCTTTCCGGCCCGGAGGGGGGCCTCGAGGCTTGACCTCTTTACCCCAGCTTTAACTCGAGGGGTGACGATCCCTCCGTCCATGGGTTAAGACAATGCTCTATTTTCTCATTTGTCTTATTTTTTTTCTATTTCTATTTTTTTGTGGCTGCATATTGTCGTTGTTTTTTCTAACCCGTCTGTTTGAAAATTGGCGCTTGCACCTCCTATACCTAACTCTTTCTACCATTATACATTTGCACTCGTCTAGATAACCCGCCCGCCTTCGGCCCCCTCCCACTCCTGAGACGCACAGACCAGCGCGCCGCTTGTGTTCTCAGTACGCTTTCGCTACCAACGTGAAAGCACGTACATTTTAGTAAAATATAGTTGAAACGACGTAATTTCCATCAAAAATGTGAAATTGTGTTTAACTTTAGATAGTTGTACCTTAACGGTTAGTTTACTTTATAGTATAACAACATGTTTATTTGTAAATATACAACTAGTAATGTAACCGTGGAATTTAATTACATGATAATTTGACTGTATTATTTAATAATAATTTATTTGTTAATAAAGACTTGATAAATTATGCGACTAATGTTTGTAGGATCCATTATCACACTAAAGTAAGGATGGATGGATTGATGGATGATGGATGTTTGTTACTTCTACACTCCAAAACTACTGAACGGATTGGGCTAGTTACATTAGAACAATAATTCAACGATACGAAAAACCAATTTCCAGTTTGGTGAACAGATATGAACTAATCTCTGATATTGAATCCGAACCCGGAGAGTCTTTTTACTTTTGAGAAGATGAAACTGTCCAACCCAGACACCGGCATTTGATGAGAATTATTGACAACCTACACTAAGCTTTTTTCTATTCCGCAAACAAGATAACAAGAACCAGGAGCCTATTATTAATCTACAAAACCAAATTTCGTGTTTAATTTCTGTCATTTGGCGTACATTTGTTTTTTTGTTAACTTACACAAAAAAACGAGAAAGTAATTTACTTATGTAAGTACCAAAAATTCTTCTAAGACATTACCCCGAGTATGAGGGTTTACACACTGTTATAATAATAACAAATATCGATTGCGTATTTTGGACATTAAAATAGGCCACTCCGACGCCAAAAAATCACATTACAACAAAATGTACACCTTCAAATTTGAATCGTCCTATAACTAAAATGTGCACAAAACATAAAAGAGTTCCCACCTACACGTTTTTCACGGTGAATCCAGCCTTTTAAAAACTAGTCTCGATCACAGCAACTTATAGGCTTGAAAATCAGTATTTCGTTTTCCTCCCTTGAAATACCGATTTTCGGCCGAGCAAATACGTAGACGTGCGGCAGGATAGCGGAGCCCCTCAGGTTTAAACATCATAAAGGGACATCTATCCCGTTCATTGCTTACTTGCCCGTCTCAAGCAAATACGCACTAGCGCAAATATAAATACGTCGGAATGTATGTTTACGTTTACCCTACGCGTTTGGGGACAATTAAGGATAATTTTAAGTTAACAGATTCAGTTGTGTACGGATCAAAAACACATAAAAATTATCATTTATATAGATTGCATTTATTTGACTCATTAAAAACTTGTCAAAGAATACCTAAGTTCTTTGAAGCTGACTTGCGAAAGAGAAGGAAGGAAAGCGTTAAATTGGATTGGGATAACAATAGACGAAGATCGAGTTTCACAAGTTATAACGACGGCTTATAGGTACGGTTAAAAGGTAATATGGCACAAGCGACATTTTGGACGAAAATGTGTTAAGAAACATCAACCGACTTACAATTGTACGCTCTTTCGAATGCGCTTTCTCTCATGGCGCTACAATGACTTTTTTGTCGCATAAGGCTAAGCAAAAAAACTGCGTTTTCGATGTGTCATTTCGGTGTAACCGACTGACTTTTAGGCATTTTTAGCTTAAGGGCGCTTGTATCCCTGTAAAAATGGCATTACTTTTGGTTTATAGTACCTATAGGTAATCTATTTTTTCTTACTGGCGTAGAGTATCCAGGCGCTTAGGGCTCTTTACCATTAGCACCTATTCTGGAAGGTGGAACGAATGCCTCTTTACCTTTGTCGCTTATCCGCAATTACAGGTACCTAGGTGATTTATGCTCTATTACCTCTTAGTATGCGGAAGACAGGGCGTTATGTCGCTCATTAGGGGTGGTCTATGTCCAGCAGTGGACTAACGTAGGCTGATGATGATGCGGATATAAAACGTAGCTAAGTCTTCTATACTCTACTATTTATACTCTTCGTTTTTTTGTAGAGATGTACCTAACTTACACCGAATTACCATACAAGGAAAATAAGATAATTGATCAAAGCGGCATAAAACCACATAAAACAACGTCGAATCAAATAAATAGAAATGCCAAATAATCGTTTTATTTTCTAGATTCTAGAGCTGTTTCAATTTTTACGATTTTACAAAATATAAACAGTTACCTATGTCCATTTTTCTGTAGTTTCCTTTAAACTACTCTCCTGCAAAGTTTGTTTTTTTGTTACTCGTATCTTTCAACCGTTGGGGGCCCTTCAATTATTACGTAAGCAGAATTTTAGCTTTCCAACAACTCCCCTTATTGACCGTCTCTATCTACACGTATTTATTATATGTACGTACTATCGAACTAGTGATTTAAGATTTATTTTTGTTTATGGTAAAGACAAGCAGCTGGACTCGACGTGCCCTTCCGGGCTGCACCGCCGAGTCTGAGCAGGGAATGCCATAAAACCTATGAATATTCTGTTGCAAGAGGCTTGATTAAAATTTTCTCCTCAAACGTTTAAATTAAAACAAAATTGAAATTTTTCGATTAAACTGTCAGAAGCAAAACATTTAGCGTTTGCTTCCTTTTCTGGAGTACGAGCTGTTGCCGCTGTAATAACAGCTTTGAACTCATTTACAAACGACTTAAAATAAGAGGAGGTTTTCAATTCAGCTGTATCTTTTCAACAGACTTCGAAAAAAGGAGGAAGTTCTTTGTTCGGCTGTAAGTATGGTCGTCGATTGCTCCGTCATTTATGGACCCATTTGGATGATTTGAGGATGATCCCGAGGTGGTTTCATAAAAATGTTATTCCCGAGGGATTAGTATGTAACCCGCAAAACTTAAAAAACAGTTGAAAACTAAAAGTTTGCAAAAGGTTTTTAGTTTTTCACAATCTTTGTTCTATAACAACGACTTACCTTAAAAGCTTTGAGGTAGTCAGACTGGCGAGTGATATCCGTCGCCAGGATGAGCTCTTTTAGTAATCGCTTGATGTGTGGGAGGTCCGTAGGCATGTGATCAAAAATTTCACTTTGGAGTATGCAACTGTATGCTACTCTCCAGTGGTGGCACTCCAGAATCGACTCCTCCTGCGAAACACATGCCATCATTACACATAATAATTTCAAAAAGTTAACTACATTCTTTCTAACTACAGACCTTCTAACACTTGTAGTTTTGCGTACAGATCGCGTACGCGATTTGCGTAGACTTTGCGGGCACAACAAATAATATAGGAAGGTATTACTAAAGTTATCAGCTACTATCTTTTTTAAAAACCTACGAGACTTTACTTTAAAAGCTACTCTTAACAAAACTCGTTTACACAGAATGTTCGACGGGACCTTACTATTTGGCGAGCGAAAACGACAGTGCGTTCTAGTTGTGCACAGAGGTAGCGTAGTGACCTTGTAAACTAACATTTATACTCTCTACCTAGTATAAAAATGACATTTTCTACTACACTGTAAACCTTACTTTGCAAAACATAAAATCCTTAAAATCCATCGCTCTACATTTACGAAACGGTTATGTTTGTAAAAAATAATCCCGATTTATATTGTCAACTTTCCGATGCTGTTCCTAGAAATCGACGAGATCAACACAAAGTTTGCATGCCGAACTCAAAGACTGCCTTGATGCGCCAGGGTATCTTCTGCATGGCTCCTTCTATTTATAATAAACTCCCAAAATCACTTAGAGAATTACCACTCACACTGTTTCGGAGAAAGTTAAAAGCCACTTTGGAAGGTAAATGCTACTATAAATTAAATGATTTCATGACGGACAATTTTTTTTAGATGTAACTAAATAACTTAATTTCTGGTTTTGTTTTGTTTTATTTCAATTTTAATTATTTATCAGTTTTTTATTCAGTTTTCATAACAACTTTTCTAATTTGATTTATTTATTGTATTAAGTAACATTTAAATTAATTGACAATTTGTACAAAGATTTTGCACGCCGCAACGGTAGAAATACATTGTGACTTCACTAAACATACACCACCTATGTACCTTATTTACATGTATTTGATACAATAAATTTTACTTAACTTTACTTTACAATCTGGGCCACATTTGACAACCTCTGTGACGGAGCCTCTTTAGTCGCTATTAAGGTTTGAATTGGTTCCCGCCTCGATTTGTATGTATGTACGCCGCCGGATCGTAGAGTCAGCCACTTTGCAGAATGACCCGCGGCATTTCAGTAGGTAAGTACATTTTTAGAATCAATACAACTTAAAAACATTTACAGCGTTTTATAAGTCTAACAGCCGGTTTTTCATCCGCTTGTCACATCGTGTGTTTGTCGACATTTCCTAACAAATTGTCAACGCGGCTCTCGCCAACGATAAGTTTAAACTATTGACAAAAATAACAAGCGGATGAAAAACCGACTATAGGCTTCTTAAAACTGTAGTCCATTATTCTAGATTATATTTTCATTTTCTCGCATAAAGTGTGATAAGTAAAATATTTTCCTCGTGGATAGTAACTGACTTCATCTTGGGCGCGATTAAATCCTCTCAAATCCTCGCACTCACGATTATAGTTACGGATGTAAACATCAAAGGAGGATGTCTGGTTCCAAGTTTCAGTATCGTGTGGGCAAAGTTCTTTGGCGGTGCACTCGTGTGACTTAATTTGCCATTCCGGCTGCTTCCGTCAGATTGGAGTTCCGATCGAATGTAATTAGATAATAACGGATGACAGGAACTAGTCTGAGGACCTAATGAGCTGAGATATTATCATCTATGATCTCTTGATGAACGTGTAATCGATATTCCAATTAATCCGTCACTCAGTAGACATAGCATTATGGCATGAATGCAAGGATACTACGAGTATATATATAGGTAGGTATCATAGGTAGGGTATATACAAATATAATGTAGGTAGGATTTATGCAAATGTATCTGTATATTTATTTTTGTACTTTTTGATGTTAATATTGTGTAATTTAATCATTGAAAAGAAGATATTTTAAGACTCAATCGCAAAATTTATTGTCTATGGCTTGCCTATAAATATATGCATATTTATTTGACTGGCGGTAAATAAACGCGATTTGCATGCATGTATGTATAAAAATCAATTGCTGTTCGCTAAACCTCTAGACCGACTGGAAAGATTGTTTTTTTTTTGTTTGACCATCTACACGAGTCGCTCAGAAGGAAAAAAAATGGTGATACGAAGTTCATGGGCTTCATTTAGTACATTACTAGCAGCGCCTCGCGGTTTCACCCGCGTAGTTCCCGTTCGCGTGGGGATTCCGAGGCCTATGTGCTATTTCAGACTATAATCTATCTCTGTGCTAAATTTCATTCAGATCCGTTCAGCCGTTCTGGCGTGATTGAGTAACAAACATCCATCCATCCAAACTTTCACATTTACAATATTATGAGATAGTGAGATATAAATACCATGCAATAAATACAATACAAATACCCTTGTTTGTGAGGAGGCACATTCAACAGTGGTGTGAAGGGTAGGTTACACAGCAGGGGTAGAGCATACGGTCAATCAACATCGAAGGGGTTGTATATTTAAAATTAACAACTCGAATCAGACTAATCAAAAGTAGTTCGTTACAGTTCGTGTAAACAAGCGTTCTCAGATTGTCCTTTTTATTTTTTTCCGATACTCAGCTAGTGGAAGGCTATGTTCTTACTCGCACCCTATATGAGGTATGAATGCCTTCGTCTTGACGTGGTCGGGATTTAGTTTTTAACTATATTTTTTCCTATTTTTACGAATCTATAAAAGTTTGAGAAACATTTTTGGAAAGTACAAACAAAAGCTTATGCAGCGATGCCCATTACACGGGCATATTTACTATAACATTGGAATTTTCGACCCTTACTTAGACCCCGCGCTATCTTGTTAGACCCCCCTTTTTTATCTGACGTCACATGCCTGTAACCATCGTTTTGAAACTAATCATACGATAAAACTTTTTAAACTTTCGCGATTTGTAAACATATTAAAGATTATTTATATCCAGGTGGCTTTTTGAGATGGGAGTGGATGGCTAAATCCGAAACCACGAGAGTTAGAGACAAGTTATGGCCTCGATTTATGATAAATCGAACCGCTTGATTTTACAAAAAAAAAGACATCTGTATTTTCGCAACGGATTCAGTTGCTGATCTGATAAGGATCAATCCATTTCGCCAATTGTTACTTGTTAATAAAATTGTTTCATTTATATTTATAAAGTTTTTTAGTTTTTAGTGTGCAATCAAAGTATTTTCTATCTATCAAACTTTGCAAAAAGATGCATTATTGAAAATGAAGAAAATAGCTATTTTATAATTTTAGTTGGAAAACTAAGCATCAATGTTAAAAGTTTAGCCAGTGGCCCCATTTGCTTTAAACTTACAAGTGACTACTAAACTGTTGAACATGAGTTTTAGGAGATTTCAAAGTTTTCCCGAAGATGGGGTAAACTTGGTAATGAAAGTTTGAGATTCGCAGTTTGACTCTGAATTAAAATGGCTGTATTTGTTTCATGTACAGTCTATGGACCTGATTTTTTTTGTATAAATCAAAAACAATAAATACAAACATGTCTTTCAGGAATTTCCAGAAAAACCTCAAAATAAGTGTTGGAAGGGTTAACCAATGGCCTAATCTGCTTACTGAGAACACCAAAAATACAAAACAATATAAGACATGTTTCTGAATTTATGATATATTCCGAATAATTGGCTAAGGTTATGAAAGATTGAGATTTGTAGTTTGATTCCGTATTGAGATGGTTGTATATTTTCAAAATATTTTTTTTTAAATATGTACTGGAAATTTATTACTTCAAAACACGTGTCTTAGGAATAAACATATAAATAAGGACTATAAGATTTATAGGGTGGGCAAGGTTCCTGATTTTTCATGTGAAACGATGGATTTGCTATCTTGTAAGTAAACAAAAAAAAACAAAAGGTACTTACAAATATTATTATCTACTACATATGATTTTCAGAAATTTTCAAACACTATCCTTTAAATGATAAGGATACTAAAGAACTAAAATTATGGGAAACGGATTTCAGGTTTTCTTTATAGATAAATAACCTTAAAGACAGTTCATAACATAGCGTGCCAACCTAATATCTCCTCCGTTGGTGGTCGGGTAAAAATAGAAAACTTTATTAATCTTTAATAATTTTATATGAAACTAGTTTCTGCCTGCTGTTTTGCGTGGTTATGTTTTTCAATTGTTTCTATATAAGTTTCTATATAGTTATAACAAATTATGCTAAACAATTTACACTGCATTACTTTACTGGGAGCTAGCCCTAGCTAAGCAGAGCATTTTGTTATGGGTAGGCACTAGATAACTGATATAAATATATATTATTATTAAAAAGAGGTAAAGTTTGCGAGTTTATGAGGTTGTAGGGAGGTAATATCTGGATCTACTGAACCGATTTTGAAAATTCTTCTATCAATAGAAAGCCACGTTATTTGTCATAATAAGCTATAATATTAACCCGAAAAATGGTATACATGAAAAGAGCGGTCGAAGTCGCGAGCAGCAGCTAGTACCTACTTAACTTAATTATACATAGAAAACATCCAGAACATCCGGAACAAATATCAGCAAATCGTACAGACATTTGTCCCAAGGCGGGAATCTAATCCGCAACTTCCTGCGTCGCGCCACAGACGTCGTCTCGTAATCTGATGCTCGTTATCTGATTCTATTTATTTATTACCTCGAAGCAAAATAGATCAATAAAGATTATTATTATTATTCGTAATAAATAACACAAGTAGGTAATTAATATAATATATAATAATAATTTTTATTAATTAATTACTTGTAACGTAGCCTATAGCATTCAGGGAGATGAGTAAACTATTAAAAACGGAAGTCTCGGAGAATCATAGACAAACTAGTTCTTTGCACACACTTCAAATAGATAAACATTATTTATATACAGGAGGTCCCATTACTGAGTGGATAGCCTTGAAGGTGCGTGTGCTCTGGGGCAAAGCCAATCAGACACATAAACAAAAAGAAAAAAGTCGAAACGTTTGGGAGTTATTAGTAGCATCCAGAACCGATCGTTCTTAAAGCACTAATGTTTAGATTACAAAAACGAAATTCCCGGATAGGTAGGTATGTCTTATAACGTTATAACCGCCGCCGGGCGGGGACTTTTTGTTATTTTGAGAAAAAAAAATGCCCTCGTTCACATTTTTGGCCACCATGTTAACCATTTGGCCACCAATTTAAGCAATAGTTTCAGTTTATTTAAGAAATGGACAAGAGAAAAAAAGGGCTCATAAAATCGTTTTCAAATAACTTGATAACTATGTTCAGCAATTAGGTAGACATCTTCGAAGATGAACTTTAATTAGGTAAGTAAATTTTTGCAAACACGAGCATATCTGGTTTAAAAAATGTATGAAAACTTCCGTGGCCAAGTAGGTACGTTAAAAATGTCCCTTTCAAGAGGATTCTAAAATGCATACTTTGATAATTACTAATTACTGACATATGACTATTTATGTATCGAAGGTGCAATTTTTACTTAAAAAAGGCTCGAAAATCATCATATCAAAATTACTCTGATGCTAAAAAAAGTGAGTAAAAATTATTTTAGCTTTCATGTGTGGCAAAATCTTTTTCACGCACGTGGAAAATGATTCGAATCTAGAATTGTAAAAAGGTTAAAGTAGGCCTTGCTAACTACCAAAGTTTCATTTAAAATTAGTGAATGGGGTTTGAACTGCGTTCGACCTTGTCACTCATGTCCCTTAATGAGGAGAACCCTGTATATTGCATTCAGGAAGCGCAATCGTAGTTACGTAATAAAAGCCAGCGTCGGCTATTCTATTTTCGAGGTCCCCTTTGTCAAGGTAACTCGGTAACTACAGGAAGATTGCTGTATAGGGGTCAGACGAGATACACCTTTCAAACTCAATTGATGTGCCTTTTCTCGTACGCTTGGACAGGATGTGCTCAGTTTGTTTTGCATCTACGCGATTATTAGATACTATATACATGGTGGAATTCTGTAATGCCACGTGAAGGGAAAGTACTGTTAATACTGAAGATAGAAATTTTACTAAAAGAAAACCTTTCTTTATTTTTGAAAAGAAAGAAAACTGAATACAAAGATTTTCTAAAATTCGCTTGCCACACCCAGGAATCGAGCCGGCTAAAATCTGTAAAAATGACACCCTGTAGGTACTTTTTTGGATCGATCGTTAGGGTCAATTATAAGGATGGAAACTATCTGACAAACTTGATACATTAAATGAAAGAAAAACCACAATCTGGACTTATGAATTCAATGGGTCAAGTTAAAGCATTTTAACTCAAAGATCCATCCGTTTACTTATGTTAGTAACTTATAATTATCATTGACGTCATTCATCCACGACGAACGAATTACTATTTAGATAAGACGATTGCCATTTGCACGTGTCTGTAATGCAGACACCTTTTTTAGATGCGACATAATGCGTGTATGAGGTAGTTTAAATATGGAATGTTACGAAAATAGATTGTCATTTGTTATTCACATTTGATTGTTTTTACAAACTATTTCATTACGGATGTAAGCGGGTTAACTACGAACCTTATTTGTGTTGGAAGAACACCAACGTTTTTTATAGTAAAACTATTTCATATTTGTCTCACGGTAAAAATGGCTTATCAAGAACAATTTGATTTAATGAAAGCTTATTTTTAAATAACAAAAATATGAATCCAGCCCTGCGGTGGTATGGAGAGAGAGATATCGAGACTGACAGGCACCAACTCGGTTCGTATTGAAAAGAAAGGTAAAAAAATAAAAAAATACGTGAAGTTTAAAAAAGCGACGGCAAACTCTTCAGCAGAAGTATTACAGAAGTCGATTCCCGGGAGCGAGTTTTACGAAAATCTTTGGATGCAGTTTTCTTTCTTTTCAAATATAAAGGAAAGTTTTATTTGAGTACATTTTTCTATCAACAGTAACAGTATATTAAGAGTACTTTTCCTTCAGGTGGCATTACTAAATGTAACCCTGTATGTATAGTACCTACCTATGTATGATAGGTAGGTACTAGTTCTCACACAAAGTACGCAAAAATTATATCTAAACAACTGTAAATAAGTAAAGTTTTCGAGAGTTATATATAATCATATATAAAATCCTTGTTTTGTCAGCTTGGCTTAAAATAAACGTTAATTATTTATCCGTCAATCGGCGGCGGGCCTGGCGGCAATAAACTAATAGGGTATCGTATCGGATATCACAAAGCAAATACGTACACAGTACGAACCAATTTGTAACAATACTACCAGCGTGTAGCACGAGTTGCTTTGTCATTTGCAACACTGTCATTATAATCGCTTGAATGTGTTATTGTCGTTGCTTCGCTGAATAAATAAACAAGTAGGTAGACGTTATTCTTCAATTGATAGTTGAATTATAGGTTGTTGCATGTACGACAGTAAATTTATGTAGATTTGTTTGAATAAAAATTCATAATTCTGATTTGTAACATAACGCTTGTCTAAGAATGTGGTCTCAATTGCTTGGCGGGCTTTTTTGGTTTATTAGCCACAAGCAACGCCTCGTGGTTTCTCCCGCGTAGTTCCCGAATTCCGGGATAAAACCTATGTGCTATTCCAGATAGATCTATCTCTGTGCCAAATTTCATCCAGATCCGTTCAGCTGTTCTGGCGTGATTGAGTAACAAACATCCATCCATCCAACCTTTCATATTTATAATGCGCGTATTTTGCGTGCGAGCGTTTTATAAAAACATCGTTTCGTACACTCGTTTTGACGTCTCAACAGGATACATTTGACCCGAGTAAACTAAATAGCTCCCTTGCGCTGGGGATTCAATGACACCCGTGACGTAAGACACTGATTTACACACGTGCATAATATACTTTATATAACTAAGTATGTTGAATAACATCAACCTCTCAATACAGTCAGACGAAGGAATTATTTTTTCTTAAACATGCGCGGAAATATTGTCATTACTTTTGAATAAAGAACACGCGAAGTATCATACTTACGTAGACTGAAAAACCAAAATCACTTCCCGGCGCGTTCTTTAAATTTGGAACGAAGAGCGCGCCGGCAATTCACTTCCCGGCGCGTTCTTTGAATTTGGAACGAAGAGCGCGCCGGCAATGTTGTATGAAACGGTGTGCTGTTTGAATTTAGAACTCTTTCATCTATCGTACACATTGCATTCTCGTAGCTGTATTGTATAGCCACAGATGCGTTTACCTTTTGGCACAAACTGTAAAATAAAAATAAAAATTGGCGGTAAAGCGGAGTTCGTTGTTATTTTGTTAATAAAATAAATTTTACTATGTAAAAGGCCCTGTTTTATTTCCTTGCATTTTTTAAGAAATGCACTATATATGCCTCGGCCGAAATGGCAATTGCCTGTCTCGTATCATTGAAGTCTTCGCCTGCGGCTCGGCCTTCAAACTCATACTCGTCCTGCATTTGGCTATTTCGCTGCCTTTGCAATAATGTACTATTAGCTATTATTTTGCTTACAGGTTTATAATAAGTTGATTTCATATTTGAAATGATCCGAGCAGTTTTTTTGCATTGTAACTACACGCAATCGATTATCTTTTTCATGTGCAATTAATATTGCTAATAATTTACAGTAACCAATATTGGCTTCATCATTAAATAAATAAATAAACAAATAAATAATGCTGGACAATTCACACAGCACTATCTAGCCCCAAGTTAAGCAGAGCTTGTATTATGGGTACTAGATAATTTAAATACATAATATAAATATAATACACAGAGATATTTTTTATTATACATTGACAGGGCGCGATGGCGCTCATTAGGGGAGGCCTATGTCTAGCAGTGGACTGATATAGGCTGATGATGATAGAAAACGACCAGAACACCCTGAACAAATGTCTACAGATAGTACACACATTTGTCCTGAGGCGGGAATCGAACCCGTAACCGACCGACCGACAGACCTTCGCCCACCGCGCCAGATCGGTCGTCCAATATGTGGAATCATTATGTGGTAATAATTCTCTATTGCTCTCAATTTCCCCGAAACGGCAAACGATTTGAAAGCTTAATTTAATACTCCTCCTCCCCTTCCACCTCAAATAGTAGATTGTTTTACAAGGGACTAAACCATCCCATTATATACGAGGTTGTTATACTCCCGAGCGTAGCGAGGGAGGATGACAAGACCGAGTTATAATGGGTGGTTTTGGCCCGAGTAAAACACTCTACTTTTCACTTCGATTGCGAGAAAATAAAACAATTCAAAATTAGACAATTTTCAGAAATTTTATTAAAAATTAAATGTGCAGTTAGAGCAATTTTGAATGTTTAGTGATATGTTTTTCCCGGGCAATTTTATTTCGGTTCTCTGTGATTGGGATGTGTGTGTAATATTTTGAGTTGATTGTTGTGGAGTAAAAGTTGGAGAGACTCGACTCATGCTTGAGTTTCGTGCATTATTAAGATCTGAGTGCGGCTTCAGCTGAGTTGACATATTCATCCAAACGTTGAAACATTAGTGGGACGTAACTCCTGATAGGCTTTAACTATATTAAGGTATTCTCCACTGATGACAAATTTACGCTCTTTGTTTGTTTTCGTGTTCGGCAGACTCACAGCTTGTAGGTTTGTATCCGTTTCTACGTCTTCTAGCGTTATATTAGCAAGCTCTATTCCTCTGCATGCACCGCTGATTCCATAAATTAAAGCAACCTGTTGAACAAAAAAATAAGTGTGTTATTAATCGTAATAACCTAGGTACATAATTTAGGTATGTAGGTAGGTATCTATTTATTTAGTTTGAGTTGAGTACATAAGTAGTAGGTTACCTTTGTTGCCAAGTATTGTTTATTTGGAGCGTTATTTAAAAATGTTTCGATTTCTTGTGTCGTCAAGACTTTAGATTTTTTTGCCTTGTATCCAGTGGACAATTTTTTCAGTAAAGCCGTTAAATTTACATATTTTTTAATATCGACGTCGTGTCTCGTTTGTAAGGTCATTCTTAACATTGAATATGTGCTCCAAAGAGTCGACGATTTGAATTTTTTCGATAATTCATCAAAATAAGTGAGAAAAACCCCTTCTGTAAAAGAATCCACACGTTTCTCATCTCTCCATTTCATAAAATTTTCGTAACTCTTTAAATATATTCCACGTGATTTTGTCGGCAACAGATTCATAATTATTTCTTTGCCCTTTTCTTCCATTTGCATATTAGCATCTTCACTATCACTTGATGACATTTTTCACGTTCACAATTTGGAAGTAAAAGTCAGGAAGTTAAACGTAAAAGTTTGTGATTTGGAATGAAGAAAATTCTAGAGATTTAGCGCCAATACCATCTTTTTTTTTAAATCTCTATTTAACCCGCAACGAAAGAGTTCGCATTCTACCGTGAAGGGAAGAATCAACCTTCATAAAACATCACCAAGACGGTTCTATTTTCAAAAAAAAGGTTGACGGAGCACCAAGAAGTCGAGTTTTTATGTAAGAGAACGAATGCTTTGTACTGGCTGATGATTTTAGACAAAAATTAAAAAGAAAAATTACTTTTTAGCCCGAGGGATTAAACTCGAGTTTTAGGCCTGCTAAGCTACACTATTATGATACACTTTTCGAGCAAGAGAAGTGAAAAACCTATTATGGTCTGCTGTACGCAGGCCTCCCCATGATAATCGCCTTATTGGCTTAATTGGATGCTGCCATTTTCATCAGTTTCATTTGAACGCTTGCTCATTTTAGTAGTAGCTAGATTGCATAATTTAATCATTTAATATTGCTGGAAAACCAAAACATATTTTTAAATAAACAGCATCATTAATACATACAACTTGTAAGAAACTGAATAAAATGCCAGTTTTTTATCATAAAAAGAAGTAAGTCAGCCATATTTTTTTTAAAGCCTTGTGGGTAAAAAACTAGTTATTATATTACTGATTTTCTTACTTAAGGCGAATATGAAGGCAAAAACACGAAAATTAGGTGTTTTTGAACCCGGTTTCTGACAAAAATATTGATTGTGGAGTTTTGAAATTTATATATCCTGTAACACATATCTTGAAGAAGGGCTTGGCGGTCCCAAATGTTTGCTGTTAATTATAGTTTAGTTGTTATAGTGTGTGTTTAGTTGCTTCGAACACACTTTTTATCGGTGTCTCAAATTCGATCAGTACCAAATTCAGTATAGTGATTCACATAGTTCATACCTATTTCGTGGCGGTCCATTATCGTCGAAAAGCAGTCAAAATAACGATATTAAACGTAAAAACGTATTTTTGCCTACAAAATCTGTAATACAAACCTGACCAGTTACTCGTCACCTAACCGCAGAGGATCGTATTATTTGGTTGATTAGGGCACTACATGGTATGCTGCATCGAAAACAAGCACTCATTGCTGCATACAGGCGCGCGGACATGCCCAAGGTCATTTGCCTTACTATTCGCCTTAATATTGAAGATTAATCTATTGACTATCCCATAGAAATAAAAAAAAATATCCACACGAACAAAATATTTATTCCTAATTTACTAAACATACTCCTAGTCACAAAACTTTGAACGTGATTTCCCAAAAAATGTGTTTTTTGAATTACTTCTTTTTAATTTTATACGTGCGATATAATAATAACACATTGACTTGTAACTCGTTCTGCTTGCTCTCAATAGGTCATGGCTGAAAATCAGTGCTTTTGCTTCTTTAGCAAAATATTACACTGAGCCAAGGCCTTTTTGACATACTGCAGCACACATAGACACTTTACTTAGATTTTATTATTGTTGTTTTTTTATGCCAACTATATTTTATTATTGTTTGTTTTTACTAGTGTACTGTATAATTGTTGGAACGAAGTTCCTTATTGTATTTTGTATGTGTGTGTCTGAAGTTGCAAAGAAAGTCTTTATCTATATATCTATCTATTTAATTTTGAAAACGAATACTCAGCGGATTTAGCTGGAATATAACATTTGTGCTGTTACCTGGCATAACATTTTTATCAAGAAGGCTTGTTTAAACTAGTTTATAGAAAAGCCAATCCATTTTCCCTGAATGTAGCTTATTCCGATAGAGGAAAGTTGAAATTTTGTAATAAAATGTGAAATCCAACTAATATTATAAATGTGAAAGTTTGGATGGATGTTTGTTACTTAATCACGCCAGAACGGCTGAACGGATCTGGATAAAATTAGGCATTAGTCTAGAATAGTAGTTAGCTACTTTTTATCCCGGAATTCCAACGGGAACGGGAACTACGCGGGTAAAACCGCAAGGCACTGCTAGTAATAAATAAAATGTGAAAAGAAAGTGTGTTTGCGGTTTTCCTCCACCTTCATCATTCGTGCCGCTGGGGTTTGGAACACGTTCGCTGCTGCTGTTTTTCCGGGCAATTACAATCGTGGTCTCTTCAAGTCAAGAGCGTGAATATGTATCTTCTAGACCTTCGTGATACACCGTCGGCCACATCTTCAATTTTTTTCAGGTGAGATTGTGGCCTAACGTAGGTCTATTGACTATAAAAAAAAGCTTTTTGTATTGATAATGGTCAAGCATTTGGCCACCATCTCATTGACGTAAGCTAAGAATTGAAATAGAGTCCACGGGTGATCGGAGTGCTGACTTCTATTTCAGTCAACGAATTAGCATTGCCATTCAACGTGGCAATGCTGCATTCTGGGCACTCTGCCTTTTGGTGACGGCTTAGATTTTTAGGAAATTGATATAAGAGTAAATACTAGTGTGATTATTTTTCTTCTTTATTTCCATTTTCATTACGGATGTAAGCGGGTTAACTACGAACATTATTTGTGTTGGAAGAACACCAACGTTTCAAACTAAAAACCAAAAAACCAAGTATTCTATTTTCGTTAGTAAATGTAGTATTTGTTACTGCAACAAACTAATATAGTAAGCAAAGATGAGATCTAAGACGAAGCACGCTTTTTAAGTACACGAAATAGTTTAACGCCTTCGCTGCCCAGCCTTGGCAGCGATGCGAATCGCAGGGGCGGGTGCGCCGCCACTGCTAGGCGGCGCTCCATGAAATTTTTAACACAATAAAACAAAGTTCACAAGGAAGTTCTACAAAATTAATCCAATTAGGTAAAACAGTCAGCGACAGGAACTTATATCGGGGTATCTTTCGTAATGTTTAAGAAACTTGTAATGTTAGGTAATAAGGTTTATTTTGTTTTAGTTTCAAAGATTTGATTTTGTTTTTCCTGTTAAACTCACCAGGGCGTCATAATCGCAAGTGCGACAAAGCCTTTATAAAGAATTCAAAAAAACAAAGTATCTGAGCAACCGAATTTGGTAATTCGATATAACTTTTAGCCATAATTACAGCATAACTTACCTACTGTTTTGAATCAGTAATTTTATGAATTCAATATATTTTACAACCATGTTTTCTTTTTATTAACGATCGAGATCAAACCCCTTTCACCGAGACATGCCAGCTTATTAGCTGAAGTGTATGATAGACAGAGAGTATACATAAAAACAAGTGAATAACGTAAAAAACACTCACGACTTCTTTCTTCTTCTTCTTCTGGAAAAAGGATGAGGTCGAACTGGCGCCTGAGTCCTTAGCTCTGCCCCGCTTGTCCTGGACAATAAAAAAACATAGTTTTAAAAGGTTCATCGAGAAACGCTGGTTTCCTTTGCCGCATCGCCTCCACTCGAGCAGTTCAGTATTTCTATCTAAGCCGCGGGCAGCAGCTTGTTCTTTAATACATTTTAAGTGCGTATAATCTTTGTAGGATTTTATTAAAAATAGTTACACTCATTTAGATTAGGATTTTACTTATAAAGCAAACAATAAATAAGTAATAAACAATCAATATTTATCAAGAATAATTACAAAGTGCAGGCCTCGTCTTATTTAGCTAAATTGTTTTTACCCCCAAACCCGAACGAGGGATGTTGTAGTTTAATTTGCATGTGTCTGCGGCAGCAGGCGGAATCGCAACTTTCGAAGGGCGAACCAATTTATAATAATATTTTGGTGAAACGAAATTCGCTATTTCTTGGAACACTCAATGAGGGTATTCGACGGCTTTGTGGCCGATATTTGAAGTTAAATAGTTGGGGTGGTCCCAGCGCACTGCTTCAGAAATATACCTTCGAATTATAGGCAGATACTAGTGAGAATTCTAATTTGCTTTAGGTACGTAAATTACCTAATACAATATTTAGAATCTCTGTCCTATTCATAGTTAATCTGCTATAAACAGACTTAAACCGAACACCGAGCATACCTAGATTTCCCTTGCAGAGATCCCTGAGATGTGATACTGGTCCGTTATTGGAACTTCAGTATTTCATAACCGACAGTTAAGTTAGTAACTCGGCAAACACATCAAAAGAGCCCAAACACGGCCTCTGTGTGCCCAAACCGACTTTCCTACGCTAAATGTCCCCATTTTTTCTTCCTAATTACAACATGATTCCAAATTTTTAAGTCTGTTTCTGTATGTATCCTAGAAGTACCTAAATACGAGGAAGAAAAACTTAAAACCCAAGAGGGTCTTTTTGGGTCCGTCGTCATCGGAAAAATTGGCATTTGAGATTTATCCCTTTACGTTCTTGCAAATTGAAACCTGTATTACAAATTTCAAGCCTGTAGGTACAGGTCTGTAGGTAATTGTTTACTATTTACAGTAACTAACACGATTTATAAAAACCAATGACACTAAGTAATTGGAACGAGAAACGAGGAAGAAAGTTGAGGGGTTCTTTTTTATGTAGGAACGCTAAAAATCATTATTTTAGAATTTTCTCTTTATTTTGGCCCAGAACTCCAGAACCTCCAAATTGCATGTGTCTGCTAGAAATACCTTAACATTTCATATGTCGGTTAGTCAGTCAGTGAGTGAGTGATGGTGATGACGAAATGGCAAGACTCTGTGGTATGATATTTCCTAAACTAAATCGATTAGAAACTAGTAATTTTAGAAGACAGTTAACGACGTAATGTAAATTATCAAAAAATTGCAGGCCCTAGGTTTAATTTGCAACCAAGATGTCGATAGCTGGAGAATGAATGACTCGAGATGGTTCGGAAAAAAAGTTCCCGGTGGCGCCTGGCGGCCGTCTAATCGACTTGGCTTCGATATGATTTATTTATACTTACGCTGCTGTCTGGTGCGTTGATTTCTTTCCTGAATCGTTCGAGAAACTGAAAGTGAAATGTCAACCATGAATAACAATGCATGTTTGATTCACAAAAACAAAAAAGGGGGAGGTTGTATGTTTGGCGATTTTTATGTCAATTATAGACCGAACTGAAATATTATTTCGCTATTTTATGGAGTCAATATTATCATCGGGACCACATCGAGATCAATATTTAGAAGAATTTGAGGTATGTTTATGTAAATACTAACAAATTTGAAGTCGGTTTTTAGTTATTTAAAACAAGCTAATTATATTATAAAAAAAGAAAGAAAGAGCTTTATTCCTAGATGGAATAAAGCTCGAATTATATTATTACTATTATAATAATTTGATTGTTTTCCTGAAATCGAATTCGAATCCAGTTTTTTAAGTTTTCAAGATAAATAGTAATCGATGGGTAAATACCATTTTTATCGGACCACATCGAGGTAATTCTCTGTACAACTGCAAAAGAAATTTCCAAATCGGTCCATAAATGATTTTGTTGTCATATCGACGAACATACATAACGCCGAACAAAGAACGTCCTCCTTTTCTCGAAGTCAGTTAGTTATTTGATGTAACCAAAATATACAGTTTTAACTTTATTAACAAAAAAAAAACACAATAGAAACTTACAAACTGGAATTTAAACTTGACCTGACTTACTTTTTTCGGTCGTGGCAGAGGTGAGCGGTCTTGTTTTCCCTGCGAAGAAATGGTTATTTATAATTCATAGATTGAAAATAAAAAAGTGACGACCTTTGAAAATAAACTTTTAATAAACCCGTCTTGTTAGTTACTTAATCAGTTAAATCCTTAACGGTAACTACACGCAAAATTAATCATCTGGAATGTAAACATTTAAAGTAAAAATCAATTAGTGCTTGACTTTTCGAATGTAATGTACCTAATGGTGGTACAGACCCAGCGAACATGAGCGAACGAAATAAAAAGAGTGAGATTCGACGATTGGTACCGAACGTTTATTTTTTTATTTATTGCTTAATAAAATCTACAGCCCTTAAAACAAGACAATTTAAACCTTACGAGGCGAACCTAACGGGTTTGTTTGTCATAAACTTGTTTTTTTGCGCTTATGCCGTTCCAAAAACGTATGCTTTGTCCCACTCCTATGAACACGAATTCCTATGCCTATACTTTTCACAAAATGGCGCGTATTGCGCCCTCTTCTTAATTAATCATTACACGTTCACTCGCTTTCGCTGTTGTGTCCACACCAAAGGAACGTATGTGAAACCCAGCAAAAGTCGGCGAATCAAGGCGAAGGGTTGATAGTTTTGTTGGGGCGGTTTTGTAGTTTTGAATTTTTTCTCCTTTCTACAAAGATTAAAACTAACGTAATTTGCCTCAATCATAAATTATTTTCGATGAATCATGATACAAACAAAACTTCGATTCAATTGTATTTTGGGTGAATTAGGGAAAGTGTTGATTCTCAGACCAAATGTTATTTTTCTCCCAAATGTTCCAAAAATTCCAGAGAATTGAAGTTGGTGTTTCCGTTAATAGATAATATAACTCAGGCAGAATTTGCGGCAGATTACTTTTCCGCTAGTTTTATTCCTTGTAGAACACAGAAAAGTATTAATGAACCACAAAATAATTTTAATTTCGCTCTAACACGAAACGTACAAGTGTACAACGGTATTTAGTACTAACTGGTTTCTTCCCGCGGCTTCGCACGCGTTGTTTTTATGGAAACGTTTAATGGGTATTTCTATCCCATGGGAACTGTATAAGATAAAACGTAGCGTTTGTTTTATTACCGGCTAAAAACTACCTGTAAGTATGTCCTTATGCTAAATTTCAGCCTGATCCCCTACACTCGTTTGGACTCAAATCAGGGGTCAGTCTTACGAATATGGTAGACCCTGATCAGGGCTCGTATTACAAAAAACACTGCTAGATTTGATTTCCACCCCTATGGGTGGATTCTACAAATCTAAAAGTACTAACTCTCACGACTATGCAAAATACTATCGGCATCTGGAATTGGATATGTGTGATACTTGATTATCACAAAGGCGATCTCTGCATGACCACTCGAGCGGGCAGTGTATGCTCAGCACATCACGGATGCTTGACCAGCCCAGCACACCACCCCGTCCATATTTGTTGTAGGTATACACGCAACGCATAGGGCCAGTGCAATCAAGTTTGTGATCGACACGCTTCTGTTTGGATAAACGTGTAAACCTTGTTTGATACATTTAAATCAGGATACTGAGAGCATCATTATTGTGATGTAATTTACATTCAATGGAATGAAATTTTGCCGTGTGTTTGTTGTGATTTCAGAGTTAATTTCAATTGAAAGCTAAAAAGCGTTGTGATTTGGATCAGGTTATGTGCAAACATGAGCAGAAGCTACTCAAGAGTAAGGCTGGATTTAGTGCTACACGGATGGTCCGTACGTAACCAAATCAAATATACCATAAATACAAAAATGCACAGTTAAAATTTTACTTTGAAATGGAAATACAGCGATATTTCTGTCGCTTCGGTATGTAAACTAAAGTAAAAAAGCGACGAAAAAACCTGCAGCTTGTTCGTTGCTATTTTTCGAGTTGGAGTAAAATCCGTCCGAGGGTTTTATCCTGTAGCTAGATGGTGTGATATTTAATAGTAAGCCTTTTTGTACGAAAAGGTTTTGACAATTTGTTTGAATTTATTTATTGATAATTTTGCAACTCACCAGTAGTTTTGTTGTAGAAGCGTATATTGCTGTTTAAAAGTGTAAATACATGAATTTTGTGTACCCTAGCTGTGGGCACAGCGAGTTTATTATTATTTATAATATTTAAGTTATGTATATCATTAAATTTTTTGGGAATCGAATGATGTTTCTTTAACTGTACCGCAAGTTTCATGTAAGTACATTAACATATATACCTAATGGTATATATGTTTATTTTCTTGAATTTATCGTGGTAACGTAGGGATTATGTGGGACCCACATCTGCAGCATTTCCCCACAACAGTATACCATGAGACATAATATTAGGAAGTAGCTGAAATAAACAGGTCTAGATGTATCCAGGACTGTAAGATCAGATTTTTTGACTGCGTGTGCTGCAGAATAAAGTGTCTTCGATACCTTATGGGCTTATAGGCTTGTGGGCCCCATTGAAGTTTATTATCTAAGGTGTGTCCGGTCCTAAGAATACGGTACTTTCTACAATTTTTAACGTTTCTTCTTTTACGTTTAAATCAGCCTTTACCTGTTTTCTAAAAGGTAGAATAAATCACAACAGATTATTGACACTACTGGTCATAGTTACTCAAATATTTGAAAAGGTGATCATAAAAACTACTTTTCCATAATACATTCCAAAAATAAAACCTATAAAACTGTTTAATTTGTGGGCAGATAATGTCCGCAAATGTAAAAGTTTTTTTTTTAAGTTTAAAAATGTAAACGTTCAATTCGGAGATAAATAGTTCACTATACCCGATTCATCCGAGCAAAAAAAAATAACGTAAACAAAGAATCAATGGTTCTCAATCTTCTTTTCGCAATATAGTATTTTTCTATAGCATTTTTTGATTTACCTATATCTTTTTATTAGCAAGTATGCATTATAATATTTACCTCTTGAAATTAATATTTTAAAGAGGTAAAGATTATACCTAATGCAGATTCATACTTCACTATGCTTACTTACACATTCGTGTAGAAGTTTAGGAATCGTATTAAATAAACGTTACAATGAATTTATATAAAATTTATTAACAATACAAATAATATTATTGTTTATTTAACCACTAAAACTGGTATTTGATGATGAGGAACTTTCACCCAGTACAATTATAAAACGTTGTTCATTATTATTTAGTAGGGTTATAAAGGCAACGAAAGTTTGATTATCCTTGTATTTTTAGGTTTTTTTAGTGTAATCATCATGCTGTCATTTCGTAGTCCGTGACTTGAAAGTTAGTTCTATAAATAAAGAGCCTTTTTATGGTATGTCCACGTTATTTCTTTGCTCGGCTGAATAGACTACATATAGCACTTGTCATCTTGTCTTTTAATTATATTACTCCACAGGTGATCCGAATGCTGGCTTTTATTTCGGTCAACGAATTAGCATTGCCATTCAACGTGGCAATGCTGCCAGCATTCTGGGCACTTTGCCTTCTGGTGACGGCTTAGGTTTTTGAAAATAGATTTAAATGTAAATATTAGTTGTAATTATTATTGTATTGTATATTGTAAGTTTCTGTAAATAAATAATATTATCTATTACTCACCATCTTATGTTCCTTGTATATAAGAGCCAGTAGGTGTTGACTCGCGGCCAGGAACGTCTTGCTGAACCCTGGATGATCCACGTCGTGTGTAAATGCCGCAATTAAAACGACTAGAATCTCTATTTTCTTCAAGTTATCCAAAAGCTGAGAAAAAAAAAATTGTACACTTAATCAATACCTATAAGTCATTAAAAAAGGTCAAGCACAGCGATTGCTGTCTGGTAAAAGAGAGAAAAATTATGTCGGAACCTCATGGAATGTGTAAAAATAAAGAGCTATATATTAGCATGACGATATGCACACTGGGCGAGCTATTGCAACAACAGGCAACTCGCAACGAGCGGTTTACATATAAACTTCTTAAAGTGGGTGCGAACCTGTAATTCCCCATACAAACGTTCTTTCTAAATCATTCGGAAACTACGTCCCCGGTTTAATGAAATTTTGCATACATAATTAAGAAATAGCTATGGCAGCACCGTTTTAGTTTTTCAAAAACCGAATCATCATTAATTGAGAGTGGAAGTAATAAAATCGCTTAAAAATGAATTGAAATGAATTTTCGCTATCATTTTATGATGATGATGTATTTTGAAAAACTAAAACAGTATAGTTTCCAAATGAATCGGAAAGTACGTTTGTATGGGAGCTTAGAGGTTCACCTTAAATTATTTTCAAAACACAGTTTATTAAGAAGCGCATACGAAAAATATTAAAGTTCGTTGTTTTGTCAACTAAAGTGGCTTTGTCTGAATAGCGCCTTAGTCTCACAATTTTTAGTATTAAACTCGACGAGTATAAAATAAAAATAATCGCAGCTATTGTCTAAACTCACCAGGGGTTGTTGGAGAAAACAATGCATGGATTGTGTAACGTCGGAAGCATGCACCGCGTTGTGGTACGGGTTCATCGGGTGGTAACTACCCTCAATTAGATTAAATAACTTAATGCAATTTACGGGATTAAGTTCGAAATATGTAATTAATTCATATTTGTCCAGGAGATACATTCCCAGCGCTGGTAGGCTGTGACCTGCAACAAAAAAACGTACTTAATATACGATAGTCGTCAGCCATCCTTGGCTTGATGATGATGATAGATGACAATATTGAAAACGCAACACACCTCACCCGGGAAATACTTTAGAAACGAAATCAGTGGCGTTTATCTATAGGTAGTTCCTAACATGACCGTCACTGTGCGTACATCTAATTAATTGGTAAGAAAAAAAACTCAAAACTCAGTGCTTTATTTCCTTTACACCTTACAGGACTCTTGGACACATCACAAAACTCAGATTGCATAAGATAAACTAGGAAATAAGTGACCACTTTGATCATTTGCCCACTTCAATCATTTTAAAATAAAGAAGCAAACAAGGAACCTTTACCTTGTTAGAATGTTAGTTTTCGAGTTGGAGCAATACTCGTCCCAAACTTTTTTATCCTCTAGCTAATTAATCTGATATTTTATAGTTAGCCTTTTTACAAAGGCAATTTGTTTGAATTTATTTATTGAAAATGTTTGCAACTCACTTGGGCGTTTTTGTACTTTTCAATGAAAAAGTGAACTTCCAAAATGCTACTCGTGGATCGCATTCAGAAAATATCAATATGAAAATGAGCTTGGCAATTGAAAAGCGCATTGAAATGAAATACCTATAACCAATACAGTTTATTGAATAGCGTCTAGGTAAAAGTCCATAATTTGTATTATATGTATTGATATGTTAAGGATTCGGCAACAGCTGCTCGCAAATTCTCATGATGAGTTCATGACTTCTTTCACTACTTTTCTCTAACTCTCATTGTTGGGAGGATGACAAGGCCGAGCTATATTGGGTGGTTTTAAAATTTAAAAAAAGTTTGGTCTTTGTTTATGGAACACAAAAAGTCGAGAAGGTAATTATGTAAGAGGACAAATGTGATTTTATGGCAGATTCCTGACAAAAAGAAAAATACATTGCAGCCCTAGAACTTTAACTCGAATTTTATTCCCGCTAAGTTCTTTGTTTCGCGCAACGCAAGTTACGCATTCTACCATGCAGCTAGAATCATCCTTCACTTTTGAAAAGTGGTTCTGTTCCAACGTACATAACTTTTTCGCAAAGGTACACTAAAAGAGTTTGTTTTCAAACGAAAACAAAATCAATATGACCAGATCTCCCCTTCAAGTACTGACCGCGCCCGACGTTGCTTTACTTTGGTGATTGGTACTCAAACGAGTATGGACATCCGACCATATAAATTTAACTATAAACTTAACTAAATGAATTATTTGTCTACCTACAACGGTTCAGGAGTAAATTTTCGAAAAAAGTCAAGTAAGCTAGTAACAAATATGACGGGTTCTGAAGAAATATTAGTAACATTTGCGTAATTTTTATTAGACTACGTCAGAACTATTTCCCAATAGTAGTCAAGTAGCCTGGGTAGGCCCGGGTAGCCTCGTCTGGGGCGCGAGTAACACTCGCACTTGACGGATCTTGTTTGAGCATGGAGTGTGAAAAGATATATATAATAAAGCAAATCGTACTCACCACCCGTGGCCCGGTCCAGATGATGGGTATCGAATTCCCATATGTCGCTTTTGGATAATAGAAGCTGTGAAAAAAATAAATTATTAGTATTCGAATCGGTTGCCTCTGATATAAGGGAAAGGACCTTCCTAAAACTATTTCAGTAGGTAAAGTCTCCGTCAAAAAGCGTGAATCTGGATTCAATTTTTTTTTCTATGTTTTTTAGAAGCTGCAATGATTTTAGCCCGCTCAACGTCAGAAGGCGCCAAAAAAACACAGACGTCAATAAAAGCAACAAATCCGCTCGCTCCCGTATCAAATGAAATGTTTGCACTTTACAAAACTGTTTTCGATATTTTTCCACGTTTTACACTATTCGATATTTTGAAACTAGTAAAATAAAATACCGTTTTCCCCTTAGTCCAAAGTTGAAATTCATGAAACGTTTCGAGATAAGTATCTCTATGCACAGGAAATAAACAAGTCAGTAAAATTAAATAAACTATTTTTGTAAAGTGATCAAAAAAGAGGAGTGAATTTTGAAAAGTTCTTTTTACAAGTCAAGTACCTTCGGGTAGGTAATTTTGCCAACTTCATAGTAGAAAGTAACAAAATTAGTCCGATCAATATAGAATTTTTTGTATGGTAGAATGTTGCATAAAATTCGGTTTCGGGGATTCTAGTGATACAATATAATTATAGCGGTGTATCATGGTTCATTAAGAATCCCCAATTTCGTCCCCCCGCTCCCATACAACAAACGTAGTTTTTTTTTGCTCGTTTTTGCTCGATATTGATAACAGCAACAGGTAGACGCTTGAAACATTCACATAATATTTGATTATTATATTCACTTTAAAAATAAATAATTAAATTAAAGTAAATTAATATTCACGTTTTTTGTACGGGAGCCCTGGTTTTATTTGATATTGATATAGGATGCTTGAATGTCTTGCTTCACCGTTTAAGTAATAAAACAAGTGTTTCAATGTGTTTCTAAAAACTCAAAGGGAAAATAGGGGATGCCGCTATTGGTGTTTTTTTTAACTTTTAAATTAATAGTCAGAGTACTATTGCGCACAAATTTTGGGGTTTATGTTCCTGAAAATTGGGTAAATCCAGTTATTATAGTTTGAGATTAGTAGTTTGTTTCCGTTTTGAAATAGCTGTATTTTTTTTTATGGCGGTGCTATTGATCTAAAATTTTACCTATTCACTGAATATTTAATAATAAAATTACATACAATTCATATGAAGTCACCAAACCAACATTTTCTGTGAAATGGCTGATATAATTAATGCGCGTAGTTGTTTTTGTGAGTATACGTAAACATTCTCAATAAATTTCTCGCTGTGCTGGAATAGCATATACTATATCTGGTTTCACAGAAACGTGCAGAAAAACATTCTCAACCAATTCAGTTTCTCGCTGTGCTGGAATAGCATATAAATCTGGTTTCACAAAGATGAGCAGAAAAACATTCTCAACAAATACATTTTCTCGCTGTGCTGGAATAGCATATACTATATCTGGTTTCACAGAGACGAGCGGATATGCAACAAGTACCTTCAAGAATACATGTCAAATGTGTTTATCAACATCGTATGGTAAAGTGATTTCTTGATCAGGGATTCCATCAAGATTTCCATAAGCCTAAATATAGAAGTAAACACAGCAGGGAACGTGCTCACTAGAAACTTGGCCCGCAGTCAACAACAGTTACAGCAGGAAGGACTTTATGCATGTCACTCGAACATTGTGTACGTAACCACTAGCATTACAGTCCATTTCCTCATACAGTTGTAAACACATTAAAACATATTGTTTACAAAAGTGGCGAGAACTCGGCTCAAGTGGACGCTTATCGGATCATAAGGACATACACTTTATTAGAACAATTGATGTCTAATAAAGACTACTGTTACCTATATTTAGATGATTTTACGATGTAATATCTTGTTCATTTATTAATACCAATTTAAACACTTATAAATTATTGTCACCGAATGATTATCGCGTCCTATAAGCGAATCGACGTCGGAAAAAATGACGAACTGCGCAAAGCTTGGGCACCCTCTGAATCGAGATACGAGGAGCAATCTGGGCGAGGTATTTGCCCAGCTGTGAGGTACACTAGGCTAATCGAGACAGTAATAATTGCACGAAAGGAACAACATTTTGGCAAAAGATTTGAATTTGGTACATCCAACTGATGAACCTCACCGATTTGAGTAATTATAATGTGACAGATATCGATTTAACTTGTAAGTAAATTTTTAAGTATGAAGTAAATTCATTCCAAATATATGAAGAACCTGTCCTATTCTAAAACAGCTACTTGGTGTAGCTAGCACAGCAAGAGTTTTACTCTATTGTCATACATTTTATAGTAAATATACGTTTTGTATCTGTATTTATTGCTGGATTGCGAAGTGGAAACCGCTTTCCGTGAAGTCGACACTTGAAGCTGGCGAAATACAGCTCGGAACCGGGATGCCTTGTTAAGTCTAGTGTCGAAGTTCAAGATTCACTTTGGCTGGCTGTGCAACGTGTGTAAGCTGTAACAAATTGTATTTATTACAGACAGACGGAACGAAGTGAATCACACAAGCGCGAGTGCAGGCCAAGTTTGCAGGAGATGGCCCGGGCCATCTCCACAACTTTTCACGCGGTTCCGTTCAACAGGACCAGCATAAAACATGGCCTTACTTCAAATACCAAGGATGTTGTTAGAACTCATGATGATATAGTCTGCGAATGAAGGTGCGAGAAGTCGCTAGTTGGTTTAGGAATAGAAGAAGCCATAAACACGACGGAATATGTTCCAAGGCAAATTAATTTAGGCTTGAGTAAGTACGGAGTAAGTAAACAATCTAGTACGAGACCAACACGAACGTTGGATTTGTAAGTGGACCTGTTTGAAGCTATTGTTTCAGTTGCGGCCCTACATGTGTTGCAAATGCCATGATACGATACGAATTGTGGGCACAGCGCCTCTACTTGAGGATGCGGCCCGACATTATGCCACCGATTACGTAAAAGAGAACACACTTTCATGAATACCAATGAAGGCATTTAAATTTGTTACGGATCGAATGTAACAATGGTTTATATGATGGACTTCTGAATTATGTGGTGGTAAAAACAATAGAAAACACTTTAGCCACCGAAGAAATAAATAGGTGCCGTTTAAAAAAAACGTAGAACGCAGATGTTTCAATTTCAAGAAGACCGAAGCGTATGCTTGACAGAGAAGTTATTGATCTCAATTTACAAAAAAAACTGAGCTAGACCTAGTTTTCGAAGAATTTCCAAGATGATCATCATCAGCATCAATATTTTAGTCCACAGCTGGACATAGGCCTTCCCTAATGAACGCCCTGTCTTCAGCTTGCCGCATCCAGTATCTGCCAGCCAGTCTTTCGCAAATTGTCATCCCACTTGGTCGGCGGCGCCCTACACTACGTTTGCCGAGTCGCGGTCTCCACTCAAGAACACGTTAACCCCAGCGGTTGTCGGTTCTCCTCGAGATATGGCCAGCCCACTGCCACTTCGGAAACTATGCCCAGTGACTGGAACATTGCTGTGATCTGTCCATTACACAAAAAAGGGGATGCCCTGGACTGTCAGAATTACAGGGGTATATCGCTTCTGAGCTCTGCCTATAAAATCTTCTCTAGGATTCTCTTTGACAAGATATTGCCTCATGTTGAACCAAAACTGGGTGAATACCAGTGCGGTTTCCGCCCCAATCGATCAACCACTGACCAAATTTTCTCTCTGAGACAGATACTTGAAAAGTCGCTGGAATTTGATATTGATACCCACCATCTCTTCGTCGATTTCAAAGCAGCCTACGATAATATCGACCGGGAATATCTCTACTCAGCTATGATTGAGACTGGTATTCCACCCAAACTTGTCTCATTAACAAAAATGACTCTGAGAAGCTCTTCTAGCGTTGTCAGGGTGCAGAACGACATATCAGAACCGTTCCGAACATTCGGTGGTCTTCGCCAAGGTGACGCTCTTTCATGCCTACTCTTCAATATAGCACTTGACAAGTGCATGAAAGACTCCAAAATTGAAATGAACGGTACCATTCTTCTGAAATCAGTTCAAGTTCTTGGCTATGCCGATGATTTGGATCTGATAGGGCGAAATCTCTTTGCCATGAAGGATGCTTTCCACGCCTTGGAAGAAGCGTCAAGAAAGGCAGGACTACAAGTAAACGCGGATAAGACCAAATATCTAAGAGTCTCCCGAGATCATGCTAATCCTCAGCCGTGCATAACTATTGGTAACAACGCTTTCGACACAGTAGGTGACTTTGTTTACCTTGGCTCCCTGGTAACTGCTACAAATGAGGTGGACGCGGAAATCAATAGAAGAATTCTAGCCGCTAACAGGTGCTACTTCGGCCTACTCAAATATTTCCGCTCTAGGGCTCTATCTAGAAGATCAAAAATCCCCCTCACCACAAAACGCTGCTACGACCAGTCCTAACGTACGGATCGGAATGCTGGGTGCTAAGTAAGAAAACAGAAAACAGCCTACTCGTGTTTGAAAGAAAAATATTAAGAAGAATCTTCGGCGCTGTACTGGATGGTGACCGCTGGCGAACAAGATACAACCATGAGCTTTACAACAAGTACCAAGAGCCAAATGTCGTAAAGTTTATTAAAGTAGGCCGTCTCCGATGGGCTGGTCACGTAGAACGAATGCAAGACGACAGAGCACCAAAACGTCTTCTTCGTGGCAAACCTGATGGCCGGAGACCCCCTGGAAGACCGAAACTCAGATGGCTCGATGGTATCCAGCAAGACTTAAAGGCAATTGGAGTGACCGGCTGGCAGGAAAAAGCCAAGAATAGGATCGGATGGCGAAATTTACTCGACCAGACCAAGGCCCACCCGCGGCTGTAGAGTCAGGATGATGATGATGACTGCCACTTCAGCTTGCTAATCCTTTGAGCTATATCGTTAACCTTGGTTCTCTGTCGGATATTAAATTACAAATTAAATTAATCTATAAAGCTTCGAACACCGACGGCGTGTAGCCAGACTGTCAGTGATCTACAAGTATCACTTGGGGATTGTGCGCAAGCTTTGCACGACCTTATTCCTCTGCGCCATTCCACCATAGGACCAGCAGATGCACAGAATAAAATAACACAGAAAACCCCACCCGCACCTGGTCGATATATCTCAGTGTCGCACCAACGTCTGCTCTACATTCATAATAAGCACGTCCAAAGAGTGGAATAAGGTTCTAGTGTCTGTTTTCCCGCCCGAGTACAGTCTTGGAGGCTTCAAATCCAGGGTGAATGAGTTCCTTCTGGGAAAGCGTGCTCCATCTTAGGCCACATCATCACTTATTCAAGTGAGATGGTGGCCAAACGCTTGACCATCACTAATAAAAAAGAAAAAAAAGACAGAGATCCGAAGTTACCCTTGGTTGCCCACCAAACTCTATTTTCGCATCTCTGCATAAACTATACAAAATAAAACTATTACAGAGGCATTAAAAAGCTTATAATGGGTATCACAAAATGCCCATTGAAATTTTCGTAATTTCCTTTGGTCAACGTAATAATAAGATAAAATAGGTTCCGGCGCTATTTGGACCGGGGTAGCGCCTTATACGAGCATGACATGTGTGCAATGCAACGCCAGCAGAAGTATTAGAAGAAATAATGTACTCACCTCAGTCAGCTTAGGGTTGAAGTCGTCACATACTTTGGGAGAGACGCGAGACGATGGGCCCTGCCGTTTGATTGTGCAGAAGGCACCCAAGTGTGTCCTCTTGGCTGAAGGTAGCGTATTCTCTTGAAGAATATTATTCAATTCTTCGTGAAAAGTTCGACGACCTGCTGAAGATACAAAAACAACTGTCAGTCATTTCAACACAATAGCTATCACCGTGCATAAAATACAAAATACAATAATTTGACACAAGAGCTATCAACCGACTTTAAATCACTAAATAATGAAAATGGGTATGGAAGTAACTATAAATGGCTTTTAGGCTTTGCGAATCGCAATCCGCCCGTTGCCATGGAAACCATTTATTACCAGTGATTGTGAATATAATCATGTTTGTATACGTGTTTAGAGTGCTTAGATACGTTTAAATTCATCGGTGATTCAATTCAACCTATAAACAACAACGAAAGAATCTTCGAAATAAATTTAGAATTGATGATGATATTACCAAAATTGTTGTACCTAGTGGTGATTTTTAAGAAATTTTATGTCGTTTTTAAAGGATATATACTGAAATTCCTCGGAAATATTTATATTAATATTTTATGGGACCATTTCGGAATACATTTCGGATATTCTACCTATACAATAGCGAAAATATTTTTAAAATCGGTCCATAATTGACGAAGAGAACGACGAACATAAAAAAAGTACATGCAATGGAACATAGAACCTCCTCGATTCGATATCTTTTGACACAGAACGCTATTTTAAACTATTCAAACGGATTTGAAAACTTTTGACATTCGAATTCGGATACAGGAGAGTTTGCGACTATCAAACGCAAACATGAACGTTTCCGACTTCGCTATTTGCAGTCGGAAACGTTTGTGTTTGCTTAGGTATAATATAAGTTTAAGCCAAGATTCAAAGTTAACTCGTCCATAAATACAACAAGATTAATATAGTTATCTTGATAGAAACGAGAGAAGTAGGTATTTCATCAATCGAGGTGATTTTTTGCCTATATTTTCTTGTTATGTTTGTTTACAAATTGAATAAACCATACGTTTTAATTTTTAAACATATTTACCCGACTACCAACGGAAGAGGTGATTTGCAATTGAATAGATGGAGCACATTATTTGTGTTCGTTAATCTATTCACTCAAAATCAAAAGTGAAGTTGCGACGAACTTGGGAAAAGTATCCAACACTGATTAAAAATTCAGTTAAAAAAATATTTTCGTATTTATACAAAACCTTATTGTTTTGTTACATATAACTTGTCTTCATCAGGTGAAAATATATTTGTCAAAGAAGCTAGTTTTTGAAATTAAAACGTGACGATTTTTAATCGAGACTGTATATAAATAAATAGTAGACAATATAAGATGACGCAAAATTATTTAGATATATTCCATAGAACAATTTCTACTATTTCAAAACAGTTTCCGTATTGAGCATTTGCCATCAACCCGCGGATTCTATTCGGATACTTTCGATCATCAATCCGACGAAATCAAAATAAACCCTTCTAAAGATCCTGCGAACTCTAATCCGAATCCGACGTTCGACGGAAACGAATCGAAATTTGAAATTGAAATATCTCCGCTGAAGTCAGTTAAATAGCATTAAACACTAGGAGTAGGTATCGTACACAAGACTTGTTTTAAACACTCAACTAAACAACACAATAGGTGCAAATAAAATAAAGCCACAAAGTAAAACTCGACTATGTAAAAGTTGTAAACGAGCGCTTTCAATAAGTGTGTACTTAAACATCGACTACCTAAGTACTGAAAGAAAATGATACGGAATAGGTACTGTAAATAAAATCCTAACTAATATTATAAATTCGAAAAAAACTCCTCTCTCCCTGTAACTTATTCACGAATACGGCTGAACGGATCTTAATCAAATTTGGCGGGTAGTAAATGATTGATAAATGGGATTATCGTGGGAGCCGTCATGCTGTACTTCTTTATTTGCGATATACCGTCGCGCTAACAGCTAAATGCGCTTACGGAAATACTTTGTTGTGTACAACACTTTGTATTTTTGCCAGCAGAGAAGGATGTCCAAAGTATTTATAAAAACCATGCCTGTACATGAACCAGGATTCGGATGGACATGGACACTTCATCAATAATTAACCATTAAGGTGAAATGAGTCCCAAAATCACGTTTTGACTATTTGTTTAAATATTTTTTGATAAGCATCGAAAGTTAAGGATTTTTTTAGTAAGTTATGGGAGTCGAAACACGATTGACTTAATTTGACTCGATAGAAAAAAATCGCAGTTTCTCTCAATTTTCATTTTTACGACGGAGAACCAGTTTTATTCGCTAGTTATTCAACATTTTTTCATGAAATGTCGTCTAAAAAATACTTAACTAGATACTTTAGACGGTTATGGTTTAATTTTTTTGAGAAAGAGTTATTTTAGAGAGCAATAACAAATTTAAAAAAAAAACCTTTTTTTCTCGCTTTCACCGCTCGGCGTTCGTTCGTCCTTGTCTCGAAAATACGAACCTAGGATGTTTTATCTAGCTAGGGCATTGCTTGCGCAAAGACATTATAAATGTGTCAGTAAGGCTGAGCGCAGACTTGAGTCGCGATAGTCTAAGACAGAGTTTCCTCACTTGAAGTTTGCGCGTCTTCATAATTTTTGTATAGCAATGACTATTGCTATACATCGTGACTCAAGTCTGCCTGTCTTAAGACTATCGTGACTCAAGTCTGCCTGTCTTAAGACTATCGTGACTCAAGTCTGCCTGTCTTAAGACTATCGTGACTCAAGTCTGCCTGTCTTAAGACTATCGTGACTCAAGTCTGCCTGTCTTAAGACTATCGTGACTCAAGTCTGCCTGTCTTAAGACTATCGTGACTCAAGTCTGCCTGTCTTAAGACTATTGTGACTCAAGTCTGCCTATCTTAAGACTATCGTGACTCAAGTCTGCCTGTCTTAAAACTATCGCGACTCAAGTGTGCGCTCTGCCTAAATGTAAAAGTAAATGTGTCGCTGCGCATTGTGAACATTCACAGGATAAACGAACAAGATGGCGCACGTACCGACTGATGAATCCAGAAACAGAATAATTATTAATTATTATTCATGTGCAAATATTAATTCGACATGGGTGTGTTTGAGTTTCCTAGCGTCGTCGTCGTCGCTGTTAATGCTGTTATATAGCTTCAAATTGAGTTACGCGCAGCCTTCAACGACAGTACTGTTGCCTTGGCGTAGACCGTGATATGACTAATCGATTCGCCATTAGTTCCGTTTATAGTTTGAGCTTGTTATCAGACTGGACTGTAATAGTTCTTCTTGATATAATGTGATATCGGGAGTGTATTTATGTTTATTTTAGATAGATAATCGACGATTTCTCACAGATATTTACTAAAAGTTAATGCTCATGGGCCAGTTGATGTTTATTTCGTATATATGGATCAGTGGCATTTCGTGCGCTGTCATTTTCGAGTAGTCACCCAAATAAGTCCCGTTACGTGTGTTTAGCCACTTGTCAAAAAAAGTACCTCAACCTTATGTACCTACCTATATGAAGATTGCATAATATTTTAAAATTCAATGTTAAAGGAGTGTCATGAGCAAAAGAGTTTACCTGGCTAGATCGAAAAGCTTAAAAACAATATGTGACCTCTCTGGAATATCGTCGAAATGTCATGATCGAGTTCATCTATACAAAATCATTCACTCCTGTCTCTGCTGTCACAACTTAGCAGAAATATTAAGGCAACCATTCCTTAATACCTTCGCCCTACGCGTGTACACAAACAACACGTCATATTACAATTGAATGGTAAGAATGTGACGCCTATTCAATGATTTATTGGTAATCGATGAAAAGATAGATGGCTACATAGGTAGATGTTTTTGTAACTAGCTATTTACGGTTCCGTACTCGAAGGGTGAAAACGGGACTCTATTACTAAGGTTCGGACTATAAGTATCTGGGCAACGGAATTGGACAGCAACAACCCTGCTGTCTAGTACCTAGGTACCTTTTTTCTTTTTTTTTTCTTTTGCGGCGAGGAAATTCGTTTACGAATTGACTGGTCTGGGGGGGGCCAGAATGATGTGGGACTCGACGCCCTGAGAAGGACGTAATACCCACTAAAACCTCTCCGGTAACCCTCTCTCGCCATTTTTTGTCGAACCACGGGAACATTATAACCTACCGCGGGTCGACTGGCATAGTACCTGTTAAATACCTATCATAGCATAACACAAGCTCTTCTTACTTAGGGGCTGGGTTGGGTAGAAACACGATGGAGGATTGTGCATGAATTATTTAGGTTTTTTAAATATGTCGGTAAGTCTAAATAAAGGTTTTTTCATAGGAACTTAGTTAAAGTCAACCTAGCTGGCAACCTGAAGAGCGCTTATAGGCCTCCCAAAATGTAAGCAGGCCTAGGTATGTCTTGCTTGTCCAGATCCGGCTAGTAGATATAGATAGGTCCACCTTGGTAGGTACATCGCCGCCCGCCCGATCGGAAAATCGTCCTTTTTCAGTTATATGTACCTAAGTATCAAGGAACCCTTGCAGTTCGTCATGTCTGTCCGTGTGTGTGACACCGGCACGGCATAGCAGCGATATACATAACATTACATACGCACGCACGTAGGAGGTAGGTAGAGTTTTTGGATACACGTAAATCATTTCTAAGTGAACAATGAAGAGAGCTATGTATTTTGATTTTGTAATTTTAATTAAACTTTTTATGCAGCTTTCTTGATATTATTAGCACTTTATTTTCACACACAAGTGTTCATTAGTGTTATGTTAACTTGCCCGTAAAATATCAAATGCGTAACACGTAGGATTTCGGAGTTATTAAATTTTAAAACTTTGTTGCTATGGTTGCCACTAATCAAAACTCAACTAGGTAATCAGATTCGTCTTTTTTTTACAAATCTTGAATTTTATTTTGGTGATATTAAAAGTTGTTACGTCTGTCAATCATACCTAAAATAACACCATTATTTTTTCATAGAACCTAAATTTTCATTCTGAAGATGTATGTGACGTTGGGAAGGGATCCGCCCTCGTTATAACTAAAACCCTACATCAAAACGTGTGCTTTGGTTTGATCATATGGATTACCAGTAGATAGTAATAAATTTGGAATTTTCACAAACTCAGTCGCGAGTAAATATGTAACAGAGTGTGAGTGGTATCCGATACAGTGCCTTTACACAAAATATTGGTTCATTGAAAAGAAATTACAGAAAACTCAGCTTTACTGCAGGTTTTCTATCAGAGCAAGCTAGCGAATTCTAGTTCCCATGACGAATCGTTTTTCTACTGAGAACCTTTTGCTCTGAGGACGAACCACTCCGTATTCTTACATTTTATCGCATCGAACTGCAAAAGTAAGTAAAGTACCTACACTAAGTACCTAGCCTACAATTTTTTCTACTTACTAAAGTGTAAATTTTCACTGCGTTTGTTTCTGTTCACGACTTAATAAGTAACCTATAACCTGTATCAAAATTAAGTATATATAATTTATATTGGTATCTATGTATAATATCAGAACTTTATCAAAAACTCTGTAGTTTGGTAGTCTGTCAACCCTGCCGATTCCGTAGCGCGAGCGGGGCAACAACGGGAGTGCAGAGATAGGGCGCGAGTGGGGTTGGTTATGGGGAGAAGGAAAATTCGAAATCACTTTGAATTTCAATTCAACAAAAATTTGTCATAAATGTTTGTTGAATTGAGATTCAAAGTGATTTACACACACCAATAAATGTCATCAAAATCGGTCCAGCCGTTGAGGAGGAGTACAGTGACATACACAGGTAGGTGAATACACAGAAGATTAATTAAGGTAGGTAATAAGATTACCAAACCCAATTAATTAGAGAGCATACCAAAGTTTCAGTTCGAATCACGATTTGCAGCTGGTTTACTAAAATATTGTTGCACAAATATTTAACTTCCTCTATTGACAAAGATAATTACAATCAAATGTTAATTTCCTATGACATACATTTTTTAGAAGCCCAAGACACGGTAATGTTATCTATACAGTATTCTGTCTTCATACAAACGGCCGGAACACGAGTCATAACTGTCACCTCATGTGAGGGCGGGATCGCGGTAGGTACAACCAGTCGGGGATGCGCCGCGCGCCGCAGCGCAGTGACGAACGAACTTTTTTGTATGAAACTATTTTTTATCTAATTTGAATGTTTTTTTTTGTTTGACAGAATTGTCATTAGTTCATTACGACTGATAAGTTATTGATTTTTCTTTTCTATAGGTAAAAAATGTTGTAAGCAGTAAGCGTGCAATTTGAGAATTTTTTATTTAAATAAGGTACTTTAGTACTAACGTAATATATAATAAAATTAAAATAAAACAAATATTAAAGGGGGGCTTCGATACAACAAACGTGTTTTTTTTGCTGATTTTATAGATAATGGTTCGAAACCCTTCGTGCGCTAGTCGGACACGCACTTGGCCGGTTATATGATCATTTATTTTATATTTATTAAAATATATAATCACAAAACTAGAAAGAAATTCATGTAGGTAGGTGCCTAGATGAAATTAAAATACTGCAGGCGGGCAGCCCTATCGCGTGCTTTTGTTTTGTTTTGGTAGGTAGTTATTTCAAGGACAGGGCCGAGTTACAATACTGTATAGATAACATTACCGTGCCCAAGATCACATTACTTGCTGCCTAATTTAGTTATTTTTGCCGACCACTGGATGCGGCTCATTTCATTTAAATTTTGTTCTAAATGAATTTTCTGTTGAACGAGAATTCTTTAATTTGTTTACCGTATAAATGATACCCGTTTGCTAATGTTGTGATATAACCCTGAGGTTATATCCGTATACACCGGAGGTGTATACCGATACATAGGCTAAGGTAGTAGTAGTAACATAGTAGTAGTAGTAAAGCAGAAGTAAAGAAGTAGTAGTAAAATAGTAGAAGTAGTAAAGAAGTAGTAGTAAAATAGTAGTAGTAGTAAAGTAGTAATAGCAGTAGTAAAGTAGTAGTAGTAGTAAAGTAGAAGAAAAGTAGTAGTAGTAAAATAGTAGTAGTAGTAAAGTAGTAATAGCAGTAGTAAAGTAGAAGTAAAGTAGTAGTAGTAAAATAGTAGTAGTAGTAAAGTAGAAGAACAGTAGTAGTAGTAGTAAAATAGTAGTAGTAGTAAAGTAGTAATAGCAGTAGTAAAGTAGTAGTAAAGTAGTAGTAGTAAAGTAGAAGTAAAGTAGTAGTAGTAAAATAGTAGTAGTAGTAAAGTAGTAGTAGCAGTAGTAAAGTAGTAGTAGTAGTAAAGTAGTAGTAAAGTAAAGTAGAAGTAAAGAAGTAGTAGTAAAATAGTGGTAGCAGTAGTAAAGTAGTAGTAGTAGTAGTAAAGTAGTAGTAGTAAAGTAGAAGTAAAGAAGTAGTAGTAGTAAAGTAGTAGTAGCAGTAGTAAAGTAGTAGTAGTAGTAAAGAAGTAAATAAGTAGTAGTAAAGTAGTAGTAGCAGTAGTAAAAAAGTAGTAGTAGTAAAGTAGTAGTAGCAGTAGTAAAGTAGTAGCAGTAGTAAAATAGTAGCAGTAGTAAAGTAGTAGTAGTAGTAAAGTAGTAGTAGCAAAGTAGTAGTAGTAGTAAAGTAGTAGTAGTAGTAAAATAGTAGTAGTAGTAAAGTAGTAGTAGTAAGAATTCAAAGTGGAATCACGCATACCTACCTAAAAACCCTGCTCATGTGAATGGCGTCACAAATGTCCTCAATTCACAAAGCATACTCCGGTATGGCATTAACACCGATACATATAGAGTTTTGCTTGTCGTCACGTTTTTTCAACAAAACGCACAAGAGGTGCTACCTACACGTAATTATTCCGAAAGATACGCTCTCCAAACTGATAAATAATATCAAGGCTTGCATACCGATCGTTCATGTGTTTAGAGTGCCAGTTAATGTGACCGCGCACCTGGGAGTACGGCAGACGCGGCATCCTGTAACATCGAATTTTCTAAATCTTTATATGAAATAGTAAGCAGCATCGCGCACCTATCGGCACCGAGCGCGCGGCATTTCAGTACAATTTCCATGAGGAAATAGGATGTCTGCCGGCAATGCCAGCCGGTAGCGCCGATCAACTTAATGCGATTAGCCAAGCTGAAGACAGGGCGCTATGTTCATTATAGGAGGCATTTGTCCAGCAGTGGACTAACATCTATAGGCTAATGATGACGATGATGTCCCACAGCAAAAGAAATATAAATAAACCCATTTAACGGAAACAAATGAATGAATTAATTAAGCTCGGAATAACTTTTTTAATGGAGCCGCTTTAAGTAGATACATAATATTCAGACGATTTTAGTTCAAAAGAATTTAAACTCAATTGTAACCCGAGAAACTGGAAGGTGCGACACATGTTTTTAACTTGTGTAAGCGTTATGTTTTTTTTTGTGCAAATAGACTAAAATTACCAACCTTTGTTTAGACGACTTATGAAGGTCGAGAATGCGTTATGTGCCTAATTTTTATCATGTTTATACAATTTACATATTTTATTTATTGGTAAAAGCTTACTAACGTTCACAGTACCTCATGCAAAGCCTCCCATTCTGATCTCCCAATAGAATACGTACAGCGTACGTCGTCACTAATTTAATAGGAATTCTGTTGGTCGGCTCCGGCCGGCACCTATTCCATCATCATTCGTTCATTTGCATATGACAAAACTACAAATGAAGAATGAGCGACATAACCAAGTCTGAGCGTGCGGGTGCTAGTATTTGGTTCTCAGTTTACGTGTTTTCCGACAACGCCCAAGAGCACACGAGCAAAGAAATTATACTCATGTGCCAAAAGCTTGCAACTGAAAATAAATGTTCATAAAATATTTTGTATACTCAAAACCAAACTATTAAAATGTTAAGGCTAAACAAAAGCCATCAACTTATTATTAAAATTATGAACGATATACAAATAAATTAGCAATAAGCAAATGAAAAAATTTGATAGCCATCATGATGGCGCACTTTACATCTACATTTAGTAGTTTTGTTACGAAAACATAAGAGAAACGAATCATTCAATGATGGCTACCAAAAATTGTTACCGCCTTCCTCTTTGTAGGTATCGTTCCCAAGCTCAGCAATAAATACGTAGGTAGGTACAAGTTTATTTCCAACATCATTATAAACGGTTTTAAAATAAACCCCCTTTTATAGCTATAAGCGCGCTGGTTCTAAGGCCCCTTTATACTTGGAGGAGGTCCTTTAAGTATAAAGGGGCCTTAGAACCAGCGCGCTCTCATCAGCCTTCTATAAGCTTCTTAAAGCTTAGACGGAACCTCTTCAATAGCAATAATATTATTGCATATATATAGAACACGAGTAGCTTATATTCCCAACCGATTGAATTGTTCCGTTGCTTAGAAATTTTATTTTCAGAAACACTCAAGAGTATTGATACGTTCATACTGAGGGGGTTAAAGCAAGCCGAAGCAAGGCCCCAAATTCCACTAATTGCTCAGCATCGGTATACAAACCGATTAGTAATCCAATATTTCGTTTAGCCGCAGAGTGGATAATTGGTCTGTTTCAAAGTACACGTGTACTGATTGAACTGTATAATATAACGGCTAAGATAATAATTGAAGTTAAACAACTTCAATTATTATCTTAGCCGTTGAATAAATCTGTTCTACCAGCTATCTACCGAGCTGAGGGAATGAAGGATATTTAATTATCAACCTGGATAGGTTTCAGTTACACAAACAGCTACATTGATTAAATAGTACTAAATATTACAAATATGAAAACATTTTATAAGCTTGCTGGTAATGTTTGGAGCCTGTCACTGATTCTACGAAGATATCTTCTTTGATATGTGTTTATTTTACCCCTTTGCACAAGAAGAATATTTGTGTATGTGTTGGAAAAATATATATAGCTAGTTCCTTCCCGCTGCTTCGCACACGTTGTTTTATTTGGAAACTTTTAAAGGTTATGTCTATCCCATGGGAGTTCCCATGAACTGTATGTAGCCCACCAATCAGATTTATGATAAATTGATTTATGGGATACAAAGTAGTCTATGTTTCCTTTCGAGGCCAGAACTACCTCTGTTGGCATCCAAAAAACTTGTCCATTTTTATCTATGAATATTTGAGGTCTATGCCTCCGTTAACTTATCTAGGAAAGGAGTAAGTTTCGCTTCCTTCATAAAAAGACTTCGACTGCTACTGAATACTGTACATATGTGATCTGGAGAAATAAACCTTTTTCTAAACTTAAACTTAGTGTTTCTACGTAAAACCACTCCCAAACAGGCCACCGCAACAGCCTGTATTAACAATTACAGCCCGATCCGTTCAGTATGTTGGGTGACGAGGTAACAAACATCCTAAGTATCGCATTCATAATATTAGTGTGGTTTATTTATTTTAATTCCAATAAGTTAGTTACACTACGTTCAGTCCGAGTGCTATAAGGCCCATACTATGAAAGCTTGCGCAGTCATCGATCTTTGCTTGAGTAACGCTTTTTTATGGCAGAAACGTCACTCAAGCATAGATATATATTGTTTGCTGGCTTTCATAATACGGGCCTAAGACTATGTTATTTCCAGGCCCGTGATTGATGCCAGCAGAATCTAGTCACAATATTCATTCAAGATAAAATGATGTATGAAGCCCGCGGAGCAGCTGGGTGGACTCCTGAACTCTAAATGTGTAAAACTTTTGAAACTATCATGGTTATTACTAGAGTTATTATTACAGATCGCGTTCGGATACCGTCAGTGTTGTGTGTCGTGATCGAGTTGCGTTCGAAAGTGAAACCGGTGGTAGTGGTAATATTCGTAGCAAAAGACAAAGAATGAGGGTAGATCGGTATGTCTGCCAATAAAAACCAACTCGCAGTGACTTTAGTTCTTCCGTGATCATGGCGCATGAAACTGTGCCGAAATATTGGAAAACTCAAAAATTGAATCATGGTAAATATCCCGTTCTAAATGATTTCTCTAAATGTGTAGTTCACAAAGCAAAGTTGATATTGATCGAAGCCCAGCTACCCTGCTCCATTCACCGGGAGCATGGAATTAATCAGCTAACAGGTATACTGTTAGCTCAAAGCCGGGGATTCAGTCTTAGTTGTTTTACATACAGTGAACGAAATCGAAACTACAATATTTTAGAACAAGGCATACAGGGGTGTAACACCGTCAACTAGCTTACGAGGCTATCTCTCTCTTGACGTGGTGACGTGTTTTGTTTCTGTACTCGGAAAGATGTACATGCAGCTTTTGTATTCATTTAAGGATTCGGTGAAAGCTGCTCGCAACTTCAATTCGTAATATAATTATATTCTGCAATACCAAAAATTATGACTAAAACTTTTTTGTATTTTCCACATAATACCGAAGAACAACGGTAACTAGACAATATAAGCTATGTTCTTTATTAAACAAAACTTTGTTGTTTTTAATACAAAACAAATAGGATGAAAACATACCATTTTCGACGTAAAAATATGCAAAACGCGATTTGCTTACATTTCGTTATAGGTGAGGATTATGAAAAAAAACCAGGGACAAAGATAAATAATATTCGAATAAATAACAGGATATGGAGGAAATATTATGCTCCAATTAGAAATCATTCTGGTAGTACGTTTGTATGAGCAATTGATCATTGGCAGGCCCTTAACGTACTGTTTGTTGAACTATTTATAAGTTTTGATGGCGCTATGCTATTATCCAGTTACTTGCATTAACTTTATGCTGGTAGATAACTTTATCGGTACAACAACAGTTATGGCTAATATACTTACTGCTGGTATCAGCATCAGGTAACGATGATGTAGTTGGAGAGTTTTTTTTATCTGAAACAAAGAAACATGTTGTACATGTACAATGTTTGTTCTCCGAGCCTTGACTTGGCGCGCGAGGCTTAGAGTGGCAATATCTCTGGTGGGACTCTGCCGTTGTTGCTTGGAGCTCTCAGTGTCAAGTATTGTGGTGTCTTGATGATGTCTCGTGGAGAGACGAAACTAGTTGAGGTCTTGCTTTGATAGGTATTTTTACATCTTGTACTTGGTGTCGACAAAATGTAGTCCGCGTTGTAGAAGATTTTCTTCTACAACGCGGACTACATTTTGTTAGAACTTATCGGAGAAAGATTTTTCGCGGAATTGTTACTAAATATTTTCATCTTTGTAATTTGCAAAGTAACGCCTGAATCTATTTTTTTAAAATGAAAATCTAATAAATTAAGTTGTTACCTACTTTTGTCTGTTATCTAGTACCCGTAATACAAGCTCTGCGTAGTTCGCGATGATGCTATGTGAATTGTAAGCATTATTATTATTATTTATTTCAAACTTGTCAATCAAGCTTATTATCGTAAACACTCCGAGTCATTTATATTAGGAAGGATAAAAACAAAAACACCCTCTGTTTATAAACCACAGAGCCAGACTCAAACAGAGGGTCGTGATAATTAACGAGTCAACGTCGTCTGTATTTTCGAAAATTTTATGGATTTCGCGTTCGTGAACCAAATCCTTATGCTTTTTGCTTTGTCTGTGTTTTTCCCCTCTTCATTACATCAACAACCACCGCAGGTATTAACTTGAAATGTAAAATATAAGTAAACTATGTGCGCCTAATTGTACAAATTGCAAAAAAAGAAAGAAACAAGTAAATGAAAATATATTTTCAGTACAAATTGTGGTATCAGTTGTATCTTTAGTTTTATTTTTGTTTTGTATGTTTCATTTTTTGAAATGTATTTTGAAAAAGTCTAATAAAATTCCCGTTTCCTATCTTCGAAGTTTTGCAGGGCGATCCATATGAAATGTATAAAGCGTTTGTAGGCATGGTACTATTTTTGACAGGTACATAGCGGTCCGTAAGTAGAACACCCAGAAAAACGGTCAAAACGGGACGAACCATTTTCAAATGGGGCTTTTTGCTACCTCAATGAGTGGAGTAGGTATCAAATGAACGGTATCGATTTGTACATCGTTACGTACCCGATCGAAACCCTAAAAAGTGGTACCTATCGTATCATCATCATCAGCTTATAGTAGTCCACTGTTGGACATAGGCCTCCCCTAATGAGCGCCATAGCGCCCTGTTCTCAGCTTGACGCATCCAGCATATGCTTATGCTTTTTAAGGTTCCGTACCCGAAGCGTGAAATTGTCCCAGAATTACATCGACTAAAAACATAACCATCTAAATTAAGTTTCTTTATGTTTATAATTAGTTTAAAACAGATTGTGTTGTATCAAGGGTTAACATTCTTTAATCTAATCAATCACACTCAAACGATAATTGTGCCCGTGAGAATAACGGCTATTTGCGTTACTATTAAATAAATAAATAGTACTGGACAATTCACACAGCATTATCTAGCCTCAAGCTAAGCAGAGCTTGTGTTATGAGTACTAGATAACTGAAAACCATAATATAATAGAATACATAGAAAGATATTTTTTACTATACATAGAAAACGACCAGAACGACCAGAGTGCCCTGAACAAAATATCTGCACATCGTACAAACATTTGTCCCGAGGCGGGATTCGAACCCGCAACATCCTGCGTTGCAGGCGGACCTTCGCTCACCGCACCACGAAGGTCGCAATAAGTCGCAATAAATAAAACCTGATTTCGGTTAACTATCGTGTCTTATCCATCGTGAATTAAATAAGTCATCACTCTGATTTTATTTAGCGTACGATCAGATCCAACTTTAAAAACAGAAGTATAGAGCTTGCGTTTTTTTCAGCGACCACTCCCCAAATTCATCTATCAATCCATTAGGCAATCAGCAATTAGCTTTTATCCAAAAAAAATGGGACGATTTTTGAATTCCAACCGTCAAAACTGATGTTGAATTGAAAGTGATCGATTGATTTTGGGCACAGCCAATATGTTAAAGCAAAACTTGTTTTAAAGAATGTTGAAAATGCCTCTAGTTATTCATTACCTAACTTGGTTATACTGACACAATGTGATAGTTTTCCTGAGGGGGACTATTTGGTCTAATATACTCCGAAACAGTAATGGTCAAAGTGTTCTATAAATAATACGAGTACGCTAGAGGAAATATTCTATTTGCAATGACAGTTGTTTATTGTGCCAGATCAAAGCGCCCCTTAACGGTCATGCTGCTCGCGCAAACGCTCAGCGTCAGCATTAATTAATATTTTGGTGGCCACATGTTGACGAGGTACAGCTCCAAGTAGCCGCGCCACGCGTCCCTCTCTAGGTCGCACCGAAGATAAAACCCTCCTCCTAGCCGAAATTCGGCCACAGCGGCGGGATCGGTCCGTTGTCCCCCGGTCCCGTATTCACTAGGTCCGTTCTACCCTGATTTGGTTTTGGTACAATTAATTTTATCAGAAGCAATTTTTAATGAAAAGTACTGGCGGGCACATAATGAGTTCTTTAAAAGGGTGTTTTGTATCATAACGTTACGCATTTTTAGAGTGAGCCACGATAAGAGCCTTTTGAACCTTACCAAAGATCGCCGATAATTCACCGATATTATCTAATAAAATTTATTAATTTAAATTGGGCGCTATGGCGCTCATTATTTTAGGTGTCCAGCAGTGGACTAATATAGGCTGATGATGATGATGATTTAATTTATATGAAAACGAATGAAAACTAAATAATTTATTATAGAAAAAAATTCTGAAGCAGCTTTAGTTTTCGCCGGTACATAAAGTAAAATAACGCAAAAGCGACAAAAAATATTGATACAAACTTTATTTGAATCAGGGAAGAACGGACGACCGGGTGAAGACGGGTACGGGGGGATTTTCGATTTTGAAATTTTATCTTTGAAAGTGGATAATTTAAAACTCAATCGCCAAATTTCTAAGCGTGACGTCACTGTTCATCGTATTGTTATGAAGCTTTAAAGTGATATCTTTTTTGAAAGAAGGAAAAAATAAAGTTATTTATTAGGCACAACACAAAAACAACAAACATCATGTATTTTTTATCATACATTTGTTTTTAAGTTTATTTTGATTGAAGAAAAAGATGCACGTTTAGTTGACAAACTGAACGGTGATTCACAGAAAAAGGGCAGCGTTTTCGTCCCCTGAATCGACTCAATACGTTGCGTACTGCGGAACGACGACGTAGCGTCGTCGACTGTCTGTTCGGCGAAGTGGTAATATGATTTTTAGACCGCAGCGTGATAAGATGACACAGATTACATAATATCCAGATGGCGGTTTCGCACGCAGTGTTGTGTACTGAAAAATACGATATCCTCATCCCGCGTCACGTCCTCGGACGCGGGACGTGACGCGCAAAACTCAGAAATATTACATACTAGCAGCGCCTCGCGGTTTCAACCGCGTAGTTCCCGTTCCCGTAGGAATTTCGGGATAAAAAGTAGCCTATGTCCTATTCCAGACTATAATCTATCTCTGTGCCAAATTTCATCCAGATCCGTTTTGCCGTTCTGGCGTGATAAAGGAACAAACATCCATCCATCTATCTATACATCCATCCATCCATCTAAACTTTCACGTTTATAATATTAGTGAGATAAGTAAGATAGTGAGATGGTTTGATTACGCCATTTTGTGTCGTTCACACGTATGTTATGTATCACATTCACCTAGGCATAAGAAGAAAACTAAAGGGATGACATTTCATACGTATGCTTCATTTAAAGCTCTACTTGTTTAATTAATTAATTTAGTTTCCTTTGCTAACAGAGAAAATTAAAATCAAATAATAGAATTAAATTAAAACTAGTAATAACAATTGAAACAATTAAGCTAACTGTAGACTGTTTTTTATAGACCAACGGATGCTTCTTATTCTAGTCTAGAATGGTTTCAACCTCTTCACTCTAAAAGCGCGTCACTCCATCTGGATATTCTGTAATCCGTGCGTGATGACGAGACGACGACGCTGCGCGTGCGCTGACTCCCCATTACAACTCGCTAGCCCCTTATCGCTGACGCAGTCTTCGACGAAGCAAAAGACCATTCTAGACGTTTTTCATACGATTATGTGTCCGGCACCGCATAGCGCATACCGCAGCGTACTGCGTAGTGATCAAGAGACCAAGGCTTTACATGCCTACTTCAGCGCATAAAACAGGGCATTTAAGGCATTTTAAAAAAAAATGCTATTATGGGTACGAAGGCCCTGATTTTAATGAAATTTACAATGATTTTTAACATAATCGGATAAATAATAGCTATGTTTGTATCGTTTTAGTTTTTCAAAATACTTTTTCAGATAGACGCAGTTTCCAAATGAATCGAAAAGTACGTTTGTCTCATTACCGCCCTATTCAAACATCCACTCACTGTGTAACGTGTGCGGTGCTCTATAGGTTCTCGCTAATCAGAGGCACACTGCTAATACGCAGCACACAATGTAAAAGTTTACATTCAAATAAAGGCTCTAACTCGTAATGTTTAGATGCATTTCATATTGACGGCAACAGATGACAGACAGCTCGCGGGCCCCTCGTTTGGAGCTTATGGGAAGCCATTTTATCACTGTAACGAGTACAAATTTGAATGCACATTTATGTGCTGCGTGGTAGCGACGTTGGAGTAGTGTACAATGAGCTTATCGCTGCCGGATGTAGCAGCCACCGCAGAGCTGGCTTTCATTTTGAAGTTTTAACATGGGAAATGACGAACATGTAAAATTGCTTTCATTCAAAATGAAATTGCTTCTCCTGCCGACGACGGTGACAGCGGCGGGAGTAAATTTTCTCCTTCGTGTGCCCTAAATAGCCGACTACCTATTTATTTACCCTATTTTAGCTTTATATGTATACATATATTACCAGAGGGAGGCCAACGTTCAGCAGTGGACCATAATAGGCTGTTGAGGAGGAAGATGAGCTTTATATGTGCATCTGCTGGAGATGATTATTTCCATAATGGCACGTGACATTTGTAAATAGATGTACAGTTTATCAATTAACCGCAGTTAATAAAATGAAAACCATTAAATAAAATTGGCCAAGTGCGAGTCGGACTCGCGCACGACGGGTTCCGTACCATTATCTATAAAAACGGTTTGAAAATCACGTTTGTTGTATGGGACCCCCCTTATATATTTGTTTTTTTAATACAATTATTTATTTTTAAAGTGAATATATATCTAAATATTCTGTGAATATTTCAAGCGTCTACTGTAACCGTTATCAATATTGAGCAAAAAAAATCACGTTTTTTGTATGGGAGTTCATCAGATACAGCCTGGTGACCGACGGACAGACGGAAAGACGGACAGCGGAGTCTCAGTTATAGAGTCCTGTTTTACCCTATGGGTACGGAACCCTAAAAACTGACCCGGTCTCCGTTTTTTAACGGAATTAATATTACGCTTGAAATATTTTCTGTCGGAAATTAATGGCAACTGAGTTTATGTCGATCGCGTTCAATAGCAACGGTGAAATTGGACATATTTTATTACTTTTTTCAAACTAGCAAAGGCCGCGAGATTAAAGCGCAGGAAATTGTAAGCAATTATTGACTAGTCTGAAATTGAGACTAACCAATAGTGAAAATGGAGTAGTATTTTGCCTGGATCTGGGTCTGGCGGGCGGCGATTGGGTCGCCAGTACGCTACACGCGCGAAAATCAATTATTATTGTATTTCGTTTTGTGCGCGTTATTTATTACAGTCGCTCAAATTTCGACGAATAATCTTTTGACCCATGTTTTCTGAACCGATTTCTGGATGCGTTCCAAAAACTTCAAAGATAATTCGTTACTTAGGTTTTCGGAAAGCCAATCGAGTTTGTGTAAATTATGTAATGGGGATACAAATTTCAACGAAGCCTGGTTATTTAGCCAGTTTTAAGATGCGAACCTAGCGTGTTTGCTTGTCAAACTAGGACTAGATCTCAGTACTCACGGGATTCCCGTGGAAACTCGAATCACATAAAAAAAAATCTGTGGTCCCTTCTAAGTGAAACACAATAGAAAAAGATCATAAAATTGCACTGTTTTGCACATAATTTGGTCGAAATCTCAGGAACTCTGCGGTCCATTGAAATGACTCATGTTTTGATTCGTAGGTTATTACTAATTACTTGATTCCTTCTGACAGTTTTTTCATTAGTTGTGTAGTTTTCTTGTAAATAAGCAAAAACTCCATTTTTGCACTCGCGTTTTCGTTTCACAAAATCGCGCGCAATGCGCCCTCTTAATTAAAAACGAATAAACAAGGCTTAGTATTGAAAATCTTTTCCGTAAATGTGTGTATGGTTTTTTGCTTCAAATCCCAATAAATTTTATAAAACAGTGTGACAAAGGAACGAATGTTACTTAATTAAAATAGAGCCATCGCGCATACTGGTTATGCTTCTTTCTATGTTTTGTATTTGTAACCGAATTTAGTAACGAACATTCCCGAGGTCGTTTTGCTACTGGAAATTGTTGGCATATACAACCAGGTGAATAAGAGATTTGCTCGCCGTTTGAGCTAACGCGAGAGCGTCTTACTAATTTCCAAACGCAAAACTTGTACAATCAAACTTATATCACATCATACTAATATTATACATGCATGTTGGATGTGTGTTACCTTTTCACGTCAAAACTACTGAACGGATCGAGATGAAATTTTGCATACGAGTAGGCCTGAAATAAAACATAGGTTATATTTTATACCATAAATCAGTTCCCAAGGCATAGAAACACCGTTAAACAACGCGCCAAGCTACAGGCAGAAACTAGTATTTCATAAGCCAGAACATGTCCCATACAGAAAATAACATAGTATAAGTACAGAAAATAATATATAGTACAGAAAATAACAAAAAAAACATATAGTATTTAATTCATAGTATTCAGCCTACGAGCTCTAGCTGAGAACCAGACAGATTAATGGACAGGTTGTGCCCAAAGCTAAACGTGTCATGAATCATCATGATGCATGAAATTGAAACTGATTGAACTAGAATCTTCGTCGAAGAGGTCGTATCAAAGAGACGCAGACATGTTCTATACACGTGCGTTTTGATCTATCGCGTATCAAAAGCTGTACCTACTAACGGACGTTTCAACACCCTCTACAAGCCTCTACAGATATACCTACCTTACGGTTTTTAGGGTTTTCTAGATCGGTTTCAAAACCTTTATGGTCTCGCTCTGTCCATCCTCCTTCTTTCTTGAATAACTCGGTAACAACCGCAGCAATTAACTTAAAATTAGAAATAATAATACATTTTGTGCGCCATTTCTGATAAAAAAAATATGAAAATGAAAATTTACAATACATATGAAAATTAAAATGTTCAGTAAAAATACAAATTGTGATGTTGAAATTTTAAAAAAGACCTATGATGGCAAATAAGTTATTAAATGAAAGGTATCGGTTTATACATTTTAAAACTGTTTTTAAAATTTCTGTAGGTTTCATACTTTTTGAAATATTTTGAAAAAAGTCGAAATATTTACTACTACTCCCGTAGCTCCTAAGAATAGCGATCCATCTGAAAGGTACCGACTAAGTACTTTTCGGTATTAATAAAATAAAACAATCCGTGCATAAGGAATAGAAATAACTTTGAACGTTCCCATAGAAAAAACGAGTGCGAAGCCGTGAACAGAACCTGTCTGGTTTAAAATACTTGTCGTTCCATTTAGCTAGCAATGAAATCCGTTTCCAGGAGAAATACGAAGCACTCGACACCACTGGCGAGCCGGGGCCTAGGAGATCGTGCGTCAAGGCCTTTTAATGTTTTAGATGTGGATACATCTAAAACATTAAACGGCTCCATCTATCCACATCTAAAACATTAAACGTTATCTCAAAGTCAGTGACAGTATTCCGTAATCTTAATTTAAAAACAGACAAATCAATATCGTCGCTATAGTTGGAAAATTAAATAGCTGACAAAACCAAAATCACGAGAAAAACGCGATTTACTGTTTTTTTGGCGGCGGTTTTTTGTTATGTTATATATTGTTACTTAATCTATTTCTGAATTAACTGATAATAAATGATGCCGGATAATGCACATAGCAACATCATCTAGCCCCAAGCTAAGCAGAGTTTGCGTTATGGGTATAAATAAAAAATACCCAGTGGTTCAGCTACTTTTTCTTATAAGATTTCAAACTCTTGGATCTTATAAGAAAAATGATACATTGTAAGGGAATCTGGTTGTGATTGTCGCTATAGGTAATTGATCTTTCTATACATTCACAAGATAAAGTTAAAAACTACAACCCGACTACGTGAAAGTTATAAAAGTTTGAAACATTTACATTGACAAAATAGAATGACGTATCGGTCATATTTGATAGGCATGTTGAAAATGAAAATAGGTCGTAGGTATTGTAATTTTTCTCTATGGGGCCTGCAGCCTGCGGCTACCTAAACTTTAATACGCGTTTTGAAGGCTTATTCGGGGTCGGAGCCCTAAATCCTATAGCCTATAACCATCGGGGTATTGAGACGAATCAATCGATACATAATTTGTTGAAATCGAACCAGTAGTTTCAGCGCTACGTGGGAACAAAGAAATCGGCCACATACATACAAATATACAAACATACAAACATAGGGTGCTAACCTCATAACCCTCCCCTGTTGGTTGTCGGGTAAAAATACGTTCGGATACGCCGCGACACCAAGAAATCCCGGAAAAAAATATTAGCAAATAGTACAAACATTTGTACCATGGCTAATTTAAAAGAAATCGCTGATTATATTATAATTTATAATACTAGCTGTGTCCACGGATTCACACGCGTGTTTTTTTTGCGAGAAACTAAGTACATTTAAAAGTAGCAAGTTACTTGCTATAATTACTAGTAATTATAGCAAGTAACTTGCTACTTTACTAGTAATTATACTTGCTACGGGATATAGCTAGCTATATCCCGTCAAAATCGGTCCAGCCGTTTCGGAAATAAGCTCAAACAAACAGACTGACCTACATACAAAACAGAAAACATTATTAAAATTATGGTGTTTTGATTTAAGTACCGTGTATACTTTCATTAGCATTTAGTTAAATAAAAAGCTGATTTTTACTTAAAAAACATACGCTTTTCATTTATTTGTACAGATTCAACGCGGACAAATTCGCGGGCAACGTTTAGTCTACTATATTCTTATTCTTGTGATGACTTCTCTGGCGTAGATATTAATTATGCTAATGACTGTCTAGTCTCAGATACCTACGAAGTTGTGGCCTTGATTCCCAATGCGGGACAACAAAGATCTGCCAATATGCCGGTGGAATTCTTCAAATTTTTTTTTTGAAAATGTGTCTGAGCTGAGTTTTTCCATCGATAAAATCTTTTCTGAAATAAAATATTAGCTTAACCAAAGGCTCTAACGAGTACCTATGTGTATAACGGGTGTCCAGTAGCAAAGTTTAGATTTGAAAATAAAAAATATATGTAAGGAAACTTAAGTTTTTTTTTGGGATTTAGGTATCTTACATTAATCTTTATTACCAAAGAAAATTTCAATCAAATAATAGAATTAAATTAAAACTAGTATTTACAATTGAAACAACTGAGCTAACTGCAGACTGTTGCAAACAATCTACAGGTAGCTCAACTGAAACTTAAAGAGAAAATTAGTAAGTATTCTATACCAAATCTAAGATAAGACATGCGTATTTTATTTTCAAGAAGTTATTCCGTTTAAATGTTTTCCATGGCAAGGTACAAGTTCACGGAACTTTTCAAGAAAATTCCGAGCGTTCCGTTAGGGTTAACGTTTCTCATTTTTTTTTTATCGAAGTTATCGAAGGTGATCGCAAAAGTTAAAAAATTCTAAGGCTTTTCTGACTCTTCGTTTCTTTGCTATAGATACGGAGTAAATAAGATACCAAATATGACACAGTTTTGTATAGTAGACACCTAGAAGAATGGGTCGTGTTGCGAACACGATTTATGAATTTGTCAAGCTAAGATGTTAGGTACCTACTACACATTTTCGTCAAAGGCTTTTGAAGGTAATCTTTGTTAATATCCCGTCACAAGTGGTGCGCAAGCATTCATGTGTCATTTGAACACATCCTTAGAGGGTGTGCTTACAGCGCAGATGCTGAACGGAGTGTCACCGCTCCAGATCAAGTTCGTTCTGGCGATCCATATGAGGGCTCCTGATAGAACTGACAATCCATAATGTCTTGTCATCAAAATCTATTAGGAGGTCTATACCTACTCGTGCTGTTAGTATCTACTTAGAATTTCATACCTCTAAGCAACATGTTGAAATCATTATCCAGCAGAATTTAATGAGCTGCGTTCTTTCTGATGAAATAAAAATTAATAAATAAATAATGCTGGACAATTCACACAGCATTATCTAGCCCCAAGTTAAGCAGAGCTTGTGTTATGGGTACTAGATAACTGATATACATAATACAATAGAATACACAAATCGATATTTTTTTATTATACATAGAAAACGTCCAGAACACCCTGAACAAATGTCTGCAGATCGTACACACATTTGTCCCGAGGCGGGAATCGAACCCGCAGCCTCCTGCGTCGCAGGCAGACCTTCGCCCACCGCGCCACAGAGGTCGTCGAATGCTATGAACAAGGATATATTAAAGTCATATCACATACAATCTTTAGTTTGGGATGCCACTTGTATAGATACCCTAGCACCTTCTCATCTTGCAGTTAGTTTGAATTAAATAGGCTCCGAAACCACTGGACCGATTTGAAAAATTCTTTCACCATTAGTATTCTACATTATCCCTGATGAATATAGGCTATAGAATATTTTCAAAAAAGTTAGGGATCCGTACGAAAACTTCTATAATGTTTATTGTTTATTGTGTCCCATGTGACCCAAGGTGTGAAAAAAATACCATAAAAAATCCTTACATCGCGTAAGCTGAGGAAATTATTGACAATAGAGCAAAGGGATGTACTACAGTTTCATAGAGGACATCAATATCTACAAAAAAATCTGCGATACTAATGTCTAACTATCACAGTCATGGTACAATAACTACTTATAATGAGGAAATTTGTTTGTTTGAAGTGAATAGGCTCCGAAACAACTGGACCGATTTGAAAAAGAAGTGGAATCCTAGATACCAAAACAAAAAAAAAAAGTAATAGTTATACCTAAAGTCTTCATCATCAGCCTATAGATATTAGTCCACAGCTGGACATAGGGCACCCTTAATGAGCGCCATAGCGCCTGTCTTCAGCTTGCCGCATCAAGCATCTGTCTGCCCAGCAGTCTTTCGCAAATCGTCATCCCACGGACGCGTCCACTACGTTTGCCGAGCCGCGGTCTCTACTCAAGAAAATGTTTACTCCAGCGGCTGTCGGTTCTTCTCGAGATCTGGCCAGCGCTAAAGTATATTCTTATAATATATATTTTTTATTCGCCCCCGACACAAAAAGGTTGTTATAAGTTTGACGGGTGGATCTATGGGTGTATTTTATCTGTAGGTCGTTGCGACATCATAGCTTCCAAACGGATGATTTTGATTGTTTATTTTGTCAAAAGCAGACTTGATCGAGTGTTCTAACCATGGAAACTCTGTCAAGAGTGTGATGAAATTTATATATTGTTTTGTTAAATACCTCTATCTACCCGTGCGTAGCCGGGGCGGGCCGCTAGTCATAGATAAAAGCTAGACGCAGAGTCTAAGGTTGTGGTGGACAAGCGTGATTTCTCTTATTGGAGACCAAGACACATGGTCGCTGAGCCATAGGAGCGGGACTTTCTTTTATTAACTGTTAAACACCTCGGCAGTGTGGTCGTAAGGCATTGTTTCTAACCAACTTTAACAAACTTTCGACGGTTCTCTCTCTTAATAATTCTATTAAACGTCGAAAGTTTGTTAAAGTTGGTTAGAAACAAAGATAAAGATTTTTTATTTGCCAAAACATGTGTTATGTAAGGTAATAAGTAAATACATTTTATGGATCCAACATGCTTGACCGCCAATCGGCATGCAAAAATATATTTGAGAGAGAATGACGTGCAATAACTTATTATTTAGGTACTACCTACTAAAGTTTATCATTTAAAAATCATCAATATTATAATAACACTTACAAACTAGTAACATTTTCAATTTCTGTCTAAATAGTTCAACATTTAGTTCTTTCAACTGTTTTGGTATTTTTTGATAAATTTTAGGAGACATACTAAATATACTTTTCCGCATTAGTGCGGTGTTAGCTGGATGTGTTCGTAACCTACTATTATCTCGTCTGTTTCTGCACACAGTGTCCGATAGCCGGGAAACACATGGGGATTATTCTTAACATAAAGTGCTACCTCTAATATGTAGAGAGACGGAAGTGTTAGTATTTTATGCTTTAGGAATAGTGGTCTGCAACTATCGCTAGTTTTTATTTTTGTTTTAATTTAGTTTTTATTTTTAAAAAAAATATCATCCCTTTCTACTTCGTAACTATAATACTTCATTGCCATTATGACAAGCAAATATTAAAAGGTGCTGGTGAATATTACGATTTAGTTATCTAGTAGGTATCGGTGCTCACAACACAAGATCGTCTCGCATCGAAACGGGAACTATTCCACAAACGGGGTCAGTTGGAAAAAAACTTTCTTTACAAAACTTTGAATACCTCGAACTTTAGAGCGGCAGCGCCGATTTCATACACATAATCTTGAACAGTTTCATAAAATTCACCTTCTCAACATAATATGTGTTACCGCTTAAACGCAAAACTGAAATAATACACTTCGACAGACTCAGCAGGGGGGCGGTTAGGCTGTATAGGTAGGACAAGTAGATAAGGTGCCTACTCACAATTCTGTGTCGGTGATAGCCCGCTTGTATGCACAACACTTGTTTTTGATATATTTTGGGGAGATTTCACTTGTAGATGACTCTTAGATTAGTTTTCTTTTGTCTCTCGTATGACGTCACGACTCGAGGTCCTCTCGTGGCGGCAATTTTTGAATCGTTGTGAGCCGACGATAGGTAGGTAAATGGATAGGAAGGACATATAGGTATGCTGAAGTCTGAACAATATGTTTGATAATTTTTACAAAATATAAAAATCGACGTTAAATTTCCGTATTTATAAGTAATAATATAGTATTTATAAAGTATTTCACGTTTAACAGAACAATGGTAATCCCATCCCAGTAACCATTCTTTAAACAAAAGCGAGAGAAGCATCAAAATCGGAAATAATTGGCGATGATATCGATGGGGTTGTTCCCGAAGTACTCCGTTCCTTTGTCCCGAACTACTCCACGAAAAACAATAGGTAGTTTATACAATGAGTTTCATTTTACTCCAGGATAATATAAAATTGTTCTCAGAGTACTCCAGTAATTAATTAGTAGGTGTATTCTCCACGAATTCGTCATAACATATTAGATTGCATACTACTGCAGAAGATAGCTGACGTACACTGTGGTGCAAAAATTCGAGTAAAATATATTTAACGAGGTAAAATTTACATAAAACACAAAACTGATTTGTAATTTTTTTTTATTAATAAAATCCTAAGTGCATGCATTTGAAGTAAAAACACTGGATTTTTTCTAAATTAAAAAACAAACTATACTACTAAGGTGCTTTTCTAGTTAACTTATCATTATCAACTCAACGGGCTATCAAGATTAGCCTTTCATGCCAAAAATTAAATAATTCGCTGATTTGGTCAAATGCTTGTAAAACTGTTACTTCTTTAGCTCTAAACTGGTTCATAATCTAAGCCAGTACCTATATATGCCCAGAACTATTTTATGTCACCAATTTTTGTAATTTTTAAAACATAAATAGATTTTTTAGGTTTGGCTCACTGAAAGTATATTATTTTCAGTGGGTCGTTAACGACCCCATGGGCATATCTGGTCTAATTATTTATCTTGTTCGAATAGAGGAAATAAAACCATTATCTGAGTTATCATTTTATAGTGAAATTTTATTATTTTGCATGAAACTTTTTATTCATGATATCGAAAATTGAACAGATTCTTTTCTTCATTCTTGTCTCCAGCTGTAAAATTTTCATTGTGCAAAAATCTGAATATTCCTACAAAGCGATTCCGTCTCATGGCATTCGATACCAGAATGTTGTGAGTAATATTAATTTTCTTCCGACTTCTTGGAAGTGGTGCATATTCGCTGAGTACGAGTATTTTTTACCCGACTACCGACAGGGGAGGGTTATATGAAAGAGGTTTTGTAGTCAATTCACAGAAAAAATATTTTTTATATTTCGCCATGGACAAAAACCTATAGGGTAATTTCCGTTCATATTTCTTGAATTCTTAATTTCCTGAATGTGGACTTGTTGACAGGCGTTTAGAAATATAATAAAATGTCAAGTGCAAGTCGGACTGGCACACCGAATTTAAGTCTCGGATTTTTTCCTTCACTGGTGTAATTTTGCATCTTGACAAATTTATAATTCTAGGGTCAATAGGAGTAACGACTGGGAATGGGTACCCTTTTAAAATTTCTTCAATGATAATTTTAGCTAAACGTTGAATTTTGAATTTTGAGTAAGTCATCATAAGTAGCAAGGCATGATACCTGGCCAGTCTTCCATTACAACACCCTCAATGGGTACATACTGTGAACATTTTATGAATAGGTACTCACCTAATCACTAAGACCATGACTGTATGAATGCAATTAATAAAAATACTGAATTCTGAAATATTTCAAGCCAAACTATTTTCGTTGCCTAAAGGGTTAAACCATAACTTAAGTAGGGGGGAACCTATAGATAAATTCCAGAAAGAGTTTGTCGCCAATATTAGTACTTACACGCCTAAGCCTGTGTAAGTACTAATAATTACCTAATCGAAACAGGTTAAGCGGACAGACGGATAATATTTTGGTCTAAATTGCATTATCAAACTAGGTCGCTTTAAATACGTGAAATTGCCTACGTACAATGTGCCTATAATAAAAATACCTACCAATGATAACACGTTATCAAACGATGTTTGTATCCAAATCACGAATGAAACTACTAACTGGTGTACGCTTGTGATTTAATGCGTTTTAATGTACAGTAGGCGGAGCAGGTTTATCTGTGTTCCACGATAATAATATTGCTTGAAATTTCAACAGCCTAAGAAACGATGTAAATTTTCCTACAAGGCTTGTCCTAAAATACTTTTTGGGTATAATTATAAATCATCATCATCAGCCCACTGCTGGGTGCAGTGGGCTGATGATGCCTGTTTTGTACGCCAGTTAACTCGATTCCATAATTATTAGTACTTTAATGTATTTAATTTCGTCATTTCATAGTCGCACGCTTTTGTTGCCTGTAAAATAACAACATACATATATTAGTGCTTATGGCATTAAAAATCTATCTCAAAAATAGGATCTGTGTGTTTTATTAGGTTAGGTATAGGAATACAGATCATGCAAAAATTAGAAATTGAGACAATTCGATGTTTTGTGATCAGGTCGTAATGAGGCGTACGTAATCCAAATTAATCTTAATGCGAATTATTTATCACGTTAGAAGTTTATCATCCTCATTATGATGAGGATGATAAACTCATGAGTCAACGGCTCAAGGCTATGGCCTTGAGTTGACGAACTCACATTTGTTGTGATGCCTTATAAAAGAGCAAAATAAAATAAATAGTGCCTCTTTGGTTTAAGAAAACTATTTCTTAAACCAAAGAGGCACTATTTATGACTACTATTTCAAACCGAGAGTGGTCATTAGACCATTCTTGGTTTGTACGCTAGGATAACGATCAAGCTAGCGTACACATGTACTCAAAAATGGCTTATACAATATCAACAAAATTCAAAAACAAAAATAGAGGACGAATAGCGCTCCAAATATAATAAGGCGTCCAAAATAGAAAAAAAAGCAGATTTACCTTAGAACTCAATAGATGCAGGGGATGGTTTTTGATCTTATGCAGGGTCTATACCATATAATTTGAAACTAGAGTATCTATTTTTTTAAATCTTGTCGAACAATTTTTTCACAGTTAACGCCGCCGGTTGCTCGTTGCGAACCTTTTTCACGGTACGATTGGTTTAGTTCAAACGAAAAAGAGTGCGCAAACATTTATTCTGAAAATGCACGGCATTATTAGAATAAATGTTTGAGCATTCTAACAGAGCTGGTTTCATGCAATACAAACAAGTGCATCTGAGTTGACAGTGAATACGTGAAATTAAATGGAAATGTTTTATGTCCCTTAAATCTACTTCACAACATAGCACAATTACTCGTGACACTAATTAATCTATCTACTAACACACGTGACACTAAATTAATCTATGTACGAAAATAAGCATTTCAATGTTAACCTACCTAGTTTTTTAGGGTTCCGTACCCAAAGGGTAAAAACGGGATCCTATTACTAAGCCTTCGCTGTCCGTCTGTCACCAGGCTGTATCTCATGAACCGTGATAGTTAGATAGTTGAAATTTTCACAGATGATGTATTTCTGTTGCTGCAATAACAGCAAATACTAAAAAACAGAATGAAATAAATATTTAAGGGGGCTCCCATACAACAAACGTAATTTTTTTGCCGTTTTTTATAGATAATGGTACGGAACCTTTGTGCGCGAGTTCGAATCGCACTTGGCCGGTTTTATTTTTTGTTTCCGAGGGGAAAAATCTGCAAACTGCATGTAGGGTACAGTATGGTTATGTGGGGATGTCGAAGAGAAGATCCACTTAACCACCCCCCGGGCGGTGGCCGGTCTCTATGCTCAATATAGGCACCTACATTGAGGTGCTTCTTTTTCGTGCGTAACAGGGTTAAGGGTAAACATGGCCATGGAAAACACTGGTGTATTCACCCAGCGCTGGTTTTCAGTGAAGGCTATATATATAAGCTTGTAACGTCCGTCACGTCTGGGGTAGTGCATTCATGCAACGAAATATGTCAATTAAAACAACGGGGACGCACTGTACATATTTATAATGATCATATAAATAACTAGCGGCCCGCCCTGGCTTCGCACGGGTAGATAGAGGTAGGTATATAACAATAAAATATTTTTTTTTAATTTTAACACAGTCTTGGCAGACTTTCCATGCTTAGAACACTCGATCAAGTCTGCTTTTGACAAAATAAACAATCACAATCATCCGTTTGAGAGCTAAAATGCCGCAACAACCCACAGATAGATACACACACACACAGACACATAGATCCACCCGTCAAACTTAAAACAACCCTTTTTGTGTCGGGGCCGAATAAAATATATATATTGTATAAATATGCTTTATCGCTGGCCATATCTCGAGAAGAACCGACAACCACTGGAGTAAACGTGTTCTTGAGTGGAGACCGCGACTCGGCAAACGTAGTGTAGTACGCCCTCCGACCAGGTGAGATGACGATTTGCGAAAGATTGCTGGCAGATGCTTGATGCGGCAAGCTGAACACAGGGCGCTATGGCGCTCATTTCGGGAGGCCTATGTCCAGCTGTGGACTAATATAGGCTGATGATGATGACTTTAGATATTATTATTACTTTTTTTGTTTTATTATCTAGGTTTCTAATGATGAAAGAATTTTTCAAATCGGTCCAATACTTTCACAGCATATTCTATTCAAACAAACAAACACAATACACTCCCGTGCGAGATGTCAGTGCAGATCCTAGTTCATCATCATCATCAGCCTATATCAGTCCACTGCTGGACATAGATCCTTGTTCCCCCACTTAGAATCAGAATTAAAGTATCTTGTATAGACCACGCTTTAATCTGTATAGACCATAATATAAAATGCGTATGTATAAATATTTACGTTTCAATGAGCGAATAGAGCAATTTACGAGGTGTAAAACTAAAATAAACATACATTTATTGTGAGATAATCAACTAGAGCCGTGGCGGTCGCGACGTAAGGCTTTTGTCCACCGCCGCCGCGTCGCCGTCACCGGGACGTCAGACACCAAGAACCAGATGGCAGCACCCAGGTAGTATACATACATTTACTATAGCCGCCCGTCACCGGAGCGCCGGCATTTAACCTTCATAATCTCGTTGTAGGTGACTACGTCCCGGTGACGGTGGCGCTGCTAGTGGACAAACGCTGTAAGAATCGATGGATATCGCAAGAGGCGACCAAGGGAACCCATGTACCAGAGGAAGGGCAGCTTTCAACTTCATTATATTTTAACACCTCTGATGAACTCACCTATCCGCCTGACAAAATGAAAAAAAAAATATTTAGACGTCACGTTCACGACGTGAACACGTTTATGAAGACATCTTCATAAACGTGTTCGTGATGACCGGCTGAACTTGCAGTTCACGTAGTGTTACTAATTTACCAATAACCCAATACACAATGATATACAGGGTGTCCGGAAACTCAATGTCAAGCTGGAAGCGGAGGACAGACGAGTTCACGACGACCCAGAAAAACACAAATTAATGGGTCATTCCCCGATGGTTTCTGAGTTGTAGCTGTTTACTGAAAATCATAAATTCTCTGCCCGGCGCCAAACTTAGCTGTGAGTAACATAGACTGTACAGCATAGAAAAAAGATATAAATAGCACAACAAGTATAAAAAAATAAAACAAAGGAATATTCAATTTTAAGTTAAAATTGCTTTTTAGGGTTTTGTACCCAAATGGTAAGAAACGGGACCCTATTACCTACCTATTAAGACTCCGCTGTCCGTCTGTCTGTCCGTCTGTCACCAGACTGTATCCCATGAATAATATGTGTATGGAAATCCATTTCAAACGTGTTATTTTTTTATTTCTGAAATAGCTGCTGATATTTTATAACGCTTTTTGACAATTGCATTTCTTCCAATTTTCAAATTGAAATTACAATTGGAATCTACTCAGAACATCGTGGAGTGATTCTAATGATTCTCAATTTGTGTCTGCCTGTTCATTGACGCGGAGCGAGGAAGCCATCGAGCACATACCCAATAGAGAAGAAATATGGTTCTTCCATATTCGAAACTCATTAGGGATTTGTCACTGATATACTAGTGTTGTGCTGACATAATAAAATAATGTATCGATACTCCTGATATAAAAATAAGTAGGTTATCAAAAAATTATCAATTTGATTAAATTATTGTTGATTATTATTGTTAGTTTTATAAAAATCATGGTTTTGGCATACTATAATCGATATAGTAAAAAATGCAACTATAAAAATAGTACAATGCTCAGTCGTTCATTTTTGTGGCACAAGATTTAAAAAAAAATTAAGTGTACAATAAGGCTTTATCGATCTATCTATTCTATTTAAATATCATAAACATAGTATTATACATAATTATTTAAGTATTTATTCACTTATTAAACATAATTTCACTGTCGTTGACGTACATAAATAATACTCGCGATGCTCATAGTTTAGTATAGCACTGATCATCGATATCGATAAAAATATTTGCTTGCCTCATTGAGTCGGCCAATCGGAGCGCAGCGGTCGCCGCAGTGATATGGCGGAATTGTGGTTGAACAAAATAAATGACATTTCCTCTCTACTGGGTGTATGTGCTCGATGGAGGAAGCGAAGCGGTCCATTAAGCGATCCATTTGGCTTACTGTCAATTGGTTGATAGTAAGCCAACAATGTATTACTCGGGAGAAAGTGCATTTCCGAACACGTGTGAATGACACATTCGATAGGAATCGGTTTTTTCGGTGTACCTTCAATGTTCTACTTTTTCTACAGTTTTTTAACAGTAAGCGTTTTCGAGCGGCAGGGTGATTTTGTAATACCTACGGCGGCATCATAGGAAACAAGTCCCCGACTCGAAATTAAAATTCGTATCTGTGCCTCCCGAGCCCTTTGCACAAAATAAAATAAAACTTTGTAGGTAGTTTGGGCGTCCCTGGCTGTATATAAAATGTTAATTTGCAGTCGCATAAACTTACGTAAAAGTTTTTTGTATTTGTATTGTATTTATTTAAAACATAAAATCAGTAACAAATACAATTACAATCAAATAATAGAAACAAATTAGAAATAGTATTTAAAATTGAAACGATTGAGCCAACTTCAGACTGTTGCCAACAATCTACAGGTAGCTCAAGTGATCCGTATCAATCAATACATAATATAATAGATGTAATGTCTTAAATACCTAAAAACAAATACAAATCAGCGCCGCATGCTCCTTGCATGCAGCTCAAAGCTGAATTTACTCCCTTTGCCTATTTATTTTTAATTTCTTTGTATTTTTATGTATAATTCTGTTTAGGTTTAAGAGTTTTTTAGGCAATAAATGTTTTTTTTTCCTGTTCGATGGGGTTTAAGTTAGACGAGCGTGCTGGCCAAGGCAAAACGTCAATTTCAACCCCTTGAAGTTACCCGCAAACTATCGCTGCAGTGAGGAGCCGCGCATTGTCCTGCATTAAATGAAAATTCTCTCCATGTTTGGGGCAAAGGGCATGACAATCGGTTTAAAGATGTCATTACGTACCGAAACGCAGCCAGGGATCCATTTTTAACGATGCGCCGTACGTGGCCCTATGCAAACACCGCTCCATACCATTGCTGACGCCATGACTCTTCCGAGAATGTTACCTACCTATCTTTCCCCGGATCGTCTCCAAATTTTAACCCTTCATCTAGCTTAAGACAAAACCTTAAAAAATATTTTCCCGCAGTCATTATTCCAGTTTTGGTATGAGCGAGCAAAGTTAGTCCGAGTCGATGATCAGTGGTAAGGGTCTCAGGATTAATTGGAAAAAATACAGTTTTTGAAAATTCTCTCTCGGTTTCAAACATTTCGAAATATTTTGAAAAAAGTCGAAAAATGTTGTCTGAATTAAAACTCTAGTATATTTGATAGTTGGCAAATGTTCGAATTCGATCTTGTTTTCAATTACATAAATAAATAATGCTGGACAATTCACACAGCATTATCTAGCCCCAAGGTCAGAGGCAGAGCTTGTGTTATGGGTACCAGATAACTGATTTACTTAATGTAATATAATGCATAGATAGATATTTTTTATTGTACATAGAAAACGACCAGAACACCCTGAACAAATATCTGCAGATCGTACAAAGATTTGTCCCGAGGCGGGAATCGAACCCGCAACCTCCTGCGTCGCAGGCGGGCCTTCGCCCACCGCGCCACAGAGGTCGTCGTCAATTGATGAAGCTTTCCTCTAAACATGTGAAAGAGTGTATGATTCATCGTTTTCTGAACTTTTCCTGAAAAAAGGCTCGGACCAAAGTTTGTCAAAAAAGTAACTTTTACGTTTTAGCAACATTTCAAAGTACCTATCTCAACAAAGGAGAAGTTGATTTGAAATAGTGAATGATTGAATGTTATGTTGTTTTAATTTTAATGTACGACCCACGGTCTTATATTAAAATGAATATTGTAATATTGTTGGATTTCTAAGACATCAGAAGAATATGCTCCACCACATGTATCAATAAACCAATAAATTTGTATCTAAGGTTTTTATTAATTTCTTAAATTTGTATCAATAAATTTTTCAAAATGGCTTTTTCTAGCAACTATAGTTTTGGCTGTGGCTAAGTACCCATTTGTATCTTTTTTCTTCCTGAAGTGGACTTGATTGCCCTGGACTAAGACTAAAGCAAGACAATAAGGTAGACTGGACTTGAAACCAAAGCGGTCCCTAAGATATTCCTTTTATTTTTTTTATTTTTCCAAATTTTAGGAAAACTTACAGCTAGAAAAATTACAAAACTAAGAAACATAAATCTAAGTACATGAGAATTACATGCACTTAAGCTGAGGGCTATTTATAAAGTTATCATCATCATCAGCCTTTATTACTCCACTGCTGGACATAGGCCTCTCCTAATGATCGCCTCTTCTTCTTGTGTGTCACGACGATATTATAAAGGACTAAGAAAATACTTGTTTAACGAGGTGGCAATCGGAGAAAGATACGCACAGTGTAACATTGTCGGAAGAGAGTTATATTATGGCGGAGAGTCAATAATGGTATTGTAGGTTTGATGATGCAGAGCCTAAGGGCTCACTGCTCTATTATCGTGAAATATATCAAATTATAAAGTTAAGTAATCAAATTCCACTAGGACGAAGTCACGGTAACAGTAAGTACGACATGTTTGAAATGCTTTTAAACTGAAAGTGCTCGCCGCTGCCCTGCAGTTTCACTAGACTCAGCTGTTTATGTATAAAATTTGACTTGTCTAAGTGCGTTTTTGTAAGCCTAAAGAAATAAAGTTATTGACTTTGACTTTCAGACTATTACACGCAAATACATGTAATATTGTCGAATGCTTCCTAAATTCATAGGAACGACATCGCCCCCGACCGTTTACATTGACTTAGATTGCCTCTAGCCACCAGTACAAATAAACAATTATTTATCTCGTTTAAACTCAAGCTTGTTTGCTTTGCAGAGTACGCTGCCGGCTATTTCACCACTGCGAGCAGCGAAATTAGTTAATTTTCCAACGAGACCGGATGGCAATGTAACTTGGTTTTTATTGCCAAGGAGCTGGTGTTAATTTTTGTAGATGGACTCTTGGTGAATATATAATAATGATTTAGGTAGGTTGGGGACTAGTAATGTCTGTTCAAAATTAATGATTATTTACCGGGGCTGCCTGTGCATGTTTGAAATATGTGAAGATGTTTGGGTCAAGACAATGAAAATTCTTCTGAAACGGAATATGCTGAAGTTTTCACAGGTAGAGTATTAAACCTGGAAGAACATCATACAGGCATCTTGCTAAGCTAATAAATACATAAACTTACCAGTGGGGTCGGATGTAGTCTCGCTGGAAGGGGTCGAGCCCATGCGCTGAAACAACAAGAAAATTTCTGTAATGACAAGGTATTTAAAACAAAATCTAACAACAGGGTCTAACAACGCTATGGCGCTATTAGGGGATGACTAAGTCCAGCAGTGGACTAGTAATAGGTTTTTAGTAGCATAAATCTACTGGTTTATGCTACTAAAAACCCTTTCACCCAGAAGAACAGAAGGATTTTATTTTAGGATATTAACACGTTAATAGAAAACCATTTTTGTATTTTATCAGAAGCTTCTTTCACATTTTCTTTTTCAGCTTTTTGGTCATAATATCTTATATTAGTTTGAACCATAGAACCATAGAATCAGGTTGTTGCAGATGCGCGTTCAGCTTAAGAAACATACTTTTTATTTTTGTGATATGCACTGTCGAAGAATTGATTTATTAGATTCAACACGCTTTTTTCACTTTGTACGAGCCCTACACTTCACTCTATACATAAAAATTAGGTATCTCAGTTCGGTAAGTTCACCAACCGTTGAAGTCTAAACACCATCAAACACAGTTAAATTCGTGAATAGCTTTCAATAAATTATTGACATTATTCGATATATAACTTCCACAGTGATTCAAAAGTAGTATGCAGCTCAATTCAAATATCGTATAACGTTATTAGTAACATTAATACATTTCATACGCAACTTCAATGTGATTTAAATGATGCATGCTATTCAATTTATGTGCACCCACGTAAGCCCTTTGTGAAGGTTTGCTCTGCTTTGCTTTGTTTGTGTAGAGGCGGGCGTAGTTATCATTTTTTCATTTATCTAACCCTACGTATGTTGGACTAAAAGCTTATAACGTCTCTTCAAAACTCCGCTTGCATGTGCCCACAAAACGGCGTATATTGTAATAACATTTTCATTTAAATATACATTTTCACGTACGTTCATCTAGCCCTAGAATAAACAAAGCTGTGCTTTGTAAGCGCCTTTGTTAATATACGTTTTGCTCGCCGTGCAAATCTACGGTTTACTCGCTGTGAAAAAGCACGGATGTCATTGTTGTATGGAAGGATTACTATGGAAGCTTAACGACACGGTTTCATGGAACGGCGACGTTACCAAGTTAACAAGAGCTCTAACAAGGCCACGACATCGGGTGACGCGTCCTGCGTCTTGCGACTGGCGTCGTTATGTCACCTGTCCGCAAGTCGCATCGCGGCGACTCATGGCACACTCAAACAAGTTCTTTGATTTGTTCTCGCCGCGGACGCAGACACGCAAGACGCAGGACGCGCGGGCGGGCATGTCGTGGGGTAAAGGTGGATGTAGATCAAACAAGCGAATGCTCATTCTATCCCTACTTCGTCAAATTATTTCTTTGTAAACAGAGACAGAGCTTTCTTTCCTTGTCATATCTCTGTTCGTCGAGATTAAAGAAGAAGGTAGAACATTTAAAGAAAGTTTTTAATCCAGCTGTAGATCTTTGTTCGTTTGGTCTAATCTAAACTCACCTTCAACAATAAACACTGATGAAATAATATTGAAAATAAAATGATCGTGACCGAAATAAAATCTTTAATTAAGGAATAATAATCATTTCGATGCGTATATTTAGTGCACGGATCCCTAAGGATGTAAAGAATTTACAAGTACCTACTTAATTACTTCGATTAGCGATTGGTACTTATCATAAAAAAACTTAAAAACGAATGCATTGATTGTATTGTTCACGTGGGACCCGGAAAGGGTGTAACAAGCCGATAGGGGGTTGTAGAGTCTGTCAAACGAAAGTAGACACTCGAATTTTTTCGTAACCTTTTACATGGCAATACTAATGTGTTTTCCCCTACGGACGATATGCTCTACAACTGGGTAAATTCAGGGTGGTATAAAATACCTAATGGTTATATACCAGCAATGCTAAATATTTCTTATATACTATTAAGTAAATTCTTTTACAGGAAAAATGCATTTTACAGCCTAGAAACGAATTCTTTAATATGGTCATATTCGAATCCTCATTTTTGAAGTGAAAGATAAAGTGTAGCAGAGTCCCATATTTGCTTACAGTAGCTTATAAAAATATTCATTTATTTCTAAGCTATTGTTCATATTATGTAAACCTACCAACTAAGTAATGGAATGATGATGAATGAAAATGTGTAAAGTGAATGACTTACCTAGTATAACACATAGGTAATTAGATTTTTATTTATTCACCATTCTTATAACACCTACTTATTACACTTCTTATAACATTCTAAAATCTAAATCTTTTATTAATCAATGCTCTAAACCTTTAGGTTGGCTGGCACGTGAACTACGAATTACGTGCACTCGGCGATAACAGAATTAGAAGGTATAGGGCGGGTATGTTACAATGTAAGGTTCAATTGATCATAGAAATCACAAGGCAAAATACTGAAGAGTATTGTGCCTTACTAGAACTTAGAACAAAACATGGGCCCTGTAGGCCAAGCATTAATTTAGTGGAATGAGGACTCAGGATTGTTGTCTAAACTCTAGGGTATAGAGACAATAAAACCGGCCAAGTGCGAGTCGGACTCGCGCACGAAGGGTTCCGTACCATTATCTATAAAAACGGTAAAAAATCACGTTTGTTGTATGGGAGCCCCCTTAAATATTTATTTTATTCTGTTTTTAGTATTTGTTGTTATAGCGGCAACAGAAATACATCATCTGTGAAAATTTCAACTGTCTAACTATCACGGTTCATGAGATACAGCCTGGTGACAGACGGACAGCGAAGACTTAGTAATAGGGTCCCGTTCTTACCCTTTGGGTACGGAACCTTAAAAATAACATCGCATCGTCATACCTACAACTACATACATACATTGCTTGCAAGTTACTGAAGTCGAGGAAATTAATTTTTAATATCAATTTTATATACTCTTGGAGTAAAATGAAACATCCTTTTATAAAGTAAATATTGTTTTTCGTGGAGCAGTTTGCGAAATGATCTTAGAGTACGAGGAATAAGCCTGTTATAATAACGACTAGACTTAAGTCCTAATGGAATTTCTAGGAAGAAATTCCAATTCAAAAGTAATGCCATAGTAAAATAAATCCTACCTCAGTGTCTTTAAGATCCAAAGTCGAACTTCATGTGGTGGGTCTGATGCGCACTTTATATGGCAAGATTTGGATTCACGTTGATTGTAGGTACTTACATCAGGAGATCGCGACGAAACGGGAATAATTCGCATAAAAACTTGTATGGAATATAACGTGTCGCTTCGTAACGGGAATCATTCAAAAACAAACGTTGGCCTTGGCCTACAGCTCAGGGCACATTATCAGCTTCAGGCGACAACATCCGCTGTGTGAATGCGCCCTCAGACTACGAGCGATTACCAAAACTACACCCTGCTTCAATATAAAGATGCTGATAATTAGATCTTTTACTACTGTGTCAAGAATTGAAGTGGATCTGAGGAGAGAAACCAACAACTGGATTAAAAAGACAATTAAAAAAACGGACATTGTAGAAATGATAGTGGTTAATATATGAAATTGCCGTTATTTGAGCGGTGACGAATTTACACTAGATTTTTGCGATGACAAATTTACCCGGTGACAAATTTACCCTAACCCTTTTATTGTAATAGGTATACTTCGAATTGACATATAAAGAACCTTCATGGTTTGAGATTTTTGAGCGAAACTTGTTTCAAAAAATGTGCAACATTCGATTATCGACCCTCAGTTATTTTTTATATTCAGCTTAGACCAAAGAGAATAAAACCACTACGTTATAGCTTAGACAAGAAAGATGAATACTTCGAAAATTCGAGTGATTTATGAATACGAGTTCCGACGCGGAACTAACGCGGCAGAATCGGCTCGCAATATCAATGTTGCGTTTGGAGAATAATGAACGCACCGTACGATTTTGGTTTTTAAACGCTTTCGTGATGGAAACTTTGATTTGAAGAACGAATCATGTGGAAGACCGCCCACACTGTGAATAACAATGAATTGAAAGAGATGGTGGAAGCCGCTCCGAGCCAAACTAGACTCATGAATCGATCTTCACCATTATTGCTCCATGATAACGCGAGACCTCATACAGCACGAGAAACCATTTCAACTCTACAGGAACTGCAATAAGAAACCATTCGTCACCCTCCGTATTCGCCAGACTTTGCTCCAATGGACTACCATTTTTTTCGTGATTTGGACAATTTTCTACGTGATAAAAAGTTTTTTCCTCCTTCCCAGGAGGCAGTACAAAATGCTTTCACACATTTTGTCGAATCTAGATCACCAGAGTTTTATCGCAATGGCATAAATGACCTTCCTATTAGATGGCAGCAATGTATGGATAATAATGGTATTTATTTTTATTAAATAAATATGTTAAATAAAAATAACGAATTTCTATTTTTCAGTACATACCGGCAATTTCATACTTTAGCCCCTAATATGTTATTTTCAGAAATGGTAATTGTGAAGATGTGGCCTAAGAAAGAGCACGGTTTACCAAGAGGAACATATTTACCCGAGTAAATCCCATACATTATTTACATAAATCGGTAGATATTAGAATTCTTTATCCAAAACGATGAGAATAATAAATCTTCGTAGTTCTTGGTAGAATAACGTAGTATTTACATATATGTACTACGTTACCAAAGAATAACTAGGACATGGGTCCTAGTTATTCTTTGGTAGGATTATGAGATTCTCCTCTACCTGGCAAAATAGACGTAGGAAGTTCAATTCTGATTTAAATTCTGAAATCTTTGTAAGTACATTCGTTTGAATTTTCGTTCTATTTAGACGGAGGCTGTTTAATTGTGTCAGCGTCTTTTAGGTAGTAGGCTGTAGGCTCTCTTGATATTTGTCAAGGAGCATTTTAGCGAACACGGATAAACTGTACAATTCCACAAAGGTTATATTTATAAGAAGGTCATGGCTTATGACTGTTGAGTCGTTTTATCGCGATATTAAAATATGTGTCTAAGAATAGAGACAATAGAATTATTAGTTGCGTCTATACTAGTTTCTAGAATCCCAAAGATTTTTTGTAAACAAAGGTGTTATGGACAAAACCGATGAAACATTGGTGGAAAATATTGGGTTCGTGGGTTAGGCCCCCGGTGTGTGACGCCCCCGTGGTGGAGGCACCCGATTTCGTTTTAGTACGATAAAATGTATTAGTTGAATATTTTTATTCAAAGTACAGTCAGATAGCAAAGTGTAGTGTAAGCTATTGTAAAAATGTTTATAACTGTCTACGATTTGAATCACTTCATGATTCAAATTCTTTGTTTTTTAATATAATCTTTATAAGCAATTTACGACGATCCGAACAAATCGCAGAAGGCGCAACTGCAAGCACCGCTAGAACCTCACACAACAGGTCCGGGCCAAATTGACCCGACACAAAAACTGAACCCTATGGACCTCATTATATTATGTGATTGAAGTACCTACTAGTAATTTAGTTAGTTAAGTTAGTTCCTGATACTCTTAAGTAAAAAAACAGACACATAAATTATTTTTACTTAAGTATACGAACTAAACGTGGCGAGATTAGGCGGAGTTAAACGTGTACACTGTATCTGTAGCAAACATGAAACCCGTAATCAATCAAATGCATCGGGAACTAAACAAAAGGTCTTTCGATAAATTTACAAAAATTAATCGGGGTTGAATGGCGCTGTTCCTTCTACACGCGATAACATCACATAAAACGACAAGAGACATCATCATACACCAAATAAGTATTCAGTGATTCTGTGCCGAAGTCACTCCTTCACTCCATGAAGCAAAATTTATTTCAAATTTAATAATTTAACCGAATCTGAAGGCAAATTTTGATCGAAACAAGAAGACTTGTTGGTAAAGAAGTGATGTACTTACTATTTGTATACTTAGCTAAAATATATCACATCCCACTAATCCCACTAATATTATAAATGTCAAAGTTTGGATTTATAAATGTCAAAGTTTGGATGGATGGATGGATGGATAGATAGATGGATGGATGTTTGTTACTCAATCACGCCAGAACGGCTCAACGGATCCGGATGAAATTTGACACAGAGATAGATTATAGTCTGGAATAGAACATAGGCTATCCCGGATTAAATTATCCCGGAATTCCCGCGGGAACGGGAACTACGCGGGTAAAACCGCAAGGCGCTACTAGTATGTTATGTATAAATAAAAGTATTTTTAATTATCTTTAGTTTTATTATACCTATTTTACTATAAAAACTATCGTAGTTTGACGAATTCATTACGGATGTAAGCGGGTTAACTACGAACCTTATTTGTGTTGGTAGAACACCAACGTTTCATCCCTTAACGAGGGACTTCTTCTTGGGACTTTCTTCTTCTTTTTCTTATTATTTTATTATACCTACTTACAAGCGATCCATGGGAATCTTAAAATTCTCGAATAATCTAGCAACATTAAATTTTCAGATTTATTTATAAAAATAAATTGATATGTACACTGTTAAAGGTTACACATCAATACACCGAGCTTCTGAACGGAGGAAGCCGATAAAAGGATTTTGCGTTCATGTTTACCTAATAGGATTGCCCGTTCACGCGCCGGTCGCCCCGGGGCGAGTAATTTTTGGTCACCTCGACAGTATGGCCGTGATTGATATCAAATATTTACTTTTAAGCCTGTCTATTGGAAAACCTTACGTTAAGGTTAAGGTTAAGGTGGAAGTACTCCTATGTCCGCATTTGGACTCCGTTTGGTCCACCTTACGTTGTATAACCTCTCTCTCTTTCTCTCTCTATCCTCTATCTCTTTGTTTCGTCTTAACCTAATCCCTAAGGATCGTAAGATTCATGACCCCTTTGATGAAGAACTTTGCCTTCAACTTTTCCAGTCACACTGAGGAACTACTCCTACGGAGTATAGGTACTCCGATAACCTGGAAACTTTTGTAACGACTTCTGCGAACAACTTCTGCAGGCTGCAGAAGTTTCGACACGCCGGCCGCCTTAGAGATCGTGAGAGCTTTTCAATCGTCTTGGAATGTGCATATTCCCATTTTTAGGGTTCCGTACCCAAAGGGTAATACGGGACCCTATTACTAAGGCTGCGTTGTCCGTCTGTCACCAGGCTGTATCTCATGAACCGTGATAGTTAGACAGTTGAAATTTTCACACATGATGCATGTCTGTTGCCGCTATAACAACAAACACTAAAAAACCGAATAAAATAAATATTTAATGGGGCTCCCATACAACGAACGTGATTTTTTGCCGTTTTTATAGTTAGTGGTACGGAACCCTTCGTGCGCGAGTCCGACTCGCACTATTATTTAAATAACATAAAAATAATGTAATTATAAATATATATATATATACATAATGAAATTAAGTATGGCAATCAATATTTTTTCAATAATTAACATCAAACTATGTAATATCACAATGAACGTAAATAACGATTATTGCGTAGCAAAAATATTAATTAATGTATGATTTACGAGACAAAATTACGTAAAAGTTAAGCAACAAAAACCTAAAAATAGCATGTTGGCGTTCAGTTCACATTTCATGTTGAATTTTTCTAAAACTCATATTGAGGTATTGAATTGAAGTATATTGAACTTTTTATATTTTCGAAATGTTGCCTGGTTATTTCGATTTATATTTATTACTATGGACGCGCGACCTTGCATGCCGTTGAAATAAAACAAACTTTTTTTTAACATTTTTCATAGCAGCCCGTCTCGTGCGTTCGACTCAGTCATACGACTGACAGAAAAAAGGAAGCTTTCCTAGCCTCACAGACCGGAAGTTCGAGAAAGACTCTCGTACCAAAAGTTTTAATTAATTGACGACAGTGTAATAAGTAAGTCCGGAACCAGCTGCAAAACAAACTTACACCATAGGTGTATAAGTCGAATTTAGAGTTACTGCTACTAATTAGTAGCAGTAACTCTAAACTAGAGTTTATGCTTGCTTGTTGTGCACCTAAAATTTAAGGCAAAACCCATAACTTGAGGTACTTGCTAAAATGGAAATTGGCTAATGTGCTGTACAACGTATACATTTATAGGATAGCTAGTATTTTTCATGAAGTTAATTGAACATATTTAAGGTAAACAATAAATAATTAAAAAATACTCGACAATTCACAATACATCACGTAACCCCAAGCTAAGCAGAGCTTGTGTTACTTAATACATTGTACAACATAGAAAAATATTATTCTCTAACGGATAAAAAACGCTTTTGCACTCAGATATCGAAGAGCAAAAATACTCTTTCCTCTCTGAGGTGGGATGAAAAGTTACGAGTTGCAATCGAGTGCAAAGATTTTTTACCTCGTGTTCTTTTATTTCCCTCGCCTAACGCTCAGGATACAAATTTTTAAATAAATCACTGCGCTCGTGATTCAATTTTAGAATCTTTCGCTTGCTCGGTCATCAAAATGACGCGGTTAAAAAGCAACTTTGCACTCTTGTGTAACAAATAACTATTTTACTGTAGATAAAAAACACCTAGAACACCCTGAACAAATATCTGCAGATCATAAAAACATTTATGCCGAGGCGGAAATCGAACCCGCAACCTTGCAGACGGATCTTCGCCCGCTGCGCCAGACAGAGGTCATCAATCGATTTATAACATGAATAAAAAACTGTTCAAAATCAACCCAATAAGCACATGACAAGAGGTTTTACCCTTGATTTGTTTGATCTGCGTTCGAGAAATGAGTGATTTATCTATTCTATGATCGCTAGGTACATATCATAATAACGCTAGGCAATAAAATACATACAAATAAACTGACGACAGGACGCGCGACGGAGCTCCGATAAAGGGTCCCGGTGCCATTCTTGGTTTATTATGAAAAGGCTCAAAGATGCTTTCTCCTGTCTGTCGTAAATCTGTTATTTTCCTCTAGTATCAACCTATATATGCAGGTTGTTAGTACTAATTATTCTGCTCAGATCCCAACGGACGTTCGGATTATCAGACTTGATTTTAGGTCTAGTATGTCGTAGCAGAATAATAGCTAACTTTGGTCAAATTTACTGCAATCCAGTCAAGTCTGATTGCGCGTAATTGGACCAAGGACCAAAAGAAGTAATACAACACCTTGATTTTATACAACCTTCAAACTATCGGTAGTTTGAAGGTTGTACATTCCCTGAGAACCTCGGGGTTCTCAGGGAATATAAAAAATTATCTGAGCGTCTGGTAGAAGCGCCAACAGCCATCTGCAGCGTCTAGGGCACGCTTCCAACTGTGGATCAGTTGAGCTACCAGTTAGTTCAATTGTTTTAACGTAAATACAAGTTCTAATTTGTTTTTTTATTTGATTGTTATCTTCTTTGTTAAAAAGATAACAACCTGCATAGTATGTTTTGGGGTACTTCAGGTTGAAGTTTTTAATTTATTTATTTATCTTTTGTTTGTAACAGTCTGCAGTTAGCTAAGTAGGGTATTACTTGGGTATTTTCGGATTAGTATAGTTAGTTCTTATCCACAAAAAAAATACAATTTTGTTTTTCCATCGATAAGTCACCTGGTTTACAAGTTCGTTAGAGACATGTCATAATTTTAATTTGAATATCTAATAATTATGCTAAGCGCAACATTCATGGGATGCTTTCCTATAGCTATTAGGTTTTGTCCATGCTTATTGTGTGTTTTACAAACCAGGTTATAATTATTATCAAATCATAGTGGTTCACCATATTTTAGGGAGTTTGCCAGAATAGTGCTCTACAATGTTAAGAAAAACAGCATTTATTTTATGTTTAATATATTTTATAGCCATCGAAGGTAAGCTTATAATGATCAATAGAATTGTCTTGAGTCTTGGTTAAAATACAAAATCGAGCTTTACGCAGAGGGACTACAGTCCTATACAAAGCACTAATATAGCATACATAGCACATATCCTGATTAAGTTTGTTCATTTGTTTTACGAACCAAGTCTTGGTTTCTCCACACACAAGTAAACACACTAGAGGTCAACAAAAAGTTTAAGCTATAGTAAAATTATAACAAGTGGATGAAAAACCGGCTGTTATGTACTTAAAGAAAAAGCTACATTAATATGAGATTTATAAGACAAACATATAACAAAACATTATATCATTTTATAAATATGGCAAAATGAATGGTTTATGTTTGGAAAATTTCATATTACTTAATAGGAAATAGAATCAAAAATTATATTTTATGCATTATTTTTGACCTATAAACCTACTAAACTCACTTTATTACATAATTATGATTATTCTGGCATCTTTTAGATTTTATCTTTCCGGGAGCTATTATAGGACACAAATCTAGGAATACTTCCACCTAAACCTAACCACTGCTATTCACCTGATGATGGCAGACAATGCTCAGCCGAGCTCTGCTTCATTTGTTGGATAAAACAATATCAATGGAAGTTTTAACCAATATAAACATGAATTTATGTAATGATATGGATAAAATATTAATTTGATATCTATTTATTCCTGTTATAAATATGCTGCCATAATACCACATAATATTAAATTATGTGCACACGACATAACTCAGTATAAAATTGCTTTCCTGTGCAAAGCAATAGAAGTGCCAATTTGCCACCATTTTTTTTTTACATTTGTATTAAATGCATGATCATATTTCATTATGAAAGGTCTGTGGTGTTTATCATCAATGTTGTTTCAATAATAATTTTTGAATGTTTATCAAACACAATGTTCATTACAAAATAAATTCAAAATAATCAATGAGATAATTTGGGAGGTTTAAAGCAAGGAGTAGGTATAATCAATGATTTTAAATTTTTATTTTAAGAAGACATACAAATATACCTACATAATGTTGAACGAGCATAGGTACTTAGATCAATTCAAATTTTCACGTAGGTACCTCTCCTGACAACAAACAAAAGTCACTCAGAAGTTTAGAAACAACAACCACATTGTAATGAAAAACTTGAATCAAAGATTATAAAAGTAGAAATATAAAAAATAGAAGGGACATTATTTTGAATACCCAAAATTGAAGAAATAGTCAAGGCACATACTTTGTAGTAGGGAATCGCTTGTGTTGAAACTGGTCAACTTTTTTTGAACCTTACAAAATATTCCACTGGGTGTCACTGGGATACCTATAGAAGAAATACATGAAATGCAAGGTGTGTTGAGGCAAGAAAAGACTGCAACCAGGTTTAGCAATCGAGGCAAAACTAGCCAATGTGACCACAGTAGTTGAACCATTGATTGATGATAGTAAACAACTTCAACAGGTAAACAATTAATACATATAATGCAAGTACCTGGGTACTTGCGGAAAGTGAGCAATGCAGCATCGACTACCTGCCTATAATTCCGACTGCCACTAAACAACAACACGATAGTTCTTACCTACCTACCTAGAGTTTGTAGAACTTACCACCGTGTTTTGGCCTCCGAGCTCCCGGTAGCAAGAATCGCTGCTTCCTCGGCGATTACGGGCACACATGACTCGTCTCAAAAGTCCAAAAAGAAGGTCACAAAAACCACATTTAAATAAGTCCGACATGATCAATGTTTACAAAGAATAGTTTTTCAGGAAACACGGGTAAACAGTGAGGTAAACAGTATGTAAAAAGCGATGGGCTATCTCCTGCATTTGGTTAGGGCTTGTAGTAATTCACTTAAACAACACTTTCTCGTTTCCAAGGCTTTTGGGGACGCGACGCGGGCTGTACATGCCAATTTTCGTCTCATGTTTACAATTTTCGGATCTTTGTATTTCGTAATCATGAGCGCCGACGACGACGCGACGCGCGCGACACACAAAGGGTCATCTCTTCAACAAACTAGTTTTTCACACTAACCACAGATTATAATACAGTCAGCATGATTGTTTTGACTGCTTGAAGCTTGACTGACATCTTGAACTGGCATCAAACATCATGCCATATTTGATTCAAGGCGTAGACCGAGAATTTAGACTTTATTTTATTTACTGTATTCATTCTCTGTCTACGATTCAATGATTTTTTATTGATTTGATTTATGATGATGAATATTGATCGATTTATGTACGGATTCATGAATCTCATTCCTATATCTATCTATGGATTTTTAGTTGTCAAGCAAGTAGGTACCACAGATTACTGATATCTGTTAACTGTGGTAAGCACAAATATTAGTGTACTGTGTGTGTAGTGTGCTAAGTATTTTAAGAACAATATTGTGTCCGCCGATGACTGAACCTGCCTGACTCGTTTATTTCTTTAAAAATTCTTATAGGTACAGGCTGTCAGCGTTCTTTTCTAAATAAATGAATAAATAAATTCCGAACAGGTGGCGCATAGCTCTAAATAAAAAGAGCTCTAACGTTTCTATGTTAGAGATCTTTTGATTCTACCACAGACAAAGTAATGTTGAATAAACCTACCTTATTAGACGAGCAATAAGTAGGTACTGGGCATGTGGGCATATTGATCGCACGGTTACCAATAGATAGCTTCTCAAATTCTGAATAAAACTGTATATTTAGGCTTCCGATTTTTGTTGCATTAAATATTAGGTACCTAGGTACATTAATTTATGAAAATGTGGATAAACAGCTACCTACTTGGCCGAATCTAGGGTGATGATGATGATGATTCTTTTTTATTGGTTTGGTTAGACCACAGATTACCCCCTAATCTGTGGGTTAGACACAATAAGCTAGTATTTGACAACATTGAAAATATAGGTATTATAGGTAGGTACTATAAATTATGGTCATAAAATAAAAAAAGTCATAAAATACTATAAATTATCTTGATTGAAACTGGAGTACCTGCCTATACTATATTTTTATACTACTTATTATAAATTATGTTATGTATTATACTGTTATTTTTTGGGACTTATTACTTTTCTATTTTGCATAAATTAATTACATTTATATAGGTACCTACCTACATTTGAGACCGAAAAGTAGGTAGGACCTTAATTATAATAGTTAGGTAGGTACTAGGTAGGTAGAGGTACCTACTTATCTAATGAATATACTACCTACAATGCGACCCCAAACTAGGCTCATGGCGAGCACTGTAATTAGCGTATATATTAGAACCTATTTTATATAATTTACCTATCTATAAGAATGCTCTATGTATACGCTGTTGGCGTTCCTTTCTTAATAAATAAATAAATAAAGCACTTTACTTCTTGAGTAGTATCAAAGAAAAAAAGAAAACTTTGCTTTACCTTTATATTATTATTTTAAGCCTACAGGATCCCACTGCAAGGCAAAGGCCTCCCTATCCTCCTTCCACTTTTCTCTATCAATAGCTAGACTTGGCCACTCTTTTTGTTATGCGTCTAACTCATCCTTCCATCTACGCCTAGGCCTTCCACGCGTCCTGCGCCCATTTGGAGTCCATTTCGTGATGGTTTTTGCTCAGAACTCCTCCGGCATACGGCACACGAACGTGTCCGGCCCAGTCCCATTTTAATTTAGCACACTTTTGAGCTACGTCCGCTATCTGGGTCTGGGATCGCAGCGTAGAGTTCCTTATGCGGTCTGAGAGTCTAACTCCGAGGATAGGTACTGCGTTCCATAGCTCTCTGGCAAACACCGAGGCGGGATTTTTGTACATCGGTGAGTGACCAACATTGGGCATCGTATGTGAGAATGGGGAGAATGCACAGGTCCATTAGTTTACGCTTTAAAGATAGGTAGGATATTTAGTTTTTAGCTTTACCTTTATAGGTGTAGGTACCTAGGTAACTACATTACCTACGTTCATTTCAGTGTCAAAATAAAAAATACGTAAGTAGAGCCCTCGCTGCACCGTCAAAAAAAATAGATGAAGGCTCCAAACCCCCGATTATGTAGGTTAGGTACACACTAAGCAACAGAAAACGAACTATTTTCAAGCCAACGGCTATTATAAAGGTCAAAATTATCTGTTCCTGTAGGTACTTAAATAGCCACAAAGTAAGTAGCCTCATCCAATCAAAGTTTTAGGTACTCTCAATTTATATGCACCACTGTCTAGGTTTTGGTAAGTACCTACCTACCTAGTAAACCAGCTCAGCCTACCTACCTACCTCGCAAACGGTTTTAATAAGTAGGTAGTACCTGCCAGTACCTAGTGTGAATTTATACATGCTTAAGTAGTGTGTATAAAAGTAATTGGGAATCTAATTTGGTAGCACGTACTGACCTAGTGTATGACAGATAACAGGATGTTGCTCAGAAGTCAGATGCTAGGCAGGTAAACGTGGGTAAATATCACGCAGCCACAACACAATAGGGAGGCTGTAGGGAGGTATTGAATTCGAGCCTGCATGCACCACCACAGGCCTATATAGATTACATAGCTTGCTAGTTACCAACAATCCGGCTAACTAACAAAGCAAGTCAATAGTCAACACAAAACATGACATGACGCGTCTAGGCGTCTGCCTATAAATTTATATCAGGCGCTACAGTGTTTATTTAATAATGAATGCAGCGCCAACCTTTCGAAACCACCAATCGTTTTACTAAATACACTATACAGGGGTGGAGTGCAGCTGCCTTTTTCGCAAGGTTTTCTATTGTGATATTTATGGCTTAATAAATAATTGTACCCACCTACCTAAGCCGATTTAGGTATGTATTGTTTGTCAATGATTGCGTGTCTGTGATGGTAGCGTACCTACACATAATCGTATTCACGTTTGTTGTAGTGCCAAATAAATAGAGCATATTTATGGTAAAAGAATCCTATATTATCCCTGATGAACATAGGCTATAGAATATTTTCAAAAAAGTTTACGATCCGTATGAAAACTTCAATAATATAACCTAAGGTGTGAAAAAATACCTACCATAAAAAATCCTTATTATCGCGTACGCTGCGGAAATTATTGACCATAGAGCAAAGTTATGTACTACAGTTTCATAGAAAAAATTCATATTTACAAAAAAATCTGCGATACTAATGTCTAACTATTACAGTTATGGCATAATAGCTACTTATAATGAGGAAATTTGTTTGTTTGTTTGAATTGAATAGGCTTCGAAACAACTGAACCGATTTGAAAAATTCTTTCACCATTAGAATATTAGGTAATAAAACAAAAAAGGTAATAATGATACTTAAAGTCATCATTATCTGCTGGACGTAGGCCTCCCTTAATCAGCGCCATAGCGCCCTGTCTTCAGCTTGCCGCATCAAGCATCTGCCAGCAGTCATTCGCAAATCGTCATCTCACCTGATCGGAGGGCGTCCTACACTACGTTTACAGAGTCGCAGTCTCCACTCTCAGAACACGTTTACTCCAGCGGCTGTCGGTTCTTTTAGAGATATGGCCAGCGCTAAAGTATATTTTTATAATATTATTTTTTTATTCGGCCCCGACACAAAAAGGGTGGTCATAAGTTTGACGGGTGGATCTATGTGTCTGTGTGTGTATCTATTAGCTCCCAAACGGATGATTTTGATTGTTTCTATTGTCAAAAGCAGACTTGATCGAGTGTTCTAAGCATGGAAAGTCTGTCAGAGTGTGTTTTTTTATACCTCTATCTACCCGTTCGAAGCTGGGGCTAGTTAATCAACAAACTATGAACTACAATTAGCTGCCAGAGCGAGATTCAAACGCTGTGCTAATGGCATTAACAAGAAAACGTGTAATCTAGTCAGGAATCGCTGCAATAGGATGTGTAGGGATGCCCAACGCCGCTATATTCACTCATCACTCTCGAATGCTGACCTAGCTAAAGCGTGGAAATTTGTAAGAACTTTGGGAATTGGCAAGGCACGTCAAGAGGCGTGTTCATCTAATATTAATATTGATTCACTTAACGTTCACTTTTCCTCGACATCCAACATGGATTTATATGACAAAACTAGTACTCTCAATTCTCTTTCTTCCTTGCCTCTTCCTGACTATCCTTCGTCTAGATTTAGTCCATTAGCCAAGAGCATTTTGTCCATCTCCTCTAACGCAATGAGAGGTGGCAATATCGGTCGTAACATGATTACTTCTATTATTGAGGAGATATTGCCGACGATAAGTCGCCTCCTTAACTTTTCTATTATCTCAAAAACCGGCAATATCGACTTTGCAATTTTATATTGCGTACCTAAATCTGTTTTCTTCTTGGCATGCCAACTTGTGCACGTGGGCGGTACACGCCAATTCAATCTTGGATCATATCAGATAAGGTTTCACGCGGAATAGTCACTAAATATATTTTCATCGTTATATTTTGCAATGGATTTCCTCAAAGTAAAGCCTGAATGTATTAACTATTCGTATTTATTCTTTTTGATACATATATTATGCCACTTTATTTAACTTTAATGGTACAGTTTAGCGTCTTGCGTTGTACGCAGTCCTCTAAAATGAGGGTCATTGAAATTTTTGTACAGCACGGGGTTAAGTTTTTTTTGGGTTCTTTTAAATCATTTTCGAAATCGTTCTCAGGATCCAAGTAGATAGAGGATTATGATATACAACGTTAAACTTACACGTTTTAAGAATTGACGAGACATGTTGTAGACTTACCTTTACACTAACAAAGAAGTAACCGGACCAGTTGGTCGCTGAGCAGTTGACAATAATAAGTCGAATATCGTAGGTATTACCTACGATATTCGAATACCTATCGCAGGTAATACCTACGATATTCGACTTGTTATTCATACACTGAAACGTGGCACCAACACGCCCCGGGCCGTCGTTAGTGGAAGTATTTTTGTGTTGCCATATCATTTTCTGATAACATTCTGTTATTGTGATTTTTCTGGCGAGAAAAACTCACAGCGCAGCCTGGAGTCAGAGAGCTGGCAGTGTTACACCCCCCTGCATCGGTAAGCAGGCTAAGCCGTTGTTTTTGCGCTGAGGGAATTTAATCCACCTGCAGGTGTGGGGTTAGGGTACATCTCGTACGTGTGACACACTCCTGTTCACTTTGCCGCGCACACGGCAGCAGCGGCAGCGGCAAATCTTAACAGAGATTAGACGCCTCTGTTTTAAAGATTTGCCGCTGCCGTGGCAGAAAATTCGGCTAGGAGGGGAATATTATTATTATTAGGTATTATCTGAAATATGAAAACGTAAGTACACTGGCTTCTAGTAACGTGATGGATCAGGGTCAAAGAATAGCCTCGAAATTAGTTTGAAATTCATTCTGCGCGATTGAAAAATTATTCATGATTTTGCAACGGCAAAAGTTACTCGAGTGTAAAAAAAAACATTATGAAGACCTTAATTATTTATTATTAAATATGTCGAGTTAATGATTTCGTGGATATTGGATATTACGTACAGGAAAGGTTATTTCCATCTCTATTTCTTTGTTTTTCTTTATTGAACACGGTATTACTCAAATTACATTTCTTAAAGCCATAATTGCCTCCAGTCGTTTTTAGTAAAGCTGTGTCGCAGAAACGTTTGTAATCCCCACGAACAGGATGTACAAATGAAAAGAAATAACAAAGACTTAGGCTAAGCAGACAGAGAAACTTTAGTTGGCGAAAGAGTGATTTTTTTAATATTTTTTGTATAAACTTCTTCTGAATTACTGTGTCATAAAGGCAAGTTTATTTGTAAAGCTAGTTGCGTTGTTGCAAGTTACCATAATAGTTGCTCTGTCTGCATAGCGTCATACTTGCTACGGGCTACGACGTAGTAAAGGTGTAGGCCGCTACATCTTATTCTTATTTGCTACGGGCTACGACGTAGCAAAGGTGTAGGCTGCTACATCTTATTCTTACTTGCTACGGGCTACGACGTAGCAAAACCGTAGGCTGCTACATCTTATTCTTACTTGCTACGGGCTACGACGTAGCAAAGGCGTAGACTGCTATGTCATAAAACTGACTACAAAGCGTTTTCACACAAAAAATACTATCCCCGTACTATTCACCCCATATTTTAAGGGTTCCGTACCCAAAGGGTAAAAAAACAGAACCCTATTACTAAGACTCCGCTGTCCGTCCGTCCGCCGGTCACTAAGCCAAGGGCTGGCGCGGGGAGTGCAAGGTAAGATGACGCAGGTAGCTTTGATCGTGCCGCTTCGCTAACAGCGAGCAGAGCGTTAGGAACATTATTTCCACCTCTTTAAGGCTAAAAGTTGATTGATCAAAACGAGGAAGTGAGGTATCTGTTACCCCTGGTTTTCACCAAGGTGTAACAACAAGTATTTGACAAGTTTTGTGTACCTAATGTTTTCGGTACGGAACCCTATTACTAAGACTCCGCTGTCCGTCTGTCACCACGCTATATCTCATGAATCGTGATAGTTAGACAGTTGAAATTTACAGATGATGTATTTCGGTGGCCGCTATAACAACAAATACTAAAGAACAGAATCAAATAAATTTTGCCGATACGACTTATTAAAATGGTTGTACTGTACTTAGACTTTATAAAAGTGTACACAATAACAATTAAGGTTAAAACTAACATTAAAAATATAATATATTAAGCTAGCCCTATGTTTACTTTGTTAGATTTCACTAACAACTTGTAAACATAGGGTAAAATGGGTCCCTAACTCAGCATTTTGCAGTATTGGGGAATTGACCAATACTGTGCTTTTCTGTTAGGGCCCCGTGCGGAGTGACGGTACGGTGCCATTAGTAATCAAACATCCACTAATTGGCTGATAATAATTTTGTACAATTCTGCTGCTCGTTTCATTAATTCTGCTGACCAAAACATTAATTTTGCCGATCATTCAGCTATTTATTTCAATTATTTTAGGTCAGACAAAAATAATTTAATTGCCGGCCAAGTATTGCTGTTAGTTTTTATTTTACAGCCGACCAAAACATGTCCAAATAACATTTTTAGCAGATTTTTCCGGATGATCAAATATTTAAAATAAATACCAATAAATTTACTCCCTTTTAAGATTATAGCTGGTTTCAGTCCAACCCACTCCTCTTCAGGCCTCTACTCCACCCCCTGTGTTGCGAGCTGGATCCGCCCTTGTTATATACCTATTCTAGTAGACTGACTTACTTTTGTTTGTTGTATCGTAAAACATATTTAGACTTATAAAGCCCGCACACTATTCCTCAGCCGTGTAAAATTATTAAAGCTTTCGACACAATAGGTGATCTTGGGTGAGTAGGTCGACCTCATCTATTTATTCCAGTGGCGGATTTACACATTTGCCGCCAGTAGGCTATCTAACTTTTGCCACCCTTACTGACCTCTACAATACCTATACGATACCTATCCTAGGTATCGTGTAGGTATTGACCTGAACTAGGGTAGTTCCCAATCAAATATATTAATTTTTTTTACCAATATAATTAAAACTTTATGATTTGTGAACTAGGGAGATCGATAGGTCAGTTCCTAGATTATTTTTACAACCCACGATTAAGTGAAGAGCCCATGTAGCACTCGACTGCAACTGTTGCACAGGGGCTGTATATTTGTTACTAATATCCAGCCGCCCCCTGGGCCGTCTAAACCATATCGGGCGCCGAGGTGCGAAAACGTTCATAGTAAAACCCGAAGGACATAAAGAAAAATGACGGCAAGCGAAGCGAAACGTAAAAATGTTCAAGCTTTTCGTTAGCACTGATTCTGTGGTTGTGCCGATTGGTTGGATCGATTGGTTTGGGTGGGTTAGTAATAAAGGCAAGGAAGGAAAGGAAATGGTGAACGGAGCAAGCCGCAAAATTTTTGAGATTTTTTTCTACAAAAGGCAAAAAACCGAAAGGAAGGCGGAGAGAGTTACAATTTTTTAAAATTATGACTTCGTTTGTCATAATTATGTCATATTATTACCATATTAAATACCAACATAGCAAGCCCGAAATATAAAAACTTACAAAAATAATAGCGAGTAACGAAACATTTTGTGGTGGTCGGCATTTTTTATTAAATTATGGAATCTCAAACAATGGAAATATCGGAAACATAGCGAGCGAGCGAAAAGCTTTGAGACTGTTAAGCGGTTTGACAGAAATGTTACGTGGACGAACACAAACAAACGGCGAGCGGAGCGAGCCGCAATCTAGGTACCTACCCTTTTAGATAATAACTATTTTCGGGTGGCCACCTCTTTGCGTTCAGGTTCTCCTTGCCTAGTTGCACACTGTTGCCAGTGTGGTGAAACCATTGATAAATTTGGTCACCATGCATTGGCATGTATTTCTAATGCAGGTCGTGTGTCCCATCAAAATACAATTAATGACATCATCCGTCGGGCTCTTACCAACGTCAGTGTGGCAGCTGAAGACGACGCTTGTAGGTACCCAAAAGGATTATAGCTATGGTGTCATTACAGGATACGGTATTAAAATGAAACGATTCTAGCACTTTAATAAGCTGTATCCAGATTTGAGTGAAAATCGATTTTATTGCATATCTTGTTATGACGAAAGAACAATAGCTCTCGGGACCTTAGTTTTATAGGTCCTCGAAAAATAATCATCCAGGGCAACAGGAATACCTCTCGATTGCAACCACTGGTGGCAACTGGGAATATAATATAATATACCTGTGGCGACTGAGATTTTATTTCTCGTTTGCCACCAGTGGTGCCGGAGATGATGGTGGCAACTTGGAATAGACAATTCAACCGCCTGCACCCTGCCCCCCGTGCGCCCGCCCTTGCGTCGCAAACGTTATCGCGCGCAAGCTTGCTTCTCACCTACTTTGATTTAAATCACATCGCCACCGCGTTGTACATGGCTAACTTTATTTAAAACAACATCAGTAAAAAGATTTAAAAACAAGTATGTAAGTAATATTTGATATGCCTCAAACGTAACGAAAACATATAAATAATTAATTTAAAAGGAATTAAATACACGACGTGCTTTTCCGAATGAGAAGATAAGTGTTTTTGAAACGATACGTAATAATACTGTTGATCAAGAATAAAATGCTCGAGCTGTACATTTTACTGAAAAATGCTGAAGGGGAAGGTGCGGGTTCGAATCTCGTCGAGATCGTAAATTTTTGGGATTTATTTATTTATTAATTTCTTTGAAAAATGTAGTTCAAAGCAAAATTATAGTAAAAAAAAGCAGTAGCTATGAACAAGGCAAAATGATATAAGCAACCTCGTGGAGTTTGTTAACAGTTTTTATGGCAGGTTTATGATAGTGTTTCAAGAAAAAAGGCTTAGGTATATATGGTGAACACTGAATATTATCGTTATCGAAATAAGTTAAACTCATTTAAAAAAAAAGTCACAAAAATGACGCTTGACACCTAGCACCACAAACCCCTCAGGACGACTTTGTCCACTTCCTAACTTGACCACTTCCTAAATCGTCTTGTTCTTTAACTGCATTTTCACTCCTCAAATCCAACTTTTGTCTACTTCCTAAACAGTCCGTTCCCAAACTCGTCATTTCCCCAAACTGGCCCCAAATTTTCACATTCATTAAGCGACAAAAACATGCTCCGATTTACGCGAAACCTGGCTAAGACGCCAAAAAATTCGCTGATTCGGAATTTATGTACATAATATAACATAATATCACCCAAAGTGGCGGTTAAATCAATTTGCCTTTTATCCGCCCATATTATTATACGAGAAGGTACCTTCTTTTATTGCTATTATGAATTTGTTTCACCTTTTGTTTTAGTTTATTAGACAATGGCCATAAAGAGCAGCTTTTTTGAAATAATGTAGCTTTTTAATAAACCTATGAGTACCTCAATCAACGGGAACTATCCCGTTGACCAAGAATCATAAAATTTGTCATGGTTCTTATACGGAACCCGACGCGCGAGTTTGATTCGCACTCGGCGTTTTATTTAATTGTTTGTGCATCCATCAGAATAATTTTATTTGAATTCTTTACCTGTTTGCTACAACGGAAAACCCACAGCGACAAATCCATTTGTGTGGTGTTACATAAAAAACATTTTCCACAATCTCGAAATCACAAGATCATAAGGAGGTACATCCATAAGGGGATGGGAGATAGGTCGTCATTATTGGCAAGGATTACATTTCCGTACCAAATTGGACTTACGGTCGAGCGAGCACACGGGGTGTAGAACTCAGTGGAACTGACTGAAGCAGAAGTGAAGATGTTTTGAAATTTAAACAGTCTGATTAATTTTACAATTGTATTTTCGACGGGATGCTAAAGAGTGTTAAAGAGATAGGGGTGCTAAAGAGTAATGCAATACTGGGAAAACGCTTTTTATTTGTTTAGACGATTACTTAGAGACCTATTCGGTTGCCTGGAAGAAATCGTTTCTAAGCGATAAGGCCGCTTATTATACTTTTATGTTTAATATTCATGTCTGTTTCGTTTGCTTTATTTTGTGGTGTACATAAAGAGTTTTGTATTGTATTGTATTCAGAATGTGACAAAATATTGTCTTTCTTGCCGAAAGGAAAACAAAATAATGTGGTTGTAAAGGTTGCTTATCGGTAAGATATTTTTAACCTGTACTGCGTTTGCCAAGCGGGGTGGTTATCGAATGAAACCCCTCTCGTTTAGGGAGGCATGTAGGTACACGGTACAGTGGATCTATCGGCATTTATGCTGATCTAGATCCACTTACAATATCTATATTGCAGGAGGTTGCCGGACTCCCGCCTCGGGACAAATGTTTGTACAATCTGCAAATATTTGTTCAGGGTGTTTTGGCCGTTTTCTATGAATATCAGTTATCTAGTACCCATAACACAAGCTCTGCTTAGCTTGGGGCTAGATAATGCTGTGTGAATCGTCCAGCATTATTTATTTATATTTATTTTTTAATATATATATAAATATTGACATGTATTGAAATCACATTAGATATAGACTTACATAAGCAGAATAAACATTTAATAGTGTTTATGTACATAACAAGGTGATATATACTTCATCATCATCATCATCCACAACCTGACTTCACCCACTGCTGGGTATAGGCCTCCAAACTCTTTGAATATACTTTGATATTTACTAGTGGTTTATTTTACTTTGGACAAAAAAATTAAGTGAATTAATCAATAACACCTTATTTCTTTTTTTGATAATTATTTATAGTGCTATTTAGAAAGCTGTTTATAGAATAAAATTTGACTTATCTAAGTGCTTATTTTGTGAGCCTACAGAAATAAAGTTATTGAGTTTGACCGCTGATCTTAGAATCAGCTCGTTTGTAGAAAAGCCGTTGAAAAACGATGCCATTCAGTTAAATGCCTAGGCCGATCGTTGAACACACGCCGAGACCCACGTTCAACAATATGGCTAAACATAGCTTAGTAAATCAATAACTGAACAGGCAGCTGGTGTTCGATTTTGTCAGCCATTTTCCCACACTCCAATATTTATTGGTGTATGCCAGGGGCAATTTCGTAGCTACTTAGCATACTTCATTGGCCGAAGGTATATTCGTGCAACCCCGCGTCTGCAGACTCGCTTAGTAATCTGATGGAAACGACGACGCTATTTGCCACGTTAATTTAAATGTTCAACCGCTCGTATGTAACTCAGATTGATGCGCGTCTCAAATCGTAGTTTGTTAAAAGAGTTCAAGGACTGGGCCACTTTAAGTAGCCCGAGATTATAATTATGAGAGATAGGTACATATTAATAATGACAATTCCTTTGCTCATATTGGATAAAATATCGGCGTCCGTTATGTGATCGTAGCCAACACTACTTAAAAATGCACCTTCATTTCTATTTATAAATCGGCATAAAAATTTGGGGGCACGGCAGTGCCTCCGCCAAGTCGAGAAAAAAAGCAGCACGGCCTTCCTTTTCTCGAAACAGTTCAGGCCATTTTCGATCCCCAATAACTTCGTATAATACTAGAAAAAACTAGAAGCCTTCTAGAGAAAACTAGAAGCCTGAATTTTCAGTAACCAAGCAGGCATTGTATAAACACGGTATATTTCAAAATTAATTCAATTTAAACCAGTAGTTTTGATTTACATTATTGATTTACAAACAAAAATCAAATCGAAATAAAAACATTTTAAAAACTCACTTGTCCAGAATTTAAAAAAAAACTTGTCTTTTAATGCTGAACTTATTTATTACAAAATCCAGCACGTAACTCCTACTAAAACTTTTCGATCGTAGAACTCGCACGGTAACAAATTTCCCCTCAGTGACCCTGAAAATAAAAACTCACCCTGTATCAGCGTCTTGGGGACGCTACCGACTGGTTTTGATATGTATGAGTAGAGCTACCTACGTAGATTGTTTGCGACAGTCTGTAGTTAGCCCAATCGTTTCAATTGTAAATAATCGTTTTTATTTAATTCTATTACTTGATGCTAATTTTCTTTGTTAATAAAGAAAATTACAATTTAATAATAGAATCATCAAGACATGTGGACCAGCCCTACCGTGAGTGTCCGCTGACGTCTCAGCTCCGTAGGACATGACGGGCAGGACGCACTGATTGAAAACTTTCGTTTTATATATAATCTATACTAATAATAATACTATAAAGAGGAAAGATTTTTTGTTTGTTTGTTTGAATTGAATAAGCTCCGAAACTAATGGACCGATTAAAATATTATTATATAGGCGATAGAATATAATACCCATGCGAATTCGGGGCGGACCGCTAGTATATTATATTGATGCGGCGACTTATAGGCAAAGATTATCACAGAGTCGAGCCCATCCAACAACGCTAGGAGGCGATGCGACGTGGAGGCCTAGGATGAGATGAGGTGACGAGGTCCACGAACATCTTCGATCTTGGCTTGTTGCCGCGGTAGATCACGAGGAACAAAAAGAGAAAAAAGAGGCCCTTACTGCACACTTTACAGCTGTGGGACAGTGACGGCAAAAAATTAATAAATAATAAATTGGTACTTACTTGAAATCCTGCGCTCAAACTATGTGCAAGTCTTCCCAGCACTGAGCCCCGCCGGGACGTCTCGCCGCCGGCTTCCGATGCTCCCCGCAGACGGAGCCATAAGTTTGCCGAGCTCCTTCTTATATTCGCGAACCGTTTTCGTCTCTCCGACATTTTTCTCGAGATTGATTCCGAATAAAATTATTTATTTATGATTTTAGTAATTTTTGTGTAGTGATGAAAGCAGTGGTAATGAACATTACGGCTGTGGACTTCACTCGTAGCACAACATTAGGAACAAGTTTAAGATGATTTTTTTTTAGATGTATAATGTAGACAATGAATAAACCTTAGTAACTATAATACTTAAAAAGCTACGGTAGATAAAAGCCATTAATAGGTAACTAGTAGGTACTATTATATTACTAGGTAACTAGTAAGTAGGTAATTTTATTGCAAGACATTTTCATCCCACTTGCTATAATAACTTAGTTTTTAATTCCTAATCGTATAAAAATACTTACTGGGAAAATTATTCACTTAAAGTGGAGGAAGGGGATAATAACTTACTTATTAAGGCGAATAGTAAGGCAAATGACCTTGGACATTTCCGCGCGCCTATATGCAGCATAGAGTGCTTGTTTTCGATTCAGCATACCATGTAGTGCCCTAATCAACCAAATAATACGATCCTCTGCGTTAGGTGACGAGTAACTGGTCAGGTTTGTATCACGGATTTTGTAGGCAAAAATACGTTTTTACGTTTAATATCGTTATTTTGACTGCTTTTCGACGATAATGGACCGCCAAGAAATAGGTATGAACTAAGTGAATCACTATACTGAATTTGATACTGATCGAATTGGAGACACCGATAAAAAGTGGGCTCGAAGCAACTAAACACACACTATTACTATCACTATAACAACTAAACTATAATTAACGGCAAACATTTGGGACCGCCAAGAACTCCTTCAAGATATGTGTTACAGGATATATAAATTTCAAAACTCCACAATTAATGTTTTTGTCAGAAAACGGGTTCAAAAACACCTAATTTTCGTGTTTTTGCCTTCATATACGCCTAAACTATTGCTACAGTGCTTACCTAAATTAAAAATAATATTTAACTGATCTCGTATTTTTATAGGTTGGTTACCTAAGAGGGAAGGGTGACCTAGTTCTCCTATTTTGTAACCTACATAACACTACTATATAAGAAAAAATATAAATTATGTGATACGCTAGAAACTTATTAATTAATGAATATAAAAGTAATGTTAAGTATAAAATAAATTAATAGATTGAAATTTAATTTAATTGAAAATAAATAAGAAATAACTTAACTACAATAAAATATAGTTAATGAAACTTAAGTAACTTACAACTTACCTAAAAGATTTATTAATTATTTTTTATGACATACGATACGCTGAAGATGACACTACAATACGATTACAGGAAAATTTGAAATCAATTTTTTGTTTTACCACAGCCGATAAGCTCTTACACCACAAAATTTAAGATCGTAGCTAAAGAACAACGCGACGCGGCTGCTTTGGTGCAGTTTAAATCGGAATCAGGCACGGGGGTAGCCTAGAAGTAGGCCGCAGCACTAGTGAGGCCGCTGCAACCTACCACCGCCAAGGCCGTTCTTGCACATCTGTCCGGCAGTGGTTGCCTTCTGAAAATACACTGTCCGTCCGATTCCATACTGGAAACCAGGTAGTTGCACGAACGGTGTGACTGCCGCCACTGGAGGGGCGGCGAGGCCATTACCCTCGCCGACTTGGATAACGCTGTCAGAAATGTAGTTGTCCTTCTCGTTATTCAGGGAAAAAGCTTAACACTATTAAAACGCCATGAAACCTCCGACAAAAATTCATACAAAAAAAAAACTTGAATATGACCGTCGTTATTGTACTAGCTTGTAAAAAATATACTTACTTGACAATATTCCACATATTAATTCTCCTACCTACTCATTCTGAAGATAGGGAAATAAATCAATAGAAAAATTTACCTTCTATTAAAGCTTCACACTATTAGAACGCCATAAAACCTTATAGTTAAATCCTCCTAGAAAACTTCCTACAAAAAAAAATCGTGAATATGACCGTCGTTATTTTACTAGCTTGTTTAAGTAAAAATACAAAATTCATCTTAAACTTGTTCCTAGTGGTATGCTACGAGTGAGTTCTATGTATAATTGAAAAATCAGCGCCTTATTTCCTCTAGAGTTCACAGGACTCTTGGACAAGTTTTGCACAATTAAGGTGATCGCCGCGGGTTGGCGCGATATTAATTTATTTTGTGGTTTTTAACATTTCCTGCAACCCACAAGCAATCAAACTAGCGAAAAAGTAATTTGCCGCAAATCGTAAACCATTTTCTATCAATTTATGATATAATCAACTTTGATTCCTTTGTGGTTTGGGAGCATTTGGGAGAATGTAGATGTTTAGCACAAAATTTCGTATATTCCCATATGCTCCAATAATACCAGAGAATCGAAGTTGGCCAACATCAATGAATAAAATGGCAATTAGTTTTCCCTGCTTATCAAAATTAAAAAAAAAGACATTATTACTTACCTACTTGTGCCCAGGTAAATGGTTCCTTACAAACAATAGTGCCGAAAAAGAAAACTTTTTAGTCTGAGGTAAAATGTAAAAACGAAGAAAAAAAACTTTTTAGCATAAGCAAAAAAAGTTATCAAGCAATTAGTCAAGTTGAAGGCAGGGCGCTATGGTGCTCATTAGGGGAGGACTAAGTCGAACAGTGGACTACTATAGGCTGATGATGATAATGAAAAAAGTTATAGGAAATAAGTCCTACCATTTACATAGGTGGTCGATTATCGACGATGTCGATGTCGGAGACACCACCTTCTCTTGAGCCTTTGGGTATAATTTGCATAAAACTCCCTATTTGCAAAGCTAAGTAAATACATCTATTTTTGTTGTAAACTATTATGACAAAAGTTTCTACGACCAGCGGTTTTGTACCGCGTCTGGTATCTATAGGTACCCGCACGATATATGGATAATATAAAAGCAATACTAATGCTCGGTCTCAGACACATCAAGAGATATCATACTTGTATAGTTTTGGCGCATGATGCGGTGTGGGTAGTCCAGCATTATTTATTTATACATTTGCCTTTGCAAATTCGTAGAAAATCCGCCCCCGCCGCCGCCTCCGCTGTCTACCGCAAACGCACCGTTATCGCCTCTTCTCTTTGGTTTTCTGTATGGATATGGTAAAAAACTAAATGCTACATCACTGAATTTTTAGCTACCAATAAAGATTATCTTATTCATAAAAACAGGGCACAGAAGCGTCTAGCGGTGAGAACCTGTATTCTGAATTGGCACAAGAAATTGGAGACCTGAACCTGTACCCAGCATTGGGTGGAGTCAGGTTGCAGATAATGATGATGGATATTTTCTGAGCCCTACTCTGTGAGCTCAGCCCATCGATTAAGGTAATTGCCGGAGATCGAAGGCCCGCCATGTAAGGTTGTGAAAAGGTCTAGATTATTTTCTATTCGAGGAATTAACCTAGATGCAAAAATAGCCGAGCTTTTTCTGCGCCAGTATCGAACGTTCTAAATATGATACGTGATACTGTTCTGAATCGTAAATATCTCTGTAGGCTAAATGTAGGCGCTCACATATCCAACACCGCTACCTCACAACATAAAAATTATGTATTCAAAAATTCATTACAATCTTATAATGGAAACAAATTATAACTAGTATTTAAAATGAAAACAATTAGGCTTACTGCAGACTGTTGCAAACAATCTACATGTAGCTCAACTGATCCATATCAATACCAGTCGGAAACGTCCTTAAGACACTGGCTGCATTGCCTATTAATTTAATTTTCTTTTAATCTATTTTTTTAGTTAATATCCTTTCCGGTTAGAAAAGGTATTAATTATGCTATAAGACTCAATTTTTTTTTACTTGGTGGTCAAATCAAGAGATATTTGACTGCTATGGCCATGAATAACACATGAGACATGTTGGATATGTGAGTGTACGTCCACCTGTCAAGCTGCACTCCACCCACAATGCAGGTACAAAATGTCGTTTTACCACTTTCCAGCTAATAATTGGAAAATGATTACCTTTATGTGTGTTTTGCCTTTTATATGTCGTGGAACTGTTTCAACAATAAGGTTTTTTGTTGTGCTTGCACTTTGGGTGTCTCTAAGATATGAAATAAGTTACCAAAAAAGTTTTTTCCCTCCGAAGTCGACAGTTTTTGGGAACTCATTTCATTTGTTTCAACAATTTTCGGAAGTGGACAAGGCATATTTAAAATGGCACAAAAATAATTTAACAAACTTTAATAGGTACATACGTTTACACAACAACTGCATTACAAATTTACGAAATGCATAACAATGGTCGCTACTACATGTACATTTAAATTTTTCATTAATAAGTGTTAAACTAAAAAAAACAAAAATTGGGATATAAATCATTGTGTACTTGAAGAGTTACGGAAATTTTCTCATCTTTTAATGTAGAGCAGAATAACATAGTACTACTTTACTACTACTAGTAATCCTATTTTAGAATGATAAATAAAATAAACACCGAAATATTTTTTTGTCGTTAGGAAGCCACATTTACTTTATAAATTAAAAAATTCAGTCTCCTGAATACTCGCTTTTATTGGTATATGCAGAGAGAAACTAAATACTATTGTATATAATATCGAACAAAACAAGGAAATAAGAAACCAGTACATAATCAGATGATGTTATAACGAAACCGCAGTGGAAAGTTTGGTGTACACGAAATGCTCACATAAACGTTCAAAGACGGTCCCTAACCATATTATTAAATAAATAAATATTAATACAAACTTCAATATCACCAAGATGAAACTGATCCATGGCAAATGAATCTGACAGATTTCACTGATGAGGACCGAATATAGATAAAATAGTGTTAGGTGTTAAAAGAGGTGTAAGTCTTTACTTTATCACCTCTATTACACATGACATGACATTTGACTTTTGGGTCTATATTTACTTCTACGAGTATAATGTTTTACGAGCACAAGACATTTTGGTAGTAAATAAAAATAATAATACGAAGCGGTTGGTTCTCAATGCGCAAAGAATCGGAGGTATATAGTCCTAAAGTCCTCTAATAAACGTCCGGTGAACGAAATCAACCCCAAGGAAGATAGGCCAGGAAGCAAATCGTCCGCAATTGAAAAGGTCCTTCAAACAAGTCGCATTAATGAAAAATGTAGTGAGCGCAAAACGCTAAAGAACGAACCAATCATAAATGGTTGATTTTTGAAATAGGATTTTATTCTTTTATAATTACTTGTCTGCTGACTTCTCTATTTCTCAACGTTTCAAAATTGGCCATAAAAACCTAAAAAGAGTAAACCAAAAGTCAACTTACATCCAATTTTTCGATGCACTTTGAAAAGAAGTAAAATGCAAGGTATAAAATTAAAAAGGAGCATATTTCAAGGAAGTCGAAGGAAGATGGTTATAATGAAATTTATCATCCGGTACAAACAAAAAAATAATATAGAAGATAAAAGAAGTTTTCCGTTTGAAATTTTGAGGAGGATTTCCCATGATGATGATTATTACATATTATGTATATATATTAAATCTTATTCGCTTGGAATTGTGTTTATGTTTGAATTAAGGACTTGACTTTGCTTCCATTACCATTTTAAACTGCGGTCATAAGTCATTTCGCTTTTGTAAGGCAGGACTTTATCAATTGATGACGATTTGCTCCATTGACAAATCGCGCTGCGGACCTTTTTCACTGAGAGCATTTCGCTCAAGGACGAACCACTCCGTATTGAAAAACAATTAGGACATCAGATAGCACAGTTTCAAACTAAAACAAATAAATTTCTAAGAACGCTCTTATTTGACTAGTTTAATGAATCGTATTCCCAAGTAAAAAGGAATGAGGCACCTCATTGCTTCCCGTCAGGAGGGTTGAAGAACTCCCAGTGATGATGGTGAATAGCCCGGCTGTCGCTCAGACCGAACATGATGAGACCAGCGATGAGCACCAGGAATATCACCATAGCCATCTGCGCATCTTTCTTGTCCTCTGCACCGCTTACGTATGACATAATCAGATTGAACATGTTTCGCATGGTCCGCGAGATGGAAGAGTGGCATACTCGCAAGAACTGCGCTCCAGCTTCGGCGATGGTGGTAGGCTCGTGCGAGCGTACCGCCGCAGGGGGCAGGCGCCGCGGCGAGGGGCGCACTCGCGCCTCCTCGGAGCTAGACTCTGAGTGCGGCGTCGCCGGGCGGCGCTTCACGCGGCGCGTCGGCGGCTGCGGCGTCGGCGTCTGAGGCTCGTGGAACTCGGGGAATACCCGCGCTCCTCCACGAGAACCATAAAAAGACGCTGGTGGTATCGTCATATCTTGCAGATACGAATACAGCAATGGAGTCAAATCTGGAGGTGGAGGTCTCTGCGGAACGGCTCCTGCCTCCTCCGCTCGTGATTCTGGCCCCGTTGCCGGTGGTGCTTCTCCTGCAAAAACAGCTTTGGCTACATCTTGTCCCTCTTTGACTTCTGTGACTTTTTCTATGACTTCTTCTTGCTCAGTTTGCGTTTCTTCTTCGCGACTGACAGGCCTTGCAATCTCCGGTATTGTCAAATTATCATGTGATTGTATATGACCAGTCGAAATTTCAGCAAACTTTTTAACAATTTCATCGATGACCGATTGTGAAAATTCAACTCCACTAACAGAAATGTGACCAGATTTGGAGTCCAGTTCGCTAACTTGTAACGTCATCCCTTCTATATCTGATACAAGAATTTTATTTGCTTGTAATTCTGACACATTCAGTCGTCCAACATCTAAATCTCGAACCTGAAGTCGTTGAGTTATCAAATTATCTAGTTGTACGTCTCTGCTTGCGTCAGATATCCTTTCAAGAGCTCGCTCTTCAGTCGAGGGCACTGTATTTTTAGAGCTTTGGATTGTGCTGGAGATGCGCCTCGCCCTTGGTAGCGGTGGTACATCTGGGATTTGAGATTCATCGATATCTATGGGTTGTACCGTCAAAGATGCTTCGGTTACCATTTCTTGATGTTCATTGATTCGAGTTGGACTCGATACACGTTTTTCCACAAGTATGACTGTAGGTGAAGTTCGTCCTATATTTGGTTTAGAAAGTTCAGATATTTTGGGATCTGGTAGTTTTGCAGATGTCTCTGATCTAGATGTTGGACGAGATACTCTTGGGCTCTTAGCTAAAATTGAATCTTCATCAATGATATCTCTTAATGAGCTAGACATAGATAAATCAAGATTTTCATCATATCCTAATTCAAAGTCTACGTCGTCGGGTAGAGGATCTGTTTGCGTGGATACTTCGATCTCCTCCGGGTGGTGTTCCTTTTGATCCGAATGAGATATTTCCATAGAAATTTCAGTTTGTAAAGTGTTTGATTCATCTGAAATGCTTTTACCTATTTTCTTTTTCCTGGAACCCCTGGGGGGTCTCGGTGGTGGGGGCAGCGGTCTATCTTTCATTTTATTCACCACATCACCTGACTGCAAATCTTTATGCAGCTCTTCGAAAGGTTCATCTATTTCGACGTACTGGGTACCGTCTGAATGTTTAGTAAAACTGTCTAGTGTCATAAGACTAGTGGAGGACTTCTTACGAGGTGGTCTATCAGGAAGCACCGTTTTGTTTGCGCCTACAGTGTAGTACTTACGTTCAGAGCTGTTACTTTTGCGTCTTCTGACTGGTGGAGTTTTGCTGATGGACCTGCGTATACCTTTGCTCGGAGCGTAAGGTCCTTTGTCGACAGTAGCGTAGCCAGGGCTTTCGTGTCGTATCTCCCTTTCTAAGTCTTCGGTGTGGGGCATGTGAGAGTCGAGAGTCAGTGACTCGGCACCGTGCGAGGTCCGGTCGTCGTCGCAGAGTGATGTGCCGCGGGAGCTACGCGAGCGTGTGCGCCGCGGCGGCACGGGGCTCTGCTCAGGGCCCACCTCCATCTCGCCTCGGGGCACGATGTACTCATGTTCTGTTCGATATACGATTATCTGCAAACAGATATAAGAAGTCGTCATAATGCGCCGAATTGGGTATTTTTATTATAATTACCAGCCTTAGAACGAATAAATATACTATGCACCGGTCTACGAGAATACAACCTATGGTACGTTCAAACCCACTTAGGTTGGAACGTTTTACTCCGTGTGAAGTATATAAGATAATACATCAGTGGTGGCGTATAAACCAACCAGGGATATTTATGATATCCTTATCCATGCGGGTTAAGGTCGCCATCCCAATGAGCTTTATTCTAACGGAACTATTAACTTTTAATCTAGGATATGATGAAAATCTTGACCGAGGTTACCTATTCGAGCCGTTTGGGGTGGAAACCCTAGGTCCTTGGGGTCCTGGGGCACATGGAATATACAAAGATCTAGCAAAACTCCTAATAGAGTCCACAGGTGATCGGAATGCTGGCTTTTATTTCGGTCAACGAATTAGCATTGCCATTCAACGTGGCAATGCTGCCAGCATTCTGGGCACTTTGCCTTCTGGTGACGGCTTAGATTTTTAGAAAATAGATTTAAGTGTAAATATTAGTTGTAATTATTATTGTATTTTCTTTAGTAATAAAATCACTGATTAACTGATATACATAATACAATACAACGGAACTATTTAAAATATCCATTACAAATTAAAAAATGTAATACATTAGCCTACAGATATCTGGAATTTGGTGAGTATCCGTAGGTATAATAATATAATATGGTACTAATGAACGTTAGAGTGTCAACTTTACACAAAGGCAAAGGGTCAAAGGAAGACGTCAACAGCTAGCAGTCTGTCTCCGTAATCCCGGCTATTGTCAAGATATTTGAGCACGGGCTGAGCACCAGACTGACGGCGCATCTGTGCCTGCTGCTCAGCTCCATGACTGACCGCACGCAAATCGTCACGGGGAGAGGTCAAACCGAACACCACGTCCATGTCAACCACTATTGGGGTTGCACAGGGGGAACATACTTTTCTCCCTTCTCACGAACGACCTACCCGACTGTATTAAAGATGCACACATACTGATGTACGCGGATGATGTGGCGGCCATTATTGTTAAGTATATTATTTTAAAGTTATGTTATCGGTAGGTATTGATTTATGATTTTAATGAATTTTTAGTTTTAAAGTGTTAGGTACACTTTAAAACGTCATTTATTTATTAACAAAGAAATTTAAAATCAAATAATAGAATTAAATTAAAACTAGAACTAACAATTGAAACAATTGAGCTAACTGCTGACTGTTGCAAACAATCTACAGGTAGCTCAACTGATCCATATCAATACCAGTCGGAAGCGTGCCCAAGACGCTGGTTGCATTGGCCCGCTGTATCGCAATGCTGATGCGCTGTGCCAGATACTCACCAGTATTAAAACTAAAAATTCTACTTTATGATGTAATTTTAAATTAATTTATTTTTGTTTAATTTAATAACTTATGTCGTATTTACATAATTTCAGCATAATTATTGAATAACGTTATATAGGTATAATATAACGCATAATGTATTACTTAAATAATATAAGTTATTGATAAGAATGTTTGCTGGCAACATGTTTGTTAACAAACTATGGCCTATATCAAAACAAACTCATTGAATAACATTTAAAATCATCCAGTCCTGTTGAACTAGGTCAACACATAATACGCTTGGAACTGATTCCGAAAATATATCAACGAGAATCTTGAGTTGGATTTATGCCAAGAACAATTATTCTCTCAGAACTGCTATCAAAATCAAAGTGCTTACCTTTTACCTGAAATTACATACTACTAGTTAATGCCCGTGGCTTTGCACGCGTTGTTTAAAGTTATTTCTATGCCATGGGATTTATATAATTCCAGGGATAAAAAGTAGCTTAAAGATTTATCCTGGGTCTAGAACTACCAGTATGCAAAATTTTACCCGATACGTTCAGTAGTTTTGGCGTGAATAGATAACAAACATCCAAATATCCTGTTTGATATGATTATAGTTAGTACACACACGACACAGTCTAAACTGTGCCGTCCTACTGCAGAGCCTAGGACTAATGTGCAGAGATAGGGCACTAGCTACTCACTTCGTCTGCAGGTTCGTGCTGGAGTGGTTCTTCCCAAAGTCCTGAATGAGCCTGGACCTTCAAATCACTAAGAGACAAATGCTTTAGATCTGGTTTACTAAACTTTCTCTTCCTCTTCGGAGGCATGGGAAGAGTCTGTGATTGAATCGGCACGTTCTCAGGATACTGAATCACGTCATCGTTGGCGTACTCGTGAATAGAATGCAGATCCATAGTAGGAGTAAATTGAAGGTGATGGTCGCCATTCACTAAGTTGTCCTCAGCGATATATTCGCGCTCAATTTTTTCATTGGGTTGTTCATCTTGAAGCTGATCATCGTGTAAGTCCACTTCAGTGAACTGGGTGCTGGGATCAGCTCTATCGTCTATATATGGAGTTAATTCCATCTCAGTTTCATACTCGAGTTTCTTCTTTCTCTTGGCTCGCGAAGGACGCACCGGTGGGAATGTATAGTATCCGTCATCTTTGTCATTTAGATCCTCTGTGGAGTACCTTATTCCTTCGTTGTCGTCGATCAGCTCAGGATCAGCTTCAGGGTCGTTCATGTACATCTGGTCGTCGTTCATTTCCGCGCTACGGCCCATAAGAGCGAGTATATTTTTCGGAGTTTTGAACGCCTGTCGTGTTTCATCGCTCAAATATTCTCTTAATTGAATATCTTCGCGAGAAATTCCTCTCGGTCGTACAAAAAATTCGTCGTTGTTAATTTCGGTTATAACTGTTGTGTGGTCTTGTTTAGACGGTGATGAGTAGGGAACATGCTGGTCACTATCATAATTAGGGGACTCTGGGTCGTCGTCCATGTATTCAGTCGGGAGTTTATCGAAGTCATATGTCGTGTCATATCGACGGACTCCCTCCATGTTACTGTTACCTACAAAGTTGATATCTTCGTTACTGACATTTCCATACTCGCGTGGCTGTTCAGACCTGTCAGGAACATATGTAGAAGTTTCGTGTACTTTTTCGCTATTCTTTTTTACACGCGTAAATGTGAATGTTGGTGGCGGAGTGTCTTCACGGTTAAGAGTAGGAGAAGATGAAGTTTTTGGTATTTCTGATTTTTTCTTTTTACTGAACCATCTTGGATATGTCTGATTTTCAAATTCTATAGTGGCAGCGTTCTCTAATTCATTTGTTGAACCAGTGGCTTCTGAGTCTATTTTGATCTCTTTTTTTCTGCCTAAACTAGAAAAATTAATTTTCGCCCTTTCTGGTATCCTAAATTTAGGCATTTCAGGCACATTAAATCTAGGTCTATCTGGTAGTGTAAACTTTTTACGGTCACCTAGGCTTAGTTTCTCCGATATATTTATCTTTTTAAATTTAGGGCGATCTGGTAAACTAAACTTTCTTCTGTCGGGTAGTTTAAACTTAGTCCTATCAGGTAGTGTGATTTTAGGCCGTTCCGGAATTTTGAATTTGGGTCGTTCTGGAAAATTCAGTTTTGGCCTATCGGGCATTGAAAATTTTGTTGTTCTAATGTTTTGAAGTTTCGTTTTTAATTTACCAGCCTGAGTCTTTAATTTCCCTGTGCCTTCTCGAAGTCTTTGATGGAATTTATTATCTGTTCCCTCTGCGTTTTTCGATCGATTTGCTCTATTAAGGGGTAACTGTTCTAAGGCAGATGAATCTACTTGACTGGTACTGACGTCACATTCAGTTCTTGATGCAGTTGAAGGCGTATTCAGAAAATATCGATCTTCGATGTTTCTTTGTAATGCTTCGGCATTAGAGATGGTATAGTCTTTCTCGTGGTTTTCTTTATCTTCAGTTCCTTCCTCTTCGTCCGATGTGTGTTGTAAATACTTTCGCTCCAGTGAAGTTGTACTAGACAATTCGTCGTCAGTTTTGACCATCTTGACGTCTACGCTAGTGTAAATAACGTTGGGCGGCGGTTTTTCGATGATTTCATATTCGTGATCACTGAAAAAAAGACAATTATTCTTGATCAAACTGAACATACATACTGATCATTACGCGTAGGTGCATAACTTTCAGTGCTGTGAAGTAATTATGAGAGGAAATCAATCGCTTAGCACAAAAAATTAATGAAAACAATTTTACGTCAATCGCAAAAACTAAGATTCGTCGCAGAGTTTTGAGTTATATTTAACATCGGTGATGTTACTCGAGTCACAATTAGGCCAACAGCCGGCGCTCGTTTTAGACGCAGCAGCGGCCGGGCAAAAGGCGTTCTAATTTATTTTGCACTTCGTTACGTTAGTCATAAAATGTCAACAAAATTGTCAAAAATAATGTAGGTGGAACTTACCTCCCGTAAGACAGAAAATTGCTCGCTCGCGACGTCGGTCTCGTGCCTATCGGGTTCACTCGCTCCGGCAGCAGCGAGTCGCACTGGAAGAACTGGCAGGCACACCGCACATCCGGCGTGAAGTGTTGGACGCTACTCTCGCGGGTTGGCCTTACTGCCCTCTCCAACGGAGTGCCACCCTCAGAGGTCCATCGTCGGAGCGTGCTCATTACTATTCCCTACCCAAACCTAGCCATTCTTACACAACTTTCCCGCTAACTACCGATAGGACTATTAGGACCATCATTTACCCATGACAATGAGTCATCAAGCGTGTTTGTCAAAGCCGGGCACTGAATGAACTAATCACAGACGTGAAAGCAGCCGCGAGCACTGATCACTGATGACAATTTTAAAGAGCTTACCAATGTACAGGAAGAACGTACGGCCGATCTATATTTAACAAACAGTCAGAAGCTAGCGCGTTCGCTTTGCATGCGTTGAAACGAGTTATGTCACTGTTACGTATCCGTTATAGGCATTACAGGTCATTTATTTAGTAGAATTTGTTAACTACTTACTAGTTTTCATAAAAAACTATCATTAATATGTGGGCATTTACTTTACCTGCTGGGTTTAGACCATTCTGTGTCGGCGTTTTCAGCATCGCTTCTATTCCCCCTTTGTTGTGGACTTGGACTCGGGGATGATTCAATGGGGGTGGTATGGATTTGATCGTTTTGCGTTGCTGGATCGTCATCGGTAATTTCAGTAATAGTGATATTTGGGGAATCGTTCTGGGGCCCCCTCTCATCTAGTTGAGTTTGAAATATTTCATCAACATTTGGCTCTTCTGCGTCCATCTCTTGGTCTAGAAGCGACGCTTCTTTGTTAACATTGTCTATTTTATGTAATTTTTCCATGACATGGTCTTCTGATTTCAAAGGGATGTCTTCTGTGATTAGACTTGGATCTTGAGAGGCAATAGACTTTTTCTCAATATTTGAAATACTTTCGTTTTCCGTGTTGCTATCATTCTTGCTCTCATCGTCATATTTTTTAGCGTGTTCTATATCACGTGAAAAATGCATTACTCTTTCGAGTTCTTTCGAATCTTCTATATCTTCATAAATATGATCTTTCTTTTTCCTGGGTGGTGGTGTATCTATGCTCATAGTTTTACTCATTTCATCAGAGTCTCCTAATTTTATAGCGCTAAATTTTTGCCGGCGAACTGCACTTGGAGATGATTTTAGCTGTCTTATTTCTTGATCCTCGTCATTTTTTTTACGTTTTGAAAGTGGTGATTTCTCATTTTCATTCCTTTCTAATTTGTGGAGCGTTTTGTCGGCCAAGTGTTTTATTTTATTCACCAAAGGATGACAACACTTTGTTTTTTCTCTAGTTTCTGATACCCCTATACTATATTGTTGTTCTGGTACTCTTCGCTTGAGTATGCCCTTGGGTGAGACGTTTTTAGGTATTTCCACTGATGCAACTAAGTAACTGCTAGATTGGCTTTCCGGTCGTTTCACAGCAAAAGCATTCAAATTTTCAATAATCGCTCTGTCATCGTCGTCTAGTGAAACTTCTTTAGAGAAGTTAGGTACATGCACTCCTTCATCTTCTCCCTCTTCTCCGTGTCTGCGGCTGCTGCCTGGCGAGGAGTCCAGGTTAAGGATCCTCTGCAGAGTGGCGTCGTGTGGCGAGCGCGTGCGCGACCGCGACACGTCTCGCGACCCGTCACGCGACATACTCCTGCGCGGCGTCGTCTCCCGTACAATGTCCTCGGCCGTGATCTCGCCCTGCAGCGGGGCCTTCAGCAGGTGGGTCCAAGGGTAGCCGCCCGCTTCACGAGCTCTTCGTAAATCTTCCCATTGGTATGTTTTTATTGGCACTGGGGGTATTTCATTTGCATTATCTGGCGACAATTCAGATTCCATATGTTTTATTTATAAAATTAATGTAAAATAAATATTTGTGTTTGTGTAAAATTACCAAAATTCAGTGATTTGGTCAGTTTTTCAGCTGTGTTCCTCACTGGCCCCGCAAGGTGGAATTTATCACCGTTTATACTACGAGCACAACATTTCGTTTCGAGGTGAGCATAGGGAACTGAAAACACGTTATGTTTGCGTGGGCCCGTGTAGAAATAGGTGTGAATAAGTTGTGTACTATGGCCACGGTACAGATTATTTTGGCTTCATGCACCGCATTACCTTGGAACGAGCGGGACACCGGCTAGCCCTCTGCCATCATCCTCGACGTTTGTTTGTTGTTATGTACACTACACGGGAAATTTATCAACTTTTAATACAAAATTGATTAGTGTTCGGTTCAGAATCCCGGTTAGACTGGCCGATTCGGCCGCGTCCGACCGCTTGTGCTAAATATAAAATTGAGCATGAATGTATTTTTGGTTAGCATTTCGCGTCATCACTATAAACCGTGTCTGTTTGTTGATTGTTGGAGGGGGAAAGTGTAGCTGCGATGATCGTCATTGATGATTATTGAATATCGATGAGGATTAACAATTGTTTTAAAATTATGTAGAGGTATCTATTAGAATATAATTAAGAGAATACTCACCTACCTACGTTTGTTGAACAAGTTCCAAGTCGTCCGATGCGTCTGCATGACAGATTTCTATAAGGTGCCACAAAATGGGTGAACTTAGCCGAAATGGTGGTGATTTCAAATCGAAACTAAAAATTACACAAAAATTTATACAACCGTCGTCAACCCTAGACACTTGTTCTCGTAAGTAATCAAATTTTTTTTTATGTTTTCCGGTTTTTAGATTTTTTCCTTTATTTGTGAGACGGACAACAAAGTGATCCTATAAATAAGGGTTCCTTTTTTTCCTTTTGAGGTACGGAACCCAAAAACCACCTTATTAATATATAGAATAAAATACACTACAACGTACAGTCACCATTCCACGTTCCATTTTGTGGCACCTTGTATGTTCGTGACCGGTTCATTTACATACATATTGTGGATTGACCGCGTAGAGCCTATCTACCTACCTGATACCTGCATATTATGTGCTCGGTTTTACAAAGTACCTTTAAGACATGATAATTATCTTTAAATCATCATCATCTCAGCCGAACTTCATCTACTGGTGGCCGTCGGCGTCGTTTAGCTAGGCTGCCGCTTCCAGTGTTTGCTTTCTGCAACCATCGGTCCACATCGTAGAGGCATTCGCACACTGCGCATTCCGGTACGTGGTCGCCATTCGAGAGCCTTACGGCCCCAGCAGCGGCTGTTAGTTCTGCGAGAGCTATGTGTCCTGCCCACTGCCACTTGAGTTTTGCCACTTGAGCTACAGTCAGTCAAATAATAACGAGTTCATGAATAAACGGCTTGTAGGATTCTGCAAAGTGTAACTCATGCTATAATTAGCATAAGTTACAAATATATACAATTTCCATCTTCAGAAGACGGACAAAATGAAATAGTAACTGGATTTTATAGAATTGCTAAGTTCCCTAGAGTGATAGGTGCTATAGATTGTACTCATGTGCGAATCATTTTATCTGGCGGCGACAATGCAAAAATTTATAGGAATAGAAACGGATATTTTTCCATCTATAGCCAATCTAAAGTATTTAGATGTTATAGCAAGATGGCACAGATCTGCTAGACTCAAGAATTTGGGATGACTATAAAAAAAAAACATGATGACACAACTAGCAGATCGCAGTGCAGCCACAAGGGCGGAAGCTCTATACCAAGGGTAACAAATTAAGACGGAATGCATAGAAAAGCATTCAAGTATTTTATTTTGCAAACCTAATACAGTGTGAGATCTTACAAAATTAAAAGCCCTGTTAGCACCCTAACCTAACCCAAAAATTATCGAAACCTTTTTGTGCAAAAAGGCTTACTACAAATTATCATATTATTTAGAAGATAAAAAAGCTTGGGACGAGTTTTGCTCCAACTTGAAAAATAACAACTAACAGGCTAAAGGTTTCTTAGTCGCTTCTTTACTTTAGTCTACATACCGAAGCGACAGAAATCAAAAGTATCACTTTATTTCCGTGTCAGTGTTTTATTTTAAGAATTTGACCTTTTCTAAGTGTACATTTTTGTATTTATGGAAATAAAGAATTTTTTATTTTGATTTAGATGGTTCACAGGGCTTCTTTTCTTTCCTCTTCCATTTAGAGCACGCCACATACACGCGGTGCAGCTCGCGGCATCGGTGTCGACGATGACAGATGCGTACGCGCGCGGGAGTGTAGGCACGCGCGTACGTGTAGGTTCTTCAGGCGGTAACGTCGGGAGCGTGAGGGACGAAAGCAAAATATTGGCGGTTTTGCCAACCGCGGCCTGGATCTGCATGATTTGATAACCTTATTTTTTCTGTCATTTTGGAGTTTCATAAAAAAAACAACGTAAATACAGTAAACATTTATATTATTTACATATGTAATGTGTTTAATAACAACGAAAACTACAATCAGAGAATTAAATTAAAACAAGTATTATTATTTACATTAAATAACATAAATCAAAAATAAATGTCTGTATACATTTATAAAAAAGTAGGTAGGTACTTTAAAATATTTTATTATATATAAATAAATATATAAATAATGCTGGACAATTTACACAGCATTATCTAGCCCCAAGCTAAGCAGAGCTTGTGTTATGGGTACTAGATAACTGATATACATAATATAATACAATACATAGATAGATATTTTTTATTATACATAGAAAACGACCAGAACACCCTGAACAAATATCTGCAGATCGTACACACATTTGTCCCGAGGCGGGATTCGAACCCGCAACCTCCTGTGTCGCAGGCAGACCTGCGCCCACCGCACGACATCGGTCGTCGCATTATACATTTACAATGGTATTATACATTTACAATGGTTTTTTTAAGTTTTGCGGGAAGTATGTGGATCGAAACACTGAAAAGTTGAGGTACAAAAATTACAATAACATAATCAAATAATCATAACTAATATTTGCACTTAAATATATTTTCTAAGGCCTATGTCCAGCAGTGGACTGATATAGGCTGATGATGATGATGATGATATTTTCTAAAAATCTAAGCCTGGCAATAAATTATAATAATAAATAGGGAGCTAACCTCATAACCCTCGCCTGTCGGTAGTCGGGTAAAAACGTGGCAATACGTTTTTATTATTATAACTTATTCCTTTTTCCACTATAAGTTCTTAAATTTCTAACAATTGATACTCAAATAACCCACTAATTTACATTCATTTATCAAAGACTTAAGACCGACATGTTTAGATAGAACATTAGTAAACGCAGCTACATGTAAACTTACATTAAACAGAAGTATGTGACAACAATTCTTCTGAGACGTGTGCATCGTCGCTATACGGTTCGTACACAGTAGTATATACATCGTAATTTATTCGGTCTGACTAACCGAGCCACAGCCACCCAACCGACCGGCGGCAGCAATACTGCACAATTAGTTTATGATTTTCTATTGTTTTTGGTTTGTGATTGTCTTATTATTTAGTGATTACATTTATATTAGGCTTAATTAGGTATAATATATATAGCTGAAGACAGGGCGCTATGGCGCTCATTAGGGGAGGCCTATGTCCAGCAGTGGACTGATATAGGCTGATGATGATGATGATATTATATAGTTTGAATGGATAATCTCACAAATCTAATTTGTTACTTAAGTAGTATTAATCAACAGTTTTAGGTTATTGTGTATAGTAGTTTTAAGGTAAATAAAATGTCGATATAAAATATCAACGTTATTTTTTAGCATTTCTTATACTAGGTTAGAATTATAAATGTATTAATTTAAACTTTTTAAACCATATAACGCTTGACTTACCTATGTTATCTAGTGTAACGATATGGTTAATAAATGAAATACTGTAAATACTATCTTCTATTCTATTCTTCTATTCTAGACATGACAACAATTTTAGGTTAGGAATTTATATCTATTTATCAATCATCACATACACCCACGCATCACAAACACACACACATACACACTCAGATACCACACACTAAATGGTATGAGAATCTAGGCTCTCACATAATTATTATTGTAATTGATTTTAATCATAATTGATACTCAAATAACCCACTAATTTACATTCATTTATCAAAGACTTAAGACCGACATGTTTAGATAGAACATTAGTAAATGCAGCTACATGTAAACTTACATTAAACAGAAGTATGTGACAACAATTCTTCTGAGACGTGTGCATCGACGCTATACGGTTCGTACACAGTAGTATATACATCGTAATTTATTCGGCCTGACAAACCGAGCCACAGCCACCCAACCGACCGGCGGCAGCAATACTGCAAAATTAGTTTATGATTTTCTATTGTTTTTGGTTTGTGATTGTCTTATTATTTAGTGATTACATTTATATTAGGCTTAATTAGGTATAATATATATAGCTGAAGACAGGGCGCTATGGCGCTCATTAGGGGAGGCCTATGTCCAGCAGTGGACTGATATAGGCTGATGATGATGATGATATTATATAGTTTGAATGGATAATCTCACAAATCTAATTTGTTACTTAAGTAGTATTAATCAACAGTTTTTAAGGTTATTGTGTATAGTAGTTTTAAGGTAAATAAAATGTCGATATAAAATATCAACGTTATTTTTTAGCATTTCTTATACTAGGTTAGAATTATAAATGTTTTAATTTAAACTTTTTAAACCATATAACGCTTGACTTACCTATGTTATCTAGTGTAACGATATGGTTAATAAATGAAATACTGTAAATACTATCTTCTATTCTATTCTAGACATGACAACAATTTTAGGTTAGGAATTTATATCTATTTATCAATCATCACATACACCCACGCATCACAAACACACACACATACACACTCAGATACCACACACTAAATGGTATGAGAATCTAGGCTCCCACATAATTATTATTGTAATTGATTTTAATCATAATTTAATTCAAACGTTATTTTATTTAGATGCATATTTTAGCATGTAACAATTTATGCAATTATTACAGTTTACAAAATTTTATTCGATACGCCAAATTTTCTTATTGCAATGTTTTTAAAAATGTAACGCCTTCTTAACTTATAAGTAAATAATTTAAAACGTGGAAGATCGAAATCACCTATCACATGTGTTTCCATAACACATAAAAGGTGATTTCATTTACTTATATGACTGTACCTTATATTACTTAATAAAACATTATCATTATTATATTATCATACATTACATATTGTATTATGTATATATAAAGGAAAACTTAGTTGCTTCCTTTTTTTATTATTTTAAAGACAATTATTTGAAAGTCATTTTCGTTTATTTTAAAGACTATTAAGACAGAGTTTAAACTTATTTCGACAAGCCGTTAATGTTATTTAATCTTTTAAAATAATTCTGTAATGACTTTTATTTGTTAACTTCTGAACTAGCACGTGTTATATAATGTTACATAGAACATTTAACACACACTGGCTCAGATGAGTACTTCTTCGGGCGGTACGAGTAAGTGTGGAACTTCACAACTATTGCACATGCCTGCGAATTGATCGACATCGTCATTGAGACGGGATTCTGGTTGATCCGTAGTGGGCGTATATTCAACACTCAGTAAGTGAGGACACAGCTCGTCCTCAAAGCTCCTCGGCGGGTCCAGCAAGGGTGGTGAGTTTGGTAATGAAGGTGGCGTTACCACCACTTTCGGTAGGCATAGGTATCCTGGGGCTGGCTGGTAATGATATGATATCGGCTGGTCGACCTGGTCGACTTGCTGATATGGTGTTGCTATATCCGCTATTGCAATGTCGGCATATATGGGTTGCCGATATCCGCAAGTGCACCTGCGGACTTGCTGATATGGTGTTCCTATATCCACTGTTCTAATGTTGCTATATATGGGTTGTGAATATCTGCAAGTGCCCCTGCTGACTTGCTGATATGGAGTTGCTATATCCGCTGTTGTAATGTTGCTATATATTGGTTGTGGATATTCGCAAGTGCACCTGCTGACTTGCTGATATGGAGTTGCTATATCCGCTGTTGTAATGTTGCTATATATGGGTTGCGGATTTCTGTATGTGCCCCTGCTGACTTGCTGATATGGTGTTGCTATATCCGCTGCTGTAATGTTGCTATATATGGGTTGCGGATTTCTGTATGTGCCCCTGCTGACTTGCTGATATGGTGTTGCTATATCCGCTGTTGTAATGTTCCTATATACGGGTTGCGGATATCCGCAAGTACACCTGCTGATTTGCTGAAATGGTGTTGCTATATTCGATCTTGCAATGTTGCTATATATTGGTTGTGGATATTCGCAAGTGCACCTGCTGACTTGCTGATATGGTGTTGCAATATCCGATGTTGCAATGTAGCTATATATTGGTTGTGGATATTCGCAAGTGCGCCTGCTGACTTGCTGATATGGTGTTGCTATATCCAATGATGTAATTTCGCTGTATATGTGTTCCTGACTTCCGCAAGTGCACCCCCTAAGAGACGTCTGCTGGCATACATCCCGCTTCTTTTGCAGGGCGACAACCAAACCGCGCCTATTGAAACACTCTTCTTCTATTTCTTCTGCGATCTCTTCTTCACTGATAGTTTGTAGTTTTTTATGTTTTTTTTCTTTTTTTGGCTTACCTTGTGAACACCATCGTGGGCCGTTAACCGTGCCAATGATACCTGAAAACAACACCAATATAATTACATGGGGTGTCACGAAAGTGATCATCAAGCCAAAAACGGGGAACTGGTGGGTGACCCAGAAACACACCTGTACGTCTGTCCGTCTGTCTTATTAAACAAAGATATTGATTGTTATTATTGTAAACGAGATATGTTATTTTATTTTAAAATTAATTGTTATTTTTTTTAACTATAAATACTATCGTAGTTTGACGAATTCATTACGGATGTAAGTGGGTTAACAACGAACCTTATTTGTGTTGGAAGAAACCAAGCACTGGCACTGAGCACTGCGAGAGTGACTTGAGTGCTCGTAGGGACGCGGAATGCGCGCGCCTAAAACCGCACTGACCCCAAAGAAGTCCCTCGTTAAGGGATGAAACGTTGGTGTTCTTCCAACACAAATAAGGTTCGTAGTAGGACCCGCTTACATCCGTAATTGTAATTATGTTTAAAAACAATCATAACTTTTGGAACTTTTTCTTAAAATTGGGGCTTAAAAACCATAAAGATAAAACTTAAAGCACATAATTAATTAACTAATAACTACTTCTTGTAAAACAACTTTCTACCTAAAAAAAGATATTGGAATAAGTACTTACGAAAAAAGCATTCCATGTCTTGTCTTTTTTTCTTCTTCTTTCACGTTATTAATTTCGTCGTTATTAGTATTAAATTGTGCTGAAATGTCTGCACTTTGCTAGTTATCTGAAGCAAATAACGGTCCGCGGGTGGCACGGGCGTATTGCGTTTCAAACTAGCCCCCGCATGTTCGCACAGCGCAGTCGCATAGCTGCTAACTACCCACGTACGCTACAAGGACACCGGGCCCAAGGCCTGACATGCTCCGTACGCCAAACTTCAAATTTTTATTCACACCTCAATTACTTTACTTACTTGCAAGTGGCTACAGAACACAGATAAAGAAACTTCCGGAGGCTGTAGGAGGGCGCGGATTTAATCCAAGCCCCTATTTTGAGTGCCAACATAAAGAAAGCAAACACAAAATAAAATAAGTGAATTATGTACTGTCGCATTAAACTAAAGAAGAAGTAAGTAGAGATGTTATTATTGAACGCTGTCCGTTTGGTTGATCAGCTGCTAAATGCGCGCCGAGGCAACCTTGACCTTTAGAGTCTGCACCGGGCTGCATCTACACCAATGGCAAACTATCGGGAAACATTCAAACTGGTATGGTTAGAATGTTTAAAGAAAAAAATTTGTTAAAAGAATACAATCTACTGTATGTTTATCTGCTATTTAGAACCCATGTTTACATATTATTTATGTATTTCACCTGATCTTACTATAATGGCAGCTGCCTCAGTTTTAGTCTGTTATATCAATTTGCTGTATAAAAGAAAATATAATGAAACGCATTCTCGCACTGATAATTAATAAAATTATTGATAACCTGATAAAGCATTGCCCGTCGTTGTTGCCAGGCGCTAAATTTATTGGTATAAAACCTATAAATTTAGCGCCTGGCAACGCCTCTACCGGACAGTGAGAGGAACTTCTTTTTGTTTCTTCTTACGAAACCGTTTAAATGAGTATAATATTTTGTATAGAGTATTATATTTTGGCATTACGATTTTCAACTTGGACAAATAACAATAGAAAACTGCCAGGTACTCGGAAACATTATTTTAGTTTTGGTATATTGCAAACGTATACTAGACGTACTGATTCTACTTGTGTGGTACATCTAGCCATACTGTAGCAGGGCCGTAGCCTTCGTAGGCCTAGCGCGTGCTGACTAGTGTACTTGAAGGTGCAAAGTCGTAGCAGTACTACGCCGTAGCAGCTCTACACCGTAGTTCTCCTACGTATATCGAAAACCACTATGTATTAAGAAGTGGACTGATGCGTATATAGCGCAGCGCATAGCATGGTTAGTTTTGTCATACAGCAGCTTCGATTGGCATTGATTTGAATCACTGCATGCACTGGAGCTATACATATCTACATTGTTTGCAACAGTCTATAGACAGCCCAACTGTAACATCAATTATGAGTTTTTTTGTTTTTTTTAAAGGTTCTCAATTCGCTGTAAATTTTTCCGTCAAATACGTTAAATCCATCAAACTACGATAGGTTTAGTAAAATAAGACAATATATAATAAATAAATAAAATAAGTAGGACCTCAACGTTAGATTCACTATCTATTGCCTGCCTCTTGACAAACATTCTATGTTGCTGTATATAGGTACCTATATCATTTTTATGTTGCGGAGTCAGATCCCTTTAAGTTTTCATGAGAAAAAGACAGAAGTTGGTCCTGGAAGCAAAAAAATATACAACACACCGAGTAGAAAAGTCAATTTCAGAAACACCACCGTTGCCAAGTTAAAGTTTAGTAGCGCGATGGGCGGGATATCTTCCGATTCAAACGGATACTGCGACAAGTGGGACGAGCTCAATGGGGCGAAAGGCAGGGCGAAAGCGATTGTTCATTCTGTTTCCTTCTATATACAGGGACCTAGTATTAGATTGTGTTTATTTATATGTATTTTGTCTACATACATAATGTAAACGAAGAGATAAAATTATTATTGACCAATAACAAGATACGTAAGTAGTTAAAGTTCTAAAAACAAAATATATAACAAACTGGTGTGTTATATGTAACTGAATCTTCAAAAAATATTGTTTTTAAACGGGGCCTTCATTAATAAAGAAAATAACAATAAAAGAATAGCAACAAATAGAGAACTACTCTTTAATGTAAAATACCTGTCTATGTTATTTTTATATATCATAATAACACTGCTGTTTGTAATAAAACATCATAAAATAGTTACCCGCCCTATAAAACGATATAAGATGAAATAACTAAATGAAAATATTTATTTATTTATTTAATTCTTTATTGCACACAATTACACAAAAGTAATATTCTGATTATACCCTAGAAATAAATATATTATGGAGTAGGTAATGGACATAATGATTGATGAAAATATGTTTTCCACTTCTCTTTCTCAAAAAGTGTGTCAATATAGCGTAACTTAGCGGACGTAAAATTCGTTTTTAAGCTCTAGGGTTACAAAGTAATTTTTCTTTTTAATTTTTGTTAAAATCATCAGCCAGTACAAGACATTTGTCCTCTTGCTTAAAGACTCGACTTTTTGTTTTAAATTACATGAACATTTTTTTTAGAATTTATTTTTGAAAATGTTACTGATAGTGCCTTTTTTTTCATTATTGGTGATTTTTCCTCCTTAGTAGCTAGGTAACTTTGCGTTGACCGAAACAAAAATACAAAAAAGTTGGTATCAATCAGAGCATCTCTGGAATGTTTGTTTACTACAAACTTAACTGAAGATGAACTTGGCTTATTTAATTGAAAATGATAATCAAGCGAAAATTACTTTAAAAATATGCAATAACAAAGAAATATACAATAATTATTCACGGGACAAAACCACCCATTAAAACTCGTTCTTAACATTATCCTCCCTCGCTACGCTCGGAAGTATAAACAACCTCGTCTATAATGGTGTGGTTTGGTCCGTTGTATAAAAATATACTATTATCCAGGGATTGAACATAAGAATATCAGGTCTGACAATGTAGGAAACTACTTGATTTATGTCAGTCAACCCTTGACATCTGTATGGGCGATGTTTCCAAACGAGACACCTAGCCTGATTGGGTGAAAGAAAACTAGAGATAGTGAATAAACAACCAGATAAATATGTATTGAGGGAAAACTAGAATGCGTCGAGCCGAAACTATAAGGTCGAGCCTGGTGATTTCGCAGTTCACGAGTTTCGGATGCGTTCGTGAGTGGCTGCAGTAGCCACTCATGAACTTATCTGAATCGACCAGCTGGTCAGTGATACGATGATACGCAGCTGAAGTTCAGGTAGTTCCTGGTATCTGGAGATGAAGAAAGCCAAAATAAAGCACGCACTGTTCCTAGAATCACCAAAACTTAGACATTAGTAAATGAGAGGAATCAATACAGAATACGTATATTTCCATAAGCTATTATAATATTCCATAAGCCAATTAAAGTAATTAAGAACTAGTCAAATTGGAAATAAGTAGCAATTTAAAACTTCAATCTAACAGAGTAAAGTAGGAAAGAAAACAGAACAAAAAGGAGATTTTTTATGGGAAAGTCCCAAGATTTGTAAGGTATCATAGAAAAACTATGACGCTAAACGCTAACTTAGGCAGAACCAAACAGATGAGAAAAAAAGCGGCATTTACTTGTGTAAAAATAAAACTATTGGAAGGGAAGTGACGGCACAGTTAGACGCTATTAAGTAAATATAATTATATTTAATACATTATATTAATATACATTTTATAATATTATTTAATATGAGAGTGTGCACAGAATATTTTGACTTTGAAAAGGAAAATTATTTAATGTGTAAGAAACCCTATTACTAAGTGGAGACATACAATAAAAAATAAATTATCACTGATTTATTTATTGGGCGTCATAATAAATAGATAAACACGACAATAAGAGAAATTTACACTTTAGAAGAACAAATTATGAGATTTAGTAGAGATTATCGTATTTCGCTCAGTAGTTTGCTCGTGCACAAGACGTGGGTTCAACTTGAACGCTAGGGAGTGACTGAGCAAGTGCGGCAATTTATAAACCGCCCACAACCGAATCCAACCTCCAGTCGTCGACGCCCGCGCTTTAACTGGACTACTCACACACACATAACATCTGTAAGTAGTCATAATTATACCTATATACTGCCTGAGTATGTGATTTTTTGAGTGAATTACGCTTACTCAGTTTTTAAAAGTTTTCGTTTCTTTCCGAGCATTTAGCGCCCTGCAGCGCCCCTAACGGATAGAGAGGATCTACTTTTCATTCGACAGCAATCCAATAGTTTCATACGAACCTTTTCCTCTCTGTTTCATTGCTGTTTTCAAATAGTTTTGAATGATTTGTTGCATTTCAACGGTACAACTTTGACAGATCAGAGTGCATAGGATGAGTGGCGTCATTTTTAATTCGAAGAAAGTATTCGAGATTTAGCTTGTTTCTCGCTTACACATTCAAAAAAGAACAAGACAAGGCTAAAAGGAAGATCGTATGAGACTCTGACAAATAAATTCACCTTCCCAAGTGTAAAAATTATGATAAAAATAAATGAACAACGCGATGCAAAAGGTCTTGATCAGTTTAGTATTAAAATTTAGTTGTAAACATGAATTTAGATATATTATTTGCAGTCTCGGAAAGCAAGAAATCTAAATAAAAAACGTTTATTTCTTAGGGCTCACAAAAAGATCATAGAAAAGTCAAATTTTAACATACTAAATAGTTAAACTTAAAACAAAGATATTAAAGTGTTTTTTGGTTCTCTTGAATTTTTTTTTGTCTTCTTGTGGTAGAACTGTAAAGCTGGTGGTTATCTCGACAGCCCGTGCCAGTATCAGTCGATAGCCTATGCACCGGTAACACGCCGCCTGTATGACAGCGAACAGCGTCGACTACTTAACTGTGCTCTGCGTACTGTGTACTCGGTGTAAATGCAGCCACCAGATCGATGGTCGTAGTTAGGCAGAATGACCTACATTCTGTCGATTGATGAACTATTAATGTTCAACAATATTATTCAACATAAAAGTCAATGGTTTATATTATAACACATTAAATGCCCATAACGCATTATCAGCAGCGGTGCGCCCTTGCAGGTTGAATATGTTTTTGATCGTTGGTTTGGATTCTCGACTGTTATGTTATGCGTCATTTGAACGTAGGTATAGCCTCATTTTGTTATTCATACTTAAGTTTTTAGTTAAATGTGTTCCTGGCTTTATAATTATAACAATAAGTTTGAAGTAACCATATGCATAGGTTTAGTGAATGTTCCATAGGTACCTTATGTATACAAAATGTATTTCTTTATCTAATGCCGGGTACAGACCAAGCGAACAAAAGCGAGCGAAGGCTAACGAGTGGGATTCGACGATCGATGACGAACGTTCACTCGCTTTCGCATTTGTATCCACACCAAACGAACACATGTGAAACAGTCGGCGGAGCACAGCCGAAGGCGAACGAAGGCCCTCATTTGGGCTCGCTTGCTTTCGCCATGACGTCCACACTGGTTCAATCGCGTTCGGTGGTTAGCCTTCGCTCGCTTTTGTTCGCTTGGTCTGTACCCGGCATTACACTGCCCTTGACTCACTCGTTCATACGGAGATCCGTGTAGCGGCCACGAGACTGGGCCCTGAGTGTGTAAAGTTTTCGTTTTCTAAGTGTCATTATAAAATCTAGTGTAAGCTTATTTGAACCACTCAGGAATTGAGAGGCCCGGAGCGGGCCAGCAGAACATTTATACCCTCAAGTTTTGCGAGGCCCGCTTCGGGCCCGACGCCTCAGACCAATTGAAATCTTATTTCAAAATTATTGAGGTCACTATGGCTTGAAATCTAAATCTCATTCGTTTCGGAATTAACGAACGAATCTTTTACTAAAGGTTGTCTATTGTGATCGAAGTTTTGTAGTTCGAGAAATCTTATTGATGCTACATTCTTGAGTGTCCTCTTACGTAGAACGGTCTGTACATGCAGTGTTATAGCGGTAAAAAAAAAGTCAAGTGCGAGTCGGACTCGCGCAACGAGGGTTCCGTAACGAAACATTATATTAATTATATAATTATAATATCTTGTTTCTTGCCAAATATCATGATTCTAGCTCAATGGGAAGTAGGTAACTTATAGGTTTTGGTCCATGGCGAGAATATTTTTTTTTTATTTGGGATTGGACTACAATATTAGTTTTTGGATTTTTCCCTTTACTTGTGCTATAAGACCTTGCTTCTTGCCAAATTTGATGGTTCTACGTCAATGGAAAGAATCCTATAGGTTTTTGGTCCATAGCGAGATTCAAAAAATATTTTTTCTGTGAATAAACTATAAATTTACGGTTTTCGAATTTTACCCTTTACTTGTGTTTGTGTACAAGATGTTGCTTTTTGCCAGATTTCATGATTCTAGGTCAACGGGATGTACTCTAAGGTTTTGTGTACATGCGATTCAGTTAGAAATTTCAAAAAAATTGGACAACTGTAACTTTTGATTGCGTTGACTTAAAATTTTGAATAGCATCACGGTTCCAAGAAGTTATGAATTTGAGTATTTCATATTAATTTCAACTCGATACCCTCGCGTTCCCGAGAAAAGAGGGTTGAGAGACGGACAGACGAACAACAAAGTGAATAAGAATTCCTTTTTTCCTTTTGAAGTACGGAACCCTAAAACGATTAATAATTAATAAGTAACTTTTAACCATGGTATAATTATATACTTCGCCAGGTATGCTAAACCGAGACACCAACACGATCACGTGGGTGACACGAGTAACGTCATTTCAGCTTATATCAGTCCACAGCTGGACATAGGCCTCCCTTAATGAGCGCCATAGCGCCCTGTCTTCAGCTTGCCGTATCCAGCATCTGCCAGCAGTCTTTCGCAAATCGTCACCCCACCTGGTCGGAGGGCGTCCTACACTACGTTTGCCCAGTTGCGGTCTCCACTCAAGAACACGTTTACCCCAACGGTTATCGGTTCTTTGCGAGATATGGCCGGCCCACTGCCACTTCAGGTTGCTAATTCTTAGAGCTATGTCGATGGCTTTGGTTCTCTGTCGGATGTGTTCATTACGAATCCTATCCTTCTGAGATACTTCCGAGCATAGCTCTTTCCATAGCTCGCTGAGCCACTTTAAACTGGTGGACCAGCCTCACCATCAGTGTCCATGTCTCAGCTACGTAGGTCATGTCGGGTAGGACGCACTGATTGAAAACTTTCGTTTTCAAGACATGCGGTATGGATGAAGAAACATGGAAAAGAAAGAAAGAAATTTATTTATAGGCGCGCAAAGGCAAATACTTTACAGTTATTTAGAATTATCCTAAACTCTCTCATAAACAACAAGTGCCCGCCCAGTGAACCAATAGAATGGTGCCTATTGGTTCACTGGGCGGGCACTTGTTGTCCCACCTCAGCTTAATGTTGCTCTACGAAAAGTTGAGCAACGCTGGTTTTCTGGCATCACCTTCAGTGCAAGTGGACCATGAAAAGAGAAATCCCCTTCGGTACTAGGAAGGGTCCTAACTTGTAGTTAATATAAAAACTTCATATTCCATGGCCAGGTCAGTCGGCCATGTTATGGAGCCAAAAGTTTACCATACTCTATGGTTTTATGCTATTTTGTGGTAGATCTGCTGTCAGTTGGTGTTTTTCGCTTGAAATATTTTAATGGTTTTCTGAAATTTACCCATGAAAAGCACATTTTTATTGTAATTAACTTCGGTTGAAGCCAAAATCGTGCCCTCGACATGCTGTATAAAAGATTGTGGTTTGAAGAAAAACAAAAACCAGCCTACATCGACCATGCACAGGTGAGTAACAATTTTTCATGATTATTGTTTAATCTTTTTGGATTAATAAGCAATGTTTTGTAACAAACAGACATTTGGAAAGACTAAACAGGCTCTGGCTAGTCGCTTGGGGCTGTCAAGTCGGTATTGTCTTCATCGCTCATAGAGCTAGTTTGTTTATAAACAATGGTGATGTGCCATGCACCTGATAACAAATCGATTGCGTGGTTGGTATTATTGCTTCAATCGATGTTAAAACCACAAATTAAAGACTAACCTTTAGACATTTATTTAGGTAGGTAAGTAGGTACATACTTGTTGTCAAAACAATTTATGGGCCTGAAAATATAAGCCGACCTACGATAAACTACCCACATCTGCTCAATTCACTTCAACCAACGCCCTGTCAAATAATAATATTGATTATGTAATGTTCGTTCATTCTTTAAAAATATATTTCGTTACAGGAATTATGTCAACACAGAAGAAAACTAACTTGGCCGGTTTGCATTGTACAAAGATAAACGATTTACACTTTTACAAAACTGAAAATAATGAAAATTACTAAAAGGAAAAAAATTGGACAAATAAACTTCATCGATTTGAATCAGTAAAGCCACCTTTAGAAAGTTTACAACAGTCTGCAGTTAACAATTTCAATAATGAGATTTATTTCTATTCAATAATTGCAATATTTTTTTTAATTATTATTATTATTATTATTCATTTATTTTCAGATTATAAAAATCCATACAATATTATTATACACAAAAACAAAATCCATACAATATTATTATTAGATACCTATACACAAAAATTAAAACTATACATCACACAATAACAAGAATTAAATAAAAATGTCACAATAAAACTAATAAAAAAATTAAAATTAATACGAAATAGAGCCCATGAGTATTTGCATCCACCTGTTCTGGATGGGGCAGGCAGCATTTAATAGGTGTTTTAAATTTGGAATAAAAAACACTAAAATTTGATTGATTTTGTTTTGTATTTTTGTACGAGCATAACTGTCGAGGCACATTAGGGGAGGCCTATGTCCAGCAGTGGACTAATATAGACGGATGATAGTGATAACTGTCGAGCTGTTGCGTGGATCCAATGCTCATGAAAACCACCACACCAATATTATAAATGCGAAAGTTTGAATGGATGGATGGATATGGATGGATAGATGTTTGTTACTTCTTTCTTCATATTACTACTGAATAGATCGTGCCGAAATTCTGCATAGATGTAGGTCTAGACTTGGAAAAAAATATATGATTGTTACCTATCCAACTGACTCTTATTAAGTAACTGATTTATGATCAGTTCCCGTGGAATAGAAATAACCTTTTAAATAAAACACTGTTTTTACCGGATTGATCGCGTATATTTTATATTTGTTTATAACCTGACGTTTCGGAGGCTTTTCAGCTTCCATGGTCACAGGCAGACTGAGGTGACATTTGTCTTTACAAGTAATTTGAATTTTACATATCTACCGTCAATTATACAAATTTAATTATAACGTTCCGTATGTACGCAGTAATCACTAACAGTGTCTTGATGGGTTGTAGCTATGGATTGCTGGGTGTGGGACCTGACTCGATGTAGGACTGGATCCCAAGCGGCAGGTACTCTCCAACCATCTTCTCTATTGAAATTATTTGGATGTTTTTGAATTTCAATTGCTTCTCGGAGCATTCTAGGAATGAAACGGTTTTCTCTAGCTAGTATTTGAGCTTTGTCGAAGCGAAGAAAATGACGCCGGTCATTTTCTTCTCGGAAATACACGGTCACATTGACGTAAGCTTAGGTTATGTTTTGGAAACAAGTAGACGTGTTGTGCAAGTAAATGAATTTTCCGCTGTAACTTAGCATTTATAATTTAATTTTCTCATGAATAATATGTTATTCGACATTATGCAGATTATCATGCATGTACTCATTCAATATTACCACGTGTCTATAGACAGTGGTACATGGACAACTGATTTATGTCAATGAGATGAATTACTTTAGGAACTACAATACTTCACTGGTATAAGTTTAAAGTATTTTTTTAATACATGGAGATAGATAAAAAATACTTTATTGCCCACTTAAAAAAACGAATATACAACGGAATACTTAAATGAATGGAACTTTTGAAATATTTTTCTGTAGTCTAGCTGTTGTATTATGGAATCCTAACAACCTCTGAAATGTTGGTCACGTTGGGTATTCAGAGGTATCCAAGTATGAAACCTATCTATTCATATTAAAAATAAAAAGCGTCAAGTGCTAGTTGGACTCGTACAACGAGTGTTCCGTAACTAAACATAATTTTAACAATATTAATGATATAATTATAAGACCTTATTACTTGCCAAATATCATGATTTTAGCTCAACGGGAAGTAGTTACCCTGTAGATATTTGGTCCATGGAGAGATTCAAAAATAATTTCTTCTGTGGATAAAAAACTAATTTGCGGTTTTCGGATTTTTCCCTTTACTTATGCTAAAAAGACCTTGCTTCTGCCAAATATCATGATTCTGGGTCAACAAGAAGTACCCTATAGGTTTTATATGTCATTCCCTTGGAAAATTCAAAAAATTGGGAATGAACTGCTGTAACTTTTGATTGCGTAAACTTAAAAATTTGATTTATACTGCGGCTCCAAGAAATTACGAACTTGATTATATCATATGAATTTCAACTCGATACCTCCACGCGTTTCTGAGAAAAGAGGGTTGACAGACGGACCGACGGACAACAAAGTGATCCAATAAGGGTTTTTTTTCGTTTTGAGGTACGGAATCCTAAAAATATGTCGAGGCCGGAAACAGACAGATTGCAGATCATCACAAAAGTTTGTTTAGCAGCGATAATGGTACCGATAACTTAGAAGTTCTTTGTTTCACAGGTGATCCTTTGTTCTGAGTCAGAGTTCAGTAAGGTTAGGTGAGGTAAACTGACTTATTGCTGGGTAGCACTTTGTAATAGATTAAACGAGATCATTCTGGTTGGTTGACTATCTGCGCGTTCTTTTATACACAAAAAGTATCGCCACCGGAATTTGATAGTGTTATATACACTATCAATTAATTTTAAAAATAAATTTACATTTCAACAGTTGAGTTTCTGCAGACTGTTGCAAACAATCTAGAGGTAGCTCAGCGGATCCAAATGAATACCTACCAAACAATATGTACCTTTAACAAAACTTTTTAAACTTTCGCGATCTGTTAACATCTTAAAGACTAGCAGCGCCTCGCGGTTTCACCCGCGTATTTCCCGTTCCCCTGGGAATCCTGGGATAAAAAGAAGCTTTTGGTAAAAAATAAAATTATAATCAAATAAAATAATAAAATTAAAACTAGTATTTACAATTAAAACAATTGAGCTAACTGCAGACTGTTGCAAACAATCTACAAGTAGCTCAACTGATCCATATTACCAGTCGGAAGCGTGCCCAAGACGCTAGCTGCATTGCCCCGCTGTATAGCAATGCTGATGCGCTGCACCAGATACTCACCAGCTCTCGGGTCACGCATTCTATTCCAGACTATAATCCATCTCTGTGCCAAATTTCATCCAGATCCGTTCAGCCGTTCTTGCGTGATTGAGTTACAAACATCCATCCATTTATCTATCCATCCATCCAAACTTTGATATTTATAATATTACGGGTATTTAAGGCGTACCTTTTGGTTTTCCCCAACGTTTTAACCGCGCCCCGTGTTTGTCCTCCGTAACCACGATCACTGGTTGTGCACTTGAAACTTTGGGGATAAGAAAACAAAAGGTACGCGATAAATACCCAAAACGTAGAGTTCCCAAAACGCTGAAAAGTTTCCTTGATAAAAGAAATAAAATGTAAAAAAAAAATTTAATCCCGATTTTTTTGTAAGTGCAACACGAACGAGAAATGGAGTCGATTGAGACCAAACATAACCTAAAAATTATTTGGGTTAGGTAATTCGTTTTTGTTTCCTATGAACCTAACCTTATGACTACAAAATGGTATCTTGATTTATCTATATTTTAGTAAGTTTATGTCGCCGCCGGATCGAAGAATCAGCCCGTTTGTAGAAAGGCTAAGCCGCTCATAAAACGAACGCTGATTAGTTGGGATGTCTAAGTGACGTTTAGACTAATTGTTGATTGAACATATGGTTGAGGTATAACCTAATATAAATTGACTTCTTAATTAACATGGCGGCTTCACCAGTGATGTGCCGCTTTAATCGACTTGCGTGAATCATCGAATAAAGAAACATATCGATGGATAAAGTACTTAGATTAGGTAGTAGGTATTTATAGATAAATAGTACATTTTCGAATAATTTATTGAATGATACTAAATTACGACTGCATAGAATTTATTTTATTTTAAGATCTTATTGTTGCAATTCACAAAGCCTAAAAAACTTACTTGATTCTATTTATTTTGACTTTGTTTGATTGAAAAAATTACTGGAAAGAAAAAGTGGAACCTCTAGCTTATTAGTTATTATTTTTCCGAGATTGGTAGGGGTTAAATTTTTCTATGGAATACATAGTTTTGCTAATTAAATAGTTTAATAAAATTAAAATTTGTTTGGATTTTCTATGGAAACTTTAAAAGGTTAGTATATTCTAAGGTTATTTTCGCGAGAACTCATAATAAAACACTGTTTTTACCGGATTGATCGCGTATATTTTATATTTGTTTATAACCTGACGTTTCGGAGGCTTTTCAGCTTCCATGGTCACAGGCAGACTGAGGTGACATTTGTCTTTACAAGTAATTTGAATTTTACATATCTACCGTCAATTATACAAATTTAATTATAACGTTCCGTATGTACGCAGTAATCACTAACAGTGTCTTGATGGGTTGTAGCTATGGATTGCTGGGTGTGGGACCTGACTCGATGTAGGACTGGATCCCAAGCGGCAGGTACTCTCCAACCATCTTCTCTATTGAAATTATTTGGATGTTTTTGAATTTCAATTGCTTCTCGGAGCATTCTAGGAATGAAACGGTTTTCTCTAGCTAGTATTTGAGCTTTGTCGAAGCGAAGAAAATGACGCCGGTCATTTTCTTCGCTTCGACAAAGCTCAAATACTAGCTAGAGAAAACCGTTTCATTCCTAGAATGCTCCGAGAAGCAATTGAAATTCAAAAACATCCAAATAATTTCAATAGAGAAGATGGTTGGAGAGTACCTGCCGCTTGGGATCCAGTCCTACATCGAGTCAGGTCCCACACCCAGCAATCCATAGCTACAACCCATCAAGACACTGTTAGTGATTACTGCGTACATACGGAACGTTATAATTAAATTTGTATAATTGACGGTAGATATGTAAAATTCAAATTACTTGTAAAGACAAATGTCACCTCAGTCTGCCTGTGACCATGGAAGCTGAAAAGCCTCCGAAACGTCAGGTTATAAACAAATATAAAATATACGCGATCAATCCGGTAAAAACAGTGTTTTATTATGAGTTCTCGCGAAAATAACCTTAGAATATACTAACCTTTTAAAGTTTCCATAGAAAATCCAAACAAATTTTAATTTTATTAAACTATTTAATTAGCAAAACTATGTATTCCATAGAAAAATTTAACCCCTACCAATCTCGGAAAAATAATAACTAATAAGCTAGAGGTTCCACTTTTTCTTTCCAGTAATTTTTTCAATCAAACAAAGTCAAAATAAATAGAATCAAGTAAGTTTTTTAGGCTTTGTGAATTGCAACAATAAGATCTTAAAATAAAATAAATTCTATGCAGTCGTAATTTAGTATCATTCAATAAATTATTCGAAAATGTACTATTTATCTATAAATACCTACTACCTAATCTAAGTACTTTATCCATCGATATGTTTCTTTATTCGATGATTCACGCAAGTCGATTAAAGCGGCACATCACTGGTGAAGCCGCCATGTTAATTAAGAAGTCAATTTATATTAGGTTATACCTCAACCATATGTTCAATCAACAATTAGTCTAAACGTCACTTAGACATCCCAACTAATCAGCGTTCGTTTTATGAGCGGCTTAGCCTTTCTACAAACGGGCTGATTCTTCGATCCGGCGGCGACATAAACTTACTAAAATATAGATAAATCAAGATACCATTTTGTAGTCATAAGGTTAGGTTCATAGGAAACAAAAACGAATTACCTAACCCAAATAATTTTTAGGTTATGTTTGGTCTCAATCGACTCCATTTCTCGTTCGTGTTGCACTTACAAAAAAATCGGGATTAAATTTTTTTTTTACATTTTATTTCTTTTATCAAGGAAACTTTTCAGCGTTTTGGGAACTCTACGTTTTGGGTATTTATCGCGTACCTTTTGTTTTCTTATCCCCAAAGTTTCAAGTGCACAACCAGTGATCGTGGTTACGGAGGACAAACACGGGGCGCGGTTAAAACGTTGGGGAAAACCAAAAGGTACGCCTTAAATACCCGTAATATTATAAATATCAAAGTTTGGATGGATGGATAGATAAATGGATGGATGTTTGTAACTCAATCACGCAAGAACGGCTGAACGGATCTGGATGAAATTTGGCACAGAGATGGATTATAGTCTGGAATAGAATGCGTGACCCGAGAGCTGGTGAGTATCTGGTGCAGCGCATCAGCATTGCTATACAGCGGGGCAATGCAGCTAGCGTCTTGGGCACGCTTCCGACTGGTAATATGGATCAGTTGAGCTACTTGTAGATTGTTTGCAACAGTCTGCAGTTAGCTCAATTGTTTTAATTGTAAATACTAGTTTTAATTTTATTATTTTATTTGATTATAATTTTATTTTTTACCAAAAGCTTCTTTTTATCCCAGGATTCCCAGGGGAACGGGAAATACGCGGGTGAAACCGCGAGGCGCTGCTAGTCTTTAAGATGTTAACAGATCGCGAAAGTTTAAAAAGTTTTGTTAAAGGTACATATTGTTTGGTAGGTATTCATTTGGATCCGCTGAGCTACCTCTAGATTGTTTGCAACAGTCTGCAGAAACTCAACTGTTGAAATGTAAATTTATTTTTAAAATTAATTGATAGTGTATATAACACTATCAAATTCCGGTGGCGATACTTTTTGTGTATAAAAGAACGCGCAGATAGTCAACCAACCAGAATGATCTCGTTTAATCTATTACAAAGTGCTACCCAGCAATAAGTCAGTTTACCTCACCTAACCTTACTGAACTCTGACTCAGAACAAAGGATCACCTGTGAAACAAAGAACTTCTAAGTTATCGGTACCATTATCGCTGCTAAACAAACTTTTGTGATGATCTGCAATCTGTCTGTTTCCGGCCTCGACATATTTTTAGGATTCCGTACCTCAAAACGAAAAAAAACCCTTATTGGATCACTTTGTTGTCCGTCGGTCCGTCTGTCAACCCTCTTTTCTCAGAAACGCGTGGAGGTATCGAGTTGAAATTCATATGATATAATCAAGTTCGTAATTTCTTGGAGCCGCAGTATAAATCAAATTTTTAAGTTTACGCAATCAAAAGTTACAGCAGTTCATTCCCAATTTTTTGAATTTTCCAAGGGAATGACATATAAAACCTATAGGGTACTTCTTGTTGACCCAGAATCATGATATTTGGCAGAAGCAAGGTCTTTTTAGCATAAGTAAAGGGAAAAATCCGAAAACCGCAAATTAGTTTTTTATCCACAGAAGAAATTATTTTTGAATCTCTCCATGGACCAAATATCTACAGGGTAACTACTTCCCGTTGAGCTAAAATCATGATATTTGGCAAGTAATAAGGTCTTATAATTATATCATTAATATTGTTAAAATTATGTTTAGTTACGGAACACTCGTTGTACGAGTCCAACTAGCACTTGACGCTTTTTATTTTTAATATGAATAGATAGGTTTCATACTTGGATACCTCTGAATACCCAACGTGACCAACATTTCAGAGGTTGTTAGGATTCCATAATACAACAGCTAGACTACAGAAAAATATTTCAAAAGTTCCATTCATTTAAGTATTCCGTTGTATATTCGTTTTTTTAAGTGGGCAATAAAGTATTTTTTATCTATCTCCATGTATTAAAAAAATACTTTAAACTTATACCAGTGAAGTATTGTAGTTCCTAAAGTAATTCATCTCATTGACATAAATCAGTTGTCCATGTACCACTGTCTATAGACACGTGGTAATATTGAATGAGTACATGCATGATAATCTGCATAATGTCGAATAACATATTATTCATGAGAAAATTAAATTATAAATGCTAAGTTACAGCGGAAAATTCATTTACTTGCACAACACGTCTACTTGTTTCCAAAACATAACCTAAGCTTACGTCAATGTGACCGTGTATTTCCAGTATTATCAGGGGTAGTTCAGTTTTCAAAGATCTTTATTTATAACCATAACAACTAAAAGTTTTTTTTTTATACCACCGAGGTGGCAAACAGCCATGCGGCCCACCTGATGGGAAGCGGTTACCGCAGCCTATGGACGCCTGTAACATCAAGGACATCACAAGCGCGTTGCCGACCCTTTAAATGCCTTAGAAGGCCCTTTTTAAAAAACCCCATGTTGTAGTCCGGAGGGAAAGTAATACAAATCCAGTGTTAATTTTTATCCTAGGCAATATTAAATTTAATTATAAACACGCTTTTAAAAACTTATTAAATAAAAAGAATGAACGAATATCATACGTTGATTCATCACTTAACCATAAACAAAATTTTACGTATCTTCGTACAAGTTCATGCTAGATTTAGACAAGCATAACATTTTATCAGCATAAAATTACAGTAAAAGATTCATAGCAAGCCAACAGAAATATACGTCATAAAATAATGCGGGTAGTAAAGTAATCAGGTAGCCTGCCCTGCCAAGCCGAGATTCAATAGACGTCAACTGGCCCCGTAGGGCCAGTTTTTTCCGGGGCCAGTCGACTAAAGAGCCTGTGTCCAGTCTCCAAGAATGTTTACAGAACTCTCTTGACGGCTTCGGAGTAATTGGTTGATCCATTAGGTGCAGACGGCAAATTAAACATGTACCCGTACCGTGCTTTCAGACTGGCCTTTATTATGACCAAGTAAGTATCTACATTTCGATTTTTATTTTTAGCTTTTTGCTTTATAGTGCGTTACTCGCACTGGGTAAATCGATTCGATTTTTATTTGTTTATCGCCATGCACCAAAAACCTATTGAAAATATTAATGTATATGTTCATAAAATGTAATGTGTATATGTTCATAAAATTTGGCAAAAAGCAATGTTTTACAAGTAATGGAAAAATCCGAAAAACGTCATGTTTTGTAAATTCACAAAAATCTCAACCAGGACCAAAGCTTATTAGGCAAGAAAAAAGGTCTTTACTTTATACGGACGTTTTGTTTAATGATAAAACAGTCAGTCTAGCAATACGACAGAAGATCGAGACAAAAAATTGGTCTCCATCGATGCAATTTTTCATTAGGAAGACTTTTCGCGATAACTAAACCAATGATACCAAAATGGTAATATAGATAAAATAAATAGTTACATACAGGACAATCCCCAACATGATCTAGCCCCCGTGTGTTATAGGTACTGATAACTGTATATATATTTACTTATATTAATACTAACTTTATTTAACTACATACATAGATAACTATTTTTTACCCTGTATAAATCAGCTGAAAACAGCACAGTAGCTTTTTCATCCCCATCAGCCCACTGACGCACACTGTGAAAATGCCTCCCCAAGCCAAAACCCCCTTTGGTTTTGCAACAAGCTTATCCACCACGCTTGACTGGTAGATTGGTAATCGTAACGGAGGCAATGACGTATTAAAGTATTTCTAATGTGTGGAGGTATTAAACACAGAACAAAGCTGCTACACTTCCTCTGGTAGTTATCCCCATAATCGGCTCTTCCGACTAGTTCCGACACCCACGGGTTGAATTGGCGATCGATTAGACCGCTCAGCCACGTCCAAATTTTTCATATTAGTGTTAGTTATTAGCTTATAGAAAAAGATATACCTACCTACCAAAATAATCCCCGGCAAACCGTAGTAAACAAATCATAAAGCTTACAATTATGAAGTTAAAACTATGCTCTATAGACAGAAAGACCTCTTTGCGTCAGATTATGAAAAAAAAACATACTTATTATAACCGTGACAGACAACAGTCATTTGCATCAAGCAATTTTTTATGTCAACGTTCATTCAGAATTTAATTATATTTTTTCCAGTAAGGAACCAGTTGAAAACCGGCGTTTTACTCAAAATTTTCAATCTCCCAAATTAATATAAAAGGAATATAACAATCTAATAAACAGTCAATAAAACCGAAACTTTCGCGAAATGAATATTATGTTTGTAACTCATGCCTGTAAAAGCAGTCATATCCTAAGGACGATTCCGTTTCTAAGGTAAGTAAAAAGCTTTGTTCAGCTTTATGGTGTACCTACACCAAACCAACGGCAACCTCTTCGGCCTTCTTTGTTGTCGTCATAGAGGCGGCATCGTTTGAAGAGAATCGTGACCGTGCGTAGGTATAACACCTATATTTACAAGCCGCCGCGACAGGCTGTCTACGCAGGTCGACATCTTCAGTTTATAGCCTCCTTTAGACGGGCCTCGTAATCTTGTAAGAGTTACTAGCAAGACGCAATGTAAATGTTAGCAGGTATTTGATTGGTAGGTTTAAATTTGAATATCTACGACGCATGAGCCTAAACGTGTCGTGGTAGGTAGCAGGCCAAAAATTGGTACGTAATGAACGAATTCTGCACAAACTACTGTCACGGTTTTTAGTCATTTGCAACGTACGGGTTTGCTTCTTTAAAATCGAGATAGAAATATTGTAACTTTACGTAATTAATATGATATGATACATTTTGAACAAAGGTTCAAAATAGTTATATTCTGAGGCTAATCCAAATAGAAGGGGAGGTTCGATAATGCTTTTATCAATCCTAGACAAAGGGCGCATCCCCTGGCCGAGTGGAAAGGATTGTAGGAAAACCGTGGCTCCACCATTCCAAATCAATGGTACTTTCGTTTCGGTGAGCTTTCGCATCGTGATAGAACTTTCGACCTTTATTACCGTGTGTTCTTGTTTTATGATCTGATTAACCGTTGTTGCATGATTACCTACTCAAAAAGTAACTTCGGCAGTATATTAAAAACATATTTATTGAAATGCAAAAAAATATAAGTAAATATTTTGAATGTTTCATAATTAATTATTCCATTACTATACTACTTTTTGAGTTTTGCGGGACAAAAACGAATGCCTCGGGAACATAGTCAGCGTCAAATTGATATGAGCGTCAGTAGTCAAAATTATCTGAAAAACATAAAAGCAAATTGATGTACACAGTAGCAGCTAGACGCTCATATCAATTTGACGCTGACTGTACCACTTGGGGATAATTCTCCGTACAATAGCGATAGCAGGCATCTAGGTATTTACTTTGATTTATTTTTAATTTGTTTTTTGCAATCAGGTGGTGATTGATTTATCGGGTTCGTGGGTTAGGCCCCCGGTGTGTGACGCCCCCGTGGTGGAGGCACCCGATTTCGTTTTAGTGCGATTAAATGTATAAGTTGAATATTTTTATCCAAAGTACAATCAGATAGCAAAGTGTAGTGTAACCCATTGTAAAAATTCTCTCCGCTCATTGATACAACCCTTCCCCCCCCCCTCCTTTCATGTAGTTTGTTGTTTTTTGTTTGTTGTGCTAGGTGAGCACAAAAATGTGCATACGAATAACTCTTAAGGGTGGGCGGCCCACAGACCTTCAATAATATTGCACAAAGTTATATTGTAAGATAAGGTAGTAAGATTGGGAAAGGATTGAACGAAAACTTTTTAATAATATCCCAAAAATTTTCGATTTCGGCAGGATTCGAACCCGCGCCTCACCTTCAGTAAAGGTTAAAAAGTTTTCGTAGAAGATTTACCCAGTGCGAGTAACGCACTATAAAGCAAAAAGCTAAGATTGAACGAAAGTTTGAGCGAGCTTAAATTTTGCGTGTAATGTCATTGGAGGCCTATTTCTAGCACTAATGAAGAAATGATTTCTAGGATCGCTTCATTACTGCGTCATTATCATAGCTGACAAAAATGATAGTCGCTGGAGACGTAAATAAAATATCTGAGTTGCGTTTGAGTTTTCGGGGGTAAGCTATTTACAAGCATTTTTTCTTGAAATCAAATATCATATCTTGTACATAATATATGACGGCCCTTTAGAAAATTTAATATCGACATCGTAGGTACAAATATTTTCAAAGAGATTCAAAGAGACGCCTCGCACTATATTAAAATTTCAATAACTCGCCGTGCGATTCTAGTATTACGATCCGAGTTATAGAGGTAAGGTACAATACAATGCACTTCAGAGGAAATATGGGTTTGGCTCAGTGTTACAAGTTTTCTATCAGTTTTTTACCCGACTACCGACAGGGGAGGGTTATGAGGTTAGCACCCTATGTTTGTATGTTTGTATATTTGTATGTATGTGGCCGATTTCTTTGTTCCCACGTAGCGCTGAAACTACTGGTTCGATTTCAACAAATTATGTTTCTATTGATTCGTCTCAATACCCTGATGGTTATAGGCTATAGGATTTAGGGCTCCGACCCCGAATAAGCCTTCAAAACGCGTATTAAAGTTTAGGTAGCCGCAGGCTGCAGGCCCCATAGAGAAAAATTACAATACCTAGGACCTATTTTCATTTTCAACTCTATGCCTATCAAATATGACCGATACGTCATTCTATTTTGTCAATGTAAATGTTTCAAACTTTTATAACTTTCACGTAGTCGGGTTGTAGTTTTTAACTTTATCTTGTTATATAAACGAAATATTTACTCCAACGCAAACTATAGTATAGGTTCGTAGTAAAACCGCTTACAATTATAGGTATTTCCATCAGGTGAGATTGTGGTCAAACGAAGGCCTATTGACTGTAAAAAAAAGGTAATGAAGTCAAAGTACAAAGTTTTTATAGAAAAACATTACGAAATATCTGTAAATAATCAATTGCTGTAAGTTAAACTCGCAAAGCTAAGCTCAAAGGATACAGGAGAAACTTTTACTGTAAACTTTCTCCTGTGTCCATAGAATTGAATCGGTATATTTTGTTGAAATGCCTTAAGAAAATTACAGACAAAGGAAAGGCAGACAACATAAGAGCGAGACTCACGCATTCATTTCTTGTTTCTAAATGTCTAAAACATGCTTTTGAAATGTTGTATTGCGCTTTGAACCTTTTAGAAATATTAATTAATTAAATCTTATGGAATTAAATTAAATTTATTACAAGCGGAAGGGCGCACGACAGCACAATAAAGGTTGAAGTTCATTTATACTGCGCCGCTGTGTACAGTGTATTTATGGAGCGTACATTTAGCGCGTTGTAGCGCTAACTGGTTGGAGTGTGGAGTGAATTATATTTTTTGTTGCGTACAGGTTGTCAAGTCCGTGGTTACTGCCCTCTTGCGCACTATCCACTTGCTGCCCGCCCGGGAGCTCTGGCAGTCGAGGGCAAAGTAGTCGACAGATCCGATACAGGCCGTATGTCCCGCCGGCGGTGGAGGAGCATGACCTCAAGAATATGTTACTGAAGAGGCCGATGTCCCCTGGCCTGGAAGTATACGCGCCTACCATGCCGTCCCTGACATCCATCTTTCAACGGGCAACTGGTAAGATGAAATACTTATACTTCACTAGCAGCGCCTCGCGGTTTCACCCGCGTAGTTCCCGTTCCCGTGGGAATTTCGGGATAAAAAGTAGCCTATGTGCTATACCAGACTATAATCTATCTCTGTGCCAAATTTCATCCAGATCCGTTTTGCCGTTCTGGCGTGATAAAGGAACAAACATCCATCCATCTATCTATCCATCTCCATCTAAACTTTCACGTTTATAATATTAGTGAGATTAGTGAGATTATTCCGTTTACCTACTCCCAGCACACGTCACACTTGGATGATACGTCAATTTACAAAATAGGTCACAGCAAAACATGCTTAAACTATAATTCCAAGCCAAAACGTAGGAAAACTAACAAGGAATTAATACAAATAGATGTGAAAAATCAAGTATCGATAGGTTAATATTTACCTCAGAATCCAGGCTACAAATATAATATGCATATAGTGACTTATTTTTTATTCGTATTATACAGCCAATGAAAACTTGATAGCAATTTTTAGAAGTTGGGTTTTTGGGCAGTGGGTCACGTAGCCCTCGGACGGAGTGGGGCGGCTATCCGGACTATATCCTGCATAGTTTGTGACCTACTCTTTAATATAAAGTCAGCAGAAAAAAAATCTTGAAAATATGAAATTCACGCCTGCACCATTAATGGGGCAAATCAATGGTGCAAACGTAACCGCGGGAATTCGAATCCCTTTGAAATAACTTCACGCTGCTTTCGCCAAATTATCTTGTCAGACAAATTATCTTGAAAGCTTTGTCAGTTATTAGATCGATGACTGACAAAGCTTTTATGACACGGGCCTAACGGCTTTTTATGGCATAAACGTTACTCGAGCATAGCTCGATGACTGAACAAGCTTTGAAATTCAATGTCAAGAGGAGACCGGTCAGGAACAAGTGTAGGGCCGAATCGATCGACCGAAACCGGCTTCGAATAAAGAGCAGATTTTCAATGCGGATACGTTTTTAATGTTTGTTTGTACACGATATCTCCCCTAATAGTTATCCGATTTCACTTTTGCATAGATATTGATCTCGAGGTTATTCCCGAGGGAATAATTTTCCCGTATACGAGTATCTTATAAAATTTGGTATGTTTAGGAACTTAGTAGGTATTTGACTTCGTCAATATACACATTAATGGGTGGGAATACGTGTTTTCATGGTACTACCACGAAAACTCGTGTGTGTGGATCATGAAGTTAGGTATATCGTTTTGTCCGCAACATTTTCTGCATGGTGCTTAGTATAATAATGCTTACCCACACTCGTTGTATAGACTCCAGTGCAAGTATCTTTTAAAGCCTTATCACTTATCACACAGTATTTCTATTGTTAAATTCACACTTTCTCATAACACTATCTCCGTGTAAGTGAGTATACATAACATTGTTATACATGTATTGCAATATTACTGTCAAAATATTAATTTCCTTAAATAATTTCCTCAGAGTCGCGTGGCTTTAATTTATAAATTGCGCTGGTCTGTTTTGGAGAACAAAAATAGATGGTCTGAATGTCAGCCGCCTGTCCCCAAAGCAAAATGCAATAAGACATAATACGATGGAAGTAACTGAAATAAATAAACCTAACTGTATCTTCGCCGGCAATATATCCAATTGTTCGGACCGCATATGCTACTCAACTAAGTTTGCCTGCGGAGCATCAATTTGCGGTCTTCATTGAAGAAAGGAATCAATATGTATCTCTAGAAAACACATCTACAAAGTGAAAAATCTCATAAATTATCTTAGTTCTCTCATATTTGGTTACATGAATTTTATGAATTTGGTTTTAGCATTGAGTAAGAGGTAATGATGATACAGAACAGGCGCTCATTAGGGGAGGCCTATGTCCAGCAGTGGACTGATATAAGCTGATGATGATGATGATGATGATGAAGAGGTCTTGGCGGTGAACCAATATAGTACCTCTTATACAGATTACATTTACAGAGATAAGGTAATGTTACTTCGTAAGTAAACAAAGAACCTAACAACGAAAATAATAGTTCAAATAGAAAATCATATTGGTTTGTCCATTGTAATAAGCATTCAAATATTGGTTTAAACTCGTTTGTTTAAGGTACATTTTACAATGAAACGCATGCATTCCACAAGCTTCAAACAAAAGGCGCACGATCATGATACTTGATACCGTCAAAATTAAATGCAACAAAATACTAGGAGTGGTGCAGTGTTCTGAACAACCCTTTAATGTGCTATGGATATGTAGCTATGTGCTAGTTATGGTAGCAGGAGCAAGTTTCTCGGCTGGTAAATGGGAAAGCGATGTTCAACTGTACACGTGACAGCCATTCTGTCTATGTCCGTAAGATATTCACTTTAGAGTATTAAACGGTAGAACAGATCGTAAAAAAGTTATGCTGGCAGGTAGACGGGATCCTGGGGACGGATATAGGGCATATACTTTTATCCTGGAGAAGCACCTGCGAAACCACAGGCAGAAACTGGTTGGTTTAATTTAAGCCAACTTCGAAAAATGTAAGAGTGAAGAAGGCTCTATGTTCGGATGTTCATACATATGTTTTGTTTTTTATGTATGTACGTCGATTTTTCAAGTGGCGATATCTAATCATTCAAATTCGAGTCTAACTTTATAGTTTCTTTCGCCCGTTGCCATGAAAACCATTAAAATTTGTTATTGTGAAAATTATCACGTGATGATGTTTTAGATACGTTTAAAGGCGCACAAAGAAATTCCTCGAGATTAAAACTTTTATGCGACCACCTCATAATTAACCTTTATACAACAAGGAAAGAATCGTCAAAATCTATTAAGAATAGGCGAAGATATCACCAAAGTTGTTGAAGCTAGTCGTGATTTTTTAAAAGTATTGTTTTTTAAACTTGATGGGATAAATACTTTTCCATGGGTTTTTTCGTGGGATGCAAACGGAAAAATATGACAGACAGAGCGAGACCTTAAAAGGGTTTCACACCCAAACTCGAAACCCTAAAATGAATTAATTGTAAACACCAACAAGCTCGATAAAACTCACAAATTGTGAAATATAATCCATAGCTTCCTCTACTTAATGTTTGTTAATTCAAACTGTCCATTATAACAACAAAGATACACTCTCTCGTGTAGGCAGGGGGTCGCCAGACGTATACAAATCAAGGCTTACTTACATTTATCGACGCCACGGGTTTTGCCTGTCAGACACACAAACGTGTCTACGGTTTTGGTCCGACATTGTGATAATGTCGCGGTGCGAAGCATCGTACGTAATGTGACCACGCAATTCCCATAGCGTGGGAATTTATTAACCTTTATACGGTTATATCTCGTAGATATCCAGATTTTTTTAACTAGATAATGGTACACCCATTAGCTTGTTTAAAAAAATCTGATTTTGAAAAAGCTATCTAATAATCTGGATATCTAGGAGCGGCACGCCTCCACCTCAAATCATGCTGACTGCTAATCAGCATTCGGTCAGCATCAGCTAGTTTTGTTTAGGACAATTTGTTTCGGTCAACATCGAGGACCAAAGTGCATAGGAAGACAAATCCAACGAAGTTAAACTCGACGGCGTTCCGTCGTTTCGCTTCGGAGTTCCTAAGGCCACCTTCTGTCCCCATCACAGACCAGCCGAGCGATTACGCTAAAATCTCCCATCCATATTTCATATTTGAAATTTGATGGCCTTCGCGCCTCCCATCCATCCAATTATAAATACAATTGCAGTCACAGAGACGTTTGCCCAGTTCCATGGTACCATAATATTTCATGACAAGCGAATAAACATCATCATCAGCCCATATAGGTACGTCCACTGCTGGACAAAAATTACCCCCAAACGACGCCTTGAATAACGTTTCTAGAACCTTACGTTCGTTAAATAGAATTCGTTGAACAATCCTTATATTGCCGAGGGCACAATTTAAGCCTAGAACTATGAAATTTGGGAAGACGCAAGATCTTATACGGAACGCTTGGTTTCATAACTTTGAAAAATGACGAAAAATTTACCGTTATCTCCGAAGTTAGCGATCTATCTAAATGTATTTCTGTACAGAAAAAAATATAAGTATTAATATACGTATAGCCCATATTATGTATAAATAATACACATAGTTTTTCTGATAAATATAGATTCACACATTAAGTGTGATATACAATATGAAGAATATTTTTTAAAAATGGTCAGAACACGAAGTTTCAAGAGGTACAATAAAAATTTCTTAGTTTCAAACTGTAAAAACATTAAATTATTAAGTAGGTACTAAAGCGCTCAATTTCGAACAAAGAAGCTAGTCCACCGTCTCCTATCTTTTCACGGCTTTACGGAATGAATTGAAATTTGAATTTGAAATTGAATTCTATTGTATTCAGGGGAAGGACTTGGACTACCTGCTAACTTTGTTTTAGGGTTCGATGCCAAAGGGTTTTACCGAAAACAGTAATATTGTTAGTCTAATCATATAAAACATTTCATTTTATTCTCGCCATGGATACCTGATTCTAGTTTAACTTCTCGTTGAGCTAGAATCATGATATTTGGCAAGAAACAAGGTCATATCATTATATAATTAATATAATGTTTAGTTACGGAACCCTCGTTGCACGAGTCCGACTCGCACTTGACGTTTTATTTTACTTTTATCTTAGCATCTAACAGAAGGTATTCGGAACGTAGGCTTCTGCGATCTTTGAATGACATGTTATTTAGGCATATTATTTGAGTGAAAACTCACGAAAGGTGAAATTAAACACCATAACAGAAGATATTTCATATGTCCATGCTCAAACCGCACCGACAGAAATGTAATTTCGCTTAGTAAAGACATTGCTTTTTCAAAGCTGCCATGTCGAATCGCACTGCGAACGTTTTTCTACTGAGAACCTTTTGCTGTAAGGACGAGCCACTACGTATTCAAAAAAATTTACATATATTTTTTTTACATATATTGCTACTTTGTCCTGTACAATTTAATTTGATTGTTTTGAAAAAATTAGAAACCGACTTTGAGTCCCATAACTTTAGACTGTTTTTTAATACATGCAGTACATAGTACATGAATACTCGAGAATTATATTTTAATACATGCAGTACATAGTACATGAATACTCGAGAATTATATTTTAATACATGCAGTACATAGTACATGAATACTCGAGAATTATATTTTATATGGGATCACCTCGAAATCATTTTCAAAATAGCAAAATAGCAAATTATTAGCAAAACATGTAAAAAATATGTAAAATTTTTTGAATACGTAGTGGCTCGTCCTTACAGCAATAGGTTCTCAGTAGAAAAATTCAAAATGGATCCATAGTTCACGGAGAAATTGTACGTACATACATAAAAACAAATACATAGAACATCCTCCTCTTTTCAAAGTCTTAAGAAGCGCGAACAAGCCGGCGGCAATTCAGCTAATATTTCCATTCAGGAAAGGAGGTATTCCTTTGCAGTGTTCCTTTGCAGCTTTAAAGAGCAAAGCAAACCTGCCTTTGCTTTGAGTCAACCGAATTTATTCAGACGCCGACAAGGAGGGTGCGGTGGGTGTCCAGTGTTAATAAAATGTTTAAAAAGTTTGCGTCAAAATCAGGGTTTTTCATAGAGTCGCCTGCTTTTAATATTATCCTTTGCAGTGAATGTAAAGTTAAGTAAAAAATTGGGCGGTTTCTTTCAGTAAAATTTTAGAAAAGATTTTTAAACAAGCTCCTATATTATTTTTGCGTTCAGTTTACATAGCATGGGCTGAATTAACCCTTCTAGATTTAAGTTTAGTTTTATGTTGTTGATAAAATACATTGAAGGTATGTTTGCGTCGTTAATAATGTACGAGTAATAATTAATTGAATTTCTCAGAAAAGTTTCTAGTAAAAAGTTTTGCACGCTTATCGATCAGCGATCATTATGTCACGCTTAGCAAGCAAAATGGTACCCGCATATGAGGTGTTAAAAATACATTGAAAGTAACGCGTATCTTGTGTGCGCTTATAGGACTTGGCACATACATTCAGAACTGCTACCGTCCGGTATAACAATAAGCATTCAAGTATGCACTTAAACTCATCATATCGTAATACATTTTACTGTGACATAATTGATTACTGCAAGCTTGAAACGTGTGGCTCACGCTATCTCCTATATTATGCAGTCATTGTCAAATGTTTCAAAATGTTAAGAATCAAATTTGTTGAATAAAAAATGTTCTTGTTGAACATTTTTTTTGTGCTGCTGTGGTGTGGTCCATATCTGCGACAGCCTTAATTCTTGTAAACTACGCCACGTTTAGTTTTTTTAAGATTTTTCCAAGAGTCGAGTCCTTAATAACGTTAGCAGTAATCGTTTGATGTTGGAACCTTACCCGAGGATTCTTCAGCTGGAATGGAGCTTTTTGTTAGAGGAATAAGGTAACAGCACACATATTCCACCCTGCTGGCGCACAGCAGGAAAATGAGCATTTAAATTTAGGCTGATACTACAAGTATCAGCCTAAATTTAAATGATCGAATGATGATTAAATCTTTAGAAACATTTTTAAGTGACAGCATACGTAAGGTTGCCAGTACTTAGCCACTCGTTGACACCTTGGTTACCACAAACTTTAAACGAGCAGCGCGCTATAGCCGCGTGGAAAGTGCGTACAGGTGCTGTGCGCGAACGATGATGGAGCGGTGCGGCCTACGTATGCGACAACTTTTAGAGCTTATTAATTAAGGGCTGAGGGTCTCTTGGTACAACTTTGCAGCCTTAAGAGTCACACCTCAAAAGACTAAGCCTTCCGTAACCAGCATTTGCCAGCAGGATTTCGCAGATCGTTATCCCACTTGGCTACACAGGGTGTTTGAAATATCATGTCGCTTTTTTATTTATTTCTTACCGGCAAGGTTGTACGGTGCTGCTAGGGTTGTCGATGGCTCGGCAGGTGTTGTACTCGTCGCGTTCGTAACTCGGCTTGCAAAGCTCACAGCGCGGGCCCATTGTGTTGTCTGCAATCCTAGAAAAAAAAATGTTGTTTAATAAAATAGGTTTAGGTATTTTATGCATGATCGATCATAACACATATTTAGCCAAGGGTATTTAATGCGTTTTTAACCTATTTCCCCGACAATTCGACAAGTTGCGTGTTGTTTTCCATGAAGCAACATCATCATCAGCCGTCAGGTCCTGTTACCGGAATGTCTAGTCTGATTGTTAAGTCTATTTCCCAGAACGTCTACTAACTTGAATATAATTCCGGTAAAAGGACCTATCAGACTGGTGAATGCCTTTAACATCCATCAAGGATGGTTTATAATAGTGTTCGTTACTCGGCATTTAATTTGAACTTACCCATGAATAGCTACTTAGTTTAATTGCAAAGAAAGTAAAGTAAGAGCAAGTCTGTCAGCTTTTGTCCTGATGCCAAACCCTTAGAGGAGAGAGATTTCAATCACGATAAGAGTTATTCGCCTTTAAACTTGCACGCGTTAAAAAGAGTTCTTATGAAGTTTGAATGAAATCTTTTAATTCCGGGCCTTTTTAATAATTTAGTATAGGCACGATCAACTAAGGATATCTTTGCCTTATTGATAAATAAAGAAGTAATACCGGTGTCATCTCTATTATAAACGTGAAAGTTTAGATGGATGGATAGATGGATGGATATTTGTTCCTTTATCACGCCAGAACGGCTGAACGGATCAGGATGAAATTTGGCACAGAGATAGATTATAGTCTGGAATAGAACATAGGCTACTTTTTATCCCGGAATTCCCACGGGAACGGGAACTACGCGGGTGAAACCGCAAGGCGCTGCTAGTATTATATAAAGACGTAGGTACATGATATCGTTAGCGTTCCTTGAGCATCGATATCGAATATGGCCCGATGCTAACGACTTGCACGAGCGCCCCAATTCATTTAAACACCTGGTTCTAGAATCTAATATATGTTTTGTAAACAAAGAGATTTATGAATGATAACTTAACAATAACTGATAACAATACAGAACACAACAAGGTAACAAAGGGTAAACATAAACAAAAACTTCAACGACGTATAATTGCATACGCACAGCATAAATAACTATGCAAATACGACTTCGAAAACGGACTAGAGACGAATTGATAAATGGAAGCTATGAAAATCAAATATACTTTCGAACTGGGATATGCTCCGGTGATACCAGTGTCGTGAAATATTTTCGCACTCCTGACCCCAGGGCTGGCATGGCGCCTGTCAGGGGTTTTTTATTACCTAGTAAGTCACCTAGCCTACGTTCTTACACTTAGTATGTACGATTCGACTGTATTTACCTACATAACTTAGTAGGTACTATACAAGTCAATTTATATAAGGTTTAGCGTAGAGACTAACGCCAAATTTAAGCACGTCTCAAGTCGTAGTTTTTTTGACAGTTTTCAATGAAAATCTGTCAACGTGTTACGTGTCCGAGTTGCGTGAGTATTCGGAGGTAAGAGGCTTACGGACAACCCGAATTACAGTTTAAGTTAGCTTTTAGATAAAATAAAAACTGTGAAACAAATAAATGAAAAAAATATATATCACATTTAATTTCGTTTAGAGGGGAGACCTAAGCCCAACCGTGGTACAACATATTTTAGATAAAAATCATACATATTTATTACAAATACAAATGTACCTTTTAAACTTGATAGGCATGTTGATAATTTATACTCGAATAATTTGTATTACCCGCATACATTATAATATTGTGCAAGGTTCTTAAGAAATCTTCCGCTTCGTAACATAATTAACAGGCTTCGATCACGTATCCGCCGTCTCCTACCTAGATAACTAGAACGTTAATAAGATTACACTCGAAATTGCCTACGTCCTGTTCTGACGTAGCGACAGTTTGCGCAGGGCGGTGATAAGTTCTGTGAATACGGAACAAGAGATTAGTGGAGTCGAATTTATTTTAATTATAATACCTATCTGAAAATAATGAACACTGTTTTTAATATGAACAATCAGAATTACTTTTACCGAGTATCACAATTAATTTCGTTTGACACATTCATCATCTTCATCATCAGTTTATATTAGTCCACAGCTGGATATAGGCCTCCCCTAATGAATGCCATGCGCCCTGTCTTCAGCTTGCCGCATCTTGCATTTGCCAGCAGTCTTTCGCAAATCATTATCGCACCTAGTTGGAGAACGTCATAAATTACGTTTACCGAGTCGCGGTCCACTAAAGAACACGTTTTCCCCAGCGGTTGTCGCTTCTTCTCGAGATATGGCCAGCCCACTGCCACTTCAGTTTGCTAATCCTTTGAGCTATGTCGATAACCTTGGTTCGCTGTCGGATGTATTCGTTACGAATCCTATCCTTCAGAGAAACTCCGAGCATAGCTCTCTCCATAGCTCGCTGGGCGACTTTAAACATGTGGACCAACCGTACTGTGAGTGTGTACGTCTTAGAAGTCATGACGGGTAAGACACTCTGCCCAACCTAGCTGGATCCTCCTCCGGCACTCATTATTTACTTATGATTGTAGACAAAAAGATTTTAGTCGGCGTAGTCACAGCACTGCTTCTATGTGTACAATATAAAACAAATAGAAAAAAAATCATTTTGTAACAATTATTTAACTGTTGCTATTATTTTATAAATCTATGAAACAGTAATTGTAAACCAGTCTTTTTATATAAAAAAAATTAAGGCATTAACACATCAAAATAAAAATAAATTAGAAAACAATAGCCTTTCTATTTATGAATTTAGAACAAAGTCAATATCGTTCCAAATTATGTTTTCAATTTTGAATTATTGGGCTAATGCACATCACAGTGGTAAAAAATACCTTAAAAGCCATTTTTTTATCCGCTTGTTGTAATATGACAATAGTTTAAACTTTTCGTTAACTTCTAGTGTGTTTACTTGTGTACGGAGAAACCAAGACTTGGTTTGTAAAACAAATAAACAAAACTTTGTCAAGATATAAGTGCTTTAAATGCTATATGCTTTGTATAGGAGTGTAGTCCCTCTGAGTAAAGCCCGATTTTGTATTTTTTACGGAGTAAGTCTTTGTTAAAATACAAAATCGAGCTTTACGCAGTAAAAATCTCTTCACCTTCTCTTAGACATAAATTATATGAAGCTATGTTTATATCTGGTGGTATCGGCTCAAGTGCCTGAACTGCAAAACGCTTTTGTTAGTAACCAATTTCAAGTAACATCATGCATCAACCTTGACAAACTATGATAGCTTGGCTACCACAAGTCGATAGCATGAACTTCGGAACACGAGTTGGAAACTACCTTACTAGCTTTACTCATCATTTGGTGCATCCCACCTTTCCATAGAGTCACCTTGTGGACACATTTACGTGTCCTACGTCAGTTTTTTTTAAGTACAACGTGTAAAATAACACCTGCCGATTCGGAAAGGGCAAAGATTGAATATTTTATAAAATACCCCCAACCAGTATGCCTCTACGAGTTACCGTAGGCCTACGAAAACTCGTAGAGGGTCTACGAAAACTCGTAGGGGGTCTACGAACTATCGTAGCGCAATGATTTTTTGGTCTGAACTTCAGAAATTAAGGCGTCACCGTTTGTTTTTACCTATCCATACTTGATTCTATATTATACTATCCATACTAATATTATTAATTCGTAAGTAACTCTGTCTGTCCGTCTGTTACCTCTAAACGCCTAAACGGCTGAACGGGTCTTAATGAAATTTGGCAGAAAGGAAAATGGTATCCCAGGAACGGACGTAAACTACTTGAAAAACGCGTGCGATACCGCAGGCAGCAGCTAGTATACTATCTATACTAATATTATGAATTCGAAAGGAACTGTCTATCTGTCCTTCTGTCTGTCTGTTACCTTTCACACCTAAATGATTGAACGGATCTTAATAAAATTGGTAGGGAGGTAAATGGGGATACCATTTACCGTTTTGCACATTTCATTAAAATCCGTTCGGGGACTTTAAGACTTTAAAAGTGCGTACGGAGCTGCGAGCAGAAGTTTGTATAAAATATAAATTAAATGCGGGCAAAGTGTTCGGGATTATTAGATAAGAGAAAACAATGTACTTACCTCATCTCATACTAACATTTGATACAAAATTGGACTTAATGTTTTATCTGGGGCGTTGAGTCCGAATATTTGTTAGATAATGCCCGTGGTTTGGTTAAATTTTACATATCTTGGTGTGACTGTGCATCCCTATTTCATCCCAGGCGTGGTAATGACTGTGGTGAATATTGCAAAGAACTTGGATCCGACGAGTACCACTATGTACACCTGTACCTTTTATTCATTACTAGCAGCGCCTCGCGGTTTCACCCGCGTAGTTCCCGTTCCCGTAGGAATTTCGGGATAAAAAGTAGCCTATGTCCTATTCCAGGCTAAAATCTATCTCTGTGCCAAATTTCATCCAGATCCGTTTTGCCGTTCTGGCGTGATAAAGGAACAAACATCCATCCATCTATCTATCCATCTATCTATCCATCCATCCATCTAAACTTTCACGTTAATAATATTAGTGAGATGATTGGTGCTTTAATATATTTAGGACGTAGTCGTGACTCCCTTCCTACAATATAGTAGTATACAAAGTTATTTTTAGGGTTCCGTACCCAAAGGCTAAAACAGGATCCTATTACTAAGACTCCGCTGTCCGTACGTCTGTCTGTCCGTCTGTCACCAGGCTGTACCTCATGAACCGTGATAGTTGGACTGTTGAAATTTTCACAGATGATGTCTTTCTGTTGCCGCTATAACAACAAATACTAAAAAACAGAATAAAATAAATGTTAAGTTGTGATTTTTTTGCTCAATATGGATAACGGCAACAAGTAGACGTATTCACAGCATATTTATAAATTTTTCACTTTAAAAATAAATTAAAAATTAAAATCGGAAATTCGGGCGCTTATTTAGCTAAAGTTGGTGTAAAGACACAACATGGAGCAGTTAAAACCATCTTTCTCGGGAATTCTTTCCCGTAAATTCCTGGGATTCTAAAATAATGATTTTTCACCGGAATCTTATTTATAGACGAAATATAAGACACTTTTATTCTGAAGTGTTTTTCACTAAAGTCAGTATTTCTGAAAAAAAAAATAATTATATTTATGATTTTATGCTAAACACCTTTTTCTAGACGAAATTTAAAACACTTATTCATACGCATTTATAATTTGTTTGATAATTGCGTAAGAATAATAGAAACAAATATTATTAAAAAAAATATAGGTATATAGATGTCTGTTTTGTGAGATGAACCCAAACTTGTTTTATTCCAAATGGGAATTTTGGAATTTTCTAGAATGTATTTTCACTGAAATCTTATTTATAGACGAATTATAAGACACATTTTTTGAACGCCTTTTTTTTTTCAAAAATCGATTTTCGCGTCAGAATAAAAGTGTCTTATATTTCGTCTTTAAATAAGGTTCCGGTGAAAATATAATTATTTTAGAATGTTCTGAAATCCCGGGAATTTACGGGAAAGAATTCCCGAGAAAGATGGTTTTAACTGCTCCATGTTGTGTCTTTACACCAACTTTAGGTAAATAAGCGCCCGAATTTCCGATCACTGGTTATAACAAACGTGATTTTTTTGCCGTTTTTACACATAGTACGTAACCCTTTGTGCGCGAGTCCGACTCGCACTTGGCCGGTTTTTTATACCATGATGCTGTTGGTGTATAAGGTACCTAAATTATTGTTTTTTGTTTTCAGGTGTCATATTGACTATCTACGCACTGACGCTCGTTAGCTGTTCGCTCTTCCTTCCCAATGGGATTGAAACCATCGTGTGCCTCATTCAAAGCTTGCACCTCGGAAAAATCCCTGTCTTAATCATAAAGGTGAGTCAGTTTAATGGCTGCTTTTAAAACCCACATGAAGATAATGTAATTTTATGTGGTTTAAAATGCAAATGCCCTATTTATGGATTGCTGTTGCCAACCAATATATAACGCTCTGCTTAGCTTGGGGATAGATAATGCTGTGTGAATTGTCTAACATTTTTTTTAATTTCATTGTTAATGCGCCGTAGGAGCATAGGATGCACTTGGATACGTCAATTGGGTACAATATGGGTACACAATAAAAAGTTCTTATAATACAATTAAAAGCTATTAACAGACAAGAAGAAAACAATTAACTGACTTAGGAATACATAAAATTTATGAAAATTAAATAAGAAAATTAAATAAATAAAACACTGTTTTAACCGGATTAATCGCGTATATTTTATATTTTGTTTATAACCTGACGTTTAAGAGGCTTTTCAGCTTCCATGGTCACAGGCACGTTAAGCACAGCTGTGCCTGTGCTTAACGTGCCTGTGACCATGTGACTGTGACCATGTGCAAGGTTAAAACAGTGTTTTATTATGAGTTCTCGCGAAAATAACCTTAGAATGTACTATGATGAACATTCATCTCAGCTAGACAAAAGGTCAGTCAAAAGTACGAAATTCTCTCGGCTAAAAAAGGGATCAGCCAAACGTACGAAGCGCACGGATGCCAATACTGCGGCCGCATAAAGTAATCTACGTATTTGGCATTATAACTATTTTCTCCGCGACCTTTGTGGGTGAAAAGGTAAAATTGATGATGACGCGGAAAAAGATGTATGATGATGTGATATTTTCAGGGTGTGGTTGGTGCCCCGTTCGCGTTTCACTACTTCAACGGCATCCGCTTCGTCCTCTGGAACCTGGGCAAGTGCCTCTCCCTCAAGCAGGTGTACGCTACCGCCCGCATCTCTTGGCTCGCCACGATAGGAATGACGGTCTTTTTCTGTCTCATGTGAAACACTTTATTGATGATGATTTGTTTGTATAAAATTCTATGATTTTAGTTATTGGATTATACATTTGGCTTTTTTATATTTGACTTTTTTTTGCGCATGCGCTGGGTTTCTTTGCGTCTTTTTATTTCAATCAGTATCCTAGCGTCCTTAAGATAAACCCAGAAAACTAAGAAGCCGCTAACGGCATTATGTACATTTATCTAAATTGGTGTTATAACCGTCCTTCTTCTTGTCCTCTGCCGAACCACGTGAAGGGCAGCTACCTTATGGAGAGTCGCATAGATTGTTCATTGAATTTTTTTGGTTCAAACAATGAAACAGCGAGGCAGCTATACGAAGCTGTACCTATCTCTTTCGCCAGCTGCGTTGTCGGCGGCATATGAATTATATCCGTGAGTATACCTGCGTAAACTGCCAATTCTCGCTGCCCGTCACAGGACAAGATATTTGCCGGCAATTATACCTACGTTGAAACTTGTTGCATTACGACAGTTTCACAGAAACCTTTTGGCATTGGAATATTGGTGAAAAGAAACTACAGAATGGAGAGACGCGCTTCATAGCAAGGTTGAAACCATTGTAACAATCTTTCCATGAAAGAGAGCGAGATATGACGGTTTGAAGTTTGACAGCTGGTATCGAAAATGTAGATCTCGACGAGTACTATAATATACCTTCGGAGGCTAGTACTGTAGGATGGTTGGTTCGCGAGAAATGACGGTTTGAAGTTTGACAGCTGTCATCGAAAATGTAGATCTTGACGAGTACTATAATTTACCTTCAGAACCTAGTACTCTAGGATGGTAAGTTCGCGAGATATGCCGGTTTGAAATTTGACAGCTGTCATTGAAAATGTAGATCTTGAAGAGTACTTTAATTTACGTTCAGAAGCTAGTACACTAGGATAGTTAGTTCGCGAGATATGACTGTTAGAAGTGGCTTAGAATGTCTTGAAATAACTGTATTACCTCTAAATATTTCCAATGGAGAAGATGTTCACCATGCGAGGGTGTTGTGAATATTATTAACAACAAAGTTATTTCTGGTTACTATACGGAAAACAAAGCGCACGGCTTAAACAGGTATCGAGTCCAAGTTTCAGAAGATAATGATGTCATTCTCAAAGTTCATAAAGTAATGTATCGTTCACGCTAAACAAGTTTAGTTTCTTGGACATGATCTGTTAGAAATGGCGTTTAGCCTCTCGTCAAAAGTGTCGGAATAAAATCGTTCAGAACAATAGATTAGTAAAGCTCAGAGTTTTTTAGAACTTGTGACAAAAATTGGCAAATGTGCCCCAAACCTATCAATTTCGACCAACCCTAACAGGCAACACTCTGCCACACACTAGTGTGTATGTGTATAATGCGTTCGAAGATAAAAGCGCCAACATGAAGATGTTGACACTGGGCCGACCCGAGATAAAAAAACTATGGCTGAGGTAAGCCTTATTTTGGGCTTAGCCTTGTAGGGATAGTTACTTTATTACCAAATAATATTGACAAGTCAATTTATTACAATTTACGTAACAATTTTACATAGTAAAATACCTACAAAAACAGGTAATAGACCTCGCATTAAAATTGTTTGGAATTAAAAGTCTAACAGGCGTAGAGAAGCATTTCTGCTGGACAGAAAATTAAACCCCAGCCATGGTATGGACTATTGAATATTTTAGAATAAATGTACCGACCTTGGCGGCATAAAAGATTTGGAAATAATCGAGGACCACCTTAAAAGTAATAATAAATCTACTCTCAGCAGATTGTGCGATTTTCTGAAATCCTTCTTCCATTATTACTTAAATATAAGTAGCAAGTATTGCTACCTTAAGAACTTATACGAGCTCTTTGAGTACCACGTTTAATTAGTACTTGTTAAAACATTAGCAACTGATTAATAAACACGTAATCAACGGAATATAACCAACTCGTGAAACAACTCTCCAACTCTTAAAAAAAAACTAAAGTTAAACAACTTCGCAATACTGACAACTACGTACGTAATGTAAGAGTAAAGAGAGTCGTATATAAATTTCAAAGTAAATTATTCAGTAGTTTGGGAGATCAAGAACATCCGGTGGAGTTGATTTCAGGTTGTAAAGACATAAGTGAGGCTGCACACGGGCACCACGAAACGCTACATTTACCTCGCCAAATATACAGGTAGCGAGCGACATAATATGTACAAACTGCACTAGCGGTAACTGTGTCGCGTTTAAAATGAGGCGCTACAATAATTCAGTCAAATTAGGGGTTTCACCTCGGAATGAGAGATAATAAGCTGTAAACTCGTATACCTTTATTTAGTGTCCTAAAAGTTGTCTCAGAAGTCTCTTAAAATCTCGAGTGTGCGCCGTAAGTTATTCGACGTCAAAGGTCACAAAAATTAGTTTTTGCAATTATCTCTGTTTCCATAACTCTAATGATGTAAACATCTACTATACTATCTATAGCATCTTCCTAAGGTCTTCTAATTAGTAAGCTGAAGTGGCAGTGGGCAGGTCTTATAGCTCGCACAACTGATAACCTCTGCGATCGCAGGAAGTCGATGGACTAACGAGTTTACAGCTTCAGAGGTTGACCTTTCTTTGCTTCTTTGACAGGACTAATTATGTCTGGTGTATGGACTCACTACGGTCCGTTTTATGCAAGCTTAGCTCAGTTGTGGTGTCGTTTTTCTTCTACAACGCGCAATACATTTTGTTAGAACTTATCGGTGAAGGTTTTTTCGCGGAATTGTTACTAAATATTTTCATCCTTTGCAATGGATTTCCGTAAAGTACCGCCTGAATCTATTATTTATCTTAGCTCAGTCATCGATCTAAGCTTGAGTAACGCTTTTCAATGGCATTAACTAAACGAGCTTTCATATTACGGGTTCTTGAGTTGGTAGGTACCTATATACTGGTATGCTAGTTGAGCTTTCACATTAACGCGTTCAGTGCCGCTGACGTGTATATGCGTTTTCACCACAACAGCGTAGTGCCGTGGACTTGTATACGCGTTTCATACAAATTGGTGACAGTACCACTACAGAGTGCCGCGGACGCGTATGTACGTCTTGTTCATTCTCGGGGCATGGCTACTTTATTCTATTCTGTGTCATTAGGTGCATTCCCAGTCTATCCAAACATTATTATTGGTTATAAAGGTACGCCCGGTGCCCGAGGATGTTACAACGAAACATCGAGCGGTATGTGCTCGATGCCACGAAACGACAAACGAACTTTTTATTGATGGCGCTATTATTGATTAGCGTTAAAACCGTTATGCAAATAAGCTAGGTAAGAGAGGAAAAATAAGGAAGTTCACACAGGAATAACCCCTTTTCAATTTTTTTTAGTAAGAACTTGCATCGTTCGTTGTTGCGGTTGCATCTAAAACGCATATATGCGTCAGCGGCACTCGGACACATGCTTTTGTCGACGCACATGTGCGTCAGTGGCACTGAGCAACCTCCTTTTTTTACCGGTATACAGCGAATCCGGTAGGCAGTGAACGCGTTAACCAAGCCAGAGCTAAAGCATTTCCCCTCCTATTTACTTTGCCGAAGTCAGGTAATAAGCAATCCCGGGTGTGTACCTACTTGACTTGGATGCAGAGACCACAGAACTAAATCTAGATAGAAGCTAAATGTGTGTGTACCGTGCCTGGAGGCGAAGGGGTCTATATCCCCCATGCTCTCGTGCGCTCCCGATCGCTTTCCGCGTGTGACGTCAGGTTATTAAAACAAAACACCACCAAAAACGGTGGGGCTGTAGATCGAGGTATTTCCTTTCATTTGGTAAGTACTTTTTGTCCCAAAATATCTATTATTAATAATGAATTTATTTGTTGCTTTGTACTATTTTCATCAAAACATAAGCGGGTGATTGTGTGTCCATTGCTACTTTTCCATTGCGGCTTTGATTTGACACGACAGACTTGGAGTGCATTAGTGCATTGAAAACCAGCAATGTAAAAATAAACAAACAATACTGTTGAGTCCTAAGTCCAGTCGCGTTCAAGGTTCCTCATCTTCTGTCAAAAGTAAGAAATAGTGATGTACATACCGATTTTGTACTCGATTAAAATCGATTTGAAAGCATAGTAATTATATTTATCATTATTATGTAGCTACATAATGTAGGTAAGTAGGTAGACTAGGCTAGGACTAGGACCACGGTGATTCCGCCGCGCAGCGCGCACGCGACCGCTTATAATGCTGATAATGATAAGCAACTGTCAACCGTTTATGTGTTTTCTGTTCTATGTGATTGAAGATTCCCGGCGGCGGCAGTTCGGGCACAGACGCACGGGGCGGGGTGTGGTAGACGATGCCTACAATTGGTTAGCTGCGCGCTATAATCGATAGTTTTGAATCGTTTTCGCACGGGTTGTACAATGTACATCACTAAATTACACTCGTGACGACATAATACCTACTAAAAATGCTACACGCTCGGTTTCAATACTAATCGGCAAGCTCTTAGCTTCTATCTAGATTTAGTTTTTTGGCAGAGATGCTACTCAAGCCATAGTTGAACACCAATTGAGCTAACTCTACATGAGTTTGAACTATATTTGAACCTCTCTACTATACATTCGAGTAATAGTTAATCGAGATTCGCAAACATGTAGCATATTAGCATATATTGGAAATTGGAATCTCTACTCCGTATTTAGTTTTTAGCTAACTTTGGAAATAGGAGGAGGTTCTATGTTCGGCTGTTGGTATGTTTTTGATGTTTGTTTGTCAATTTTTCCGTCAATTATTATGGATTGATTTTGAAAAGTATTTCGCTATTGTAAAGGACATGTCATCGACATAGATCTTAGAATTAGCAAGCTGAAGTGGCAATGGGCCGGCCATATCTCGCGAAGAACCGATAACCGCTGAGGTAAACGTGTTCCATCGATTGACTCCCTGCGACCGCTACGATTGCTTCTTGCCTTGCTTCATAATTCTTGGAATTGGACATTATCGGCTGTAACATTTGATTGCGTTGATTTAGAAGTGTTATTTATGTCGCGGCTCCAAGAAGATACGAACTTGAGTATATGATCTGAATTTCAATTCGATAACTCCTCGCGTTTTTGAGAAAAGAGTGTTGATAGATGAACAGACAACATAGTGATCCTATAAAGGTTCCTTTTTTTCCTTTTGAGGTACGGAACCCTAAAAACAGACGGCTGCTTCCGATATTCATAGAATATTTTACCATAAAAAACTATCGTAGCTTGACGAATTCATTACGGATGTAACCGGGTTAACTACGAACCATATTTGTGTTGGAAAAACACCAACGTCTTATCCCTTAACGCGCGTCTACTTCAGGGTGAGTGCGGTTCTAGACGCGCGCGTACCTCGGAGGCGTGTGTTCGATCGAAGGGATGCGGTACGCGCGCGTATAGTACCGCACTCACCCTGAAGAAATCATAGTGTACTTCTAACATAAATAAAATTTGTAATTAATCCGCTTATATCGTAAATGAATTCAAGGAATACTCTGACAGTATATGTCCCCTAGTTTCGTGTATTCTATGAATTAATTAATCCCAAGGTAACCAAACCCAGAATGCAGTTGTAACCCGCCGCGGCGAGTTGAGCTGGCGAGTTCCATCCGTGTGGGATTCTAACGATACCTAAATAATATTCAAGCATTTCAAAGTATGATAGAATAAAGAAACGCATTACTCTCGTAAATGAACCCTCTCTGTGTGTACGTTCAGTCGTGTAAAATTGTGAAAAACCCCAACCACGAATTACTTAAATGCAAAGAAAAGTAAAAATAGACAAAAGCTTGTATTGAAAAAGTTTTGCATTTAGGAGTACGTTTGCCTCGTTCGGGGTAAAACAGTTCCAGCCTGAGAATAATTTGATAATACCCAACACAACAGATACCTAGCTGGAAAAACCAATATTGTACGGAAAATACAATGTTAATACAATGTGAGACCGTGCGAGAGAAACGCTCGACTTTTTTAAGTTTTATTTTCACCCGCTAGCACCGTTCCGTACGCTACAGCTTTTTATTCGTATAAAATCTAGGTTTATTTAGTTTCTGCCCTTTGTAAGTCTCTAGCATGGATCCTGCAAGCCGAATGTTTGAACACGAAGGCCAGACTCAAAGGAGACTAACTAAGTTGCGAATATTATAACATAGAATAGAATACAAAATTATTTATTGCACACATAGATTAATATTACAAACAAAGATAAATAAAGTAAGAATATGTGAAAATTGGCGGTCTTATCGCACAAGAGCGGTCTCTACCAGACAACCGTGGATGGATAGGGTCGATGGATTAAACGGGGATCTGTGTGCATTATTAAAAAAATATATACAATTAAGTACAAAATTCTAAACACCATTATAATATTGCAACTTTTATCAAATATATAAATATTATAGTGCACAAATGTGTGCTCTTTATTCACTCTCTCGACCGGGGAGAGGTCAGGCGCAGGACCAACGACTTAACGTGCTTTCCGAGGCAAAGGGGTGTAACAGCGCCAACTTCCTTCACCTTTTAGCATTATAGATACAAGTAAACAAAGAACTCGTATACATATTGTATGTAGCAGTTGAAATAGAATATAGATTTTTGGAAACATTTAAGATAAATGATAGATTCAGGCGTTACTATGCGGAAATCCATTGCAAAATATAAGGATGAAAATATTTAGTAACAATTCCGCGAAAAAACCTTCTCCGATATGTTCTAACAAAATGTAGTCCGCGTTGTAGAAGAAAACGACGCCAACTACAAAATGAAAACATACCTATCAAAGCAAGACGTCAACTAGTTTCGTCTCTCCACGAGACATCATCAGGACACCACAATACTCGACCTTAACACTGAGAGCGCCAAGCAACAACGGCAGAGTCCCACCAGAGATGTTACCACTCCGAGCTAAAATATTTAGTAACATTTACTAAATATTTTCATCCTTATATTACCTATCAAGATTTTCGTTGCTTCGAATGTCTAATAGCGTTGTGACGGCAGTGGAACTATTTGGTATTCTGTGCTATTGTTATCTTTTTTAAAAACCCTACCTACGGTTCGAAAAAGTCAGGTAAGATATTATCTGACCTGAGCCCTGAGTCCGGTTGACGACAGTAACGAGACGTGATCGTTGCGTTTCCTTTTTCTATAGGATTTGGTATATCGCGCCTCTATTGTACTAATTAGGAACTACGCCAATCCCACAAAAATAAGACGTCACGATCACGTGTCGATAGTATCGTCAACCGGACTCAGGACTCAGTCTGATAACTTATGCCTCGGTCTAGGACGTAAATGGCTACATAGGGCGCATACCCGACCCAAACAAAACCCAAAACGCAGTGAATCGAAGTTGCCCTTGGTGACCACCAAAATCTATTTTCGATTCACTGTCTAAACTAAATATAATAAAACTATTACAGAGGCATTAAACAAAAGCTTATAATAGATATCACAAACTGTGCGATGGATTTTTGAAATTTCGTTTGGGTCGGGTATGCGCCTTAAGTGGTCTGACCAACATGTTAGAAGCAAGAATAATATATTACCTAATATATTACCTATACACTAGCCAAACTCGATGTAAAATGTTTGTAAACAATCCACGACACAAAAATCTAAAACTCACATGCTATTTTTGGCGTCGAGCTTCAGCAAAAATTGTAAGCAATATTTATTGAAGTAATGTAAATTCCGTATAAAAATACGCGTGAATTTCAGTTTAACTATGGGCGGTCCGTTTACAAACATTGTACATCTAATTTAGCTGGAATATAAGTAGGTACTTACGCAAAGCCTTTATACGTCTTGTTAGAATTTTTACTTGTTTCGGATGTGTATTCGCTGCAAATACATATTTTTAACCTTTTAACTGATAATGACCATGAACCTGTGAAAGCGAGACAGAATGTTCACTATTGATCGAGCGCACCGGGAGCCTAGGTATTTCTAGAAATAGCAGTTGTGTGAGGGACCCCCTCCCCTCCCCCCGCCTTACCTACGATAAGTACATATTTTACTCTACACGAGGTAAAATGCATGTGAGGCAATAAATTACCTTGAATCTTGAAAAATGTATTAAAGAAGTAGCCAACAAGCAGGTGAAAAATTGTGGTTTTCGTAAAACAGAAAAATAAATATGAAAACTCAATTTTTTCAGTTTTTGTCATCTGTTTTTTAACACCATGAAATAGTAAGCGCATTGTTATGACGACACATCGGCGCATTTTTTTAGGTAGGTACCTACCGTCAAATGAAGTCATGACCACTGAGCAAGGCGTTAACTGCGTCCAGTGCTTTCATCAAATTACGCGCGTAACTTGAAAATGTAAATTTTCAATGCATTTTTAAGGCACTTATCGGTTGAATTTTTTTTTGGTTAATTAGCACTTAAGTATCAAATTGTCACCAATTATCATCAACATCAACAATTATCAATTGTCAACTACGAACGCCACATACATTTCAGATCCATTACTTTGCAAACTTCAAAGACCTTGTATGTAGCTCTTTTAAAATTCCTACCTCACTATGAGTCTACCTATTAGTACTGAAAATTTTAAGCTTTCAATTATTTTCATAGTTTTTCCTCAAGTAAATAGCTGCAGTAGTTACTTGGATAATCATTAAAGAGGGAAAGTATAACGGACAGAGAGAGAGCATTATGTGTACGGCCAGAGTGCCCGCTCAACTTGAGCGTCAAGCGGGGCGGAGCGTGCGGCGCACCTAATACCACGGGCACATGGGTTATGCATGATTTTTTACCGACTTCAGGAGGAGTTCCTATGTTCGGCTGTATGCATTTTTATGTAGGTACATAGATCGTCGATTTCTCCGTAAATCAAGGACTGATTCAATAGCACGATTCAATTTTTCAAGTCGCGTTATCTTATTAGAATTTGAGTCTAATTAAGTTGGATGGATGACAAATGGATTAAGCAACGAATTAATAGACCTCTGGTTTACGCACGTTGCCATGGAAACCATTTGTTTCCGATTATGAACGGAAATTATCATGTGATGATGTTTTAGAAACGTTTTACAGCGCACGAATCAATCCCTTGAGATTTAAACATTTATGGAACAACCTCAAATTCAACCTATGAATAACGATGAAAGATTCATCAAAATCTATCGAACGACGAATTGGCGGATAAAAGATTGGAATATATCACGAAAATTGTTGTAACTAGTCGCGATTTGGCAAAAGAATTATAAATCTCACTTCTCACTAATATTATAAACGTGAAAGTTTAGATGGATGGATGGATAGATAGATGGATGGATGTTTGTTCCTTTATCACGCCAGAACGGCAAACCGGATCTGGATGAAATTTGGCACAGAGATAGATTATAGTCTGGAATAGGACATAAGAGACTTTTTATCCCGAAATTCCTACGGGAACGGGAACTACGCGGGTGAAACCGCGACGTTATATATAAGGAAACCAAATACCTGCCAAATAAAATTAATTGTATGATTATTTTCTTTCTTACCTTAAAAGCATTACCTTACTTGCATTCAGGATGAACTTTAAACTTATCTCGAATGCAAAGGTCACTTCTATCCGAGCACCACCCACCACCCACTTGGTACCCCCGACTGGTGCCTGGCAGCCCGCTTGACGCCAGTCGCTGGGCCCCTGCGAGTTGCAGCGCTCGCATGTTCTCACGTTCTCGGTTGTGTTATTTAAAGTAAGTATATGCGACGACCTCTGTGGCGCGGGCGGAGGTCCGCCTGCGACGCAGGAGGTTGCGGTTTCGATTCCCGCTCTGGGATAAATGTTTGTACGACCTGCAAATATTTTTTCCGGGTGTTCTGGTTATTTTCTATGTATTTGTGATAAAAAAATATATTTCTTTTTAATGTATCGATTATGTAGTACTACTAGTATATCCAGTTATCTAGTAACCATAACACAAGCTCTGCTTAGCTTGGGGCTAGATGATGCTGCGTGGATAGTCCAGCATTGTTTATTTTTATACATTTTTAAAGCGCATGACTGTTTTCTTCTCAATTATAAATACAGGGTGTTTGGTGGAGAGTTTGACAAACTCAGTGGGTGCGTAGGTGGACCTATTTGTAAAATATAAATTGAAGTAGAAGAGCCTAACTCTTAAATTTTTTTTAATCCTGTTTTTTGTATTTTGTAAGATTTTCCGAAATTTTACCTCTATACCCTACAATTTTTACGGGACATATTTTCGATTGACTTTTTATTTGATTTTGGTCTCAGATATATCTTTCGTCTATTGAAGGTATTATTCAATTAAAAAAAAAGAGCAAAAAATTAGTTATAAGCTCTTAAGATAAAAAAAATAAAAAATAATTGTCAAGACTGTCAACTTTACATCGTTTTAAAAAAACAACTAAACGCGATCGAGGAGTTCAAATACTTTTAAAAATTATTCTAATTATAGTTTATTATTGTATTATTATACAACGCTATACCACATGTAGCCAAAAACTCTAAAAAATTGTCAAAAATTAACACTTAAAAGAAAATCGGAGTAAAAATACAAAAGTAAAAACAAAAATTTTCTACTTCTTCTTTCTACTGTAGTAGTAGGGAGCGTGTGTGTAACACGACTATGTGCCGACAACTTTGGGCACATAGTCGTGTTACATTTATTTATTTATTATCGACTAAAGGAACCAGCGGAGCGTGCACAGTTTTTGATGGTTTTTTGAAACTGCCGTAATAACTTAAATTTTCCACCAACTTTCTTATCATTTTCGTTGCCACAGCGTTCCTATCTGGGTATGTGTCTTGGTACCACCGTACAGTTGCAGTTAGGCATGAGTTTTTAAATAATATATTTTAAGAATTTTGTTGTATTTAGTATTACTCAACGACTCCATTGTGCAAAATTGAAGATACCAGAATTGACAAAGACATGAAATGATATCAACATTATCAGACGATTATTTGACGACCTCTGTGGCGCGCTGGGCGAAGGCCTGCCTGTGACGCAGGAGGTTGCGGGTTCGATTCCCGCCTCGGGACAAATGTGTGAACGATCTGCAGACATTTGTTCAGGGTGTTCTGGTCGTTTTCTATGTATAATAAAAAAAATCTATCTATGTATTGAATTGTATTAAGTATATCAGTTATCTGGTACCCATAACACAAGCTTTGCTTAGCTTGGGGCTAGGATAATGCTGTGTAAATTGTCCAGCATCATTATTTATTTACTTAAAATTTTATTTTAAAATAAAATAAAAATATTTAAAAAAAATTAAAATCAGTATCTATTACAATCAATTAATAGAATTAAATTAAAACAAGTGTTTACAATTGAAACAATTGAAGGTGTTTCAACAACTAAAGGCACATAGTCGTCGTACATTTATTTATTTATTATCGACTAAAAAACCCAAAAATGCAATTTTTTTTCCAAAAAATCACTTTCCCATAAAGACTAAAAATGTTTGTCTTTTTTATTGCAGAACTTATTGTTTTCAAAATTGAACACGTGATTCCTAACATTACTAATAACGATAACTCTCACGATTTCAGACTTCCCCTCAGTGGCCCAAAAAAAAGCTCATGCTGTATAACTTGCTGACTAGCTAACTTAAAGAAAGAAAGAAGAAGAAGAAGAAGAAAAATAAAAGGTTTTCAAAACATTATCTGAGCGTCTGGTCGAAGCGACGCGTGACTCAGAGCTGGTGAGTACCTATCTGGCGCAGCGCATCAGCATTGCCATACAGCAGCGGGGCAATGCAGCTAGCGTCTTGGGCACGCTTCCGACTGGAATTGATATGGATCAGTTGAGCTACTTGTAGATAGTTTGCAACAGTCTGCAAGTAGCTCAATTATTTCAATTGTAAATACTAGTTTTAATTTAATTCTATTATTTGATTGTAATTTTCTTTGTTAACAAAGAATTTGTTAATCTGAAGAGAAAAAAAATAGCTTATTTGATTTTTTCTATGACGTCATACAATTTGACTTGTCTATGTGCTTATTTTGTAAGTCCAAAGAAATAAAACTAATTGACTTTTGACTTTTTTGAACTATTTTTCTTGACTGGTGTGAAGGACTTTGGTGAGTATCCTGGGTTGTTTTGATAATGTTTAAATAACAGAAGTAGGGTAGACTGGGTACAGTTGTGCCAGGGTACGGTCGTGACAGTCGTGTTATTGGCGAAACTATAAGGAATACGGGAACGGGTGCAAGGGGAAAGAGGAGCGGCGTGCCTGTCCGAACGTGTTCCACAGTATTGCGTCAGCCGGCGCGCAACGTAGTGGCTTGCAGAGTACCACATTACTATTTTTCGACGAAAAGTAAGTATTTTTGTTCGATTTCTTTGTGTGATTGTTGTTTTATGTGTACAGATAGAGTTATGTGTTTTTTCTCGTAAATACTTAAACATTAGCGGTTAAATAGCAGTGATTACTATGAACGTAGGTTATCCGGTATAGTCATGGCAATTGTTCTTTTGCGAATGAATGCAATGGGTACGGTTGTGCCATATTTTCTGGGAACAGTAGTGACATAAATAAATATTATTTTTTTTGCTTTTAGATGCCCCGACAACGTGTAAGGAAGACGGAAAGAGGGCCAGTGTGATCTGCAATAGTCTTTTTAGTTTTTAATTATAAAAACGTTACTTTGTTATCTAAGTATTTTACCACAAAATGATTGTACTACATTTATTGAGTGGCTTATATGTGATTTTAGACCATTAATGTGTATTTTAATCTTGAGATGACAGTAATCAGCTGTTATACAGCTGATTACAAGTTTAGTAACCTTTCGACTGATTAATATGAAGACTGTTAATAATTAAAGCTGTAGCAGCTTTAATTATTAACAGTCTTCATCCGATCCTTATTAGTTATAAAAGATGCAAATGTTTCTTTGTTACCAACGTATTTCACCACAATATGATTGTATGACATTTATTACATTCAATAAAGTTTATTATAGACCGTTTATGTGTATTTTTGAACCTGTCACAACTGTCCTGGGGGTGGGGACAATTGTGACATTCTTTTTTTTTTCAAACGGCTCCTGTATATTATTCTTTGCATTTATGGACAAAATTGCAGTATTTATACGTAGACAAATGTCCAATTCTCTATAAAACACACCTGGTATCCAGCTAACTGGAAGAATTAGGGAATTATGGGCGATCAAATGAAAATTGGCACAACCGTACCCAGTCTACCCTACAAGTACAAGCGCAGGTTTATATACCAACCCACTCAATACCAAACTTAATGAATAAGTAATCCAACACATCCTTGACCATTAGGTGAATAATAATTTAAACCAATCGCAGGTTTGGTTCATTTAACTTTTGTTTTTCCATAACAATAAATAAGTTGCACAAAAGGGAAGCCCCGTTGCGCAACTATTCGCAGCTGATCAACCTCAATTACGCAAAAGGGGACTCGCGAATAATTCGCATACTGTAGTTTTTTATACTCAAGCGGTCTGAAAACGTGATTATAAATATTCACGGATATGTCATGACTTATCATTTTCGACGTTTCAACAGGCTTACACAAAACTATTCTTGTTCTTGGTTATTACAAAAATCGATACATAATTAAATAACTTACACTACATAAATACTTAAATAAATAATACTTACTAACAAAAAATATATTTATTTGCAGCAAAAACACATAAAAGTATATAAGGTACTTACTTAATGGGTAGTAAGGTAGTTATATTATATTATGATACAATGGCCTGTTAATTAAACTGATAGAAAAAAGTGATTGCTGAGGGCTTGGAGACTATGCTTTTACCTATACATCTCACACTAGGCCTGTATCGTGAGATCCAAGCTGGTGATGCTTACTTTCTTACATATTTATGAAGTATATTTTTTCCTCCAGATAAATACAACACGATGATCAACATGGTTTCGGCAACGTGGTGGATTTGCACATTCTTAATGATTTCGATATCTTTGGCTACGGTGGTTTTCAACACGGCCGTGCTGGTCGCGCTGAATAGACTGCAGAAGACGTCAGAATACCGATCTCTGCGGAGTCTGGCCGTCGCCGATCTTGTACAAGGAGCTGTAGTCCAGACTCTGTGGATCGCACGTCACCTGTGTGAATTGAATTCGTGTAAGTTTTAACGTTTTTGTAACTTATACGTATATACTTGTTTTGTGTAATAAATGTGTGCCACCCGCTGCATGCACAATTTCTTTTTTCAAAAAAAATTGGTAAAATTGTTTCAATAGAACTTTATGAGTTTCATGCTGTTGCAGGTTCACATTACTTACAAATGATCAAGATTCTCAAGATAATTAAATTATTTAAACTAGCAGTCCGCCCCGGCTTCGCACGGATAAATTCTATCGCCTATGTTCACCAGGGATAATTTAGAATTCTTATGGTGAAAGAATTTTTCAAATCGGTTTTTGTTTCGGAACATGTTTCAATTCAAACGAACAAACAAATCTTTTCCTCTTTATAATATTAGTGTAGATTGATTTACTTATTCGACCATTTTTATATTAACTTTGAAAACACTCTTGTATTGTTGTAGTTCCGGAGTTTCTAACTGTACTTCAGAACATAGCCGACAGCAGTAGCACAACTGCATCCATCCTTTCAATGACCCTGCTCTGCTGGGTAAGGTGGACAGGGGTCACGGCTCCTTTATCATGCCATGATAAGAGAGCCATGATATATTTGAGAGCAGTGTGGAGCGCTGCGTTCGCTATGGCTATTGCGACGGCGGTGGAAGCGATCACCGTTTACTCTTCGGCAGTTTTGTGAGTTAACTATAACTTTTGTGAGCTTAAAATTAGTAGTTACGCATTATCATCATCCTCAGCGTTTTATATAAAAGCCAATCTTCTTTTAAATTTGTGCTAAAAGTAGGATTTTAAGTTGGTATCACAATCACATTATACGTCACACCTAAATTTTTTGCAATTTAGAAGACATGTTTTGGGATCTTTGCGAATGTCTGAACACTGGATGGGAGTCACTTCTGGACTTTTAGGATTTTTATTCATATTTGTACTTATTATAGTAGAAATGCATAGAAGTAAAACCAATAAATTCCGTTCTTCCCTACCAGTAAGGATATTAGGAAAGTCGCCTGCTCCACATTATCTCTACTAATAGAGATAATGTGGAGCAGGCGACTTTCCGTAGCAGTTTTGTAGACCGAGTGTAGCGATTTCGTAGACTAGGCGTAGCAATTTCGTACATTTAGACGAATTACCGAGATTGACGACCTCTGTGGAGCGGTGGGCGAAGGTCCGCCTGCGACGCAAGAGATTGCGGGTTCGATTCCCGCCTTGGGACAAATATTTGTACGATCTGCAGGTATTTGTTCCGTTCTATGTATAATAAAAAATAAAAAAAACTATCTATGTAGGTAATGTATTGTAGTATGTATATCAGTTATCTAGTATCCATAACACAAGCTCTGCTTAGCTTGGGGCTAGATAATGCTGTGTGAACTGTCCAGCATTATTTATTTATTTATTTATTATTACCCCGTGGCACTCGCCGAGAGGGTACACTACACCTCCATTCTTGAAAGACCTCCTTACTCAGGCAAAGTGTTTTTGCATGGCACCGATAATGTAATAACAAAATCCCTTTGCCGATACGCTCCCGGAAGAATTTGAATACTTTTAAAACCAAATTAAATAAATTATTGGAGGAAAAGCTTATTATACTATAGTTGATAAATTCGTGAATGACAAATTTTAATATCTTTTGCTAACATCATAATTTTTTGTAATATTATTCTTATATTTTGACATGCATTTATTTTAATTCAATTATGAACTGACTCGATTTTGACATAGGTAATAATTTAATAATTTACAAGGTGTGATATATTTTTTTTTTTTAAATAAGTACTGTCAAATGTTCTCTGTAACAATGTTGTAAGCCTGACCAGGCCAGACTGGAGATGCAAATTGAATATAACACCAATGTAATGTTACCACCTGGTTATACAACATCAAATTAATTTATCATTTATCATCGTCTAGCCGTTTGGGCGTACTTACGAATAATAATATATTACTGTTAGTATTTAGTATGGATATCATCAAAGCACATCAATTTGGTATTCCTGTTATATTAATCTTGTTTTTTTGTTGCAGTTTCGTATTCTTTTATCCTTTAATCTTCGTTTTATTGCCCGCATTGGCGATTATATTTTGGTGTACCAACATACTTACCACAATGAGCAAGCCATTGGAGGCGCCAATGCGGGCTCATCGAGGCCGAAGCACACTGGCTGGGGTAACTAACTTCCTATTCAGACCCACACAATTTTAGCATAAGCCTCGGGCGACCTGCGATGCAGTAGGTTGCGGGTTCAATTCCTGTCTGGACATAATGTTGCTTCTGCAGATATTTGTTCCAGGATTTTTTTAAATATATACTAGATCCTGCCCGCGGCTTCGCACGCTTTGTTACTATGGAAACATTTTAAGGTTATTGCTATCTCATGGGAACTGATTTATGGGATAACAATCGTATGCATCTAGTCTATGATTTATTCCAGGCCTAGAGCTACCTACAAAATTTCACAACAATTCGTTCAGTAGTCTTGGCGTCAAGAAGTTACAAACATCCATCCATCCAACCATTGCTTTTATAATATAAGTGTGATGTACATTATATGTATATAAAACACATGTTATTTTCTATGCCTGACGTTTAAGTACTCATCATCATCATCAGCCTATATCAGTCCACTGCTGGACATAGGCCTCCCCTAATGAGCGCCATAGCTAGTACTGATGAGTACAAAATAGTTTACAAAAATATTTTATTCTTTTCAGAATACTTGCAATGGAAGCAGGTAAGTCGTTCGGTCTTCATTTTCTATACAATTTGTTAAAGCGCTAGCGCCTCTATTGTGCGGACGTGGAACTACGCTCTCGATCGCTTTACGCACAGGCCTAATAGTAGTCACAATACTGTTTAGTCATTACCGTGCCGAAACGAAGCACGCTATAGTCTACTTGACTCATATCAAATTTGGCGCAATAAATAAAATATTCTCGGTGTCGTCGGCTAAAAAACTCACATCTGCCCTTTCTCGTTCTTCTAGCAACATTTTGCGGGAAAGCTGTCACCTTTCAATTTTGTTCTTTAAGGCATGTTTTCCATAGCTATCCTGTCAACTGTATGAGGGGTTTTGTGAGTTCGAAAGCAATGCCATGTAAGAAGTGCCGTTTGACTTGTTCCACAGTTGGATTGTTCATTTGGTGTATTACTAGAAGTCTTTAAAGACAAAAAGTGTAATTTAGAATATATACAAATATTAACTTTTTAAAATAAACCATAAAAAATTAAAAATCACCACTATTTTATGTCTCACTACCCATTAAAAAACTTTCGTGAGCGCATGCGTGGGGTCATTTGACCCCAACACCAGTTTACGCTGTCACTGCACAAGCAACAAGCCCGTTCAAACGCCAGTATGCTACTTATTGCACTCATTGATTATCAAGCGAGGTATACATGGACGCTTTAGTATAAAAAACTGTAAGTCGCAAAGTTATGGGGCAAAATACAAACACTGGGGTACAATATACCCCATGCGTGCACTCCAGTGTGCATTGCGTTATGGGAGGATATAAAAATCTGTAGATCTTGTTATAACATGTTAGGGATAAAACCTAAGCTGAAAAAACGCATGTCACATTAAAAATATGGTAACTTATTTTTAATCTAGAATTTTGCTAAGAGTTCCTAATTTGTAACTACAACCCACACACAAAATACCAACCTAATGTACTAGTTTTAAGATTTTGTTTAACTGTGTAATTGGTTGTAGTTGAAAATAAATGTATTTTCTTTCTTCTTCTTCTTAGATTCTCATCAATGTTTTTATTTCCAGACAATGCATGCAACGCAAGATAAAACGGGCTGCGTATATTATGACAGCAGTTATATGTTGTTACATAATAACTTGCTTCCCATATTACTGCATACTGCCAATGGGTAACTATCTTTTATCACTAACTCCAGGTGCCTGACATTTTTTTCACATGAGTATGGATGGCTAATAGCATAGACCAGTTAAGGCCTGTGCTAATAGTGAAAACATTGGGCTTTCAGAAGTCATGTGCTCAATTTATAACAAAATAAAAACTGCATACTTATTCTTATATACATATATACTTAGTATATACCTACCTGTATATTTTACGGAAGTTTTCATTAATTTTAACAAAATTCAACACAGATAGATGTTTTACCGAGGATAAACTACATTAATTATAAACTATAACTAACAATAACTAACATTTGACGACCTCTGTGGCGCGGAGGGCGAAGGTCCGCCTGCGACGCAGGAGGTCGCGGGTTCGATTCCCGCCTTGGGACAAATATTTGTATGATCTGTAGGTATTTGTTCCGGGTGTTCTGGACGTATTCTATGTACAATTAAAAAAAACTATCTATGTTATGTATTGTATTATGTATATCAGTTATCTAGTACCCGTAACACAAGCTCTGCTTACCTTGGGGCTAGATAATGCTGTGTGAATGGTCCAGTAATTATTTATTTATTTATTTATTAAAATACAGACTAAGTATCCTGGCTAGCCTATAATTAATCTGATCGATTTCCTGCAAAATAAAATATTTGAAAAATCTTATTAAACAGTTTCTGTTTTCCCATACATCGAGGTCATGACTCCATCCACGTCTTTTCTCTAAATTTCATGGTATTCTCTTCCAAATAAATATGCTGCACCATTCACACGCTAGTATCTATCCCTAAGCTAAGCTGAGCTTGTTTTATGGGTACTAAATAAATAGCTGATACACTTAACGCAATGCACAAAATAGATAATTTTTATTATACTCATCCTGGCCTCAATAACTTCAGATGAAAGTTATAATTAGCCGTTATTTCTTTGTTTCATTGTTGACAAACGAACCAGTAACTTTGATTTTCGTTTTCCGAGTAACCCTGCTGCGTCACTGCGGTTGCCGAAATATTCGTTCTACGTACCTGTTTAAAATCTTGTTATTTTGTGATTTCAGGCGCCCTGTGCGAATGCGTGTCACCAGTACTCCAACAAATCTTCACTTGGCTGAGATACTTTAACTCTGCGCTGAACCCGTTGCTTTACGCAGCTGCCTCGCCCACGGTGAGGATGGCTCTGCAGGATGTCATATTAAGACGCCGTAGGATCCTAGTACATAATTGTTCTATTTGCGTTAATTGCCTAACGCAAACCGAACAGTCACATGTTTAAGGAGTGTCCTGTTCGCTTATGTTATCAAACTACTCCCGTCGTGTGATCGGTGCCTCTGAATTATGGATCCGTTGTAGGCCTGTCCTCACATTAGGATTTGTGATGAGGAGTGCCGCTTAGTCTTTGTTTTTTTGAGTACGTTTGGAGCTGTAAGAGGCCCAGTGGCCCAGTAGGGAGAATGAATTTTATGTTCGTAGTTTTATAAGAACTACAAACTGTATGTAGATTGTTATATAAAAATTATTACTGCAGATTGTTTGCAACAGTCTGGAGTTAGTTCAATTGTAAATACTAGTTTTAATTTAAGTCAATTAATGATTATAGTAGATAATGAGTATAGTTAATGATGATAGTTTATTGATTGTAATTATCTTAAATAATAAAAATAGAATAATAAGAAAATAATTATTAAAAAAAAATATTTTCTTTCGCAAACAAATTGTGTAATAATTATTCAAAAAATAATCTTTATAAACAAATTTAACTTGAATAGTATTAAAAACTATATTTAAAATTAGTAATGGTTTAATTATCACGAGGTTAACCTAACGTTTGTGTACTTAAATTTCTTTGGCTTGAAATTAAATAAAACCAGACATAAATCGAATGTATACTGTTATTCGCAACAGTCTGGAGTTAGTTCAATTGTAAATACTAGTTTTAATTTAAGTCTATTAATGATTATAGTAGATAATGAGTACAGTTAATGATGATAGTTTATTGATTGTAATTATCTTAAATAATAAAAATAGAATAATAAGAAAATAACTATATTGAAAATAATTATTTTCTTTCGCAAATACATATGTAATAATTATTGGAAAAATAATCTTTATAAACAAATTTAACTTGAATAGTATTAAAAACTATATTTAAAATTAGTAATGGTTTAATTATCACGAGGTAAACCTAACGTGTACTTAAATTTCTTTGGCTTGAAATTAAATAAAACCAGATATAAATCGAATGTATACAGTTATTATCTATTGCTTTATTTATTTAATTACTAGCAGCTACCCATGGCTTCGCACACGCATTTCAAGTAGCATATCCCTGGGATCAATTACCTCTCTGCCAAATTTCATTAAGATCCTTTCAGCCGTTTGGGTGTGGAAAGGTAACAGACAAGACAGACAGACAGTTACTTACGAATTTATAGTATTCGTGTATTTTATGTGTAGTGTATTTAGTATTAGTGTAGTATAGTGGACCGTAATAAGCATCTTCAACTATTTTGTGTTTTGGAGTGCAGATCTCAGTTTCAGCTAGGTAATACTAAATTTGAAATCCGGAGAGTAATATTTTCGGCAACTATTTTAATTGTCAATTCTTGTGCTGTAATTTGAAAATAAAAGAATTAAAATATAAGAATTAAATTTCACTTTTTTGTCACCAGTTCCTTTTTTTGTCACTATTATGTTATTCCGACTTACAAATTAAGAAGCTAAATAAATGAACACAGTATTCACATAGCACACAATTTTTTTTTCGAGCAATTTTTTTTTTATCACACGCAACTTTATTCGGTATTTGCCAAATTTTCGTATCGTAAAGGGCCGCCGAGCTAAACACGCGTTCTTAGAAGGGCACCACGCGTAGTACTGACGAAATTGGATCAAAGGGTCGCTGAGGGCTTTTATAAGGGTGGTTTTCATCTAAAATGTGTACCAGATTTCAACAAATATTTTGTAGGTAGGTACACGTTATCTCCGTTACCGTTGCCTTATAATTAAGTATAACCTACGCCGTTTGCTTGTCTGTCATTGTCACAAAAAAGGGCAGGACATATTATGTCCTGTCCTTTTTATAATGTATCGAGCGAGTCGAATGGTGCACAAATTAACAGCCAGTTTTTCATCCGCTTGTTATAATTTGACTATAGTTTAACTTTTTGTTAACCTCTAGTGTGTTTACTTGTGTGTGGAGAAACCAAGACTTGGTTCGTAAAACAAAAAAACAAAACTTAATCAGGGTAAGTACTATAAATGCTATATTAGTGCGTTGTGCTTTAATGCTGTATATGGTTAAAATACAAAATCGAGCTTTACGCAGAGGGACTACACTCCTATAAATAATACGTCATATATCTATCTATATCCTGATATCTGATTCTCTCATTACAATTGGCTGGACAAATGGCGCATGGCCGTTAACGTTGGAAAGAGGCCGCGCTATTTGTCTCCCGCCGCATCAGAAGCCCACCACAACTGCAACTACGGGGCCAGAACGTAGCTTGGAGCTCGCACGTGAAGTACCCGGGCATTGAGATCGACAGGTCGTTGCGGATGCAGCCACAGGTTGACCGCGCGCTACAACAAAAGCGCGTTCCTGAGCGCTCCTCCGACCTGTCCTGGGATCTCACCTGCCTCTGAGGACCAAAGTGCGGGTCTACAAGGCCTACGTACAGTCCTGTCTTACATACGCAGCGCCGGTTTGGTACGCTCTCATCTCCAAGACCAACGAAAACTGGGTCAAGGCGCTGCAGAACGTTTCCTTGAGGATCTGCACGGGCGCGGGCCACTACGTCACGAACGACGTTATCGCCCGCGACCTGCAGATCCCCACTATCGAGGACTTCATCGTGCAGTCAGCGCGGAGGATGTACGACCGCGCCGACAACGGCCACCACGACCACCTGCACCAAATTGCGTCCCACCAGCCCCGGCCCACAGATGATGATCGTCCGCGGGAATCAGGTCCCGCGGAACCACCATAAGCCCTTGGGTTAAAAAAAAAAAGCGCGACTACTGCAGCCTCAAAAAAAAAGAGCCAAAGAGCATTACGTCTCAACCCAAGGACCGAGGGGTCGTCACCTCTCGAGTTGCAGTCGGGGTAAAGAGGCCAAGCCTCGAGGCCTCCCTCCGTGCCCCCAACAAGGGCCGGAACGAAACTTTGATGAAGGTAAACTTTTAATTTAATGAGCAAAGAAATAAAACAACGTTCAGGTATCAATATTAAACTTTCTCTCTCTCATTACATTGTAGTATCTGCGCCCGGTTTCACCTTCGTAGAATTTACAGTTAAATGGTTTTTTAATTGTATTTGAGTCGAACCGCCCTTTTTACTGGAAAGGTGAATAAAATAAATAAAATATTGAAAAATCATAACTTGGTACAACAGTTTCGGTGATATCTTCGCCAATAGGCTATTTGACTACATTAAAAATAAGTTCCAAATTGTGTTCATCCTAGTCAGTGCCAACTAAAAATATGCCTGTTTTAGGTAAAAAACGGGATTAAAATTATTTTTTGTTATATATATGATCACGTGATCATATCAAAAATCACAAATCTCGCCAGGCGACTCGACGAGCTCCAGCCACCAGAAAGAACAGGCCGGGTTTCGCGGGGGACATGGATCATAGACCACATTCACATAGTGAGGTAGATTATACAGAAAACCGACAATCACGCTTTTTATTTTGACATTAGATTTCGCTGCACAAAAGTCAAGTGTCAATGTCAAGTGTCATAAAATAAACAACGAAATAATTTCTGTTTCCACTAGATGATGGCAGATTTGTGACACTTCAGTTTCATACAGCGCCAACCATTGATCTGTAGTAGTGACAAAACAGTCGCATATTGCCAATAACAAAGAAGTCAAGTCAAGTCTAAAGGGGATCTCTCTCTTCATTGGCGCCAACTATCTTAGTCTAATGGCAACCACTTCTTTTTTTAAGAGCGCATTGAAAAGCCCTTATTCTACGAGTACCTACAAACATGTTATGTTACGGGATAATAAGCTTTGTGGGGTGTTCTTAGACAGTTAACGCGCTGTCAGAGGACGAAACTTGCGTGTTGCGTGTTTTCCCACAAATAAAAAATTATGCATTTTTTAGCAGGGGGGGAGGAATGGTATGTGTCCTGGCCGAAGGATGTAAAGAACTATTCAAAAGGTTTTTTGCATTCCACCGTCCTAGCAGCCTCAGCAGCGTGCTCTCTACAGGTGCTAGGGAAAGATGCAAGCTAGACAAGAAGTAACAAAACTTTTTAGTTGACACAAAATCCTTTTTGAAGTAGGTACTGTACCAAAAAAGCTAATTTAAACGCCTGACATCTAAAATAGACAGATACAAAACATCACCGTTGTAAAATCAGGGTTAAATAAAGTCAATTGTTCAGTATTTTTTATAATTTTACAGAATCACTCAAATATATTTAATTTTCGGTATAAGATTATTTGCTTGTCAAGTATTACAATAATATATAATGCTATCGGTGAGTTTTAATATTGAAATCAGTTTTTCCCAGTATAGGGCTACTATAAGGTAAATCCGAGTAGACCAGGTTTTTGATGGTTTTTGAATTGTTTTTTTTTATTTTAGATGCTAAGAAAGCTCATCAGAGCTCGTCATATATTCCAGACTTCTCGCCATCTTGGTAAGTACCAATTAAGATAGAGGAAATTGACTCCAGTAGGAGTTCAAACACAGGCTTAGAGTCAACACGACTGGTAATGAGAGCGACGCGGTATTAATACTGAGGCCGTTTTGATTAAAATGTACATGAATTTATTTTTTCTTATTCGCGTGCGCAACTGAATAACGAAAAATACCCTGGGACTGTCACCTTCTCACAGTTTACAAAATAAATTTGGCAATTATCAGATATATATGGGCCGAATATGACATACAATGTGGGACGAAAGCAGATTTTTTCAAGTGGGCCGAACTTCCTATTATTAGAAGATAAAAAAGCTTGGGACGGGTTTTACTCCAACTCGAAAAATAAAAACTACCTGTTAGTTTAAGTTACTAAAGGTTTCTTAGTCGCTTCTTTACTTTAGTCTACATACCGAAGCGACAGAAATCAAAAGTACCACTTTATTTCCGTGTCGGTGTTTTATTTTAAGAATTTGACCTTTTCTATGTGTACATTTTTGTATTTATGGAAATAAAGATTTCGATTTTTGAATCGTTGCCACCACACCGATTCTCTTAGCGTCGATTCCCGCAACGTCGACTCTCGTAAAGTCGACCGCGCCTGAATTCCCTTCACGTCGACCTCGAAAAATACGGATTTTTCGAGGTTAAGTTTCTAAGTCAGCAGCGGCATTGGAAAAGTAAAACTTTGTACTGCTGATAAAATTCCATAACCTGTGTTGGTTTTATAAAAATGTTTTAATATTTAACGCATTCACTGCCCAGCCTTATCACGGGCGCGGCCACGAGGTGCAACAGGGAGATGTGTGCGTCTTGGGCCATGAATAGGGGAATAATTAATGTACCTAATTTCCTTAATTTTTAATCTTGTAAGTTGATAAATAAATAAGTTTAATCAAATAGAGAAAATAACCATTAATATAAAAATGGACACTTTAAAATTAATAAAAATGTAATGTGGAAATATATAAATTGGGATTTGTATAAGAAAGCGAATAATATTAACCATATTGGCCGAAGATCTCAAGAGGCGCAAATATGCAGGTCTCGACAGAGCCTACGCATTTGCTCCCCTTGGAGTCGAGACCCTAGGTCCGTGGGGTACCGAGACTAATGGCTCAAATGAAAGGTCGGACGGCAATCTACATTTTCGATGACAGCTGTCAAAATGGACCTAACTCCGAAATTACACACGCCAGACTTTCGACTAATGGCTCAAATGAAAGTTAGGACGAAAATCTAATTTTTTTTGAAAATATAGATTTCCGTTCGGCCTTTCATTTGAGCCATTAGTCGAAAGTCTGGCGTTCGGAGTTAGGTCCATTTCAATTTTGACAGCTGTCATCGAAAATGAAGATTGCCGTCCGACCTTTCATTTGAGCCATTAGTCGAAAGTCTGGTGTTCGGTCGGAGTTAGGTCCATTTCAATCTTGACGGCTGTCATCGAAAATGTAGATTGCCGTTCTACCTTACATTTGAGCCTTTAGTTGAAAGTCTATCATGTGAAGTTTCAGAGATAGGATTTTTTTATTATTGTGATGTGACCATTTTGTTATTAATTGAAACTCTTTATTTACTTAATTACAATCAAATAATAAAATAAAATTAAAACTGGTATTTACAATTGAGACAATTGAGCTAACTGCAGACTGTTGCAATGATTTTGTTATTAATGATTATTTTTTCTATTTATTTATCATTTCAAAAGATTAAAAATAAAAGGGATAAACCAATTACATTAATCATTCACACTTTCATGTCAAGGCTGGGCAGCGTATGCGTTAATAAGTAGAATATTTTATCAGTCAGCCACACAAAGTTTTTATTTACTTTCCCTATGCCGCTGCCGACTGTACACATCAAAAAAGCGCGGTCGGCGTGAAGGGAATTCGACTTTACGAGAATCGACGTTGCGGGAATCGACTCTAAGGGAATCGGCGTGGTAGGAACAATTCTAAGAAATAGCTTTTTCTATTTATAGTTAACTATAGTCTATCGCATAAACTGCCTAGCCACGACGACGACGGTGCGACACGCAGGGGTCGTAAACCATGAAAGGCAATAGAATGATAGAAACCATCAATATTAAGGGGGCAATATATTATAGGTTATTATATCATGCATAATATGTATAACGTTTATAGGAGTGGGATAGAGCAGAGCGGCATAAGCGCAAAAATCAAGTTTTTGCTGATTATCTTTATAATAGGACATTTATTTGCAAAAATAAGCCAAAGGTTACCGTGGTATTTTATATTCTTTAATACGGTGATGACAATAAAACAAACTTGTGATTGATAGTTTAGGAGAAAAATGGTAATAACTAAGAAAACCAGATGGTACTTACTCTCTATCAGAAGAGGTAGTTTTACAATGGGTCTTGAAATTTGGTGCAGGAAAAAGGACGGTCAGCTATACGATCCAGGAGCACAAGTATGATTGCGTCGTGCTCGGGGCAGGCGGCGCAGGGCTCCGCGCGGCAATCGGCCTGGCCGAGAACAACTTCTCCGTGGCGCTGGTGTCCAAACTGTTTCCTACGCGATCGCATACCATCGCGGCGCAGGGCGGCATGAACGCGTCTATTGGTGAGCTCTTGGGGCTGCTTGGGGTACCGAGTGACTGCACGGTATGGCTTTGCACGGTATCTAAAGGCTGAAGATTTCGTTCACTGCAAGGTCTCAGCCAGTCAAATTTGTACCATACTAAAATGCAATGAGTCACTATCACTGCCGATTTCGTTAGTTTTATATGATCTACGATGCTACAATGCACATTCGATAACCTAAGGTCTGTTATTGTCTTGGCTAAAGCAAAGTAGTCGGGCAGCTCGGACACATCTAAATAAATAGCCACAAATCTTTTAAGTATTTCTGTGACGTGGCTCAGCACCTATGAAGTTTTACGCGTATAAATACCAAGCTTCGCAGCGACTCTATTTGCTTCGCAGAAACTCCACGTGCGGTTGGGGCACGTTGTGTTAAATAGCTTTATTCTTGATGAGAGTGAATTTTATGCCCTTTTGACGTTTCAGGAAGCATGCACCCAGATGATTGGCGCTGGCATTTTTACGATACCGTCAAAGGCTCTGATTGGTTGGGTGACCAGGTAATGTTTATCGTTAAAGCCTTTTTCACTAACCGATTGGTTTACTTTAGCTACATGTGATACTACCTGTACCTAAAGAGAAGGTCAGGACTGCAATATTTCCGAAGACTAAACCTAAAGCAAAAACATAAAGCGAAGTGAAGAGAAAATTTTGTTTATTACTAAATACATTCTAAGAACCGGCTCAAAATTTGCTTCCCACGAGTCTTTCTGGAAGGAATCACGCCAGTTGTCGTTTACAATCTTCGAAAACTTTCTTCAAATCTTGTAGGTAAGGTAGGTACATGAGCACCATGTAGATGATGTCATCTACAGGGTGCTCGGCACAACGTTTGTCATCATGATATGGAAACTGGGGGTACGTGGAACCTATTACAATAGCTCGGCGGCTTTTTAATTTAATTTTAACTTTATTTGTATGAAATATCATGACAGATATTTTTACAATAGCATTTGTCATGTTAGCCCTTACCAATAAATTTAATATTAACTTGAGATCTAGGTAAATAACAGCTATGGGTAAGTGTTCACAAGTGAAAGCTTTAAAGTGACTTCAAATTTGAATTGAATTCAAAATATAACTATGGGTGTCTGTAATCTTCCAATAGATTGAAAACTTCCTTAGTTAATGGTCATTCCTACGGTATGCCAAATGTATCAAAACCACTTAAAAAACAACAAAATAAGCGGTAATATAAAAATTTGTCAATCTGAAAACTCCGAAACTGACTTACTTTCGTCTTGCAATGGTAAGGGCACGTCAGATTTAATTTTAAAAACTTGTTTACAATGATATTTGAAACAAAAAAAGTTACAGCACATAATAGATAGATTTCGGAAAAATTCTAAAAATCTTTAAAGCGAGTACCTGAAAAGGTAGGTACTTTATAATTATTTATTTTAAAATGTAAAATCTTTATTATCAAAGAAAATTACAATCAAATAATAGAATTAAATTAAAACTAGTATTAACAATTGAGCTAACTGCAGACTGATATTTATTTTAACCACTACAGTCATATAGCATAGTTGAAAAATACTAGTTTTATGTACTTTTCTACTAAGTATGTAAATTAACTTAATACGTTAAATGCTTTTATGTAAATAGTTTTCGTCTTGAGGACGGTGATACTGAACCCGACACAGTTTTAAACTTTTGCGTTATGTTATAGTTTTTAAATAAACGAATTTGTTTTTATTCCAAATTCGGCTTGGAAGCATCATCATTCGTCATCATCAGTATTTATGTAAGCCATGTTGCAGGAGTCGATCCAAGAGCTGACGCGCATGGCCCCGATGGCTGTCTATGAGTTAGAGAACATGGGGATGCCGTTCTCTCGCACGGCGGAGGGACGGATCTACCAGCGGTCCTTCGGCGGAGGCACCCTTAAGAACGGAGGCAGCACCGCCAAGCGGACCTGCTGCGCTGAGGACCGGTAAGTTTAAGACAGGTAATGCTTTGTTTCATAGCCTGATTTTATGGTATAAAAAGGCAAGCCTATGTTTTATTCCAGACCTATAACTTATCAAAATTTCAGCCCGATCCGTTCAGTAGCTTTTCGGCACTTCGCTGACATGCCCATGTTTCATCACCCTCAACAATGAATGAATGAATAAATGAACTTTATTGTACCTAATTGCCTTCTCGAAATTACCGTAAATAAAAACCTTACATCTAAAAAAAATAAACAGTACAAAAAAGCAGACTTATCGCTGAGAGATATTCTCCTCAGGCAACCTTTCAGGCAACATTATATGTAGAAAGTACCTACCAAGCCTTTTTACAATCACTTAGAGGTCGACTTACACAGGAAAATATTAAGATAGGGACATCTTCGCTTCAATCATTTTCGTAGTCCGTGACTTGAAAATTTGTTATTTTGCTCGGCTGAATAGACTAGTGTTAGACATCAGGAAGCATGCCTAGCAAAATTGAAAAAATCACACGATCAAGATACAAATAAAAACGTCAAGTGTAATCAGACTTGCGCAACGAGGGTTCAAATCAAAAGTTACAGCCGTTTATGTCCATTTCTTTTGAATTTTCCAAAGGAATCACATGCACACAAAACCTATAAGGTACTTCTCGTTCACCTAGAATCATGATATTATGGTAAGAAGCAAGGTCTTATAGCACAAGTAAAGGGAAAAATCCGAAAACTGTAAATTTGTAGTTTATTCACAGAAAAAAAACTACCCATGGACCAAAAACATATGGAGTACTTTCCGTTGATCTAAAACCATGAAATTTGGAGTAAAGGAAAAAATCCGAAAACTGTAATATTGTAGTCTACCTAATCACAAAAAAGCATTATTTTGATTCACGCCATGGACCAAAACCTACAGGGTACCTACTTCCCGTTGAGTTGAAATCATGATATTTGGCAAGAAACAAAGTCTTTTATTTACTATATAATAATTAATAATGTTTAGTTACGGAACCCTCCTTGCGCGAGTCCGACTCGCACTTGACGTTTTTTTTTAAATAGAAATACTGATGTGCAATTACTGGTGTAAATATTAATTTATAAAATAAAAGCAACAGTTATTTTAGTGTTACAAAATGTTTTTTCTTGATAGTACCTAGTATAAAAAGTTATAAACGAAAACTCTTTTTTTTTCATTTAACGCCATCTCTGATTTTGAGGAGGAACGAAGTTTGCCAGGCAGGGTAGTACTTAGCTACGCTAGCTACGAACGTATATCTGCTGTCTTGTGTCGCCTAAAGGGCTGAACGCATCCTTATGAAATTTGGCTTCGAGATAGACTGTCCCAGGGATTGACAAAGGCTTGCTAAATCTTAACATGATAGTTTCAGCTCAGCTATTTAATCTTGAAATTTAACAGAATAACAGAATTTAAAGAGCAATAATTATTATAGTTTTATATTAATTTATGTATACGAAGCTCGTGGTGAAAGCGACATCTCTCGATTGACGGGTGAACTGCATTGTGTGCAAAGTATGTAAAAGCAGGTCACCACCGACCGACATACGTAGTCAAGATGAAATTCCAAAGAGGGCGCTGTTTTAATAAAATAGATTTATACAGGGTGGGGCAAATTGGCCGTTTCTTTTGTAGTTAGAAGATTTTGTTCTTAGAAACCTTCTATTTTATTTTGAAGAAAAAAATATTGGCCTTTTTTGTTTTTTTTTTAAGTTAGTATGGTTTGCCCAAAAAATGATATTTGTCAAAAAAACAAGTTTATCTTAATCGACTCTATTTCCAACCAGGAACACTTTTCCCAAAGTAACTTACCAAATCAAATCGTAAGTTTCAATAATTTTGCAATAATTTATAAAAACAATTCCCATACATTTTTCTACGAAGCGCGACTGGGACCGCGGTCCCAATACCTAGCGGTCCCAGTTGACGGAAGCCTCGCCATTCGCCGCAACAAAGTCATGCATACCATTCGAACACGGAAAGCCATTTGTTCTAAATTCAAATTATTTATTGATATTTGTTATTAGGTAAACCTTATTGGTAGAATAATATACCACCGCACCGCTTTGAATAACAATACCGCTAGAAAAAATTGGCGAGAAATATTTTTTCAAATTATTAACTAATTTTTTATAACAAGTTTTTTTTTTAACTCAATAAAATGGGTGTGTTTTGCTACTAAGAAGTAACTAGGTAGTTTATTATTTTGGTCTGGAGACATTTTTACGTTACCATCGTCGTTAGAGCGAATATTGGTAAGGAACATAAAGCCTTCAAAATTGGTCTTCAAAATTAGCCTACCAACCTTCGATCAAAAATAAGTAGTTCGCGGCCTCCCCCTTAGATACCTAGAGCCTTACAAAAATGTCACTCAAAATTGGGTTCGTTTTGTTTTGACGCAGACAGTTTGCGCAGAGCCTGACAAGTTTTTTCCATACGGAACAAGAGATTGGTGGAGTCGAATTCATTTTATTTTATTTTACCTACCTGAGAATTATATACCTACCTACTCAGTTTATTTTCTATAAGGATTAATTAACAGAATTCAGGTAAAGATAACGAATCATTTATTGATGCAACTATAAATTGGTGTCTCAACAGTAGGTATTTATACAAAAGGGTCATTTCAGACATACAACAATTTAAACTTACAATACAATTTCAGGCAGGCACTCTAGATTAAAAACAACTGCATTAAATAAAATAGACATACTGGTTGAGGTGCAGCTGTTTTACGTAGTCTTCTCATGCCTGTTTTGGTGTTGTAGCCATCACATTCTTTAAAATGCTTGGAACAAATGATGCTTCCATAATAAGGTTTAAAATATGGTTCACATCGCTGTTGTGCTACAACGGACCTCCATTTTTCCCGACGCACAGGATCTCGAGGGAAACTAAAAATTAAATAAGTACTAAGTTTTATAAATTCATACTTCTGGTACCTACCAGAAGTATGTATCTAGTATCTCTAATAAAAGAAAGACTAGGTACTTACCTACCTAGGTAAGTACTTTTATTAGAGAGTCTACGCAAATGAAATTTTAGGGCAGGCCAACTAGTTATTTTAAAAATCATCAACTAGTAATATTAAACTTATTTTTATGAAAAATATATACTATAAATGAAAAAAAATTTTAGAAGAAATAGCCTCTCCATTTATCAATTTAGAACAAAATTAATATTTTAACATAGGCAAACCAAATAACAATATTTTATGCTGATTTCACAAGTATATGACTCACATCTCAATATACGGGTAAAAAATATATTTAAACTTACTGAAAATAAGAAATTCCATCCTTTTTCAGCACTTTGGACGAGTGATTCTTGCATTTTTTGTACGAGCACTTACCCATGCTTTTTGTCAGACAGAACGCTAAAATGACACTAGTTGAAAAGCTTCCCTAACATGTCAAAATGTTTCTCTTTTGCTACTGAAGGTTTTGGGGTGCGCATTGTGAATCTAAGGGGGGCCGGCAAAGCCGGAAATTTTTGATCGAAGCTACCAACTTAAAAAGTAGTTACCTACCTACATAAAAATAATTTAAATTAAGAACCATTGAATGAGTGACATTGTTGTTTTCACTCACTCCTCAGAGCAATAACTAAAGCATAGAGGGACCATGAAATTTGAGTCTAGTTATACTCTTTACGCTTATGACACAATCTGTGTGAAAAAAGAGGATAGGTATATAGAAATAAGGGTTGCTTAAGACAATGCTGTCCACTTTTTTTGTCTTGGTAGTGATGTGCCGTATTTTGCAGAGGTATCTGTATATATTAATTTATTTTTGACGGATAATTTGCCTATTGAATTGAATGTACATACGTTATTGTCATGTCCTTAGAAGGTTATCATTTCGATACGCATGTATATAATATTGTTGGAATTGCACGTAGATTGAGAATTTAACTAGATGATTGGCATGCGTGGCCGCAAAAAGGGACAGAGTAATACGAAGTGGTGTTGCCATACAATTTTGTTACCCTGACTTTAGGTTCGTAATTTCATGTCTGGTAGGTGGTATTTTAGTATCATACATCATTCATTAAATTAGGTACCTACGTATGCGGGAGTAGGTATACTTTTAATTTAATGAGCATAGAAATAAAACAACGTTCAGGTATCAATGTTAGGTTTCGTTTAAATTTATTACCACCGCCACATAATACGAGCTAACGTGTAAGTAGACATCATTTCAAATACTAAAATAATGTAATTTTGAAAATAATATTATTGCTAGATAATCAATTCAAACACTTACCAAGCACAGACTTACAATAAAAATTTCACTTTGGAAATCAAATTTCTTTTAAGTAATTAAATCTTACACATAAGGTATTGCTAAGATAAGACAACCATTATACGAAATTCAAAAGCACTTTTAAATTATACTTCAGGTAAAATGTGCAGAGAAATTTTCTCTGCACATTTTACCTGGTGTAAAAAATTTTATTTGGTTTTCTCAGAGAAAACCAAATAAAATTTTTTACACCTTAAACACAATATTACCTACGTCCTAGCCTATGTATCCAAATATTTTATATTCTGTTTTATTTATTAGGTATGTAATAATGACCATTGTGTGTGATGATTATGATTACTCTCCACAAATCATAGGATCACTAATCAATCAGTCTTTATTTCTATCAAAGAGCCTTAATCAATACCCATACACCTAATAAATAAAATTGTACATACACTAACTACACGGTACATACCTACTTACTAATTTACACTGGTGGTTTTATTTATACTGCGTTGTATTTCTCTTACAAACTCAAAGTTTTCATGATTTTCCTCACGTACCTTTTCCGTAGTAGGTATATATCTTGCATGCCTGAAATAAAATATTGAAGCATTAATATGAAAATTATAAATAGTACTAAAGTAATAGTAAGTTATATTAGTAACACCAAATCCCAATACCATTTAAATATTTTCGATTTAGTATTTTGATTAGTAGGTAGACTAAAACACAAAGTAGGTATAATTTTTCTATCCAAATCTCAAACAGTCCTTCACCCATCATCGTAGCACTGATTCTTTTCATGTATTTATTTATTTTACTTACCAGTCTTGGAACAGCATAAGAGAACAGATACGTTCGCGTTTCTTTTTTGTTAACGATTTTCATGAAAATGTTTGAACAAATTACTAAATATTTTTGGGTTCCCAGTTTTTGCGACCCGTGGCTTCTATCCAAAGCAAACGTAAATCATTGTTTTCGGGAAATCTGTAACAAACAAAAACATATTTTAAGAATGTATGTAGATGTAGGTATTCATGTCTCAATGCGCCACGACATTTGGGGAATTTTATTTTCGAGTGCAGGCAACCCTAAATTTTCGTAATTTTAGGTTATATTTATTAGAATTATTTTAAAACATAGTTTTTGAGTCTTGTCTGTACGGAAATCTATGAAACTATAAATTTTGAACCTTTTTTGAAGTCAAACGAGCTTGTACTTACGATTGGAATGACAAACTCGGCACTTTTCGTTCACCGTCACTTTTACATCCAAAAACACTGCACCGCACCATCGTTGCTTCAGATTTATATCGTTGAGAGACGCAGGAATGCCCGCAGAGTCACTTTCACACATTTTATTAGCAGAAAGTGTCATTAGGTCGAAAAAAACAAATACTATGTGATGTGCCCGGCATGTTTGTTTAGCTCTTATAAGAGCTAAACAATGAAAAAACTGGCACACTGGATGAGACAGAGAAACTTTCATTCTATCTCATTTCTTCTCAGGCTACAAGCATATTTTTATCTCTCTCTTGTGTGAATGAAATGGGTATATGCAACACCTCTAGTGGTATATACTCTAAGGAATGCACAATGTTCACATGATGTTACTCTATGTGGGTGTCTTAACAGGTGTGCCAAATTTCATAAGTTTTTGTGTGTATGTTTGTCTATGCATTTCTCTGAAATTCGTAATCGGATTGTGAGCATTATTTCTTTATTGGATTGGGAACAGAACAATTTATCAGAATCAGTTTAGCAGTTCAAGTTTAAGTAAAATATGGAACATACAACTGAACTCCTTAACGACAAGCAGCACGAATATGTAAATTTGTTATTTTGTCAATCCTTTAGGTGCCTTTAGGCCCCTATAGAAATTGCTCACTTTTTTTAGTGATTGTGTATCAAAACTAAACAGAGAAAAATAAAAACTTTTTCACTAAAAATAAACCGACTTCCATAGCAAAACACAGGTAAAGAAAGACACGAGACATGTAAGAAAAAGAAACGAATGTTATTTTAGTGTTTCGCTTTGGTAGTCTGATTATTTTTGTGAAAAAGGTTTTTTTATGAAATGAAATAGAAACAATCGGATCAAAACGATATTTTTTATTTAATACTAGCTGAGGTACCCCGGCTTCGCTCGGGTGTTACATTTCTTCGCTATTTACAAAGCAGTCGTCTGTAAAATGTTTAGAGCATTATTATTCGGCTATGCTTAGTCCAATTAATTGTGGCTCTCGGAATAGCTTTACACCAATTCTCTTTCTCATTTGGAGGCATACTGAAAAAGAAAACGATACATTATTCACTCATTTTTTTCAACTTTACTTTCACCAATTTATCGGCATAAAATTATCGTATCGATGAAAAGTATCTACATCCCAAGCATAGCATAAATTAACATTTTTTTTTTTAAATTAATTCGCGATTACAATATAATTTGTAATGAACATGGTTTGAAGGGATCATTATCAATCTAATATGTATGTTAATAGTGATTACACCCAAATATTTCACGTGATTTTGTATGAAAACTGTAAAAAAAACACTTACCGGTGAAAGCTTACAAATTCAGTTTTCTTTTCGTGATGAATGTGATTTACACGATAACACAAAACAAGCCATGTTAACAGCTTATTCATCTGTCCTTTGCACCTTTTTTTACAAAGATATTCGAAAAAATCTATTAGTTTTTAATAAAACAATGAACCAGCACACGTATTTACATTCACGACATATTATACGACTAAATCAAATACTTTGTACGGTTAACCGTGTACTAAGCAACTATTGTGCTCTTTTTAATTGGTCGTGTAATAAGAGACCAACTGTGACCATTTGACATCTTCGGAATGTCCATTTAGCTTTAAGGCGAATTGTAAGGGTAAAAGACGAAAACGACGTCTTTTTGGACAATGTTTCTGACGAAAATATAGATCGTGAACGTTTGAAATTTATATATCTGGTAACACATATCTTAAAGTATCTAGTGCCGGTTCCAAATGCTTGCCGGTAGTTATAGTTAGCACTCAGAACAAGGTTGAAGTAACAATATCTTCAGGTAATTGAGCACACTTTTTGACGGTGTGTCTTATTCGTTTACTACCAAACTCAGTATAGTTATTTCTATAGCTCGTACGCTTCTATTGCCGGTCCATTTGTTTTCAAATGAAGTCAAAATAAGGAGTTTTAACGTAAAAACTATTTGCGCCTATTAAAACATCACTCTCCCACAAACGTTTGCTCGTAAAATATGATCAGGCAATGTTGTAGTACCAACAACTGACCGAACGAGGGCGCGGGCTCGCGGACGACACGGGGCGCGCGGCGCGCGCTAGGAGAAAACGCGACGTTGCAAGCTCTCGTACATGCCGCCGGCGGCGCCGGCTCGCACTATGAGCGACGTTGCCAGATCTTGCTTTAGTACCTATGTTATGTGTATTGTATGATCGCGCGCGTGAGTCTCACTCAAGCAGTTTCAAAAATAAAAGTAGGTACATAATTTCTAAAATGCAGTGTTATTTTTTGTATCGAATATTTCTTCTGGAGTTGTGTTTTAGTCTTATAATTATATTATGGCAAATAAACGTGGACAGAAACGTCGAGTTCCATCGAAGTGGTTGCGAAAATGTAAATCACGTCATGCAAATGCTTTAAAAGCACAAGTTCGGCAAATGGGTGATGCTGTTGAGTAAGTAACCTATCTTGTACTATGCTATACCGGTAATAAATAATTGTTTAGTCTTCCTAGTCAAGTTCTCAGGCATAATCTAATATCGATGCATCGATGCATGGAGTAGAGTAGTGCCGTTACAGAGACTTACCTATGTAAATTCCTTTTACTCCTTTACTACTTAGGTTGGTACCTAGCCAATACTGTGTAGTACCTAACTCTTGATTTATACTCATTCAAATAACGATTTTCGCATCCCAATTAACCCTCAATTTTAGGGGTCCGTACCCAAAGGGTAAAACGTGACCCTATTACTAAGACTCCGCTGTCCGTCTATCCGTCTGTCACCAGGCTGTATCTCGATGAACCGTGGTAGTTAGACAATTGAAATTTTCACAGACTCTGTCTTTCAGTATTTCTGTTGCCACTATAAAAACAAATACTAAAAAACAGAATAAAATATATATTTAAGGGGGCTCCCATACAAAAAACGTAATTTTTATGTTCGTTGTTATAGATAACAGTACGGAACCCTTCGTGCGCGAGTCTGACTCGCACTTGGTCGGTTTTATTTATGATGCCATCGGTTAAAACATATCGAGAGGAGAAACTTTAGTAATGGTCACAAATGAATTACATTATTTTTTTTACTACGTACCTAAATATTTAGTTCGTTACTTGGATATTATATTATATTTGTATTATAGGGATTTTACTAAAGATCTAGCTAGTACCTATTAGCTACCAGCATCGTGTCTCAATACTAGCTTTTTACTCGCACAACTTTTACATACCTAATAAATGTAACTTAGGTACTTATCTACCTATATAATTTTGTATTTCAGGCAACCACAAATATCTGAATCTGCAATAGAAATTAACACGGATTCTGTTGCACATAGTAGTCGTAATGTGGACACGGAAACATGCAACGTGACAATTGATGATAGTGAATTGTCATTCAATATATCAATAGAGTCCAAGCGGTAAGAAATTTACCAAATTCTATTATGTTGCCTACCCACTGTATTTTTCGCACATATACGGTTTTGCCAATCCTATCGAGAATTACGGGTGTTCTATTTAATTATTTGTATTTTGCTTGTGAGTCAATATTACTGTTAATTATTCTTCTTTCAGCTGAAAGAACCTAAAAGAAGAAAAAAGGCTTCAGCAACTTCTTTTTCCCCAGACCAGCCATCTACCAGCTCACCTCTTGTAGGTTACTTGAAGTTCTGTAGAACTGTATTTTTAACGCTACGCTCTTCTAATCGTACCTATCCCATCGGGGGATACCATGTCATGTATTTTTCTTATCATTACATTGTTTACCTACCATATTCTATGAAATATTAATTTCCTACTTACTGTTTTTTTCACGCAAAGCACTACTATGTCCCTTAGAGAATATTTTTTCTTGCAGGTCAATAAATATATCTATTTCTTTATTTTTCAGTAAAAGAAGATAAAGGGTTCCGGTAAATTACTTCTTTCCGGATCAACTTACCACGTCATAAGTACCAACCTCTTACCTAGCGCTGAAAACAAAGATGAATAAAAATAAAACGCCAAGTGCGACTCGGACTCGCGCAACGAGGGTTCCGTAACTAAACATTATATTAATTATATAAATAAAAGAACTTGTTTCTTGCCCAATATCATGATTCTAGCCCTATAGGTTTTGGTCCATGGCGAGAATCAAAATAATGTTTTTTTTGTGATTAGACAACAATATAAGAATTTCCGCATTTTTCCTTTATTTGTGCTATAAGACCTTGCTTCTTGCCAAATTTCATGGTTCTAGGTCAACGGGAAGTACCCTATAGGTTTTGTGTGCATGTGATACCCTTGAAAAATAAAAAAAGGACATAAACGGCTGTAACTTTTGATAACGTTGACTTAGAAGTTTGATTTATATCGAGGCTCCAAAAGGTTACGAACCTGAGTATATGTTATTAATATGTATACCTTACTACTAGTAACCTACCTACCTACCATCTGATCTACTCCTTCTACAGGACCGGAAACTCCTGTTACCCGGACTCTTATGAGTCCGGTGTCCTCGGGCACCATGGATTAATTTTACACCCATCTATCGTAGTTTAATTTAATTATTATGTACCAAACTAGTTTCTTAATTTGTAGGTATCTGTTGTTTATAAACTATGTACTTCTACACACATCTAGACTTGTTTATTTCAGCTACTTTCACAGTATTATGTCTTATGTTGCAAAATATATAAATAAATAAATTCAAACAAATTGTCAAAACCTTTCTGTGCAAAAAGGCTTACTACAAAATATCAGATTATTTAAAAGATAAAAAAGCTTGGGACGGGTTTTGCTCCAACTCGAAAAATAACAACTAACAGGCTAAAGGTTTCTTAGTCGCTTCTTTACTTTTTGTCTACATACCGAAGCGACAGAAATCAAAAGTACCACTTTATTTCCGTGTCAGTGTTTTATTTTAAGAATTTGACCTTTTCTAAGTGTACATTTTTGTATTTATGGAAATAAAGAATTTTTGATTTTGATTCTTTTGTTGGTGGTTATAATTATGATAAATAAATAAATGGTGTGAATTTTAACACGTTTCTGAGAAAAGAGGGTTGACAGACGGTCAACAAAGTGATTCTATACGGGTTCCTTTTTTTCTTTTGAGTTACAGAACCCTAAAAATGACAAGATAGTGAATTTATATTTTCATGCAGAGTGTATTCATCAATATTAATAAAAACTTAACTAGTATATGCTGATGATGATGATGATAAATAAAACTTCAACAAAAATTAGTTTAATAATATTCGTTTTACTAAAATACTATTAGACCTATGCAGTTTACAGATAAAAACTAGATATTTTGTTTAGTAATGTTAGCCTAACCATTCTCTACACATATAATATTTTGATACAATTACTCCTTTGAACTGTTTCTCTCAAGGATCTCTCTGTTCGCCATTACTCTGTGATACGTACTACACTTGTGCGCGCCATCTAACGGCAGTGGAGCGTATTATTTGGATAGGGTATATCGACTAAGGTTCCAGGACCGCGCGCGCTCGGTTTTTGGAATCGATAACATGCACTCCTTGCTGCATAGATGGCGCGGGGGTGTCCCCGCTCGGCTGCCAAATGCCCAAGGTCATTTGCCTTACTATTCACCTTAAGCATAGATGATAGATTTGCGTTTGTCTCTTTTAACTGTGCAATCTGCGCTATAAGAGAGAAGAGCTTAGATATGTTAGAATATTATCGTTATTTCTACGGTCCCTCTATGCTTTAGTTATTGCTCTGAGACTCACTCACAAAAATAACCATTCCCATACATTGAAAATGTATGGTGATGGTTTCTTTTTATTATTGCCAAAACTACAACAGCTCCGAGTTTGACTCGCACTTGGCCGGTTTTATTCTATACATATCCATCTAAGCACTTCCAGAACAGCGCCCTCTTTCGAATTTCATGTTGACCACGTTACATTTAAGCGCTCCCGGAGCTGCATGTCGGTATAACCGTGACCTGCTTTTACATGCCTTGCAACACAACGCAGTTCACCCATCGCTCAAGAGATGTCTCTTTCGATACTTGTATCGTATTATTTGACTTGTCTAAGTGCTTATTTTGTAAGCCTAAAGAAATAAAGTTATTGAATTTTGAATTTATTTAATAACTATGTTCCCTGTAGTTTCACCCGCGTTAAATTCGAATTTCACATTTATAGGGTTTTGAATTTTTTCTAAACATTCAAATTATAAATAGTAGGTAGTTAGTAAATTTAGTTTGATAAATTTCTGAGAGTAATAAACCGAATCGAGAACCTCCTCCTTTTTTGAAGTCTGTCGAAATCTACATCTTTGCAGAACTGTGATCTTACTGGATCCTTCAGCGTAGAACTTCAAAAAGCCGTTTTTGCTTGCAGCACGGGCCACGCACTCCTACACACGCTGTACGGCTATAGCACGAAGTTCAGGAATATCACGAACTTCACGGAGTTCTTCGTGTTAGACATATTGGTGCAGGACGGCCAGGTTGTGGGCGCCCTTGCTCTGGATCAAGATGACAGCAGCCTGCACAGGTATTAGGTCATGATCATCATCATCATATCAGCCAATACACGTTCACCTATCTGCCGAAGACTGCAGCCTCATTTCGCTTCTCTCTGCCATTAACTGCACAGTGTCACCCAAGAGTCTCTGTGATTTATTTCTGCGGTGGGTCCTAAAGAACTCCGACCCGACCGCATGGACATGGTTTCCAGTAGCCCGTTATTTAGCTCGTCCACTGTTGCACATTCCGCGAGGCATTCTAAGCGGTTTTGCAGCTCGAACTGAAAGCTTTCGGGATTTTGGATTTGGACAGGATTTGGATTTGGTATTAGGTACCTTTGGCTAGGTAAATATACAGTCTCGGATATTAATAGATTTTTAATTGGTTAATATCGACAAATAAAAGGCTATAGATCTATTCGCCATGCCTGCTTAAACCACAAAAAGTTGTGTGTTAAATAAAATATCTTTTAAATGTTAGGTACTTGCATTCTAGACCATAGCGAGACATGAGCACATTAGGTATTTTTATTTATTTAAACCATCTGTATACCACGTTTGACGCAAATGAATAAATGAATCTATGAATCTCTTTCACATCATAATTTTTAGGCAGAAGTGTGCGACGCGACGCGACGGTTGGCAAATTGCGTTGCGTGGGTCACTCCTTCATAGATCACTATCGCTACATGAGTGTTACCACTCCTAAGCTTTGCCTTAGATATAGTAAATTGTGCAGGTTCCAGGCGAAGCACACTGTGATAACGGCTGGTGGTTACCCTCGCATGTACTTCTCGTGCACCGCTGCACACACGTGTACCGGCGACGGGTGCGCCTGGGCTCACCGCGCTGGCGTCAAGATGCAAGACTTGGAGTTCATACAGTTCCACCCTACAGGTGACAGTGGGATTTTCACATTACCAAGGCGTGGTTTATTTATACCACAGAGGTCTACCGAGGTAGGAAGCATGCGACCCGCCTGATGGGAAGGCTAATTCAGACAACTTGGAGGTCGCTACTTTCCTACAGAACAGCGACCTCCAAGTCAGCTAATGAATATTGTATGAATGTGATTCTTTTTAAAAGTATTTACAATCCCAAGTTCCAAAAGCCAAAGTTCTCCCTTCCCACCTCAATGAAAAAAATAATAATACAGAACTGAATTTTTTTTTGCGAAGCGTGAATTTTCATTGATAAATCAAACAAAGCATCAAGATAATAGTGCTATACTAATCAACAGAATGGAAACAAACCGGTTTTACTTAGAATTCAGTTTTTTTTCCGGTTGGAGTTGTTTTTCATTGCGTTTATAAATCTTGTCCAATAATACCTCATGCACTCCACTTCTAGTCGTTTTATGGAATTATGACCTCGTAAAATGATAAATTAAGATCATAATAAAACCAAATCATCGGCATTTTGTTTAATAGAAATAAAATGGTTATCCTAGCAGTGCTATTTAAATAATTTTCATTTATCTTCGATTTCATCATTCATTTGACCGACTATACGTACTTCATCGATATATATATATAATATATTTACCATCAAAGAAAACACCCAGAACACCTGGAACAAATATCTACTCGTCATACAAACATTTGTCCAGATACGGGAATCGAAACCGCAGCCTCCTGCGTCGCTGGCGGACCTTCACCCGGTGAGCCACAGAGGTCCTCCACAAATAAGCGTTTATCCATCCGACACTCGATAGAAAGGGGATAGAAAGGAAGTCATCTCGCTGATGGGGCGAATACTGAGGATTTAACAATATTGTTATTTAAAATTGTCTATCTTCAGGTTCCTATGGCTCCGGCTGCCTGATGACGGAGGGTTGCCGCGGTGAAGGCGGTTACCTCGTGAACTCTAAGGGAGAACGATTCATGACGAAGTACGCTCCAAAGCTGAAGGACTTGGCCAGCAGGGATGTCGTCTCGCGGTCCATTGCAACGGAGATACGAGAAGGTATGGATTTCGAAAGACATTGCTTAGATGTTTCAGTTTGCATCATTAAGAATCCATGTTAGCTCTACAAAATTATCAAATCAACAAATACGAGTATCAAGTAAGCTTTGGTTTTATGCACAATTTGATGAGCTTTCAAGTTTTATCATATAGATTATGAAAGGTAGGGAAATCATTTATGGGCAATTGCGTACGCTTCTATGACAAGCTTCCATTCTTCGCACCTTTGCTGTGCCACTGAGCTTAATTTTGTCCACAGGTCGTGGAGTTGGCCCGCTGAAGGATCACATGCATTTGCAGCTCCACCACCTGGGCGCGGAGACGATCAGAAGCCGTCTGCCCGGCATCGCACACACCGCCATGACCTTCACAGGAGCTGATGTCTTCACTCAGCCTATACCCATCATACCTACCGTGCATTACACCATGGGTGGCATTCCTATTAACCACAAGGGAGAGGTAATTGAACCTATTGATGGCCTCCTAACCGAATCTTCGGCCACGTCGACAACAAGTGCACAAGTATGTGCGCAACGATTCCCCTCACAATCTATGGTTATCAATGTGATCATACATTGATTTGTTAAGGCGAGAACCTCGAGACCTGTGAATGAACGGCATATAACAGATTACACTTTGAGTGCCCAGCTCATGTTAAACTTGTGCATGTCCCGCTGAGGCTGGACACTAATTGTCTAAACCCGTTCACTACCCAGTCTCTGCCGAAGGGAAGTGCTGGTCGATTAATGTCAAAAGAAATATGTCCAAAGCCAATGTCCAAAATTAATATGACAGACGTATAATAGTAATATAATATGACGCCAGCTTTAGCTTTAGCGCGTAAACCAATAGAGTTATATGAAAACAATGTACCTATTACGGAACTGCTCTGCGACACATGCAAAACCGGGGCAGGTTGCTTGTAAACGTACTAAAGAAGAACTTTTCAGGTGTTGGTACACGTAAACGGGCACGACGTCGCGGTCCCCGGTCTGCACGCGGCAGGCGAGTCGGTCACCAACGCGCACGGAGCCAACAGGCTTGGAGCCAACTCCATCTTGGACGTGGTGGTCTTCGGGCGCGCCATCGGGAACAACGTCGGAAGGATCAGCAAGCCGGGAGAGAGGCAGCCGGATCTAAAGGACGTAAGACACGTTTCCCAGTTTCTTAGAACTGAGTAGCTTGTAGAAGTCTAGGAATGGGGTTTCAATGAACGCGTGCGTTGCCAGCCGGCTCGGGGTTGGCAAGATTGATAGACGAGAGAGAGGCAACAGGAGAGGATTTTTACGTACACGATTCTTACGTAGAACACATTTTGTTCTAAGATTCATAGATTTCATCTTTTACGATTTTATCTGCATGTATTTTTGTGTACAACTTAATTTTTTTCATGTGTAGGTCATCGATCAAAAATGTCCGGCTTTGCCGGCCCCCCTTAGATTCACAATGCGCACGCCACAACCTTCAGTAGCAAAAGAGAAACATTTTGACATGTTAGGAAAGCTTTTCAACTAGTGTCATTTTAGCGTTCAGACAAAAAGCATGGGTAAGTGCTCGTACAAAAAATGCAAGAATCACTCGTCCAAAGTGCTGAAAAAGGATGGAATTTCTTATTTTCAGTAAGTTTATATATATTTCTTACCCGTATATTGAGATGTGAGTCATATACTTGTGAAATCAGCATAAAATATTGTTATTTGGTTTGCCTATGTTAAAATATTAATTTTGTTCTAAATTGATAAATGGAGAGGCTATTTCTTCTAAAATTTTTTTTTCATTTATAGTATGTATTAATATATTTTTCATAAAAATAAGTTTAATATTACTAGTTGATGATTTTTAAAATAACTAGTTGGCCCGCCCTAAAATTTCATTTGCGTAGACTCTCTAATAAAAGAAAGACTAGGTTCTTACCTAGGTAGGTAAGAACCTAGTCTTTCTACCAGAAGTATGAATTTATAAAACGTTTATTTTTTGTCCCGTAAAAAAAACTCGTGCAAAGCCGCAGACAGGAACCAGATCTTTTTAATCTAGAGTGCCTGCCTGAAATTGTATTTTAAGTTTAAATTGTTGTATGTCTGAAATGACCCTTTTGTATAAATACCTACTGTTGAGACACCAATTTATAGTTTCATCAATAAATGATTCGTTATCTTTACCTGAATTCTGTTAATTAATCCTTATAGAAAATAAACTGAGTAGGTAGGTATATAATTCTCAGGAAGGTACCTACCTACTTACAAAATAAAATAAAATGAATTCGACTCCACCAATCTCTTGTTCCGTATGGAAAAAACTTGTCAGGCTCTGCGCAAACTGTCTGCGTCAAAACAAAACGTAGACAATTTTGATTGACATTTTTGTAAGGCTCTAGGAATCTACGGGGGAGGCCGCGAACTACTTATTTTTGATCGAAGGTGTAGGTACATTATTTTTCAAGAGTTATACAATAAAATGTCTTTGTCTACAGAACATTTGCGACAGAGTCATAGACAATCTAGAGAAGATGAGGAACGCAAACGGTTGCGTGGCAGTCCATGAGCTGCGGCTGGCAATGAGGCACACCATGCAGGGCAAGTGCGGAGTCTTCAGAGACAACAAGCTGCTGTCTGAAGGTTACCCACCATCTTCGCACCATCACCATCATATCTGCTCTACCCACTGCTGGGTTACTCATCAGCATGTGCTGATGAGTACGTCAATAGTCATGTTTAAAAATTTAGATATATGGATCACTAGCAGCGCCTCGCGGTTTCACCCGCGTAGTTACCGTTCCCGTAGGAATTCCGGGATAAAAAGTAGCCTATGTCCTATTCCAGACTATAATCTATCTGTGTGCCAAATTTCATTCAGATCCGTTCAGCCGTTCTGGCGTGATAAAGGAACAAACAGCCATCCATCTATCTATCCATCCATCCATCCATCTAAACTTTCACGTTTATAATACTAGCAACGCCTCGCGGTTTCACCCGCGTAGTTCCCGTTCCCGTAGGAATTTCGGGATAAAAAGTAGCCTATGTCCTATTCCAGACTATAATCTATCTCTGTGCCAAATTTCATCCCGATCCGTTTTGCCGTTCTGGCGTGATAAAGGAACAAACATCCATCCATCTATCTAAACTTTCACGTTTATAATATTAGTGAGATTTTAAGTGCAATAAAGTGTTCATTCATTCATTCATTCAGTGTTTGGCAGAAGAAGAAGCTTCTGTAGCTTTTTTCTTTTTTTCTGTGTATTCTAAAACGGCAACAGAGGAGGAATGGCACTTCGTTCTCTTCCTCGTAGGTTTCCTTAGTCAGGTCTTCCGTCACCCAACGGGGTGAGTACCTATGAACATAGACTTGTTTGTCTATGTCATACCATAGACAAACAAGTCTATGAGGGTCGATTCTCAGTCGTGGGACAAGAAAGAGGGGTCATTCTGTCGAAAGACAAACAGAATTACTTTCACATGTTTAATTTACTAAAACACCTATGATTATTATGATAGTGAAGTTCTCGAAGTTATAATTTTTTTTAACTAGTGGTTAATTACTAGGTACCTCGTCAGCTAAGCTACTCAACCTATTTACAATAACCACAATTCCCTATTTTCTTTCTTTTTAACCACCCCTGTACTTAGAACAAAACAAAATAAAAAGTATTCAAATCGGCTCAGCCGTTCTCGAGCTTTAGCGAGACAAACGAACAGCAATTCATTTTTATATATAGAGATTAAAAGCTCTAGGAAGGCTTTCAGAAGTATCGTTAAACCGAATGCTTAGATCTATCTGACCCTTGTTGTAAGTAACGTACTAAACTGACCCTTGTAGGTAACGAAGAAATTCAGAAATGGTTCAAAGCTTTCAAACAAATTCGCTGCGTGGATAGACGCACCAACTGGAACAGTGACCTGGTAAGTGGCCATTTCGCAACAGTAAAAAACTAATCTTAGTTTGGTTTGTTATATCCGCTTATAACGCATGGTTGAGCCTTCTCAATCATGCGTTATAAAGCGGATATTTTAAATGAGTAAATAAGAGGGAAGTGCTCGAGGCGAGTACCTTATACCAGCAAAGTTCAATGTGAAATGTTTGTAAACAAACCGGCCAAACCTTAAATTCCATTCCTTGAGTTTCGAACTTTACTTCAATAAATAATGTTATTAAGTCTCAAAAATTACGCAAAGCACCTGTCAAACGTTGGACGAACGACGTGACTTCCATTATTGTGCGAGGCTGCTATTGTAAGATTTATGACGGTAAACGAGAGCCACACCATAATACGCTAAAAATGTTGATTATCAAGCGCGTTATTTGACCATGCCCCCAAATAACGCTGCGGAATCCAAAACTCCGAGTAACCTACTTATGGATTGGGATTCAGAATGTCATCTCTCATGCTGAATGCTGTCCCGCTCAGCTGTGCGATTACGCTAAAATCCCCCATTCCCATTGAACGGTGGCCCATTACACAAATCGTCATTACCCAGTGTGTCCAGTGATGACTCCGAGGACACTGGGTAAAAACGGTTTCGATTGCCAAAATGGTACTAAAAACACATACCTACACACAACTTTCTGGCGGGATCGAGCCGATCGACGATGGAATTTAAACGTCAACGTCAAGATATAACCTAAGTCAATGTAACTGTCAGATTATTCGCACTTGACTTTTTTTTGCTCGGTTACCTAAGTTAAACGCAGTGAATACATGGAACGTATTGTATTCGAACTGAGTGGGATAGCGTACTCAATCCCAGATGAGAATCAAAGATGACGTAATTCTCAATCCCAGTCTATAAGTACGCAGGTTATAGCATGTTATATGCTTATAGATGGAGGTGCTAGAGCTTCAGAACATGCTGGAAATAGCAGTGCAGGTGGTGGCCTGTGCCCTCAACCGAACAGAGTCACGCGGCGCGCACTTTCGGGACGACTGTCCCAAGCGGATAGACGAGATGGACTACACCAAGCCTACTACTGGACAGGTTAGCTTACTACTTCCTCCTTACAGGTTTTTTTTGTTAAATCTGGCGCGATTGTTTTCTGTTTCTTTAAACAATTTTCCGCGCTCTCGTCACAAATCTATCGATACTGGAGGCCTGCGTTAGTTCTTTCATCTGCAGTTGCAAAGTAAGACCGCAAAACTCAACGTGCTTACTTACTCTCGGTTATTTACGAAAGGGCCGTTTTTGGGCGAATTAAAGGACTGACTCTCTGATTCGTACATAAAAACCATTGCAAGATATTTTATATTTTTATAAACTATCATTATTCCAAAGTGAAAAAGCAGTTCTATTATGAAATTTCCGTTTCCGTTCGATTAAGAGTACAGATCGGACGAAACAAAACCGATATTTCGTAATGAAAGTAGGTGTTCGAAGCACAATGTATTATTTATTATCAGGGAAGAATCCTTGTCGTGTTACACAGGTGCCTACACATTACATTGTATTCCCTTTTTTCTAGTCGCCAAGATGTACAAGGTATAATAATGTTATTCAGGCTATGCGTCAAGTCAAGGCTACCTAACGTCCTATGTTAATATAGCGTCGATAAATCTCCGTGTGGTTATGTATCATCGTGATTTCTTATTTGCCGCATAATGTTTTCATGATGAACAGAATCTAATATATTAAATACCAGTTTCGAATCATCAGCGTTAGCTATCATTTCCTGATAACTCTAACAGTAGGCCTCCAGTTTACGAATAACAAAAGGGGATCCCACCAGGTTTGTGTAATTTACTTTATTTGGTCATGGTCAAACGTGCTGCTCAAACACGGGCTTAGCCTTAACCAGCACAGCACGATTGGCAGCCGGCTTGACTTGTGTAGAGGTACGGTACATCCATACACGTGTAGTAACAAAAATGAAGGACCAAAGTTTCAGGGGGACTCAGTTACGATCACAGAACACAAGACAATATTTTGAAAAATTCCCGAATATTCGTTTTTATATGAAATTGGCGTTTTGTATGAGAGGAACATTAAGTCGTTTTTTATATAAAATATTTAATTAATCATAGTATGTGCCATTGCTATCTATGCACTTTTGCCATCTCATAGGTAGTTCATTGATCCCTTTACTAAAAAAACATTCGGACGGGAATCAATAAAATCTATGAAAGCGGTTTGGACTGCCCCATCGGAGTAGATTTTTTTCCCTTGCAAGAAGTTATCCAAATTTCTAAAAATGTTTATCTGTTCGAGCAAGTTCCGGAGAGTACGGTCCTCTAATTTGGTAGCCGTCTGTTGTGCTGTGCGTGTTCTAACGTTGTCCTGAAGCAGCAGTGACCTAGAGCGATCGACCAGCCTCGGTTGTTTAGCAGCTAGCTTTTCCGTCATGGTTTGCAGTTGCTGACAATTAGTCATCTGCTGTAATCGTCTGGCCAGATTTAAGAAAGCTGTAGTGGACGACACAAGCACTGGTCCACCAAACGCTCGGAAGTAACTTTTTTTGAGTAAATTTTTGCTTGAGGCTTGATTTGGCTGGTTCACCAGGGTTTAGTTAGCCATTGCGATGAGCGCTTCCGATTATCGTACTGGATCCACTTTTCATCACAGGTAATGATTCTATTTAAAACCCCTTCATTATTGTGCCGGTTGAGTAATGTAACGCAACAGTCGACGCGCGTTTGTCGATTTGCTTCACTCAATTCGTGAGGTACCCACCTTTCAAGCTTTTTCAAGTTCTCAATTTGCTTCAAGTGGATTAAAACAGTTTATCACTAACACCGCAGCCTGCAGCTGACTCGGACGTAGTTTGCGATGGATCCGCTTTCACAATAGAATTCAATTCTTAATTATCCGGCCGTCTACGGGGTTCGTTCTGCAGGTCGAAAAATCTTTTGCGACACCGACGCCATACACATCATTAATCCTTCGAGCCGTTTCTGCAACACTGGTGCCACGGTGGAACTCGTACTCGTAAATAACGCGATATTTCAAGTTTTCCATTTTGTAAACTGAGTGACGCAAAGAAAATATACAAAAGAGGAAAAAACAAATGAATTATGGTTTTCGAAACACAAATACATGAGGAAATAACTGTATACATTTGAATTTATAATTCCTAACCTTAAAGAATAGAATAGAAATAGAAAAATCTTTATTTGTCACTCGTACAAGCAGGAAAAATCATTTATAAAAGAGACACAAAAATAAACAACTTGCTCGAGTCACAAAAAGGTCTTCGTCTCAGCATAATGTTAGTCGCGTTTGCAACCAACGCTGATCTTCCGACAAGACCGCTGGGTGACGTCACGGAATATAAATCAATTGACTACGGACTACGGAGGTGTCGAAATACATACAAAAATGTATTAAAAAAGTGAGTTTACAACAGTGTGAGATTTGTTGACAAAGTGAGATCTACAACTGTAGTTTTACTGTTAGAAGTTACGTTACGCTAATTGCTGTTACAGTTAGACACAGTAGAGAAACTGGAAATAATACTAAAAGAGTAAGTTCAAAATAATTCTAGCTAACAAACTAATATTTATCTAATATTTAACAAACAAATTTATTCCATTAAATGCTCACAAATATTTAATAAAATTAAATTAAATGCATCACACAGAATAACTGTTATTATGCTTAAGTAGTACTTATATTGCTTAGTACTACTTAGTACTTATATTATTATATAATACTTGTATCGTTTTTATGACTCTCCTGTCTCTTCTGACCATCAAAAATAAATTTGCGTAGTTTTAGTTTAAACCCATAAAAACTGTGCAGGTTCCTTATTGGAGGGGGGATGTTATTCCAACACTGCGATGCAGCGTATCTAAAACTGCCTCTAAAGGAAGCCGAGCTATGACGCTGCATAGAGAGCTGCTTCGCAGTCTGTCGGGGTCCGCACAATCTGGAACTGCCTATCCAAGACAGTTTCTCGTGGAGATATGAAGGCATTTGGTGTTTGATAACTCCAAAAAGTAAACACGCTAAATGTAGTTTTCTACGATGTTTCATTTTAACAATACCATATTCATTTAAAAACGGTGTAACATGACCTCGCGATGGAATATCAAAGCAAAAACGAGCACAAGCGTTTTGGACCCGCTGAATCAGTTTCTGCGTTCTAGCAAACAACCTAGGGCCAATTACTGTATCTGAGTAATTCAATTTTGATAATATAAGTGACTCCACTAGACGAATACGCAAATCCACACGGATATGAGATCTCATTCTGTATAGGACTTTCAATCTGTAAAAACAGTTTGCTACCGTATTAGCTACATGTTTCTCGTAGCGGAGATTACAGTCCATATGCAAACCCAAGTTACGCGCTTCGTAGACGCGTTCAACAGGCATACCCATAAGCTCTACATTTACAATGGGACCTAGATTAGCGAGTTGGTGTTTGGTGCCAAAGATCATATATATATTTTGGTAGGATTGAGTAAAAGACTGTTATTTTGAGACCAATGTACCATGCTAGAAAGATCACTGTTGAGCTTCTTCACTGTCTCATCAATATCAGAGGGCTTACATGATATATATAACGCTGTATCGTCCGCGTATATATGGAATTGGCAGTGCTTTATATGTCTCTGGATATCGGCTGAATACAGTATGAATAAGAGCGGACCTAAGATGGAACCTTGAGGAACTCCTGAATTGACAGGTAGTGTGTCAGATAGAAATATCGAACCATCATTACAAGCGAGCTTAGTATACTGATGGCGATTACTGAGATAGCTGTGGAACCAGAGGATGGATTCGTTACTAAAACCATAGTAGCGCAATTTTGACAGTAGCAGATTAATATTTATTGAATCGAAAGCCCTGGAAAAATCTAACAGCACCAGCAGAGTACACATACCGTTATCTTGCGCGCAGAGAATATTGTCTGTTACGTCCAACAGTGCAGTGATGGTACTGTGTCCCCTTCTAAAACCCGATTGGACTTTAGGCAAAATATTGTTATTTTCGAGGAATTCTGTTACTTGACTGCTGACAACCTTCTCCAGTACTTTCGATAAGCAGGGCAAAATACTGATCGGGCGCAGATCTTTAAGTTCAATGGGGTTAGAGGTTTTAGGTAGTGGCTGTACACTAGCTAACTTCCACAAGTCCGGAAAGGTCGATGTTTCAAGCGAAATATTAATGATAGAAGTTATTGTATCGAGAGTTTCAGGCAGTGTCAGCATGAGCATGTTCAGCGTCACGAGGTCACTACCCTCAGCATTTGACTTCAAACCGCTAATAATTTTAGCTACTCTGTCCATACTGACAGTTTCTAATTGAAAAACAGCTTCCCCAAAAGAATTGAATTCGAAGTACTCGACGTTGGACATTTCGGGCAGATGTCCAACGTCGAGATCTGAAGAAAGCGCCTCCTGGTCCCTATCATTCAACTCGTTCTTGAGCTGGACCACGGTTTTTTCAAGTTCAGCCACCTCGATCGCCGCAGAAGTCGGCTTCCTCTGTTCAATTGTCTCGAGGCGCGTATCAAAACTGTCCAGCCTCTCATTTATGGCCGCAACAGCGCTACGGAAATCCGCCATCTCCCGACGATAAGTCCGCAACTCCTCCATGTATTCGGCGAGTTCGCGGCGCATTTCCTGCATCTCGGTGTCTAAGACCGGGGCTGCCCGTGATGTCGTCGTCTGCGCAGTAGAAGAACTCTCAGATATGTTTTTAACGGGGGTTTCGCTGTTATCGCCTCTCTTCTGTTTTGCCTTGCAGCCAGGGCAAACCCACCCGGAAGACACGGAGCCCCGAATCGACACGCAAGCTTTGTGGTAAATAGCGGCGCAAATGTTACAAGTAGCGCTATCTATCGGTGATAAAAATTTTCCGCATGCTACACACGATTTGCCCATCTTGGGTTTAGGGTTCTTGTTATTAGGCTGATAATGTAGTACACCAAACTTGACACAGATGGCAGCACCTAGATTCCGCTTCTCAACAATAGATGGCGCTGCGAAGATCGATAATGGCTTCTTGGCTTTTAGCGAACGCCCAAGTTTGCGTGTCTATAGCATGGGATTCTTACAACTACCCCCGAGATGTAAAAACAATCTGTGATAGTGTTCTATAAAACCCAGTTTTATAGTCGCAAACAGACACTGAGCGACTGGCGCACACTCACCCAGGGGGACTCGTAGGTGACGCACAACTTTTTGCCACTTTCAACTATAGAGCACTTGTGTTCGAATATTTTTTTAAATAAAATGTACTAGCGTATGTCAACGTATCAACATCCGTGACGTCAATCCTGTACTAGCGTATGTCAACGTATCAACATCCGTGACGTCAATCCTCAAATAAAGGAGTTATTTGAGATCAAAGTGGCCAGTACGACAAAACGCCAATTTCATATATAACGCCCTATAATTATGTCTCTCTTACTCTTGCGATACAAATACGATTTTATCTCTTTTACATATTGACTGACTCTCATGAGACAGGTGTCCTCGAGGGTACTGAAATTTTCACTCCTACATTTATTTATTTATTATTTTCCCCAACTACAGTCATAGCAAATTAAGTTGAATTATTCAAATTAGTCATAAGTACTTTTTCAATTGATTGTGTATGTTTACTAACTTTAATATTAGTATTAACATAGAGAAATGATGCCTATCTTATTGTGAATAATGTTCCTTTAATCCTGTCCAGAGGAGGGCGATACTGAACGCAACACAGTTTTATACTTTTAGCGTCAGTATCGTTGCATTATGCTTTAGTTTTAAAACTATGTAAATGGTAATCAAATAAATGATTTGTATTTGATTTGTATTTTTGTATATTAATATGGTAATCAAAATCAATCAACACCCTTTTAGTAACTCATGAGTTAAAATGCTTGACCAGCATCGCAGTCACCGTAGACGAAATCGGCTAACTGATTGTCAACACAATAATTCGCGGTTTTATAAGTGGACCTTTTTTCATTGCAGACCAAGCTGCCCATCGAGAAGCACTGGCGCAAGCACAGCATATCGTGCTGCGACCTTGACACGGGAGCCGTCACCATCACCTACCGTCCAGTCATCGACAAAACCCTGGACGACGAAGTCAAGACCATACCACCTAAACCGAGGGTCTACTGAATACCCACCAAAACTATGAACGAACTAAACGTTCAAATTTGGAACTAACTTACAAAAGTACGGTGAAATATGAGGTTTACGAATTTATGCGAGTTTAAAAAGAGGAAAATTGTGAAATGTTTCCATTTCTTTTTTTGTAATGATACATAGATGTTAATATTACGTTTCTTGGTATATATTGCCAGATTCGCTTGTTTAAAAGGTACGTATTTATTTTCTACATAGTTTTTAATTGTATATTGTTGGTGGTAATAAAAGTAAACTAGATAAAATTGCGTTTATATCAGACACCCATGCAAATCATAACCATCTTTATGAGTGGAATGGGACCCCTATTCCACTCATCCAAGTTATTTGTCCAATATTTGATCAAATTTCTTAGATGGATGCCTATTCAACTAACTCATCCAATATCTTTAACCAAGATTCCTAAGTAATTAGCAAAGTTAATTTCAAATGAAGTTTATAACAATACAGCGCATCACACTAATATTAAAAATGCGAAAGTTTGGTTGGATAGATGGATGATTGTTACTTCTTCGCGCCAAAACTTCTCAACCGGGGCTGAAAATTTGACAGGTCTCGCTATTGACCTGAAATAAACCATAGGCTACAATTTAACCCAGAATATTTCAATTTCCATGGGAAATAATAAACCTGTAAACGTTTCATAGAAACAAGGCGTGCGAAGCCAAATATCTGATGAAATATCGGTGTTGCTTGTAAATTGGATGATGTCATCCAATTTCTTTGATCAAATGTACATTGGACAAAGATATTGGATGAGTGGAGTGGACACCTTAGAGACAATACTAAATTATACATTACTAGGCTCTGCCCGTGGCTTCGCGCGCGACTTTCAAGTAGCCTTTGTCCGTCCCCGGGATATAATCATATGGTCCGTTCAGCTGTTTAGGCGTGAAATGGAAACATACAGACATAACTAATTTCTCTTTAATAGGGACCGTTACGCACCAGCAGCAGTTGCCGCCGCGTTACCGTACTTAAAATTTTGTAGCGGTTAAGTGAGTACAATCACAGCGGTTGAACATTAAACTGGTAAAGCGGCTAGCCGCGCGGTAAGTCGTCCCGTGATTAACCGCTAGTGCGTAGGAGTGCTAAGATTAAATGCTTCGCCCTGCAGAGGTCCATGAAGGTCAAGTCACAGTATATCATTCCCTCTATGATCAGCTTTATTAATAATAATATTCATTTATTTCAGACTAGAACAGTTACAGATCTAACTTATTCTACGATCCATAGTAATATATACCTTAAAACTAACATACATACAATATTAAAAACTAAAATTAAAGCGACTCTACCCGTGCGACAACCTCGCAAGGGGAAGAAGCTAAGTGGCCGCGAACCTAATCGCGGCGCTTTGCCTTTGAATCCTGAGAAGGGCCGTGTGTGAACAAGAAAGGGTTCGTACTTGTTGAAAGGAAGAAGAGGAAACCTACTTGTCGCAACCAGTGTGGGACCGCCGCACCGAGCGCACCTGGGCAGCTGTACCCGCTACGTGCCGAAGAACCTAGCAACTCTACGTGTCGCGCGTCTTCTACCGTGACCACTGAGGATGTGGAGAAGTACCTGAGACAGAAGACCGGCATCTCCTTGAGAGTTGAGAAATTGGTGTCTCGCCGTAACGTGAACGGTTCCTGTATGGTGAGAGTGCCGACGGATCGACTCTCTACGTATATGGACAGTGGGTTTTGGCCGAAAGGTGTCGTTTTCAGGGAAGTTCATTGGACGCCTGTCAAACGACTCCGCGTGTGCGTCATCGGAGCGTCGTCGGTGACTCGGTCAATTTTAAATGTTTAAATCTATGTTAGTCTATAAGGTATTTATTAAATGGGCCCTAATTAAGTTACTTTTTGTGCACTTTCTTTGTTGCCTGAAATAAAGTATTATTATTATTATTCTGGGCAATCGACTTAGATTTTAAGGAACACAGCAAAAATACACGCTTTACTTGGTTTCCAACCCTTGGTCCTTGGGGTTCTGGGGTACACTCAATTTAAATAGATCTTACCAAACTTCTAATGGAGTCTACGAGACATTGGAATGCGGGCTTCTATTTCGGTCAACGAATTGGCATTACCATTCATGCTGCAGCATTCGGGGCACTCTGCCTTCTGGTGACGGCTTAGATTTTAATGGAACATGTGTCTGAAATAAAAATATATTATTATTATTATTATTTAAGGAAATTGATGTTGTGTAAGTAGTAGTCATTTGTCGTTTTGTATTTTTTGTGTCTTGGTTGTGCTAATAAAGAATTTGTATAATGTTATGTCTCCGTTGGATAAATACCTTTTAGATGACGCTTTACCTGCTACTGGCCAACACGCACTGATTTTTTTACTGTTCGTTTAATAACAAGACAAAGGGGAACCGCCAACTGCCAGCCACACCTTGGCAGGTGATGCGATATCAAATCAATATACCTACGACGTATCGCACGTCAATTTATTACACGTAGCCCATCAAAGCGCTTTGTTTTACTCATAGGGGCTTTTATTGACAGAGGCAAAGTGCGATGAAATATATTTTTACTGAACATACTATGTGTCATGATGTTTACGGGGTCTTTGTGATAACATGTTTCCTCATCTTCTTGTAAAGTATTGCTATTAGAATATAACATTTCAGTATTAATATCTTCTAGAAATGAAAAATCCACAGTTTAAATTATTGCTGCAGCCCTGATATCTTCAATCTTGTGAACGAGATGCGCATTTTCACGTGGGACGACGATGACTATACGTTCTTTTGCTAGAAGTTTTACTGACAGTCTTATCACACTGTATTATTTAGGGCGCCACAAGCTCGGAGTGTGCCTGCGGCGTTTTCGTTGTCAAGATTCCGTGCCGCTGAGGCCCGTGGCGAAGTAATATTAGGTACCTAGTAGTCCGGGTCAGTTGGCCTAGTTGACTGTACCACCGTTTTTTTCGATAGTAGAGTTGACTGAACCACAGAATTTTTTTCTTCCGTCCGGTTTACTTTGAAACCGTAAAAAAAACATCTTTCGCTGGTAAAGTTGTATGGACCACTCATTACCTTATTCATCTGTTATTTAATATATGTAAACTTTCTCTAGGTACCTGTAGCCTCTCAAGCTTGGCTGGAAAAAAACTCTTCTATGATTAAGACCCGCATGTAGGTGCATGTCCTTTCTTTTAAGTTCATGTTACGTCATATTTGGTGTACAATATACTGAATTACAGTTGTTTCGAGTCTTGAAGGCATTTAGCATATTGCTCTACCTAAACATGCCTTTACAACCATTTGTTTTCGGTGAACGAGAAGAAATTACATATTGCCATAAACTCGTTTATAAACAAATCAAGTAAAAAAATGTGATGTAGGTAGGTACGGTACGGATAGAGCCACAAAATATTAACAAGCGAGGTGTCGTTAGGCGCTAACAAATGGTGGTAGGGCGGCAACTACCCCGCGCCGCGATTAGTGGCATTCAATGAGCATCGGCCTAATTACCATACTTTGCTTACGAATCACGAGGGCCCGTTGTGCATTGGATGGCAGCCAGCTACGGCCTCAAATTACTCAGCTATACAAGCAAACGCCTCCATTGTGTCATGCTTACATAAGTTTGGGATTCAAATTAAAGCTTTGTTTGAATATATTTGTTGCCTACAGTTTGTTTACCAATAAGCATTTTTCGTAAAGCCACAGGTACTATCTTATCGCAACAGCATCTACCAACTTACTAACAACAAATCTATCGAAGTGGCTCACAGCCACTTCTTATTTTATTTGCGAATGCAATAGAGTTAGTAGACGCTGTTGTGATAAAAAAACACCTGCAACGACGGTCGATTATCCGTCTTACCAGTGGCTCGGATAATCTAATTTACCCGTAGACTCGTGACACTCGAGATTGAATGTATACTGAAGACGATATCGACGGAGAAAAAGAATATTGAAATGAGGATGGTTCCGTTTTTTCGCCCGACGGGATGAGATATGGGCGATATCGCGCCCCTAGTCCGGCTGGCTCGGCATTCGGCGACAGCGGCGGCGGTGGCGGTGACGGTGGCGGCGGCGGCGGTGGCGGCGGCTGCGCGCAGATATGGTCCATCATCCTGCGAGTCGTGGATGATCCCGCGCAGGCGGCTGCAGACCCCGCCCTTGGGCGTGGCGCCCGCCACTCGCCACCCCCGGCCGAAGCACCTCACTCGTATTATCCCGGTTTCCTGTCCACAGACGCGCGCCTAGCTCTCATCTATCGATCTGTTTATTTTTTAAACGACAAATATCTTATCGTGTCGGGTCCTTCCGAGTGTGATAGTGCAGTGTCAGCATGGATGTGAACGAAGGTCAGGAGATGGTGAATTGAAGGTGAGTCGACGAGCGAGGGTTGCGACACGACAGCCAGCGCTTCGCTGGTTCGAAGGTTTTAAGATTTTTATTGGAAATGTGTTGGTTGGTACGAGAACTGTGGCTGTTCGTTTGACCATAACGCACCCTGACATGATAGGTACAAAAACGATATCTTTCGTGGGTTAAACGTTTTCAATCCAACACCAAGTCGGCTGACGCCCCGACAAGTTGACGAAACACTGTCTGCTGATTACAATATTCATACCTTCTCTAAGCAACATTCCAATATTCATACATATTTTATACCAATCCCGCCGCCGCCACCGGGCTGCCTCGCAGACTTTCCAGTAGCGAAGGATCCGTAAAAACGGTCCTGTAAAACCGGATTCCCTATGTGAACGTATTCTTCAGCAGTAACTTACAGAAACGCCATTGTTTAGTTAGGTCTTTTTAAATTTAGTCAGTTTTGTATCAGTCGGCGAACAATTGATCATTGCCTATTATCTACGTCAGGCTATGTTCACATATATGTAACACAAAAACGTTATCAATAAATTGAACTGAACTGTTCTAAATAAAATTTTTATCTTAATGTGTTCAGTAGGTTTGGAGATCATAAGGTAACAAAAGAAAATTCACATTAAACATTCGGATTTAATATTAGTTTTCAGAAAACGATTCGCTACTAATGGAATTCCTAAAAGAATACAGTGAATAAGATGTCAGTTTAATACACCCGGGGCGTTGGCATCCAGAACCCATTACCAGAACATGCCACGAACACCGACGGGTTTTGCAATGTGCCTGTTTGTACGTGCGGTTTGCTTATTTGCAAATGAGTGCATGCTTGGGAGCAGTTTAGCTTTAATTCTACAACGTTTTGTATGGTTGTTTGATAAGCAAGTATACAGACTGTCTTTGTACCCATAACAAAAAGTGTAGTAAACAACTCATCCGCGGATGAGTTTTTTCTCTGATGAGTCGTACCCTAACCCGTTCCTGTCACGGTGTACAATACAACAATACAATACAATACAGTTGGTAGACGTCGATGTGTTTAAAGTATATCTATACTTAATATTATAAATTCGAAAGTAACTCTTGTCTGTCTATCTGTCTGTCTGTCTCTCTGTTTATCTGTTACCTTTTCGCGTCTAACGGATCCTGATTAAATTTGCCACAGAGGTAATTGGTATCCCGGGGACGGATATAGGCTACTCAAAAAGCGCGTACGAAGCCACGGGCTACAGCTTGTAGTTTATAGTAGCATGAACCTTCATAATTAATCATTTAAATTGAAACCGACTTCAAATACCTCAAAAAAAAATTATGGAACCATCTCGAGATAATTTTCTATATAGTAAAAGAATGATCACAATCGGTCTACTACTTGGCGGTAATCAGCGAACATGCATATAATAAAATCCGTCAAGTGTGTTTGCGCAAACGTTTGCCAATCACACGAATATGTAGATACTTTAGGTACCAGTTCGGGACTTCGTGAATACCTCAACGGGTACAGTAGGATAATTCAGATGGATCGCTCTGAAAACTCCGGGAACTTCGGATATTTAGGGGTAGTTGTAAATTTTTGACTATTTTAAAAATACTTGAATTTTGAATCATCATCATCAGCCTTTAGTAGTCCACTGTTGGACATAGAATTTCTAATAGCAAGGGAATTTACTAAAACTATAAAATATAGTAAATTAGACCATTTTAAAAGTTGCATTGATAATTCTTAAAATAAGGACTCAAAAAGGCTGTTCTTATTTTAGGAACATTGAATGTAAAATTGTATTTTAATCGATTAATTTGTTTTATATTCTGGTTTTACTAAATTCACTTGCTATACGTATAATTAATTTTGTTCTCAAAATTACTACAACTTGCGAATTTCGGTCACTCATTTTTTGAAAAAGATGAAACTCCAATGATGTCCCATTTGGTTTTTATTCTGGGTTTAGTAAATTCCCTTGCAATGCAATTAATTTTATTTGCAAAATTCCAATTCTTTGAGCGTGTTTTAATCTTACTTATAACTTGAAAAAATGACTACCCATCTTAAAAGGAACATTCCTTGCGTTTAAAGTTGGAAATACCAAGTGTTAGACCTTTTTGAAATCTCATTAAAGTAAACTCATTAAGTTATTTACTAATCTATCTACAAAAAAAAAAAAAAAACTTGATATGTACAAGATAGAGACCAAAATCTTTCATTAGATAACCCACTCGAAGTAGTAGATCATTTGAAAATGATTAGTAAACCGATACCTTTTGATACTCCACCCAGTCAGTCAGGTAGGACACACAGTCGGGGTAACTTCGAAGAAATGTATTTTTGGAAATTTTGAGTACATTATTTGATTTTCTTCTAAACGGTTGGATTACTTTTAGTAGCTAGTACTTCATTGGTTACACAAGTATTATCCTCTGTTAATCTAAAATAATGGTAAATCATCATACTTCTCAGGAATCCTAGTGAAGAGACTAGTGAAGACGACAAGCCAAGGTAATTTCAAAATGTTTAATCGGTGGTTTGTGATATCTATCATAAGCTTTTTTTAATGCCTTTATAATGTTTTTATTTTGTATGGTTTAGGCAGAGACACGAGGTTGCACTTTGTGGACACCAAACTCTATTTTCGCTTCTCTGCCTAGACCTTATCTACTAAATAACATAAAAGAATGTGACAGCATTAATGTTTACAAAAATATGTTGAAAACACATGTCTACTCAAAAGAATAATATAACTACACAAATAGGTATAATACCTATATCACTAATTTAAGTTTTTTAGATTTAGATTAATTATTATTTAAGTTAAGCCTCAGAGCCCAGGAGTTAGATTTAGTACACATTTACTGTTTATTTCTCATTTTAAGTAAATAAAAATATTAATATGCTTTTAATAGGTATCACAAATTGCACATTGAAAATTTTTAAATTACCTTTGTTATACGAAATAGGTGGCGGCGCTAGTTTGGCTCGGAGTATCGTCTTAATACGTTAAGCTGAAAAATAGGTAACATTTTTCATGTCCTAACCGGAATACAAAAACGTTTTAAAATTTAAAAATAAACCACAGATAACGTCTACTTCACGACGCAAATGTATTCAGCTCACATTAACATAGTACCTAGATTAGCATAGTGGCATAAATCTAGCCGATGTACAGACTGGTACAGAAGTGACTGAATAATATCCACATAAATCATATCAGAATTAATTATTCTACTCGATTGTACCTACTTTTGGGAGTCATGTACTGGATTCTCGAAGGTTTGGTTATTTTACGGTTTTATGTACTGCAACCTTGGAAGAATTATAAGCATGTACTACCCTTGAAGTCTATTCAGTTGCCCAGGCTCGTACGAGACTTTGGGAGAGACCACAAATCAATTATTCCATACCTACATTATCATGTCCCCATAACAAAAATGTTGTCTAGCATACTTGTTGATGACTTGTATAAAATTTGACTTGTTGTTGTTAAGGCCCGTATTATGAAAGCTTCCCCAAGCATTACTCAAGCAGTCATTACGTGATCTCTACTCAAGCGTAGAATCTCTGCTCAAGTAAATCTTTATTATAGAACGTAACTCTGATCCCATTCTGGTTGTATTTGCATAATGTCTGCTTGAGTGAGTAGGGTCTTGTCTATAATCTGTTTTGAAATAACTACCAAACGTTCCTTTTCTTTCAAAAACTTACCTCCTTGATTGATTTTTCTACAGTTTTATGGCCTTTACTCCATCGATCAAAAATGTCCGGCTTTGCCGGCCCCCCTTAGATTCACAATGCGCACGCCACAACCTTCAGTAGCAAAAGAGAAACATTTTGACATGTTAGGAAAGCTTTTGAACTAGTGTCATTTTAGCGTTCAGACAAAAAGCATGGGTACAAAAAATGCAAGAATCACTCGTCCAAAGTGCTGAAAAAGGATGGAATTTCTTATTTTCAGTAAGTTTATATATATTTTTTACCCGTATATTGAGATGTGAGTCATATACTTGTGAAATCAGCATAAAATATTGTTGTTTGGTTTGCCTATGTTAAAATATTAATTTTGTTCTAAATTGATAAATGGAGAGGCTATTTCTTCTAAAATTTTTTTTTCATTTATAGTATGTATTAATATATTTTTCATAAAAATAAGTTTAATATTACTAGTTGATGATTTTTAAAATAATTAGTTGGCCCGCCCTAAAATTTCATTTGCGTAGACTCTCTAATAAAAGAAAGACTAGGTTCTTACCTACCTACCAGAAGTATGAATTTATAAAACGTTTATTTTTTTCCCGTAAAAAAAACTCGTGCAAAGCCGCAGACAGGAACCAGTTCTTTTTAATCTAGAGTGCCTGCCTGAAATTGTATTGTAAGTTTAAATTATTGAATTTTTATTTTTTTAATTTATTAAAGAAATGACCCTTTTGTATAAATACCTACTGTTGAGACACCAATTTATAGTTTCATCAATAAATGATTCGTTATCTTTACCTGAATTCTGTTAATTAATCCTTATAGAAAATAAACTGAGTAGGTAGGTATATAATTCTCAGGTAGGTACCTACCTACTTACAAAATAAAATAAAATGAATTCGACTCCACCAATCTCTTGTTCCGTATGGAAAAAACTTGTCAGGCTCTGCGCAAACTGTCTGCGTCAAAACAAAACGAACCCAATTTTGAGTGACATTTTTGTAAGGCTCTAGGTATCTACGGGGGAGGCCGCGAACTCCTTATTTTTGATCGAAGCTTTACTCGAATAGAGATCGCAGAATGACAAAAATGCTTACTTTTCATATTAAATATATCATATTTAATAAACTTCAATACCTAACAAATTTTATAACAATGTTCAGTAATTTATATAATGATAGGTTCCTTATGAACTGATTTGGAAAAAAGGAGGAAGTTCTATGTTCTTATAAGTATGATTGTCGATTTTTTCGTCATTAATTATGAACCGATTTGGACGATTCTTTTAGGTAGTCCCATAAAATATACATTATATATCCCTCGTGAAAAACTTAAATATTTCGAATCACTTTGTTTTAAACTGTGTTTTTTTTATTTTGCGGTATAAATATCCCTCTTTTTCTACAGCAAAATAAAAAAACACAGTTTATAACAAAGTGATTTTAAGTTTATCAAAACTATCAAATTTTGACACAGAGCACTTATTATTGACGTGCAAAGAAACTCGCACTAGTACTAGTAGATGCTCAGAGCTATATAGAAGTTGGTACCAATTCGTTGCCAGATATTTAGGTTCCTTTTATCGTCACTGGTCACTCAGATACCTAGTAGATAATCACTAGGTGGCCGGTCGACGGCGGAAGTGTCTTTTTGCCGCATATTATAAGGTAATGCCGTGTAATACCGACATCCTGGATGCGCCCACACCGCGTCGCTCGCTCATTTTAAGCCAGAGCAAATTCAGTCAAACGATATATTGAAACTCAAAATACCCAGAGAAAGGTCAATTGATTTAAATATTGATACAGATTTCATTTGATGAAATTGTGTTATTATTTTCATAGCAATTTTTAGAAGACAATAAAACCGGGCGATTGTGCTTCGACCTGCAAACGGAGGGTTTCGTATCATCGCACATAACTATTTCGTAAGAGAAAAATTAAAAACAGATTAAAAACAACATGACGCGGTCGCCCATCCAAATACTGACCGCGCCCGACGTTGATTAACTTCAGTGATAGTACACAACTTGGTATATACCTTTGACCCCTTAATTAATAAATTTATTTGTTTTTAGTTGTTGTTACAATGACAACAGTAATCTATGCCCTGTCAAAATTTCAACTGTCTACCTAGTACGGGACATGAGATACAGCCTCGACAAAAGTAGAGTAAAAATAGCCAAAAAAGTCGTTTTTTTTGGGGGCTCCCCTTTAATTTTGACATTTATTTAATTTTTATTTGTTGATGTAGAGCCAACTACCAACTGTCTACCTTTTACCGTTCATGAGATACAGCCCGCTGACGGACAGAAGGACAGACAGCGGAGGCTTAGTAATAAGGTCCCGTTTTCACCCTTTGGGTACCCAACCCTAAAAAGTAGCCGGTGAGTATTTCTTACTTCATTTTTTTGTAATTTCAGATCCAAAGTTTCATGCAAGCCAATCGGCCTAAACCGAATAGTAAAGTGCTGTCGGTCAGTTCAGTAATAACGTTAAATGTCGCGCAAAAGTATCAACGCCAGGTTAACGAGACAGGTTCCGGTGTGTTAATTAAAATTAAACGCACGCATTTAATGCGAGCAAATTCACGTCAAATCAAACAGTGAATAAATTGCTCGTACGACATATTTTCCGTTTGCCGGATGCGTTCAATTTGGTCGTTTATGCGCGGGCGCAGTCCAACACCAACCGCGCTACTGTTTCACGTCCCATCGACGTTTGTCGATGTATCGAAAGTCCCCGAAAACTTCGCACCACTAGTCTTAGACTGTCAAATGAGTCAGTTTATACGGCATTGTTAAATAATTTTTCGGTGTTTTCAATCTTTTGAAGCCGCTGAGTGATTTATTGTTTGTGGTCAGTGGTATCACGACATGTGATACCACGTGCAAGCTTTCACGACGGAAAAGTCAAAGAAAGAGAAAAAGCGGCCGAAGAGAAAGAGAGTCTCCGATATGAGGTGAGGACGTTATTTTAAATAAGATCTTTAAATGAAGCTGGACAGTTGTCCAACAAGAGTCCAAAAATAAATTAACAATGCTGAACAATCTACACAGCATCATTTAGCCCCAAGAGCTCGTGTTATGGGTATACTAGACAAAGACATTGTGGAAAATGTCTTTGGTACTAGATAACTAATATACTTAATACAATACCATTACATAGGAAGCATTTTTTATACATAAATAACCCCAGAAGACCCGGTTCAAATACCTACAGATCATTCAAACATTTGTCCCAAGACGGGAATCGAACCCTCTAAGTTGCAAGCGGACCTTCGCCCGCTGCGCCACTGAGGGCATCAAAATACATAAATTGATTTCGGTACACTATTCAATAGCTACCTGACTACTACTGCGAAACAATTCTAACGTATTGTCTGATAAAAATAATGCAAAGTGTAATTATTAGTTTAAATATTTCTGTAAGGCCAGTCATATTAATTGTAAAAACAAATTTTAAAGAATTTGAATAAAATAACGGCGCGCCAAAACGATAATCCCGGTCATGGGTCCGGTGACATGACTCGATGACGTCACACCTCACACACACCACACGTAACAAGAATTACAACACGCACTGTGATAAGTGTGACGTCACCAGCGATGCAACCAAACGCAGTGCGTTGTCGTTCACGTGATCATATATGAAAATATGTGTAATTTTAATACCGTTTTTTACCTAAAATAGGCATATCTTTTAATAAAAATCACCTGTTTACGCTTAGTTACGTTGTCACTGACTAGGATGAAAATAATTTGCAACTTATTTTCAATGTAGTCAAATAAACTATTATGCTTGTGTTCATGGACGTCTGTTCACTAACCGTCGATTTAAAATAATAAAACACAGCTATGATAACTTTTCATCCTAACCGGCTAATATTACAAAGTCAAAAGTTTGTGAAATGTAAATTTTATTTGGTTACCTAAGATCTTCGAAACTACTACAACAGATCAAACAGATCAAGATGAAATTTTGCGTACATTTTTAACATAGCCTAATTTAGATAGTAGGCTACTTAATCTACAGAAAATATGCGGATGGAGCCGCGGGTAAAAGCTAGTTATACATATTTCTATAATGTCAGGTAACCGACTACATTAGATGTTTTTGAACCTGTTTTCTGACGAAAACATTGATTATGGAGCTTTGAAATTTATATATTCTGTAACACATATCTTGAAGGATTTCTTGGTGGTCCCAAATGCTTGCAGTTCATTATAGTGTAGTTGTTACATATAGTGTTAGTTATAGTGTGTGTGTAGTTGCTTCGAACCCACTTTTTATCGGCGTCTCTAATTCGATTAGTACCAAATTCAGTATTCGCATAGTTCATAGCTATTTCTTGGAGGTTCATTAGCTTCGAAAAGCAGTCAAAATAACGACATTGAACGTAAAAACGTATTTGCGCCTGCAAACTCTGTGATACAAACCTGACTAGTGACTACATGTCACCTAACCTCAGAGGATCGTATTATTTAGTTGTTTAGGGCACTACATGGTATGCTGAATCGAAAATAAGCACTCTTTGCTGGTTATAAGCGCGCGGGCCCAAATTTCATTTTTTGGGTTAGTGTTCACATGTATTTTTAACTAGAGAGATAATTAATTACCTAATTTCTACTAAGAGTTTCTGATCTGAGATTCAAGATGGCAGGCAGTGTTTCCTCTCTAGTATCCTGCAGCGACTGATTAGTTAATGATCACCCAATTAGGTCCGAGTAATGGATAAAATTAGAAATAAAGCTAGAATTAGGGCAACTGTGACTATAATCCTACGATGTAATGTTATGATGTAAATATTAACCACAACACCAATTTTTAGAAACATGGAACTGTTTTTACATAATGAATCGCTCGCTCAATAAGTACGTAGTTTGGGTCTTTGAGTCTTTAAGTAACATTTTTTGAATATTATAATAGTGGTCATCCAAAACCATTACTTCTGTAATCGCATCCCAAGGTATCAGTATGGAGAGTTTGTTGTAAAGGCTACTAAAGACCTTAATGTACGAGTCACACTGTCAGGCACAACTCAGCACAGCAATCTGATTACTAGTTTATTACATAAAGTGCTACAAATTTAATTAAAATTTAAAGCACATGGAGTCCTATCGTACCCTGTTGGTATCATAGTTTATTGAATGTAAGTCCATAATTTCAACGATGTAGATCCGTGGGGTGATAATGGATATGCCTGTTTCATTTTTGATAGTAACACAATGATGATAGATTTTGAAATTTAATACAAGTCAGATTATGTAGTGGCAGGGTTTCTGTACGATAGGTATTGACAAAATATTACATTTCAAGTCGTTCAGTTCGAAAATAAATAAATAATGAAATTAATTGAAAGGAAAATAGTGCTGAGGTTATTTGGAATAAATTCGAGCTGTCGATTGCTACAAAACAGTATACCTCTACTCTCCGAAGGTTTTACATATAGGAAAGAAAGGGCATGGGAATAGCTATTTGTTGTACAAGGGTGCAAAGTTGCTTTTTAACCGCGTGTTCAATTTCGATGACCGAGCAAGCGAAGAATTTTAAAATTAGAATCCTGAGCGTTAGCGAGGGAATCAAAAGAGCACGAGGTAAAAAATCTTTGCACTCGAGTGCAACACGTAACTTTTCATTCCACCTCAGCGAGGAAAGAGTATTTTTGCTCTTCGATATCTGAGTGTAAAAGCCGGTGTAAAATAAAAACGGGTTTTGCACTCCGATATCGAAGAGCAAAAATACTCTTTCCGAGATGGGGGATGAAAATATATTTTATGCTACACCTACTCAGCAAGTGGATTATTCCTGTTCCAAACATAACCTAAAAAGTTCGTCATTGCAAGCGTACTAAAAGGCGGGACGGAAAACTCTATGGAATTTCATTTCAGAAAAGTGTATGGAAATCCATTTCTAACGTGTAATTTTTTTTATTTCAGAAATAGCAACCGATAGGGGGCTATTTTTATAAAAGGTCAAACGATAAAAAGTTTTTACTCCGAATCCGCCGTTTGATTTGCCGTCTTCCCTACTCTATTCGGAACAATCATTGAAAAAAGAACCACGTGAAAATCGTACACGCGTTTTTATGATTTTGATTTTCACATAATTCGAGTTAACATTTTCAATTTACACGAGTGGTTTTAAAGTTTTTTCTTTTGTGTAGTATAAAGCACTATCTATCACACGGGAGAAAGTGTGATTCCTACCTCGTGTGTTTGGCACGTTCTCGCCTAGGTGTACAATGTATTCCCTGTAGTAAGATTGCGTAAAAAACACAATAATAAAAACAAGATTCCAAATATTCAAATACAACACAATATCTTTAAAAAAAATGTTCATACCGTTTTTTCTTTCCTCAGGGTTGACTTACGTGGTCTGAGGTGTGCAACCGCACTCCGTGGTGTCAAAGCTGCCATGTACGAAAGCAGCTGCTCCTATGCCGGAGCCCTAGAACTGAAACGGAGCGCCTTAAAAGAAGAGCCCTGGCCGGCAACCGAGTGGCCTCCCTACAGGCTTCATCAGTCTACCTTTGAGCAGCTGAAGCAGAGCGTGGAGAAAGCGAAGGCTGCACTTCAGGATCGCTCTGGACTGCTCGGGTCTGCCACGGCATTTGGAGACTTCTATGGAGGGCAGCTGGGACAGGATGCCAGCGCCACACTCGGCTTCGGAAGGTCGAGGAATGAGGATATGCTGGGAACCATGGACAAGAAGAGCACGGGTAATTGCACTCCTCTTTTTATTACAAGCTTTTATTCTACTTGCTCGGTTAGTTAGAGTCGTACAAAACTTGCAACTGAATTTTATACAAGCAATATCCTCCACCGATTGATCTGAAATATGGCAAACTTATGTAAGACCATCAAGATGATTTGATGATGGAAACAGAAGATGGCCATAGGAAGTCCTAATCGAAACGATTTAACCCCGCCGAACTTGGGTAAGTTGAACTGGTCTTCCTAAGCAGGCCTAAGGTCCTAGATAATTATACCTGAAAGATTGTTTAAAAAAATTGATTTTAAAATAATTAAAAACGGCAAAGCGAAAGTTGATTAATAAATAGCAAAATTTGATTCTTAATCTCCAGTTTTCATGCAATAATTTCTGTTTACGAGCAATAACATCACAACGTCGAACCATCCCAACAAATCTCTCGAAACGACGCGATAAATGTCATCGGGGCCTTTAAATTTTTACACCTACAACAAAGATAGCCGAGCTTCATTGTACCGGCCCGATGTGTATCGTGTTGCCGAGCACAACTCACAAAGAATATCGATTGCCGCGTCTTCGCCCGACAGAAAACACACTCTGAAGCATACCACCCAGAGATAAAGTCCCATTTCCCTCGAACACAGATAGAACCCTTTTAGATTAAGCGATCCTGCTAGGTATAAAGGAAAGGTAGGGGGGCAACTTCTTCCACAGATGACAATCGGTCCAAGGGAGATGCGGGGCGTGCGGGAAATATACCCCATGGTTTCCATGGCTACTCGCCCGCCCACACCCCGCCCTAAAGATCAGCGTAGCCTTCATAAATACTAGTTGCGTTAATAAAAGTTATTTTATCCTTTCATTATTTTGGAAGAAGTCCGGGGCCTTGGGGCTCCCCTCTAACGAGAGCACGGAAATAACGCCGCCGCTTAAAAAATAGCGATGCATTTTCGGTGCAGGTTTTTAAAGATTTTCAGCGGTTAGCGAAAACAAATGGCACTGTTTTTATTTGCGTCGACGTAATAAAGGTAGTGTACGAGCTCGTAAAGGGAAGATTATGGCCGAATGGGTCTCTTTGATGACTTTCGCGATTCCTACGCTTATTTCGTTAGCTATTTTTGCTACTGAAATGGAAATATGAAAATTAAGTATGTACTTACCAACTTATGAAAATAGAAAAACTTCGATGCAATTCTACGTTCTCTTTTGATACTTCGTTGTTAGCAGTTATCGTAAAATATCTGACCCAATCGACTCAGCATTTCCACAGAATAGCGCCGACACAATCAAAGAAAGGAGCTGTTGAGAGCGCGATGACAATGGATGGCCTGTAGGCATTCACTGTATTTTTCTCTTCTCTTGAAAATGCGATTTGAAACAACGACTCGGCATTACATTTTAACGTTCCTCGAGAGAAACGAACACAAAAGATTCCGTTGACAAAGGCAGAAAGACAATAACTTTTACCATTAAAAGTTCTTTTTACCATTAAAAAGTTCACAATACATTGGAAAAAATGTAAATTTGAGCGACCCCTCTTTGTGGACTTGGCACGGTGCAAAGGCCTGAGGTAGATTGGGGTCTTCCGTTATTGTGCTGCGAGGAAATCTATATTTATTATGACGAAGAGAAGATTTCTCGCAGAGAGTTCCTCATTCATCATTAGAAAGCCTGTTTTACCTACAGCTTGTACACCAAGTGTTAAAAGCTTATACAGACCACTACCTGAAAATCAGTTTACTTTAGGTCGGTAGTGAGTTCGGCTTTAATAATGTTTTTAATTTTGTATGTATGTTCGTCGGTATTTCATCGATGTCGTTTATTGAATTTTCTAAATGGATTTATAATATATAATAAGAAGCTCTCTGACTTTTCGTGAGACGCTGAGAAGCTGAGAATAGGCAACGTCTCACGTGAGACGTCGGGAATAACCCGATTTACTTACCATGCAGAAATTGAATAGAATAGAAAAAGCTTTATTTGTCACTCGTACAAGCAGGAACAATCATTTATAAAAGAGACACAGTGTATGTAATATACGTGTCAAAAGTGTTCGACATGACTTGGCTGATGTGCAAGTAAAACATCTGTAGGTACAACCATTACCAAAACAACATTTGTATTGTAGCGGAGCAAAGAATAAGTGTAAACTGTTGCAGGGGCACGTGCCTCCTCTGATGGATGAACCGCGCAGCGCGCCAAGAATATAAAACAAAGAAACAACCCATTTACATAATATTCAAATAACTGCAAAAATACCCAACCCCTAATCTCAGTCATTAGGACGAACGTATTAAAATTTATAAGCCGGGGTACTAGAGTTGTTAACACGAAAATGATTACGTTCGTATCGGCCGATCTCAGCGCCAATTGTCATCAATTACAACGGCGTACTTTAGATAGTATCTACGTAAAATATGTTTAATAAATCACGCTGCAACTGGCCGATATGCGAGTTATTGATTTTCAAAAGGGTCGAGTAACAATTTATATTCATTAGGATACAGCGGCGACGGGCCGCCGCCGCTCGCCGGGAAGTGGCCAGTTCTGACTTCCAACTTCCACGTGAGACCCTAACTGCGGCATAAAGTCTTTGTGTCGTTTACTACTTGAAGTGACCTTCCTTAATTTAATGCATTCTATGAGTACCTACTTATTGCGGACCACATAGGCGTTTTAGCCGAAAACTTTAGAATTTACTAAGAATACGGAAATTTTACAAAAATTCACAACTCCTACTAAACTTTTTCTTTAAACCTTCAAAATCATTATGATCAATAAATTATTTACTCTTCTTTTACGATAGGTTAAGGAACACTTAGTTTGAGAACCCAAGTAGGTTTATAACGTAAGCTTCTTGTCTTACTTATCCATCGACTATGACCTGTTTTGTGTGATGCAGGCACCCTGTGATAGGTTTAAGAAATAACCTATGGTTTATGTCACCAGAAACAAAGATTATGTACCCCATCGATTTTCTTTAAACATAGGTAAGAACCATCTGGACTAAGCCACCTTTTAAACAAACAAAAAAAACTAAATTCAAATTGGTTCATCTGTCTGGAACTTAAGATCCGTTATAGCTTCAGTCGGCAGGCACACGGCTTTTTTCCTAGATAAAGTTTATGCTATAATAATATGTATATGATATTCCGCGTCTAGAACTAAAAATTTGTATACTTACACGCAAATATTTCGGTCCGATCCTTTTGGTAAATGTTGGTCCTAGTTTTTATTATTCCAAGAACAGTCAAGCACTAAACAAAAGCTATCGCAGTAAAATATTAATGCGCTGTAATCACAACAACAATCAACGCAAAAACAGAGATCATTATAGCGACCCTCCCTCGGAGTTTTCAAAACACTTATAACAGATAATTAAGCCTTAACACCAGTAAGCCAATAAGTCGAGAGTTCCCACAGGGCTGTCTAGTTGTCCCTAAACAAATGGGGTAATACACAATCAATGGCCACTCGAGCGTGCGTTATAAATCACTGATGATAATGGTGACGTTCCGCCGGATGACGTCATCGGCGTTTGCGCATCCTGACAATAGATGGCGAAGCGCCGCGCGTGCGCGTGGCTGTGAGGCCATGAATGCAGCGATTTTATAATTTTAAATAGTTGTTTTTTTTTGAGTGTATGTTAGTCCGGTTTGGTTTTATTTAGGTGCATGTTGTGGTCTATATAGAGTACATAGCACAGGTAGTAAAAGTAAACGGCACGAACTTATCAAGGTTTCTCAGCAGCTTAGAGAGAAGAGCTGAGAGCACCCACACATCATCATTTTGCCTTATAATAAATGATGAGAAAAAAAAGATTTGGACATCGTTGTAATTAATTTTTGATGCCAACGATGTCCAAACCTTTTTTTTTAACTTTATTATAGTTACCTACATCTTTTGTTTTTCAAATTTTATTTTTATTTTTAATGAAAGCAGTCGATTATACTTCTACTATGCCAGGAAAGATCTGTCACATTTTATAATTATCAACTCAGACATCATAGAGCTGGGAATCAACAAGTTGAAGCTGATAACTGTGGAGTGGAGATTTCACGCTAACACATATTTTAAAATTACTAAAGATAGAAAATGGAGGAAATAACGTCATTTAAATGCGGTTTCTTACAGATAAAACGCAATTTATCTTTGTTTCACATTGCCCAGTCATCCAAGATAATTATATACCTACTTACAAATAAAACAATCTTTTCTTCTTTATATCTAATAAATACATAGAATAATGATTCAATCATTATTATTTATATATTTATTCTTAAATTTACTATCTCAATAAGTAACCCTCTACTTTTAGAGACACGATATGTATTGTTTACTTTCATGGGAACCGTGGTCGAAACAATAATCACTTAATTGTGCGAATAGACACCAGTAATGATAACCCCTCAGATTTGCGCGACATGACGAGCCGAAAGTACCCTACGGTCTAAAGTACCCTACGGTCTAAAGTACCCTAGCATATTTATTTCACAAATCGCTTGAAACATATTGCGCGAGGCTATATTTGATACGTTGACTTTACGCGTGGGAGATTTTTATTGGTATTTATATTAACTGCGCACGAATTGAATTTTATACGAGGTTGATGTAATTTTAAAGTGGAAATCTTATCATAGCTTACTAGCTAGTAAAAGAGGGCAAACAACTGTCTTTTTACTATAGAAAAAAGAAGAATGAATGATTTTTTTTTTATTGAACTAGAATTGGCTACTTGACAACAACGAATTAAATAAATAATTGATGGACAAATCACACAGCAGCATTTGGCCTAGGCTTAAGCTAAGTAAGCCATACACGCTACGGCCCACCCCGGAGTGGTTACCAATGCAGGTTTGGACGTGAAAGCCGGTAACGTGTATGGAGACGTTATGGTGTACCGGAGCGGCCTTCAGTTATTTTGCGTCACCGTACGGTGTCTCTCGAAAGTATTGATTTTTGATCTTGCGCAGGTAACCTGCGCAGGTTCAAAAACCTGCACAGGTATATTTCCACACACGCTCCGATCTACACGCGCAGCCACACCTGCAGGGAGACCTCTCCGGTTGACCCTAGCGTGCTTGGCTGACATTATGGATACAAGATGACTGATAACCTTAAAACATCTTTATTAACGAAGAAAATGACAATCAAATAATAGAATTAAATTAAAATTCGTATTTACAATTGACACAATTGAGCTAACTGCAGACAAACAATCTACAGGTAACTCAACTGATCCATATCAATACCCCAGACCAGTTAAATCTAGATTTAACTGGTCTGTGTCAATACCAATCGGAAGCGTGCCCAAGACGCTAGCTGCATTGCCTCGCTGTAGGTATGGCAATGCTGATGCGCTGCGTCAGATACTCAACAGCTCTCGAGGCACGCGTCGCTTCGACCAGATGCTCAGATAATTTTTTTTAAACTCGGAGAGCCTCTTTTATACCTCTTGCCTTAATACATTGCATTACATTCAAAGATATTTGTTATTTTACATAGAAAACTCTCAGAATACCCGGAATATCTGCAGATCGTACAAATATTTGGCCCTAGGTGGGAACCTCCTGCGTCGCAGACGGACCTTCGCCCGGTGCGCCACAGAGGTCGTATACAGAAATATTATACGGTTATATGGTCCCGTTTTTACCCTTTGGGTACGGAACCCTAAAAAACGTCGTCGACGGGATAGAGTTGCTGCTTTTTGAGCCTTTTGGGTAGGAAACCCTTGGTCCCTGGAGTCCTGGGCACACGCAATTTATATGACCCAACAATGGTCCAATGCTGGACGCAAGCCTCCCCGTTTATAACGGGCGATTATTCGCCTTATTGGCTGTTATCTCATGGGGGGTAATGCCCATAACCCTCACGCTGGGCATGCGGGGTGGGCATCGCATTTCACCACCTGTATTTAGATGAGTGTTTTGCCAGCAGGGGCGGACAAAATCGCCGGTGGACTTAGTAAGGGCTATTCCACACCGACTCTCTCGGATACACTGCGTGCCACAAAGTGCTCAGGTCAGTTTTAGAATTAAGTTTCAAAAAAACTCATTAGATAAAGCTTTCGGCGTGTTTATTATCTATCATCTTATATATAGGGTTCATATTTATTTTTTGGGATGTGGAGATTTGAAGCTTATGGAGTACTAGCAGTGCCTCGCGGTTTCACCCGCGTAGTTCCCGTTCCCGTGGGAATCCCGGGATAAAAAGTAGCCTATGTTCTATTCCAGATTAATCTATTTCTGTGCCAAATTTCATCCAGATCCATTCAGCCGTTCTGGCGTGATTGAGTAACAAACATCCATCCATCTATCTATCCATCCATCTATCCAAACTTTGACATTTATAATATTAGTGGGAAGTGGGATTATTATACAGGATGGCTTTTTGAGATGGGAGTGGATCGATAAATCCGTAACCATAAGAGTTAGAAAAAAGTCTTAATAGGAGTCATGACCGAATTAAGAGAAAAGCAAAACCTGCATAAAATTTAGATTTTTTAAACCTTACCCTGTGTAGGAAATAGTACCGAATGATTTCCCAAATAAATGACACCTGACCCTGTATCATTGCACCAACGGATCCGGTTGCTGATATCAACCTTATCAGCAACCGGATCCACTGTAGTATCTTTGCAAGAAAAATTATTATTGAAAATGAAAGGAAATGGCAATTTTTTAAAATTTTACTTTGCTTTCTCCCCATAAGCTTCAATGTGAAAAAATTTAACATCCATTATAGAAGTTGTCGGTTCTTCGCGAGATATGGCCAGCCCACTGCCACTTCACCTTGCTAATCCTTTAAGTTATGTCGATAACTTTGATTCTCTGTCGGATGTATTCGTTGCGAATCCTATCCTTGAGAGAAACTCCGAGCATAACTCTCTCCATAGCTCGCTTGGCGACCTTAAACTGGTGGATCAACCTGTACATCCGCAGCGTATTGTTCTCTACTAAGTGACCACGTCCGGAATAGGTACACGTGCAACGGATAGATCTATTTGGACTTAATCTGTAACCGTTGGCAGTCTTGACCCTCCTGTTTCTGCATTGAACATAGATAGAGTGGATAGTGTCATCAGGTGCAGTGAGGTCTAGACTTACTGGCTACCTGGGACTAACCAAACGCATCACTATGACTGTTAATTCTGTACAGTCAGCTGCGAAAATATGTATACACTGCCATGTTTTCAATTTGACTGAATAGTAAATGCATGGTAATTTTGATAATTTATTATACCGAATTTTGACAAGTACGATGAATATTTTCTACGTAAAATGTGTGCATCGACTTAGATTTGAAAAGTTCTGAGAAAAATAAAAGTGAAAACTTGGGAGGGTATACATATCTGAGCAGCTGACGTACACACGAAAATACTCAGGAAGCAAAAGAAGATTCACCAAAATTAATATATATATATTTTTCTGTTCTGTCTTTACATCTTATATGTCTTTTTCCATATAAAAAAACCTCCCGTCACCTCGTTGACGCTTCTTTCTTCTTACTTCCGTAAACGGGCTCGCCAAAAAGTTCCGCATACTGATGCGGAACTTTTTGGCTGGTGGTAGTTTGTGGCGATAGTATTGTTATTGTTACTGAACATTAACAATATTATCGCCAAAGAATCGCCACGCAGTATCATCTGATAAATAATAAATAAATAATGCTGAACAATTCACATAGCATCATCTAGCCCCAAGCTAAGAAGAGCTTGTGTTATGAGTACTAGATAACTGATATACATAATATCATACAAAACATTGATAAATAGTTTTTATTGTACTATTATACATAGAAAACGACCAGAACACCCTGAATAAATGTCTGTAGATCGTACACACATTTGTCCTGAGGCGGGAATTGAACCCGCAACCTCCTGCGTCGCAAGCAGACCTTCGCCATACCGCGCCACAGAGGTTGTCAAATGTAAGAAACTCCAGATACTGCGCCAGGTGCTATTTGCAAGGAGAGATTTAATGTTTTTCGGTAGAATGGTTTCAACCTTGACACTTCTGATGTGCGTTCCTTTCATCTTCGGTAGAAAATCGATACGTGTCTATGGTGTTGATACTGTGACGTGTATGTTCATTGTCACTTTGTCATATTCAAATCAAATCGTTTATTTCTGACATAGTAAAATGTTTACGATTTGAGTTCGATACTGTTGGGAGCGGATCGTCCCGCACAAGTAGGCTCTACTTGTGGGCGAGTCATGATTTGACTCTGGTACCATGTGGACATACCATTGAACGTTGATCAGTAATAGTCAATAATGGGCCTTTGAAATCCTGGTTGTCTGCTTGCAAGATGACTTGAGTTTGACGATAGGGTCAAAGTCGCACTTGTACGATGTGAAGCATAGGCTGGTGGTGGGCTAGTCGAAGCAATAGATTATTTTTGGGATTTATTAATTTTCTTAGAAATTACCCGGAGTACTATAATAAATTAAAACCTTAGAATGAAGCAATAGATCTTAAGACAGACAACTAATACCTACCTAATTGTAAATACAAGCCCGTAAAATCTAGTAGAGGACGGTAAAACGGGCGTGACGTCATTTATCAGAGTTACGTCATCATTTAGATGTAGGTAGCTACCGTTGTCGGCGACATTTACATAGAAAACAAGTTAGATTCTACGGGAATAAATTATCGTTCCTACGGTGAATAATATTATCGGGAGGGGTTTCAATCGTACTGGTGATTACGAAGCTGGTAGCTGGTAGCCTTCAAGAATTTAGTGAAAATGATTTTTTTCAAATTCTTAAATATTTACACCGTTGTTAAGATCAGTTCTTCACGGTTCTTCAGTTTTTCGTTATAGTAAAAAAAAATAACTTCAAATAAATCTGGTTTTTTTAGGTAAATTTTTAGGTAACTTGAATAAGTTTCGTTCCTGATGGAAATTCAAAGATTTTCGGTTCACGGGTACCCTAATACTGTAGGATTTTAATTTAGTGCAGTAACCGATTTTATTTACCTTCTGTAAGGAAAAGCACTCCTTATCAAATTTCAAGTTATTTTCTATACGTTTAATAATATCCCAAAAATTTTCGTAGAAAATTGCCCCAGTGCGAGTTACGCACTTTAAAGCAAAAACCTAATAATAAATATTTTTATTAAGAACCGAGTGGAAAAATTTCGGGGAGTCCTTTACTCAGCAGAGGGCAAAAACTGATCAGGCTCATAAAAAATAGGTACAAGCTGCCCACAGCGTGCGGGGATTTACATTTTATATACCTAAGTAATTCAATAAAAATAACCTAAGTGTAGTACCGGCTATAACATCAGCTATTTATTGCTATTGAAGGTTCCATCAAAATCCGTCCAGCCGTGTCGGATATTTCCTAAAGAGAACAGAAAAAAATGGTTTTGTTAGCACCGTACATTAGTGAAAAGCTGTTTTTTGATACCTAATTTTCTTCATATTAATTTCGGGCAACCCAAATTTTATGCTACGTAATTAAATTTTATCAAAACGACAAAAAAATGCACTCTTAACAAAATACTGGTTGTAAAATGAAAAAGTACTGGTAAAAAAACGCGTTAAAAAAGGCTGGTTGATTGTAAAAGTTGGTTGTTGTCACTACGCCGCAACCGCCGTTTAGCCGCGCCGCAGAGCGTGATGATTTGTCCTATGAGTAGAACATTACATCGTCCTTTCAGAAGTACAAAGGTTACTAATAATTGCCTTCTCCCTTTGATCTCACAGTTAGCTGGGCTCGGTTTGATGCTATCTGTGGTATTTAGTTTTAATTGCAACAATTTTCTACAGAGTTTCGATTGATACTTCACGTTCAGAGAAGTAGTACCACTTTTGATCTTTGATAATCTTCCAGCTAATTCTTTGTTTTGTGATGAAACCTATCGAGACATTTTTGATAAAAATGACATGACAAACTTATTTACAAATTCGGCATATCATAAACAATGTTTTGCTACGCCGAATCGTCCTATCAAAAGCCTAGTTGACTAACGGTTTTTAATTGCTTGTTGTAATTTGACAATAGTTTAAACCTTTTGTTAACCTCTAGTGTGTTTACTTGTGTGGAGAAATCAAGACTTGGTTCGTAAAACAAATAAACATAACTTAAGTAATATAAGTGCTATATATGATATACTAGCAGCGCCTCGCGGTTTCACCCGCGTAGTTCCCGTTCCCGTAGGAATTTCGGGATAAAAAGTAGCCTATGTCCTATTCCAGACTATAATCTATCTCTGTGCCAAATTTCATCCAGATCCGTTTTGCTGTTCTGGCGTGATAAAGGAACAAACATCCATCCATCTATCTATCCATCCATCCATCCATCTAAACTTTCACGTTTATAATATTAGTGAGACTAGCAGCGCCTCGCGGTTTCACCCGTGTAGTTCCCGTTCCCGTGGGAATTCCGGGATAAAAAGTAGCCTATGTCCTATTCCAGACTATAATCTATCTCTGTGCCAAATTTCATTCAGATCCGTTCAGCCGTTCTGGCGTGATAAAAGAACAAACATCCATCCATCCATCTATCTATCCATCCATCCATCCATCTAAACTTTCACGTTTATAATATTAGTGAGACTAGCAGCGCCTCGCGGTTTCACCCGCGTAGTTCCCGTTCCCGTAGGAATTTCGGGATAAAAAGTAGCCTATGTCCTATTCCAGACTATAATCTATCTCTATGCCAAATTTCATCCAGATCCGTTTTGCCGTTCTGGCGTGATAAAGGAACAAACATCCATCCATCCATCTAAACTTTCACGTTTATAATGTTAGTGAGATTAGTGCTTTGTATAGGAGTGTAGTACCTCTGTGTATAGCTCGATTTTGTAATTCAACCAAAACATGGTTCGTAAAAAATTTAAAATTGAGCTTTACTCAAAAAAATCTTGTGATTGATAGTTTAGGAGAAAAATTGTACAACTAAGAAACCGATGTTACTTTGCACAATTATTTTTGTTAAAATATTAGCTTTTTCTCATTTTTAAAAGAAGAGTAAATACTCCTTGTATGCCATAGATTACCACATAAGTTATTTTTTTTTTTAGAAAAAAAGTTTTTAATTTAACCCAAATTTACCCAATTAACATAAATCGCCGCCTCAAATCATTATCCACTTCTGTCATGCTGCTGTTATTAGACAAAGGCTTTTAAGCCCGTCGGAAATATCTGCGGATCTGGACAGAAAGCGCGCCAACCGGCAATAATGTGACGTCATTTGCCAGGTCCACGGATGTATCCGACGAGTGTTGGTAGAAAGGTCTCTCATGCAACAGTTTCAATATGAATTTCAATGCTATACTCGATTTTGTTGAATTTGGCTGGCTGTTCAATTTTTACCGGATTGGTATAAAGTTTATACCAATCCGGTATCATCCGGTTTCATCTTGATCTGAATGATTGTGAGGCAATTGATTTAGAGGAATTGGTTGTTCTGTAGATCTTATTTATCAAGGATATACTTGGTAAATCACTAACACTACGTGAACTGCAGGTTCTGCCCATCATCATAAACACGTTGTAGTACAAAACATAATAAGTACATAAAAATATAGTTAAAAAAAAAGTAACAGTTCAACATCGAGAACGAAAACCATTGCACAAAATATTTTTCAAAAAGACTGACTGTTACAGCAGCAAAAAGGTCTCGTCTCGGCTCAACATAAATGCCTTACAACTCAAGAGTAGATAGGCGCTGATATTCTGCCGAAACCACCATGTTGTATTGGTAGTAGGTAGGTACTGCCTTCATTCAGTAATCGTTCTAGAGGTTTTATTTTAAACTTATAAACGAGTTTGCCCTGATTGAACAGTAGCTGTGGGGTTCGGTGATCGGTCTTTAGTCCCTACTTCATTGGGTGTCTGACAAACGTGTTTATTAATTCTGTGTCAGAGGCGATTCCCAAAAAAATTCAACGTCAAGTGCGAGTTGGTCTCGCGCATTCCGTTCCGTACAAACTTGTACTCGTAAGTAGTCCAACATTTTTTGGGAATTCTCAACAAAACGGCTTTCAGAAGTGCTATAAGACCTACGCAAGGTCTTTGGTCTTATTATAGCACAAAGTCGTGCCAAATTTCATGATTCTAGGTCAACGGAAAGTACCCTTTAGGTTTTGTGGGCATAAACGGCTGTAACTTTTGATTGCGTTGACTTAGAAGTTTGATTTATATCGCGGCTCTAAGAAATTACGAACCTGAGCATATGATGTGAATTTCAACTCGATACCTCTACACGTTTCTGAGAAAAGACGGTTGACATACGGACAGACGGACAACAAAGTGATGAGGCTTCCTTTTTCCTTTTGAGGTACGGAACCCTAAAAATAAAAATTAAGACCTGGCGTCATCTCGAACGATCGTGAAGACTTGTTCGTGATGATGGGCAGGACCTGTATTTCACGCAGTGTTCGTGAGTTACTAATAACTCATAGTAACTTTCATTAGTTCAATGACGTCATTCAAACATCGAAAGTACTCAAAGAACAGTTGCACTAGCCCTTGCACGCGTCGCCGCATGTACCCTATTAATGAAGTAGGTCCTCTGGGTGTAATGGTTTGCTATTACGCACTGGTGCTAAGGAAGTAAGTGGACAAATAATTGAAATAAAAACTAGCAGTGTTTTACAAGCCGTGTGGTGCTGGCTTAGAATTTACACCACCCCAATTGTTCCCGTGGGAGTCGTAGGAGGCGACTAAGGGACATACACCGGGGGGCGGGCAGTAGCGTCCCTTGTAGAATAGATCTACCACCGAACTGCGATCCCCGACCCGCATGCCCAGCGTGGGGATTATGGGCCTTACCCCCCAGGAGATAGAAACCAATCAGGGGGAGGCCTGCGTCCAGCAGTGGACCAATAAAGGCTGCTGAGTTGAGTGTTTTACAACTTATAATATAGCCGTCGCATCAGAGCGAGTGACTTACCAGGCGTGGATTGGTATGCAGGGGCAAGCGAGGGAGCATGTAAAAAAACTTTGGCAGTTTTCACAGGTACGAGTGTAGGTACTACGCCGTGAAACTACGAAGGTGGTCTTTGTTATATCATTATGATGCAAATGACGACCGATGTGGTCCCACATTACTGCAAGGAATCGAATTTGCGCAGCCGCAACTCGAGGTCCGCAGCGCGTCCGCGGCAGTTTCGCATCTCGTACAACGGACAACGTCATTGCGAAACTCTTGCGGCACCGCACCTACACGGTAGCGCGCGGTAGTATGAGAGCGCTCCTATACTAACTAATTATTAACTGAGTGATTAATAAAGACCTCGATATATCTGATAATTTATAAGCTGCTATCCAAGAAATGTCTTAAATTTTTATTCCTAGCCTTGTTATCTAATGATACAACTTATAAATGTTTTGATCTCACATTTAGCTTCAAGTGCACAGCATTGAGCATTTAAGTATTAATAATAAATAAGGTAATTTAATAACAAAGAAAATTACAATCAAATAATAGATAAAAATGTAAACTAGTATTTACAATTGAAACAATTGAGCTAAATGCAGACTGTTGCAAACAATTACAGGAAGCTCAACTGATCCATATCAATACCAGTCGGAAGCGTGCCCAAGACGCGGGCTGCATTGCGCCGCTGTATGGCAATGCTGAAGCTTAAAGAAATAAATGAACTCTAAAACAAATCGAAGCTGCAAAGCCTCGGACTGAATCATTCTTTTTTATCTATTTCGGTATTTTTTATCATCTCATCTGTTGTAACGAAGCGCATCAATTACCGTGTGTATTGAACCCTCAAGTTGTATCAGTAATGCATAATGGCATGGGATGGGAACTCCCGACGTCCACGGTTGTCACCGCAAATTGGTGCACGCGCTTGTTCGACACGCAGGGGCGCTGCGACCCCGTTGTGTAAAATAAGAGGAAATGCATTGAGACATCAAAGTATCCTAATTTAAGGCGATACCCTAACCCAAATAGCGTCGCCACCTATTTTATCTTATTACTAAGTTGAACAAAGGAAATTTCGAAAATTTCATTGGTCAGTTTGTGATGCCTATTTTAAGCTTTTTTTAATGCCTGTAATAGTTTTATTTTGTATTGTTTAGGCAGAGATGCAAGGTAAAACTATTAAAGAGGCATTAAAAAAACTTAGGTATAATAAACTGCCCAATGAAATTTTCGAAATTTCCTCTGTTCAACATCACATTAAGATAAAATAGGTGACGGTGATATTTGGGTCGGGATATCGCGTTAACAAATTTATATAAAACTTATTTAGGAAGGAACTTGTTTAGTTTCTTTGAGATTACCCAGAGTGCGAGGACTTAAGCACGATAATACAAAACCATAATTGCCCCTACCTACCATGCACTGGCAGGTAGGCTTTGTTCCTCACTGCTCAAAAACTGTACGCTGGATGCTGCAGGTAATAGAAAAACTTTTCAATCTGAAACTGTCCAACAACAAATGAACGAGCTTCATATATAAATGGTTGAACAGATGAAGAAGTTTGCACAGGTATAGGATGTAGGATGCAAACATTTCCAACCGCCAGGAAGTTATCGGAAAATAGAATATGCGCAAATACTGGAACAATGGATTATTAATAGAAAATACATTGCTTTTTAATGAAGTTGTTTTTAAGCTTCACACACAGTATTGCAGCTTTGAAAAATATGTAATCAAACAATCGAATGACTGTAAAGGTGGATGATACGCACACTTTAACTTCAAGACCTTTAATTATTAAACCAATTTCAATTAAATTTTCTGCTTACGAGCAGGTGTAATTTATTTGAAACCGGGCTTTATTTAATATATAGGTTTATAATATAATATTGATGCGATACACGCATCGCTCCGCCACCCTCGAAATAATGTTCAAAAAATGTATGCAAGAGCAAACAAAGAATTTGATAATAAGATAGATTTTAAGACATTTTAAATCGACTAAGTTCGGAATCAATACTATTTAGTTATGTTTAACGATTAATTATGTATATATAATTAAATATAATGCATAGATATCGTTTCATTTTTTTATTCCATTATTATTAATGTTTTTAAATTACCGTAAAAAATGTAAAACCCACAATTTTTTAAATACCCTTTTGTTTAAACAGATGCAACGAAACGATTACCTGTAAGTAGATGTATAACAAAATCACAAAATTGTTTTATCAGGGTAATGTATCTAGAATGTGTTAAGTTTAACTTCAGCTAAGTACACAAAGGTTCGTAAAAAGAGAAGCTTAATTGTTCGGTTTCTCACGTACTCATCGCGTTAAAATGATCATCGTGACGAATAGGGTAGTACTGTCCCCCTACCTACCGGAAACTAACGGCAGTATGATTGACTCTACCCCGCGCTGGGGCAGATTAGCCGCGATTACATTTGTATCTACTGAGATTTTAAGTGAACAACGCTACGGACCAGTCGCTTGACTGCTTTAAATTGGATGACATACGTTTAGTTTTATCTTAATTATCATGCTATAAATTTAGGCTCGCGATTTTGGGTTTTCGGTTTGGGCGAATTATGAACGCTTAACAGTCACTCGAGTCTAACATACATGGGACTAGACATGTCCCTTAAGTTTAATAGTTCAGTGGCCTTCAAATTGAGTTGTTAGTGATAGTAATAGTAGGACTAATATAGGCTGATGATGATGATGATGATGATAATGAGAAATAACCCACACTACCTGGCTAAGATATTGGAACTGCAAAAAATAATTAAGGAAACATACTTCTAGGGTCCCTTTACGCCTAAAAAGTGACTTCAGAATCATTATATTTGTTAAATTCCCCAGAAACTGTTATCAATACAAACATTAAGATTACAAAGTGCTCCGCCCTCACCCCGGTTTATTGCTGTAACAAAATAAATGGCTAAAATTTCTACACCAGTAATGAATACTTCCAGGGATTGAGGATAAATCATTGTTACGTTGCATTTCGGCTGATGCGGTGGGGTGAAACTGTCATAAGCGGAGCGGGAGATGGAAATGCCTCTAATTTGATTACTTGCGATCCATAGAGAATACTTGCGTATTTAAGCTGTTGTAAAAACACTAATGTATATATTTATGCTTGTTATATGAATAGTTTGCTAGCCATATTCTATGAAATGTATAAAAAAATTATGTATAAAAAGTGGTCGATTTAAATTGTATGTTCTTAGACGGTAACTTTATTGCAAGCTGCTGAATGCAATTAAAAAACTGGCCTCAATAAACAACTTAGGTCACAGGTCCAAAGTCCTAGGTCACAGATCACTATAAACTAGTCCTAGGTAAAAAACGTCTAAAAAACACACACATGAAGGTAAAATAGTCTAAATTTAACCCGCTGTCAAATCACGTCAGTGTCATCATCTACCTCTCGGACCGTGTGTTAATATGGAACTGCCCTAAGCATGTACTTTTCCTGGATACCTAAGTAAACAAATCGGTTGACAAACATGGCGGATTAGGGATGTTCACTTGTTCGTCTAGTCGATAACATTATATCGATGGACGAGCTTGTCTTTTTAATCGACATCAAAAAAGGAAAGGTTCTATGTTCAACTGTATATTTTTTTGTATGTGCACCGATTTCTCCATCGATGAGGGCTACCGTTTTTGCTCACCAGTTGGCGCCACTGTAAAGTAAGGTCAGAAGAAACTTTACTAATAGGCGACGGGAAAATATATTTACATTTATATCATACTAGCGACCCGCCCCGGCTTTGCACGGAAACCTCTAAAATTGTCAGTGTTCCCCTACTATATTATGCATGTATTATACATATAAACCTTCCTCTTGAATCACTCTATTTAAAAAAACTGCATCAAAATCTGTTACGTAGTTTTAAAGATATGCATACATAGGGAAGGACAGACAGACAGACAGCGGGAAGCGACTTTGTTTTATACTATGTTATGAAGAGCGCATTTCTGAGGTGGTCCCATTGAACCAAGTCAGGATCTGATGGAGGAATCCCGGAGAAATCGAAGGAAACTCTCATTTTAGGAATCAGAGCTGGATCCGAGGGTTTAACGGAGGTGAAACAGGAGCAGAACACGTTTTAATTGGAAGGCAGATGTATTAAGGGCAACTATCATTTTTATTTATTTATTTAATTAAAACGGTAAATGATGATCATAAACAACACAACACAGTACATTTTTATAAAATCATTTATTTACAAAGATATAATTTAAAAAATGGTTGTCTCTAAAGTCGGCTTAGGGAAGATAATTTTACGTGATAACGTCATTTACTTCCGTCTTAAAACATAAATCACATCCATTAAAAATATGCAATTGAGAACACTACAAATACAAAAACTATTTTACGCAGCGAACCAATAGGTCCCGTCTCAGCATAATGTTGCTCTACAAGAAGTAGAGCAATCTTCAGTGCTTCGGTCGTCATGACAACGCAGTCAATAACATGACACTTTTTTGAACATGCTACCCATGTTCATCGATTTAATAGACGTTATCACGTCAAAAAACAATCATACTTTTTCTAAAAAACGTAAGGTAAGGTACCAGATAAGAAAATTACAAATGTTATTCATTGCGAAATAAAATAAGTTCAATAAGTCAGTTTTATTGAATGCACTCTCTTCAAAGTGCAATGAGCACACATGAATGTCTTGAGTTCCTGGCCGGATATTTTCTAAGCCAATATTTTCTAACCATTCCCTTCGCCGGTATTCGTTTCTTGGTAAACTAAAACAAAAAAAAACGTAACTTAGTAAGGTCAACACGGGGAGGTGTGTAATATTTTTGTCAAAGTTTATTTTGAACCCAAAAATGGTTTTCTAATGGTTTTCTTAATAAAAAAGTCGTCTACACTTGCCCCCTAGTTACACTTACCCATACTGACCTTACCTAATTTATCGATAACGTTCGATGTTCGACGATGTTCGACACTAGCACCGCTTTTTATGTCTTCGATGTGAATGAAATATTGAGAATATTGCGGGTTTCTACAGCTCACAGTAAAGATGATTCAAAATAATAGGTTTTTATACACTTTATATCAAATACACTATACAATAGACATCAGTTTAACGAAATGTAAGCCACTTACCGGTGAAAGGTTAGATTCGGCCTGTTTTTGCTTTGGCATAGGCCACAGCCTGCTACAGAACACTTCATGGTACCTCTTCTATATGATTTTCAATTTTTATCACAGTTTTGCTCAATAAATAAGTCGAAAACACGGGGAAAACATAAAAATCTCACAATGACATCTCCTCACATGTAAACAAAACCGTTGAGTAAAATGGCGTCCGTGACAGCAAAAGTACATCGAAACCAAGAAGAAGGCGCTGATAAAAAGAGTGTGTATGCTTTTTCCTAACGTGAAACCACTGATGTGAGAAAGAGACTGGTAGTCCATTATTGCTTCCGTGTCAAATTGAACAATTACGGCAGTTCCATTAGATTGTTCTTCTGAGGTGTTAATTGGTGGCAGTAGTGTGATGGTCAAATCTAAGCTCACACAGGTCCCAATTAAGGGGATTTCTTTTTTCATTGAGTCCCAACCATAGATAATAACTCTATGGTCCCAACCAATGAAAAAAGAGATCTTAGATCAATCTCAGAAGATCAATGGTCCCAACTTATTGCTCTGAGGTCCCAACACCCAGAAATGAGAATTCCATAAACAACCTCTCTGTCTATATCAAGTTTTCATCTGTACTATTTTACCCAAAATCAACGCAAAATACAAACTCTGCTTACTTTATGCCCCGCATACACAAAAATATCTAAGTCTAATATTAATTAATTTGAAGTATTTGTAGTGTTTGACAACTTACCACTCAAAAGTAAATATTTTAACTAACTATCCCTCAACTACAGCTCGATGATTCTGTGTCAAAATATCTAGCATTTAGTAACACTCGCTCAGCTCACCGCTCCGCGTATGTATAAGAGCCCGCCCGCCCGGCACGCGTCGCCCGCCGGAAACGGGCGAAGAACGCACGCGCATCTAGGATCGTTCCAGCGACCAATGACGCGGAGGCGCTCTTAAAACATTTTTATTGTAATATCTGAGGGGCAGCTGAGGGGCCTCGCTCATTGTACTCATCCCTTTTTTCAACTCGTGAATTATGTGCGAACGTTTTTGATAATGACGCATAAATTGGATTTTCGTCATTTTTTACTGAATTCAGGCTTCAAAAAAGGGAGGTTCTCAAGTAGCCTGTATTTTTTATGATAATCAATATTTATTTTGGAAAAAAAAATGGCAGGCCATGGCTCGCTTTTGCCAAGCAGTGCGACAAAAAAAGCTATTAAAAATATGGATAGATAGAAACTAATTCTTTGGACAACACTTCAAAATGTGTTAATACTTACCACTACACACTTACACAATAAGTAGAAAAAGGCGGTTTTATCGCTCAAGAGCCAGCAAAGCAAGACATGAACAATAAGAACATGAACAATGAACAATAATGCTCCGAGTCTTAAAAAAATATAAACCGATTTCCTGTATACTGATAAAATACAGCTCGCTGACAGACGGACGGACAGACAAACTGGCAGACAGACAGGAGGCTTTGTAATAGGATTTATGTTGGGACCTCGTTTTTCGTACAAAACCTAACAAAATCATTAGTCCAGGATCAGCTGTCATTCGTTTTAGGCAGGTTAAACTGTCTGTATAGAACAGCCGAATATAGAACCTCTTCCTTGAAGTCGGTAAACTAAGCAGAGCCTATTTTGTATTCATAGATAGACTGATAGACTAATAAACGTATACCGAAGGGGATCTCTTTTTTCATTGAATATACGTGTTTGTATTTTTTAAAGTCTGACACCTCTGACACTACTATAACGTAGTGGTTTTGATCTCTTTGACACTACTAATAGTAGTTGTAATATTTATGTAATGTATTTTCTATTATACCTTTACTGTTTTTTTATTATTTTATATAGTATAAATGATATCTAAAATAATAAACCCCAAAAAATGTCGAACAAAGATTACTACGCGAGATGGCTACAAATTAAACAGCAGTTGAATGATGCTCTAATAGAAGACAACCGCTTACAAGAGATAGCGGAGGCGTTCATTGGTGTGAGACCACAAGCCACCGCCATCGAGATAGTGGCCAGAGTATACGCAAAATACTGTGACCTATATAACAAACTATGCGACTGCTACGACCAAATGGAGCAAGTACAAAGAAGACCTGCCATTAAAAAAATTATAGATGCCATCACTTGTCGACTCCTTGAACTTAAATCGACACTCGAAGAAGTTGAAGTTTTCGAGTACACGTATCCTGATAACGCTTTAAAACAAATGCTTATGATACCTGATGATATAAAGATACTATGTCCGTTTTTTTACCCATTTGAAATCAGGCAGAAAGAGAAGCAATACATCATTGATGAAATACTTGCTGGCAATCGGCTTGGTGATCCTGAGCCGACACCATCGGAACTTATAAGATTAGAAGAAGAAAGACTGGAAGAAGAACGTATCATACGGGAGGAAAAAGAAGCCCATATCAAACGACTGCTCGCAATGGGTCAAGATATACCAGATTCTATCGATGATGTTAAATTGTCACCTGAAGAACAGGCAAAACAACAAGCTCAAGCAGAATACGAACTTCATTCTCAAACAATTCAGCGGATGGAAAGATCAAGAGTAATAATCAGGCGAAAAATCCAAAAGAAAAACAAAGATGATGATACATACCTTGAACTTGCAGGAATAAAGGCACCGCAAGCTCCTAAGGCCCTTAAAAAACGAGCCAGCGAACTCATAAAGTTAGTGTGTAGACGGCACATGGAACTCAAACGGGAGCAGACAAGAGAAAGAATGCTGAAAGAAAAGTTAGGTATGGTCATATCATCATATAAACCACCTTCGGCTCATTATCAACTAGAAAAAGTAAAAGAAACCAGGCGCGATTTTAGGCGTAAATATTATGAAGACTGGCTGAAGGCAAATGTTAAAGAGAATGATAAAGTTTTGAGACTTAGAGAAGGTGACACTATGGAGGATATTTCAACCGAAATAAGAGCATGGTTTTATGATTGGTACAAAAATCTTAATATGTTTGATGAGTTTCCTTGGCCTGATGAAGGCGGATCTATTCTCGTGCTGCAGGGTCAAACCTTCACGATTGAAGAATATATAATATGGCGTGAAGCAGAGGACAAGAGGATCAAAGCAGAAGCCGGTGCTCCTAAAACTAAAGAGCAAATCAAAGCTGAAAAGAAAGCAGCTAATGAAGAAAAGAAAAGACTGGCAATGGAAGCCAAACTAAGAGATAAAAAAACTCTTTTAGATTATAAGAAATCACGTCTCAACCCTGATAATGACCCTGGTGTTCATATCACTATTGGAAAAAATGTTGAGAATTTGAATGAAGCGTGGTATGATTATGAAAATGAATGGAAATCTTATGACGTTACTGATGCGGGCTTAGACGCAATAAAAGGTCATATAATGTATCTTATAACCGAAAATGCGTACAGAGACTTAAATTTACAAGTTCGTCCAATAGTAGATGAAATGATGAGATTAGAACTAAAACTTTTAAACGTTGCTTTAAAAAATGACTATAAACTTAGCGATAATCCTATTGTACCTAAAAGCAAAAAGCGAAAGAAGCCCAGGAAACCAAAAAATCCTAAGCCGGAGAAAAAGTCTCCTGAATATATGTTTCAAGTGTTAGTGGATGGAGGCATAGTGCGGAAATATCCGAAAGTTTCGTTAGATGACTACTGGGGCGACCGTAATTATGCAGCTGCTGATTTGAGAGCAATTATGTGGACCCCATCTTTTCCTCCTCCTTGTATTGGCGACGTGCGGGACCAGGTTAGAACGCGCTGCTTGCTTACTCTTGGATCTAACTGTCGAAACGCAGTCAGAACCCAGCTTCTTGTTGGTTCTAAGAATTCTGGAAAAAAAACTTTGGTTTATGCCATTGCTACCGAAACTAACTCAATACTAATCGATCTTTCACCAATGAATGTCTACAATAAGTTTCCTGGGCCTAAAAACTTGAAGTTAATGTGTTCGTACGTAACTAAAATAAGTAAAATAATGCAGCCTACAGTCATTCTAATTGAAAACGCTGACAAAATGTTTTTGAAGAAGATACCCAAAGAAGAGAAAATATTTGATCCAACTCGATTGGGAAAAGATATATACAAGGAAATAGTAAAGCCTATATCGTATTCCGACAAGATTTTGGTATTGGGAACGGCAGCAGAGCCATGGCTGGCCAAAGCCCCTAAGATGAAGAAAGTTTTTCCTTCTCTTATACTAATACCGAGAACAGATTACGGCAGTATTTCATTTATACTAACAGACTTGCTTATGCAGTACCATGCGGTTGAAAGAGACTTCAATCTCCATAGTATCGCTCAAACACTGAGAGGATACGATATCAACGCTATTAAGAAGAACACGGCTGCCGTGCTGAATGGCAGAAGAATAGCTGAACTGTACCATAAACCGTTGAAGCCTATAGAGTTGCTATCAGCAATTTTAGATGACGAAGAAGCCATTTTCACGGATGATTTTGACAATAATTTGTTCCAGGAATGGTACTTGACATACAGTCCTTGGGGTGAAAAGTACATGGAATACATGTTCATGTTAGATACACAGATGAATTTCAAACTAAAGGCAGAAAAGAAAAAGCCATGATTAAATTTTATCTATCAAGTTCGTTACTCCCTTTTATTTAATTTTAAGAAAAATCAAACTGATATTTTTAATGCAAACGGTTTGCGAACGGTGGGATAAAATTGATGTTGACGGGTTTTACCTCGCAACGTTATAAACGATAAGCACTCTAAAATAAGAACCACATCATCAGCAACTGGATTTTACCCAATGCTAGGTTTACCCAGAGATTTCTTTCTATTTATATACCCATTGATCAGTTAAACTATAGGAGTATTAGGAGTAAAATTCTAATCGATCTAATAAATTCTAAGATAATTATTCCAACGATTTCAAATAACTGTCCTATCTAGAGTCTAGGTAAGCGCTCTTGTCCTGTCATGCGAATTTCCGCCTGCGTGTCGATCTGAGTGGTGAGTCTAGCAAGGCGTGATCGAGACGTCGACGTCTCAATTACGTCTTGACTTAGTACTAGCTATGTTAGCAAAAACAACGCATTAAGGCCAACGCAGACCGGGACGGGATGGCATAACATTTTTTCGTCAGTCAGCACACACTAGCCGCTTAAATACCGCGGTATTCCGACGCCTTACCACGGCATGCCACCCCTGCCTCACTCTGCGGTATGTCACAACTAGCGACGGCGTCCTCGTCATGCCGTGTTGCTCTAAATAGTATTCCGTACCGTACCGTTGCCTACCGCAGTACGCCTCGGCATCCCGCCGCGGGAGCCCATGGCGCGTCTTTCAATGCCGTGCAATGAAATCGCTTTCGATTTTAAAGCATAGCAACTGATGTATTTCTATATCGATACGTTTGAATGTCCATTGGTAAAAATTTAAATCCCTTTCATCCCGTCCCGATCTGCTATAAGGTCCAAATCGAGTCCAAATGCAAATGCAGGATTTCTTCCACCTTAACGTAAGTAACGTAAAGCGATCAAGCGCTTAGTTCCACGTCCGTACGATGGAGGCGAAACCTCTAGATTTCTCCGTCATTTATGGACCGAATTGTGTGATTAAAAGAATCATCCAATTAGTTGTATAGAGAATGATTCCGAGAAGACCTTACATCTTATTCCGGAGGGATTCGTATTTATCCCAAAAACTTAAAAAACAGTTTAAAACTACGGGATTTAAATCCGGTTTTAGCTTAATTGTATACCATTTACCATTTAATATTTCATCAAAGGAATTATACATTTTATTCCTTTGGAAAGGAAACAAGAAAAGCGCCATCCTTGCGAACTTCGGTTATATATTTTGGAAGACGCCCGTTGTTAAACTATATTCCCTCGGTTCTCCCTTCACACCCTTCGACGATTTAGTTCGCGATAATTACCGCAGAGGGCGCATTTTGCTGTTCTTTAAGTTCTCCGCTTTGTGTGAGATGGCGCTAGTTTAGAAAATAAGATTACTTTATTCAATGCTCTTCCCTGTTTACCAATAATGTAACTAAATACTTCATTGATTTTTACATTTCATTACACGGTGCCTATTTTTATTATACATGCAAAGTGAATGCCAGAAATCAGTACCTAAATGTGACGTAGTAGGTACTTATATTCCTAACAATCAACGACAATACACCTTTTAAATCGTTTAGTAACACAAATATTATAGGCTGAATGCTATTTCCTTCCTTTTTTAGCAAAGTTGCATGAGTGTGTTGATCACGAAAGAACTGAACAACGCAAACGCCAACGCCACCAAAACAAATCCTATTAATAATATCATTGGAATCAACCACCACTCAAGAAAAGCAAGTCGAACATTAAAAGTTCAAAGTTAGCTTTCTCATCAATCACATCTCGAGAGTCTATCGCTGACCACGAAGGAAGCTCAGCAATTCCTCATTTACCGGTCCGGGAGTGCAGCAATAACGCAAATTTCCAGGAGTGGGTCGGGCTTGGGTGGCGGTTCCGCCCCGGGTGTACAGCACCCAGGATACCGCTGTCTCCGCTCGCCGCCGCTGTTTCCTGCACCCCCAGGAGTCAGGGGGGAAATACAATGCACGCTTTGTACCGCCACCTAATCTCCTGGTGCTTTCCTTACTTTGTTTTTTGTATGATTGAGGGCGCGAAGTGGATGGCAATTCCTTATTTCCGAGATGCGAACTATGGGGATATGAGAATGGATTTCAGTGAAGTTATTGAAACAAAACTTAAATAAATAAATAAATTATGGACAATTCACACATCATTATCTAGCCCCAAGCAAAGCAGAGCTTGTGTTATGGGTACCTACTAGATAACTGATATACATAATACAATACATTACATAGATAGATATTTTTTATTATGCATAGAATATATACAATAAAAAAAAAGATAAAACAGAAGAAATAAAGTTATTGACTTTTGAAACAATAAATTATACTTGAGTAGGTAGGTGCCAACAGCAATATAAATAGGCGGTAACTGTAACTAATTTTGTATCTTCATCTCAACGGATCCAACGAACTAAGATTTCCAATATTACTCTGTACTATTTACTTTCGAATCGCAATCTCAGATACATATAAATCAATCAACAGTATTTATATCCAACTATGTAGACATAGTTGGATTGGTAAAGTTTGAGATAGACGCCACAGATAGATCTGTGGCGTACAGAAATGGATCTCTCAAACTTTACCAATCCCGACTGAATGTATGTACAATGGCCACTCTGAAACTCACAGTTTTGTCCTCCAGTCCAACTTTTACCATCAGACAAAGCAAACAGCTGGTCAAACCACCCGATCTCCCTCCTCCCAATTTGGAACCCTCTGTAAACTAATTAAAGTCCTTGCTGTAAACTTTTTCAATAGGCACTGAGCTTCCAGCAGCTACTGGGGGCTTCGCAACCATTGGCTCTGCATTTACTTACCTACCCACAATAATTATTATAATTATTTTCAAAATACTAAGCATTTGGGAAGGCCTACGTCCAGCTGTGGAGTAATATAGGCTGAATGATGATAAAAAATTGCGACGATTACAAAATAAAAACATTATTGTATAAGTAACTGATCTGTATTCGGGAAAGTATGATTCTCATCGAGAAAATAATGGTTATTTGTTTTAATGTAAATCCACCTGAAAAGTTTTTAAGTAATTTATTTATTAAAATTATAAATAAATTCTAAAATGATCGATACAGGTGAGACTTGATTCCGCAACCTTTCTATTTTGTAACGGAATGTGTTAGCCAATTCCACCACTGTGCCGAGAGCCCCGAGTCCATGTGGCATGGTCGTGTCGTCACATATTTCCATAGGTCTATCATGCGGACAGAGAACTACGCAAATCACAATAAATAAGAGACATCTGGTCTCGATTCCATCGCGGCATCGTCAAATAAACTCGAGGATCTGATTCGGTGGCTAGCAGTAGCTAATTCCAAAAGCTGTTCATATCTATTTCAACTGTATACAATAAAAGTACAAGCACCACAAAAATTCTTCATGCGAGAGCAATTTTCACGGGTGTAAGTAGAGGGCACCCTTTGTGTCGCTTCAAAGTCGTAATAAAGTTCGCTTGGAGTTGGAAACACACGGACAAGTTTCGACTGCACTCTTGCAGGGATTTAGTGGTAAGGCAACGCGGAATATGGTAAAGAAAATTTGAAATGGTAAGCTTTTTATAAATTTATTTTACATAGTATATTCTAAGGTTATTTTCGCGAGAACTCATAATAAAACACTGTTTTTACCGGATTGATCGCGTATATTTTATATTTGTTTATAACCTACCTAGTCTGCCTGTGACCATGGAAGCTGAAAAGCCTCCGAAACGTCAGGTTATAAACAAATATAAAATATACGCGATCAATCCGGTAAAAACAGTGTTTTATTATTTTACATAAACAAATCGGCAAAGTTCAGGTCGACTCGCACACGAAGGGTTCCGTACCATACTTGATTCGCAAAAGAAACAAGGGAGACTGTAAAATCACTTCATCTCTATCTATTATTTTATCTCATATCAAGTTTTTTTTGATGGACGGCAAACATCGAGCACATATCCTGGATATGTGCTGGATATGACAAAGCAAAGAGGCTACATGACGCGGTCACCCATCCCATCCAAGTACTGACCGCGCCCAACGTTGCTCAACTTCGGTGATCGTTGTTCAACTGGGTATGGACAAATCATATTAATTTAATAATTAAGCGGAACGTCCCTTAATTATTAAATTAATATGATTTGTTATACTGTCCAGTTATAATAAAAAGTAATAAGGAATGAACAAATATAATCATTACGTAAGGTTTTTGTATGAAAAATTGTTTTTTTATTTTATTTTTCTTATTTTTTGTTGTAGCGACATGAGCACACATTCTGTGAAAATCTCAACTCCTTAAACAACCTTAAACGGTTTATGAGATATAGCTAGCCTGCTGACAGACGGCCGGACAGAGAGACAGACAGCGGTGCCTTAGTAATAGGGTTCTATTTTCACGCTTCGGGTAAAGAACCCTAAGCAAGAGCTTGCATGTGACATACAACAAAATAAAGAGAATTAACCATAATTTTACAATGACGCATATTAATTATTTGATCTTGTACTAGCTTATGCCCGCAGCTTCGCAAGCATGACTTATTTTTGAAAATATGGTTTCTTGTTCTGATATATTTCAGAACAAGAAATTCCTGCGTTCAATATTTCTGCCCGATCCGTTCAGTAGTTGTGGAGTTGGCATAAATAACACAAGCGCGTCTTCACTTCGATACAAACTTCCGCTTTTTTAATGGAGGATATAGAATTAATATAATATGATTGTTTTGAAAATACTATAAAATCATTCAAATCTTGTTAAGTTTCAAACTATTTTATAAGTTTTGCGGGTTAAATACTAGTCACTACACTGGGGACCACCTCGTGATCTTTTTCTATACGAAATAATATTTTAAATCAGTCAATAATTCAGCCCGAAATCGACGAACATACATAAAAAATACATACAACATGGACTGCCTCCTCGTTTTTTCGAAGTCTCTTAAAAATTAACAAATATTTGTCTTAAACTCTAAGGTCAAAATGTAAATAGGTAAAGTATCGTCTAAAATTCTTACTCGTGAATCATTCTTCTCAACAACGCCTCAGGACCGAGCGAAATAGCTCTCTTTGAATTCATATGTACATAAAGCTTTGTAGTTTTATATACTATTATTCTGAATTGTACATAGCTTTTAAATTAAGCTAGAAAGTGGCCAAAGCTGTCGGTTTAATAAAACACTGTTTTTACCGGATTGATCGCGTATATTTTATATTTGTTTATAACCTGACCTAACCTGTCGGTTTACTTTATTGTGTGATTTATCTGAAATAAAGGGAAGATACACTCGAAAACTAGCAATTTATTAAGGTAAAGGTTTCTTAATCGCTTCTTTACTTTACCAAAAAGATTGCATGCAAAAATCGAGGAGATCACTTTATTTCCTAGTTTTACTTATGTTATTTGAATTTATTTTTATTTGAATTTTTTGACATGTCCCCCAGAGTCGTATAAGGTCTAAAGGAAGTAAAGCACTTGATTCAATCAATAGGCCCCTCAACTTAATGTTCACGTAATGCTGTACCAAAAGATGAGCAACGCTGGTTTTCTGACAGAACCTTCAGTGCGTGTGGACACAGACAACAGAGTACAGAGAGGATTAAACTTCCGATAGCTAATAACTAATCATATGCTTATTTCTATTCTAAAAAACTAATTAAATTAATACTATAGGCACAACGAAAATTGTACATAGCTGTTCAACACGGGATCAATTGAGACCACAAAGTACCTACTTTATTTCAGACCAGCCTCTGAACTAACCGGATCTTACCATTTCAAACAAACACTATCTCAACTCCACCTTGTTTATCTCTAAACGTTTTAGTGTTCCGACCACTAAATAATTTGATTCCTTTACTATACTTCATCATAACCTGCAGTAATGCTTTCCTAGACCAATATTGGATATCTATCGGAAGCATTACCCTCGTCCGTTGGCAGTCGGGTAAGAACACCATCGGCATTTCTTCCGAGTTATCCGCCAGATTGTATCGGGGGTTGGAACTAATTCAGAGGCAGCACCCCCGGCAGCGGCAGTCTAAACTCATTTCCGGGCCGCCGTTTGGCAGTATATTAATTTTAAATTAAACATGTATAAATCTGTCAATTTCAATGTTTGTTTATATGAATGCTGTTAATTAGTATGTGTGGCTAAAGCCGCGTGCTGCTGCAGGGTTTATAAAGCAGCATTGTTTATTGGGACCATATTATCTTATAAGAGGACCTCTGTGGCGCGGTGGGCAAAGGTCCGCTGCGACGCGGGAGGTTGCGGGTTCGATTCCTGCCTTGGGACTAATATTTGTACGATCTGCAGGTATTTGTTCCGGGTGTTCTGGTCGTTTTCTATGTATAGTAAAAATAATATCTATGTAATATGTTATGTATTGTATTATGTATATAATAATGCTGGACCATTCACACAGCATCATCTAGCCCCAGGCTAAGCAGAGCTTGTGTAATGTGTACTAGATAGCTGATATACTTATTACAATATGCTACATAGATATATATTTTTTATGAAACATAGAAAATACCCAGAATCTCCGTGAATACTGTTAGTACGTTCTGTCTAGTCAGGTTAACGCCGAATTAGGCTCCAATATCTGTCTGCGCAATAGGCCAGTGATAGGCCAGTGATAGGCTAGTGATTGACCTAACTCATCAGAATAGGACATTGATATGGGAGAATGCATCCATAAAGGCCAGTTCGCGATGAGGGGAAGCGCTGCGGAGATGTTTCATCCACATCAACATTCTCTACCAGTTCACTGCTGGACATAGGCCTCTTCGAATAAGCTTGATTCTTATCATTAGTGGGTAAAACTATCCCTACGCCATATCCCCACGCCCGGCATGCGGGTTGGGGATGTACAAAAATAATAAATCCCTTGGTACCAGCGAAATAAGAAACGAGCAATGGTGGTGCATTGCTCGTTTTTTTTTTTATTCTCTAAAGTTATACGTCCCGCTTTGATGGTAATCGTCCTTTATAGTTCAACCAAAATATCTGTGAACGTTCCTTAATCTGTCATACTACTTTTCATTAACCTAAAGCAGTTAACGCTATAGCAACAGTAAATCAAAAATTTCAAGCGTTGTAAAGGCATATTGTTACAAACAAGCGCAAGTGATTTTACATGGAATATAGTAAGTAGGTACGAGATACACCAACACTTTTAATTTTCATTCTCCAATCAAGTAAATAGTCGTTAGCAACTATTGAAACTGAATAAAATATCAAAATAGGCTTATCCTTATTATTGTCAGAAACGCCGCCTTACTATAAAAGCGGCAACGTCGCGACACCGGAAGCTAGCGAAGCGGCAACACCCCCGAGCATCGATCATGGCTCACACACACATCGGCCCGCACGCACACTGCACCTTGAGGCGCTACAGTAGTACACAGTTATTCTGTGGTGCTGCTGGAGGTGGAATCAGGGAGCACTGGTTATTAGGTTATCTCTTTTTCGATGTTTTTTGGTATCCGTTACCGTTAGCGTCGGGTTAGCGATGATTTTTCCGATTTTTGTTGGAACGTTTTGCTTTCATAAATTCTGAGTAATTTTCCGCAAAATGTTTATGTAAACGGAGTTGCTTTTACGGTTAATTTTAAGCTTATGCTATGTTATGAGTTAATGGCATTTTATGATAGAATTATGTTGCATAGATTTTCTATATCTTTTTCATACACAGAGTGAATATTCTTATTTAATGCGGGGCTTTGTCGCTTTTTTCATAGATTTATAAACTCTACATAGCTATGTACGTTTCCATTTTAGACACAAGATTGGGGTTATTGACGGGTTCGATTCCCGCCTCGGTACTAATGTTTGTACGATCTGTAGATAGGTATTTGTTCAAGGTGTTCTGGTCGTTTTCTATGTATAATAATAAATATCGATCTATACGTAATGTATTGTATTGTGTATATCAGTTATCTAGTACCCATAACACAAGCTCTGCTTAGCTTGGAGCTAGATAATGATGTGTGAATTGTCCAGCATTAATATTATTATTATAAATTTTTCGAAGTCAGGCAACTATAGCACAAATAATCATAGAAAGCGTGTGTAAAAGATTTGTCACACTCGAAAAAGGTACGTCTTGAGAGTCATGACTCATGACTCATGACCTACGGAGCTGAGACGTGGACACTCACGGTAGAGCTTGTCCACCAGTTTAAAGTCACTCAGCTATGGAGTGAGCTATGCTCGGAGTTTCTCTGAAACGTAGGATTCGAAACGAATTCATCCGACGGAGAACCAAGGTTGTCGATATAGCTCTAAAAATTAGCAAGCTGAAGTGGCTGTGGGCTGGCCATATCTCTTGAAGAACCGACAACCGCTGGGGTAAACGTGTTCTTGAGTGGAGACCGCGAGTCCAGACTCGCGTCTTGAGCGTGATTTAATCTCGCGTCGCTCGTGAGTAATTCAAGAATCCTGAGTTGCACTCAGGGTTCAATGACGATCGTGAGGTAGGACACTGATTTATCCCCTCGGTGCTTAATCTACTGTTAAATGTATACCCACTTCAATAATACTTCAACTAAATAGTTGAAGTCTAAGCGTAGAAAAATGAATAGTCTTTGCATGTGATTTTTCCGTTAAAATATGGACTTGGGGCTCTGTAGGTATGTACCAGTATACACAACAAGATTACGATTTATGCTATCGAGAACCATTGACTCACGAAAAAGGCTTAGAATGGTAGTAGACGCAAACGAGGTGAAGCCAAAAGAATTCGACAAAACCGTCTCATTTCTATTCGTATTCGCGCGCTCGTGTGCGTGAAAGCACTAATATTATCTAAACTTGTCAAATAAAATATATTGGTTTTTGTCTTCGAAATCAAGACAATGGTTGAGTGAGCTGTACCGAGTGAAAAGTTTCCCCGGATGTTTTTATTTTTCTCAAAACCCCAAATGAAGACATTTCTATGATCAAGCGCTGTTGGAAGTGCTTTATCTACTTACTTGTATAATATCAATGCCGCAAACGCGACTGCCGCTGTCATGTCAAAGTGCAACATATCACTCAAAATCATTCGAAAACTATCATGTAGTCTATCAGAAACGATTGGATCGTTGTCATACTACGAAAAGTTTTTCCTCTCGTTCCGGTAGAGACACTACAAGGCGCTAAATTTATAGGAAAGACTCGAAACAATGGAAGTATTCGTAAGATAATGCGTATAACCCATACTAAACACTTTGTTCATCCTGGGCGCCTACTCTGAAAATCGATGGCGATGATTGGGAACCACAGAGCACAGGGCTGTCAATATATATGTATTCGAATGTTATCTTACCGTCTCGTCGTGGAGTTTACGTATCTATGCAGACGTAGTCATTCATTGAGTGTCATTCTGCAGACAATTCGCGTCTTTGTTCAAGATATGACGTCATACACTCCTTGTTATCGTTTTGTAGAGTAGATTCAATGAATACAATGGTCGTTCGTAGATTTATCTCGCGTTACTCGTAGCTTTTTGTCTACTTTGCTGATTACTTGTGACTTGCGGTCGACCCCGGCTTCGCACGGGTAGATTCTACCTATGTTCTCTCTCACCTATGTTCATCAGGGCTAATGTAGGATTCTAATGGTGAAAGAATTTTTCAAATCGGTCTAATAGCTTCGGAGCCTATTCAATTCAAACAAACAAATCTTTCCTCTTTCTTCTTTATCCATAATATTTGTATAGATTGACTGACGTCCATGTTTTTGACCATGTATTGTTTATATATTAACGCGCACAATTTTATTGTATGTATGCACATTTCTACGGATGCTTCGCTAGTGGAAACAATCGTTTTCTGGATCCGGAATACCGTCGGATGTGAACTCGCTCATACGCCATCATGAAAATAACATCCTGTAAAACGGATGCTGTGTGTATGTACCTAAGGGTGCATTCACACTGCACCAGTCCGGACTGGACATAAATGCAGAGCCACAGCGCATTTATTTATTCATTGCATTCAAGTCCATGGTGTTACAATTTCATGGTAGAATCTACATGAACCCTGTTAGAGTGTTGTAAGGTATTGTAAGTCCATCGTTACGTCACGTGTATGACAGTGAATGCCATGTAAGTGACAGTAAACGTTCGTTAATGTAATCGTAAGTATTGTTCCATCTGTTAATTGTTGTTCTGATGTATTGTGCATGTGATAAAAGATTAAATAGTTGATTGTTTTAGAAAAAAACCCGACTTCAAATTACTTAATTTTTACAGTGTTAATTAAACACAAATTACAAATACTTCTCCCTTGGGAGCAAAATGTTTATAGGACCACCTAGGGATAGTTTTCCGTAAAATGGCGAAAATATTTTCCAAATCGGTCCTTAACTGTTAATTGATGGAAAAGTCGACAAATGAACATAAAAAACACAGCAGAACATTATGTTGAACCAAGAAAAAATCATACCGACCGGGATCGTTGCCGGCGGGTGCCGCGTAAACCAATGGTTATTTGACCGGTTTTTCATCAGCTTGTCACTCGTGTCACGTGTGTTTGTCAAAAATTTGTCATTTGATAACAAGTGATCTAGCCGGCTCTCATCAACGATGTGTTTAAACTACTGTCGAAATAAATAAATAAATGACTTACGTGCAACCCTGTATAATTAACTGCTCTGCTACACGTGCGAAGCCGGAGCACGCTAGTTATACAATAAATTAATTCAAAACCTATTTAAACGAGACCTAAATTCTTTGAGGATAACTACACGTATTCCACTGAAAATCCTTAGATTGCGGAAGTCCGGCCCGGCTGAGCTGATGCATTCATCCTTTTGTGCTGGTGCATTGAAGTAGAGACATTCTTACAGAGCTGCACAGATTAGATTGGCTTTGGCACGCGCTCGCTCGGAAACCTGCCTCGAAACTATTTTCATATATCAGAGAGCTTCAACAGAGAGATTATTGATTATTATTGAAAGTTTACTTCAGAGTCAGTTGGGGTTTTAAGGCTAGTATTCTACACGAGTTTGCTAAAAAAATGTTCGACCAAACGGAAAACAGATTTATTGATTTTTCCGTCATATCTGACATAATTGACATTTTCTAATTCATTTTCCATCTTTTTGCGTCGAGGTTAAAAAATGGGTTAATTTACTTAATGGTCATTTGGCATTGGTGATTTCACGTATTGGTTATTTTGCGATTGGTCATTTTGCGTACCTATTCATGATGTTATTTCCATTGGTCATTTCACGTATTGGTTATTTTGCGATTGGTCATTTTGCGTGTTTATGATGTTTTTTTCATTGGTCACTATGCGTATTAGTCAATGTGCGTCTAAACGGTTGCTTTTTATTTGGAGGAGGAGCCTATCGCGCTATTACTCTTTAAAGACCGTGTTAATTTTGACATGACATTCCATAGGCATGCTTCTCCTCTCCACGAAACATCCCGCCTTCTATTAGCGTTTTTTTCTTTGCGTTGTAATTTAATTTATTTATATTTTTATACGTAGGTATACGTATTTCTATAGATAAACTAGGTATATGAGAGTCATGGTTCCAAGCGTGATGCTCCCCTCTAGAGAGAAGGTGGCTCGACACAGCGGGCGGTCGACTGTCGCGTGTGAACGCTCGCGAGAACTGATGGCCCTTCAATGATTTATCTTTTGTAATTTGTTGTGAGAATAAGATAAATATTTAATAGATTTTTGTTAAAATTAAGACTCACGACTGTTATAAACATTTTACATCCAAACATTTGATTGGTTTACGTACAGTCGTGTTTTATGTTACATTACACAGCAAGTCAAATAATGTGGACGTCTTATACATATAACTTGTTATTTAATCTGGATGCATAATGAATGGTGTAATAGAAAAAATCACATACATGCATGCATGGTCTCCGAAAACATTACACGCCTTTGGGGTCGTGTAAAAACTGTGGACAGCGGGAGCGCGCTTCATTCAAGCAGTCAGGTCAGGCCAGTCAAGTGGCTCGACAGTTCTCATAGGAGCTTTTGCCCGCCGCGTCCGATATTTCATTTGAGAGTTATCAAATATCCGTTTCCGTTACAGCTCGCTGTTGGCCGCGTACCTATAAGGCTCGGGAAACATTGAATTTTCTAGATAAAGTAAAATTATCAACTATACCACCAATTTTATAACATGCCCGTGCTTTCAAAACGTAGGATTTTATAGCTAGAGCAAAACTATGAATATTAGCAATTTAACAAAAAAGAAAAAAATCACGCAGTACTTAATCTAACTAAAGTTAGGTTTCTTATTATAGGTTTGCTAAACACAATTTACAGTAGATACATGTCGATTTGAGATATAATTGAAAAAAGATCTAAGATAAAAATAAATCTTTGTCTTGACTCCAAGCATGTGGATATTATATATATAGTATAATGAATAGTATGGTTCCATCCTCTACTGATCGCGCACGATTCCGACTATCATCATTATCAGCCAAAATTAGTCCACAGCTGGACGTAGGCCTCCCCAAATGAACGCCATAGTGCCCTGTCATCAACTAGCCGCATCCAGCATCTGCCTGCAGTCTTTCGCAAATCGTCATCCCATCTTGCCGGAAGGCGTCTTACACTACGTTTACCTTACGAATTAGTGAAAGAATTTTTGAAACTGACCAAACTGAAAGTGGTCCTGAGACTACCTCTTACTTACGAACTTACAAAAAAATCTGTTTATTAACCGACGAAACGAAACTAAAGAGAAGGAAGTTCTATTTTCGGCTGTTAGTATTTTTAATGTTAGTCAATTTCACCGTCAATTATGGATCGATTTGGAAAATTCTTTCGATATTGTATGGACAATAATCCCGAGATGCTGTAATAAAAAAATCCCGGGGAATAAATATTCGTCCTAGAAAACTTAAAAAACAGTATAAATAACTCCGTGAACTCCGCGAATTTGAAACAGAAACAGTAATTTCAAAACAAATATAAAATCAAACCCTAATAAGTATATTATGTACATACAGATAAGATAAATAGAATAGAAACTACACTGTACTTAAAAAAACATAGAAGCTGTAGAACGTTCTAGATGAAGCTAACACTTTGCGTGTTGACGAAATAAATTATCGTAGCGTAGAGCGATGTAGTGGACTCGTAGCAAGCGACATAGACGATTCGTAGCTCCGTAGCACACAGCTTTGTTTGTTTAAGAGGCAAACCTAGCGTGTTTGCTTGTCAAACTAGGACTAGCTCTCAGTACTCATGGGATTGCCGTGGTTAAAAACTGGAATTGCATAAAATTCTACATTTTTTTCTTTGGTTCCTTCAATGTGAAAACACGATTAAGAAAAAAATACCTGAAATTGCACTGTTTTGCACATAATTTGGTCGATATCTTATTAGGAACCCTGCGGTCTATTAGTCATCTAAGTCATTTACTAATGTTTTGATTCGTAGGTTATCTTATTACTAATTTTTGGTTCTTACAGATAGATTTTTCATGAGTTGTGTAGTTTTCTTGTAAATAAGCAAAATCTCCATTTTTGCACTTGCGCCATTCCAAAAACGCCTGCTCTGTCCCACTCCTATGAACGCGAAATCCTATGCCTATCCATTTCTCAAAATGGCGTGTATTGCGCTCTCTTAAGGCTAGGTATTACAGCAAAAGCGCTTTTGTGATTTTTAAACAATCTGGAGACATAGAATATAGTATCTAAATCGGAAAAAAGATATATATATCTTTTTTCCGATTTAGATATATTACTTAAGGATCTAGTCTGGTCAAAGTCGCGTTCAGTTACAAGATCTATTGAACTTCACTCGATAGAAAATAAAACCCAGTTACCTCTTTTTAATGTTTTTTCAATGCTAAGAAAAATTTTGTACTTAACTAAAAACCCTACATATTTCTAAACAAATTCGCAGAGTTTGACTTTATAAAATGATTATCATAATCATCATCATCATCATCAGCCTATATCAGTCCACTGCTGGACATAGGCCTCCCCTAATGAGCGCCATAGCGCCCTGTCTTCAGCTTGACGCATCCAGCATCTAATCATATTATAATTACTATGTTTAAATACCTACAAAATGCACAAGCGCAGCGGTTTGGCAGGCGCTTACAGACGACGCTGCAGGAAAACTTACCCTTAACTAAAGTTTTAAGACCTCGTTTAGAATGTAACTCATCCGTGAGTAGTAGGTACCCACTATATGTATAGTTATTGTGAGTTCATGCAAAAGTTCTTTTTTCATTTGGACACGGCCAATTAACTAACGAAAAACAAAAGATGAAGAGGTTCAGAAATTCAGCTGTGTGTATTTTTATATGTATGTATCTACATATTTGTAGATATATCTCCGTCAATTATGAACCGATATAAAAACAATTGAGATAAATGAGAGTTTTTAGTTTTTTCAAAGCAATGAAATTTAATACAAATCGTAATAATTACATACCTACTACTCGTTTAGAACCTTATTTGATATTCCTTGCAGAAGTTGTTCCATTGACCTCGCGTTGGGCCTAGCACGTACGTTAGTAAACGTTGATAAATTAGAGTTAGGCATTAAAATCCGCAAGCATGCGAGGGGCCGCCGTGGCCGTGACCACATTCATCATAATTAACTTGCTACTAACAAACTTTCGTTGGCATCTACAGAAAAACAGCTGTATAGCTGGTATGTTTAACTCTATCGATGCTTCTTTGAGAAAAGTTGTGCGAGAGTCGCCTACGGTAAGTTTGTATCGAAGTCTATTCTGAAAGAAAACCGTCTCTGATGTCATAAATTCAAATGGGATAAGCGAATGGCATCTGAAAAAGTGCACAATATGCCTAAGCGCAACCAATTATATGGACAATTATTGAGATAGGAAAAGCCGAGCTGTCGAGCAATTTACAATAAAAAATAAAGCACAGACAATGGACGCGAGCGCGCATTGTTTGCGCCCAACGGGACCGCCGAATTAAAAAATACAATATGCGCCCCGTGACAAACCGCCACCAAAATAGGCCGAGTGCCAGCTCCAACACTCAATAGGCTTTAATGAAAACCTCTCGGCTGAAAAAAAAAAGTATCGAAGCATTCAATTCTCGCCAAACAGTCTGGCATTGGATAAGTCGCTCGGTAACGGAGCGTCGTCGCGGGCGGCGGGCCACAAAGCCTCTTGATTATCGGCCCGTCAAAGCGTCATTATCTCCCGCCCACCATGTTTATTTTTTGAGATAAAGATTAGCCGGAGTGGTGTGCGATTGGCGGGGTGGTGATAGGAAAGGCCGCAAGGCGGGCGGGGGCGTGTCACGGGCGCGCCGCCCCCGCAGCCGCGCCGTGCGGCAGACGGCCGTGGCAGCGCGACGCGACGTCATGCTTGCGCTCAAGTTCTAACCATGCTCGACATAAAGAGCTCCGCCGACTACCTCAGTCGGTCCGGCACCTTTACCAACTTCTCAATGCTATTTGGTGAATATTCCTCATTTTTGTAACCGTGTTGTGCGTGATCACGTGATGTGCTGTGTGTGACGGGTTCTGAGTGTCTAGTGCGAGTTTTTCAATTCGATATCCGATGGCGATAACTTTAAATTTTCATGTCTTTGTATGGAATCAAATTACGATTAAAAATATACAAATTACGATCGCCGACGTTATTTAAACGACAGCATTAAAAAACTCGCACTGCGCTTTGATAATGGTGGTCCGTAAGTACTTGACTTCTGTGGTACGGGGTGGTGGACTTGTCAGACGGTAAGGTGTCTATCTGGTTTGGTGGCTGCTATAGCGGAGTGCGCACGTTGCTCGTGGATTTTATAGTTTACGTCACACAAACAATAAAATGATGTGTCCCATTTCAATGATCTCGCGTCATATCTCCGGTCCTTTCGGAGACATGCATGGGGCTGAAGCCAACAACGGGTCTTATCATCGGGCGCACAATTCGATACACTTATTATTGTGATTTATAGCTGGTTGTTTGAATGTGATTTTTGAAATTAATTTTCTATCGGTCAGTTTTGTAATATTGCACGTTGACTGTGCCAAAAATTTTAGTTGATACACATTACACAGGGACCTTAAATACAAGTACTTTAAATACGTATAGTTATTCTGTGGAGCCATAGGCATACACTATTATGTTGCCAGTAAAAAGGTGCCTAAAAATGTAAAATGTTCTTATAACATTATTCATTTGAGACTTTTATAGTCTTTTTTTATAGTCAAAGGATTGAGATTTTTAATTTTTTATAGAGTTTATTTCTTCAAAATGTATTTCGACTATGGCTAATTATGCATTCGATTCTCCGTATATTAGACATAAACGCGCACTTCCTCCCTTTATTCGTAACAAAAAAATCAGACAGTCATAATTATTATTGTAAGATTTGAATTAAATTATGAAGTATTATGTAAAGTATTCTTATAACATTATTCATTTATTCAGGGGGTGATTTTATTTTTTCATTACTAGCGTCTGTCCGTAGCTTCACTTGTATGATCCAAAAGAATACAAAGCCAAACATATTGTTATAGGTGTGAAGTGTTACGGAATATATTAAGATGGATTTATTTATAAAGAAAATAACAACTTTTGTAGATCCTTAGAACCTTGCAAAAATGATACACTAAATTGTCTACGACTTGTTTTGACGCAGACAGTTTGCGCCAAGCCGTCACAGCTTGGCAAGTTTCGGGAAGAGAAAAAGAGATCAATAGATGGATATTATTTTAATTTTAAGTATCTGAAAATAATAAACTATTTTTTTAAAGAAACAATTGAAAATCATACCTTTACCTAGTAGTTTAACACATTTAAGTTTGTTTCGTTCCTTCTAATTGTTAATAATATTAATAAAAATCTTTTTTAGTTAGGTATATGGGTAGTCATAGAACGTTTCTGAGTAATTAATATTAAACCAATTTATTACCAATTTATAATATTACCAATTTACCTAATACTGTTGTAAAAAAAAGCCTAAAATAATACAATGAACATACAAATACGAATAGAGAGTCTATTCGTGAATTTAGAGCAAAATCAAAATCTTATAAAGAATTCAAAAATTTTTTTTCAACACTGATATTTTGAGGATATTATAGCACATTACAGTGGTAAAAAAATTCAATAACCTTACTAAAAATAGGAAATCTCATATGTTTGTGTCTAGGACATATGATTTTAGCCGTTGTGCTAGGCGCACTACCTGTTCAAGCGTAGAATGGCACAAGATGAAATGAAAATCCAAACTGTCAAATGTGTACTCTATTTATTTCGTTCTCTGGCCTTCACAGACATTTTGAGAGACATCCATACCGCAATGCTTGAAAACGAAAGTTTTCAATCAGTGCGTCCTACCCGTCATGACCTACGGAGCTGAGACGTGGGCACTCACGGTAGGGCTGGTCCACCAGTTTAAAGTTGCCCAGCGAGCTATGGAGAGAGCTATGCTCGGAGTTTCTCTGAAGGATAGAATTCGCAACGAATACATCCGACAGAGAACCGAGGTTGTCGACATAGCTCAAAGGATTAGCAAGCTGAAGTGGCAGTGGCCGTTACCGTTGCCGTTTCTTACAGTTTTTTCCCTCTGGAACGCACACAAAAATATGGCGGGCACATTATAGTAGGCCGTCAGAAAAATAATGAGAACTTAGGTCGAGAATTTTATAGTAATACTAACTTAGGTCAACACCTTTAGTTTCTGTCCCTGCGATTAATTAATTGTCAAAGCAAAGCACACGGCAACAGGGTTAGGGATGAATGGTGTACGCGGCTTAAAGACACTTACACCTGAGCCACACCCAATGAGCCAAATCGCAGCCTCAATAAAATTTCAATGTGAAGCAGTTACTTTCTGTCGCGTTCGATTGAATAATTTTGACAGTGTATGATATTAATTAACAGCATTATTTGAACACTGACCTTTAGCGTGACATTGTGTCCTGAAAGACTACTTGCGGTTGGCAAACTGAGATATCCAACTGGGTAACTTTTTCCTGGGTATCGACACTGTTAATCAATGTGTATGCTACTATCCTAAAAATCATTTTTGCTAATAAATTATATTTATTCAAGCGGCTAAGTACTTTCTAAATTACCTTGTTTGGGGCGGCACGGCCAAGTACCAGCTTGCAGCCTTAGACTCCATAAAACGAAAGGCCTTAAAACTCGTTGACGAACAGTACCTTACAGAGACTATAAGGTTCAAAGTCTCGAACACCGCCGCAAGGTCGCTTGTCTCTCGATCTTTTATAGGATACATTTCGGAATAGTCACAGGAATTACATGACCTGATTCCACAATCCCCCTTCCACTCCAGGATAAGCAGACGCACAGCGCATTACCACCCCTACTTGGTGGATATACTTCCACTCACACTAAGCGGTTTTCCTCCACCTTCATCTCTCGTACCGCGGGGGTTTGGAACACGCTCCCTGCTGCTGTTTTTCCAGTCATTCACAACCTGGGTTTCTTCAAGACAAGAGTGAATAGTATCTTCTAGTTCGTCGTAACATCGTTGGCTACATCTTCACTTTCCACCAGGTGAGATTGTGGTCACACGAATGTCCAATGACGATAAAAAAAAATGGACAAGTGAAAGTTGCGGCTAACGCGCAAGTGCGTGGAGGGGATACGGCGTGCTGCATCATTCAACCGGAGCGGTTGACGGCTGGCCGCAAGTCAGTGCGTCTATATTATGCGGTATCATATTATAAAAATTGAAGTACGGCCTGCCGCACGCAACGACAAACCGCATCACGGCCGGCTGCTAGTGCGTTTCAAGCATAAGGTTTTTATTTTTTTTGTATTTAGTTTTGTGGTAAAGTAAGGTACAAAGTAATATTTATTTACTAAGTAGGTACACAATGATAAAATTGCAACAAAGAAATTTAATAATACCTATCCCAAACCAAATTAAAACTAAAAATAACCGCAAATTTATTTATTTGAAATCACCCCAACCTAGTTTTCTCATTATAATTACAAAAACCGTAAAAATTGCAACTAATATATACAAATTACTGCCAGTATTTAGATTAATATCATGTCCTTAGCTATTAATCTCATTGTTACAGACCATTAAAAAAATAAGTATATTCGTTATTTAGTGTCTCGAAGAAGATAATCCCGCCGGTGCTTTCTATGTTAGTATTGATAATAATTTAGTTTAGAATCGACTTTTCTATGAGCTTATTTTGTAAGCCCAAAAAAATTATTCATTGATTTTTCATTTCTATTTGACCGTGTATTGTTCTGGGGAAGGGTCTTAGGGAAGAATTTTTTTACAGCTAACCAAAAAAATTTAATCCAGGGCAAATGGAATGTTTTTTTTTGCATGGGATTGTTACCGGCTACTTCATAGTGTTGAATATGCCACTTGTTAATTTGCGTGTTGTGGTGTTGTAATATATTACACTAGCAATAGTCCTAAATTTAAAAAAAATTGTCCAAGGGAGCCAAAGCTATTTGCAAAGAACTCTTCTTTAAATAAATTATTACCATTAAGAAACTCCTACCAACTCAAATGAGTATGGAAAAAGGCGGAGAAGGTATTAAATTAATCAACGCCTTTCTATGCGTTGATATCGGGGTCTGAATTTCTCAATGCTCTCTTGAAATCCATTTTCTCACTCACACCCTTACATCTAGGCTGTTGGGGGACGAAACCGAAGGGTGATAAGGTGTCATAAGAGGCTGAAAGCATTCAAGTGGTACTGTCATCCCGTAATGCCACAAAATGGGGAAATTTGGGATGTGTAGGCTAATATGCGTGAACGGGTTAATCCGGAAGTTGAAAAACCAGTTGCAAAGAGAACTCGGGTCAATTCGTTTTTGTTGCTCATTGGTTGCGACTTCATTAAGAATAAAATGTCAAGTGCGAGGCGAACTCGCGCATCAAGGGTTCCGTACAAACTTGAACACGTAAGCAAAGAAATCGACCGAGAAGGACGCACAGTTCACAAAAATATACTGATTTGGTCACAATGATGACAGTCATATCAATTTTATGTTTATAGGTCAAAGTGTAGTACCCTATAGGTTTTCGGTACATAGCGAGAATCAAACATTTTTTTGGAAATAACACCAAATTTACTGTTTTTAGGTTTTTTCCTTTTCTTGTGAAGACCTTGCTTCTTGCCAATTTTCATGATTCTGGGTCAACGGGAAGTACCCTATAGGTTTTGTGTGCATGTGATTCCCTAGGAAAATTCAAAAAATTGGGCATTAACGGCTCTTTCTTTTGATTGCGTTGACTTAGAAGTTTGATTTATATTGCGACTCCAAGAGGTAACGAACCTGAGTATATGATGTGAATTTCAACTCGATACAACAACTCGTTTCTGAGAAAATAGGGTTGACAGACTGACAGACGGACAACAAAGTGATCTTATAAGGGTTCCTTTTTTCCTTTTGAGGTAGGTACGGAACCATAATAAAACAAATGAAATCGGACCATATGAGCAGCGGAAATAGGTCGTTTGAGTGATACATTCATCTGAATCAACCGGTGGCCTTGCTCGTGTTAAAGCCGGATTGCATCTTACATGCTTAGGATTTATTTCCTGCATGGTTTTTTCAGTAGTTTCATCAGTGTGAAAAGTGCTGTTTTAATAACCAATATTTCTTCCTCCGTTCAATTACTACATCGCTAGCGTGACGAAATTCACAGTTGTGAAAATGAAATAACCACAATCCAAAATTTTTATTTCCAATATTAATTCCAATATTTTATTATATTTATTTTCTAATCAAAATGCTTTTTTTTAATATATCGTTCATTCATATTTAAGATTGTTTTGTCTATAATCTGTTTTTCTAATTGTTTATTGTTTACTGATGATTTTGTTTCATGAAAGTTTTAAGTACTTTTGCAATCAAAGACTTATTTTTTTAATCAAAATAATTTTGTATATTTTTCTCTACCCTGTTGGCAGGATCTATAGAAATAGTTAGTAGATACAAAGAAGTCGCAAGGAAACGGTTGTTATTACTTAGTAATATTACAAGCAAAAATGCATACGCCAAAATATATATTTTGATACGTTGGCACAAAATTTATTTCAATAAAGCAGTTGCAACGGATCAATGATCCATCGGGAACTTTTTGTTTGATCAGATGCAACTACAAACTGATCATATGATCAGATGGGAATAACCCACATAAAAACACTTTTATTTTTTATGTAAAGTGTTCACTGTCAAGTAACTTCCGCTATTTCTTGCCGAAAGTCTACTGGTTCCACTGACAGCAATTTTTCCATTTGCATACACGTGGGACTTCAGCAAGTTAGGCAAGCCACTATAATGTCAGGAGTTCACTTGCGGTAGCTTCTACACATTGGAAGTCGCTTGCGCAAGTCAATTTTTCTGTCAGTCACCTTGCATGAGATTCGTTTTCTTAAATCTTCTATCAACTTCCGTAAAAAATGCTTAAAAATTTCGCAGCTCGCTCTACTCGCTGTTCTCCGTGTGAACCTTCAATGGTATTGAAATACTTTTTACTTTTCAGATGCATCGTACAAAAGCTCATGGTCGACACACGCTGCGTCACAAGGATCACAAGGTCAGTGTTTCATTCTTAACTTTCAGTTTCTATTGTAAGGTTTTTTTATACACGATCGATATACAGGGTTATTGGTAAATTAGTGACAATACGTGAACTGCAGGTTCAGCCCATCATCACAAACACGTTTGTGAAGACGCCAGGTCTTAATTCTTAATTTTGGTATTGGTAATGGGTACCCTCCGCAATTCAATAATCGTTCGTTAGAGAGTTTTTATTTGAAACTCAACTTAAAAACAGCTCTGCCTTGAATTAACGGAAGATATGAGAGTGAAAGATCGGTCTTCAGTAACGCGTTGGGTTCCAGGCAAAGATGATTTTTCATTTAGTATCAGAGGCGACTTATATATTTTTTTAGAATTTAGACTTGGCGCCTACACGAACGTGTTTGTGATGTTGGGCAGCAGTTCACGTATTGTTACTAATTTACCAATAACCCTGTATATGATATCGATGTTTATGGTCTGCGTTTTCGGCCAGGATAACTAGCTTCGGTCACAAAATCTAGTTCACACACTTTCGCTAACGGCCAAATAGGCCGAAACTCAAACTTCCAAATATAACTAACAGAAATATGGCAGAATTGTTCTACCTCGAAAATTTCACGCACATTCGAAAGATGTTTTACTGCGGTGATGTAGGTAGGTACATTGTAAATCACGACACTCTGACTCTGCTGAGAACAGGTGCGTTAAGCGTGAGACGCTGGGAATCGTCGCGTGTGAGGCGTTGGGAAAAATAAAATCCATACCAATATTATAAATTCAAAAATATTTCTGAATATATGTCTGTTAACTTTTCACACCTAAACGACTGAACGGATCTTAATGAAATTTGACGCGAACGTAAATAATATCCCGGGGTAGGTAATAGGTAGGTAACGATCATAGTACCCCTATTAGGTATTTAATTTAACCACTTTATTAGCGTGATTCACATCTCTCACATCCCAACTAGCGGCCCACTCCGGCTTCGCGCGGGTAGATTAATATACTTACAGCCTATGACACTCACAATTCACAAATAACGTGGCTTTCGATTGGTAAAAGAATTATCAAAACCGGTGCATTAGATCCAGAAATTCAACCTCACAAACTCATAAATTTTACTTACTTTAATCGAAGCCTATAATACAGGTTTCTTTAACCAACTTCAGGCACCAATCTTCACAGATCAGATTTTGTCAAGACCTTCCAGCTAAAATCCTTAAGTTGAGGATTAGGTCCTTTATCCAACTCACGTCAATGCTGGGCACCTAAGTGGATTAGAGTTTTGGTAACAAAACTAACGACTAGTATCGAACGAACGAGCGAACGAATCTATTACCTATGTTTCGAGGCATTCTCAGACGAGTTTCATTGAGTGGAGTAAGAGTCGAGATTATGACTAGTATAAGTGAGCAGGAACATCAAAAACCTCTCGCTTTCAGCGCAACTATTTACGATGACGTCATTTCATTTCACGCGCGAAAATCAAAACAATGGCGGCCTAAAATCGCGCACGCGACAAGCAGCCAACCGTGAGGCGCGCGCCAAACACGCGCCGCTGCCAACGTAACAATACAAACTTAATTTTTTGATTGACACTTACAATATTACGTTAAGTGATGCAATATTTTGATAATTATCATTTTACGGAACGAAGTTATTAACTGCACGCTTCGATGGAGGCGTCCCATTGTCCTTCGGGAGTTCTCTTTAGATTTGCATCTGAAATTGGATACAGATTACTTTGACGGAGAACAGCTGGAGATGAGACATTGTTGTCTGGGTACCAACGAGGATCCTGTAAATAGAATGTCTTCACATTATCACCTGATAACTGATACGGGTACCTATAGATACGGTTTTTGTAGGTACCTATATATTATAAATGAATGACCCCAAATTCAAAGTAATTTATGTTATTTTTAAACGAAAGATTATAGGTTCTAAGGTTTTTATTTATTATACTCTGGGTAATTTCTAAGAAATTAATAAATCCCAAAAATTTACGATCCCGACGGGATTCGAACCCGCACCTTCCCCTTCAGCGCAGGGGTGCTCTTTTTCCAACTAAGCTACGTGATCTTATCTAGTCGGCCCGAAAATCTTTGGGAGTTCTTTCGGCACTTACGCCGTCAGCGCCACCTACAGAGGAAACAATGAAGTTATCCAATTCTGCTCAAAGACCAAATTTACATTTAGTTCTTTGACGAGAGGTTTTGCCGTTGCTTGATTCTAAGGTTTTTATTTATTATACTCTGGGTAATTTCTAAGAAATTAATAAATCCCAAAAATTTACGATCCCGACGGGATTCGAACCCGCACCTTCCCCTTCAAAGATTATAGGACTATTATAGGACTAATAGAGATCTAACTAATAAGGGATCAAAGCCAATTTAGTAACAATTTAAAACTATCAAAACATTCCGGTAAATTTAAATAACAAAAAATCACGTAGCATTTCGTAATCGATTTATAACAAGGGATATTAATTTCAAAATAAGAATGTATCTCAATAAAGGTTCCCCAGACGCTGTCGCCGCGTCGACCGTGACGGCATCTGCCCCCAGACACTACCCCAGACTACCCCACACTACCCCATGACTATGAATCCGGACAATAGTCACGAGTGATTTAACCGACGCTCCCCTGGGCACGATTATTGACGCTATTATTCTTAAACTTCTCGATATTCTGTGGTTGCAATATGTTTTTTCGATGTTGGCCAGCTTGTACAGAAATTATGCGTTCTCATGAGGTCGGTAATACGTTGATTTAAAATAAAAGCGGGTAATTATACTCTAAGTAATGTTTTGAATTAATGGAATTTTCAGTAAAGCTATAAAACCAAAGGCTTAGGAAATGAAAAAATTCTAAGTCTATGTCTAAAGCGGTATTTTAATGTCATTGAAGCTGGCAAGCAAGAAATGGTTATTTGAGACAGTGTGTGACACAAAATTGTTATACTAAGCCCAAAAGGGGTGATTCTGAACCTAGGGAATGATAGACTGGCAACTTTTGAACTAAACAAAGAAATCTTTGGCACGTTATTATTGCCATACAGCGGGGCGATGCAGCCAGTGTCTTGGGGGCGGTTCCGACTGGTATTGATAATGGATATGTTGAGCTATCTGTTGATTGTTTGCAACAGCCTTCAGTTAGCTCATATTGTTTCAATTGTAAATATAGAATAGAATATACTTTATTGCATAAAAGTTGTAAATAGGCGAGCATAATGCTAGATAGCATTCTCTACCTGCTAACGTTAGGGTAGTGTGGATATCAATTATAGTATGTAGTGCTATATTATAGAAGCTTAGAAAAACCATAATAAATATATAAATATGTATAGCATAAATCAATACACATGTAAACTAAATAAATATACTACTCACAATAATATTTATAAAATAAACTATATGTATTAACTTATATACTAACGTACCGAATTATTCTTGCAAATATAAGTTCCAATTTGTTTCTACAGTTCTTTGATAGTCTTTTTCTTGGTAATAAAGATTTATAATGTTCGTAAGTTGTCTATCTGACTGTCCCACTATCAGATCAGATGACAGACAACTCGCGGACCAAAGGTTTAAGGCTTGTGGGAACCCATTTTGTTACTGTATAATGAATCTAAAGATAACGACTTAAAACCCATATTTGGATGCTCGTTTTTGAGCTGTGCAGTAACGGTATTGGATAAATGTGCGCTGAGCTTTAGCTTTACTTATTCCACACACAGAGCGTGACGCCCCGTCACTTCGCCCCAAACGAACTTTAAATAACTCCGCCGTCCATTAACTAAACTCGGTTTACTAACTCGCATACTTTAGCTACCTTTTTTTGTCCATTCGTTTTCATTAGCGCTTAACGGCTTTATTATTAACCGGCTTTGAAAAAGAAGGAGATTCTATATTTTTCTATATTCTAGGCTTTGTGTACGTTTTTTTTATTGTTCGTCGATTTTGCCGTACGTGATAATACTTTTTTGTATAGAAAATGGCCCCGAGTTGCTCTCTTCAAAAATTTATGCCTTTTTTGCTTTTTTTGCTTTTGTTTGACCCTGCTGGTGATTATCTGGCGCAGCGCATCCGCATTGCTACATAGAGGGGCAATGCAGCTATTGTCTTGGGCACGCTTCCGACTGGTATTGATATGGATCAGTTGAGCTACTTGTAGATTGTTTGCAACAGTCTGCAGTTAGCTCAATTGTCTCAATTGTAAATACTAGTTTTAATTTAATTTGATTGTGTAATTATATTATTTGATTGTAATTTTCTTTGTTAATACGGTAGATTATAATTCTTGTAGATTACAATTCGTTATGACGTGTTTCTAAAATACGTATCAAATAAAAAACAACCTTAACAAGCCTACCATTAAGTATAAAATAATTAACCCAACTTTACTTACGTACAACAACCCAAAAAAACCAACGAGGCAACAACCCAAAAAAACCGTATCCGAAAATTTCATAACTTTGTAGGTTTGCAGTTAAAAATGCGTATTTTGTACAGCATAAACTGTTTTACAGAACTTTAAGTTGATGTCAAACCAACTGAAGGACATGTCAATATACCTACGTACATAGGTACTCGTATACCTTGACAAACTCCTCGGAAAACGAGAGAACGCACGGCGGCGGCAATGGCTGAATTAGCTGAAGTGCCTTTTGTTCCGATCCCCTTCACTGCACCCCTCACACGCGCAAACCATCAATTTGAACGAGAGAGATAGAAAATGGAGGAAAATTCGCTTCAGGCGTAGGAGGGAAGTAGTTACCACCCCATTGTTTTGCTCGTCCGGGATGTGAAAATGAGTGTACAGTCGGCGGAATAGCATTAGGGCAATTTAAGTTTCAGACTCGCGTATGGTGGGTACAGACAGACCCGACAGACAGAGTGAGAGCGAGCGAATGCAACCGAGTGGAATTCGACGATCGGTTCGTTTGTTCCATTTTTCTTTGATGTAGCGACGGCTGCTGAAGCACGGCTTAGGCTAACGAAGGCCCTAGTTTGGGCTCGCTTGCTATCGCAATGACGTCCACACACACTGGTTCTTTAGCGTTCGTGCGTTAGCCTTCGCTCGCTCTCGATCGCTTGAGCTGTGTGTGTGTGGCTCAAGCGACGTGCTCACTAGCGACCCGAAACCATAACCGAGAACGTACAAATGTTACTATTACCTAAAATCCCAGAATTAAATAAACTTTTTAAACTAAGACCTGGGAGGAGGCGTCTGCAAACTTGATATATTCTGTTTGGTTTTTTTTTCAGTTGCAGTTAGTAGTATGTATTAAATCTAAATCTAATTAATCATAATGAAACCTCGGACATGACCATATTTTCTCCATACAAAAGCCGCGTCTCGCCACATACACCTGTATTGTGCTACATGTGCACCTGTCTAGGTGTCTGAGGTCTATCTAAGTAATTATGGTCACTTCATGGATCAACTGTGCGAGTGAGACAATTACGAAATAACTCAAAGACTCATGACATTTATGTATTATACAGGTGGCACCCGGTATAAAACAAACAGAATTGACAGTCGTTCCTCTGAGAACAGATGTTAATAAACCTCAATACAGAAGAAACTTCGTATGCCCTAAAGTCTTTGATGCTCAAACAAATAAAGCAATCGACGGCGTCGTCTGTCAACATGTGAGACAATTTAACCCTGTCGTCAATATCAATATAACCTTGCCATTTGCGCGCCGTCGTCATTCGCTCGATCCGCGATTCATCCAAACATGTGGCCGGCAGGGTGGGGAAGCTCCATCAGGTGGACGCGAAGAATGTTCATATGTCCATCAAAAAATAATATGCAGTTTTCGTTTTCTTATAATCGAGATTAAATCGAACTCATGACTCTATTCACGAGTTTTCTCTAACTCTCGGTTTCGGATTTGACAATCCACTTCTATCTCAAAAACCTTCACTTTATATTCTCTGCCCAAATCACCTAAAGATCTACTAAAACTACGTTATGGCTGAGCTTCCGCTGTTGACTGTACCTACCAGCGTTCTAGACAGAGACGATTATAATTTGGAAACAATCGAAGGCTCTGTGTGGCTATGTTTTGGTTAGCAAAGGGGCGGGGAAAGCGTAACGTTACTGCCCTAAAAGTAAAATCAAAGTTAATTAATTTTACGGGTATTTGAAAGGAGACTTTCGGAGAAAAATACTACTTTACCTCACTACTTTAAAAATAAATGTAAAGAAAAACTTCAAAGAAAATAGCGTTGTCTAAAAAGATTTCTTTGTGCCTCTTTTTGCTGTACAAACGATCATTTTTGTGAGAGTACATTATATAAAGAATTAAATATGTTTAAATTTTACGATATCACAACAACGGGCCTGTCCACTCACGCTAGCTGCGGTGACGAATTCTCTAGATTATCCCGTAGTGCGATAGGACGTCAATAGGCCCTAATTACATTGTCACCAGTGCTATCAGGGACTTTCGACCTCGTCACCTATTGATATTCTTAAACCCCATTAACTCTGCGAAAACTTCGTTTATTCATGTTAAACCATCACTATGGTGTAGAAAACGCCTCACTTCATCTCAGCAAACCCCAGCAAATCTTAAAACTGACCTCTAGGTCAGTATTAAGCTTTGCTGGATAATTTCGTAACAAAAAACGAAAAACAATACGAGGTCTTTGAACACCTTTCACTGTTTGTACCGCACTAGTTTCAAGGCACAGTTTGGTATTTTACTAGTGTTGTGCATAAAATGAAACTAAATGTATATCGATCAATTATTAATTCCTAGACAACCTTTACTGCCCGCCGGAAACGGATCAGGAGGACGTATTCGAATGTATATACTAGATGTTGTTCCGGACACTGGTTGCTTCCGGCTCGTTTTCAATCACCGGACGACTTTTAATCAATGGATCCTCCTCCAAACATTCATCCTGTCTCGTCGTTTTAGAATTATTTCACATCGTTGAATCTGAGACATCGCTTTGTACCTATATTACCTTAAATCACATGCACTTCTCATCTACCAAAGCACAACACTTATTGGAATTTGTGGTGTGTATTGTGGTGTGGGACGAGGTCACAACGCCTCGTGTAAGTTTGGGGTCTTAGGGCCGCACTGAACTGAACAAAATATTGCCCTAAAATATTGTTTAATGCGTGTAAAAAATACAAATGTATCCTTGTTTTTTTCATACTTATTAATTCCTTAGATATTATTATGAGCTCTGCACCAGGGCGAGACACCAAGATTTTATCCCACACTAAGCGCGAGGACACGAGGGTTAAAGACCTCGTCCCGCAGTGAACGCGTTAAGCAACAAGCTTTTTTTATTGTTGGTAGTCCTTTGTAACAAAAACCTCATCATTTGCCTTGCCTTTGTAGTCACGGGTATATTCGAATTTATTTACATTTGATTGTCCTGAACACCAATACCGATAAATTTGTTAAAAATTGTAATAGAAGAAGATAATTGTAATAGAGCTATTCAATTTTTGACGTAATGAATTAACTCTGGAAAAGAAAATTATCTGTACATAACACTAAATTTTCTTTTTCCGGAGTTTACTAGGTAGTTGGTAAGAAGCGATCGATTTCTTGCCAACAAAAAAAAATACAAATGTAAATTAATTCACTGATAATAATTGTAACGTAATGAATAAATTCTGGAAAAAGAAAATAATTCTTTATTCTTCTTACCAACTAGACCTTACCTACCTATGTTAGTATTTGTTTTGAAGTGTTTCGAGACAACCACTTTACCATTAGAAAAAGAAAATCCGGACCACCTCGAGATCATTGTCAAACAATAGCAAATACAATAATCCAAACTGGTCCATAATTGACAGAGAAATCAACTAACATACAAAAACACTCCTACAGCTGAGCATAGAACCATATCCTACTATTTTTATTCATTTCGTTGGTTAAAAAAATTGAACGAAAACGATCACTCTGAAACTCATCAAATCGAACTTTACTCTTTTTGGTGAAAGGGTAAAAACATTTCGTTTGAGTTTGCGATCCACCCCTTAACACATAACACCTCTTTATAGGAGACGACGACGCGCCAGGGCTTTGATGTGAGGCAATGAGTTATCCAAATTGTGGTTTTGACGCACACCCCTCGATTTATATTAAACTGCTGTTTATGAGATTTTAACCGCTTAAGGGTTTGTTGTTTTTGATGGCTTATTTCATGTTTGGCGATGACAAAGGTGGTCTTTTAATTATAGAATGTAAGAAAATGTACAGCAGATATATTTTTTTAATCGTGGAGATTTGAAATTTTAAAAGAATTTTTACGTAAACAGGCGTTTCAAATCTTCAAAGTTTTCACTCGCCTTATAATTGCACGTGGTGGTTTAATAGGTATGTAATAATGTATCTCTAATATTAAATAAATAATGCTGGACAACTCACACAGCATTACCTAACCCCAAGCTAAGCAGAGCTTGTGATATGGGTACTAGATAACTAATATACATACATAATACAATGTATAGATAAATAATTTTTATTATACATAAAAAACGACCAGAACACCCGGAACAAATATCTGCTAATCGTTCAAACATTTGTCCCAAGGCGGGAATCGAACCCGCAACCTCCTGCGTCGCAGAGGACGTCACGCGTTTCTGACTAGATAAGATAAGATAAAAAAGTTCATTTCGTCTCATGTAACACATCAACATTTCTAGTTTTAAGTACAAATTTAGTCTTAAGATTAGAAAAAGACCCGTTTTAAGGCTTCGCTAAGGCTAATCACAAGTCGCAACACACCACACCACATCGGCTTTATTCATTCAAACATTCGTCCCCAATTCGCGTTATTTAGCTCACAAATACTAGGGCAAACCTTGCTGCTCGGGTGTCTTTTTCTGTTATTTTTTACGGCACACAGCCTTTGGTTAAGCCCTTAGAACATCTGAAATCGTATGGAGTATTGATATAGGTAAAAATAGTATAGGCACAGCCTTTGATAAGAGTAAAAAAGGGAGATGAGGCATTACCATCTCGAAAGTGTATGGCTCAAGTTAGGTTCAACTATGTTCCCTTACCTCAGTCTTAGTCGAACCGGTGGCGGCGCGGGCGGTGGCGTTTGTGTTGCGCGTGCTTGCTACGACGTACAATTTTGTGTGATTTCGACTAAAACACTATGACAATGCCCTCGTGTTCGTTCACCAGGTGTACAAATAGCTCCAAAACAAAAAACAAAGCCCAAGGCATCACATATTTTCCCGCGTTAGTAGATACACCAAACTTTAAATTTTCTGATAATCCGATACCTTATCATTATTTCATCTGTAACACGGTACAGTTTTTGAGTGAGCGCTGGTAGAACGAACCGTATCATCCTTTTTTACTTTTATCGAAGGGCACAGCAATGCGTTCTTCTCAACTTGTCTAGCACCCTGAACGTGGACGTTAAATGCAAACAGTAAACATGTCTCTGTATTGATAGTGTAGACAAAACCGGATCGTTCTCCATCTTGTAATACAGGGTGTACAGACTCATACATTGTATAGTCTAAAGCTATGCGTCCACCGCATCGGCAACAGAATCGTTACTACGCAGTGTAAGAGGCCAAAAATTTCTGGAGTTGAAAATAATAATGATTATTAATTTGTGAGGACGTTTCACGCAATTATGGTGTAAGGCGTGTAGGATTTGTGAGGGAGATATGTTGTTTTGGATGATATAGGAAATGGTCGATTTCTCGGTTCACAAATTAGCCAAAAATTTCGGGAACAAACGGGTAATACCTGAAATTTTTGGCTGATTTGAGAGCCGGTAAGTCAACCATTTCCAACATCCATTACATGTTTACCCCATAATTACGTGAAATTTACTGACAAATTAATAATTATTTATTCTCTAATTGGCTCAAAATTTTGGGAGTTTCCGGGAATTTCCGAGAACCAGGAATTCTCGCAACCAAACCCACGACGTACGCTGCGTACGATTCCGATACCGATGCGGTGGACGCACAGCTTTACATGTATCTATTGTAAATAAAATGTAAAAATAGATACTTATACTTAATTCGTACTGTTGCTGACTGACAATCAAGCTCTTTATTAAAAAAAACTGAGGTCCGACACGACCTTTCAGGGTTTAATGATGTCTAAAAACTATTTTTAAAATTAAATTCAATGTTTTCATTTTTACTTTTTACTCTGTTTTTTATAATCATGAAACAGTAGGTGCAATGACATGTTATAACGTCATATGACTGAGTATATAAACTAAAAAGTATCAACTGTCATCAGCTACATCAGCGCATTTATGGAATGAAATGTATTATGTTTATCAGTTATCTAGTACCCATAACACAAGCTCTGCTTAGCTTGGGGCTAGATAATGTTGTGAGAATAGTCCAGCATTATTTTTTTATTAGCTGAGGTACGTACCTATACAAACAACCTGACGTCATGACCACAGAGCAATATAGCGTCCACTACGTCCAGCGTTTTCGTCAAATGACGGGCTAAACCTGAAAATTTAATTTTAAATGCATTTTAATAGCACTTAAAAATGATTTTTTGTTGTTTATTAGCACTACAGAATCTAATTGAGAGACTTTTCAAAATGGGTGTAGTTTCCTTAATCCTTTCTTATTCCTTAGCTATAAAAATCTTAAAACTATCAGTAATCACACGGCCTGTATATACACTACACAGGATCACTGTTTGAACAGTTTCGCCCCAGTAATAGTACGTTATTGATCACGCCGCCCGTGTAACGTGATATGTACTAGGATTTGTAGGTAAGCTTGGAATACGCTGGCGCTCAAAAACTGACCGGCACACTGGCCGAAATTCGATTAATGAAACCCGGATTTGATACACGGATTTAGGTTTGACATTCGTTTTGTTTTATTTCGAACATTGGCGCAGGCGAAAGCGAGCTTAAGTCGGCAGTTTTAGGTTTGGGAGTTCGTTTCAATCTACGGTTTTGCTAGGAACCTTGGGGTTTTTATTTGGGGACACTTCCGACTGGGATTTATAAGGATCAGTTGAGCTACCTGTGTTCCCGTTTTTACCCTTTGGGTACGGAACCCTAAAAATTGTGTAATTTTAATCCCGTGTTTTTACCTGAAATAGGCATATTTTTAATAAAAATCCCACACCTGTTTACGCTTTGTTACGTTGTCACTGACTAGGATGAAAACAATTTGGAACTTATTTTTAGTGAAGTCAAATAGACTATTGTAAATGTTCAGTTACCTACCAGTTCTAATTTGTTTCTATTATTTGATCGTCTTTATTTATTAATATTTTAATTGTGCTTTAATTTGTATTTGTCATTCTTTATTGTACCTACACAAACTCTATATGAACATGTAAAACAGATAAATTGTTTTTTATAAAACATCATTCAACGCTCAGATGGATTATGCAACTAAGGCACTGCGCAAACTTATCAATGAGTATGTGTTAAGTGAGAGCAACTGGACACACGTATGCGCAGGAGTGGATGATCTCACACTGGTTCTATAGAAATCAAATATTCATCGGTAGCTTGTATCTGACACATGACACAAGACACAAGTGTCTACGTTTGCGCAGCGCCTAAAGTAGCATCTTTTATATTTTTAATCATGGCTTCCATCATTTGGTTAATAAGATCGTAAACCCAATCGAGATAACATTTTCACAGAATAACTATAAAATAGTACTAACGTACATTACCTAATCTGAAACCCAATGTCAAACCCAATCTGTAATCATCTAAGATCCTTTTTAAAAACCACAACTCTCTATATAGCTAACATTTAACTTTGAGCGTAGCGTCTTTCCAATTTTTACGGGTATTATCTAGTAAGAAAAAACATTAAAAAAATAAAAGATAAAGACAAAAAACAATTCGAAGTTCTGCACAACACAATCTAAAGCCAAACTATTTCATCCCCCGCGCCCAAAGGACCGTGAAACATGAAATCAAAAATACACCCAAAATCAAAGCACTTTTCACAATGTTACTCTTACACTAACTACCCGTGAAATCCTATTGAAGAGCTTCAAAGAGAATATAATCCTCTATCTGCTACAACAAGCAACGTCGACTCTACCTTCTAGAGTATAGCTCTCAATATCCACTGGCAGTATTCTCTTTATCGCCTCAGGCATTGTTCACCCCTAAAAGAACAAAATGGCCAATATTGTCATCAAATGGAGTTAGATTTCTGATGAGGTGGCTGATAATTATGAAACGATTTGGTAGAATCAAGGGACAAGGGAGTTTAAATTGAATTTTTTTGGAATACGTTTGGGGATTTGTTTTCATGGTTTTTATGTTTGGCTGGTTTTACGGCTATAGAATAATATATGAAATAACGTTTTTTTAAACAATACAAAAAATTATCGTTATTTCAGGTTTAAACTATTGGTAAGTATAAGTAGGTACCAGAGGATTTAATTCTTTGAAACATTAATAAATTTAGAACTGTAAAATCGCGAATCAGACACACTCAATTTGCACTTTTTTCAAAATAAGCGAGCAAAGGCCATAGTCTGTCTGCGAAGTTTCCAGACCAGTATTTTGATAACTCATTTATCAAAATCACTCCAGCCGTTTGTTTGGATGTTTCGAGGCACCTAACAAATAGTTCCAGATCCGATCGATCCTCTCGCTGAGCCTTTCGGTGGGGAGTTTGTTTCTAGATTATTCCTTGCGAATAAAAGCCAGCCAGCAGGCAGAATCGTGGCAAAACCTCAATACTAGTAGTAATTCTAGAAAGAACAGTTTTTCCATTGATTTATGTTTATAAATACATACAATATACCATTTAATTAAAATGTAGATTAACAAAATAATTATTTGACTTTGTAAAAACATTTATCTATGAGCCGCGGCGTTTTGTTTAAAATTTATTTTAAAGTAATTACCTTATATCTATAAGTATTCCGTCCTACTTATGAGTAACTAATTATATTATATTATTAATTATCTAAATGACAGCATACAGAAAAATAAAAAATTACAAAGCCTACATTTATAAGATTAAGTTCCAGCAATAGAGTAAAGACACACATAAACGTGTCAGTGCTTCTTACACAAACAAGGTTCTTAGACAGTACACCCTTACATTCACAATGGACTAGATCTAGAGTCGTATTCACAATAATGTATATTTTCAGGTTATGGCACCAATTCTCTATCAGCGATGTCCAAGTCGACACTGGATGCACACAGCCACCTGCGTCAACCGGGTAAGTTAGTCGAACTCTTAGAAAATTCATATACCGAATACTAAACTTACATTTTTTTTCTCTTTTGGAGGGGAAATCATAGTGATGCACTGATTGTGTTTTCCCCGCAGGAAACTGTTCCCATAGTTAATGAATAATTTATACATTTTGTGTTCTAGAAATAAGTACCTAAGTAATTTAATTCAAAAGTTCCTTTGGTATGGCCTATGTGATATTTTGTAGGCAGTGAGTTTTTCATGAAAATACATACAACCAAAATTGCTCACTCAAACTTTTAAACTACCTGTAAAAGTTATATAGAAAAAATAAGAAACATTACAATTTAATATTATGTATTTACAGCAGTCTCTAACTGGAAATAATCGGCCAATAATCTTTGACATCAGTGAAAACACACCGAAGCTTTCCCGACAGGTGAAAATTGGTTGTACCTTTTTTAGAAGTACACATACGAGTACAGGGGATGAACCACTCGTTTCGCTGGTTCTCGTTGCTTTCTTTCTATTTACGTTCAGACTTCAAAGCAATGCAATAGTTTATTTCATTTCTTGTTTATTGATTCGTATTTTTTTATTTCGTAATCGATGTGAAGCCTAGATGCTGTAACGTTGAATCTTGTGCACTTCGAGCTATTATTGACATGAGAGTTTTCAGCCGGTGGTTCGTAAAATCATCATCATCATCATCTGATATATGCATACGGCATATGTTCTACAGGGGACTAATATAGGCTGATGCCTATATTAGTCCCCTGCAGGACATATGCCTCCCTCGCTCGCTCTGTCTTCAGCTTGCCTAATCCAGCATCTGCCAGCAGTTTTTTGCAAATCGTCATCCCACCTGATCGGAGGGTGTTTTACACTACGTTTGCCGAGTCGCGGTCTCCACTTAAAAACACGTTTACCCCAGCGGTTGTCCGTTCTTCTCGAGATATTGCCAGCCCACTGCCACTTCAGCTTACTAATCCTTTGAGCTATGTCGATAACCTTGGTTCTCTGCCGGATGGTGGGATGACGATTTTCGAAAGACTGCTGGCAGATGCTGGATGCGGCGAGCTGAAGACAGGGTGCTATGGCGCTCATTAAGGGAGGTCTATGTCCAGCAGTGGACTAATATAGGCTGATGATGTTATTACTTGTTTTTTGTTTTATTATCTAGGAATCAAATGCCGAAAGAATTTTTCAAATCGGTCCAGTAGTTTGGAGCCTATTCCCGTCAAACAAACAAACAAACAAATCTTTCCGACTTATAATATTTTATATAATATAAACAAAAATGAAATCAAACTGTGGAGTTCCTTATCCTTGATATGAAGAAGATACTATAATTTGCTGAATTTGAGATGGTATTGTCTTATCTCGTGTCTAAAGATTTTGGAGTAAACAACTACATTACTCCCGTCTCATGTCTAATTTCAAATGACGAAAAAAATACCTACTCAAACGGTCCCATCTCGTGTCCACAATACAATAGATTCGAAAACCAATGGATAGTTATTGTTCTCAATCGTCGAACGATAGAGTTACAAAAAACTTTTAGACATGTCACAGGTATGAAGTAGCGTTTCGCAATCACCTTCGACTGGTGTGTCGATATCTAGTGATAGACACTTTTGGATAGTTCAGTCAGAGAGGGCTCTCGCTCCGTATCTCTATGGCAGTCACGTTTGCCTCTAGTTACGGCTAACTGCTCTTTATTATGAGCAGTTAGCCGTAACTAGAGGCCATATAATATGATGACGTTTGGTAAGAATAAATAAACATCTGATGTAAGAGTATCGTTTGTTTTTGTGGTTTTGGGAACCAAGAAATAACATACCTACTTACCTCCTAACTTACTGAGGTATATGATATTTGCACCTAATTTAACAGAAAAAGTAGTGCAGTTTGCAAAAAAAAAATGTTTAAAACAAAATGTGATTTTGTTAATAATAAGAGCCATAAGGCGCTGTATGTCCACGATGCTCTTTAGCAAGTCGAAAAAAGTAATACTTCCGAACAAGCCACATCTCCAATTTTTATATATCTATGAGTTTAAGTTCCTACATAGATTCTAGCTAAGCTGAAAATATAATAGCAGAAACTTTTCTCGACAAAAATAATTGTTGAAAATGATACATTTTAAAATTTTAAATCGAAATATTTTGTTGACTACTATGAATATCAACTTGGGATCTATTATTAAAGATATAGGCAACATGTTGATCTAGTTTCTTGCTAAGATAGTTTTTTGATAAAGAGTCGTATTGAATTTAAATCATTAGTTTATTCGATAAGCTATAGACACACCACGCATTTTCATGTCGCATTTTCAACCTTATTGACCTGATTATTCCCAGGTTGAATACCGTACAGTAATAAAAGTCGCAAAATATCTTTTAGATGCTAAAATATAAAATGTCCCTCCTAGAATATGTTTGGTCACAGCTAACGGACACAAACAAGCTTTATGTGCCCTGTCTAACTGACCGTAGACAACAAACAAGGGACCCTTGCTTGAGTTCGCTCACGGATTTGGGATATTTAAATAATATCACAATGCTTTGGGTCAAAACGTAGGTTCACTGGCATTGGTAGGCCTTTTGTTATTTTCGGACTCAATTTATACCTAACACGCCTGGGCGTATGCCGAGCTCTTTTCATAAATTTCCCTTGGCAATTTGAAAAAGATTCGGTTGGTACCTAATCAGCATTATCACACTTACCTACCTAGTTACGATTTGAGCTCAAATATCAAAAAAACAATTCAAAAACCTAATAAAAAAGTTTCTAAACAAAAAGCTCTACAATTTACACATTATACTTGACCAAGAACCCGGAAAAATAACACTTGAGAGCAAACGGCGGCGCACGCCATTTTAATAAAACGCGTCGACAAGATGGCGGCGGCGCCGCGTCTCAGTTTCATTAGAAAATATGGTTGTTTGCGCTTGGCGCGTGGCGGCTGACACGCGATCTCGGATTACAGGGGTAAAGGTCAGATTTGTCCTTTGCAGTGGCTTGATTCAAATAGGTAAATAAGTATTGGACTGGCGGTTGCTGTGGTTAATATTACCCTCAGAGCTTTTCACAGTTCAGTACCCAGAGCAATTATTAAACGAGGTTCGATATTATTTTCATTTCTTACATCATATTCATGTTATATAACATGAACGCAATAAAACATCTTCGGTCAATGGTTTTCTAGTAAATGATTGTAAAATGTACAAGAGAAACCAAGTGGAATTGTGAATAATTCATAGAAGCCTCATTGAGACCAAAATAAATCTGTGTATTTCTTACATAGGCATTGGTACGCCTATGTAAGAAATGCCTATGCCATAGGGCAAACAAAAATGATTTTTAATTAGTACATTACTTACGAAAGCTTCAAAGAGCAAAATCAAGGAAGAATATTCAGAAATTTCCTTTATGAATTTGCGTCCAGCTACGTGTTATATGAACCAAACTATAGGTACAAGCCATTAAAATACCAACAACATACCAAATACCAAAAGAACCAAACGAAACAAATTTGTGAGTCACAAACGTGTTGGTATCGAATGGTGCACGTCATCACGTGCCTACATAAAATCCGATGTAATAGTTCGTAAGTTGGTGCCTCGGAAGGCGCCTTACGTTGTAACGCGCCTGTGACGTGTAGGTACTAGCACAGTGTAATGTGTATAGCCCCTGGACATGCAACAAGATATAAATGGGCTACAAAAACGAGAATCGAACCACTCGCGGTTTTATTATGTTAGCGCAAGCATACGGACTTGGACGTTGGACTGGTAGGACACGCAGGTATCCAACTCAGGGTTTGAATGAATGAATGAATGAATGAATGAATGAACACTTTATTGTACAATAAACTTAACATGAATAAATATTCTTATATCTAAAATAAACATAAAAGAGTACAAAAGGCGGCCTTATCGCTGAGAGCGATTTCTCCCAGGCAACCTTGGGATGGAAAAAAAGATACAAGAAAAGTCGGTATATAGTGCAAACGGAACAACTAATACAAAAAAAAAAAAAAAGTTACATATTTATAATACAATACTACCTTATTATCTACTAACTTAGAAACAAACTAAACTAATTCGATAAGTAGGTACCTAGTTCAAAAGGAAACATCATCACAAAAGTAATTAGGTATACCTATAACAATTAAAACTGCAAACACACCTTGAGCTACAAAAATGCTAAGTGAAATGTTTGAGCTAAGATTAGACAGCTGAAGTAAACAAATGGGACTTTAATTTGGATTTAAAGGAGTTGATGGAGGGAGCAAGTCTGATGTCGACAGGCAGTTTGTTCCAAAGACGAACAGCCTGGACACTAAAAGAATTGCCATAAAAGGATTGGGAATGAGTGGGAAACTTAAGAAGTAAGTTGTCTGATGACCTAAGATTGTGAGAGTTAGAAGAATGAAGGAACTCGAACCGTTCTTTAAGATACGAAGGAGAAAGGGGATTAAAGAGAATGGAATTTGATGTCTAAGTTTTTACTTAACTTTCTAGTTTGTATCAGATCCAATAGATTTTATTGTTTTAATGAAGAAGAAATTGAACATTGTATAAGTACACATAGAGATAAACACACATATAACAATCATCACAAAATTAAACAAAATAGCAACTACATTTTGAAATACATAACTTAGGTATTAAAACAGGGGTTGTGACGAGCGTAGTGAAAAATTCTATGTCTATGGTTGTGACAGATATATGTGTGTGCTGCAGCATGTCAAAAAGGTCATGGCTCAGCGTGAAATTTGCTCAAGGAGCAAACGCTGATTTTCAGCCATAACCAACAGAGCGCAAACAAACGAGAAACAGATCAGGGTGTGTTTTGTATTAATGCTCTAATAATAAGATGACAGTGAGTGTATTGTGTACCTACGAGTGCGTGTGTTTTGTGCCTAGGTGTTAGCCGTGGGTCACTGTGATGACATACAACTACTTAAATATATATATAATAATGTGGATTTTGTTTCCGAAATAAATAAATAAATAATACAGATAATAATAACCGACAATACTGACGTTAACGTTATCAGTTTCACCTACATCCCATTATGACTGTCGCTATCTCCCGTCCTCATCTTTTTCATCAATAAAGCTTGACAAGCACGCAGAGGTGACGAGCAAACAGTTGTAGGTATTGTTTGATCACCGCACCCAGTCGACATCGTGGTGCGCAAACAGGGGATCAAACTGAGAACTGTCAATGTTATTTTTAACAGCAAGCAGCTCCATTCTAGGGCGCGTTGTTTTTTTAGTTCATTAAATCGGCTTCAACGTTGTACGATTGGAGCCAAGATTATTATCAAATATGACTCTTTACAAATGGACGTCTACGCTTGCCACTACTGACTAGTGAATTCAGATATCATTTGCTGCGAAATAACAATGCTGTTCATTTCTTCGGTGCACGGTCAATTCACTACTTATATGACTATATATAATGTATAGGAACCTGAAGTTTCTTTTCTAGAACCATCTCCTGTCCCAGCACGTATTCTTCCGTATACTTAATAAATAATTAATAATGCTGGACAATTCACACAGCATTATCTAGCCCCAAGCTAAGCAGAGCTTGTGTTATAGTTACTAGATAACGGATATACATAATACGATACATTACATACATAGATATTTTTTACTATACTTATAGATAACGACCAGAGCCGCACATATTAATTTTCATTTCATACTAATCCAACCGAAAATAAACACAACTTTCTACAGCAAAGTGAACTGACGTCATACCTATTAACATTTGAAGTCGTATCTTTTCTAGACTTGGCATATAATCCACTTTGATCAACTTGGCAGGACCTGAGACAGAGACTCTACGACATAACTATACCCGCTCCTCGGATAATACCAGACAGTAAAAATAAAGAATCACTCTCAGAAAAGTATCCCTGAAGAAAGGTCTCCCAAAACAATTACTGGTCAATAATCAAGCTTCTTAACAAATAGAAGTCAAAATACGAGCAAGCTTTATTGAATGAGGGGCAATCATAGACGTTGTAGGGACGAACTGCTAGCGGCTACTAGTGTGGGCAATCCGGCCTAAATCACAGGGGAAAAAATAAGTCATCTCAAAACTAGCAAAAGTTATTAAACTTAAACTCTTTACTAGGTTGCAGAGTCCTAGAGTTTTTAAGCAAATTTGTGTGCATAAAACTGGTAACAATAACAAAAAACATCAAAGAAATAGCAAGGTAACCACTAGAAACAAGGAAAAAAACTCTACATCAACATCAAAAAATTGCAAGCGAGCACCGGAAAAGCTCACTTCAACGTGTGTCCTTTTCTAAAACTGCTTACTTACTACTTACCTGTGTATGCCGGTAACCGAGTTTAAAATAAAAACAAAGTAAACAAACAAAAGTCGGCATGATCCGACGATGCCATACAAAAACGACTAGCCCCGATACGGATTGATTCAACTATTTCTACCAGGTTAATCGCTTTTGGATACTCTTTTCATATGGGAAAAAACAAAACAAAAGATCAGAATAACTTTAACACCGATGACAGGACCATTTTACCATCTGTATAATCTATGCTAACAGTAATTGTACTAGTGTGTAAAAGTAATTGTACTGTGTTTCTATTGAGAAAGGTAAGGTATTTCATTAATCACATTTACATTTGACCTATTGGTATGGTATGACAACTCACTAATCCACTAAACGTATTAATCCAGCCTAATCACAAATTATGCAGCTTGTGCAATCCCCACTTAAACGGCGCTTGAACGAAGACTTGGTTCTTGTAACAAGAAATCAACACCACGGACTAAATTAATGTCTAATCAAAGTGAATCAAAGTCGTCTTTTTCTTCGTCGCCGGCAGTCCGACCCCACCCTATCCGAGGGTCGGTAATGCAGTGAAATCGATTAATTATCCCTTTATTATTATTTTATGGCTTTTATTGTCTGTCTTCGCTTTGTTCTGCTCAGACGTTGATAGGTATTTACTGTTGCCGACGCAGTTCGCTTTCAGGGCGGTTCTTAGCGAATTATTAAGAAACTGGTTGGACGCTATCGTTCCCTTTTATTTAAAAATACTTTTGTTGGAACTTACAAAAACTATTCCGACAACAAATCTATAAGTTAACTAGTTGGAAGGTTATATAAAAACATTAGTTTCCGATGCAGACAGAGCTGAGACACGCTAATCGAAAAAACTAGATGCGTGAAAAAGTGGATTATATAGAGAAAGTGTCCAATTTCCCAGTAATAAAAATATGACGGGCGGTATCGACCCTCGCGTATCGCCGGCGGCGTCATAATTGGAATACAAATTCGCCTTTCGCCGGCCGCACGTAGGGCAGTGATTTGGTCCTTTGTGAGGCACACATTAACTCGTTCAAGCCTCCAGCCCCACATTCTACACCCACGATCCAAAACCAACCTAAAACCGACCCCCCAACGACCACTATCCCTTACCGCGTATACACGCAATTTTGTATTCCCGCTGAAAGAACTCACATCCGCATGTTCGTGGCTCCTTTTGACATCGTTGGTTGAAAACGTGCTATGTTTCAAAGGAATAAGGTGTTATTTTCTGTCGTGTGTGGTGGTAGAGATTAGTGCTGGTAATGGTACGTAATTAGAGCAGAAAAGGCTAACATCGTAAGGTTCATTTGGCGGGTCCAATCAGTCGTAATGCGAAGGGGTAAGAGCAGCACTGTGATACAGTGGCAAACAACTCGAGGGCCCTTGGCTCCCGGCCCTTGGAGTGTACCGACACCTGCTCTATGATTGTTAACTAAGGTCTCCAATGCTTGTGTGGAATATCACGGTATTTTCGAGTACTATCCTAAGAAAAAGACGTTATTACCCCACGCCCTTTGAGCATAAGTACATTTTGGCACCATCAATTTGTACATTTTGACACTGATACCATGTTACCCATTGACATTTTGGCTTCGAGACGTTTATTACCCCACGCCAAAAAAAATAGTGAAATAGGTTTCTTTTAAAAAACTTTGGTAAGGTAGTTACGCATTAATATTATCATCAACTGACATATTTTGCCGAAGATCTCAAGAGGCGCAAATATACTCGTCGCGCATATTGTCGACGCGTAACCTGAGAGCTTTTGGCGCCTGTTTATAACTAATACAACTGGCTTTTAAGAAATATTAATATCATTTGCATTACTTTTTATTAGACAATACGTTAGAATTATTTCCCAATAGTAGTGAACTAACCTATTGTTTCGATTGTAAATACTAGTTTCAATTTAATTCTATTAATCGATTCAAATTTTCTTTGTTAATAAAGCATTAGGTACTTTTAACTGGATATTACATTTATTAAAAAAAACTTGTCTAAGTGCTTATTTTGCAAGTTTATAAAAAAAAGTTATTGAAATGTGAAATCTTTCGCCAGCCGCGGACCCCTGCTGCGTGCGTCCGTAACCTCGCATCGCTGACTCTGCAATACGTAGAGAATAAACAAATCATATGAATTGACCGGAACTGTGCCAATCGAGTTACCGTTTTGTTCATTGAGGGATTTTTTAAATGTTTTTTTTAAAGCAAGACCTTTGTACATTGACATCTGCTTCGGCCTGGAGTAGGCCTTGATCTTTGAAACAAATAAGATTGGAAACCATTTTCTAGCTGCCTCCCATTGCTGGACTAAGGTTTCGTCCATCTCCTTCTACATCTGACTGTCACCAGCCAGCTGCCTCCCAAACAATCATTCTTTCTTGACATAGTTAGAAATTACTATGCTGTCAAATTAAAGTACCTACAAATAAATAAGAAAAAAATTAGAGCTAGTATTTACAATTTAAACAGTTAAGCTAACTACCGACTGTTGCAAACAATCTAGTGGTAGCTCATCTAATCCCTATATGTGCTGCGTTAGATTCTCACCAGCTCTCGCGCTTCGACCAGACGCTCTGATACATTTTAGGTATTCCGGATGACCTTAGTAACCCAAGGACTTGGGTCTCGACTTTTAGGGGTACTTATATGTGTGTATGTAGAGTAGACATATATCAGTAACTAAGGATATATCTACTCTATATTTTTACTTTTTTTTAAACAATGGCTGTAGATGTTATACATTTTGCAATACTGTGGTTTAAACTTGCCATGGTCGACCAAAAACACGTAGGTATAATGATTTCTGTAAAATTCTACACAATCATGTTAATTAATTTGTTATTATTTGATTTATTTTTTTATTATTTGATTTGTTTATTCAAAAAAAGTGTGCGATGAGATGGAGTGGTTATATTCTTGCCATTTAGTAAAAGAATTACTATCAAACCAAAAATGAACCAGCTACATTCCAAGACATTGTACTACTTTATCGTTTGGATGGCTATGTTTGAATGACTAGGCTCTGTCAAGAGTGTTTATTTGCGCATATTTTTGCGCTTAGAGATTAAATTTGATGGGGACTTTTAAAGTCATAAAAAATGATCAAAGTGCTTTATTTCCTTCAAACCTTACAGGACTCTTGGACACGTCACAACATTCAAATTACATGTAAAACTAGGAAATAAAGTGATCACTTTGATTTTTGTTCAGTTCAATCTTTTTATGGTAAAGTAAAGAAGCGAAAAAGAAATCTTTACCTTGTTAGAATGTTGTCGTCCCAAGATTTTTTATCGTCTAGATAATCAGATATTTTGTAGTAAGCCTTTTTACAAAGGACATGTTTGACAATTTGTTTGAATTTATTCATTGATAGTTTTTGCAACTCACTTTTTGAAGTCGTGGCCAATAGTGTAATTCGATCTCGAACTTTATAAGTTCATCTCAGATCGTGTGTAAAATCTTAAATAAAAAATCAACGTCCGATTATTTTGCAACCACTTAGAAACTGTTAAAATCATAGAATAAAAACCCGCTGCTGATAAAATCTGTTTGCCGTTTTTACAAGATACTATATATTAGAATTTCATAGTACTACTTAAACTTATAAAAAGATAGTAAGTTATATAGAAAATTACAATCAAATTATATACAAAATTAGAAGTAGTATTATAATAGATAGTTTGCAACAGTCTTTAGATAGCTCTATTTTTTAATTGAAACAATAGATTCAATTAAAAATGTTCAATCTTTTTATGGTTATGTGAGCCTAGGTATCTACTCTTATTTTTTTATGTATGTCTAAGCTGTCTGTGACCTAAATAAATAAATTTGTATTTGTAAATTTGTAGATAAATACTATTCTAACTTGATCTAATGTTGTATATTGTTTTTATAGATTAACGTTGACAGATCGATCATCCTACACCTTGTTTAGAAATTAGATATTTGAACAATAATCTTCAGGAAATAAAAACCCCAGTCGCAGTCGATTCTTATTACGAGGAAAGTAACAAGAATCGTACGACTTGGATCAAATCACACAAAAAAATCACAGAAACGCAATTTATAAAATAATCAGGGACGTATTAAGTCTAAGGAATTTGAGGGCTACGCTTTATTTAACATTCAAAGTAAAACAACAGTAATATAAATAAATAAATAAAGGCTTTGTATGTTCTCTACAACATGACTCTACGTCTGCCTTGTTAACGTTAAATTTGAAGGCCCGGTTGTACAAGGATATTTCATTGAATAAAATATGATAAGTGAGTTTTCAAACCATATCACGTCATTTTACTATAAAAACTATCGTAGTTTGACGAATTCATTACGGATGTAAGCGGGTTAACCACGAACCTTATTTGTGTTGGAAGAACACCAATGTTTCGTTTGCGTGCGCCTAGAACCGCACTCACCCTGAAGAAGTCCCTCGTTAAGGGATGAAACGTTGGTGTTCTTCCAACACAAATAAGGTTCGTAGTTAACCCGCTTACATCCGTAATGAACATATCACGTCAAATTAATTATAAATATGATTATTGATTAGACATTTGAATTCGTCGTGCAAGTGGGGCTAAGAGTAATAATGTAAGTTTAAATAAATCTTGTCAGAATGTAAACTGTTGAAAAATTGGTACAGAAGAGTGTAGTTGAATTATTGCGTTAATTATTCCTGCATAGCACAAGAGCACGAAAAGTAGAAGGGCCTAAGAAGGCCTTGTTTGATGGTTACAGCAGAAACATTTAAGAATTCAACTTCAACATTATTTGCTTCCGTGAAAATAAAATAGATATTAGCAAAATATGAAATTTAGTAGTACGTGTCCCTGATTACGTCCTTGATCCGCCCCCACAGTGACATAGAGCGGTGAACAGAAGCAACGCATCAGCCGTCCCACCAATTTGTCTCTAAATCGAAATCGTAATCACTTTTGACAATTCTATTTTGGATGTTCGCGGGATGTAACTTCATTTGTGGATCAGGTAAACTGAAATCGTCTGTACTTATATTTATTTATAGAAAATGCATTGCAGATACTTGTAAAAATTAAAATTGATGCTCCTTCGTTTCCAAGGATGACTCATGCTAGACCGTGTCGGGTCCAAGCCGTGTGTCGGCCGACTTCTCGTTCGTTGTCCGTTGCTCGGCCGTTCGTCATCCTTAATGGTGTCTATTCTGATGTCGCCAAAACTAAACTAATTTGACAGCACTAAAATTGATGCCATCCATCTTATTTTGATCGCTATGAAAGAGACCGCAACATTATTAGTGCTGTCAAATTAATTTAATTTTGGCGACATCTGAATAGACACCAAATGTCAAGGTTTAAAAAAAATGTGTATAAATTGTTATCTCTCAATGTGAGATATCTAGATGGTGGACAGCAAGAATAATCCTCGCCGACGGAAGTGTCGTATGGTCTGCTATCATTATTGGTTCCGGCTCTGATCAATTTAATCGGCTCGCTTTGAAGTGGTTCCTATTTCTCTTATGAACCATTCCCTGATGGGAAACTTTTTTTTTGTTTCACGCGTAATGAAATTAATTATTACTTATTTTCCTACGTGAAATGGACTAGTATACCTAGTCTGGTAGTATTACTACTATGGAGCTATGGAGAGAGCTATGCTCGGAGTTTCTCTGAAGGATAGGATTCGCAACGAATACATCCGACAGAGAACCAAGGTTGTCGACATAGCTCAAAGGATTAGCAAGCTGAAGTGGCAGTGGGCTGGCCATATCGCGAGAAGAACCGACAACCGCTGGGGTAAACGTGTTCTTGAGTGGAGACCGTGACTTGACAAACGTAGTGTAGGACGCCCTCCGACCAGGTGGGATGACGATTTGCGAAAGACTGCTGGCAGATGCTGGATGCGGCAAGCTGAAGACAGGGCGCTATGGCGCTCATTAGGGGAGGCCTATGTCTGTATGGCTATAGCATAGTATAATATGGCGGCCACAGCAGCGTCCAGAGATTTCGTCTAGTTACGCGCGCAGCTTAAAAATTTAAATGCATTTTAAGGCACTTATTGACTAAAAATTTTATTAATTTTTTTGTGGTTCATTAGCACTATAGAAACTAAATGATTTAATTTTTTGTGTGAACTGTACAGCTTTAATAATATTAATATTTTTCTGTAGTTTTATTTCTGTTTTGGATTCTGTTTCTTTTTACCTATAATTATTTTTTGTTCTGTATACCTAAGCTTTTTGTTCTTTCTTTCTTTGCTGTACCTACATACTAATTCACTTCTCGCTGATACATCTCTCGTCTATCTACGTATGTAACATCTCCTCAATTTTGTATTTTACCTATCTTGTTTGTGTTTGTCTGTGCAGTTCTTGTTGAGTCAAATAAATATATCTTTATCTTTATACATTTTTCCAAAATTGTCCTTATACCCTATTATAGCAGCGATGATAGTACCGTGTAATGAAATATATACCCATAATTATATTTGCGGAAACTTTATAATTGGCCCTCAGCAGACATGCGCTGGTATTTACCGGCATGTATTATGTAAATTACTATTTTTAAGAGCTTTCCTAAAATTTTGAAATTAAAATAAAATAAAGGCAATCTATAAAAAGCACCACGAGATTAAGGCCGTTAACATCGATATAAACTCTCGGAAATGGTCCTTTAAGACGAATAGTAAGGCAAATGACCTTGGGCATTTGGCAGCCGAGCGGGACACCCCCGCGCCATCTATGCAGCAGGGAGTGCATGTTTTCGATTCAAAAAACCGAGCGCGCGCGGTCCTGGAACCTTAGTCGATATACCCTATCCAAATAATACTGATATAGGCTGATGATGATGATGAATTTTATTTTGATTGAAAGAACAGAAGCGCTTTGAGTTGACAAACTGAAAACGAACAGCGTTTTTATTACCCTGGGTAACTTTATTGTCTAGATTGTTACGACCTGCTAAAATTTGAAAGGCTAGAAAATAGCAGTCACGTAGATGAATCTATTATCGATTAAAAGCCAAATCCCAGTCACCAAATGAACTGCAAATTGCGCGGACTGATCGAAATTGCTAGTTCGCGTATAAACAGTGATTTACCCGTCCACTCTCTGAATGCATTCTGTCCCGGCCTCATTAAGGCGAATATGAAGGCAAAAACACGAAAATTAGGTGTTTTTGAACCCGTTTTCTGACAAAAATATTGATTGTGGAGCTTTGAAATTTATATATCCTTTAACACATATCTTGAAGAAGTCCTTGGCGGTCCCAAATGTTTGCCGTTAATTATAGTTTAGTTGTTATAGTGTTAGTTATAGTGTGTGTTTAGTTGCTTCGAACTCACTTTTTATCGGAGTCTCAAATTCGATCAGTACCAAATTCAGTATAGTGATTCACATAGTACATACCTATTTTGTGGCGGTCCATTATCGTCGAAAAGCAGTCAAAATAACGATATTAAGCGTAAAAACGTATTTTTCCCTACAAAATCTGTGATACAAACCTGACCAGTTACTCGTCACCTAACCGCAGAGGATCGTATTATTTGGTTGATTAGGGCACTACATGGTATGCTGAATCGAAAACAAGCACTCATTGCTGCATATAGGCGCGCGGACATGTTCAAGGTCATTTGCCTTACTATTCGCCTTAAGCCAACGTAGGTCTTATACAGTATGTTACAAAGTTCACTTCTGTACCTATTATTGAACGTTTTTACCGACTGGGGACGCGAACGGATGTCTCTTCTTCGCAACATCCAGGCCACGGTCTTTGCTGTGCAATTATGACCTGTATTATATGCTTTTTTGAACGACAGGCCTTTGTTGCCAGCTGAGGCCTTTTAAAATTGGTTGAGGAAACGGAACTAGAAAATTTCAAGCTGTGTGAAAACGTCTCTATTGAGTATCTCAAAAAAGAACAATTCAGACGGGACTTGATCCCACATCATTTCCTAGGTTTGTTTCTCTAAGTCTGGGTTACCATTATCATTATAAAAATAAATACTTTATTAAGAGTGGGGTGCGGGTTGAAGTCCCACCAAAATCGAAAATTTTTGGGAACCGTTTTTCATTTGACGACTTTATCTGACGACCTCTGTGGTGCGGTGGGCGAAGGTCCGCCTGCGACGCAAGAGGTTGCAGGTTCGATTCCTACCTCGGGGAAAATGTGTGTACGATCTGCAGATATTTGTTCTATCATCACAGCACATAAATAAGCATTCAAATATGAGCCCAAACACTTAATGATTAGATACATTTTACAATGGCAAAATAGCTTACCGATATAGCTTCAAGGGAGTGGCCCGCGAGCTGTCTCTTAACTGACGTTGTCAATATAAAAGGCATCTGAATATATCGAGTATATTTAATTGTACATTTTAATTTTTTTATAGATTTTTTAATTATAGAAACCAGTTTATTTGCATAAATTCTATTCGATTAATCGACTTCTACAGATTTTTTCCCTAACTATCGTATTTTTTCATCTGAATATTTACGTTCGTTACCATAAATCTAAGTGTTTAAAAATACACATTTTGCTTGATTTTTGCATTGCAGGCGCACTTTTAACCTTGACACAGATCAGAGGCGCACAGCTACCACCCTGCACGAAAATTTGCATTCAAATATGGGCTTTAACTCGTATCATTTAGATGCATTTTATATAAACGGCGACAGATCAGACATCACATGACGGACAGCTCGCGGGCCACTCGTTTGAAGCAGTGGGAAGCCGTTTTATAAAAACCAATTTTAGCAAAGACAATAACAATCAAATAATTGAATTAAAACTAGTATTTACAATTCAAACAATTGAGCTAACTGTAGACTGTTGCAAACTATCTACAGGTAGCTCATCTGATCTATATCAATACAAATCGGAAGCGTGCTCAAGACGCTAGCTGCATTGCCCCGCTGTATGGCAATGCTGATGCGCTGTGCCAGATACTCACCAGCTCTGGGTCACGCGTCGCTTCGACCAGACGCTCAGATAATTTTTTGAAAACCCGGAGTGCCTCGGTACCCCACGAACCTAGGGTCTCGACTCCAAGGGGAGGAAATGCGTAGGCTCTGTCGAGACCTGCATTGCGCCTCTTGAGATCTTCGGCCAAATCTGCCGCCGCACCAGCCCTCACGGAAGTATAAAATATATCTTAATATAACGAGTAAAAGCCCATACTTTGAAAATACATTTTTGTGCTGGGTGGTAGCGGTATCGGGTTAATGAGCGCAGCGCTTAAACCATTCTGAATTTAAGGGGGGCACAAACTATCGTTTGATCATTTGAAGGTGGCACTTCCCAGACGAGCTCTTTCAAGCCTACACACCTAACTCGGAGTTTTGAAACGAGCGGCACTCATCCATCATAATCTCGATAGCATCGCGCCGCGCCCCCTAGCGGCCATTTAGCCACCCTCGATTTAACAGCCATTACGTGTTTTTGACTCGCGCGTTTGACTTGCGTCTCTTTCTGCTAAGTCACCGATGTAAGCCATCTCTCTTGCAGATTGACAAGCTCTTTCATGCTAATTGGTCTGGTTTGTCGGCTAAGGCACAGTAGGTTCAGTAGTTATTATGAGCCGCAGAAAAGCAGAAATTTAGTAGCCATGTCAGCTAAAGTAGGCAGCTCTTACGTTAAACTTTCTTAGGTAAATCGACAGTGTCAGGTTTTGTCGAAATAAAGGTTTTTTTTCTACATATGTATTCAACAAATAATATTTAAGTAGGTTAACTAATAATGGACCACAAAATCAAATCCAAAACTCCATATTTTTTAAGAACTTTAAATGAAAACTCAGAATAGGTCAAATTCTTAAAATTAAACACTTACTCAAAGTACATCTTACTCACCAAATATTAACATTCACTTTGTTTTACAAAATGGCATAGCTAGAAAAGTGCTACGTCGGTTGCTACGAATCTTTGTAGCACGCCAGTTTTCGTATCTAAGCAATAAGAAAACTTGATAACTCTATATGGGTTACGGTTTTTCCCGTCATTCTCTAAAAGCCGGTTTTCATCCGCTTGACATCCGTTGTTATTTTTGACAACAGTTTAAAATTTTTGTTAATCTCTAGTGTGTTTACTTGTGTGGAGAAACCAAAACATAGTTCGTAAAACAAATAAATTAAAATCAAGATAAGTACTATATAATTATGCTATATTAGTGCTTTGTATAGGAGTGTAGTCCCTATGCGTTCAACTCGGTTTTGTATTTTTTACGAATCAAGTCTTGGTTCCTTCACACACAAGCGAACACAAAGGTTAACAAAAAGTTTAGACTAGTGTCAAATTATAACAAGCGAATGAAAAACCGACTTTAAGTTTAATAACACTATTTGTGTTATTTCAATAAAGAACATCGGCCACATTCCTAGCGTGTAGATAAGTAAGGCTTACGTGTAACACTTTCAGACTTCACACTAACATAGGTAAATCGACTTGAAAAATGTGAAACATTGCTTTATGTTAATTCCCAATGTCAATGTCGGTAATATACAAATGCGAGGTAATGGCTCGCTGTTTTTCGTATTAAACTTCCATATTGTAGATTTCTCGAGGCGTTTACACGCGAATGTCAAACAAACTGTTTTAATAATAAAAAGTGAAGACATTCTCGGTAGAAATAGAGCAATTGGCAGCAAAAAAAGATGTTAAAAGTAACTTTCATTTGTTATTTTTAAACCGTTGTAAGCGATTGAGGATCTGCTATGGTGATCTTTTGGTTCCCTGTTTTAAATAAGACAGGTTTTTTTTTCATGTAAAGGTCAATAAAGGTGGTGTTCAATACCTACGTTTGGCGTGTCATCTCGTCGGGTTATTTGTATGTTGTGTATTTGTTTTTTGTATGTACACCGCATACCCTGTCGGCTGTCACTACCACTCTGCTGTGCAATTACGCTAAAATCTCCCATTCCCATTAAATGGGCCATCTGAGGAAACTAGGCAGAAACGATTTTGGTTGCCAATATGGTACTAAAAAAATACAAACAACTTTCTGGCGGGATGGAGCCGACGGATTTTTTAACGTCAACGTCAAGATATAGGTACTTATAACGTCAAAATTTATGCTTAATTACAGCAATTCTAATACAAAGTTACAAACAGTAAATACATTGCAGTAATGAAGTGTGAGTAACATAAGGATGAGTTTTAACGTTTTGTTGAAATGTATAAATTGAACATTACAATTGAATTTGACATTTGAGATATATATATTGTAACGTTGAAAGCTTTGTCGTAGGTCGGCTCCATCCTACCAGAAAATTGTATTTATTTGTTTTTATATCATGTGATAGAAACCGAAATCGCTTATACCGTCTCCTCAAATGGAGATATTGAATGGGATTTTTTACGTAATCGCACGGCTGGTGAGTGAATACCACATAGGTCTTAATAGGCCTCAACGTCACCATCACCAGGATGGATAACCTTACGAGCTGCAAAGAGTAATAATTAAATAATAATAACAAAAATTAATAATAAATTAATATTTCTTTTTTCAAGATTCAATTCATTTATTTCGTATTGTTACATATTATTGTCACTAGAAAAAGTCATAGAGGTACACATAGTGAAACAATAAATTAAAATAATAAAAAAAAAAACATACAATTAAAAGGTAACTTACGTACTCTATTCATCAGTCAGAGCTTCGTTATATCGTAATAGGATTTCAACAGTAAAGTAAACTAATTTTCTGCTAAATCATTTCAACTTAAATAAAAAGCATTTTTTAGTGTGAAATGAAGAGTCATCGGGTTTTCCTAACAGCAGCAGAACAATATCCAACATTTTCAGGATTTTTCTACACAATTACAAACAAATAAAATAAATCAAAGACCAGGTTAACAATCTTCAAGTTTTTATTACATTTTATTCAAGGCAGAGATTAATCACACCAAATCGGTGCATGTTTTGTGTCAAATGACGTCATTATTAATGACTTGGGGTCGAATTAGTCACGGTCTCCCTTCATAGTCAAAGAGCCAACTTAAGTGTCGTTCAGAATTACTATTTTATTTTAATATTAACAAAAGGCGAGAACTGTCGTTAGGGGACGCTTTTGTTTCAATTTGAATGTACCACCGGAATTATTACCGTGATTTGCATAGCCACTACTGAGCGCATAAAATTATGAGGGTGATTTTTTATGGTTCAAAGTTTGGGTGATTATACCTATTAAACCTAGAGGTCAAGAATGGGGTCTGACTTTGGCATTATACCCGACTTACCTGTCCCTACTGTTTTTTATCGTTTAAATGCTGGTTAAATTACGCAACAACATGTATCACACAGATAAACAGTGCTTGTGTTATGGGTACCAGATAACTGATACCTACAAAACATTGCTTAAATAGACAAATATTTTTAGGTATGCATAGAAAACACCGGGAACAAATATCTGCAGTTCGTACAAACTTTTGTCCCGAGGCGGTAGGTAATCGAATCCGTAACCTCCTGCGTCGAAGGAGGACCTTCGCCCACCGCGCCCAAGAGGTCGTCAAAAGTCAGTTTTGAAAAGAAAAATGGCAATTTTACGGAAATGTCTTAGTAAAGTTTATCTTAGTTTCTTTACATTAGTGTCATTACATGCGCCACAGAGGTCGCCAATCAATACCAATTTTAAAGTCTCCCAATAAAAAATCCGTTTACCTGCTAAAACTAACTGCTGCTAAAACTAAACTAAATAAAGGCCATGGCGCCAATCTCGCACAGTTCCAAATCAAAATCAATAACTTTTTTTTAGGCTTACAAAATAATATTAGACAAGTCGAATTTTATACTATAAACAGCTTTATAAATAGTAATTATTATCAAACAGGATGTTATTGATTTTATTCACTTCAAATTTTTGTCCACAAGTGGAAGAAGTGAAAAATAAATCACTAGTAAGTTTATATTTCACATAAAAAGTAATAAGTACAATATTATTTGCCTATCTAAGTCTTTTTGTAAAACAAAGATAGTCTGGATGTCGGCTGCCCGTCCCCAAAGCAAAATACCGTCATCGTATCCGTATCCGTCGTACATCATCATCGGTAATATATCTAATTGTTCGAATCGTAGAGGCTGCTGAACTAAGTCTGCCTGCGAGAGCATCAATTTGCGGTCTCCATTGAAGAGAGGAATCAATAAGTAACCCTAGGAAATCTGTTGAGTCTACAATGTCAACAATCTCATCCTTTAGCATTATTTTAGTTGGAAGTTCCAACTAAGATAATGCAAAGGATGGACCGGCTGCATTGGAGGCGGAATACATTTTTTAACAGATTTGAGTTTACAAACAATAGCATCATTTGATCTCCGTGATCATCAGCAGTGCAAGTGTAAACACTAGTGGTAATGTCATTTTGTTGTTTTTGTATCTTTGTTGAAATAAAGTACTTCAGCAGTTTTATATGTCATAATAAAACAATATAAACAACCAGCTGATTGTCTGCATCTAATTAGCTAATCAATGATCAAGTATTTTGTCATCGTCATTACGGCAAGAGAAAAAAGAATTTGATAAGAGATTTGAAGAATGGTTAGGGAATCAGATTACGGACCGGTTGTTGATGGAAGTGTATGTGTGTGTGAGGCCCCATTAATTTCTACGAAACTTTCGCCAAAAAAGTTGATTAAATCGCTTCATACTAGGAATCTATGTTGAAACTATTATCTAGGGCCTAGACAATAATTAAGTAGCCTAGACTCTAGGCAATTGCATATAGATATCATATGCCGATAAATCAGCATAAAAACATCTGATATTTGTTAACTCTTTCACGGTCCAAGACGCTCATGTGTTAGCGCTATCGTGTAGCTAAGCAGTGAATGTGCTAAACCTAGGTCTGCACTCTGCACAGAATTCGATCTGGACCTTTTGATTACAACCTGTGGAATTCCAAATACGTGGTGCACGAATATTGGATTTTAAATGGGAAACTGTGTGTTGGATTTCGTGGTAATATTTCGAGCTGTTTTCGAGTGTCGTTTTTCTTACCACGTTTTGATTGCTGCGGGGTTTCAAAGCTTTTGATGTAGACACGTAAAAGCCAACGTTTTTTGCAAAGACCAACATGTTTCTCAATCACCGGGATGTTTGAAAAAACATGTTTTTGCAGGAAAAGTTTAATAGACTGTAAGAGAGGTACTAGGATTAAAACTATACAATTATTGTCGCCATCATAAGGAAATTTCAACGAATTTAAAATAGCTCGTTTTCATCAAAATTTTATACCAATAGACGCTTCGGATCATATGAGAGTAGGTATGAGATACATTTTATCCCGTCACTCAGTTCACGCGTCGTGAATTGAGTTTCATGTAATCTCAGGTCGGTTTGTATGCCATAGCTGCTTTTGCTTGATAATATTCTGAACCCGTAACATGAAACGCGCAATCGCCTCGAAAGAACAGATAAAGCTTCAAGTGCCCGAAAACTTCACCTGACTTGGTACTCAACAAGTATTTGTAAACGACGACAGGCAGCGCTATCTATGCTAAACTTCTGCAGTCGCCCGTTTAATACGCTACTTAAAATGCAATCTATTCAGTTTATCGGGTTTTTTCGTCCAGTGTTGTAGCGTAGTTGCCATGACAACGCTATCTGTGATACGTCTAGAGTGATCTAGTGCTGGGAAAGAAATGCTCCCTTGTGTTACGAAGATTTTGGATAGGAAAACCCATTTTCACTATTCGACTGGTTCGCTTCCGTTGTACGACGATTCAATCACGTTACAGCGACCGTAGAATGTACAGGTATCACCGAGAATTGACGGCATTTCTACGATAATCCTCAAAATGTATATTCAGATTCAGAAATGCTTAAACTTTACACATTTTCCTATAATTTAGGGAGTACATTTTTTTAAATATATTGTTTTCTAGTTAGTATTATTTTGTGTAATGTATCTCTATTGGGTTGCCGTATAAAAAATTAAACCTGTGTACGACGTACGTTTTTTTTTTAGTTTTCGCTCCTAGACGAAACTGCGTAGGATTGTACAGATATTCGAAGGGGACCTTTGAACTTGCTAAGTTTAAAGTTTAGTGAAATAGGCCTTTGATACCCCACTTTGCGCCCTATGTATGCTCAAACGTTATACTTAAGATTAGGGTAGCAACAGGGCAACACCAATACCATTTGCTCGTTTGTCAAATGTGACATTCTCAAAGAATGTCGGTTCTGACGACTTTTTTAAACGAAACGAAAAAGGAAAATTGGAAAATTTGGAAAATTATTTCGCTATTGTGAATATTCGCTATGGAGAATGAATGATCCCACAAATTTTTATCCCGGACACATAATTCTCTCGAAAAACTTAAAACACTGTAGGTACAAATACTAAAGAATTTGAAGTCAGTTTTGAGGTTTCACTATAAAAATTACAGTAGTAGTAAACTGTAGTACGAATTCATTACGGATGTAAGCGGGTTAACTACGAACTAGTCTGCAGTTAGCTCAATTGTTTCAATTGTAAATACTAGTTTTAATTTATTCTTTTATTTGATTGTAATTTTCTTTGTTAATAAAGATGTTAACTACGAACCTTATTTGTGTTGGAAGAACACCAACGTTTTATCCCTTAACGAGGGACTTCTTCAGGGTTTTTAGGTTTTTCAAAACAATCAAATTATTAGCAGTTATTGACGAAACTACGTTGCGTAGAAAGGCATTTTCTTACCAGTTAAAATATTAACCCTAAGGTTGCCCACGGCACGAATAGCCATTGATATTGACTCCATGGTTTTATTAGTTTCGTAAATAAGGTCAAACTAACTGTGTTTTTTTTATTACAGATCCATATCAGATGTTTGGTCCGACAAGCAGTCGGCTTGCAAATTCAGGTAAGAATAAATAAACTAGGTGCATAATCTTGGCAAGCAATTTACTACGATTTTGGTGAAAGCTGATGTGGACGCAAGAAATTTGGATGTAAAATGGTCAATCGCGTGTAATATGGGTTTTGCAAAATACTAAAGAAGCATTGAGGTATGGATGACGAGAGGACTCTACAAACGTAGTGTAGGACGCCCTCCGACCAGGTGGGATGACGATTTGCGAAAGACTGCTGGCAGATGCTGGATGCGGCAAGCTGAAGACAGGGCGCTATGGCGCTCATTAGGGGAGGCCTATGTCCAGCTGTGGACTATTATAGGCTGATGATGATGATGTTGATGATTAAAGAAGGTCATTCGCATTCCCTATACCTCAGATTAAACAGTCAGAGAGGTTTATTTTTAATAACATAAAAAACCCATATCGGTTTAATCCCAATCTAAATTTTGAAGACAGTCCTTATGAATATCGCTTTAATAATTTCAGCAACTGCGAACCGGCGGCGCCGTCGCGTCGGCTAAATGAATTAATTCGAATCGGACGCAAACAGCCATCACAGATTAATCCGTTAATGAAGTTCCATTATTTATTAGTTCCTTTCCGTTCTTTTCCGTCGGGTAAAGGTGAGCCGGGTAAATTTAACTTCCTCGTTACCAGCTGGCAGCCTCCACGCAAAGCTAACCCGCAAATATCAGTTCAATTTTGTCCCTTGTGCTAGATTCTGGTAGGATTCATTTTGCCTGAAGAGAAAACCCGCGCCGGTGTGTAACAGCGTGAAATACAGTGAGCAAAGCTTTCAATTACGAAATCCTGCGCTCAGTCAAATGCTGTATTTTATTTTGAGTTTTGCATTTTAACAGGCTTTAATTACAATGTTGGGCTCTGGTCAATGTTTTTAATTGTTTACTAGCTTTTTGCCCGCGGCTTCGCTCGCGTAGACAATACAATTTTTATTGCTCTTCAATCAAATATAACGTTATTACGTATATACAGGGTTATTGGTAAAAAAGTGACAATACGTGAACTGCAGGTTCAGCCCATCCTCACAAACACGTTTGTGAAGACGCCAGGTTTTAATTCTTAATTTTGGTATTGGTAATGGGTACCCCCCCGCAATTCAATAATCGTTCGTTAGAGAAGTTTTATTTGAAACTCAACTAAAAAACAGCTCTGCCCTGAATTAACAGAAGATATGAGAGTGAAGATCGGTCTTAAGTAACTCGTTGGGTTCCAGACAAAGATGTTTTTTCATTTAGTATCAGAGGTGACTTATATTTTTTTCTAGAATTTAGACTTGGCGCCTTCACAAACGTGTTTGTGATGATGATGAGCCTGTTTATTAAGATTGAGCCAATAACCAATAACCCTGTATATTAAGATTGAGCACTTTGACATGCAATATGGTTACAAATTCCCGAACATTATTTAAAACTATAATTAGTAATGAAAATAAAAATAGAGTTAAGTATTGCTCTACCTCCAGTTTACATATAATATGGTTGAAATGTTCAAAAGAGAAGCTCTTAGTGGTTTAATTATTTCTAGAGATAATGGAATAAATCTATTCTCTTAGGTGGTTTAAAAGAATGTAGATTCTTTAAGGTTCCACAAAATATACTATGCTGAAAAGGGGGTTACTTACTAGTAACCTGGGGTTCACTCGTTCAAGAGCTCTTGAACTGCGAGCATTCGACTGTAATTTAACATTCAGATTCAAGCATTACATCTCCTGAGGGAGGAGAAATGAGCTTCTTTGAGCAGGTAATGATAACTTCTTCGTCTAACGACATTACCTGGCCTGTGTGTGTACCACTACATGCACTCAAGTCAGAAACTCTAATCAAGACCGTGAGAATGCATTTTTATCTACCATCAACCCTCGAAAGTTACATGCATATATACCACGTCACGCACTTGCGTCTAACTGCGAGGGTTAATAAGGTAGTTGTAGATTAACTTTAGATAGAACCACGTGACCATTTTAATAGAGTTAAATACAATAAATAAATAATGCTGGATAATCCACACAGTTTTATGTATCCCCAAAGAAAGCAGAGTGTAATGATAAGGTTAGGTATTCGATTATTGATAAAGTTTTAAACATGTCATAGTATAAATACGTATTTTTTTATAAACATAGAGTTTAACATAGAAATTGATAAAAGAAGACCTCTTAAAATTTATCTTGCTTTCGAGGGAGGTGTCTTCTACCTCGCCCAGGTTGTTGTTTCTCTAAGAAGGGTGATTTTCTCCGTCCATGACTTTAAGGAGCCATGAGTCATACCTAGCCGATGTTTGAGTTTGTTAACCGATGAAAAACAGAAGAGGAGGAGGTTCTATGTTCGGCTGTTTGCATTTTTATGTTCGGCGATATCTACATCAATTATGAACCGATTAAAATTATTTCGCTATTGTAATGGGGTAATCCCGAAGTGGTCCTATACAACTTTATTTGCAAGGGATAAGTATTTGTCCAGAAAAGCATGAATTTTAATTTGAATTCGTTTAGATTTTTTTCAGAAAAACAAAATGATTAAAGACAAGCTTCTCCTGTTGTGTCTGCGGCTTTCCTGCTTCTCTGATTATCCAAAACGTTTTGAAAATAAGCTAGTGACCAATTTCTTTTACCGCTGTTACTGCTGTTTTTAAATATATACTAATTATTATGGCTACTAACTTATTCAATATACGTTCAAAAATGTGCGGTTTGCTCTACATTATATCTAAGCCATTAGTAGATATCAATAAACCGTTAACAAAGCAGTTTTAATATCGCTTAACCTCCAATGCCCCTATGCAGAAATAACAACCAATAATTAGTTCACATTCAAACGACTGGTTAATCACACCTGGCAGTAAGGCCGTGGTCTACTAAACAGGTCCAATGGTCCTATCATGCAATATTCGTTTACTGTCTAATAATAAACATAATATATGCAGGCACCTACAAAATATCATTCGATACAAACGAAGTATCAAGAACAATCAAGGACGAAATAACGATGTAATCTTTAACTATAATCTATATTATACAGTTTGTGAGGTTGTAGGGGGTAATCTCTGGATCCACTGAACCGATTCTGTAAATTCTTTTACAAATAGAAAGTCACGTTATTTGTGAGTGTCATAGGCTATTACACTATACAAAAATGGGATACATGAAAAGCGCGGACGATGCCGCGAGCAGAAGCTAGTCAAAGATAAGGAGATATGTTAGTACTTATATAGATTAATGATATAAATATAATAAACTTATTAAAACCTTATGAGAAAAAGGAGCAAAGGAAGAGAACCATAATTATAAAAAAACTATAATAGAGTAAGTATAATAGAGTGAGTAATTATGGTATTAACTGACTATATCCCTAAATCTCCCTTCAAATTAATTCCTTATGTATATATTCCATAAATAAATGATAATGGGATTAAGAATGATATATTCATGCTGTCCTACCCAGTTCGAATCCGATCGAATCCGATCTGAGCACAACATGCAAGACGATCAGTCTCAATCCCATTATCTATGGTTATACGAAAACTGGCTGTAGACATGCATTCCGTCGAGAATTCGCAAATATTCCAGCTTTGTCATTGACATAGAGTGCCCATGATGACGCATGTTGATGAAGTTGAGAAGGTAGAGCAGCTATCGAGGCTGGATCTGTTAAAACATTGAGTGCCGACGACGCATAGGACGGTTGTAGTGCATCGGGGCGGGCTCACGAATCTCACCGTTGACACTGGGCAGTGATTGCGTAGGCTTTAGCATACGCAGGCCTTCACACAGTCACCTGGCAAAAGGTTAAAAATCAAATCATATAATTTAGTTCAATAAATCGTGACGTGGCGCGGGCGCTATTTAAAACTAAAACAATTACAGGCACGTGCTGACGTAATTACTAGGGCGCCTTCACACACCCATGTTTACCTGCCGTTTCACGCGGGTATTAAAGCGGTAAGCGAGCTCGGTTACCTTTGTACACAGGCGAGCGTGGGATCCAGGGGTTAACTTCATGATAATTTGTTGATTATTTTATTGTAATGACGCAAATTTTTGTTTCCAATTAACTGCATTTTTCCGTGAAAGTAGCCTTGCCTTTTGTTATTTTAGATGCAGAATTTCATCCGTGCAAAATAACAGCCCGATTCGTTCAGTAACGTTTGAGTTTTGTTGTGACTTGTGACCAACCTTACACCTTATAATCTCTCGATTGATATGTAACGTCGTAGGAGGCTTTATTTTATTTTCCTTTTGCGGCTGAAAAATAATGGTTCGATATATTAATATTATGAGGAAAAACTATCTACCGTAAATCTAAATAAAAACCTACTTTAAATTACTTAGTCTTTACTCAGTTTTTTACAGGACAGTTAAATATCGCTCGGGAATATTTTTTTCTTGTTTTTCTAATCGGTCCATAATTTTTGGAGAAATCAAACAAACATAGAATACATACAGCCCAACATAGAACCTCCTCCTAATTTATTTTTTGTCTCGTCGGTTAAAAATGAAATGATGCTCGCTAATTGAGGAAACCTTTCCGTAAAATTGAAAAATTTGGCGAAACTTAAACCTATCCAGCATCCAGCATCTACCAGCAGTCTTGCGCAGATCGTCATCCCACCCTAAATATATCAACTCATCCAAAAAAGCAGTCTTCCCATCCATCGAGTGGGGGCCCAATATTTTGCCGATCAGCGCATTAATTGCAAGTAATAAAACCGATGGGCCGTACACACAATAGTAGGGCCGAGATACGCAAACGTTGTGACATAAGAGATGAAAATAGTATCTATAAATCACGGGCACGCTCGTGTGAACACAGCTTTAGGGCGGTAGAGGCAGGAGAAAGTTTCTGATTTTTGTGTTAGGGCAAAAAGGTTTTGGTGTTGGCACAGATACAATAATAGCTACTGTACGTGTAGGTATGTTAAGGATAGTGATGAGACAGTTTTTATTAGGGATATTTCTCTGAGGAGAACAAATTTCGATTTGGTTTTTGTGTAAAAAGAAAAACATAACACGTTATTTTTTATCCAAAAAAATCTTATTTCTGCCATTCAACTTTTAGTTAGGTACTAAGTAAAGGCTTTCTTCAATCTTAATTTTAATAAATTCCATATTTAAAAAAATTACGTAACAATACAAATCATGTACAGTACAGTCTATCGTCAGTGTGTGTAAAAGTTTAGAAAACATTGGCAGTATCGCTAGCAAAGTAGTGTCGACGTTAAGGGCCGTTCCACACGAGTGCGTGGCCGGAGTCGTTCGTGCGAAAGGCAACATAGCCGCCCAATATCACGGCATGCGGGGCCCGACCCCGATGTTAACGCTACACCATCCGTATAAGAATTGGGTTTTTATGAGAATCGCGTTTTTATAGACGTAGGGAAAATATAGGTACTTACGGTCTTCTTATTTTGGATATACCCAGATTTGATTTTTTTTCCATCCATTTTCACCTAGATTTTGCAATTTGTTTTCATAGTGACTTGTTTCAAAATCTAGACACGTGATAGTGTCAGCATATATCGGAAAAGGGGTTTGAAAATTTTGGTCCAAACATTGCAGAACCCTTTTGTTATAAATTGCGGCAAACAATGAAAGTTATATATTAATTTAATAGAGGACACTTATACTAATAAAAAATGTGCTATAACATAGTTTCCTAAAGCGTCAGGTTTCTGGGATAATAACATATGAAAAAAAACAGTAGGCAAGCAATAGTTATTTTCATCTGTGAATATATCAGAAACCTGACGCTTTAGGACATTATTTTATTGATTTATTTCATTTGTATAAGAGTATTACATCCAAATAAACAACTTTTAAAACAAATAGACGTTAGGGCCAACCTCAAACCCTTTTTTTGTAATTTATTAACCTCAATGAATCAAGAGAATCACTTCACATTGCCTATCACGTTTCATTAGGTACCTACCTAGGTACTTACCAGTAAACTCCTAAGATCAACTTGTAAACTACTATTAAAAACGTACACCAGTAGCCTCTTTCTAGCCCTGTCACTTCCATAGGTTCAGGACAGATTCAACTGTGGCAGTTCCTACTCGAACTCCTGAGTGACTCCAGCAACGCAGGCTGCATCACCTGGGAGGGAACCAACGGGGAGTTCAAACTGACGGACCCTGACGAGGTGGCCCGTCGGTGGGGCGAACGCAAGTCCAAGCCGAACATGAACTACGACAAACTCAGCCGAGCTCTCAGGTAACAAAAAACCTGGTAAAATGGGTTATAGAAAAACAAAAGAACGCGAGCATTTGCGATACCCATTGGGAACCCCCGGGTACCCATTTATTTGCTTGGCGAATAGCCTATGCATTTTGTTCTTAACATTTCTGTTGTTGATTGTTTTGTTTATGTCATCAAATCGTAGCTTGCTTGTTGCAAGTGAGTCAGGACGTTTGATGGTAATGTTCGGAGTCATGGCACTTGACGTTGAAAAGGTGGTTAAAACAGCACCTTACTATTCAATTAATCAGAATGAGTTGCTCGATTAAACTAAAAATGTTGCCAAAATGAACATTTCCGTCAATGAACAACCCGATCAACGCGATCCCGCGACAAACTGCACATGTTAAACACACAACTAACCGTTCCTCTTTGCGCAGATACTACTACGACAAAAACATAATGACGAAGGTTCACGGCAAGCGGTATGCCTACAAATTTGATTTCCAAGGGCTGGCCGCGGCGACCCAGCCGGCTGCCAGCGACTCCGCATACAAGTACCAGAGCGATCTCTTCATGAGCTCGTACCATCACTCGGCCAAGCTGTCCTCGTTCATGTCGCCTCACGCCGCGATGCCAACTTCCACAGGTAATGGTTGCCGCAGCGAAAGCTCGGACGAAATGGTTTTTTGATTTATTGGTTGGTTTTTTTTGAATGGGTTTTTGAATTCGAAGTGAGTTCTTTGATGTTGTGTGAATACTATTAAGTATTTTAAAATAGGTTCACGTTATTTCTTGCCTACTTGAAACTCTTGAGAGCGTACGTTTCTCATAATCTAAAATATTTCAATCGTTTCAACTTATTTCTTACCTAAACTGTTGAAGTAAACCCAAATATAAACATAATCAAACTGAGATTCGAGTTATGTTTTGTTAGCTTTTTGTTTTGACTGAACAAAACAAGAAATCAGTAAAATAAAAGTTACAATATCATTAATAACACATAACTATAACATCATATTATAACTTTGTTCAAAACAAGATTTCATATCATCTAGGCTTCGATCAAAAATAAGGAGTTCGCGGCCTCGGCGAAGCCGGACATTTTTGATCGAAGCATCTAGGACTAAAGTGGGAAGATGAATCCAACGAACCTAAACTCGACGGGGTTTTGTCGCTTCGTTTAGGAGTTCCTATGGCCAATTTCCGTCTCCATCATCAGACCAGCTCGATGGTACCATAATATTGCATTGTCAACAAACTTACATAAATATGCCAAATTTTAGCTCAATCGGTTGAGGATAATTGGTCTAAAACTCAGTGGCACAATTTGACCTTTTTTGTGTATCTCATCTCACTAATATTATAAACGTGAAAGTTTAGATGGATGGATGGATGGATGGATGGATAGATAGATGGATGGATGTTTGTTCCTTTATCACGCCAGAACGGCAAAACGGATCTGGATGAAATTTGGCACAGAGATAGATTATAGTCTGGAATAGGACATAGGCTACTTTTTATCCCGGAATTCCCACGGGAACGGGAACTACGCGGGTGAAACCGCGAGGCGCTGCTAGTTTTAAATAAAAAACTCTCCCCCCTCTGAACCCTATCATAGAACACTCGAAACATGACAATGAAAATATAATTAACATTTTATATCATGTCACTAAGCACTATTTATGCATGGACTCTTCATCTTCACACATGCCTATACTCCGATTTAGAATCCTAGATATTTTATGTCAACAAAGACATTTATGAATGAAAACTTAACAAAACCTGATAACAATAACAGACAAGGTAACAGTGATGTTATCACTAAAAACTAAAACATAAACTTCGACTACGGATTATCCTCACAAGTGCAGCAAAAAATGTTAAAATTTGAATGCGAAAACAAACGAGACATCAAATTATGAATGAAAGCATTCAAAACGAAAAACTGTTTCAAGCTTCTGTGCTTTGCTTCGGTGATACCAATGTCGTTAAATATTTTCCAATAATATTCCTTGGGTTTTGTTACCACTTTGTATACAAAATATATTCAGGTTTTGGAATCGGGGTTATAGTACAGTCACTCGAAGTAGAGCTCCAAAGTATCTGTTAACGTTGATAAAATTACAACCAAGTTAGATCTACCAATTTTCTTTCAACTTATTTTACCTAAATCATGCAGTACGATGTACTGAGGCTATCACAGACCTTCTTAGTGGTCCAAGAAATGTTATTGAAACCTGAATTTCAAACTATTGTAATTTAAAATTATACTATCCAAACAGAAGTTCTGAAAATTATGAACAGTAAGGTGTATTATGAACGCTTGCTTAATCTTCAATCTGTGTTTGAGTAATGATTTTATATGTCATAAGCGTTACTCAGGCATAGATCAATGACTGAGAAAGCTTTCATAATATGGACCTTAGAGGATTCATGATCAAACGAGTAATAAACAATACAAAATAGAACAATGATAGTTAACTCCTTTAACTTGAAGAGAAAAAAATAAAGTCCTTCATTATCGTTGCCGTCAACTGTACCCACCGGTAGATAAACATGATGTATTATGCACCCTTCACCCGCAGTACAGTTGGCATAATCTGCATTTGTACCTCCGTTTGTAGCGCTAATGCTTACACTCCACGGGTACACTCCAGTCGGCTAATATTTGCACGGCGCTCCAAACGGGTTGTAACTGACAAGTACCTACGTCGCATGGCTTAATGGGGTGTGTTCAATGCCACTGAATGGGTCTATTGGTAGATTTGGCAGGCTTTCTACAGGTTGTTGCCTTTTTGGTCCATCCACATCGACGTTACGTTTTGAGCAACATTTTGCAACATCGTTTGTGCGTGTCCAGATTAAGTAACATCCATATTAATATTATTAATTCGAAAGTAACTCTGTCTGTCTGTCTGTTACCTTTTCACGCCTAAACGGCTGAACGGATCTTAATGAAATTTGGCAGGGAGGTAAACAGTATACCAGGGACGGACATAGGCTACTTGAAAAGCGTGTGCAAAGCCGCGGGGAACTGCTAGTGTCATATAACTTATGTTTTATGATTACACATCAACATTATAAAAAAACAGTGATATGACAATGTTATTCACATATTTTTTTAACTGTTTTTTTACTGGACGTGGAGGGATCGAGGGAGGCATTTGCCCAGTAGTGGGACACAACAGGCTTAATGTGATGTAACTATATACCTATAACAAATCATCAGAAAACGTGTTTTGTTACTTAATCTGTAAGCACCTTAAACATGGTTCAATTTGTTACTGCAAAGCTAAAGGTCTGTTCAGACTTCGCTGTATACTCTACCGCGGCTCTAGAGCGGCAGCGAAAAATTTCGCTCGGTTTCGCGCGTTATTACGTCAGGCATTTTGTTTGAACCCCATACTCACTCGGCTTTCCCTACCGCTCTGAGCAGCGAATACCGCGTAGCTCTGCATAGGCATTTTGTTAAAAACGTTAAAGAACCATATTGGACAATATTATTATGTTGCAAAATGCGACTTAGTGATGTGGTATATAGTTTCACCCCTTGATTTACATTTCAGAAACCGGCTGTTCGACACTACGTATTTGTAGCTGTTGGCAGAATAACAGCAGTACTGTCCATGACATGGAAGCACATTTTAACTGTATGATATCGTAGTCTTTGACTCAGTTCTTTAATCTATGCCCCATATTAGGTCCTTAGAAAATATCCATTTCTGGCTTCTATAACCCCTTACAATTTTCTCAATTCTGTAGGTACATAAACGATATAAACTGAATGTGCTTCTCTGAATTCAGTTGAAAGCAAATCCAACCCAAAGAACCACAGTATCCTAGGTATAGCTAATACAATATTTCTTGCTACAGTTTTAACATTAAAGTATTCCTTAACAAAAAACCATTTTACCTGCCCAATAGCTTATACATCATGTAAAGTGTTCGTTCTTACAGGACCGTTTTAACTAGGATCCGTCGCTACTAGAGGTACCTACTTTTTGTTCACACCGAGTTTACAGGACCGTTTTAACCGTCGCTTCTGGAGGCGACCATGCAACGCCCCCCGCTACGATCCGTTAAAACGCATCCTGTATATTTTGTTGGGTTGATATTTTTTACTGGATCCGATATAATGAAATGTAAACTCGCTCATAAAAGTACATCCGCCATCGCCGAATAAAAACGTATACTATAAAGCGGGCTTGTAAAGCAGACTGCTGTGTAAACGTACCCTTATGATTAAAGTCATTTAAAACGGGATATTTATCATGACTTGATTGTTGAGATTTTCTATATGTCGGCACAGTTTCATGCGCCATGATCACGGATGAACTAAAGTCACTGCGAGTTGGTTTTTATTGGCAGACATACCGATCTACCATCGTTATTTGTCTTTTACTACGACCGTTACCAGTACCACCGGTTTCACTTTCGAACGCAACTCGATCACGACACACAACACTGACGGTATCTGAATGCGGCCTGGTTGGTACATCACTGCTACGATTTTTACACAATCTAACTACAGGGTTCCAGGTTCCGGATATTTGGGAACCTTCTTCACGGTTGAAGTTTCTGTGTTTTGTAATCTCAATGGCCTCCTGTAGTATTCTTGGTATGTAATGTCGTTGTATCATGGTAAATATCCCGTTTTAAATGACTTTAATGTTAATAACCGTGATAGCTCCAAAAGTTTTTTCGTATCCGGTCATAACAAAAGTGCCCTTAGCGAAAGACATGTAAATTGAAAAATAACGTCATGAAAAACGATATTGATGTTATTTTTTCAGTTATCTAAGAATTTTGGTACTTCCTTATTGCATTATATCCAAGTGCAAGCGTACCTACTTTCTCTACATAAAAATATTATCTACCACATATCTACAGGGTTATTGGTAAATTATACGTGATTTGCAGGTTCCGCCCATCATCACAAACACGCCCATCATCACAAACACGAACTTGTGAAGACGCCAGGTCTTAATTCTTAATTTTGGTGTTGGTAATCGGTACCCCCCGCAATTCAATAATTGTTCGGTAGAGAGGTCTTATTTAAAACTCAACTTAAAAACAGCTCTGCTCTGAATTAACAGAAGATAATGAGAGTGAAGATCGGTCTTAAGTAACTCGTTGGGTTCCAGACAAAGATGTTTTTTTATTTAGTATCAGAGGTGACTTATATTGTTTTTAGAATTTAGACTTGGCGCCTTCACGAACGTGTTAGTGATAATGGGCAGGACCTGCAGTTCACGTATTGTCACTGATTTACCAATAACCCTGTATACACAGTTTTTGTCGACGCGCGAATACCAAACTGACTAAAATGCAACAATGTTCCTGAATTTCAATTTTATAAGCGCAACTAACGCGCGTCGACGTGTGCATGCGACTTTAAGTTCCTTTAAATAAGTACATATACAGGGTGAATGTTTTTTTCAGGGCCACTGAAGCGAATTCTGAAACCGTGAGTGATTAAAATGTTAAATTAGTAAAAAACATAAGTTGTATATATAGTCTTTTTGTTATTAGTATTCTGGACGAGTCCGTTGTTGAAAAAAATACATTCTTGGGTTCTTTGTTCGATAAAAAATAAATGTGTATACATGACTTTAATACATATAACATGACTTTTCAATAACTCTCACGGTTTCACACTTCCCCTCAGTGGCCCTGAAAAAAACTGAGCCTGTACATTGGTACCTATTACGCTGTGTTTATAACGAACGGTTAGCCAATTTTCAGACGAGGGGTACCAGTTCTCATCAACGAAGAAATTTTCTTGAAATTTTCAGAAATTTACATTTAATAGCGAACACCATGATACTGCGATGAAAACTTGATGCCCTCGTGTGGGAACTAAAAAGACTATCCTAATGGTACATCCACACCGTAGTCACTTTTTATTGTACAAGATTTCGCAACATGATAACGTTAAGATGATGGGGTCTACACAGACAAACGATACTCGGTGGGCCGCCCAAAAGTAGACACAACACTATTGGCATCATGAATATAATTCATTTCATCTTGAATTTAATTATATTCATCACTGAAATGTCGCACTAATCCGCCGAGCTGTATCGCTGACCTTGGGTTGACCCCATTAATGTTATCTTGTTGCAAACCGTGTCAACAAAAAGTAACTTCACTGGAACTTTACTTGTTAGTGGAAAATAACTGTGTAGCTATTTCCGCATTCATGTAACCTCTTGTTCCAGCGTCTATTTTCCCGTCGGCATCGTGGGGCAACTGGGGGGGAGGGGGCAGCAACCTGTACTCCCCCCACTCGATGGCGCCTCCGCACGTGACTTCGCATCTCGGATCCTACCCGCACTACGCATGACCTGTATGCTACCAACCACAATGTGCGCACTTATCTGCAGGGCTTTACGAGACTAAGACGTCTCCTCCTTATCTTTTGTCTACGCATGATTAAAGCCCGTTACGAACTTTATATGTGTCTACAGTATCTATCTACAGTCGAATTTCAACACATTAATCAAAGTGAATATTAACATTTCCGGCACACACCGGCGGAATAGACGCGAAGCCTCCACCAGCGCTTGGTTTTCATGAGTAGGCGATCTTATCAGTGTAAAACAATCCCTCTGTTAACTACAACTTACAAGTACGAAGCATATCTCACCTATCCTATACAAAAGCTTCGTAGTCTAAGTTACCTACGTTTGGACTCCTAATTTTACCTCATTTTCAGATTTAGGTACTTCTGTATTACGGGTTAGAGTATTGTCAGAGGTTTGATACACTGTTGGCTGTAGTGAGTAAACATACCAGAGTCTGCGAGGCAGCCCGGCGGGTTGGTTACACATTTCAGACTATAGTAACTCTATGGTATGAATATTGTAGGCAGGCGACAGTGTTTTGTCAACTAGTCGGGGGCCCGCTGACTTTGGTGAGTCCTTAAGAGCGCGCTTAATGCAAAAATTTGTGAAAAGGATAGACAGGATTTCGCGTTCATAGAAGCAGGACAGAACAAAGCAATGTCCGTGCAAAAATCAAGTTTTTTCTTATTATCTATTAATTATTCAAAAGCATTAAATAGAAAAAGTAAACGATTAGTTACTTATAAAACTGGCTATGTAATTCGTAAAAAGTAAAGTGGTGTTGTCGCTGATAATTTAGAGCATAAGAAATTAATAAATCCCAAAAATTTACGATCTCGACGGGATTCGAACCCGCACCTTCCCCTTCAGCGCAGGGTTGCTCTTTTTCCAACTAAGCTACGTGATCTCATCTAGTCGACCCGAAAATCTTCTTCTTCTTAGTAATTACCCAGAGTACTATAATAAATAAAAACCTTAGAATTTAGAGCATTTCAATTAAAACAGTTTTTTTATGCGAATTTTGTATTTTTTTTATTAAAGAAACCAGTTTATTTTCAAAACTTATTTTCGATTACTCGACTTCGAAAGGTTTTTTCCCTACCTACCATATGTTTTATACTGAAAATTTACGATCGTTACCATACCTAAATCTAAGTGCTTAAAAATACAGATTTACTTGATTTTTGCATTAGGCGCACCCATAAGTATAGCTGGGTACCGAACTGTGTTACGGGGCGTAATTTACAATACGCAGCGAGCATGAAACGTAACGCCATGTGCTAAAATCAGTCTGTTTGCTCGTTGCGATTGCCTTCTTCCCCCAAACGTTCGCTGGGTGACATTACATGCAGTTACACCGCACCGGTTAGTATCCAGCTAAAGACATAAAAGGCGGAATAAAAGTTTTCCAAAATAAATTTGGTACTTGTACAGGGTGCTCCATTCATAGAGGTTCAAACGAGGTAAAGCATAATCTAAATTGGAACAATCCGTTTAACTAATTGTATAAATGAATAATATTATACCTTACCCTTCCATGCTTCCGAGGATATTTTTATATTTTCTGAGATATTGTTTTGTGGCATTATGATTTTTCCCTCAGTGGTTGTAGTTACCTTTTTGATATTTACATATAAACCAATAAAATAAAAAGAAAGATGCGACGACTTCGACGCAAAATGTTGCAAGTTCGATCCCCTTTTCGGGGCAATTTGTACGATCTGCAAAATACCTTGGTTCCAGCTCAACTGTGGAATTACGCAATGACCACCCATGCAATAATAATAACATTTTAAATTCCTTTGAATGACCTTCGTAATCTACAATTGTATGATGGATGAAGGCCATTAAAAGGGCTTTCAATGCCATTGAAATGGTTTTCAAATGTCAAATACTTATGGGTAATTTTAGCGTAATTCTACTGTTGGTTATTATCTTCTTAGGCATGTTATGGATTTACAAAAAAAATGTATTCTTTTGTTTTTATATTATAATAGGTACTCTGAAAAATGGATATTACAAAAAATAGTTGTATTAAGCCTTCTGTTTTTATATCATAAAACTCTGAAACGGCTAGATGCCGTGTAAAATAACTGCATTTTTATTAAATTTATATTTTAGTTCCTACAGACAAGTGTCTACATTATGTAGGTTTAAGACAATTACTTTTAATCTCTCATTAATTTTATAGTCATAAGCCCAAAGGAGCTCTTGTAATCTTTACTCTTCGCATAATAAATAACTCTAAATATCATTTTAAATAAAAAGAATAAATGTTTTATTTAAGACTATGTTATTATAAGCACAAAACTTGCATTGTGATTGTTGGTAATTTTTTCTTCTGTCATGGCCCTTTCAATGCCATACAATATTATACTAGTCTCTAATAAAATGTAAATATTAGATACTCATTATGAATAAGTAGAATTATTTATTTAGGGTAAAATAAAATTTTATTGGACCTTTGAAAATAAATCGGAAAATGAAAAAAAGGCGTGATACTTCGTGATAACGTTTTGAAACTCTTTATTTTAGTTTTTAAACATTATGTTGAAATTTTATTACGATGTATCATGAAGTGTACAGTGTGTCTCGAATTAATAAAACGCGGAAAGTATTATTAAACTAGTTATTTTTTTAAGTTATTTTTCAGAAAAAATCTTCATAAATATGTTATTGGCTATTTTATATTTTTTTCTACTTAATAGCAACAAGCAAATATTTCAGAAATAAAGAACAAATACCTTTTATAAGGTTTTAATTCCGTTTCCTATTGATTTGAGTCACCCTGTACCTTAGTTATGAATGTCGACGGAGATTATCTACCAATACTCAATTGGATACTCAGTATTATTATAATAATCTATGTCGTTTATATCGGATATTATTAAATCGGTGTGTTCATCAATTATTGTAACTCAAACAAACAGCAACAACAATGGTCCCCAATTTTTTAAATAAAAATAAGCTCAATTTTTAGTAACTTCAGAAATGGCCGAAATACAAAGAACATTTGCTTTTAATTCAAAGTTTTACGTCCGATATCGTGATGTTTTAAAATATACTGGTTCAGATGGAATCTATCTTAAATTTTTCACTTAGTCCTAAGAGCCTTATTACACTAGCGATTTCAAAGCGATGCTCGCTGCGTCATCGAAGCGTGCTCGCTGCGTCATCGAGGCGTGCTCGCTGCGTCATCGAGGCGTGCTCGCTGCGTCATCGAGGCGTGCTCGCTGCACACTCGCATCGTTTTGAAATCACTCGCAAATCGCCAATGTGATAAGATAAGGTTGAAAGAAGTGAAAATAAACACGAACCCATTAAATATACTCTTTATTTTTTTTACATTTTGTGGTCCATTTTTAAATCAACATTTCCAAACAATGTTTTATAAATCTATTTATAACTTCAATCTCATCTGAATACCTACTGAATAATGTGTATATAAAATAACATTATATAGGCAACTATTTTAAAAGTGCAATCGTATTAGATTTAGAATATATAGTAATAATTATTTGTGTGGGTACGATTTATTTAATATATTACCTTTATAATTAAATTATTTGTTTGTTTGTTGGAAGTTGTTTCAGTTATTTTTCTTCAGATAAGTTAATAAATTAATACATAATGCAGAATTATTGATTACGGCCTTTATTCTATTCTTTTAATCGCTTCACAACATCAATGGCATCGTCTCAAAATGACACATATATCAATATCTCCGTGAAAATAACACCACACGCACTATCTAGAGTTTGTTTCATCTATGGACGATTCTGTGACGATACCATTTTCATAGTAAAGCGATTGGTTAGCAGAATGCGGCCCCTGGACTTAGTTTATCAATATTGTTTTTGCTACTCTACCGAGATGATCATCAATTTCGAACATATATGAACATTTTATAGGTACCTACATCATAACTTACACTCATTTAATGCTGACTGTACCTTTAAGGTCGTTTTTTTCTATATCGAGCTAAGATTTATATCAACATCTGGATGATTAAGAAACCAACGAAATTATATAACTGTTTATTTTTATTCAGGTACAATTTTAATACCTTTTTTACATGTAATTTACCATTTAGTTACCTAAAAATCTTGTGATCGAAGATTCCAGTCAATATAAATAATATTTTACATTATTAATTTATTTAAATATTACAATTTTAATATTTCTCATTTATAATGCATGTGTCAATATAGTAAATCATTTAGTCGTAGAAATACCATTACTGTATAGATGTTATTGTATTTGAAAATGAATAAAACAAAATGAAATGTATTTGTGTTTTTTTTGTCGAAATGTTTACCTTACCAGTACATTTGTGACAAAATGTGACTGCATAGCGTCGTTAGGGGTAGTAGAAGTATATATATGGGCTGATGACGATGGAGAAGTACCGCTTTCACACCCTTAAAAATAAATAAATAATGCCGGACAATTCACACAGCATTATCCACGCTATTAGCCCCAAGCTAAGCAGAGCTTGTGTTATGGGTAGTAGATAACTGATACACATAATTATAATACAATGCATAGATAGATATTTTTTTATCATACAAGAAAACGACTAGCACACCCTGAACAAATGTCTGCAGATCGTACACACATTTGTCCCGAGGCGGGAATCGAACCTGCAACCTCCTGCGTCGCAGGCAGACCTTCGCTCACCGCGCCACAGAGGTCGTCGCAATCCTTTTAGTAACCTTCTATAGTGGCTTTACACGCGTTGTATATCATGATCATCAGCCTATGATGTTAGTCCACAGCTGGACGTGTGCCTCCCCTAACTGCAGGCAGATGCTTGGATGCGCTTTGGCGCTCAAAGCGCATCCAGCATCTGCCTGCAGTCTTTCGCTATCTGGCCGGAGCAGTGGCGGATCATCCCCAAGGCAAAGTAGGCATGTGCCTAAGGGCGCGAGGTTACAAGGGGCGCGCGCGCGGAAAATTTTACACTGGTAAATAATTAATTATGTAAGGTAATACCTAAGTATTAAATTAATTATATGAGTAAGCAGGTATCCGCCTACTTACAAAATATAAATGATTATTTAATTCTGTCGAATATTTTATTTTTGTTCTATGTGTAGAACAAAAAACAAAAAAGAAGGGATTTAGCAAAAATCAGATAATTAGGATGATGATATTGTATATTCTAAGGTTATTTTCGCGAGAACTCATAATAAAACAGTGTTTTATTATGATGATATTGGTTGACGAGCGTCAGAGGCGGCTTTAGCGGCGCACACGGGCGCAGGACCATAGGGGGCGCCATGCAATGCACGCCGGTGGCAGCAGGCCTCCTAACCCACACCATGCGCCCTTGTTATGCCCGACCCGACGCCACCGCCCGCGCCGGCACGGCGATAGTGAGGTATCTGTTTTAATATGTTTTATAAGACAACAACAATCATGGGCATTAGGCTGTATGTATGTAGCATCAAGTGTGGCTTTTGCGGGGTGCAAAAGCCGCAGCACTCAGTTTTCGTTCAAAAAGACGCTTCAATCATTATGCATTTGGCTGGCTTTAAGTATTAAAATCATATTGCCACAGATTCACGAGATTTTGATGGGCACGTGTTTTAATGCCGCATCTTATGTTTTACTGTTTATCTGCGCCGATCCTAGGGTAAAGCGAGCGGTGCCTAAGTATCCATAATGCGAATTCCTTATATAAACAATTTATTTAGAGCGAAAAGTAATAGTTTCATGCGTCCATGTGGTAACTTCTGAGAGAGGAGCGAACTGCACAGATGGGCGTGGTACGTGCATGCGTGCGTAAAATACCGATCGCTACAATCTAAAAGAAATTACGGCTCGCTCCGCTTGCCGTTGTTCTCTGTCTGTTATAGTCTGGGTGTTTGACTTCGCAAAATTTTCTGTCAAACCTCTGGATTGTCTCGAATCTTTTTGCTAGTTCGCTCCGTTGTTGCCGTAATTTCTACTGTTTTTGCTTTCGTAATTTGTAAAGATTTGGGGATAATTTTATTACCGATAGCCACAAAAGTTTTGCGTTTCACCGTTCGCATACCTATCTAATTGAATCTTGAAAAACGTAAAAAATTCGCGGCTCGCTCCGCTCGCCGTAATCTTTCTTTCCCTGTCTTTCTAACTGACCCCGCCAAACCCATATGATCTTTGACAATTAACAACCTCCTCAATCATGCTAACTAAAAGCATGAAAATAATTGCGATCTCGTTGTTTACCTGTTTTATATACTTTTTTGTCAACCACTGAGGAACTTTATAGTTGTTATGTTACTAACATCACCCCCAATACTGAGCTTTGCCGCGGCTCATTCATAGAGGGGCGCCAATGGGGTGCTTGCCTAGGGCGCTGTCGACAATTAATCCGCCTCTGGGCCGGAGGGAGTCCTACATTACGTTTACAGAGTCGTGGTCTCCAGTCAAGAACACGTTTACCCTAGCGGTTGTCGGTTCTTCGCGTTGTACACTACAAGGATAAAAATTAACTTAGGATCTCGATCGAACTATTAGGATACTCACTTTTTAAATGTTCAATGAGGGTTTTTTTTAATGACCGTTTACATTCGATTTTTGACACTCGAGTGTCATACAGCGCCATCTATCTTAGTCTATGGCAACCACTTTTTTATAAAGGTCGTATTGAAAAGCCCTCTTGGATTCTTGGTGGCAGAAAGGTTACATACAAAGCTTACATTACCAGACAAACGTTGCTTTTGACAAAATTAATATGATGATGATGATTCTTTTGTTAATGGCAATATCTGTCTGGTCGGAAACAATGCTGCCAGTGTCAAGTAATGGAAAAAAAATGTAATTAACCGAGTTATCAAATTATGATTGTTTGATATTTTCACCAGAGCCTAGTTCGTTATCTAGCAGGTGGGTGTACCACGTGTAGGTTAGGTTAGCTTGGACAGAATTAATATACCTAAACCTACGTAATTTGAAGTTTATGACACTCCTGAAGGTTGTTGCAGAGGCGTACTGCTACGACGCAGTATTGAAGCTTCTAGAAAGCAGTTTTGTCACCGTAAAATGTATCGTTGAACCTAAATAAAATTTATGGCATTGGCATTGCCTCAAAATGATACATATCAATATCTCCCGTAGACCTACGGCGTAGACCCACGGCGTAGACCCACGGCGTAGACCCACGGCGTAGACCCACGGCGTAGACCCACGGCGTAGACACCACGTCGTATACCCACGGCGTAGACCCACGGCGTAGACCCAAGGCGTAGACCCACGGCGTAGATCTATGCCGTACACTCGAGTTACGGGGCCTCTGGAAACAAATAGACATAATTATGAGGGAGTAAGCATACCTATATGGTGCGTGGTGTTGGAGATGGCGGTGGCAATCGGGAATAGACGTTTATTATTTAAAACAGCAGTTTTGATATAAATCGGATACACATACGTTAGATAGAACTTAACTCTCGTAACGGTGAAAAAGGCACTGTACGCCACTGAATAACGCCGTGAATCCCACTAATCCCACTAATATCACTATCTCTAATATTATAAATGTGAAAGTTTGGATGTATGGATGTTTGTTACTCAATCACGCCAGAACGGCTGAACGGATCTGAATGAAATTTGGCACAAAGATAGATTTAGTCTGGAATAGTGCATAGGCTTTTTATCCCGGAATTCCTACGGGAACGGGAACTACGCGGATGAAACCGCGAGGCGCTGCTAGTTTTTAATATAAAGGATAGCGGTACTAGTATTAGTATTATTAAATCCGTGGCGGTACCTATCTCACATAGAACTTTATGCGCCATCTAGTAGAAAGTCTTAATAACAGTTGCATCGCTAAAAGGCAATGAGACTTTTTGCGCCATCAACTAGCATATCAGATTCTCGCGTCGTACTTAAAACGAAGTCGACTAGATAGATGGCGCTGATTTAAGAATGGGGACGTCCAACTTGGTTTTTGCTATTTGTTCGTCAAAGGCATTCAGAAGCGACATGTTAATTTGCTTGTTCATAGTTAGTACCTATTGGTAGCCTATTGGTAGATGTACAAAATAGTGTTTGGGTCTTTTTACAGGAGAAACTTATCCTACCAGGCCTCCAAAATAATAAAAGGGTGTCCGAACCGTGTAGGTACGTAAGATGGACATTTGTCCATCTTAAAATAATAACAAAATTGTGATATTTTTTACAATTAAATTTAATTACGTACATAATTAAAAACAGCAAAATTTCAAACAAATAGAAAGTAAGTACCTACACAATGAATCCCATAATCTCAAAGGGTTCTTTTAGCCATCATATACCATAGTAATATAAAAGGCGCCCATAATCCTACACCGAAGAAAATGCACCAAACAGCCGTCGCCACATACCTAGAAACAAATAAAATAAGCTTAAGTTATGATGTCGATAAGTTCGTTCACCATGCACTGGCATGTGTCTCTAGTGCAGGACGTATGTCCCGTCATAGTTCAATTAATGGCATCATCCGTCGGGCTTTTACCAGCGTCAGTATGGCAGCTACTCTCGAACCACCCACGTGGCCTAATGCGATATGATGGTAAAAGGCCTGACGGTATGACTCTGATTCCTTGGAAGATGGGTCGGCTTTTAGTTTGGGATGCCACTTGTGTGGATACCCTAGCACCTTCTCATCTTGCAGGGACATCAGTAAGGGCCGTCTCCGCAGCAACATCAGTAAGGGCCGTCTCCGCAGCAACATCAGCGGAGTCCCTGAAACGGCGAAAATACGCTAATCTTGACCGAAGTTACCTATTCGAGCCGTTTGGGGAGGAAACCCTAGGTTCTTGGGGTCCTGGGGCACATGCAATATACAAAGATCTAACAGAACTCCTAATAGAGTCCACATGTGATCGGAATGCTACATTATCAGGTAATTTGTTGTATAGTTTTAGGCCTGATATTTCTTCTTGGACATACATAGTCGGTGGGGTATGGTTAAAAGAATATTTTTGTGTAGTAACTCTTTGGGTACGGAACCCTAAAAAATATCATCAGCATTGCCTACAGCTGTGTAATGCAGCCAGCGTCTTAGGCACGTTGCCGACTGGTAGTACCTGTAGATTGTTTGCAACAGTCTGCAGTTAACTCAGTTAATTCTTTTATTTGATTGTAAATTTCTTTATGAATAAAGATATTTTATAGGTAGGTACTTTTTTGTATCATACAAGCTACAAGCTCTGCTTAGCTTGGAGCTAGATAACGTCTGTGTGAATTTTTCAGTGGGTAGATACTATTTATTATTATTTATTTATATTTCAGTCGCGGGTTTAAGCAAGTAAAATTTACCGGTTAGGAATAGAAAAAGGCAGGTTGTCAAATGGCTGCGGTGGGCCCTGACCGTGGGTGCTCATCTGCACCTTCATTGGAGGCTCGATTTTGGTGAGAAGCGGCCGTGCGCGTATCGCGGTCGCTACAAGGGCCCTCAGGTGGTTCATCCTTCACGATGTCTAGGTTCCTAGACAGATAAAGCAGGATTTCAGCTTGCGATAGGCGAGTGCCTTATTAATAATAATAGCAAGTGTGCTCGGACTCGCGCAGCTAGGGTTTTCACATGCAGACGGCACGGAGCAGATGCTGCCACGCAACGGCCCGTCACAGGCCCCGTGGTAGTAACGTAGAGTCAGCTGCGTTAACATTGAAGAAGCGCACGTCTTCTCTCAAGACGTGTGTAAATGTATTTATTTTACACGAGACTGTTTTATTTTACGAGAAGACGGCCATTTGCGTCTTACAGGTTTTACCTTTTTGTAGGTAGAGGTACCTATATTTTTACTTACCAGGCCAAACAAGCCGTTAGGTACGTGTCATACCGGGCGCATGTGATAAAGAATAAAGGCGATGGGTTCGGACGTTCGGTACCATTTCAAAATAAACATCAATTTATGTACGGTTTCTTGAGGAATCCATTTTGTCTACTAGGTATATCGCTCAGTACCTATGTGAGCATAATATTTATGTCCATTGTCCAGTCCAGACCAGGCACCTATCGTCCAGCTGTATTTCACTCACCTTGTTATATTGCTAATAAAATCCAAGAATATTTTGTCGATTTTGCCCGACTTTTTCGGTAATGAAAAACACTGTCGGAGTCAACTGTCAAAATTATTCGAAAATCAAATGCGACATTTTAATCACAAGGAGGTTCTAATTTGACCACAGTACATAATTTATTGGAACGTGGGCTGTTGTAGAAACCATGCTACCTAGGAAATATTGGAAACCACCCAATATTGAGACACTCAATTGAAGTATACTCATTGGTCATTCAGGACAGATTTTATACAGACCCTATTATCATCGTATTCGCAATTTAATAGCGCTCATTTTGATATTAGCTTTACAAATAGGTGAAATTAACTTATAATGACTTACCTGTATAAAGCAGCCAACCCTGTGTTACGCCAGGAAAAAATTTACAACACTAAGTTTGTATATTACTACTTTTCATTAAACAGATGGGTGAAGGTCGTCCCTTTACGGATCTTAGACTATAAACGACTTCTAGATAACCTAGGAAATTTGACATGGAGATGGCGAGATAATCAAACTGTATCCGAGGAAAACATCCATTAAATTAAATGTTTTGTTTCAGGAAATACTCATGTGGCTATACACTTTGGGGTCAGTCTGCAAATGGACTGGTTAGTCTGCAAATAGCTGGGCCATCAGGAAACACTGGACTGGAATGGATGGAATAGAACTTTTTAAAGATAAGATATTATCATTATGTAGGTACACACTTATCAAATATACAAAATAATTATTAATATTATTATTATTGTTAAATATCAATGAAGCCACCTTTCCAGCAGATGAGGGTAAAATAAGTTTGTTATTATGTGAACAATAAGCTAGATGCCTATAAAGATACCTACATCAACCTCATACAGTAAAAAAACAGGAGTAAAAATTACAACATTAGAATTATTATTGTATCTTTTATTCATAAACCATCTAAACTAGAGACATGAGTTTTCCAAATTGCCAGCACCTTCCTCATTAGTATTATTCATATCCTACCTGTAGAGAGCAACTTCTAAAGCAGGATCTCTACAACACAATCAACACCGTTGTTGTCTGGCAGTCCTGAAAGTAAGACAAAATAAATTTTATATAAGAAAATTTCTTCCTCAAGACAGCTTCTTTCGGAGATGCTTATCAAAATATTCGCCCATAAATAGTATCTATACTCAATTCTAGAATCCATTTTGTAATCTGTTTGTGTTTGTACATCTAAGTATGAAATAAATCTTTAGTAATGTATAATTTGAGCATATGCAGCAGAATAGGTGCAAATTTGTGTTCCAAAATGAACAAGAGAAATTAAAGCTATCCAAACAAAGCAAAGAAAAAGTTTTAAAAATTATTTTAGATTTTAAGTTTTAAAAATTATTTAGAAGATATTTTTTGTCAAGAAAATGTAACAAAGCAAAGAAAAAGTTTTAAAAATTATTTTAAAACTTTTTCTTTGCTTTGTTATATTTTCTTGACAAAAAATATCTTGAATTCTGGAACCTAGTACTACTTTCTTAGTACTTGCTCTCTATACCGAAACAATAAATACATTACTAGAAAATCCTACTAATATTATGATGTGAAAGTTTGGATGGTTGGATGTTTGTTACTCAATCACGCCAGAACGGCTGAACGGATCTGGATGAAATTTGGCATAGAGATAGATTATAGTCTGGAATAGCACATAGGCTTTTTATCCCGGAATTCCCACGTGTAGGTACGGGAACTACGCGGGTGAAACCCCGAGGCGCTGCTAGTACATAGTTTATAAAAACATGTCAGATGGTTGGTTGGTGCCAAGATACAGAGAGGCAATGCAAATTGCTACTTACTTGTGATTGTATAGGCATTGGTGTGCTTCTGCACGCAGTGGTGAAAGACAGAGGAGTCCTGCCTGCTTGTCCCCAGTCTCTACATAAAAGTTTCCGCATAAATTTCCTCAGTCTGTGACACAGCATAGAGGGTCTAAATACAAAAGTCAGCAAGGCATGCCAGTACCTAGCACGGCCAAGCACGACTGCTTACATTATTCACTGAAAAAATCTCAATTATTCATATTTGAAATTCTTAAGATCACAAGAAACTGGTTTGTTTTGTTTGTTGAATTGAATGTACATAATCTGTCATTTCTGTTAATGTCACTCCACTTTTTCCACAGAACAAATAAAAATTTACGGATAAGGATTTACACGGTCAAGCAAAGTGATTTCGACCAAAAGGCTTATAGCCAAACATCGCGTTCGGTTTGCATTCACTCTGGTGAAACGAAACATAATATAGGGTATTTATCTCAGGTATTTAATTATAAATTTTATAACTATATATATATATATAGGTTATGGGAAAAGCAGTCAAAGAATTTTTTTAATTCAGAAAATTACAAAATAAATTTTGAAATTGAATTTCCAAGTTTTCAGATTTAATAATCTGTTTTTAAATAATATGAAATGGCACTGTGTAGGCAAACTAAAATGTGTCATTTATCATCAGCAACATCAGCGTATTTGTTCATTTGTCACACCCAACCGACGACGACACGTCAGGACCACAACGTTACGCGTGCAACTTGAAACACATGTCCTGCCCACTAGAGACACATGTCAGTGCTAAGCACTGATCTAAAGTCTAAAGAGGATTTTTTTCTGGTGCTGGTGCTCTTCATTGGTACTAAGTGGCAGAGGGAGATCTCCGCTAACCGGGCCGACCCAGCTGTTCCACTTACCCGGAGGTCTTTCGATCACCAGTTGATGTTGAATAGTCCTTAAAGCACAGTATATATTATAGGTTGGTTGCTATCAAGCGTTTGCGCGATCTAGGATTTGTGCTCTTTTTGCACTCCAAGATTATTGGAATTTTGTTTCAACGACATCTAGCGGATATCCGTTGAAGCGCTTAGGTAGGCAGCTAGCTTCTTTTTTTTCGATGTAGTATCATTGCGCACCTCTATTGACGTTAGCTTTGTAGTTCAGCCAATACCTCTCTATAATAGAGGTATTGGCTGAACGATTTTACCACACTGACAACGATGTGCAACTAGGCAAGCAGAGGAGAACCTAAGCACAAAGAAGTGCTTAGGTTGATATGATAGACATTTCTTTGTATACATAGAAAACATAAGAAAAAAAATTAAGAAGAAAATCAGAAATACCTATTACTTACTTTTCCTACCTGTTGAAATAGGTAGGTACCTACCTTACCTACCACTTTTGTGAGCCTCTAATTTAGACAACTATGCAGTTACTTCATAAAAAATATATATTTTAGAAGGAAAATAATATAATAAAGATCTCACTGTTATAAATATTTAAAGATCTCACTCTATGTAGATTTCTTAATTGTTTTGATGTAGGTAGGTATACCTACTAATTTAGTCTGATTTTTTTATTCTATTTACTTTTGTTTCTTTTGTATTGTACTCTTCATTTTATTTTGTAGCCAGTTATTTTGTCCGTCCAAAGAAAATGTTATTTGTTGATAAATAATTCTGTGTACGCTGAGACGTCCTATAATATAGAGATACATTGATTTGAGAATCGATTTGAGTTTTCGATGAATATACAGATGACGGGCAGCGTGGAATAAAAAAAATTGCAACCAAGAAAAAGAAAAAGCTGGAAACACTAACCTTCTGTCTATGTATCTCGTTATGTCTATTTCTAAATGAATATGATTTCTAGTCTATGGTCGATGGCTGACCACGGTGTTTGATGTAATAGAAAGAAAGTTGTAATTCATCACAGCGCAAAGCGCAATGTGCGCACTTTTACAAAACCAAAAACAATCATATGTGATTTATCGTAACAAGCTCTAAGTAAAATTGATGACAGATCCAGCGCCCTAAGACAAAAACAGGTTAGTATTCCTATGTGTTTGCGACGTGGGGCACGTAGATAATTAGTCCCTCACTCATCCCATCCCACATAATAACTAGTTTCATACCTTCTTTTAAATCCTGTCCTAGCTGGTGTGCTACTGGACGCTATTACTTTGAGTTTCTGTCTCGGAAGTCTTCGTCCGTTGAGTTATTTTACGCTCTAGGGAGTTTCGAATTGCTAAGGTCAGAATTTTGCTATTCGTGGTAAATCGTCAGTGGTTTTTTTTTGTTGTATCGTACGACGGATGCATCTGTGAATCCTGTCCTTTGTGAAAAAAAAAGGTTCTCACGGTTGCTTTTTTCGAGGGATTTTTATGAGAGCACATGTGATTTAGATTCAATATCGTCGTTTGCCTATTAATCTTATGGAAAAGTCCGCCTGTAACGATTTTTCGATCTTGGATAGTGATTGAGCTCCTGCTTTCATCAAGTCCTGGGACCCTTCACCCCACATAAGTGGTAATAAACAACTTTGATTGAAATGGCCTTGGTTTTGACATTGGGGTTTTATTCTATTGGTGCATAAGTATTTGGTTTGATCTTGTGAGTTGTGGCCTTGTGACTCTCAGAAGGTTCTGCTCACTCATCAATTCAATTATCTCAAAATCTTTCATAAAAATTACTTGGCTATGATGTGGTGATCTTGTTGTTTAGTAATATAACATTTTCAGGATTTGTTTAGTTTAATTACAAAATCTAATACAAATAATGGCTTGGTCTTCACATTTTGCAGATTTGCTACAGTATAGGTGAAAGGTATTGAATGATGAATTGATTTGGCTCATGTGCAAACTGAATAGGCATACATATGCGAGTTTGTTGATGAATAAACATATAATAAGATCATTTATTATTTATTTGGCTGAAAAATGCACAAATAGGTTTCCATTTATAGCTATACTGTTAAGGCAAACTTATATCACAAAAAGGGGCCTAGATTGATTAGTTTATATTATTAGTAAAGAAACTTACATCTTACTATAAGAAAATCAAATATGTATTAATGAACTGATGTTCATTGAATTCATTTCATTGTTTAGTTGGGGGTCTTGTAACTATTTTTTATAAAAACCTGTCCTTAGTCCATTCATTCATAGTTATTTTTATATACCTTTAAAATTTGACTAATGATATTTCTAGCAAATTTTCCCTCTTCAATTACACAATAAACCAACAACATGAAAAGAAAACTAAAGATAAAATCTGCAATGACTCAATACCATTTTGACCATAATATGTAGGGTAAATATCAAACATAGTAATATATCAAACAAATAGGTACCAGAATGTAGAATGCATCAGATATTGATACTTTTATGAATATAAACTGTAAATGAAAGTTGATAGAAACATTGTGCAAAGTTTATAGCAAATTCAGAAGCAATTTCGAAATAAAACTGGCTGGTTTTTTTATGTACCTATTTAGTGCAAGTTAACTGGCATTTGAGGGTTCCCATACCATCGTACATAACTTTCGCAATAGAACCCTAAAAAAAGCAAAAAGCTAACATGACGGGGTTATCCATCAAAGTACTAAACACACCTGATATCGCTTATTTTCGGTAATCGGTACTCAACTTAGTATGGATGGATGTGCGACCCATTGATTATTATTCCTGCCTGTCGAAATTTCAACTGTCTTCCTACAACAGTTCAAGAAATACAGCCTTAATAACAGTAGGGCAAAAGTAGCCAAAAATAATAATATATACATATTTTTATTATTATTTGTTATTGTATTATTCTTACACATATTCTGTGAAAATGTCAACTGTCTATTTTTTACGGTTAATGAGATGCGGCCTGCTGCAAGTATCAAGTTTTAAAGCCCTGAGTTTGGTTGACAATAGTATCGAAACGTAAATGTGACATCTCATTTTTGTATGAAATTTGCATAGTTCCCTGTCCGAATTATAGACGTCCTGTAACGAATTCCATAGAAAAGGAGATGTCATCCTGACATCTCAACACTATTGTCAACTAAAGTCGGAGCTCAGATTTGTAATGCCTGAATACAAGGCTCTGTTGACATGGGAGATGCTTCTGCCGAGTTCTGAATGTGCAAACCTTGAGTATGAAAAGAAGCATGAAATCATAATCGTGGTTAGTTTCAATCATAGGTAATAACTAACCTATTGTTCCATAACACTTTTAACTTTCCCAGACATTAATGAAATGATAATTGCATGATAGCTTATTATTAACAATAAAACATCATTATGGTTATTTTTAGCATATTTCATCACAAATAACACATTTAATAACAATTTCATCATAAAATCTTATCTATTTTTGATTGTTTAATTTTTTTGCTCCGGTCATACATGAGGATGAATTCATTTAATTGTTACAATACTGTTACATAAATTATAACATTGGGTTATAAAAATTAAACCCATTATTTTCTACTTTCGTGTAAAAGTGGAGCCTTTTTTGTGTTGTAAATTACTATGTTTTTAATTCTTTTGGTTCGGTAATGACTATGTGTTGTCTCTGTGCTTTCTGTCTCCCGATATGATTCTCTCAGCCATGTTGTCAAAGTCTTTTATTAGGATTCAAAGGTGTAGGTACCCCATCCACTCTCTTATTTGCTGTTTGATATATGCATGACTATGAAGTTCCCTGATTGTTGACAGGTGAGTGAATGAAGACTGAATGACAGAATGAAGTATTTCATAGACACAGTTCACTTTGAAATTAATTATCAGTTCCCTTTGATAGATAGAGATGCGTATCTGTGGGCTGGAAAAATATGGAGACTTACTCAAAGATTTTTTAGAGTTAATATAGGATGTAACGAAGATTATTCTAGATGATTTTTGCTTTTTTAAAACACTTCATTTATTTTTGACTGTGTTTAGCTTGTATTGCTTTTATTGACTAATATTAGGTAGGATGTACTGCAAACTGTTTAATAAAACCGGCCAAGTGCGAGTCGGACACGCGCACGAAGGGTTCCGTACCATTATCTGTGAAAACGGCGAAGTCTTAGTAATAGGGTCCCGGTTTTACTCTTTGGGTACGGAACCCTAAAAAACAAAACACTAACAGATGAATTTTCTTAGTAACGATTTAAATTTCTTGCCAACCCCAGCTGCAGGTAAAGTTGCCACGAACCAGTCAGTGGCAACTTTACCTAACTTCAAACATGGAAATAGCATCTGTCATCTACAACTGCGGTTTTAAAACAGTTTTCTCAAAATTTTACTCAACTGACGGCTATAGTTTGTATAAAAACTACTAAAAACAATCTAGAATTTTACTCAAGCTTGTTTAAGAACAGATTAATGAGATAACTGACTTTATATGAATGACTTTTGGTAAATTTGCCAGGGTTCGGTAAAGATGCCACATTCTACAATACATTTACAACTTTCTCAAAAACAAAACCGATTGTACTTTGTAAAAAATCTTGACAATCGATTGTCAGTTGAACTTTCAAAAAGAAAATAATTTCATAGAATAATTATAGCAGAACTTGATAAAAATATTTCAGTATTTATCAATCAGATCACATCTGAATAATTATCTCATTACTTTTTAACCAAGTGATTGCAAACTTGGTGCTTAGAATTTATTGACTCACTTTCAATTTCTAAGAAATTAATAAATCCCAAAAATTTACGATCTCGACGGGATTCGAACCCGCACCTTCCCCTTCAGCGCAGGGTTGCTCTTTCAATCACTTTCAATGTTTTTCTTTGCAGCAAAAACGCTCATGCAACTGCCAATTTGGAGGCGCTAAAATAAGTAAGTTTTTCATTTACAATACTCTCTTTACTATTTTAGATAACTTTTAAGTACAAAATGTTTTTTTCTGTACTCTGATCTAGAATTAAAGCCATTTTTGTAAACAAAGATACTTACTCGTATTATGTAGGTAAACTCACAGAAATTAAAAAAAAACTTATTAACTTATTCGATGCCATTAACAGACAACAATTTAAACAAAAATTCAACAAAGCATAGTTGATTGCACACACACATGCAGTTAAAATAGACACAATTTAATTCCATAAATTATGATTGACGAGAGAACGTAAAATATTTTCCTTTCCACCAATATTTTCTTGGTAATGTTAAGTGCTACTTTATTAAAAAAAATCTCCTGATTCTAAATCCGTGTATTGAATGAGTCTCATCACAAGGGATTTCAAGCATTCCAATTCAGGGATTCCAGATTTGTGTTTAATGACAATGGTGATAATTTACAGGTGGATACTAAAATGGAGCCATCTTGCTCGCACTCGTGTGATATATTCGAAGAGACGAGCCGAATCGCGTTCGAAATGAGTATCGACGGTAACGAGCTCGTGGAGCGGCTGTCTCCGCACGCGGCGCCCGCTGCGCAGCCCATAGATGACATAGAGCGGGAGGACTTCGAGGAAGAAAACAGAATGCTCAAACTCTGCCCCAACGAAAGCATGATCACCGTCGACGGCAAGCTCAGATACGACCGCACACTGTCCAGCGCGAGTTCTAGCCTCACCTCCAGCTCGGAAACCATATCCGCACTAAACATCATGGGCAACGACTACAGCCTACCTGGGTGCAGCAAAGATCCAGATGACATCAGCTTGTTGAAGAACCTCGACGTAGACCCCAGCGAAATACCACTGCCGGATGATCCCATACCCGAATCCAAGCCTGAAGAAAATAAAGAGGACTTTATGTTGAAGCTGCTAAGCAGTACAATTGAAGTGAAGAAAGACTACCCCAAAGGGAAGCTTTATAAGGCTGAGGAGATGGATAATGAGGATGAGGATTGCGATGGAGCGCCGAGTTCGAACTCCTCCAGCGTCGGGAGTTCAAGTTCCTACTCCAAGTTCTCCGGGGCCTCGACGTCCAACGCAGACAGACTGCTGGGTCTAGACAACAGGGGCAAGAGAACCTCGCCTGCTAGTGCCAAACCTATGGTATGGACTTTCCTTACATGCTTTTATAATGCGTCTCAAGTTCAAGAGATATTTACTGTCACTTCTATATCTACAGAGCCACAATATCTCTGTCCTTCTCATTTCAATCATAAAGACAAAAAAGCATTTTTCTGCTGCTCGTTTTTCAATCAAACTTATGTATATAGTAAGGAACTGTATGTTGTTATAGAATTACATGGCTCAATATTGCGATGATGAGGAAGATTCCGAGGAAGATGTTCACGAGGAGTCTTGGTGCACCTGCCTGTCTTCACATGAGGTAACCCTACCATAACAATACACGCAACTAATAAATACTACTACGGTATAGTCATATATTTACTAATTCTCATACAAAACATGAAGTTGTAAATAAACACAGGCTGATGTTGATTAATTTGATGTGTAAATCTAAAATGAGATAATATTATAACTAATTAGCTCATTGTAACTGAAATAGAGTTTACCCGTCTATTTTGGTTTACTGAAATACAGGTTACATAACAAAGGAAGATGTTTCTTTAGTAACAGAGTACCGATTTCGTATTCAATAGATTTCTACTTAGATTATTTGCAATCAAAGAATAGAAACAAATTAGAACTAGTAGGAATTTACAACTTGAAACAGTTGAGGTAACTGTAGACTGTTGCAAACAATCTACAGGTAGCTCAACTGGTCCTTATAAATACCAGTCGGATGCGTCTCCAAGACGCTGGCTGCATTGCCCCGGTGGATGGCAATGCTGATACGCTGTGCCAGATACTCGCATTGCAAGCTCTCGGGACCCGCGTAGCTTCGACCAGACGCTCAGATAATTTTTTAAAACACTTCATTGATTGTTATTTAATATAGAAGGTATGTATTTGGGAATCATACATTACAAAATAATGTTTTTTTAGGAAGATGACGATAGCGACGAGCCGGAGCCGGAACGCGAGAGAGTTTGGGTAAGTCAGTTATTAACCTTAGATTAAGGTGCTGAATGAACATTATTCGTGAAATGAATGTTTCAGTTCTACTTAGTCCCACCGCGGCTTCAATATCTCTGCAAAATTTTACCCCAATCGATCTGTTCTGTGGTTTTAGCGTAAAGAGGTATCCAAGCATCCAAACTTTCCCATTATACATACATATAATACTAGGATGATCTCTGTTGCGCGGTGAGCGGAAGTTCGCCTGCGACGCAGGAGGTTGCAGATTCGATTCCCGCCTTGGGACAAATATTTGTATGATCTGCAGGTATTTGTTCCGGGTGTTCTGGTCGTTTTCTATGTATAATAAAAAATGTCTATGTAAGTAACGTCTTGTATTATGTATATCAGTTATAGTACCCATAACACAAGGTCTGCTTAGCTTGAGGCTAGAAAATGCTGTGTAAATTGTCCAGCAATATTTTTTTAATACTAGTTTCTAATCGCGACTTCGCATGTCTTTTTTCCGGTTTAAAAGTAGCCTATCAAAGATCTACTTGTGTTTTATGGAAACGTTTATGGGTTTTTACTGAAAGAATCGGGATGACATTTTGCACGCATAAAATCCTGGTTCTGGAATAACAGAGGCTGCTTTTTGCAGACGCTAGTTTTATTTATTAGGTTTTATTTTATTGTAAAATACGAGACGAGACAATTTCTAGTCGGGTATCATAAAATTCAAATGTGATGAATTGAAGAGCGAGTGATGTTTTATTCAAATGTATATTGTTAATAATATAGTGTATATTAGTATATTGATACAATAAATGTTGATATTGCTCCCGGTGGTGGGAGATTCTGTCTGATACAACCAGGCCTACTCATGCCGAAACATTCTCCAAAGATCAAAACAAGATACTTTTTAACTTTTGATAATTTATGGTACTATGTGTTCGGTAGAGTAACGTAAGATCAATTTATTTAAAACATGTTTCCTACTATGTTTAACGTATGCTGTGTTTCTGTCGCATAGTACTATTTTCTTCAATGTTCATGAAATGTATCATAGTTCATAGTAGTTTATTAATAACGATTATGTTACAGGTCATTCATATTAACAGTAATTCCATTAAAATTATTACATAATGTAATTATAAATAATTAAATCAATAAATACATGAAAAATAGACATCAACCTAAAACTTAATATTTAGGTAGTACATTTCAAGGTATCTTTAATAGAGAACCAATAATAGTTATGTTTTACGGTATTTTCCATTCGTTAAGTTCTGAAAAAATAGTATATTGGAGAAGTTTTCATACTCATATTAATAAACAAACTTTTTTTTGAACAAAATGATTAAGTATTAACAGTTCCTTATAAGATTTTGTGTTTCGAAATGTCAATATCCACTTTTAATGTTGTTTACTGATGCGCAATGTGAAGTCCTAAGTAACAAACAATAAAACAATCCGTGCTGTCAAACATCCGCATTAAAAAGGTGTGTTAAAATTGGGTTAAACTCAGTGACACAGATTATTATTTTGTCTATGATGATTATGACTCATTGTCGTTTCTTGCAAAATCTGAATCAAACTTATTTAAAAAATATAAATAATAGATAAAATCCAATCTGATAATGTCGCAGGGTACATTTGAGATTAAATGCGTGGTGGCGTAGTCCGTGAGGTGCGCAAGGGTGGTTTAAGGGAGGGGTACCTTTCTAAATGAATGGCAGTAAGAAAATTGTCTTCGCAGCGGAAACGTCGCTACGTGTCGACATCGCCGGTGTCGGCCAAGAAGTTTTGCCCCGACGGGTCCTACGTGAGCTGTGGTGAATCCACGTGGCCACCATCTCCAAGTCCCATAGCCACCATGCCTACAGCTGTCCAGAATCCTCCGACGGACATCAAACCTTGGTTGAACAAGTAAGTGAAGTTTGTGTACTTTTAACAAATAAATATTTACATTTATAACTCATACTTTTTAATATAATCATGTTCACACATAATAGGTTACAATGACTCGTTGATCAGTATTTAATATATTGTATTAAGTATGTCAGTTATCTAGTATCGAACAAAAGCTCTGCTTAGCTTTGGGCTACAGGATACGGTCCAGCATTATATTCATTTAAAAAAAACGTAATTGTAATACGCGACATTGTAACAAGCAAAGTATACAGGGTGGACCAAAAGTGACGTCATAAAAAAACGCCACACCGTGGTTACCCGAAAATACACCACGTATACATTCCTGCACAGTACAGGAAAGTGCAGATCAGCATGTGCGTCGTAGGCACTGAAAGTGTTAATAGTACTAAGGTGAAAATTCTCAAACTTAGTAATTTGATCAAAGCAATAATTTGTCTATTTTGTCATTCCTTTCTAGCTAATAAAGATGGAAATGGACCAAACTAAACTATGAATAATGAAACAGCTTTTCTGAAGAAGATATTCTCTTTTTAGTGATATTACGAAAGCTTAGGGTCTCGTAAAGTTTTTAAAATCTCCCAAAAACGAAGGACTATTTTTTTATTAATTTGATTAAAAAATCCAACTTCTCGCTCTCGTCTCGCTCAAACGTAGATTCATCACTTTTGATCAAACATTTTGTAGCTTTCGATACTGTTAGAAAAGTGATCATTTATGCAAGAAAGTACGATTCATATTTAAAGAAAAAAGAACTAAAATTCGACAAAAAAAAGGTTTTAACCGTTCCGCCCGAAAATTCTCAAACATCATAACGCGAAAACTATGAAAAATTGGGGAATATACATGGGGTATTTTCAGGTACCCCGGGGGTGAGGCATTCATTTTCTTTTATATCGTCACTGTTGCGAGAACCAGATCAGAGTTTTACAGCCTACTTAATTAGTATTTAATATAAATATTGATTCAAATCTAGTTCGTCAAATCCAGAATCAACAACAAAGTTTTGCAGAAAAAATCTGTTATAGTACCTAGTGTGTACAGCAGTGACCTTAAAAACGTGAGTCGTTAAATTTCAGTTTCTAAGAAGTAATATTTTGCAACATGTATTTTGCACAGAAGTCTAACAAAAGTTGCTCAAGTTTTTGAATGAACCGGCACGGGTTCGGTTTCATAAAAATGTGGATATTTTCCTGTACAAACCTGGTGAAGCAAGAATCCGTTATATACATGTTCGGCAACGTGTTGAATTACAAAAACTTGCGAAAGTTTATTTTCATCTCGTAAACGACAAATTTTATTTCTGATTCTGTAGGTATGCTTTACGAAGCAATCCATACTTAATATAATAAAAGTGAAAGTAACTGTCTGTCTGTTACCTAAAAAAAATTTGGCACGGATGAATTATCCCTGGAACGAACAAAGGTTACTTGAAAAAAGCGTGCGAATCCGCAGTCAAAAGTCAGTAACTTTTTTTCTTTAGGCTTACAAAGCACTTAGACAAGTCAAATTTTATACATAAACAGCTTAATAAATAGCAATTATTATCAAATAAGAAACAAAATGTTATTGATTTTGTTCGCTCCAATTTTTTGTCGCAGGTGGCAGCTAGTCCCGAATATTTTAAAAGCGACCAGCGTTTGGGCTGTGCATTATTAATCGCACTTCAATTAAGTTGCAATTTCCTGACCATCAATATATTCCATAACCCCATTTCCATGCCCCAACTGGACTTTGTATCTGTATCATTATGAATGTTGACGGTACATTATTATTAATGTCAGTGCATTTGACTGTACCTACTTACGTGTTTATTCCTACAATTATTTTGTTTGACTCATCACATTCTAGACATGTGCATAATCGAGGGCCCCGGAAATGAGATGCAGAGTGAGGGCAAATGCCTCCCCCCAGGTTGTGGAAGGTTTCTTTGTGCTACCTTTCACAGAGCTATATTTTTTGGCTCATTTATATTTTATATATATTTATAGGAACACTCTGAAAACGTTACTTTTATCTGGTATCACATTTTATTTCGATTGGCACCAATTGATGATTTGAATAAAATCTTTTATTGCAGACAACAAGTAGTAAGTTATGTAGGTAATCAGTGTAGTCACGGCACTGCTTCTCTGTAATCAATATAAACCAAATAGAAAGCATCAAGAAAAAAATCATTGTGTGAAATTTTATTAACTGTTGCTATTATTTTATAAATCTTTGAACCAGAAATTGTTAAACCAGTCTTTTTACATAAAAAAAACAACGCACTATCACCTAAAAATAGATTTGAAAACAAAAGCCTATTTATGAATTTAGAACATGTTCAATATCGTAACATAGGTGAACCAAAAAATTATTTTCAACGCTTCGGGATTGAGGCACATCACAGTGGTATAAAATGCATTAAAACTTTACTCAAAATAGGAAATCTCGTCCTTTTTTACCCGACTACCAACAGGGGAGGGTTATGTATCTAAGTGTGATTTTTGCAATTTTGCTACATGCTTCCTGACCGAGCAAAGAAATGACAGTAGTTGAAATGGAAACCCAAAATGTCAAATGTGTTCTCTTTTAATACGGACGGTTTCTAAGTGCTCATTGTGAATCTATGGGGGGCCTTCGGATACCGTGATCGATGTTATAACTGCAGTCATTTGACCGGAGGAAGCCGGGGCCGGAGATTAGAGGAAGGAGTACTTCCGCGGTCCCTGTGCATAACTGATGATTACATACAATAAATTGACGAGACGCACGTCAAAACACGCTGCACTCAGAGACTTACGTTCTAAACACAGATTACAGATTATGGGATCTTTGGTTCTAAATCTTAAAATATCTTAAACACTAGCGCTTCGCATATATTGTACCTTTGCCACAGGAATGGAGCTCTAGGAAATATTAATATTAAACCAGCTATTTTCAGCTTACGCTACTCGAAGGGTGTATTATTGCATTAAATGTATGTCAAGAGCCGGCTCGTTGTGCATTATAGGTACTGTAGCGCTTCGCTGACTTCGAAGACGCACGATTTATAGATGAAAGTCGCTATAATAACAAAAATAAAATAAAATCACAGATATTTCGAGCACATACAACTCGTATAAAGGTACAATTAATTTAAGAGAACTTAAAATCTAATTGAATTGCTGGGCAGAAATCAGTCGACCCGCGCCGCCGCTTTACACAGCGGCTTCCCTTGCATTTTTTTTCGAATATTAGGGATATTTTTTCAACCGACTTCAAGGAGAAGGTTCTATGTTCGGTTGTATGTTTTTAGGGTACCTTAAAAAGAAAAAAGGAACCCTTATTGGATCACTTTGTTGTCCGTCTGTCAACCCAACCCTGTTTTCTCAGAAACGCGTATATCGAGTTTTCAAACGTAATCATCACATGATAATTTCACATACTGGTCAAATGGTTTCGATGGCAGCGGGCGTAAACAAAGTACCTAGTAAAGTATTGGTCGTTTCATCCATGTGTCATCCATCACTCATCAGATCAAACTAAATTAGACTCGATATTATCTAGCTAGATGTAGTCACTTGAAAAATTAAATCGAGCTATCGAACTGTTTCGGGATAGAAAACACCCGTTTTCTTATACAAAAATTGAGTATATTTTCATTAAACAGGAGTTTCAAGTCGAAACACGCCAATCTATATGATATTATAATGACAGAAAGTTTGATTTTTAATTTTTCATAATTTTATACGCTTCCATTTCACACAAAAGGTGCTTGTTTTCCTTTAGTAACGACTCTTGGAGGCGTCTGAAATATATGTAATTAAAACTAAAAAATAAAGTGGTCGCTCACTTTTTTTCTTCTTAAGAGTAAAGAAGTGAACCAGAAACCTTAACCGTGTTAAGCTTTTAGTTTTCGAGTTGAAGCTTAAAGAGAATATAACATATAAAGTAATCAATAAAATGTTGTAAAGTCGTCGAACACCGGTCAGCGCGGGTCAAGTAGAACAGTCAATTCAGCATCACTTGAGATTTATCCACACTTCCGATGTTGTCTTGAAACGACACATTTGACAATGTGACCTGATTGCCTGTGCTTCGCTCATAATGTGCTATACAGTGTTGTGTCTCAGGAAAAAGTGCAGAGTTGAAAATTCTTGAAATTCACATCGAGTAAATACGCGTGTCTAGTAAGATTTCATAGTACGTACACTACTAGGTACAGTAAATGTTCTTTCGAATTTGAAAATATTAAAAAATCCTATTGTCCTATTCCGTGTAGGTACATTTAATTTATAGTTAAACAGGACAAATGTCATGGATTACAAAGAAAAATTGAAAAAGTTTAAATTAAATTATTTACAAAATACACATGAAACAGTTGAGCTATCAACAATTTTGTTAATTCATGCTACACTACGTTTGCCGAGTCGCGGCAGTGATGTTTAGGGTAGTATAGGACGTCCGATTTGCGAAAGACTGCTGGCAGATGCTGGATGCGGCAAGCTGAAGACAGGGCGCTATGGTGCTCATTAGGGGAGGCCTATGTCCAGATGTGGACTAATATAAGCTGATGATGATGATAATGATTTGAGCTATCAGCCAGCAGTCTGTTGCAAACAATCTGGAGGTCAACTGATCCAAATCAATATCAATCGTAAACGTCCCCAAGACGCTAGCTGAATTGTCCCGCTGCATGGCAATAGGGCGTATGCATGCGGTTTAATTTGTGTTGTCTATTGATATAGAAAGATATCTGCATATTTCTTTTTGTATAAATGATGTTATTATTGTGAACTTTAATCATTGAAAAGGACTGATATTTTAAGAAGTATAAATTTACCGATTTAGTACAGGCATTTATTAGGACCGGTATCAAGCCCTGCATGGTATCTAGATGAAACGACCAAAAACTAAACAACGGCCCGGCCGGGGCGGCGGCGGCGGGACGGAGTTTCTAATAAGTTTTCTCTCGCAACATTTTACGTGCATAATATCGGTATCTATACCGATATTATGCACAATTATATCGGTTCTATATAAATACCAGTTTATATCGATACCAAAGTTACCACGTCAAGGTCAGTCGAAGCGGTATTTGAAAATACCGCTATTCCAAGCCCTGTGTATGAACGATACTTGCCTCCAAACAATATCTAAAGTCTACCTCTCATTTCAGGTTCCAATCGTGGACCAACAACGAGAAGATCCAAGCCATAGACGCGCTGATCGGGCGCTGCGCTGCGGGCCAGGTCCGGCACATGATGAAGGCGATCGAGCCTCTCTTCCAACGCGACTTCATTTCCCTCCTGCCGAAGGAGCTCGCTCTCACTGTCCTGGGTTACCTTCAGCCTAAGGACCTGCTGCGTGCCGCGCAGACTTGCCGATACTGGAGGTTAGTCTTTTAGTCATACCTAAATGTTTTTCGCGTTGTACGCCCTTCGGATAGGTGCGATGACGACCCTTGAAAGACAGTAGCACAGCTGGATGCGGCAAGCTCTATGGCGGTCTTTGGGGAGCCCAAGCAGTGGACTATAGGCTGATTAAGTGTGTGTCTGTGAAATATTTTCCAGGCAACTTCCCTAAAACAATTTCTTCGTCGTTATTGCCAGATAAGGCATTCACTGCCCAGCCTCTGCCGTGCTGCCGCGGTCCAATGCAACATGATCTACATGTGCGATATGGGCACTGTAGTGGGTATCTATATTCTCTAAGACCATTATACTCGACTTAAAACCACAAACAATGAATTAAAAAAGTTCACAAATTTTTTTAAAAAAAAATTTATATTTTGGAGACTCATTTAATTTTTTAAAGATTGCCCAGAATGTGAGGGTTTACGCACTATAATACAAAAACCGTACAGACGATAACCACACCACAGCCTGACAGTGCTGAGCTTAACCAGGCCAGTCTTTGGCTTTTCCACCAAAAATGTGTTACGTTACTGTTTCCAGCCGACCAATAGGATCGCTTCATTATCGCGTCATTTTCATAGACCCGTCAAGCCTTTTTGGCTACAATGACGGCCAACGGTACTTGCATCCATCCATCCACCATACATACGCTATAAAACACATAAACATCGTTCGCAACAGTGCAAAAACAGCTGGCACGGTTTTCAATGATCAGAGCCCCAAGTCTGAGATGGCGTAATATACCCTTAGAACATTTCTACAATTGATTTTCATATTTTTGTTGCAAATTTCACGAAATATTGTTTTGTGTATTACCTTAGAAAAATGTATGTTTAATTTCTTGATTCTAAAAATATGAAGCATTTTCAGACACTAATTATACCCCTAAACAGTAATAAACACCTAAAATATAAATAAATAAATTGTTTACGTTAGTAACGTAAGAACCGTTCGGACTCGCAATTCATATCAAAAACTGACATTTTCTAGAATTTAACATCTCCACTACGTTGGTAACGTAAAGTGATAAAGTGAGTCAGTTCCACTTACGCACTATAGAGGCGCTGTTCCAAATTGTATGGAAAAAGAAGGCGCCACGCTCACGTCACGCTTCCAAACTTGCTTGGGACTTGGGGCTCTGAACCCTTAGTTCGGATATTCGATAATATCTTCTAGGACTTTCCGTTTTTCTAATAAAACGGTTCATGAAATACAGCCTGGTGACAGACGGACAGAGAAGTCTTAGTAATAGGGTACCGTTTTTACCCTTTGGGTACGGAACCCTAATAGTGGTTCCCACGCTACGGCGAAGTTGACGGATAACGTTACGCCGAGCTGGGGTGTCGAGTGACTGTTGCGCGGGAGTTGATTACTGACCGTGTCACACGTGAACTTGTACAATTCACGAGCTATCCATCACCGCTACCGCACGGCACAACAATAAGCATTCAAATATGAGCTGAGACCAAGATAAACGAAGATCATTTTAGATGATATTTCCATAAAAGTATTCAAAATAGTATAAAAATTATGGTTTACAATTACAACAAAAAAAAACAATCTGTCTTAATTTTTATCACGAAAAAACGCGTGTAAGTAGCAAATAAAACAACATAAATAATACCTACTATTTAATTCATTTCAATTAAAAATAAAGTCGTTAAGACGCCTGTCTGATAAATATTGTATTACTAGCGACCCGCCCCGGCTTCGCACGGGTGCAATGCTCATGTATTATACATATAAACTTTCCTCTTGAATCACTCTATCTATTTAAAAAAACCGCATTGAAATCCGATGCGTAGTTTTAAAGATCTAAGCATACATAGAGACGGACAGCGGGAAGCGACTTTGTTTTATACTATGTAATCATTTACTGTTTAACAAAAATAACAGAATCCATTACAACTTTGATTGTCATAAAAATATCGAATCGGTAAAACATTAAGACATGACAATTTGACAGTCGGTCGAACTACCAAAAATAAAATCGTTTCATTGAATAACTAATGTTATTAATAGTTTTTAAATTCTTGATATCCTTTTTAATATCGCAGACGATTATTGAAGGCCTGTGACTTGGATTTGACATTTCCTTGAGTGGACGTAAAGGCCAATGCGCGCACGTAGCTCAGGGTTACAAAATTTGTATATTTATTTATTATTAGCACCGCACCGGCGGCGGCGCCGCTTTGTATCTTTTTGTCGTGCGCCTAAGTCAACGCCAAGAAAACACTTATAAAACAATTTTATAGGAACATACTGCAAAGACTATGTGCTCTTAGTAGTTTGTAAATCCTAAACTGACCGCCACCTGCCGAAGAAAAGAGAAGGGAGGATACCCTACCTTTAAACATGTAAACTTCATTCTTCTCTCGTTACTCAACAGCCAGTGTCTTTGCGCAAGGAGTTTGTCACTGAGAAAGTTTAAAGAATTTTCGCTCCTTTACAGATGGCTCGCTGATGACAACTTGCTATGGAAGGAGCAGTGCCGCCGTATCGGCATCACCACCTTGAAGCGCGTTCCTCGCAACTTGCCTCGCTGCGCTAGTCCTTGGAAGGGAGCTTACATGCGCCAGTACTTGATCGAGAACAGGTAAACATTGTTGACATTGCTCGAAGAATTAGCAAGCCGAGGTGACCGGTCATATCTCACGAATAACCGAACCTAGTAGTTGTGGCCCCGACTCGGCAAACGTAGTGTGGCGCGCCCTCCAAATATACTCGAGCCCAATTTGATGTTAAATGTTTGTAAAGAATCCGCCCAGACAACAAACACTTTGGTGTTGCGTATTTTTATACGAAAATCATATTCCCTTTGCATTTAAATTTTTTTCTGCAGTAAACATTGCTGACAATTATATGTACGCAGAACATGAGAATGTTTTTTTTCATCGCAGTAGTTTATTTACAAATATTTTACATCAAACTTGGCTGGATGACCTGCGAAAGACGGCTGGCTAATGGTTGATGCGGCAAGCTGAGGACAGGGTGCTATGGAGCTCATTATGTGCAGATTTATGTATGAGCAGAGGTTCAGCCCTGAAGGAAACTTTGTTTACTTCATATTTCGTTTATTTTGATAACACTTACCTTTACAACACTTTTAGCCTTATAGTTCCTCCATTGAGGGTGCTTTTTGCAGTAAGAAGAAAGATTTATTCAACTAAATATGTTTTATAATTAGTAGCGCTACGTTTTCTAACCTGGCCTGCGGATGATGAATTGCCTATACAAACGTACTGCTAAAATGATTTTTAATACGAGTATATTTCAACCATATCATATTTTTTGTATTCGAATAGTATTTATCTAGAGTTTGTTTGTTTTTTCATAATATTCACCTATAATAAAAAGTAAGTAAATCACATTTGCTTAAATTTACGTTGAAAATTAATGTTTTCGTCCTATTTGTTTTGTATTTAAAACAACAATACCTTACGTTTTCTTTGATAAGTAACATAGCTTATATTGTCTAGTTACAGAATACAATACAATACTAAAATATGCGGAAAATACAAAAGTTTCAGTCATCATTTTTGTATTACGGAACATAATAATATTAGGAATTGAAGTTGCGAGCAGCTGTCGCCGAATACTTAATAGCACAACAATAACGACGTTCAAATTCACTTTTCAGATGGCTCCACAAGCCGGTGAACAGTCCTATCATAATGCGCGGTCACGATGATCACGTGATCACCTGCCTTCAGTTCTACGGGAACCGGATCCTATCCGGCAGCGACGATACCACCCTCAAGGTCTGGTCTGCTGCTACCGGCAAGGTGAGTTATCATACACATCAACAGCTTTAGCAGCCCACTGTTGGACATAGGCGCTGGCATATGGCGTCTTATTGATACTTATTATAGGGGTAAGGCCATTATCCCCACCCCTCCGCCTTAACAGTTCTAACTGCAAGAAAATGTTCCTAGAAGACAACTTATCTATTATTTTATTATTACGAGTTTTGTATAAAATGCTCGTTTTCTTGCCAACTGTAAATTTTTACTGTGAACACGTGAACGGGAATAAAATTATGCATATTCTTCTAAGACCATTTGTCTGTAGCTACAACGGCTTAGGTAACTCCCCTTACTTACTGCCATGTCTAAAAAATCCACCCTGTAGGTACACTCTAATACTATATTGTCTATGCATTGTGTATTAATTAATAAACCATCAATAAGTCTTTGAATAAGTAATTTCTTTATCTCACGTGGGTGAAATCGTAGGGCCAGGCTGATATAGGTACAAAAATAATAGTTTGATAAAACACAAATCGCCGATGTCTCTTAGGCTGCCGGACTGAAACGGAGCAAGGCTGGAAGATACACACAGCATCATCTATATAAATAACAGCCCAATAGACCTCAAACGATGGTGGTAAGGTAGCCAAGAAAAAGGAGTCAAGCTAGATCATTTAAAAGTGTTTGGTCCACAACAGCTCTATAGATCGTAAACTGTGAAAGACGAGGTGGCCATTTCTTTGCCGAGTCATCCTGACTCCACATAAATATCAATTGATTATCATGAATTGTACGGAAGTCGACCCTGTTGGTTTTAGTTCTTGCGGTTTTTCACTCTTTTGCTAAATCTCACCCCAGATGATATTGATCTATTTATTACTTATTTTTGCCGAGGCTCGCACCGACTCCTTCGGCGCCCTCTGACGTGGCGCGACGCACCTCGCGTTTGGCGTAGCGTCTTTTCTCTCTCGCACTCTACAACTGAATTCAAACATATGGCATGTTTGAATTCAGTGCGGGCCACGTCTCCGTAAATGAGGCCTCACTGCTCAGTAGAACCCGGCAAAGCAGCAACAGTATAAATGCTATTTCTACCAAATACGATTGTCCTCTGATGTATGTATCAGCTCACTCAGAGGACTGAATCCTTGTTTAATATTAGGTATTAACCCCTCTAGCTTTGAAACCACTAACAAAGTAGACTAACAGCCGGATTTTCATCCGCTTGTCACATCGTGTGTTTGTCAACAATTTGTCATTTGATAACAAATTGTCTACGCGGTTCTCGTCAACGATTTTTAAAACTATTGTCAAAAATAACAAGCTGATGAAAAACCGGTTGTAAGTCTAAATAAAAAACATATTTTAAGACTAATTGTGTGTTTGTCTGTCCAACAGTGCCTTCGTACATTAACCGGTCACTCTGGCGGGGTATGGTCGTCCCAGATGATTGGTCACCTGGTGATCAGCGGGTCCACTGACCGCACTCTTCGTGTGTGGAACGCCAAGTCCGGTCGCTGCCTGAAGGTGCTTGCTGGTCACACGTCTACTGTGCGCTGCATGCATCTCTTCCAGAATAGGTGAGTGAGATATGTTTATGCGTCTCTGTCTAATGGGGGTTATTTCCAACGAAACGATTTCGCGTGAGACGTGCCTATTCCCAACGTTTCACGCACGACTATTTTCAGCGTCTGAGTGATGGGATTCATTACGGATGTGAGCGGGTTAACTACGAACCTTTTATTTGTGTTGGAAGAACACCAACATTCCATTCCAAAAACTAAAAAAAAAAAACATCCCGCTCACATCCGTATGTGAGCGGGATGTTTTTTTTTTTAGTTTTTTCGAATAGGCATGAACCGTTTCATGCCTATTCGAAAAAACTTTATTAAAGTTAGCGTTATTAAAATTTAAGCATTAATAAAGCCCAGCTGCTTACGATGTTATGTTTAACTTTTTTTTTTCTCAGCCTATTCCGTTAACATAAAACCTTTAAATAATAAGAGCCGATAAGGCTCTCAGGGAAGCCCGTCCGTGAACTAGTGATGATGTAGGATGTGTTTGCCTAAGCTAATGTTTTTATTATCAGTTTAAGTGTTGTTTCAGTTTGAGTGTACTACACACAAGGATTTCATTTTTACCCGTTGAACGGCTCTCATATCTTTGCAAGGAAAATGTTCTTTTGGAAAATATAAAATCTTATACCATGAAGAATCAATTATTCACGCGAGAACCATGTTCACGGTTAGCAGCCCATTTATAAAGTTATTTATTTGTAGAAAAAACATTATAGTATCTTAACATAAATTTATTGCGCTTGTTCCCAATTAGGTACGGGTTTTTACAGCCATCATTAAAATAAATTTCGGCTATTGCTGAGTCAGCTTACATCTACACGATGAAATCCTTTCCTCTGCTCTGAGCCATCGAGACGTCTAGCACGTGCGTAGGCGTCGGTATTTAGTTCCCTATCGAGGGTTTTTTTTTGAGTCGGAACATAGCACAGGAAAAGATATTCTTAGAATCTAAAAATCTATAACATAAGCTTCTGCCCTGCCCTGCCTGCATCGCAATTTTTTTTATGTTTTTTTACTTGCCAAGCAGAATTTTGTACTAACCTTGCTAAATAGGTACTTCTAACATTTTGAAACACGCTCCACATCTTAATCCACCGAAATCTTAACTCACACAAGTGAGATGGCAGTCAAACGCCAAAAAAACCTTGTTTGCATCACAACGTTATCATGATAATGACCTTGTGCGATAAGTTCCGATGATTTAATGATCCACAATTGATCATTATTGGCCTATTTTCATCTACGAACGATTCATCGTTGAACGTAAAACTTCAGTTTTACAACGTATTGCATGACGCTTAATATACCAATTTTTGAGACCTAAAGAAGCACACTAATCTTTACTTGGTTCTCAACTTGGATCCTAGACATTTTTTGTAAACAAAGTTATCTTTGGTTACAAAACCGAAGAAATATTGTTGGAAAATAATTAACAAGACTGGGATCATCGAAGAAAATGCAGAAGCTTGCATAACACAAGCTCTGCTTAGCTTGGGGCTAGATAATGCTGTGTGAATCGTCCAGCATTATTTATTTATTATTTGCATGGGGGTCGTTCAGACAATCACCAAAATAGCAGAATATATAAATAACCTACTCGATTACCTAGTACACGATCAATGTAATATTGTTTTTCTTAAATTTTAGGAACACTTAGGCCCGTGTTATAAAGCTTGCTCAGTCGTCGATTTATGCTTGAGTAACGCTTTTCTATGTAATAAACGTCACGCTAGCATAAATCTGTGACTGAGTAAGCTTTAATAATACGGACCTAAGTTTCCGCAGGTATGTACTGAAATATGTTGGAGATATCTAAACATCAATCACGGTATCCGCCGCCGGTCCCCCATAGCTTCATAATGAGCACTTAGAAACCGTCCGAATCAAAATAGAACACATTTGTCATTTTAGGTTTTCATTTCAACTAGTCTTGAAAAAAATTGAAGCGAACAAAATCAATAACAATTTGTTTCTTAATTGATAATAAATACTATTTATTAAGCTGTTATGTATAAAATTTGACTTGTCTAAGTGCTTATTTTGTAAGCTTAAAGAAATAAACGTTATTGACTTTTGAGTGTCATTTCGTTCTCGGTCAGGAAACATGTCTAGCAAAATTGCAAATATATCCAAATTGCATAAAAAAGGACCTATGATGCATGTGACTTCTAAAAGCTGTTTTTTTTTCATTTGTATTCTCTATTGATGTAGAAATATATCTCCATATTTATTTCTGTATTTAATTGATGTTATTATTATGATTGATTGAAAAGTATTGATATTTTATGACGCAATCGTATAATTTCTAAACGTTCACCGTATGAAGCTTGCAGGGATATCTCTGTTGAAAGAGAGAAAAAAAATTATTTATTAGACACAAATGGTTTTTATAATTTATTTGCTTCTAATTATATTTTGATTGAAGGAACAGAAACATTTTGATTTGATGAACTAAACGGTAACGTCACAGAAAAAGGCAGCGTTTTTATCACCCGGAACTGAGGTTTTTGCATTTTTTTATTATGACTACACAGAAGTAATAAAACACTGTTTTTACCGGATTGATTGCGTATATATTGTTGTGTAAAGTCTGCCTGTGACCATGGAAGCTGAAAAGCCTCCGAAATATAAGTATACTACACAGAAGTAGTTCGGTGACTACACTGACTATCAACATAACTTGCTACTTGATGGCTGAAACAAAATATTTTTATTATGTTGGGTACCAAACGAAATTTAATGTGATAGTAGGTAAGATTAACATTTTCCGATTGTTCCTTTAAAAATAGTGTTTATATTACAGTGTTTATTATTTTTTGGTAGGGACATACTTATAATAAAAATAAAAAATCCACTCCACAAATCTTTTGTTCCGTATTCACAAACTTGTTACGGCTCTGCGCAAACTGTCTGCGTCAAAACAAATCGTAGACAATTTCGAGTGTTATTTTTGTAAGGTTCTAGGTATCTACGGAGGAGGCGGCAGATACTTGATCGAAGTATCTAAGCACCTTATTTCCTTGTCACCAGGGTGGTGTCTGGATCACGCGACGCCACGCTTCGCGTCTGGTCAATTCCCGACGGACGCTGCCTGAAAGTCCTTGTTGGTCACATGGCCGCGGTGCGGTGCGTGCAATACGACGGCAAAGTGGTCGTCTCCGGTGCCTATGATTACTTTGTGAAGGTCTGGAACCCGGAATCAGGAGAGTGCCTTCATACCCTAGCGGGGCATACCAACAGGGTGTATAGTTTGCAGGTAAGTTGAGTATTCACATTTAAACATAGCATGATTTGACTGACGGAGACTCAGTTAAGCGAAATGCTGGAAGCTTTTTTGGGCGCATTTTCGCTCTAGGTAACTAGAACTCACTGTAAAGAAGAAAAAAATTTGACGACCGATGTGGCGCGGTGGGCCAAGATCTGCCTGCGACACAGGAGGTCGCGGGTTCGATTCCCGCCTCGGGACAATGTGTGTACGATCTGCAGATCTGTTGATGATGTGTACGATCTGTTTGTTCAGGGTATTCTGGTCGTTTTCTATGTATAATAAAAAATATCTATCTTTGTATTGTATTATATTATGTATATCAGTTATCTAGTACCCATAACACAAGCTCTGCTTAGCTTGGGGCTAGATAATGCTGTGTGAGTTGTGCAAAAAAAAAGGTAACGTAAGGATAGGTTTTCACGCGTTTAAAGACAGACTATAAATAAATAAGAATAATAAATTCATTTATTTTACCATGTAAAATGCCAATGTTATATACCTAATTCACTTTTAATATTTCAGTTCGATGGTGTGCACGTAGTGAGTGGCTCCCTAGACACGTCCATCCGCGTCTGGGACGTAGAAACCGGACAGCTAAAGCACACGCTTACCGGCCACCAGTCTCTCACCTCCGGAATGGAGCTCCATTCAAACATCCTTGTCTCGGGCAATGCAGACTCTACGGTCAAAGTCTGGGATATCACCACGGGGCATTGCCTTCATACGCTATCCGGTATGTACCCATAGCATACGTATTGGTCGCCCAAATCTTTATGAGCTTTGTGAACACAACCTTGAGTACGAATCTGCGCATGGTACAGTTGAGTGCATATTCATTACTGTAAAACATTAAATTTGTTATGTTGATTTACATAGCTACCTGTAGCTGATAATAATAGTACGCCATACACATCTTAAGCGCCATAAAACAACCTAGGATGTTTGGGTGTTTTGTCGCTGCTAAAATTCTGTTTACTGTACTTATTGAGAACTGAGTAGCTGCCACAGACATCAAATTCCATTTTCATGATTGGCGACGTAGCACGTTAAACCGTCCGCTAGGCATGATTAACGAAGAAATAACAACAATAAGGAAAACAGATAACATAACAGCAATATGAAGTGACACTCGACTCAACTGTACTATCGAAAGGCAACACGCATGTGTTTCGTGTAGCGAAGTAGCACTCACACTGACTCATGGCGGCGTTTGCCGGACGCGCGCTGGTGTGCGGCGCAGGGCGAGCCGGTGATTCCAGATTTAGATTTCAATAACTTAATTTCGTTAGGCTTACAAAATAAGCACTTAGACAAATCAAACTTACCTATAAAAGGTGTTATTGATTTTCAATTCAATTTTGTTGTTTACTAGTGATCCAGTCAATGAATTAATTATTATGAATGGAAAAGTCGAAGGCAGAAAGCCCGACCTTGTTGGACTAGTTGGGAGACAAACATACTAAAACTACCCTACCCGCGCTCTTCTGCGTCCCTCTGACACCTTAAAATAAGCTTCTGCGTACCCGCTCGCACGTTTTTCCGAGAGCTGATAAAGATTTGCGCGTACTATACAACGAAGTGAAGTTTAGTGCCGATCAGAACTTAAATTAAATACTATTTATTTTTGATTAGAAAATGAACGAAGAGGCAACTAAAGTTGATCACTGTAGAGCATTATTACTAAAATCATGAGAAATATACCAACTTGATTCAGCCTTCGGCTTTGCACGCGTCTCTTCTGGGGTACTTATGTTATTCTAGGTTTAATGCAGCTCGGGCTAATTTTGAATTCAGTCGAGCCGTTTAGGTCGTTTGGCGTGATGAAGTAACGAATATCCAACCAGCAGACTATTAAAAATAAGAATGTGATTGCTTTTAGAATAAGGCTGAGTTTTGTCTAACGGTTGTTATTGCGTTTCAGGGCCAAACAAGCACCAGTCGGCAGTAACCTGCCTGCAGTCGAGCAACCGTTTCGTGGTGACGTCATCAGACGACGGCACCGTGAAGCTATGGGACGTGCACACGGGTGAATTCATCCGCAACCTCGTGGAGCTAGGCTCGGGCGGGTCAGGTGGCGTGGTGTGGCGGATCCGCGCCTCACCCACCAAGCTCGTCTGCGCTGTTGGCTCCCGCAACGGCACCGAGGAGACCAAGCTCCTCGTCCTCAACTTTGACCTCCCAGGATCCTGCCGCAAGTGCGATGACTAGCATCAGCTAAACCGGCGTCTACTGCGCCGATACGCCAACCTCTACGCTCCCTGGCATGTCTAAGGCGATCATGTGCCTTGAAGTTTCGCTTATGGACTGTTCCTCGCTCCTCTGTTTCATCAGACGAATAACAATTGTTCTGTGAGTGTTCGCCCGATTGTGCAGATGTTGAGAGGTTCTTGCTGTTTTTGGGTTACGAGGGATGCTAGTGACACTTGTGATTGTTATGTTTTCAAGAAGAGGTTTTGGGAGTGATGTGAAGTTAGTTGTAGGCAGACTGCAACAGTTTGAGTGAATCAACCCACCTACTGGACTGAATTAATGGGTAGTTCAACAGTTTTGCGGAACTCAATACCGTACTCACATAATTATTTTCTTACAATTCATTGTACCATTAATATAGTGCTAGATATAAATGATCAGTGAGGAAAATTGGGGCTACGAAGAGCATTGCCAAATTTCTGTACTTCATTTTTATCCCAAAGACAATTGGATCATAGTTGGTAAGTTTAATTGTAATGTAAAAGTTTATTTCTGTGCTGCATTGATTTCTATAACCAATTTTCAATATACAATTAAATTTAATTAATACCTTCCGACTTTTCGACATATATTTCATCAATGTTTATTGAAATGAAAGTGCGTATGCACTTCGCATATATTAAGTACCGATTTACAAATCGCAATGTCACAGACGATAATCGTAAGTTTATAATAAAAGTATATTGGAATTGTGTAGAATTTTCACCAGTGTATGAAATAAAAGCTGGATCTGATTGAGCTATAGGAATTTTAATAGGCTCAAGTAAGCAGTAAGTGAGAGACGATGTCATATATGTAAAGTCCAAGGTAATGTAGTAGTTGTGATAGCTTTGCTGAGGTCGCTTGTGATATGCCAGTAGTCCAGTATACGAGGACTACTTGAGGCCGCATTAGCAGTCTGTAGGTTTATAAGGCCCGGGCTCTTGCACTCTCTGCAATACGAACAATCACATAAGTGTGATTCTATCTATTCAAATGATGCTTTATTTGCAATTTAATTTATCAAATTTTAACTTTAAATTTTTATTCTTTTACTTCAATTTATCCCTCTGCTTGCTTTTGTTTCATACTAATTCTGTAGGAATATTATCTAAAAGCTTCCAAAGTTTCCGAAGCAAGCAGTGTGCCACTGTTTTATGTTTACGACATGAGACATACGTTTTAGTATACACATTACAACCAATTTGATAATTACAATTAATTTAATAATTACAATTAATTCAATTTCCTTATTATTAAAATTAAATTAATGATAGTAATTATTGTTCCATCTTTGAATGTTTTTGTTATTGTTTTTTTTTTAATGTAGAAATTATTTGAGATATATTGTTAACAACTCAGCATCATGCCTTTACTACGTTGTGGAACTTGCATCGAATATATCAGTAGAAAGTGTAATCATAATATTCTTATCTTATCTATATATTGGACTTTGAATAAGACTATATAGCCAGGGCACTAGGGGATGCACCTTTTACAACTGTATTAGTCTTTGTAAGGGATTACATATTGGATTCATCTCTATTGCTGGCATGTGCCCCAATAACTGATACAATTCCTGCCATGTTTTCTGCCGAGCAGACTAATGATATTGTAACCAAATGTAAACAACAAATTGTACATTTGTTTGTAATATTGTTTTATTTTACAGAATATGGAGTGACATCTGTGACTTAGAAACTGTGAACCAAGCAATACATACAAGTTGTGTTGTTTTCTCATTTGCACTATAGTAGTGTCTTCAGAACTGATGAATTTGTTGACACAATATTACCCATGTGCGCTAGCTTAGTATTAAAGTAAATTACAGTTAGTAAACTATTTAATCACCTATTTAATATATTATTATGTACAATCCAAATATCTCAATACTAAAGGCCAGCAAGTTATTATAATAATTTATAATCTTAAGATAATCATAAAACTACATGCATAGAAGTTAAAACTTTTTATAATCATACCGAATTTAGCCGTTCTTTTAATAATGTGCTTCAGAACATGCACTTGATTATTTACTATTGTAGTTCGATGGCTATACACATCGCCTCTATGGCTGTATTTTATATTTATTGTATACATGGTGGGGTTTTATGGGCCATTTATATCGGAAATCATGGAAGTTATGGAAAAGTGGATCCTAACACCATTTTTTTTTCTCAGCATGAAACTGTCATTCATTTATCTAAGTGGTCGCTAAATAAAACTCATCATGTGTATATTTATACTTGGTATTATGGTCGTTGAAGAACGTCAAATGTAGGCGAGATACTTCGATGATGGCTATAATCTATAAATAAAGAAACAAAGACTGAGAAGCATAGATATAGTTTAATATTTAAAGTATTAACGTAGTTACTGTACTACAGAGCATCACAGCACCTTCGCACGTCTTTCTTCAGTGTGACCTCTGGTTTCGTATCATAAATAACGTGAAGCATCAGATTTTTTGTTATTTAGTTGGACGGTTCAACAGCTGTCCTTCTATTTTGTTCTAAGTTATGTTAATTATTAGTTATTTTAGATAAGCGATTGTACCATAACACGTATCTTTAAAATTTTATAGTTTATGTTTCGTGAGGTTAGGCTTGCATTTGAACTATTGAATTCTTTTGTATTTTAATTCAATTCTTAAATTATGTTTCTCGTTTGTACTTCATTTGTAACTCTTCCAGTAATTACAAGTTCTGCCATCACACATGCTATAAAACAACTATGATCTACCTGACGTCTTCATAAGCAGCTTATAGCTTGAATAAAACCTTATATTACCTACATTGTACATCATATATATACCTACTTATACATTTTAACTTGTCTAAAATAATGGGGGCCCAGTTAAAGAACTAAGTTTCCTCTGTTACTATCAATGTTATATATGTCTATATTACAATAACTTTAAAGAGGTGTATAATCATGTAAATAAGCAGGTCTGATTCGCCAAAGTTAATTTCCTCACACACACACCAATTTGTACAATATTTAAAACTCAGTGCATAGTTGTACTGAAATTTAAACCAATCAGTTAAACTTCGGACATTGTGTTTTTGGTATACCTAATTGTTTATCAGATTGTCTTCATTTCGACGCAACGGGCTCCCTTTATTCATCTAACCTCACGACTTCTCGGCATTTCTGTGCGTTCATATAACATTGAAATTGAATGTCAACACCAATGTAAGAACTAGGGAAGGGAAGTGGAGTAATGGATGACCATGTATTTATAATAAACATTAGTTTAGGCGATTTTCGGCTGAAATAAAATGGGGTTGTTTCGATCAAGACATTGGTTTTATTTTGGTGGACTTAAATGTCATGCAAATTATTGAGTGGGATTCGTGCATGAGGTATGTAGTTTAGAATACACAAGTTGATCAACATTACTATTTTCACGATTGGCTATTATTAGCTGTATAGTTTGTTTTGTTACTATAATTTCTTTTGATTTCCGCTTTATTAATAAATTCAATTGTTTTCAGTTTAATTTGTTTTAATTTTATTTATATTTTGTATTTACATAGGTACATATTTTATATGGAGGACTCGATCGCGAAAGCAAAAGCATTTCTGGTTTCATAATCTGCATTTGAATATGTTGTGATTTTGGAGTGTACCTATTAAGTTTTCACGTGCCTTGTTCCTCTCTAAGGTTTTCATTTTCACAAGAGAGCGCAAATCTTTAGGAGCTCGGAGAACATAGCCTTGAATGCGAAACTGGTAACTACAGTTGAGTGCATAATCGTTACAGGGGCGGCTTTACCTATAGTGCAGGGGGTGCAGTGCATCCGGGCGCCAGGTGTAAGGCGGGCGCCTAGAGCCGCTCGCGACAAATAGAGCCTCCGCTTTAACGCTCCGCACGGAGCGGGCGCTCGGCAGCGGCGGCGCCGCCGCCCCGCCCCGCCGCGCCGCGCCGTGATCCCATTCTAAATGTATGGAACGAACGCTTTCGGGTAGGCGAATACGCCTATCCATAGACAATATCATCCGACAGTCAGACAAAAAATTGGACGTGTGTATACGTGCGGCCACCTTTTGTATATTGATACGATCGATCGAGCGAAGGTGCGAACGCGTCGCGCTCGTTTCCAAGTAACAAATTAAGGTGTGTAGTGCCAAAAAAATGTGACTGAACTCGTGAAATGTGAACAATAAAATTGATGTTATTGTGGGGTTGTCGTTATCGTGTAAAAGAACTGTGCTTAGCGTAAGTTTACGGTCGAAATCCATCCTTGGTTTTTTAATGGAACTATGGACTCTAAATAATTTCAGTTATTGCAAATACCTACATTCTCTGATTACCAATCTCATTAGGAAGAACTAGGTACACACATTCTACCTATTTATGTTATTTTTTTCTAACGAAACACATTATTATTGGCGTTTATTTCATTGGAAATGCTGCGAATCTGAATGAACCCCCATTATAACACCGTCTAAGTTAGATTACTGTCAAAAAAAACCAGATAATGTTTAGTTAGAAAAAACTCGCACTAAGCTAATATCGCACTAAGGCAATAACATTTAACCAAAACTTAACGCAATAACAATAAAATAACAAAAATTAACGCAATAACATTTAACCTTGTATGCTAAGCCCGCAGCATGGAAGAAATTTAGACCAGTGTTGCCAGATCTACTGATTTAGCAGTAGATCTACCTGCTTTTTGAACCGTCTACTGATCTACTGATTTTTTGCTCAAATTTTGTGAAATCTACCTGCTTTTTTCGAGCATCAATAGCAAGTAGCAAGTCTAGTCTATATTTATGCTCTCAGTAGTGTCACGTGACATGTTGCCAATGAAATTTTCACAAGTGTCACAAAACTGAAACAGATGCATGCAACTGAAGAGTTTGTTTTGTTCGTCCCTTCGTTTTTTCCTGCCGGCTTCCACTTTCTTTCTGTCTGTCTTGGTCTGTCTGTTCATCGTTTTCGATTGATTGGTCGGTCCGTTCGTTCGTTCGATAAACTTCTGCAAAATGCAAACTGAGTGAGACTTTTTATCCAGTTATTACTCTATTATGCACTTAATAATACATGTCCAAAACCAAAATCCAGTTCGATCAGACTGAAAAGAACTGAGCAAAGCACAGCCAACAGGCCGCCTGGCCTCGCTTTCCACAAAGCTAAACAGTTTGGGCATGTGGGCAAAGAAAACGCTTCCTAAATTTAAAAAAAAAACGGGTTAGTAGTTTTGATGTATGTTTTTTTGCATGAAAATACTCGCAAAACACAATACATAGGTACTAATTTATAACATATTAGTGAGAATAAAATCTACCTGCTTTTTTTCCCAATCTACTGCTTTTTTACCAAAATTTCTACTGCTATTTTCAGATTCCATCTGGCAACACTGATTTAGACTAACCTTCTTAGTTTTCGTCTCCATACTGGTAATTTGAACTTTTCACTGGCAGAATGGTGGAAAAATAGAAAAGCCTCGAGACAAAAAATAAAGAAAAAGAAGAAGCAATTTCCATGTTTTGCGCGCAGTCAAACTAACTTTTTGTTTTTACTAAAACTTTTATTTATTACCTAATAATAAAAGTTTTCATAATAGGTAAGTTACTACGGTAACCAATGAAAAAATAAGTGCCGTAGTGGTTTTATTCTCTTTGTTAAGCGCTTCATAGTTCAGTTACGGGTGTTCAATACCTTATATCGTCAGTTTGGGCATGGTCCACAAGCGCTAGTTCATCCCGTTGTTTATTACACAATAAACAAACAGCATTATTTGTGGGGTTAGTACCTCACAAATACGCTACGAGACGAGCACCTGACTATAATGTAAGTACAATGTGTTATGTTTCCGGGATCTGTGTACACTGTGTAAACTACCTGGCATAATAAAATGTAACAAATAAAATTGTAATAGGTACCTACCTATAATAATATAAATAGGAACTATTTCACACCTAGGTAGGTACATCTAAGAAATACCTAGGTTCCTACCTATAGTCATGACTAATAATATGTTTTCTTTATATTTCAGACGCAGTAGGTATCGGTATAACATCAAGCCAGCATGAGCTTTAGAAAGCAACAGAATCTAAGGCTTTACTTCTTATTGCATATAAAACTTATTTACAATCTTTCAAAACGTTTTTTATTTTGTAGACGCATTTATATCAGTTTAGCTTTTTAGGCCTGAAATGATATCAGACAGACAGAATTACATTTAAAATCTTATAATATTAATCCCTGTATACTTAACTTACCTACATGGTAAGTTAAGTATACACGGTGTAACAATCGATTTAACCCCCATGTATGTTCTGCGATATTTATTGGTTCAAAAGTTATTTTAGACTTTGGTGAAATTTTAGTCAAAATCAGATTTCAGTCTGAATTTCGTAATTGCCGCCAAAATATTAGGTCTGCGACCATGACTTTTTGTTTAAAACAAGATTAATAGTGGACCTTGCGTACCCCTGTACTAATTAGTCTCAGATTTATAAAAAACCAAATCGTTTTATCGCATTCACTAATGCGATTTTTACAAAATATTTAGACAACAAGCAACATAGCTAAATTTTAGATATATTTTACAGTTATGTCACAATAACTTATTTTCCATAGACTATACAATAACTATAGCACCATAGAGTTATTATAGTGCTAGTAACTCTATGGTACCCATAGAGTTACTAGCACTTAACTATGTAGATCTTCTATGGTACTATACTATATAAAAACTATGTATAGCACAGAACTATAGTCATTGATCTAAAAGGGGATCTCTTTTTTCATTGACTATAGTAACGCCGAAAAATCCATAAATATCGCGTAAGCTGAGGAAATTATTGACAATAGAGCAAAGTGATGTACCTACTTCGCAACGGTTATAGAGAGGCAATCAACATTTTTAAAAATAAAACCGGCCAAGTGCGAATCCTGACGAAGGGTTCCGTACATTATCTATAAAATCGGCAAAAATATCACGTTTGTAGTATGGGAGCCCCCTTTAATATTTGTTTTATATAATTAATTAATAATTTTTAAAGTGACTATATAACTAAATAGGTATTCTGTGAATATTTCAAGCGTGTACCTGTTGCCGTTATCAATATTGAGCAAAAACGAACAGAAAAATCACGTTTGTTGTATGGGAGCCCCCTTAAATATTTATTTTATTCTGTTTTTAGTAGGTAGGTATTTGTTGTTTTAATAGAGCATAGGAAAATACATCATCTGTAAAAAAATTAACTGTCTATCACGGTTCATGAGATACAGCCTGGTGACAGACGGAGAGCGGGCGGAGTCTTAGTAATAGGGTCTCGTTTATGATTTTTAGGGTTCCGTATCCAAAGAGTAGGGTTTGGAGCCCTAAAAATCTATAAAAACACAGATGAAAAAAGTGGCCCAGACTCTGACGCTCTGAGGGCATCATAGAGTTAATATAGTACTCATCTCTATGCCCTTGCACAGAGGCGGAGTAACATTACATCATCTGTGGCCAGAGTAACATATACTCTGTGACAGACGACAGAGATCGATCGATAACATAGACTAGTAAGTATTATTCAATACTAATAAGTATTATTCTATCTGTATGGCTTTAGCCTAATTAAAAAAAATAAAGAATTTTCTTTTGTACGCATTATATTATTAGCAGTGATCGGAATTTCGGGCGCTTATTTACCTAAAGTTGGTGTAAGACACAACATGGAGCAGTTAAAACCATCTTTCACGGGAATACTTTCCCGTAAATTCCCGGGATTTCAGAACATTCTAAAATAATGATTTTTTCACCGGAACCTTATTTAAAGACGAAATATAAGACACTTTTATTCTGACGTGAAAATCGATTTTTGTAAAAAAACGCGTTCAAAAAAGGTGTCTTATAATTCGTCTATAAATAAGATTTCAGTGAAAATACATTCTAGAAAATTCCAAAATTCCCATTTGGAATAAAACAAGTTTGGGTTCATCTCACAAAACAGACAATTATATACCTATATTTTTTTTATAATATTTGTTTCTATTATTCTTACGCAATTATCAAACAAATTATAAATGCGTATGAATAAGTGTTTTAAATTTCGTGTAGAAAAAGGATTTTGGCATAAAATCATAAATACATACATATAATTAAAAATGTTTTTTTTTTTCAGAAAATTAAATATTGACTTTAGTGAAAAACACGTCAGAATAAAAGTGTCTTATATTTCGTCTATAAATAAGATTCCGGTGAAAAATCATTATTTTAGAATATTCTGAAATCCCAGGAATTTACGGGAAAGTATTCCCGAGAAAGATGGTTTTAACTGCTCCATGTTGTGTCTTACACCAACTTTAGGTAAATAAGCGCCCGAATTTCCGATCACTGATTATTAGTCTATGTTCTTTTGTGTCTGTCAGCCAAATTGTGCGACTGATTGTTTATTTTGATTCTCCTCTGTGATTTATACTTAGAGTATCGGTATAACGAACCGTATGAACGGATTTATACAATTTTGTGGAGAATTAGTAATTCAGACCACTTGTTGGAACATGTTTAATTTCTCTAAATCATAGTTGATGAGGTTTATTCGTAGGCAACAGAATGTTTTAATGTTACGATGTTAAAAATGCCACTAGAAAAAGGTCCTAATAAGAGAGTATCGAAACTGGCTAAGCCACCGTGGAATAAACCTTCGAAAATTCCAGTGAAAATTGAAAGCACTGGTATGTATAGCCCGGTCCTACCTACTCATTGTTTGTATCCCAATTTCTACTTGCTAGGTCAGCAAATTATGTTAGGTATGTAGCCTGGTCACAATATCTGTGCACATTTTGCTAAATTCTACAAAGCCCAAATGGAAACAAAAAAACTGAACCACATTGGGGGTAAGTTGAAAATCCAGACTCAACTCCTATCAATGTGTACCTAAATACTCTCTAGTCTGTGTGTTTTGTATTATTTGTGGTCAAAGATCCTAGTACCTACAGCTACCTACCTACCTGGCTTTTGTTTGAAGTATCTATGTGAAGTATTAGACTCACTTGAGTGTACTAGTCTGTCACTTTTATATTGTTTATTTCATATTCTTTCTAATTTTATATTTTGTAAACTGTTTGGAATATTGCATCCTATTACAATGTAAGTGTATGTTTAGTCGACCCATTACACATGCTGTGACACCCCTTTATTAGAAGAACACTAGACCATAAAAAACACATTTCATGTTGGGAGTCCTTTAAATAGCGGAGCAAGGAACAAAATTTTTCAGATGTTTGGTAAAAAGTAAGCAAATGTACTTAAGTACCCTCAAACACCCTAAATTCGCCTACTTTAGACACATTTTGGAACAAAATTAAATATACCAGTTACGGTCCAATCGAAAAGAGTAGAAAATAATGAGGGCCTTCGTTTGCAACATGAATACTGCGACACAAACAACTTGTTGGTAATAAATTGATAAAAAAAATTGTAAGTAATAAAAAAACCGTAAACAGTGTGCGTTTTAAGGCAACTAGAAGGCCTAATCTGAGGATGATGATGATTTTATTTTCAAGTATCAAACTATAGAATTCTACTAGCAACTAGCATCTGCACGGACATCTCACATGGGAATTAATGGAGTGGAAAAATATGGCAGTTGACTATATTTTTTCCGATACACATGGAAATATAAATTCATAAAACCTTGAACGCAATTGGCAAAAAACAACGTAAATCTTACTCAGGCAACCAAATGCAAAGTTTAATCGTTTAAGACGGGCAGATTTCACTTCATTAAGACTAGGTATAGAATCTGGACTTTACCTATAATACTTTGATAGTCATCGGAAACTTTATTTTTCACCCTATCCGCAGTTGTCAGGGCGCACGCGTCTCTAAAAAAATATAAAAACAACATCTCTGAGCCTAAAATCATCGATCAAAAATTTCGGGTTCAAAAATGGTGTATGTGTTGCCCAATAATTCCGAATTCCGTGCCAAAAATCGATGTAGAATATTCAAAAAGTGGCATGTGACGGCTGCGATCGGCAAATATGTGTAAAATGCAGTGGTCTGTGCGCCAGCGAGCTACATGTGGTGGTGCTCCAATCACCAACACTTAAGTACTGTACCCCGATTGCAAGCTTGGAATTCGGCAGCTACCAGCGCTTAGAAAACTTGTGTCTCAGCTGAAGGATGAAATCGATGCATTTGAAAAGTCACAAACTCAAGGTCTCAATGTGGTATCGGTGATTAGGGATATCAGTGAACGAGACAAAAGGCAAAAAAACGTCATGTTCGGAGTCCCGGAACTTTGTGGTACCGGAAGTCATATGGACACCTGCAAGGGTCATGACCTCAAGAAGGTGAACGAAGCCCTGACCAATATTCCTGAGTCGGAACCACCTGTCGCGGCCAGCCGTCTTGGGAAACCAAGTCAGTCACCGCGGCCGATGAAACTGATCTTTACGCGCCGAAGTTCCGCCATAACTATCTTGAAGAACGGCAAGAAGTTACCTGTGAGAGTCAAGGTAAAAAACGATCTTACCCCTTACGAAAGGGTAGTACCTTAAGGGGCTGCGTGAGGAGCTGGAGAACAGAATAGAAAATAGTGAGTCAGATCTCACTATCAAGTATGTGAACAACACTCCCAAGATTACTAAGAAGGGGGATCCCCCAAAAACTAGTCGCCGATCTCACATATAACTCACATTCTTCTACACCAACTTGGCATCAATAATGGAAAAAAGAGACTTGATTGAAATTAATAAATGAAATTGAAATCAATAAAACCTACTTTAATTGTACTAACTGAAACCCACTTAAAACCCAGTATACCAAACAGCCTAATTGATATTAGGGGCTATAGCCTCTTTAGAAAGGACAGGGAAGGTGGAGGTGGTTGGAGGGAGAGGAGTTGCAATAATTTTCATTTAGGTATTTATATCTCAAACAAATTACGTTGTGTCGGAAATTTTTACACAAATGCACATGAAGGATAAGTTTAGGAACCGTTATTATATAGTCCACGTTAAGACCATTGAAAAAATCAGGCGAAATAAGGTACTTTGAGGCGAAAAAGGGTGTTTGACGGTATGTCAAAATGAAAGATACCGAAAGTCCCAAAAAAATTTAGGGCTTTTTGTGTGTGAGTTTCCACTGTCTCTAATTCGGGTTCAGAATCAGGGTGCCATCTTGGCACCCCGAGGGATGCTAAGATGACAACCTTGGTACCTACCCGGTCGGATCGCCCTTACACCGGAAGTGGCACGAGGTGCACAGATATTGTGTTGTGACCAGGAAGTAACCTACCTATCCTACGGAATAAAACAAAAATAAATTTCACATGTTAATCTGTGTTATATATTCGCTCCAAAAAGCTGCAATTAAAAAAAAATCGGCATGGGTACTATACAAATGAACCTATATAATATACCCTACCCTATATTTAAATGTATAAACTTTGCCCTTTGTTGCTTCCCTGACGTCTGTCAATTTTATTTCAGTGTCTAAACCTCCGAAAACAGAGAAAAACATCTCTTATGAAAGAAAAATTGAACTGGCAAATGAAGGTTAGCACTTATTAATTAGCACTATTAGCTTTGAGGAAGTTTCATAGTAAACGCAGCAAATAAGAACATGAAGTTAAACCAATCAGTTCTTCCTTGTAAGAGTGATAGGATCCTTATAAAAGGTGTCCACTAAAAAAAGAGAACTAAAATTATCATGAAATATATTTGAAAAAGTGGCCGACCCTCTTCCACAGTAGTACATAAAAAGGTATGGCAAATTAAGTAGGTAGGTACGAGCATAGTCATCCTCCTGAGGAAAACATAATATCTAATGGCTGCCATTCAGTGACGAAGAAGTTCAGGCCACCTTTTGACTTGTTTAACCCACTTTGGGGATAGTAGGTATTCGGGGACACCCAGGGACACCCCGCATATCAATAAATATAAATATATGACTAAAACATTTAAATTTAGGTACATTTTCTTGATATCAGCCACGACCTACCTTGTCAACGCGGTGTTTTTATTTCGCACTAAAATTAATGAGCTTTTTGAGTTTGTAATACAAACATAAAAATTACGAAATGTTGACTGTAGTCACAGCATAGAAAAGTTTGGCGCCGGGTTGATCATTTCTGATTTTCAGTAAATAGCATATAACTCGGAAACAATTAGATGATTTTGTGTTTTTTCTGGGTCGTCATGAACTCACCTTTCTTCCGCTTTCGGCTTGACGTTGAGTTTCGGGACACCCTGTATAAAAATAGGCAAAACACATGATCAGTTTTATCTTTATTGACCCAAGAAACAATGTTTTTGAAACATTTTTTATTAATTATTTTGCAGTAGCTTTAGCACAACTGCAAGCACAATCAGCAAGTCACAAATCACACAAACCAGCAGCGCTGCCTACTATAAAGGCCAATAATAATCCAGACACTATGAAAAAATCCATAAAAAAATGTACTACTGCGGCAACAAATTTTGATAGCCTAGAAGATTTTGAGACAACACCGGGGCCAAATAAAAAAAGAAGGCCCGGCCCAAAGAGTACAACCATGCCACAAATTAAAAAGACCCCAAATCTAAATCCGTTGGTTCTTGTCAGAAATAACCAGTCGGAAGAAAAAGGAAAATCCGTAACAAAGGTTAAGAATACACCAAAGAGGAACGAACAGCTGAAATCTGTTGCTGCTAACTTGGGTGAGGTTCTAAGTGAAGCAGAGACAGGGGCTGCTCAAGGTTGGTCAAATAGAGACTGCTGTATTCACACTTGCAAATTTTATCATAATAAATATTAATGACCATCATTTTCTATTCCAGCTTGCATGAATAATGCAGCAACACCACCGAAAAAACCAAGGGGAAGGCCTAAAGGGTCAGTCACAAAACGCAAAACAACACCGGCCACAAGTAAAACTTTAAGTGCAAAAGAAATAAAAGCTGCTGCAGCCTCTATGTCGGAACACGCTCTGGCAATTTCGTTACAACCTCATAGCCGCCCTAAATCTGTCATCAGTAATAGATCAAATTTATCATGGACCAGAGACATATCTACTGAATCTAGCTTAACATCAGGCACCATCTGTATCACTGCAACATCCAATGACTATGTGCGCTTTGACAATAAACTGCCCTTAGTACAGGTGGAGAGTTGTGCACCACCAAAGGTGATAAATGTCACTTCTACACCCCTGCCCCCAACTATATTGCCAAAGGAACAACAACACAACAGTGTTACTACACACCGCCTGCCTTCAAGTGTTCTGTCAAAAGATGAAAGCTCCTCACCTGACTCCGAGTTTCCAGTCAGTCCTAGTTCATCCTCATCCTCATCTTCAGATTCAGAACTGGATGGCGCAAATACCTTGCCCGACTTAAAACGTCGTTTGGAACACATGAGAAACCTGATCAAAAACTTTGACTTGGATGACCAAAAATTTGTTTCACACGATGATCACGACCACAGCACCTATTCTGAAACAAGTCGATTGGTTGATCCCAACCTCGAAGCCATAATTGAAGATTGTGAAAACTTTGACAGGAATCTTGAAGCTATGTCTCAGGAGAAGTACAGTTCTGAAAAGTTAGTAGAACTTTTTAGAATAGCTGGCTTCACAGAGCAGAATGAGTCCAAAAATGAAAAAGAAAAAGAAGATTCTCCACGCCCAAGTTACGAATGCAATCTTTCTGAAAGCAGAAGCTCGGAAAAATGCAAACTTCGTCAAACCAATGTTCACAAAGATTCAGAAGCGATATTCGCCAAACACGACCTGGTTACACGTGTACCTGCAGCCGACTCACGAGATACCTGCACCAATCTCCCAGATAAACAGCCGGTTAAAAACATAAATCGTGTAGAAGCGTCTCCAACAGATAGTTTCAAAACTTTCACATCTGATAACTACAACTATGTACCGTTCGGTCGGTCTGAAGGCGGCGACGACGACGACGATGACGATGCTTTGTCGCTATATGCTGAGAGCACTAGCGGCATGGAGTCTTCAACACTCGACCCTGTTGCCTCTGTATCCGTCAGCCAGGAGGACGTGTACGTACCAAAACACTCGCCAATCTCTTACATGCGAGAGAATTACGTCTACAGACCAACTAAAATACAAGTACATAGAAGCAATCTTGCAGAGGAATCTATCGAAGAAGGTGAAATTATTTCTAACAAAGATGACCAAGAACAGGAGCCAGTTACAAAACCTAAACCATTACGAGCACGTGTTTCAAGTTCAGGCTCCAAGGATAAGAAAACAGCTTTGAAAGTGTTGGAAGATTCAAACCACCTATTGTCGCTTGAGTCTATCAAAAGGACTGAGGCACATATCTCAAGCCAACCTCAGCGATTGTTCTCTTCGTACACAACAATGAACCCGATAAAAAGTTCCTTATACCGAGGCTGTTGTTTTTTTTACGTAGCAAGTAAATGCAAAAATAGCATCTGTCATTTTCCACACTTTATTATAAATATGAACACTTTCAAATACCGTCTAACGTTGCTCAATCAAGACAATCTGATAGCAGAGTACTTACTGATGCGCCTTCACGTGTCATTAAAGCGACGCTATTACATATTATTCGCTGAAGAATGCAAACGGAGGACAGCAACTAGAATACTCTTAGAGATGGCGATCGACCTCGGCCTCGGATTCGTTGAAATAGACGAGGACCTCAGAGTTCAGGTGTTAGAGATGACATTGTTGCATCTGAATACGATTAGCTTAGACGTGTGTGACGATCTTCTTAAATTTGAGCATAAAGGCACGATGATGTGCGATGCTCTACTCTCGTGCATGGCGAACTCTCAGAACTTTGCACAGTACAAGCGAGCATTCGTGAAACTAGCGAACCTAATGAGCGAAATGAACCGACATGTTGATATCCAGGTAGCGATTAGTATTCTAGAGCGTGTGTGCATACTACCGGGGGAGTACTTCCTTGCGCGGGGGATGTTGGCTTTGATAGAGAATACAGACGTGAGTATTTTCGATAACCGGCTGGCAGAGTCGTTGGAGATTAAGCTGTCGAATGTAGACAGCGAAATTCATGCAGTGTACTTGTTAGCTAAGAAAGCTGCGCTTGAAGGTCGCATGGCGGAGCTGGAAGAGATGCATCCCGCTACACCTATCTTAATCCAGCGCCATGAGGACTCGCGGCACACGTCGCCCGATACCACTAACGTGGACGAGTTGGTAAGTTCTAGCAATCGTATTACCGGGTTTAATCTTATTTATATGCCCGGAGCTCATATTTTAATCTTGAGCAGTCTGATGTATTGATGTTAGATGGTAAGTCGAAAGACGCTTTTTTGCGACTTGTCAAACGCATTCGATTATGTACACGAAACACAGTGGGTGTTTTGTGTACATAATCGAATGCGTTTGACAAGTATAATATAATAATAACTAGGCTCCACAATATTCATGTCATTTTAAGGGCAATGTAAACGCATCTACAACAAATTTCCAAGTATGTAGCAAAAAATATTATTAAATAGGAATCTATTTAATGATAATTTTTGCTACACACTAAAGAAAAATTTAACAATTTGATTGAATAAATCAAATTGTTAAATTTTTCTTTCTTTTGTCTAGACAGAGGATAACAAAATTTTGGGGCGGGTTTTTCCGACTCGAAATTTTAAAAAAGGTTTCCGGTTCACTTCTTTAGTAGGTACTTTCTTTCACTTTTTATACCTATTATGATACGAATAAATAATACCTATGCAATTAAAATGTAATGTTTTACCTGGAAAAATATTGAAAATTAAACAAAAAGACAATATGACCACTTTACATCCTTATTTTCTTACCTGAGTAATTTGAAATATTATCTGACGTCTAAAATTCCTGTAAGGTCTCAAGATAACAAAACACACAACAGAGTTTTGTGTTTTTAATGAACTCTTAGCAACATACATACTCAAATGTTGCTGAGATGCCTTGCATTAATATGACAAACGCGAAAGTAAAAAAATAATATTCTTCAGCCCCAGGTCAATGAACCGGTCTTCACATGCACGTTAAACGATGAAGCCCTCCAGTTCCAGCACCTCACTTACCATGTGCCGAAACGGTTTGTGATGCCAAGAAGATCGAAATGGTCTTCCAGAGACTGGCACAGTGCGAGGGAACGTCGTCGCGATCGGATCGTCCATCAAACGCCTGGCGGACGCTGGGTGATGGGTTCAAAAGTGGTAAGGATTTAAATATAAATCATCATCAGCATAAACTAGTTCTGTTACAAGAAATAAGTTTCCAAACAAATTCGATTTCGGCGGGACTCCCGCGCCCCACCCTCAGTACGGGTGTGCTCTAACCAACTTAGCCACGAAATCTTAGGCCCGTATTATGAAAGCTTCCCCAAGCATTACTTAAGCAGTCATTACGTGATCTCTACTCAATCGTTAATTACTCAAGTAATGCTTGGTAACCGTTCAATAATATGTCTAAGCAGTTACTCGAAGGCGTGGACGGAGGAAATCCGCTCTTGACGGCTACTTGAGTGAGTGTAGATTTTGACATGAGCTCCCAAGCATTGTTTGAAAATTAGTATTCACTCAAAACTAGACATAAGCATCACTCAAGCAGAGCTCGATGACTGAGCATGCTTTCATAATACGGGCCTTAGTCCGTTCCATCGAAAATCTTTGGGACCTCTTTTCCACACGTTTGGAGGGTGAGGGCGTTCTTCATTACGTTTGCTAAGTCGCGGTTTCCACTCAATAACACGTTTATCCTAACGGTTGTCGGTTTACGAGATAAGGCGGCCACTACCACTTCAGCTTGCAAATTTTTTAAGCTTATACTCATATATACAATATACAATACCGCCGACAGAGAACGAAAGTTACATTTTGGTTCTCTGTCGGTGGTATTCGTTGCGAACCCTGTCCTTCCTATGTCATCACTCAGCGAATCGAAGGTGTGAGAAGTAATCGCCGTTTATGTTATTGTTCTCACCTTTCCAATCTTCTCTATAGAACAGTTTTGGTGATATGACATGCCCCTGTCTCACTCATCTGCGCAATAGGATGGGTTTAGACTGCTGGCCCTGTATTTGGCCGCTCACGGTGGCGGCCTCTCGGACACATCTCAGCTCTTCGATATACCAACAGTCCAATTGGCATCGTTGTAAGGGTTCCAGAACAGCTTGAGTTTCGAAGAGTCAAATGCCTTCTCCTAGTCCAGAATAGGGAATAAGACATTTTTTTGTTGTTTACAGAACTGCAAAAGCAACCATAAAACTATTATGTTGGATGCAGGATTTACCCTCTCTTTCCAACCAATATTATAGATCGTACATATCTGTCTGTCTGTTTCCTTTTCACGCCTAAACGGCGGCTGAATGGATCTTAATGAAATTAGGCAGGGGAGCTAGGTGGTATCTCGGAGACGGGACATAGGCTGTTTGAAAATGGCGTATGAAGCCGCGGGCACTAGCTAGAGACAGTCTTCTGTTTCATATCATTATATTTTAAACTCATACGTGAAAGTCCAGCTGTGGACTAATATAGGCTGATGATGATGGTGATGATGTGAAAGTTTGGATTGGTTGGTGTATGTTTGTTACTACTCACGTCAAAACTACTTACTGAATGGATCTGGCTGAAATTTTGCATAGGTGTAGGATCTAGGCTTGGAATAATACACTGCTTAGCTACTTTTCACCCGACTGCGCAAGGTGGGTTTTATTTATCCTATAAATCATAATAGGTACCCATGAGTTAGAAATAATATTTGAACCTTAGAAATATGGCATGCGAAGCCACGGACAGAAACCACACTATTTCTATTTTTGCTCGTTTCGTAGGAATTTTATTATTATGATATTAACAGTTTTAAAGTGCTAATTTTTGTTTCAGGTTTCCAGAAACGTGACGTGGAATTATTAATGTTAAGATTTTGTTCAGGTAAGGGTAATTTTTTGACTTTTAGTTGGACTTCGAAATTTCTCTTAAGTTTCGTGAGTAAATCTGAAATAACATCTTGATCTTCACAGATTTAATATTGATAATCACAATGCGAAGCTAAATTCGTACATCAAAAAATAAAAACAAGGGCTAAATGTCACGCAACGTGATTTGGAACACAATCTAATTAGGACATATTTGATTGTGTTCCAATTTTTCTGGTACCCTCTGTGCTGCCGCATTTTAATTTTTTAATTTCTCATAATTAGCTGTCTTTGGGTTTCTCTTGAATGTATTAAGAGCTAAACTGCGCTCAGCAAGTGCTTGAAAAATATCAGAACACCAATAGGGCTTAGCCACAAACTTTTGAATTGGACCTTCCCCAATTCTTGTAAAAGGCATACATGTGTCCGCTGCAATATGAATCCTATTAAAGAATTAATCATAACAATCTTGGATAGTATTTCACTAATCATCAAAATCATCAAGAGTTTCACGATAAAGCTTCCAATTAGCTTTTTAAAAAATTCTGTGCTTTGTAAATCTACGACAATCTTGATATTGCATAGTACTTAAGACAACCATATGATCAGTACCTACATTTTCTTGTGTTACCTTCCATGTAAAGTAAATTGCAATATCAGAAGTAACGAACGAATATCAGGACCTGTATTGTTCCTCCTACTAATGTAATTCTCGCGAATTCGCGGGTATATTTAATGCAGCAAAATTAAGTTCCACTGATGCCTCATATAACTGTGAACCTCTCATTTTCCAGGATCAGCTGGTGTGGTGTCCGCTATAGTCCCCGGCTACAATGGATTTCGCTGAGAACTTCGAAAATATCCTTTCCCATTCTATTTGAGATGTTCTTACCGGGGAAGGACAATAAATAGCGATAGCATTTTCCAAGTATTTAAAATCAAGAACTTTTACATGTAATATTCCAATTTCCGAATTTGCTTCATCCAAAAAAAAATACCTGGCCTTTGATTGTATTATGTACAATATTGCTACACTTCCATATGAGTCGTGATACCTATATCATTTCTGAAAATTAGTTATTTTCAAAGTAATATCCGTACGTATGACGGCGTAAGTGCCGAAAGAAGTCCCAAAGATTTACGGGTCGACTAGATAAGATCACGTAGCTTAGTTGGAAAAAGAGCAACCCTGCGCTGAAGGGGAAGGTGCGGGTTCGAATCCCGTCGAGATCGAAAATTTTTGGGATTTATTAATTTCTAATATCCGTATCCAATTATCCTATTTCACTGTCCTCACTGCTCTCTTTTTCTTTAAAGGAAATAAATAGAGAAGTAATATTAAGATTAGGGAGTAGATAAAAGCGTAGGCGCGTTCACATGGATTTATAAGCGTTAGTAGTATAGTTACATTTATCAACCCGCATAATGTACACATGTAGGTACTTAAACCAAAATCTTTGGATAATAATAAGCATAATTAAGCTATTCTTGTTGATTACTGTAGCATTTTCCGTATCTTATAATAATAGTCCCTAAGGTGGTTCAACGCGGGTTGGCGCGAGATTAATTGTTTTTTTGTGGTTTTTAATTGTTTCTGCCTTACACAAGCAATAAAACTAGCGGTAAAGCAATTTGCCGCAAATGGTAAAATCGTAAATATTCTATGAACTTATGATAACACTAACTTTGATTCATTTGTATTTAGGAACATTTGGGAAAATGTTGATTTTTGGTACAAAATCTCTTATTTTCCCAAATGCTCCAAAATAACCAATGAATCGAAGTTGGTTTTAACACGAGTTCACATAAAATGGTTCACGGTTTGCGGCTAATTACTTTTCCGCTAGTTTTATTGCTTAAAAACCATAAAAAATGAATCTCGCGTCAACCACCTTAATAAAGGCTTAGGCTGCGTTTCCACTAGGGCATTAGTTAGTAGTTAGTCGTAGGCACGTGAGTGAATGTGAGTGTTTCCACCAGGGATGTGCGAGCAAGGTTGAAAGAAGATGCATAGCGAAGCTGTACAGATCAGCGGCGCCATGATGTGTGCTTCCATCCTCCGCACACCCTTGTATGTACAAAAACATAATGTAGTTCCGCTTAGCCGTTACCACCAGAGCTTCGCCGAGCGAGGCTTTAAATGAAGTGACAATGTTCAAACATATCCCTCGCTCGGCATCCTCGCACATCTCCGGTGGAAACCAGCCTTAGTATTATATTTCGTAGATACATAAGAAAGTACTTATTAGTTAGTTATAGGTTTTGCTAATAAGGAGTCAGGGTAATCATTGACATTTTGTACTAAATAGTCGCTCTGCGACCTTGCGAGCTGCAACATTTTTTGCAAAAACTTGTAGTAGGTACCTAGGTACCTATACCAATATCGTCGTAAACGCTTTAGTTTCAAGTCGAAAGTCTAGTCTACCCTAGTCATTAGTAACACCTTCGACTCAGTTCACGTTATTATTAAAGATTTCAAAATAAAATGAGCTAAGAACTCATGGAACCTTAAAAATTTTCAAAGGTGATTCTAATCCATGAGCTCACTTTTGTTTTGTAATATGAATTCGTATGTCGCATTCTACAGTAAACACAACTAGGTACTTAACTAACCTCTTTGACCGTAGAAGAGAATATTATACTATTATCCTATACTAACGACCGTAGTAAAGTAATGTCGCTGCAAACTCGGTGCACTCGCAAAAAAATGACAGAGTACGAGTACAGCCAGGGACGCTTCGTTTGCTTCGCTCAAAGTAGCCTAAAATTTTAGATTGCAGGGGAGAGCAGGTAGCATTCATAGTCATCATAGCATCAAGTGCCATAAAATAAAAACTTATGTTTTATATAAACAATGATGATGATGAGTCCCCCAACCCTCTGTTTTGGTTATAAACTTGAGTGTCATATTCGGTAGGCATTTATTTTCTGACGTCCTGGAAATAGTGGCTATTCTCATATTCTGTATCCTGAATTACATCTTTCAATGTTGTGGATCCTATCTCATGTCTTTTAAATATTGTTTGTTTTTTACGGTACATTTTGTATTGTACGAATGCACATCACTTAAAGCTGTTTGAATGTACCCCACCACATATTTTCATTAAATTAATTAAAAATATTCGTTGAGGATAACTGAAAATGTATGTTTACATGACAAACTAGGGCATTGTTCAAGCACTGTAATAAACTATAGTTTAATATAAAGGAAAACTTCCTACAGCAAAACTCATGACAAAGAATCCAAAAATTACTCACAAAGAGCGAAAACATATCACGGCTTGTCCTAACTAAGCCGGCGGCCGCATTGCCCCGCCATCCCACGGTTGGCCTAAGTTTATAGGCTGGGGCTTCATAGTTTTGTAAAAATAACGGCTGTATGAAAGCTACCTGCTCTCCCTATGTAGCTAATTTATGTACCTAGTTATATTTCTTATAACGTAACTTTACTTGGTCACCGTTTGCAGCCAGCCATTGAATATTTTTTTTTTCTGCGAATTTTAATGTTATATTTAAAAAAATAAAACATTAAGATTCAATTATGACTATCAGGTAATGCAAAAAATTTATTCTATATTTCGCCTAAAAACCATAGATATAAATCGTTCACACTTAATTTATAAACGACAATCAAAACCCATGGCTGGCTTCATTAGAGTGCACTGATCTCATTTAATCAAATAAAAATAATTAGTGAATCCTGTAGTTTTATTACATAAGAGGACATCCATAAATTACGTGAGGTGATTTTGGCGTTTTCTGCGGAATAAATCTCACGGAAAAGTAATTCGCCGCAATAGATTAGGTAGGTAACCATTTTCCATTCCAAAATTGAATCCCGAGCCAACACGAAACCAACAACCTTTAATAATATAAGATAAACCTACATAAAGGCTGTTTATTTGGTTCGAACAATATAAATTAATAGGAACTGTTGAAATTCCTGGAAAAAATTACGTGGTAGGTACCTATTTGCCGAGACCCTCCCTTAGATTTGGTGAGATTGGGCTCGACCGCAAGCGAGAGTTTGTGGTTAGACGGTTTTGTTCTTTGGAAACTTTGTTTACGTTAAAGATAAAAACAACCACATTATCTACATATAAAAGCTTTTATCGAGAAAGTCAAACTTTTTTTATAGGTAATCGATAGCCCTTTATTTGACCACAATCTCATTTAATACAGTTTCGATGCATAATTATTATGATAATGCTAGCCGACGACGTATCGCTTTTTCCACCAGGCATTCATCCTATTCAGTCGTTTTATCGTTGACTGTACATGTTCCTAGGTACAAACAGTCTTACATTCAGGTGTTCTTATATGTTGTGTAATAGGTAGCTAGATACCTACGTATCAAATCGCAGTCTCGTATAAAACGTAAATTATTATTTATTATAATGGTAAGCTATTACAATGAATATTATTAATTAATACCTACCTAACAGTTCCACTTAGTTAAATAGTCTTCATTCTAATCATTAACAATAGATTTCTGCAAAGTAACGCCTGTTTCTATTTTTTATATTACAATGATATATATACCTACCTACCTAACTAAAAATCATAAATATTCTAATATAGATAGGTAGGTACTTCTTCTTACACATGTTGGATTTTAACAATCACTTATCTGATATCTCTAAGACCGCGTGGAAGACTCAGCAGAGATGGAAAGACGTATTCGACGCTTAAAAATAAATTATACTAAAAATAGAGAGGCCACAATACGGGAAGTAAAAGGGTGGACTGGTAGGAATAATGGAAGACCTTTGCCTTACAAATGGGACAATACAGGGGCCTTGAACAATTGAAAGACCCAGAACGTTCCCTTCCCGATAGGTACCGGTATTCATTTTAGAGCCATCTGTGTCTAATCGTAGGTACTTCATGTATGTTTGAGCTATCACTTTGCTCTTCGTGCATTTGTATACTGAAGCTTTTGGAGTTTAAGTTTGTTTTTTGGGGTAGGTATTCAGAGTAGCATAGGATTGCTCCTTGCGTAGTAGGTACTCGTTCCACACATTTGTCCCGAGGCGGGAATCGAACCCACAACCACCTGCGTCGCAGACGGGCCTTCGTCCACCGCGCCACAGAGGTCGTCATATTTACCTAAGCTTAGTAGATTTACGGAAAGAATACAGACCGTATTTTACCCACACATCACATGTGGTGCGGATGGGTTTCGACTTCTTTGGAGATAAGTTGCTGTAGGTAGGTACCTACTTTGCAAAGATCGGAGTATAATCTTCAATCTTCACGTACCAGAGAAGACAACAAGATTGGCTCCAAGTCACTGCCGGCCGGCCAACACGTTTCCAAATATAACAACGGAGGCCAACACTGTGAAAAACTTCCGTTGTCCCACTGAGGTTCCGGTCACCACTGAGCATAGGAGTGGGCCAAATTCAGCCATCTGAAACATTTAAGAATCATTTATTCATTTGTTAGGTACATGTTGTTGTGTGACAAGGATCTTATGACAATTTCTAGTACCTATCAAACATGTACCCCGTTGGGGCGCTACAAAATAACTTAAAACTAAATATGATACTAAATGTGAACATCAATTAAATATGTTACAAATACACCAGAAATGTCAGAATAACTCGTCTTTCTAGGGTTTTTGAAACAAAATAGTCATATCCGACTCAACGTCATACATATCATACATCAGCCTTTCAACACAAGGCTCTACAGCTTCACACAAGGACGATTTTCCAATGCGACATCTATTGATTTGTGAAGGAACTACACGCCGCTTTACTAAAGGAGGCAGAGAGTGTTGAAATGCTTCACAATATATCACAGAGATGGAGCTGCTAGAAATTTGTTCGACCAAGTTTTGGTTTGAACGGGAGAAGCTCTTACCGGAGATTATCAAAAGGCTTAGCGCTTCGCACGATAAGAAGGTAAATCAACCACTAATGCACCAAGACCATTACACAAACCACCAGACGATTACAATACAATAAATATTTTTAAACGTACGCGATCTGAACACATATTTATAAGTACTATTTAACGGGTATTTATCGCGTTTAATTACCTTATTTTCCCGACGTTTCGACAGGTTTACACACAGTCATCCCGTGACACGGCAGTGTGTAAACCTGTCGAAACGTCGGGAAAATAAGGTAATTAAACGCGATAAATACCCGTTAAATAGTATTTATAAATTTGTGATTTTACAATACAGTTCCTCCGCCACCTACAACTGGCACGGTTCGGCGGGGAATTCAGCTGGGCTGGGCAGCGTTTGGAAAACTGTTGTTTTTTTTTGTTAGAAATTTAATGATGACAAGTAAACGGCGGTCTACTGACAGGTGAGCGAGGAGCGAGGCTATGAGGAAATTCGATGACTGCAGGCAATGCGGCTCAGGTCGGCGGGCAGGTGCGCGTTCAGCTTCTTGTGTCTTCGCATCGTTTTTCTCACAACACCTAGTTTACTTACCAAACAAAACTAAGGTAAAAAATATAAAGATACCAACACGCAAAAACCAGTCGAATGCATTTACGCTTTCTGTAATCTGTGGCTTGTTCGACTACAGATTAGGTGTAATGAATGCAAGCAATCACGACGAGGTTGGGGCGCATCCGCCATCGCCGCCGTCGTCGCCGGCGGCGGCGGCGGCAGCGCAGGTCGAGACAGAACGAGGTGCGAGGGAGGCAGAAAGATGACGATGTCTGCAAGTCCTTAGTCGCAGCCTGCCCCTCGGCGCCGACTTCACAATGTGACGCGGACGCAGATAGAAGTGATCTGTGATCACAAAATTGAAGTGTCGTGAGAAACTGATAATCTATTCAAATTCAATGATAGAGTGTTTTGATTGAAAATAAGTAGGTAGTGCTTGGTGTTCAGATTAGTGCCTTGAACCGGCTCTGTTTTGTTTTGACGTTTGCCGCTGCCCACGCGAAATTGACAGTGACAGGCAAACGGTCGTCGCGCCTTGGTCGTGGTATACTTGCATCGAGGCCTACCTGTGACGTTTCTGTGATAGTTAGGAATCATTACTAACATACACACTCCATACATTAAATTAAAGGAATATTAAGCTAGCTCCAACGATATGACCTGTGACGGTACTGTGATATACCTAGGTACTTACAACTTGTTTTTTAGGGTTCCGTAGGTTAAAAAACGGGGCCCTATTACAAAGACTCCGCTGTCCGTCTGTCTGTTCGTCTGTCACCAGGCTTGTATCTCATGAACCGTGATAAACAGTTAGAAAATTCACATAATATGATGTATGTAAGTATTTTTGTTGCCGCTATTATAACAAAAAATTCAAAAAACAGAGTAAAATAAATATTAAAGGGGGCTGCCATACACAGTAGTTTTTTGCTCGATAATAACGGCAACAGGTAGACGCTTGAAATATTGATAGAACATTTAGATAAATACCTATTCACTTTAAAAATAAATAATTACGCCGATCTCGGAACCCTAAAAAAAGGAACAGGTACCTATTAACACAAAGGCATTAAAAAAGCTTATAATAGGTATCACAAACTGCCCATTGAAAATTTTGAAATACCTTTGTTCAATGAAATATTAAGATAAAATAGGTGGTGGCGCTAGTTTGGCTCGGGATATCGCCCTAACGTTGCGTCGTTGTGTGTCTACGTTATCCCGCATACCGCAGCGTGGTGCGTTGCAAACGAGTAAAACTTTAGAAGTTAAACAGCTTAATTTAATATAAGAAACCTAATCTTAACTACCTCAACATTTTACGATACAAAAGACATTAACGCGCGCGCGCTAAGGCTTAATTTGCAGGGCAGAAACTAAAGAGCTCGACCAACTATTAATCTAGCCATTCTAGTCTATTTAATAAAAAAAGAACCTTATCATATTCATCATAAAGAACGTTTTCGTACTCTCCCAAGTTATCCCTAACCATTGCTATTGGATCACTGTATTTATAAAATACAAAACAATTTGTACGTCAAAAGATTTATTTATTGTTTGTAAGGTACACGAGCTGACGTATAATTTTTACTTATTGTAGTCCATTCAAGGGCAGAGTTAAATATTACCTACCCTACTAGTACCTGACCGCGGGATCACTTGAGATCTGAGTATAACTAGGGTAAGTGCGAGGCTAAACGAGCGTAAAGTTTTGAGTTGTCAGTCGCGTAATTTCGGTTGCGTAATTTCTGCGTTTGGTTTCATAGAAAAGTCTTGTTTGATTCACACGGCGACGCAAACTGTGTTATAATTATGCTGACTCACACGCATAGTTCCAACCGAATTGTGTTCGCGGTGGTGAGGGGGGAGATGAATGCGACGGTCAGGTACAGATTGTGTGAGCGAAACAAATAAATTGCGCCCGTCTGGCAGCCCAACAGCTTTCCTGCTGGGCAGAATTTACGTGACCGAAAATACGCGACTCACAACTCAAAAAATTATGCTCGTTTGGCTGCAGCCTAACACTAACTCATTACCTGTACGCCCCACAATGCTGGTTAGTATCCATTATACATTTTAAAACAGATCAGCGATGACCGCGTGCAAAGCCACGTGCTAAGCACGCTTAGCTTAGAGATTCTACCAACGAAAACCGACGTTATAAAACTAAAAACGACTTGTACCATTAATTTAGCATGTTAAGTGAAATTTCGGTATTCTTTCCCCGATTACGTAGCAAAGTCTCAGTACGCGATTTTTCGGCAAATATCAAAATGAATTAATAAAGTTTTTCAACAAGCTATGATTAACTTGCATGGGGCTAGATGATGCTGTGTGGATTATCCAGCTCTATTTATTCTTTAATTAAACCGTCTGCAATTTGTAATTTAGTAATACAAGGAGACCATTCAAACATGATTCGTACCTAACATGGCTACAGCGAATCTACATTGTAAATATAATAACTCTCAGCAACCGGCTGTGGCCCCATGCTATAGTCAAATTGAGTTTTCAAAAGTATTTTTTTGATTTAAATATCAGCGGGAGGCGATACAATTATTCGATTTAAATAACGTTTGGGGACCCGCAGAGCCCGCCTTGTGGCGACGAGGGACGTACTTCGTTACAAACTATTTTATGTTATCCAAAGATGCAGACAGGGGGTCGGGGGTTGGTAGCGTTTGAGGCTCTGGTCATAATATAAGGATGAAAATATTTAGTAACAATTCCGCGAAAAAAACCTTCTCCGATAAGATCTAACAAAATGTAGTCGCGTTGTAGTAAAAAACGACGCCAACTACAAAATGAAAAAATAACTATCAAAGCAAGACGTCAACTAGTTTGGTCTCTCCACGAGACATCATCAGGACACCACAATACTCGACCTTAACACTGAGAGCGCCAAGCAACAACGGCAGAGTCCCACCAGAGATGTTGCCACTCCGAGCTCCGCGCGCCAAGTCCAAGTCGTCATGTTTGCTTTGAACCATGAGGAAATCCCACTATTATAAGTGTAAAAGTTTGTATGGATGGATCTTAGATAAAAGTATCAAAAGGGAGATACGTTACGTTCTCCCAGCAGCGCTCACTCAAAAACTATACCGTGTCACAGAGGAAATAATGATAAGGTATCGAATAATTATCAGAAACTTTCAAGTTTAGTGTATCTGCTAACGGCCGGAACGGCTGAACGGATCTAGATGAAATTTGGCACAAAGATAGATTATAGTCTGGAGTAGCACAAAGGCTACTTTTTATCCCGGAATTCTCACGGGAACGGGAACTACGCGGGTGAAACCACGAGGCGCTGCTAGTATTTACATAAGTTTCGTGGATCTCATCCACATCCTTAACCAATATTTTAAATGCAAAAGTCATTCTCCCAGTTACTTTTTCACTTCTAAACAACGTCGGTAAAAATTGGACCTTGGAAAGGAAATGAATCACTTTATATCCTATATAGGTTTATATTTATATCCATTTCACACAGGCAGACACGCATCAGTTACATAATAATTATTATAATATGTATTCAAGTATATATATATATATTTAACTACCTATTATTAAACACATAACACTACTTACTCTAATCTTAAGCCTCACAGGGTCTTGTGATCATGGTGGTTTCGGCAGAATATCAGCGCCTATCTACTCTTGAGTGGTAAGGCATTTATGCTGAGTCGAGACCTTTTTGCTGCTGTAACACGGCACAGTCAGTCTTTTTGAAAAATGTTTTGTGAAATTGTTTATGTTCTCTATGTTAAACTGTTACTTTTTTTTTCTTAAACTATATTTTTATGTACCTACTTATGTTTTGTACTGCAGCAGCAAATAAACGAATGTCTATGTCTATGTCTCTATGTCTATATCCCAAAAATGCCCGGACAGTAGGTACCTGGTTTTCAATCATTTAACTTAACTAATAATTTAAGTACAATGACAAAGTCTCACTTTGTGTCGTACAGTACATAGGTAAGTGTGTACTTACACACTGGATCGAACCGGCTGAGTACGGGACTGACACTATATATTTATTTATTCAACAGAATACTGAACAATATTAGCAAACGAGTTTCTGCGGTTATTAGCCATTTTTGTTATTCCGACCTTATAACTAATACCTGTATGCAATAGGCTATTTGCGTACATTGAAAATAAGTTGCAAATGGTTTTCATCCTAGTCAGTGACAACGTACGTAACAAAGCGTAATTAGGTGATTTTTAACAATATTAAAAATATGCCTGTTTTAGGTAAAAAACGGGATTAAAATTACACAATTTTTTTATATATGACCGAAAACGCTGCAATAGGTGCTGGTGATGCCACACCTATCACAGATTACTGTGCGTATTGTTCTTCTTGTTAGGTGTGGTTTGACGTCATTGAGCCATGTCACCGGAACCATGACAGAGATTATCGTTTTGACGCACCATTATTTTATTCAAACTTTAAAATTAGTTTTTATAACTAACACGACTGGCCGTGAAGAAATATTTATAACACTGCATTATTTTATCAGACAGTAAGTAGGTACGTTAAAATTATTTCCCAGTAGATGCTCACTAGTAGTCAAGTAGCCAATAGGCTACTTGACTACTTACAATGCTACAAAGTTCAGTAGTTTTGACGTGAAGAAGCAACAAACATCATAATATCCAAACTTACGCATTTATATTATGTAATGTGATTTCTGAGCGATCAATCATCCGTGTAAAACTCAGAGTATTTTTATATACGTAAAAACATTTTACCGATACTTACGATATACATTTTCATTTACATTTCGGGCTGCAGTACAAGGGTGCTTCAGCCCCTCCCTATCTCCCCGAAATTGGTTCAGGTCTAGGGTCCTTAATATTGCATTACTTCAATTTCGGTAACCGCTATCGAATCATAAACATTTCACGGCGGTGGGTACAGATATTATTTAGAATATTAGATTTGGAGTTAAATAACTTTTATAGTACCTATTTGATCTAAATCTTATTATTTTAAGTATTGTTTTTGTTAATTTCTTTACTTTATTAATAACACAATTGTCGACATGAAAAATTTGAGTGTTGACACTAAGGTACTCGTAGTTTATGATTCTGTTATTATTAGCTTTCTTTCTTTCTTTTTTCTTTTGCTTTCTTCCTTTTATTAGCTCTCTGTGTCTATATTAAGTTCTAATGTAAAGTTACGCTGATGGTAAATCGAATTAAATAAATAAATATTTTTTAATGCTCCCCTATGCTCTGACTCAAGCAGACTGACCCCCCTCCCCCCTCTTATATGCTGATATGTAGGTACTAGCTGCTCCCCGCGGCTTTGCACGCTCCTTTCTGGAATAAAAATACAAACATAGGGTGCTAACCTCATAACCCTCCCCTGTCGGTAGTCGGGTAAAGAAGCCTACTCCGTCCCCGAGATACCATCTACCTTCCAACCAAATTTCATTGAGGTCAGTGCACACCTAAACGGCTGAACGGATCTTAATAAAATTTGGCCGGGAGGTAGACGGTAATCGGTATCCTTGGCACGGACTTAAGCTACTTTTATCCCCGAAAAATGCAAGCGAAGCCGCGGGCTGATGCTAGTGTTTACAGATGTGAACTGAAGTTAATTGATAAAATGGTACAAAGAATACTCAAAGCCTTCCAAGGAGCTACTTTAGTTTTTGAAACAAGCTAAACGATGTTTTTCTACACTAAGATTATAAAGAGGAAAGATTTGTTAGTTTGAATTGAATATGCACCGAAAGTTCTGGAGCGATTTGCAAAATTCTTTCACCATTAGAATCCTACATTATCCCTGATGAATATAAGCGATAGAATATACCCGTACGAAGCCGGGGCGGACCGCTAGTGACAAATAAAAAATCACAAATAAGCTGTAGGTACTTGTGGCGTCGCGTCGCGTCGCCCACGTAGAATTCACAACTTCATGGGTTTCATTTTTGTTGCACAGAACCCTGCAAAGAATGAATTCTTTGTAATAAACAAAAGAATATGTTATTAGCAGTGAACTATTTTAAAATATGATTACGTTAAGATATTCTATTTGACGTGTACAAAAAAAATATATGTTTGTTAAATGTATGATTGCTCTATTCCAATGATTTCAACTCAATGTTCAACAAATGAAACTAATAAACAAAAGATTATGTTATTAGCAGTGAACTATTTTAAAATATGATAACGTTATGATATTCTATTTGACGTGTACAAAAAAAATGTATGTTTGCAAATGTATGATTGCTCTATTCCAATGATTACAACTCAATGTTCAACAAATTAAACTAATAGTTTTTTTTCCAATTATTTCAACTTTGTAACTACTTTGTGAAAGTTGTTACTTATAAAATGTAGCCAAGAACTGAGACTTCTCACGATTTATTTATTTCGCCAATTACGAACGAACCAAACAAATCATTCCTAAATATATACCTTTACGCATATATTTTAATAAATAACCACCGTCTAGATAAATTATTTGTGGATGGATGTAAGGGCAGGTATGCAGGGTACGGGCAATCGTGCAGCTCGTGGCCATAACGTGTAATCGTATATCATAAATATCAGCAAATAATACATATTCGAGTTCTGATTGATGTCGGACTGGGAAGGGCCGACTTCCCACAGCGTGCACTCGCCAAAACTATTTCAAAAGTTACCCTGAATTGGTGTTGTGACACATTGAACCGCAATTTCAAATGTTGTAATAGGTGAACCTAGAAAATATTAATATTGTTGCCTGGAACAGATCGCTTCTAAGTGATAAGGCCACCCATTGTACTTATCTGATGTGATGTCTCTTTCTTATGTTCAAAAGTCAATAATTTTATTTCTTTAGGCTTACAAAATAAGCACTTAAATAAATTTTATACATAAACAGCTTAATAAATAGTAATTATGTAATTAGGTATTATCAAATAAGAAACAAAATGTTATTGATTTTGTTCGCTTCAATTTTTTGTCCACTTGTGGAAGAAGGGAAAAATGTTATTTCCTGGTGTACAATAAAGAATTTTTGTATTGTATTTGACTAACAAAGAAAATTGGAACGAATACATCCGACAGAGAACCAAGGTTGTCGACAATTTGATTGAAGGATTAGCAAGCTGAGACAAGCTGAAGACAGGGCGTTACGGCGCTCATTAGGGCAGGCCTATGTCCAGCAGTGGACTGATATAGGCTGATGATGATGATGATGATGATGATGAGTGAAACGAACCCGGAATACCTCATTCATTTTACATAGCATAAAACTCTGCTGTTTATAGTAATTTTGATTATTTTTATGTTAAGTGGGTACAATTTTATTCTCGCTTCGTGATCGGCCGATTAATGGGCTCAGTCGAAACTCGCTCATTAAGAATTATAAAAATATAATAAACATCTTGGGAAGTTTTATTCCCTTTTTAACAGTAGCCGATACACTGCGAAAATTGTTATGTATTAAAAAAGGGTGTGGCGCGACATGCAAAGAGCTGATTTTTACTTTTGTACCGGAACTACGCCACATCCTCCAGGTAAAGCCTGAAGGATGTGTATAGTATAAGTACTATACACATCCTTCAGGCTTTACCTGGAGGATGTGACCTGTCCATCAGGCTTTACCCATCCTTCCGGATGGACGTTTGTTATTTCTTCACACCAAAACTACTGAACGGACCGAACGGGCTGAAATTGCGCATAGAGATAGCTTAGTAGCTATCTCTATGCGCAATTCCAGATTATTATCTGGAATTAACTTTTTATCCCATAAACTAGTTCCTATGTGATAGAAATAACCTTTAAACGTCCTTTTAACTTCCATATAAACATAACATGCAAGACCACGGGCAGAAACTAGGCTTGGTTAAGCAAGAAAAGCTTTTTAAATAATTTAATAAATTTAGAAACAAAACTTCGTAGCAGTCAGCTCGCTCACAGTACGACCCACCCACCAAACCGCGGGTAATTTTCATTTTGTTTTTTAAATAACTCGTTCATGTTATACCCATGAAGAACCTGATCACAGCTTTTTAGCACAGTACCAGCAAGTAATACCATATTTTATTCCATGCCATGATTAATATAGGTACAGGGTGTGGCGTAGAGTAGATAATCCTTTACTAGGGTAGGGTAGGAAATATCATACTCGGACCAGTACAGAAAAAAAATACTAAAAGTCTCACGGTTTTCGAGTTATTGGACCGATTGTTATTGGACGAGACTCGTCCATTATTTTCAATGCCAAGGTCCATCAAAGAATTTTCTCGAATCTGTTTGTGTTATAGCATTCTATCTAGGTACCTAGTAACTTTGTCTGTGTTTGGCTGTATGTTACCTACATTATTGTTTGTCTATACTAATATTATAAAGAGGAAAGATTTGTTTGATTGTTTGTTTGTTTGAATTGAATAGACTTCGCAACTACTGGACCGATTTGAAAAATTCTTTCACCATTAGAATCCTACATTATCCCTGTTGAACATAGGCTATAGAATATTTTCAAAAAGTTAGGGATCCGTATGAAAACTTCGATAAGGTAACCCTAGGTGTGAAAAATATACCATAAAAATCGTATATAGCGTAAGCTCAGGAAATTATTGACATAGAGTAAAGTGATGTAGTAGGTACTACAGTTATATAGATGAATGAAATGAAAATATATTTATTCTGACAGTACAGATAAAAATATAAAAGAAACTTACATGATAGATACAATTGCAAACACGACACATTACATAAAAAAATATACAAGATGAGATACATAAATAGCTTAAAAGAAATGACATCGACAGACATCGATAGATGACATCAATATCTACAAAAAAATCTGCAATACCATATGTCTAACTATTACAGTTATGCCACAATAAGTACTTTTTCATGTTCTAGACTAATTTTTTAATGAGAGAGATTTATTTGTTTATTTGAATTGAAACGCAATCATACAATCGAATAGGTATAGAAGCAGGAGGAGCTTCTATAAGTCGTTAAAAATAAAATTCACATTTCACCAAACTTCTTTATAACATTAGTAGAAATAAATAGACAGATAGATATAAGATAGATATACAGTATAGCATGTGCGCATGCCCAGCGTGGGGATTACGGGCATTACCCCCCAGGATATAAGGCTATTATTAGGCCTGCGTCCAGCAGTGAACTAATAAAGGCTACTGAGGAGAATAGTATGATTGGACAGTAATTTTTATTACCCCAGTTTAGCAATGTGTTTATACTTTCACAAGCACGGGGAATTATACCAATTTTTCCTATTACATGCACACTGCACATCTCCATTAGATTCGCATGCAAATTCTATAACAGGGTAATAAGAGTAATTTTGTATTAATATAATGCATTATTGTCATTCATTTCCTGAGCGAACAATTTTGTAGGCTTACAATAGGCTGAACGCAATGTAGTAATGATTTCCTCAGCTGAATAGGCCACTTGACTACGACTGGGAAATAATTCTAACGTATTGTCTGATAAAAACAATGTAAAATGTAATTAATATTTCAGGTCAATCGTTTGAGTTATGAAAACTAATTTTAAAGTTTGAAATAATTAATGGCGGGCCAAAATGATAATCTCTGTCATGGGTCCGGTGACATGACTCGTTGACGTCACACCTTACCACACCTAACAAGAAGAACAACACGTTGCACGTTGTCGTCGTTGCGCGACGAGTGTGTGTTTCCGCCATTACGAAAAATATTCGACACATGTAAAATTGTCGCCGTCTCTTTTGAAACGATCCATACTAATATTATTAATTCGAAAGTAACTCTGTCTGTCTGTCTGTTACCCTTTCACCCCTATACAGGTGAACAGATCTTAATGAAATTTGGCAGGACGGTAAACGTATCCAAAGGACGGATATAGGATGCCTGAAAAGAGCAGCCGAAGCCGTGGGCAGTAGCTAATCTATTATAAAGGAAGGTATTTTGAGCACTGACTTATTAAATTAGTCTTATTAACAGACACAACTACACAATTCGGTATCGTAAAGTCCTTTAAACATGTTGTCAATTATGGTCTATAAAAAGGATCGGATTACCATATTTTTGTGCTACAAATATTCTGCAAAGCCTGTATCTTTCAGGCAATATACACAGAGCATGTTTACTGAAAAACGGAGAAATCCAATACCACGTTTTATACCGCGGATAGTTTGATGAAAAACCCGGGACTGCAAAAGTTGGTTAAACCATTTTATTTCTCAGCTTAGTCAGATTTGTTTACAGTTTTCTAGAACGAAACCCTTTTCTAGGTTAACTTTCATGTGTCTAGTATATACCTTTTTAGGATATCAGATTCATAATTTCCGGATGTCCTTGTAATAAAGTACTTACAAATAGAACACGATACTTTCGTGGTATCAAGTTGAGTGCCACATTGCCCGACAATGACTATACTCGTACTTAGTAACCCTCGAATTGTTATGTACCTGTAATGAGCGTGCATAAAATCACAATAAATCTGGCCAAGTGCGAATCGACTCGCACATGGAGGTTCCGTACCATCGCACATAACTATTTCGCAAAAGGAACACTAAAAACTGATCAAAAATGGCAAAAAATCATCATGACGCGGTCACCCATCCCAGTACTGACCGAGTCCGACGTTGCTTAACTTCAGTGATCGGTACTCAACTTGTTATAAAATTGGACCCCGTAATTATTAAATTTATTTTATTTGTTGTTATAGCGGCAATAGTGATCTACACCTTGTCAATGTCTGTCTACCAAGCAGACTGGCAAAAAAATTACATACAACCATCGTCCACCTTTTTTGAATTCGGTTTAAAATAATCGTCATATCCATAGAGAAAACTAGCACGCCAACCATCTGTTTTAAACATTATGTTATTGGTCGGCAGGTAGAAAATGCCTCGGCATTAAGCCCACCCTTTGTACCTTAGTGCATTAAAGTTTTAAATAAATAAATAAAATAGAGCAAAAAAAAATTAAGTCTATCATATCGAAGTGACTTTATTTAAAAAAAACTTTTTTATACCCAAGAGAGTCATTATTCTGAGATTCAGCCTATCAATGTTCCTATCCTAAGCACAATCGAACCTATAAGTGGAATAAATAGCCAGCCGTCAGACTTCGCTATTCTTAGCGAGATCGTGAGAAAGTGATATTAAACATATGAATTTGTGGACGAACTCCTTTCTCGTGATCCTGAACAGTTTATTAGATGGCTATATAGAGGGCTGGGGCCATATTTATTGAAATTACTTACAATTTGATTGTGGGGTAATGGCGGAGATCGCCTCGGTAGCCGAGCTAACGTTCAAATTAAATCGCGTTTGTTTCGACTCGTGAATTAGACGTTTTTATATGCTGAAGATTTGCATTGGTAATGCTGGCCCTCGCTCGATCCGCCGTGATCGGACTTTGTTTATTTTCTTTACACTTTTTAACTTGTAAATATTTTAAGCTTACTAAATGCCGTTTGTGCTCCCAATTTCGTCTTACCTAATTTTGACGTTGTCATCTGTTTTTGTGATTTTTTGGGTTCCGGACTCAAAGGGTAAAACGGACCCTATTACTAAGACTCCGCTGTCCGTCTGTCACCAGGCTGTATCTCATGAAACGTGATAGACGGTCAGACTTTAGACTTTAGACTGTTGAAATTTTCACAGATGATGTATTTCTGTTGCCGCTTTAACAACAGATACTAAAAAAACGGATAAAACTAATATTTCAGGGGGCTCCCATACAACAAACGTGATTTTTTTGCTAATTTTTGGTCGATATTGATAACGGTAACAGATAGTCACTTGAAAATTTGCTTGTGAAATATTCTCAGAATATTTAACACTTTAAAAACAAATAATTAAATAAAAATATTAAAGAGAATATACAATGGTTTCAGAGGGGTTCCCATATAACAAACGTGATTTTTTTGGCGTTTTTATAGATAATGATACGGAATCCTTCATGCGCGAGTCCGACTCGCACTTATTATTTATTTATTATTTATGAAATAAAAAAAAATGGAATGGGTCTAATAGGTAAGTAAGTATGTAAGTTACTTCTAATGCTGAAATGTAGGTAAGGGTTTACGGACCTAGCATAATCTCTAGCCCGACGGTAGTCCACGTCAACTCGTCGCATGAAAAACACGAAATATGGCGATACAGCCCTATTACTGAGTCCCGTGTTTCACATCATATTTTAAAACAAAGAACGTTATAATTTGTAATCCCCGTCTAACATTAAAGTTTCGATTAGTATTTAATGTATTTATTAATAATAAAAATAAATAAAAATAATAGTTTGAAGATCTCAAAAATGTCGCTTAGGCTTAAGAATTAAGAGTCCATAAAAAAAGAAAACAAAAAAAAAATTGAAAAAGTCACGACGGATACTTTGTAATCAAAAAATAATAAACAATTTTAATTAAACCCCCGACTAAATTAGCGAATTTCTTAGTCGTGCATATACCAAACAGAAAATAATTTCATAGACCGGTGTAAGAGGATTAAACAGTACCTAATCATAGTTATATTAAATCCAATAAGATATTATATTAAACCTGCGATTCAAAAACCTGGATATTTTTTGTATACAAAGTGGTAACAAACCCAAAGGTTATATGGTATTGGTGGAAAATATTTAACGATATTGGTAGCATCGATGCAAAGCTCGAAACAGTTTTTCCTTTTGAATGCTTTCATTTATCATTTAAATTGATCTCTCGTTCGTTTTCGCATTCAAATTTTAACATTTTTCGCTGCACATGTGAGATTATCCGTTGTCGAAGTCTGTGTTTTAGTTTTTAGTGATAACGTCACTGTTACCGTGTTGTTTTCTGTTATTGTTATCAGTTTTTATTAAGTTTTCATTCATAAATGTATTTGTTGAGATATAATATCTAGGATTCTAAGTCGTAGTATTAGGTTAGACTAAAATAGATACCTACCATTCATTTCATAATATAATTAAGCTTATTGATTGGTTCGGCACTCCTAAAACGACCCTAGCTTTAGACCCCGTCCACCATTCTTCGTACTCCACAGTAGTCAGCTATAGCACGGTACAAACCACTGCAATTAATCACCCCGATAGCCCGATGACGGAAGGAAGTCTGCCACATTTATATTTTGTGTGACAAAATACCTAGCGGTTTGATCCGGACATAAAAACTCAAACGGCCTAGCTTAGGGATGCGACTGCTACTTATCGATAAATGATTTGGTTTTAGGACCAAACCCCAGCCCACACGGTTTAAAATTTGACCAACTCACCTCAACTCACTGCTGCGTAGTGCGTACATACGATTTCATACAAAGAATAATTTCCGTCGCAGTGCCAGTTCCGCGCAGTGTGGTCGTACCTTTAATGGAGTTACCCATGGTATATGGCACGACGTAAAACAGCAGCTTAAGCTTGGCTGCCGCTTCCATGCTTCTTCAGACAGAAGAATAAAGACCGCGCAACACGCTATTTGGTCTACCAGTAAATTTAAACTGACAGAAAAACTTATATTTACCCAATAAATAAGCTTTTCCCAAATATTTTGTCGTTTCATCGCTAGAAACGATACGAGTATTTTATCGTATAAAAAACCAATTTCTTGGCCTCCAATAAGATAAGACTCGGTTCAGTGCACCCGAGCAGCTGCCGCCAGGTTCTCCGCTTTTAGCTCTCAAAACTCCGTATCCTCAACAACTTTTCTTGTACCAAAGCGTCAAACGAATCCATCGATTAACTGACTCAGACGAAAAATGTCACTAGGAAATGTTTGTTCCATCAAATCATCGAAACAAAATGTGTCGTTCGCCCCTCCCTACGACTTCACATTCGAGCCTCCGTCGACGCAGCTTATCGGCGGCGTTTTACATTTTTATTGCAAGCGGATACTATGCCGGCTCGACGTTATTATTTCTCGTGCAATTATTGTTTAGAGAAGTTCCAACTCCGGCGACAAGCGATTGCGATGCAACTTTTTACCGCTCCGCCGGCCGCGCGGCCGCCGTGGCATGCGACTCCTATTTGCATGGACTAGGTACTTAGCCTACCTATTATTCTTCGTACGGCCAGGCTTACGGAAGTTGGCAATTTGAAACTTATTAGCTTTAATTCCACTTAACTTGGTATAAGCGGACAGTAAGCTAGTTTTATCGTTTAGTTGAATAGTTTTAATTTTACTAAAATATGATGTTGACGACCTGAGTGGCGTAGCGAGCGATACAGCGGGTTACGGGTTCAACTAGTACCGCTGCCGGTCGGATCCATGCCAGCCGGCATCATCCGGCGGGCCTTTGTCAATTCAAATCCCGTATCGGCAATTCTCGAACTCAATGGTCTCTTGCGTAGATGGTAAGAAGCCCGACGGTATGACAACAGTCCCATGGGAGTTGGGGAGGCCTATTGTGTGGGACGATACATGCGTAGACACATTTGCGCCTTCCCGTCTTCCGTGGACATCTGTGAGGGCTGGTGCGGCGGCATCTCTAGAATGTCACGAGGCGCAAATATGCAATGCAGGTCTCGTTTAGGCAGTGAATCGGAAATAGATTTTGGTGGCCACCAAGGTCAACTTCGATTCATTGCCTAAAATAAACAGAATAAAACTATTATAGAGACATTAAAAAGAAGTTTATAATGGGTATCAGTAACTGTGCGACGGATTTATGACATTTTCTTTGTTAAACGGAATCATAAGATAAAGTAGGTCACGGCGTTAATTTGGGTCAGGTATGCGCATTAAGTTACTCGTTGGGTTCCAGACAAAGATGTTTTTTCATTTACAATCAGAGGTGATATTTTTTTTTTATAAATTAAGACCTGTTTTTGCGAACGTGTTCGTGATGATGGGCAGTTCACGTAGTGTTACTAATTTACCAATAACCAACCTCGTATAAGTATAAGCCATGTGCGTTTAATAAATCAACGGCAACCCAACCGGCAACGGCAACCTTACCTTGAATCAGAGCAGCACTGAATCAGGAATGCGTTAATGAATGATTCTTAATATTGAATTGGGGTTCCTTGTCTAGGAGGCTTCCTCCGGACATTGGAACCTGTCAGAACCAGATATTCCGCTTAATCTGTAGGTAAAGGCCAGGTTCGAATCCATCTATGAACTACTTAGGTTAGGTTAGGTAAGTGCTAGCAAAAACCAGCGACGTAGGTAGGTTACTAGGTACATGCTTGATTATGCTTGTCAGTATTATGCTTAGCTTACCCCTCCCCTATTGCTTGATTTGGCAGAAGCTAGTAGTCGGTCTATTTCACGGAGAAATCAACGAATATACAAAAAAATATACGGCCGAACATAGGACTTCGTCCTCTTGTCTTTCGTCGGTTTACCTGTTCACGCCAAAACCACCAAACGAATCGAGCTCAAATTTTGCAAAGATTGACCTGAAACTATAAAGATAAACAAAATTATTGAAGAAATTTTTATTGAAGGTTATAAAATTACTATTTATAAAGCTGTTTATAAAATTTGACTTTTCTAAGTGCATCTTTTGTGAGCCAGTTATTGACTTTGACTTTGAAAGACTACTTTTTATACCGGGAAAAGGCGCGTGAAACCGCAGGCTGCTAGTACAAAATATATTCAAATTTATCGTCAAATATACCTATCGATGTCTCGTCTCGCCATATCAGGTATGCATGAGATTGACGACGGGGGAAAATTAAATAACACTCTCCCCAAGAAAGTAAATTGCAATAAGGTGAAACCGCCGACGTCAAGTGACAATATTTTAAATTATATCAGACTACCCGCCAATAGGCGGAGTGAGCGAGATAACCGCGTTCACAAAACCCAATCACGACGGCGGATTCGAATTTCGAATTTTACGGTTTAAAGAGCGGGCAATTTGTATCGACGCCGCGCCGCACCGCCGTTGGGGCGCCGCGCCGCCACGATATTGTTGTAGGCACTTGCACGTGTCTATTTTTATTTTCAGGTGTAAACGGTAAATTGGTTTTTGATGGGAAGGCATAAACGTAGAGAAAATAGTCGATGCTGTTGCGAGAATACATTATCGTTTTCTCCCCACTATAGGGGAAAAATATCAGATAAAGTCTAGCCTCCAATTCACAACCCATTACTTGTATAAAATTGTTCTTAAATTCTTTATTGCACACACATGAAACATAATACATAAAGTTAACACCTAATGGCTTTGACGACCTCTGTGGCGCGGTGGGCGAAGGCCTGCCTGCGACGCAGGAGGTTACGGGTTCGATTCCCGCCTCGGGACAAATGTATGTACGATCTGCAGACATTTGTTCAGGGTGTTCTGGTTGTTTTCTATGTATATTAAAAAATATCTGGTTTTACCCTTTGGATACGGAACCTTAAAAACGAGCGAAGGAATAAGAAGTTCCCGAGTATTTTTTTTCATTTCGCTCATCAATGCCGCGTCTCCAGGCTTTCTTAGGCCAGACTTTATCGAAACGAACCGAACTTTCAAACTTTTAATTGAATAGTGTTCCAAATTCAAAGTTCATTTCATCTTTGTCTATTATGTGCGCCGTACCGGAATGACCCATTTTGCTCGCACTTATCGACACTTACCCTTTGTCTCTTTTCGATTCAATGGGATGAAATAGGTACCTAGTTTTTGTGCAGTGTCCAGTTTAGTCGGCTTGAGTTCGACAAAACGACACAGGGACTCACGCTAGTTCGACTGCACGCTTGTGCGACTAACCAAGAGTCGACAAACGTATCTCTGACAATTAGTTCGACAGTAGGTATACTACACACGTTACTGCGACGCAACGTAAGTGCGACAAGATGATTACTAATACTAGTTAAATTCTATTAACTCTAAATAATAGTTTTAAGTTATCGTTTTGTTGTTTTTGGGTATTTGTTGAAATAATATTATACGTAGTCTATACTTCTATACTAATATTATAAAGAGGAAAGATTTGTATTTTTGTATGTATTTTTTTATTTTTTTTATTTGCTTTTGGTGGCTTTCTTATCACTACGGCCATGATAGGCTTATTGTGATCGCCACTTTAATGTGTTCACCCCTAGGACTGCGGCGTTCAGAGTTCGCCACTTACCCTTACAGCTGCTAGGAACTGGAGAGCTGCTAGGAAAGATTTTCTTCGGGGGGATGTCTCGTAGCTCGTCTGGGACGAGCAGGTGCTTGCCCAGATGAGTACTACGTTTTTGCATCAGTGCTCCACACTCTCCTAGCAGATGGAGAGGCGTTTCATCCGCCTCCTCACAGAATTTTTGTTTGTAACGAATAAACTTAAAAACAACTGTATCGATTTCAAAAATTCTTTCATCATTAGAAAGCTTACTTTTCAGGGAATGACATAGGCTATGTTTTATCGCGGAATTCCCATGGGAACGGGAACTACGCGGGTGAAACCACGAGGCGCTGCTATTTAGATATATTACAGTACTTACCTAATCATCAAAATCTAATCTCGAACTTGCCGTGTCTTTCACGTTACCTGCGTGTTTGGTGTAAGCCGGCCCTAAGAATTACACATTAGGCGTTTTGAAGCGCTTTGGTAACGTGTGTTAAACCAGGTTCCTTACATTACATTATATAGGTTAGGTACCTATACACCCAAACGTGCGATTGTATACCTAGAAATGCGCGTTTGGGTGTGCTCGGATATACAAATACAAAATAATTTATTTGCCAGAGATTAACAGAACACATGTAGCAGTTATTAAATTATGTACCAAATTGTTACAAATATGATTTTAATGAAATATATGTTACAAATATGATTTAAGTTACACGTATGTAACAATGATTTAATTTAAATCATATTTTTAGCAATTTGGTAGGTATTATATACATAATAACAGCTATACGTGTTCTTGAAACACGCCTTGCTTAGTGGCTAGGCCTTCACATGGACGACATCTATGGCGCGGTGAGCGAAGGTCGCCTGGGACGCAGGGGGTTCGATTCTCGCCGTTGGACAAATATTTGTATCATCTGCAGGTATTTGCTACAGGTGTTCTGGTCGTTTTGTATGTATAGTAAAAAATATGTATCTATATATTGTATTATAATTATGTATATCAGTTATCTAGTATCCATAACACAAGCTCTGCTTAGCTTGGGGCTAGATAATGCTGTGTGAATTGTCCAGCATTATTTATTTATTGTATTAATTTATATAGATATATAACTGAACAAATGACTGCAGATCATACACACATTTGTCCCGGCGGGGATCGAACCCGCAACCTCCTGCGTCGCAGGCAGACCTTCGCCCACCGCGCGACATCGGTCGGTTGGACAATATGTATGTATAGTGGACCAGATGGTTTTTAAAACGTTACGAAAGCGCGCGCGTTTTATAACGCCTAATGAGTACTCGCTCTAAGCCTCATCTTGGACACATAATAAAACGAGAATCTAGTTATAAATCGCGTTGATTGGAAAAATTGATGTCCCTCTCAAATGCATGTAGATAGACAGAGAGAGGCTGTGTGAAGGCAAGAGAAGGCATGATGGAACGGAATATTATGAAGTGGGTGCTTCGAGTGGGAGTCAACGGAAATGGGCTTTTTCTCTGACTGAAACCTTTTGCATGAAGCTGCTTGTATTAAAGAACTGGATGAATAAGGTGGGTTTGATTCCCCCGGTGAGACAAAAATGGCAAATTTATATTATAGATATTTAACCATAATTAATGATGTACTTCACCTTGCCGCATTAAGCATCTGCCAGCAGTCTTTCGCAAATCGTCATCCCACCTGGTCGGAGGGCATATATATATGGCGCTCATTAGGGGAGGCCTATGTCCAGCAGTGGACTGATATAGGCTGATGATGATGATGATGAAGATGACGATGATGATGAATTATGTACTGACTAGTATGTAGTTAGCCCCTAACAATATCGTTATTATGTATTTATTATACGATTTCGCATTCAAAACAAAATAGAGCAGGTAGTAATATTAATCAAAAATAAAAATAAAGCGAGCTATGGGAAAATTAACTACGTATGTTTTTGTGAGATAGTTCATATAAACTATCACGCTTGAAATATCAAAACCATTTTTAAATGTTCTGAACCTTCCTTCATTAATCCCTCACTTGATTTAACTGATTGCTTTTAACCCCTTTTGGAACCCCTCTCTCAAAACCCTTCGACGGATTAAGCCTTACTAAGTTACCAGCACATTTCACAAGTCTTTCCTGTACACCTATCATATATCAGTATCACGCAAATTGGATCAACAGCTGAACGGTTATACTCGAAGTGAATATTGCACCATAAAACCAATTCACCCAAGATGCCATTGCACTGAGAAATTCGTTCGCTTCGTTCGGATTTTTGAAATTTCCTTTGTCAAACGGAATAATAAGATAAAGTAGGTGGCGGCGCTAGTTTCGGTCGGGTATGCGCCTTAAATTTATTTATTAAGCTTTGTTTTTATTCTGTGGAAGATTCTAAGCTTTGACCTAGTGAGTTTAACAGACAATTTATTAATATAAATTGTCTGTTAAACTCACAAGGGCGTTATCTAATTCAATCGTTTCAATCGTTTAAAAGCAAGACGTCAACTAGTTTCGTCTCGTGGAGAGACGAAACTATACCTATCAAACCTAAAAAAATACCTATCAAAGCAAGACGTCAACTAGTTTCGTCTCGTGGAGAGACGAAACTATTTGACGTCTTGCTTTGATAGGTGTTTTTTCATTTTGTAGTTGGCGTCGTTTTCTTCTACAACGCGGACTACATTTTGTTAGAACTTATCGGAGAAGGCAGTGGCGGCGTAGCGTGGGCTGGCACCCGGGGCGTTTTTCTACCAAGCACCCCCCCCCCCCCCCCCCTGGGGGTCGGTTGACTATCCGCACCCTCAATTTCTAACAACAGGAATTATAAGTAACGGCGAGCGAAGCGAGCCGCGATATTTTTTTGGATTTTCGGATGTTAGGTGAAAAGTAACTAAGTTTGTCATAGGTGACCTTAATAATTGACTTAATTGTGACCTTATTAATATTAAATATGTGAATTTAAAGGTGACCTATAATTAAAAAAATAAATTTATCAATAACTACGGCTAGCGGAGCGAGCCACAATAGGTAATTTCGGAGTTCGGTGAAGTTAGCAAAAATACAAGTATTCTAAGACCACGACGAAATTTTTTTAGCAATCTACAACAAAGCTAAAAACGAACCGGCGAGCGCAGCGAGCCGCCGAAATTTTTGTTACTTTTTCGGGTGATCACAAACAAGTTAAGGAGAGTATGAAAAAATTAATGACGAGCGAGCCCTGAAACGCTTGGAGAATTTTTTTTTATGTCTGCGTGTGAGTTTTCGATATCACCCCTTCGGATTCGGATTTGAAGTGCCGTCTGCGCGTCCTGAGGGGTGCCGAGATGGCACCCCTTGGAGCTCGGTACCCGGGGCGGACCGCCCCTCCGCCCCCCCCCTTACGCCGCTAGTGGGAGAAGGTTTTTTCGCGGAATTGTTACTAAATATTTTCATCCTTATATTTTGCAATAGTAGCTCAAAGGGCAATGGAGCGCGCCATGCTCGGTATATCCCTCGTCGATCGCATACCCAACGTGGAAATACGACAACGCACTAAAGTCGTAGACGTAGGTATGCGAATCGCGAGCCTAAAGTGGAGATGGGCAGGACACGTTGCAAGGCGGGATGACGGCCGATGGACCAAGGCGGTCACAGAGTGACCGCGTGAGTGGCGTGAAACGCTCTAGAGGTAGACCACCTGCCAGATGGTCGGACGATATCGTCGGGGTGGCCGGAAGACTGTGGATGAGGCTCGCAGACGACCGAGTTAACTGGCGTGTAAAAGAGGAGGCCTATACTCAGCAGTGGGTGTCAAAGGGCTGATGATGATGATGATGATGATGATTTTGCAATGGATATCCGCAAAGTAACGCCTGAATCTATTATTTATATAAGTATGTACATAAATATTGGCTAGTTTTTTACATGTATGATTCAAGTATGCCAAATTTCATTGAAAAATCGTTATAAAACCACTTCAACACGTAAATACCATTAGGGCTGGGTCACACTGGGTAAATACTCATAAAGCCCGCCGTCCAATGTTTAACTGCGACTAATGATAAGGGCGGTGCCACAATAAAGTAATAGTTTATTGGCACCGTGTTTGTCCGACTGTGCGTCATAGGCACTCCCGATGTGCCTCGCATTATATTTTGCTGCAGTCAATGTATGATGCGTGACGTGTGGAATTGTTTAATTTTATTTAGCACAGAAAAAACAATTTTATGTTTTTTACTTAAACTGAAAACAAACTAGAACACACTAAAAACAAACTAGAAAAAAATCATCCAAATTGGATTACAATTGGAAGTCGAATTTTGTATTGTTTGTAGGATTCCGTAACCAAATGGTGAAAACGGGACCCTAATATAAGTACCTATTAGGGTGCAGCGGAGGCTAACGCCGTCATGTACTAGAAATTTTTAAATTAAATTAATTTTTTTTTAAAATTAAACAGTTTTATTTTATTTTTATTTATTTAAGGCCTACGTTGTCTGGCCGTCCGTCCGTCCGTCTGTCAGTCAGCGGGCTGCATCTCAAGAACCGTATGAGGTAGATAACTTATATTTCCACAGTGTGTTTTTCTTTTGCCGCTATAAGAACAAATAGAAAAAATATAAATATTAGAATTAGAACGGGTTCCCAAACAAAAAAACTCGAAGTTACCTAAGTACCGATCACCGAAGTTATGCAACATTGGGCGCGGTCATTACCGCGATACGTAACCGCGTCACGTTTGCTTCGAATGTATCATTCCAAAAAAAAAACTTTTTTTTTATCATTTTAAGAAATAGTATTTTTCAATGGCTCATAATCCTCCGTGCTCGAGTCATCTCGCACTTAGCCGGTTTTGGTTACGTCTATGTTCTTCTCCTAATCGTATGTTGTAAAGACTGTCATTGTGGCGGCTTCTGTAACGTAGTGGTCGGATGTCCGTCATCTGAGACACAATATCCAATCTGTCAGTCCATGATTGACAAATATACAAATAGAAAATACATCTATACAGTCGACCATAAAAAAAGAGCTTTATTTCATATCTCACACATAGTCGTAAGTACAGTTTTAAACAATTTTTTTTTTAAATAGTTATAGTAATAATTAAATAGTCATTCTCATTTTAATAATAATAAAAATATAGCATTGAAAGTTAATTATGTCTAGTGTGTTATTTCCTGACATGGACCGCCTTCGGCGGTATATGCCTCCTCCAAGGATCTCCAGTAGTTTCGGTCTTTGGCTTTTCGTGGCCACATTTTTCCCGCCACTTGTCTAACGTCGTCATTCCATCTTTTGAATGGTCTTCCTTTTATTCCTTTTTTGGTCAAGTGGTATCCAGTTTGTGACTATGTATGGCCATCTGTTTGGTTTTAATCTTTGAATGTACATACAAAATACCTTTCACCTGTATGTTCAAACACCTGTATTAAATATCCAATATTTAATGCTATGCACCAACCCTTCTCATAAAATATTAACAATAATTATTGCATGCTCGAAAGTAGTTGAGGTGACGACCCTTCTATTACTCACAAGTGGGCGACCTGTCTTGGAATATTGATGAGGCTTCACTTGCATTAACTATTTACATTAGAACATTATGCAGAGTGAGGGAACAGAGAATGCACTTGTGTATCGCGCACACAATTGTGCTTTATTTTACCTTTAAAAAACACTTATAAATCTTCGCATAAAATATAGAAGTGGCATGTCTAAGAGTTTTGTAACTCTATTGTTCGATGATTGAGAACAAATAGTAATCCATTGTTTCCGAAAACCATATTTTTTTAACCGACTTCGAAAAAAGGAGGATGTTCTATGCTCAACTGTGTGTAGGTATGTTTTTCAAGCATGTGCGTCGATATCCCCGTCATTCACAGATCGATTTCGATAATTCTTTTGCAGATGATTCCGAGGTGGTCCCATTAAAATGTTTATTTCCATTAATCCCGAGGGATTAGTATAGATCCCACACCAAACAGTTTAAAACTAAGGGTTTATATAGTTTTCACATGTAAAGAAACCCTCGCTTTTGAATTTTTTTCGTCAAATGAGAGAGCTAAAGCGTACTAGCTAATAAAATAATCTTACAGGAGACCAGATGAGCATTTTAATAAGTACCTCAGTTATCAAAATGGATTTAGCCGTTTTGATGGTTGGAGGTAAAGATAGAGATATTACAGGATAAGTTTGGTTATTTATCAAAATTTCTCTTCTGTCTTGGGGATGCTTTGGACTGGATATGTTACAGTTGAGCTACTTGTAGATTGTTTGCAACTGTCTGCAGTTAATACTCGTAAATACTCGTTCTAATTGGTTTCTATTATTTGATTATAATTTTCTTAGGTATAAAGATGTTGTAAGTTTTTAAATAAATAATCGAATAATGAATACTAATTAATTTAGTAAAACTTCATGGCAATATTTCGGATACTTCCCTTCAGGTAATAGCGTTATATATATAAATAATAAACGTTCATTAGCACTCTGCCATTGTCTAATTTTTTTAGTTTTTTCGATAAATCAAAATAAACAATGATGTGTTTTACCTCAAAGTACCTATAAATTAACTCAACAAAGGCGTTAATTAATAAATTCTATGTATGTAATACATTGTATTAAGTATATCTTAGCTCTGCTTAGCTTGGGGCTAGATGATGCTGTGTGAATTACCCAGCATTTTGATTTATTTATATAATTTCTTTTAGTCCTATCCGTACTGTGTTTTTTTCTGACTTTGGCTGCGACACAGTGAATATACCTGTTCCGCTAATTTAAATAGACAAAATGGAGCGTTGGTATCCTATTACTAATTGGAGTTGATTGTTTTCTACGCTTTGTTTATCGTATGAGGATAATATGGGACATAATAATGTTGTATGGTCCACGTCCAATATAGCAGTACATTACTACGAGGTGGGAGTTCGGTATACTGATTGAGGGTCAATGAGGGCTTTTCAATGCAATCTAAAAATACAATCAAACTTTTTATTTTGTCACTAGATGGCGCTGCACAAAAGTCAGGTATCAATGTCAAGTGTCATAAAATAAACAACGAAATGATTTTCTGTTTCCACCGTTCTTTGACACTACAGTTTCATACAGTGCCATCTATCTTAGACTATGGCAATAAAATTTGACATGTCTAACTGATTTTTTGTAAGCCTAAAGAAATAAAGTTATAATCATTTTGACTTTTTACTTAAACGTTTAACTTAAAAGTGCATGCAAAGTTGCTGACAGAAGCTTTTATCTTATTTCTAGAATCCAGTTCCCTGACAATAGAAATGCTTTGTCTTTGGCTTGGGAGTATGGGGGGTATAATATTGGAGAAACCCTTAGGGCCTGCCTGGTCCGCACAGTTTAATAAACCTATAGACATAAAGGTCCGGGCTTTGTTAGTCGTCCGTGATTGAGAGAACCAGGAATTAGGGTGTGGTGGAAGGAAAGCAATGCAGTAAAATTATTACTAAACGACTTATACCTTATTGGTGAGTAATCTAACAATCGACTTTTACTTACTAGATTACTAGGTTCTTGACGTTAGCAAAATTCAATAGTGGATCGACATTATCACACCAGCAAATTGTATGCATTTTTATTATCATATTAGCAACCGAAATAGTTTTTGCCCATTCTCCCCGAATGGCCATATAGGGGATATTTTACCGTAATCGCCCTGCAGGTCTTTTTTTTCGCACTGTTGACTGCAGATGATCATAACAGCGTTACCGGACTTACAGCGGGTGCAAAGGGCGCTTCCCCGCTAAAGATAGGTTGGGGTTACACGCACAAGGGCTCCGAATAAGTTATGTACTATGACAAGCGCCACCACTTAAGTGCGAACCTCGGGATGTGGGCTGTTGCCAGATGCTTGAAGAGGAATGGAGGTTTCGCCTAGGTGCATGAATGGGCGGAAGCGGGGAATTCTTCGACTGATGGGTTTTTGGTCGGGTGTTTAGCGTGCGGATGCGAGTCTGGACTAATTGCCGTCACCTCCAAGTCAGCGGTTTGGTCAACGGGGTTACCGAGGACGTGTCTCGGCTGACGGTCTGTTCTGTGAGTATTTATTATATGTATTTATACCTACCCTATGACGCTAATTTGTGAAAAGGATGGGTACAGGATTTCGCGTTCATAGGAGCGGGACAGGGCGGTGTAAGCACAAAAATCAAGTTAGTAGGACATGTTTTTTGTATTTTTTTGCAAAAATAAGCTAAAGGTTCCCTTGGTATTCTTTTATTTAATATGATGATGACCTCTCTGTTGAGCCATTCTGTCCGGTCCTGTTTCCCCTTCATCCACTCAATCCCTGCTATTGCGACGTAGCCGTTCGCCCAACGTGATTGCCTCGATGGTTACCTACCTTCAACTCTTTTTATAATATCAAAATCATATTTGGAACACCCAAACTAGATTTCGTATAGACGAAAACTACTTAATTTTGCGTAGTCGTTTCGCAGTCTAACGCGTTCACTGCCAACCGGATTCGGCCAGGTGCACAGGATATATTGTAGTGCACAAGTGTGTGCGCAAACACAGGTGCACTCTCTCTCTACTCCCTCACTATCGTAATTCAATTCCGTAGCTTGATGATCCGTTCGCGTTTTGGCTGAGTCATCGAAAACGACCTTGTATGTTTGTTTGATTTGCCAGCCTTAACTGTTAGGTTAACGCCCGAATATTCAAACGCATCTCAGATTTAAGCACGTCTCAAGTCGTCTTTTTTTGACAGTTTTCTATGAAAGTCTGTCAAAAATTTGTCGCTTGAGTCGTGCTTATCTGAGTTGCGTTTGAGTATTCGGGGGTAAGCAAGCGACTTTAGACTTTGACAGCTCGGCCTTAAAGTGAATTCTGGTGGCAGGCTTAAGACTCATCAGCACATATACGTCCAGGGTTGAACATGCTTCTCCACGTTTGGCAGGTGGATTGGTGAACGCAGTGAAGATGTTAGGTGGTAGGATTCAGATTTAACCCCTAACCGCTGCCGGTCCTGCCTTGCTACCTAGTGCACGTCCAAGGCACGCATCGCAGTGCACTGCAATATTAATGGCCGTCCTCCGTCTCACGCGGTTAATTCTTAATGAAGTCTTCCGTAGCTATTTGAGACTTAAATAAATTCACCATTGCGGCAAACTTGATGATTAATTGAGAAGGACTATGTACCTAAATATTTTTTTTTAACTACTCTTATAAAATCGAGGAATCAGTGCTTCGAAAAGGTTACTGTAGCAAATATGAAGTTCCGTGCAGTCCTCATGGCTTCTTCGTCATCGAATCTTAGTTATTCAAAATGACTGTAACCTAGGTGGATTCCTATGTATTGCTATAGACAGAAAATGGGTAAATCAAAATAGACACATAAAATTTATCAGAGTGTAAAGGATAAAGCGACCTGTAGCGTGTAACCCAAAAGTTGGTGAGTATCTGGCGCAGCGCATCAGCATTGCCATACAGCGAGGCAATACATCCAGCGTCTTGGGCACGCTTCCGACTGGTATTGATATGGATCAGTTGAGTTCCTACATATCCTGCATTGTGTGTGCGGTAAGCTAACTGCTCTAATTGTTAATACTAGTTCTAATGTGTTTCTATTATTGAGCTGTATTTTTTATTTAAATTATTTGTGAAAAATAACCAAACAAATATACAAAGTTGTTTGAAACATATCGTACAACAAAATCTATGATTCGAATACTCCTTCTTTTTCAATAACCATGTCATTAACGAAATGTAAACTAAACAGGGCTTGATCCGCTGATGAAGACTAGACGGACTTTTTCGGCGGGACGTGTACCTGCCGAAATTGTTTTTTTTTTTAAGGATTTATTTAATTTCTAAGAGATGACCCAGAGGGCGAGGGCTTACGCACTATTAATAACCAAAAGTTTAGAGTGTACTTAAGTACGATTAATAAAGACTTGTATATTGAGTAACAAACCTATTGGCAAATATAACATATTTGCCAATAGGTTAACATTACGGTTAATTAGCCTCTCAAATAAAATCGCAGAAAACAAAAGCAAAAGCATTGAGTGTGTAAAATGGACGCACAGTGGGCAGAAAATAAATAAAAGCGTATTATCTTGTCGCAACCGTTTCCCGTTAATATTTGACTTGGGGAAAGCTAGCTGCATCAACAGGGCACAAGTGACGACCGAAGGGAAACACTGACGTTTGCAGAATTGCCTGGAAACACCATCTTCAAATTGAACAAGACAGCTAGCAAAACAAAAGACAAATAGAACAAGCAGATTGACATATATGCACAGGTAGGAATAAAAAAGGAAAAGGAGGAAGGAGAAAAAGGACAGAAATATGTAAAAATAAAACTTTATAAAACATTACCTACTATGTTTTATAACGTAATGCCCGACCTCTGGCTATACAAAGCACTCGACATCATCTCTCAATCAAGGTAGTGAAACAAAAGGAAGCGACAATAATACAACTAATTGCGCTGCAACGCGCAATTAGTTGTATAATGAAAGAGTATTGATGAATGGCCGAGGCCGTGCGAAAACCATTCAAACATGTAATTTTCGAAATGCCTGTATTTGAATTCTACCAGTAACGCTCACAGTGGGACCTCCCCTGCAGCCGGGGCTCTTGCAGCCCTCGTTGCAAGTAGGCCACCAGCTACTGTGGGGCCACTTAGCTACTTACTCCATTTATACCATGGAAAACAATACACTTTAAGAAGGTAGGTAATATTAAAGCGAACGGTCCGTTTATTGTTGTCTTTTTAACCGACGCCACGGCAATACGATAAACAAAAGAGGAGTACCTAGGTTTTATGTTGGGCTGTATGTATTTTATTTTATGTTTATCGATTTCCCCGTCAATAAGGGCTTTTCTATGAGCCCTAAAAAAAAGTGGTTGCCATTGATTATGATGAATGGCGCTGTATGAAACTCAAGTGTCAAAAATCTGCCATCATCTAGTGGAAACTGATTTTTTTTGTTGTTTATTTTATGACATTGACACTTGACTTTTATGCAGCGCCATCTAGTGTCAAAATAAAAAGCGTTTTTTTAAAGATTGCATTGAATAGCCCTCGATTTCGAAAATTTGCTATGGAGAATGATACCGAAGTTAGATAGATAGATAATTCTTTATTGTACCACACAAACACAGAAAACAGTACAGAAATGAAAGCTATGAGAAGAAGTACAAAGGCGGCCTTAAAAAAAAAAAATATATATTCACGAGGTATTTTTCTCGAAAAACTTAAAAACATAGCTGTGTTTAAACTAAGTAATTTCAAGTTGGTTTTTAGTTTTTGTTCAACAATCAAATTGCCTTTTTTTTGTAATGATACACGCAGGAAACAATAAATTTATTTTAGACTAGCAGCGCCTCGCATTTTCACCCGCTTAGTTCAAGTTCTCGTCAGAATTCCGGGATAAAAGTAGCCTATGTACTATTCCAGACTATAATCTATTTCTGTACCAATGCTCATCCAGATCCATTCAGCCATTCTGGCGTGATTGAGCAACAAACATCCATCCATCCAAACTTTCACATTTATAATAATAATAATAATAAAATAAAACATTTATTTCAGGCAACGTTAGTCTAGTACAGGATGTAAAATACTTAAAAACTACGGCCCATATAAAATATATAATACCTTATTCTAAAATACATAAAATATATACCTATTTACTACCACGTAGAGTCGGCGATAATATTAGTCGGATTCCCAGTACCATTTTCAAGTCATGAGTATTATTGATTAAGGTATTTGCCGCTCCCAGATACTAGGTAGATAAATCATACTACCATCCTACAGCCCAAAGTTTGTTAGTAAGATGCGAAGGGGCATAGATGTTTGTTATCCATCTCCAAACCACCTCTAAAGTGAGGGACTGAACCAATTTACTCGAAGCATAACTATTAGAGACTGCCAAGGTTATCGGATTAGATGTCTGGTTGCATCAGGGATCTTGGGATCTCTGTGTCCTGTCTCGGTCTTCATGGAAACTTGATTAGATTCGATGGATAATGACAAGTCTGGGTCAGCCCACACCGAGACACGACGCGATGCGACAGCCGCGCAATTTGATTCAAAATATAAATTGAGCTGGAGAGCTTCCAGATTTTATCGGAAGGCAATTTATTTTTAAATTACATCTTGGCCTGGTCGACTTTGTTGTTGGTTGTCAAGATCGAAAGCTAATGTACCGTTTTAGTAAAAGATTGCTGGAGATTGTCTTTATATTATCTTAAATAGTTGTAGTCTTAAAGAACGTGGATGGAACTAAAACGTTATAAAACGATTATTGAAAACAACAAAAAAACATATTTTTTGTGGTCAGCAATTTTTTACTATAATCTATCAAATACTGATACGAAGCCATATCCATTACCTAAAATTATTTATAAAAAAATGTTAATAACACCTAAAACGCATTTGAAAAGATTTTCAGTATATTTGGTCGCTGACGGTGTCTTCTCTCATAATAAATAAGAATTCGTAATGATATTTTGTTGTTGTTTTTTATTTTTTTGCTATTTAACAAGATTGGTGTTGAGGGCTGGAGTCTGTGAGTTAATCTCCACTACGTGCTAAGAGATTCGTGCTACGAGCTACGCACTTCGTGCTACGAGCTACGTGCTATGTGCTACTTTTTTGCTATTTACCAAGATTGGTGTTGAGGGCTGGAGTCTGTGAGTTAATCTCCACTACGTGCTAAGAGATTCGTGTTACGAGCTACGCACTTCGTGCTACGAGCTACGCGCTATGTGCTACGAGCTACGCGCTACGAACTACAAGCTTTGTGCTACGTGTGTAGTTATCACGGCACAAGTCTTTGAGTTTTGCTATGCCAATTTATCTTAGGTTAATTTCGTAGCAAGCATAAGTGGAGGAAGTACTGTGATTTATTTATTTATAATACTGACGAGGTCAGCAATGGGTGGGTTGCTGGCCGTTGAGACAGTTGAAATTTTCCCAGATGATGTAGGTATCCCTCAGGACGACTTTGTCAACTTCCTAACTTGACCACTTCCAAAGTTGACCACTTCCTGAATCGTCACTTCCTAACTTGACCACTTCCAGTGTTGTCCGCTTCCTAACTTGACCACTTCCAATGCTGTCCACATTTCTGTTGCCGTTATAACAACAACACTAAAAACAGAATAAAACAAATATTTAAGGGGGCTCCCATACAACAAACGTGATATTTTTGCTCGTTTTTGATACGGCAACAGGTAGACGCTTGAAATACGGCTGAACGGATCCTTACATCCATCACGTTTATAATATTGATGGGATTGCAAAAAGGAACCTACTTTCTTTGTGATACACAACCCTAGAGCGCGTGTTCTATTTCCCCGGTTTTTAGCCAGCTATCTTAGTTAAATATTCCCTCTAGCTTTTATCTATTCCATGTAGTAAGGTTTTGTGGATGGATCTATGTTTGTCGAAGCCCGTGTAGGGAGCGCGTGTACCAACGAAATTGGGATTTTCAGTGAACAAGCATGTTTGGCATGTTTTGATCTCGTCTCTCTGAGCTAGGGAGGACCTATAGCGGCTGAAAAGACACGAATATCCGGCTATTTCCATAGATAAGTTAGCAAAACACCGTCGGCTTCAAACAATATGCACGCATTGAAATGTCGCACCAACCCTTTGGGCTATGTCACTGACTTTGACGTGTTGACTCCATTACCTACCGCTGCAAGCAAATTCGATTTTTTACGTCCATCATCAGCATCAGCCTATGCTGGTGATGGACGTAAAAAGCAGAGGCGTCCCCTAATGAGCGCCATTAGCAACCTGTCTTCAGCTTGAGGCATCCAGCATCTGCCTGCAGTCTTTTGCAGGCCGTCATTCCATGTGGCCGTCGTTTACGTCCGCCATCCGGCAATTCCAAAAGCTGACATCTCTGAATCAAACAACACAACTTATTGTATCTAGTCATGTACTGGGGTGACGATCACTCATTTTACTGTGTCCTGTGTTCTTGTCCCACTTTGTGTTCAATGTAATCTATCTACCTCGTATGTACTCATCTGCCCAGGTGCTTCCCCCTAGGTTTGGTATTAGAAATAAGGAACTTCGTTCCAATAAAAAAAAAAAATGCTGGACTATTCACACAGCATTATCTAGTCCCAAGCTAAGACTTGTGTTATGGGTACCAGATAACAGATATACATAATACAATACATTAAATAGATAGATATTTTTTTATTATACATAGAAAACCAGAACACCCGGTACAAATACCTGCAGATTTTATAAATATTTGTTCCAAGGCGAGAATCGAACCCGCAACCTCCTGTGTTGCAGGTGGACCTTCACATACATGAGGTCGTCATTATTGTCTCAATTTGGAGGTAATGATTATTAGTGTTTTAATTTATTATGAACATTGATGTTTTTCATAGCTAACCCTCTTAAGCTACTTGTGAATTTGCTTAATTGCTTGATCCCGATATCAACTAATGTTTTGAATGAAATTAAGCAAATTCATATCATACGGGACGGAATAAGTCAGTTCATTCCGTAATTACCTCCTATCGGCTCCTATTACTATTCCGTGGCATCGTATAAAGGTAGTTATTAATTATTAATACCCTATTCCAATTCTGTGGACGCCCACTGCAGTTACATCGCCAGTCAATTATTAAGCGCTACTTCAGTCATATTCACAGAGCCGTCAGGACTTGAATATTACGTGTAAAACGGCCTTACATTTTAATGTGCCGACCGAACGCACCTCCTGAGCTCTTGCTGTGTGGAGGTACAGGGAGGGAGTCAGGGAATACCTTGGGGGCTTGAAAAGTTAATCAATGTCATTCGCAACCAGTTGCAGTCTTACTGTATCTTACCGAAAACGCATTTCTAAGATATTTACTGGTGGACATAAACCCTCTTCAAAGTGTTTCTGCGGACAAGATTTGGGATAAAATCTTGCTATCTCTGTCGCACAAGACGGTTAGTGTCGCCTACGATGGGCTGGAACCTGGAGCTTTAAGGGTCGTTAGTGTAATACATTTTGTCCACCGGTAACAGAACTTGAGGCTCTGATGTCTTAGGTACTGTGTACCTGTTATGTTCAGTATAACATCACGAAATGCCTATTTTTTTAATATTGAGTATTTTTTTAAAATTTATTATTGAGGAGTTTTGTTAATATGACTATATCACCCCCGTAGACAAAAAATACATATCAAACAAAACACAAAAAAAAAACAAAACCTACTAGGCACATCTTACTAAATAAGTTAACTAAAGTTACATAACTACTGGAACAAAAAAAATGTAGCGCTGAGACCTAATTATCTTACCTACTGGGGTACTTTAAGATATGGTAAATTTGAGTAAATGAATAATTGTTACTCGTCTTGAACCTTATAATTATAATTACACTGATTGTACACAGTATGAAGATATAGAATAGAAACATAGTTTTTTTGTCGAGAAAACTACGTTTTCTAGTTAGTAGTTTCTTATGTCCTAAATTATTTAAAACAGCAACACAACTGGAACAACAACCAGTTAGGTACAACCTCCACCATCCGTCATGTTTATCCTGTCATCATCGTAATCATCAGCCGACATGCATCCACTGCTGAACTTAGGTCTTCCCCCGACAACAACGACGCCCCAAATAGAGGCCCTAAGAAAGTTACAGACTTAATCCTGAAATCGAGTGAAGCTCTTTTCTGATTCTGTCCTAAGTCCGCCCCTGTGCTCGTGTGGGAACCCCCATGTGGGTCCAAGGAGGCTGATAGCTTGCCAGCATTGATGCTTAGTTACCCCGAACTGATGCGTTCTCATATTTTATTGAACGATTGATTGTCTTATTGTACAATCAGTACTAAAATAATATTTTATCTAGAAGAGGGTTTTATCAATCGACAAAAATAAAAGGAGATTCTCAATCATTTTGTTTATAAGGGTTAATCTTAGTTTTTATAAGAAATGTTCCCAAAAATTAACGGTTTCGGCGGGATTCGAACGCGCCCCGCCCTCAGTACGGGTGTGCTCTAACCAACTAAGCCACGAAACCCTTAGTCGGTTCACGCGAAAATCTTTGGGACCTCTTACGGACTATAGCGCCGGTGGTTCCACCCACAGGGGTAACATTACAGTTTAACCAAACCTCACCTGGGACTTATTTCATTTCTTAGAGATACTCAGATTGCGGGTTAGCACTATAACAAAAAACCTTAGAACTTAGTTTTTATGTTAAGGGTGCGCCTAATGACGCTGTTTCGTGAAAAGATTTTAGGGAAGGTAACATAGGCTATAAATTCTATAGCCTATGTTTCTCAGTACAGTCAAGTATATTCTATAGTATAGAATATACCCGTGCGAAGCCGGGGTGGACCGCTAGTTTATAGGTTACCGAATAACGGCTGGCCATCATACCGGAAATATTATTGAAGGTTGTTTACGCGAAAGTTTGAATGTCAAGATATTTGAATTGTTACCTCTTCACACCGAAACTACTGAGCTGATCGGGCTGAAATTTTGTACTTAGGTAGTTCTAGACCTGTATTATAAAGGCTACTTTGTATCCTAAAAAAACTAGTGGAACCTAGTCACACTAATCTATAGATTTCAGTTAATCAGTTACCATGGGATAGAAAAAAATCTTTTATGTTTCTTATAAACAACTCGCACGAAGCCATGAGCCGACGCTAGTCTAAAATAAAGCTTTGATTACTGAAACTCCTTCTGACAACTCTTCCGGGTTCGTACTTTACAAACTTACCTTCCATTTGCGATTGTCGCAATTATATGCTTACATCTTATACTTACTTACAGAGCTACAGTTTACAATGCATTACGAGCGTCACCGAAGCGGCAAGGGCGGTAGTGGAATTTCAACGACTTCTAACTACCAACTATTAGAAATTGCAGTTAATCAATCGTCGAACTGGAACATGTCCTATAAGTTCGATAATTTGTGCGACAACGTTTCTAACCGTACAACTTACAGTACCGTCCTAGGTGCTAAGGTCAATAGCCTTTGCATGATTGTTGATGCCCTTCCTATTTTGTCATAAGTAGGGCAAAATAGGAAGTGCATCTATGTTTCTGTTTATACGTAGCTGTGAATCGGTTACACCATCATTGTAAGTAATGGGGCTTTGAAGCATAGAATATGAAGATATTTTTTTTGGATAATACACAAGAAAATACAGTGATAAAAGTGAATGAGAAAAACAATGTGAGACGAAAAGGCTGCCACTCAGCTTGGCTGCAGGAGCTCGGGGAGCACTGCAGCGCTGGTCTTCCATAGCACCTTAGTGCAGAGCGAGTAACTGGCTATGTACACACTCTTACAATTTTTAAGTAGGTTGGTATGCAACTAATATACTTAGGTATTAAATTACAGTGTATATAAGATAACAAAACATGTGCGAGCTAATGACACAGGCTATTGATATATACGTTTCTGGATGTAAACAATAAAAAGTACTTTATTCAAATATATATGGACACTTTAATTTATTTTTGTATGTATTTTTAATTAATGTTGTCTGAAATAAACGAATTGAATTGAATATAACAGCCAGTTTTTTGACCGCTTGTCACATCGTGTCTGTGAACTGTTTGTCATTTGCTAAAAAATGGTCTACCCGGCTCCCGTCAACAATTTGTTTAAACTATTGTCAAAAATAAAGCGGATGAAAAACCGGCTGTAAGGCTATCACTATCACTAAGGCCTCCACTATAAACGTTTTGGGCCTTCGACATCAACCAAGGCCACTATTAGGTATGCCTAATAATAATAATAATATACAAAATAAAATTCTCATTTAACAAACTTTCGGCTTTATAATTATTATTTATTTTATTAGCAGGACATATTCATTTTAAAATGACCTTACCCGACTTTGTTTCTTCCAAGTGATTTTAAGAATTTGCAATATGAAGTCAGTATAAGCGATATGAAATTAAAGTTAATTTATTGTAAAATAAAAGAAAATTTTAATATGATAAGCACATAAATGTAGTGCCTTACTGTTAACATTTTGGTGATCATAAGTAAAATTGGAATCTTTCAGCTAAAGAATGGTTCAGTAATAGAACAGCGATGATTTACCAACTAACTAGTCACAGGATCTGCTGATCATTTGCTAACACCAAGTGGCTTATTTATTATTATTAGCTCTGGTCATCCCACAGCTGGGCAAAGGCCGCTCCACTATCTCTACGACACGTTACACAGCTGAACATAGGCCTCCATAGCGCCCCGTCTTCAGCTAGCCGCATCCAGCAATCTGTCACATGACGTCATAACAGCTGGCCGAAGGGCGTCATACAGCGCCATCTTCAGGTTGCCGCATCTGCTGTATGCGGCAACCTGAAGATGGCGCGCTGTATGATTTCTTTCGCAGGACGTTATAACAGCTGGCTGGAAGGCGTCATACATTACTTTTGCGCTGTCGCGGTCTCCATTCAATAATATATATTCTGTTTGCCCCAGCGTTTGACGGTTCTTCGCGAGACGTGGCCGGCCAACTGCCACTTCAGCTTGCAGCTCCTGTACCTGTTCACGTCTCAGCCCCGTAGGTAAGAACGGGTAGAGTGCACCGAGTGAAGTCTTGGTTTCGGATATGGTTTCCTCCTACAGATTTCACACACACAACCACAGAACACGCTATGTTGCAGTGCGCACTTCCAGAAGTTCCAACGGCCCTGATGATTGAATGTTGCCAGGGTAGGTGCCTATTGTGTAGGTGTAGTTAGGTACCCCGAGGTATCCTGGGTGGTTCCTAGCACCATCTGTCCCGCTGTTACCATGGCTGCTATGCTACCAAACCAAAGAATTGTACAACCTAAGGTATTTTGTTATAGTGCTTACCCGTACTTTGGGTATCTCTAAGAAATGAAATAAGTTCCCAAAAATTTTCGATTTCAGCGGGATTCGAACCCGTCATTTCTTAGTTGTTCCAACCTAATCTAAATTTTGAGTTTAAGGAAAATTCAATATTATTTTGTAATGGGAATCAATTCACTCTTGGCCTATTGAAACTATCGGCTAATTTTAACGAAGAAAGGGTTCCTATCTTTTTGAAAATAAAACATTTAACTTCAGGTAGAATTTATTTAATGACTCATGCAAACAAATAGAAAATAAATTTTATATTACTACCCACCACCAACACTTAGGAAAAAACCTGAAGTCAAAAATTGAGGCTAGATACATCATCCGATGAGATGCATCATCTGATGAGATGCATCATGTCACTGGTTCAGCACTATCTATTTACTTATATATACAAAAGTTAAATGATGCGTTATGACAAGTAGCCATCAGTTCAAAATACATGCAATACATTTAATAAAAAATCTAAATTACATTCATTGTTAATTAACTATATTATATTATCCTAAGCGCAATTTTCCCTCACTAAGAAGAAGAAGAAGAAGAACAAGAAGAAGAAGAAGAAAACTAATCTCGAAGAAACAAACAAATTCTTGTGCAGATTATCATCTGTCTACACCCATTTCTCATGTCTATTTTGTTTTAACAGTAAACAAAATGTAAGTTTCCGTGATGGTAGCGTACGAATCGAATTCACGTTTAGAGCGTAAATAAAGCAAAATTAGCGCAAAAAAAACCAGAGCTTTTTTGTTCAGTTTTACGAATGGAAGTGAAAGAGAGATGATATGGTCGGGGGAAGGAGTACGTTAGAGGGTGGATCTGAGCAAAAAAAGCGTACAATCTGAGCATTATAACAAGTAAGCCCCGTATTACTTGTTATAATGCTCAGATTGTACGCTACCGGCTGTAGGTATACTGTAAAAAAAACTGTATAACAACAAACAAGCGTGAATTCGAAAGTGTAGGTACGTTACCATAACGTTCACCAAATGTATCTAAAGCTAGCATGATTCAATAAGTTAAACGTGATAATGATAATTATTTAAAAAAGGCTGCCCGAGGCTGCTAAATTCGTGACTGACCAGCAGTCATCAGTCCGTCGCAGTCATAGCTACGAGTCTAAACTATTAACTGTCATGCAAAATATAATAACTATCAATAAAATTATTAAATATGTATAATAAAAAAATATCTATCTATGTAATGTATTGTATTATGTATATCAGTTATCTAGTACCCATAACACAAGCTCTGCTTAGCTTGGGGCTAGATAATGCTGTGTGAATTGTCCAGCATTATTATATTATATTATTATTATATTATATTAAGTAACATAAAATGACTATGTTTTAAATATAATTATTATGCAAAATATAATAACTGTCATGTAAAATAAAATAAATGTCATGTAAAATAAAATGACTGTCATATAAATAAAATAGCTGTCATCTAAATAAAATAACTGTCATGTCATGTAATATAAAATGATATGCGAATGATAATTATCAAACAAGCTTGCATATGATCAGTCTTAAATCATTTCCTCTTCAGGAGTGGGAGCAGCGTCACCTGCTGTCAGTTGTTGCAGCATCTCTGCAGAGTGACCGAGCCTCACGCACCTCCTGCAATAAACATTATTATGACTACTTACGAAAAGTAAAGAGTTCGCAGTATTGACCAGAGCTTGACGAGTTCCCAGTCATAAATTTGTGGTATTAATGAGTGTGCAGTATGAACTTGACGAATATGCAGTAAAAAAAACAGGCTCGACGAGAATGCAGTCTTGAGCAGTATATCGTGAATCATCATTATCCCTAAAGTTGGTGAAGATTATACGTCTCTCAATGCATGCCTGGCCCGTACAAATGCGTACTGTATGCGTCACGTACAAACCTACGTCAAAAACAAGGGCTAAAATTTCTGTAAGTTCTGAAACTCGAATACGTTAAGACTATTTGTTCTCCTGGAAAAAACCATAAACAGCAGCGAGCGGAAAATTATATGATGCATGACTCGAGAGCTGGTGGTTATCGCGGTATTGTTGGTCACACACATCGCCTCCTTCCATTTCGTGAGTTTGTGGCCAAACAAAGGTAAATATTTGACTAAAAAAAAAAGTATGTAGGTATGTAGTCACAGTACCTGTAAGGATAGCGTTAGGCGGTCTACTGCCAGCAGCTCCGCTGGCTCTGTCTTCGCGACGACGCGGCGTAGACAGGGCCTCGCTGATGCGGAGATGCAGCGGCGCCACCGGCATCGCTGATGGGTCCATCATCAGGAAGCCGGCGAACGATGTAGTCTCGTCGTAACCACTATTTATACAATAAAAAACAATTTACAAAATAATAAATGACAGGGTGAAAAATGGATACCCTAATCTCCATTAATAATTATACCTGCCCTACTTAAAGATGCACAAGTATAATATAAAAATATTATAAAATAACATAATAAAAAAATGTGAATGGAATTGGATTTCGAAACAAACGAATTCGATTATGTGTACGCTACCATCACGTACACCAAATACATGTTTGTGGTCAAACAAAGAAACATTTGACTAAAAAGAAAAAGTATTTATGTAAGATGTATTAGTCACAGTACCTGTAATTCAAAGGATAGAGTTAGGCGGACTACTGCCAGCAGCTCCGCTGGCTCTGACTTCGCGACGACGCGGCGTAGACAGGGCCTCGCTGTGATGCGGAGATGCAGCGGCGCCACCGGCATCGCTGATGGGTCCATCATCAGCAAGCCGGCGAACGATGTAGTCTCGTCGTAACCACTACATTACAATAAAAAACAATTTACAAAATAATAAATAACAGGGTTAAAAATGGATACCCTAATCTCCTGCCCTACAGATGCACAAGTATAATATAAAAATATATTAAAATAACAATAAAAAATGTGAATGGAATTGGATTTCGAAACAAACGAATTCGATTATGTGTACGCTACCATCACGTACACCAAATAGGCTAGGTAGCTTACGGACTCGCATTGCAGACCACGCCATGCGGGCATGGCACGGCGCCACGCCTTGCTGCCGTACGCGACACGTGGCGAGCTGAAGGGAAGGTTTAACTAGACCTAGAGTGGGTGCTACCTAGTTAAAAAGATAAATACGGCTAGATACCTTACAGACTCGCATTGCAGACCACGCCATGCGGGCATGGCACGGCGCCACGCCTTGCTGGCAAACGCGACACGTGGCGAGCTGAAGGGGAGGCTTAACTAGACCTACAGTGGATGCTACCTAGTTGAAAAGACAAATACGGCTAGGTAGCTTCCGGACTCGCATTGCAGACCACGCCATGCGGGCATGGCACGGCGCCACGCCTTGCTGCCGTACGCGACACGTGGCGAGCTGAAGGGGAGGCTTAACTAGACCTACAGTGGATGCTACCTAGTTGAAAAGACAAATACGGCTAGGTAGCTTTCGGACTCGCATTGCAGACCACGCCATGCGGGCATGGCACGGCGCCACGCCTTGCTGCCGTACGCGACACGTGGCGAGCTGAAGGGGAGGCTTAACTAGACCTACAGTGGATGCTACCTAGTTGAAAAGACAAATACGGCTAGGTAGCTTTCGGACTCGCATTGCAGACCACGCCATGCGGGCATGGCACGGCGCCACGCCTTGCTGGCGGACGCGACACGTGGCGAGCTGAAGGGGAGGCTTAACTAGACCTACAGTGGATGCTACCTAGTTGAAAAGACAAATACGGCTAGGTAGCTTTCGGACTCGCATTGCAGACCACGCCATGCGGGCATGGCACGGCGCCACGCCTTGCTGCCGTACGCGACACGTGGCGTGCTGAAGGGGAGGCTTAACTAGACCTACAGTGGATGCTACCTAGTTGAAAAGGTAAATACGGCTAGGTAGCTTACAGACTCGCATTGCAGACCACGCCATGCGGGCATGGCACGGCGCCACGCCTTGCTGCCGTACGCGACACGTGGCGAGCTGAAGGGGAGGCTTAACTAGACCTACAGTGGATGCTACCTAGTTGAAAAGACAAATACGGCTAGGTACCTTACGGACTCGCATTGCTGACCACGCCATGCGGGCATGGTACGGCGCCACGCCTTGCTGGCGGACGCGACACGTGGCGAGCTGAAGGGAAGGCTTAACTAGACCTACAGTGGATGCTACCTAGTTGAAAAGGTAAATACGGCTAGGTAGCTTATGGACTCGCATTGCAGACCACGCCATGCGGGCATGGCACGGGGCTGCATTTCAAAATGGTAGTAACAGGTACTTACGTCGTTGATATGTCTCGGTTTTCCCGGATGACGACTGCGGCTCCAGCAGCATGGAATGGAGTGACGACACGCCGCACCACGCCCCAGTGCGCGCTTGAAGTATCCTCTGTGAACAGTATAATACATTTACAAGGTGACCTGAGAACACGTCTAGCATAAAATTAGGTTCATGAAACTACACAGTCTGCTTAAAGATTTATGAATTAAATCACGAGATTTACGGCAAAATCAACATTGATGATAAAATAATAGGTACCTGTTCTCATCCAAAGGAGCCAGAGGCCCCCCCGGGGGCGCGAGGAAGCGTGTGGATGCGGCCAGAGACTTGAGAAAAGTGGCAGATGTACTGACGAGCGCCAACCTCCACCACAATACTACCAACTTATAAAACTGAGAAGTAGCAGAAAACAGAACTACATTCGATCCTGCGTTGGCATTGGCTGATGACGTATGAAATTAATGATGTGAAGTCAGTAGCAGACACCGGAGCTACATTCACGGCAAAACTCAGCGGCCAATGCCAACACAGGATGCATGCCAATGGCTGCTGACATTATGCCGCGTTACCAATGGAGCGATTACAGCGCCATTCAACACAAATTGTCAAGTTGGTAGTCCTGTGGATTTCTACGAACACCCTCAATTCTGTTTTTGAATCAGAATTAAAATAACTACCTTCCCATAAACCACAAGAAAGGAACAGAAGATCGTGTGCGTTGAAGTCTTTTGTATGTAGGTACCTATTACGCTAAGCTAAGGAATTGCGTAGCGCGCTACGAAATACTTTAGTACCTATACCAATGTATAGGTGTAGTATTAACGAAGTAACTTTATTTTATCAGTGATTATTAGTAGGTACTAATTGACCTTTATCCGTTACTTATTATGATTTATGAACTTTTTGTTTTTTTAGATACAGTTGGATATCTAGTAAGGATTTGATGGCTATATAAATCGAAACTGTGAGAAAAAGAACAGCCGTGTACCTATCGTCAGTTTTACATTTATCTACATTTTTATAATTTTGGGAGTCGAACAGACTTACGCCCGAATACAAATGTATCTCAGATTTAACCACGTTTCAAGTCGTCGTTTTTTAACAGTTTTCAATGAAAATCTGTCAAAAAAAAATTGTCTTGAGTCGTGCTTATACCTATCTGAGTTGATTGAATATTCGGGGGTAAATCACATTGGTACTTTATGCCACGTATTATGTGAACTAAACCGAAAGGGTGCGATTTTGGAATCGGATTCAAATTGTGAATATATTTTTTTGTAGATATTTTGAAATTTTTGAAAAAATATAGTTATTTTCTTTTTCGTATTCTACACGCACTCTTGCATTATTTAACATTACTTAAATTTTACTGTTGACTCAAGCCAAATTCGATGTGATATGTTTGTAGTAAACCACAACAGCAAATCTTACGTTTTTGGAGTCGAGCTTAAGATTATTGCTAGCAAAAATATTGAAGGAAAGATCGCAAATTGACAAGGAATGTCAATTGCGAAAAGGAATACACAACACAGCAACGTATTGAATTTGGATGGTTCTCGTTAGATCCATTGATTAGATATATTAATATTTTTCATTAGATCCAGTTTAGAAGGATCTATAACTATCGATAACTTTTTCTTAGTAGATGCATGGCTGGCTAGATCCATGATAGATTTATTGAGATTTGTAGACGCTTGCACGAAGAGACACTGCTGCCCGTAATTCCTCGGTGTAGGTATGTCCCTTAGTCGCCTCTTACGACTCCCACGGGAACAATTGGGGTGGTGCAAATTCTAAGCCAGCACCACACGGCTATACAGAACCCTAAAACCACCGAATTGAGAAGTTACTTCTTTTTTGAAGTCTGCATAAATTACAAACAATTTCTTCCTTCCGCTGTTGTTAAGAGACGTCTCACATCGCGGCTGTAGCGTGTCATCACTACACCTACTCATAATCGGTGCGATGTTAGTCCGGACTTATTGCTTACATGAATCTCTATCAGCCAACTAGGTACTTAATGCCAATGCTTAATAGTCACTTTGAGTGCTTTGTGCACCGTAAAGCGAGGGAATCGAGAGTTATGCACCGGATAATGACTTACTTAGCACTAACACGAGGCGTTCTGCTATCTAGCGTAAACAAAACGGCTTAGCAACTTTTATAAATCATCACCAGTATATGACTGCTAGTTGAGCTAACTGCAGACTGTTGCAAATAATCAAAAGGTAGTTATTGGTTTCATAAAGACCGTTTTCCATAGGTATTTCCATACTATAATATTAACATATCAAGAGGCATACGCAGATCTCGACAGAGCCTACGCATTTGCTCCCCTTGGAGTCGAGACCCTAGGTCCGTGGGGTACCGAGGCTCTCCGGGTTTTTAAAAAATAATCTGAGCGTCTGGTCTGGCAAACTGGTGAGTATCTAGCACAGCGCATCAGCATTGCCATACAGCGGGGCAATGCAGCCAGCGTCTTGGGGACACTTCCGACTGGTATTGATATGGAACAGTTGAGCTACCTGTAGGTAGATTGTTTGCAACAGTCTGCCGTTAGCTCAAAAATTAGTTTGTATAACTAATACGACTGACCTTGAAGAAATATTAGTTACATTTTACATTATTTTTATCAGACAATACGTTAGAATTATTTCCCAGTAGTAGTCAAGCAAGTAGCATTTTAGGAGGCCCTATAAAATGCTACACCGAAAATAAAGAGTGGCTCACACACATGAGCGGTTTATGTAGCTAAATAAGTACCTAGTAGGTAAGTAACTGTACTAAGTTAGGTACACTTAGTAGGCCAGGTAGGTACCTACTTTTTAATCTTGATTAGACCTTCATTTGACTATAATCTCACTTATGAACGTATATCACGAAGGTCTAAAATACACCCATTAAAGATGCTAACGAGTGTTATTGAAAACTTAGTGTTATTGAAACGCCACGCTACCCGACAAAACGCGATTCGTGCGGACTTGAATGAAATCGTATTAATTTTATATGAACAGAATCCTAGCAACACGACGAAATGCTCGAATAATAAAAATGGGGTGTGATTGGGTGTCAACGTTGTTGCAGCGCGTCGCGTTTCAGGTAATTTGTTTACGCCTTTAGTTACTCATGTTCTGAAGAGACCCAGATTGTAGTTGGCCGGAATAAACCAGAAGCAGAAAGCGAGTTTCCAACCGATGCGAATGAAATTGGTGAGTAAAGAAGAACCGCTTGGTACGAGAGGAGTGGAAGAAATATCCAGAAGATAAGGGTGGTATTGCGAAAAAAAAAAGAAATATATTTATTTATAACAAGAATACAAACAGTTAAAATCAAGACACACTTATAGAGTAGATAGATACATGTATAAATTTGTTACAAAAAAGTCCTAACTCAGCATAATGCTGGTTAAGCTCCCGTAAGAAACCTAGGGTCATCCTTAAGCACCTGTACAGGTGACGTCACGAACAAGCCTATGCTATAAAAGTAAAATACATCGACACATTTAAAAATAGAAAAACAATAAAAACCCGTTAGACAACGTATTGCGCTGTACGTAGTACGTCATTGGTTCCAAGGGTATGTTTAGTAAGATCAAGTCATGAAGCCCCTCCGTCCTCCCAGGGTTCTCCGAAATTTATTTATTTATTTATATCGGATTGCCATCAGCTTAGCTAATTACAGTAGAACTTAAAATAGATACAGAAAGCTAATAATAGAGATAGAGAGAAACATTTATTTATTAATAATAGGTATTTGCTAATAGAAACATAAACAGAAACATAATAAACTAAGGTGTGAACACAAAAAAAATTTTGTCGTCGACTATTGCGTAGGTAGGTACTATTTAATAATAAATAATGCATAATTTAGTCATTTATCTTTTATCTTCTACGGCTTTATGTATAAAAACACTTGCCAGCCGCCCTACCTAGGCTGGTTAGTTATACTACCTAGTTACAAGGGGACACGTTGGAGGGACAGCTAAACAGAAATTATAATCCGAGCTAACTAGGACTTAGCTAATGAAGACCTCATTGATTTGAAGTAAGCGAGTTTAGTGTTGTCTACGATTTGTGGATTGTATAGTTACATTATTTTGGTACCAAATAACCTGATAGATATAAAAGCGTTACAGGTTTTTTTAAACAGAATAATTCGTTATGTTCCTTACAAATACAATTATTGATGGAAACGTTTGAAGCCTATCTAGTTGCGACAAAAATCGTCTATGCACTACTACCTATTCTTTTTAAAATTTAACATCGTTAAATATCACTGTATTGAGAAAACTGCATGATACATGAAATAATGTTTAGTTTAAATAATATTCGAATTGTTATTAATAGTTGTCAGTTCGAATGTTATAAAAACTTATCAAATCTTATGAATTCTATTAATTCATCTTATCGGAATGCTGGTTTTTATTTCGATCAACGATTAAGTATTGCCATTCGACGTGGCAATGCTGCCAGCATTCCGAGCACACTGCCTTCTGGAGATGTCATAGATTTTTAGGCAATACATATAAGTGTACCTACTATTTATTAAAATAAAACAATTACAACAAGTATAGTTATAATTGTTTTATTTTATTGTAATAAAACTACAATAAACATTTATTAATAATAATTAATAAATGTTTTGGGTAGGTACGTAAGACGATTTTCTTTGAGTACTAGGCTTTCATGTTTTCTTGACTTTTTGTATTTGTGAGGACGAATTACTTTTATTAGAAATACATTCAACGTTTTTAATTTACTTTTAGTAAGTACTATTGGATCTGGTTGGTCTTTTAAATAAATTAATAAACCTAGGTAGGTAGGTACTTAAATTGTTGTCGAATGTTTTCAAGACTCGCAACTCACGCGCAGTCCTACATAACGTAGATTCGCTTACCTGTTTATTTATTCAGAACTTACCAACAGAGGATACACTTAAAGATAATAAAAATCACATAAGACATCACCAGTTGAGACACAGGCAGTTACAGGTTAGAGATTACACAAAAATTGATTCAAGTTGACAACACATCTTCAAACAGTTCGAAGTAACAAATAGGTAGGTACCTACTTACTTACTGAGTAATAATTAATAAAGGACCATAAATATTGATTTATAGAGGTTAAACAGAGAATAATCATTATAGATAGGTAGGTAGGTAGGTGTGTAGCTTTAATAACAGTTATAATGAATACAGTAATGACTGTCAATGATGTTAAATTAAACACTGCTTACTTTGGGGCTACACAATAGTATATGGGTTATCCAGCATTATTTATTTATTTAAAATAATCTCACCTAACCAGCAGGAGACCAGCTGGGTGATTACGATAAAATCGCCCATCCCCATTGGAAGGGCCACCCGGGACGAATGGTTTTAAACGATTTCGTTTGTCAAAATGGTACTTAAAATTTCCACAATTTTCTGGCGGGATGAAGCCGATCGACGACGAAATTTTTTGCGTCATCGTATAACCTATTTACACTGGAAAGAGCTGGAAGAGGCTTATGTGTCACAGGACACGCTAAAAATTTAAATATTAAGATAAGAGTGTTATAAGAAATATAATTTAGAAATGTAATTTTTTAGCAATAAAAGCTTAAAATAAAATAAAAATAATAACCTATTTTAAAGTGAATTGTCAGACTCACACTGGACCTGCTTTTGCTCGATTACAGCAATTCAGATACAAAGTTACAAACAGTATAAACATTGCAGTAAGCGATGAAACCTAGTCGAGCAAAACAAGGTCGAGTGTGAGTAACGTAGTATGAGGTTTAACGATAACTTATTTATTACATAAGTATAAAAATAAAACATTATAACATAACTGAGTTTTACATTTGTGATGTTTTAACGTTGACAGCTTCATCGTACGTTCATACATTCTTTTTTGAAAAATCTCACGTGAGATTAAGGGAGGGGGAGGGGACTAGCAAAATCTCACGTCACCAAGGGGAGAGATGGGTCAAGAAATCGCCAAAATCACCTCACGTAATTTATGGGTGGCTACTTTTTTGATAATGCTGTGTGAATTGTCCAGCATTTTTTTGATAACTCAAACTGTAGCAATTGCATACAATGTTTTTTAAGAACTTCTTAAAACTACAATTTTTAATTACCCATCTATTGTACAGTGCGCGCCAGAATTAAGTGTCCTCCTTGTTGTCTAAGAGAGATAGGGGGATACTTAATTCTGACGCGCACTGTATATAATGTGTATATATAACCTATCCATCTTTCCTGCAATAAAGCATACACTTAAATATAATCATACTACTGATTCAGGAATAATTCAACTTTAAGTGTATTAAAAATGGCTTACTCCTTCAAAAACTTGATTCATTTTTTAGCATGCAAGTAACTGAAAATACTAGAAAGTAAAAAAAAAATCATTTCCCATGTCGCAAGCAAACCGTACACGTGAGAAATAATCAATTAGTATCCAATCTGCTAATAGCTTATTTCATAACCATACCATAAAAATTGTAGGAGTACCGTACGCACGCACGATCGCTCGGTCGGTCTGAACCGAACAGAATAATTCTTAGAGAATTCTAAGTTTTATGTAAACGATTGGTCTGAACACATTAAAATTTGGATAACAGTTCATTCTTCGTCTTGGGATAAGTAATTAAACGTCAAGTGCGAGTCAACTCGCGCAACGAGAGTTCCGTAACTATACATTATATTAATGATATGATTTAAGATCTTGTTTCTTGCAAAATATCATGATTGCAGCTCAACGGAAAGTAGGTATAGGTTTTAGTTCATGGCGAGAATCAAAACTATTTTTATTAGACTGCAGTATTACAGTTTTCGGATTTTTCCCTTTACTTGTGCTATAAGACCTTGCTTTTTGCCAAATTTCATGGTTCTAGGTCAACGAAAAGTACCCTATAGGTTTTATGTGCATGTGATTCCCATGGAAATTTCAAAAAAATTGGGCATAAGCGGCTGTACTTTTGATTCCGTTGACTTAGAAGTTTGATTTATATTGCGGTTCCAAGAGGTTACAAATTTGAGTATATTATGTGAAATTCTACTCGATACCTCCACGCGTTTCTGAGAAAAGAGGGCTGACAGACAGAGAGAGAAAAATCCGAAAACCGTAAATTTGTAGTTTATTCACAGATTAATATTTGGATGGTACAGAGCATATGCACCGTGTATCATCCCGTACTATACCATGGGATTCGGTGATTTGCTTACCGATCGGTGGCTGATTAATTTGTTTAATCAGCCAAATTACTAATCGAGATTATTAAATCATTTATAGCAATGTTTTAAGTCCTCGAGGGAAGGGTGTGGAAATGCAGCCAGCGTCAGCCCACGTGGGATAGAAGCCTCCATTTTAATTTATTTTATCTTGCGATCTAATAATTATCAGTAATTAAAATCTCAGGTTAATATTTTTGATGGTTGCTGAGATATTTAAGGTGTAAAAAGGAAGGACAGAGCGAGTTTATAAGGGTTCCGCAGTGAGGTAAGGCGGAGGACCAACGGCTAGTTTCCCGAGGCACGGGAGAGGGGGGGGGGGGTGTCCACTCTTCCTGAGCCCGAGATTTTACTGAGAATATTTCAATAGCCTAATGGTGAATGCATTGTATGAGTTAAATGCATGAAGGTACAGTCACATATTAAGTCACCATGGCCGAAATAAACTAGGAAGACCACACAAGACTTCTGGCGGTCGATATTCGCATCATTTATAGTTAATAAAAAGTATATTTAATTAACACGATAAAGAAAACAATAATTATACAAAGACTCCGCCACCCGCACCAATCAACAGATTACAATTCGCGTTTGTAATTAGCGCGGGGGAGGGGAAGTGAAAGCAATAGTGCTAGTGGCGCCCCCAGCGATTTATTGTTTTTAATAATAACGTGAACTCGCTACAAAGAGAATAAAAGTGCGGAGCGAGCTGTGGAGAAGCGGTTTTAGAAGTGTGCTGGAGGATGCGGTAGTAGATATACATGATTTAAGGGTTCCGTAGGCAACAATGGATCTTCCTATATCTGCTTGCTTTGATTGTTTAGTTGTATTTATCTTATACCTAGTACTGGCCCTACTACTGACCCGAAAGCGAGCTGATACACCGGTTCAAAGAACTATGCTCGGAGTTTCTCTGAAGGTCTGGATTCGTAACGAAAATAACCGACGACGGAGAACCAAATTTATCGACAGCTCGGTATTTTTCTCGTCATTTGAAATTAGACACGAGATACTCCCGTCTCGTGTCGTCATCTAGTTGTTTACTCCAAAACCAAGCAAGTTGAATGGGCAGGGGGCCGGCTATATTTCTGGATGCTGGATGCGGCAAGCTGAAAACAGGGCGCTATCGCGCTCATTAGGGGAGGCCTATGTCCAGCAGTGGACTGATATTCAATGATGTTGACTGTTCCGAAAAAATTTAATTAAAACATTTCATTTTTATTAATTACCACATCCTTCTGTATTACCTTTTTCCGGTTCGCGCGGCTCTATTCGCGGCAGTAGCAGTGGGAAGCAATATGAACATTCGTATGTTTCATCCTGCCCCTGTACTTTTAGGGTTCCCGTGTCAAACGGTGAAAACAGAACCCAAGCAATGTCGCTTATAGTCGTTATTTAACATTATAGATTTAAAGAGATACGCGAAGATTTGAATATAAAGTCTTCAAACACACATTTACTTAAGTTCTATTAGACCTAAAGACTTGGGTTTGTGTATAAGTAATAATTTGCTATGTTTAAAAAAAACTATGTAAGTACCGACATCACATTCCTAAATACGAGTAGTTTGTAAGAACACTTCAATAGCGCGACGTTATCAGTTGTAAAAAGGTTTATCAGTTATTATTTGGCACAGTACTTACTTATAACACAAGCTCTGCTTAGTTTGGAAATAGATATTACTTATTGCTACAGAACCCATAACTCCATATCTAGTCCGACCACTTGCCGGTTTTATTTCTATTATTTTCTAACATTCAAACGTTCTGTTGTATTGGTTCTGCTGTCATATTCGTTGAAAAGAGCTTCTTTGGCTGACTCCTGAAGGACCGACAGATATTTTATTCATGCTTTTGCAGACGCTTTTATGCAATATCACTTACCACAAGAGGATTATTAAATTGTTAGGTACCTAATGAGTATCAAATCAACTTACTATCTATTAGCGCTGTGTTGAATCGTGTGTGGAAGGTGAAAATGGAGGCATTCGCAGAAAGTAGGTGGGACACCAACGGCTAATAAAAATAAAACACTAACAAATAATTCTTTACACTAGATATTTTAGTACCTAAGTTAGGTCCTAATCTATTCAAAGATTTTGCATTACTTACTACTAGATAAGTTAGAACCGGTACTGGAACCGGCTAAGTGTGGTTCCTTCCGTGCCATCGTACAAAACTACAAAATTCTAATAGCAAAATAAAGAAAGAAAACGGTAGATATGTCAATAAACTCGTTCATTGCCGTGCCACAGAGTAACTATACATATAGTACGTCGTGCACCCTTAGAGTAGGGGTCCAACAACATTTCCCTGTTCGGAAGATGAAGGTACGACAAAGCTTGTTAACGGAATGTATCAAGTTTTGTGTATCTAGGTAGGGGACCTAGAACCCCAGTTCCGCGTCAGTAACGCAGGGTGCGTACAACCGGTACAATGCAACTAAAAGTCGACGAGCAATTGTCAATGTAATTGCCTATGCTAATTAACTGAAACACGCCGCTGCTACCGTTTTGCAAACAAACGGACGGGGGCCAAATTCCACTAAATTTATGGCTTCGTCTTATAATGACACATTTTGGCATTCTACCAAGGAAATACAGATGGAAGGGCGTCTGTCAAAAGTGTCAAGGTTGACACGGTTCTATCAATCTCTTCGTGGACTGCATTCACTATCTACAGTTAACTTCATCTATGGTTTCTGTAACGATATCATAGGGTCATAGTAAAGCAATTGGTTATTAGAATAACGAACGCATTTGACGAGATGGCTAAGTGACTAATCCATTTTGTTGAACGTTGATCGTTCAAAAATCGGTCTATCCAATCGCATAAATACCGATCGTTGTTAAGTTAATTGACTGAACTACGCCACCGCACCTCCCCGTTTTGATATTTGCCTAGCCATTTTACAAATGGCCTGATTCTACGACTGACATCCAACAATTCGACATACCTAATAATATAATACATCCGACAGAGAACCAAGGTTGTCGACATAGCTCAAAGAATTAGCAAGCTGAAGTGGCAGTGGGTTGGCCATATCGCGAGAAGAACCGACAACCGCTGGGGTAAACGTGTTCTTGAGTGGAGACCGCGACTCGGCAAACGTAGTGTAGGACGCCCTCCGACCAGGTGGGATGACGATTTGCGAAAAACTGCTGGTAGATGCTGGATGCGGCTAGCTGAAGACAGGGCGCTATGGCGCTCATTAGGGGAGGCCTATGTCCAGCTGTGGACTGATATAGGCTGATGATGATGATGAATAATATAATAGAGCAAAAAAGTTACGATGCTGAAATATAGAACCAAAACAATTAGGTAGGTACTAGAATATTTCAGAATCGTTAGCGCTTTGTCGCTAATTAAGAGACAAACAAATCACGAGTAAAAAACGCTTAACCCATTTACTAAATGACGCGTTGCTATCTGATTATCTGTCTTCCCAGTTGTTCCTATAAAATTAATTATTTTGTTGTTCTGATGGAAAATGGGCGGTTCGCACACGACAGGTGCATATTTTTGAATTTCTTTTCCACATCAGTACAAATACTTCCTTAACTTTACTGACTATTTGGTATCTATCGGTCTAAGCCCCATACAAACACACTTTTCGATTCAATTCGAAACTACGTTTCCGATTTTAATGAAATTTTGCCTACATAATCAGGAAATAGCTATGTTTGAATTTTCACAGATAATTACGTATTAAGTAGAATTATTAATACACTAACTGAACTATTTCTTATCCGGTTATCTATGCAAAATTTCATTGCAGTAAAGGATGTAGTTTCCAAATGAATCGGAATTATTCGGAATGTATGTTTGTATGGGAGATTAGAAATTCGCAGCAACCTAAAAATAAAAAATTAAACGTAGATTCATTTAAACTAACGATGCCGAACACGGTATGACGTCTATTTCAACATTTTACCGAGTTTTTGAAGTAAGTAGTCCTGAGATTTACTAAGTGAGTTGAACAGTTAGGACTTTTTAGCGGACTGACGGAAAAAGAGGTCAAATTTTATGTTCGGCTTTAGGTATGTTATTATTTTTATATACTTGAACCTTTTTGCAAGTAATACCGAGAAATGATTAATTTCTTAATATTAATTACTGACATGGATTTATATCCATGTCAGTAACAGTCGATAACGATAACAGTCGATAACGGATCAATAGTATCACTATAAAGTGATACTATTGATTTTTGTCGTTCCGTTATCGAGAATAAAGAAGCGGCGATAAATAAAACCTTTAGCCTATTTATTGTTATTTTCGAGAGAAACCCTAAGATTTACGGGCTTTTACAGTAAAGTATACAGACAGTCATCTTAGATTTCTGCGTGAGTGTGGAAAACAGGCGGCATTTAGTTATATTATGTACCGATATTTATTTAAAGAAAATAACAATAAGAACATAATACAATAATTACAACTAATATTTACACTTAAATCTATTTTCTAAAAATCTAAGCCGTCACCAGAAGGCAAAGTGCCCAGAATGCTGGCAGCATTGCCACGTTGCATGCAATGCAATGCAATGCTAATTCATTGACCGAAATAAAAGCCAGCATTCCGATCACCTGTGGACTCTGTTAGGAGTTATGTTAGATCTTTGTATATTGCATGTGCCCCAGGACCCCAATGACCTAGGGCTTCTACCCCAAACGGCACGAATAGCTAACCTCGGTCAAGATTAGCGCATTTCCGCCGTTTGAGAAACTCCGCTGATGTTGCTGCGGTGCCGGCCCTTACTGATGTCCCTGCAAGATGAGAAGGTGAGGGTATCTACACAAGTGGCATTCCAAACTAAAGGCCGACCCATCTTCCAAGGAATCAGAGTCATACCGTCAGGCCTTTTACCATCATCTCGCATTGTACCTACATAGTTTTATTATTTGTGCTGGTTAAATAGAGTAAGTTACCTAGTTAATAAAAAATATCGTCTTGCCTTGTGTACCAGCCTAAAGACACCGTGATTTGTAGCATGGCTCCATCTGGTAATTGAATTATAACATCGATTTGCCATTAAAATGGTTTATGGAATGAAATGTTAAAAGTCGGGAGCGGCGTCGGTCGGCTCCGTGGCTTCATAAAACCATTCTTTTCTATTTTCTTTTTATTATTTTTTCTTGGAAGATGTCAAAAAGCTTTTGTTATGCTCTGATGGTGATGAATTTAAAATTATTCGAGCAAATAAGGTAAGTATTGCAAGAGAAAATAAAAGTAGTGTTTTAATTAAGGAAGTGCCTCAAGCACTACCTTAATTAAAACACTACTTTTATGTTTTTATTGACACGTAAAATGACAACTGGATATTTTTTTCAAAAGTCCATTTCGATATATATTTTTTCAATCCATGATTGGCTTCATAGGAAGTACCTACGTATTATACAGGTGGCTTTTTGTGTGAGAGAAAAGTCGCAAAAGCGGTCATTATTACGATTCTTAAGAAAAAATAACTGTATATGACTTTTTTGAAATCATTTACTTTTAAAACTTTGTAGCTGGAACTTGAATCGAATTATTTAATAAAAAATCCTGTTTCCGATTGAATACCCTAATTGTTGCCCAAGAATTAGGGTATTAATCCCATTTTAAGTGTCTCAATTTGAGTTAACCCAATCTTGGTTGCTGATACATAAACAAAACTTGGTCAGGATAAGTGCTGTATATGCTATTTTAGTGCTTTGTATAGAAGTGTAGTCCCTCTGAGTAAGCTCGGTTTTGTAATTTTTTCGAAGTACTTGTTCCTCCACACACAAGCAATAATAATATAGCTAACCAAATATTGGTTCCCCAACCCACTAGAGGTTAACATAAAGTTTGAACTATTGTCAAAAATAACAACCGGGTGAAAAACCGACTGTAAAAAAGATACCTACATCATTTTTATTGAAACGGTAAGTGCCAATATTCTCTTAAAATTTACATTTCCAAGTTGCGCGCGTAACTTGATGAAAACATTGGAAGTAGTGGACGCCATATTGCTCTGTGGTTATGACGTCAGTTGGTTGTGTGGTACTTAACCCAATGCGCTGATGTTGCTGATGACAGTTGAAACTTTTTGGTTTATATGCACATAATGAAGTTATGCTTACTATTTCATGGTGTTTAAAAACAAATTAAAAAACTGAAAAGTTTGAAATAAATTTAAAATATTTTGTTATTTTTTGAAATACTAGCTGCTGCCCGCGGCTTCGCCCGCTTAATATGACACTCACAAATAACGTGGCTTTCTGTTGGTAAAAGAATTTTCAAAATCGGTTCAGTAGATCCAGAGATTACCTCATAAACTCACCAAATTAACCTCTTTAAAATTATCATATAAGTATACTATAGAAAATTAACATTTTCCGACTGCTTTTTCCGTTCTTTAGGCTTACGCAATAAGCACTTATACAAGTCAAATTTTATACTACTACAGCTTAATAATACCTACATACCGTGAAAATAACCTATTGACCCTTATCCTACACGGTCGACGACGAATGAGTTTCACACATAACGACCAAAAAGTTTGCATAAGGAGCTGAGTTTGCTCTGTGTAAAAAAAGAAGCAAATAAAATAAAGTTAACAACTACAACCCGACTACGTAAAAGTTATAAACAAGCGTTCAAAGATGTTCCGAATAAATATTAGCGATTGAATATTATCCATCGTTACATTTTCATACTCAGGTAGTCGGAGGCCTTTGTAGGTACATACAGAACTCCTAGCTTGGGGCCTCCGACTACCGAGTATAAAAATGTAACGATGGATAATATTCAATCGCTAATATTTATTCGGAACATCTTTGAACGCTTGTTTATAACTTTTACGTAGTCGGGTTGTAGTTTTTAACTTTATTTTATTCAATAATGCATTCCTTCAAAGCAACAGAAACCATTGGTGTAAAAATTATTTTGTAAAAACCATTCGGTTCGATTTCCAGCCAAAGTAAAACATATGAAGAAATCGAGATCATGAATCCTTTCACGACTTTCTCTTACTTTCATGGAATTGACCATCCACCCATCAATAAAAGCCACCTGTATACCCAAATACATATTAGCCGAAGCGTTATTCATTTCTTTACTTCTCAACGATTCAGGCCAAGCATCGACATCTCCATAAATCGCAGTTTCTATTGTACAGATGTTGTGCGTCATAGAAACGAAACTCGACCCTCTTACCTGCTATAAAATGCTCATAAACATGCTAATTTAGCTATGACTTTTTTATAACACAATTAATAACGTGTGCTGACCACCGGAGGGCTATTCTACAGCGATCCAAATGTTTCTATATATAAAAATAGTTCAGTAAATCTAGTATGCGCTTGCTGACTTTATCGCTTGTATGACAGATTTGCCGTTAGAAATGTATAAAATAAGTCGACTTGTAGATAATAACTAAGAAGTCGCTCTCAGCGCTCTGATCATAATTAAATTTGTACCAGTCATTTTAACTCAATACTAAAGTCAATACTAAAGGCTATTGCATTTCAAAGATACTCAGATACTCAAACGGAAATAAAGATGAGCAGCTGGTGACGATTTATTGACAGATTTTGCAATTAAATCTGTCAAAAGATTGCATCTTGAGACGTGCTCAAATTTGATTTGCGTTTTGTGTATTTAGGGTAAGCATAGATCATATTCAGATTCAGATTCAATGTCTTTAGGCTTACAAAAAAAGCAATTACACAAGCCAAATTTTAACCGATAATCAGCTTTATGTTGAAGTAATAATAATGAAATAAGAAATAAGGTGTGATTGATTTATCTTCACTGAAATTGTTAGTCCACTAGTGGATGAAGTGAAGTATACCTAGTGCGGAGCGCTAGAAAGTCACCCTGATTATGATTTAGACCATTTTATGTGATACAATTTAATTGAGTCCATTCGTCGCGTGACACCGCGCAAGTGTACTCTTTGTCGTCACATATTTTGTGCTAGAGATGGGATATTTGTCGAATTGTATATAAGTTTGCATATTTAAAGATATTTGAGATAGGAGTAATTTGTTATCGTAGGTTGCTTTCAAATAGCTCGCTGGGAAAATAATAATGTGTCTGACCTGTAACTATTAACACATAACTGTTTTAATAATTTTGATTAGTATAGTCAATAATTTTGGGGAAAACATTATTGACACTGTGTGAACTGCAAACTGAAGTTTCTTAGTAAGAGAATCCTATAACTCTTTCACGAAAATAAATATATAAGTTGGTGGTCTGCAGTTATCTCAATTGTTTTAATTGTAAATACTAGTTTTAATTAATTCTATTATTTGATTGTAATTTTCTTAGTTAATAAACTTTACTATTTGTTAAAAAAAAAGTTGGTAGGTATGTACGAAAAAACCGAAAAAAATCTGGGCAAATACATATATTATTGCATATAATCCACAATGCCTATTAAACTCCCTAGTAATCACATACCTACTTTATGACTGATGTATAATAATGAAAAAATACCATCCATTTTATGTGAGTTGTTTGATTTAGGAGCCATTAGGAATGCGTTGAGTGTCACATCTATACGGTGTTGTTATTACTATCTTGGTTTTATTTTACTATCAGATTGTTGGTCGACCCGGTCCCGTGTGGATTCTCACCACAAATCGCCAACACCGCCAACAACAGTCCGGTGGGCGGCTGTACATTTATATGCCAGCCAAATTCGTTGTGAAATGTTAGTCCTTAAACAAATATGTCAACAAATCCCTACAACTAAACTTAAATTCACATGTTTGGATTTCAGATTTTAATACTAATAAAATGCTGGATAGGAATTCAGGAATTCACACGGCATCATCTAGCCCCAAGCTATGGAGAGCTTAAGTTATGGGTACCAGACCGCCATGTGTCTGAGACCCAAGTCAAAGTGATGATTTTGGTCCAGAGGTCTTTCTACAGGCGACAGACGTGGCCAGCCCAGTCCCTTTTCAGCGGGCCTGAGCAGGCCATCTTCATGCCTTTGTTAGGGAGCGCAGCGTCGAGTTACGTATTCGGTCTATTCACCCAAGAGCCAACGTGCTGCCACCGATAACTAATATTAAAAATGCAAAAGTATGTTTGTTTGTCCTTCCTTCACGCCGTAAATAAATAACAAATCGACTTGATTTTTATGGTTATTTTTATTCATATTTTGGCATAGAGTTAGTTGAACGGTTGGAGAGTAACATAACCTATGTCTCAACACTTCTTGTATCTAAGTAGGTACTTACTGAGACAGAAAACTTAGCGAGTTCTTTTTTTACTGCGGAAGCCTGAATATTATGACTTTAGAATTTCACCATTTTTACATTCCTAATGAAAACGTGTAAGTATTTCAAATATCAAGACTGAAAGTTAAAACAAAGAAAAAACTTTAAGATTCTTTTTTTCGACAACGATTCCTAAAAAAATATTCCCTAATTAGAATCAGTATTTGAAATTTCAAGTCTGTAGGTATGCTAGAAATAAAACGAGGAAGAAACTTTGGGGTTCTTTATTTTGATGACGGAACCCTTAATTTTAATTTTAGAATTTTGTAATAGTAGTTTTGTATCCTTGTTGGTAACCTGCACCAGCGTCTTTATAAATACATACAAAATACAACAACGCCCAGTCCGAGATCAAAACGATCAAAGAACAAGAAAACGCGCCACATGCGTCAGTTCGTGTTCGAAATACTCTACATAATGATTACTCGAACTAGTACTGTGTAGAGAACCTACTGCAAACTGATATCGCTGTACAGAGAAACCAACTGCTCTGTCATACAGATAAACCCATATATATATATATATAAATAAAACAATCACTTTGTAACTTGAAATTACAAACCATAACAAAATGTCACGCGAAAAGGGCGGCGTGCCACGCGCGATGGATCAGGTTACACAACAACAGCTGACTGTTCTCGTGCGGAAAGTGCACAGTCCGCATAGTCTGTACCGGTGTGGCACGACGACGATTAAGTCACTGAAAGGAAATTGACATAGGTCAAAGGCTGCGGTGAAGTGTGATACAATCACAATACAATACAATACAATACAATACAATACAAAAATTCTTTATTGTACACAAAAAAATAACATAACGAAGTGACATCATATAAGATATGTACAATGGGCGGCCTTATCGCTTAGAAGCGATCTCTTCAGGCAACCTTGGGATGGAAAGAATTGTGCATTTAAGAAAGGCAGGGGGTGTACCTAAGATTATCTAAAATACATATGTATTTAATACTAAAAAGACCTAACTTAGATAAATAACATAATATACTAACTACTTAAATAAATAAATAGTCAAAGTAAAGTACCATTATTCACTTTTCTGAAAGGAAAAACTCCTTGACACGAGCTTTAAAAACTGGCAAGGATTGAACTTTTCTAGTGGACTCTGGTAGTGCATTCCACAACCACAATACTTGGAGATACATTTTGGGTTTTACTATTTACCTACCTAATATCGACTTCACCATAAAGTGAACGCCAGTCGCAGTTCAGTATAAACACAGACTGAGCTAAGTATTGCGGTAGTATTAATTTTGAAGAGCTAGATAAATAGCCAGAGTCTGTGAATAATAAACTACTAGTACCTACCGACCAATCCTGGACCTACATATTGCGCTACATGCCGGATTTAAAACTGTCAATTCATTTCGATTTTTCGTGCATTTTTGATAAATAAATAAACGGGGAAAATACGAGAAACCATCGTCAAAGGGTTGTTTGACGGTGGTTTGTGGCTGCATATTTTTAAAACCGAAGTTATTTTTGGTACCGAATTCAGTGTTCATTTTGACTTTTTTCGGATGAATCGTTTGAAATCAAACGTCCATGTTTATTAAATACGAAAAAAATGGGGATTGAGCAGCGGTGTATGTTGATTATTCTGTCCCATCAATACTCTAGGACCACTGCCGTGGACTGCCATGGATGCCACTAAAGCCGCATTCACATTTGTCTGACGTGTTGTGTCATGATGCATCAGAAAGGTATCGGTCTCATACAATTTATATGGTTGCGTTCACATTTCTCTGATGCAGTGTGTTGTGATGGCTTATGTTGTGTCGCGTCAGAAGCGATCCCGGTCCGCGTCAGGATGGGTGAGGTGCGGGGGGCGGCGCAGCGACACGACACAGCGGGTCGGACTAGGCATTTTGTTGTGTTGACGCGTCAGATGTATGGACGATGATTAAAAAATGCGTCATAACGCGTCATATAGATGTGAACAGTAGCCATCACGACAGAAAGCATCACGACATAACACGTCAGACAAATGTAAATGCGGCTTAAGACACAATTCATCTCTTCAACGTTTTGTATCCTGGTGGAGCTCAGGCCTTAACTAGTAATTGCCACTGCCCATCATCCACTACACTCCAAATAAAACAAAAATAAACAATTCTGACTTGTGTTATCCATTGAAAAGTTGAATAAGGATTCGATGTAAGAAATCGAAGAAGGTTATTCTTCGCAAAGGCAATTCAAAATCTGTTCGTACACTTCTCTAGAAAATAGTTAACTTTTTTTCTTTCTGTTTCATTTTTATCTCTGCTGATGCTTTTTGCCGTACATTATTTAATTTGTCATATACTTTTATTGGTGTCTGCAGTGTGTTTTTTGGATAATACACAGAATATAGCTGGTGCCCTTCCTATGTTAGAGTCATTTACCTCGAATAATCAAACGCAGTGCGAACCCCAGGCCGCCATATCTATCCGATTCATTTGGAAATTACGTGCTACATTTTAATGAAATTTTGCATACATAATCGGATAAGAAATTGTTATGTATGCACCGTTTTAGTTTTCAAAAATTAAAATCATCATTAAATGAGAGCGAAAGTAATAAAATTGCTTGAAATTTAATTGAATTGAATTTTCGCGTTCATTTAATGATGATTATGAGAGATGCCCGGTTATTATACAGGGGGGAAATTAGACCGGATCCTTTTAGGAGATGGTGGGGAGGCCATTTGCAACTATTTTGACCCCGTATTGTACTCGTATAGTGCAAAATTGAACCATTTTAAATATTCGCACATTCGTATTTTTTTGGGAAAACCCCGTTCTACATCCTCAATCTTAATAAAAATAAAAGTGATCATCCTGAAATGGATGATCACGTTTCCAAATTGTAATTGATTAGGTATACCTGCTTATGGTTTATCTGTATTTTTTTTTTTTGCATTTGCTTATTGTTAGCTTTAGTATTTACTTATATAAATAATAATTAAAGATCCTGGTGACTATGTATTTAATTTTCAAATTTGGGTACTTTCTTACAATAATTATAATTCTGATACATAGAAAAGAAATCGGCCACAAACATACAAACATACATACATACAAACATAGGGTGCTAACCTCATAACCCTCCCCTGTTGGTAGTCGGGTAAAAAGTAGAGTGATCTCATCTACTTGAAAAATTATAAAGTTACAAAAAATTTGATTATGAGAATGCTTTATGATATTTTCTTTGACGAAAGGAATTTATCTCCTCAATTATGGTAAGGGATAACTATTACTTACTGAGTTATTAGGTAGGTACTTCTAACACAATGTTTACCAAACTTTTCTTATTTTGATAGAGATTTGACTTTTGACCAAAACCCCTTTTTTAAACAAAACTCAAATTAGCTCCCTGCTTCATTTGACATTTCACATTGCCTTGAATTTGCTACTGTAATTAATTTAGGCGCGTTACGTTATACCAAAATCAGACAAAATACGTAGTTCCATTCACTATTCTCATTCACTAGTTATGAATTTCGCTGATAATGGTGTTGCAAGTATCAACTATTTACACAATATAAAAGTGGAAATTGAAGCTTTTATGATGATTCTTTGTTATTGGCATATGAGTCTGGTTGGACTCTTTTCTGCCAGTGTCAAGTAATCTCATCTCACTAATATTATAAACGTGAAAGTTTAGATGGATGGATAGATGGATGGATATTTGTTCCTTTATCACGCCAGAACGGCTGAACGGATCTGGATGAAATTTGGCACAGAGATAGACTAAAGTCTGGAATAGAACATAGGCTTTTTATCCCGGAATTCCCACGGGAACGGGAACAACGCGGGTGAAACCGCAAGGCGCTGCTAGTGGAAAATAATTGTGCACTAATGAGTTATCATTTATCAAATTATGAAGATTGTGTGATATGTTCACCAGAGCCTCGTTCGTTATCAAGCGGGGTGCACCACGTGCAGGTAAGGTTGGCTTGGGAGACGAGATGTTGGAGTCCCCCTTACACCCTAGGTTTCAAATGTAAAGAATGTCGATGTCAATTACCAGTTACGTAACAAAAGACTTAGACCGTAACGTTGCATAACTAACATAACGTTTGAATAAAAAACAAAACGCTTACACTTCATGACTCCGGTGACATGCCTTGATGACGTCAAAGGTAACATTATTTTTTGCCCACTTTGTGCACGGTAAAAAGTGTCCACACTGCGTCCGACAACGTTTGTTCAATATACACCAATCGGCAAACCAAATTTTTTTTATTTATTCCCGCAAACACCGCAAATTGTGTTTGTCAATCGTGAATCGTCCACCCGACTGTGAGCCGATCACCACTCCGTGCAGAATTAAACCGCAGTGTGGCCTGCGCGACCGACGACGGCCGGCAGTGGCGGTGTTAATTGCCTCGACCAATATGGTATACATATAAGGTTGTTTAACGTTTTTTAGTTGTATGATCTATTGATATGGAAATATTTATTTATTTCTTGATGTTTTTATTGTGAAATATAATAATTGAAAAATACTCTTTTTAAGACTCAATCGCAACATTTTTAAACGTGACGTCACCGTTCATCAGCTTTAGCGGGATATCTTTTTTGAAAGAAAGAAAGAAAGAGAATGTAATTATTCATTTAACACAACACTCAAACAACAAACATGAAGATTTTTCCGCTCCAGCTTCGCACGGGTATATTCTATAGCCTATGTTCCACCAGGGATACAATTGATAATAATAAATAATAATAATAATTAATCAGTTGAGCTACCTGTAGACAATACAATACAATACAAAAATGCTTTATTGTACACCATAAAATAACAAAATACAAAGAGACATCACATAAGATAAGTACAATGGGCGGCCTTATCGCTAAGAAGCGATCTCTTCCAGGCAACCTTTGGATGGAAAGAATTGTGAATTTAAGAAAGGCAGGGGGTGTACCAAAGATAATCTAAAATACATAAACTACAAAGACCAATGGATACCTACATTAAAGACATCCAATAAAATCAAAATAAATAAATAACTAAAAGTATACATAAATAAATAACATTAATATACTTACTACTAAGTAAATAAATAAATAGACAAAGTACCATTATTCACTTTTCTGAAAGGAAAAACTCCTTGACACGAGCTTTAAATACTGGCAAGGATCGGACTGACTGACAGTAGACTGTTTGTAACAGTCTGCAGTTAGCTCAATTGTTTCAATTGTAAATACTAGTACTAGTTTTAATTTAATTATATTACTTGATTGTAATTTTCTTTGTTAATAAAGATTATTATTGATTCATTTATTTGTTTTCAGTGAAGAAACGGAAGCCTGGGAGTTGACAAAATGAACCGTGACGTCATAGGAAAAAGGCAGCGTTTTTATCTGCCAAAAAATCTACCAATATACCCTATTATTTCCGTGCGGTATCACTGTTAGTTCACGATAAACCGCGCATTTTTTAGTAAAAACGCGAATGGCTCCAATATTTGCGAAACAATCCGTCGTATCCCAATATTAAAATAAAAGGGCAAGAAAGCTAAACAAATCAATCGTTTTGGGATGGGGCTTCTGTTATATTGGAACATTAATTGCAATTGTTATTAAAACTGGCTAAGTACGAGTCATACTTGCTTAAAGATAACAACAAAAAGATCTTAAGAAACAAGATGGAAACAACGGTTTGTCCACACCTACAGTATTTAACTTAAATAACTAGGAAATAGGCAGATATTGTATGCGGCAAGCTGAAGACAGGGTGCTATGGCACTCATTAGGGGAGGCCTATGTCCAGCAGTGGACTAATATAGGCTGATGACGGTAATGATGATATCTCTGTGAGCCACATACGGCTTGCCTTTAGTATCCCTGCTACCTGATTGTGTTAGCTTAATAAGTTCACCAAGGCATCAAGATACGATCTTTCGGTTTAGCTTGATTTTTCACTTTATCACGAGTAGGCAGACATTAATAATTACATGTGTTTGATATTTATTTAAAGAAAAAAGATGTAGTACTTAGGAACCAATTATTTCTTAGACTTCTATTTATATTTATTCTATCAAACTGGTAGAAAAAATGAAGTTTTAACCAGTTAGGATGACGAATACACGGAGAACCAAAGTGTATAGTTTTCATCATAAAATTCCATATCTACGGAACTCTTTAAAAATAATCTACGGTGCTGTATAAGAGGAGAAGTAAAGGAGCTTACATTCTTACGTCGATAGGTAATTGATTTAGTCTGTAGAGTCCTTCAAAAGACTCTACAGAAATCAATTGCCTATCGACATCCATGCAATTTATAAGCTTCATAGTTCGTACAAACATAACTAAAACTAATGAAAAATAAATATCAAATATGCTGCAGCAATAATGTTCTTTCTTTTTGGAGAACATAATGGACACACAAACACACACAAACACACAGGTACACACTCAAACACATTAGACATACTGAACAGAACGTAAGGATGTAGAATAATTAATTTTAAATAATGTGTAACTAATTTATCAATTTTTCCATTGTACGCTTTGAGTTTTTGACCTCGACCACACAACATCGAGCATTCGAACAATACAAGTCAAGCATTTCATTCAATAGTGCTTTTATCTAGGTACCCTCAACTTTTAATTTAATATTGATGATTTTTATATTTTCTGTACCTACTAACCAAAAAGTTTATTGCAAAAAGATTTTGTTAAATTCTGGTATGTAACCAAGGAAGGGCGAAATGTATTCTATACTTAAAAGAAGGATTCAAAATAATACCCAAGTATGCTAAAGATGTAGATACTTTGATAAAGATGTACTTTGTGAATGAAATAAAAACATTTGTATTTGTATATAAATTGACGTTAATAAGACCTACATTTAATTTTGAAAGATAGAAAAGTTAATGCTACCCGCTTAGACTCGGCCGGGTTATTTCTGGTTACAAACCAGAAATAACCCGGCCGGTCCCTAACTTAGCCAAAAACAGGGCGACCCGCTCTCGCTGAATATTTTTGCAATCCTGAAATATATTCAGGTCACTAGATTGGACGGGGTTAGGAGTAAAAATCGATGGAAACTATCTAACCCACCTAAGATTCGCGGACGATATTATACTGCTCTCTGAAAACCCAAAGGAACTGCAATATACATATGATAGAGACTCTGACGGAACAAAGTAAAAAAGCTGGATTAGAACTTAATCAAACAAAAACTAAGGTAATGACAAATAAAACAAAAATACCTATCAAGGCCAGTCTAACAAACCTAGAATACGTCGATGAATATACCTTGGACACCTTATTGCATTTGACTATTGTACGGAAAAAGAAATAAATAGACGGATAAACACTTTGAGGCAGGATGTAGTGAGACTATACAATGTGAGACCTGTACCTACATTTCAGCAAATAAAGAATATGAATATAGGTATATATAAAATCGACCTGGAACAAATACTGGGCAATGAAAGAAATTTTCTTTGTGTGTCACAATAACTGTTGCATCAGTAACTATGATACTTCATTGTTGCGGTGGTTTACGTTATGTTGTGGTGATATTCACTATATTTTTTTCCATTATTTTTTTTGTTTCAAAAGTTTTTTTTCGGTTGTTTCATCTGTTATTAGCTTTTAACTATAGCATCCCTGCAAAAGAAGCAAGTAGTCAGGACCCTACTCATACCAGCCCTGTAATCAAATCCGTTCTCATCGTAAAACTCAAAGGAAATAGGAATATCACACATAATGTACCTCAACTGGTTTTCATGGCAAAAGTAAGTGACGGTCACGGTGTGCATTGTGGTGTATCAATTTGACGGTGCATGGCCACGGTAAATTGGAGTATTGAAGTAATAATGGACAATAGTCTCAATTCTTTTGCCGGTATTACAACAAATACAAAAAAAGCATATCTACATTGCTTAAGTTTCTTTCGGAACGTAAACACCTATACACAGAGGAAGTTTTAGATATGCGGCAACAAAGTGCTGGAACAATATTCCTCCCCCGATCGGAAATGTTAAAAGCAAGTACACATTTAAAATACTATATAAAAAAATGTTACAGGAACAATTTGAGGGAATTCCTAAGCGCTTCGTTTGCCAAAAATAAAAATACAATCTGTTATCGCTTCGCACTCTGTTGTTATGGATTCACATCAAGTACTAATCGTAAGACTGAGGTAGGAAACGCCACACTAAAAGGTTTTAATTATTGCTACGAAGACAGAAACATTTAGTAACTAGATTATATACGATAATAACACATTGAGTTGTAACTCGTTCTGCTTAATAAAAAATAAATAAAATAAAATAAATATTTAAGGGGGCTCCCATACCATACACTCCCATAAATATAAGGTCATTTTAGCATACGAACTTACTAACAAATTATGGATCAATGTAGTCCGAAATAAAGGAATTTTATTTTATTTATTTATTATCATACAACAAACATGATTTTTTTGCCGTCTTTGTAGATAATGGTACGGAACCCTTCGTGCGCGAGTCTGACTCGCACTTGGCCGTTTTTTTAATCACACCCTTTTTCTGAACCGTGTCGCACTGTCAATCTCACCGGTTGCGCTCAGAACTCTCTCAACAAGCTAGCATTAGCTATATAAACGTAGATAACACTTGAATTGGAAGGACTTTATTAGAGAACTAGCGGTTCGCCCCGGCTTTGCACGGTTATATTCTTTAGCCTATGTTCATCAGGGATAATGTGGGATTCTAATGGTGAAAGAATTTTTCAAATCGGCCCGGTAGTTTCAGAGTCTATTCAATTCAAACAAACAAATCTTTCCTTTTTTTTGTTCCGCCTTTTTTCCTCCGTTAAGGATCGGAGACATTTTAGGCTAAAATTTTGCATAATCGGCTGTTTACTTTAATACAAACTAGCAGCGCCTCGCGGTTTCACCCGCGTAGTTCCCGTTCCCGTAGGAATTCCGGGATAAAAAGTAGCCTATGTCCTATTCCAGACTATAATCTATCTCTGTGCCAAATTTCATTCAGATCCGTTCAGCCGTTCTGGCGTGATAAAGGAACAAACATCCATCCATCTATCTATCTATCCATCCATCCATCCATCCATCTAAACTTTCACGTTTATAATATTAGTGAGATAAGCGATCAGTGCAATTTCGCAACTGTTCGTGTCCATATTTAAATCTTTCCTCTTCATAGTATTAAAAAAAAATGCATGATATTTGCTGTGATTTGACAATAAACTTAGTGATATTAATTTAGTATTTTTTTCTGATTTGGACTTTGACATGATTTATTGTACTTATTACCTTTTTGAACTTGAATTTGTAATTAAACTGAATTTTATTATTGATTTTTAATTGAAATTTGTAATTTTATTGATTAATTTACTACAGATTTTATTGCTTCTTTTTATGCGACATTTGTATTTTTATTGTAATACTTAATTTTAATTAGTTAGGTAGTGTAAGTGGTTATAAGTATGATCGTTCTAATTTAATAAATACGTTTAAATTGAATTGAAACTCAATTAGTCCACTGCTGGACATATAACCCCTAGTGAGCGTCATAGCGCCCTGTCTTCACCTTGCTCCATTTAAAATCTACCTGCAGTCTTTGGCAGGTTGTCATCCCAGCTGCTCGGAGAGCACTACGTTTGCAGCACTATGTTAGACTCGGATACTCTCTAGGAGGACGTCATAATTAAAATTTGTAGGTCGATCGATATTTTGAAAATATCGATCGACCTACAAAATAAAACATTAGAATTCAGGCTAGATTAGCATGCCTTCACGAAATCGTTTCCAAATATACTTACCTCGGCCAGACAGACATACACTTACTTTTGCAGTTAGGTAAAAAAAAAAACAAGAAGGAGGCCAAGAGGAGGATCCAGCTAGGCTGGGCAGCGTTTGGGTAACTACGTCGAGTCTTCTCGTCATCCATATACCGCAATGCTTGAAAACGAAAGTTTTCAATCAGTGCGTCCTACACGTCATGACCTACGGAGTTGAGACGTGGACACTCACTGTCGGTCTGGTCCACCAGTCCAAAGTTGCTCAGCGAGCTATGGAAAGAGCTATGCTCGGAGTTTCTCTGAAGGATAGGATTCGTAACGAACACATACGACAGAGAACCAAAATCGACATAGCTCTAAATATTGCAAGCTGAAGTGGCAATAGGCCGGCCATATCTAGTGAAAAACCAACAACCGTTGTGGGGTACATGTATTCTTGAATAGAGACCACCACTCGGTAAACGTAGTGTAGGATGCCCTCCGACCAGGTGGGATGATGACCTACGAAAGACTGTAGGCAGATGCTGGATGTGTCAAGTTGAAAACAGGGCGCTATGACGCTCATTAGTCGAGGCATATGTCCAGCTGTGTTAGTCCACGGCTGGACATAATATGCGTATAGCCTATGTTAGTATATAGGCTGATGATGATGATGATGGCCGGCCACTGTCTAGGACTTGCTAATTTTAGAAACCTTTTAGAAGGTTTAGAATGTCGCTGTCGAAATCTGCATATTGGTCATCAATATGCAGATTTGAACAGCTACAATCTAAGCCCATAGTATTTCCAACAATAGGTTCGTGCTAATTCTGTTTAAATTTACAATTCTATGAGCATTTCTCCATTACTGCGATATTTCGGTGGTTGCTTTTGTATGTTAGGTACAAAAACCCGAAATAGTTAATGAGACAGTTATGAAATTTTCTTTAAATAAATATATGGTACATGCTGCTAAAAAAAACTATAAATTAATGGGTCGCTACTCGTGGTCCCACTGGGATTGTACCACTATTACTCGTGGTCCCACTATCCTTGAAATCATGGGTTCGTGGTTCCACTGCTTAGTGGGACTACCAGTCATAGTTAAAATCGTAGGTTCGTGGCCCCATAATAATGATTTGTTCGTTATAAGGATATTTAGTTTACCCACACCGTCCCTCCGCTGGTCAAATATCTCCAAACTGCAGTATTCGAAGATTTCATTACGAGAAAAATAGATACGAATATATGAAATGATGAATTTTTGAAGGGGGGGAGAGATTATTGCTGACGACCTCTGTGGTATGGTGGGCGAAGGTCCGCCTGCGACGCAGCAGGTTGTGGGTTCGATTCCCGCCTTGAGAAAAATGTTCGTACGATCTGCAGATACTTATTTATAAATTGGTTCAGGGTGTTCTGGTCGTTTTCTATGTATAACAAACATTATCTATTTATGTAATGTATTGTATTATGTACATCAGTTATCTAATACCCATAACACAAGCTCTGCTTACCTTGGGGCTAGATATTATAGCATTATTTATTTATTTATATTGCTCTACGTGACAGACTTCATTTTCCTGATTTGTAAGATATTAAACAACGATGTCGACCTTTGATTTTTGTAAATCAATAAAACAACGTCTGTGTACTTAATAAATCGATAAAGATAATGAAAAAGTTCAATGCATATTCCCCTTCCGATTGTGAAGAGGAGCCATATTAAAATCAAGGGCTAACTATTTGCTCATGTAAGTGACTGTGTCGTTTTTGAGTATAAATATCTTTCAACCTAAACCTATTTGGCAAAAACATCAGAAAAAACTTAATAATATAGAAAATATTATGCTCGAAAAATTAAAACTTTCACATAAATTGGCTAGAGAATAAAATATTTTGGCGCATCGGGAACAGAAAAGAATTGTATGAGTCGTAACGGCTTAGCGGTGTATGAATTCGTAGTTCGAAACAAAACAAACGACAGTTCAATCTAGCTTACAAGAGCTTTCGTTTGATAGAGATTCGGGGTAGTTTACTATATGACTTCGTAGGTCTTCTAAAATAGATGCACCGAGTATGCACTGAAATTACCGTACCTATTCAGTAAGTTTAATATCTTTATTAACAAAGAAAATTACAATATAATAATAGAATTAAATTAAAATTAGCATTTTCAATTGAAACAATTGAGCTAACTGCAGACTGTTGCAAACAATCTACAAGTAACTCAACTGACCCATATCAATACCATTAAGTACACATTAAAAACTAAACTTATTTAAAAAAACTATAGACGCTAGAAAATTATATCATCTGTTTTAAAATGTACTCAATTATACTTAGCATATGAAACCAAATTTAATTTAATTGATTGAATTATTTTACATTGATTTTTGAGACAAGGGGGTCCAAAGGTCCCTTTGAACCTTCTTGTCTCAAAAACCCCTCACTAAGTTACCAGCATATTTGACATGTCTCATTCCGTGGTCCAGTCAACGGGACCACCGAAAAAAAAATCTTCCGTGGTACAGTTAATGAGACTCACAGACTGACGCGGCCTGCGGTGGCGGACAGTGCAATTTGATAACCGCGTCCAAAAATAGAATAAAATAAATATCCCCGCCGCGTCAGTCTGTGAGACTCTTAACTGGACTACCGAAAAAAAAATTTTTCCGTGGTCCAGTTGACTGGATTTTTTCCGTGGTCCCATTGATGGGACCAACTCAACTGGACCACGAGCAAGGAGCGTTCTCATCTATACATCTATCAAATTTCACGCAAATCGGATCAAACAACGGCTGTTACAGCTGACTTGTCTAGCTGTCTCTGTATCTAAGTGCTTATTTTGTAAGCCCAAAGAAATAAAGTTATTGAATCTTGAATTTTTTGAATTTTGACAGTTGACAGTTATGCTCGAAATAACTATTTCAGCGTACAACCAAATCACCCAAGCCACTGAGAAATTCGCTTAGCTCACTCTGCTGAATTTACACATATAATACACACAAACACACTACACTACACAATTCACACTGCATCATCTGGCCCCAAGCTAAGCAGAGCTTGTGTTATGGGTACCTGCTAGTTAACTGATAAACATAAGACGCTAGCTGCAGATATTTTTTGAAAACCCGCTCAAATAATGTTTTTCTCTAACGGATGGTCAAAAAGATTTTCGAAATTAAATTTAAAAAAAATTAGATTGTATAAGTTGTTCATGCTTTAAGTTTTGTTGGTGGTTTTCCTTCAATTTGAATCAGAATCAATCGTTTATTTGCAGAATACAATAAATACATTTCAAGATCTTAAAGCTATGTAATGTCAATATATTCAACCCGCGAGCAAAAGGTATACATAATCAATTAATTTTCTTAAAATTTTAAGTTTAAGTATTCGTTTACACTGTAAAAACAATTCGAAAGCAACCAAATATCTAACTTTTTCTTAAATATGTTTCCATTAAAATCCTTCAAGTCTTCGGGTAGCTTGTTATAAATACTGACATGAATGATGCACATGTCAAAGACATTTTCTTGTAAATATCCTTGCAACATTGAGGTTTGTAGAGTTTGGTAAAATTTGAGAAATACACAGACTTCTCTAATATACCTATTGACATTGGCGACATGTCGTCATGGCGTCAAGATATTTAGAAATAATCGTATTTTTTAATTAAAATTATTATTATTATTATTTGGTAAACACAGTGCGTAAGCCTCTCACTCGGGGCAATTTGCAACAAATTTTATTAAAATCTCAAAAGAATTTCGACGTCAAATTCATGTCCCGTCATAGTCAATCATTTTGGGATAATAATAAATTTATTACGTACATATAAACAAAGAAAATTACAATCAAATAAAAGAATTAAATTGAAACTAGTATTTACAATTGAAACAATTGAGCTTACGTACCTTATAATAATAACGTGAAATCTTCGCGGGTAGTGATTCGTCCATACACAAGAGGTCACCAATAGACCAACATTTGACCACAATCTCACCTGATTGATTGTTTGATGCAAACCCTTCGTTATGTTTCGCCTTGCCGCTTCTACGAGATCTTATCTCCTCGCCTAAACCACAATGTTTACATGGTCTAGGTTGTGTGTTTTTTATAATGCCCCTCTCAAAACGTGAACAACTGGTTTCGAGGAATGACTCTGTTGCCTTTCGATAAATAAGCAGTGTCTGTATTTTATGACGTTACGGCTTTTATGTAAGTACTTTTACAAGTTTTGGATCTAGGAAAAACGCTCTAACCCCACATTTCATTATAAGATTTGGTAGTCTTCATCAAACATAAATACATTGCTAAGAGCTTATGTGTTCACTATCAGCGCCTCGCGGTTTCACCTGCGTAGTTCTCGTTCCTGTGGAAATTCCGGGATAAAATATAGCCTATGTGCTATTCCATACTATAATCTATCTCTGTGCCAAATTTCATCCAGATCTGTTCAGCCGTTCTGGCGTGATAGAGTAACAAACATCCATCGATCCAATCCATCCAAACTTTCACATTTCTAATATTAGTGGGATCATAAGTGGGATTTAAATCTCATGTCTGTTGAGCTACGATTTACACAATGGAAAGGACAGATTAAAAAAAACTATATTTCAGGATATAATTTTAAAAGTGGCTTTAGTAGGTAGGTACTCTACCTACTTATAACTGATTATGGTGGTTACGATTTTGGGTTTTATCTATACTAGTAGATGCCAACAAAGTCCAGCAGTTTCATCCCACACAGTACACATCTCCTTTCAGAGACGGGAGAGGTTTCACATTGAAAAAAAAAACTTGGGAAATTCATTAAAAAAATGTCGATAAGTCAAAACTGTTTCAGCAAACAGCCTTATCCGAGTATTTAGAAATCTTTAGATTATTAGAAATCTTGCCAACATTCGTTAAAATTAATTACATTTTTATAGGTATTCGCATAAAGCCCATTATTGGCCATTGATTAATATTTAGTAGGTACTTTAAGTAAGGCTTCGTCACAAGTTAACGACCACCAAAGAAAACTATAAAACACATATATTACTGAGTATAATACTTTAGAAATTAATTTAAAACCTAGGTCCTGTCTAAAATTTATTTGGTTTTATAGTTTTCCCTGGTAACCACCAGGGAAAACCAAATAAATAATGATAATTTTAAGGTGAAAACTCCAGCTCGTGGACGTTATTAGACGACATAGTAGACATGGAAAAGTGGTAGAGTAGAAGTAGAGGCAACAAGAGCGGGTAGAGCTGTGGGCAGTGGGTGCGCTCGCGCCGGTCTGAGCGGGGTGCTGCGGGGTGCGGGGTGAACCTGGGCGGGTTTGTGGGCGGGGCGCGTGCCTCGGCCGCCAGTGCGGAGCGCCGTCCCGCCCTCCGTCCCGTACGCTACTCGGCCCGCTGCCGCCGCACGCCGTGAGCCAGTGTTTCGCGAGCCCTAGTCGCTAACGCACGTGCCGCGTTACTTCTCGATTCGCGCGTTACGTTTCAAATGCTCGCCGCACAGTAACCATGCCGGCCGAGGAGGACCCCGCGCCCGTTGACGGACGGAACGCCGGTTCGCCCCAGCAGTTCGTCTTGAGGTGGAACAATTACCAGAGTAACTTGGCGAACTGCTTCGATCAGCTGCTCCAGAGCCAGTCCTTCGTGGACGTGACCCTCGCTTGCGATGGAAAAAGTTTGAAAGCGCACAAAGTTGTGCTGAGTGCGTGCAGCCCGTACTTTCAGTCGCTGCTGATGGACAATCCGTGCCAGCACCCCATCATCATCATCAGAGACATTCGCTACAGTGACCTGAAGGCGGCTGTCGATTTCATGTACCGCGGAGAGATTAATGTGGCCCAAAACCAGATCCCAGCGCTGCTGAAGGTGGCAGATACGCTGCGCATCCGTGGTCTGACGGATGTGGACGGTGAGCACGCGTCGCTGGCGGGCTACGACGCCGCTTGCGCGGGCCCATCCTCGCTGGCGGGTAACGGCTCGGCTGCCCCGGGCGGGTCCCCGCCAGGAGGGTACGGTGGTGCGGCGTCGTCGCGCGGCACGCGGCGTGGCCACAGCCCTGGGGGTGATTCTCCCAAGGGCGCCCGGCGCCGTCGCCACTCAGACGATGATGACCATGGTCCATCCGGCTCGGCGACGCGAGTGCGTGCCAGCCCCGGCTCCTCGCCCCCGCAAGACTTGCTGCCGCCGCCGGAGCCCCACGCCGCGGCCCCCACGCCCGGTGCTCAGCCGCTGCACGACGACATCGACATCCGCCCCGGTATCGCCGAGATGATCCGCGAGGAAGAACGGGTAAGTGTCCGACTCGCTTCCGCACCTACTTTTGCAGACTTCACTAAGTTGGAGCTCGGCTGAAAAGTTTTCCCGCGCCGCCCGCCGCCCGCCGCCCGCCGCCCTGCTCACCCCCTCACAAACTTTTCGCTCCGTATCGAATAACGCAATTCATTTAATTCGGTCTCCCCATTTTGTTTAATGATAATGCAGAAGTTTTGTTGCCTGGGAATATTTTTTATAGCTAAAGTGCTGCAACAAAGCCGTTCATAAAAATGTTTGTCATGAATTGTTCAAAAAATTGAGTTTCTCCAATTTTTGCTTTATTAATGTCGTTGATTTAAATTACAAAAAAGGGTGATACCTACGGCGCGGTGGTTTCGTACCTAGCTATTTATTACAAAACTTAAGGCACGTCACAGTAAGCCGCTGAAAATAAAAAAAATGCGTGTATGGTAGGTAGGCGGTTGAAAAAAAAAATCCATTTTCAGCAAACAAAACCTTCTTCCTCTGTGTTTAATTATTCAATTTGTTTTATGTATTTATTACATTTAAAACACAAATCAATGAAAAACACCGGCTCTACCTGAAATCAAATAACAAAAGTAAATAAAATAAATCTGAGGACTCCGATTCACACCTTCTTACCTTTTGACTAAGAATTTTGGAGGTAGGGAAGGGTCTAGCACTGGATCCGATGTGCTCATGAAAATTAATTATTAATTACCAACAGAGAAAGCCCGTAGGTTCATAATAAATTCTTAATTTCACTTATTATTATACGGGCTACTAATTAGAAACGTCGAAGTTTTGTCGAAGTAGAAACGGCAGCTACAATTTAAACTAAATTAGGTAGGCACCTTAGTTCTCGTGAGATTGGTCACCTCAGGGGTGATTTATCGAGTAGACGGGGGCAATCGGGGACCGTTTTCTTCTAACCATCTCAAGGCACGTTTCAGCTATCGATATCTTAGTTTCATGTTAATTACCACCTTTGAGCGTGCATAAATTTTTCAGAAGCCTGACTTTATGGTCAGTATGTTACAACCTTTTTAGGTGGAACGTAGGTCGCGCTCTTGATCGTTTTTTGTATTATCTGCGTTCTACGCGTTACTTAGCCAGCTAATAAAGAGAATTGCAACAATTGTTACGTATTTGGATTTGTGAAAATTGTAAGCCATTATATTATAGTTGGCAACAGTCGCATAACTTCACATATTGCTAGCTTTAGAACAAAAAAATGCGGTTGGTGACGTTCTAACTTAAACTGTCACTTTAGTAAGAGGGCCGTAGTAAGTAGTCCTTGTCAATTGTGGTGCTCAAGCTCACCCTTTAAACGATGCAACGCAAACTAGGTGCAGACATCTGTTTGTGTCAGTCGTGAAACCATTCTAATAGGATCGTCTTTAAAGCCGCTGTTACTCCACTGGCAGCCGTTCACGCCACGCAGGGCATTATGGCAGCGTGGGTTCATTTGTTTGACCATCTCGTATTCGTGCGTAGCGTGTTTGTTGGAGTGGATGTTATCACATACATTTTCTTGCAAAGCGAAGCTTGGCACACGTGCGTAGCCTCTGCGTGGCGGTGGGACAGCGGCTTTCTATAATTCAGCAACGTTCCAATGAGCCGCAAGTTCGGGTTTTCAAGCGTTTCTTAGAAAATAACATAGCAACCGAGTTACCTTACCCCAAAATACGAGTTAGTTTAAAGTGGAGGCGAACTAGTACCTACAGATGGAATATTACTGAGTTTGCATTCTTGGTTTAGCTAATAAAAGAGGTTATTTATTTATTATAATTTTATTTTACTCGAAAATGGCTCAGTTGAGCTATCTGTAGATTATTTGCGACAGTCTGCAGTTCGATTAATTGTTTCATAAACACTTGTTTTAAATTAGTTCTATTATTTGATTGTAATTTTCTTTGTTGATTCGCAAAATTAAACATAAGTTTTAAATTCAAATAACTGAAAGGTATAAGAAAAAAAAAGTTGGCTTTTTGAAATGATTCAAGGTAATAGGCAATAGGCTGTGTAACATATTATTACGTAATAATACTAGTTATAATATTATTTTAGACACAAAATTAATGACAATATGAAGTAAAGCCGATTGAAAATCTAATAGTAACTTATTCATTTAACAATTAACATACCTACCACTGCAATCAAATAATAGAAACAAATTAGAAGTAGAATTTACAATTTAAATAATTGAGATAACTGCAGACTGTTGCAATCAATCTACGTGTAGCTCAACTGAATTCTACTTTTTAATTTCAATTGAATAGAATAAAGTATAAAAGAGTGTATGAATACAGACTTTTTACATGAATTTTTGTGTATAGCTACGTTAGGACAGAAACACACAATTAGACTTGAAAAATGTATAACACGCTATTTTTATGCCTCTGGTTAAAAATACAGATACCTATTGAAAAAAATACCCACTTACAAAAACGAAGTCTGCCTGTCAGCATTTTATACTAATAACCAAGTCACAAAGAACACAAGCCACTGTCGTAACAACGTCATACGGCGCGGGTCTTACCTCATTATATCGTCACGAAATCGACATAGCCCGACCAGACCACAGAAGCTTTTTGTCTTTGACATACGTGTACAAATGTCGCATCTTCTCGACTCAATGCGATGACTTTACGCCCCTATACCGCAGACATAAGCATTATCTCGTTACTATTACGTGAAACTTTGACAATGTCAAAGTCTTAGTTTCGTTATTATTGAAGATTCTCTTCAATAATAACGACGAAACTAAGTAGCTTCGAACAATGTTACCTGTCAGTCATTGTGCATTTCATATTCGTTTTCAGAACTTCCAAATCGATATTTGTCTAGTACGGAATTGTAAGGTTGATCAATACGTGAAAATATATCATAGTTTCCCAAAAATGAAAACATTTTAACGTTTTAATGGGTTTCCTTATCCACGGCGGCCTGTGAACTGAGACTAACCATGTGCACACCACATAATGCAAAAGTGTGAGCGCAAACATAGGGGCTCGCTCTTTTCACTAAAAATCCGAAGAGATTTGGTCCCGGCTGATCTCTAATACTGTATTCCCGAGTGCTCTATGCTACGATTCCATTCTCCCTCCATAATGCTACCTTTTATCCAGTTGTCTGAGTAGGTTTTACACGAAAGTGAGTTCCAATGCGGGAAGAAGCTTTATTTTAAAATAGGAAAGGATTCGTTCGTAGGTCTGTTGTTGTTTCTGAACTTCTGCAAACATTTTTGGGATTTAAGCTTGCATTATTGGAATTTGTCGCTTGTATTCTTCGAGTTATTTCAGAAATAAAGCGACTTGAAACTAAACTTATATCGTTCTACATAAATAACACTAAAATTACATGTAAGTATATGAAATCAATGTTGCCAATATAACATATAACGGCCTATTGTTAAGCGCGTTGTATAATTTGGTGTTTTGCCTCAAAAAACTAGGTCTTTCGCATTACAAAAGGATATTGTTCCAACAATTACGTTCTTGCAATCAACATAGATAAAGTCTTGTTTGCTTTTTAACCTGCTTTTAAAAATTGTATTTATTTACATAATATTGCCAATGGTGTTAAGTGGCGCGTAGAATTTCAGAATATTTAACTGGAAATTTATGTAGAAGAACTTATCGATAGCTTGGGCTTCTTCTACTTTAACTTATTGGAAGTTTTTATTCAAGTAAGAAACATTTAATATTTCTACTTAACCAAATTCTATATTAAGTAATTACTAAGTAATAACTGGAAATTTATGTAGAAGAACTTATAGATAGCTTGGGCTTCTTCTCCTTTAACTTATTTTCTATATTAAGTAATAGTTCTTCACGTGATTAACTGACGTTCTCATTCATACAAACTTCCACCTTAACGTCAGTACTTGTATTTCATAAGTTTACGCACTGTATGATATTTTTTTCTATGACTGCCCATAATACTTTGTCTTTAGTGCTTGGTAGAAGGTGGTCAATCTTTTGAACTCTTAGGCAATTTTAGTTAAGTTTAGTTCCACATAAGACGCTGGGCACAACTGTATGCGAATAGCGCAGGACAGAGGAAGCTGGCAAAGATTAATGAAGATTATATCCAGCAGTTGGTTAAATAAAGAGCTACCACGATGATGATAAAACGTTTCTATATAAAAACCTCGAAATTTTACGAAACCTTGTGAGTTGTGCATTCAGTAGCAATCAGTGTCGTTTTAATATGTGATTTTTGGATGAAATTGAAATCCATGAGGATTTAAGTACTTCACATGATGAGAAACTCGCGGAATCGATTATAAATGTAGATAAGTTACCTTATTAGTACGTAATCAGACAGTGGTATCACCTTGCTCCCTCGCAACTGCGAGCAATTTATTCTATTAAGAATCGAACGACCTATTAATCCTGATGAGAGTGTACTGTTTGCTGTAATGAGCTGGTAAAATCACTATTTTCTATCAAATGGTGACACTTGGATTTCAAATGTTTGAATAGTTGAGATAAAGCTTTATTAAATAAATTATTATAATAATACCTCACGGATATTAATTGCGGATACAAATTGAGCTAAAAATAAATGCAGGAATCTAAACATATCAGTGTCTATTTTATTATCTAGCTTGATAGACCAAAAGTGAGCAGAGCTTGTGATAAAAATAAATAAATCATTTTAGGGTGATAAAATGAAATAGAACTTTATAGGGTTCCGTACCCAAAGAGTAAAACGGGACCCTTTTACTGAGACTCCGCTGTCCGTCTGTCACCTGGCTGTATCACATGAACCGTGATAGTTAGACAGTTGGAATTTTCACAGATGATGTATTTCTGTTGCCGCTATAACAAAAAATACTAAAAAAAAGAATAATATAAATATTTAGGGGGGGCTCCCATACAACAAACGTGATTTTTTTGCCGTTTTTATAGTTAATGGTACGGAACCCTTCGTGCGCGAGTCCGACTCGCCCTTGGCCGGTTTTATTTAACTTATCCTACGGTCCATTAATAATATAACTAACATGGTACATAATATATAAAACTTTGCGGCGACGATGTGTAAACGACGCAATTAGGGTGTCTTAACAGCTGACAACGATCCAAGGCGGTGTACCTTTGCAGGCGGCCAGTGAACCGTCGGAACCTGACACCCCTCGGCCAAAACTCCTCAAGAAAGTAGAGAGATATCAACGTCTTGCTTTGAAAGATATTTTTTCATTTTGTAGTTGGCGTCGTTTTCTTCTACAACACGGACTACATTTTGTTAGAACTTATCGGAGAAGGTTTTTTTTTTGTACTACATGTGTCCAAAATCGCGGTCTCACAAACACGTTCACATTTCGCACTTCCATCTTTATTATAGACTACATATAGGACAAGACGATTGAATATGTGTAAGCGTTCACACTTTGCACTTCCGTCTTTTTTATGGACTACATATAGGACAAGAGGATTGAATTTGTAGAAGCATTCACACTTTGCACTTCCATCTTTATTATGGACTACATATAGGTCAAAACGATTGAATTTGTAGAAGCATTCACACTTTGCACTTCCATCTTTATTATGGACTACATATAGGTCAAGACGATTGAATTTGTAGAAGCGTTCACACTTTGCACTTCCATCTTTATTATAGACTACATATAGGACAAAAAGATTAAATAATTATGTAGTAGCAGCAGCATGCACGTCGACACCAAAATGTCACTGAGCATAGTTAACAGAACCTCGAAGAATAAATCTGGTGCTCTTTTCTTTGGAGTCTATTTGACGTTAGTAACGAAACGTGCTCGTGACGTATCCTTTTTCTATAAGATTTGGTAGAGCACCTCTATCGTGCGGACAGGAAACTACGCAAATCCCATGTGTCAATGTCATGACTAGATCCACACACGGGCGGAAATCCGCATGACAGGAAAAGAGCAATATTTCGATTCCATAAAGATGTAAAACACACGGACACTCACGGTAGAGCTGGTCCACCAGTTCAAGGTCGCTCAGCGAGATCTGGAGAGAGCTATGCTCGGAGTTTCTATGAAGGAGAGGATTCGCAACGAATACATCCGTCAGAGAACCAAAGTTATCGACATAGCTCTAAGAATTAGCAAGCTGAAGTGGCAGTGGGCCGACCATATCTCGCGAAGACCCGATAACCGCTGGGGTAAACGTGTTCTTGAGTGGAGACCACGACTCGGACAGCAGGACTGGACAGAGTAACGCAAGCCCAGAAATCATGTCTTTACTTATTTTCTATTAATTAAGACATTATTTACAAAACACATATAAAAACATCCAAAATTGTAATATATTAAATGTTCTTTATACCTAGTTCAATTACCATGCTTATTTTTAGATCTTCTGTATTTAATGAGATTTTATTTCAATTTCGAGGTAACTTTGCGATTTTTTCCTATCAAGAAAATATTATGGAATCGTGTTTTCGAAACTTTTGAACGCTAAAGTAAGTCTTGGACTTTACCTTTTATAAATTTCAATGTTAAATATTCAGTACTTTGGAAGATACAGACATCCGGCGGAGTTGATTTTAGGTAGTATAGGCCCAGATTCGTGATTGCGTCTTTTCTCTCCAAATCATATAAAATGCTGGACAATTCACACAGCAAAAAATAAATAACTTATTAGAATCTAGTGCGCTTATCACAACTTATGTAAGTATTTCTTACATTTAGTGTTAGTGGCACATTTTACTGTATATTACTTAATTAAAAGTAGATTTCGTGAAATAGAGTCCGCAGTCCTACATCTGAATGAAAGGATAGGCGTAATGGCCAACACATTATACGGGCGCACACATCTGTAGCTACGTTCATACTACACAAGTTAGTTTTACCCGACTAAAAAGGATGGTTATTTATATGATTAGGCCAACTTTCAAGTAATCAACATCGGCTCATTGGAACTTGTATTTTGATTCTTATCCGGTAATATTTAATGCTCTAATCAAGTACGTACTTTTTCATCATCATAACTTTATAACTCCGAACAAATTTCAATTAACGTTTCTAATTAAAAATTCTAAGTACATAGCGACATAAGAAAAAAATGTCGGAACGATAACACTATTTATTATAGTGTTGTGTTTCATTAATTCTGTAAATAGCGAGGCTTGCGATAACGCAGTAGGTAAATGCGTTTAGCTCAGCTTTCATTCTGTTTCCGCGAACCTATGCGTTAATTATCAAATTTATTTCTGTTCGACTGGTTTATTTGCTTATATCCTTTACTAATATATATATCATTTTATTCATAATATTCTACTAGCGTCAACCCGCGCCTTCGCAGGTGTATTCCGGAGTAAAATGCCGGCTTTAATTATAAGGGACGACTCCAATTTTTCAGATTCATCTCCGGTTTTACACGTTCAATTTCATCTCGATTTCCGTTCTTCATACACCCAATACTTCATTATCCCTATTATATATGGAACCCAACCGTATATCTGGTTCATAAGGGTCATCGTATCTCTTACTAGAGCTGGTATGAGTTTGTACAATACTAAAACGACAAAAGTTTTCGTTCACTTACCGTTCATTCGAAGACTACAATCAAGTTTGTATGCAACTATTGGACCGCTGTCATGCTATGGCAAGTAGTTCCTGAGTCTGTACTGAGAGGAACTACTTTTCATAGTATATACCTGCACATATACAACGATCCTACTGGATACTGATCCGGTACGGGTGCTGCAAGGCTTTCCTCCCTTGAAGTTTGCACGTCTTCACAATTTTTGTATAGCAATAGTCCGTCTTAAGACTATCGTGACTCAAGTCTGCCTGTCCTAAAACTATCGTGACTCAAGTCTGCGCTCTGCCTAAATGTATAAAAGGAATAGAAAACCCAGAGGTACCTACACTTTTCGAAAACTATGCAAAACTCATACTAGGGCTCTGTTCGGGCTTTTATGGCTTAGGTCACCACCTTAAATCCTCTATTGATTCATTTTTTAGCACTCATCTATACGTTTTTGAATAATCTGAGTGTTGTGCGTTATTGATGACGTCATTCTAATTAGTAAAGAACATTCGGGATATTTAAATTTTAAAGCTTTACATTTAGCTCGTAAAGATAAAGAAATTGTAAGGTTTTGTTCTTGTGATTCAGTAAGTTGGCCACACTCTGGTTTAAGTGCCGTGACATATTTTACAGCGATGACTGTACTTTATCGGTCAAATGCTTTGTTTAGGCAAATCGGTAGGTACATCGGTTTTGATGTCGGTTGTTATTTGTGAGTCATCCATCACATCTCAGTAAGCTTGAATTAATAAAGAGTATATACATATTTTGAGTCGGTGTGAATTAGATATAATAAAATGAAAAAAAAACTTAGTTTTATATTTTTTTTTACAATATACTACTTCACAAGTCCGAAGTTTTATAAAACTAACACTGAAATGTAAACGTGTGTGGATACAAAATATTTTATCGGTCAGCTATAAAAAAATTAATAAAACTAGGTAGGTACACTAACGAGATTATTTTAATGAATAACGAAATACAATCAATTAATATTTATTCAGGCGTTAAATTAAAAGAATATCGTAATATTGAAATTCACGGGCTGTAAACTTTCAATTTATATTGTTACTTGATATTATTTCAAATGTTTTCAAATATTCAACCAACGTTTTGCTACTATAGTGAACAACAGTAGTTTAAAGTCCGGATTGACGCCTCAGGAGAGATACGTGGTGTCTCACGCCAAAATACCGAACTTCTGAAAATGCTAAATTATACGTAGCCAGGAAAAAAGCAAAATTGTCTATCAATACTTGATTATAATTTTTAGAAGTCAGTTTTCCGGCTGTTTTCAGTATCACAGCTTACCCTACCAGATCATATGTTCAATATACCTTCAGCACAATATCCTTACATAGCATTGCGGATGAGTAGCTTAGAGGAAAATCTAGGCCAAGGAAGACAGGAAATGAATGGAGCGGTCTGAAAGATTGCATACATGTATAAAACTTTTGAAACCATCATAGTTATTAACATAGAAGTCGTAACGGGATATTTACCATGATTTGATTTTTGAGCTTTCCAATATTTCGGCACAGTTTCATGCGCCATGATCACGGAAAAACTAAAGTCACTGTCAACGATGCCTTTGTAACCGCGAACTGTGATTTCTTGTTCGTGTGAATGAAAATGTATCTGTAGGTAAATGTCCTTTTTGCTTTCTTATTAGAATACAACTGAAAAATTTATATCATATAATATTTTAAATAGAAAACTTTTCTTCTGTTTTGTTTGTAGTAAAACAGCTAAAACTAGTCGTGACACAACTTCTTGAATTGTTTCTTACTTGCCCTTTTTGCCTAGTTTGTGAGAGTATCTTGCAATTGAAGTGTAGGGCAGTTATCCTCGTCCAATTGAGCTAAAATTGGCATAATTATGTAAGTTCAGTGTCAATGCAATGTCATGGTACCATGGAGTGGATGGTCTGTAAGTTAATTATTAAGCTTGAAATAAATAAATAAATGGAGCTGGTCTGATGATGAAGGTAGAAGGTGGCTATATAGGAACTCCTAAACGAAACGTCCCCCGTCGAGTTCGTTGGATTGCTCTTCCCAAGCATTTAGGTCCTAATTCATGCTTGTTTTTAAAATAGTTTTAAAATATTAAATGAAAAAAATTCTAAAATTTACTTATTAGTACTTTATCTTCCATTTCATTTATGTCTTCAGTCTGAGTAAATAGTCGCTTTTGTTCTTTTATAAAACAAAACAAAGCAAATTGAGCTTTAAGTTACTACAAATAAAACATTTTTTCAAATTTTACATAGTGTAAACATGTTGCTTAAAAAATGTCTGACGTCACGGTCGAGCGACCATGCAGCTTAACTAAAAAACGTTTTCTGCGGGATCCAGTAAAATAACTGGTTTTGTTCAATTAATAAGCTTATGCCCTTATCGTCTTACACACTTATTAGTAAATGTCAACAGCAGAACGAGCAAGGACACGGTAGTTTTTGTTAAATTGTAGAAAATAGGAACACAAGCAAAAAAGTGAAAAATAATTTAATGGGACTTTGTTTCAATGAATATTGATGGGAGAATGAAGTCTCTCTTTTTGCAGAGTCACAGTGGAAACCATAGAGCTGGCACATTGAGTGCTTATAAAAAATTCTACATTTAAGTAAATTAATTGAAATTACCTACTATGATATAACTATTATGGTGAATTATAGCAGTTTTACAAATTTTATAAAATAATACTTTACGCGTGTTCCAAATATAAACGAAAAAAAAAACACTTATATACATTTGTTTGTACTGTAATATCATCATCATCATCAGACTATAGTATTACTGTACCTATATTACTCACTGTAATATGTGAAACCTAAATTTGTTTGTTTAAATTTGTTTAAGCGAATAAAATGATATTACTGTTCACTAAAGCAGCGATGATGAGACGAACTAAATAGCTTACATATAACAGTAGCATAAAACATAAAAAATAGAGACATGTGAATTTGTATGAGACTTTTTTGTCTTAAACAGATCTTTACAGTTTGGCACTTAAAACGACTTAAATACTTATTACTTATTGTAGTTTTCTGTCGAGGAAAACGACTCTCACGGGTTTAAACACACGTAGGTGCATCACCCAAAAACATTCGGCCATTACATTACACAATGTAAATGGGCTTATCTGTTATCTACACATTTGTCTAAGACAAACGTCGGCTCTTGCAATTAAAAAATGTACACAAACCTATCTTTTTTTAATTTAAAACAACATGTATATCAGTGTCACTTCGCACGAATAAAGGCGTTTGTTGACAAGCCGATTCTTGTGACTGCTATTCTGTCAATAGCTTTATTATGTGTGTATGACAATTCTTTATGTGTATGTACGGGGAAATAATGGAAAGGTAAACTTTTTTTGTTTATAAAACGTTTCAATGGAAGTTAGTTTTCATTTTCTTGGGTTATAACTTGTTAGTGGTGTCATCACAATGTAGACTGTTTTATCAGTTTACTAACTTTAAAATTTAGTTTCCAGAACTCTCGGGATCATATTAAATGCTTACCATATTAGGTATATGCTTACTGCTATGTATATTTTGCGATAAGGATGGCTTAGAAATGTTATCAGGACAAACTTTACGTTGTTTCTATAAGGTTACAATTATTGCAAAAAACATATAATGGAGACCGCATTACTTAAACCATTAGCAAATAGATTATATCGGAGTGTAAACAAGAGATAACTTTTGTCTTAAGTATTTAATCTTATCAATGTTATACTTTTCCCCGGCAAGAACAAACAGCGTAGGTTTAATTCGTTTTTTTTATCACGGACGTATGTATTAGATTAATATTTTCAAGGGATCGACTATTAAAACGTTCACCGACCTGTATATGATATTTATATATATTTTTTCATCATCATCATCATCAGCCTATATCAGTCCACTGCTGGACATAGGCCTAAAAGATATATTTTTTAATACGTAAATTTTTGATTTTATGTAGGTAACTGATAAATAAATTATTGAATTTTTTAAATTAAATTTGTTCGTATAGATTGACTGTGATTAGCTACGTATTCTATTGACAGTCAATATTGGGATGAAGAAACTAGCTAAGTATAAACATTAAAAACGATGAACGGAAGAAAAAGTGCTAGCAAAAGATATTAAGATGATATAAAGATTGTTCAGTATTAAATTAAATCAACTTGTTTATTATCCGTAAAAACGCATTAAATTTTAATGACTATTAATATTCAATAATTACACCTATTCCTCTACACTCCACTAAACTAATTAAATCAAGTTCGTAAATTTTAATAAAATTAACACGAACTAGTGTGCAAAACCGTTGTTTTGAATTGATTAACACATCATTAAAATAATTTGTAATAAGTCATTAATGACTATATAATATTTATTGAAAATTATGGCGTGGTGGGCGAAGGCCTGCCTGCGACGCAGGAGGTTGCGGGTTCGATTCCCGCCTCGGGACAAATGTGTGTACGATCTGCAGACATTTGTTCAGGGTGTTCTGGTCGTTTTCTATGTATAGTAAAAAAATATATCTATCTATGTATTGTATTATATTATGTATATCAGTTATCTAGTACCCATAACACAAGCTCTGCTTAACTTGGGGCTAGATAATGCTGTGTGAACTGTCCAGCATTAATTTATTTTATTTTTATGTATTGAATATTATCATTACAAATAAATTATAAACAAACATAGACCTACACATCAAACGGCGTCACAATGTCACCAAAACACGTAACGTAACACGTTCTAATAATAAACCGGCAAAAATGTGCCCGGGGTCATTGACCGGGTGACCTTTATCTTACCCTTTCACGGGCCTGTCTACGAGTAGGGCCCTGGTATAGAGTTATTATAGTAGGTACCAGCCATAGAGGGCTCTCAGAGAAGGGAGTCTATGGCATCTTCCTCCCAGTGCACGGTGTAACCAGGAGAACCTAATTCATAACAGGCACGATGATTAAGATTGAGAAACAACTTTAAAATATTTTAGACAAATATCAATAACGTTTATTTCTTTAGGCTTTTAAAGTAAGCACTTAGACAATTCAAATTTTATACTATTAACTGGGTTATAAATAGTAATTATCATCTACTACATACAAAATAAATCATATATCTGCTGAAAAAAAAGGACATTGAAGGAAAAATTGAGCTTTTAAAAAAGTAATTTAAATTGAACTATAAAACGCTAGAATACTAGTACTTCTGGCGACCATAATTTTTTAAACTGGTTGTGGTACATTTCACCATGACTCTTGCACGAATAATACAATATTTCAAGTATTTTATTATGAAAACCTAATACAATGTGAGATATCTCAAACGACGTTCATACACCTGGTTCTCACAAGAGTAAATTGTCATTTATTTGACAAGTTTTGATATGTTCACACCCCAATTACAGATTCCAAGAGTGAACATGAGTTCTTTGGCACCTCACCTATCCTTACTCTAAGGGCCTGGCTACTGCGAAAAGTTGTGTTAATCTATGGGCTCGGAAATGTTGAATTTCATGCATGGATTTGAATTGATGATATTTGTTTGACGTCAATGATACTTTGTTGGTTTCTTGAGATGTCCTATAAACATATATCTGAATATTGTTTATTTTTGCTTAAACAGAAATCACTCAACTAGACTGTGTACCAAATAGAGCAATACAGGTCGTTGACCTCCTCCTCCAGGAAATCGCAAAATGCATTGTAATTCATTGCTATTCTGTCACTTTCGGGGGACTTTACGGGACTCGAACCTGCGCCCCACCTGAGAGGAGAGAGTGCGAGGGCTTACGCACTATAATGACAAAACCAACGAACCCAAACTCGACGGAGTTTCGTCTAGACGGTGACTATAGGAACTCCTATGGTCACCGTCTGTCTTCATCATCGGATTAGCTCGATGGTACTATTTTTTTTTATACCCCCGATGTGGCAAACGGTTCCGTACAAACTAAAAATCGTAAATAATCAATATATTTTTGTGAATTAACAACAAATTAACGGTTGCTAGATTTTTTCGTTTACTTGTGCTATAAGACCTTGCTGCTTGTCAAATTTCATGATTCTAGGTCAACGAGAAGTACCCGTGTAGGTTTTGTGTGCATGTGATTTCCAGGGAAAATGAAAAAAAAAATGGGCGTAACATACGGCTGTAACTTTTGATTGCGTTGACTTAGAAGTTTGATTTAAATCGCGGCTCCAAGAGATTACAAACCTGAGTACCTATATGATGTGAATTTCAACTCGACACCTCCACGTGTTTCTGAGAAAAGAGGGTAGACAGATGAACAGACAGATGGACAAAAAAGTGATCTTGTAAGGGTTCATGTTTCCTTTTGAGGTACGGAACCCTAAAAATGACGGTGACAGTTCAGTGCCCGACTAAAGTATCTTTGTTCTAGAATGCAACCCCTTCAATCGCTATGCTATTAATTATCAGGTTATACTTAATTAGGTGCATTTCCTCATTTACAGGTAGATATGGGCTCGCTATTAAATTAAAAGGAAAGCGCGTTTTTGTTCTCGGTTGCATTATTGCTAATTATCAAGCTAGGGTGAAAGTGCGCTACGCACCAATTATTAGTCTTCCACTAATTATTGGCACTTAAGGGGTTATCTAAAACTATGGAGGGCGGTGTATACGCACAACACAAAGTGGCATCCAAAGTGTGGACGATAGGTCGGGCCACTTCTAGTTTTTTTTGTCGGTCACGCCAAATCGACTGAACGGATTTTAATGAAATTTGACAGGGAGGTTAGACGGTATTCTGGAAATGGACGTGCGATGGTCAGCAGCTAGAAATTAATAAAACTCTTTTGGTCGAATTCCACAATTACTGTTTATTACATTAAACTTGCCTAGTCATACAAAAATAATATTATTATGTCGTTTGGTTATTTTATTCTTAAACCAAAACTTCAACATAGCTTAGGTACCAAATAAATTTTCATCGTAAAGCAAATTGGATGTACTTATTCGATTTGATTTGTACTTACAGTAAAAATACATGTTTATCAACTCAAAAATAATCCTTTGGAAATTACTATCATCATTAAAATGCGCCAGTGAAATTAAATCTTCATAAAATATCGATATTCTCATAACAAAGTTGCGTTTTTTTATAGTTGATCAAAGGAATATGTAAATGTAAATGCTAAGCTAAGGTTTTTTAATCTTTCCTTTACATTTCATAAAACTGCCTATACTATATACATCACTTAATAATTATTATTCGTGCATTAATTAACTAGGAGTAGGTACTTAGTGTAGCACTAATTACTATGCAGAGCACTAACCGAACAACAGTTAAACAAAATAAAGGTATGTCAAAATGGAATGGAAAGGAGAGACAAAGTTAGACTTACAAACATTAAAAGTAAAACTAAATTTAAAAACATACAAACAGTATACAAACAACTGAAATGGCGTTGGACAGGACACATGCTAAGAGAAGAAAAGGAGAAGTGGACTAAAATAATAACTGAATGGTATCTCCGAGGAAATAAACGAAGTAAAGGCAGGCAAAATAAACGATGGGAAGATGATATCAAAAGGGTGGCCGGCCCAGAATGGACCCGCACTGCAAAGGACAGGAAACAGTGGAAGACCTTAGAGGAGGCCTATGTCGAAGGACAAACTGGAGCAAAAGAAAAATAGAATTAAGAATATAGGAAAAACCAGAATTTGTAATCCAGAAATAAAGGCTTATTTTATTTTATTTTATTTAGGTACTTAGTTATTTTCTTGCAAATTATAATGCTACTCAAGGGCTATAGGGAGTATAGCCCTTGAGTAGTATTCTATTATTCTATCAACTCAACTCCGCCGGATGTTCATATCGTCCAAACTAAACTACTGAATACTTATTTAACTTTGAAATTTGTATAAAGTAAAGTTCAGGACTTACTCGATCGTTCATATCTTTCGAAAACACGATTCCATATAAATTTCTCGATAGAAAAAAATCGCAAAGTAACCTCGAAATTTTTACTAAAACCTTGTCTTGAAGCTTGTGGGAAGCCATTTTGTATCTAAAGATAGCGAGTTTAATGCCATATTTGAATGAACGTTTTTGTGCTGGATGGTAGCAGTATTGGATTAATGAGCGCAAAGCTTTAGCCACACCGTACGCAGAGCTGTCTGACATCTTGCCCCAAATTATCTAATACTTATTACGACCCTGGCCTAGGACCATTTTGATGACTTCGCAGCGACATGTCAAAATCAGTAATATTGTATTCTTAAGTAACTCATACAATTTTTTTCACTGGTAACTTTTTGATTACGTTACGTATAAAAAGCAAAAGCGGCGAAAATAATATGAATGATACAATACTAAAATACTAAGTACCCCAACAAAAATACATTGAAAAAAGACATAGGAAATAAGTACCATGGGCGGCCTTATATCTTAGAAGCAATCTCTTCCAGGCGACTGTATCGCGAATACATCTGAATCGAACTGTAGTTTCCTATCTCAACTTAAAGTTTCAAAAGCCGATGTGTATATTCAGTACTATGAATATAAACATGATAATAATTTAAGTACTCAACGTCAGAGTCAGTGACGTGTATATTTCTAATGCCCCGCCCACAAGTAACGTATTGAAGTTTGGACACCAATGAAACGTATTTCTATCGACTCGAGAACGCCTGGCAAGATAAAAAAGAATTTTATAATAGTTTATTTTTCTAAGCTCGTCGATAGCGATAAGTCTTTCCGAGACTCGTTCGTTTAAGGTTGGTTTATGTTTTATAAACTGGGTTATGGGAAAATACATCACGTGGCAGTCTATGACTTGAAAAGTTTGAGTCGAATTCAATACTCAATATACTTATTGTTGTTATCACATTGGTTTATTAGGTAGGTGATTATGTATAAGTAAAAATAAAGTAACACAATGTGAACCCTGTTGGGCTTATATTCTTTTGTAGTGTGTCGCGATTAAGTGAATTTCAAATTAAAAAAAGTGTGTCTGACGTGAATGGCTAGCATCTGTAGTATCTATCTACTAACAGAGATGTACTTAGTCAGGGGACAGGGGGCATCGATCGAACTGTCAAACGGCACTGTTTTTCTTCGCAACGTCAATAACGAAACGGCAGGAAGAGAATAACAGCGTCAATTTTGCTCTCTCCGTACTCAGTTCAAACCAATGCTATAACTGAAACACTGGGGAACAGTTAGTTACGCATCTGTGATAACTTTTTACGGATTCAGACATAACAAACTCACATTTTTTTAAAACGTAACCTTATAATAGTTTCTCTATCTAAACCAGCAATTAATTGAAAACTATAAAAAGTCGACTCAGTCCCTGTTTTTCCAATTTTGTACGCAAAATGTGGGGGCAAAAGGCCTACAAAAAGTAGCTTAGTTAAACTACTTCAGACGAGTATTTTGATACCTCTGTATACAAATCGCTTAAGCCGTTTAGATGCTTCAAGGTATAATAGAGTATGAAATAAGTGACATATAGAATAGAAACACTCGAAAAACACAACCCTAACGGGGAATAAAACAGATGTCATAATGGTTAAACTCCTGTTAAATCTGTTAATCTGTCCCCTTTCTGAGTTCAGCCCTGTATAATCTGCGTAATGGCGTGATATAACACCCTCGCCATACTAAGATAAATACTTACAGACGTCAAGATCCAACTAAATGCAAATACACTCTTAAAAATCTTAAAATGTTTCCCAGTCAACCAATAACGCTAATAATATTCATAAGAGACATAATTATAATATTCGCATATTCTGAACTGTAAGCTGCTTGAATAATTTAAGTATTGAAATTATTTGATTGAAGAATATAATGTGAAAATGTCGGTAATGATAATTAAATTGTATTTTTATTCGAGAGGTTTCTAGACTCGGCTTTGCGGCATCATTCGAAGAATTTTTAGTGGGATTCGAAAGATGAAATATATTTATTATATTTGGCTCTCAATGCTCAATTAATTAAAATACGCGGAAAGGTAGATATCTGCGGAGGAGCGAGCTGAAAAGGTTCTTCCAATATCTTGAATAAATTTTATATATTAAGAAATCGTTTTAAATAAATTATTCAAATTCGCATTCATTGAAATTAATATTTGGGAATTAGGTGGGACAGCGGTGAGGAATAATATAGGTATAAACATAAAGATACAGATTTCTTTATGGTCATAAATCAAACGTACAAAAAGTGTACAATTTAAAGGTACCTTAATTATGCTGAGGCTATAACTGACCCATATTCAACATAGGTACAATTATTTTTGGTTTGAAATCTGGCTCCTCAGGGCTTACAACGGCAAACGTAGTGTAGGACGCCCTCCGACCAGGTGGGATGACGATGTGCGAAAGACTGCTGGTAGATGCTAGATGCGGCAAGCTGAAGACAGGGCGCTATGGCGCTCATTGGGGGAGGCCTATGTCCAGCAGTGGACTGATATAGGCTGATGATGATGAGGGCTTACAAAATCATAAACACAAACTAAGCTTCCTCGTCAGCAGACTCCTCATTGCCTGCTGCAGAACCTGCCTCCTCCAAACGAGGGGGTTGACGTGGCTTCGTCGGACTCAGGAGGAAGTTGGTTCGTTGGCAAAGGAATGACAACACTCTTTTCTAGCCGTGCACGGGTGAGGATGACCAAGCTTGGCAATTGCGAATTGGTGAGTGCAGTGAATGTGTTAAATACAGAGAAGGAACTACTGCCACTCTTTTTTATTGGTGATGATGAGATCTAAGATGGAGCACGCTTTCCCAGAAGGAACTTATTCACCCTGGATTTGAAGACTCCAAGATTGTACTCGGGCGGTAAAACGACGCTGGAAGCTCATTCCGTTGGCCGTGCTTATTATGAACGTAGAGCATTTTTTTTTGGTGCGACACTGAGGTCACTGAGGATATCTATCACTCTACCATATTTGAGGGTATAATACAACTAGCACGAACCATTCCACTGTAAAGAGAGAGGACTCGTCCGAAACCCACTTTGTTTATAACCAAAAATTATTTTCATCTTTGTAGTGCTTTAAATGATGATGATGATGAAGTGCTTTTAAAAACTACATTTAAAATTTTATGAGTATTATTTTAAACATAAATATGGATTAGCTGAGCTACCTGTACATTGTGTGCGACAGTCTGCAGTTAGCTCAATCTTTTCAATTGTATACTAGTTCTAATGAATGGTTCCCGTTTCGTCGCGTCACGTTACGTAGCTAATTTTATTCTTGTTTCTATTATTTTAATGTATGTTTCATTGTAAACCTCTCAATGGTTAAATGCGTATCCTATTTCATTCAATCAACTTTAAAAGGCTTTAAATTAAATAAGTACCTACGCCTTATTGCAGCAACGAGGTGTAACATTAAATTTTTTATCTTCCGCCATAACACAATCCCGCATTTACCCCACACGTGCTGGTACAGTTCAACTAACATTACAGGACGATTTTACCTCATCATCAACATAGTTTGTAGTCTGAATTAGCCGCTGCTATAATTATCTAAATATGTATTGTTGCCTCAAATAGCTAAATGATAAATCCGTAAAGTCCGTAATATCCTTTTAACAGTTTATGGACTTAGGTCAGCGTTTTAGTCATCTTTTACAAATCAGTTTAAATGTTACTCTATTAAAAGCTATGGGTGGTTTTTAAGTTTTTTTGTTACCTATTTTGTTTTATTTTTAAGACTTGCAGGTCGCACGATGTATAAAAGATCAATGCGGTAAAAAAAGATCATCATCATCATCAACAGCTTATGTTAGATGCACTAACAGTGGACGTAGGCCTCCCATAATGAGCGCCATAGCGCCCTCTCATCAGCTTGACGCATCCAGCATCTGCCACTTTTTTCGCAGGTCGTCATCCCACCTAGCCGTAGGGCGTCCTACAATACGTTTACCGAGTCGTGGTCTCCACTCAAGAAAGTTCTAAGAATACGATGTATTATTTGCACATGCCATGTTAAAAGTTTTCTAGTTTAAGCTTGAACTATATTTTTTGGGGACTATAGTATGTTGAAGCTATAAAACGTAAAATGTTGGCTAGTTGTAAAAGCCGTGGTTGAGTTAGTGAGTTAGGTGTTGATGTGTAAATCAGTGAGACAATTAAAAATAATTGTTGTACTTTATTTGATGCTTTCTTTGATATGTTAGGGTCACATTTTAAAAACGGCGAATTAGTTGATTAAAAGCCATCTCATTTTCTCGTGGTTTAGATATACAATAAGAGGTTGGTTTCCGTTGCCAAAAAAAACATCTGTGGCTTGACTTATAATTCCCTATAAAGTATGATACACTCATGAATGTTCTCTATGCATCATAGACTTATTATAGTACTCTCTCTAACTCTATGGCTGCAATACATCGACCAGCAGATCGCTAGTCCGTTCACAGTTATATTACCTTTGACAGCACCCTTATTATTTTACAAATAAATATTACTCTGATACATATACATTTGTTAACAAGGGAGAGCTGTGCTTAATTTTTCGCTAGCAAGCAGTTTTTTTAGTCACTATATGCGAGGATATATTAATAGTTAATAGTTTAGTCGGAAGTTTACATAAATAGTATGTACAGCTGTTTATTCTCCAAATAAAATAAAATAAAATATATAAGCAGAGGTAAAATAACTGTGAATGGACTGTCGCCTACAATGTAAATCTCTAACATACAGAACAAATAGCTCATTCGCTTTGTTCAGTAATTTTTGCGAGTTAACAATAATGTCACAATTACCTCATTGTTCGGAATCAGGGTACAATAGCTGTACTGCGGATATGGTATTAAATATCATTATTATAATAACGATCAATTTGGACAGGATGGTTTTTTTTATATGGAAGTGGATGGCCAAATCAGAAACCATAAGAGTTAACGAAATCTCGTGAAAGGAGTCATGAGGACCTTGATTTATGAGAAACCAAAAACAGCATAATAATAATAATACTTTTATTTCAGACCACAAAGAAAGTGTACAAAAAGAAACTTAATTAGGGCCCATATAATAAATACCTTATAGACTAACATATACATAATATATTCATATACATTATGCTGTTTTTTTAATCTGGTACTTTTGAATGAAATCGAACTGATTGATTTTTCTAAAAATATGACAGCTTGTACTTTTGCACCAACAGATTAATATTAGACGGACGCACGAGATGCAATTAAAGGTTTAAGAACTTTTTTTGACAAGTGAATAAACGCACGTGCCGGGACTTATTTGGGTGATTGCTCCGAAATGACAGGGAACGAAATGCCACTAATCCATTGCGTTGCTGTTAACGATCAATCTTTGCAATGGAAGGATTTTTTGAAAATTTGTTTTTTGAGAAAAACTCAAAACTGACTCCGAATCCCTTAGTTTGAAACTGTTTATTAATTAGGAGAAATACGAATCCCTCGGGAGTAACAATTTTATGGGACTACCTCGGAATCATCATCTATAAGTACAACTGCAAAAGAATCATTGATTATTGTTTATCAAGTAAAGTAACTAACACTATTTTATAAAACATGACATTTAAAAAACTTAAGATTAAAATACATCATTTAATTATCGAATAAGTAAAAATTTTATAAGATTAAACCAATATTAAAATCATCCAAATAGGTCCAAAAAAACTCGGAAAAATTGTAAAATATACTTGAAGTCGACCATAGAACCTGCTTTTTTCAAAATTAGTTAAAATTGAAAGTACTTGCCCTTTTTCAAAATTTTTTGGTTTCTCTACACCTGGTTTGCTTTCCGCTAGCCAGGATATAATGGACTATGGATCAATAATTATTTATTCTACAGATCGAGTTATCTGAATCAATAATTTTATTTCAATGGTGTTTATCCTTGAAAAATCATCTATTCATGATGAGTTTTGTAAAATCTAATGAAAAATTCCGTAACATAAGGTACAATAAGTAGCAGTTTTTATTTTCTCCTATATTCAGTCCATTACTCTTTTCACGACTACTGAAACTCTTATGGTTTCGGATGTTGCCATCCACTCCCATCTCAAAAAGCCACCCTGTCCATCGACCTGTTGGACCGGTAATAATGAAATACATGTACTGATAAAGTGAGCAAGTTGTGGCATGATTCAAGTTTCAGTGGAAACTGACCTAAGTAGGTACCTAGGTTGGCTGGTAAATGGCCACATGACTTAGAGCTCAGACAAACTCGCTATGTCTACCATCTCACAGTGCGGCCGTGGCCTAAAGCTGGTCGGTCACAAAATTAACGTCATCTGGGTCGGCCATTGCAGGGACGGGCCCTAATATCCCGAGCAGCAGACATGGTTCTCTTCAGTATTTCTTTATAACGAAGTTTCGGATGACGGATCGTACGACACGAACATCCTAAACGACGGAAACACTACTGATACGCCACGCGACCCGACAAAACGTGGTGCGTGTTGGTTTGAATGAAATCGTATTAATTTTCTGTGTCCTGAATCACATAATTAACACCCGACGCGATGGAACGTCGTCGGGTGTTTACAATGTAGAGCTGCTAGAAAATTGATACGTTAGATTCAAGCCAATATGCATCGCGTTTTGTCGGGTCGCGTGTCGTATCAATAATACAACATTTCGTCGGGTCGCGTGGATAGAGATTGGAATTGAAAATAAAATAAGTAAATAAAATAATAAATATATGTATATAACTAGCTGCTGCCCGAGCCGATTAATTTAGTGGATATGTATTAGTCCACAGCTGGACATAGGCCTCCCTTAATGAGAGCCATAGCGCCCTGTCTTCAGCTTGCCGCATCCAGCATCTGCCAGCAGTCTTTCGCAAATCGTCATCCCACCTGGTTAGATGGCGTCCTACACTACGTTTGCCGGGTTGCGGTCTCCACTCAAGGACACCTTTATCCCAGCGGTTGTCGGTTCTAATCCTTCACTGCCACTTCTTGCTAATCCTTTGACCTATGTCGATAACCTTGGTTCTCTGTCGGATGTATTCGTTGCGCTACTACTACTGCGCTTCAATAATATTTAGCAATTGTGAAACTAATCACTAATTACTATTATGTCCGCTCTCATACTACCGCGTGCCGCAAGAGTTTCGCAATGAGGTGGTCCGTTGTACATGATGCGGAACATATGCGAAACTGCCGCGGACGCGCTGAGGACCTCGAGTTGCGGCTCCGCAAATTCGATTCCGCGCAGGGCTTGAAAGCGGTATAGGTATAAGGTATAGCTAGCAGAATAACGTTTCAGTATCGTTTTGATTTAAAGGTATACCGCTACTGGTATAGGATTAAGGTACGCTAGAGGTATAAAAAAACGATACCTTTTCTTCATTTTTCGGTATGCAAAAATGACGAAATAGTTATATAAGGATATCGTAATTTAAAGGTATGACGTCATACCCTTAACCGTTGTATAAGGGCATGCTCCGGTTATTCAAGCCCTGATTCCGCGCGGTAATGTGGTGCGCGCGGTTACGGGCGTAAGTTGTTGGGTTCTATACCACTTGTTCACTTACAACCATACCCTTCAACCATTTCCCTAGATTTAGCTCTCGAAAACCTGCTTAACTTCTATGTAGAAATTCTTATGGAATAATTGAAGGTACCAATGCAATTTGTATATTATTTATAATATTATCTGTAATTATATACGGGTATAATTACACGAAATGTATTCAACGTCGCGCCGGCATCCGTATTGGATACTTATTTGCATATCTTGTCATCGCTAATGCTGCCCTGCCTAGGGCTGGTGTAGACTGGCCGCAGTGAAAGGGTTAACACACCAGGGATTCTAATATTTCGTCTTCGACTGCGATCGAAGTACTTACCTACTCAAGTGTGTATTGTGAATTACTCACCAGTCTTTTTTAATAAATAAATAATGCTGGACAATTCACACAGCATATCTAGCCCTAAGCTAAGCAGAGCTTGTGTTATGGGTACCAGATAACTGATATACATAATACAATATATATAATATTTTACTATACATAGAAAACGACTAGAACACCCTGAACAAATGTCTGCAGATCGTACACATATTTGTCCCGAGGCGGGAATCGAACCCGCAATCTCCTGCGTCGCAGGCAGACCTTCGCCCACCGCGCCACAGAGGTCGTCAGTCAGTCAGTCATCAGTCTCGCCAATAGTGGGTTAAATTACGATAAATAAATAAATAACTAAATAATTCTGGACAATAATTCACACACAGCACAATAGTTTTTTTATTAAAATAAAAATTGTTGGGTTATTTCTAAAGATTTCTAGAAGTAGTTTATACCATCAGGAGCTGGATAAGACTAATGTTACTAATAAATCATTTAAAACAATTTTAATTGAACTGCTTTCTAAGGTTATGATATTTTTAAGCTAACCTCTAAAATATAGCGTTGAGATAAGCGAACAAATTATAATTTAAGTACTAGAGAGTCAATTTAAATACCAGATTAGAATCTTTATTTTATTAAGTACGCATAAAATGGAACTGCCCCCCTAGTACGGAGATTGTTGTTTAAAAGACAAAAATTACGTCACTTCGTCATCGAATGCGTAAATTATTTGAAATACATTCCATCAACTACAATAATGTACGCAATGTATGACGATGCGATGTCATTATTGTCTATTCTACCCTAGACAACAATCCCCGTGCTAGGGGGAGTGTTCATAAATATATTTTTCTCGTTGTTAAGTTTTACTTGCGGTTCTCAATTATAAACAACGCCTTAGAAGAAAATATATGTTTACGATGGCCAGGTATCAAATGTTGGTCAACAGGACAAACCGCAGCTCAAAATAAAATGCACAGCCTAAATAACTAATTACAATTATTTTGCTCTTTCTTGAGATTGATGTAAAATCCTCATGAAAATAAGTGCTAATAATATAATTACTAACTGCAAATAGTTCTGCCCCCTGCCCCTAGCACGGGAATAGTTGCCTAGGGTAGAATAGAGAAAAATTACGTCACTTCGTCATCGAATGCGTACAATATTTGAAATACAGTCAATTTTGATAATGTACGTAATGTATGACGATGCGATGTCATGATTGTCTAATCTATCCTAGAGATCTATCCCCGTACTCGGCCTTCTGACATGGTTTGAAAGAGCTACCTCTAGATTGTTTGCAAGTCTGCAGTTAGCTCAATTGTTTCAATTGTAAAAACTAGTTTTAATTTAATTCTATAAGATTAACATTTTCTTTGTTAATAAAGATTTTTATAAACTATCTATATTCATACAATTTATTCACGACAACTTAATAATTTTAAAACTACAAGGGCCTTTCAAAAAGTGGGGCATCTATCCTGGGTTTACCTTAGTATTATCAGTTATCTAATACCCATAACACAAGCTCTATTTTGCTTGTTTTCTTTGGGATAGATGATGTTATATGAATTGTTTATTTATTTAATTCTCTATACCAGCATTATTTATTTATTTATTTTAGAAAACACTCAGAACATCAACAAATATCTGCAGATCGAACAAACACCTTCAAACGTTCATAAAATACGAACTGATTTGAACTCATTGCGGAAAAAGGCCTCTATGTTTAAGTATACCGTTAACTTTCACAATGCTGAGGTAGAACCGATTTAATAAGAAACACTAACTAAACAATAGATTCAGTGGAAAATATTTGTTCTTCGATGACGTAGTCGGGTTCGGTTGTAGTGTGAGCGGGAGATTGTAGATCTTGTAGAGCGTGATCGCGGACAGAGGTTTGGTTGTAGAAGCCTTCATCGTTCTGGTTATCTTTACTATTATGGGATTTCACCTGCTTTTATTAATATTTTTGCCTTTTAGGTAATTTCAAATGTCTGAATAAAAACTAAAAACAAATTCTAATTATGTAGGTATATGAATAAGAAAAAAGGAGGAATGCACTATTATTTGCATCGTTTATGCAATGGTACTTTAATTGGATTTTGAAGATGATGTTTTTTTGAATGTTCGATAAGCCTTCAGAAAAGAAACATTGAAGGTTAAGGACTTTAGAGTTATATAACCATAGAGGTAATGTTATCTTATAGCTATTTAGGACGATGCTTTAGTCGATTATTAATATATTATGTTTGAATCATTTATTATGATTAAAATAAATAAATTTATAAATAAAACCCCTAATGGGCTTATTCCAGTTTTCCCCCTTGAGAAACCCCCCTTGAGGGGAAAAACTGGAATTTCATTTCTTATGTACCAGTTTTACATGCCAATGTTATAATAATCTAACTAAATGGATTATATTGAAATACTATCATCATCATCATACACATAGACCTCCCCTAATGAGTGCTATATAGCGCCCTGAAATACTACCGTGTGATATTAAATCGCTCAGCTCGGACACCCGCTAGCAGCCCGACCCGACCAGAATATGATTCACGAGTGGAACCGGCGCGTACGATCATAATGTGCGTTAATTTCATCTAAAAATAACACCCACTCTTTGTTTGTTAGATTTTTACGAAATCCGACTTCGTTAGATATTAAATGTGTAATTCTGCGTTTCTATTTTATGTTATTGTGTTAACTGGAATGCGTTATTTTTGTAACGTTTTATTGTTTGTGTATTAGTTTTATTTTCTTTGTGCGAAAATATTTGGGTTAATAAGACTGGGATAAATATACAAGCTAATAAATCGTTTTTTCTGACTAAGTCTGAATGAGACTGCCAGTTGAAATAACGTTCTTTCCATACATACTTGTATATTCATCCTGTTTGTACCACTCTGGGAGTAGACCTCCCTATTGTGCCATTCTGTGTCGTCCTGTGCCACCTTCATCCGATATTTCCTGGCTTTACTGCTAATTAAATAATCTCAATGTTCATTTATTAACCGACTTTGGAAATGGAGGAGTTCTATGTTTGTCTGTATACCTTTATGTATGTTCGTCGATTCCTCCGTCATTTATGGACCGTTTTGGATGATTCTTTTGCAGTTGTATAGAAGACTAGTGGTCCGCCCCGGCTTCGCACGGGTATATTCTATCGCTTATGTTCATTAGGGATAATGTACAATTCTAATGGTGAAAGAATTTTTCAAATCGGTCCAGTAGTTTCGGAGCGTATTCAATTCAAACAAACAAATCTTTCTTCTTTATAATATTAGTGTAGACAATCCCGAGGTGGTCCCATAAACTTTATGCGCGAGGGATTAGTTTTTTCCGCAAAAAAAAAAAGGTTTTCGGTTTTAAATTTTCATAAAACAATCAAATTATCGTATAAACGAATTTGTATCGATATTCAACTACTTAATCTTTTGCAAGCATGGCAACACTTCTTCCCTTTTGGGTAATTAACATTTAAGTAACCCTAATATAAAATACCGAAGCAAAAGTGCCATTTCAAAAACATTGCAAAACAAAAGAAGTCGTCAAAAATTTCTCTACACGACAATACTAGTGCAAAATATGGGCAAGTTTTTATCACCTTGAACTTTAATACGGTCAAATTCTCTGTCGCATTGTTAACGCACGGAATATATAATAATAATAATAAAGCAGGACAATTCACACAGCATTATCTAGCCCCAAACGAAACAGAGCTTGTGTTATGGGTACTAGATAACTGATATACATAATACAATACAATACACAGATAGATATTAATATATGATGGACTAAATAAATCTCTCAGGTCCTAAATAGTCCTAAAAACTTTTTTTTTCCGCTTCTTCCACAAGTGGACAAAAAAATGAAGCGAACTAAATCAATAACAATTTGTTTCTTATTTGATAATAATAACTATTTGGTTGGGACAACGAGTCTCTTTCACTCTCCTCTTTCGACCCTCATCTCCCCCCCGACACACCCTTTCTCATCTTTGTCCTCTCTTACACAATCCACCTTTTCTTAACTCTTCTTCTCCCCTTCCTTACCTCACCTCAGCAGCCTTTATTGGTCCACTGCTGGACGCATGCCTCCCCCTGATTGCCTTATTGGTTTTTGTCTCCTGGGGGGTAATGCCCATAATCCCCACGCTGGGCATGCGGGCTGGGGATCGCATTTCGGTGGTAGATCTATTCTACAAGGGACGCTGCTGCCCGCCCCCCGGTGTATGTCTATTATTTGCTTCTTATGACACCCAAGGGAAGAATTGGGGTGATGCAAATTCTAAGTCAGCACCACACCCCCTCTCTCCGTTCCTCTCCCACTATTCATACCCAACACTAGAAAAGAAACATTCATACAAACGACGTCTTGAAATTAAAAAGGTCGATTCTTATGATCCGCCCGACTCATAAATAAAACAGTTGTATAAAGCTAGTAAAAATAAAGGTTTTCACACAAAACTCGTGTTTACAACTTAATGCTAAACTTTATGTTTTTGTTGCAGGTACGTACCGGTTTTATTATAAAACATAAATTATAACCCGGAAGTAGAGCGGTGGTAAGGTTTGAGAAACAGTTGCGGTGTACAGGTGAGCACAAAACAGAAAACTTTATAAACGAGTATTTTGAAGTCTGCAAATGAGCGTGGCTGATGTTAAAGCCACATAACTTTTTCTTGGAATATAAATTAGTGGTATAGTAACTGAAAGGTTTAATTATTTGGTTTGTTTGAAATTATCCAGCTTAAAAGTTGAGCATGTTGAGCATTTATTAATTATGTAGTTTATTCATTAGTTTATTAATTCACAATGCAACGTACTTATTTAACTGGACTCATAATTACTGTGGTATTACAAATGAACCTTGTCTTTCAGCCGTCCGTCTGTGGAAAGAGCTTGTTATTTTTCAAAATATATAATAAAACTTAATTTCTTACACATTTTAACGTTGTAATATTTATCGATACGTTTTTCTTGAACTTTAGCGCTCTCACAGATTTATAAAAAGAAATTCCAAAAGAAAGTGTTTTCCGTTCGTCTGTACAAATCATAATTTTATTCTATTATTCATCATAACAGAATATTTTAGTTTGTACAAAAAGTTAATTCCTATTTTATTATGCATTATAATGTGTAATAAAACATGTACATCAGCTGACGTGTAATTGCGTTTTTTATCTATCATTAGATCAAAACTGTATACAAAATGGTGCAGTAAAGGTGAAATTGAGTCATGACTCTTCATAATAAGTTGTAAGTAGCTAAGTTTTGATGAATGTGTCTATTTGCTATCACATTTCCTCGGATAGTGTCATCAAATTTTTTAGCCAAACACGTCCTATTTTTGTCACGCGAGATTTAAATCTTGTCGTTCACATTCGAAAGTGAGAAGGCGAGATAGGTTGGATTCTAAACTGTAGTAATGCTGTCTGACTCTCGAGATAAAAATCTCGCGCTAGACGAGACGAGTTAGTCAGGGGACTCACTTTTTCATATGGTTTTTTCATACGTCTATTAGGCCACTTTTACATGTGCAACAGTACATTCTCAATTTTCTCAGTTCGCTATTACTACGTTCTTACAGCGCGGCGTTACGAATCAATTTGAGCGGCTGTTAGGGCTTTACAAACATTGCCGATTTAAATAGTTTAGTCATCGACGCTGATAATACTAAAAAACTCGGAATTTAATCTAGATTTATGTATGATATTTTTTTATTTCAACGCACCGAAGTATGAGTCCACCTTTTGTTAGAGTCTTTTTGTATCTTCTTGCTATGGTGGGACTACGACTTACGTTGTCCACCGCCACGTCAATATTGACGTCCCGTCGTCTCTTCGTTAACGTTGACGTGACGTCGATCGACTGTCCACCGCCACGGGACGTCACCGATAGCGGTATTTTTAGGCCGAGTTCACAATGGCGTAATGGTGATCGAGTGCGTCCACGCGAAGATCTCGGTGGTTTAATTTATTGTAGCTCTCGTTTGTGGTAATCACGTTTGAAGAATGGCAAGGTTGAACCGGCGACAACTTCTTCTGCTGCTTCTGTACGTTCGAAGGCGAAGAAGATGTAAGAACAAATAGATTTTTCTGCTTATTCGTGTACGATATATCACAGGAGCGTTTTTCGCCGATATTGAAGAGGAGGCTTAAAACAAAAAACGGGTCCGTAACAATCTCAAAACAAATTCTATCGGTCGCGCCGAACTACTCATTGCTTCGGGGTTCGGATGGCGGCGATCGGATTACGTGCACGTGCTGTGAACAAGCAGCCATAATAAATACACGTAAATTTATGTACCGCTACTTCGTCGCCGTCATCTCGACAACGTTAACGTTCCGTTGACGTGCCGGTGGACAAGCGGCATTAGTCTCGATAGTCCCTCCAAAAGGGGACAGAACAGGGTGACGGTTCGTAAAAGGAGTTATCCTTTTCTGATTCAAACCACGTGAACTTCAAATGCTAATGCGTAAAATTATGAGCCAGAATTATTGTACCAACAACACATTAATTTTATAGCAATAAAAGATAACTTAACTACTGAATACATTTTAATACAGTATGTATTATATTCATTTTGTTTATTGCCAAGCGGATTAATTACAACAATTAAATGAACGTCGGGTAATAAAAATGTAGAACGCTCTCTTTTATATTCATACCATTTTTATAGACGTGCTGCTTGCCAAATTACGGCTACCATACCACCCACTAAGGCTAGCTGTCGGTTCTCGTGGACTTTCGATCGAACGTTCACGGGTTCGATTCCCTAACTCCCTGTTTCCTGTTCTCAAATGCTGTTATTTAGCAATAAGCAGATTACGGCGCCCATCCGACTGGACAGGAGTTTTAACTAAGGGTGCTTACCAGTACTCAGACATTAGGGTGTTCGTTTTCCACCCATTGGTTTTGGTTTCTGATAAACACAACACGGCAAGCCCGTCGGTTAATGATGGTGCGAGTGCACTTTAAAGATTGCAAATTTGTTACGCACCAGTGCACCACAGCAAAATTAAGTGCATTCAGATTTAGGCTTAAATTTTTAACATTACAATAATAGCATAAAATAGCAGGTAGTGAGACAGATGGTTGAAGCTTGCGGTATTATTAGCCGGTTTTCCGAACGGTTCTTATTTTGACAATAGTTTAAACTTTTTGTTAATAAAAAGTTTTGCCGTTTAGTTTTAAAGTGTAAGCGAGGCCGAGGGAGTTATAAAGACGTCTAAAAATATGGGGGTTGGTCTCCTCAGGACGTTACGTTTCAAAGTCAAATTTTCAAACGTTCATGTTCAAATTTTTGATTGGCTTCAACCAAACATTTTAAGGGTTACTTTGAAACACTTATGTTTATAAAATATCAATTTAAAATGCACAACGCAAATCACACTATCTCACTAATATTATAAAAAAATGAAAATTTGGATGTTTGTTACCTCTTCACTCCAAAACTACTAAACGGATCGAGTTAAAATTTTTCATACATTTTCTAGGCGGGAATAAATCTCAGGCTACTTTTATCCCATTTTATCCCGTTTATCCGATAATGGAATCGAACCAAGTCTTGGTTTCTCCACACACAAGTAAACACACTAGAGGTTAACAAAAAGTTTAAACTATTGTTAAATTATAACAAGCGGGTGAAAAGCCGGTTGTTACCCTTCTATTGTGGGGTATCGAGTTCTCAAGAGAAATTGTTGTCTATTTTCTAGTCTATTTTCTTGCTTCTCAGTGCACCATCGGTTTAGCAACTGGATTACCTGTCAATTAGCTATTGGAGTACCCGTCAATTCTCCGGCTAAGATGGCCTTTATGAAACACAATATGTACATTGTATTCAATACAGGTTAAAATCACAAAAGACGCTGCACAGCAAGACCACACAGGCGATGAAAACTAAATACTAAACTTTAGTAGTGGTTTTAAGCTTAATTGAGATTGAAAATTATTCATTTACGTATTATAAATACATAATAAAACGTCAAGTCCTACATTATCTCTGATGAACATATGCGATAGAATCAACCCGTGCAAAGCCGGGACGGGCTAATCTCACTATATTATATATAAATATATAATCTCACTAATATTATAAACGTGAAAGTTTAGATGGATGGATGGATGGATGGATAGATAGATGGATGGATGTTTGTTCCTTTATCACGCCAGAACGGCAAAACGGATCTGGATGAAATTTGGCACAGAGATAGATCATAGTCTGGAATAGGACATAGGCTACTTTTTATCCCGAAATCCTTACGGGAACGGGAACTACGCGGGTGAAACCGCGAGGCGCTGCTAGTGTAAAATATAACTTGAAATCTTCTGCCAACTCTTGGCAAACAAACTCGCGTTTTTGAGCCCATCCATAATTGGAGCGAGCCCAAACCCCATCAAGGTCGAAACTTTTGATGTGTTTATATCGTTGATGGTCAAGCATAAGGTAATTACCTCATTTGAGATACTGAAATTGGTGTCTGAGCTAGAGCACGCTTAGGAGAAACTTAATGCCTAAAAGTACAAAAAACAGAATAAAGTTCGAGGTATAAATGAATTATAATTATAAAACAAATTTATTATTGGTTTATATTTTCAAACATTTAATTTCACATATAGTTTTTTGTATTTATATATTTTTTTCTTCCATTTTGTATCTACAATCGGCTAAATTAGCCATGATTAGATGTGGTCTTGGGTGGAAAATTTAGTTGCCATTCCAGTGAAAAGCACCATCTTTAGGTTTGAACACTTCAGTTCCTTTGGTCAAGTTCGAGTATGTGCCTTCTTTTAAGGCGTTTTATGTAGTGATATATCTTTTGATCCGACAATGTGGCATGCTAGGCCAGTGGTGGAAAGGGGAGGGTGGGATAAAATTGTATCTTGGAACTGGTAAATATGATCGAACGAAGAGGGCAGGCCGCCCCACTAGGTTGACCGATGACCTGGTGGCGGAAAATCGTATAGAATGAGGGTTGTGTAGGGAAGACTTATAGCCAGTTTTTCATCCACTTGTTATAATTGACAATAGTTTAAACTTTTTGTTAACCTCTAGTGTGTTTACTTGTGTGTGGAGAAACCAAGGCTTGGTTCTTAAAACCACTAAAAAAAACTTAATCAGGATAAGTGCTATAAACGCAGGACGTATGCGTACCAATAGGTAGATACTAGATAGATAGAAGATGGCGTGTTTTTTTTTTAACATCATTAGGTACGTTTCCGTGTGACCGCGTCCACTTGCCCGGGACAGGTAAGACACGTGAAAACTACCTGTTTCCTCCTTAGGTTATTTCGTTCTTGTTTGCTCTCGATTATTGACTTTAATAAGACTTTGACAATTCACGGTAGTACGTCATACCGCTTATTTGAGCAGAGTTCACACTATACCGTTCGATGTTAGTCGAAATAAAATTTTATTTATGTGATTATAGAGTCTAATACTGAGTCTGCGAGGGCCTTATTCACCATTGAAAATCCAAACGCGTTACACAGATACGACAAGACAGCTGCGTGGAATCGAACATAACCGTATTCCTACGCCGCCGCCTGGTGCGATTGTGCCTTCAGTTCAATCGCACTGAACTGTCAAATAAACGCGCTTACTCATGCGTGATATGATAAGGCACAGATGAGTGTGATCCTGCAATGGGCTATTTGACTACATTGAAAATAAGTTGCAAATTGTTTTCATCCTCGTCAGTAACAACGTAACAAAGCAAAATCAGGTGATTTTTATTAAAAAAAATGCAAGAAATGAGTAATTTTACACACTTTTTGATGATCACGTGACGAAATCGCACTGCGTTTGGTTGCATCGCTGGTGACGACACACGTTTCACAGATTACAGTGCGTGGTGTTCTTCTTGTGAGGTGTTGTGTGGGGCGTGACGTCATCGAGTCATATCACCGGAGCCATGACAGAGATTATCGTTTTGGCGCGTCATTATTTTATTAAAACTTTAAAATTCGTAATTTGAATGATATTATAAAATATACATAATATCATTATTTTTGGGATTTGCAAATCACATTGAAATATTGTAAGTCATGTCTGAGCAAGCTTCTAATTCAAGATAATTATTTCTTGATATAAAAATTGGAAACAATAACAAATTAAAATCAATCCGATAATTTTCCAAGCGGACCACGTGTAATACTAACTAACTACTAACTAATTTTGAACGATGTGAAATCATCGAAAAACAAAACACGGGGCATAAATAACTAGTCTTGTGGCAAACAGAATACAATTTTTCGATTCCACACCATGGCGCGTTTAGGAATAGCGTTTGCGTTTAGAACACGTTGTGACGTCACTCGCTTCGGGCAAAGAATCTCCTATGTCATAGAGAATAATGCCCTAGATACACCAATACCGGTGTTACGGTATGATGTGACAAGATTTGATAGTGGTGCGAGAAATGATAAAGTCCAGTAGAAATAACGTTTTGGATGCGTTACGTGCATTATTTCCAATATTTGTCTGATTAAACATAAAGTTATGAACATTGTATGCTGAAGCAAAATTGTTTTAACACATTTTTCTTTAAAATGTCAATAATAAATTCCCTAACAGAACCAACCTAAAACAATCGGTTATAAGTAAACTTATAAAAACCCAGACTCGGCTACTATTGAATTAACAAATACCTCAGACAGGTACGTTAACCACAAACAACCGTCTTAAACCGGAGCCCTTATCTCAGAGCTATAGAGTATATTTTCCTGCTATTTGTCATAAATTTCGAACAATGACGCTAAAAACTAACGAAGTAAACTATTGTTCGTAACAAAAACTGTAGATCTAGCAGATGTGTGTCAATTAAAAAGGTATTTTTTGTAGAAACATTACCCTCCTACCAGTGGTAACAATTTTTGTAACTGTAACTGTAATTTATTTTATTGTATCCCGTAAACTCATGTATATGTGCTGTTTGGCACATGCACGACTATGAAGGTCCCTAATTGTTGACAGGTGAGTGGATGAAGAATGAAGTATTTCATAGACACAGTTACTTTTGAGCTATAGAGATGCGATTTGTCGACTCGAAAATGGACTCACGAAAGTTTCGAGTTTTATCGAGCCGACATAACGAACTTGTAACGAAGATTATTCCAGATGATTTTTCCAAAAAGTATTGAATATAGTATAAAAATTAGTTTTTTTAGATAGATATTGCTGTCAAAAATATTATTATTGACAAAAATCGATAACAATTTCTTCAAACAAAATCAACTGTCGTAAAAAAACAAATCGGTAGAGCATTAGGACATTTTTATATGACTGTCAGTCGAAATACCAAAAATCAAATAATAGTGTCTGATTTAAAAAACATGTCTTAGTATTTTTCTTATGTCATTAGTTTAGTCGACATAGCTCAATGAATAAGCAAGCTAGAGTGGCAGGGAACGCGTCATATCTCACGAAGAACCGACAACCGCTCAGGAAAACGTGTTTTTGATTGGAGACCGCGACTCGGCAAACGTAGTGTAGGACACCCTCGGAAGTGGGATGACGACCTGTGAAAGGCAGCTGTTGGATGCGGCAAGCGGAAGACTGAGTGCTATGGCGCTCATTAGGAGAGGCCTATGTCCAACTGTGGGCTTATATCCGTTGGTGATAAAGATTAGTTTAAATAAAAATAATAATAATAATAATAATGCTGGACAATTCACACAGCATTATCTAGCCCCAAGGTAAGCAGAGCTTTTGTTATATAGAGATACTAGATAACTGATATACATAATACAATACATAGATCGATATTTTTTATTATACATAGAAAACGACCAGAACACCTTGAACAAATGTCTGCAGATCGTACACACATTTGTCCCGAGGCGGGAATCGAACCCGCAACCTCCTGCGTCGCAGGCAGGCCTTCGCCCACCGCGCCACAGAGCTCGTCAATGATCTCAAACTGACTGTTTTTTTTTTTAAATCTTTGTGCTGAGACTTGTGTTGACATAGATCTTAAATTAGTTAAAATTAACCCGACGATTTATAACATTGGAATATTATGTTATTGTGCGTTCCCAAAAGCATTACTCACAAGCTGTTCAACATAAATCAAAGGACATTGTTTTGGCAAGCTTCTGAGTGAAGACCTTGATATTGCATTAAAATCTCAAACAATTACAAGAATTTAGATAAACTGAAATAAAACAACCGATTTTACATTTAAGATAGTCTGTGTTTTCTTTGCGAATTCATATTGGTGCTTCGAAGCGCCGCGTGACCCGAGAGCTGGTGAGTATCTGGCGCAGCGCATCAGCATTGCTATACAACGGGGCAATGCAGCTAGCGTCTTGGGCACGCTTCCGACTGGTATTGATATGGATCAGTTGAGCTACCTGCAAATTGTTTGCAACAGTCTGCAGTTAGCTCAATTGTTCCAATTGTAAATACTAGTTATTCGGGACAAATACTAATTTCTCAGTAATAAAAATAGGAACCGACTCGGGTTTATTTCATAAATAGAGGTAACAAAATAATCTTACTTGATTTTTAAGAATCTTAAAACATAACCCTCCCCTGTCGGTAGTCGGGTAAAAAGGTAGGTATATTTTTTCTTCCTTTGCACGAACACTTAGCGAAAAATAGTAAAAAAGTGGCAACCGAGTCAAGTCACACAATCCCACGAATATTATAAATGTGAAAGTTTGGACGGATGGATGTTTGTTACTCAATCACGCCAAAACGGCTGAACGGATCTGGATGAAATTTGGCACAGAGATAGATAGTCTGAAATAGTACATAGGCTATATTTTTTCTGGAATTTCCACGGGAACGGGAACTACGCGAGTGAAACTGCGAGGCGCTGCTAGTACTATTATATATTTGAATGTTTGTTTTGTACCTCTTCACGACGAAACTACAGAAGTGAAATTTTGCTTACAGATAGTTCTAGGCCTGGAATAAAACATAGGCTAAAGGCTAATTTATGTCCCATTAATCTGTTCCTATGGGATATAAATAACCTTAAACAAAACGTGCGAAGCCGCGGGCTGAAACTAGATTTTTTATTATTTTCAATAAATAATTTGTTATAAAAGACTGCTAAAGAGCGTCGATTCGAGCTTTTTAAGCCCTCTTAAGCTTTAGGTACGTACTATTATATTCTCTGCTTCAGGTTCCAACGAACACTACTTTCCCCAAGTTACTCCTGAATAGTTAAACTAACTTCCAAAATAAGTTCGTATAAACTACAGCCTTGGAGCTGACTATTTGCTTTCTTTACACGAACAAACCCTACCTACCTGTATTTAAATATGTTTTCAAACAAAAGCCCACTGTGAATGCGTGAAAGGGCTGCCTTCTGCCTAGTATTGGGACTAATTGAAACTTCTTGCGTAGGGAATTATAGATCTTGATACTTGGACGAGTTTGATGCGTGTGTGCAATGGTGTCTTTAAGTTATTTAAGAAGTATCAAGGGCCCTGTGTGTCTAACAGTTGTCTGAGGAGTTTTTAGGCACAGGGTTGCTTATAAGCATTCTGATAATGGTAGGCGGATATTATAGAATTTTTTACCATCAACATTTTATGGATTTAACTCAACGATCGCGTTTAGACAATCAATTGCGACTATAAATGCTTTGATTGTTTTCATCAAACAACATTCGGCTTTCAAAAAACCAAAAAGTTTGATTTACTGTTAAAAGACGTAATTAAAATCAAAATGTTTCCTTATTTTCCTGTGAATTAATAATTGTCACGTAAACTAACAAATCTTGAATGAAAATATTCTGGTTAATATTTCACCAAAATGAGAGAGTTTTAGTTGTGCGTGACCAAAGGGTAAAAACCATTTCAGGAAAATAATAATAGTAGTACATAAACTATTCTCAAATATCAAAATCATTCGATCCGCTCATACCAGAGCTTTAAGTTTACTTATAATATTAAGATAAATATTTCACATGGGTGTGTGAGACGGCTTTATGGTTTGAGAATATCACTTTAAAATCATACTGTGTGGCTGGTCCCTTGGGAATAGAGGTGAGGTAACCGTCTTTTTTAGGTTTTCCGTCTTTATTCTAGCACGTGCTTATTATGTCCACAACATAGCTCAGAGGATTAGCAAGCTGAAGTGGCAGTGGGCTGGCCAATATCTCGCACAGAACCGACAACCGCTGGGGTAAACGTGTTCTTGAGTGGAGACCACGAGTCGGCAAACGTAGTGTAGGACGCCCTCCGACCAGGTGGGATGATGATTTGCGAAAGACTGCTGGCAGATGCTGGATGCGTCAAGCTGAAGACAGGGCGATATGGCGCTCATTAGAGTAGGCCTATGTCCAACTGTGGACTAATATATGCTGATGATGATGATTATGATGTATTGACCACCACACCAATTTTGATACCTACCTATTTTCTAATTATTTATTATTATTGTTATTTTATTTGTAAATAAAGTATATTTTATGTACCTCTAAAATGCATATTATTATTTCTAAAAAACTTCCTATATAATTTGAAAAAAAAAAAAAGTTGGTCCCTGAATGACTTATTTTAACGCTCTTGTCGGTGAACTTCGTAAGTTATTAACATATTTAAATTCATTAGATTTGAAATATTCCAATCTCACGTTCCAGGTAGGTAAAAAAAAAATGTTGCCACTTCATTTTATTCTGTTTGACCTTGCTAGGTTAAACTCCTGTACTTTCAAATAACACGTTTAATCTTATTAATCCTTAATGCATGGGTATATTACAGCTGTGGTAATGAGCATCGAAAGTAACATAATTAGCCCCCGGGCTAAATCGAACCGCAAGTTACATCATTCGGCTTTTAACTTACCTCCTGAATCGGGACTTCCCTACTCGAGCCTGTGTTTTTATAACAATTAGATACGTTTTACCTTCCTTTATTGTAAGGTATGTTCCGTGTGTTGGTGCTGGGTCAATAGGTGCCACACATATTGTTCGTCGCTCGTTACAATATGGACTACTATATTTTTGGGGGCAAACATAACTGAGTTCGGGAGCTAAAGAGTTGCGCCAACATGGTCGGATCCGGCCACACGCGGGCTAGATAATGTGTTAGTAGTAGAACTAGATAATGGGCTTGTAGTTTTTAGCTTTGTCGGCTAACTGGCGCTTAAGTGGTCCGGTTTGTGTGGACGATTTGATTACTTTCGGCCTACGGGAATTAGCGCAAATGAACTATGAAATATAGAGACATTGACATAAGTTTTGATCCTGTATCTAAAATAATCTCACATAGTGTTCAGAGGATCTGTATGCCAGACCAAATGTCATAGGCGAGTTCAAGAGCGCTCGTCTTCGCTGGCTAGGACACGTTGAGAGGATGGAAGAGGATCGGGCTGTCAAGAAGGCGTATGAAGGAAAACCTTCGGGGCGTAGACCAGTCGGCCGCCCTAGGTATCGCTGGATCGACGAAGTCGAAGCCGATCTCCGCGAACTCGACGCCCACAGCTGGCGAGAGACAGCTCAGAACCGAGATGCCTGGAGAAGTCTTGTGTCGGAGGCCAAGATCCACTTTGGGTCGCTGAGCCATAGGAGTAAGTAAGTGTTCAGTGAAAATACTGTGAAAATTACCCGTAAATAAAAATAAAATCCAGGTGCCCTATTATCTCCGATAAAGTTACTGTAATTGCTTCTCAGTTAAGTATAAAACTGCTGCAAAAAGCGGCAGAATCGCGTAGCGTAATACAGAAGGTACCTTTCAAACTTTTCTCGTTTTAATGTTGTTCAAGCTAAAGTTTAAATATAAAAATATAATGGTATGCTACGCATTAGTGACTCATTGAGTTTGTGAGAGTGCGTGCCGAGCGAGTTTTATCCCTCATATCGCGAAAATAGAAGTTAAAACAAAATGGAAAATAAACTTTTCAAATAAAATAAAAATAACCCTCTTGGCGGCCGCGAGGGTGGAGGCCCTCTCTAATAAAAAATATAATAACTTTTCTTTTTATTCGACGTAATGGGAACGATTGTTCCTTTCTAATGTGTTGCCGTCTCTGTCGCTCTTATTAATACAATGGGCATCAGGGTGAGTGATACGCTCGATTGATGCCGCGGTTTCTAGTGCGTAGTCAACGAAATGACGGTCAAAAATTTTTTGTACCAAAATTGACGATAGTTTCGAGAGGTAATCAAGACGTCTCGTTTTTCCATAGATTTTGGTATAGCGCCTCTATCGTACAAATATGAGACATGTAACATACAAATATGAGACACAATCTTTTAGTTCCAAAATTGACGATAGTATCGAGAGATAATCAAGACGTCTCGTTTTTCCATAGATTTTGGTACAGCGCCTCTATCGTACAAATATGAGACGTGTAACATACAAATATGAGACACAATTTTTTAGTTCCAAAATTGACGATAGTGTCGAGACGTAATCAAGACGTCTTATTTTTTCATAGATTTTGGTACAGCGCCTCTATTTTACAAATATGAGACATGTAACATACATATATGAAACATGTAACATACAAATATGAGACGTCACCATCACATCTCAATAATATCGTCAAATGAACTTGGGCTCAGATGTTTTGGAAGCTTTTTTTTTTACAATTATTATTTGACGCAGCAACAATGTTATATTTATAGGTAGGTTAGGTGTATTTTACTTATAGACTTTAATATAATTTTTATTGTCTATTTTAATAGATAGGTAAAGTGAGTAACACATTCGATTCCACCTTTTATTACAAGTACCTAGTAACTTATCCAAATACTTTGGCTTAAAAATATTTGCTTAAACAACTTTTAAACCATGTAACACTTTACACCAGATAACAAAGGTAAGTCAAGCAGACTTACCTTTGTTATCTAGTGTAACGATATGGTTAATAAATGAAATACTGAAAATACTTATTTACTCTTTAACGTTGGGAATCAAACCTGCCATATCATCTCAAAGACCCAATACTACAGATGGTCATTTAAAAAAAAAACCGATCTGCCAGCTCACATTTCGTACAATGGTATTACATTCTGTCATCTATGTTTTATCTTAATTAATATTGATCTATATCTAAAATACAATAGTTTATTAATATTGAATCTAAACGTATTGTTTCAACCTCAATAAGTGCTGTTTTGAAATTCCTCTCGTATGAATAGAGTTTTATTATAAATGGAAAAAATAATGAGTTCATATGTTATGTCTATAATTTAGTTTATACTTTGAGGTACACTTAAAAAATTGCTCACCTGTAATGACATAATACGTTTCATTTTTAGGGTTCCGTACCCAAAGGGTAAAAACGGGACCCTATTACTAAGAATCTTCTGTCCGTCTGTCCATCTGTCACCAGGCTGTATCTCATGAACCGTGATAGTTTAACAGTTGAAATTTTCACAGATGATGTTTTTCTGTTGCCGCTATAACAAATATTGAAAACAGAATAAAATAAATATTTAAGGGAGTTTGTTGAATATAATAATATTCAACAAACGTGATTTTTAGGCTCGTTTTTGCTCGATTTTGATAACAGCAACAGGTAGACGCTTGAAACATTCACAGAATCACTTTAGATCACTTTAAAAATAAATAATTAAATTAAAATGAAACTACTATTCAAGGGAGCTCCCATACAACAAACGTGTTTTTTTGCCGTTTTTATAGATAATGGTACGGAACCCTTCGTGCGCGAGTCCGACTCGCACTTGGCCGGTTTTATTTAATATTGGACAAGTGTAGAGGCCACGAGGCTAGGACAGGATGCTAAAGAATATAGCACAGGCAAGAGAAAAAATGAACAGCGGTAGGCTAGGTTATCTTCAATTCATCACAGAATACGTAATACATTTTACTCCCACCTGTGTAAATGGAAAACTTTCCCAATAGTGGACAAAGTTGCGTATGGAAATAAAACAAGTACCTTTATACTGTCATAATCATGAAATTAATTAATTCAGAGAATAATAATCATAGTAATTAATTATACAGCGGGGCAATGCAGCTAGCGTCTTGGGCACGCTTCCGACTGGTATTGATATGGATCAGTTGAGCTACTTGTAGATTGTTTGCAACAGTCTGCAGTTAGCTCAATTGTTTCAATTGTAAGTACTAGTTTTAATTTAATTCTATTATTTGATTGTAATTTTCTTTGTTAATAAAGATAATAATTAACTATCGTTAAATCTAAACCATTAAAGGTAGGTACTAATCTAAATCATTGAAATCACAGAATACCGTATACCTAATAAAGTACCTAATCCCCAAAGTAAAAAAATAATGCCGGACAATCAAAGCAGCATCATCTAGCCCCAAGCTAAGTAGAGCTTGTGTTATGGATACTAGATTAATGATATACTTAAAGTCAAAGTGACTAACTTTTTTCATTTGGCTTACAAAATAAGCAGTTAGACAATTCAAATTTTATACATAAACAGTTTTCTAAATAGTAATTATTATCAAATAAGAAATAAGAACACGTTTAACCCAGCGGTTGTCGGTTCTTCTCGCGATATGGCCAGCCCACTGCCACTGTGTTCTTGAGTGGAGACCGCGACTCGGCAAACGTGAAATAAAGAATTTTCAATCTATCTATTAGTTGCAAAACAATTAATAAACCTAATAAAAGATATGATCGCTCAATAGCGGAAATCTCTATCAGACAACCTTGGATGGATAGGATCGTTGGATTGAATATGGGGATCTGTGTGCATTAATATATTAATATTAATTGTGGTGCTAAACCGTATTTTTATCTGTCTGACATAGACAAAAACAACAGCATTAAAAACATTATAATATACTTTATTGATTTAAATAGTCATACCAAGAAGCAATGGCCACATGATGTCACGGTGGCAATCTAGCAATTGACTGGAATCGAATGATACATCATTTATTGAAATTGGTTAAGTGCTTTAGTTGAAAAATTACTATAGCTAGTAGATGATGAGTTGGTACTATGTCTCCCTCGGGCGTGTTTAATAATATAATATATTGCGAAAAAAGGGAAGTGAACTGAGAACTTCCCAGCTAACACAAGGTAAAGATAGGGAAATGCAGTCAGTGCCTTTGCGGGACGCTTCAGACTATATGTAGATATGGACCTCTAGATTTTAGCAACAGTCCGCATCTAACTCAACTGTTTCAATTGAAAATACTAGACCTAAGAGGTCCATAAGACCTAAGAGGTCCATACAGGGTTTATCATTAGTAGGTCCAACATAACTCTTATAAAAAAGCCGAAGTTTCTAACCAATTCACAGCATAAAAAGTTTTTAGAAATTTATTTTAGTTTACACAAACTGAGCACTCCAGGCAGAATTACTAATAAAATTCCAAATAAAAAATCTCAACACAATAACACAGTGTGTTTGAACTGTTCGTTTGTTTAGTTGGACGAAACTAAAATAAAGCAGGGAGTGGCAGAGTATACTCGCGCGCTTTGGGTTCCGTACCAAAAGTTACGTTAATTTCCTGCCCGCGGTTTAGCACGCTCTTTTCCGGGATATTAAGTATCCTACGTCCATCCCCGAGATACCGTCTACATGGCTGCCTAACTTTATCAATATCTGTTTAGGCATGAAAAGGTAAGAAATAAACAGAATTACATTACTTTTTTTATATTAGTATGGATTTATTATATGATAAGTAGGTTTTTCGTTAAATCTTAATTAAAAATCTTTTTTCTAAAGTTTATTGACAAAGATTTTACTAACGAATTCGTGGAGGGTATTCTACCACAGTAAATAACCACTCAATTTAATAGTTGTGCTACAATTTTGAATTCTGTACTTAGGATATGGTAGGTTCTATAACACAAATATAAATGAAAAAAACGGTAAACGTAAACGGTTAAGTAAAAACGTATAAAAAAACATAACCACCTTACAATTTTAGTCTTTGTACTACCTTCGATAAATTATATGTTTAAGGAAAAAATATAACAGGACCGTTTCAAATACTTGACTCACTCGCTAAGTACGTTCCAGTCATTCGGCACGGAACCCCAAAAGTACAAACGACGAAATGTCTTTGACTTTATTTACACGCACATATAATTTCCGACATACCGTAACATATAAATACGGACGGACGGTTTTTACGTCTGTATAAACTGTACCAGATTATTTTGACGCTAGAATTGCGTCACAAGATTTTAACTCAATACTTTGCAATTTAAAATTCTTCTGATTTCACTGCTTATCTTTGAAAGCTTTCGTACCTAGGTTTAATTAACTTGGTAAATACTTTATACTCATCTGATATTTGGCTTGTCATATTGACAAAACCAAGTATTTTTTACTCACCTAAAAATGCTGAAGAATGAATAATTCATTGTATATGTGCCTACATTAAAGAGTACAGAATTATTCTTTATTACTTTAAAGTGGGCACATATACAGAAGGAGACCGTCGTATTGAAAGAAAACCAATTCGGGCTATTCGTCCGACGAAGCGTTCAAGTATTCAGTTTAAAAATTCTTAGCTTGGATTCTTTTTCCCAACATCTAACTCAAGGGTTGATCATTCAATTAAAATAAATAAATAATGCTGGACAATTCACACAGCATTATCTAGCCCCAAGCTAAGCAGAGCTTGTGTTATGGGTACTAGATAACTGATATACATAATACAATAAATTACATAGATAGATATTTTTTATTATACATAGAAAACGACCAGAGCACCCGGAACAAATATCTGCAGATCGTACAAATATTTGTCCCAAGGCGGGAATCGAACCCGCAACCTCTTGCGTCGCAGGCGGACCTTCGCCCACCGCTCCACTGACGTCGTCAATAAAATAATAGAAAAAAATTGAACTAGTATTTACAATTGAAACAGTTGAGCTGACTGCATACACTCTAGTTGTAGCTCTACTGAACCATATCAGTACCAGTCAGAATCTGATATCTATCTAAATGAAATGAAATATTGAATAAGAGGCTTCCCCCTGAGACGCTGGCTGCATTGTCCCGAGCTGCGCTTCATGACAATGCTGAATGAACAATGTAAAATTAATTAAGGTATTCTGTTATCATCCAGTGACACGCCTGAGCTTTTTAATCCCTCGATACCTATCAGGTATCGAGGATACCTATCAGGTATCGAGACTGATTGGAACCTAGCTGGTTTAAATCTGGTTTCATTTATGTCACAAGTTATTTATTACTCGTGCAAGTTTTATGAAGAAATTTGCTATCGTAATAATTTTTCCTTTATAGAATCATCATCATCATCAGCCTTTATTAGTCCACAGCTGGACAAAGCCTCGCCTAATGAGCGCTATAGCGCCTTGTCTTCAGCTTGTTGCATCCAGCATCTGCCTGTAGTCCTTCGCAGGTCGTCATCTCACCTCTGCACTACGTTTGGCGAGTCGTGGTCTCGACCCAAGAACACGTTTACTCGATTGGTTATCGGTTCTTTGCGAGTTATGGCCAGCCCACTGCCATTTCAGCTTGCTAATTCGATAAAGCTATGTCGATAACTTTAGTTCTCTGTCGGATGTACCTATTGGTTACGAATTCTATCCATCAGAACTCCTAGCATAGCTCTATCCATAACTCGCCGAGTGTCTTTGAACTGAGAAGAGAACATTATAATTAACTCACGGTACGGCTGGTCCAAAGCCGTACCGTGAGTTAATTATAATGTAAAGCTAAAAAAAAGTATTGTTTTTAATAATTGCGAACAGGCATTTACTAGAATACTTACGAAAATTCAAGACATGTATATTCTTTTCCAGATAATTTTCTGTCATACAAACATTTGCTTCCTCATCGGCGTCCACAACCCTCGTCCGGCTATTATCATCTTCACCGCCTGCAACCCGACCTCACTTCTTTTCGGCTAAGTCCACATTTTTTACGCCACCCTGTATGATCAAGTAATATGAAGTTATACCTACACTCATGCACTCTAAAGAATCTTAGAGAATCTCTACTGTTTGTCCAGTCCTCTTGACATTTTTATTTTATACTTTACTTTAAATATTTGCATAGCCGGCGGCGACCGGAACACCAACCGTGAAAAATAATATTTAGAGAATTTTAATAGCAGCCGCTTCAAATCCTTTTTTTGTCCTCCTTTTGTTTTTATAGGAAATGTTTTTTTTCGTGGTAGTATAAAAAGTGACAGCGAAAAAAGACGTACCGGCCTTCCTATTTGATTTGGTTTGGTTCCTTCTTATCACTTATTGGATTTGGTTCCTAATTGGGTCTGATATTATGTTGTAGCAGATTCGGTTTTATTGTGACGTCCAGTTTTAATAATCACGATGAGAGAAATATAAATGAAACATACACTCAATAAATTTAATAAATGTCAAAGGAAACAAATAATACAAATTAACGATAAACATTTTTAGGGTTCCGTACCCAAAGGGTAAAAACGGGACCCTATTACTAAGACTTCGCTGTCCGTCTGTCCGTCTGTCACCAGGCTGTATCTCATGAACTGTGATAGTTAGACAGTTGAAAATTTCACAGATGATGTATTCTGTTGCCGCTATAACAACAAATACTAAAAAACAGAATAAAATAAATATTTAAGAGGGCTCCCATACAACAAACGTGATTTTTTTGCCGTTTTTATAGATAATGGTACGGAACCCTTCGTGCGCGAGTCCGACTCGCACTTGGCCGGTTTTATTTTTTTATAGTCAGACCTTCGTTTGACCACAATCTCACCTGATGGAAAGTGAAGATGTGGCCGACGATGTATCACGGAGGCCTAATCAAAGCAAAGGCAAAATCTACGCCTATTTATTAATGGGTATAATTATAATAAACCTTGCTGAGTTTTCATTAACGAAGAGAACTCTTACCTTACCAAGTAACAATGTCGCAAGATTGTCAAGTTAATTGCAGAAACTTATAATATAAAACACTGCAATCGCAATAACCATTATTTTACTTCTTAGAAAAACATAAATGGTTCTTTATTAATAGTAATTAGACATTTGTATGTTAACAGACTGGCAGGGACATATGTCTTTTACCTACCCCGTGCCTATCTTAATCGTTATCAGCGATGAAAAATTCCTATTTACTAACACAGTTGCAAATTTTACAACGTCTCCATAATTTTTCAATACGATGTAGATACTTGATGTTAACATTATCATCAAACTGGTTATACCGATTTGCATCAAGTAATGATAGTACACGATCGATCAAGTCACCTTTCAAATAAAAATAAAACAATAACTTTTTTGGGTCATCCGTTTGAAAGCTACGATGCCTAAGGTAGATTTAACTTGGAGGGTGAAAACAGTTCTGAAAAATGTGGGCTTTTAAATATGTATCGTACGAACAGTAAAAAAACTTGTTGAAAAAGGAATACTAGGTACGAGTATATGCTTAGTATACTTACAACTATTCTTATACAATGATAATGAAGTGTGCGTGATACGAGTTGGGCTTACAATGCTGCTAATTTATACAATGGAAATATTCATAAAGTATTCGATATCATATTTTATTGATAATCTATAAATAATTATATATTGTTTTGTTCCGCACGGCGGCGGGTAGGAACCGTGCGCTCACCCAAGCCTGTAATTGCTCTACGAAGTATTTTTATGTTTGTAAAAACCGATTCAACCGATAATAATATTATATTATAATAAGTCGGAATGACCTTAAATTATTGAGATATTATTTATTCGTATGCTATCATTTGGAAGGAAATAATTGGCCGTGTATATTATAAGTAAAAATATATGTTATGCTACAGAGAGTGTGTCATTAAGGTTATAAATGTATTAACTCGACTGAATACGAAATATTTCTTGGAATTTTAGGATTCAACGGATTAAATAACTTCTGAAATTGGAACAAATTATAGATATTTGTGTGAGCCTTAAGCGATAAAACACAAGGTAAGAAAAATACCTTTGGGGCCGAAAGCTTAAAGCTTCTTTAAATAATAAATAATACCTTTTAATTTAGATCATTTCAAACTTTTATACTTCTCATTGATACCGCAGATATTTTGTGCAAGGTCAAGACAACATAATATATGAAGAATTTACTCTGCATCGCTTGCTCATGTTTGTTGATCTTTGACCACTAGGGCTTCACGTTTGTTATCCAAAATGAAATACAAATAAATGTTGTTTGCTTTTAATCATCCAGTTCCGACGAGTTCAGTTAAATCTTTGAATTTTTGAGGAAGGAAGGAAGCGTAAGAAGCTATGAAACAAATTCAGTCTACCACGTAGCATGTGTACTAAGCCGAAAGGATAGCCGATTATAGACCCCGTATGGATCAAATTTTGATGTACGGTTTGTTTGAAATTCGATTTTTGTTTTCTTCCTTTTTGTGTTTTTACACTTACTATTCCATTATTTAACGTTATAAAATATTTCACAATTGTTTCATGCTTGTTTTATTTGCAAAACCAGTATAATATCCATACAATTAATACAATAAAGTGATGCAGATCCTTTGAAATTTTAAGCCCATAATAATAATGTACCTACTTTGTATCATAATAATATTGTATATACGAAGGAGGACGAAAAAAAGCTTTAGTTAGTCAAAGAAATATTTTTATGAATTCAAAACATCGTAGAACTAAATTTAATCCTCGAGGTCCAAAACGCTTCTCAAATCTATTTCGGCTTAGTACACACGTTAGGAGCACCCTGTATAATAACTAAGAATAGTGCCTCTGGGCCTCTGGTAAACCTTTACCTAATCGTATACCCATTGAATATCAAGTCATCCGCATCCCAATAGGCTACTTGACTACTACTGGGAAATAATTCTAACGTATTGTCTAATAAAAATATTGCAAAGTATATCTTCAAGGCCGATCGTATTAGATAAAAAACGAATTGTAAAGTTTTAATAAAATAATGGCGCGCCAAAACTATTATCTCTGATATGTCTCCGGTGACATGACTCGATGATGTCACACCACACCTAACAAAAAGAACAACATGCACTGATATAACTCAAAAATATTGTAATTTTAATCCCGTTTTCACCTTAAATAGGCATATTTTTTTACAAAAATCAACTGATTACGCTTAGTTACGTTGTCACTGACTAGGATGAAAACAATTTGCAACTTATTTTCAATGTAGTCAAATAGGCTATTTACCCAGTGCTGGGACAGCTCCCGAAATTTGTGCTATCCATTACAGAATATACTGTGTGTTTATTATTATATTCCTAAGTTCCTTGTTATATTTTTCTATCTTGCCTGACTTCTGGCTCTGAATTTAATGTGATGTGTGTGTGTGTGATGTGTGTTTATGTGTGTGTGTGTGTGTTACGTAGATTGACGTATCCAATGAGCTCGTACGGTGAATTAATAAGAATCAATGAGTATATAAAATTTGTTTTCCATGTAAAGTTCTAATCAACGAATTTTTTTATATATAATATATTATATAAGGTACTTAAAAGCCTATAACGCAATTATCAGGTAGAGGCCTTTGTCCAGCAGTGGACTATTACAGGCTGTTGAGATCACTCAAAAACTGAAGTTTATTCGTTGTACTATGTAGCTTTACCGCGTAAAGAATCTACCCTTACTCTCAATCCATCTAACAAACCCACAAAATAACTACAAAAGTAAGTAATTTTCATTTGCCCATAATAAATTAGTTTTGATTCGCTTTCAGTCTTTTAGTAAAACACTGCTCTTTATACCTCCATGAATCAATTTACAAGTCGAGCTGCATATTTTTCAATTACGTCAATTTAAAATAATACTTAATTCGCTATTGTGAGTCACCAGATCATTGTGTCACTCCTCTGGTAGTCGAAGAGCTCAATTTAAATATACCTACTATATTTAGGCATGAACAAGCTAATATGTTAAGCCACAGACCCAAAAAATAAGAATAGTCATATGTGAGACGTAAGATCTGTTCGTCTGTCTGTTGAATCGTAGTTATTAAAAGGAATACCTAATTTGGATTGAGTTTTTGTTTGACTTTCCTTTACCATATCGTCGTCGCTTACCAACACGATCTTGGTCAAACGTCTTATTACGATAAAAAAGAGGATCTTATAAAAAAAAATGTCATAAAGCGGGGCAATGCAGCTGTTTGTGGAATGTTAATTTAGTTTTGTTCCCTAAGTTCTATTGACATTTAGCGTACATTTAGAACATAGCTTATCTTACGTAGTAGTCTACTTATTATACCGAAAATACACTTAATATTAAGATAAGTTCTAGCCCACGGGTTCTCGGACTAGGCGTGGCCTCGAGCTCCGGACTATTGTGGTATTGTCAATGTGATGGCTGGTCACAATACGTGGATTTTACTACGTTTCTTCAAATTATATCGTACCATCTATTTTGAGTCCAGTTTCTAAATATATTACGAGTACATTATGATGATATAATCTTTTAAACAAACTATCGATTAATTTCGTTTTATGACTTCAAAATATAACGTCTAGATTTTAAAATCACTGAATTTTATATCAGAGAAAGATGGGACATAATTTGTCAGTAAATTATGCCCTATTCTTTTCACTCCAATTAATTGGCATCTAATCCACTAGTTTTAACTTATCTAACTGTAAAATTAAGAGTACAAAGCTATAATGAACAAAGGAAGTGCATTTCTTGCCAAAATACATGTTTGTATAAAAATATCTTGGCAACTAGGGCATAATAATTATATTGTGCTTAAATATTTTTTAATGGGTGAGTTTCGCCATCTTTTTCCACACCGATCCATCAATGGATGATGGTCAAACCTACCTCATTTTTAGGCGTATGGCGTAGTCGCTGGAATTCATTTCGGCTACACCAGATGTAATAAAAAATGCAATCTTGATACCATCGACGAGGTGCATCTACATCGATGTTTCTTTTTAGGAGAAATGCTTGTCATTTGCGGGCTTTTTTCCACAATTAGCAAAAAAAGACACTTCAAAATTAATAAAAACCTATGGAAAGTAACTTTCAATGTTTATGTTGCAAATTATTGCTCTACGAGCATCGTCTGCTTATGCAGTAATCTACTTATGAACACAGCATAGTTTTATTACTATTCTACGTTGTTGTAATGCACTTCAAAGGTATAATATATATTTTAATATTCATAATTATAAGTACACATCTAGTTCAGTTTAAAATAATATCCTTACAATGTTGTAGTTGTTTTGCCCAGTGCATTTAGCATTTAACTTTAATACGCCATTTGTATTCCAATGTTGGGAGAAGTGTATATTATTTTCTTGCAGTGACCGCGAATTGTAGGTTTTTATATTTTTTATCAACTTGGCTTTATTAGCCACAGCGTAAATAAATATTATCATATTTTATGGTAAGACCAGAAACATTGTAAGGCATTCGTAATAATGAAAAAAAAAATCTACCTTCTCTTTGAAAAATATAATGTTAAAAGAACTTGTGAGTATAGATAGATATATATATATATATATATATAAAGATTGTACGGTAGTCAACCCTTCAAATAAACGAATTATTTAGAATATTGGCAATAAACTTTTGCAATTTTATTGATTATGTAACTTGGTACATACCAATTTGCTACGAGCCAGTCGTCGAATGAATGCAATAACTGCTTGTTAAGAAAAACACTCTTTAGTCAACATAGTTGTCAGTGACATAAACAAAAAAGCTGGACGCACTGTAAGCTGTCCGTCTGTACAAAATGTCAACGCACTCATAAATAACAGAAATCTATTTAGGCAGGAACGTTGCACTGCACTTATTAAAATATAAATATAATATTGAGTTTGTTCACATCGAGTTATGAGTCACGTCATGAATCGAATTAAGATCGTTTGTGCCGCAATTGTTGGGTTGCTGCTTTGTTTTCGAATCCTATGCCCTGAATATACAGTTTAAAGTCATATAAACTCCTTGTGGATTTATTATTCTTTTACAGTCCGTTATTAATTTTCTACACGAAGGTTGGTTTGACAGGTAAACAAGTTGTTTATGGAGCGACAGGTCCGCTGTTTGTCACTTAGTATTTTCACAAAGTCCTTCAAAATAAAAAAAAGACAAACAAAACGGTTGTCTGCAAATAAGACAATATTTTTGAAAATGAAATCCTCAGTGAGGAAAACCTAGCAGCACTGTGTGGACCTCCCTTTGGAATAATATAATACCACCTGATGACATGTTGTCTAGTAATGAGTTTTGCATATGTCCTCTTCATTCCAATACAAGGGATACAGGCCGCAGACTTTGTATGTGGACATTTAATTGCCAACAAAACAACCGCATAATAATTTTGAGTCAAGTATCATTTTATAAATGCAAAATTATCTACGCATAAATATAGACCGGTGTAATGAAATAAATAAAATGTCGTTCTTAGTTGCGGAGTCTGTTATTATTTTATGATGTTACTACACATATTTTTTAGCACTGTAGAATGTTTCCAAGATAAATGACACACAAAGCCTATGTTTTATTATGTCTAAACTTTAGACAGAACATAGAAATAATATGTATGTAATGTAATGTACCTAACATTAGAAAAACATTAAAATAATTTACTTATGTGTTAGAATGTCTGTTAACATTCTCAATTAATAAACTGAATGAGAAATTTTCTTGAAAAATCGAAACACACCTTTTAGGTAAAATTTACACTTATTTTGTGGCACCTTGTATAAGTTATATCGTACAAAATGCGAGTTGGCACTACCTCGTTTTCGACACTCGACCCTGCTAAGTGCCAACTTTTGGGCTAAGAGCAATTTATATTTACTTTAATAACAGTTTTGTAACTCTGAATTGTGCGAACAGTAATAACAGGAACTCAAGTATTTTTCACATGCAAAATTACTTAACTGTTACTGTGTTTATATACCAGTCAGTAATTAGTAATTTAAATGAACGAACAACGCCAAATACAACAATCTAATGGATCGCAACAATTTACACTTTCTTACAGCAATCATTCGAATACGGACGTCGTCAGTTCCTAGTCGCTTTCCCAATTATTTCACACAATAGACACGATTTAATTCAATAACATTAAATTAAAAAAAGAGAAACGCAGGTTTAGATTTTTTATAAAATTCACCGCAATTTGAATATTTTCACTTGCTCGCTGCGATAGTGCAATACGTTATTTATCTTCGCACTAATCAGTTTACTCAACGCCAATTCGCTCGTAAAACGTTTACAATAAAGCTGCAAATGTGCACTCCGCAGTTTTTCATAGCATCCGCTTTATTTTATGTATGTTGATTGTGTATTGCAATTTAATGTAAGTAGAAAGAGAAAAATGGGTGCAGTTCGCATTAACTTTGATATATCGGTCCATGTAGCAGCAAAGCGTGAAAATTGCCAATAGTTAATTTTTTTTTCTAAAATAAATAGCTGCTACGCCACATATATGGAAGTTTTGTGTTCCTGCAACACAATAAAGCGTACCCACGCAGCGGAATGTATTATTTAACTTAGAGGGGTTCCGTACGAGTTTTGAAAAACAAACGGAGGTATTGTTGTAGGTACAAAATATTAAAGTAGAATGTACCTTATCGCTGTATTACTAAGTTTCACATTATTTTTATTATTTTGTGATCCGTATTAACTATTATTAACTTCTGCATGTGGTTTTTCTCTCGTGGTACGTGAAAAAACATAACGAATAATGTAGGTAGCTTTTTCGTTGTAGTTTGTATCAACAGTTCCGGAGATTACTCGCAACAAACAAACTTACGAGCAGCGCAATCCATGTTTAATACAATTTCGGAGTTTAGTCCACTACTATCACAGCCACGTCATGTCACTTGTCACGCATTGTTACGCTATCTGAAATTGTGTTGCATCTTTGCCTGACAGATCTCATTGCTATTGAACTGTGTGGTCACGGGACGGTGCCGGACTTAGGCCTTCACAGAAGGGTCACTGGTCACTCATGGAGAAATATCTTACACACTCGTATCATTTTTGAACGTAGAATACTGGGCTGGGGCTTGCGTAGACAGCTGTTAACCTCCCCCACTAGTCTCATATCATATCAGCCCATTTACGTCTAGTGCTGAACAAAAGGTTCCCCCTTACGATGCCGTCAATAGTTGCCATTATGGAAAAAAGAAGTGATAATTGATGAAATGAGCAGACGCTGATGAAAGATGCCAGAAGGTTCAATACATTCTTTCTTTTTGGTCTTTTTAACAATTTACGTTTAGGATTAATTACCTCTTTGCTTAGTCAGATAACACCACGAGTAAAAAAAGAGAAACGCTTCCAGAACAATACAGTATTTACATTGAACCAAAGTAATCCTTCTGTTTTAAGATACAGATTTTCTGCGCTGCGGTTTCTGGAAATTCATGTACGGAACACTGCTCGCCGCCTCTCACTTGGCCGTGCCTAGAAATGCATGCGAACTTGCGGAGGTATAGCGTGAGCAGATTTTTTATTAAATTTAATTAATCTAACATCGTCTTATTATGTTAATAGTTAATGCTTAGTAATATACATGTAGCGGTTGCCTTTCGTTACTAAGTTAACTTGATTTCAAATAACTGTAACTAATTAAACAATATTTAATTATGAGATACAATAATATTAATTACTACAAAAGATTGTTGTGTCTGTCTGGTTACCTTTCCTGAGAGAGATATTTAAGTATTTAAGTTGGTTTTCTATTTCTGTTTTAAACTTTTTATTTTCCACAGTTACATTAAGTATTATATTATTAACATTTATCATCATTATGTAAAATAAGTTACTCGTTATGTATGTAAGTTGAACATCGATTCAACCAACATTAAATCCCCTTAACGTGAGATAGAAACCGGGGCCAAAGAAAATCATTATTACCTTTTATTGTTAAAATCAAGAAATCGTAGAACAACAATGTGCCGTGGATTTCATACCAGTGTTTGCACGCGATTATGTTTAAACAATTACTTGTTCTTTGAAGCTATCTCACTTATATTTTTATAAAGCAACTTTAATACAAAGATTTAATAGTTTTTTGGGGCTAATACACAGGCCGGAACAACGTAGCTTCACAGATAGATAATGTTACTTCGGTAGCGTGTCGTTAAGTCAAAGTTAGCTTGTCCACGCTCTTACTTCTTTTCTGTCAGTTCGACTGACGGTCAAATAGTCATGCCCTAATGCTTTATCGATACGCGTTTTAATTAAAAACTTTTTGTTCATCAAGATGTCATCTATTTTGTTATTTTTGCTTAGCATTTCGTATAACTTTACAGACATGTTCAGGCGTCTGCCTGAACATGAATATTCTGATTAAAAAAAAGACATTTAGACAAATGTCTTTTTTTTAGAATCAGAATATTCAGTAGAATGAAACAATAATATTTGACGCCTATAAAATTCAAGTTATCGAGCGTAGTTTATTTACGATTTTACAAATGACGAAAAGAAAAGTGAAAAATACTTGTTTCTTGATTTATAATTATAACAGACCATTGAATAACCTTAAACAGTTAAAATCCCACTATTACTGAGTTTGACTTGAACAAAATCCTTCGAAAAATTCTGACTTTTTTATGGTTTTGTCTTTGCCCCAGCCGTCCCGTAGTTGCAAATGGTACAACTACGTCCCGTAGTTGCAAATGGTACAACTACGTCCCGTAGTTGCAAATGGTACAACTACAAAAACATAAAGCCCAAGCCACTTCATTAAATCAAAAGACCTATTATTAAGTCGTTCGCTTAGTTTCACTTAGTTTTAATTACCGAAAAAATTATTCTGTTCGAATTTAACGCGGGTGAAACAAATATATTTACTTATTATTAATAAGCAAATGCGGAAGGATGATTATTAAGAAACGTGGTAATAATAATAATAATGATGAAAAAAAACTCTCACAAAGGTACTTAATCTAGGTTACGTGTGGTAGGTAGAGTAGTTAGTAGTTAGTTAGAGTAGGTCATACTGGTGGGTGAGTAATTTGCATAGGTACCTAACTCTTTCATTGCCCATGTCGCATATGGCGCGCCGCTTCGGGTGGTGATATTAAATTATTACGAATTGTAGACCGTAAATTAAAACTTTAGTAGTTTAGTGTTTAATACCCGAAGCAAAAAAGAGGTTATGATTAACGTGTTTAATGTTTGACCAGGACAAAAAGTAGCCTATGTTACTCTCCACCCTTTCAACTAACTCTATGCAAAAATCAAGTCGATCGATGGCTTAGTTAGGGCGTGAAGGAAGGATCAACAAACAAACAAACACACTTTCGCATTTATAATATTAGTAAGGAAGTAAGGATTAAGTAAGGATTACCATTCCCTATCTCACTATACCTTTTCCATAGAACTATTTTATTTTTTATTTTTGGCGTACACTGAGGTTTGAGGTTTCCTAATTGTTGACAGGTGATTGAACATAGACAGAATAAAGTATTTCATAGACACAGTTTACTTTTGACAGATAAGGATACGAATCCGTCAACTCGATAATTGTGTTGACTTACGAAGTTTTGAGTTTGATCTGAAACAACTGAATAAATTATATGGTAGTACCATATAATTATATATGATAGTAGAACTAAAACAATTATGATAGTAGATAGTAAGTAGAGAACTTATGATGTAAAAAAAAAAGATATACAGTAGAATATTATAGAATGCACTACTAGAAAGAGATGTAAAATGGTTTCAATAAATAATAAGGAACAAAGACGTTTTTATTCCGGAATGAGAACATCACAGTCTATTATTAACTGTAATGTTTGGCACCATCGATTATGTAATAAAATAAGTAGGACCCATTATGTTAGGAAGGTCGATTTCCTCTGTGATCCCGTGTTTGAATTGCCTAGATTAATGTATGCAGTTGAGGGAAACAGTAGGGTAATTCAATGCTCTTGCATAGCAGAGAATTCAAATTTAACGCTGAAATTTTATCAGTTGACTTAGTAAACAAACCAGCGATTTCAATTAATTAATGGACGCATAAATTACTAGCGAACTCGCAATGGCCAAAGTGAGTTTAACTGTACAAATAAAACTATCTAGTTTAGACTTCGAGCGTACTTTTCTAGGAGAGAGAGAGAAGGTTATATAAGTGAGTAGTTATGCGCAGAGTGAAAGCTCATAGCCAGCATACAGAAGTGGGTACAGCAAATAAAACAGGCAGAGGCTCATGATGAGTTGGTGAGAGTACCAATAATACTGGGCCGTCCAATTTTCACAAATATACACAAATATTTGTATTAAATATTAATTATTACGATTATTGTTTGCAACAGTCTGCAGTTAGCTCAATTGTTTCAGTTTTAAATACTTGTTATAATTTGTATCTCTTATTTTATTGTAACTTTCTTTGTAAATTTTTACTCTATGTACCACTCAACTCTCACAAAGCTTGAATAAAATAGAGTAGCTTGAAAGTTGATCTACTTCGCCAATGTCCTGGTTCACCTACACTGTGGCATAGGTCATTAAATGTGTGAGTAAGATGTCCGTGTGTGAGTGCGCACACACACAAGAGTTCGTTGACTCACTCTTCATTGTAAATGAAAATTTATTTAAATGTTATGATTTGATAGATGGATGGCAAGATTTTGCATTATTTCATTGTGTGAAGTCGAGTATGAAGATTTTTATAGATACAGCGTATTGTTCCGCTGAGGGTCTTTCATTGGAAGGTTTTAGGTAAAATTGAGAAATGATATTGTTTTTGTTTTTATTTATGATTATTATGTTCTCTTCTTACCTTCTGACAGATTAGAAAGAGGGAAGTGTGTGCCGTTTCTAGCGTTTTTCTAGGTTTATTAATTTGATCATTCATGATTATTCGTTCTATATCTACTTGGTTATTGCTCTACGATATACGTTATAGAAAGTATGATTATTTATGAGTTTTTGTGTTACAAAGTTCTCGATAATTCTCACATTATTATAATATAACCATTGTCTGGTGTGAAATAGTTCGTTATTACAAGATATATAATGTATGCAATTACATTGTGTAACAAATAGTTGTTTCTTTGGTTTATTTCCACGGAAAATATGTTTATAATAATGCAAGTTTCTCTTCTGTGTGTAGCTTTACTATCTGCTTCCTACTAAACATTGTTGTAACTATTAAATATCTTCTTTAATAAAATATACGCGATAAACCGCGAAAAAGATTGTTGGAAGAATGGTCGCAGGGAGTCGATGGACTAAGCCGACTCAGGACCGCTCATTGTGATGTCGAATGAGGGAGGCTTTTGTCCAGCAGTGGACGTGTGTGAGCTGATTTTATGAATAAATAGAAAATCACTCCTTTTTGTCTTGTCCTAAGTTATCCAGATATGATAAGTTTTACTAGCTTCCGTCCGAGGATTTCACACGCTTTTCATGGACTCTACTGTGTCCGATCACCGCTACAGGACACAACAACTACGGTTACCAGTGACCAGTAGTAGCGACGGGCGACTGTGTCCGATCAACGCTACATGACACAGCAACTCCGGTTACCACTGACCAGTAGTAGCGACGGGCGACTGTGTCCGATCACCGCTACATGACACAGCAACTACGGTTACCAGTGACCAGTAGCAGCGACGGGCGACTGTGTCCGATCAACGCTACAGGACACAGCAACTACGGTTCCCTCTGATGGTGTGCCGTGTCGGCAACAAAAAGTGTCTACGTTTGCGCAGCGCCTTAGTATTACAATACAACGCTGTAAACCCCATTACATAATATTTGCAACACTATAATTTTTCTTATTTATCATTGTTACTAAAACAATAGATACCATTTGAATGATTTTATCTGATTCAAGTATCTACATCTAATGTAAATGTTCCGTGTACAGTCGATAGGAAAAGTGATTCGTAAAAATTGTTTTAGTTCAACGTTTATTTTGTAGGACAATGTTTTTGGATGTACTGGACGGAGCGTATGTATTAATGCGTCAAGCTGAAGACAGGGCGCTATGGCGCTCATTAGGGGAGGCCTATGTCCAGCAGTGGACTAACATAGGATGATGATAGATGGATTGTGGGAAGGATGATATGAGTAAAAGAAGTAATTTTATTTTTCGAATGTGAAAGGAAAAGTATTTAAACAGTGCCGCTTAAGTGAACATTCCATGAAAATGATGAAATTTCAACGGACAAAGCTTGTAACCATGTTGGTATTCTAAAATTTAATGAACCACTGAACAGATCTACTTGCAATTTACCGTGTAAATAACAGACTACTTCTCCGGGAAAACGCGGTAACGAACGCGCTTTTCCTAGAGAAATTTCCGTTCCATATCCTACTCTTTGTCCTTTTCCGAGATTAAATCTCGTCCATAGTCATTAAATGCGTTATACCCTTCGATATAAGTAAAAAAAGTAAAAAACCTTTTTTACTTTTATCGAAGGTTATACCGCAAAAGTTAACGAAGATAATCATTCACAATAAAAATAACCATCCAAACAAATAAAAAAATGAATCGGCTAGAAACATATATTTTCTACTCTATGCCCGTAGAAGTCATTTATAACGGGATATATAGGTACCATGATTTGATTTTTCTAAAATCTCATGTTAAATATCCCGTTATAAATGACTTCTCTGTATTAACATAGAAGTCATTTATGGGATATTTTAAAACTATCATGGTTAAACTATGATAGTTTCAAAAGTTTTATCTATAACCCGTATTAAAAAAACCTTGCTCAGTCATAGCTTGAGTGGCGTTTATGTCATATAAAAGCTTTACTCAAACATAGATCAATGACTGAGCTAGCTTTCATAATAGGTACGGCTGAAATCTTCCATGATATGCTATATGATCACATAGCAGGTTTCGATTCTTCTGGTTGCTTTTATATGTGTTTTATATAGCAGGCCATGTTTATTCAACATCTTAGGCAAATAGGATTTCCTGGTTATATGTGAAAACCATCATCAGTATGCGATATTCATCAATTTATAACGTTAGAAAAAATTTCACATATCATACTTAAATTAAGTATACGGAATAATACAGGGTGTTTCATTCATCGATCATAGACAAGGGACTGTTCAAGAACTTTTTCTGAAAATTTGGTTTCTGAGGCCGCAATTTTCTCTAGCTATAAACAATCTCTAACTTCTAAATCGAATATAATGTACACACGAGGGTCTTATATACAGATGGAACCCCCTGTATACTCTTTGTTTCTAGGGATCCAACATCGTGTATATCATAAGACACTGGATACTTCTATTTAGTTTCTTTGCGGCTAGATAATGTTGTGTGAATTGTCCAGCATTTGTTTTTTTATTTCTCTTCGTTTAATCCTCCCTTGTTATAGACTCTAACATATCCTGCCAAAATTAAGCATAATAATAATAAGCAAATTGCTTAATTTTGGCAGGATATGTTGAGTCTATAACATATCCTGCCAAAAATAAGCAATCATTTAATTAGCTAAGTGAAACTTTATGGTATTTGAATAGTTAATTCACACGTCATAGTGATAGCTATCAAATTCCAAATAATTTGTGATTTGATAGCTATGGTTCGGACCGTATCGCCCTGGTTGAAATAAAAAACGCGCAACCAAAAAGGAAATTATTTTTCTATGGTACGCGTATTAGATTTTTATCCACAATGTTGGAAATATAATAACTTCTATATTAGCTTCTATAAATTAAAAAGAATTAGGATATTCTGAGGTTTTTTTTACTATATCACCTTGATTTCCATTTCATTTATATTTTAAAATACAATAACTAGACAAACGTGTTTATTAAAGTGCTTTTCATACAAAAATATCCAAAAAGAAAAACATTTGAGTGAAGATGCACACACGAAAGGTTAAGCAAATACTATAAAGATTATCATTAATTAAATAATCAGTATTAAATAAATATCAATGCCTTCCTTTGTGTTAGGCTTTAATCAATTAAATCAATACAAAGTTAGGTGCTCAAGGTAAAGACCTAATTAATTAATACACGCAAAGTCACTGCTCAAGTAAATCTTCACAATGAACTATGAGCGAATAATATACAGGGTGTGTAAAGACCATGTGCAGCATCACAATAAAAAAACCGCTGTCCGAAACAAACGATTGTAGCCGGAGATATTATTTTATAAAGTTTTTTATGAGTTGGTAGCCAGCAATGTACACGTAAGTTTGCAGAGTACGAGCGCACTCGCTGTCCGCGCTCGCTCGGTGGTAGTGTAGTGTTTTAATCTATAAGAGATATTTCTGCTACTAACAAATTATTGACCACAATTGTGTGATCAATAAAAGAATTTATTTATTTATAGACTGCGGATGCATGCGACTTAGCCTCGACTTAGTGCACAACGCGCCTAAGAATATCGTGGTCAGAGATGTGCGTTCTTTTTCCGTACGTCGGAACAGTTGATATCAATTTCGATGTAGTATCATGAGCTACATGCAAGCCGGGAACGTTCCCGACGCCAGTTTTTATGTGTTTATATATTCTAATTTTATTGTTTTCTTTATTTGCGTTCCACTTTTGTTCGGTTCGGGCGGGCATTGTTTGCCATCGTAAACGGCGATTCGGATGTTAAAATAAAACGTTGTATGGAATTTTTATTCGGTACGAGTAATTTCTTTGTCTGTACTGTTATAATTTTGTGTCATTAAAATGATATTGTAAAAAGTTATTTTGCTTGTTTCGTAGCTAATGTTGAGTTATTATCGTAGTTTTATTTCGAAGTACCTAATCGCGAAGCTTATAGAAAACTGGCTAGTCTCTGAGCTAATTATTAGTTCAGAATTTGTATACGAGGTAAAAGAAACTACCAGAAATTAAGAAGACGCAACAACAGCAATGAAAATTGATAAAGAGATGTAATCTCGATGGCCCTAAAGTTCCTACCTAGTTCCATATACAGGGTTATTGGTAAATTAGTGACTACGTAAACTGCAGGTCCTGCCCATCATCACAAACACGTTCGTGAAGGCGCAAGGTCTAAATTAAAAAAAAAAGTATAAGTCACCTGATACTAAATGAAAAAAACATCTTTGCCTGGAACACAACGAGTTACTTAAGACCGATCTTTCACTCTCATATCTTGTGTTAATTCAGGGCAGGGCTGTTTTTAAGTTGAGTTTCAAATAAAACCTCGATTATTGAATTGCGGGGGGTATAATATTACCAATACCAAAATTAAGAATTAAGACCTAGCGTCTTTACAAACGTGTTTGGATGATGGGCTGAACCTGCAGTTCACGTATTGTCACAAATTTACCAATAACCCTGTATAAACGTAATTTAAGATTTATAATAAGATTTCAAAAGTACCTATTTTACTTTCTAATTAAAAACGAACATTACATATACGAAAACTCCAAGTACAGAATTAATAATTGCATAAATTTACCCACATTCTCCATTGACGGTCCTTAATTATTATTTTATACAAACATCATGTATTGTATGTATAATAAAACAAAACATATGGGTGTTGAGTTCTACTCATCACGAGCAATTACGGGCGCACAGATACGAAACTCGTGCAAATTGAGGACGCAAATAAAAGGGTGTGAAAAAGACTCAGAGGTTGAAGAAGCCTGCGTTGCTTATGATATGTTTGAGCAAAATTGCATATCAATGGCTTATCAAATTTATCAACATCTAATGGGTTTTCTTAAGGAGACCTTCTACTCTATAAATAACGTTATCTATTAAAACTCATCAGAACGAACACTGCAGAAAACCCTGATCTCTCGCTCGGGCTAAGAGAGACTTCCTCCGACACAGGATTACTTCTCCAGACATCTAAGTTCTAAATTCTGTTTACGAATAAATAATTCAACACTGGTGTTGGTACAGGGAACACGAGACTCCCGAACAAGTTTTCAGCGACTTACGTGTGCGGCTAATTTCCCAACCGAGATTACCTACTCAGAATTTCGTAGATGTCAACAAGCCAATATGAAGTACTGAACTATGCCAGTTCAGTATCTACACACGAATCTTATTCACTATCACCCAACTTATACCAGGGTGTGTTGTCTCGATTCCAAACCTGTTTTAAGGCGAATTAATATTATAAATGAATACTCGAAACAGGCGCGATTGTGAGTTGTATATAGGTAATGATTGTAATTACACGCGCTTATGGCGGCACCTGCAATTACGAGCGTCGTCTGGGGCTCGCAGCGGTATGCGGCGTGTGGCTCCGGTGTTAAGGAGCACATGCATCCAGCACCGCTACCGCACAGCAAAAAAATAAGTATTCATATAAAATATGTGTAAGAAAATTGCTGCTTGGCTTTTAGATAGACGTTACACTGACAAAATGGCTTTAAAGGGAAATCATTATCATCATCAGCCTATACCAGTCCACTGCTGGACATAGGCCTCCCCTAATGAGCGCCATAGCGAGCTCATTAGTGAAGGCCTACTTGCGATGAGGCTACTGAGGCTACTGCGGCGCGCTCTTCAGCATGCCGCATCCAGCATCTGCCAGCAGTCGTCAAAAGGGAAAAAGTTAAAGGGAAATAGTCCTCAAAAATTATGATAAAAGAAATAAAAGTAAAAGTTCACCCTTTTGCAAGTTTCAAGCAAGTGGCCCGCGAGCTGTCTGTTATCTGATGCCGTCAATAAAAATGCATCTAAATATTGCGATTGCAGGCCCATAATGTGAATTTACATTTTTGTGTGGTGCGACAGTGTACGGTCTAGATCTGCGGCTACCTTTAGCGATCAAGCGATATCTATTGAAATATGCGGACATCTCAGTTATTTGCGGTCTACCGGTACCCAAACGCATATCTCTTAGCTAAGGTACCTACTCAAAAACTGACAATGTTTTTGGAAAACACAAAAATACCAATCAAAAACATTTTTAACCGTTGAAGAAGTAGGTAATTCTGCGGCGGGCGAAACTTATTTATTAAGCTTAGGTCGAATATTTCAATTTTGATTACAATGAAAAAAATTCTTGGATATATATTAAGAATATACTTTTCAAATAACACCGGCCAAGTGCGAGTCAGACTCGCGCATGAAGGGTTCCGTACCATTATCTATGATGAAAAAAATCACGTTTGCTGTATGGGAGCCCCCTTAAATGTTTATTTTCTTCTGGTTTTTAGTATTTGTTGTTATAGCGGCAACAGCGATACGTCATCTGTGAAAATTTCAAATGTCTAACTATAACGGTTCACAGCCTGGTGACAGACGGACAGACGGACAGCGGAGTCTTAGTAATAGGGTCCCTTTTTAACCCGTTGGGTACGGAACAATAAAAACAACAATATTGTACGTTTGCTCCTACTACTGCATTTAACCAAAATCTTGGGTAGGTACTTGAGACTACGTTAAGACATTATGTCTTACTATCATTTTGTTGTGAGTTGTGACTCACTTCAAGTGCACTCCGCTTGTCTCGTCGTAACAAACTCATCGTAAAACCGCGAAATCAAATTATCTGCTAAAGATCCGCCGCGTGCCAATGTTCAGCTAATTTATAAAATAGTTTGTCTGTCAGTTCTTCCATTTAACCCCTCCGCCGCCTCGGTTTTACAATAGATGCGTGCTTACCGCCGCCGTCATTGCTTATACGGAAATGCACGCAGCTTTAAAAACAATGAAATCTTGTTTATTTAGGATAACATTTTGTTTGCGAGCGGCTGTAACCGCGAGTAAAAACTAGTGTAAAAATAAAATGCTTTCGCGTCGCATCGTAACTTATGCATTTGGCATTCGTTCAGTATATTTGTATTAAATAAGATAAATTGCATGCGGTAGTATAGAAGAAATAGCACTCTGGGAAAACTGCGCTTGAATAACTTTTACGAGACGTAAATATACCTGTCAACTGTTTTGTCCGGGACAGAGACGCTATTGTCTCGGAAAATATCGGATGAAAAATTAATGATGCTGAACCTAAACTTTTTTTACACCGCAGCGTATTTTTTTCATTGATCAGAAAGATAACCAGGGAGATACAAATTGTCCTCATTTCTAATGCATAAAACATAAAGCTGTTTAAGAATTAAATCTGACTTGTCTAATTGCTTATTTTGTACCTTCTTCACCCGAAGTTTTGTGTGAGAGAATGTTAGTAAGAGATTTTGCTATTGGATATGGACCCCTCCATATCCAATAGCAAAATCTCTTACTAACATTTAGACACTAAGCAAAACATTTAAGAACTAACTAAACACCAACAAAAAAATATCAATATTTGAAATAGAAATTAAGGATAAGGAAATACAGGCTTTTTTATTTTCTTATTGCTTATTTTGTAACCCTAATGGAATTAAGTTGTAGGCTTTGACTTTGACATATAAAGATAAAGATATATTTATTTGACTCAACAAGAACTGCACAGACAAACACAAACAAGATAGGTAAAATACAAAATTGAGGAGATGTTACATACGTAGATAGATGAGAGATGTATCAGCGAGAAGTGAATTAGTAGAATGTAGGTACAGCAAAGAAAGAAAGAACAACATTATATAATATGCATTTTGGCGTTTAGACTCAGGTTTATCATTAAGTAGAATGATGATTAAGCAGTTCTCCTGGTAGCTATGAGATATTGAAACCTCATACATAAGCAAATATCATTTATAATATCTTTGAATTTTTGCTTGTGCATCAATCCAATAAAAACCCTGACATTCCGATAAGAATCTTATTTCATAAAAGTTACAGCTCATTGTACTTTAACTGTCAATTCGGTCTCAGGGGTTAAATAAGGCTCACGCACACAGTGCGACAAAAAGTCGCCTGGCCAAAACTGGCGCGTAAGTCCGATACTTGTAGCATAATTAAGCATTTACTGAATTAGAAAAAGCTAAATCTACTTTCCTCTGGAGAGCTAGCTCTCAATATGGCTTAAGTTTTAACATATCGAACCGGTTTAAGCATGTAAGGTCCGATTTTATGCATACATGCTAGTTTACTATTTTTAGGGTACCGTGTCCGTGCTCCCTTCCAACAAAGACCACGTGACTTCTGGCCAAACAATTTAATATGGGTACTGATTTATTTAAATAAAATTTTACAATTTCTTGGACAGAATCTAGATATTGGTATGTACAGTGCGCGTCAGAATTAAGTATCCCCCTTGTCTACAAAATATTTTCTAACTTCTATTCGCTTGTGTGTGACTAATTTTCAATGCAAAAACTTATCACGCCGCTAAGTATCGAACCACCCACCCTTTTGCGGAGACTCGAATTCTCGGCATTAGATCAACTGAGCTATTTAGCTGTTGGAACAATGCGTCCAATTTTCTCTATCGGTCTAATTAGTCCCTATTTTAATGCCAAGTTTTACATTTTTTTTTATGGATGCGGGTAGGGTTTGACTTTGTCGTTTGTAGCGAACAAAGTAATGTCACTCGTCTTATTCCGTGTGGTTTGCTTTGTGCATATTTAGCGAGAGATCGAAATATTGTTACCAATGTTCTGTCGTTGTAAACAAATTATTTTTGATTAAATTATCACAATCTATTATAAAAAACCTTTCACTGTTTACAGATATTATTTGTTATTATGGTGTATCAAAATAATTATTTCGTTATAATATCATAGATTTATACGTAGGTAGTAGTTATTGTATAATATTGTAGACATTTATAGAATATTCTTTTTTGTAATTTTTGTTTTTTTTTCATTAACTTGCAATTAAGCCCATAAAGAATAATATCAATTTAAAATCTTACAAATTGCAAAGAAAATAGATAACAATTGATAAAAAAAAACGAAACACCGCTCACGAGATTCGAACCCTGTCACTCCTATCTTGTCTAGCATTAATTTGCCGGTTACTACCGCAAGGCCAAGTTGATACTTAGAGAATTCATCGAATTTTAAGTAAGGTTACCAAATTAAATGAAATTAAAATGAAACAATTTATACAAAAATTACATTTTAATGATACAGAACATACAATTTTTGTTGGAAACGTCTAAAATATGAAAAGAAAATGGAAAATTATAAAAAAAACATGTAATTTTGATCACCCAATCTCCAACGATCGCTGACAGGATTTGAACCCACATACATTGAGATAGGGGGATACTTAATTGTGACGCGCACTGTACAAGCCTTATGTTACAAAAGATGATTCTATGGTCTTCATAAATCTAAAATATATAAATTAGACTAAAATAACTAATAATTAAACAAATACTAGGCAATTGCTTCACCTTGGAACTTGGTAAGCACGAGTGTGGCTTGTTCTTGGCCATTTTATTGACCTGTCTTCCCGAGTGCAAATATATCTATAAAAAACATTTTTATCATCAAATGCTTTTTGTATCATTCTTGCTCAGAGAATAGAGAATAGAATAAAATAATTAAAAAAATATATCATTCAAGCTTAACTTGGCTTGGCAAAGTCAACCGAGATAATATGTTTCAACGTATATTATTTGCCTTCAAATTATTTTCACACCTTACTACAAGTAAAAAAAACAATAAAAAATAAAAAACACACTTCATTTATCTTGTTACGCACAACAAAAGATAGCGCTCCGTTCTTCAAACAATAAAATTATATTAATATTTATTATGGAGAGTAACATTAATGTTATATTTCTGTAGCAACGCGAGACGCGCGCATGGGCCACAATAAATTACTTGTCTTATAAAAATAAAACTTTTCTTTTTGTCTGTCACAGCCGGCGGGCGTTCAGTGGGTTAAGTTCAGTTTCCGGTCGATTGTGTTTGCTCGTTTCCTCTCTCTGTGGGGCACGCGGCACGCGTCCTCTTTGGGGTAGTGGGTGAAGGTCTGCTTGAGACGTAGGGATCTTCCATACGAACCCCTGTTAGAGTTTATATGCCATCTCAAATATTTAACATTTGTCCCTGTCTTGGCGACTTGTGTCCAGAGTGTCCAGTCTTTTTGACATCGCCTTCCCAGTATGTCAAGGGTCGGCTCGGGTTCAGGTGGTACCTATTCATTTTATACGGGCAAGAAGTCAGGAAGTTGGCGGTGTTACCACCCTTGCCTCGGAAAGCCTTTTGTTATTATCCTGAGGAAAATACACACGCATATCGTACTGCCACAGGGAGTCAGTACAACCCTGGTCGTACTGCCTGTACTGACTGTCAGCCTGGTATCCCATCGGATTATGTGAGTAAGGGAAGAGATAGTGCACCTGTGTTTGTGCGCACACTGTGCATTATAATTTTATGTCCTGCGCACATACCTGGTCTTCATTGATACTGGCAGTGGCTACAATTTTGCTTTATAGGTCCTCCTATAAAGCAAAGTTTTACTTATACTAATTTATATTATACAATTTTTTTAGCATAATGATATCCTCATCATTATGCTAAAAAATTAGTATGCATAAATGCTTATCATCCAAAAATGGACAACTTACCAATTTTTTTCCTGCTGTGGTTGTACATCAAGTTTTAATTAGGTACTTGTTCTAACAAATCAACAAGGATAGCCACCGGCAAAAGTTAGTATAGCAACCCCACCCGCATCAGCTCCCAATTATTCTAAGTACCCGTACTCTTTTATTTGCACTGTGTATAAGCAGGGCGTTCTCGCTTAACTCGTGAATTCCCCCCAGAACCGGGGGGTTCGCAAAACATTATCATGATTCATATCGTTTATAATTTTGTATTATGTTAAACGCAAACCGTTATTAAAAACAAGTATCAGACGCCATGGCAACGAATTTTGTTTGCTTGATATTGATCCGTAGTTTAGGGAGGTCATTGATTAGTGCCTTTTAAAATATTTGTAACTATCGTGGTTATTAACATTAAAGTCATTGATAATGGGATGTTAACCATGATTTGAAGATTTAAATTTACGTAATTTTATTTGATGACATGTACTTATTACATACTAGCAGCGCCTTGCGGTTTCACCCGCGTAGTTCCCGTTTCCGTGGGAATTCCGGGATAAAAAGTAGCGTATGTTCTATTTCAGACTATCATCTATCTCTGTGCCAAATTTCATCCAGATCCGTTCAGCCGTTCTGGCGTGATAAAGGAACAAACATCCATCCATCTATCCATCCATCTAATATTAGTGAGATGAGATTAGTGAGATGAGATTTACACACATTTTGATATTTAATTTTGCGTCTTGGTACATGAAAGCATTAGTTGAGTTCATTATCGCCTACAAAGTATATTTACTTGTATTACTTTGTAATACAAGCTTATTTCATTCCAACGTATAAAATAATGAAGAGTTTCAGAGATAATCTCGACTAAGTTCATAAAGCATTCTCCGTTCCAACGCAAACAGAATTTACGAGCCCATCATATCAACCAAATAGAGTAAATCAAACGCCTTTGTCGACTGCCTTTTGTCCAACCGAAGGGATTTTCTCCGATTTTATCGAACACTAATCGGAATCTAAAAGAGATCTGCCTTTAATTGATTCGGGTAGATCGGTGCCGATGAGTAAGATAAAAGATTTGTTTGAGTACGATTTATGCAGATGCTTACTTCATGAACTGATATTATTATTAACAAAAGTGCAAGATAATTTTGCTTAAAATTTAAAACTCCCGCCTATTTCGGAATTTGAGAAGTCTAGTAGGTACCGTGTACTTACAAAAAAATGATTGTTTTGGAACCCTTAGTACTATAGTCTGATTCGTTCTTCGACGTCTAACCGAATAAAGCAGTAGTGGCACACTATCCACGCAATTTTTTATGCATTTTTGGATTCTACGTGCGAATCTACACCTTAATTTCTTTGGCCAACAAACATAATAATCCATGCTCATAATTATTGTTAATTCGACATATAAATCAATGCCATTGTCATGGCATATTGGTCAAATTATTCAAAAACAAGAGCCTCGTTGAATTTCCATACCTCAACCATCGTTGGCGATCAAACTTCGCAATGTTGAAACATTTTATATAATCGGCTTCTGGTTAGAATAAAAGCTTTAAGCCCACAGTGTCCTCAGACGGAAGCCACGCTAAATAACCACGTATTAAACGGTCCGACGAACCGAACACACTGACAAGCGTATTATTTATATGCAATTTCATTATTAGATGGTTATATCAGACTTGTTATTATCTTTTGTCGCTTTTTTCTATTTTATTACTCGACAATATGTGATTATTATGTAACTAACAAGCAAGCGTAGGATCTGTTCAGTAAGCTGTGGCATTTGTTCCACACTGATGGTTAGATTTTTGTATGTCATTATTATTTAGATACTGTATAAAAACGGTAGATAGTGCGTTGGTGGTAGGTAGTAAACTTAAAACTTATGTCTATGCAAAGTACAGCTTGCTGGTGGGTATAATTATGTTTTTGTATTAGTGTACTACCAATTTTTTATTCGATCTCTTTCCTTCCTATCTGCCCATTTGGGCACTGGGTTTTTTAACCCAGTGCCCAAATGGGCAGGGGTTTTGTATGCTGCATGTTGTCATGTATTGGGTATGCCCATCAGTATACACATTTCTTTGGTATTTTTATATTAAGTCTTGAGGAGTTATTCTCTTAGTCGTCTGGATGTTGTGTCTTTCTTCATGAGGTCATTGGCTGCTCATGGTGTTTTTTATACTGCCATCATTATATCTAAGATTAGTGTTAACACGAAATTAACATTAAAACGCTGTAGTTCACAGTTTTTTTTTCGCTTTTTGTTTAATGTTTTTAAACAAGATACGGGTTTAAGTTATGTTCCTGTTTAAATTCATTATACGGTGCACGAATGTATTGCCTCGAATTAAATACAAGAAAAAACTGTTTCAAAATCGTAAACTATCGCGGCCATCACTCTGTAATATCCATTGTAACTCTTTATAATAGGTGTATTCGTTTATCTGCTACATGGTTCCGAGGCTTTGTACTTTAAAATTTACAAATTCGAATAAATTTAAGAAAACTCTTTATGCTAAATAAAATTGATTTTCATTGCGCGACGCGACGCCCTGTTACACGAAAATAAATCTAATTTTGATAGGTTAAAAATAAAATATTTTATAAACATTTTTACCTTTAATCATAAACTTTAAACCGATTGCAAATTTCTGGGTATCACTCTTTTATGTTTTATGTGTCAAACAGTAAAAAATACTTTTTTAGGATCACTTTGAGATAATTTATACAAAAGAGAAGAATCATTCACGAAAAATGCCCCACACACACACCACACACACACAGGCGAATAGAAATGAGAGCATTCTCCATTTTGAAGTTGTTTTGTACAATACAGTTAGTGTTTATTGAACAAAACAACTCTAAACTCTATAGTTAGTTATCAAAATGTATTGCATATAATTACGTCATAGTTTTTATACCCCGAATCCGCTGAACTCATTAACCTCACCTTCTTACTAAATTTCCACCCCATAAGAGGGATGCGCTCACAAAATACACCCGCATACTTTACCAGCTATTGTTATACAAACAAATAGAATAAAATTTATATACGTAAACTGGTGACAAGTAAAATATTACAAGCGAGTTAATTGTAGTCGCTAGACTCGACAAATGATGTTGTGCTTGAAGGTATGCTAATATTAAGAAGGTCGTAAGTACGCTTCGTGGTTGGAAGATTCTTTGAAGTATTTCTTGAGAATGCCTTAAGTATGGTCATGACAAATATATAGATAGATGAATAGATAGATAGTTATATAGAAAATACTTTATTGCAAACTTAACTTAGAAAACATTTACACACAAAGGAACACTTAGATATCGATAGAATAAACGACAATTGGCGGATAGGTATATACTTATTTACCAAGCTGTAAAATAAATAAAAATAGTGCTGAACATTTTTAGCAGCAACAAAGTATTTTCACCTTTTTTGTGTTCTAATACAGTTTCTTCTAGCTAAAATTATTATATTTGCATTTATCATGGATCACGACGCAACGATAGCAAAATCGAAGTCACATATCATTAAGTTTGATTCTTAAGACCTTTTAATATAATCTGTTATGGTGTTAGTTGTAAAATGTACGTACATCTCTCGATAAAGGAAACTCTTATTGTGCGTGGTATTGATGTACCTACAATAATACCTAAAGGGATTTATTAAAGTCGACTGGAAACAAGAACATTACTAACATCACAGTTGTAACTTAATTCTGCACCTGCAAAAAATAACCACTGATGAGTAAGCATCCTCCAACCCCCAATGATGCTGTGTGGGTAATCTAGCATTATTTATTTTTCCTCTGGTTTCTCTATTCGTTTTAAGTTTGTTTATTTCCCATCAAAACTGATTTATGGCATAAAAATTTCAGCCCGAACTGTTCAATAGTTTTGCCGTAAAGAAGTAACAAACATCCATTCAAACATCCAAACTTTCGCATTTATAATAATAAAGCGATACGAGTAGTTATGACATATCATGGAAAAAAGATTATTATTTTTGCGCTAATGAGTTTTGAAGAAAATGAGGTTTATTACGATTCTAATCAAAACGAAAATACACTTTTATCGAATTATATTCCAGACAAGCGACAAGTGTGATTTCGTCAACCATTGTTGCCCGTTTGTGTAGCCCGCTTACGAGTGCGAATCATTGACCATACTATTATCAGATACATCGCAACACATGGCTCAGGCATAGAATGCTCACTCAGCCGTAGCTGCAATATGATGACCGGCCACTGCGTTGAAAAATATTGCCCGCTTAGAAGCCCCTTACAAAATTTACGTCCACAATCCGACTGTAGACAACTGCAGGCTCATTCGACAAACTCATTTTGAACCTCACTAAGCTGAATCCTTTGTGAGTTTAAAGTTTTGTACTCTGTAAAACTCGATAATAATGCTTGTCTGCGACAAGCGAGGTAATAAAATGAACTAAGTCGAGTGAAATTTTGATATTTGCGTTAAAAATGACGTACAATTCTGTACGGGAATTCACAAATCATCTCGATACCTGAAACTCGAACTTACTTGTCAAATAAAAGGTTACAAAGGAGCTATCGAATTTGGTCACTTGAGTGAATTCGAGTTCGAATTCGAAATTTTAGAATGAGTCTACTGAATCGAAGCGGACGGTGTCCGACTGTCATTGCAACTGAATTTATAATAACTGATATCGAAAAAAGAAAAATGCCGTGTCTGGTTTTGAGTTGACACACTATGTTGCATCGAGACTTGTAGAAGCAATTTAGTCTCCGATACGATATTTAGTTCGACAATAAGAAATTTATTATAATTGATGACCAATTTTAATAAATTTCTTATTCGTATCGAATTTTGTTTTCTTCGCCTTTTCTTTATTTCATTGTTAAGCTTTTAGAAGGTAATGTCTTTCACAGTGACTGTGATAGGCAATTCTTTTAAGAAAGTGCAAATGAGTGTTTTGTGTTTGTACTGACTCCTCTATGATACTGACCTCTATGACACTGACCTCTATGATACTGACCTCTATGATACTGACCTCTGTTTTACTCACACAGTCACACACACTCACTCACACAAAATACGCGATCATATTTTTCCTTTAAATTTCCTTTAAGAATCCATTTAAATTTTCAGTTTATTAAACGTAATATTAAATTACTGACTACTAAATAAATAAAATAAATAATGCTGGACAATTAACACAGAAAAAAAATCTAATCACACTAAATAAATCTACCATTTCCGGCTAGACAAACACAAAATAAACTCGCCTCTCGACTACCCACTAATAAGAGCCAAGGTGGCGTCGTTCGAGGAAGACCTATGTTTACCTGTGGACTCACGAACCCAGTGAATTAACTTATAAAAGTCGTATAGGTCTATTAGCGTAGTCGTGATTATTAAAGGAGCTTAAAGTTCGCTGCCCTCCGAACGACGTCGGCAAAGCTAATTAAGTAGATATATTTTATTGTTCACCAACTATAACTAGGTATTAGTACTAACATGCCGTTGGCACGAATGCGGGCAAATAATTATAATTACTTTTTTATTCTTGTTACATTTTATTAATAGTGACCTTAAAGCTACAATGTTATGTGGAATAGTGGGTTCACGCGACTTCGGCTTTACTATAAACGTGTGTTCGCTTTCTAGGCACATTTTGAAATTATATACTTTTTACGGTTATCAAATTCCTTCATTTTCTTGTGCCAGCTTAAGACCTTGCTTCTTGCCAAATTATTCGTAATAGCCTGCTAACTTAGAGCATTGTTGTTTCTCACTTTGTCTTCTTCTATTGACATAAGTCAGAGTGAGAAATAGCACTGTTTAGTAACTGTTTTAAGGTTGCGGACCATTATGATACAAGGGTAAGGTGTGTATGCGGCTTCACATTTTATTTTAAATATTCATACTGAAAAAGTAATATTGTTGAAAGCCCTCTAAGTAAAGACTCTTTGTTTATTCAGTTATTAACATAATTCTGAGTCACACAAGATATACAAATAATAACCGCCATAAGGTAGAGTCAAAAATCGATAAGAATGATCACTAAATGAGAACTGATGTGGCTGGCTAGTTGTTAGTGTGTAAAGACCACTGATGATTCTTATGGTCCGTTAGTTGATAGCGATTGCAATGTCGCCTCCGGATCAACGATCATCTGGGATTTGGTCCATTGGGTGATATATGGAAATTTTTGAAAGCTTTCAGCCCGTCCTGGTGATACAGACGCACAAAAAAACCCGCACATCCAAATCAAAATTCTTGCAGTTCAAATCAATATTACTCCCGTCCGACAGGAATAGAACCATCAGAGTGTCTGCAGAGGTCACCAATCCTTACGTTGCACACGATTTTAGTTCCTAGGCTGCCTAGCTTTGTATTTGTGTAGTCAGTCAGTCATCATCATCAGCCAATGTTATTCCACTGCTGGACATAGGCCTCCCCTAGTGCCATAGCGCCCTGTCTTCAGCGTGACTCATCCAGCATCTGCCCGCAGTCTTTCGCGGGTCGTCATCTCACCTGGCCGGAAGGCGTCCTACACTACGTTTACCGAGTCGTGGTCTCCACTCAAGAACACGTCTACCCCAACGGTTATCTGTTCTTCGCGAGATATGGCCGGCCCATTGCCACTTCAGCTTGCTATTTTAGAGCTATGTCGATAACTTTGGTTCTCTGTCGGATGTATTCGTTAAAAATCCTATGGTTCAGTCAGTCAGTACTTTAACATACTTTTATATATATAGATATAAAATATGTTCATTGTTCTACGCTTCCCCTGAACATACCTTGCTGTGGCTGTTACATTTTAATTGATCATCAGTTTCTATTAACCGTTTATGTGTTTTTAATGCAGCTGTATCTGGAAAAAATACATTTTCTCTAGAACTGTTTTACCTGACTTGGAAATAATTAAATATATACATTGTAGGTTTAAAAATTGTTCAGTAGATCTGCGTTTCAAAAGCATCCGATACCCATATGAAAGTTTTTTGTCTAGTGAAGGGTTGGAATGCTAAAAAAATAATCTATAATAAACTAAATAAAGACTATGAAAAACCACAGACATGATTTCAGAGGCTTTTATACGTTATTTTTGTTATATTCATATACTAAAATAATGTATATTCGAAAGTAATTTGCCGGTCTGTTAACTTTTAAACCTTAACGGCTGAACGGATCTTAATGAAAGTCAAGCGTTGGGGAAAATGATCAAATGTTGGGGAAGGACATGGGTAATAATTTTATCACAGAACAACGCGGGCGTACCCGTGGGCATCAGCTAGTATACCATATTAGAGCTTACAGGTTAGAGCACAGCGTTTAAAATTCTAAAATTTATAAAAACGTTTGATTGTGTACATTTGAATCAAAATCAAAAATTGTCAAATCTTCAATTTTAAAATTCTTAATTTATGACCATAAATACAGAAATGTAGGTACACTTAAAAAACGTCAAATTCTGAAAATAAAAAACTGACACGGAAATAAGTGGTATTTTTTATTTCAGTCGCTTTGGTATGTAGACTAAAGTAATAAAGCGACTAAGAAACCTTTATCCTGTTAGTTGTTATTCTTAAATTATTTATTGTACACACAAGAAACATAATACAGTTACAACAAAATAAAGTTTACATCGGTTTTGTACAAAGACGAGCTTAACCCTAATAGAGTTTTCTTACAGCAAACCTGAGGGTATAAAGAGAAAATGTTATATTCCGAGTTGGAGCAAACTCCGTCCCAAGGTTTTTTATCTTCTAAATAATCTGATATTTTGTAGTAAGCCTTTTTGTACAGAAAGGTTTTGCAATTTGTTTGCATTTATTTACTGATAGATTTTGCAACTCACTAGGAGTTTTGTTGTAGAAGCGTATAAATTACCCTTAAAAGATACATTAATCTTGTGAAGCCTGGTTGTGGGCACAGCGAGTTTATGTTTATTTCTAGTATTTAATATGGTTGTTACCTATAGGTAATTCATGAGTAATGACCCCGAGTCCGTTTAACTCATATTTTTATGGGAATGCGTAGTTCCCTGTCTGCACAGTAGAGCGCTGTACCAAAACCTATGGTAAAATTTGATGTCACGATCTCGTTTCGATACTATTGTCAAATAGACTCGGGCTCGGATCAATATACAATTTGGCGTAGTATGTACTTACGTCTCCTATAAATCCAGGAACAGCGCGTTTGAAGCTACACACAAACTAGTAAATATATATTTCGGAATTTGAAATCGTGTTTGTGTCAAATCTGGCACAGCGCATCAGCATTGCCATACAGCGTGGCAATGCAGCCAGCGTCTTGGGCACGCTTCCGACTGGTATTGATATGGATCAGTTGAGCTACCTGTAGATTGTTTGCAACAGTCTGCAGCTTAATTGTTTCAATTGTGAATACTGGTTTTAATTTAATTCTATTAGTTGATTGTAATTTTCTTTGTTAATACCGACTAATAAACTTTTGTTAAAAATATAACGATAAAAAATGTTTTGAAATTCCGCGTTAAGCGAACTTATGTGAGATCCAAGAAAATGCATTCACGTTCGTTTAGGTTCTTTTTATGTTAATTTCATTAAATATATATACATAATACTTTAAAATGCTAGATAATCAAAGTTCATAAAGTATTGCATTAAAAATATTAACTCTTGTGCTAAATCTCTTTGAACTGTTTGTAAACACGATGTGTATCGTTTCGCCTCGCGATTCGTTTTGGTTGTTTTATGGTCCACCTGTCCACTGGTTATTGATATTGACGGAACGCGAGTCATTGCGGTGCTTTGAAGGCTTTGGGTAGTGGAATCGATTGTACAAATAGTCGGTAAAAGAAAGAAAAACATTTATGCGATATTCAGTAAAACATGGAAAAAATACGCGAGTTTCCATTTGTGCAACTGTGGTTGCTCAACTGCGAATAGTCCCTTTTCTGTACCTCATAGTAAACAGTGTGTCTTTTTGAGATGGGAGTGGATAACTAAATCTGAAACTATGAGAGTTAGAGAAAAGTCGTGAGAAGAGTAATGGCCTCGATTTATGAGAAAATAAAAACTGCGTACACATTTTTATTTCGGATTTTTTCAATAAAGTTTCCAAGATTCATTAGGTATAAAAGTTTTACCGAGGATAAACCCCATATAATTTAAGGTTAAGTATCCTGACTAGTCGAAAGCACATCAGATGTTCGAAAGAATTATTTTAAATCTTTACATTGATGTTTACTTAGTAGAAGGATATTCAAACTAAACGAAATATGCAGTTTTTTTCTCAAAAATCTAAGCTACTTGTAGATTGTTTGCAACAGTCTGCAGTTAGCTCAATTGTTTCAATTGTAAATACTGGTTTTAATTTAGTTCAATTATTTGATTGTAATTTTCTTTGTTAATAAAGAACAATGCTTTTAAACAGTATTTTTAAATCTCTAATTTGTACAAAAAGTCATTTCAAACTCGTGCAAGCACCTGCGTCGGCCATTTTACGTAATTTTATTTCTCAAGTGTTTCAAGTAATACAATTAGGTCTTTTACCCATTGTTGCAAAGTGCTATTGTTTTCATTTGCAACTGGCTCGGTTCAAACCTCGCTCGAAATTGGACACCCATATCCCACTCTACCATTTAATCAACCTTCAGTCATTTCAAGTCCACTGGTGTACAGTACAATGCTTTTATGTGTGGGACAAATCTTACCGCAGAATTTCGGACCAGTATAAAACTTTTGGAACTATCACGGTTATTAACTTAAAAGTCATTTATAACGGAATTTTTACCATGATTTCGAATCATGATTCATTCTATTTTGAATCATGGTAAATATTAAATATCCCGGTAACGATTTGTTAACGAAATAAATTACAATCAACTAATATAATTAAATTAAAACTAGTATTTACAATTGAAATAATTGTGCTAACTGCAGACTGTTGCAAATGATTGTTTGAACCAGTAGGTATCTTCAACCGATTGGTCTAAAATTTGGCATTATGTAATGCAATGTTATGGTTACCATCGCGCTGGTCTGATGATGAAAAAAGAAGGTGACGAGGTTGGGTTCGTTGAATTTCCATGCTCTTGAGAATTTTAGAATTTTGAAAAAACGTGTTTCTAAATATATTTTTATAAATATTATATTAAATGGTTCCTTTAGCTTGTCAGTTCAGATGAAAACGTGAGTATATCTCTCGTACTAATATTACTTATACTGTGCGCCACTCTTGGGTTAATTTTTTATTGTTTTTAGGGTTCCGTACCTCAAAAGGGAAAAAGGAACCCTAATAGATCACTTTGTTGGCCGTCTGTCAACCGTCTTTTCTCAGAAACGTGTGGAGGGTATCGAGTTGAAATTTACATCATATACTCAAGGTTGTAACCTCTTGGAGCCGTGATAAACCGTGATAAATCAAACTTCTAAGTCATCGCAATCAAAAGTTACAGCCCCGAAGGGAATCATTGCCATGGACCAAAAACCTATAGGGTTACTTTCCGTTGACCTATAATCATGATTTTGGCAAGAAACAAGGTCTTATATTTATACAATTAATATAATGCTTAGTTACGGAATCCTCGTTGCGCGAGTCCGACTCGCACTTGACGTTTTTCATTCGTAATTAACTCAAGTTGTGAAACCTCAGGTAGGTAGTCAGTGAGCGGTGAATTTCCGGAATGAACCGAACATAGTAATGAGTGAAGTACGAATACATCAGAATTGACCGGCAGGTGTTGGCGTTCGTAATATGACGTTTGCGATGATTTGGGCAGCATTCGGACGGACCATCATTCTGTAGGCGGTTTTCACCAAAACGGAGATGGCCAATAAAATTTCAAATAGATGTTTTGATTGCCGTGTAAATGTTTTGACGCTATGCTATTATTAGGTTCCTATTGGAAAACTACAGACGATAGTAAAATTCATCATCATCAGCCTATGTTAGTCCACTGCTGGACAAAGGCCTCCCCTAATGAGCGCTATAGCGCCCTGTCTTCAGCTTGCCAGCAGTTTTTCGCAAATCGTAAAATTCATATAAATATGGAAAAATAGATTTTTAAGATATAATGAAAGGAAATAGGATCACAAAAGACGCATGGTCTATTATGATACTATTTCCCTTAACTATATGTTAAGAGATCCTTTGTCCATCAAGGTGCGACGATATAGGCAACATAATAAAAAAAATCTCCGTAGCAGTAAGTAGCAAACGTACTGGTAGATAATTATAATCAACTAGCAGCGCCTTGCGGTTTCACCCGCGTAGTTCCCGTTCCCGTGGGAATTCCGGGATAAAAAGTAGCCTATGTTCTATTCCAGACTATAATCTATCTCTGTGCCAAATTTCATCCAGATCCGTTCAGCCGTTCTGGCGTGATAAAGGAACAAACATCCATCCATCTATCTATCCATCTAAACTTTCACGTTTATAATATTAGTGAGATAGTGAGATAAGCGTATCCATCCATCCAAGCCATATCGTAATAAACAGAACACAAAAAAGAAATATTACCTACGAGTATACGAAAACTATGTATATTTCGATTCTAAACACCTGTTTTCAATAATTTACTGTTTAATTTGTAACAATGGAATTTCCGCGACATCACAAATCATTGATTATTTATTGCATTGTATATATTTTTTTTGACATTTTAACCTATTAATCTACGTATGATCGGTCGGTACTACTATTTTGTAAGTCATTCATTATCATCTTAATAGCCCATGCGCTATGGCGCTCATTAAGGGAGGCCTATGTCCAGCAGTGGACTATCATATGATGATGATGATAATAATGGCCCATTATCAGAGTTATATACGCATAAAGGCATTCCATTCTTGGTATCATAGTGATATGAATTTTTTAAATTGATTTTTGTTATTGTTTCCAATTTAAGTGTGAAAAAAGTATTCGATATTTATAATGTTTATTATAACACTTCTAGGTACAATTTTTTAAATGGTACAGAACAAAGTATTTATAACAAAGTTAGGCAATTTCGCATGTTTTCACATCTCCAGGGCACAACTGGAAGCTGTTGTTACTGGAAACTGCTAGGAAAACTGAAACACAGGTGTTGCGGGTTCGATTTCTGCCGCGGAACAATACTCCTCAACAGCCTATAATGGCCCACTGCCGGACTCAGGCCTCCCCCTAGTAGTGTCCATAATCCCCACGCTGGGCATGTGGGTTGGGGATCGCAGTTCGGTGATACATCTATTCTGCAAGAGGCGCTGCTGCCTGCCCCCCGGTGTATGTCCCTTAGTCGCCTCTTACGACATACACGGGAAGAGTTCACTCTAAGCCGGCACCCCACGGCCTATGGGACCATGCGAGATAATCCCATACACATGCTGCCCGCCCCCGTTGTATGTCCCTTAGTCGCCTCTTACGACATCCATATGGAAAGAGTTGGGGTGGTACAAATTCTAAGCCGGCACCACACGGCCTATGGGACCATGCGAGATAATCCCATACACATGCGGCCCGCCCCCGTTGTATGTCCCTTAGTCGCCTCTTACGACATCCATATGGAAAGAGTTGGGGTGGTACAAATTCTAAGCCGGCACCACAGGGCCTATGGGACCATGCGAGATAATCCCATACACATAAAACTATATTATCATTGATAAGAAAATTAATGCGAAGACAAAGAACTAGATAAAAATACGAAGACTAGCAGCAGATACGACGAACAGTATCATAATATGTAATTATGTGCATAAAAAAGTTAATAATAACTTCGACTTTTCTTGTTTCTATCAAGAGAAACTAAGACGTGGAACGGGAGCGAACGTTCTACGAGTATAATCAAATTTATCGTGACGGAATAGGATTTATATTAGATTGTTTAAGAGTGATACCGTATTAGACGCTCCGTCTCCCGTTGAAACTTAGTTTCTGAGCTGATGCAGGATTACTTTATCTCAGGCTTGGGCTCGAGCATAAAACCTATTCAGTTTTTTATTGAAATAAAGTGTATAAAGTATAAAGTGGTGGGTAAAATCTTTTATTTATCGTTTTAAAGAACCTGTAGGTTGTAAGGAATGTGTGTTCCTTATACGTGGCACCGTAAGCTCAACGTTAGTTGGGGTGGTGTTTTACAATAAAACCGGCCAAGTGCGAGTAGGACTCGCCCACGAAGGGCTCTAAACACGGAAAATAAATCACGTCTGTTATATGGGCCCCCTGAAATGTTTGTTTTATTTTATTTTAATTATTTATATATAAAGTGAACATGTAACTCAATATTCTGTGAATATTTCAAGCATTGCCGTTATGAATATCGAGCAAAAACGAGCAAAAAATCACGCTTAATGCATGGTAAAAATTAAATATTTAACCCTTAAATTGGGAAACATTTTATTACTAAAGAAAATACAATAATAATTACAACTAATATTTACACTTAAATCTATTTTCTAAAAATCTAAGCCGTCACCAGAAGGCAAAGTGCCCAGAATGCTGGCAGCATTGCCACGTTGAATGGCAATGCTAATTCGTTGACCGAAATAAAAGCCAGCATTCCGATCACCTGTGGACTCTATTAGGAGTTTTGCTAGATCTTTGTATATTCCATGTGCCCCAGGACCCCAAGGACCTAGGGTTTCCACCCCAAACGGCTCGAATAGGTAACCTCGGTCGAGATTAGCGTATTTCCGCCGTTTGAGGGACTCCGCTGATGTTGCTGCGGAGCCGGCCCTTACTGATGTCCCTGCAAGATGAGAAGGTGCTAGGGTATCTACACAAGTGGCATCCCAAACTAAAGGCCGACCCATTTTCCAAGGAATCAGAGTCATACCGTCAGGCCTTTTACCATCATCTCGCATTAGGCCACGTGGTTCGAGAGTAGCTGCCATACTGACGCTGGTAAAAGCCCGACGGATGATGTCATTAATTGAACTATGACGGGACACACGTCCTGCACTAGAGACACATGCCAGTGCATGGTGACCGAACTTATCAACGGTTTCACCGCACTGGCAACGGTGTGCAACTAGACAGGGAGAACCTAAACGCAAAGAGGTGGCCACCCGAAATGTGTTATTGTCTAAAAGGGTACCTAGATTTTTAGAAGGCAAAACATAATAACCAAAGTCCTGATTCCCACTCGGAAACGGCAAGTAAACGAGCGCGTTCTGATGAGCTGGTAGACGTATTAATAAGGTTTTTCCGTACCAACTCACATAGCGGCTCATCCCACAGTCTCTGAGAAGAAAGAACTTTGGGCATATTAGTGCTAGGACAGGCTATTTTACCCTTAAATTTATATTCTATTTTTTAGTATTTGTTGTTCTAGCGGCAACAGAAATACATCTGTGAAAATTTCTAGACAGTTCAAATTTTATACATAAACACCTTTATAAATAGTGATTATTATCAAGTAATTAATAAGACGTTATTGATTTTTTTCGGATGGCGGATATATAAATTCTTCGAAAATCGAACTTTTATTAGACTACCTCTAAATCAACCTTCATAAAACAAGGAAAGAATCATCAAAATCTGTTAAGAATTGGCGAGGAATATATCACCAAAATTGTTGTAATTAGCCGTGATTTTTCAAAAGCATTATGTTGTATTATAATCTTGACGGAATAAATACTAATCCCTAGGGAATAATTTTTTATAGAGCCAGTTGAGAATCATTCTTAATAACGAAAGAATTTATAAAAGCGATATCGACGAACAGACATAAAAAAAGCCCAGCGCGGCCAGTCTCAATGAAGATTTATGTAGAGTGGGAGGTGTCCCCCACATAATGTCCCTTTTGGTGATATCTGTTGCCATTTGGCGACACAACAGCACGGCAACTTTCTCCTACATCTTATCGCTCGTGTGGCTCACCCTCAAGTTTTTATGAATACCCAAACTAATAGCTAACGGGGAACTCGCCACGGTGTTTTCTGGTAAATTTTCTTGCCATTGTTTATTTTTCTTTCAAAAAGTCAAAAGTCAATAACTTTATTTCTTTAGGCTTACAAAATAAGCACTTAGACAAGTCAAATTTTATACATAAACAGCTTAATAAATAGTAATTATTATCAAATAAGAAACAAAATGTTATTGATTTGGTTCGCTTCAATATTTTGTCCACTAGTGGAAGAAGCGAAAAATAAACCACTAATAAGTGTGTAGGTATAATGCTTAAAATGTAATAATGTTATTCGCCTATCTATGTCTATCTAAGCTTAAGGTTCAATTTGCTGCTGTGGCTTTTGTCGATTATTTAAGTTGCAACGTTTTAGTCTCGGCTTTTTAATTATAATAATTAATGGTACAGTTCGTCGGTGCTCCGGGAACGCGTTAACACTCATTAGAGAAATGTAAGGGATGTATGTTTGTCGGTCTCTTGATTCCTTTGCCGTTGACTAACTAACTGTACTATTGTTATTTTTTTTACCATTTGCTTGCTGGGCTGGCTGGCTGAGTGCATTTTTTTTTGCTTTTTAATATTTAACTAGGTATTATTTCTTTTGGACAGGTGTCTCGACACACACGCGACAGCGCGATAATTTTACATAGAAAAACAGGCCGTTTTCCAAATATTCATATTATAGTGACAAGTTGATTGATCTTATTTTTGATTAGTATCTCATTTTTGAGTCCAGACAGAATCTCAGTAAGGATATACAATAGTTAGTGGGTAGGTTTCTATATCAGTTTAGTAATTTAAAATGCAGCATGAAACAAAATGCCCCTTATTAATATTAATAGAATAATAAACGCTGCATCCGGATTAGTTCCTTACGAAGTATTGTATTAACGGCGCAATGAGTCCGGCGGGTTCGAAGGACCAACGTATTATTTTACGGTACAGCCGTGTAAAAAAGTGCTGCACTCGAACAGCGTAGCCACTAGACCTCGAGCACGCTTCAAATTTCAAAGATAGAGCGCGAGAATGCCCCAAAACTGAAAAGCCAACGTTCCTCATCGTTAATTAAATAAATTATAAGTTATTCATTAAGACTTTTGTGCGCGGTGGTACTTATACGACAGATTCGTTCCGGCGACGTCGGACAATTAATATTAATTAAGATTTAAATTGGTCTAATTACATAGAGCTATGTTCATCTTCGACAACTGGCTGCTCTTTGAAACGAGATGAATCCGCTCATAGAATTAAGAATTAGAATTATGCAGAAGATGAATTCTAATAATGTTATTCCTTTTCAGGTAAGTGCATGTCATACATCCTGTCGCGATGCGGTCAGGGTAAGCATAGATTATATTTCTATTTCTATAAGTAATGTTCTAAACTGTTAATCAATGATACTTCGATTTTTAAATAACGTCTTCAGGCGGCATAACAACCCGAAAATCAGAAATCTGTTAAATTGAATAAAAAATACCTAATTACTTCATTATCAGGGACTCAGGTATTTAAGGCTCGAACTGCAGAAAGGAAGTACCCAAAGCAAATCAATTTTTAGAACGTTAAAAGTGGGATCTTCTAAACATCCACTGTGTTCTTTTGGAAAGTACCTTGTAGTTCAGTTTTTTTTTATTTCCGCCTATGTTCTTGGTAATGTCAAAACACCAAGTGGTAGAGCAACCCTTGACTTTTACGACAATCGATAGAACCCAGCCGGCGGCGGCGGTTCGATGTTATTTTAAACGTCCCGCGCGTTTTATTTAAACAATACATCTGTATTGAAGCAAAGAGAACAATAGACAACAATAAGTATTGGAAAAATATACAAATAAATTATGATCTCAATAATAATAATGTACCGAATAGCCAGCATGGGGCAGCAAAGGAAAAGTCAGTGAATAAGATGGCCTATGCACTGGGACAATACAAGAAAGAATAACAAATAAATAAAGATTTACTACACTTGATGTTGTACTTAAGACTTGACTGGATTTCCCCATGTCCTTTTTGAAAATTTAACTTCTTTATTCCTATTTGTGGTCGCAATGTCGCATTTTGGGCCGCAACAAAAAATGGCGTCTTCTCCTCAGAATTGGCTATTTCGATATGCCACGTGCGATTTCCCATCTGTCCTCGTGTAGCTCTTGTAGGTCCAATTTCACCATATCATGACAACCATGTCAACAAATTGATATACGAGCATTTTCTTCCAAAACACAAAAGCAGCAACTCAAGTTTCGCACGCGTTAACTTTTTTATCATATTTCTGGCTATCGACAATTCGGATTTCAAAGGATCACAACGTTTGCCGCGGTGCTGTCACATCGCTGTCGTAAAATCGTTACCTCAGAACAGGGGAATATCGTTACCCAATGCCAATACTCTAACCGTATTCTTGCAAAATTTTATTTAAATCCTTTCATCCGTTAAGTTACGGAAAGGAAACAGACTAGCGGAGTAACTCTAAATTATTTATGTGTCCCTCATCATCATCAATCTATTTTAGTCCACAGCTGGACATAATCCTCCCCTAATGAGTGCCCTTTTTTTTTTTTTTTTTTTTTTATTATCCTGAGGGAAATGCGCACGCATATCGTACAGCCACGGGGAGGCAGTACGATTATGTGGGACTCCAACCCACTAAAACCCTCAGGGTGTTTCAAACTCTGCCGCTTGTGGTGGGAACATGGGGACGATTTTCTCTTCCATGAACCCACCGCGGCTGCCCGATATCGGGCCCCTCACTGGGGGGTGTGGAGCACCCCCCTTCGCGACGCGCCAGAAACACGTGATGCGCCACGACCACCTCGGGGACCTTACCCGCCAAATGGGCGCCGGACGACCCCGTGTCCGGACGCCCTAGGTCCCCTTGCGACGGGTCAGTCGAGTGGCCCCGCCGCCTGCCACACGGTCGCAGAGGATAGGGAGAGCGGCCCTCGCAATACCGACACTCCTCCTCCCCTGCGACCCCACCGCGTCCGCCATCAAACGGTGACGACCCCGCCAGGGCCGCGGAAGGCAGGGAAAGCGGCGCACCGCAATACCGGCATTCCTCTCCCGCCGCGGCCTCCATCTCTCTGCGGCCATGCTGCCCATACAGCACAGCCGCCCGCCTCAGTCACGGTGCCTCCCATACGACACCGCAACCTACTACCACTCCAACTGGGCTTAGAGCTCAAAACCCAGGGGAGCGGTCCGTCTCGGGGCCGGCCGTGTCGCCGTCTGCGTTGGCGCGGCCCCATGGGTTCCTCTTAGCTTCGCCGCGCCCATACCGCGGTTACTAAGCCCCCCCGCCACGGCAAGGCGGGAACCCTTCGGGGGGGCCTAATGAGTGCCCTAGAGTGCCCTAGCGGTCTGTCTTCATCTTGCCACATCCAGCATCATTAGTCGTTTATACCAAAGACATTTTCCACTTGTACCCATGGAATAAACAATAATATTATAAAACAAACAAGAAAAATTGAAACAGAAATTGACGTTCTTTTTAAAATGAATATCACGCAATTATCTACGTCGTTCTATACTGTGCCCTTTCATTATAGGAACTATTCAATTGTATTGACAAAGGTAAAGTGGGCTATCTTGCAGTTTCTAATAGGAATATGTAGTTCACTGAAAATGCTTTTATTACAAAATTATACCCTAATGAATAAATTTCCAAGGAATCAAAGTAATTTAATAGAAGGCAAGTCATCTTTAATTAAATTGACTCGATAAGTAGGTTATTATCTACTATAGTTTGTGGAGCTCTGACGTACATTTTGAAGTAGCGATTCTATAAGGCTGGCCTAATGCATTTTCTATGTCGTTGGAATCCGATACGTTAATTTGACTTCCATTATCTCTTCGGGAAAAGTCTAGATTATACGAATGAAACGAAATTACCATAAATTGCTTAATCGTAGGCAGCTGGTAGTTTTGACAGTATAATTTTCAAATTTATTTAATACGGCGCATTCTCAATGTATCAGTCAGGGTGGATTTTTGAGATGGTAGTAAGGGAAGTAATATTATACTCTGTTGTTTCTATGATTAAACTCAGACTGAACAGAGACGAACGGGGAACAATCTGGTTAACAACTATTTCCCAGCTTACTTAAATCGTATTATGTTGATACAAGTAGGTCAATCAGGTCAATGCTGATGAAGATACTTACTCCAACTTGTGGAGTTATTTTGACTCTCATTTTCTGAAATCGGAGGAAACGTCCAAAAATTATACTTGGTAATATAATTAGAAATCCTACATAATTAAATGCCCTTAAATAATATCAGCTTTTTTATCGGTGAAGGCATGAACGGAACATGGCAACGCTTTATATTTCAGGCGAGATTTTAAACTGACTCATAAAAATCAAAGGTAACTTAAGTAGAAGAGGTTCCAATTTTCTCACTTGGTGGCTTTCCGTAAGCGGTGGCATCACAAAGCTTTGAAAATAAAGTGCTGCGGTACCTACGCCGCCAACACGAATTACACTCAAACAGTGCGTTGTACAGCATTTAAACACGTTTTAACTTTACCTTTGTAGTTTCGTGTTGTAATTTCTGTCAATTGAGTTTCACTCGTGCTAGGAAGTGACAAATGCTTCTTTTGTGGTACGAAAATAGGAACTCTATGTACCTATCTTATTGTAGGTACAGTCAAGTTGGCAGATAATTTCGTGAACATGTAAAACGTAAACACTTATGGAAGATGGATTCCGTCTAGCGATTTTTGTGGTTGACTACACCTACCCACAGAGAGCCAATCGATTTAGGGTGGGGGGAGGCTTAGATTGGACACCCACATGCAACCAACGTTTTCTTTTTGTATATAAGTCAGTGCGTTTGTACAAAGAACTAGGAGTTTGTCAGGAAATTGAAACAAATGTAGACAAGCCATCGAGCGGCGAAAAATGGTTTTTTGGCCATTCTATAAATGGATATTTTTCTTTGAAGAGGTCTTAATGGTGTTGAGATGAAATGGTGCAACCAGCAAGCTCCCAAGAAGCGAATCTTCGAGACAAATTTATCTAGTTCAACGAATTTTATGTGAGATGAAGTGAAAAAGAAAAAGAAATTGTTCAATTAAATGGGTATATACAATAATCTTGCTTATCTAATCTAATGAATACTCAGAGAGGATAAGAGATCCGTGGGAAGGAAGGTCCTCTGTTTTTTTTTAAATATCTGTGCGTCTGATCAAAGCGACTTGTGAAGCTGTAACCCGAGATGCGAGAGCTGGTGAATACCTGGCCTTGCCATACAACGGGACAATTCAGCCAGCATCTTAGAGACGCTTATTCCGACTATTTGATTGTTTGCAGTTAGCTCAATTGTTTTAATTGTAAACACCTACTAATTCTAATTTGTTTCTATTATTTGATTGTAATTTTCTTTATATAAGATTAATATCTTTAGCTTATAAACTGTGATTTATAATATTTTGTGTGGTTCGTAGTTAACCCGCTTACATCCGTAATGAGGTCTTGTCATCATAACATTATACTGTTTTAGTCTTTCCTAGCAGTTTTAATGTTATTCATAAGCCTAAACACTGAATGCAAAGGCTGCTATAATTACGAGATAAGTGTAGTACCTTAATTATGTCCATTATTTCTGTTTACCACAACATAAAGGATTAAAATTTGCATCTGCCAAATTTCAATTCACATCACTCGTAATAAAAAATAGACCTTATAACTTGATGAATAAAATTGATTATGGAGAAATCTGTACTTGTCGCTCGTCACCGTAAATAATCTATAGACCTCTGATTTTTAACCGTCGCCGCGTCACGATACGTCTGAAAATCGACTGTACCGCACAGATGACAGATTAGTATAAAATGTCGCTTTTCACACAGAGCGTAGTGAGAGCGGGCTAGTCACTATGACTCGTGCTGTGTATGTAGTATAATGTACTCTCATTAAATTAGTCCAGTGGTTGGAGCGGTATGCAGGTAGCTCACGCCCCGATTGGCGTAAGTGTGAAACTCAGACCGCATAAACCAGAACACTGCCTGAATGCCCCTTCTAGAGGCAATAAACATACCAAAGAATTTGTAAAGGTGCGCCTTTCTGAAGGGCCTGTACTTAAGCTTGACGCCTTTATTTGCAAGCCCTGGTTGGGTACCTACTTATTTTTATTTCGACGTGTCAACGACCTCTTTGGTGCGGTGGGCGAAGGTCTGCCAGCGACGCAGGAGGTCGCGGGTTTGATTCCGGGGACCAATGTTTGTACGATCTGCAGACATTTGTTCAGGGTATTCTGGTCGTTTTCTATTATGTATAATAAATATATTGTATATGTAGGTAATGTATTGTATTATGTATATCAGTTATCTAGTACCCATAACACAAGCTCTGCTTAGCTTGGGGCTAGATAATGCTGTGTGAATTGTCCAGTATTATTTACTTATTTATATTCTTTTATATCAATGTTAATGTCGGGCTCTACTGACATTGCATAGATTAATTTGAATTAAACGGAACTGAACCTCTTAGAAGCTTTTTCATTGAAAACTGTCAGAAATTCGATTTCAGCAAAGTTCAGTTTCAGGTCAAAATTATTCAAGAGAAAGGGTGAATATAAGCAACTAGTTCAGCCCGCGGCTGCGCTCACGTTGTTTCTATAAAAACGTTTAAAGGTTATTTCTATCCCATGGAAACTGTTTTGTGGGATACAACGTAGCCTAGGTTTGATTCCAGGCTTAGAGCTATAATATTTCGGTTCGGATCGGTTCAGTCGTTCTGGCGTGAAGAGGTAACCAACATACAAACTTTCGCTTTCATAATATTAGTGTGTTGTATGCAAGTTAGTTCCTCCACTTGCACATGCATGAAAATATATTTACTTTTCACACGCCATGGTTCTTAATATTTCTTTTATTAAATGCAAAAAGAACTACCTTCCCTAGCACCTTATGCCCCCACATGCAAACCATATCTAGTCCACTAATTAGAATGAAGCTTGGAATAATTGCTAAATAATCAACTATCGGTTTGTTAAAATATTTACAGCAAAACTTTCGCTGAATATTTAATAGTTCAAAAATTATGAATCATTATCGTAATTGAAGACATATCAAGTTGAGTAGTTAGTCGTTTATAAAGACGGGTCCCGAATTAATAATAGAACGAAGTTTTTAATTTATGGTTAATACATGAATGTAAAACCAAATTACGACAGTCGACTTAGAAATACTTGGTTCACTTTTTTTAATTGAATGGGTCACTGATAAATATATTATTATTTGGTTCAGTATTCTGTTCCATGAAATTAGAGTAGAAGCCGGAGGTAAACGGACCGGGGATTACCAAGAAGCACATCATTTTTATTCACTATCAAAGTTCCCTTGCTCTTCTATTTTCTCTATTTGGATATTTTAAAGTGCACATCCGACATTTCGACTGCAAAACAAACACAAACCAGCAGAATTCGTTTCCCCGTCGGCTTTTACTCAAAAAGACGCTTCAAACGAACTTAAAAATAAAACTAGTGAACACGTTCAAAAGCTAGAAAGTAAACTTTCATTGGCAAAAGTTGAATTGAGTTTGGTCGCGACTTCCGAAAATGTTAACAACCCTCTCTACTTTAACAAAGGTCGGGTAACGGTCCCGATATAATTGTAATGGGTGCGAACAATGCGTTGGGGTGCGGAATATTATTGTAAAATATCGTTGTAGGGCATGTGGGGTCGGTGATTGCCACCGCGCTAGCAAGCTTGCGCGGGTGGGACATCGAGGCCTCTTGCGCCCACTTTGAGCTCGACGCGCGTTGCAAAACAGCTGAGCGTCACAGACTACTTTTTAGGGTTAAATAGGCATCGATTGATGCGTTCTTATTATGCGGTCGCGTGTAAAGGGTGCGTATTTAGGTCAATTGCTTTTTTATTTGTGATTTTTTTTCCCGTCGTCCTCGGCTCGTGCAAGTGCATACAATGGCTAATGAAAATATTCAAATTTCTCAATGCATAAACATGACCGCCGATTTCGGCTATTATAAAGTATGTCCCTTCACTGCAAAAAACAGATTGATAGATATTTACAAACAATTGAATCATTTATTTGAGAAACTTCGGGGTTTCAGTCACAATTTTGGCGATATTGAGTTGAGTATGGCAATGCATTCATTAGGGGTAAATACATACACAAGTCACAGAGAAATCACACAAGTCGTGCTTCATTTGCACAAGATAGCCGGTCGAATTAAAGATGTTGTAGAGAATAACTTTAAGTCTGTCATGTGGGATTTCTCCAATACTTACCATGGAAACACATTTAATCAAGCTTTATTTGCGAGTTATATAGTGTTTTGCCATGTTTATTTATATTGAACTGATCTCCTATGGGAGTGACATAGTCACTTTGTGACAAAACTCCATAAAAATAAATAAAGATTAAAAAAAAACAAAAAAAAAAGATTATTTATCAGGTATTTATCGCGCACCTTTTGTTTTGTTTTCCCCAACGGTCCTTGTAACATTTTGGTGCAATAATCTTAATAACTTTAGTCCTTTTTTACAGTAAAATGTTTTTAGTTCCTCTTGTAAAATGGGGTCTCATGGACGGACATGTGGCATTCTCTAATAAACTATTCAATTAAAGTTGTGCTTCTAGTTTTCTGTTCACCGATAATGGTTACCTGAAATATTCAGAAACGCTGTTGTTTATTAGAAAATTGTTGTGCTTGTGTTAGTAACCGCCTTTTGAAATAATAGTCTGCAAGGAATATGCAGGGTTGACACCACTGACCTAAGAATTTTTTTTAGGATGAATGCGTGTGATTTCAAAAAAACTGATTATTTTTATTTGTATACTCTATTCATATATAACTATATTTGTATATTTTTTATGTATTATTTGATGTTTTTATTCTTAAATTTAATCATTGAAAAGTAGATTATTTATCAAGATCTACTCCAAAACAGAAAACGTGATTAGTCAAAAACTATAAAATATCGGACCCAATCCACACTCTTCACATTTTTTTTTCGTTGAATTAGTAAGCAAAGGCCTATAGAATGTAGCCATGAACCATGAAGGAGTCGAGACGAGTATTTTGAGACATCATTTATCAAAATCGCTTAAGCCATTTTGTTGCTTGGAGCTAATAAAGAGTGGCGATAACGGTTTACTTTCTAAAGAAAATAACTGTCGGCTGGAAAGAGATCCTCGTGCCAACCCTATCCGTCTTAATAGTAGGTTTGGTCAATTTGTACTGAAATATTCACTATGAATTGATTTATTTAATTGTTTTGTTAACATACGTTCGTTAGTTTTCCACGTAAGGAATATTATCTCTGTGAAGGAAAATAGATTTCGATTTTTGTAAAGGATATATGTATATATTGTATATTTATTTGTATTTTTTTACTATTACTGTGTAGTTAAGATCTTAGTAAGATTTTGACTTAATAGTTACTTAAGTAACTATATAATACTTTATTGAAACAACAGTGTTGATAGTTCTAAGCAATGAAGTATTGTTATTATTAAAGCCAACCCCTTTTTCGGTACAACGGGTCACAAGGTAAAACTCTGCTGGACTACCTTTTGAATTACCTAGCGTTATGACAAATGCAGCTATAGCTCCATGTTTTCGTTTTGTTTGGTTGGTACTTCTTACTTAAATTTTGTTAGATGTAGTTTTAATTTCTACATAATTATGTCAGCTGTCTCCGAGTGTTTCCGAGTCTGACAGAAAAAGTGATGTTGAATGGTAAAAAAATGACTAGACAGAAATAGATCGAGATTCAGTTCACTATTTAGTAGTTTTAGCATCATTCAAACATTTGTCTAAAAAAATATTTAAACATACAAAGAGGATTTATTATAATGTGATTTACTGCTTCAATCAGATGAAGTAACATTTGCGTGTCTAATAACATTTTCTTTAATAGCCCACAAGCATTCATAATACATTAAATTGGCCGCTGGGTGGCATTGTTAAACAAATAATCCCCTATCAGTTTATTCATGTTTCTAAGAAGCCAAGGTGAGTGACGTAGATGGAATTCACTTTAAAGTGGTTCAGTTCGCGAGTGGCGAGTTTTCAAATATCCTACGGTTATTAATAAAATTATTTCTAAGTTCTACAATAGCTAGCAGATTAGAAAAGAAGGTGCTTAATTCGGCTGTGTATGTTTCTTTATTGTTACTCGATAGCCCTATCAAAGGACGTTTAAAAAGCAAAAATTCGTATTTTATCGAACTATTAGACGGCGTGGGTTTTTAAACCAGGGACGTAAGCAGTTGTTTCTTCTTCTTTAAGTTTGGTCGAACCATTTCTTGTGATTAAGAAAACGCGTTTTCTTTAGTGAATTATCCCGGGGTGGTTCCGTTTAAGGCCCTATACTACCCTAAATCAACTCCGCCGGACCTCCATATCTTCCAAACTACTACACATTTAACTTTTAAATTTATATATGGTAAAGTTCAGGACTTACTCTATCGATCATATGTTTCGAAAACACGATTTAATAAAATTTTCTCGATAAAAAAAATCGCAAAGTTACCTCAAAATTTTTACTAAAACCTTAATTTCTCAATAAATACAGAAGTTAAGATCTTGAGAATAAGCATGGTAATTGAACTAAGTATAAAGAACATTTTGTATGTTGCGTTTTTTCAAATAATGTCCTAATTAATAGATATTAGGAAAAAGCTTGATTTTTGGGCATGCGTTGCTATGCGCTGTCCCGCTCCTATGAACACGAAATCCTTTGTCTATCCTTGTCACAAAATGGCGTCGTATGATACCCTCATAAGTGTTATTTCCAATGGATTACTGTTTGTGCCAGGAAAATTTAAATAATTATAGTAAGTATATTCCGGAACATGAAGTCTGTTTATAAATTTGTTTTTGTAAAAAAACATGTAAAGTAGAAAATACATAGGCTTGAAGACACTGTTCTGAAAACCTACTGACTCAAAATATACGAATTTAATAGCTTTCATTTCTACAAGCTATTATTAAAATCGATAATAATGATATTAAACTTTATGTATTGAAATTTACTTCCGCACTGATTTATATCAATCAGAATTGCAAATTCGGAGACATTGGAGACTTGTATTATTATAATTGACCTATTTATGTTATGAATAATTTATAATACACGGAACATTTTGGAACATTCTCGTTGGGTCGTTTCCAAGCAGGGTTTATGGCGAGAATTATTGGTGGATAATAATAATTTTGTAGTCGGTTTGAAAGCATATGTACTCAAAACAAATAAACAAGATTTAAAACAATTGTTTTGACCATATAGCATAACTCACACGTTTCCGAACCGCCACTGCACCGCCGTAGGAATCCAATTTTAGAATTCGTTATATTAAATTCCATACAATCTTGCAACGTTTTCTGCGCCGATGGGGACAAATCGCCAGAATTCCTTCATCATCATCAGACTATAGTAGCCCACTGTTGGACATAGGCCTCCCCAAATGAGCGCCATAGCGCCGTGTCTTCAGCTTGACGCATCCAGCATCTGCCAGCAGTCTTTCGCAAATCAGCATCTCACCTGGTCGGAGGGCGTCCTACACTACGTTTGCCGAGTCGCGGTATCCACTCAAGAACACGTTTAGCGGTTGTCGGTTCTTCTCGAGGTATGGCCAGCCCGCTGCCACTTCAGCTTGCTAATCCTCTGAGCTATGCATGTCCTGGATTTCTTTGCATACCATAAAAAATACAATAATGTATTATATTATGTACAGTTATCTAGTTCCCATAACAAAAGCTCCGCTTAGCTTGGATCATCTAAAGCTGTGTGGATTGTCCAGCATTATTTATTTTATTTTATGTGTAAATATAGTACGTTGATTATTAAAAAGATAATCAAAAGAAATGAAATATGTTTCATTTTCTAAACAGAGCTAGGTACGCAATACAACAAAACTTAATTTAGAAAACAAAGAAAAAGCGCCTTATCCTTAGCTCCGTTTACAAAATTGGCTCCAACTCAGCAATATATAATATACTAAGAAGTAGCAATATATAATATACTAAGAAGTAGCAATATATAATATACTAAGAAGTAGCAATATATAATATACTAAGAAGTTCTTTAAAAAGTTCCATACCTGCACGCCCGCTAATAGACGGACGCTTAAATACAACTTACAAAGAAAGATGGTAGTTTTTTTCAGTAAAAAACTCTTTACGGGCAGCGATGCGTTATAAATTTGTCCAAATGACCACACAAAAGAGTACGCAGTAATTGAGTGAAGGAAACGCCAAAGATCTAGGCGCATCCTTTCGATTCATACTGGATGTGGCATGACGACCTTGAGACTATGAATTGTGGTCCAGTTGTGTCTATTTAAATGGAAGATTAGGCTCCTCCGTCATTTTGGAAGCAGAACCATAGCGTCATGTTTGAAGTCTTGGAAATGTAAAGCTATTAGATAGGATAAGTATATCCTTATTATTTACAGCAAGCTAAAACGGCCTATAAATTTAGATGACGAAAAAGTTTTATCGAAAATATTGATACAGCGACATTTTTTTATGAATATGATTTTAACAAAACGGTTCATCAAACCAATTACACTGATTAAAATTTGATTGTTTATAATATAACCAGCTTCGATCTCCTCAGTGTTTAAGTTTTTCAGGACAAATACTTTTCGCTCGGGAATTCATTTTTTACCGAAGTCATTCTCCAAATAATTTTCCAAAACAGTCCATAATTCACAGAGAAATCGGCGAACATACATAAATTAAAAAAATAAAGCCAAACATAGAATCTCCTTTTCTTTTATTTTTCTTCGGTTCAAAAGAAAACAAAATTACTTCATAAGTTACATACAATATTTATATAAAATAAAACGCACCTACAAGCTAATTGTTTGCAAGCGCGTGAGAGTGACTGACACCAATTCATAGTAATCGGTACCGCAGTGAGATTCCCCTTCGTCCGTGCAGGTCCGTACTAACAGCCGCGTATTCTGCGCCACTTTGTCGACGGGAACAAGCCGAGGATGTGCCCATTACAGTTATTTAATAGCACAACATAAAGATGAAGGAACTAGCCCACACTCGCGACACATTTACACGAATTGACGGCTTTTTGCGCGGCGCTTCCGTCCGCCATAAGATCCACGTAATGCCTTGACGATTATACCGCATTACTGACAATGAAACAATTTAAATGGATTAATCATCTTATTTTGTGGTCACGAACCGGCATTGAGAGCTGTGAGCTGTGTTTTACAACTGAACTATTTTGTTTTCAACCATAGAGGTACCTACAAGAGCCACAAAAATAATTAGTACGTAAAATAGTGTTCAACGATATTATTGACATTAAATTTTACTTGTTAATTTTAGTTTACAAAGGTTCGATTTCGCCGTTTGCTGCCAAAACTAAGATCAACATAACTAAATTCAGCTTGATGAGCTCTTTGTAATATCCTTTGTCTGACATGCCAGTTCTTGAGCTCGGTGTAGCATTAGCGAACCGAAACTTAATGTCGGTAAAATGCGCTGATCCCGTTGAAAGCGCTAAACTGAGTTAATCTCAAATTGAACGCGTTCAATTGCAATGGTGAAATTGGACCTTAGACGTAAACTGGTTATTTTATTGTTATTTCCATCCGTATGAAAAGTCTAATTTCGAAATGCGTCGAAAACTCCACATACAGAGAGATGTTTTTATGCAATTTAAAAAAAGATTCCTGTGTCCACGTTCTGGCTCGGACAGTGCATTAGTCTTGCTAAAATACTGCGTTACAGCGAGAGCTCCAGTTTCCATTAGATGAGTAGAAGGTGCGCTGTCTAGGGATGCCAGAAATGTCGTTACGCTTGCACATTTGAAATGTCGCAAATTTCGAACATCGAACATTTTGGGGTAAAATCTGAAAGGATTTTAGGCCCGTATCATAAAAGCTTGTTCAGTTATCGATCTCTGCTTGAGGACCGCTTTTCTATGGCATAAACGCCACTCAAGCAAAGATCTATGACTGATCAAGCTTTCATAATAGGGCCTTAGACACTCCTACCTGCTTCCCGGAAACTGTCACAAAGTAGAAAACTTAAGGTGCAATAATCATTTTACTAAAAAATCATGTTCAATTTTTTCTTGAGGAATTTACAATTATTCTGGGCTGCATGCAACGTCCAAAAAGCTGCCACATGCGCACGGAATAAAACAATGGGGGTGCCAGTATTGATTTAATACACAGCCGCCTGCAACCGGGGGAGAAACAAAAAATAAAATTAAAAATATGCATAATAAAAATTTGGTCGATGAGTGCCACCGACGGCCCCTAATGCCGCCAGGGGGACGTGTTTAGGCAATACGCGCAGTGCGCATAGGGCAACACTCCTCTCGCTTCGTTGTACCAACACCATGCAAAGTAATACTTGGGAATTTTAGCTGAGCATTTATCGAGATCCTGAATAACTTCCGAATAATTTTAATATCAACGGTATTTAGATGCCTTATTCAGGACTTATATTGTAATATTTTACGATTCACCATTACCTTTTTCATGAATTATATTTTTTTTACCGTATTTCCTATATGTACAATCCTTTTGATTCCCTACCTAGAGTATGGTTTCTCATCTACGTATAATAAATAAAATGCACAAAACTATTTGTTTTTAAATTTCTTTAATTCATATGTTATAATATAAATTTTACATACGTAGATTAACTAAACATTGTTTAGTTTACAAACTAAGTACTAGACAAATTAATAAATAACTCGACAGGCTACGGACGCCTTTAAAAGTTTTTTGATAAAATAACTATTTTTAATAACTAGGTAACTTATTAAATCATTAAATAATAAAATGTTACAAACCTTTAAGCAGAATTTTCATAACAAACAAAACAAATACAAAACAAGTTACGACCGTAACTATTACGGTCGTAACTCGATCGATCACTTTGTTAAGCGCGCATTTTGATAAATAAATTGGTCTAGCTTTGAACCCTTTTAAAACCATTAAGGTTGTTCTTGACACACGAAAAATATCAAGACATAATGAATTCCTTCTATTCAAACATGTTGCAAAACTAGTACTCGTCCCTGAACATAATTTGATGGTAGAACAAACTAAAAACTGACCTAAAATTTGTGAATATTTACACTGTTTTTAGTTGTATGTGAGTGTGATCGGTAAAGACACCCTCGGAAATAAAAATTATGGGACTACCTTGGAATCATTATAAAATAAACACACATACGAAAGCGAAGATACAGATTCCTCACAATCGGATAACAGTTAGCGAAAATATCGAGATATCGAATCTCAAACATATAGTTGTATTGAGAACCTGCTTCTTACTTGAAGTCAGTTGAATACTTCTGATGGGTTGGAGAAATGATGGTCTACAAATAATTAACGTAGCCAAATTATAAGTCTGCCGATAATCATAAGGCTTCTTATAAAATAAATTTTAAATCTAAATGGAAATGAATGAGCTACCCTATGTAGAAAAAATAAATGAAAATAAAACGGGTTTCTTGCAAAACAATCACTTCAAAATACATTACGTAACAATTTGTTCAACATTAAAGGTCGTCAGAAGGACACATGGTGAAGATGCTATAACATTTTATCTTAAGATACCCTACGATAATATCTTAAAGCATCTTAAGGTATCACACAGTATCGTACCGTAAGATACCGTAATATGCAAATATACATTACATTAACCGTGCGTGACGGCTTCTAGTCATTACAAGGCGAGCGATATTTTAGGGACGCGCCCCTGCTGGTCGCACCACCGCCGAGGCCGGGCAGTGAATGCGATATATTAAACACTTTCATGGCCCAGACGCAACAGTCGTTCTCCGGCCGTGTGGCTGGGCAGTGAATGCGTTAAACCATGGAAAGAGGTTCCTTCACAATGACTATGAGATAATATTTGTTTTTAAGTTTGCTCTTTCTAAATAATTAATTATTACTATATAGTTTAATTAATGACATAGAAAACTGCAACCGAACAATAGAAACAATTTAGAATTAGTATTTACAATTGAAGCAGTTGCGACCACTACTCAATCAATCGATCAATCACGAATTCTTTATTTCCAAAAATACAAAAATGTACACTTAGAAAAGGTCAAATTCTTAAAATAAAGCAGTGACACGGATATAAAGTGGTATTTTTGATTTTGGTTGTGTACTATCACTACGAGAAGGCTAGGGGAGGTCTGTGCTAAGCGGCAAACAGCTAAGAATTCAAAAACGTTGTAAATAATAAAATGTAACAGTTTGATAAAGGCTATATTATTACTACTATCACTATATCTACTTAAGTTATATTTTTGCATTTAAAGGTACAGGTAATATTTGCGATGAAATCGGATCTTGCAATAGCACGACACACTCTCTTAGTTTTTTGACTTTCATTGAAAATGTAAACAGACCTCCGATTCATATGCAAATAAAACGACAAATAATTGTATTTGTGATCAAAATGTTCACAGTATTTTCAGAAGGGAAAAACTCGAATCAACAAGGGCTTTAATTGCGTGTAAAAATCAACAGCATGAAAGTCTTTTTTCGGTTTGTTTACAGTTTGGCCTTTGAACAAAAACTCAGAGAATGTATACATCTTGTTTGAACTGTGGACATCGTATTTTTGTTTACTGCAACTTATGTACTTTCCTATCTTGACTTACCTGTAAAGGCTCCTAGGTTTTTATCGAACTTACCTTAACTCATCTCACCTCAACAGCCTATAATGGTCCACGGCTGGAGACAGACCTCGAGAAAAAAATGATATAAGTTCCCAAAAATTTTAGGTTTCGGCGGGATTCGAACCCGCTGAAAATGAGAGATACCCAAAGTGCGGGTAAGCACTATAACAAAAAAAAACATCCTGAGGCCTCTCCTTGACTGGCTTTTATCTCCTTGAACAGAATCACTTAAGAAAAAGATGATTTGAATTAGTAGATAGAACCGTAATATAGAGTTACAAATTTGAACCCAAATCTTTTAACTAGTAAAGTTAAATAAGTAGATTCCTACCTAAACTACTGCGAATAATAACTTACATGCATCTTTACTAAATATAGCTTCACTTAAAATAATTTAGTCGTTATCAGAATCTATAATAATACAATGAATAATTTAGTATCTACTGAGAAAACAATTCATACGTTTTATTGTCAGTAATAAATTTCACACTGCTACCGTACTAGATATAACCACATGTTTTTGTTAGATCTTAATGCTCCGAAGATTACATGCGTATAAATACTTTTTGCCTTCAGTAATTATGAGTAAATAATTAGAAGAAATGTATGAGAATGAGAATACGGAAAACTTATATACTATTGAATCGTAAGTTTTCTCGCAATTAAATAAATATTATCATAACGGTTTCGAAACTTGTTAGCTCTGAGTTTAATAGAAATTGCGATTTAAACGATCTCTGTGGCGCGGTGGGCGAAGGTCTGCCTGCGACGCAAGAGGTTGCTGGTTCGATTCCCGCCTCGGGACAAAATGTGTGTACGATCTGCATACATTTGTTCAGGGTGTTCTGGTCGTTTTCTATGTATAATAAAAAATGTCTATGAATTGTATTATATTATGTATATCAGTTATCTAGTGCCCGTAACACAAACTCTGCTTAGCTTGGGGCTAGATAATGTTGTGTGAATGGTCCAGCATTATTATTATTATTTGGGTCAAATGACTTAGACCGCCATTTATTACGAAATCTCTGATAAACGTCAAAAATCCTCAAACCATTACCTTGATCGCCTTTCAATCAGAATTGATGAAATGCTGACGAACGTAGAATTCTGATTTATAAACCTTCGGTGGTACCAGGAATTAATATTACTTATCAATGCGCTTTACGCTCCATTTCGATTTGTCGGTTGAGGTTTAATCCCGAGCTAGCAAAGCAGTCTAGAATAGAGAACTGCATTTAGTTAATTCCAGTCTTCAAAAAGAATGTAGATTGGTATGAGAAAAGTACAGTAAAGTACTCTGAAATTGTCGATCCGATGTCTGAAACCCATACATTTTATTGTCTACGACCATACATTTTATTGTTAACGACTGTCCACGAAAATGTAATAAAAAGACCAAAGTTATTTTTTTCAACCACATGTTTGCATTTTTTGCTACAATCCGTCGAGTTTTGAACCGTTGAGTTATTGAATTTTATACAAATACTTTCGTTGTCCCGTCGCCCGGTCATCCACACCATAGAGCGTGTGCAATTAACAAAAATATTCTGTGTTTTTAGAACAACCCGTGTAATGTCACTGGAAATTTTGTTTCGTTATTATTTTTTGGGGATGGCGAGTCCGTCAGGTTCATGTTCATATGTGGTAGGTATGTAACGTACCTACATTCACCTACACAATACAAACAATTGTATAAAATGAAACACAACACACATTTTTCGGAAAAATTGCCACATTAAAAAAAGCAAAGGTTCTCTACCTTCGTAAATACAATACATGTTCCCTTAGAAAGACTCAAATTCCTAAAATTTAAATAGGTTGACATGAAAATAAAGCATGTCTATAAATAATATGAAATTATTTTTATTACAATAGACATGCATGGGTATCAGATAGAAGGTCATGATGGGCACATTTCAGTACTATATAATTTATTGTCATAATTTTACATACATATGTATATATATATATGTCATGGTCAAATAAGAGTAGGTACTACATGACCTTAAAACAGGTTGTAAGGAATAAATAAACGCTGCGGAAACTAATGTACAACAATAGAGCAAAGTAATGTACAACAGTTTTATAGAAGACATTTACATCTACAAAAAAATCTGCAACAGTATGATGTGTCTAACTATTATTGTTTTGTGTCACAATAACTAGTTTTCTAGTTTTCCTCATAGCTCCCAAACGGATGATTTCAAAAGCAGACTTGATCGAGTGTTCCAAACATGGAAAATCTGTCAAGAGTGTATTAATTTTTTTTTTGTTGAATACCTTTATCTACCCGTGCGAAGTCGTGGCGGGCTGCTAGTGCCATATAATTTAAAAAACAGAAACGAAACTGACAGCTTCGTCCATCATACTTTCGCAATTATCGACACCGACTGAAATTGAGTACTTGATATTTCAATTGAATTTTCCGCTGATTGACGGAATCACTCGGATTTTATCATCATTTACTGTCATTGCCGTTCCTGCGTTTCATTTGCGATGATTGGCATGTTTTAACCACTGCCTTCCGCTCAGGCAGGCCGGCCACACTATTAACGCTGTTGACAACTCTATAAACGTGAGGTTACATCGGATTTCTATGTTGTTACAAACAATCACATCGAAACTAACAATCCTTAATAGACACTGAAGGACACGGAAGGATAATTTTATCTATTCTCTACTATTTTCACTTTATCACATCTCACTGAACTTAACTACATTATTATCACATATAGCCACGCTACTCTTCATTAACAACTTGACAAGTATTACGCCCGTCTAACATTACCGCGCGGAATCGAATTTGCAGGGACGCAACTCGAGGTCCACAGCGTGTCCGCGACAGTTTCGCATCTGTTTCGCATCTGTTTCGCATCTCGTACAACAGACGACGTCATTGCGAAACTCTTGCGGCACCGTACCTACGTACCGCGCGGTAGTATGAGGGCGCTCGGGTTTAGTTTTCTGGTTTGATCTGCTATTTTTTGTTTCTGGTCCTAAGCTTAGACTATCTGATTCGCAGTGTCCTATGTGTAATAAAAACTAATCTATCCATCTTAATAAAATGATCCAGGCAGCAACATCGAGCTAACGAGAGAAAGGAAGAACAGACGTTTCAGATTGGGATTGATTAGAGAGAGATGCAATTATATAGTAATGGAAATTCCCTGTGCCAGTGTAGTTTCGGGTATACAAGACGCAGAGGCTTTCGTTTGCATATCCGGGCCGGTAGTAATGACTAGCTAAGGGCTCTCAAAAGGTTTTGATAAGTAACTTCATACATCGCTTGAATGTCGTCTTTTAGGTGATACCCTACAAGAGCGTAGTGGGTCGTTGGTTAATATGTACTGAAGAAAATGTTTTGATGATGCTTAAGCTTTACTTGAAATATTTGTAGTAGTGATCAAAATAGGTAGGTATTCAATTAATTGGTGTAGCGCTGTTTCGCACCAAAGTTTTTTTAGGGTCCCATGACGTAGTAGGTTCAATTTATTTGAGCGGCAGAATTCTCAATGCGTTTTATGTAGAAGTAAATACCTACTTAGTAATTATTAAGAAATAATGACTACTTACTTCTATCTCCATAAATCTAGCAGCAGGACTACCTAACTTATTGACTAACTAACTTAACTAACTTTCGGTTTGCTCCCCTTGGAGTCGAGACCCTAGGTCCGTGAGGTACCGAGGCTCTCCGGGTTTTCAAAAAATTATCTGAACGTCTGGTCGAAGCGACGCGTGTCCCGAGAGCTGGTGAGTATCTGGCGCAGCGCATCAGCATTGCCATACAACGGGGCAATGCAGCTAACGTCTTGGGCACGCTTCCGACTTGTATTGATATGGATCAGTTGAGCTACTTGTAGATTGTTTGCAACAGTCCGCAGTCAGCAGTCAGGTAAATACTAGTTTTAATTTAATTCTATTATTTGATTGTAATTTTCTTTGTTGATAAAGATTTATAAGATAAGACTTTTGGTTAAATCGGTTTATGTTTGAAATTTGTTTTCTTAATAACTATAGGTACTTTTAAGTACAATATTTAGTGATTGATAGTTTTCTAAATTAATTTTACAACGTAATATTTTGAAACAAGAAAGATCCGTGTCTCGATTGGCATTATGCAGGTACGCATCCCAAAATAGGAAATAATCCGTTGCGTCGACAAAATATCGTCACTTTAAAATCAACAAACCGGAAAATCACGCTAGCGATGAAATCGAGATTACACTTAGTTGCAAAAACTATTATGCATACAAAAATCAACAGTTGTTTGCGCCCGGTACAGTATCAAACGATCGCGGTTGCTGGCCCACATAATTCGGCTGAAATGTGAGGGTGTAAAAAGCGTTTAATTGGCCCGCGTGTAGGTACGCGCGGATCATTCGCAATCACTATGGTGTTGCAGCTAGTGCGGGCCGCTGCCTATTATTCTCAAACTATCGATGTTTTTTTTGAAAAAGATGAACATTTTCTTTTTATTTTATACTTTTTTTTAATTCAAATATTATTAAATCTTGTTATTTAAAAAATATTAATACTTTTAGCCTATATTTTTACGACATCGTTATTTTGCAAAAGTTTTTTTCTAAGTGAGTTTATTGACCTAATGATTATTTCTGGCGTGATTAGCTAAGTGCAGAAGTAATTGTTCACTAACTGACCGTAACTATAATAATTGCAATTCAACAATTGTGTACCGTAATTGTTTAGTGGACCGCAAATAGGTGAATTCGATGGCAGCGCCAACCATCCTCAAGCACAAATGCTGACTGACTGGAGTTTTCGCACTAATTGATACAACACTTCGTAGCCCAGTGATAATATTACGCGTGGGCTAAATTCCTGTGAATAACAGCTTTGTATTTGAATAATTGAAATAAGAGAACACCAGCTTCTGACGACAAAACACCGGTGTGGAATTGTAGGTTCTCTATTTAGGTCGTTTATCCAAACATATTTATTTATAGGTAGTTTGACAAAAGTTTCATTGGTAAAGGATTACTCATTGATTCTGACCGTTTACATAACGCACTGTGCGCTTACGAATATTTCCATAGTTTTCGAGACCTTCTTACACATTTAGCGCCTTGTAGCGCCCCTACCGGATCGAGAGGAACTACTGTTCGTTGAATGACAACGGTCCAATAGTTTTTTACCAACCCAGTGATAGTTTTCACGTTTTCGTCATTGATATTATAAATGTAAGTAAATAGAGCACTACCAATATAGCTTGGCCTACTATTGGTACTTTAAAGAAAATAAGAACGCACAAAAAACATTTAATTCGGTACTTACACTGAATATAAGTTTTTCCCTTGCGCTCTATGCGTACCAAGTCTAACCTGATTTCGAAGGCAAAAACGAAACTATGTGTGAGTTGTTACGTATAACTATAAATTCAGTGCGTGAATGCGTGAAGCATTCGAACGCACTGATATCAATAGGAACAGGAGACGTGTTTAGCGCATTTTTTTGGCTTCACTTCGTTTGTATCTACTATCATTCTAAGCCTTTTTCGTGTAAAACATCAATGGTTCTCAATTAGATTTCATCATCATCATCATCATCTGCAGCCAGATTTTACCCACTGCTGGGTATAGGCCTCCCGAAGTTTGTGCCATCCACCACGGTCCTGTGCTAACCGCCTCCATTGTCGGGGGGTCGATTACATTTATTGAATGTTTTTTGTATTGACTCGGGTACGCAAATTGACTAAGGATACGGAGGTAGCCTAGAAGCAAGTGTGCCACTGATTTTGATTATGTATGTTACTTACGGACGACTGATGAGATACGTTCGAAAAGAGCTCAAAAATAATAAACAGGCACTTTTTTTGGAATAAGCTGCAGGTAGCAAAGTTCTTTCCGTTCAGTAAGCGGTTTATGGTAAATTAAAAAGTGCCCCGTCCACGCAAACATTTGATTGATACACAAACAACAGGTGTGTCGGTCACATCACTACGCACAACGTAAAAATAGTGTTTGATCTCGCAACCTGTTCGGACGGGATGACTAGCGCAGGCCGTTTTGTCCAAACCGCAACTTTTAACGTCGAACTTGAACCCTGTCGATCGTGAATTGTTAAAGTTAGCCGGCAATTTCAGGCCCTGTTTTAAGTAACATGTCCACCTGGTTCGGAACCGGAGCGTAGGGATTTGATGCTCTGTATTGATTTCTACCAAAGTCATCGACATAGCTCTAAAAATTTGCAAGCTGAGCAAGTGGCAGTGGGCCGGCCATATCTCGCGAAGAACCGATAACCGCTGGGTTAAACATGTTTTTGAGTGGAGACCACGACTCGGTAAACGTAGTGAAGGACGCCCTCCGGTCAGCGAAAGACTGCAGGCAGATGCTGGATGCATCAAACTGAAGACAGGGTGCTATGGCGCTCATTAGAGGAGGTCTATGTCCAGCTGTGCACTAACATAGGCTGATGATGACGATGATTGATTTCTATAGCGTACACTGGATATTCTATTGCGTGATGACGGCATATCCCCCGATATCTATGTCAGAGACCGGTATATCTCAGAATATCGGTATATCGATAAACTCGTTCGCTTGAACCTATATTGCCGATGCAAAATCCAAAAGCACCCTGCCGGCATATTGTGAAAACCGACACGACGCGTACGCTCGGATTTCGATCCATTGGACGTGTAACTTAACGTATCGATAATGGAACACGAGCCTGTGTGGCTTGCTTTTTGAAACACCTGCAGTAAAATTGAATTTGTTCGGTGTTATTTCGAAAAATTTGAAACTATGCAAGCCATCACTAATTTATGATTGTACCACTGTTACATATTCCTAGATTATTCGTAAAAACATAGTTTTTAAATTTTTAGAATAGGTGAATAATTATTATGATTATGCTCAAGTAGTTGAATAGAAAGCCAGGAGTACGATTTGACGTTAGTATCGAGGCGTCATCGTTACTTCGGATTTTTTTTATTAAATTTAATATTTTGCGTATTTACGTTGTTTTACATGGCCGCTAGACGCGCTGTACAAAATCCCATACAAAAATTAAACGTCTTGATACTGTCGCCAAGAAGAACTGACTCTAGTCTTCTGATGATGATGATTCTTTGTTAATGGCAACATGTGTCTGGTTAGACTCTGGAATACTGTCAGTGTCAAATAATAAAAAAAAAATACTGGACAATTCACACAGCATTATCTAGCCCCAAGCTAAGCAGAGCTTGTGTTATGGGTACCAGATAACTGATATACATAATACAATACAATACTTACATAGATAGATATTTTTTATTACACATAGAAAACGACCAGAACACCCGGAACAAATACTTGCAAATCGTACAAATATTTGTCCCAAGGCGGGAATCGAACCCGCAACCTCTTGCGTCGCAGGCGGACCTTCGCCCACCGCGCCACAGAGGTCGTCAAAAATAATAGTGAATATCTGAGTTATCAAATTAAAAGATTGCTTGATATTTTCACCAGAGCCTTGTTCGTTATAGCAGGTTTTAGATACCTCGTACAGGTTAGGTTGGCTTGACTCGTCTTTCAAATCAACCTTACCTAAATGTTGGAGTCCCCCTTCACCCGGCTCTGGTCATCATCACTATCTCCATCTTTGTTTGATATTGATATTAAAATGTCAATAAAAAAAGCAAAGTTCATTACGGATGTAATGAACTTTGCTTTTGAACTATGATCCTTATTTGTTTTGGAAGAACACCAACGTTTCTTCAAACATAAATATGGTTCGCTTACATCCGTAATGATTTCATCAAACTACGATAGTTTTTAGTAAAAAAAAACAAAGTTATTCCAGTTATTTTTAAGCTTTTCTTTGACGCCTTTATTTTTCGATTTGTACGATATTTTGTAAGCCAGGGTTAGTGAAAAAATTTTTGATGAGTCTTGTGTTTTTTGCTTGATTATTGATTATTTTTGTAATTGTAAATAAAACAAATAATGCAAAATTTTTAGTTCATTACCATTTTAGTTCATCAAAGTGGCCTATTTATTAATAATAGCTCTTGAATGTTGGCTCAGCCATTAATTCGGCTTACATATGGTAAGGTAACTAACATGAAAATGATATATCCGAGAGACGATGACCCATGAATTTGCCACTACGTGGTCGCAGGAGCAACCAAAGGCCGAATATTCGATTACATCTGTTAGGGCATAGGCATTAATGCCTAACAGATGTAATCGAATATTCGGATGCCTAACAGATATAATCGAATATTCGGCCTTTGGTTGCTCTTGACTTGAATTTCAATTAGAACAAATTATCGAGGGACGGTCCCGTGCGAAACTGGAATTGTCAGTCAGCGCGTGCATCAGGAGACACGGGATGGACGCCAATTTACCGGGGTTGTGTCACTTGTGCTATTACATACATCCATACGTCAAGTGGAAAGATATCAACTACTGGACCTGAGCCTTCCCAAACATAAATGTCTAGTGACATTAGGGAAACACATTATTTTCTTCATAATTTTCGAATTATGTTTACAATATTTTACTGAACTTTGGCACAAACTTTTTACTATTTAGAGAAAAATTATTCGATAAATTCGCGGCTGCAATAGATACCTATTTCTTTGAATGAAAAACTACTGGCCGAACTTTTAAACGGCATCGTTTTTATTATCTTCCAGACAATAGATAGATAGAGAGTTTTTTTTTTGCACACATAAATAAATGTAACAGACAAAGTTAAAAATATGTGACAATTGGCGGTCTTATCGCTCAAAAGCGATCTCTACCAGACAACCCTGGATGGATAGGGTCGTTGGTTAGAACGGGAATCTGTGTGCATTATTAATACAATTTAGTACAAAATTCTAAACACAACATTTTAGAATAATAATAATATGTCTCCAGAAATTTCAAGTGAATTTTGAGTTAATTTGAACTCTACTACCTATTCAAAATAAAGACACTATAAATTGTACACATGCACACTAGTTTCATGGTCAGAGCTGCAACTTATTATGGGGTATTGGAGACTATTTTAAGAGGGATGCTATCTACCGGCGTATTCCATGCATTAAGTGTATTAGCCTAATCGAACATACGTATTTTGTGCCGAATGAGGCCTCAAAATACAGCAGTAAATCAGTACATTTAAAGGTGTCTGCTTACCGGCTTTACGGCGGTTTTAGTTTAAACTTTATACTACGCCCCGTTAAGCTTTAAAGTGTTACCTAGCAAGCGTTTGTGTAGTCAGTACGACTAAAGAAGGTGCTCGCAACGGATTTTAGCACACACGGCAGCGGCGGCGTTACGTATTATGCTCGCTGCGAATGGCACAAAATGACCAGGTAAAGCAAAATAGCCGTAATAGTAATATAAATCTTTACTTTACCTTGTAAGATTAAAGTGGACAAAAAATCAAAGTGATCACTTTATTTCCTAGTTTTACGTATGTAATCTGAGTTTTGTGACGTGTCCAAGAGTCCTGGAAGGTTTAAAGGAAATAAAGCACTTTGAGTTTTTTTTTCATAACTTAACACTGGCCAGAAACCGACCTTCAAAGTTTACAATCGACGAGCAACGAGTTTTCTATAAAAAAGTATGCTAGTAGGTATTATATCAAACATCTGTAATTGCCGAGGCTGGCTCTGGGGCTACATGACACTCTACTTACAAAATACCACCTTTTTCATCAAAATTAGATAAATCGTTGTGTACTGAAACTAGCATACAAGAAGGTGAGTATCTGGCGCAGCGCATCAGCATTGCCATACAGCGGGGCAAAGAAGCCAGCGTCTTGGGGACGGTTCTGACTGGTATTGATATGGATCAGTTATGCTACCTGTATATTGCACAACCGTCTACATTCATCTCAATTGTTATTATTTGTTTCTATTATTTGATTGTTACTCTTTGTTAATGAAGATTATTTATTTAGACTTAAAAAGCATTCATATACTCCGACTTATATTGTATTACTCTATACAAATCCGCAAATATATAAATTCAAAACTCTGTAGATACCAAGTACCAAGGTCTAAGTTTTGGCACAGTCATTTTCAGATCGATGTGCAATAAAACGTCTAAAAAGCATGAAAAACAATTTTGACGTCGATTCATTCACAGAAGAGCTTCGAGTTGTAATCAAGTTAACGTTCTATCTGTGTGAAACATAGTTCACGGCCTGTATGTTGTGTGAAGCTACCAAAAGTTCCTGTATATCGAGTCGTCCACTACCTTTGGGGACAAGTTGCCGTCAATCGGCTCACACGGATTAACATTTGACAGTGATCTGTACCTAAGCTAGTATGGGGGCACGGGGGGAGGTAAAGGCAACAGCCCACTGCACCTCGCAACAGAAATCAGTTCATCCGAACTAAGTTAGGGACTGAGGTCTTTCGAATTATTTGCTGAATATTTAGTAGTATTATTTTCAAGTATTTACTTCAGTTGTGGCGCCCACACACAGGGCTCTTAATACCTAGCCTGTAAGTGAAATTTTAAGACCTCTTAATATGTATCTATGTATTAGGATTGCAAAATTAATTCTTGAAATAACTTGAAAAGGGTCCTATTTCCAAAACTTTCGCCCCTGAAAGGTATTACAGTAGATTTTTTTTTAATTTTCTCAATTTTTTTAATTCCTTTCAATTCAGTCCTTTATTCCGTTTAGACCTTACATAACCCTTGGACACGACAGATTTTTTAGATATTTACTTAAGTAAGTAAATTAAAACCATTGTTTATAATTTTAAAGAAAATCTCCGCCTAACATGAAACATAAATGCCACAACCACAATTTGTCCATGTAAACAACAAACACTTGCAAATCAGTCGCAGCAAAGAGGAGTCCCGAATGCTCCTTTATCCCTAAATTTCCCGGCATCACAAAACAAACGTAAACAGCCAAGAACGCCTGACCTTGACCGTAATAACCCCCCTCCCGCCCCAGTCTTAATGCCATCGAGGGAGAGAGACAGAAAAATCGGTATCAACGTTTGTTCTACCGATTTCGTTAGGTATGTTTTGCTGGCGGGTTTTGGCTTGCACTTTGCAATGAGCTTGGATACTGAGTCATTTTTCAAGGGTTTATTTTGAAAATGGATTATGAAGGTACCAATGTCAGGGCAGTCCTTTATTTTATTTTCTTTTGAGGACCGAACTCGATGTCAAGGTTACTTATAAATTCTGGTATATTATTATAAAAAAGGACGACGCCTGATCATTGAGTTCAGTTTTGCGCAATCTGAAATGGACATTGCCAGAACTGTGTCTCACACTCAGAGCCTTATAAAAGAAGTTGAAGTTCAGTTTCGTTTAGCGATATTAAGTCACGATGACATTGTGACGTCTTATTTTTTATAGGGTTTAGAACAGCGCTTCTAGCATGTAGATAAAGATGAGATGTCCCGATGTTGTCTCGAAAATATCGTCAAACTGAACTCAAGTCTCTACACTACGCTTAATAAATCTAGTGTGAACAGTTTGATTACGAAAAAAGCTTTCAAGAGCTCGATACACTTTTATCTCACTTACAAGTAGAATTTTACCTCGCTCTCACGTAAAAAAGTTATGTTATACTTAAATAAAATATTACGTGAAAATAACCTCTGTCAAATATCTCAAAATAATCATTCGAAAACTAAAATCGAGTTCGTATGAAACAAAGAATTTAGTAACCTACGAGCATAAAAGTATTCAACCGCTGTCGAACTACAAAAATTAATTATTCTCTATCTGGTAGAGGCGCTGCAAGGATTTATGAAGGGAGACGCAAACCTTGTTATCGTAAGCCGCAAAACCGATACTTCGGACTCTGGTATTAAGGACTCAGATTAGAAAAAAACAATGTTTAAAAACAGCCAACGGAAAATCAAATTCATGTAACACTGTCCGGACCATGCTTTTGTGTTTTTTTTCACATGTGACGCCCCGCTTTGGTAAAAACCGTTCGTAAAATACAAAGTTCGCCAACAGTGTTAGAGAAAAAAATAACGTCAAAAGTCTAACGATAAGCCGTAAAAATTTCCGGCTGCAAAGTTGTTGCACTCAAATAACAATACAATACAAAACAAGGACAGACGAAACATAGTACAGAATAAGTTGCACGTTGGTCGGTCTTATGGCTGAGAGTTATTCCACGCAACTTTTGAATAACACTTTACACTCATACCTTTTTATAATTGTCAGTGTACATATTGAGATATTTGTTACCTCCTAAGGTTAAAACGAACGAACATGAATTTTATGAACGAATATCGCAATACATCTATGAAAATCAAATGTAAACGCACAAAAATAGAGATAGTTTTTTGAAAAAATGTGATGTTCACGACAGAAATATAAGAAACAAGAACAAACTACACATTCCATCATATAGATTACGAATGGTAGGCAAATCATTTATGGGAAATTGCGTACGCTTATAACTTATAACAAGCTTCCATCTGAAGCAACTGAGCTCCCTATTCGTAAATTTAAACAGTACATAAAACGAAGTCTTATCAAGAAGGCCTTTTACTCCATAGATGATTATTTCAATGATGTTAATGCTTGGCCAGATGTCGCCCAGTTCCGCACCGACAATAGTATTATGGGAGAACAATCTTAAGCTTAGTTTTATATAAATATTGACCTGTATCTAAATCACAATATATTTAGAATTTAGGCAAATAATATTGTATTACATTTTAAGGATTATACAAACTTACTAGTGGTTTATTCTTCCACTAGTGGACAAAAAATGGAAGCGAACAAAATCAATAACATTTTGTTTCTCTTTTGATAATTACTATTTATAAACTTGTTATTTATGAATAAAATTTGACTTGTCTAAGTGCTTTTTTGTAAGCCTAAAGAAATAAAGTTATTGACTTTCGACTTTTGAACGGATGGTGATAATATTGAAAAAATGTCGTAGAGATGTGAAATAATTTACAGCTAATTTATATCTCGAAAAAAAAACGCGTGCGAGGCATGCGCTGAAGCTATACAATTCAAAAATATTCTTCTACACGTTCATTGCATTCCTAATTCGTGCAAATAGCTCGATACCGTTCTTCCATGCGTGCAATTACCCAAAACTGATGGGTTTCGATCGTTCGCCACCGCAGCGTAGTTTCCTAGTTCCGAAGTTCCAACAGTAACGTACTCTTCACGCACAAATCATAAACAAACACGGTAGGAGCAACACCTACGGACATCAATTTTACAATCTGTAACGTATCAAACAAAATTAAACAAACAAATAAATTTTCAATACAAATTTTGCGGAGCGCAATGTCTGACCACTGCTTACAAAAACTTAAATAAATAAAATAATGATGGACAATTGACACCGCATTATCTAGTCCTAAGCTATGCAAAGCTTGCTTGGGTACTAGATATCTGATTTACTTAATACATTTTCACTACATTGATAGATATTTTTTATAATAATATAAAAAGAAACACCCGACGTCCAAATAAACATTTGTCCCGGGGCGGGAAACGAACTCGTAACGGACACGCCGTTGCAGGCGATTCACCCGCTGCGTCACTGAGATCATTAGATCTTAGTAAAGACACTTCCTTCTACAACAACAAGTGTCTCACCAGCGCTAGTTTCATCTTCCCACGTCATTTTATATCAATTTCTGCGATCGATCATGCGGCGATAACGCGATTACGCGTAAAGGTAAGTAAATAAACATCATAAAATCATGTCCATGTCCAGGACTGCTTTGTTCTATACAAACAGGCAGACGCGTATACCGTATAGATGCAAACATTAAGAGGGACCCGAGAGCATTTTGCAATTCAGATTGGACGGCACACAGGCTGTGCGTTGTGTGTCTTGGATGTTTTGCATTCATGTGGGGAATAACTTTAGCCAGGTTTATTAGGCCTGTTTCATCATTGAAACGTTTCCGACGTCTGACCTCGACCACCACCACATATTAACAGCACCGTATAGCAAGGATAATTTCAAATAAGATGTTTGGTTCAAAAGCTAATCGCAATTGCTAGAACCACGGATTAGTATCTAACTAGAACGATGAGAAAGTAACAATAGTTTAGTAACATGATAGCCACGACGAAGGCTACATACAACAGTTCACAGAAGAAACCTCATGATTTATGTTTTATCGCGGTTTCATTAGGAACTTTCCTTTAGTTAACTGTACTGGAATAGTAATTTCAGTTTATTACTTATATCAATATTCAAATTGATATCGATGTCATCACGAAATGGCGAGTCACGCACAATACTGGCTGCCTAATTCAATATTCGTACTGGATTGACAGTAAACAAGTAAAATGTGGAATGCGAATGTATTGTGTTTGCCAGCGGACGATTCTAATCAGAGCTCTGTGCTGCGTCCAGCTGCTGAGCGATAGGCACATGCCCGTATCAATGCTAAAGATCGATTGTAGTGAGTAAACGTAGCTCAGATCAAGTACACATTGGGAGATTTGGAACGTGCGATTTCGTAACGCGCGTTTTGATAACCATCTGATCTGATATCCGGACAGACTTGTCTTGTGATAAATTTGTATTTATTCTTATAATTAGTGCTTTTTTTTGTACATTCTAGTAATATTGACATTCTGTATTGTTGACATTCTCTAAATATCTTGAATATTCATAATTATATTGTTTTTTGCCTATGTATTAAATCAATTAAATGTGGTACCTTACCTTGTTCAATGACGTAATTCTCTGTTCAGTATGTTTTTTATCTTTTTTTTTTTCTAATTTACACTTAGTCTCATAATTTATTTATAAATAACGTGCTCCTATGTAAAAGTTTCCGACACAATGTAAATTGTTTGAGAAATAAATAAATTAAATTAAACACCCAAACGCGCGCGCTAGGTTCAAACGCGCGTTTGAGTTTTGGGTGTGGGTCGGATGGTTTTTAGAACGCGCGTTACTAAAACGCGTAACGTGCTCCTAGCGCAGTGCCTAACACTTCCTGATCAGAGATACCTTCTTTCATGAGTGACATTAATTTATGTGAAGAGAAAATTAACAAACCTTATTTTTATTATCCTAATTATTATTATCGTGTAAAATTTTACTTGTATTAGAGCTTATTTTGTAAGCCTAAAGAAATAAAGAAAGTGCGATCTGAAAATCTGAATTCAAATTCTGTTGCGAAAATCGTGTTCGGGCACGGATAGTTATAAGAACATCACGTTTACGGTTCACCTTCATTAGTATTCATTTGAACTTTGAAGTTATCAGTTGGTTCAAACTAAATGCACAGCACTCCAATCAAACACAACTGCAAAGCAAACACAGTCGAAGTTGTAAATTGCTCTATGGCGGAATTACATTGAGGAAGTTCTGTTCTTAATTGAGTGCATACTAATAGAATTATTTCTCAGTAGCGTAGTTACATTTTCAGGTTTAAGATGTATTTATTTCCCTTAAGAAAAAAATCACTTACATGAGAAACTACTTATTCCTAACCAAAAATAACATTTTGGTGGTAGAACATACACTGCCCCTGCCTTTCTTAAATTCACATAATTCTTTCTACCGAAGGTTGCCTGGAAGAGATCGCTTCTAAGCGATAAGGCCGCCCATTGTACTTGTCTCATGTAATGTCTTTTTGTAATGTTCTTTTTCTGGTGTACAATAAAGTGTTTTTGTATTGTATTGTATATACACTATAGATTAGGTAGAAAATACACAAATTACTGACATTTCACATAATTATTACCATTAATAAGACACTTAACATGTAACAAAGACCCAACAATATCAATTATTATAACACAGCACTACGTAACGTAGTAGGTAAGTTTTTTCCAGCTATAACGTCACCATTTTCTCTAAGTCGACATCAGCCCGTGAAAGTCCACTGTTGAACCTAGACCTCCGACCATACGATCAAAGTCCAACTTTTAACTTTACTCCAATTTTTTTTTACTGTTTATCTGATAACTTATATCCAAAGACATTTTTTTATATAATATCATCAAAGTTTATATAATTTAACTTTTTACAAGTTGAAAGTGTTGAAAGTTAGACGTTTCAAACGTTTCAGTAAATATTTGAATGTTTGTATTTACTGAAACGTCTAACAAAAACTACTAAAAGATGTACCTAAATATTTCATTACTGCCAATCCATAACAGTTCTTCTTTTCGAGTTTGAGAACAAAAACTTCTTTCAGAGTTTCAAAATCGGAAAGAAATTTGCTTCAGCCCGATGAAAGAAACCACAACCTTGTTATTGGCTGTTGGTTTTTTTGGGATGGATTCCATCTCAAGCTCTATTACCCCTTTATGACCAGAATTACCTGCAGTCCAGTTTTATTCTCTTTGCTGTTGTCCTGCATTATAAAGGCACTCAATTCAATCAAGAAGAGTTTGCAGCTTCATCATTGTCCTTTACAACAGCCATTGGCTCTCGCCTACAAAAGACACAAGTCGGCAAAAGCTCACAATAGGGTGTCAGAGCGCATCAGTGTATTGTTTTCCTTTGTGGGAAGTTTTCATAGACGAAGTTGGTATCGACTTTGTGATAGCGTCATCGTTCGTTCCAACTCAAAGGACCTTTGAGAGAATAGGTAATATTTTCTTTTTGTTATGTACCTAATCAATCATCATTAGATATTCTCCCGTATGCCGGACATTCTGTGTTCGCAATAATGACCACAAAGGTTTTAAGAAATGAAATAAGTTCCCAAAAATTATCGGCTTCGGCGGGACTCTAACCCGCGCCCCCCTTTGTATTAATTCAGACAGGCCTCTGAACTTTCTAAGACCGTATCGATCGAATGGAAACGTTAAGAGAAGACAGTAAAGCACGTCGAATTTGAACCCTAAACACATCAAAATTCTTTCGTCGGCTTCATTTCAGTTTGGGAAGTGAAGCATGCATAAATTTCAATCAGAGCAGGCTTTCCATATATGCTTTTATTTATTCGAGATATTCGATCCTATTGAATTCTTTCAGTTATTTCAAATAGGCAACCACACATTCAACCTGCAGCCGAGAAATAACTTTCTTTTATGAGAATAATTCTAAAGAACTGCTGCAGTGATATTTTACTGCATTCAAAATATCTCGCGTATTTTCCGTATCGATCGCCAAATTAAATGAAGCATCAATTCTCCCCATTCCAACATACCGAACGCACGAAATATTAACATCGATACCAGCAATGATGTACCATCAGCCCACAGATCCTGCTACGTCATAATCAGGCCATAAATATAGTATCGTTACGTCGGCACTTTCATACAATATGGATCCCATCGCGTATTAGTACTCTCCGTAGATTAACAGCCCTGCTGAGGCCCACTTACTTATGTATAGGCCGCTTTACACCGTCCAACATGGCAGCCTTTACCAAAATGCGTCCTGCCACTCAGATGCTCCTTGATAGTCAGAGACAACAATTGGGTCATTCTCTTATAACTAAGCGATGCGTTTAGTACCCGCGAGAAATAGGCTGGGACGATTTTACGGTTTATTTTACACATAAGACGGTTATGTGGCCAAAACCTTAAAACAAAAAATACAGTTGTTTAAAAGACGAAAATGGAGCTTCAAGGGTGGTTAAAGCATACATAAATATCATACTCTGCAAAACAACATCGCCTCCCCTCGAATATTAAGTTATGAGCTTCATATAAGTTATGTCTTACTAACTTTGAACTTCTCGTGAACGGTGGTCAGTTAAATATCGGTAAATGTACATGGACTATCACCCCACAATCTTACCCGTCACCGCACAATCTCGCCTTAACTTTGGCGTAGCTAAACTTTATCCATTCAACTTCTAACACAATTAGACTATGAGGCGTAGCATAGTGGTAGCAAATTACTTAGGTGAGATGAGATTGAATGCTGAGATTGAATGTTGTATGCGCAGCAGAGGTATACTCTTCAGATTTAACACACTGCATCGCTTAGTGACGACGGAATGTGTTAAACCTGGTTTGATTGTATAGGACAGTTTAGCATGAAAAAACAATAGGTTGGATTTGAAACACTTAACCACTGAGCTCTCATACAAAACTTCCTTACATACACCGCCAAAACTAGACACAAAAACGGACAAAAAAGGATTGGAGGAACTGATTGTATAAAGTTTAGTGCCACCAATATGAATTCATTCTAGATAGACAGATTGAGTGGACATTCTATTCATAGCTTTTTGCTACACTCCCTCGTCACGGAACCGTCACGTCACCGTATAATGACGTCACAGTAACCGCACTCGCTTAGCTGTGGCCGGGCCTGGGCCTAGAGAAATTCACCCCCGAATATTGCTTTAATTATTAATGAAAATTGCAATACATATAACACAGCACTTTAATATTAAAGAGCCGTAGTTTTCCTCTTTGGGTGCTCGGCTCGTGTAATGGTGGCCTTGAATTATTTATAACAGTTTTATGTCCCGTCCTGGGATGGATTTGGGGTCAAAAGCGGGGTGTTAGCGCTTTTGCTGGAACAATAATAGCTTCTTTTAATTTTACGTGAAAAAACTAACTTCAAATCAAAATGAAGAAAGAGTGCTTACAAGATTTTTTTTTACGGACTCTGTATATGGAGTACTAGCAGCACCTCGCGGTTTCACCCGCGTAGTTCCCGTTCCCGTAGGAATTTCGGGATAAAAAGTAGCCTATGTCCTATTCCAGACTATAATCTATCTTTGTGCCAAATTTCATCCAGATCCGTTTTGCCGTTCTGGCGTGATAAAGGAACAAACATCCATCCATCTATCTATCCATCCATCCGTCTAAACTTTCACGTTTATAATATTAGTGAGAAGTGAGATGAGATTAGTGAGATTGTCATCTCATCTGTCACTGGCCGACCATAATGACCGTTACTTCTAGTAGCCTTAAATTGTCACTGATTTTTAATTATAATGTTCGGATGACGGGGCGATTAGCAGTGGCATCATTCTGGGCCAAGTATTTCCAACACATCAACTATCTATTGAGCTGATTATTATTATTACTACTACTATGCTACGTACTACTTCTTACTACTACTATGCTACGTACTACTTCTTACTACCCATGGCTCGAGTACCCGAAGTGTGTCTGGACAACGATAAGAAATGCCGCCATTTTTTATACTGGACCCTGCTTTCATCGTTAAAGCGGCACTTCACGCCCCTTGTTAAATAATACTTTTCATCTCAGTCGAATCTTGTGCCTGAAATAGAATTAGGTGGTGTGTTTTCTATATTTTAGAGACCAATTTTGCTTGAAACCATCTTAACGTTTGCCACTAAATATTTTGGAAGATCTAACTGAGAAAACGCTCAGCAGATTGGTACTAGCTTGTGCATAAATTAATAATTCACATCCATAGTACATTAAAATTTTAGTTGCCGTTGTTTCTGAGTTGAAATTTGTCAATGGTTTCATCGCTTTCTAAGTTTTCGTGTGTATCCCGATTTTTTGTTTCTGTGTTATTTGTCTGAGTACTTTTTAGAAGATATGACATTGTTTTCTATTCGTCATGTTTTTATTTTCGAAGACGAGTATGCCTAATACATATATTTGTTTGTTTTTTTCTTAATATTTATACGCTTTATTTACTATAATATAAAGCATTTGGTAAAAGAGTGAAAAAAAAATTGTGGTAATCCTGTCTCCGGTCAGCACTTTACCTATTCCAAGCACATCACTGGTGACTGTGATGCTGCGGTTGCTGCCTGCTAATCCTAGACCATCGACAGCAGCGAAATTGTTGAATAAATAAATAATAATAAATAAATAATGCTGGACAATTCGCACAGCATTATCTAGCCCTAAGCTAAACAGAGTTATGGGTACTAGACAACTGATATACATAATATAATACAATACATAGATAGATATTTTTTATTATACATAGAAAACGACCAGAACACCCTGAACAAACGTCTGCAGATCGTACACACATTTGTCCCGAGGCGGGAATCGAACCCGCAACCTCCGGCGTCGCAGGCAGACCTTCGCCCACCACGCCACATCGGTCGTCAAAATACGAGTAGATACCTACCTACTGCACCGTCACAAACCTACTTAGTACAGACAGCTTTTAGAATATCGGAAAGTACACTGAGCCGGGGCCTATGGACTCACACTGATAAATACTACATACGCTTGTTAATTATGTGCATAGGTGTGAGTGAGGGGAGATGGGGGTGAGTTCAACAAATGCATCTGATTAGGCTTGCTTTGCACGAGCTTCGGTCCGACCCATCGCGATCGAGCCTCGTGATTGATTAGATGATACTAATGTGTTACTGGGACTACAGGTACAGTTTGAGGTATTAATTGGATGGATGGGGGCATTGACTACCGTAATAGGCATGTGACACATTCTTAGATTGAGCTTTATATTTACAAAAAATCAATGTGGATAAGGTTTTACTAGATACAGAGTTCGAGAAGAGGAGAGTAGAAGGTATTGATGATCCGATTTATCTGATAAAATCGTATGAAAAATTCATCACTGAATTTTGTAGTCATTTGACAAAGTTTCGGTTTAAAACATGTATCCTGTGGATTCCTGTCTATACGTAAAATCGTCGTTGACAAAATTTTGATTCATGCAACTAACAAAATGTTATTAGTATCTGGTATTTCTGGCGTTCCAGTAAAGGTATTAATTATTATAACGGGCTCTTTTGGTCCAAATGCTGGGCAAAAATCTCCTCCCACTCCTCTCTTCAACACATCAGTTTTGCGCCACGACGGTCCAATCCGTGTCTAATAAAGACATTATTGGCAGTGAAATTAATATCTCTAACAAGTAGCAAGTTACGAATTTGAAATTTTTAAGTCATCTTATTAGCAGCTAGTGCTTGCGAGCAGGTTATAATAGATGCCTGTGCTAGAATTTACTGATGAGGTACCGAATCTATTATTTAAACTCCTCAATTTGTTGACGAACTAATATTTAGCAATGTGTCTATCTACAGAGCGACTATAGTTTAGGATACATATTCCAGCTAATTGGTTGAGTATGCGAATTGTGTTTGCCTCGAACACTGACTAGCCATTTCATAAGCTTTGAAATGCCTAAGAGCGAGCTGCAAGTTAACTTGATGCATTCATTATTAGTACAGACGTTTTTGGTCAAAACTATAATTTGACGACCTTTCTAAAACCAAACCGATTTTCAATTCCTTAAAGTGTTTTCATATAAGTTACATACAAATAGAAGATCCTCAGACATAAAATTTTGGGATCATTCTCTGTAGCGAAAGAATTGTCAAATAGGATCGGCGAAGATATCATATTAATAAAAATACAATATAAACATACCGACAAATTAAGAAACTCCTATTTTTAGAAGCCAGTTCATAAATACAACCAACCGATTACCTTTCTGAAGAAAAGGTCACAAGGTGACTGCAGTAGTTATTCGCGCGGAACTAGGTTTAATAGGTATTCTTGTAAAATTGCTCTGCAAGCAAGAGCAATTTTAACTATTACTGGATTCCAAGAAAGCAGAGAATATGGAACTCTTATCCATGAAATTGAAAAATATTATCATCTCGCAATCTAATTAGTTAAGTATCTGAAAGAGAAAAACTTAAATGGGATTTTTAAGAGGAAAAAAGAAAAAAAGGAAAGAGAGACGAAAACTGTAACGAAGTTAACGTAAGATAGTCATGTTGAGAAGTCGTTTATTTTTTTATTTTTAAGTAGACATTAGAAGGGGACGATTGTAGACCTAGGGGTCAAACTTGATTGACTTTACTTTAAAATTTTAGCACAGTTCCAGAATCCTTTCGGTTTCAGTTTTTATACTAGATTGATAACAATCTAGTATAAAAACAGTTCTCATCGTGCGTACCGCCTGATACGTAAATCCGTTGCCTCCATTCCTGCCTGGCCTGGTGCAGGTGCGCACAGGCTTGGCACTAATTCACTTTTAGCCGATTCGGATAACGCCCGATAACCGTATGCAATTGTTATATTGCGTATGTCTCGACAGAATAAGCTGCGAGGCTTTTGGCTTCAGATATCCTCACCATCAAAATCCCAGTCCATGAACACGTTGATCATCACTTTCAGTCATGTTAAATTTCGGCAGCAGTCTATTTTTTCGAACCTGCGCTGTCTTTTACAAACCCAAATAACTAAAAACGCGTTCCGGAAACTGTATCTATCCGTTCAATTGCCAAAATGCGAACACGAAAACAACTAGAGTTTTTCACCGATTTACACTCAATCTCGACATGACAAGCAAAATGTAGGTATCAATTTTATCGCCAATTTTTCGCCATCGGCTCTACGCACCCTTGTAAATAGTACGAGAGTGCTGTTAAAATCCCTGTTCCGGATATTGCGATTACAGGTCTTTTAATTCTCGATTAAAATTCTTCATTTTGTACAGCTTTGTGGAATACTGTTTAGAAGTTGCTGTTTGATGTGGACGAAGTTTGTATTTCTTGCGTCCTTTTACCTCTTAACGCGGAGTAATTGCATTTCCTTTATAAATAAAGAATTAAAGAAGTGGCTTTTACTTCAGCATTATTCAAATTACCTGGAGCCAGTCTATAAATACAAGCTAGATTTCACGTTCCCGCCTCGAAAACGTTGTATCAGATTTTCTTGTGTCAAGATGGAATTAGCTTCATAAAAAATTTACCTCTTTCTTTCTTAGACGTTGGAAAAGGCTGAGAAATGGTAGTTACCAAACATTTTTCTAATAATAACTGAATATCTTAAGAACTTCTTCGGTTGGCGGAGTGGTTTTTAGCATAAGAATAGATAAAAACATTATTTTATTTATAAATACTATTGAACGGGTATTTATCGCGTTTTTTTATCTTATTTTCCCGACGTTTCGACATGTTTACACACTGACGTGGTCACGGGATGACTGATAAATAAACGCGATAAATACCCGTTAAATAGTTTTATAAATATGTGTTTAGATCGCGTAAGTTTAAAAATAAGCATTGTTTTAGTTTTGTCGTTGAATTAAGTTATAGTTTTTCTAGACTCTAGAAGATTCTCACGGCAATTACAGGACCAATTTTTTTCTCACGGCAATTACAGGACCAACTCTAAATTCATTCGGTCGCATTACCTACAGCGCTGCGTCTAGAGGACTTCTTTCGTGAAAAGCAGTCTAGACCCAAATTATTGGTAAGGTATAGTATTTTGCCTATGCAATCCAGATGAAGAATATTCCATTGCGTTGCGGCTAAAATTCTACCAATAAATTTTATTGATATACGATAGTATTAGACGCAACCTAAAATCGAGCGCCGGCCATTACAGTTGGCTGGTCTTGCATAGCCTGAGTAAGAATTAATTTGCAAGCCTTCTAGTTTCTATCGGATAGTCTGTAATATCCTGATGGGTTAATTGCTTTGTCTGTTGAATTGCGATTTGATCAGTGTTTGGGAATTTGGTTGCTAGTCGATAAAAAAGAACTGGTAAAACTGTTTTACAAGCAGTTTTATTAAAACGTTTAACTCCTTAGCACAAATGCAGATCTCGCCAAGTTATTGCTCTTCGACAGGACCTAAAATATCAACTAGCATATTTAGTTTCTCCATACTTACAAATACAAAATGTTTTCAAATAAAAATGTTGTAATTCGTACACAAAGTACATCATTAAATTAAATAAACATTTTGAAGCATCCTTTTAAGTGTAGAATACTTGTGCTAGGAGATTTCACTCTTCCTTGGTTACATGCCAGAATTTAACAAAATCTTTTAATTTTTTTTTTTTTTGATTACGCGTTGATTATTATGGCGAGTTTAATACGCCGCTACATTGCCTTGGTAATGCTTGTCCAGTTTCCCAGAACTTCGTTTTTAAAAACCCAATATCCTCTGAGGTTCCGATTTTCTCCTTTCCTTCACATCTGACGATTCTTTCTCTTTTAAACCTGTCAGCGGAGCCTTTTCATAACATCACGCCTTCATTACTTGTTTGAAAGCGATTGTTAGAAGGAACAACAGCAAGATGCAGGTAAAATTTTCGATAATATTATACAACCAGTTTCTGCCCGCGGTTTCGCACGTACTTTTTTCAGGTTATTTATATCTCATGGGAACTGATTTAGGGGATAAAAAGTAGCCTATGTTCCATTTCAGGCCAATAACTACCTGTTAGCAATTTCTTTTACTAAATTATTTAAATTTTTGCGTGAAAAAGTTACCAACTTCCATCCAAACTCTCGCATTTATAATATTAGTGTGATTTTTTTAGGAAAATGTTTAGAAAATTTATTATCACACGGCTTAATTTTTTGTCTTTCTTTATTTTTCTTTTTCTAAACATTAACCCACCCTGTATTGATAAAGGTTAGACCACAAATGACGACCTGATACTTCCTCGCAGGAGTCTTGAGCTTCTCTACCAAGCTTCATCATCATCATTGGCCTTCTTACGTCCGAAAAGTGATCAAGTATCAAGTACGAGTACGTTTAGTTGATGGAAATATGAGCGATTGTCTACCAAAAGCATATTCGAAAGGGACAGCTAACATGTCATGTCATGTCGTCGCTAAATTCCCTTTAGGGGTAATGGGGGCTTGCAATACGTTCATGTACGCTTATTTTAATACTCTATAAAAAATAGAGAACGTGGCTTATTCAGTACTTTTTACCTAACTTTCTTCATTAGAAGGTCGATGGATTATCGACTCCATGGAACAAAACAATGGAAAAGTTCGAAAGTTTATAACTAAGAAGTTTACAGCTAAATTTTACCGTGAAAAAAAAAATCTTATGGTCCACTCCCACTGAGCGGAACTGCACTACAACGGAACTGCGCGACACGGGGCGGCGGCGCGGCGCGGCCAATTATTCTTTGTATGAAACTGATCGCAGTACGCGTCAGCGGAACTGCGCGGCTTTTTTGATGATTTGTTCTAATTTGACGGGCAGTGCCGCAGCCGCGCAGTTCCACTGACGCGTAGTGCGATCAATTTCATATGATTCATACCTTTAAGATAGTAAAATTATCTTTAAAGAAATTTTTCGTCGAACGGACAAACAAGAAAGGATTTAAAGCAGATTATGTGAGGTCCAGTCGAACACGCTCGCGTAGGTTGTCCGACTGAAAGGTTTTCTCGTGGAGACTTAATTCGACACGACACCTTGTCTTGTTGGAAACTCGATTTTCTGGTTTCGTTATTTTTCGAACTATTGTTCACCGTTCAAACGTCTCGATTAATATCCAGTTTGTGCTTGGAAACAAAGCGGATGGCAAGCCGTTAGGAGCTTTTGAGCTGATGGATTTTGTTGGGTTTTTATGTATGCAAGTGCCTCAGTTAAGTTTGTAGGTGGTATAGTCTGTAAACTTACTACTTACATGTAGATTGATTGACTAGGCAGTGCGACTCGTCTGACTAAGTCTCGAGACTCAATGTACTATTTATTTCAAAGAAACTGACGACTTGTGAAGATTATATTTTTGTCGACAACAAATATAATAAGGCACATTCATAAATAGACCTCAACCTACTGCTCCCGCTATAACTTATCTTTGTAGAGATTCTCTGATTAAAAAATATTAAAAACATATTAATTTTCTTTTTTTCAAGCTGTACTATACTTTGGGATAAACCTTTATTACAATCAGAAATAGAATTAAATGAAAACTAGTATTTACAATAGAAACAATAGAGCGAACTACAGACTGTTACAAACAATCTACAGGTAGCTCAGCTGATCCATATCCAGTCGGAAGCGTGCCCAAGACGCCGGCTACATTGCCCCGTGCTGTATGGCAATGCTGATGCGCTGTGCCATATACTCACCATATTCTTATTTTTTACTCTTTTTTTATTAAATATATCTTTCTTTCTAAAAAGTAAGGAGAGAAGAGAAGATTTTGCTCTTCGTGGGACATCACGGGCACAAAATATTTGCCCCATAGATTCTACCCATGACGCTGTTTCTAATTACAAATTAGTGCATACTCTCTACAACCAATATCCACGTGAACAAAGTTGAAAACTAACCTCATAACCCTCCATTGTTGGTCGTCGGGTAATAATCACTCGTTCTTCAAATCAACAAGCAAGTGGTTTGTGCAATTCGACATTATGGACATAATGCTGGAGACGATCGACTATATCCTGTGCTAATTGGGACATATCCGTAGCTCGAGGCACTGCAATTGTATTAATTGACGAATTGCATTTCAATTGGTACTGGTACTGTTTCGTACCAAGACAGGCAGGGATGGAGTTAGGGACTCGTTAACTTTCGGACCGTTCTAATATATTAGACACAAGCAAGGGGCTTCGCACGCTATTTTCAAGTTACCTTTGTCCGTCCCTGGGATACCATTTACCTCCCTATGCCCTGCTCCCTGCCAAATTGCATTAAAATCCGCTCAGCAGCTTAGACGTGAACAGGTTACAGACAGACATATAGAAGGGTTACTTTTGAATTTATAATGTTACATGACATAACTGCTGGGGTAAACGTGTTCTTGAGTGGAGACCGCGACTCGGCAAACGTAGTGTAGGGCGCCCTCCGACCAGGTGGGATGACGATTTGCGAAAGACTGCTGGTAGATGCTGGATGCGGCAAGCTGAAAACAGGGCGCTATGGCGCTCATTGGGGGAGGCCTATATCCAGCAGTGGACTGATATAGGCTGATGATGATGTACATAAATAAAATTGTAAATTCAATTCGAAAGTAACTCTGTTTGTCTGTCTGTTACCTTTTCACGCATAAACGGTTCAACCGATGTCAATGACATTTGGTAGAGAGGTAAAATATATCCCGGGACGTATATAGTCTACTTGAAAGCGTAAAAACCGCGGGCTGCAGTTAGTAATAAATAAATAATAGAACCTATCTGTGAACCAGAACGTTCCAAAAGTATTCTCTGATCCTGTGATCTATTAAATTATTATCGGTACGCCGCTTAACCGCCGCCGTGCTAAGTCCTAGGTCTGGACATGAAAAGCAAATTAGTGAATTTCATACAGCATTAGATTCATTTCACTTGCTAATATTCTGAACAGCACTAAATAACGGGCATGCATATTTCATATATCGCTGGTACATAGCATATAAACAATTAATCTCGTAGAGGCTTTATCTGCGTGTAGTGCAGGAGGTCCTAAAACTGAAGCCGATGCGTTCTAATCATGCGTTCATGAATTTAGTTTCGTTAATGGTTTAGGGCTGGCAATCATCAGCCTGGCCCGCTGCCTTATAAATAAATAAATATTGCTGGACCATTCACACAGCATTATCTAGCACCAAGCTAAGCAGAAGTTGTGTTATGGGTACTACTCGTAGATAACTGATATACATAACATAATACAATACGTAGATATTATTTATTATACATAGAAAAAGATCAAAGGACCCTGAACAAATGTCTGCAGGTCGAACAGGCATTTGTCCTGAGGCGGGAATCGAACCCGCAACCTCCTGCGTCGCAGGCAGACCTTAACCCACCGCGCCACAAAGGTTGTCCAAATAATCTTTATAGTCGTAGATATAAGGCTTCGATCAAAAATAAGTAGTTCGCGGCCGGGGGCCGGCAAAGCCGGAAATTTTTGATCGAAGGTATAAGGGTAACATAAACAGATTAGTACATAGACATGTAAAAGCTTTTACAAATTATAATTTTCAAGTTTTCTGCACATATCCAAGGCCATTTGTAAATTGAATGAATAAATACAAAAACAGAAAAAAGAAGGATGATAAACAGAGGGATGCCGTTTTGCAGCAGACAGGTCCCCGGTAAAATCCAATCAAAGGGTTCTAATACTCCAGAAATAACACCAAATCGAATTATTTAGTGATTAAATCGTACTAAATCTGACACAGCCCTATCCGCCTATCAATTCGTAGTGCTTGTCCGTGACAAAATGGATGAGCGGGAAATAATTAATTCATAGGCTTTGTTTATTTTCTTGGCTTCTATTGTTTTGTGTGAATTCGGCGCGATAATACTAGATTATACCATGTCATCTATGTTTAGAAGGTTAAAGGTTTTGTTTTGACCAGTATACTTAGGAGTTGGTAATTTTCTTAGTTTGAATAAGTAGCTTTTTCTGTCGATTTTAAGTGTTGGATCGAATACCTATAGTAAGTGATTTTCTCGTAGAAGGGTTTCATCATCATCATCAGCCTATATCAGTCCACTGCTAGACATAGGCCTCCCCTAATGAGCGCCATAGCGCCCTGTCTTCAGCTTGCCGCATCCAGCATCTGCCAGCAGTCTTTCGCAAATCGTCATCCCACCTGCCCGGAGGGTGTAGTTTTGAAGGGGTTCGGTGTTGTTTAAATAACTTAAGTTATTTATTAAAGAAGTCATTGAAAATATTTGATCTGCTTATTGAAAATAATCCGTTTATGAGACGCTACGCCAGTATCTTAGACGCCTAGGTCGATCTTTGCACGATCGTAAACGTCACACGCTAAGGTGCTACGGAAGACCAGCGCTGCAGTGCTCCCCGAGCTCCTGCAGCACACGCTGAGTGGTAGCCTTTTGGTCTCACATTGTTTTATGATTAATTCTCTTATATTACTGTATTTTCTTGTGTATAGTGGACCAATACAAAATTTCTTATTCTTATTCTTATAACCTACAGTTATTATAGTCAAAAATATATGCGATGTCAAAGAAACAAATCAAGACCTATATTCGCAGGCCCCATATTCACCCATATTCTGTCTGCTGAGGTAGAACCTAGTAGGTTAGTGACGTAGTTCCTCCTTTCCGTTTTCTCGTGCATTTCAGGTCGATCCAATTTGCAGCGTGCAGATCGGACGTTACCAGAACCTCGCACCCACACCTGCGACATTTTACGCTGGGCTGATTGCGAGTTCCGTGCAGTCGTAGTCTAGGTCCGCTCAGCAATTCAATAACCCGCGCAGCTTCATAATTTGCGGTTTCCGCAATATCCGGTCGTATGTGATAAATGTATGTAGGCACCTTATAAGCTAGTTTATAGGCATTATGGTAGATGGGAAATTCAAAAATTTAAAAATTCAGGGCGCTAGTCGCTCATTAGGGGAGGCCTATGTCCAGCAGTGGACTGATATAGGCTGATGAATCATCATGAATGTTGCATCTACCATCATCATCATCAGATGATGATGGTAGATGCAACATTTATTGAACACACATCTGCTTTAACATTTCATTTTTAATTACAGGTGGAATGATATACTGTACTGTCTGGGACTTTACGGAAGCCTACAACTACGGTTTTAAGCCGCTGAACTTTCCTAGGAAACGCGTAGGAGTAATTCCTACGCGTTTTTCCTAGGCGCTTTGACTTTGTCTATTTAGTTTTTAGGGTTCCGTACCCAAAGGGTAAAAACGACCCTATTACTAAGACTTCGCTGTCCGTCTGTCACCAGGATGTATCTCATGAACCGTGATAATTAGACTATAGAATATAGACTAGTATTTCTGTAGCCGCTATTACAACAAATGCTAAAAAACAGAATAAAAGAAATATTTAAGGGAGCTCCCATACAACAAACGTGATTGTTTTCCCGTTTTTATAGAAAATGGTACGGAACCCTTCGTGCGCGAGTCCAACTCGCACTTGGCCGGTTTTATTTTAGTACTATTTTCATGTATTGCAGCCTGAAACAGGAATAATGAGCTTAATAAAAATATCGTATGCAATATTCTAGTCGTAATTTCACTTATTCTTTTGGTATTTTGTTTACATTTAGTTCAGAAAATAGTGTGATTTTCCAGAAAAACTCGTATTTAAAGAAACTCTTCGCACAATAGCTGTTTTACTAAACAAAGTACACACGAACAATGACAGTTTACATGCCAACATTACACTTTGCAACGTTAACATACACTTTGAAATCATTAACAAACAAATTGAAAACAATTACGCGAAACGAACAGAGAAATAGTTTTCTAAATAACTCGGGGGACAATGGTGGAATTTGTTGTCTGCTTTTAAGTTTTTACATGGCTTGTTGAATTTTAGATAGGTTTCTGTTTGTTTTTTATTTTGACGTTGAATTTCGATTAAATCGAAACATAAACAAACTCCTCATTCATTTTTTGGTTGGCTTTGATTACCGCCACTGATCAAATGATTGGATTTTTGTATCCAACCATTTTTGCAGTGTTGATTTTTACCCAAAAATATATCAGTTTTTGAGAGTTCTGGCTGTTATCAATGAGAATATTTACTCGTACCAACAGTAAATTATTTTGCAGGTGTGCCAACTGCCAACACAGGCTCTACCTACACTTTTTACAGCTTTGATTCAGTGAGTAATTGTCCTGTATTATTTAAATTACTTTATCTGAACGCATTTTAAAGTTGTGTGACCTAAAACATGAATCTTTATAATGTTTAAACGTGTCTTCAGCTTTCTTAACGTACTTTTTAACTGAGCTTAAATTCATAGAGAGAAACAAAACGGCTATATCTCATAATCCATTAGCTACCGAGAAGCGGTACTAATTATGGCAGTACCCAAATGGTAAAACGGGACCCTATTACTAAGACTCACTGTCCGTCTGTCCGTTTGTTCGTCTGTCAGTATGTCACCAGGCTGTATCTCATGAACCGTGTTAGTTAGACAGTTGAAATTTTCACAGATGATGTATTTCTGTTGCCGCTATAACAACAAATACTAAAAAACTGAGTACAATAAAAATTTAAGAGGGCTCCCGTACAACAAACGTGATTTTGCCGTTTTTTAAGGTAATGGTACGGAACCCTTCATGCGCGAATTCGACTCGCACTTTTTGTTTTTTAGAGTTGTATCTAAAAATAAAACGCACGGTTTTATTTCTAGTTACACCTCTTTACCTCGACAATTTCCCCGACTTAAATACCCAAGAGAAAAAAACCACCTCTTAAGTCCGTCCGTGTTTTACAGAGCAACTCTTTTACTGCCACTTAAAAATAACATATTTATAAAAGTGTCACAGTATAAAAGTAATGGGCAAGAGTTAGAGCTTGAAACGGGGTTTTCAATAAAATAAGAGGGAATAAACCCGAGTTGTAACTGAAAGGCTTTTATCAGCAGGTCTCTGAACACGTTCTTGTTTTGACTTTTATATTAGTACACATGTTTTCACCTAAATAGATAGATAGATAAATCATTTATTTTTCGTCTGCAGACACACATATAACAAAATTAACAAAGTAACCAAAGTGATTTTAAACTACTTAAGTGTTAAAATATCCTAAACATAAAACAGGGATAAACACACATATAACAATCATAACAAAATTAAACAAAATAGCAACTACATTTTGAAATACATAACTTAGGTATTAAAACAGGGGTTGTGACAGATATGTGTGTGTGCTGCAGCACGTCAAAAAGGTCATGGCTCAGCGTGAAATTTGCTCAAGGAGCAAACGCTGATTTTCAGCCATAACCAACAGAGCGCAAACAAACGAGAAACAGATCGTATCAGATCATATAAATATATCATAATATAAATATATCATATCAATATATAAATATATCATATCAATATATAAATATATCATATCATATATAAATACATAATAATAAATATTATATATACAAGCTGCTTCCTGCGGCTTCGCACGCGCTTCTCAAGTAGGCTCTGTCCATCCCCGGGATCCCGTTTAGGCGTGAAAAGTTCAACAGACAGATAGACAGAGTTATTTTCAAGTTTATAGTTTTAGCATGGATTTACCGCCTGTGTATAGGCACATAGGCTTTAAATAGTTTTTTTTTGTCATGGCGGTTATGTGTGGTAATCCACGTGGAGTCCACACATAAACGTCCACGTCACATTATATTTAGACTTAGATAGGCAAATAATATTGTATTACCTTTTAAGGATAATACATAATAATAAATGTTATATATACTAGCATACTAGTGGTTTATTTTTCACTTCTTCCACTTGTGGACAAAAAAATTAAGCGAACAAAATCAATAACATTTTGTTTCTTGTTTGTTCATCATCATCATCAACCTATATCAGTCCACTGCTGGACATAGGCCTCCCCTAATGAGCGCCATAGCGCCCTGCATCTGCCAGCAGTCTTTCGCAAATCTTGTTTGTTAATTACTATTAATAAAGTTGTTGTTTATGTATAAAATTTGACTTGTCTAAGTGCTTTTTTGTAAGCCTTAAGAAATAAAGTGTCAAAAGTCAATTTGACTTTTTAACTTTTGGAGATTGTTGATCCTAAAGCTGTTCTTAACAGTGAATTGACTTATTTAAAGTTAGCTATATCCTCTATGTTGCAAGAAACTTGCTTGTTCCGATAAAGCTGCAGATATCAGTTAAATACATTTTAATTCATTAATTTTAATTAATTAAATTTTAATTTTATTTAGGTAGTTAGAATGTTCAATAATGTGATTATGATTATAATGTGATTATAATAATAAATTACATTGTAGAGAAGATAATAGCAAAATGCAAATGTATTTTTTTTATTGAAAAACTAAAACTTTGTAATAAAAGTATAAAATCGTCAGAGCAAAGAAACCGACGTGACTGCGAATGACGTTTAGTCCAGGGCTGGCACTTTGCACCAAATTGAAATTACATAATGTAGTGAATTTTTTATGAAGCTCGTTACAATTAAATAATAAAAACAAAGGTCGAACTAGTATTAACAATTGAAACAATCAAGCTAACTGCAGACTATTGTAAACAATCTACAGGATCAAATGATCCATATCAATACCAGTCGGAAGCGTCCCCAAGACGCTGGCTGTCACGCCTCGGTTCGACCAGACGCTCAGATATTTTCTTTAAAAACCGGAATGTTTCGATTTTCTACAGACCTAGGTCTCGATTAACAAGGGGAGCAAATGCAAAGGCTCTACCGAGACCATATTTTTTAAAATTACATATTTTTAATGCCCTAAAAATCTGATACCACTACATAGTATAAAACCTAGTAGCTTCCCGCTGTCTGCCCCTATGTACGCTTAGATCTTTAAAACTACGCAACGGATTTTGATAGAGATAGAGAAGCATTTATTTAATATATTTGATGTAGTTGCAATATATTTAGATGAAGTTTTTTTAATAGATAGAGTAATTCAAGAGGAAGTTTGATATGTATAATACATTAGCATTGCACCCATGCGAAGCTGGGGAGGTCGCTAGTTAATAATAATTTAAAAAAAAGTTTGGTCGACACTCTACAAACATAAAAACTATAATGACAACCAAACCATTGTCACCCAGTTACTTAACATGGAGCAAAGGCAAGAAATCATAAATAAGATAATAAATAAGTAAATCAAAAAAGTTAATTATTGGAACAAAGTACAAAGCAACATCAAATTGTGTGAAATCGATAATGAACGCAACAGTTAAACAACCGTGTAGCGAGCATTAACGCCCTACTAATGTAAGATTACAGAGTTCCTTAAACGAATGTTTGAACCTACAGCTGAACCTACAGTAACAACATAAATCGCAAAAAGTTTTAAGGACCAACAGTAACCTTCCTGAACATAATTTTGTTTTAAGGACCAACAGTACTCTTCCTCAACATAATTTGAGAGCAACGCTGATTTTCTGACATTACCTTTGCTTTAACATGGTCAGCAAATAAAATTAACAAATATTCGATAAAAATGTTGTTGTCATAACGAAACATACAAGAAAACATAAAAAAAAAAGTTTATTTATTCAGACATCCGAGAGTCCATCAGTTACACAAAAATACATCAAGAGTAAACAAAAAAATAATAATAGACATATTACAATAGTAAAATTACAATAACAAAGCTCATCATCATTGGCCTGTTTACAGCTACGATGATTTACATAACGCTCTACAAAACTTCAGTAAGTTAAGGATTTTGAGTAGGTAACCCTGTGTTTACGCACACACTTGTACACTATACTATGTATGTCCTGCGCACCTGGCCAGTCTCCATTAAAACTCACCGCCGTGGTCGAAATTCGGCTCGAAGGATTGCATCAGCAGAGCATACTAACAGGATCCATCGCTTTAGAAAATAAATGTAAAACAACATGATCACAGACAGAATGTTGATTTAATGGAATCACATACTTTTGTACCGAAAGGTGAATAACAGGAAATTTAAAAAGCTAAAATGTTGTGACAGCCCTGGGTGCTAATTGATGCAATTGAAAAGAGGACTATTTCATCCATTTCAGAATACGTATCGCGTAACGACTGGCAAAGAGTATTTATATTGGTTTCCATGCTATTCACTTGTATCGAAATATTAGCAAACTTGCTGTTTTTAATTTAATTTCTTGTGTATAAATGAAATGTTCAATTCAGTAAATCGATGTACATTTAAATTATTTACTGTTCAGTTTATTTATTTTGCCATTGGAATACTTGGTAATGTTTTTACAAAGGTAAAATAAGAAAATCCATACCGCAATGCTTGAAAAGGAAAGTTTTCAATCAGTGCGTCCTACCCGTTATGACCTACGGAGCTGAGACGTGGACACGCACGGTAGGGCTTGTCCATCAGTTTAAAGTCGCCCAGCGAGCTATGGAGAGAGCTATGATCGGAGTTTCTCTGAAGGATAGGATTCGCAACGAATATATCCGACAGAGAACCAAGGTTATCGACATAGTTCAGAGGATTAGCAAGCTGAAGTGGCAGTGGGCTGGCCATATCTCGAGAAGAACCGACAACCGCTGGGGTAAACGTGTTCTTGAGTGGAGACCGCGACTCGGCAAACAAAGGGTAGGACGCCCTCCGACCAGGTGGGATGACGATTTGCGAAAGCATGTATAAATCTACCTACTTAAATGCACTAAAAGAATTAATTTAAAAGTATTTTTTTACTACGATGATAAAATCCAATAACATAAAAAAGTCAACACCTTTCCCCTTCTGGTTACTGGTAGGTGTGGTTTGTACAGATGGTATCATTTGATTGTATCTAGTCGTAATTTAGTAGCAGGTCACAAAAACCTGATGTTTACTACACGCGGTTGAAAGTCATATTTTGTAAGAATAATAAAGTCATATGTGATGATTGAACTTCTTTGGCGTAGGCTAACATAATTACTAAATGTTATAATTATATAAATTACTCTGCCTGGGACAATCAAGGTAGCTTTATTCCCGCTGCAGGACAAAATTTGTCTCATTAGCTGATTTGCTTCTCAAAAAGCTGAACACGCGATATTTTTAATGGAAGAAAGAGCCTGTAAACGAGAAGAACGAGAATTGTAAACGATTTGCAGGATTTCGGGATACTTCGACAAAGATAATGCGATGATGCTTCGAGTGTCGTTTTATGATATAACCTACATGGTGGTTGGCCCCCACTCTCACCCTAACCTTAATTTATCTGGGAGGGTGGCACTGCAACTGAATTCGGACGGACATCGCTGTTTCTATTTTTTATTCATATTCTAATTGGCATAATTTTTACACAGTTCGGTAAGAAATAGTACATCACTTGTATGTTCATGACAGCATTCATATCAATATTGATGCAGCTTAGTTATGTCGACTTAATATATCAGTGATCAAGTCACCGACCCGTGGTGTCTTAGTTATGTCGACTCAATAATATCGGTGATCAAGTCACCAATCCGTGGTGTCTTAGTTATGTCGACTTAATAATATCGGTGATCAAGTCACCAATCCGTGGTGTCTAAGTTATGTCGACTTAATAATATCGGTGATCAAGTCACCAATCCGGGGTGTCTTAGTTATGTCGACTTAATATATCGGTGATCAAGTTACCAATCCGTGGTGTCTTAGTTATGTCGACTTATTATATCGGTGATCAGGTCACCAATACCAACGAAGGGTGGTTTTACCAGTATCAGGTAAAACCACCCTCGTTTGCGGAAGCATGCTCTACAGTAGACGTTTTTGTGCTATTGAAGAAGGAAACGTAAAATACCCCTTTACTGTAAAATTTCTCAACAATGAAGCATCCAGTGCCTTTACAAATTCCAAAATTATTTATTTGCATACGGTGTCTTTCTTCGTCAGGCCTACACTCGGCAGCGGGTGATTTGAGCTGACGATGATTCTGATAACTTATATGATTAGCCAGCAACTGTTTCTAGTACCTATATAGTCTGTGGTAGGTGCAAGTACGTAATTTTTCACACTACTAAACATACAAATGAATCAGCCCGCAAATCGTTAAGCAGCAGCGTCAGAAGCTAGTCGGCGTTCGGCGCCGTGAGATATTTAGGGGCCCACATTACGGGGACGAGCATGCAAGCAAATAACATTAATATAAAGTAGAATCGAACGCGCTATCGATTAGACGCCGGCGTTCACAACAATTAATGACCTGCATGTCCCAGGCCTGGCAAAGCTATGGCAAAACAAATACCCGTTCTCTACTACGGGGTGTGCTCGCATTTCCGGAACAATTGCCCCAAAATGCAAACGACGTATTTTCGCCAAAGTACGCTGCGATCAATATGCCTAAGTTATGCAGCGCTTGTCAAATTTCTTGTCAAATTGAACGAAAACTTGCATAGGTACTTCGAGAGCGACGCAAACATGAATAACTAAACAGGTTATCACTAATATTACAGACTTTTTAAAACTTTTTTCCAAAAATAATATTTGTATATAAAAATATGTACTCAAATAAGTTTAATGCGTCGTTATTTGGAAAAAAACTTTCACCTTAAAAGCTTTTATTAAAAATGCAACACCGCTATCGAAATTTTTAACGTGAATATCAACCGCCACAAAACGAAAACATAAGTAAACCCGCCGCACCAATAAAGGCAGCGCGATCAAAAGTGTATGCAAGTTTGATGGAATTAAAATGTAAAATAAAAGAAACAGGATGTATAGAGTAGGGTGCAGCGTTCGGGTGTGAGTACCCGCATCAGCGTGGGGGCAGGGGGTGCTTAGCTTAGACAATTTTAGTATAACGTGTCGCGAAATAATGCATAGGAGTCATATCGTATGCATAGCCTGTCGCGAGCATGCGTTGTTTATGTGCCGGGAACTTCAGTCTTTTGGAAGTTGTCTTTTAAAATTTGGAAACTCATTTTGTTTCGGACTCTAGAAGTTTTAGTGCGCGGTATATTGTGTACTCGCGCTTTAAATTGTCTAATAGACTCGCTCTTGTTACAACATCTAAACGGTGACCCTTTTTTTCTTTGGTCAGTTTCTAAACTCATATTCAATAATATTTTAATCACTTTGCCTTTAAAAAGGTTAATTTTTCTTACCTGCCTCTACTAAATCACAATAGTTGTCGCCCAGCAAAGAAATTTAAACTAGCACAATTTTTCCAGCAATGCGGCCGGCTTTGATATTTGAGACAATAACCCATCCTCGTGATAGGTACGGCATCCGTACCGGAAGAAATGACGCGTCTGTCAATCGATGACGTAGAGAACACGCACAGCACTCGTACCATGACGTCACTATGGTTGGTTCTATTGCGATTCTTCTATCTCTCGACTACACGCGATTTTATCAAACGCGAGCATTTGTATAGTGACAGTGAGAACAGGGCCTTAGATGTCAGTTTATGTAGAGTCGGCAGCGCATAGGCTTATAGGTAGGTACTTTAATACCAAGACTCCAATACGTTCAAGCTATTAATAAGGGCTTATGACAAAGTAATTTTGCGTATACCTGTACGTACAGTGTATGGGATGTATCTGTATCTTAGTGCGACCAAATGGTCCAAAATCTTAGGCTGCTGTTGTCTACAGCTTTTATTACTTTTAAACGAAAGCAGAAGAGCTCGCTAGTTATTCTGTCGTAGCCCTTTCTAGTCAGTTAGGTTTCATTTCCTATAGATAAAATAACCATCGTTCTTTTGTTGAAGCAACAGCATACAGGCATGCTAGTATGCTGTTGCTTCAACAAAAGAACGACGACACCGAATGACAGTGAATGTCAGAAGTATTCAATCAAATATTCAAATCAGACGGGAGTTCTACGGCCCCGCGACTATCTTGGGCCCTAGTACGACTTGTACGCATTATCTTTCGAATTTCTTCCATTGATTTTGAGTCCTATCTATACATTTAGTGCTATGTAGTGCCCCAACCGGATCGAGAGGTACTACTTATCGTATGAGAACGATCCAATCGTTTCTTACAAACTCGATGATAGTTTTCAAATGATTTTGAGTGATTTGTTGCACTTTGACATGACAGCGGCAGTCGCGTTGCATTGATGTTATAAAAGTAAGTAGATAGAGTACCTGCAACATAGCTTGGTCACAGAAATGCCTTCAATTGGCGCTTCAAGAAAAATAATAACACACGGGAAAACATTTAACTGGGTACTTGCACCGAATCTAAGTATTTCCTTTGCGTCATAAGAGCGTACCAAGTCTAACCCAACCACGTCAATCATAGAGGTAAAACACGCTCACTCAACAATTCTCTTGATTTCTAAGATAAAATCAAATCTAAGTATGTGTGAGTTGACAAACATAATTACAACTTTAGTGCTTTTACGCATAACACGAGTACGAATAGGAAAATGAGACTTATTTATTCGTTAGTGTCTACTTTCAAAGCTTTTTTCGTGGAAGACATCAATGGTTCTCGATTACGTTTACCGAATGTTTTTTTGTATTAACTCAGACTAAGCCCTCTGAAATTTCTGATTCGATTATTACCGGCAGTTAGGAGCAGCTCGAAAACAAAACGAAACGCGTTTTCGAACGATCGGCAGATGAATTACTCGCATCGAGAATTCAAGCCGAAGCCGCCTAAATTTCCGACGTCGAATTCTTAACTAGCCCCGAATTGAACTCAAATCTCTAAAATCTTACCGCAATCGCACGGCACTCCGATATGCATGGTATTTTGCAAAACGGCTGCTACCGCACCGCTCAAGTGCGTGTTTCTGCGAGTGATTTAACTCGACGAAAATCATCATTCAATATTAGAAGGACCTTTCAAGGAATTTGTTTGGCACTTTTTAACTTTAAAATAAAGATGGACTTTGACGATGAGTGAAGAAAAGAAGGTGTCTGTTTTGAGATGACGACTGATAGTGGTGAATGGAAGCCAAAACCATATTTTTATAATACTTGACTTTTCACACAACATCATCTAGCCCCCCCTGAATCAGAGCCTGGGTTATGGGACGAAATGACTGATATATGTACATAAACATTAAATTACAATAGATATGTTTTATTATACATAGAAAACACTCAGAACGCCCGAACAATCTTATGATCGTACACACATTTGTCCCAAGGCGGGAATCGAACCAGCGGCCTCCTGCGTTGCGGGCGGACCTTCGCCCACCGCGCCACATCGGTCGTCCGTGTTTAATAATACAACTTTTAACTAAAATGAGGATTAAGTGTACTTAAATTATGCATTAATTATTCGGAGTTTATGAATAAGGCTGTTACAGTTTAGAAATAGTTTATCTGTCTTAACGATTTTTATTTTCTTACAGGTAAGTACCTAACAGTATTGAGCAGCTAGCTATGACATCGAGGCCTGCGCCATCAAACAATGGAGTTACTTACGCCTAACGCCAGGTATGTTGCAACACAATATGTTTTCAATAAGGAACTGTTACTCGGAATTATTATTGTACCTATATCTTTCGAAGTAGAGCCATCGGCTCCGGTGTTGAGCCCTGGAGGCTAGAGAAGTGATCTTTATTTCTATCGAGAGAAGGTTTACTCTACCTAATAAATGTCAGAGACTAATTCAGCGATAGCCTATGAGAAAATTCCGTTCCTTTATAATAATCCGGCAAACATCATGGTTGCAAAAAAAAAAAAAATTTAGCATCACGCCAACTGAAGGTTCTCTACTTTTTATCAAAAGCTATTTTCGGTAATTTAATCGTAGACATGTGATGCTCTACCTTTTACCAGTCTATTTTGACATCTCTAAAAAAGATGCCATACAATTCACTTTTTGGATAGAAAAATTGCTGACATCCCAATTTGGTCTCAAAGTGGCAGCAAGTGTTGAAAATAGGCTACTTAACCTTGAAGCTTGATCCTGACAATCGCAACCCCTTCGTAGGGGCGCGGGGTGGTTTAATGGTGTGTGAATGTCACACGTGTTGATAGCTCACAGAATAATAATTGTTCTATTTATCATTCAAAACCTTTAATAATATTGTTACGAGATTATTAAGTGCCTATTAGACAAATGGATATTGGTGTCAGTTCAGATGTTGCCAGTACTAAGCTAAACTAATTTGACATCTCTAAAAATGATGTCGTACATTTCACTTTTTGAATAGTTTTCTTTTATTGCTGACATCTCAGTTTAGTGTACTTTTAGAAGCTTAGTTACAATTAAGTGAAGCGGACTTCTGAGTCGCTCGACGACTCAGTCGTTCGGTTGCCTAACTCTACCGGACTTTTGGGCCTTTTTTTCAACAGCTAAGTCGTTGCCTAATTCAACCGGACTTTTGGGCCTTTTTTTTCAACAGCTAAGTCGTTGCCTAATTCAACCGGACTTTTGGGCCTTTTTTTCAACAGCTAAGTCGTTGCCTAATTCAACCGGACTTTTGGGCCTTTTCTTCAACAGCTAAATTGGTGTTGATGATACTGGCTTATTATTCTTATTTGACATCAATCGAGACGTCAATCTTAATTAGTATCTGAGGGTAGTATAAAACTTTTATGTTTGAAGACGCGTTAAATAATTCTGCCTATTTTGTAACTCTACATTTTGATTCGCTAAACTTTTCATATCCTGATATATTTACATTCCCTCAGTTAAAACATTAATTTCAAACAAAAACGTATGTTTGAATTTCATAAAAACTGGTAAAGTAACATTTCAAATACGTAACATAATGAACATGGGGCTTCTCTTTGCCTGAACGTAAAAGTATATTAGGCGAAAAATATCCAAGAGAAAGATTAAAATCAAAAGATTAAAAAATCCATCTAAAAGAGGGCAACAATTAAGAACTCCGCTTAACGCAAGAATAAAAAGAGTAGGTGACGTCGCGCGTCGTCCCAATTAAAAATTGTCACCTGTTGTCATTTTGATTTACACCGTTTTCGAAACACAAACGAATGCATAACAGTGCGGTACCTATTAACACATTCCTCGTGCAATTAGCATTGACAAATAAGGAAAATAAAATGGAGGGTGTACGTTTGGAACTTTGGGTTTAAAAATTGCCCGATCCCCTGATCGACCTGTTCCAGTATTTATTTTGCAATCCTAATACAGTGTGAGAGGTCTTATGAATTCTACTTCTGGTAGGTTATGAAATCATATGTATTAATTACTTACCTATCACAACTAAAGTTATCTCAATTCTTGCCCCCGGATTGTTGTAAAATGAAGCTCCAACTCTTTGCTGTTAAAAACATAAAATTTATTTATTAATTCAATGAAATACACAGCCCTTAACAACTAAAATTGACACACTATTCACTAAGCATAAGGCCAATACAAGATTTACTTTCTGTACAATTAAAAACAAATTTACAATCAGTATAAATAAAATTAAAAAACGCTAAAACAATTTTGAATAAAGTATTAACAAAGAATTAAGACAATAATGACGTACTTATGCTATTGTAAACCTAATTTCGGAGTAATTTAATTTGTACTGCAAAATGACGTAAGTAATTAAAAATTAAATTACTTAATATAAAGCTCATAAAACTAAAACTGTTTCAACATTGTAAGTATAACGTTTACAATAACTAACTGTAAACCATAAACATTCTGTAAATACAAACAATATAAACTTAATTCTACGTTTTTGTCTATGATTTTATGCTTATTTGCACAGCCTTTGAAATGGCAACATCGACATTAATGGACATTCGCATGAGCGTCTTGAGTAGAGAGCCTGAGGGTAGGCCTAGATAGAGCAGGCCTCACCTTTGTCGTGGTACTCGTGACACCAAACAAGTGTACTACGGGATATGCAGACTTTTTTAATTTTACAACTTTATTCGTAAAACAGAAAACGAATAATCCCCCTACGAAAGTTTTCAAACTGGTATTTTACTCCTCACAATCTGAATACGAAAACGCGCTAGTTAATTCCACGTTATTAGCGCAACGAAATATACGAAACAAAAAAAATTGCAAATGAGAAGGGTTGGCTTGCAGCGCTAAATCGCTCGATGAAAGCAAAAACACGCGTTTAATAAAATAAAACATAACGAGCCTACTTCATTGTCTGCCGACAAAGTTTCAGGTTAACATAGCAGAAGCTACATAGTAGTAATTTCGTTAAAAATTCATAGCGCACAGGCATGTTATATACGCTGTTTTCTATACTGTTTCTATATCTCACATGAGCATGTAGGGTTCCCGCTTCGAAACGGTTAGCTTTGGTTGCTATCAATTAGTCTTGTAATGTAGATACCAAAATTTGACAAAGAAAATTATAATCAAATAAAAGAACTTAATTAAAACAAGTATTAACGATTGAAACAATTGAACTAACTGCAGACTGTTGCAAACAATCTACAGGTATCTGAACTAATCCATATGAATACCAGTCGGAAGCGTGCCCAAGACGCTGGCTGCATTGCCCCGTTGATGCGCAATGCTGATGCGCTGTGCCAGACACTAGCTCTTGGGACACGCTGTCGCTTAGACCAGACGCATATTTTTTTGAAAACCCGGAGAGCTTCAGTACCCTACGGACCTACGAATGTTTAACGAAATATCCGAGATCAGATTCATATCAACACCATAAAAATGGTATAGAGCGCGCTAGATCTAAAGTTTCCCTATTTTGGATACGTGCAACAAAGCTTCGACGAGATGTTAGTCTACCTAAAGACAACTTCAAATTCTTCAATTCGAGGTGTTCCGCGTTCGTCCTACTTCAGCCCAAAGTCATTGAAGCAAAGTTTTGGCGTATGAAATGAGACCAGTCCACCACCAACGTACTGGATCCTGGCAGAGCGCTGCTTCACACTTCTTGCTCAGTTATTTAAGGCGTGGATGCATGTGAAAGGACGGGAATTGGGTTACGTTAAAACTTTTTTTCCCCGTTAACTTTAACGAAAAAGTTTCGAAAAAAATACATAATAATCTATGGGATACAAAGCAAATCCCCTTTGTTTCAAAAATGAAAATAAACTAGTATATTAGAAATAATTGTTCAAAGTACCATCTGTTTATCTTAGATAATATCGCTTTTCTCTCAATCACATGATTTTTTTGTCGTCGCCGTATTAAATAATTAAATACCAAGTAAACCTTTGACTTATTTTTGCAAATAAAGGTCTTAATTAATAAATAATCAGTAATAATAAATAATAGATTTTTGTGCGTACACCGCTCTGCTCTGTCCCTTTCCTATAAACGCGAAATCCAATGCCTATCATTTTCACAAAATGGCGTCATTATATCGCCCCCTTAACTTGTTTGCAGTTCAAAACGACTAACTTTTACGTAGGAACTGTAATCGCGCACACTCGGAACTAGGCGGAGCCGTCGAACACACAACTCCATATTTGCTCATACCTGGCGAACGTTTAAATAAAAAAATTCAAGGAAACTTACACTGTAGGTATGTTTCATATATTTATGAACGCGCCATGAATAACTGTTTACCAACGACACATCCGTTGACGCTATGTACCTCCAAAGCTTACGCATTACATTCGTTTCCGAATCCAATTTGGTCTTATAAATAATAAATAATTTGATAAAATGGGGAAAAGGTGGATCGCTAAACAATGCGTAGGAATACAGCTTGATTTGTAGGTGAAGCAACATTGCGGGCGCCGCCGCGGACGGGGGAGAGGGCTCGTGTAACACAAATTATAAATTATAGGTGAACGTTATTTTTTTCGAATACATATTTCATTTTATATTGTACGGGAAAGCGGGGTGGCAGCATGAGGGTGGGGGGTTAAAATAAAGAGAAGCGCAATTGAATTTTTAATATTTCATGAAGAGGGACGCCGGCGAGGCCAAAGCAGTTTTAATGGGGTTACGCGAGCTGCCGCCGAACGGTTTCTGCCCTAAACTGATACCACTATTACGGAACACTTTATTTATCTACTAACATTTTATTTCACTTCTTTTCACCAGCTACGCTTGATAAACTTTTTAGGAATGTCGTCGAAGGCCAGGCAATCAGTCATGCATTAAGTTTCATGGTTTTCCTAATTAGATTTTTAACTAATTGATATGTTAAAATAAGTACGTTAGTGAAAAAAAAAATGTTCTGTTACTTGAAATATTTAGATAGAGAAAAAGGAGCATTTATTGATAAGCTTGGTTACAGCACAGAACAAAAATCTTATATACAATACAAGCTAAAATAATAAAGAATACAATTATATATATACCTACTTGTAAAAGGAGTAGGTAGGAAGTGCATATAGACCCACCCACCACCTAGGACTACATTCTATTTCGAGTATTTTTACTCACCTTGAACTCTACAACGTAAAATTTCTAACGGATTCGTTCCACTAGCAATAGAAAGCCCAAATTTAGGCACGATTCCACCGATTCCAAGGAAAAAGTGTCGCTTTCCACTAAAACCGTGACCTTGTTGCAAGGGTGCGCCTGCTTTTGAACCAAGCGTCACTATTCGTTTGATAAAATTGTACGACTGTCTGTCACCTCCTGTTTACGCTCTAAGAGTCCCGACTTTTTTCCGGACCAAATCTTAAATGTGCTTAACCGCAGTTGGTCATGACAACGATAGCAGAAACAGGCGAGGGTTAAGAGCGTTTCATCAGCATCATCATCGGCCTATGCTAATGCTGGAACAAGGCCTCGTCTCAAACAGGGAAAGCAGAGCGTTTGGGCCGGTCTATATGTTGAATGGGGCAACATACGCAAGGGCACTTACCTGGACTTGGGCCGAGACCAGAGCGATAATAATAAAATAATAATAATAAAATGTTTATTTATTTATCTTCACAATAGGTTTGACCACTAGTATGGGTACAAGATTAATTAGGTACAGGTAGGTTAGGTGTAGGTAGGTGTTGGCAAAACCTGTTTTGTGAAGACTGGTGCCTGGAGTAGGTTCGAAGAACCTGTATTACAGGTCACCAGGTATTCACTAGACGGATTCAGGCAACGGAACTACAAGGTATCTAAGTCTATAATTATATGTATAATTATATGATAGGTTTTCGCATAATGAAAAAGAACAATTATTTCAACTAACGCCTTACGCTGTTGGAAGCGTAATACTCTAGTCTAGTATTAGATACATACTAAATACATATAATTTTCTTATCTCAATTCTCACAACCATAAATGTGAATAATAATATTGGTTGACAAATACACACAGCATTATCTAGCCCCAAACTAAGCAGAAGTTGTTTTTTAGGTACTAGATAATTGATATGCTTAATACATACATAGAAACATACACAGAAAGATGTTTTACTATGAAAAGTGAAAACGCAATCCTAGGGACTGGATCCGCATGGAAGTGGACCCTACCCGTTCACTCTCTCACTAATTGAATTAACTTCGTGAAAAACGGTTCAACCTTAGCGTCTGTAATTATTCAACAGGAACTATGTCTTTGATTATCAAAGGACTGGTAGTCCGTCAGTTCCAGGTAAAACAAAACTGTGATTCCACTAAAGTTTCAGTCACAGGAATGCGCCGATGTGCATCTTTTTAAGCTGTAACTGTTACATACTTTTATTTCTGGTGTCCTAAAACAGATTTTACTAAAAGCTTGTTGTGTTGCTGTAACGGTTTTTTTTATTAGAGATCTTATTTACCATCGAATAGTTTCGTAAGAAAAACAACAATATAGTATAATGAGAAAACGTTGACTGAAATATGTTGATACCGTAATTGGTGTCTCGATGAAACTCGAATTTGCTTTCAATCAGCGATCAAAGTAAGTGAATAACAAGTCCCATAGAATTCTTTGATACGAAATGATTACCAATTCACCTCCGAGATTCAAGGGCTCTGCTTTAATTAGAAGAATCAATTGGTTTCTATTGATTATAGAGTCTTTCGACGAATACAAGATAGAGATTCTGCTTCGAGTTCTGGAGTCAAGTCCTGAACGAAAATCCAAGGTAGAGCAAAAAATGTAGCAATTGAATTTTTTTTAATGCGTTGCGTGAGGCTATCGGCATTACCCTCCGTGAGATAATGCCAATAAAGCGCTTATCAGGGGTAGGCCTGCGACCAGCAGTGGACATTATAGGCTGTTGAAATTTACATAAAACTTTAATATATATATATAGAATAGAATAGAATATTATTTATTTGTAACTCCATCAACATGTAGGTACATACATAATTTAGAAACAAGAGACAAAACTACTGACGATAAGAGTCACAAAACGGTCCCTGTCTCAGCATGAGTTAGTTGTAAACACTTTACAACCAACGCTGGTCTTCCGACAGAGCCGTTTGTATTGTATTATTATATTATTTATTATATTGTATTTCATATTTTTATTATATACTAGATTATAATTACCAAAAATGTTAAAACTAGGGTAAATTAAATACTTATATTTCAAAATAAGTATATATTTACCATTTAAGGTATTTCAGTGCAATTTATGATGCCTGGTTAGTAATAAAACAGCTTAATTTGCTAATAAGTTTACCTCATCATCATCAGTCTATATTTATTTATTTATTTACAAAAGGGCATCCTACGTGAAAATCACATGAAGGCTAAATATTACACTATAAAATCTTATAATCTATGTGTTTTCACACTTATGGGACGCCGCAGCGTGCACAAAATTTTTTACTCAACTTAACAACTTATCTATCATATAAAACACAAACAGTAAACGTACCTAAATGAGATCTGAGACATAATATAATATATTATAACATTACACATATATTATTACACTGCTGGACATAATCCTCCCTCGATTCTAATCAGCTGAAATGTCAGGCTTTCTTTTGAGAGAGAGAACCTTAAAATAATTAATTAGTGCCAACGAGCTGAGCCGAGCTTGCAGGGCTCACTAGTGTTCTTACGGATGTATAACTTGTTGTCGACTATTGAAGGCGTCAACTTGACAAGTACACTTCATCAAGTTCGAATCTTCCCTTGCTTCACATTGATGCCCACGAGGGGAGTCAATTATGACGCACGATGACGATGACGTAATTTGTAGTATCTAAATTAAATACAGGATTTATTATAAAATAGATTTAAATGTTTCTCATCTTAATTTATTTTGTTAAAATTGTAAATAGGATTTGGTACAGTTTTGCTTGATGCGTAATTATAGAACTATTAATTTACCGATGTGCTGATGAAAAAGGTTAGTTCGAAAAGGCCAGCTACTCGTATCAACGCCACTCGAAAAATATTATCTTTTGGGCACCGAGGCAGTCTCCCTCCCTCTCGTTCGTTCAGTTCCTTCGTCCTTTTCTTTTTAATTCTGCGTATTTTTATTTGCTATGATAAATTGTTACTGCGCAAGGGTGGGGTGGGTGGTACGCTTTGTTTCGGTAATTTTTTATGTCTGGTGTTGAGTTTAATTGCGTGCCGTGGCGGAAACGTATTGTGCTATGTGGGTCAGGTTGGTCCAGACCTCGTGACCTGTTTACCTTCCCACTTCATTATTAATAATATGTTATCATTTATTTCCATATGTTTTGTCTAAAAACCGTATTGAGGACTTTGGATAAAGATAATAGTGATGACTTTACGACACAAACTTAGTCGTTTATAGTCGGCAAGTAACGCTTTAGTTTATCCGGTTCCGATGAAACATCGCTTTGAAAATTACGCGTGGAAATTTTTTACCTTCCAAGCACAAAAAGCGAACCTTGTATGAACCTTATAATTCGAGTGGCTTCACATTGGGTTGGGCAGGATACTCCGAAGTGAAATTACGGTTTATTGCAATCAGTCTGCTAGAAGTAAACGAAAAGAACGAAAGAACTGAATGAGCGAGACCTCGTTTAGGTTCCTTGGTTCTTTTCGTTAATTATGCGTATTCGATTATCTAACGTTTCGGATATACATTTTACCCATCTCAAATTACGTTTTAGGGGGATTTCTGGGCAAGCAAATACAAGTAGATTGTTTACCAAGGGAGTAAAATATCCCATTATACGAGATTGTTGTACGTTAGCCGAGCGTAAGCGAGGGAGAGTGACAAGACCATGTTTTAGTCGTTGTTTGTAGCCCGTTGTTTTATTTTCATGCAATCGCAGGGAAAATTAGAGTGTTTAATCTAATTTTCCCTGCGATTGCAAGAAAATAAAAGTGCAACAAACAACGGGCTTTAAAAAATCCACGTTTTTCACTTCTACCCTTCATGATTTGTCGTAATTCTTTAAACATTCAATTCAACGTGATTTCGACGGCACCTTATTTTTAATTATTTTCTCTCTTTCCCTTCCATTTGTATAGGTAAGATATTATTTTAGCTTTGTGAATTGCAATTAATTTACATAAGTAACTTTCACCTTCATTCAATTCAATATCTAATGAACGAAAAAAATCTAGAGATTTCGCTCTTAATAGCAATTATTTTTTAATATAGTCATTACTCGCAACGGAAAGTTTTACTTGTTCCTAGAATGGAAGAAATCACCATTTTCATAAACATCCAACGATAGCCAATCCGCTTTTAGTTCCAGAAATTAGTAATTACCAATCGTCTACCGATTTGTGTTAGGTTTCACAGAATCGATAAACTTTTTAACGCATCGTGATGAAATATTCAACTTGGAAATAAAGATTATAAGGATGTTTCCTTCGCCATATTTCCACGGCGTCCAGTCTCAAGTCTCAAGTCGAGCCATTGTGTGCAGGATATATCAAAGTCTAAAAGTGTGTTCGCAAACAACGATGATACTTATTAAGATGAATATAGCATTTACTAGTTACATAATTATTTATTTACAGAAAATTATAATATACAATACAATAATAATAACAACTAATAATTACACTTAAATCTATTTTCTAAAAATTGAAGCCATCACCAGAAGGCAAAGTGCCCAAAATGCTGGCAGCATTGCCACGTTGAATGGCAATGCTAATTCGTTGACCGAAATAAAAGCCAGTTACATTATAAACCGTCTTTCAACTTTTCTTAAAACTCGAACCACCCTTAAAACATGACGCTCGATGTTTTGTGCAACCTTTTTAAACCAACGAGCGTTTTGGCGTTGCACTTTATCTAGCAAAACCACGAGTAGGTGACGGGGGACGGCGGGAAGTGAGGTGCGCGGGTCGTGGAGTAAATGACGTAAATGTACGTAAGGTACAAAGAAATGTTACAGGTTTATGTTCACTCGAGCATTACGTCGAAGACCGACTCGAGCATTTGCAAGAACGTTACATTACGACGACGACCTCTGTGGCGCGGTGGGCGAAGGCCTGCCTGCGACGCAGGAGGTTGCGGGTTCGATTCCCGCCTCGGGACAAATGTGTGTACGATCTGCAGACATTTGTTCAGGGTGTTCTGGTCGTTTTCTATGTATAATAAAAAATATCTATCTATGTAATGCATAATATTATGTATGTGAGTTATCTAGTACCCATAACACAAGCTCTGCTTAGCTTGGGGCTAGATAATGCTGTGTGAATTGTCCAGCATTATTTATTTATTACATAACAATGCTTTGGAAGTTAAGAAAAGCAAAACTGAGCATTTCATCATCATCATCAGCCTATAGCAGCCCACAGCTGGACATAGGCTTCCCCTAATGAGCGCCATAGCGCCCTGTCTTCAGCTTGACGCATCCAGCATTTGCCAGCAGTCTTTCGCAAATCATCATCCCACCTGGTCGGAGGGCGTCCTACACTACGTTTGCCGACACTGAGCATTTGTCTGTAATGTACTAATCGTAAAAACGTAACATAACATTGTAATGCTCTAGCAAATGCTCCAGCCAATATTCAACTTTAAAAGAACCCATGTGCCCGTATCTGAATGCCGAACTGGGCAATTCCTTCTCTAAAACTCCATTGTAGACTCCGGCTGGGAAACATGTTCCCGAACGTTTTCCGATTCAGGCTTAGTTTGCTGCATTTTATTTTTGTTTTTTTTGTAGCAGGTGCGGTGTTTCATATTTTAACAAAACTCTCGCTGATAATTTCATCGAACAAAGAAGACGTAACTTAGTATAAATTCTACGTAACACTTAGGATAAGTAAGAGTTAGGATAATATCATTAAACAAAGAAGACGCAATTTAGGATAAATTTCTACATAACACTTAGGATAAGTAAGAGTTAGGATAATTTCATTGAACAGAGAAGACGTAACTTAGTATAAATTCTACATAACACTTAGGATAAGTAAGAGTTAGGATAATATCATTGAACAGAGAAGACGTAACTTAGTATAAATTCTACATAACACTTAGGATAAGTAAGAGTTAGGATAATTTCATTGAACAGAGAAGACGTAACTTAGTATAAATTCTACATAACACTTAGGATAAGTAAAAGTTAGGATAATTTCATTGAACAGAGAAGACGTAACTTAGTATAAATTCTACATAACACTTAGGATAAGTAAGAGTTAGGATAATTTCATTGAACAGAGAAGACGTAACTTAGTATAAATTCTACATAACACTTAGGATAAGTAAGAGTTAGGATAATTTCATTGAACAGAGAAGACGTAACTTAGTATAAATTCTACATAACACTTAGGATAAGTAAGAGTTAGGATAATTTCATTGAACAGAGAAGACGTAACTTAGTATAAATTCTACATAACACTTAGGATAAGTAAGAGTTAGGATAATTTCATTGAACAGAGAAGACGTAACTTAGTATAAATTCTACATAACACTTAGGATAAGTAAGAGTTAGGATAATATCATTGAACAAAGAAGACGTAACTTAGTATAAATTTTTTATAACACTAAGGATAAGTAAGAGTTAGGATAATATCATTGAACAAAGAAGACGTAACTTAGTATAAATCTCACTAATATTATAAACGTGAAAGTTTAGATGGATGGATGGATGGATAGATAGATAGATAGATGGATGGATGTTTGTTCCTTTATCAAGCCAGAACGGCAAAACGGATCAGGATGAAATTTGGCACAGAGATAGATTATAGTCTGGAATAGGACATAGGCTACTTTTTATCCCAAAATTCCTACGGGAACGGGAACTACGCGGGTGAAACCGCAGGGCGCTGCTAGTTTTACATAACACTAAGGATAAGTAAGAGTTAGGATAATATCATTGAACAAAGAATTAGTATAGGAAAGAATTTGTATAAATTCTACAGAAACCATAGGATAAGAGTTAGGATAATTTCAACTGGTGATTGAGATATTTTTTAATAATGTGTAAAACAATTGTGGACGGATCCACTCCAGTCCGCAGTTTTATGTATATTAGGACGGTCTGAAAGTTGAACCCACAAAGGAAATAAAATGCGCTAATTTTAGTATTTTTATTTTCAAATTTATAATGCACCGAACTTTAGCTACACCGCACCGGTTTAAAGTACCTAGTTTTTAGGGTTCCGTACCCAAAGGGTAAAAACGGGACCGTATTACTAAGACTTCGTTGTCCGTCTGTCCGTCTGTCAGTCTGTCCGTCTGTCCGTCCGTCCGTCCGTCCGTCTGTCCGTCCGTCTGTCCGTCTGTCCGTCTGTCACCAGGCTGTATATCATGAACCGTGATAGTTAGACAGTTGAAATTTTCACAAATAATGTATTTCTGTTGCCGCTTTAACAAAAAAACAGAATAAAATAAATATTTAAGGGGGCTCCCATACAACAAACGTGATTTTTTTGCTGTTTTTATAGACAATGATACGGAACCCTTCGTGCGCAAGTCCGACTCGCACTTGGCCAGTTTTTTTATTTGTTGAGGAGGGATTCATCAGAATTTATAATAACCACTCTATATTCGAAAACTTACACAATCGAAAGGACTGGCCCAGCAGTGGGTGATAATGGCTGATGATTGTGATGTTTTAATCTGTAAGATGAATTTTGGACTATAAACGGAGAGTTATGAAAACACATTCCTTTCTAATCACGACTTTCAGCACTCAACATGGTCGATATGTATCCATAATGAATTGGATGCGATTCAAAGTTATTGTAAAATAAATACAAGGACAATCAAAGTTAAGTCAGGCTATTTGTCCATAACATTGAATCGTGTCAAAGGAATATAAACCTTTATTCCAAAGACATACAGATGACCGATAACCTCTCAGTAGACAGCTCAATATCCATGCCAAACACTACTATACAAGAATCTAAAACAATTGGCTATCGTTTCTGGTCATTCACATAGTTGTCTTATAATACAGTTTCCAGTAAAAAGTAAACACAATTTAATACGATACAGGATATTATGATCTGATATCAAAACTATCAGAGGTGAATGTATTATCAGGGTTGTTACATTGCGAGGGACTTACATCTCCTATGACTTTTAGCGATTATCCGACATTAGTTACATAAATAAATGTTACGTAATGCTAGAAATTCACACTGCACCATCTAGCCCCAAACTAAGCAGAGTTAGGGTACCAGATTATTGATGTACCTACTCAATATATTATACAGGGTGACCGAATGGGGGTGATTCTGGACCCCGAGGGGATCAACTTGTGAATACCGATGTTTTAAATAACGAATACTTTTTTTTTCCAAACCGTTTTTTCTTCCTATTTGACAACATACTATGATATAATTTTGTAAAATATTTAACAAAATTTTTTGCTTGTTTCTTTAGCTAGTCATCAAAATATTAACAAAAAATTATCTAAGTCCATGGCATTTTTATTACAATAGAAATGATGTACGAATACACGTTAAACAATACGACTGCAAAAAGAAGGAAAAAAAACCTAATTTAGAGAACGAGAGCAAAATAATAACCTTTCGGGGTCCAGAATCACCCCCTTTCGGCTACACATTTTTAGTGGCAACCTGTATACAAAGATTAATATTTTTTAACCATTTGCCTTCTCTCACGTTGTTCTTGTTTAAACATTTGTACCTATGCAGGAATCGAACCCGCAACCTCCTGCGTTGCAGGCGGATGCCCGCTGCGCCACAGAAGTCGTCATAGCATCTTCTACAATGCATACATACATATATACATAGCTATCTGAACCCCAAGTCCCAAAGAAATACATTTTATAATAAAAAAAACAGAAACGTCGATATATTCAAATGAACTCCAAGCAAAAATTCCAAATCCAAAGGAAACTAAATTTTCGTTAGATTTTCACAGAAGCAGTTTTCGGTTAACGTGATTTGTGGACATCCATTGTGGCAGCCCTGGGCAACGGATACTTGACTCGCGGATATGAATGTAGAATTTACACTATGTTACGTCTACTTCATTCAATGAAATGCAATTAGAAACGATAACATCGACTCGGTTGACCTCTGTTGGAACTGCCAAATATAAGTCGTTGTCGAGGGACCGTCGTCAAAATGAAGGGTTTCTCAGAAGTCCATTGCGAATCTTAATAAAATAGCCATCTTTAAGACAAATTGTAAACTTAACTAAAAGCTTTTCGTCCTATCCAAATAGCTTCTCCAACATTTCCAACGCGAACATCTCAAAAGAAGCTCAGATCATTGTTTCCACCCTTTCAACAAAATAAGTTTTTCTCGTTCGTAGTATGAAAAAAATCCTTTTTAAGACGTCTGAGTGTCACAAAACTTGTCGGCTCGTTGTGCATGGTTCTATTCATCCATTTCAAGTGGAAAGGGGCTGATAACTCCCACTATAGGAACAATGATATCACGTCGACTTATTGCCTTTTTATTTATATGTAAAGAGTTTTCCAAAAAGAGCTTCGGTTTAGGGTTTTAAAATATCATTTGATGTATTGTATGCTAGCTGTTACCCGCTACTTCGTTAGCAGCTACTCAACCTATTTACAAAAACCATAATTTCCTATTTGTTTCCCTTTCAAACCACCCCTGTACTTATTAGAACAAAATAAAACAAAAAGTATTTAAATCGGCCCAGCCGTTCTCGAGTTTTAGCGAGACAAATGAACATCATTGTTTTTTATATATATATATAGAGATTTGTGGCCAAAGTTTGAAACATTTATAGAAGTACACAAAATGGAATAAGCCATCGGACAAATTACCGTCTGGCCGTTGCTGACACATACGTCCAGCTCTTTTCAGGAAGTTTCATGGATAATTTTTGTGGTATTTTAGTGATACAGCGTTGAATTCAAGTGTTCTTAAAGTTCAATTCAATTCGCTTAATAAAACCAAATATAACATTACAGAGTTATCTTATGCGTTACGTCTAGGATCGTGTCTAGGACACCTAACTTGTTAGGTACCTATATAATAAAGAATATTACAAAACATAACTAATCTAAAATTTAAACTATTAATACAAACACAATATAAATTTAGCATTAAAAAACAATCTTCATCAATTAAGTTAATAAAAAAATTACAACAAAAAGTAACGAGAAAATTAAATAATACACAAAAATATAACAATAAATCATTCAATTACACAATACAATAAATTAACAATAGTGTTTTTTAAATACTCTCCCAATAGGTGAGGCATATTCGTTCAATCGATTAAAGTTACCGAGCGTTAAAGATCATTCTTAATAATCATTCCGATGACTATAAAGTTCTACTACGCTACTCTATTAGGTTCTTCTATTATTTCACGGAACCTTGTCTCAAGTTATAATACTTGCGCAGCATAGTGAAATCAAAACAAAATGTAAATGCCATGCTCTTATACATTTTCAACTGACGAAAACAAAATGGAGGAGTTTTTCAATTAAACTGTATTTTTTTATGTATATATGTTACTTGATATCTTCCCTAATTGTTGTCCGATTTTGACAATTCTTTCGTTTTTATATGGAGAATAATTTCGTGGTTATTTCCACAAAAGTTTTACTCTCGAGTGCTCACTAATTTAAGTACTTAAAATCCCATTGAACTTGAAAGTCAGTATCATGGGTACACAGAAACTGCAGCCGGTTTTTAGTTTTTGTAAATACTTCACAATATGTTGTTTTCAACTCATAATTTACTCATCCTGTTTAAAGCTATTTTCAATGTTTTGCAGTAACCTATCAGCCGGTGAAAATATCTTCGCTTCGGATTCCATAACATGCCCTGTTAAGCTAAGTAAAAGCTATCAATCAAACCGCGAATTAATGAAAACGGATGAACCGGCCAGTGATGGAGCGGTCTAGTCCTATAGTGGACGTCCTACATCATTTAGAACTAAACAAATAAGTAATGCTGGACACTTCACACAACGTTATCCAGCCCCAAGCTAAGCAGACCTTATGTCATGGGTACTAGATAACTGATATTCATAATATAATACAATACATAGATATTTTTACTATACATAGACAACGACCAGAACACCCTTAACAAATGTCTGCAGATCGTACACACGTTTATCCCGAGGTGGAAATCGAACCCGCAACCTCCTGCGTCGCAGGCAGGCCTTCGCCCACCGCGCCACATAAGTCGTCTCTAAAAACATCATTATACCTACGCTCGGTTTTTGAATTTAGTAAATTACATTAATAGTCCCAGTAAACGCCTAAAGTTAATCAAATACACATTTTTTACTAAAAATGTCTTTACAAAGAAATTAACAGAAAGACGCAAAGCAAAGTATCGCACACAGGGATATTGTGCCGCTCTCGTAAGCTTTAACTTTGCACTTTTACCAAAGAACTCCATTGTTCTATGGACTTGCATTTGTATCAATGTTTTTCACTTTTTCACGTTCTATAGTGACTGAAGGCTGTCGATCTCAAAGGCAAGCTATACTAGGCACGTTTTGCATTCACAGAGAATAGTGACTGTGATGTCGAAAAAAAACTCCTTTCATGTTGTTAGTGTTTTGTTTATTAACGTTAAGTTATAAGTTTATAACTTAACATATTAACGTACGTTACTTTCAGTATCTTCGCGGTTCAATTCAATTCATTAATTCATACTATAGATTCACAGGGAACACTTAGTCAACGATATTAATGTAATAATAAATAAAAGGGAAGACCATTGTTGATGCTGTTTTCATTTACCATACTGATGTTTTGTAACTGCTAATTAATACTAGAGGCGCAAAAATTTTAAAAAAAGTTGCAAAAGAAAAAAATTGTGTGACCCAAATGTAACATAAGCCCACAAAGCAAATCTCCCAATATGAAACCTAATGCATGGGTAGAGCAGATTAATTCTCGAAAATTCACATTAACGAAACCGCAAAAATATGCCAAAACACAAAAATGCGCAGCATCAAAGACAACGCAAAATATAAAAAAACAATTCAAAATCCCCAAAGGAGGCTACAAGGGTACAGACACAGTGCAGTAGTGCTATTGTCACAAAAGTGGGACGTTCTCGAAGGTACGAAAATCGAAAAGCTTCTCCACGCCACCTCATTAAACCCTACGACAGGCAGACACCTCTGAAGAATACACTGTTAATAAGTCATCAGCTAAGTAGCGAGGGGGGGAGGTGACCCCCCGCGCGGCTTGACGTGTCGGCGTTCGCACAAAAATGACACAAAGTATAAAATCTGCATACAGTAATGGGAGTAGTAGCCCTTAGAGGTGCCTAGTGCGCCGAGATCAAAGGTGCCGTGGCTTTTCTGAGCGCCTGTTGAGATTTACTCTATAATACACTTAACGGATTCTGGGACTTGGAATTTGTTGTGGTTTTATGGGAGAGCTTCTAATCAAAAGTATCAAGCCAAGATAAATGGTTTGACTAACTTTGTTCTAATTTAGTTTTTCTTGCATGCTTCTTGGATCGATAAGTTAAAAGGAAATATGTACTTATGATTGTTACTTTTAATTACACTTTGCGTTATTGTAAATAAGTAGAAAACGGCAAAGCAGTGAAAAGGGATGGAGTCGTTTCATTGTATAATAACACAAAGTCACAACGCGCAGGGTTGTCAATTTCGGTTGTAAAAGCTGACTGGCAGACAATCAAGATGGATTAAAAGAAAAAGGGGCTGTTGTTTGTTCGTCACTTCCGCAAACCGCACGCGATGCTCCCCCCTCGATTCTTAACCATTTCGTAGGCAACTTCGTAAAATAGTCAGACCAACTTATTATCTTATATGTTTCTCTACTTCAAAACATTGTGAAATAGTGACTGCCTTGTTTCATTTAATTATTAGGAATTAATGAAATCGGAAATTATTGCTAAGTAAAAAATTAAGCCCATATGTCGTGACCGCAATCCATCAAAGTTATTAACTAACTACAACCACATAATTTGTAATAATTATTTGAATGTTATCGATTCGGATAATTAAAACTGCTAAAAGAAATGAAGTAGAGTCTGGTTATTATTGGAACAAAGTCGTTCAATTTATACACGAGTTCATCATACCGTGACACGACCATATCGGTGCTTGCCGCTGACAGACATTCAAGCAAAAACTAACTCTGTCATTAACACCCTAAAGCAGTAAATAACAATCCAATAGAACCATTAACCTTTTTAAAATATCGCAAGAACTAAAAGAAAAACCTTGATGAATGCAATTCGACAATTAAAACAGGGCTGTGTTTCTTAGTAAATTACCTACGACTCATTCGTGTAGATAACGTCGCCTACGTTTGCTTTCATTGTAGGGTATTGTGAAGGTTTTCGCAATAATTGCCTGCCCGTGTTTATGGCCGTTGACAACCCTACTAGCTTAATTTGGTATTAAGTAACACGCCACTTGAAAAATTGCACTCGGATTATGATATATAATATATACATAATTATATCTTCAACAGTACGAGCTCATTGTATTAGCATAAAATCGAGCGCAGAAATCGCACATTCAGAGCGCAGCCACTCGGAACACTTAGAAATATTATTCAGTAATTAATTCTCCATTGTGCAGATATTATTTATTAACGTCCAATTAAAAATATTGTATGTTTTCCAGGAACGGTTGCACAAAGAAACCATTTTGATGAACGACAGTGCTAACCGCTTATTACTGGCATACAATGTAGGAAACTGTAAATAAATGTATTATTATGTTATTTTTAAATGGTTTTAAAGAGGTTTTTAATAAAAATGATGATGATGTTTTATTTTTACAATCTTGTAGTAGCGACAAGAGAAATACAACATTCTATAAAATTTTCATTCATTCATTCATTTTCAACTGTCGACTTTTTACGGTTCATGAGACACCCTGACGGACGGACGGACAGACAGCCGGACAGAAAGTGGAAACTCAGTAAAAGGGTCCCGCTTTCAACCTTCAATCCTAAAAAGCAAATGTTCAAAAGCTTGTAAGTTTTTTAGTAAATAAATCTCTGAAAGCTTTCATAGAAGTTTCACTGCATTTCTATGATAAAATGTAATTTATACAAACTTACAATACAATACAAAACTACATGTTAAACCATGCATTAACACCTGCAAACCTGCTCATTGTTGTCCTTTAATGCGCGGATCGCGTGAGGCGGAATGGAACTCGGTTACAACTCTGTTTTTCACTTTTTCGAGTTCCGTAGGCTAGTAATAAAAATGTTAAATTTTCGTCACAATTACATAAGGAAATTTATGACAAAACAGAGACCAACAAAAAGAATCGCTTGGTATAACAGCTGATAGGTGTTTATTTTAGTGAGAGTGGAAAGTGAGACATAATACTGAATGTAAAGACGCAACAGTTTTGTATAAAAGTCTTGCTCGCGACTTCGCAAACACTTTTCCTGGATAGCAAAAATAAACTGCTGTTAATAATTATGGACACCACATCCATATCCTTTGTCCACATCCTGTGTCCTTCTATTACGCCAAACTCCGGCTGCTATTGTTTTATCAGCACTATGTTTATTTTCTCTAATTTTGTTAAAAGTTTCTGCCAGTCGTTTCATATGCATTCCTTTAAAGATTATTTTTAATCCATGGAAACTGATTTATCTAATAAAAAGTAGCCAATTCAATTCCAGGCTTTCCATTTTAGACCTACATCTAAGCAAAATTTCAACCCGATACATTGCGTGATTTGGCGTGAAGAAGTAACAAACATCCATCTGGATGAATGGATGGATTTTACTTCTTCAACTTTTGCATTTAAAATACCAGTGTGAGGTGATATTGTGACTTACAGCTAAACATTTTTCATTTGATTGTAAACTAAATTATTCGTATCTACGGAACCATTCCACGTTCCGCTACGAATTTCACCTTCAACGTGACTTGCTTCAGGTTTTTTAGAACAACGACATTTGATAACGTTTGACGACATATTTTGAATGGTACAACTTGTAAATTGTCGCTTTTTCGACTTGACGACTGTTGAATGTTACACTTATTTTTATTTTGCTTTTTCTATGATTTGTAGTTGTTTCTTTACTCCTTTGAGCCGTACGTATTGTGACTAAGTGTTCGTAAAGAGGAAACGCTCTAGATGTTTTCAATGTATAGTAAAAATATCTATCTATAACCGTAACACGAACTCGAAACACAAGCTCTGCTTTCTTTGGAACTTTCGCGTATTTTTAGGTTTCCAAAACCTTTAAAGAAAAAAACAAACGCATATTATTTAGCTCTTTAGCGTTTAGTGTTTCTATTCCTACCTACGTTTATATTAAGAGCTTACTCATCAAACAATTTAAATCTGAGACCACATTAACTACATATTTATCAAAACCCTTCTCTCGACTTCATAGAATTCAGGCCCTTATGAAATTTACTAAAAAAATCTTTCATAATCTGCCTAAAAATATTCGAGAGCAGGATAATGAAAGCCGATTCAAAAACCAGTTAAAGAGTTTTCTGACAAAAATAAATATTTTACAACCTTGAATATTTTGATATATAAAATTATACTTTTTTTTCAGCTTGTTGAGTATAAAACTCTACTATATACAGATTGAATAATGTACCTATATTGTTTATAGCATTTTATGAATTTATTATATTGATGTACCCTTCCAGGGTTCATGTTAGACTTCTACAATTTAAGTGCATGTGACACACATGTAAACCATAAAATATTGAGAATTCAACTGATCCAAAGCGGTAATCATAAATCATTCGAATTTGTCTCATGTTTCCCTGAGGGCTAGTGTAGTGCAAGAGAATTTATCGAGAAGAAAACTCCATTAGTGCACGGCGGCTTGATATCAGCTGACCTTCGCAGTGTACCTCCCACTGATTTATCGAACATATCAGCCCACTGTAATATTGGTTGACACAGCCGATAAAACATATAACTTATTATTGCATTAGGTAATTCATGTCGGAAATACGCGACTTTGTTCTATTGGATGATTGTAATGACGGTCATCAGAAGGCGGGCCGTATTATCCCCACCTACATTGGATTACCACTTAAACATAAAGTTCAGATTTATACAAAGTTAATTAGATCGAAAACTCATTAACATTTTCACTTTCCGATAACTGGTTGTAGACATTTATTTTTGAGATTTGATTAAAGCGCTGAATAAGTGAATATGCTAAAACAATGGTTAATTAAAATCGCTCTTAGGTTTAATGATTTATAATGGAGGCGTGAAGGTGATGACGTCACGTGCGGGGCCGGCGCGGGCGCAGCGAGCGCGACTGACACCCGCCTCTTATTATTTATTTATTTTAATTTATATCTTGCAAATGTAGTTCACCGGAGAGCAACGTTCTACTTTTCTCTCAACCAGTGGTTTTGTTTCAGAATCTATCTAGCAATACGTTTCCTATTTCTATTTTTTTTCGATATAAATCTACCATATAAACAAAGATTTATTTAGTTCTTCAGTTTTAACTATTGTTACATCTTCGGTGCACCTAAAATTAATCTGAACCAAGCTGCCTATGAAATAAGCTATGGCTACCTAATGGTGCGGAATGGTATTGAATTTAACCATTCCAGTAAATGTGTGCATTAAAGCAATAATACAGTGTATTGGTGAAGTTTTTAGGTTAAAATTCATAAAATGACGTATTTTCGTATTATTTGGTATTCAAGATTACCTTCAATAATAGGTACTACGGTTTTATGACACATTTGAGACTGCTATTTAAAAATTGGTTCGGACTCGTATTTTGAACTGAAAAAGTAATAATCCAATACGTTAATAGCCAAATCATAAGAAAAAAACATCCAAACAAATTGAGGCAATCGCTTTGAATGGTAATGAAACCGATCTAGAAATTACTATGCGATACATTTTTTGTAGCGACTCCATTGTTCCCGGAATTTATGGCTTTAATAAAGTGATTAAATACGAAAGTTCGTGGCGGAACGCCAACGCGAAGTTAATTTCGAAAACTTGCAGCGGAGCGGTTTTCGCGGTTTCGCAGAGGTCACTGACTTGGGCCTACGCCGTAGCCCGCCGTAGCACGCTCGTAGCTGCGTAGCTGATCTTGCTACGAGCTTACCAATCAATCTATTAACGCCTACATTTATAATAGTTGCTCGTAGATTATGAATAAATTAATGAATAGTGATGTTTTAAGGGTTCCGTACCTCAAAATTAAAAAAGGAACCCTTAAAGGATCACTTTGTTTTCCGGCAATCCGTCTGTCCGTCTGTCAGCCCTTTTTTCTCAGAAATGCGTGGAGGTATCGAGTTGAAATTCACATCATATATTCAAGTTTGTAACTTCTTCGAGCTGCAATATAAATCAAACTTCTAAGTCAACGCAATCAAAAGTAACAGCCGTTTATGCACATTTTTTTAAATTTTCCAAGGGAATCACATGCTTACAAAACCTATTGGGTACTTCCCGTTGGCCCAGAATCATGAAAATTTTCAAAAAGTAAGGTCTTGTAGCACAAGTAAAGGGAAAAATCCAAAAACCGTCTTATTGTTAATTCACAAAAAAAATTTGATTGTCGCTATGGACCAAAAACCTATAGGGTACTTTCCGTTGACCTAGAACCATGAAATTTGGCAAGAAACAAGGTTTTATAATTTTATAATGTTTACTTACAGAACCCTCGTTGTACGAGTGTGACTCGCACTTGTCTTTTTTTTCAATGAAATATTCTTTCCTATCATAGTAAAAACAGGGAGAACAAAAACTTATCATGGTCAAATTATAAAATCATCAACGTAGGTATTCTATTTTTGTTGTCCACAGAATAACCATACAGTACTAAGTTATTCTTATCAAAACTTCCTCCGAAATACTTCAAAACACAAAAGAAATAGAAAGCTTTAACCGTAGAAAATTTTTAAGCTTTCCGGTCATTTATCCACAAAGAATGTCAAGGTGGAAAATTTTACCGTAAGAACACAGATTTGTAATATGGTGGTACACGGTAAGAATTCGCCGATACCGCTTCCAAAAGTCCACTATCGCGTTTGTATCTCCCCGTAGGCTACTTATTAGCATGACAACGTGGTCGGCCGAATTGGCCTACTACTTTCACCAAAATTTTTAGGTGCAGGAAGTCAGAATTTACTTACAGTTTTATGGGCAAAATCATAATAACCTAGTGTAGAAAAAATATTACGGACTCGATTTTAGAACTGAATCGAAGACATTGTCTAGAAAATTAAAAGATATTTAATTAAGAAAACTACAATAAGAATAAAAAAATAACTACTAGTGTTTACTCTTACATCTATTTTCTAAAAATCTAGGCCGTCACCAGAAGGCAGAGTGCCCAGAATGCTGGCATAGTCTAGATAGGTTTCATTAATGGAACTTATTAATAAACACATCATCTGAAACCCACACAACTTCACCTAAAGTATTTTCACGGGGTATTTAGCCCTCCAACGTCTTGTTCCAAAGTCCTGCGTTAGCATATTTATCATTGGCTTATCAAAGTGCTAATAGATTTTTTTTGCTCTACCCACTGTTTTAGCACTAGCTCGAAAGAGCTTGTAGAGTTTTACCCGTCTAGCTCTTCTTATTTCTTTCTTTTTTCTTAGTTGACAAGTACAGGTAGAAGGAACCGAGATAATTTGTTTATCATGATCGGTGAAGGCAGTGTCGGTACACAGGTGCCCAGGAGTTGCAACGTGCATCTTGCCCTTCCATTTCCACATATGCAGCCCTTCTTTTTTCGATATGAAGGTCCACTCAATTATTCATGCGAGCGGGATTGCAATGTTTTTCTCTATTTTTCTGCATTCGCTGCTATATAGATATTTTGGCCACCTCCTATTTTTCGTGACTATAAAACTCGGCCTGGGTCGTGTGCTTTTTTCACGCTCGCCCGACGGGGGTGGGTGCTCGCAGTTAGAGAATTATTCATTGCCTACCCCGTCGAACCGACTTCCCGTTATTTTGTTTGTAGACCAATTTTTATGAATTATATCCGATGATCTTTCCCCGAGTACCGTTTCTCAGTCCGCGGCGCAACGTGCATTACCAGCCGATGACGAGCTCTCTGATACACTGGTCTCTGATACACTGTTTCCCTTTATAAACTGACATACTAAACGCTAACAAAAGATTCAAATTCACACTCTGCTGCCTACTAAAATATGTAGAAGAGCCCGCTCCCGGCCCGCTACAAATTTGAATTTCATATGTATGTTTCGCCTATTACGGATGCACTCATTAATATCTTAAGTGATGTGTGAAGGTGCGCAGCGGGCAAATGTGGACTCTTTGCCGTGGCATTGTGGTGCAAAGTCACGCGTCGCGGGTCTTGTCTGCGTTTATACAGAGCACGCGTTAAGATTATGTCAGATGAAAAATGCTGCAAATTGTATGACCCCATGAAAAAACATTATCATTACGGAGCATCGGGATATCGTTTCCTATGCAAATGCCGAGTGTGATCCACCCCACCCTTGTCTTGGAGGACAATTTGTTTATTGTGCCGAGCTCACCTGCGGTTGGCCAAGGGTGAGTCGCCTTTGACGGCTCCCGTTGCATATGCGTAACGTTTAATTCAATAGCCCTCTGTGCCTCATTTCTTTGCCTTGTTACGTCAATTACTTTGATGACAGAATTAAACGGTCGTTTGTTACCGTTATTAATAAATAATGTCGCAATTTATAGATGATACTAATACTGACTCATACATTAAAAATTCATAATATGCGTTTTTGTGGTGGAAATGTGTGTACAAAGAAGTTTTGGAATTTAGAATAAAAATAAATAATGCTGACTATCCTATGTAGATTGTCAGCTATTTATATTTATTTATTTTATCATCAGCACCATCATCTTGTGAACAAAGTTGCATTTATCAAAAAAATTACGTGAATAATGGCAGAAATTTTCAATGATAGAACATCTTACGTACGTATTTTATCTTTATGGTATTTTATATGGGTATTATGTACCTATTAGGTCTTAAAGACACACTCACGTATCATTTTCTTGTGAGTTCCAATCAAAAGCACATCGTAAGAAGTAGAACACAAAAAAAGAAAAGGACCGTTTTCGTTTCCCTCACGGAATTCAACCCGCAGTTCTTGTAATGCACTATTTTTCTCTATAGTATTTAGTTCTCGGCATTTCAAAGACATGTTATGATGAAAAAAGACCTCTGGCTCCACAGTCATATGTATGTAGTAGGGTGTGTAGAAAAATCGCTGGCACCGCGATTTTATCTCAGAGACGAATTTCGAAGGTTTTCTTACAACTTTTCGTTTTGTTTTTGAAGCGTGCTGGTTTACTGCGTGCTTTAGGACTGTACGAAATTTGACACAAAATTAATGAAGTTGCTTTTATTTTTGGTTAATAGTTGAATGAAAGTAATCATAATTGGCATCTGGTTGTGAACCAGATGCCAATTATGATTACTTAGGAGAAGGACTGAGTTGGTTGAAAAGGAAAAGAAAAATCGGTTTAGTGATAGATTTTTCGTTAGACGAGAACACGTTGACGTAATACACGTTTAATTATACTTGACCCGGAATAAAATTAAAATAAATAACAAAATAAGAAAAAGTATCAGGTATTCTTTTCACACCGATTAATGGATTTACTGAAATTTACATAGATATAGCTCTCGATGCTATACGGTCTACAATACGGTTTACCGCTGTCCAGGAATAGAGCGTGCGATGCACCCAGGCAGAAACTTTTTACACTGTAAAAAAAATCTCAAAAACAGATTATTTTTAACAGTAAGAGAGCTATCTACGAAACTACTGATCCGATATCGAGAATTCTCCGAAAAAAGCTACATTATTCCTTTCTACAGGTGCCGCGGGAGCGAAGCCGTGAGCAGAACCTAGTGTTAAACAAATTAAATTGAAAGAAAGTCCTCCTAAGTCCGCTCCTGTGCGTCTTAGTCGCGCCTCGTACTAATAGAGGTACAGCTCCTGTGCAAGCCCCTGTGATGTTCGCACAAAGAGTGACGAGAGACGACTATTTTTATTAAAACCTCCGACGAAAGGCTGCCAGTGCACACTGCATTGCAGACTGTTTTGTATATTCCATGCAATTTCTTGACATCTTTGAAATTCAAATTGACTTTTTTTTTCTAAAGAATATTTAATTATTACGGAACATGTCATTGAAAGCAGAAATTCTTATCAGTCACAACGTTCGACACACCAGAAAACAGATATACCTAATTTAGAATTAACATCTGAAACAGCGGAGAATCGTATATTCAGTCTTCTCAATCACCGAAACAGCATCTCAATATCTGAAAATGATTGAGCAAAGAACCTAAAAACTATTTACAAAATGCCAAAATGCTGTGTTTTAAACATGAAGTTTGTGAAACAATCCTTAAAAGGCTGGACGTCCACAGTACCCTATTCGCGGGTTCATTCATTGTCGATGAACACGTTAATTCATCGTCACGCGGCGCTTTGTCACCCATTTCTCCTCGATTAGCAGACAGTCGAGCCTACCGTTTACTCTTCCGTGTAGGCAGTCCTTTACTTTTTTTAATAACTTATGTTCGTGCAGGTCGACTCATTTGAATTGCGGTGTGGCGGCGTTTTTTTTTAGAAATTGTCGAGTGCCACCTTTTGTCTAAGCCGCCTTCAGTTTGTTTTGTTTCATTGCACTGGAAAGTTAAACTTTCTCGCCTCAACGTTGCAGTTGACTAATCAAGATTGAAAAGCCTTAAAATTACAGACTAAGTACCAACCAAAGTTGGGCTTCGGATATGGCGACGGAGCTTAAAGCTCTCTGATGCGGCTTTATTGTGGGCCTTATTAGTTATTACTAAGCTCTGTAGTTAAAAACATAATTATCAATTACCTGTACTTGATAATTATATTTTTAAGTTTTCATGTTACAATAAAAATATTATCAGTATATAATTATCTATTAGTGACGATGCTATTTCTTCAAAATTTAAGAGTTACTCATAACATTTCGTTTTAAAACGTTGAAGGCAATTGATGATTTGGGAAATTGATATTGTATTATTGGACCCCGTAACTTTCCGTGTCGCATCTTGTCTTCGGTTGGGTGCAAAGTGTTGCGCGCCTCATCAATGCCAGTGCGGTACTGCTGTCGAACAGCTTGGTCATCACGAATTACCTTGTACTAGGGCCACCGGTCAGAGTTGGTGAGTCTGGCACAGCGCATCAGCATTGCCATGCAGCAGGGCAATGCAGCCAGTGTCTTGGGGACGCTTCCCACTGGTATTCATACGGATCAGTTTAGCTACCTGTAGATTGCTTGCAACAATCTGCTATAGCTTTTTTGTAAATACTAGTTCTAATATGTTTCTATTATTTGTCGTAATTTTCTTTGCTAATAAGGACTATGGTCGGTTTTATTTGTTTTTCTTAGCACAACTACCTATCTATAATATGACTTATGTGTCCAGTATCTTTTAAGGAATTAAGAAATTAGATAATAAGGCTCGTCTCTCGACTATGGAATTAAATTGTTTGTTATATCATTACTGACCATTTCCAATCGAAACCATTTTACCTGGAAGTAAATGTCGGTCAGTAAATTAGTCCTCGCTGTTATAAGCGTATTCGATCGCGTTTTAACAGCTATCACTCCCTAATCACAAAGGCTGAGAGTGACTTGTAGCTTTTAATTATTGTTTCATTCGATTGTCTTACTAAATGTGTCTGTCATAGTTTTTGCGGGGGTTAAATGATCGATCGCTAGAAACTCAATAAAACTCTTTAAAATAGGTGTTAGGTACCACAGAAATATTATATATACAAAACATTACTATGTTTTGTATATATAATATTTATGTGGTTACTATTAAACTACTACTACCCTAGGTCCGTGGGGTACCGAGGCTCTCCGAGTTTTCAAAAAATTATCTGAGCGTCTGGTCGAAGCGACGCGTGATTCGAGAGCTGGTGAGTATCTGGCGCAGCGCATCAGCGTTGCTATACAGCGGGGCAATGCAGCTAGCATCTAGGGCACGCATCCGACTGGTATTGATATGGATCAGTTGAGCTACCTGTAGATGGTTTGCAACAGTCTGCAGTTAGCTCAATTGTTTCAATTCTAAATACTAGTTTTAATTTAATTCTAATATTTGATTGTAATTTTCTTTGTTAATTTAGTCAATAGCTAATACAATAATCACAAAAAAATATCGAATTAGATTAAAATTTAAACATTCCTCAATACTAATTTCGAGTTTCACCAACTGGACATACATGTGTCCAGTCTTTTGTGTCCAGTTGTCCACCCAGTGAGTCACTCATATTTTTCACAATAAGACCTTTCTGTAGATACAAAAGTTTGTCTTTTGTTTTGTAGACGTTTTGGTGTTAGCGCCAATTATACTGTCAGAAAGATTTGCATATTATTCATTTTTTTCATTTATTGATTCGCAAACAATAATAATTGTGTCGGAATTTGGTACATAACATAAAAATATACATTCAATTAATTAAGACAATAAATTAGTACAGAACTAAAATAATACAATTCAAAGCACAACTAAATAACATATTATATCACAGTAATTACTTAGCTTAGGTTAAAAATGTCAAAATAAAATGATAATATAAATTATACATACCTAACCACGTAGATTCCCTGTCATTTATGTGGTCAAACTTACTCTCACCATTATTCTAGAAAGGTAGATGTATTTTTGTCATTAAGGTATTCTTCGATTGAGTAATAACACTTCTTAAGTAAGAACTGCTTCAGACATCTTCTAAATTTTACTGGACAATAAATAGTTTTGAAGGAATAAATAAATAAAGGAAAGCATAAATATAGATCTACTCCTGAATTATCATTAGGAACATTAAAGGCTACCTTTACTATTAAAAATCACGTGCGAAGCCTCTGGATGAAGCGAATTAAAGCTAAAATATGAGTTCATCGACCTTGTTATATTAAACACTAACATTATATGCCATGTCCAACAGTGGACTACTATAGGCTGATGATGATGATTATTATATGCCAAGCCTGTTTAGGTGCCTGTTAGATAAATTATCAATGGCTTTATTTAGTATGTTGGTTACTTATTACGAATGGTAAATTGGGGGACTTTATTTATCTGATCAGTGTGATACAAGGTAGAAAGATGGAAATTTGACTTAACTTACATCTGTAACACATAATTCATTTGAAAGTAAAAAAAAGCTCTCAGCAGTAACGAAACCAATCAGTTTAAAAGAAAATCATATACCAAAATAAACTCTGAACTCCGTTACTGCAACTTCAGCTTATTTCAAACAATTCATCGCTACTGTTTATAATTCAAGCGAAGACCGTTCCCGTACACAGAATAAATAATAGCTAATACCGTACATAGTCCTACAGGTTCATTGATAAGTGATGCCATCGTATTGTGATGGATTAGGGGATCCCAGCTCGGCAGACTGGAGCATCAGACACCTGAATATTTTACTACTCAATAGAGCGCATGCCTCAAGATGACAAAATTCTCCAGTTTGTCTTAGACTAGCCTTTGCATTCGGATTCACGCGTGAAAATAGAGTGGAAAATGGTTTCAAAGTTATTGTTAATTTCGAAGTACCGTAAAATTAATTAGAATATGCTGAAAGTCTAACGGTTTTTTGTTGATTCAAAACATTATTTTTTTTTGTCATAAAAGATGGGACTTATTTGTTTTTATGGATGCTTACATTAAAACCATCAATAATATGGCTAGAATACAAAGAGAGCCATCCCGTAAGTAATTATTTTTCTTTTAAGTATCAGTCGATGCCGTCTTGTTGTAAATTCTCTATGAAGATATAATGATGATAGAAGTTTAGTTTTCAAAATTATATGGTATTGAATAATGTTGCAATATTCGTCAATGGTACTTGTCATGGCCGTCTGCTGGTATTCATGAGAAATACATTATGTGTCATGAATACCCGTAGACGGCCTGTGACATGCCCTCGATAACGGGCTGATTGGTACTGCATTGATATCCTTTGATTTGGAACCAGGCTAGTCAATCTCAGATCATTCCGATTATTCCATTCAATAGCTGATGGTACTTGAATCAAAGGCTTCACTGATTCTGATCGAATGCTCCTGCATAGGAGGCGTATGAACCGGATTTAAGCAGACATCAGGAAATGATTGAATTACGCTTTGAAAGGGCGCATGGAGCAATCCAAACATAGGTTCAAGATAAGGTTCTGGCTACATTTATCGACATAAAGTGGTCAGACAAATCTTCCTCGACATTAAGTGTGTAAATGCGGGTCTTGCATAGTTTTACGCATCTCCTATCTTTTCCGCTTTGCCAGAAGCTGGAGTGGCTATTCAATGAATAAAACTTATTTATAATGAGCATTTGTCCAAACCTACCCTAGACAACCGCAAAAATTTAAGCAAACCGCAATAATAAAAGCTGAAATCAACATGTTTTGAGATATAATTGTTATCAATATTTATTGAAAAAGAGATAAAAAGCAGACAAAGGCTGTAAATTGTGTGTAAAAATCAACAGCAAGAAATTTTACTTCAGGGGGTTGTTTTACACTTGTTGTGTTTATGAAAGTACTAGTTCCTGCCCGCGTCTTCATGTCATCATCATCATCAGCCTATATCAGTCCAGTGCTGGACATAGGCCTCCCCTAATGAGCGCCATAGCGCCCTGTCTTCAGCTTGCCGCATCCAGCATCCGCCAGCAGTCTTTCGCCAATCGTCATCCCACCTGGTCGGAGGGCGTCCTACACTACGTTTGCCGAGTCGCGGTCTCCACTCAAGAACACGTTTACCCCAGCGGTTGTCGGTTCTTCTCGCGATATGGCCAGCCCACTGCCACTTCAGCTTGCTAATCCTACATGTCAACTCAAGGTTAATTCTCTACTCTTCATGTCAACTGATTTATGGGATAAAAAGTAGTAGGTTTAAGTCCAGCCCTGTGCTTGTAGAATGCGACAGCGTAGCTTCTCAAAGATTGGTATTGGTAATTGGCAATTGGAACCTACGCTTATCAGGTCGGAGCACTGAACGTTCTGAGCGGATTTAAGTTCAACTAAGCGTTATCGTTGAAGATGTATTTATGAGGATATTATGTGATAGAAGTAGTCGTAAGTAATATTATGTGATAGAAGTAGTAAGGAATAGCGCTTTTTGACTCTTATATTGGATCATCGTGAGTGGCTTGTTTGCATTGAGACTGACCAAAATTTGGCAAGAGGGTTACCATCATTGGTGTGGTTTTCATGATAGCAAAACCAGCCTTACCAGACTAAAATACAACATATTCCTGGGATTTTTTTCCTGACAAACTTGACGGTGCTTATAACCTCGGGTATACTATACAGATTCCCTGTGTTTCTGAATCGCTGGTTATCTAGTATCTGTGCTGTTTCTCCCTTTTATTTAAGGATCACATAAATTCCTACTTATTTACTTAGGTATTCCCTAAGGAGTCTACTTGTCGTTACTTTGTGATGAAAATACTAAGAACAGTCCATTCTTCATTTTATTGCACCTTCGGAGCATTCGATAGTACAGCCTAGAAGCTATCAACTACTGCAAACAGTGCATAGATATATTGAATCGCAAAACACACGGGACGTTGTCAGGCTAATGCAATGACTTGGTAGCAAAATCAGCAGAATCATTGGCATGTCATCACATATAAACTAGGTTTTACGTTATTGCGTTCAAAGGTACGGCTACACAGTGCACATTTTCAGAAATAGAGCGCTCAATCGTTGTAGTAGTAGTCAATCTAGCGGGTTTAATCTGGATTCAATCTAAACGTAAGCCTTTCATGTTTTTATTTCTTCACTCCTTCTAAAATTTTCTAAATGAGACTAGATTTGTATTTAGAAGAGAAAACAAATTCTCTTTTAATAGTTTTGTATGAATTGTTACCTTAAATGAGATAATACCACTTCTATAAGAAACATTCAGAAATCTTAAAATCAACAGATATATATAAAAAATCTCTATCTATTCTGATAGATATTTTTTATATATAAAACCCGGACCTTTTTTTTCCGGAACGGATTTTTTTACAAACTATCAACGATATTTAGGGTGCAGATGCCGGGTGCAGGTACAAAAATTTTGTAATTTGTAATTAGGTAGTTAGTTTCCGGTGACTTTCCAATGAAAAATCAAGCAGCAAACAATTTCAAGGAAAACCGAACTCGAATCGTACTAAAATAACCAAACAGACGAGCAGAATTAAAAGCGATCAAATATGAAAGAGCCATGCATGATACATGAACAATCGGGAGGCTCTAGCTGGCGCCATTGCTCTCCTACAACTAAAACTTATACATTAATAAACGCTTTGCTTACAATGCGCTTTAAATGTAGATTCTGAGCGTGTCCCAGTATGGTTGTCTCGCTCCGGCTTGGAGCTTGCGGCATACGGAGCCTTCGTGCAAAATTTAGGGAGTAGCGACTAACGTACTTCCGGAATACGTAGGTACCTCTCTGCAACGGCTACTTTTGACAACTTTAGCCAGTTACTTCAGCTGAAAGGTACTGAAGATCCACCGCATCTGCGGAAACTTTAGCAACTCTATTCAGAGCCAAACTAAAAAAGACACTGCTCAGAACTCTACTAAAACTCGATCCTGGCTTTAGCTAAGAAGCTACCAAGTTAATTTAACGAAACTCTACCATTCAATTTGGTAATATCCACTCTTTTAGATTAGATTAGATTTTTTGTTAAGATTATTGCTGGACAATTCACACAACATTATCTAGTCCCAAGCTAAGCAGAGCTTGTGTTATGGGTACTAGATAACTGATATACATAATATAATACAATGCATAGATAGATATTTTTTATTATACATAGAAAACGACCAGAACACCCTAACCAAATGCTACGAATCTTAAATTTTAATAACCCGATTAAGTCCATTTTTATTAAGAATATTTTCAGGAATCCAAAAACACGTATTTAGTTGTTTTCTTAGTAAGCTTCAAGCAAAATGGTTCACTGGTTAAAAGTTACATAAAAAACATAAACAACTATTACAAAAAAAACAAAATTCACGTCTTCAATGATCTTGTATTTTAAGTATTCTCAGTAACTTTCAAGCAAAATCTCCTTTTCACCGCTTTAGAGGTGTTTTTTTTTGAAATCCATTCTTAACAAGAAGTTGTATAGTAAATTTCATCTTTATAGCTTCAGTGATTTGGGCTGGATATTGTTTCCAGAAAATCGCTTGTTCTTTTATTTAACTTTATTAAAACGTATTAAATTCTTCTTCGTGGTACTTCAAGTATCGACTGATATGTATGATAAAATAAGAATGACCTATTCAGTAAATATCAATCCTATCAATTACCCGGGTTTCAACCTGTCACGGAATAATTGCTACTCGGAGCTCACTTTAAAATGGAGAATTTATAATGAACTCATAAATAGTCCACAAGTTCCTCGTCATAAACATCGACTCTTTGTTTAATTTCAACCTGCAACAAGTCAAACCGAATCATTCTCGTTATCTCTTCTTATATACTCGGCCAACAATGCACTTTCATATTTTGACTGAAAATGACAAAAACTAGTAAAGAACAATAGTCAAGGGTACTTTTACTGAAAGATTCCCTGCACGTCAGTCCCACCAAGGAATGATACTAGATGGGTACTTAACCTCTGCCCCGGCCGGATCGGCCAACGGCGGTCGCGGCACGTCCCCTCATCATTGTCGTACCGTGATTCCGAACTCGTGATCTGCCAATTTCTGTAGCCACTTCATTTACATATAACGATGGAATGCGCTATTATTTTCACTAGAAATTGAACCTTTCTAAGGAAGAATTAGTATTCATTCGAAGTTTTATGAAACTTAAGGTTTTGTAAAACGGTTAGTGTATACTTATTCTAATCGTTAGTAGTTTTTATTAAACGAGGTATGAAGATTGTTTAATGAAAGGATACGGTTTAACTTTGAAGGAAATGTAAAACGAGCTTTTGTTTTTTTCTAGGAAAACCATTGTTTTTTTTTTTCATCAAATAGGCATACATTCTCACAAATACCATACGCGTTATTTCACATTACCATCAAACTTTTGAACAATAAAATTTCTCAACAATACAAAACAAAGTTACTTATTCATTTTTGGGACAGCCATTTTTAGGCGGACATAACTATGTTGTACATGCATAATGTATAGTCAATACAGCCTTGCAGAGTCTTGGGAATTTGGTACTGAATAAGTCATCAGGTACAGCGCGTTCGTACTAAAATATGCATATAGTATTGTGTAACTTCAGCGTCTTGGGTGGGGGAGTGCTAACTACCCACTTTACAATATTATTTATTAACTCGCCGAAAACTCTGTTTAAAAGCGGCCGGGCAAGTTGGTAATAAATAAATAAAAAAACCTTAAAATGGGTGTAATAGTAAAACTTAAAGTCATTAGTCATACAAGAATACGTTTTAAATGACTAAGAAATATATAAATAAATTATCAAATAATTAAAATACAAATTACGAAGAAACTTTAAAAATAGGTAGCGAACTAGTACGTAACGCACTTGCGTTACGTACTAGTTCGTATTTTAACTTACCAGGATAATAAAATTGCTACTTCAGGTCTAGAACTTTAGTGTATGCATTATTTCAGCGGTTCAGCGGTTTAACTGATAATATAAAAACCAAATTATTTTTTCGTAAACACTATTTAGTGGATTTCCATATCAACCTTGTTTTCCTCCACTGAGTTTTTTAGCTCGTGTCTGGCCAAATAGCAGTACTGTCACAGTAACTTTGTTTTAAAGGGTTTAAAGAGGTTTAGCTCTCAACTGCGCATTGGATTAACATTGTGTAAACTGAAACTGACAATGCTGAAGCGGGGGCTCAAATGGAATCACGGGTCAGTATCAAATTTAAAAGAACACAGAAACAATTACAGATCAAGCTTAATCCAATTTCGGGAGTTTGATCAACTTCGTGCTGTAACACGTAGTGACGTAGGAGATACTCTACGTCGCTCCGACAACCAATCAAGTCTCAGAATCCGCTTTTCAAATTGAAATGATGGGTACCTGGTACACATACACGATAACCAGTTTCTGCAAACAGAGCGACAAAAATGCTGCAACGAAGTTTAGCTTTTAATTCCACGCTCAGTACAGTCGTCGGCGAAAGTTCGCCCTTATGGTACTTGACACCATTTATAAATTCATGTAAAGCTTTTCCTTGCAGCAACCTGGTGTAAGAGTGAGTTACCAGGTGTTCAGCGTTAGGTAAGTTTAAGTGGGTCCTGAATTTGCACCGTTACTCGCGAGGAACATTTTAATTGCAAGTGCTTTTTATTGCTATAGAAAAATGAGAACCTCAACCGCTTGAAGCACTGCTTGACTTAAAGAATTTAACTTAAAAGATTGCATTGCCATTCAACGTGGCAATTCTGCCAGCATTCTGGGCACTTTGCCTTCTGGTGACGGCTTAGATTTTTAGAAAATAGATTTAAGTGTAAATGTTAGTTGTGATTATTGTATTCTGTCATTGACATTTTCTTTAAGTAAATTGAAGGTATCACACTTAAAGGATAATATTCATGAGAACGGTATACCTTGATGTGTGATGTTCGTGTTACATTACGTGCAGCTTTGAAGAATAAGCAGCGACTTATCTCTATGACATTAAAGTTTGCATATACTTTAATTCGGTAACGATTACCGAAAACAGCGTTTTGTACAATTCATTCGTGGAATAATGGGTGAATTGCCAGTCTTTTACCAGAGTTGCCCATGGTCAATTTGCATTTGATTGTACACGAGATGCCCGATTTTTAAGTGATCTTGCTCGTTTTACCTTACGAGATACGTATCCGGTGAAGAGGGTCTGAATCAGGGCTGGTGGCGCTGTTTATTAGGACATAAAATTTAGCTATGACATTCATAGGACAACCTCATAATAACTCATGTTGAGTTCTCATGAAGTTTTGAAAATTCATGCTACTATTCCAGGGGCTAGATAATGCTGTGTGAATGGTTCAACATTATTTATTTATGAATTTAAAGTAAGAAGAAAAGCTAGTTTCGCTCCTTACGGTATTTCTAAATATATTCAATCTCAGGCTAAAAGTATTTTTATTTGGACTTTTCTTTTACATATTAACGTAGACGACAAGATATTCTGCCGAAATCGTAATTTTTTGGGAACTTACATAATATCTTAGAGATTACCTAGAGTGCGAGGGCTTACGCACCATAATACAAAAACCTTGAGATATTTAATGGTTACCACCATCATGAGACCGTCAACTTGTTTCGAAAAAAAGGAAAAATCGATGAAACGGATGTATGTATAGTGGTCCAAATATACAGGGATCCTGTATGATCTTTGTTGTCAACATGTCCTCAACAGTCTTTACCAGACTACAGCTGGAAATAGGCCTCTCCTGTTAAGCGCTTTATTGATACTTATCATCAGGTGGTAATGTCATAATACCGAAGCTGGGTATGCGGACTAGGGATCGCAGTTCGGTGGTGAATCTGTTATGCAATAGGCACTATTGCATAACAGATTCACCACCGAACTGCGCCCGCCCACGGTGGACACAAGTCGATATCTCACGCGGTGTTAAAGTATTCTGCTATTCCGCAGGTAACAAGCATTATTTCACAAGATATCTCCGTGCCAACCCTACCTACGTTTCCCATCAATCGACTACTGCCGAACCTTTAACTTCATTGTGACGGTACTTTTACTTCGACGGACATTTAGCACCAAAGTCGAGGGACAGAGTGGGACAGAACGATGAATCACGTATTTTTTGTTACTTTTTAACGGACTGATGATCGTTCACATCTGAAATTGCCAATATTTTTGTAACTGCTGAAGGATATGCTGTTATTGGTAGAAAAGAATTGCTGGATTCTAGTTTTCGTTTCTCTTTTATTGTTGCGTAGAGATTACATTTTCACTTCTTCCACTAGTGGACAAAAACTTCATTTACTCCCACCTCGTAGCCAGATTTGGTAGCTAGCTACGAAATGGGAGAAATAATTCCGATTCAGAGCTGGCTACGAAATTAAAGCGAACAAAATCAATAACATTTTGTTTCTTATTTGATAATAATTACTATATATAAAACTGTTTATGTATAAAATTTGACTTGTCTAAGAGCTTATTTTGTAAGCCTAAAGAAATAAAGATTTAAATTTTGAATTTTTTGAACTTAACAAGACGACGGAAACCTCCAAAATTATTTGCAGTTTGGCTTTTCTCCTCGGCAATCATCTAACAGTATTTTTACCATTGGTTGGAAATCCACTTTTTTCTAACATTCATCGCTCACGTGTATTCGTGATTCTACTGGTGGTTCATGTCTCATTATTCTCTGCCCTTAAGTTTTAACAGGGTCTTTGTGTACAAGGTTAACGAATTTAGTATTCTTATTTTGATATCATGATCTTTTGTTCTATTTCAATATCAATACGTGAGGTACCATTCCATTTAAGTGTCTATTCAATACGCTCTGATTTCAAAACTATCTCTTACCATTAAAATTGTTTATTCAGGTAATTCTGCAAACAAACCATCGCCATTGTTCAATATAATAAATGACGTAAGCGCTCGATTGCCCTGTCTAGGAAAGATCCTATCCTAGTTGGAAACTAATTGAAAATATACCTAGAATTTCCGAGGGTTATCCGAGACTGCCTATTTATTTATCTCTCCACAACTCGAGAACGTTCAGCTTTATTGGATTTCAAATTCATTATTGCAAGTGCTTGCCTTTTACTCTTTCTCGTCGAGATTTTTTTCGTGGTGGACAATCGCAACTATATTGGAGGCAGTATATTGCTTTTTGAGTTGACAATTGTCATTGAGGCGTCGGCCGAGAGTGTTTTATAGCTTTGGTAATAACCCACGCGTTGCCGCAGATGAAAAACTTGTGCAAACACGTTATCGTATATTATTCTTTGTTAATGAATGAATAATTTGTTACTAGAATTCGTAAATTTTTGGGTTAAATTTTATAATAATGTTTTATAAAACAATTATTGCCTCAGAATTTCTTAGTAGTAAATTTAGCGTTGTTTTTTATAGTTTGTAGATTAAAATATTTTGTAACATTAATAAAGCAAGTTATAAAAACTAATCAATAAAACAGTCGTTGGCTAAGGTATGAATGCACTCGTACTTTATATCGAATTCCTGAGAGTATCTAATTCGAATTCGAAGTTTTAAACTAACCACAGCTTAACATATTCACCGCTTAACCTTAACCTGCAAGGGATTTACAACGTCAACAAATACTCATAGGCACTCTTTGTGTCATACAAAACATGGTTTAATATCTAAACGTTCAAATCTAAACGGCGGCGCTTGAGCCGTAAGAGATCCCAAAGATTTTCGACGAATCCTATTAAGATTTCGTGGCTTAGTCGGTTAGAACACTCCCGTACTGAGGGTGGGGCGCGGGTGCAGATCCTCGGATCCTCGAAGTTCGGAAACTCGTTAAAAACATTACATCAGCACACTAAACGAATCAATAGAGCTAAGTTTAATCATTTAACCTGAACTAGGTATACCTGTGTTTAAGAGACAAGAGTGCTAACTAGAAACTAGGCTGTATCTCATGAACCGTGATAGTAAGACAGTTGAAATTTTCACAGATGATTTATTTCTGTTGCCGCTATTAATACTAAAAAACAGAATAAAGTAGATATTTGAGGGGGCTCCCATAGAACAAACGTGATTTTTTGTTCAATGTTGATAACGGCAAATATTCACAGAGTATTGAATTATATTTAATTTAAAATAAAACAAATATTTAAGGGGGCTCCCATACAACAGATATGATTTTTCCCGTTTTTATAGATGGTACGGAACCCTTTGTACGCGAGTCCGAATCGCACTTGGCCGGTTTTATTTATTTTAATATCTAGGATTCTAAAAGTGTACGAATTTTTCAAATCTATCCAGTAGTTTCGGAGCCTATTCACGTCAAACAAACAAACAAATATTTCCTCTTTATAATATTATTATTAGTATATTTGTATATAATATTATTATTAGTATATTTGTATAATGATAGACATTTAGTAAATATTATTTGAAAGACACTCGATGCACCGTGACTTCAGTAACGTGTCAACCTACTGAAACTTCGAGAAAAATACGTAAATAAGTACTTTGTTTGAAGTAGTTCGATAGTTATGTAAGCTCGTAATTGGTTTGTCAATCAGTCATGACCTATTCCAGGGTTTCCCACAATACCTTGATTTCAAAGCTTTGTTGTTCGATTAACACCGCTAATTGCAGACCACATGTCACACACGTACCTACGTAGTTTCAGATGTCAAATGCAGGCTTCCTTTCAGACTATTATGGAGCATTTACTAATCGAAGCAAGAAAAGCATGTGGTTTTCTTACGTGCACAAACAATACAAAGCAACTTTCCTAGTTAATTCAAAAAGCACCTCGCGTATAAATTAACGCCAGAAAAAGCTTTCCCTGTTCTTGACGCTAAAAAGTAGTGCTAAAGTTCTTTATTACAAACCGTAAATAAGGATTCGCTCGCAAAAAACACGTTACCCCAAACAAAAGTGCCAAAGTTGCCAATTAAAAGAACCATCTTTTTGAAAGTTTTGCATTTGCATTCAATTCCTACTCTTTTGAGTTCGGCAGCGCAAGTTAAACATACTAATTAATTTTCATATTCCCCGTATAACAAGAGACGCGGGAAAATTCTTCAATTACAGAAATGGTTTTACAAACCCACAACTTTTTATGAAGTTCTACGTGAGATCCCGTTGCATTGCGACGTCGCTTTGTCTCTGAACATAAAGGCATAAAGTTCTACTCGCAACTTACTTTACGAAACTAAATTATACTTTCCTAATGTTTTCTTCTTTTTCTATTTGATCGTGGTGATCCGATTCAATTTTCGAAAGTATTCCCATAAAGAGCACCTGTCGTCTACTTTTATAATACAAATAAATTGCACAAAAATACAACTTACATATAGTCGTCGGTTCGCGTCGGAAGCTAAGATTCTCAAATCTCTTCAAAAATATTGAGTTTTCTTCCATCTCCTCGGATGCAATGCACGCAACATTCAATTATGTGCTGCGGTAAACGTCGACTTAGATTGAGATGTCACTTGCACGGTTTAAATCAACTTAGGGTTACTGACGTTGAGATGTTTACTTACACGGAAATAGTCATGTCGCAGCGTTACGCTTTATTGATCATTCGGGAATCTTGGTTCGTTTGAACACTGCGACCACTATCCATTGGTACTCGTTCCGAGTTTTGGTAATACATGAGTTCATCATCAGCCTATATCAGTCCACTGCTGGACATAGGCCTCCCCTAATGAGCGCCATAGCGCCCTGTCTTCAGCTTGCCGCATCCAGCATCTGCCAGCAGTGTTTCGCAAATCGTCATCCCACCTGGTCGGAGGGCGTCCTACACTACGTTTGCCGAGTCGCGGTCTCCACTCAAGAACACGTTTACCCCAGCGGTGGTCGGTTCTTCTCGCGATATGGCCAGCCCACTGCCACTTCAGCTTGCTAATCCTTTGAGCTATGTCGGCAACCTTAGTTCTCTTTTGGATGTATTCGTTACAAATCCTATCCTTCAGAGAAACTCCGAGCATAGCTCTTTCCATAGCTCGCTGGGCAACTTACATGAGTTAAAAGGTCTCATTCTTATTGTATAGCCTGTAATATATCATGTCATACAGGCAAATAAATCAAGTACTTCAATTAGAAAAAATGAGCTACTTTTATGAATTTTGTTTCATTAAAAAATCTACTCCTTAGACTCTATCTTTAGGTACTCCGTCTACATAAGACTCTTTAGTATCTTCTATATTATAAAGAGTCATGTGAAATTCATGGTTACTACGAACACATTTTGTTCGGCACAGAAATCCTTAAAGAAGGCGATTGAATTATTTTCATTTGTATCGCAAAACTGTTTTTTTCTTCAGTTAACATGTATTAAAAAGAAAGCATTTTCAAAACCACCGTTCGTTATTGCGTGGGTTTAAAAACCTAGAAATAGAATTTCAATTTTTCAAACTTCTCTTGCAATTTATTTTTCAATGCTTCAAAACGTTTGTACTGACTTATCATACGAGAAAATATTTTATCAATACAACCTAGAGCTCCTACAGAAATTTATTAAATGCATATTAAGTTCACGTATTGAATATTTCTATTGACAAAGCGGAATATTAGAGATTATTGGAGACGGTAGAGCAAATAGACGAGTTAAGTCTACCTTTGCTGATTGGATTGGTTACTTAGTATCATTTGAAATTTGAATTTGAATTGAAAATTTCTGGTGACAGACGGACAGACAGACAGCGAAGTCTTAGTAATAGGGTCCCGTTTTACCCTTTGGGTACGGAACCCTAAAAAGGAACAGCTTAGATTTAAAGAACTTTCATAGAAACAACGCGCTTCCTATTTATTACCTACCAGCTGCGCTCGCGTTGATAAACATTTATTTGATCGTACCGTGGGAACACTGCACTTTTTCGGGATCAAAGTAGGTAAATAATAAAAAAAATCACGTTTGTTCTATGGGAGCCCCTCAAATATCTATTTTATTCTGTTTTTTAGTATTATTAGCGGCAACAGAAATAAATCATCTGTGAAAAATTCAACTGTCTTACTATCATGGTTCATGACATACAGCCTAATCACAGACGGACAGACAGACGGACGGACAGTGGAGTCTTAGTAATAGGGTAAAAATTAAGTAAGAGTAGCCTTTGTCTTAATCCAGCTTATATCCTGGATATAAGTTCTCTTTGTACTAAATGTTAATCAAATCACTTCAGACAATATAATCGCGAAGGAGTTACACAAAACAAGTTTCGTCTCTGTTTGGCTACCGTGGTTCAGCGATCTAAATTAATCAATAGCTCAGACTTGAGCTCACTTCTTCAGGTTCTGAGTTGTGTTTATTTTAAAAAGCTATTTGAAATAAATGGAAAGTCAAATGGAAATTGAAAAATACAGGTAAAAATAAAAGCGATGAACACCGAATACAATTCGAATATTAATTTGTTTATATGAAAATTTTTGCGTTTCAATTCGCTTCGATTCGATCGCTCAAACTGCGCTCGAAAATTCCGACAATATTGCCGCGACGAGATGTGGGTTATCTTTAATTTGTAAACCAATAAATGTTAATACATCAGCCGGGACAAGCCATCGCCACGGACGGGGTTCAATTAAAATTTTCGAACCCTGCCGTAGAAATTTGTGAACTACGTCGCTACGTTTTCAGTTTATATTCGCCCGCGTGACTAATTATTTTGTTTGTGTAAATGTTTTCGGTGCTTGAATGTAACGTGTTGATCGGTGGTCAATATTTGATCCGGACCAGCTTCGGTCACCTAAGCCACCGACGTTATTTGAATTTAATTTTATTGGCGAGTCTATTTGATTATGTGCTTTTTGCTTTGACACACAAAAGATATAGGCGCTATTGTTAATTTTAATTAGATTGCTTTGGTTCGACCCGCGTTTAGTAACTACATAAGCTTCAGGTGAGATAACGCCGACTGCTAACACAGGACCCGCACTGGAGATAGGCTATGTTTTCACTTCTTCCGCTAGTGGACAAAAATTGAAGTGACGAGAAGTCCCAAGTACCTACGCTAGATAATAGAAACAAGGTAGTCATTCACAAAACAGTTACTAGACTCACAATAGATGTAGACAAGAACTTTGCTCGTATTCTAGAACGGAGATGGTATAATCGGGAACTAAACCGAAGTCTTTTGTTCATAGAACGTCTTTTGTTTAAATGCCGTCTTTTGTTTATGGACCGACTTTTGTTTAAAGACCGTCTTCTGTGTCTAAGTTTCACAGTCGCTCGTAATTATTATGCGTTTTTAATGACATTTAAATATACTATTGTGCAATCTGTCGCTTTTCTTTCTTTAGTGGGATGAGCGTTTAGGTACAAGAATTTAAACCTATTTTTTTTATCGATTAGAACCTATTATTACTTTACCGGAAATATATTATAACACTTAAAGCAATTTTTTTTCTTAATATAAATTAAGGTAAAATACGAAAAATAAAACTGCACTCAGTTTCAAAAACTAAAAACTGTGACGTCACAGTTCAGTTTGTCATCCCAAAGTGATGTTCCTTCAATCAAAATAATATAAGAAGCAAATAAATGAAAAAAAAACATCATGTTTGTTATTATTGTGTTGTGTCCAATTAATAATTTTCTTTCTTTCTTTCATCAAAAAGATTTCCCGCTAAACACACATTACATTTAGACTTTGTACTTATAAGCAAATAAAAAATATAAAGTAATACATTATACTTTTTATGTGAAATATAACCTTACCAGTGGTTTATGTTTCACTTCTTCCACTCGCGGACCAAAAATTTAAATGAATAAAATCAATAACATCTTATTTGTTAATAATTACTATTTATAAAGCTGTTTAAGAATAATTTAACTTGTTCAAGTGCTTATTTTTTAAGCCTAAAGAAATGAAGTTATTGATTTTGTTAGAAGCATATTGACACAACACAACACATAAATGTTGTAGTGTAAAACGTTGTCGATCTTATGAAAGACATTATATTTCACATTATTGTGGTTTTGCCAAAATTATCGCCATTTAACGCACAAGCCAGCGTGGTCCGTGAATTATCGCTGTAATCAACAACCAGTGTGATATGCACTTAGCAGCTCCCGAATAGATTTTCATTTTGTCATAGTGATGCTTTTAGTGGTGGTGAAATTACTAAAAATGATAGAGCTATGGTTTACTCTGCTCCCTTTTTAGGGTACCGCCCCTGAAGGGTGAAAACGGGACCCAATTACTGTGCCTCCGCTGCCTGTCTGTCGTCAGTGAGCTAGCTCATGAAACGTAAAAGGTACACAGTTGAAATTTTCATTCTATTGCCGATATTACCACAAATACTGAAAATAAAATAAACTAATTATTAAAGGGGGCCAACGTTGGGTACACATCACGTTGAACCACCGAAACGATAGTCAGGATGGATGGGTGACCGCGTCATGTTGATTTGTGCCTTTTTACGTTTTTACTTTTTTATTTTACCCTCGTTTCTTTTGCGTAAGTAAACAGTATACAGTTTCGTACGATTGTACGGCACCCGTATGTGAAAGGAGTTGACTCGCACTTAGCGGATTTTATTTCTACTCATCGCAACCAGATCCTAACCTTCCTTCTATGGCCTTCTTTCTGTGTTTCCTTCCTTCTTTGACGTTCCTTCTGACGCAGTCAGGTAAAAACGACACCAATAGTCCGGCCGTTAGGGCTACAGCAAAAGCCTATAAAAAAATAAAATTTAATAATTACACCCCCTTCTATGTAAGCACACTCGTGCTAAAATAGATATATTAATAGTTTCTTAGATTTTTGGTTTTATTGCTTACCCGCACTTTAGGTATCTCTAAGAAATGAAATAAGTTCCAAACGCTGAAAACAAAACCTTAGAATTGAGCAAAGACAACTTCTTGCGTCAAACGAACTAAATGTAACTTTAGTTTTTGAACAGGTTTGGATAAACTATAATATTACCCCTGTAGGTGGAGCCACCGGCGCTATAGTCCGTAAAAGGTCCCAAAGATTTTCGATGGAACCGACTAAGATTAGGTACGTGGCTTAGTTGGTTAGAGCACACCCGTACTGAGGGTGGGGCGCGGGTTCGAGTCCCACCGAAATTGAAAATTTTTGGGAACTTATTTCGTTTCTTAGGTACTAATAATGTATGTTTTTTGAGAAAAAAAGAATCGAAAACAGTAGCAGGCGCGTTCCGAACCTTACCTGTACGAATGATGGAGTGATAGGTTAGGTAGGTAGGTTGTACGTTAGATTAAAACCCCCCGAAAAGTTTAAAAAAGAAGAGATATAAAATGCAATAATAAGTAATAAGTAAGCGAGATAAATACTCGTGAAAAATCTAAATAGTAATTAACTAATTGTGCTTCAATAGAAATATAATAATGAAACACGTACAAGTCAACATTATTTAAAAGAGTCAGTATTTTAACGCTTATACAATATCCACTAGGTTAATGAATTAAGCCGGGCGAGGCTGAAAACAATTTTGTCCGTACCATGGTGATAATGCAAATTTATTATATCATATAAATGTCTGCGCGTTCACAATACGACTATAATACAATACATAGGTACGTAGTCGCGTAGTTACTCACGAAATATCGCATTCATCGATAATACATAATCATTATAAACCATACTAATATTATAAGTTTCGAAAGGAACTCTGTCTGTCTGTTACCTTTTCACTTCTATTACTACAACTGCCCCCCCTAGCACGGGGATTGTTGTCTAGGGTAGAATAGAGAAAAATTACGTCACTTCGTCATACAAAGCGTAAATTATTTGAAATGCATTCCATCAACTTCAATAATGTACGCAATGTATGGCGATGCAATGTCATTATTGTCTATTCTACCCTAGAGAACGAGCCCCCCTAGCACGGGGAGTGCTAGGGGGGCTGGTGGATGTCTATGAATTTGACGTCAATTGGGTTACGTTACGTTAACACCTTTTTGCTCCGTAATCTTTATCGAAAAATCTTCAAAAAACAACTATATTCAATATCAGAAATAATTGTGCAGAGTACCATTTTTCTCCTTAACTATCAATCACTAGATTTTTTAACTGTCATCACCGTTTTAAAAAATAAAATGCCAAGGGAACCTTTGGTTTAATTTTACAAATAGGTGTCCCAATTGTTTACTAATATTATAAAGAGGAAAGATTTGTTTGTTTGTTTGAATTGAATAGGCTTCTAAACTACTGGACCGATTTGAAAAATTCTTTCACCATTAGAATCCTAAATTATCCCTGATGAACATAGGCTTTAGAATATACCCGTGCAAAGCCGGGGAGGATCGCTGGTAGATACGAAGCGAAAACTTGATTTTTGCGCTTACGCCGCTCTGTTCCGTCCCGTTCCTATGAACGCGAAATTCTATGCCTATCCTTTTCACAAAATGGCGTCATAGTCAATAGTCAATTTGACAGGCAGGCGTTTACCTGCCTGCCAAATGCCAGTCTAAGTCCGGACGGACATAAACTAATTTTTATCCCGATAAAGAGCGTGCGAAACCGCTGGCAGGAGCTAGTCTATAATATAATAATATTATAAACAATGAATTTTGTGAAGTTGTAGGGGGTAGTCTCTGGATCTACTGAACCGATTTTGAAAATTCTTTTACCAATACAAGGCCACATTATTTGAGCGTGTCATAGGCATAATATATATTAACCCGAAAAACGGGATAGGTACATGAAAAGCGCGGGCGAAGCCACGGGCAGCAGCTTATTCATAATAATTACTGAATTTATTAAGCGTGTCATGATTAAATTTTAGGCATTTGATGCGCAATTGTTTTGTATGGTAACAACAATTAGTTTTACCACTATCAGTAAATATAAGTCTTCTATTTAAATTAATTGAACCGTTTCAATTTAGCATTTGGTTTGGATTCTGAAATGGGAATTATAGTACGAAATCCTAAGTGAAACCACACCGAATTCAAATCGAAGAATTCAATAATGACGCCTTGAGACAAATGTTTATACGATCTGCAGGTATTTGTTCCGGGTGTTCTAGTCGTTCTCTATGTTTAGTAAGGAATATCTATCTATGTAATGTATTGTATTATGTACGTATATCAGCTATCTAGTAGGTACCCATAACACAAACTCTGCTTAGCTTGGGGCTAGATAATGCTGTGTGAATTGTCCAGCATTATTTGTCTATGTTCGGCTACATAGAACCTCCTCTTGAAGTCATTTAAAAACAGCAGATGTAGGTTATTGTCACTGTCACCCAACCTTTTAAACCACACACATTCAACATGTTTTAGGCCTCCTTTTTGCACGTTAAAAAGTGCCCTCACTGCGTCCAAAAACGTTTGTTCAATCCACCAATCTGCGAACCAAAACATACCTACCTATATTTTAAATTTTATTCCGCAAACACCGCGGATTGTGATTGTCAATCGTGACTCGTCCACACGACTGTGAGCCGATCACCACTCCGTGCAGAATTAAACCATTGTGTGGCCTGCGCGACCGACGACCGGCTGTGGCTGTGTTAATTGCCTCGACCAATTATTACCGTGTGGTATCACAGTTAGTTTACGATATCTTTTTTGTGGAAACGCGAATGGCTCCAATATTTGCGAAGAGATCCGTCGTATTCCGATATTCAAATGATGGTGAAAAAGCTAAACCTTTCGGGACGTGCCGTCTGTATTTTGGAACAATCAGTGCAATTGAAATGAAAACTGGCAAAGTACGAGTCATACTTGTATAAAGACAAAGATTATTGTACTGTTAGTAGTAGTTGAGTATAAAAAGATATTAAATAACCGTAACAAAGGAAACCACTAATCGACCAAGCACCAATATAGTTTGTCCACAACCACATACGGGTTGCCTTTGGTATCCGTGCTACCTTAAAATGGTAACAGGTTAATAAGTTCCTTAAGTATCAAAATACGATCTTTCGATTATGACAGATTTTTCACATTATCAAGAGTCGGCAGACCTAGTGTTTGATGTTAATTTCAAGAAAATATATAACAATTATTTCTTAGTTAGACACACTTTGATTTATATATCTTCTACGCAACCACTAGAGAAAACGGGGTTTTACAATTGATGAACAAACGGAGAAAAAAGTGTGCCGTTTCTTTAATAAAATTCCGTATCAGAATATCAGCCCTATAATAATCTGCTACGGCATTGATCCTTGCAAAGGAGCTTAGCAGCTCAGTAAGTCGATGAGTAATTGATTTCTGTAGACTCCTTTGAAACGCATCCAGTTCAATTAATTAGCTTTATATTGTTCGTACAGACTTAACTCAAAAGAAGAGAAGAGAATATATAATTACGATGCTGTATGTTCTTCCTTTGTCTTAGACTAATTGCAAATGAAAATTGACGTATACCGACCTAAACTTTGAAAGATAGAAAAGCTAATACTTAGTTGTTTCATAACTTCGATTTTATTTCGTTTTTGTGTTACAATAAGCGTGATTTCAGTAACTTTAATACGTCATTGGTGAGATATTGTGGTGATATGCTTAAATACCTAATTATGTTCTTATGTTTCTTTGTTTTAAAAACGTATTTCATTTATTTCACCTGCCATTAACTTTCAACTATAGCATCCACACAAATGAAGCAAGTAGCCAGTCCCGTACACGGCCTACACATACCAGCCGTGTAATCAAATCCGATCCCATGCGTAAAATTCAAAGGAAATAGAAAAATCCCATGTACCTCGACTTGTTTTCATGGCGGTCACGGTGTGCATTGTGGTGTATCAATCTGACGGTGCAGAGCCAACGAAGCAAATTATGGACAATAGTCTCATTTTCGAACGACATTTTGAATAGCCGGTATGGGGTGTTCTGGAAGGAAATGGGGGAGGAGGGGCAAATGTTTGCAGTTAGACAATCTAATAGGACTTAATAATAGGTAAGAGAACAATACTTAGTTAGTGTACCTGCATTGGTATACGCCGTAATTTGTACGCAAGTCCTTATTAGTGAAAGGTTTGTAAGAACCGAATAAAAGAAACAAATTGTTATCTATGATTATATAAGATAAACTGAATCACTCATCAAGAGATCTCTGAAACTGCAAGAGGGTGAAATTTTTCATGGGAGTTCCTTTAGGACGCAAGCACTGGGGTTTTTAAAAATTCACACCATAAAGGTCAAACATACTACAAACGGAGGTTCACTCATACTACAAACCTTGAAATCTCTGAAACTATAGGTGACCGCGCACCTGGGAGCACGGTAGAGCACGGGTGACGCGGCATTCCCTGCAGCCATCGAATTTTCTAAATCTTTATATGAGATAGTATGCAGCATCGCGCACCTATCGGCGCCGAGCGTGTGGCATTTCAGTAAAATGCCATAAGGAACTGCGATGAATGCCTGCCGGTAGCACCGATAGATGCGCGTTCAGCTTAAAGCTGAAAAGCCTACGAAGCTGAAATTTTCAGCATTTTCACGTACTAGGAACGGATATTTGGAAGTTCGAATTCTTGGGTGCTCTACACGAGGGTTAAAGTCACAAATCAAAAAACAATAACCCTTCAGGGGAAGCCCTGAATACGAATCGATGCTTTATCTTAGAATCTTCAGACTCAAAACTTATACTGTAAAAACCAAGTTTTCTCAACGTATAGGTAGATTTATGTTAACCCATTTTTATAACAAATTTATGAAACTTTGTGATATAAAACGGCATTCCTCGTATGATGAAACCGAGCAGTTATTAAAGGTGTATGAGGATATTTATTATTAATCTGGTAACAAAACCACCGTTTGTATTCAAGACAAAGTTTTTATATTGTTAAAAAATTCTTTTTGAATTTTTGTCTTCCTTTCTTTTTTTTTCTGGACCATAAACCAAAAGAATCCGAACACAATAGTTTATGTTAATTAGTTACCAGTATCCAGTCTGGTTTCCTCAGTAAAGGTTCAGCCTAGTGTGGCCGAAAAACATAGCTTACTTGCTTTTTTTACAAAATGTACGTACGTATTTTAATAGAAAGTTAAGTTAAACATATGTAGTTACATTGTTTTCTTTCATTACTATTAGCTTATAATCTTTCGCTCTTTATTTGTAAATATTAGTGTAATATTTTAACGTGAAATGTCCCTATCACAAAACAAATATCACCAAAGCTTATCCATCGGAGTTCACGTGATCATTGAACATCTGATAGTGCTTCACCCACACGGTTTGTAATAATGCCACAGCTTTTAAACGGGGGTATCGCAACAGGTGATTGTACAAAAAGCCGTATTTAAATCGCATGGACAAATGCCAGCTTGTCGGCGAACACTAGTAAGTTAGAAATAGTTAAAAACTGTAGTTGCTAAAAAAGGTAGATGGAAAACATCTTTTTTGGAGATAATAAATCTATTAAAAAAGGTAGATGGAAAACATCTTTTTTGGAGATAATAAATCTATTCTATTTGAAATTCTATTTCATCGTTTTTTTTTTGACATAAACGGTCTCAGAATTAGAACGAAAGTAGAAAATATTTTATTCTCATTTCTATTTATATTTTATTAGATTGTTTTGGACATAAAAGTTCTCCAGAGCGGGCCCAGAAGTAGAGCGGAAGTAGGCTTACTAAACTAGAACGCTGTCTTCAATATAAGCTATAAACCGTATAGTGCTAGAGCCGTTCCCAATTGCGCAATTTTTAAGGTTATAACATTTTTCGGAATAGATTGCATTTTAAAATAGGATTTTTCATATTTTTCGCCATCCTCCAGACTGTCTCTGTAGCCTCACATGCTCTAAGGCTGGACTAATTCAAACTAAAATCAAAAGCAACACCATTTTACATAATTTTATCGCCAGTTTATGATTACTTTGTTTTACCCACCACTGTATTTGAGCACCTACTCAATGCTATTTTGAATCCATTCAGTTGAAATTTTTTATGCAAAACGAAACGCATGGAGGTATCCTTTAGGGACCAGCGCGGTGCTCACTACTTTTTTTATGTTCTGTATAAAATTGTTACCTACGTTATGAGAGGCCGGTTGGATGAAAACAAAGCTAGGAGTTTTTCTCACGCGGATTATTGGAAAACCGAAGTAGATCCCTTTGTAGCTGAAGTGTTGCACTCAAAATATCTGCAGCAGACAAAAATTGGGAAATATCTGTGTTTTTTCGTGATGTTATAACATTTTCTACATAACTTCTGAGGGGAGAGCCATTTCAACTTCATTCATCCGATTTGTTATTCAAATTAATGCAAATTTTTCTTTTGAATGAGGATAAAATAAAAACAAAAACTGACAAGGTTTTTTAATACGAATGGCGCCCTTATATTGGAAAATAGCAAGTAGATAATATACATTTTAAAATATGCTATCGATGTAGGGCAACGCTGCATGAATAAGTTATTCCTAATAGAAATAAGTGCAGGAAAATGCATATTTTTATGTATCGATAACAGTTTTTAAATGGTGATATTGATGAGGCTATTATTGTTAGGAAAATTTATGGCGTAAACACACGCCGAAAAGTTTTTATATCCGAAATTTTGCTGTATACCTTGTGTTTGTGTATAACAAAATACTTAATATTTCTACAACCGACCAACGCTTCTGCTTCGTGTTGTTAAAGCCTCGTATTTTTTGGAAATTATTTCTCATCTACTTTTAATGTAAAAAAATTCAAACTACTTAACCCACTGTAGCGAAATAGTTTTCAAACTGATGTTGTACGTGCGTCGTCGGGTAATTTTTTTGCGTCATCGGTTAATTTGTTTTTGGTTTTTTCATACAACTATCCACGCTGACTTCATAAATCCAGATTTCTGAATACAAAAACAATAGAGGCACGCCCCAGGTTTAAATTTTTTTTATTTAAGGGTTGACATTATCATTCGGTCAACGAATTAGCATTGCCATTCAACGTGGCAATGCTGCCAGCATTCTGGGCACTTTGCCTTCTGGTGACGGCTTAGATTTTTAGAAAATAGATTTAAGTGTAAATATTAGTTGTAATTATTATTGTATTTTCTTTAGTAATAAAATGGGATACAAGGGTTGACTATTGGGTCCGAAAATTACTATCAAAAACGCCAATGAAATTTAAACCGTTCCATTAATTATGTACTAAAGAAAACACCATCTTAAGAATAATATTATAATGTAACGCCGCCCGTCTATTAATTGCATAAAACAACCACGTATATAATTACTAGAAACTTAATTGTTAATTGAGGATGTATTGTTTTCTAAAGAATAAACAGGTTTTTTATAATGCTCATTTATATTTTATTAACAACGCGTTACAGGAAAAACTTTTCCTTCATTAAATTGCTTGGGGCGTGGATATACTGTTGGCAAACATTTTATAATAATGACAACGGGTGAGCAGACCTCGGTCTGTTTTGTTTAGGTAAACATTATAGGTATTTAACTGTCTTCTGCTCGCGGCTTCCCATGCGCTATACTGAAAACGTTAACCCACTAATGTTTTTCGCTTAGATATCATTTATCCTGTATCAAACTGAACACTGAGATTCGTTTAACCCCTTAAAAAGATGGCGCTGGCAGAGAAAGGGTTTTTTTATCCCATATTTATGGTATGAAAAGAAGCCTATGTGTTATTCCAGATCGAAACCTACATACAGGTGGTTGAATTTAGCACAGGCAAAATTCAACCTGCTCATTAGTTTTGGCATAAAAAATTAACCATACAAAAATTAATCCCCTCTTTCGCAATAATTATGTAAGCGAGTATATAATTTGATCAACAATGTGGCTCTAATGACTTGGGCTGTCAACGTGTTTGGTCAGCGATCACGCTCTGATGCCTACCCCGTCTGAAGGAGGCGATAGTTAGCCGCATCGCCCGACATTTGTGACGACTCAGTGCCTAAACACGTAATGGAATCAATTATAGGGATCCTTTAGAGATGCCTTCTACGATAATCTCTTTCGGCTTCGGTTCTAGATAATTAAGCCGGATACGATCTATTCGTAACCAAGTAGTCCATTTTAGGGTAAGTGACAACTAATTTTTGATATTTGATTCAGGCGAGTTGTCCGCTATGCTTTTTAGAAAAGCGAAACCTCGCCCGTAGGCTAGTTTTTTAGCGGGCGAGATGTAACCTGATTTTTCGATGGTCAGATAAGTTTTGAATTGAGTTTTTAATGTCTTTTGCCTTTTGGCAACAATAAAAATAATCCACGTTGTTTCTTTCATCGCAGTAGGGTTGCGATTTTTAATCGTCAATTAACATGGAACCAAGTTATTTGAAAATCGGCCCATAATCGAAGTAAGCAAGTAGGTAAAACGTGCCTGAAGTGAGTAGGGAATCATTAGGCATCCTTAACTCAAAAGTCAAAAGTCACTAACTTTATTTCTTTAGGCTTACTCAAAAGCACTTAGACAAGTGAGACACTCTAATATCCTCTGAATCTATTCAGAATTTTTATGAAGGTGATACTAATACCGTATTAATAGGGTATTACAGCATTTTTTGATTCTGTAGTGCTAATAAATTTTATTTAATCGATAAATACGAAAAAAATGCGTTCAACATTTTAATTTGTTTTTAAACTGTACAGCAAACATACATAGAGTGTAAATCATAGTTTAAATAAAAAAGGTACCTACTACAATCGGGAATAGGCGCCTTTGCACTGCTAACGTTGTTCGAATCATCATCGCGAACAATCTTGATACAACATGACTGAACCAACGTGATATCATGTCGTCACACCTACTATTTTATGTCGAAAGCGGAGAAATCAATGCATGTCTTTGTCTGAATGACCTGAATTCGGTTTCCCTTTCGGCCCGTCAGAGCGCAACCCTAGCGATCGGAAGGCACGTTAGCTAGTTAACCTGCGGTTTCCAACTATGGCGCCCGAGCGAATTGCTCTGCAAAATAACTTCTTCCATGGTTAACCCACCTCCTGAGGTCATTAAATCTATGTGATCATATCCATGTTGATTCTGGGCGCTTAGAATTAAACTATGTTTTTAGGTGACGCGTTGCTCACCATAGATGTTTAAAACTTTGTCGTATACACCTAAGATGGCAAAACACATCTCTATAATATGGTTTTATTAAGGACTTTTTCTTTTTCATTTGAAGTTGTGCAATGACAAAGTCAAAACTACATAATGGATCAGACAGAATGAAATTTTGCAAAGATATAGCTCAGGACCTGGAATATCAGAAATTTTGCAAAGATATCAGGACTTGGCTCGGCTCCGGACCTGGAATATCATTTACGTTTTTTATTTTGGTATGTACCACGTGTGGGCGGAAGCTAGTGTCTTATAAATATCTGCTTGAATTTTGTGTACTATGTTACGTGTAATACGCATAATTACATGTTTTATACCATACCTAATGTTTTTTACAATAAATAAGTAACAACCGTTTTTAAATTTCTGAACATTTGTACTGGTTAATAATTTTACGGGAAAACTAAAAATCTCGCGGGTATAAAACTTTTATGGATCACCTCAGGGTCATTCTTCGAAGTAATAATCAAATTCGGACAATAATCGGCGAAGACGTCGAGTAATATATATGAATATATGTGAATTTTTCATGTTTAGTTATCAGAATTGCTATTCGGGACTGAAACAAAACCAACAAATCAAAGATCATCAAAATCGGTCCAGCCGTTTGAGCTTGCTTGAGTTTTAAATGGTTTAACAAAGTAAAGTGTAACAAAAAACAAAGTCGTGTTACTTTGTTTTCTTTAAACAGATTTCTAAACATACAAATTTCTCAAAACTTCCACAAGTCAATGGTGTCTCACAGCTCAAAAAGAATTTTTGATTTGATATTCTAATAAAACCTTTAAAAAAATCCTAGAAAATAAACTCTTGTACCTAATTGTTTTTTCTTTTCACGTGTCCTTATGCTCATCATTATTTAATTTTCTAGCAGCGCCTCGCGGTTTCACCTGCGTAGTTGCCGTTCCCGTGGGGATTCCGGCATAAAAAGTATGCCTATGTGCTATTCCACACTATAATCTATCTCTGTGCCAAATTTCATCCAGATCCGTTCAGCCGTTCTGGTGATTGAGTAACAAACATCCATCCATCCATTCAAAATTTCGCATTTCATTAATAGTGTGATTTCGGATTCTATACTGTATCTACCTACATAATTATGTTGATAACTGTGTTGATAAAAAACCCCGAGGAATATAGTAATACTTCGACCGTAAAACATTATCCACCTGTTGCCTCTGTTACACAGACAAGTCCTTATTAGCTACTACACACGATACCTGTTGTATGTTACAAGCATTTTATTTAACTTTCTCTCTTAGTGAGATGTTATTATGTAGAGTGTATGGTGGACATTCTTGCAACTTTAGAGAAGAACGAGAGAGAACTGTAGACCAGTTATCCTTAAGGTGAAATGAGTCCCAAAATCACGTTTTGACTGTACAGAAAATCAATTTTAAGGCAATAAAACACTTTTTTTTAAATATTTTTTGATGAGCATCGAAAGTTAAGTATTTTTGTTAGTAAGTTATGGGAGAGGAAAAACGATTGACTAAATTTGAATCGATAGAAAAATCGCAAAATTTCCTCAAAATTTTCATTTTTGCTACTGAAAACCAGTTTTATTCGCAATGTCGTCTAAAAAATACTTATCTAGATACTTTAGACGATTATGGTTTTATTTTTTTGCGAATGAGTATTATTTTAGAACAAAATTTAAAAATAAAAACCAGTGAAATGGCGCGTCGTCGGCCGGATCTTCCCTTCCTTTCTCGCCTTCACCGCGTGGCATTTGCTCGTCCTTGTCTCGACAATACAAACCTATTTCACCATTGAGCTGAAATTTGGCATGCTAAATTTACCATAATATTGTTTTGTTGTTAAGATTAGGTATCAATACAATGTTATGGCACCATCGAGCTGGTCTGATGATGGAGACAGATAGTGGCTAAACGAAACGGCGACGTTACCTCGTTGAGTTGTTAGATTTGTCTTATTTTTTTTAAAGGAAGTCTTAAATTATTACTTAAAACAAACAAAAAAAAGAAACAACACCTTTTTATATTTAATGTTTGAGCTTATAATGTTAGATTTATGCAAATGCATTTTCTACCAGCCAATGCAATAAGAACGGTTTCAACTGTCTTTGACGTGCTTGCTGACTGTAACATCTTTTCGTACGAATATCACCATCATTTTCGTCCTGGGCCAAGATCTTACCAATTTCCTTACAAATGGTGTTCTCCAGACGCATCTCAAAGATTGATCCAGATATCTGTTCGACTACTAAAATTTCAATAAAAATCCAATAAATCTGCCAATAGAAAAATTATATGAAATTATTCTCGTTACAAATCACATTTAAAAAAAATAGTACTGGACAATTCACACAGGATTATCGAGCCCCAAGCTAAGCAGAGCTTGTGTTACGGGTACTAGATAACTGATATAAATAATACTATATAATGCATAGATATATTCTTTATTATACACAGAAAACGACCAGAACACCCTGAACAAATATCTGCAGATCGTACAAACATTTGTCCCAAGGCGGGAATCGAACCCGCAACCTCCCACGCTACAGAGGTTTCGTAACGATAATTAGTCGCATTATAAACAATTCGCGGTTTCTCCCGTACATCATTATCGGTTCTAGCTGTATTTGTTACTCTTACGCAATAAACAACAATGTAGCGTGGCGTGCGTTCAAGCAACTGCAATTTACGATGTGTGTGTCTGCTCATGTTTAATATATTATTTCGCGGTAATCGTCCTACAATAACATTTTCCTACACACACATGTTTAATGCGCCTTAGGCTTGTTTCACATTGCAGTTCAAATCACTGAAAATAGCTACTTACTTAATATAAATACTAGAAATAAAAATATACTCGCTAGGCTACACAAGATTAATGTGTCGTTTAAAGGGCAATGTATACGCTTCTACAACAAAACTCAACTATCAATAAATAAATTCAAACAAATTGTCAAACATGTCCTTTGTAATAAGGCTTGTAAAAAACTTGGGACTTCCTTACTACAAAATATCAGATTATCTAGACTCTTGATAATCTGATATTTTGAAGTAAGGAAGTCCCAAGTTTTTTATCCTCTAGATTAGTCTAGATTCTAGACTAAACTAGGGGATAAAAACCTTGGGACAACTTTTGCTCCAACTCGTATGTATGTATGTATGTATGTAAGTGTACTCTTGTGTCCGCACTGAGACTCAAGTTGGTCCATTGTGCGTGGTTTCTGCTAGCGCAGCCAGCCTAACTCCGTCCAGCTCCAACTCGTGAACTAACATTCTAACAAGGTAAAGGTTTCTTGTTCGCTTTATTACTTTACCTTATAAAGATTGAAGTGAATTACAAATCAAAGTGATCACTTTATTTCCTAGTTTTACTAATGTAATTAGATTTTTTGTGACGTGCCCGAGAGTCCTGTAAGGTATAAAGTACTTTGATTTTTTGTTAAGGTCATTCACCCTCGCGTCATTCAATCCAAAGCTGATACGCCTTTCTTCCCTCAGTTAATAAATTCCAATCAGAAACATTATAAAAAAAACAACATTAATAATACTAGACAACTCACACAGCATACTTACATTCGGAATAGTCAAAGAAAATAGATATGAGATGAGACGTCTATATTTTTAAGCTAGAGTAACATATGGGAACGAGAAACCTCTAGTTACTTTAGTCTAGGGCTTAGAAGGCCGTGTGGCCGATGTACATCTTGTAAGACACATTCTTACAAGATATATGCGAGGAACGTGGGGCGAACCTAGATAAGATTGGCACAGGACCGTGTGGAGTGGCACAAGAGTTTGGAGGCCTATTCCCAGCAGTGCGTGAAGTCGGGTTGTGGATGATGATGATGATATGCGAGGAAGTCAAATTACGATACTGTATATCTATTTACCACAAAGTTTAACACATGAAAAACAATCTTCAAAACCCATCAAAGACCACTCTTTGACATTCCAGGTCTCCAGATTTGTGATGGTCGTGGGACCACCTGGAATGCCTTTGGTAAAAACCACCCTTATTTTTCATTTTATGCTCGAATTGTGCGTCAAAACAAAACCCTTTTGTCGTTTTAACAAAATCCTTTTCGTTTTCAGGTAAGTGTTAAAACTCTGAAGTTACATCCTGCTGATCTACATCTGAATTTGGTAAGTGTAGTATCTAAGAAAACAAAAATCAACAACAAGGTAAAAGGTGGCTTAAGTCGGAATTTGTACACTTTGAGTAACGAGTTTATTAAAGAAATATAAACCAATCACTTTTATATTAAAGTTTATCGGTGATTAGTAAAGGGTTACACTACATCTCTTGCTACAGGGTGCCACTAAGTTGTGTACTAAGCCAAATAAGAAGTATTCAAGAGCCCGAGATTTCATTCTGAAATGTACCGTTTATAATCGTTTCAGCGCCTTAAATCTTAAAGCTGGGCAAAGGCTGAAATATAAAACAAATTATTCTAATAATTTACTTCAAATTATTGTAGGTAGGTACTTATAAAAACACATCATTTATAGACTCATAAAAATCCAAAACCAAATCACAAGCATTATTTAAATCGTCTGAAAGAGAAGAAAGAAAAAGACATGACATCAGATTAAATACGTACTCTCTGAAGCCCCATCAAACATTAATTGGACAAATTTTCTCAAACATACGATATCGGCGGGCACGAGGGATTGGGGCCCCGCAAAAAGCTCACCTATAATTTGTTTTATTTTCCGACTGCACCTCGTTGCGTCCCCCAATTAGTACCCCACGCAACGTGTGAAGTAATAGCACGGAAACCTGACAGATAAAAACTCAGTCCCTTACTGAAACGATCGATGGTGGACATAAAACGAACAATTCGAACTGCATCGCCATTTTTCGATGGGGTTGCGGACGGGCGGAACCACCCCCTTGAGTGGCTAACGCATCGGAAAGTGCTTTCGGCCGTAGTGATGGAAGCTTCTGGAATTAGCTCTGAGACAAACTTCGAGAGGCCTTCTAGTCGCGGAAATTCTCCTTTGTTCGCGCCTGTAAAAAGTGTCTGGAATAACAGAAAGTTGTTTCTGTGATAGCTGATTTTTTTCTTTGCCAAAAGATTGTTAAAACATTCTGTAAGGTGAGTTTACTAATAGCAAGATTTTTTTGACCCTACTGTGACTGTGTGTGTAAAAGTCATATTTTTACTTTCATTTACTGAGACGATCAACTTGTATACCATAAACTTAACTTATAACTTTAAATATTTCTACATTTATCTAAAGAATGTTTGAATTTTGATTAGCTTTTGGCCTCTAGACATGCAGACAAAATTTTTTTGTTTATAATTTTAATTCTTCGTAAATTTGTAAAAATTACGTTTATCATAATTTGAGTTAGCGGGGTTATAACTATAAAAACTTCTGTTACAAGAAAATCTGTAACTGATGACGTGCATGGGGGAAGTCTAAATTTAGAGATGCATCACGTTTACTTCACGAGTTCAATTCTTTTTACGAATAAGCCTACCTTAGATTATTAACAGTTGGCGAACGGTAACTAGAAACATCGCACAGGGCTCCAAAATTCACAGAGCATTCCAGAACAAAGTATAATTACATTTGAGGGTAATTTGAAACGGACTTCCGGATGGGGAAACTGCAAATACCGGCAACAGATATTTGTTACTATTATGGAGCTATAACTTAAAGTAATCAGTGATATACAACTTGCCGTGTATGCTGTGTCAATGCGACGGCTACTATTAAATAGGCATCGGCACCACGAGTGGGAATATCGCTGCTAATTAGATTTTCACCTAAGAAATAAAAAAAACAGCTACACGAGCGTAATCATCGCGGCGATACTGACCAATGAAGATGAATGCCAGCCTGCGGAGTTTGTAATTAATTAATGCCACAACTATGGTATCAGTCGGTAATATGGGTGGTGTCTCGACACGACGGCCTTGTTTGAATAATATGCAAATATTAGTTTCCAAACTGTTTGCATCCGTGTAACTGCGGTCGCTAATAAAGCAGTTTGTGATGTTATTCGGTATTTGTAATCGTTTCGTGAAAATACGTTTGAAACTAGAGCTAACCTGCCTATAGTTTTCACCAACATGAACGAAATAGGCTTAATCTGATGTTCCGATTATACGAAGCGGCCTGATGGATGGATGGTTCAAAGTTTCAACGTGACTGTCACGCACTTTTCTTCTAGTGGCCAACGCGAAGGCGTTTTCGGTTGAAAATATTACTAAGAAAACTCGATAATTAATATCGTTGACATAGATTTAGTACAAAATGTAGGTAATTAAACATAAGGTGACAGCCCTGATCCAAAATCACCTCTTTTCGGCTTAGTACACATATTTTAAAACACCTTGTATTAGCATAAAATTCTGTCTCCCTGTGTAAATAAATCAGGGACGTCGGATCTATTGTCAATCATAACAAAACAAGTACCAACCTTAGACCCTTGTTATAACATATCATTAACGTCTACTCGACGTTTACGACATCCCTGATTATTGTAGGGATACGGATGAGCGAAATTCCGAAGTGAAAATCTCCACCGCGCATAGCGTCTGTCTCAAGGTGAACGACCGTTCCTTGCCGCCCGCCCGAACACGTGACCCGCCCAATACTTGAGCTAGGTCACGGTCGCGACGACATCTCACCCGGCTTACACTGACCCTCCTCACCAAGCCGCTATGAGCGGCTGGCGGATCAGTCTTGACTGGAGACACGTATCGCCCGATTTTTCCGTTCGAACAGTTTCTGATATACGACGGGTCAGGTCGATGACCTGTGGGTCAAGGATTCACGTCTTACGACTTTTCAAGATATTTTTGGTTTTGTCATTTTTGTTGGGCGTTTCTGTCTCAGTTTTACAACAGCAAATACGTACTGAAAAGATCTTAAAACCAATGGGATTAAAAATTTGATGGAAAATGCAAAATGAAAAGCTTTTAGCTGTGAAAAAAATAATTTCATACATAAAAGCTATTTGGGTAATGGATATTCGATTGAAAAAATGCAAATGCTACGCAAACAATTGTCTAAAAATCATACACAAGCCACTTTTATTCTGCGGAACACATCCAGGAGATTAAAAAATACATTCGATGTAAGGAAATGATGGAAGTTGCCAACTTTCATAGGGATTTAGTATGAGAGCCCTGAAATCCAGATTACGCTTTCAAAAGATTTTTTATTCATGTGTCAAAGTCAATTAGGGTAATTGGACAGATATTAGAACAAATACATGAACATAAACATTTTAATTCACCTTGCAATTAATGGCATGTTGGAGAACAGCTTACCGAGAGTGTTGGATACCTTGAACTTTGATTTTACTCAGTAAAGACTTTTTTGTTTATTCATTCCAACGAAATAAGAAGCGTGTACTTAACAAAGGACTAGGAAAGTCAAAAATGAACAATATTCTTGAACCGCTATTATCATTTTCGTGGACAGCAATGAATGTAGGTACCTAGTCGACTATAAGATACTCGTAGATACTCAGCGTCGTATTTGCATAATTCAAACAAAAGATATTGCCTCCCCCATCCAATTACAATAGAAATAGGCTTGTACCGCGGTACAGGCACGCACAAATTTATGTATTATATCATTTTATATTATTAATTTATTTATACAGTTCCGTCGTGAGTATGCCGGGCCAATTTCATTATTATTTCAATCAACTGAATGTAAATTTATTCAACAATCTCACGAGGTAATTGCGATGATGCCGTCTCGCTCCACGCGTTTCTTTCGCTCTAGCGTGTTATAATATTCGCAGCGCCCCGCATTCTTACGCGTTCAATCAAACCTAAGCGTGCTTGAGTACGGACAGCAACGAAATTTCTCAAATTATATGAAAATACCTATTTATCATGATAAAATTATGTATCACCGGTATTTTTTAACAGAGGTAGGCTGGAAATGAAAATGTCATGCATATTTGCATGCATGATTAATTTTATAATTAATCATGCTTGCAAATATGCGTGACATTGTTACACACTTATTGAATGAACGATATAACGGTATCTTAGTAAGCTTATAATGAAACAATTCAGGTTATGGTCTTTTAAACAAATGAGGTTAACTCCTACTTATTGGCCTAAAATAATAAATAAATAAATATCGCTGGACAATTCACACAGCATTATCTAGCCCCAAGCTAAGCAGAGCTTGTGTTATGGGTACTAAATAATTGATATACATAATACATTACATTACATATATAGATATTTTTTATTATACATAGAAAACGACCAGAACACCCGGAACAAATACCCGTAGATCGTACAAATATTTGTCCCAAGGCGGGATTGAACCCGCAACCTCCTGCATCGCAGGCGGACCTTCGCCCACCGCGCCACAGAGGTCTTCGAAATAATGTAAAAAGGAGATTTTTTAAATAAGTAATCTGATTTATATCACTGTTTAATAAATAAGGTAACCTCAATGTTACACCATTATCCTAAAATTTAGAGCACATAATAGTACATTAAATTATAAATGGTTTGAATTCGCACAGCAAGTTTATTTGTGAACGCTGCTAATGTTGATTTGCTTTTATTTGTTCTGAATACTAAGCCTGTGTTGTGATTTTGTGATGAATGTGGTCTGGAGTAGGATATACGAGCTTAGATGAGATGCCATGTTTGCAGGCTGTTTCTAGAGTGAGAGAGAAGGGACTTAGGGTCACATTCTAGAATGGAGTTCGTTTAAACGCAAATAAAATCGACGCCGTCTTTTCTAGAACAGAATACGAAGTAAACCGTCACTGTCATTTGTTTAGACTGACTTTTTTAGGGTTCCGTACCCAAACGGTGAAAACAGGACCGTATTACAAAGCCTCCGCTGTCTATCCTTCTGTCAGAGCGCTGTATCTCAATAACCGTCAATAGAATTCGTTACAAATGTAATGACTACGTCTTAGTTAGACCATGGCTCAAAACCTTTGAATGGTCTATTCTTGCTTTTCCTTGAAGTTTTCCACCAAGCTACCAATCACCCTGTATAACTTCAACTTACTTTGAGAAATAAAATCAAAGGTACGCGTAACGCCATATATACCAGTTACAACTTAAATTCTTAATAAATTTTACTTTTATTCCGCTCCATTACTTCACAGTCTTCACACCTAAAATTCATATTGTAATATTCAATAACGATAATCATCAGACGTTTCCCATAGCACTGGAGCTGTTAATGCGTTATATTTCCACGTTGACACGAGCATTACGTGACTCTGTGTCTTTATTCGTTTCCATCGTTAATTATTCACTATTCATTTGCTCTCGGCTCCGAGTATATATTTTAAAAAGTTGTGCAAAAAACACCCTTTTTTATTAATGTGTTTAATGAAATCTGTTTGAGCATCGGAATTTTCAATTGTTCTGCTTGTTCGAGCATTTTTTTTTATTTGCTGGTAAATGAAGTGGATTTGTTTTCTGTTTCGCTTATTTGCATAACCTGTAGTATGTGAGCTTTTAAAGAGGTAGTCCTAGCATTAACTGATGGAATCCAGTTTTTTTAATGAAGGTAATTACGATTGAATTTCGGGAACAGGTGCCACTTTCTGAAATTTGCTCTCAATAGATAGATAGATTATAACTGCACCATCAACATATACAAGAAACAATTAAACATAAACTTAATACTAACTATATCTAGTGGCACAATCGGCGGCCTTATCGCTAACAGCGATTTCTTCCAGGCAACCTTTGGATGGACAGAATCGATACTTATAAAAGCTGGCGTAATTAATTATAACTCAATATTATTATGACTTCGAATTTTCCTGACGTTACAGCTGGAAATATCTAAAAAAGTAAAATTCGAAAGTGTTCTGATTGCGAAAGATTCAAGAATCTTCAAGAATAGGGAAGCTTTTGTTATTGTAAATGTTAAAGCGTTTTACCACGATCTTACATAAAAAGGGACAATGTGGTCTAAGGTGTAGAACATTATCCCAGAAGGTACTTGTGCACTCTCAAATTGTATTATTATCCTTATGTGAAATTTATAGAGTTGAATCCTGTAGAATTTTCAAACATTTTCTATACAACGCGATTTTACAATTTAACCAGCTTTACCATTGAATTGCAGGCCTAAACAAGCGAACAAGACGGGTGAAGGGTTAGATCGACCATCGAGGCTTAGAATAAACACGCTGCGTATTGCAACTGAGAATGTCAATCGTAGCCATGCCTTCACTACTAAGATAGCTAGGATAGTCCCTTGAAACTCTGTAGTTTCTCTGTTTGAGAAGGTAACACAGTTTATTAAAGAGTTAAATCCTAAAAGTAGTCCAAATCAAAATAGTCCATTGCACGTCTAAGGTGGTCAGAGACATTCAGCAGGTATTTAGAGGAAGAAATTTTATCCATTTTCTCGACGTAAGAAATTTCAAACTCATCACCATATTTTTGGAAATTGTACGGCTCTTTTGGCTTTGTTACTCGACATTGTAAGCGGTCTACTGAAACTCAAAAAGTAAATGTTCCGTGGGAACACGCTCAGTGCGGGACGGGACGACGCGACGCAAGGAACTAAATGTCGAATTTAATCCAACGGTGTATCAGAAAGGAAATGAATGTCGTAACTAATTCATCGTAAACCATAAATGGATTCGCTCTGTGGATCAGAGTGAGAGGCAGGTAGAAATAATGTTTTCAACTACTGTACTGCTGTCAAACTCGGAGTAAAATGCAGAGTGGTCCAGCGGTTCTGCCCGCAACCGCATTGAACTAAACCGTGGTCGATTTCTGCCAAATTCAATAACAATACAATGTTGACTTCTTCGCCATTGTCATATTGCCAGTAAGGCCGTGGTCTACCTATTGTCCCTCTCTCCTCTCTATTGGTTTAATGGGCCAACCAACAACTGCGTACACTGTGGACCGTACACGTTGCATACACTTTTAATCCTGCATACGAAGTCGGGGCCCATCTTAACAAAGGTAATCACCAGCCTTTGTTATACGTTAAAAAAATATTTTATTTCACAGAACTCAAATTTAAATTGAATAGGATCAACTTTAATTTGAATTGAAAACCTGCCTTTGAAACACCAAAAAAAAATCTACGGAAACCGAAGCACACGAATTTTTCATAACTACATCGAACTCTCAAAGCCGTAGTCGTTAACCGTAAGTGCATTTCAACCGACGAATATTTGACTTTTACTCGCAACTTCGACCAACAAGATATTATTGGAACATCAAAAAACAAATCATGGTCCACTTTGAGACCGTTCGTCCGAAAAATGTTGCAATTCCGTATGGAATATTGAAAGTGGAGAGCAGGCTATGCCGCCAGAGTCATCCAGCACGCACTAGGATGGGCCACCGGCGCGGGCCGCCGCCACCCCTCGCGCGCCACCTTTCCTAAACCTCCACGCAAACACTACCTACAAGTTTGCTTGGCAACATTTCATGCTTAGTGTATACAAATCATGAGCGGCGGGCGGCCCCGCAGCCGGCCGCACAAAGGGAATCTGCTCGTGAGCAGCCACGAATCATCCGATCAGGCGCGAGGTGCGAGGCTGATCATCATACATTACCTTAGATTATTCCGCGATCGATTTGGCGTGCCCATGTCGTCTTGTCTACGGGCATTAGTACATAGACAAGGGCTTAACCCCTCTGCTCGTATAAGGCCAAAAATAAGTGCGGATCCGTGTAAGTCAAAAATGTTTGTCCACATTTTTTGCCTCTTGAAGACGCAAAATTTTTATCGACGCTGCATATAGGTTCGAAATCACAATGCAAATAAATGCAGATGATAAAATCACGTCGATAGACCTAGGTAATAGCGGTGTGAGATTGGGAAATTCCTGTGGGATGGGGAAGTCAGCGTATTTTACGCACTGCCTAGCCTCGAGCGTACTAGCTCTGCATAAATTAGGTAATTTAGATGGTAATGCCTCGACCAGCTGTTTAGAAGTGTTACCATGCATATTCTAAAAGCGCAGATGCGTAGCTTTCATGACTAAAATTTTACCATAATCTGTGTGCGCAACACATTTTGTGTGAACACTTTGAACATTCTTATTTTTTACGAATTTGTCCATGTGCGTTTAGTTGGTAGTTGTTAAAGAAGCTAGATAATAGATGTGCATTTGTAAAATGGGATGACAGACTGACAACACACGGTTGCAAAGTGATTCAGCTTTGATTAGTGAATGGCAAGGGATGGAGCATTGTGGCCGTTATTGACGAACAATAGCTATTGGCACGTCTTCTGCCGCGCCGGTCCGCACAACCACGGTACGGAGAACTTTACGGAAATTATTCGGACTGGACTCCAGAGTGAAAGAGCTATCAATGCCAGTTGATTAGATTGTATTCTGCAAGCTCCAACGGTAACTTTCAACAGAGGACTGCTTCGCATAAAAGACCATTGTTCGATAACCTACACGGCACTTAGCTGATGTTCGGACCACGCTGAATGCTGTGGCCGGAGATTATAAGTTCATCAGACAGTTGAACTTGCAGCATATCGTTGATATTTGGAATAATTGGGCTACAGTTACGCTAATTATTAATATTGTATTAATACAATTGTGTTATCGACCATTTACTGAATAGGTGGAATTGATTTCTGCGTGGAAATCGTGGAAAATGTGAATTTGCATTTCGCTCATGAAAATTACTGTCAAACATTGTGAGCGCGAAATCCGTAGTAATTCTGATGTACATTCCCGAAAACCGAACGTTTGATAAACTCCCAATAGGTACACGTGTCATTTAAGCACTGGCGATCGTAATCAATCCGAACCAAGCGGCCCAAATTAGGCGCGCCCGATGTGGCCTGGCCTGACTGAGTGCCTTCGTTACAATAATTAATTTGGATTAGACGCTACACGCCAGGGCATCGAGGAATGCGTACTTCCACTATAAAGACTACTGACAAGTTAGAATGATCTAACAACAAAGCACAGGCACACAATCTACCTGTGACGTGGTCGCATACACACTAATGTCCCTAGAGCACGGCTTGCACAAATTCCGTCTGATTCCAAATGCAAAACGCGTAGGAAGCGCACCTATCTAATATTGCTCAATGTATTTTGAATAATTGCGGGGCAAAGCTAGTGCTGATTGCGTACACAAAGAGCGGCTAGAACCGTGGAAAGTGTCTTCTTCGGATTTGGCGCGTCAAATGTCGCTTTGTGGTGACGGGCGTCAGGGCAAAACTGCAACTTGTTTCCGGAATTCAGGGACATTCGGCCACTCTGTTGGCCTCACCTTTTGTTGTGTACTCTTGTGGGATTAGCTCCCTGTGACACGTACGGCAGAAAGCTCTTTCACAGGCTTATTCTCAAGTAGGGACCTATCTGTGGACATTGCCAACACTATTTGTTCTGCTATTAGGGCTGCGCGTTTTTTACCTACTTTTACAAATTGTAAATATTCTACAAGTGCGTGTTCACTCTTGTGCTGTATTGGTAACGTAGACTAGCACTAAGAGGCAATACAGAGGTTGTTGATTTCGTATATTTATAGTAATTTCTCAACATTTTTTATTGATTTTTCATTATCAGGCGTTGTGCTCGAAAACTAACAAATACCTAACGCCCTAAAAGATAGCTACTGCAGGATTATTTCCTCCACATAAGTATGTCAAAGCCGGGATAGGTGCTGGTCAAGCCTACTCAACTCGTCCCGCCTAGGCACTACAACGACCGTTTACCTACATGACACTTTGTAATTTTTCTGACACTTATATGCATTTTGTTCAACGATATTAAAAATGCCTTTATTCGATTCTTTGAGTTACTTTAGTGAAATCAACTATCGTGATAGTGACAAAGTAAGGTAGAAATAACATTTTGAGTATCGAACCATGTTTAGATTCACCCAACCCTAATAACCAAATGAAATACAAAACTCACTTCATACGACACAAACTAGGCTCGTAGTAAACCCGCTTACAATAATCGACTATATAATTATGTAATATCAGTCGATACCATCCATTATTATAATCTACTATTGTAGATTATGTAACGAGGAGATAAAGCAGAGTCTTACGTTACGGGCGTCATTTAATCCTGAGCGCAACTCAGGATTCTAGATGAACTCCCGAGCGAAGCAAGGGATTTACTAGAATCATAAGTGCAGGAGGGATTTTTTCACGCCCAAGACGAAGACTTTATCCACGAGGTGTTAAAGTGGTAGTAATACTTAGCTTTTCACGCTTTCATACGAGTAATAGTAAAAGTTTGGTAACGTGTTTCTTGGTGTTACATTTTTATCCATTGTATCTCGAATCTCCTTGGTAAATAAAATCACAGATATCGTTGTTTTCATGTTTATCAAAATATCTACGGATATGTTAACACAGGAGCCTCGAAGATAAGAAATCGCATTCGATTTGTTTGAATTTGGTAAAACATGTTCAGCTAACAGGATTATAAACAATTTGTTTTCGGTTAGGTAAGGGTTTCATAATGTATAAAGCGCGTTTTACGAGCAAAGTGTCTGATAAAGTGTATAATAGATAGATGTGGTAACAAGTGTATATAAATACGGCCAATAATAATTAAATACAGTCGGACCATTTCCCACGTCATCATTAGATAATTAATGTCAATAATACTACTTTGTCGTCAGTAATTATTACCTGGCTTAATGGAGCTGCCCGTGTTTGTGGCATGTCCAGCGGGTGGTGTCTGGCAAAGGCTTTATTTAATCAATTATCATTTAGGTGATGCACGTCAAATCAATGACGATGACTCGAATAGGGTTGTCACAAATAGGAAACATGCCATTTGACTGCCGGACGGCCACAAATAGATTTTTATCTATCATATTTTGCTGGAAAGCTTAAATAATCTTAAGACCTGAAAACTACAGTTAATAGTCATTTAATATATATAATTTGATTATTAATCTTCATTATTATCTTAACTGAATTTATGTCAGTGTGTTTAGATAGATAGAAGATAGAAAATACTTAATTGTACTTAGAAATACGGAGAAATACGGTATCTATAGATTAAGCGACAATTGACGGTCTTGTCATCAACATTAATTGATCATTGCCGTAGCAGAGCTATTGTTATAACATAAGAGCTTCTCTTAGACTAACATTATCTTGAGACATTAAACCCAATTTAAAATAGTGTCTTAAAATAGTTTATTATGTCTAACCATGTAGATACATAATACAGAAACTTTTTGTAACAATAAAAAAAATACATTAATTTGATAAAGCTTATATTTAAAATTAATGCATGACTCCTGAGTCATTAGTGGGGGTTGTGCATTAGTTTACTATAGTGAAAAAAGTTATCAAATTCGTATTTTGCACGCTCATACTAAGCATCCTAATATACTGTTAGCTTTTTGCTTTATAGTGCGTTACTCGCACTGGGTAAATCTTCTACGAAAACTTCTACTTTTTTCGTAGATCATATACCAGCCAATGGTGAAACATGGTGGATGGTTAGCATAGGTTCAGCTATTTCATATTTGAAACCAATGTGTTATACTGCCATTATTTAAAACCAATGTGATTTTCTTTGATCCAGGTTAAAATTATAAGCAAAGCTTGGATCTAAATTTGCCCCTTAATTTAAAAAAAACCTTTTTGCTCTCCTCTCACTTAATATGTTCTTGTTACAAGACATTTTATATTTATTTTACAAAATCCCAGAAAACTTACAGCTATGTTTTAACACTAAGGTCTTTGCTTAACATGGTTAACATAACATGCACACGAAAAAGAAAACATTTTGTCTGCTTTTTTGCCTACAAAAACAAAAGAATTCCGAAATGACTGAATGTGACAGTCATTTTGAATGTTTTATCCATGGGTAAAACATCCAAAATATGGGACTAAACCGCCAAGTCTTTGCAAGTTGGGTCTTTTAGCAGTCGCACACCACAACCCTAGGCTGAGGGGTCGGGTAGCTCGGGTGGTGGCCATTGTTAGATCGATTCCTATCGTGGTTATTATTCTGTAGTAATTAGAATACGCGCTACTAGGTACGCTTAGACGGTGACCACAAAACATGTCAAAAAATTACTGATTTATTTTTACTTTATTAACAAAGAAAATTACAATCAAATAATACAATTAAATTAAAACTGGTATTTACAATTGAAACAATTGAGCTAACTGCAGACTGTTGCAAACAATCTACAAGTAGCTCAACTGATCCATATCAATACCAGTCGGAAGCGTGCCTAAGACGCTAGCTGCATTGCCCCGCTGTTTAATTTACTAGTTCTTTCTACATTGTTTAAAGTCAAAGATGAAAAAAAAATTCGAGTGAACGTTTTGTGTTTAAACTTATTCGAAATATAAACAGAATTTTTAATACTCTAAAGGTCCAATACCAATTAAAACTTTATAACCACACGACAATATGTAGGAAACTATAAAAAAAATCCTGTGAACTTTTTTGAGTTTGTACGTGAGTTCCTTGTGGGGTGATTGAATATGATCACCTTAATAACTGTCTTATTCCGTTCGTGTTTTGTTTTTTTCGATGTTTTTGATCAAATAAGTAAATTTATCATAACCATTATATACCTATAGATTGTTTGCAAAAGTCTGCCGTTTTACGGACACAATTTTCAGACATTTTCAATAGTTCAAGGTGTGTTAGTTAGTGGATAGAAATTACCTGCGGAATTGCTGCAAAATTTTGCACACGTATAACATATGGATTATCTCTTGTGGGGAACGGAAATCAAAGCCTATTGATATCGGTGGGTGTTTGCGACGTCCGTGTGGCAGGAAAGAAATGAACTAAACTATTAATTGATTGTGGATTGAATTGTGGAGACCGCGACTCGGCAAACGTAGTGTAGGACGCCCTCCGACCAGGTGGGATGACGATTTGCGAAAGACTGCTGGCAGATGCTGGATGCGGCAAGCTGGAGACAGGGCGCTATGGCGCTCATTAGGGGAGTCCTATGTCCAGCAGTGGACTATTATAGGCTGATGTGTTGATGTTGTCAAGTACCCATAACGCAATATCTGCTTAGCTGCTAGGTCTAGATAATGCTGTGTGAATAGTCCAGCATTATTTATTTATTTATAATATTTAGAGGCAATTAGTATAGTTTATTCATATATTTTTTGAAAATTTATTGTTCCTGTTGTAGTATCTGTAGTTTATCGTCTAGCTCCACCTAAAGGGCTTTTTTTGTACAGAAACCCTTACCATACTCGCCTACTTCTCCCTTATGTTGTGATCGTTAGCAGTGCCAAACAATCTTGGTGCTATTAATTGGCGTAACTAAATCCCATTAATTGGCACAGGGCACGGACAACGCACAGACTAACTATCGCGAACGCACAACATGTGGTGTACATTTGTAGCTATAGCGCGGCATGGGTTTCATTTCCCTTTTCGAAAATAGTCACACCGAACGTACAATAAGAATAGAGGAAAGTGTCGGTCACATTTGCCCCGTCTAGGCGACTTCACACACTGGCTTTGTTCAAATTCAAACTAACACACGATAGAGGAAGGAAAAGTGTACTTGTATTGGGGAACAGTGACACAAAGTTCATTAAAGGCAGGCTGAGCGTGTTGGAGTGGAAGCAGGCGAGACCCCCTCGCGGCCCCCACAACCCAGGCCTATATTTCATAAGTGAATATTAACGGACGCATGCATTTGCTATGCGTAATGCCAAATTTAGACGGAAATATCGCATTTCTCTTGCGTTGCTACTCGAAATATGATTATATTTAATGGTTATTTCAGAATGTTATTAACATTTTAGCTTACTTTTAGCGTTTTACATACGAACCAACAGAAACTAATTGTTCTTCTGATTTCTATAATGTTAAATATCAGATTTTATAGAAGACTAGCAGCGCCTCGCGGTTTCACCCGCGTAGTTCCCGTTCCCGTAGGAATTTCGGGATAAAAAGTAGCCTATGTCCTATTTCAGACTATAATCTATCTCTGTGCCAAATTTCATCCAGATCCGTTTTGCCGTTCTGGCGTGATAAAGGAACAAACATCCATCCATCTATCTATCCATCCATCCATCTAAACTTTCACGTTTATAATATTAGTGAGATAAAAAAGCTTGGGACGGGTTATGCTCCTACTCGAAAAATAATACATAACAGGCTAAGTTTCTTTGTCACTTCATTATTTTAGTCTTAGGTACATACCGACGCGACAGATTTACAAAAATATCACTTTATTTCCCTGTAGATGTTTAATGTTAGGAAAAAGACCTTTTTAAGTGTACATTTACAGCATTTAAAGAAATAAATATTGATTAGATTTAATTAAAAAAACCTGAAAACATATCTCGGGTAACAAATTTCTCAATTGTCATCGGTACGGATTATCTTTAAAAACACCAATTGTTTTATCCAAGAAATAATACCAACTCGGGATATTTCAAATTAGTTTTTATTAAACTTTAATTAAGATCGGCGCCCGGTCAATTTAAATTGTGGTTAGCATAATTTGATAATTTGAATCGTCTAATTTCGAAACGGTGACTGGGTTTTCTTTAGGTCATTACTTACTCATATACAAATGACAAATGTAACTTATTGTCTGCTCATGGGCAAGATATACCTCCCCTGATAGAGACCCTATTAGGGGAGGTACATAATCAATAAGCATTTGAGATGCTCAAGAACCTCAAACGAACACGACAGTTGTAAAAATGTCAGTTAAGGCGAATAGTAAGGCAAATGACCTTGGGCATGTCCGCGCGCCTATCTGCAGCAATGAGTGCTTGTTTTCGATTCAGCATACCATGTAGTGCCTTAATCAACCAAATAATACGATCCTCTGGGGTTAGGTGACGAGTAACTGGTCAGGTTTGTATCACAGATTTTGTAGGCAAAAATACGTTTTTACGTTTGATATCGTTATTTTGACTGCTTTTCGACGATAATGGACCGCCAAGAGATAGGTATGAACAATGTGAATCACTATACTGAGTTTAGTACTGATCGAATTTGAGACACCGATAAAAAGTGTGTTCGAAGCAACTAAACACACACTATAACTAACACTATAACAACTAAGCTATAATTAACGGCAAACATTTGGGACCGCCAAGCTTTTCGTCAAGATATGTGTTACAGGATATATAAATTTCAAAACTCCACAATCAATATTTTTGTCAGAAAACGGGTTCAAAAACACCTAATTTTCGTGTTTTTGCCTTCATATTCGCCTTAAGCACTATTTTTAACACAGTTACAATCACAACACATCCCGTACATGCCTGATATCGTTCAGCTATGTAAAATAGACATGTAATATTTAAAGTCGTTGAAATAAATATGATCAGTAATGATAGACAGGAAATTGACGGCATCATCATCACCATAGAAGCCCTTTATGTCACCTACTGGGTATAGGCCGCCTTTATCCTTGAAAAGGGTCAAGGGTCAAACTTAAGAAGTCGTGGACGTCCAAAAGCGCGTTGGGTTGTTGACATTATAAAAGTCGTTGGGCATACCTGGATGCGAAAGGCACAGGACAGAGGCTGGCAAATATTGAATTAAACAGCTTAATATTACCAAAATACGGACTTAAAATACTTACACTCTTCGTGCATACTATTGACATATACAGACATACTGACAGTTGATAAAAACGTCAGACCAAGAAGATCAAAATCAGCACAAATCGTAGCATAAAATATTGTTGGCTAAGTAGGTTCATTAATTGATTTGAGTATGGTAAGCAACCTACAAGTGCAAGCTTAAGTTTTTGCATGATATCCGAAAAACAATGTTCCGAACCAGGCAAACGCTATGAATTTGGCAAGCAATTTAGAATCCACTTATAGACTACCGCAGGCTAATCGAAAACTTCGTTGAAAGTTTGAAAAACAATGGGAACCTTTAATTGCCTATATTAAAATAACTGGCTTGTGTCAAACATATCTAGGGCGGAGCGCAGGCCCGTACCTAAGGAAGGCTAAACGTCCTTTCCGATATTTATTTTTAATCAGTTATCTGTCACTACATTTTTTTATTGCTGGTCAAGCGTTTGGCCACCATCTCACTTAAGTGAGTGAATATGTGGCCTTAGATGCACGCTTTCCCACAAGAAACTTATTCACCTGGATTTGAAGTGAAGAACACCTCAATTAATTTACACCTAATTTAGGACAGCCGATTTTAACTCAAGGAACATTGGTTTGATGGTTTTCAACATTTAGTTAAGCAAATAGCACCGCACGCACTATCTAGAGTTTATTTATCTATGTGACGATACCACTGAATAGTAAAGCGATTGGTAAGCAGAATTTGGTGCCTGATTTTGAGTTGTGTCTGTTTTCGCCCTGTAGTACAGCCCTGGGTGTGGGCACCTCGCGGACTGGCACGGAGCTTCACATGTTAATAATCATTATGATAGCATCTAGTGTGCGCTGCGATAGCTGGGTCTTTCCTCGCCTGCCACCCCCTGGGCTGGCAAAGTAATGTTTTGTGCAGTAACTATTGAAATTACGGTTTCCTATAGGGTTGGTCTTAAGTATTTAATTCAGGGTGTTTTTTAACGCATTTACTGCCCAGCTTCAGCATTATGATTCGCAGGAGCACCGTACACCACAGTTTGGTACTGCTGGACCTACCGTGCGGTCTACCGCACGGTAGGTCCAGCAATACAACAGACACATAACAGGAGCTACGCAAATCCCTTACAAAAATCGAACGTCTCGCTCGACGATACTAACGAAAAATAAATGTTGTGCTGTCCCCACCTAGCGTGGGGCACCGGAACATGACGACTAACGAGTGACTGAACTCAGGGCGTCGTGTAACAACCCTACTCGACGCGCGGAGGTGTCGGTGCAAGCGAAGCAAACTGTGCCACGAATGTTGCACACGGTCCTGAAACACGAAACTGTCACCCTTAGGACGCTAAACGGGCTCATAAACAAGCCCAATCAAGCTTCACCAATTACATCACTACAGTCGTTTTGTGCGGGGAAAATGGCACAGCTTTGACGGTCTCGAGCTAGCCCTGTGGTGCTTCTTTGTATAATTTTGATGTCCAGACTTTGGTATCTCAGTTTTCTAGTCGACGTGATGTGAGTAAATAATTTTGGAATTTATCACGTAAATGGTGGTAATGATACAATGTGATAGCGTTTCACTGTTCACAGCCCGTATATGGGCTGTTTGCAGATAACACTATCAGTTCCTGGCCAGCTAGACTGGACTGCTAGAACAACAAGCGAGTCGTTGGCACTCAAGGTGTTAAAACGTTGAAACAGTTCTATTTGTTCAAGTCTAGTCCAAAATGAAACAAGAAGAACCATATTACAATACTAATTAAACTAATAAAAATAAAAAATTCGTTTAGTAGTTTGATATGTCCTTTATTAGATTTTTCTCTTAAGTACTTATATATAGATCTACTTATATTTCTAGTATGTTATATAATAAATTTCTAAGATAAATACTTGGCGCGCGGAGCTCGGAGTGGCAACATCTCTGGTGGGTTTCTGCCGTTGTTGCTTGGCGCTCTCAGTGTTAAGGTCGAGTATTGTGGTGTCCTGATGATACTAGACGAAATTAGTTGATTTTTTGCGGAATTGTTACAAAATATTTTCATCCGTATATTTTATAAATTTCTATTCATCTAGTATAACACGAATGTATACCTTTAAACATAATGCACTTAGACGGTAAGCAATAAAAGAATAAAACCGGCCAAGTGCGAGTCAGACTTACGCACGAAGGTTTCCGTACCAAAAAATCACGTTTGTTGCATGGGAGCCCCCCTTAATATTTATTTTATTCTGTTTTTAGTATTTGTTGTTATAGTGGTAACAGAAATACATCATCTGTGAAAATTTCAACTGTCATGGTCGACTATCACGGTTCATGAGAACAAAAGCCTGGTAACAGACCCTAGTAGGAGTCTTAGTAATAGGGTCCCGTTTTACCCTTTGGGTACGGAACCCTAAAAACGATGGTACAATAACAAAACAACATATTAAACTATCAAAAATCGTCGACGTTAAATATTTAAAGCCTACATCGAAAGTCACGCCAATTTGTCAATTACATTTTTTAAAAGTAATTAATGCACCGTCACCGGCTGATTGGAACTCCTGACGGCGTTTAAAGGGTGTCAAATGGAACATTTTCCGGGACTGACAATTTAAATAATTATCTGAATTGTTTCCCGATTTGCAACTCGAACTGAACAGTTGTACTTGTGATATGTAATGTATTTTTGTAATGTTCTTTTTCTGGTGTACAATAAAGTGTCTTGTATTGTTTTTAACCCTGTTTTTCCCAAACGCTGGATTTAAGGAGCAGAGGGTTTAGGGATCCAACATTCGTTCATGTTCAAAACAGCTAAGAATTCGCCTAGGTAATTTAGTTCTAGTAGAGGGAGTGAGCCAAACTAGTTTAAGAACCTTTGGTTTAACTCAACTTAGTATCGGAGAAGATTAAGAGAATATAACAAAAAAAATTTTTTTTCATAATAATATATCCTATCGTTAAAATTTTAGCTTTATCATATCCAGTCCTAGGTATAGGGAGGTATCTTAAATGTATAAACATAAGTGCCGTAAGTACGCTTCACTCTTTCGTAAGAAAAACATACATTATTTCGGACTACACTAAAAAGGAAAATAAAAAAAAATTATGAGATAGAACGGCATTATAGATTAATTTTAGTTTTTAAAACGAGCAGAACACCCTGTATCTGCAGATCGTACAAACATAAATCCCGAGGTGGGATTGGAACCCGCAACCTCCTGTCTCCCAGGCGGACGTTCGCCCACCGCGCCACAGAGGTCGTCACGTGAAATAAATTAAATTTATGTTCATTTCGTGCCAATATCTAACATATTTTCTTAAACGTTTTCTGCTACACTTTATGGACACAAGAGACCTCAGGATGAGTTTTGCATAGTTTACAAAAACTATAAAATGTTTCGTTTCCTTCCATAGATTTAGCATCGCGCAACACCGGATATTTACCGGATACCGAAAAAAACTAATACATAGTATGACAGCAATCCAATAGTTACATACAAACTCGATTATAGTTTCCGAACGATTTTGCACAATTGACTAATTAAAATGCAACGACATTTTAACAGTACATCTTTGACAAGTCTGCGCTCGTGAACGAAACCTAATTTTCCGTTTTGCTACCTATTGTGCAAACTCGTACTAGCCATATGTATAAAAGATAAAACCAAACCTTATCCAAGTAGACGTAATTATGAAATCATGACTATAAAGAAAACCAAAACCTTATCCAATTAGACGTAATTATGAAATCATGGCTGTAAAGAAAACCAAAACCTTATCCAATTAGACGTAATTATGAAATCATGGCTGTAAAGAAAACCAAAACCTTATCCAATCGTAATTATGAAATCATGGCTGTAAAGAAAACCAAAACCTTATCCAATTAGACGTAATTATGAAATCATGACCGGCAAGGTCTCTGAAATCTATACAATTGAATTGAAATTAATGTCTGTTTGTAATGTCAAGAGCGAGCGCATCCGTTCTAAGGTTCTAGAAGGTTCCACGCACTGGTTGTGTTAGTAATTAAGGACGTAATGTATCTGTTCTCAGCAGTGATGTTAGTGTCACGGATCCTAACACTAAATAATTTTGCTGTTGTATTGAGTTTATTGTGAAGTCATAGTGAGCAATTAAACACAAAGGAAAGGAGTATGGAGCGAGTGTGTCGCGGCTGGCTGGCGAGCGCAGAATGGGTCGAGGTGTACGGTATACGGCGTTACCGGAGGGTTTTTATAGGCCTCCCATGAAGCCAGGCGAACCGTAAAGATATAAATCAACTTCATACTGTGATTTAGCAAGACTCGTTACTCTAACAATACCCCATATTTACATATAAACATTATTTTCGAGACTTTATTTATCGTTTGCAGTAATCCAATATGTTAGCTGTATAAGAGCAAAGTTTCACGGTTTATTGGTACTGCCCTGACTCCGGAAACGTGAATAGAGATCGTTTTTAATTGAAAGAGGTCTGCTGTCCAAACAATTTTATGAAAAATATTAAATAGCTTTTTTTGTGCTCCGAGTTGTGTTATTTAGTTTTTTTCATCAGAGTCGAGGAGGGGCTTCCTTAATGTATTTAAAATCTATGCTTTCTTTTAGGTACTACGTAAACCGTTGCTTATAAATGTGATATTTAGCTACCAAACTGCTCAAAAATTCTGTATTTTTCATAGAACACTCAATTAAAAGGCCAAAACACCTGTTATTCCGACTACAATTACGATCGATCTTCTGTATGTAATAGTTTTAAAAGTAATTGAGCTGTCCTTACAAGTTAATTGCTTTATTTCCTTTAATGATTGGTTAGGACATCCATAAAAGTGTTTTATTCAAATGAAAAGTAAGCGGTGTTAAGTTTTCTACTAAGTTACAATAGTAAATGCCACCAGGCGGCGTCTCCTTCTCATACATGTATAAGACAAAAAGGCCAAAAAAGTCACCTTCTAAAGGACCCGGTGGACTCCTCTGTAATTTGTGCCAAAGATTGCCAACGAAAGTAATTGGTTGATCATCCTCAAACCAAAGAAAAAGTAAGAACGAACCAGATTTAATATAGACCAGGTATACATTTTCAATGGGCTGGCCATATCTCGAGAAGAACTGACAACCGCTGGGGTAAACGTGTTCTTGAATAGAGACCGCGACTCGGCAAACGTAGTGTAAGACGTCCTCCGACCAGGTGGGATGATGATTTGCGAAAGACTGCTGGCAGATGCTGAATGCGTCAAGCTGAAGACAGGGCGCCATGGCGCTCATTAGGGGAGGCCTATGTCCAGCAGTGGACTACTAGATGCTGATGATGATGATGTCATTTTCAATACTAATATTTGGTATAAAATATAGGCGATAAAAGTATATAAGACTAGCGACTGCCCTCGGCTTTACGGGATAGAGAGGCATGCATATCCAAAATATCAGGTTAGATCCTACGAATAAACAGACTTATTATTTATTCGTGAGGTAGATCCAATCTTTAGTTTCCGCTTTGCCTTTAGCCGAGCATCTCCGCATCTTCACAAAGTTTCGTCTTTATAGAATTTGAAGGATTTGGCCCGACTCCGGATTTGAATGCATTTTTCAGGAGTAAAAGCCAATGTCTAGTACTTTAAGCATGCAAATCTCAGCGCGTTCAAAAGTTTTGGCGCTATCTTAACCGCAACGTCTCACAAATTCAAATGATTATAAACTTTTGCGTTTATAATATCAAGAATTAGTAAGCAATAGGAATATCATTAGGTTAGGCTATAGTTTTAAGGATAGTGACTTTCAGTGGAGAAATAAAAGAGATTTTTTTCTCTCAGAAATAAACGCACGTAATTTTTTGTTGGAAGGTATTTTATTTGGAAATTTATAGATAATAATATCAACCTAACTTATTTTAAATTTTTCTCAACCTACATTTTATGTAGATAAGTATTTAAACAGGACGCTCTGGCCCTCATTAGGCGAGGCCTATGTCCAGCTGTGGCCTACCATACGCTGATGATGATGAGGTATTTACACACACGTTTGTTGTAAAACGTAAACGCTCAGACTCGAAAGTACCTTTACACATGTGTGCGTAAGATACGCACGCATGTGTTCCTCACATTTCACAAGCCAGCGAAACAATAAGCTCAGAGCGGCCTGCATACCATCGATTGATATGTCAAGCTACGATTAAAAAAAATACTTAGTGTTTATGTTTATCTTTATACATAAAGATAAATAAGTAACAGAATTTATATCCTGATACATGTTCTTAGGTTCTTGTAGAAGAAGACAGGGCACTATAACGATCATTATGGCAGGCAGGACATTATAGGTTACTGATGATGATGAAGTGTCCCGAAGAATTCTTATAATAGAGATGTCATTTCATCAATAGTGTTATTATGATCACAATAGGCCTAGTATGACCGCCGTTACAACGAAGCCACAGACAGCAAATATAAAAAATATTCTCTTAAAATGTCGCTTGTCATCAGATGCGATATTTTAGAATAAAACTGTGGAATTATGGGAAACAAGGCAATGGCTTTATTCTTATACGGTTTTAGCGAAAACGTTATTTAATTGAGCTAACACAGGCGCTTTGCAAAACCTTATGGCTTAAAGGTTGTACACTGCACTTTGCCATTAAATTGGGTTGGGAATGGTAAATTCAATTGCTCTAATTCCACATTGGAGACAACGAAATATGACAACGCTCTCTCTCTGGTGACCATTTTGTTTTATACTTGCACTATATAATTTGTTAACTTTGAATTTTAATAAGCATTACTAAAATATTTCTACTAACTTTTTTTTCTTTTCTATGCTTTTCTGTACTTTATTTATCATCGCTCAGCACCCAATGTGCCTCAGAATTAAACATTAAATGCATGAAATATGCTCTGATTTGAAACAATGGCAAAATATACATATAATAACATCAATGAATAACAATGGAGTATAAATTATCATTTAAACTGTTGTATATTTTATAAAATATAGCCTTGTGTTTCGTGTATGCAGAAACATACATATAATTTGTTGGAATGGATGTATGCTAATTTGAGTAGGTTTGAGTTTTATGCGGGCTTGAGTTGGTACCTTTTTATATTCCTATTTGTACCTAAATGTTGACTAAAATCCTAAATGTTGAATGCTGACGTTAGATACGATGGCCACTGCATAATGGACTTAATAAACATAAATGGACATAGAAAACTAACTAAATAATAGTCATAGCAAATAGTCTGTTAACATTAATTGCAATACCTAATACAAAGTAAAACGTTATTAACTAGTAGTTCGCTGTGAACTTGGATCTTGCTCTTTTGTCCTATTGTATAATAATTATCGTCCTCACGCTGCACTGGCGTTTAGCCGACTAAAAATGAAAGGACGGTTCTCAATTTGGCTGAACGTTTTTTTATTCGACTGTATCAAAACACATTAAAGAACGACTTCAATTAAGCTTGACTACTGTAAGTTACATTTAAAACTTATCAGTTAGTCATTAAGTCAAATGTTTATATTTTTAGTCCATTCCAAGGTTTCTCGAACGCGATCTCTCTTATATACGGATAAGCCCGCCCTTTGTATTTTCCTCGATTCTCAGTTTAATGTCTTTCTGTATTGTATCTTGTCTTTGTGTGGTAGGTACAGTAAAGAGTCTATCTCTTAATTAGGTCCTTGTACCTTACCTAGAAAGTAGATCACATAAAAAAAAAGGAGTGGCGCCACCATTCGCGCCACCAACAAAATATGTACAGTTGTATGGAGCCTGGAGGGAGCCTCATCACCACCAGCTAGTTTGATCAACTAAATTTGTTGCCGACAACCAAATCACCCGCTGGTGCCGCAACTATTCACATGTTAGAGTTATTTGGCGTCCTCTCACTCCACCACGAGTTAATGGTGGTGTTTGTTTTGGTGTTTCTCGCTTGGTAGCTCAAGACACTGGTGGCGCGACCGGTGGCGCCACCGGTGGCCTTTATAAACCACAACCGAGATCGTACTTCGTTCGATCCATTTTCATCGTAACAGTCCTTGTAATTAGCGCAGTGAATAGTCCAATAACATTGTTATTTGTTATTTTATTACAAAGTAAATGTGCTGTAAATATAACTGAACCCATTTGCGAATGTTTAGAAACAATTCAAAACTGTAAAGTTGTTTTGGACTTTTTATTGATACGTCCGTGCTTTTATTCATTCTTATTTAAACCGTAGTAATTTGATATTGACTTAATATAAATAACACTAGCGGTCTGTCCCGGCTTTGCACGGGTATATTCTATGGCCTATGTTACACAGTGATAATGTAGCTCTCCTTAGGCGAGAAGTTTTGAAATCGGTCCAGATGTTTCTTGGTTTATTCGTTTCATACAAGAATACAAATCTTTCCTCTTTATAATATTAAAAATTCATTGAAAAATTCAAAATTCAGTAACTTTATTTCTTTAGGCTTACAAAATAAGCACTTGGACCAGTCAAATTTTATACGTAAACAGTTTTATAAATAGTAATTATTATCAAATAAAAAACAAAATGTTATTGATTTTGTTCGTTTTAATATTTTGTCTACTAGTGGAAGAAGCGAAAAATAATAATAAATACACAAGAGGTTAACAAAAAGTTTAAACTATTGTCAAATTGTAACAAGCCGGTGAAAAACCGGCTGGGAACAGACAGACTTGCTTCTATTTTTATTATTAGTATAGAATAGAGTTTAAGTTTAGATCGTAAAGCAGTAGGTATTATTGTTAACTCCAAGGGCAGTACCCCCCGGGGACAACACACGACTACCGTGGAAAGCCCTCACGACCACCTTGTAAGATGATTTTTTCGTGATCAAACCATTCATTGTTCGGTAGCATTTATTCAATTGGGTTGAAATTGTTTACATCGTGCGGTTGTATTTCGCTCACGGATGACTGGTAGGTATTGGACAGGGTATACGTGGCTCGGTGGTCATGATTTTTGTCTAACTGTATTGCTTTTGTCACTATGTGCTACCTACATGAACTCGAGGTTTGCCTTTTAAGGGCTTATACCGCTTATTTGTACCTCAAATCAACTCCGTCGGATGTCCATACCTTCCAAACTACTGTATAATTAACTTTTAAATTTTTATATGTCAAAGTTCAGGATACTATATCGTTCTTACGAAAACACGATTCCATAAAATGTTACATCTACATTTTTACTAAAATCTTAATTTCTCAACAAATACACAAGTTAAGATCTTGATAATAAACATGGTAATTGACCTAAGTGTAAAGAACATGTTGCATTTTTTTTCCAAATAATGTCCTAATCAATAAGTATAAGCACCTTTTGACTTTTGAAAAAACAAATTAGAACTATTATTCATGTGAAACCGGCTGTATTTCGTTCCTTTATGTTCAGTCCATCCTAAGGTTGCCTGGCCGAGATTGTTCAGAGGGATAAAGCCGCCCTTTATACTTCCTCTATTCTAAGTATTTATTTCTGTATTGTTTCCTATTATGTGTGGTATGATAAAGTGTTTTCTATCTAGTATATACAATTGAAAAAAATTAGCTAAGTGCAACCTACTTTTATATCTGTCATTGCTCAAAATATAATCATCCAGCGAGTTATGGATGAATAATAACTATTGAATAAATTATATCGGGAGATATGCCGATCCACTGCAGGCTGTTCCATAGAAAACAATACAAAACAACAAAATCTTAAGCTGCAGTGGACGCGCAACTTTAATAAATAATATTCGTCATTCTAACAGCCGATTTTTCGAACGATTGTTATTTCTGACAATAGCTTAAACTTTTTGTTAACAAGAAGCTCAATTTTTTATCAAAAATAACAATTGTTCGAAAAACTAGCTGTTAGTAAATTAGAATGCGAAACAAATGTAGCCGCTATGCCGTATGATGACGGTTTGTGAGACGGAGACGGGATATTATTTTAATTCAGCCTTCAGCATTTTAATAAAAGCCCATTCGTCCCACTAGTGGGACGAATGAGACATCACGGAATCCTCAATCAGTGGTTTTCTGCTTTTAAATCTACTCGGTTGTTTCATTAATAATAATTAACAACCTTTTTCGATGCCTTTTGTAAAACACGGTCTGACTCGGTACGACCTCCACCCAAAGGAATTCTCATACAAATAACCTTCCATGGTATACTATACATATCTCCGATTCCGACTGTACCAAATAGGTGGTGTACGAATAGCACATTTCTTCTACAGGAAACGTTTATGCCGATAGTGAAACGACCTCGTGTTATGGAAAATAGCACACAATACGAACAATTTGCTATCGCTAGAACAATTCTAAGCATCTTCTGGTAACGAAGTTTTTAACATCAGTTGCAACCATGCATGACTCAAAGAAATTGCCCGAAAACTTGCTTTGCAGGCAAATAAGTTGTCTCGATTTTTGACTTTCGTTGAGAGCTTCTTAACGATACTTGAGTTACGCTTTTCGTGGCATAAACATCGCTCAATCATAGATCCACGCATTCTTATGGGTCTTAGAGCATTAGATTATTTGTCGGTACGTTTTCGAAAGACAGCTGAAATGGAAGTAGCGGTAAGCGGTAGCGTCAATAGGTGAGCGCTCAGCATAAGACTCCTTGCTATTGGAAGCATCAAAACGTAAAGCTATTTTGATAAACGAGGCTATTACGGTGATAGTCGTCAGAACTCCAGGTGTGTCCTTAGCTACATTTTGTTACTCAATGGCGCTTATTTTCCGAAATAAATAATTAAAGCTCAAAAAACTGCAAAAGCAATGACAGCGTCAGGATATGCGTTAGCATCCCAAGTAGGTACATCTGTGGTCAGGATATTATATAATTTTCAATTTATTGTTTGTTGTAAAAATGACACCTTTCACCTTTGTGAGTCAAATCTGAAGCATGACATAACAAGCTTTGTTTGCCGTTGTCGGAACATCAAAGCTCAACAAAGCAAAAACAATTTATTCATTTTTTTAATCCTCGTGCTAGATGCCGTGTGAAATGTCCATCAGTATTTATTGAATAAGAGCTTTTCGACCGCGCGGGCCAGTTACCAGGAATTCCATTGTTACCCTGGATATTACCCTGGCAAAGGTTATATCAGAGTTCAGGAGTCCATCGCTGTCGTCGCATCAATGGTCGTACAGTGTGCATTCACGCTCTTCGCTCCACTTCATACACCTGTATGAAGTGGAGCGAAGAGATAGTTTCGGGATAGTGGGGAAACAAAGGTTTTTCACTAAGTGGACATTCCGAAGCTTTATAGCTGTGTGGAAATCTCGACGCGTTTTGACTGCGTGAAAATCCTATATACTATCCAGCTTTTTGGTTTAAAGCCACCTCTGTTCAAGCACCGTACGATATGACATATCAGAACATTCTTCAACAACGTAATGATCCAGCAGAGTCTAGTACTTCCGCGCCCTAAAGATGAAGTAAATGCAGAGCTTGAATGATGAAGATATCTCCGTTAGCAATCATTTTTTTGAAGCGACCCTTAGGACCTTTAGGATTTGCCTGCTTTGCAAATATCATTGTCCATTGCATTTGCATTGTACGATGTTTTTACAATTTTCAAACGTTTCTCCGGCAATTTTACGGGTGGTTGACCCCACTTAGTGCTCATACTGATGGGAAAATAAGTTCTTGCAAGATTCGAAATTTGCATTACGATGTTGCATAAAATTAAATTTTGATTTGGAATGTTAGATAAAACTGCAAATCGGTCTCGACTTCCTTCTTGCTGTCTTGGCTTTTCTAGGATTCCTTACAAAGGTTTTACAATAATAACTATCGTGTTTTGTAGAGTTTATTATGAATATTAGCGGGTTACTTAAGAACTTATTTTTTTTAAAGAACACCAATGTTTAATATTTTTCCCTTAATGAGGAATTTTTCAAGGCGAGTGTCGCGCGCGTTCCTCGTGCACAAATATAATATAAAACTACATCTAAAATAGCTTCAAGATTTCAAGGTATGACCGGAAAATATTATCTACATCTCGTTGGGGACCGGAAGAGAGTAGAGACCGATTAAACTGGTGTAAAAAAAGTAGATTAATATCCTGCAGTTGGTGTCAACGGGCTGAGTTGATTAACTGAGGCTTCCGTCGATTGCGACCGCTAGGTATTGGAACCGCGGTCCCATTCGCAAGTACTCGAAACTACAATTATTTTCAGGACTACAAGCTTTTTTGGGAGTTCATATTCTTCAAAACAATAACAAAATACTATAAAAAACTAAAATGCCATCGTTAAATTGAAAGGAGCAAATATTACTTTTAAAAATCTTTAGTAACATAGCATATATATAACATTTGTTATTAAACAATAAAAACTAATTAAAACTAGTACTTACAATTGAAAAAACTGAGCTAACTGCAGGCTGTTGCAAACAATCTACAGGTAGCTCGCAACTGATCCACACCACCTCTCGGATCAAAAAAGGATCTTAGGTAGTATAGTACCAAACATTTACCCCGTTGGGTTACATGTAAAAATTAAAATACGTAAGGTACAAACAGGCAAAACCTTTGAACCTTGAACTTTATAAATAGCCCTCAGCTTAAGTGCATGTAATTCTCATGTACTTAGATTTATGTTTCTTAGTTTTGTAATTTTTCTAGCTGTAAGTTTTCCTAAAATTTTAAAATAAAATAAAATAAATAAAATAAAACCGAATAATTGTAAAAGCTAAAAATAAATAAATACTACAACTATTAAGTTTGTAGAAATCATTCAGAACGGGATATTTACCATGATTCAATTTTTGAGTTTTCCAATATTTCGGCACAGTTTCATGCGCCATGATCACGGAAGAACTGAAATTATTTATATAGTAATAACCATGATTTTCAAAACTTTTATTATTAAGTTTGTGTCTATTAAGTCTGTCCGAAGTTCTGTTGAAATTTTGAATTTTCACATCTACAAATGGCTGTAAAGACTCAAAATATAAAATTAGTTGAGCACAATGACCCCTGCAGTGAGGGGGGGATAGGGGATCGAGTTATAAATATGGCATAATCGGAGGAACAATAAGTCGTTGGAATTTCGCGCAGCTAGCCGAGCGTAATCAAAAACTTTTTTGCCTTATTAACTTTAAGATTAATACGTTCTGTTATGAGAGCTGATTGATTCGAGTTCGTTGTGTGCGTTGCTGACACATAACACCAGCTTTATGCTTTCATGCTGCTGCTAATCATTGCAAGGGGGTTTTGTTTTTAAAAGAGTAATTAAGTTTGTGGCACTGCTTTGTACTTCCTTTCAGTCAAAGGTTTTTTGTTTTAGTGCTTACCCGTACTTTGGTTGTCTCTAAGAAGCGAAATAAGTTCCCAAAAATTTTCGATTTCGGCGGGACTCGAACCCGCGCTTCACCCTCAGTATACTAATAGGTTCTGACTGAAAACCAGCGTCGTTATCGCCCTCGGATGATAACGACAATAAGCTGAGGCAGGACCTGATTAGTTGCGCACATAGGGAAAGACCAATTTTTCCTACTCTTGGGACTCTACTACATGCTTATTTTTTATTATATGTTATAAATTTAAATCTCAAAGTAGGTATTATGTTTCTGTTTATCATGTATGTTATTGTGTTTCCCTTTTTTGTAAAATATGTGTGTGGCTATAAAAAAATTCTTTATTCTTTAGTATGGGTGGGCTCTAACCAACTAAGCCAAGCAACCCTAGTCGGTTCAACCGAAAATCTTTGGACCTCTTACGGACTATAGCGTCGTGTCCTTTCAGTCAATACATTTTATGCCTTAATCATATCATCATAATTGCGGCCTTCCTGCCGTTTCTGGATGTAGGCCTCCTCCAATCGCCTCCACTTTATAGGGTCTTGAGCTCTCGATATCCAACCATAAATGATGATATATTTATTGCACAAAACATGGTATACAAGGCGATTAGTAGATAAAATTATGAGCTCATGTTTACCCATTCAATAGCATGCAATTAATTAATATTTCTAGGGCTTAAAATTAATAAATTTATTAATGTCATAAAAATTACATTCATCCAGCCAGTTAATTAATTTCTTTTTAAATAAATAGTCGTTCAATAATTTAAGTGAAAAAAGAACAAATAATGGCATGGCCATGGCCTGCGTGTTGTCGGATGTCGTTGACCCAACCTTTAGGAGGTCTTCTCCGGTCTTCTCTCTGGTGTGCTGTCGTGCTCTCCACTCCAGCAGTCTTCGCGTCCATCGCTCCCTATCCATTTGTGTAGGTACATCATAACGATAAGGCCGCCTATTGCACTGGTTGTTTAATAATTCAGATATAAGGATTATTTAAGTTACACGCTTCCGACTGGTATTGATATGGATCAGTTGAGCTACTTGTAGATTGTTTGCAAGTCTGCAGTTAGCTCAATTGTTTCAATTGTAAATACTAGTTTTAATTTAATTCTATTATTTGATTGTAATTTTCTTTGTTACTAATTACAGTTTTAAAGTTATGTTTTAAGTGCAATAAAGTATTTATTCATTTATAACATTTTTTATTTATTAAACCTAATGCAAATAGATGATGCTCCTACAAATATATATATTGAAAGAAACATAAGTAGATACTTAACGTTTACGGCACCCGTAATTACTGTTTCCAAGACGTTCAGGTGGAAACATAATACGGGTCATATGAAGAAGTTGACAGGTTAATGACTAACTTCAACTTAAGCCAGTGGTCACTAGATACCAGAGAATCAATATCAAATAATGCTAACCCATAATTTTCTTATCATAATCCACACACAGTCCTATATATAACCTTAAGCAAATCTTCAGTCATACCTAAGACGCAGTTGCAGGTTCGATTCCCGCATCGGGACAAATGCTTGTATGATCTGTAGATTTACGTTCCAGTTGTATATTACAAAATACCTATGTATTTATGTATCTCAATTCAATTGTATGTATTCCATCGCATCTACGAGCATGGTGTATTTACTTTGTGATATGCATGTAAATGTGTAACTTTCAGATTTGAGTTTTCATGGTATGTCTTTGAGTTGATTGTGTCTCAATTTAAGACAGAAGTTTTGTATCTCATATATTAGGTATACCTATCAGTAATCTAGTGCCTATAACACAAGTTCTGCTTACTTTGGGGCTAGATGATGCTGTTTGAATAGTCAAACATTGTATATATAAATACCAACATCTGAGAAATAATAAATTAACTCACAAGACATAAAATATTAATGTTCTTATTCCAGAGCAATAACGCCGAAATAAAACTAAATATTTACCTTAATAACAATAAAACATGAAAAACACTTTCCTAATGAAAATGCTGAGAATGTCCAGTCTGTTAGTAAAAACATTTTGTTTACTTGTTTAGTTTTGTATGTTAGTATAGAACTAATATGTTATATTAGTTCTATACTAATTCTATACTATAATATGTTAGTATACGAACCTAGACTTTTTTCGTAATTTTTTATATGCTTAGCCTTTACCAAAATAATAATGATGATAATGCTGGACAATTCACACAGCATTATCTAGCCCCAAGCTAAGCACAGCTTGTGTTATGGTTACTAGATAACTGATATACATAATACAATACGTTCCATAGATATACATTTTTTATTATACATAGAAAACGACCAGAACACCCAGAACAAATAGGTTTTCTGCAGGTGCAGATCGTACAAATATTTGTCCCAAGGCGGGAATCGAACCCGCAACCTCCTGCGTCGCAGGCGGACTTTTGCCCACCGCGCCACAGAGGTTGTCAAATGTAAATAGCATTACCTTTGACAATCTCATGAAAGCTGTAGGTAGAGCAGGATCATGGGAGTTCTCATTTCAAAGAACAGGTTGTTGGCTCGCTCTGTAAATATGATAAAGCACATTTCTTTTTTACTTTTACGATTTTGAAATAGACTATTTACGTTGCGAAGAGCTGTACACCACGTTTGTTTGCTTATTCCTTTGCGTATTCCGTCTAAAACGAATATTGCGCATTTTGGTCCTTTTCCGATATTTAGAAACTCTGTCGTTTTCCTTTTTTGCATTCGGTTTCGGTAAAGCATAAAAACATGTGAATTCACGTTAAAAACACTACTGTTTTTATATGATTGAGACAGCAGCGTACAGAAAACTGGCGCCTGTTTCCTTTTATCTTGCTAATAATACATTTGTTTAACATTATATCAATGGCGCTGTATGATAAATGAATGTCTTTTGTTGTAATTCTTTTATTCGTTTTGTTATTTAGATTGTATTTCTGAGCGTCATAGTAGGAAAACTTATGAGCAATCATTTATTTGAACTTTTATAATTTTGGTTGATAAGCGAGACTGTATAAATTCTCAGATTAGTCTTCCAAAAATCCGAGGAGGTTGTTACTTCTTAAAACTCATTTTTATTTTTATTCGTTTTCTGTGAAGTGTGATATAATAAATGTGTGTTTTAATGAAAAACTCCTTTTCGTTCTATACGCTATGTTGTGAATGACATGGAGTAACCATTAAAATAAGCGAGACTTAAACGCTAACAATTTCCTTTCGTCCATAAAAGTACAAAAGTTCAGTCGATCTGTGTCAGCCCTAGAAGAGGCGCCTCACGGGAGCCGCCGCCGTCTGTCGGTACGGTACAAATATAACAATACACAACGCGACTCTAGATCAAAGCCGCTCGTTTGTTTACACCTAACCCACCATCGACTAATCAACTGATTAATTTAATTAAACATTACGAGAAAGTTTTGTTTACAGTACGTTTCCTCGGGCCTACATGCTAGTTCAAAGGAATGGGAATGTAAACAGTGATGTTGGATGGCGACACTCGTGTTGTCGCTGTGTTCCGGTCAAGAGCTTTCGATACTTTACATATTGTATTGTCACTTGGGGTGGCTTTTTCATTTTGAGAATTTCTTGCTTTTTACTCCGTTGGGAACGAAACCTGTTTTCTTTCCGCGTAGGTAGATAACTAAAAATTGACGGCAATTCTTTATTTCTTTTTGTATCGTTTAATCTAAAAACCGTCGTCTAATTGCTTATATCTTCGTCTTATTAGGATTTTCTGGATAAATACCAATTTCTAGGAAATATTTTTTTCTGACCGTCTCGAAGTTATTCTGTACACAATTGGTGGAAAAATCAAATGAGAGAATGATAGAAATTACCACTTTACTTCTGAAATAAAAAAAAACGATACGAGTTGCTTAAGCATATGGTATTCTCCACCTTTCAGGTCAATGAAAATGGACCATGCTGTAATTAAAACAGAATAACAGCATTTTTCATTAAAAAAACTATCTGACTTTACCAAGTTATAACAATCTAGTCTGTACCGAATAATATTTTTAATATAATTACAATAACATAATAAAATAATGACAACCAATATTTACGCATAAATTTATTTTCTAAAAATCTTAGCCGTCACCAGAAGGCAGAGTGCCCAGAATGCTGGCAGCATTGCCACGTGGATACTAATTTGTTGACAAAGTTAGTAGACGAGTTTTTAATATCTCTATATATTGCGTGTGCCAATATGAACAATAGTTATAACCATAGACTGTACCAATATAATATAGTTTCCAACTGGCGCAATTTTATTGAACCCCAAAAATATTTTCAAATATTTATCAAAAGAAAAAGAAGTTACTTTTTATAGACCCAGAAATTTTAAAAATAATTACATAACATAGATATCAAATAATTCATTGACAAAATATCAAAACTCTTAAGTTACAACTAAGAAGTTTTAAAAATAAATTGTTCTTTTGAATCAACTAAACAACTAAGCAAGAGAAGTCTTTAAAAAGTTCAAAAGTCCATGACACAGTTTTTTTTTCTCATACTATGCGTCAATTGCTATTTCAACACTGAATTCATAATAGAGTATTAAATTAGCTTGAATTAGCTTTTGAACCAAATCAGAACAAAGATCAACCAAAAACTTTCTAACTAAACTTTGTTAAGATATTTTTTTACTTTATATGAATTCAGTGTTGACGTATTTGATGACGTATTTATAGAAAGCATATTGACGCAAAAAATTGCAAGGCTTTTCAAAGTTGATCATTAACACTTGAAAAAAGTTCGTTAAAAGGATTCGCGACGCGACGCGTATGTTTAATTTGTAATGGGATCAAAAGCGTCGAATTTTTACGTTTCTTGTATGGCCAATGTGTCAAATTTAAGTTAAGGTAAGCTAAACCAATGATTTATATTAAACATTGGGTATATTTATATTAAATACTGGTTGTATTGGATAATAGGCCAACATATTGTAGCACCACCCGTCAAATAATATTACGAATATAAGGAAATCATCTGATTGTGTGTGATTTCGGCAAAATTTCTTGTTTATAATCAATTTTGTACAATCAAGTGTGTAGTCGCTGTTATGTTTCGATGAGAGAACCTCGTGTTGTTTTCTTAGATAATTTGTAATTTAGTCGGCAGCGTACGCCAGCGCCTTCTTGAAATTACGTTTTGATTTATTCGTAATTGAGAATTGTGCGTTAGTATGTTATAGTAAAGTTATAATGATCTTTACGGCTCATGTTCAACGGAAACAAAAGGGCTTTCAACAATTCTCGTTCAACTTAGTGAATCAAATTTAGTTGATTCTTGCCTTTTCATTTTAAAAAGGCGTTATCTTCCAAAACTTTTCTCCAACTTGTCTTGATGTTTTACTCTTTTTGACGTTTATCCACTCGTTAGTGATAGACGTACACGTACGCTAGGCTTCTATGTTTTCTTCTGATAATGTCTGTTGTTGATGAGGATGATTGTATCCCCCTTATAATCATACTCATGAATCTTTTAAATGTAAATCTGTATACAAAGTATCATTATTTATTATTAATTCTCCCAGCAAAACTTTAACCCTCTTACAAAATAGCAATAAAACACAGAAATCCATCATTATATTCCTCAGAACACAGTTAAAGTTCTGTGTTATTCATTAAAACTATTCTAATGTTCACAATGCACGAACCTTTGGAGCCATTCCGTGAAATAACATACAAGTAATAAATTATTAATGTATACGAAAACCGGCGGTACTACCCCCCGGGTAGAGCTGCCTACGGAATAACAGAATATGACCGGGTATTTTCTGTGTAACGTTTGTGCGAACACATACATAGATGAATACTGGACATTAGAAACAGCGGAGCACGAGTATAGAACCATACCTACCAGTTCTAAGTTACCTTAACTCCTTAGAAGTACTCATAGTACTTAGACCTTCTGGTTATATAGCCTGTGTATTCGCATTGCTATGCAAAGAAAAAAATATACCTAATTTAAAAAAAAACTTTTTGACCGGTTTAGAAAGGTCTCTTGTCCAATTTTACGTAAATAAGACCCGGAAATGTAAAAAGAATGTCTTTAGTACAAAGTCGCTAGAGTGCCTTGTCTACATTTTTCTGTGGTAATCTAACAGATGTAAAATTATTCTGTAGTAAGAAGGTACCTGTTTGGTTGAACTAAGAATAATATATCGGAAGGTATAACTTTTATTTGATCGCCTTAAAAACAGTCCCTACCTATTTTAACCTAATTCTCAAAAAGACTCAAAAACAGGCCACATAATATATTTTTTGTAATCTTTATCACCATAGAACACAAACAGATAATTGAAAATTAGTAAAATTTATAATTTAATTATTTTATACAAATTGGCACTTTGGTTTTTATAATAGAGTCCACAGGTGATCGAAATGCTGGCTTTTATTTTGGTCAGCATTGCCATTCAACGTGGCAATGCTGCCAGCATTCTGGGTACTCTGCCTTCTGGTGACGGCTTATATTTTTAGAAAACAGATTTAAGTGTAAATATTAGTTGTATTTGTTTTATTCTGTTATTGTAATTTTCTTAATAAATATGAAAAGTTGTATTCTGGTTCTTCCTCACAAGTTTCTAAAACACACCAAATTGGATGACACGAACCGTGACGTCACAGCCAAAGATTTTTCGTATTTTTGCGTATTATAATAGAAAAACAATATGATAATGTTAGTTTTTTTAACTTATTTTACTACATCAAAGAAGAATCGCGCCGTAGCAATGTAGCAACGTTCTTCTCTGACGTCATTCGTACAGCATATTTTTGAATAACAGTGTTTTGAGAAAAGTTCAGAAAAAGCCGGAAAACCCACTGTTGTGTCTACGGAAAGTCCCAAAAACCCAAAAAAGTAGCCGGAAAATTCCAAGGTCGCGCCCAACTCTACCATCTAACCCTCGAGCCATGAATTAGTAATAGTATTCTTATAATATGCCATCGGTTAATATTTAATTTTCATCGTAGTTAGCGTGTTTTGTTTACGAGTTACCGTAGCTAACTTCTGGTAGGTAATCCTTGAATAATACAGTGCCCTAAATATTATATATCGTGTACCGTTAAGCATTCATTGAAATTGTTACGAAGTTGTTCTTATATATGTAAAACTAGTCTTATTAATAAATACTTGGGTTTTATATGTTACATAATGAAGGTAGTAACGAGTATAGGCCAGTAAACAAAGTTGGACATAGATTCAATGCAAACGTTTAGATACATAGATAATACTTTATTGTACCACACAAAGACAGAACTCAGTACAGAAATAAATATTAAGAGTTGACGTAATACAAAGGCGGCCTTATTGCTTTGAGCGATCTCTTCCAGGCAACCTTGGGATGGACTAAACTGGACATGTAAGAACAAAAAAGATGGTGGTTAGCGAAAAAATAAAATTTCAAGAAACCAATATTACCTACACTACATACCTAAATAAACTACAAACATTATACTAAACTTAATAATAAAGATGTCTATTTTTACAACGAAAGATAATGCTGATGAAGCAGTTTTTAAAAGATGGGCAGTGAATTGGCACGTCTGATGTCCAGGAGGATAGTAGGTATTCCATGGACAGATAGCTTGTACAATGTACACGTAGAAAGTGATAGTGTGGGCAGGGACTTTTAACAAGTAACATTATTTCATCTGTGCTTTTCAGATTAGGGTTATAGAGAAACACAAAGAGAGAGAAGAAGAGTTTGAAAGGAATTCAAAGCACTCCATAAGATAGGAAGAACTTCTTGTATTACAAACTGTTTTTGACGCAACAAATATATTTCGTTTATGTTTAAACAGCAACATTGAAACTGACTGGAGAAAGTAGGTATCTGGAAAAATTCTCAGCAAAAGTTTTCATAATGAAGCGAAATCGACTAACGAAAACATTTGTTTGATTCGTGCATCTCATGAATAAGCAGATTGCAATTGAACGGTGCAGGAAGGAAAACGGAATGAAAAAGTTACGGCCCGTGTTGTTCTCAAAGTCAAACACAAGCTCGCATCCCCTCCGCCGACAAAAGTCACATCGCACTGGAACCGCGTTTACCACTTTTATTGGGGCGGTACAAAGGTGTTGGCATTTAACGCAGAGAGACAAAAGCGGCAGGTTAGTTAGCAGTGTTTCAGCTCACGATATAATACGTTTGAAAATAACAAAACGCCTGTAACTAAACAATCTCCTTAACCCTAATTAGCCGGACGAAAGCGAAAACTTGCGAAAAAGAGTTTTATAATTCCGAAGCCAGTTTCCGTACGTAAAAAAACACTCCTGGTTTTTTTGCCGCTTAAACGTTTGAGCATTTTCGTTGTTCAGCTTTTAAATTTAAATGTTCTGTTTTCATTTAGAGTAAACTTTACGGGAAAATTTTAGTATACAGCCCTAAACATAGAGCTTTAAACGTTTGCGCATTTTCGTAGTTCAGCTTTTAAATGATCTGTTTTTATTCAGAGTAAACTTTACGGGGAAATTTTAATATAGAGCCCTCTACATGCCAAAGCAACTGGCCCGGCAGTTTTGCTCGGCGGGTTAGGCCGGGGGCTGTTTTGCGATATTCGACAGTAACCCGCGGGGTAAAGTCACAGCCCCCGGACTGGCTTTGACTTTCTGTCGAAGCGCGGATGGTACCAAAGGCTTCTGGGAACATCAATAAACTTTATGTAAAGCTGCAACGAATTCCGGTGAACACAACTTGTTTCAATAGCGTTTTCCAGCAAACGTAAATACGTTGATAAATTGAAAAACTCTGAAAATAACGAATAAATGATTCACTACAGAACTCTGTGGAAATACGATGTTATAACGAGTGTTACTACGTATGGTATATCGTTATCTACAAAGGAAATTCACACAAATTAAATATAGCATTTAAAGTTGAATCAACTGAGCTAAATGCAGATGGTTGCAAAGAATATTTTTCTACAATCTACAGTTAGCTCAGACAAGTCACAAATTTCTATTCCATCGTCTATGATATGACATCGTTGTATGTACAGCTAGTTTGTAAATCTTAATATTGTATTAGCATAAAGCAAACACCACCTCTCTTGCATAATTGGACGAGGAAAAGCTCATTTTAAACACGATCACGCTCAATATAAACTCGAATAAAGTTAGTTAAAATGCTCTACATTTAGAGTGCTTCGGAGTTAATTTATTGTTTGTTGTCAAACCGAGTATTAGTTTAGTCGAAAAATATACCTGGAAATTCCGAGTTACAATGACTCAACAATTTGACGACCTCTTTGGCGCGGTGGGCGAAGGTCCGCCTGCGACGCTGGAGGTTGAGGGTTCGATTCCCGCCTTGGGACAAATATTTGTACGATCTGCAGGTATTTGTTCCGGGTGTTCTGATCGTTTTGTGTTGTATTATGTATATCAGTTATCTAGTACCCATAACACAAGCTCTGCTTAGCTTGGGGGATAATGCTGTGTGAATTTTCCAGCAATATTTATTTAATTCATTAACACCGTCGGTTTTCGGTCGATGATAGCTATGAAAACAAATTAATTTGTGTAACGAATCTTGCTGAAAAAATGCTATTTCTGTGATGTTTTCCTTTGAGTGAAATGGCTAAGTCAGAGTTTACGGAATGATCATTATCATCATCAGCCTATAGTAGTCCACTGTTGGACATAGGCCTTCCCTAATGAGCGCCATAGCGCCCTGTCTTCAGCTTGCCGCATCCAGCATCTGCCAGCAGTCTTTCGCAAATCATGATCCCACCTGGTCGGAGGGCGTCCTACACTACGTTAGCCGAGTCGTGGTCTCCACTCAAGAACACGTTTACCCCAGCGGTTATCGGTTCTTCTCTTCACTTCAGCTTGCTAATCCTCTGAGCTATGTCGATAACCCTCGTTCTCTGTCGGATGTATTCGTTAAGAATTCTATCCTTCGGAGGAACTCCGAGCATAGCTCTCTCCATAGCTCGCTGGGCGACTGAAACGGACTGTACGGAATGAAAGTACGTTCGAAACGTGAGAGCTTTCTCGTTTACCTTCAATTATTCTGAAACAGATTAACTTTTGAGAACTTATTACAAATTTATAATGAAATACTTCTTACATTTTTATGGATTTTGCTCACACATCAACAGCCTTTATCGATCCACAGCTGGACATAAGCCATATTTTTAAATTTGACAAAGTGTAACAGATTTTACCTAGATCTCAGTACTCACGGGACCACAGAGTGAAAAACCTTGAATTACATAAAATTCAACATTATTTATTTGGTTTTTATAAAGTGAAAAAAGACAGAAAAAAAAAAATTGCGACAGAAAAATGTAGAAAGAAGACAAAGTCCGGTAATGATATAAGAGAAAAAAAAGAAATGAGTATGTTTTGATTCGTAGTATATTACAAACTAATTGGTTCTTCTAAGCCTGTTTCTTCATAAGTTGTGTAGTTTTCTTGTTTAAACAATAATTATAATTATTGTCTTAACAAGAAAACTACAGCGATACTTCGCTTAAGCCTTTCCAAAGAGCACCGTCTCGCTCCTATGAACTTATGAAATTCCTATCCTATTCGCACAGTTACGTGCCCTCTTAAGCGTAGGCCCTTAAGAGGGCGCGTTACAGTGTCTAAAATGGCGACGTAGTGTAGGTACTACGACGCCATTTTGTGAAAAAGATAGGCATAGTGGTATATTGTGGTAGTAAATAGGTATATTTTATGTATGTTAGTATAAGGTATATATTTTATATGGGCCGTAGCTTTTAAGTATTTCACATCCTGTACTAGACTAACGTTACCTGAAATAAATGTTTTATTATTATTATTATAGGATTTTGCTTCCATGAGAGCGGGACAAGGCAAAGCAACGCAAGCCCAAAAACTCAAGTTTTTGCTTATTAATTATTAATTAGGACATTATTTGAAAAAAAAAACGCAACATATACATTTTTCTTTATACTTCAATTCAATTAGCATGCCTATTCTAAAGATCTTAACTTCTGTATTTATTGAGAAATTAAGGTTTTAGTAAAAATTTGAAGATACCTTTGCGGTTTTTTTTTCTTTAGAGAAAATTTCATATAATCGTGTTTTCATAACATATGATCGACAGTCCTGAACTTTACCATGTATTAATTTCGCTTATTATTACTGTTATAGTTTTTTGTCCTTTTTTTTATAAAATTTTGCTCTTTCTGTTTTTATGTATTATCCTTTGATAATATGGTAAAATATTTATTATTTTATTTAAGTGTCATTATCGATTACGCCACCGTCAGCTTTATACGTACCGATTCTGTCCATCCAAAGGTTGCCTGGAAGAAATCGCTGTTAGCGATAAGGCCGCCGATTGTGCCATTAGATATAGGTAGTTAGTATTAAGTTTATGTTTAATTGTTTTTTGTATATGTTGATGGTGCAATAAAGTTATAATCTATCTAATCTATCTAATTTCAATCTTAAATAGTCAGTAGTTTGGAAAATATGGAGATCCGGCGGAGTTGATTTGAGGTAGTATAGGCATTAAGCAAAACTTAATTTGTGTTGATAAACAGGGTGTCGTTCCCCTTAAGAATTTCACACCAGCAGCGAGTGCCTCCACATTTAAGAATAATTTGTAGTCGCGCGACGCGAGGGAGGTGGGTGGAAATTAACATGTTTGTCTTGCTCATGTCGCAGCTAGCACCGAAACTACGCGAAAGTCAAATAAATTCCATCGTATTTTACATAAGTACCCGCTTACTGCTGTTTAACTTAAGGCGTTTGTTTTATTTGTTCCAAAACGTTAACTTTGCTAAGAAATTTTGTAAATATTAAGTTACTTTAATAATTCCTAAGCACTAAAGAGTTATTATTATTATTATTATTAAGAGCCTGTACTATCCCACTGCAGGGCAAAGGACTCCCTTTCCACCTTCCATTCTTCTCTATTGTCAGCTAGTTGTGGGCACTCTTGGTTTTAGGCCTCCATAGTTATAAACGTGGTTAAAGATGACAGCATTTATTGATAAAAAGCGATTGACGTTTTAAGGTCCACACAAACGGAGCGGAACTGCACTACAATGGAACTACGCGACACGGCGCGGCCAGTTATGCTTTGTATGAAATCATATGAGACTGATCGTTCTACGCCTCAGTGGAACTGTGCGGCTTTTTTGGTGATATGTTCTAATTTGACGCGCAGTGCCGCGGCCGCGCAGTTCCGCTGACGCGTAGTTCCGCTGACGCGTAGTGCGCTTCCACCTTTATTACACAATTTCAGAGAAGATATTTCGGTTTTAAAACGGTAAAAATTTATACGTATTTCTCGAATGCAAATTCTGCATACGAGAAATACTTAACAGACTGCATTCATAAACGTTATTGGTTTTTCTTTAATAATCCTTTAGAATGTCAGGGATTTAAATTTTTATCCTGAGCACGAGTTATCTTCAATTTCATTTCAATTGTTCGGTAAAGATATAACGTTTCTGTAAAAATTGCCAGTCGCTTTAATTTTTAAACAACTTTGAAAAAGGAGGATTTATATTCAGCTTTGTTTGTTTTTGGGTTCTGTACCCAAAGCGTAAAAACGGGACCCTATTACTAAGACTTCGCTGTCCGTCTGTCACCAGGCTGTATCTCATGAACCGTGATAGTTAGAAAGTTGACATTTACACAGATTGTATTTCTGTTGCCGCTATGACAACAAATACTAAAAAACAGAATAAAATAAATATTTAAGGGGGCTCTCATACAACAAACGTGATTTTTTTGCCGTTTTCATAGATAATGGTACGGAACTCTTCGTGCGCAAGTATGACTCGCATTTGGCCGGTTTTATTTATGTACGTTCGTCGATTTCTCCATCAATTACTGTTGTACGTGTACTGTTTTAGTAAATTATTTCGCTATTGTATTATAAAGAATGATCCCAAGGTGGGTCTCATAAAAATATTATTGAATCCCCAGGGATTAGTATTTGTCCCGACGAGCTTGAAAATAGTGTAAAATTTTCGAAGATGACTCATGATATTATAAAACAATCAATGTAATAATAATAATAAATATTTATTCACAAAAGATAGGTTTACAAAGTCGGTTACTTATAGGCTAATTTAATGCTTATCCTAACGGTTGCTGTTCTTTGTAGTACCTACAAACATACCTACTTGCATCAAACCTATCAGGGTCAAAGATATTGACGTGTGTCAATGTCAGTGCAAAAATCGAGTTTTTGCTATCTTTTAATTATTAAAAATATAAGCATTAACTAGAAAAAGTAAACGATTACTTAAATAAAACATTAGTCTGGCTATGTAATTCGTAAAAATAATGTGGTGTTGTCGCTGATAACTTAGAGCAATTCAAGTAAAACAGGTTTTTAATGCGATATTTTGTATTTTTTTAAATAAAGTAACATGATTATTTTCACACTTTGATTACTCAACTTCTACAGGTTTTTCCCCTACCTTCCGTATTTTTTTAATTCTGAAAATTTCCGTTCATTACCATAAATCTAAGAAGTGTTTAAAAATACATATTTAGCATGATTTTTGCATTAGGCGCACCCTTAAGCCCGCGTGGTAAAGTGTAAGTCAAACACGCTCGCGACATGGCATGTTTCCGGTTATAAATGCTAAGGATTAAAACTTTTGTTTGAAAGGCTTCCCGACTTTGTATTTTACCGAGTAATTACTTGGGAATGCGTGGAATTAAAAAAAAGAAAATTATATGGTGTCAATTTTATGTGTTTCTCAATTTGACCAAATTGGCAAGAGACAACACGTTGTTAAAGTACCTATTCGGGTCTACTACATTTTGGGTGGTTATAAATGAAGGCTAGTTCAAAACACAATCAAACATCTCTATAAAACAATTTTATTTTACAAATATTTGTTTTCAAACAATCGTCCAATAACCATAATGAAAAATAACGTCCCATGATGGAATGAAACCCGTACGGTCTAAGAGTTTCATTTCTGCGAACACTAGGGCGGCTTTTAAGCGCACGTTATTGTTCTTCAACAATAAGAGTTTTCCACAATTGACTGGGAGCATAGAGGAAATAATAACTGGATATCACATAGACGCCCGTTTTAACAATCATGGAACAAAAAGATACTAATGTGAAAATGGATATGCAGTGACCAGTAGGCGTGGCTGGACTGCAAGAGTAGCAGAGTAGAGTAGCCTTTGTGTGGTAGTACACTTACAGTCTACCTGTGCGAATAGCCGTGATTAAAGTGTGCCACATAGGTTATTACTGATAGTGGTTACCTTGATACATCTGACGGTTTCATAAAGCGTCATTGATGACAATAGGCTACTTGACTACTACTGGGAAATAATTCTATCGTATTGTCTGATAAAAATAATGCAAAGTGTAATTAATATTTTTTCAAAGCCAGTCGTATTAGTTATAAAAACTAATTTAAAAGTTTGATTAAAATAATGGCGCGCCAAAACGATAATCTCTCATAGCTCCGGTGCTCTGAGCAATGACGTCACACGCCACACCACACCTAACAAGAAGAACTCATTGACACTTTAATCTGTGATTGTGTGACGTCATCAGCGATCCAACCAAACGCAGAGCGTTTTCGGTCACGTGATCATATATCAAAAAATGAGTCATTTTAATCCCTTTTTTTGCTTAAAATAGGCATATTTGTAATAAAAATCACCTGATTACGCTTTGTTACACTGACACGAGATTTCGAGACACCTTCCTTCAGGCTTTTCTTCTTATAAGTTATTGTGGAAAGGTTTATATACACTCTTGACCGATAGTTTCCGACGAGCGTCCAAGCGCTCGTCGCTTTCTCTCAAACCAAGCCCTACTCTACGCTAGGATAGCGAATGTATGATTAGTTTTACCTTTCCCCTTCTTGGCCATTCTTTGCAATTCCATCGGAACAAATGAATGGGTCTCTGTACTCTCCAATTGTGCGTTTGACATTAGAAAATTAAATCGGCGGATAATAGGACCTGGAGATCTCATTTAATGTTCAGTTTTGATATTACCAAGAACTCAATGGGTGCATTTGTTGTATACCTATATTGGTGTTCCGCACGATAGAGGCGCTGCTGCAGCAGCGCCTCTATCGTCGTACAGCATGCTGTACCAAAACCTTTGTAAAAATGAGACTTCAACGAGCACGTCTCGTATCAACAAATGGAGTCAGGGTTCTGTGTATGGTTATAGGATATTACCGAATCGTTATCGTGAAGGCTCGTGTTATATATATCGTGAACTACGCAAATCTCATGTAACTATTAGACATAACGGTCACGTATCGTTAATATTGTCAATTGTACTCGTGGTCTTGGGCTCAAATCATACCATAGCGATGGTCTTCGGTGGTGACCAAGCAATGTTTATTATCGTAGGCATCTGAAATTCAATTATAAAGTTCATCTTACAATTTTTGAATGGGATTCCCGCCCGCTGTAATTGCTAATGCGGAAGCTTATTACCCTCATATGCAGTTTCGATTAGAGGGCGCCACCGCCGAGCAATGCAAATAATGACCAACTAACGTGTAAAATTACATCCATTTGCTAGACGAATGAGAATTTCTGATTCGTATAAAATAATGAGTATATAGACAGAGAAACTTGAGATTTATGTGGAAAAGATGGTGGTTCTGGCCACAGGTAGGTAAAATAATCGTTTGTTCCCAGCTGTCCTATGCTAGTTCGTATAGATTTCTGTCCAATTAAGGAAATTGAGGATAATTAATTATGTACCTACTATAATTGTGATATTTAATTAAGTGATAAGCTAAGCTACCTCTTAAGTTACATTGCGCCCCATCAGGGCTCCTAATACCTAGCATAAATGAATTTTGTAAGATCTCTCACATTGTATTAGGTTAACAAAATAAAATACTAGGAAGAAAAATAAGGAAGAAAATTGCGGCAGCGAACTCAACACCATTTTTTTTAAATTTTAGTATATCTTAAACTCAACTTCGTAAACTTAACGAATATAACTACATAATACAAATGTAGTGTACTTACATTAATCGGTATAATATAAATTGCGTAAATTTATAATATAGCGACATAGCGTCTACGCTACATTTTTTTTGTTGTTCATTAGAGCTTTCTTTTATTTTTTTGCATAAAAAGGTGATATAATGAAAGCTCTAATGAAAAAAAATAGCGTAATAGCTCAAATATGCCAAATTTCAAAGTAGCTTATGCAGGAGTCGGCCTCCTAAAAGTTAGCGGGAAAATAAAATATATTTTAACCCTGAGTTGCGGAAGGCAACAAAGAGTGATGATTGGAACACCTTTGTACAGCTGTGGCGAAAAGTAGACACCCATGCAAAATTCAGCCCGATCCGTTCAGTAGTTTTGGCGTGAAAAAGTAACAAACATCCATCCATCCAAACTTTCGCATTTATAATAATTAATGTGATAGTGTGATTTTATTACCTTCAAAATGTAACTTCTACTGCATTATTGAGTACCTATACTTACGATGAAAAACCTAATAACATGAAAACCAATTGGTGATAAATGGAGGAAATTGAGGTAAATTATCAGTTACCGGGTGGCATGGGCATGGCAATAACTACCTGAAGCACTTAGGCAATGGACTTGTCCACATATCGAAATAGAGTATAGACAACTGACTTTTGTGACCCCTAACTCTGACGCAACAAGTAATTATACCACAGGATTAAAGAACCCGACACGGTCTCCGTTTTTTTACTATAAGGAACCTCATAGGAGTCCAGACGATTTTTGACACTTCATTTATCAAAATCAATGCAGCTGTTTGGATGCTTCGAGGTAATAGGAGTACCAGATGTATAAAGTAACACTGGAAAAAAAATACATAGCCGGGTAATACAAAAAATATCGCCGCTAAGCCGTTCCGTCGTAGTAATTCGGTCGTTTCTAAACCTATCTTCGTGTGTCTATGTGACATCGCCTTTCCGACAACTTTTGAATCCACGCATAGCCATGGGCAACTCTCTCTCCCCTATTCAGCCGATTGTCCACCGCCGAAGTTAGGTGTAGTTCGGCGCAACCGCTGAATCTCAGCCCCAGATTGTAACGGAACGATGTCGCTGCCAGACTGCCAATCCAAAACACGTTTGAACTTTTCCACACACTGCCGTCGTTTTTTGTTTTACATTAGATGAAGAAGTTTTTTTTTAAATAAAGAAAGGCGAATGGTTCATTGACGGTGAAGGTCTGGTAATGATGGCGATGGACAAACGATGGTCGTCATGCCATCTTGAACTCGACCCGAAATAAACTAGTTCTCGATGTCGTCTCTGTGACGGTAGGAATACGCTGTAAGACTTTTCGCCCACGATCGCGGTTCGACGATTTTGTTCCTAATTTGACGGATCTATTTATATTCGCAGCTGGTCGTTCCCGTACAGGCCTTACAAGCAAGTCACCCACGTGCCGAATAAATACTCTTTCGTGGATGCTATAGTGGGGCCAATAATGATGATGTCTGCCCTGTGGTGCCAGCTTAGAATTTTACAGGGTTGTTAATAAGATGCGACTAACGGGCACTATACCCACCGGGAACGGGCAACACAACTCGCTTGCTTAGCCTGTGGATTGCGGCATTACCTTCAAGTCACAAGAGCCGATATGGCGCTTATTAGGGAGCCTATGTTCAGCAGTGGACTGGTAAAGGTGATAGTGTCAAAAGCGCTTTCATATCTCTATTTAACCGAGCGAGCGAAGAGTCTCTGCATCAACTACTAGCAAAAGTATGGATTTTGTCAGAATTTACGTACTCCTTTACAGCACGTATTTTACGGCCGATCTGGACGAAACTTGATGTACATATTTTACGATTTTATAGAATTGTTTAGTCGTCGAGGTTTTTTGATTAAAGGCTTAGTTCCTCCAAAAAAGGGCAAAAACGGGGCTATCAAATATCTTCGCTTTAAGACATCTGATTTCGATGATTATTTTATTAATTGAAAGGCAGTACTCGACCAAGCGAGCGAAACGTCTCTGCATCAACTACTAGCAAAAGTATGGATTCTGTCAGAATGTACGTACTCCTTTACAGCACGTATTTGACGACCGATCTGAACGCAACTTAGTGTACATATTCTACGATTTTATAGAATATTTTATTTGTCGGGGTTTTCTGATTAAAAGCTTAGTTCCTCAGAAAAAAAGAACAAAAAGGGGGCTATCAAATATCTCCGCTTTAAAACATTTGATTTCGATGATTATATTTGTAATTGAAAGGTAGTAATTTTAATTTGTTCTCATAAAAAATGGTAAAGATCTGATGAGGATTTTGGCCATGACGAGCAAAATAGCTCTACAAAATGCATTAATAAGCATGAGAGCATTTACCGTACAGCGCTACCTATTAGAACATCGTTGTAACCCTTCGAGAATAGGTAGGTACTATTTAATAGCCCGACCACATGTCGTCTTCGTAAGCTTGCTTATGCGCAGGTAAGAAATCTATATTATAGATGGCGCTAATGTTACTGCACATCTCTATTTATGAGATTCTATTTCAAAGATTATTATATCAAACTACTAACTATTAATGCTTGGAAAACAGTGCTCGCGAGGTCTACTGTTCGTAGAACTACTAGTAGGTATAGTTAGGGATACATTATTACATGTACACAATGCACTACAACACACAGTAATGATGTAAGTACTTCTATCCACACTAACGTATGACGCTCCACAACCCACACCGCTTATTGTGGTTTTAGCTTAACTGTATCAGGCAAACTAGTCTATCATGTGAGTAATTGGAGCTACTGTTTACCTTGAAGAGTGGTTGCTGGTTATCTAACGGGTCCAGTTATCTTTGTTTCGGATTTGAGTAATGTGTAACTTTGATATGTTAGCATTCGAAGTTGTAGTAATCGAAATTGAGAGAAGTTATATTTTCCAGATTATAGGAAATAAAATATAGTAACTATTTCTTTCTTATTGGAATCATTGGAATCAAGTCTGTAAATTTTATTAAGAATATTACAAAAACAGAATAAAGTGTAAACTAATATTTACACTTAAATTTGCCCCAGGACCCCAAGGACCTAGGGTTTCCACCCCAAACGGGTCAGATCCCTGATTAGATTAGATTTAGAATCCGGCTTAGATTTTTAGAAAATACTTAGATGTAAGTTTAAATATTACTTTATTTGAATAAATACAATAATTGGTCAAAATAAAATGAAACAATAATTCCAACCATATCGCAGTGGGTACACGGGTAAACAGGAATTACCCCTACACCCACCGGTGGGTGCACGGGTCGCGGGTCATTACAACTAGTATATACACTTATATCTATAAATATTAGTTATAATTATTTTATTCTGTAATTTTTAGTTATATTTTGTTTGTTAACAAAAAGTATGTATCAGGGATGGAAAAAATTGGAATCTTGCAAGAAACTGAGCAGTAGGCATAATGTCTAAGCTATGACGACCTCTGTGGCGCGGTGGGCGAAGGTCTGCCTGCGACGCAGGAAGTTGCGGGTTCGATTCCCGCCTCGGACAAATGTGTGTACGATCTGCAGACATTTGTTTAGGGTGTTCTGGTTGTTTTCTATGTATAATAAAAAAAACTATGTATGTAATGTGTTGTATTATGTATAACAGTTATCTAGTACCCATAACACAAGCTCTGCTTAGCTTGAGGCTAAATAATAGATAATGCTGTGTGAATTGTCCGGTATTATTTATTTAGGTAGTAGCGATCAAAAAGTATGTACATGTATTACGTATATAAGTGAAATATAAAACACTTGTACGGCCATAACCGATCATAGAATAATAATGGTCAATGCTGAATACCAAGAATGTTATTACATTCCTTTTTAATAGATTAACAGTAACATACCGTCGGTGGGGCCTTTAGTTTGTTATTAATGGTGGTATCGAAGGGTGGGGTGGCATGGTTTTGTAGCGCTTGTGCAAACTTAGTAAAGAATTCATACATTATCAATAACGAACACGTTTTGGGGTAATCAATAAGTATTTGTAAGCCATGTGATGAAATGTGGTTTTTAGGTAGTTTTCCTTTGGACAACTTTAATTTTTGTTTAGGAAAGTGCAAAGGCACAGAATGACGGTTAGTTTATTAGGAAATACAAAGGAATTGAAACATAAATATACTCCATTGACAAAATAACAGTACAATTATGAAAGGATCTCGCAAGGTATGGTATCATTAATCGAAGATCAAAAATCTAGCAGACGTAGAGAAGAAAATTACAATTAAATTAAAACTAGTATTTACAATTGAAACAATTGAGCTAACTGCAGACTGTTGCTACATAAGTTTTAGAATCTTCATATATGACGATACTCTGACGACATTCAAATTCGATTCAAACGTACACTTGTGATGTATAACATATACTTATAGCAAAGAAAATGACAATCAAATAATAGAATCAATAAGAACTAGTACTTACAAATTAAACAATTGAGCTAACTGCAGACTGTTGCAAAAAATCTACAGGTAGCTCAACAAGCTCTAGCTCTAGCTGATGTGTTTGATATGAATCACCATATCAATACCAGTCGGAAGCGTCGCTAGACGATGGCTGCATTGCCCCGCTGTATAACAATGCTGATGCGCAGTGCCAGATACTCACCAGCTCTCGGGTCACGCGTCGCATCGACCAGACGTTCAGACATTTTTTTTAAACCCGGAGAGCCTCGGTACCCCACGGACCTAAATTAATTTTGCATTTCTATAGCGTGGGTAGAGAGATGTCTAATTATTTTAATGACTAGCTTGTTCTCGCTGTTTTGCTCAAGAGGTTCCTAGATATAACATAGCCTATATAAAAAGGCTATGTTATATCTAGGAAACTCTTGAGCAAAACAGCGATAACAAGCTAGTAAGTTTATCATGCGAGCGAAATCCAATATTTTGATATAAACTTGAAGGTGGAAGTTATAACGATGCAAAACTCCAGCAGATATCCTACCAATATAATGGGGAAAGATTGTGAGTGAAGATGTATGTATATGTATATGTAATACGCTTGTTACAGGATATCTCTAAAACTCCTACTTAGATAGACCTGAAGATTGACGCATAGCAAATATAAAAATCCAGCATCTACTTATAGCAAAGAAAGCGAATGCTGGATGCGGCAAGCTGAAGACAGGGTGCTATGGCGCTCATTAGGGGAGGCCTATGTCCAGCAGTGGACTGATATAGGCTGATGATGATGATGAAAAATAAAAATAAATCCTTTAATTCTTTATTTACAAAGAAAATTACAATGAAATAATAGAATTAAACTAAAACTAATATTTACGATTGAACAATTGAGCTAACAGCAGACTGTTGCAAACAATCTACAGGTCGCTCAACTGATCCATATCAATACCAGTCGGAAGCGTCCCCAAGACGCTATCTGCATTGCCCCGTATGGCAATGCTGAAAAATAAAATAAAATAAATAAACTCTAATTGCCGATCCCTACATAGTTTGATCTTTAATTATTTATTTATTTACATTTTACTAGCTGGTGTCCGCGGCTTCGCCCGCGCTTTTCATGTACAGTCAGCTGCTCAGATATGTATACACTTCCAAGTTTTCACTTTTATTTTGCTCGGAACTTATCATACAAAAGTTTACGCATACATTTTTTAAACTGAGTAGCCATCGTTCTTGTCAGAATACGATATATAAATTATCACAATGACCCTTACTATTCAGTCTAATTTCAAAACATGGGAGTGTATACATATTTTCGCAGCTGACTGTACCTATCCCAATTTTCGGGTTAATATATGACACACACAAATAACGTAGCTTTCTAATGGTAAAAGAATTTTCAAAATCGTTTCAGTAGTTCCAGAGATTGCCCCCTACAAGCTCACAAACAATTCCCAAACTTATAACAATATTAGTATAGATTATTATAATCCTCGTTTATGTTGCAACTTTTTCTATTGCGTTACTGTTAGGCATTTACTTTTCTAAGGTTTTTTGTTATAGTGCTAACCCGCACTCTGGGTATCTCTAAGAAATGAAATAAGTCCCAAAAATTAAGGTTTCGGCGGGATTCGAACCCGCGCCCCACCCTCAGTACGGGTGTGCTCTAACCAACTAAGCCACGAAACCCTTAGTCGGTTCAACCGAAAATCTTTGGGACCTCTTACAGACTATACCGCCGGTGGCTCCACCTACAGGGGTAACATTACAGTTTAACCAAACCTGCTCAACGACCAAAGTAACATTTGATTCGTTTGACGAGAGGTGTTGCCTTTGCTCAATTCTAAGGTTTTTCATTTACTTCTCCTTTTCCAGCTTGTCCTTCATTCAATCAATCAATCAAATTATTTATTTGCTTCGACACAGGCGTCCTCTAAGTTACCCTGTTCTTTGTGGTGCGGATCCATCCTGGGCCGGTCACCTATTTTATTTTCATCGTTTATTTTGTCAATCTTTATTTTGTTTTCGGGATATAAAGTAAGTATTATTTGAAAAATAATCTGACTACTTAATCCTGGTCTTTTGTCAACTGAGGCCGCTGGAACTTATCCCCGATCAGTTGACTTAATGTATATTTTGAATCGGTCAACTGATCCCATCGATACCCGGGGATAGTTGATGTTTCTTTCCTTCACACAAAATTTGACTTGTATACCTATACAATTTTAATGAAGTAGACTAGAACGACGTCAAGTGTATCAACAGGTTCCTACGGTGGAATAAATAAATATACAATATACAATACAGGGCGTGAGAAGCCGTTTGCAGTAGCTGGTCAATAGTAAATGAATAATAAATGAATGAATAATAAATGAATGCTTGACAATTCACACAGCATTATCGAGCCCCAAGTTAAACAGAGCTTGTGGTATGGATACCTACTAGATAAATGATTGATGTACATAATACAATACAATACAAGTTTTTTTTATTATGCATAGAAAACGACCAGAACACCCGGAACAAATATCTGCAGATCGTACAAACATTTGTCCCAAGGCGGGAATCGAACCCGCAACCCCCTGCGTCGCAGGTGTACCTTGGCTTACCGCGCCACAAAGGTCGTCCAAAATAAGTGAGGGTTGGTCTCTCGTCTCTTATTTGCAATAATACTCAGCTATGTAACGTTTTCCGTTTTTGTAAGCTCGTTATTTCTCCAATTAAATACAATAACAGCCTATAAAGTTTAAGAACAGAATGTAATTCAGTTGACCGGGCAGGCACCTAAGAATAAAAGATTATTTAGAGTTGGCAACGGACGGGAATAACTGCCGGACTTTTCATAAAACTACGTAGTGAGAGGTGACTTTCAGTTCAATCAAAATCTGTGTTTGTCCCAGGTAGACCCTTAAATTTAATTTATTTTATTTAAAAGGGCATCCTAAGTACTTACTTGGGACCTAATAGTATACATAGACAAGAACTATATGTTTCACACCGTGCTGCAGCGTGCAAAAAAAATTTACACAACTCTATAAATATACTTAATAATACCGTAATAAATACGGTTTTATTTAAAATATTCACTACATATTATGTTAGTTTAGACGACCTCTGTGGCGCAGTGGGCGAAGGCCCGCCTGCGATGCAGGAGGTTGCGGGTTCGATTCCCGCCTCGGGACAAATGTTTGTACGATCTACAGATATTTGTTCAGGGTGTTCTGGTCGTTTTCTATGTATAATAAAAATATCTATCTATCTATGTATTGTATTATATTAAATATATCAGTTATCTAGTACCCATAACACAAGCTCTGCTTACCTTGGGGCTAGATAATATTATTATTATTATGTGGATGCAAGTGTACCTCTGCTTTAATTTTAGATAAGGTATATAATTCCAAATTAATCTACGAAAATAATAGGGAAGCCGTTTGTAGGGCTACGTTTTCGTGGTGCCTAAACGACCGATTCAACCTGTGCAGTAAATTTTTAAGGCCCTATACTATCCTTAATCAACTCCGCCGCCGGACCTCCATATCTTGGTGAATAGTTTTTTTTTATTTGTTTCTGAAATTAAAGAATGCACTTTTTGGGAGCACGAGCTTTTAAGTGATAGACTGTACAGTATTTTGGACGAGATGCGGACGGATGCGGTGCAGCAGGACGGTAAATCAGATGCGTTGTGTTGACCGGACAAAGCCGGATAAAGTTCTCGTGTCTCCGCTCCGGTCCGGCCACGGCCCGCGCCGACATAAATCTATTTTATCGTACTCCAGCAATAAATTTTATTTCGGGATCTTTAATTCTTTGTTATTGAATTGGATTTTAGTGTTTTATTCGGGTAAACAAACAATACATCGGAACGTTTCAACCGGTACTTAGGGCACGTGCGCGCATACTAATAGCAACACCCGACGCCGCTTCGTTATAACATTTTATTTGTATTTTACTATGCCCTTGTTCTGTGCCGTGAACACTTTTGTCTGCGTTCACAATTAAAAGTTGGATAATGTTTAGTTGGAACAAAGAAAAGCCGCCATTTGCTTCGACAGTACGGTGCGACGTAAATAAACGCGCACGCATGAGCTTGTACAATGAAATACAGTAGCGATCGATAAAATGTGCAACCGTAAACTTCCTGCTTGAGATGGGGAAATTGTAAATTAACCGAGGAATTGTTCTTTTTCATCTGACCGTTATTATTATTGGACGGCGATTATGGCTGATTTTAATGAGGCCCATCCTGCCTGACCTGCGCGGGAGTCGGCCGCTCATTACAGCGCATTGTTTGCCATTTCACCTGCGAATTATTGTATGTGGTTTTGAGTTTCCTTACATTTTATGACAGCTTAAAGTTTGAGTGCCAATTTAAATATTTCAACGACAATATCATTTTATTGACCTTTGAGTCCAGCTTTATAGGAGACCCAGTTCGAGAGTTGACTTATCGATATATAAGTCTTCTTACTGCTTTTTCGTTTCTTTTACTGCTTCGAACTAGATAATTTCACTTTAAAAAAACTAGAGTAAAATCAAGATATTGTCATGAAAAAAAATGTAGGACTCTGTTCCTCTTTTAACATTAGAGTCCTGTTTTCATATGAGTGAATTTTCAAGGCGGAAAACAGGAATAAGACCAAATCGTGCGGCGATTTTATATAATCGTAGAGTTAGCTTTTTGCTTTATAGTGCGTTACTCGCACTGGGTAAAATCTTCTACGAAAACTTTTTAACTTGTAGAGTTAAAAAAAAGCGTTATTCTGATGATAATGTTTTGTTGCAGGCTCGCATGCTGGAGAACACCCAGGCCTGGATGGGAGCTGCCTCTACGTCCACTGCGCTTGCAGGTCAGTTGGGTTAGTCCATTCACATATTTTTGGATGTTGTTTACTAGGAACTAAGGTCTTGGAGAGAAGGAATAAGATTATTTCATTAGGTCCAAAGTGGGACAATTCTAATGCAGGTTGCACGCCGAAAGCTTAACATAACTTAGTTAAACTTAGCCCTTAATGGTAGACGGAACAAAGTCGGGCGCGGTCAGTAATTGGACTGCGACATATTAGCCTTTTCCTTTTTCATGATTTAAAAACTAGTTTTTGTTTTTTTTTGCACGTCGTTTGGAAGCAGGAAAGGTTCCAGATTCTGGCGGCTTGCAACGAGGAATCACCATAGAACTGGTTCGTCTCTGGTTTAATCAGATCTAAGCAACAAAAAATATTGTGATGATGATTTTTTCCGTTTTTTACTCTAAAGCTCTGGGCTTAGGCCTCGTCAATGTCATTGCAATCGGTGCTGGATGTAGTACGATTCAAAATACTAACCATGTCTAGCTTAGATGACAGAACTAATCTCATCTAAAAAATTATATAAACCAGGAAATTAGTCTTAATTTCCTGTGTTATTTTCTAGAGTTTCGATAATTCGAGAAAATCTTGTCTGAAAGCAAAGTTTTTTGTAACACAAGTAGTCGTCCACGCACTTTGAAATCGTGTTTCACAACAGTAGAGAGAAAATATATTTCATGAATTATACAAATATTATATTTCTAGTACATGCACATGTATGTAATATATGTGCATATGCATACACGCACTACAATGTCCTAGAATTATGTAGTATTGCGATATTTTCACAAAATATCATAGAGAATATTGTAGTTTCAACAGCAAGGTTTAGGGTTCCATACCCAAAGGTTAAAACGGGACCCTATTACTAAGACTCCGCTGTCCGATGTATCACCAGGCTGTATGAACAGTGATAGTTTGACAGTTGAAATTTTCACAGATGATGTATTGCTGTTGCCGCTATAACAAAAAATACAAAAAAAACAGAATAAAATAAATATTTAAGGGGTCTCCCTTACAACAAACGTGATTCTTTGCCGTTTTATAGATAATGGTGGAACGGAACCCTTCGTGCGCGAGTCCGACTCGCACTTGGCCGGTTTTTTGTATCCCTTCTCACCAAGACCTTATAATATATTATAAGTTGCATGTTTGATGTCTTGTCTATTATGTAATCCGAACTAATAATGCATTCAAGTTACATCAAACAACTGTTTATGTCATTGACTGGCCCACATGCTGCAAAGTAACAATTTTATATTGTCATAGCCTCGTGGGGAAAAGGTAAATTACTTGTCATTATAGTCTGTACCTAAGGATAAAGCTGAACGCACACTTAGAATCATTCCGACTTTTTCTAAGTTTCTATTTACATGTTTTTTACCTAACCAAAAAAAATCTTATTTAATTGCGTGTTGAACTAGAACATAAATGTTTGTTGCTATTCAAAAGAATTTAATCGCTTGTAATTTAACGAATCAGTTGTTTCTTATATTATACATCGATCGAAGTGAGATCATATCATTCTGACGCATTCAGCTAAGCTTTAAATAAAAATACGAAATTTTAGTGTTTAGAAGTGCTTGAATGATCTTTAAAGCAATTTAAGCTAAAGCTTAGGTAACAACTGAGTGCAAAATTATTGAAGAGGAAAGTAGATAATTTGTGTTACAAACCAAAAAGACAAAAATAAATGCTTGCAAATAATAACTTACTATAATAACATAGTCAGTAAGCACTCTCGTCGGAGACGTCGGTGCGTATCAGATATATACAAATCGCAAGCATTGCTTTACCACAACCAGACTACAGCCTTTCGTTTGATATAGGTACTATTTTGTAGAATTTCTCCATTATCCACGAGTGAAAAAACCCTTATAAGTTCGGATTGCACAAGCCATGTGTTAGCACCTTATTACCCTGTCTGCACGATCTATACTTACCATTATTTGTGCCAATGTCTGATAAAATTATATGTATTTATTATGTATTATAATGCAAAGTCATTTGAAGCCACTGTAACTATAGTGGAATAAAATCTACGTATCAGAGGTTGAACATTAAACTTGGTCGCAACAGTTGTGTATACTTAGTTGCCTATATAACAGAGAATGGACATTACCTGCATGACATACTCAAGCTGAAAGCGCGTCCATTCCATACTCAAACCGACTTCAAGAAGCCTAGAAGAAATTGTCTTGTAACGTATGCGTTTTGCAGAGGCCTCAACACATAACTTCACACCGAAAAGAAATCCGATCGTATGATCGTCCTTTATGAAGTAAGCCTTAGAGCAGAGGAAGAGCGGTCAATTTTAGAGTCCTGTTGCTCCAGAAGCGATAGAAGATCACCACACAATAGAATAACAAAGAAACATCGGTAGAAATCATGGTGTATATAACGGAAGGATAGGATTCGCAACGTATATATCCGACAGAGAACCAAGATTATCGACATAGCTCAAAGGATTAGTAAGCTGAAGTGGCAGTGGGCTGGCCATATCTAAAAGTCAAAAGTCAATAACTTTACTTCTTTAGGCTTACAAAATAAGCACTTGAAACATTTTATCTCACATAGGTAAAAGACGTAGTCACATAGATACTAACTCTCTTACTGTCTGCCTCCAGCAGAGACTTACCAATACCGGATGCAGTCCCTCTGGCAACAATGCTGGAGCACCAATCAGAACATGGTGCACAATCTCCGCCTGCGAGAGCGCGGGCCTCTCAAGTCCTGGAGGCCAGAAACCATGGCCGAGGCCATCTTCTCCGTACTCAAGGAAGGATTATCGCTGTCCCAAGCCGCTAGAAAATACGACATACCATACCCTACGTTCGTACTGTACGCTAACCGGGTCCACAACATGTTGGGCCCGAGCGCTGACGGGGGAGCAGGTACGTGCATCACATGTAAGTGACATTTGAAACTACTACTTTCGAATGTCATTTGTATTGCCGATCTGACGGTTGAAACTCACTCTAAATTCACTGCGATGTTCGCTGATCGCGAGTTGGCCCTGCCATAAGTTAAAGATTTACCTAAAGTTGCCAACTCACGTTGAATGAACTACTTGTACCCACTTGTTGGCTGTCTTGGTGTCTGTAGTTTTTGGTTTGAAAGTTTACGCGAAGTGAATGAAGCTCAAACTGGAGCGATATTGTAAGTTTGTTCCGTCTTTATGAAGTGTTTTGAAATCACTGGTGGACTGAACTAGTTATGTTGTTGGGCTGGGATGTTTTAACTTTGATATTGGGTTTGATAAAATAGGTATATTGAAATTGAAGCACACAATTTAATACGTTTACCTAAATCATACGAGCAATAAACGTAAATGAACGGGCGCTTGATTTATTAATATCCAAACGAAAACAACGCATATTACAATTGTATTTTACTTCGTGAAATAAATGTCTTTAACATAAATAACTCTTAACTGTACTTATTAAAAACGAGGCAAAGTTTGGTTGGTGATATATAAAAACGTAATGCAGTATGATGAAGTGATTTACGGAACGGTCGTAGGGTAATGTGGGTAAACGGGAAATGTGAGTTCCGGGTGGTTACCGTGGTTACCGTTTTTTCCATTACAACCTCTGCGGTTCGTAATTCATAATTTGATTGTCTTGAAAAAACTAAAAAGCTGACTTCAAAGCACTTAGTTTCAAACTGTTTTTTAAACATTTACGGGATAAATACTAATTCGCCTTGAAATTTCATGGAACCACCTCGGGATCATCCTCTTAAGTAACTGCAAAAGAATCATTCAAATCGGTCCATAAACGACGGAGAAATTACAAAATACAAAACAAATACGCACAGTCGAATATAGAAGCTTCTTCTTTTTTCAAAGGCTGTTAATAAAATAAATGATATTTTACTCTACAGGCACCAGACAGACTTAGAAGCGTGAAGTAAGACTGAGTTTTTGCATAGATTTGTTCAGTCATATACAGCTTATGTTAACCAACTCAGCATAAAACACATTGCCACAAAGTATGACGTAAAGTTTTGCATATTACTTGTGTTATTGGTAAACATAACTTTATACGACAGGGTTTTATTGTAAATACTAACAAAAATCACTAAAAAATACTTATTTCGTACGTCATTACGAGACGGCCCTATAAGTATTTTTAATGATACTTTACTGTAAGACTAACCTTTGGAACGGCATTCAGCTGACATTTTAGATGTTATTATAAGTGTATTTAACCGTCGTCGTACATAGTTCAATGGACATTATATTATTAATTTAGAAATAAGGTTAAGAGAGAAGCAAAACTAGCGCTTCCAACCATTTATTCTTATTATTACGTTAAGCAAAAAAAACATAAATCCTTTCCTTCAGTTGGTATCCAATTAAAAGCCGTAATATTTCTGTCATGTTTTTCTTCGTATTTTTCATAACGGAAGATCATACCCGCTATGGATATCCTTTGTCGAGTTGACCATCTAAACTATGAAAACTAAAAGCCTTATTTGAGTTTCTTTTTGATATATGATCAAAAGGAGATAAGGACACGTTGCTACGCACTGGCTCTCTGAAGATAGTAGAGACCCTCGTTTAATATTCAGGTGATTGAGTATTGCTTTGTTGGTCCGTTTAGCTGATCATCTGTAGCATTTTCCTCGAGCATATGGCTCGAGGAAAATGCTTGTAAACGTCGTCATCGTTTTCTTGTCCTCTGCCCGGATTTCTTAATAGTACTCAGATGCCTACAAGATAATTAATATCTTATTGTTTTGATAAAACTAAAAAACGACTTCAAATTTCATTATTATTTACACAGTTTTTTAAGTTTTTCGGGATAAACAGATGACGGAGCAAGCGAAGGATTCTAAAATTAAAATCCTGAGGGTTAGCGAGGGAATCAAAAGAGCATGAGGTAAAAATGTTTGCACTCGAGTGCAACACGTAACTTTTCATCCCACCTCAGCGAGAAAAGTTTTTTGCTCTGCGATATCTGAGATAAGTAAATTAAATTTAGAACATCATTTCGTGCACACGATGTTCTTAATTCAATTTACTTTATCCTCTAGCGGATAAGAACGGTTTTTGCACTCAGATATCGAGGAGCAAAAATACCCTTTCCGAGATGAAAATATTATTTTGTGTCAAATCGGTCCACAATTGACACAGAAGTCGAAGAACGTACAAAAAAACATACAGCCAATCATAGAAGCTTCTCCTCTTTTGTTTGTCGTTTCGTTGGTTAATAATAGCACAGATAATAGAGAGCGCCTTCACACTAGTCTCGTTTTAGTGAGACTTTTGTATACCGTAATTTTCTTGACAGCTTGCTCATTGCTCCTTTGGCTATCTGAGTGTGTCCTCCCATTTCTTTATTACATCCTAGGTTCCTATACCTAGGATCAATCCTTCAAGAACTCCCAATCTATTCGCTTTTTATTTCCACTCCCTGACTTAGTTTAGCTAATTCGTGTTCCTACAAAACAAACAAGTGTCTGTCTGCATATATGCTCATATATGTTAGGATGCTAATTTAGTTGCCACAATAGTGATTCCTCCGTTCCAGCTGTCGAAAACTTATGTTGAAAAAAACGTGAACAGAAAGCATTCTGTCCCCTCCTTAATGTTTATTTTATATAATTTAGGCAGAGATTAAAAAATAAGGTTTGGTGGGCACCAAAAATTGTTTTACGCGTAAACTAAAAAACTAAACTATAGAGACATAAAAAATATGATTATGTATTACAAACTGATAGAAAGGATTTTCATAATTTTTACTTGACGTAAATTAATAAAAGAAAAAAAGGTAGTAGCACTTGCTTAGGTACTCTCTTAACCTTACAATATATTAGAATATATTATACAATTCTATTAATGGACTAATGGAGGCAGGAATGCGAATTTTACGTGTATCTATATATTACGCAAAAACTTGTGCAAGGCGACTTTGTATTGTTTATTATTTTAGCTACTCTGCTCTATCTTCCATGATGATACTCTGTTTCAAGTTTCATGCAAATTGAGTACTCAAATAACAAATGAGCATCTTAAGAGTGCGCTTACGCCAGATCTCTCATGCAACGTTGTGCGCTGAAGTCAAACCTATCCAGTTCAATCAAGGGAAATTTATTTTCATAGGAGTTACGTGTTTGATCTATTCCAGCGCTCACGCTGCGTATATCTCGTGGAACCGCACTCTTACACCCATATTTTCAGTCACAAGCTCGACTTTTATGTCACTCTGAGGATGCTTCCGACCTTACCTAGTTTTCTTCGAGTGGAGTATGACTCTTCTTACTCCACTCGAAGCAAACTCCAAGGCGATGACTAAAGATATGGGTGTTCTTATCAAAGTAGAATGGCAGAGCAGGGTCAATCTTCTGGAAGTATTGCAAGGATGTGCTGAGTACGCAGTTATCATAGAAGTAGCCTTTGCGATATTTTCAGACCAGAAGCTTTTAGATTGCATGCGTAGTACTGTCTTGTAGTTTTGAAAAGAGGTAGGTTTGTAGATTAGTTCGTTTGTCGCATGTCGTTGATATTAGAGCTGGCTAGATATAATAAGGATCTAAAAGTTTTGCATAAATGGCTCAATGCAAAATTTGGTCGTATGATATACAGGGTGAGTTTTTTTTTCAGAGCTACTAAGGGGAAGTGTGAAACCGTGAGAGTTATAGAAAAGTCATGTTAGGAGTTACGTACTCCATTTTGAGGTGTTGCAACAACTTTGGGCACATAGTCGTCGTATATATATATTTTTATTATATATTATCTTATCTATTTTTGGTTTTTTATATATTATCGACATTATCTTATACTATATATTACTACTTATATATATATTTATAGCAAAACACACACACACCACACACGCACAACACACACACACACCCCCACACACACTCACACATGTTGTCTCCTGTTGCCCGGACTCTCAAGAGACCGGTGTCCTCAGGAGCACTTGTCACGAACACACACACAGTACAGTACACACACGCACTCACGCACACTCATGGTGTCTCCTGTTGCCCAGACTCTTAAGAGACCGGTGTCCTCAGGAGACCCAACACATACTTAAATTATAATATTTTCTACACTATGTTTAAACTAATTTATTTATATTTAAACGTTAGCTTGATATAAGTCTTATGTAAAGAACCCATGGAAGGAGATCCCCAAGATACAGGTTTATCCTAGTTTGGGGATCAATGATTGTAATAGTTTTAAGTCTTAAATCTTTTCAATAAATATTTTCATTTTCATTTCATTTCATATCTTATCTATTTTTGGTTTTTTATATATTATCGACTAAAGAACCCAAAATGCTAATTTTTTTTCAAGTACTCCCTTTTCCAGGGAAACTTAAAAAGTTCTTAGTCTTTTTTTAATGCAGAACTTATCCAGCACGTAACTCCTAACATGACTTTTCGATAACTCTCACGGTTCAGACTCAGACTTCCCCTCAGTGGCCCTGAAAAAAAACTCACCTTGTATAGGGTTTTTGGTAGTTCAATAACACTGTGTGAACTGCAGGTTCTGCCCATCATCACAAACACGATTGTGAAGATGCCAGGTCTTAATTTTTAATTTTTATTATGTATTTACCTGCAGTTCACGTGTGTCAGTCAATTACAAATAACCCTGTAGATAATAACAATATTTTTTTGTTCAAAATCATTGCAATGAGCCAGTTGCGTCGCCAAATCTGTGCACGCCTAGTTTAACTAGCACTAAACCAGATTTGAGTGAATTCAAATGAAGTTTAACTTTGTCAAAGATTTGGCGAAACCCATAGTATTTAAACACAAGGGGTGTTTGACGCGTATTTTGCAACTTCAAAACTGACACACGTTAACGTGGAATTATCATTGCGTCCGCGCATCCATTAAATATTTAAACGGAATTGTCAAAATGCGCGTTAAAAGCACGCACTTTTATACTTAGCTCGAACAGCGCATGATGGCCTTTCACCTATCTGAAATCAGCAGAAACATGAAGTTCTATTCTTGTAGGGGTGGGCATGCGCCGGGCATCTCCGGCCCGCGAAACTATTGAACCGGACCGCCAATATCTCTGCTCAATCCAAATACACTCGAAATATCTCGCGAAAATAAATTAAGAAACCCCGTATAACTATCCAAACCGCCGCATGTCTGAAAAAATACATAAAAAGAAATCCACGACTACGAGAAAGTCTTAAAATATCACTGTTTGGTTCAGTCGCCGTTTGTCTAATATGGCTTTCACAACTTTTTGTCATCAACTGCCTTCGATCAGGTATCCGCCGACTCTTTAGTAGATAAGTACCTACTTACTGAGAACTGAACCTTACTTAAATGACACACGAAATTGCCTACGATTTGTTTTGACGCAGACAGACAGAATACGGAACAAGAGATTAGTGGAGTCGAATTAATTTTATTCTAATAAGTAGGTGACGACCTGCAAACAATAAACACTGTTTTAGGGTTCCGTACCCAAAGGGTAAAAACGGGACCCTATTACTAAGACTTCGCTATCCGTCTGTCCGTCTTTCACCTGGCTGTATCTCATGAACCGTGATAGTTAGACAGTTGAAATTTTCACAGATGGATGTATTTCTGTTGCCGCTATAACAAAAAATACTAAATATGAAAATAAAATAAATATTTAAGGGGGCTCTCATACAACAAACGTGATTTTTTTTGCCGTTTTTATAGATAATAGTACGGAACCCTTCGAGCGCGAGTCCGACTCGCACTTGGCCGGTTTTATTTTTTAGAGAAACAATCTGAAAATGTTACTCCTATCTAGTTTCGCATTTAGTTTCATTTGGTACTTATTAATCCATACCTACTAGTATAGTAATATAAATGCGAAAGTATCTCTGTCTGTCTGATACCTTTTCACGCATAAACGACTGAACGGATCTCAATGAAATTTGGCAGGAAGGTAGAAGGTATCCCAGGCATTGACAAAGGCTACTTTTTATTCCGAAAATCCACTGGCCGAAGCTAGTTATTATATATATAAAAAATCTTTTATTTCGGACAACAAGTAGTAAAGATATGTAGTAGTCAGTGTAGTCGCAGAACTGCTTCTGTGTAGTTTTTTCACAAGAAATAAACATTATGTTACATTAAATTAACTGTTATTATTTTAACATTATTATATAAATCTTTGAACCATTGATAGCAAATCAATTTTTTTATAATAAAACAAATTAATACACTAGCACATAAAAATAAATTTAAAACAATAGTCTCTCTATTCATGAATTTAGAACCAATCCAATATTGTAAATTCTAAAAAAAAATCTTTTACAAACCTGATTCCTTGAAGATAATATGAAAGTGGTAAAAAATGCATTATCACTTACTTACTGAAAATCCCTTCCTTTTTTGTGTGATTTTGCAATTTTCCTAGGCATGCTTCCTGTCCGATCCGAGCGTTAAAATGATACAGTAAAAATGGAAACCCAGAATGTCAAATGTCTTCTCTTTTAATACGGACGGTTTTTAAGTGTTTGTTATGATGGCATGATTGGCATGCGGATACCTTGATCGATGTCCAGTGCAATAAAAAGTCTGTCATCAGGGCATATTCTGCAGAGTGCTATCGAAGCTTCTTTAAAAAAAATCGAGCAACTAAGTCCTGTACTCCTTTTTTGCCCAAGGGCCTCCAGACCTTTACGCCCATCCTGGGCCTGGCAACCCTAGTGAAACCAACGTTAACAAAAGTATATCTCATCTCCTCACCTAACTTCAACAGCCTATATTGCCAATGCTGGACGCGGTCTCCCCCTGATAAGCGCCTAAAATATACAAACTAACCCATAACATTTTATATTTTATATTTCGCCCCCGATTAAATAAGTTGCCCTACCCCTATTATAAGCTGAAATAATAAGAATTCCAGATAAACCAAGTGTAGGGTTCATTTGTTTTTCCGCATCGGCCATCATTCACTGTTCGAGTTGTATAGTAGGCGGTCATCAGCTAGAAAATCCGGTCCGTTCACGTTTTACTATTATGCGAAATTCCAGATTTGAGACCGAAAGGACGCGGGCGCCCGCAGAGAATACTGCTGGGCGTGTGGCCGGACGACCACATCCGGGGCGTGATCCGCGCCGTGGTGTTCCGCGAGACGCCTGGGTCCCACAACGCGCACGCTCACATGCGCGAGGTCGAGATGCCGTCCTACCCTGCCATCACGGTCAGTACCGCGCGACCGCTGTCCGCGCCGAGCGGTCCCACCGCGGTCGGGCCGTTCGCTGCGACCCAAGGGATCCTGGGATCGTGTGGTGCACGGAGCCTCTACTCTCTCGTTTCCTAGAGAAGACGCCCTCGTGCACTGAGCGAAACCAGTGCTTGTGTAAATGCTAGCCGTTATAAGGTCGTCACTTGTCAGCAGAGCGAAAACGCTTTTGCGATTTTCCAAGCGCGCACATTCTGTTGGGTCAGGTGGCAGAAGTATGTCTCGTCCACCGGAGACAAGCATTGTAGGGTGTCGTGGCTGTTTCAGGACGCTGCGGGTGGGTCGAGCGCTGTGCCCGCGGGGGGTAACGGCTGCGGAAACGGTCGCGAGGGACGCGTGTCCCCGAACGCTGCGGCCGCAGCCGCAGTAGCCGCCGTGGCGCACGGATTGCGTCGCCAGATGTGCAACATGGTGGTGGCGGCCCAGCGGCCGCCCGACCACCCGCCGCATATGGGTCTGCCGCCGCTTCCACTGCACTCGCCGCGCCTGCCCTCACCGTTGACCGCTGGCCTTGAATCACCACTTTGCTCACCGCCACCTCCGGGCCACGCACTAGAGCCGGCGCGCCCCGCCGAGCCTTTCCGCCCGTTCGCCTCCCCCCGCCCCGACAGCCGCTATAGCGAGCGCGACTCCGCCGAGATGGGTCCGCCGAAAACGCCCGTCTCCCGCAATGGACAGGGTGCCTCGCCCGCCTCCGTGGACACCGACCCGTCTGCGACGGACGCACGTATGGACATATGAAGCGCGGCCGCGGGCGCGGCGCCCGCTGCTCCGCCGCCCGGCCCGATGCGCACTCCGCCCCGCGCGCGCACTTCGCCCCTTGCGCAAGGAGCCTCCGCTCGCATCTCGCCCCGCGCCCGCTACTCGCCCACCACACAAGGTGCGGCCGCGCGCGTCTCGCCACGCTCTCGCTCCTCGCCCAAAGCGCAGCGAGCGACACGCAAATCGCCCAATACTAGCCAGGCTAGCACTTTGCCCAACATATACCAGAACGGATCGATCAACATGTATTCACCCGGCATGTATCAGCCCGGCATGTACCAGCCCGGCGTGTCGCCTGGCATGTACCAGCCCGGCGTATCGCCCGGCATGTACCAGCCCGGCGTATCGCCCGGCATGTACCAGCCCGGCGTATCGCCCGGCATGTACCAGCCCGGCGTATCGCCTGGCACCTTCCCCGGTATGTACGTGCCCAGCGCATCACCCAGCAGGCCGGGGGCGCGCACTTCGCCAGCGCGTGTGTCGGCGGCGGTGCAGGCGCGCTCGCCGCTCAGCGCCATGCCACATCTGGGTGCGCTGCCCACCATGATGCACGCGCGCACTTCGCCCAACATGCCACAAGCTCACAACATCTCCCCGGGGATCCTGGCCCAGGCCCGCACCTCCCCGGGTTCACTGACTACCGCCGGTCTACTGCAGTCGCCGCTGCCCCCGGGTGCGACGCCCACCCTGGGAATGCCGCAGATGCCCGCTCCTTACTATTATATGCAGAACCGCAACGGCCCGGTCAGCTACTATTGAAGACCACACCTTGTAAACCACTATACGCCATGCACGTATATATATAGCAATGGCAACGACGGCGAACCTTGTACCAGCCCGTGGGACTAATGCTCTATCAGTTTCGCTGACAAATGTCCATTCATTGCCTTTGCCGAGCACCTCGATTGTAGCTTCTGAGTTAATTTATAAATTTCGAACAAAGAGTTGTTAATTCTAATATATCAATTTGACATTCTTGCATTGTATAGTGGTGCATGAAATCGAAACCCTTATTTTCTCATCCAACTTCTTATTAAAAGGAAAAAATATAAAATCACTGTTAACATTTGTTGTAGTCTCTTCGAATCTTTGCTGTTGAACTCTGATTCCGATAACAAAATGTTCATCAACATATCCAAACGACCTCCTAAAGGTAACATTATATATCTCTTCAACATGAAGAGCTTATCTAAAGGCGGTCACAACACGCCACACGGCTCTATGGCTACGGTATTAGAGTAATAAATAATTCTACGTAAAGATGAGGCTCCAGCATTCGTCCATGGGGTAGATAATTACCTACCGCACCGCGCATTCACCAAGCGGTTTATGCGCAGTTCCAGGCACCTCTGGGTAGCTTCTCTGGCCGTTCAACTCGTTGAAATGTCTCTTCTATGTCATTTTACTTATTACTCTAAGAAAGTTTATCTTTTCTGTAATATCGTTTAATTCGGCATAATATTTTCCGTTGGATCCGTAGCCATTATTTCACTTTGGTAATGTGTATTATTTTGGGATGGGTTGTCGCGTTAATCTTGTTTCGTATAGTTTGCAATCTCCGTCTGAAGAATGATGAAGCTCTGAATCTGGCAACGTTTAAGTTTTAATTGCATTACTATAATTATTTACTGCTAATTAATTTTATAAATCGACATTATTTTTTTGTTTAATAAATTATTGTGAATTTGCTGTGCAATAAATATGATGCTTGTTATTTAGTTACGAATTATGATTTGTTATTTTGAAGTATTAAAAATGAATGTGTGTTCCAGTGAAATGTATCTTTTGTTGATATGATATTTGATCGAGAGGCTGGACAAGGACCCAATCGGACCCGCGATGCCTCTCGATATATCATTTTAGAATGTAATAAGTGTAATATCGATATTGTCTGTGTACGCTTCAACATTAGGTAGGTACTTAGGTACATCTTAGACCCATTTGCGACTGGTAGGGATAACAAAATTTTAAAAATATTTGGCCCGTTTCGAAAGACTGTTCCGTATACCTTAATCATTGTAATTCAGGAGCGTGTTTAAGATGAAATCATTGTATTAGCTTTAGATGTTACCTTGTCGTGGATCCTTTCCTTCGGTCGGATGGATGTTAGTTAGTGTTTAGTAGGTAGATGTGGGGAGTCCCCCGCCGCGACTCACGTACTTAGATTAGTGGTCGCCAAATGTTTAGATGTATCGTTAGGCAGTAGTGATCGTTCCAAATGTTAGGTTAAATAGTGTCTGCGGCGTCTCCGATCCTTGACTTTCACTTCCCCTTTGCACTTTTGTTCTTTGATTGATTGATTGCAGATTACAGTCAGACAAGCCTTGATTGCATTCCTTATCGGAGTTTTGATTTATTTGAACTGTTAAAATCGTAATAATCAAAATTGTGTGCATCACTGTACCGTTCAGTCAATGTTTGGTTCTGGTCGGGGCGCCGCTTAGTTGTAGAAGCACTACCGCGTCGGGCTCCGGCCCTGGCGTCCGTTTGTGACACTCTACGCATAATTAGGATAACGTTTCAATGTACTTGTAGCTGTACGCGTCATGTTTGTAGGCTGCGCCTGCGCCGGCGCGGCGGGCCACGCTCGTGGCCGTCCGACCGCTCGCAAGGCGCGCATGTACAAATTGATTTCAGTGACTTTCTCGAACCCATAGCGTTAACTTTATTTTATTTAATAGTTTCGGGGAGAAATTTCTAGTGTGTATTGTTTTTGCCGCAAGGGTATACCATGATTTATAAATTGTTGGCATTCTCGTTGGCGTTCTATTATAAAATATGTATGTATGTGGGAGGGTGCAAGTGCACCCGGGCAAGGTCTCGTCGCTACAATGTGTTACCGCATGATTTATAGTAAGTCTCAAAGTGGCCTTGATACTACGACTATTGTTTGGTGTTTGGGATTATCTGATTTGGTTCAAGTTTGGAAATTAGAATATAAAATAAAAAGACCAAATTATTGAATGAAAATTTAACTGCGATTCCTGAACTAATGTTTACTATTTGGCTGTCCTTTTGGAAAGAAAGTTTTAATCTAGGTGAAAAAAAAATTATAAGGCCTATACGTTTCGAATGAATTGCGTAATTTTGGTAAATGTTACTACGCATATTTCCTATTGTGTAAGTTTAGGCTAATGTGTTCAAAAAAGAAAATCAAAATTTTAAATTTTTGAAAAGTAGAAAGTGCCTTCCAAATTTTTGACCACAGTAAGTGTTGGGATGAGTGCGGCGATGAGGAGTGGCGGCAGCGCGGCGCGCGTGACGCGTTTCGTCGTGCGTCGCTGCGTTGCCAACGAAAGTGCTTATATATATATAAAGTTAGAATAAAAATTCAAAAAATTCTAAATTATTAAATTAAATACATACCTATTATTATATAGTAAAAATATACTATATTATTTATTCGGCCGATGTGGTATTACCCTGACAGGCAAGGTTAGGCGATTTGGCGTCAAAATTGATTCTTATATTTTTGTTTTCTCGATCCCATTGTAAACAATGCAATCTTTGCAAAGTGCCATTTTGTTCGAACTGACTAATTAGTTCAATATTATTTTTTGTATCACAACGTGGATTTTGTAGTTGTAATTATATTAAACATTAATTTATTATTATTGAAAAAATCGGATTAATTAAATAAGTACTAATTATGTATTACCTTCGTGATAGTTAATTTAAATACCTACTTTAGTATTGATATGCATCTTCAGAAGCGGTTTCGGTTCGTAATTTATATTATACTTTAGGTCTCAATACTAACAACACGCTCGATTCGACGTCATGACAAATTATTTATGGTTTCTCCCAAATATATGTGATAATATTAAATGTACACTTAAGTAGTCAACTTCTTACCTTCGTAGATATATTAGCCTTCCTCGGTGATGTATCCTCTGATTCCGTGATGCGATACCCACCTCTAAAGCCCTATCCAATCTGGTCCATATCAAGACCTCAGAATTCGGGATGTTTGTGACTATAGTACCTTAATCGCTTCGTTATTCCTAACGACCAGTCTCACCTTAAGCATTAATCTTTTTTTTTCTTTTTTCGAGGCGTCATTTATTCTCAAAGTCTCACCTTGAGCATTAAGCATTTTTTTCTTTTTTCGAGTCGTCATTTATTCTCAATTTTGAGATTCTTATACCTTGGTGGGTATCAGTTTCAGCATGATGTACCTTTCCTATAGCGGATTTCAGAGATATTGAAGCTATTGTCCTGTTTCTGTCACCCCTGTGACAATCATGATTTTTCATTACAATATATTAACCATTCCAGAATTTAGATCATGTAACCAGCTTCTTTAGAATACAGAGTAATATGATAATCAATAAGTGTTAGAACTATGCTTGCTGTGGAACTTCCCATATAATCAGCTATAGATATACAGTAACTTATTGTGTAGGTACCTCCTTAGTAAAATTCACACTTCGCACATTTAGGCTGTTATCAAATGAAAAATACATAGTCTTACAATAATACATAATTAATACCAAAAATTGACTACATTTTGAAATCTGAATGTGCGATTATTATAACGCTATGCTATATTAAATGTCAGCTTATATGTGTTACTTTATATAGACATACTTGTAAGTGTGACGTGCATATACGATAATAACATGTATACGAGCAAATGGATATATCATAATTATAATTTATTATAATTTTTATTGGAAGGGAAGACGTCATTTTCTTGCATATACGATAGATTTATGTCGATCGATTCAGCATATACCTAGGTATTGTAATTTATTGACTTATTGAATTTGAATAAAATTTTAGTCAGGTTTTGTGAAGAGCGAGTAAATTCGTTTACATAGTTCTGGTATTTAATGACATAACTTAATTTCTTACAAAATCGTTTTATTTATACTCGTAAAGCATAAGTATTAAGATTCTGAATGTGTGTACGGATAATTTAATAAGTAAATAATAGTTTTCGTTGTTATTAATCGATGTCTTAATATACTACTGTAATCATGCTCTTGATGATTTCAATTGCTATACAAACATTTGTAGATGTAATTTAATGTTATAGGGGTCACAAAAACATACTGATAATTTATATAATTTCAAAGTAAGAATTACGTTATATTATTTTGTTTATTTTACAATTTTAACGTATTCTATAAGCATGTTTCTATAACGTTTAAATAGTATCAAATAACTTATTTGAACTGAAAAAACTTTTTAGAAATATGTTTTACGAATACTAGTTATTTGTCTAAGTATATTGTTATTTATTTCTCATTATCGATTGTGTTCCTAATAAGACATTATTTCATTCTTTTAATACAGATTTGTTGAAATTAAAATTTGTTTTTCAAAGTTTTGTGTTGATATGGGCTGAATATTCGCTTCTCATTCTGACTTCACATATTTCAAAATCCGGTAGGTATCGAGTACGTAGATACAATTTCTTTGTAAGTTCACCTAATGATACAATGTAGGTTTGTTTGAATTATTCAAGTATTTTCAGAAATATGTAGGTACCAATTTTTGGATAATTTTCAGTATCTACATACTTAACAATATCGTAACCTAAATATGCTAATGTCATGTTAGTTTTACCTGTCAATGTTTGTTTCCTATCAGCTTTTAGATTCATCAATTCAATTATTAATGATTTATTTATATTTTCTACATCTTGGAAAGTTCATGTTCAGTCCATAACACAGCAAACATTTTTTTTACTCAAGTACAATTTTATTCACAAATCAGTGTACTCAATTTTGTTATAAATGTTGTGAAATCGTGTAGATTACAATCTGTCTTAAATGTTTAATAAGTATTCAATTCTCGTAAAGGTCAATCGACCTAGTATCATTGTAGTAGTTATCTGTGTCTCAATTATTCATTAATATTTAAGTTTGTTATTACCGTGACTATGTTGTCGATGAATATATGAAAATAGAGCACATTCTTGTTTAATTTATCTCCCGTTTTGTTTTTACCGTTTTTAATCTATGAAGTAAACTTTCATTTCATTCTCAATAGGTAGATGATTATGTGAGGTTGGTAAGGTACAAGGTACTTTGAAAAAAATGATGTACAATTCCCTTCATCAAGCCCCAAGCTAAGCAGATATTCTGTTATGGGTACTGGATAACTGATAAACCAACCAAATACAATACATTACATAGATAGGTAATTTTTATTATACATAGAAAATACCCAGAACACCCTGAACAAATCTGCAGATCGAAAAAACATTAGTCCCGAGTCGGGAATCTTATCCGCGACCTTCTACGACGCAAGCGGACCGGTGCCCGATCCCGCTATCTGCAGATATATCTCTGGGTGTTTTCTATGATAATAAAAAAAATCGACTTATGTAATATACCTATTAATTGAGGCTAGATGATGCTGTATGGAGAGTCCAGCATTATTTTACTACCTATTTATTTATACTTACAATAGACTCCGGTCATATTTTTATAGTAGGTAGGTATATATTAGGTACTTGCAACGAAATACCTGGACTCTTAACAAATACTATTTATACAAGTAATTGTCCCGCGGCGGGAATCGAACCCGCAGTCTTGCTGACTTGAAAAGTTAAGATGAGGAAAATGATTTATAGGCACACACAAGATAACCACTTACCTACCTACAACAAAGTACCTACCTACTGAGTTTACTTACCTGCCGAACAATATCATACCACTTTTACTTGTAGTAGCTGACCTACCGATCTATAACAAGCAGTGGATGATGATGATGATGATGATGAGTCTTGCGTACCTTAGCTCAGCATAAAACAATAGGAAATCGGTACAGCAATCAGCAAAAAGAGATTAGGTAGGTACCTCTGAAGTCTCCGATGGACTAAAGTCACCGAATGGTGGCCTGGAGCAGATATCTATACGATACTTCCTGGGACTTCCGTGAGGGCTGGTGCGGCGGCAGATTTCTCGGCCGAAGATCTCAAGAGGCGCAAATATGCAGGTCTCGACAGAGCCTACGCATTTGCTCCCCTTGGAGTCGAGACCCTAGGTCCGTGGGGTACCGAGGCTCTCCGGGTTTTCAAAAAAGGGAGGTCGAAGATGGACATAGGCTACTTGAAAAGCGCGAGCGAAGCCGCGGACGCCAACTAGTGACTAAATAAGCAGAAGATGACATTGTGAGGGCAGTATAATAATAAAGGAGTCAGACCCGGCTCAAGACAATGACGTAAGTATCATAGTGACGCGTGACCCTAGAGGCTGTGAGTATCTGGCGCAGCGCATCAGCATTGCCATACAGCGGGGCAATGCAGCTAGCGTCTTGGGGACGCTTCTGACGACTGGTTATTGATATGGATCACTTGGGTTAGGTACCTGTAGATTGTTGGAACAGTCTGCATTGTCTGCACATACTTAATTTTTCCAATTGTTCTAATTTGTTTACTGGCTTAATTATATAAATAGGTACTTAAATAACTTTTAGACTAACCCACAAGTGTCCCGGGTAATTTTTTTTTGGCAGTAGGTAGGCTTTGAACATAGTTGCCATAACTTGAAAACCGCGGGCCAGAATGTTACCTCGCCAGCGCCCTACGCTCCCTTTCAATGTCTGCATCGTCTTTGAGGCTGTCGGCAATGATATAACCAAGATATCTAAATTTAATGACTCAAACTCAACGCCTATACTGAGATTTAATATTTTATCGTCGCAAAACAACAAGCGCCATCTGCACGACGAGAAGGGAGATACGATAGAGAAATGCTCAAATCAACAGCGCCATCTACATGGTATCAGTGGTACTTGTATAAAAGCTAGCTTTCGTGGATTCCCATCAGGAGAAAAACCGTGGGGAACCTGGCGAGAAGCAGTATAATATGTAGTAGGAAGGCATCATTTATTTATTATTCATTTCTGCACGACGAGAAGGGAGATACGACAGAGAAATGCTCAAATCAACAGCGCCATCTACTTGGTACCACTGGTACTTGTATAAAAGCTAGCTTTCGTGGATTCCCATCAGGAGAAAAACCGCGGAGAACCTGGCGAGAAGCAGTATAATATGTAGTAGGAAGGCATCATTCATTTATTTTCTACTCTTTCCGGTCGCACTGTAGTAGCATTCCTACAGCAGCCGTATCTACAAAATAAGCACGTCGAAGTTTTCGTATTTGGTACCTATTTGCAAGCCTTCGATAAAGGTAGAGATCCCACAAAGTACTAAGTTAAACGGGAAATACATTTTGAACTTAATAAAGCCATTATAAGATCCATTTTGTAGCTAAATCGGGTTCGTTAATAAACTCGTAGCTTCAGTTCCGTTAATCTACTATTTCTTATGGTAACCAAAATCCTAGCAAACGCTAAAGCAGAAACAACATTGGCATTTTTTATGAGTTACAAATAAAAAACGAGATGAGAATCGAAAGAAATATTTATTTCCTACCAGAGCTTACCTACCAGAGTAAATACCTAAAAACTAATTAAAATACCTATTCATGTATATCGTAAGAAACCAAGAAATCTAAGAGTACCCATAGATCCATGACTAAAGTTTATAAAATTGAACATACTAAGCTTGCCACGTTAAAATTCAATACAAATACAAGTAGACGACATTTGTATCTTGACTATGATAAAGTACAATGCAATTACAAGTAGACGACATTTGTATCTTGACTATGATAAGGTTCAATACGATTAAAAGTAGACGACATTTGTATCTTGACTATGATAAGGTTCAATACGATTAAAAGTAGACGACATTTGTATCTTGACTATGATAAAGTACAATACAATTACAAGTAGACGACATTTGTATCTTGACTATGATAAGGTTCAATACAATTACAAGTAGACGACATTTGTATCTTGACTATGATAAAATACAACACAATTACAAGTAGACGACATTTGTATCTTGACTATGATAAAGTTCAATACAATTACAAGTAGACGACATTTGTATCTTTACTATGATAAAGTTCAATACCATTACAAGTAGACGACATTTGTATCTTGACTATGATAAAGTTCAATACAATTACAAGTAGACGACATTTGTATCTTGACTATGATAAAGTTTAATACAATTACAAGTAGACGACATTTGCATCTTGATTATGATAAAGTTCAATACAATTACAAGTAGACGACATTTGTATCTTGACTATGATAAGGTTCAATACGATTAAAAGTAGACGACATTTGTATCTTGACTATGATAAAGTACAATACAATTACAAGTAGACGACATTTGTATCTTGACTATGATAAAGTACAATATAATTACAAGTAGACGACATTTGTATCTTGACTATGATAAGGTTCAATACGATTAAAAGTAGACGACATTTGTATCTTGACTATGATAAAGTACAATACAATTACAAGTAGACGACATTTGTATCTTGACTATGATAAGGTTCAATACAATTACAAGTAGACGACATTTGTATCTTGACTATGATAAAATACAACACAATTACAAGTAGACGACATTTGTATCTTGACTATGATAAAGTTCAATACAATTACAAGTAGACGACATTTGTATCTTTACTATGATAAAGTTCAATACCATTACAAGTAGACGACATTTGTATCTTGACTATGATAAAGTTCAATACAATTACAAGTAGACGACATTTGTATCTTGACTATGATAAAGTTTAATACAATTACAAGTAGACGACATTTGCATCTTGATTATGATAAAGTTCAATACAATTACAAGTAGACGACATTTGTATCTTGACTATGATAAGGTTCAATACGATTAAAAGTAGACGACATTTGTATCTTGACTATGATAAAGTACAATACAATTACAAGTAGACGACATTTGTATCTTGACTATGATAAAGTACAATACAATTACAAGTAGACGACATTTGTATCTTGGCTATGATAAAGTACAATACAATTACAAGTAGACGACATTTGTATCTTGACTATGATAAAGTTCAATACGATTACAAGTAGACGACATTTGTATCTTTACTATGACAAAGTTCAATACAATTACAAGTAGACGACATTTGTATCTTTCCTATGATAAAGTACAATACAATTACAAGTAGACGACATTTGTATCTTGACTATGATAAAGTTCATTACTATGATAAAGTTCAATACCATAGCAAGTAGACGACACTTGTATCTCGTATTTTAACATAGTAAAGTAAGACATTCACTTAGTAAGCGGCATAAATACTTGTACTAAATTCACACTTAATGCTTAAACTATTAATCGAGTTGTAAATATACATCAACTGCCAACCATGGTATTATGATGGTAAATTAACAAAATCAGACTAGAATCCACCGCGAACTTAAATTAGTCAACTGCATTGAGGACATCTTATTTTAATTTTACTCAAACATAGCATGTAATCTGCTGATTATTTCGACAACCTTCTTTGAGCTAAGTTAACTTTTCGGGCCTACCCGAACAGGCGAACAGTAATATTATAGAAGATAACATTACCGTGGTAATATTATTACTGTCCGCTCTATGAAGTCCATAATGTATTTTGAATTTCGAATTCTGTTTTGACAAGAGTCAGGTGCATCAAGGTTTTATAACATAACCGTGGTTTTATGCTGAGCAGTAGAAGTTTCACTGGCTGGTTAGAATAAAAAAGAAAACGAGGGAGAAACTGACAAAACAGCATCGCGGTGTACATTTTTGCATGAAACCATCTAATCAATTTTCGTGAATAAATTATGAAAATGAACTCTTCAAGCGACGTATCCTCCAATTCAATTTGAATTACTCGCATTGTTTGAGTAAACTATACAAGCCTCGGTCCGCAATGACTACCCTGCTTGCTGGCCACGATAAGCTGGTCTCAAGCTAAGCTTGCTATGGTCTCAGCCTTCAAGCCTGGTCATCATTGCAGCCCTTGCTGTCCGCGCTATTAAGGCTTCAGCTTGGCCATCAAGGGCTGCAATGCTGACCGCACTACGCTTCGCTTTCAGCCATCTTCAACTGCGGCCAGCAGTCCACCCATTACAGACCTCGGACGTAATGTACTATTAACTTATTACACCCACGCGTTTATTTCCTTAATTTAATGGAATTACTCAATATTATCACACGTAATCTGTCGTTGCAATCGTAATTTGATATTTTTCAAGTCGACAGATTAGCATTTAGTACACACTTTTTTAAATACAAGCTTTTTTATTCCAAAACTCGACATGGTTAAATCGTTTCGTTCGGAAGTTCCTATGGCCACCTTCTGTCTCCATCATCAGATCAGCTCGATGGTACCATGAGAATAACTTTTTAAAATTAATTTGCAAGATTTGTCCCATACAAAGTAACAGGGCAAATACATAGAATAAGAGCTTAAAAAACTGATTCTTTTTTATTCGAACAAAGCGAATAAAAGCATTGAAGGAGTTTAATGCAGTTTAATAGTCAGTGTAGTAACTTGGACTGTGTGGACTTTGACATAAAGGTTACTTCTGTAAGATTTTTACATTTGATCTAAGCCATCTAATTTGATTTATTACTATAATAAACTTACTACATAATTAATAAACTTAATATACTTTTAAGTCACAATATGCAGCCATGATTCCGTTTCTTCGCTTTTAGTAGATGATGTGACTAGTAGAAACTACCCAAGAATCGGTATCTTCTAAAAGAAGGCAGAAAACGCTTTTAGAAGATACCGGTTCTTTATTAGTTTCTAAATCCATGGTTGCAGTGTTCCTTGATAGTTTGGCCTCTCGCTTCTTACTCGCTAACGATGCATTGTCATCCTAAAATTTTACAGTACTTTAGATAAGGAAAGCTGCCGCCGCCGGATTGTAGAATCAGTCTCTTTGTAGAATGGCTAGGCCGATTGCAAAACGTACGTTGGTTTATTGGGAATACGTAATTAATTTCATTCGACGAGATGGCTAAGTGGCTTTTAGCCATATTGTTGAACGTTGATCATTTAACAATCGGGGTAGGCACGATTCTACGACCCGGCGGCAGCGAAATATACAATATAAAATATAGTATGCTACTTGCCCGCGGATTCGCAAGCATTTTATAAAGTTAATTTCTTTATTTACACTATTTATTATATTATTTAATTATCACATCACACTGGAAAGTTTGAATGTTTGTTACCTCTTCACGCCGGAAATACTGAACGGATTGGGCTGAATTTTGCTTACAGGTAGTTCTAGGCCAGGAATAAAACATAGGCTACTTTTTATCCCATAACTGATTTATGGGATAAAAAGAAACCTTCATTTATTCCAGGTATAGAGCTAAACCTATGCAAAATTACAGCCCAACCAGTTCAGTAGTTTTGGTGTGAAGAAGTAACAAACATCCACCTACAAATGTACGGATTTATAAAATTTGTGGGATCCCAAATGGACATAACTATGAATGTTTAGGCCAGGATATTCGAATTTAGCCAATTTTCGATTCAATTTTAAACGATCAAATATCCTTTGTTTTGATTGGACTAAAATTTATGTTGTAGTTGGATTAACATTATTGATTATTCCACGGTTCAAAAGACGATATTTATCACTACACCTGATGATAAAAATTACGAAGAAAGGATAGTTTTTTTTTGTTTTTGTTGTTGTACTTCTAGTGTATCACCGTTTTACTCTCAAAAAACATGTCAGAAAATAGGCAACGACGTTTAGAAGAATATTCTACGGTTAGTTTTTCTCAAAACCTTTTTTAATTTTGATAATAAACAAAAAATTTATTGATCGAATTGATTGAAATTGATTTTTGGGCTTGCATTGCTGTGCCCTATCTCACTCTTGTGAACACAAAATTCTATACCTGTCCTTTTCACAAAATCGATCGAATATCCTGCCCTTAAAAAAATGAGAATTAATAGTGAAGTTACCTGTATAAGCTTCAAGGTTGGCTGGCTCCAAATGGATCCAGGCCGAGCAGATAATCTTCGTCCTAAAACAAAAAGGTAAAGTATTTAAAAGGTGCACTGTAGAAAATCTTAACTAAATCCAAAGCCGTCAAATTGATAAACCTATAACCTTTGTTCTATTTTCACAAACGTGTTTGTGATGGGCAGAACCGGCAGTTCACGCAGTGTCATTGAACTAGCATTAACCCTGTATATTTATGTCGCCGCCGGATCGCACAATCAGCCCGTTTGTAGAATGGCTAGGCCGATTTCAAAACGGCGCAAATCATGTGTTAGATCAACGTTCAACAATATGATTAAATGTGAATCTGGTCTAATGAAACTTATTTGGCATTCCAAACAATTCAGCGTTCGTTTTGCGTTCGGCCTAGCCCTTTTACAAACGGGCTGATTTTACAGTCGGGCGGCGACATGTATTTAGGTTGACATACTTACCTGTCCTTGGATGGCTCCATTATTATCAAAAGGCCAGGGCCCCGCAGCAACGTCCAGACGCTGAAATAAAAGAAATTAAAGAGATGAAAGCGTTTCAATATAACTTGCGTAATTAGAGAAAGGGATTGACAATTACGTCATTTCTCATAGCTCGTCGATACGATCTAGTAACTCCCTTAGGTATTTCCGTTAATTTTAGTAGATCCCCTTCGCCGTCTTTTTGCATGTAGTCTATTTGCTCTTTCCATGTTAAGGCAGGGTCCAGTTCAGAGCCCAGTAACTTTGTTGCTCTTAATGTGAAGATTGATTCCCCACTATCGATTTGTCATCTGCGACACAGTTTTAAAACTTCTGCAGATGGCATCGTTTCCATTCTATATCAATGTATAAATTAATTTTATTCCTTAATAAATGATTTATTTATTTACTATTAAATGGTACTTCTAATAAAGGTTTCAGGGCAGATTGTGCATTAAAGATCATATCACGCTTGTTTTTCATTACATTCCATTCATCGCAAGCCAGACGATGCACTGCCGAAGCAGAGCTAGGTACAGTCAACAACGAAAGTCTATTAACAGTTACACTTTTTCAAAGCTTTCTTAAATCGAATCAAATGCAAAAACCACTATTTCGTAGTGGTTTTTGCATTTAAACTTAAGGTGTTAGTGGTTAAACTTAAAGTGTAGCATAATTATGCTACATTTTAAGTGTTATCACATAATTTAATAAAACCCCAGATATTCTGAAGTTATTTTAGTTTCAATTATATGAAACGCTAAACGTTAAAAATACTTTTGTTGCTGACTGTACGTTTCAACGTACCTGTGATTCGACAATATCCATCTCAGTATTTATGGGCGCAGTCGCCACCGCAGTATAGTACTTCTGAAATTAAATAAAATAAATTAAAGCATAAAACTACGAGATGTCTAAAATTCTGACATCGGTTGCATCGCTGGTGACGTCACACCAATCACAGATAGTGCGTGTTGTTGTTTTTGTTCTTGTTATGCCGGGTACAGACCAAGCAAGCGAGAACGAGCGACCGCTAACGAACGAATGCAAAATAACCAGTGTGAACGTCATTGCGAAAGCAAGCGAGCCCAAACAAGAGCCTTCGTTCGCCTTCGGTCGTAATCCGGCGGCTGTCGCTACATCAAAGCAATATGGAACGAACGTATCGATTGTCGAATCAATACCCCGGCATTGTCCCGCTGTATAGCAATACTGATTCCCTGCGCCAGATACTCACCAATTCTCGGGTCATGCTTTATTAACCTTTATTTATACTTCATCAGAAACTTATAACTAATCTGTAATATACAATGTATAAAGTCAGTGGAAATAATGCAAATGCGTACCTTCACTTCGTTTACTGCATATGAAGAAAAAAATCGACGCTGCCTCTGCCTCTTAGGACGCGCCTCAAAATCTTCAATGAACTTTATGTAGTTCACATATCCTACTGCAGGTTTCTCAAGTTGGTAAACTTTATGTACGTTTAGATCTGCAAAGAGAATAAATTTATATGAGTAAGAACAAGGAGAAAGTCGCTGTCATGTCGCATTTAAAGATAAAGAGACAACAACAGTGGAGAAAATTGCATCTTTCCATCCCTCACTTCGCACTGGATTCAAAAAAGCACCCTCGCCGTAAAAAATATACTTTGCTCCCTTAAGATACAATCTACTTTTGGTGATATCTTCGCCAATTCATAATAGATTTAAATGATTCTTTGGTTTAAAAGTTGATTTTGAGGTGGTCTTCGAGGAATTTATATGTACGCCATGAAACGTATCATCACAATGACAATTTTCACAATCGGTAACAAATGGTTTCCAAGGCAGCGGGCGTAAACAAGTAGTCTTCATTGTCGTTTCATCCATCATTCATCGCACCAAACTAAATTAGACTCGAATTTGAACCCTAATTAGAACACGCTATCGAAGTTTTGCTTCCAACCCATCGATCAAAAATTTTCGGCTTTGCCGGCCCCCCTTAGATTCACAATGCGCACCCCAAAACCTTCAGTAGCAAAAGAGAAACATTTTGACATGTTAGGGAAGCTTTTCAACTAGTGTCATTTTAGCGTTCAGACAAAAAGCATGGGTAAGTGCTCGTACAAAAATGCAAGAATCACTCGTCCAAAGTGCTGGAAAAGGATGAAATTTCTTATTTTCAGTAAGTTTATATATATTTCTTACCCGTATATTGAGATGTGAGTCATATACTTGTGAAATCAGCATAAAATATTGTTGTTTGGTTTGCCTATGTTAAAATATTAATTTTGTTCTAAATTGATAAATGGAGAGGCTATTTCTTCTAATTTTTTTTTCATTTTTAGTATGTATTAATATATTTTTCATAAAAATAAGTTTAATATTACTAGTTGATGATTTTTAAAATAACTAGTTGGCCCGCCCTAAAATTTCATTTGCGTAGACTCTCTAATAAAAGAAAGACTAGGTTCTTACCTACCTACCAGAAGTATGAATTTATAAAACGTTTATTTTTTGTCCCGTAAAAAAAACTCGTGCAAAGCCGCAGACAGGAACCAGATCTTTTTAATCTAGAGTGCCTGCCTGAAATTGTATTTTAAGTTTAAATTGTTGTATGTCTGAAATGACCCTTTTGTATAAATACCTACTGTTGAGACACCAATTTATAGTTTCATCAATAAATGATTCGTTATCTTTACCTGAATTCTGTTAATTAATCCTTATAGAAAATAAACTGAGTAGGTAGGTATATAATTCTCAGGAAGGTACCTACCTACTTACAAAATAAAATAAAATGAATTCGACTCCATCAATCTCTTGTTCCGTATGGAAAAAACTTGTCAGGCTCTGCGCAAACTGTCTGCGTCAAAACAAAACGTAGACAATTTTGAGTGACATTTTAGTAAGGCTCTAGGTATCTACGGAGGAGGCCGCGAACTGCTTATTTTTGATCGAAGTTCCAACCCCATTTTCACTAATTAGGAATTTGAAGTCGGTTTGTTAAAATAATAGGTACACACATTAGCGGTTTTATACTAGTCCACTGCTGGACAATCTGGACATAGGCCTCCCCTGATAAGCGCCTGACTCTTATCATGAGGAGGTAACTCCATAATCCCCACGCTGAGCGGGTTGAGGATCGCAGCAGAGCTCTGAATATACTATACACAGAAGGTAGCTGCTGCTATTCTTCAGGCAGGATCTCTGAAATCTCTTTTACGACATCCAGGGCTGGGGGGTGTCGATTAGTACGTCAAGACCGTGCGGCCGCACCAAACACAATATTTGTGTGTAGTCACAAATATTTGACGAAAAACCGAAAAATAACAATTTCTCTTACCAACTCCCAAAAACTCTGGCAACATGTACGGGTACAGCCAGCCGACCAATGGTGTCTCCCCGGAAAAGTACATCGCCCTGGAATGGTAAAACAACAGCCCATCCACAGGGGGCTGATTGCGCTCGAAGTAGGGGAACACCGACAAGAATCTGAAAGAGATTTACATTACAAGAAACAACTGTAGTTAAAAAATTATACATTTATAGCGGGAAAATCATACACGTATAGCGGGGCAATGCAGTCAGCGTCTTAGGGATGCTTCCGACTGGTAATGTGAGCAACCTGTAGATTGTTGGCAACATTTATCGGCTGCAATTATCTATACACTAGCCAAACTTGATGTGAACGGTGTGTAAAAAAACTCACGACGCTAAAAAACACACAAAAAACAGACAGACGGAAAACAAAGTGATCCTATAAGGGGTTCCTTTTTTCTTTTGAGTTACGGAACCCTAAAAATATAGTAAGTAGGTAATTACTTTAATTTTATAGAACTGTAGTGGAATATTTACAATCTTTATTTAGTTTTACAGGACAATACAAAAATCCTGGACAATTATCACATCATCCAGCCCCAAGCTGCCACAAATGGGAGTATTAATCCTTTGGTAATAAAGGGTGGCCGGCCCAGAATGGACCCGCACTGCAAAGGACAGGAAACAGTGGAAGACCTCAGAGGAGGCCTATGTCGAAGGACAAACTGGAGCAAAAGAAAATTAGAATTAAGAATATAGGAAAAACCAGAATTTGTAATCCAGAAATAAAGGCTTATTTTATTTTATTTTATTTTATTTTTATTTTATAATAAAACTACAATGGGCCAGCTTGGGATCATTCTCTTATCATATTTTTTATATGTCAAATAAAGCTGAAAAGATCTACTTTAACTTTTTAAGTGGGTCGAAAACAGTGTTAAGTTCATCCATCCAGGTAGGTAGTTTTAGCGTTGACTCCGCACAAAAATTTCACAACCGCACCAACTTTGCCCTGTACAGTATTAGGAATAAATACAAAGCAGTTTTTAAGCCCATCTCGATTCAGGGCAGAGGCCTTACTCAACTCACGCCACATTTAATCAACATTCAACATTTATACATGTAAAAATCTGTACATAACATGCTCTATGCACGGTGGCATCAATCATCAGCCATAAAATACTAGGTATGTTATCAACTTTACTTACTCATTTATGGCTTCTATTGTGCATGGTTTTTTGGGGATTACTTGAAATATTACTTCATTCTTCTCTGTTAATTTTGTCAGCTCAGTAATGGTTTTAATTTTATCCTCCAAAAATTCATGACGGGCTCCAGCCTGAAAACGAAACCAATCAACGGGTGAATAATGTAAAAAAAATAACTGAAGGTATAGAATGAACAAACACTTTGGTTTAGAAAACAATGATATTCATGGTTATAGTTGAATGTAAAAGTAGTGACTAAACAGATCCATCGTATTCAGATCATTGTATCCAAATGCACAGCCATCAAGCAAGAAGTTGAAGTGGATTTTAATGAAACTTGGCCGGGAGATCAATTATATCCTGAGCAAAGACATAGGATAGGTTCTTCTTATCCAGGAAAACACGAGCAAAGCCGCGGAAAAGTTAGTAAGCTCTACATAAAAAGTCTTTGAGGGCTCTCTCTACTTACCTCCGCGTATGACATCATATGATTGTTGAAAGCTAAAATGTCAATTACGAACATTATCTTGCTTCGTTTACAATAGAAACCATCTAGCACACATGATTTGCTGTTACTTATCAGGTCACTGTAGTTCCCACCAGGCAGTGCAGTGCTAGCTTCCTTCATTAAGGTCCCAAATTTGGAGAAGAACTTTGTGGTACCCTGAAAAATAATAATATTTATGTAAATAAAACAAAATAATAATATTTATGCTTTATTGAGTGTGGCCTCAAACTGCGAAGAGTGGCAGTCGGTAAGACAGGCCTTTTCCCAGCAGTGGACAATGAATGACTCAAAATGTATAAATAAATTATGTCCTTTAAAACTACAAGTAAATAAAATTCCAGTCAATAACTTACCTTATAGGCAATAACCAACATGTGCCTACCCTTAGGACATGCGGCCATAAGCCAGCTCTCCGCAAAATCCTCGGGTTTTTCTAACATCCACTCGGCATCCGATACTACATTAAAGTAGTTTACAACTTTATCCAATCCTTGCAAATAACATGATGATTTATCAGCCTGAAAAATTTAATTAAATAATTAATTGAGTCATTAAGATAAGGGGGTCATTAAGCTCTTATCCATCTAGAGCAGTTTAGGCGTTAAAATTAACTTTTAAGTTTTTTATAAAGATGACTTTAGGGAACAGTTAAATAATCTTACGCTCGCAGTGCGTGGCATTTCCTTTCCCATGGCTTCGATCATGTCAAGTATATGTCTGCTTTTATTGGGTTGGCTTTTATTACGTGGGTTTGAATATCTGGAAGGAATTTTGTTATTACACACCCGGTAGGCTTGTATCATCATTACTATACTGTAGCTAGTAAAACAATGAACCTAAGTGTCGTGGCCATATCCTAGAATTGATCAATTCATGATGCGGCCGACCATTTCAAGAAATGGTTGTATTTTATGATTTTGAAAATATGCGCTGCCCACTTCGTGATTTGGTCTGACCAGATCAATTAATAATCAGAGACGATATGAAAAGCTAAACGCACGGCTACTTCAGGATATAGTCAAACTTTAGTGATCATATCGTAAAATACTTAGTTACATTATTCACCGTTAGATGAGCTGATTTTTGTATTGTTTTTGTGATGCATCATGGCTGGGGACTATTATTCTGATAAAAAAGCTAATAATAATGTGCTAGTAACATGTCCAATTAATCTATTGACCAAGATTACTTCGATTAAACGGACGCCAGCAACTTTTAAACGTATTTTAATTTGAAGGATATATCTACAACAAATAAATAAAGTAGGGTGACCAGTGTCACCACGTTACGGATATCAATGGTCTATTATTTGATTTCATAGTATGAGTTCATGGAAATTGCGGAAGAGATTTTCATTTATAGTAAGAAAAGTGTTGACGCTCAGACTAATTGTAGGTAGAAATCGCATGGAAAGATAATTATTATGATAACCTAACAGAAGTTTTTTAAGATTTTTAACAGATTAAGATTAGCTCAAAATATTATATTTTAAGTATTATGTTGCCAGTTTAAACTGTAAGCCAATCGCAATATGCAGTTTTTTGTATTCACAAAAAAAGTGCCTTTGTTACTTGGAATTGTTAATACTTTTATGGCCTACGACGCTCATGTGTCTCAGGACCAGAGTGGGGCGGCGGCGGCGACGGCGGCGCACCCCTGCTTGCCCGCAGCTGTGCATAGCAGGCCGGGCAGTTAATGCATTAATAAACCTTTGATGTCATGGAAACTCTACATTATTGATATGGCCAAACATTGATTTACATACATAACATTGACGTTAAAACGATATAGTCACTTTTAACTGGCCATCATGAAATACAACCATTTCATGAAATGGTCAGCCACATCATGCTGTCATCAATTCCTCTTCATTTATTTCACCACGGACCATTAAATAACCAATAAGATAATAGTTTTTTATTGTACCTAGTGAAAAGTTGTATTTTTTTATTTTTTTTTTGTAATAGGATTGTTAATTTATACGGTGTGTCCCATAATGGGTGGACAATACTGCACGTGCGTTGTGCGCGGTAGCATGGCCATCAGATACAAAATCAATCAAAAGTCTATGTACCTGTTTGGGAGTTATTAATTTTTTTGCACCATGCCCACAATTTACGCATTGTATTATCTCACTAATCTCACTAATATTATAAACGTGAAAGTTTAGATGGATAGATGGATGGATGTTTGTTCCTTTATCACGCCAGAACGGCTGAACGGATCTGGATGAAATTTGGCACAGAGATAGATTATAGTCTGGAATAGAACATAGGCTACTTTTTATCCCGGAATTTCCACGGGAACGGGAACTACGCGGGTGAAACCGCAAGGCGCTGCTAGTTTACTATAATGTAAAATGTGCACTATAATGTTACTGTGTTATTTTATTGGTAGTAAGTAATTTTTATGTGTTAAATTAAAAAAAAAGTATCTGTAGACTCATTCTGTAAAAGTTCGAAATCGACTCACTTAAGGCTGGTATTTCGAGAAACTCAACAGTTCCATGATCTTTGAGATCCTACTGCTGTTCAAATATGAAAACTAGGATTCTTATACTCTTATACCATTTCATTCTATACAAAAGCGCCAAGATAGTTTTAATATACCTATTTGCATAGGTTTGATGCAAAAAAATATCAAAATATGTCAATTTTGATACATATTTGCCTTCTTCTCCAAACCAATATGACTTACCTTTCTTGATTTTTATATTGAAAAATAAAACAAAGGCGGGGTAACAGATTCACCAAATAAATGATTACTTGAATGAACTCTTTAGAAGAAATCTTAATTTTTAGTTGGATCTCTCATTTGTTTTATAATTAAAATTTACTTTTATTGCTGCACATGGGAGATTAGTTTAGAATAGATAGAAGTTTGTCTTTTAATTTTTAGTTTATGCTTGCTATACCTAGTTATTTTCAGTTATTGTTATCAGTTTTTGTTAGGGTGGGTGCTAAGCTTCCATTCAAACATACTTACCAATTCATTTGGAAACTACACCTTATATTGCACTTACATACAAACATACTTTTCGATTTATTTGGAAACTACACCTTATATTGCAATGATATTCTGCATACATGATTGGATAAGAAATAACCATGTTTGTACTGTTTCAAATTTTTCAAAATACATAATCATCATTAACATTAAATGTGTGAAAATACATTTCCATTCATTTTCAAACGGTTTTATTACTTTCCCTCTCATTTATGATGATTACGTATTTTGAAAAACTAAAATGGTAGATAGCTATTTATAATCTGCTAATGTAAGCAAAATTTCATTAAAATCAGGGACGTAGTTTCCAAATGAGTTGTAAAGTATATTTGTATGGGGGTTTAGAGGTACGCACCCACCTTAAGGTTTCATTCATACATGACTTTGTGGACATAAAATACAATGGATTCTAAATAGGAGTAGATATAGGCAACACTGCAGCAGCAGAGTTTATAGAAGGAGGTTTTACTTTCGGCTGAAGGTAAGTATGTGTTTTTAGGGTTCCGTACCCAGGAGGAAGGGTAAAACGGAACCCTATTACTAAGACTCCGCTGTCTGTCTGTCATCAGGCTGTATCTCATGAACTGTGGTAGTTAGATAGTTAAAATTTTCACAGATGATGCATTTCTGTTGCTGCTATAACAACATATACTAACACACAGAATAAAATAAATATTAACAGCTCCCATACAAAAAACGTGATTTTTGCTCAATATTGATAACAGCAACAGGCAGGCGCTTGAAATATTCAGAGAATATTAAGTATGTATTCACTATAAAAATTAAAAATAAAATAAAACATATTTAATATGAGCTTATATTAATGGGCTCCCATACAACAAACGTGATTTTTTGCCGTTTTTAAGATTAAGATTTATTATAGTTTAAGATTATAGATATATTGCCGCCAGATAATGGTACGGAACCCTTCTAGCACTCGGCCATTTTTTTATGCAAGTTCGACGATAGCTTGTTCAATGTTGACCCTTTTAGATCATTACTTTCTTATTGTGTAGAGTAGAGAATGAAACCGAGATGAAAATTTGTCCCGAGCGAGCCATAAATGTCCGAAAAACAAAAAAAGTCATAAGAATATGACAATGATTTTTATTTATTAAAGCTTAGGCCTAGCCTACCTTGTTATGGGTAGCAAATCCAGCAAAGCTATCCAAGTATCGAAAAAATGCGATCAAAAATGGTAGATAACTCACCTCTGGGTTTCCAATAGATCAGTTCTCCTCTCATTTTGATTGCCTAGCCTTCTTATATTTTCGTAGTTGCTTACATCCCTTTCAGTCCTCCTGCCACCGATGTCCACAGACTCCAAGTTTTGTAACACCATATCCATTTCGGAAGCCATCCTGAGATTTTAATTGAAACTAAGAAAAACTGACTCAGGCAGGTTCATATTTCTTATAGGAGTTCATTGATTATGCGAATCAGTGTTGCCAGTAAAGTTTTTTGGTCGGCCTACTGTATGAGTCGGCCGCGTCGTCGTCGTCGTCGCCGCCCGCGCCGTCGCCGCCGTCGTCGCGCCACGCCGCGCCGCACTAACGAGCCTGTTGACTTCCAGACCGGACAAAATTAATTAGCACTTTTTATTTTTATTACATTTGAAATTAATAAAAATACGTAGGTAAATAAAGAAAATCATACATTTGCATAAAATGACTAAAACAAAAACGGAGTGATGAACGGGATGAATAGTGACTCATTCATTTCGGTGGTACTCCGCCGAAATGAATGAGCCACTATTGGAACCTCTTGGAAGATTCTGCTAAATGGCAGAATTCTGCCACAAATGGACACACTGGAAGTGTAGCCAACCGCACCTCGACCACATAAAACCACTAATAATAAATCGTTTTTTTTTTTCAAAATTTCAACGCTAAGTGAGTAAAAGTGATATTTTAAAATTTTATACAGGCTCTGGTACTCCGCCGAAATGAATGAGCCACTATTCATTTTATGAAAGGTTCTTCACTGTTCACTCTTTGGGAGACCTCTTGGAAGATTCTGCTAAATGGCAGAATTCTGCCACAAATGGACACACAGGAAGTGTAGCCAACCGCACCTCAACCACATAAAACCACTAACAATACATCGTTTTTTTTTCAAATTTCAACGCTTAGTAAGTGAGTAAAAGTGATATTTTAAAATTTTATACAGGCTCTGGTTAGTCGTTTGTGGCTGTAAAGTCGGGTTTTTCTTCAGCGTTCTTGGAGGTAGTTTGTAAACATTGAATGGTGATGTGCCTTGCACCTGATATCGAATCGATTGATCGAAATGGTTGTTTATAATATTGCAATATTTTTTCTACAGGTTCCTGGTAATAATTACTTAAATAAATAAGGCTGGACATTTCACACAACGTTATCTAATGGGGTTAGAGCTAAGTAGAGCTTTTGTTATATATAGGTAGATATGATAGATATGATACATAGATAGATATGTTTTATTACACATACCTAGAAAACGAACAGAACACCATTAAGAAATGTCTGTAGATTATACACACATTTGTCTTGAGGAGGGAATCGAACCCTCAACCTTGCAGGCAGACCTTCACCCACCGTGCCACAGAGGTCGTATCGTTTTTTCGTTTTTCTTTGTTTAACTTTCTTTTCTATTAAGTACGTAATTATAATGTTCTTAACTTGGAATAAAAAAACCATTGTGTAACTTGAGTGATTTTTCTGTTGTAGTTTTAAACAAGCATAACTGTCGAGGCACAAAGGGAGGCATACCTAATATGTCCAGTATAGGCTGACGATGATGAAACCTGTTGAGCCATTGTGGATCCAATGTGCGTGAAAACCACCATACTAACCACCAACTAAACTTTCACATTTTATAATTTTAAAATGTGAAAGTGTAGTTGGATGGTTATGGATGGATAGATGTTTGTTACTTCTTCGCTAGATCGCGCCGAAATTCTGCATCGACGTAAGTCTATATTTGAAATAAAATATAAATACCTAACGTTTATTTAATATTAAACTTGTGTTTCATTTCTTACCAAAGATGATCAAAAGATTAAAGAGGACCCGAGGGGGGGTGATTTCGTCCGTCCACGGTACTAGTACTGTCAAATTGTTGTCAATTCAATTGTCAATTTGTCGTAGCAAAGTCAAGCAAGCAAAGTCCTAAAAAATTTATTCTCCCATACAAAATAGGTTAGTTTTTCTTATTTTTACAAAAAGCTGGTGATTTCCTTATAATTTCTTTACGAATTCATTTAAATAAGACTACTCGTCATATTAGGTACTATTGTTAATAGGTTTGCTTTTTTGTGTAGAGCTCATTGTACTGCCTAGAGGGTGGGTACTGGGTACAAGCGGCGTTCTCATCGTTTGTTCTGCAAACTGGTTCGCTAATTTTTCAACAGCTTATTTTCGAAAAAAATTATTGGCTACTATTGATCTCTTAGAGCTATGCTTAGATGCCATGAGTGCTCCGTGATACGTAATCTAAATTAGTTCAATTCCATGTATTAACTGATTGTTAATTTAGCCTGGGTTATGTAATAATAACAACCTTGCATTGCCCCCTCTGGACACTGGCAGAAAGTAGAACCAGACACATATTGCTAATAACAAAGAAGTCAAGTCATAGCTGCTGTTGCCAAAGTTATAGAAAGGACAGATTTATTAATGTAGGAATCTCATTGACTGGTCCTGATTGGTCTTAGACCACTCTTCTAACTTGTGGATTGCTGATGTGTGCCTGCCAACTTTAATTAGTGTAAAATTAGACTCCGTTCAGTCTAGACTGAAATGTATTAAAGGAAGACTGTTGCACTTCGCCATCCGACTAATAGGATCTTGCAGAATGATTAGCTAAGACTACACAAAAACTTTGCTGATTTGAATTTCTTGTTGCAGTTTTATGGCGTTGGGAGCTTTTTTGCGCCGTAACCTGGTGAGCATTTCGTTTCCGACAATCTCTGCTACCTGCATTTTCTTGGATTGGTATCATACCAGGAAGTGGAAGACACAAAACAAGCAGTAATGGCCCTCTTTGGACTCACTCCTCGCACGCTCTGGGTATGCGTCCCTCTCACTGGCTTCTTCATTGGGAAGTTCCTTGATGATCAAGAAACAGAGAGAATGACCATGTTTAGAGACAAGTCTTGTTTATATGGAGGCAGGGTAAAGGAGGGTGAAAAACCTTCCTGGCCGTGAGCTGTAACAATTATTGTAGTTATTATGTTGGTTTTAATAAAAAGTTAATCATGTTCCAAGGTTTTATTTAATCAGCTTAACTACAGTTTATGATTTATTAGCCTAGATGAGACACAACTAACAAGCAAGCTTGCTACTACAAACCCTTACATACCTATTTTAAGTCGTAAGCTACTTGCTATTAAAATATTTACTTGCATCTCAATTAGGTATTATTTATCTTCGAGTCTAACTGATATAATTAAGAAAATGTTGTTGAACATATTAACTTATGTACCTATAATTTATACTCTGCCACTTTGTTATTATTGTTTTTCAATTCAGATACATATACGAGGCGAAGTTTATGTCGCCGATGTACTGTGAAAACTACTTATCAACAACAGGCTAAGTTATTGAATTATATTTATCTGCTAATACCTAACTATGGATTTTTCTAGAAACCCGGTCCACTTCCACACAATACCTTTTGCCACACCCTACTTGGGTACCATAGTGTCTCTTATACATTACCTTAAAACCTACTACTGTAGGTACACAATGATTGCAATGAAATAAATGAATATGAATATGCCAAAAAGTAAGGGGGAGAGTGTACAGGACAAAGTGCATAGGATTTGTAGAGGCTTGAGCTACCTGCTTCATTTCTCACAGTTTCGGTCAGTCTGCAAGGTTGGCAGGAACATGAGAAGGTGGAGGGGTTAGCCGTTATTTATACTCATATTCTGTCCCCCTCTCAAATTTCTTCATCTTAAAAGCTATTCTGAACACTTTTTGAACGTTATGAGTTTTTGGTTTGGTTTGAAAGTACCTACTCTGACTCATCTATCGTCTACGGTTCTTTTTAATTATGAACCTAATACACATTTTAACATGATTACATTTCCAAAAAAGCTTAGGCTTTAATTTCAATACTTAAAATGGTCAGTACCTATGTTTCGAAAGCAATTTAGTTTCCCAGTAAAACTATTCAATCATTACATAAATTGAAAAAGTAATGGTTACTAACATCATTTGTGACAAAACCGAACTTAAACTTGGCTTAATTCACATTTTGTTCAATCTTTCACAATTTTGTCGTATTATTGATTTTCTTTTCATTATAGACTTCTAAATAAAATTATGTTAATTTTTGTGTTTCTTTAAAGTTGTACGACATTTTTAGGGTTCCGTACCCAAAGGGTAAAAACGGGACCCTATTACTAAGACTTCACTGTCCGTCTGTCCGTCTGTCACCAGGCTGTATCTCATGAACCGTGATAGTTAGACAATTGAAATTTCCACAGACGTTGTATTTCGGTTGCCGCTCTAACAACAAACACATACATAAAAAAAATAGATAAAAATTAATATTTAAGGGGGCTCCCATACAGCAAACGTGATTTTTTTGCCGTTTTTATAGATAATGGGACGGAACCCTTCGTGCGCGAGTCCGACTCGTACTTGGCCGGTTTTTTTTCATTTATGAAGTTGCGCAGATTCTTTGGGGACACGGTTGTTTTAGGAAGAGATTGAGTGACATGAATATAAATAAAAAATGCTGGACAATTCATACAGCATTATCTAGCCCCACGTTAAGCAGAACTTGTGTTCTGGGTACCTACTAGATAACTGACTGATATCCTACATAATACAATACAATTCACATAGATATTTTTATAATACATAGAAAACGACCAGAATACCCGGAACAAATATCTGCAGATCGTGCAATTGTGACGAACTGGAACAACTCGCGTCCCTTGTCTTCCGACTCCCAGCGTTTTTGCCACTCATTCATCAATGATCTCTGCATCAACACTTGCCTGAACCCGCCTATGAACGTCCCTGGGCTGACCTTCAGTTTCTACTAGTCTACGACCCGCTCGAGCTAACAACAAGTCAGCCGGCAAAGCGCCCGCCAAAACGGCAAGCGCCGCAGTGCTGCACGACCTGTACCTACCTACGCCTTTGTTAGGAAGACTAACGAGAGTCTGGGTCCTCAGCAGCACGCTGCGCACGACGTGGAATGAGGCTCGGTGGTATCTTGGACTCGTACGTAATCGTCGCCTCTTAATGTGCCTAATACATAGGACATGGTAACGTATCTACATCATAGCTTGGCATGGCATGGCAAGATTTTTATTTGGCATTAGTTGTACATTATAGGTACCTACTTCTTAGAATTAGGTAAAGCTTCAAAATGAGCCCGGGTGGGGCAACTGCAATTTGGATCATAGTTTCCATTCCTATGCGCCTAGACGCGGCTTTTGTATGGAGAAATCAAGTGTCTGAGATGTGGTGTGTAGGTACGGCAGTTTTATACGGCAGCGTATGAATTCAGCAGAGAAATACAACATATAAATCCTTTTTGGTTTTAATCTAACCAGCCAGTCATAAAAGATTTCTGTCAAAAACTCTTGAGAATACTCGGTTGAAATTTCGGAAAAGATCCTTCATTCAAATCAAAATTTTAGTGAAAATCTAAATTAAAATTAATGGTTGAGTAACAATTTTTTTGTGATTATGTAGCTAAGTAGAAAATATAAAAATATAACATAACAAGAAAATTTAATTAAGAAGACATATCACCCATACATTTTTGGTTTTTACCTAAATTAAATCTGGAATAATGAACGACAAAGATTTCATAAGACAATTGGCAAATATGTAAGTACTTGCTTACTCTTTCATACCTAGGTATGTTAAAGTTGGGGTGAAGGTAGCACCTAAAAAACACCTGAAAAGCCGGTAGGTCTTCGTCACGTAGTCAACACCTTCTTGAGAAATCTCGCTCTTTATCGAGCTATATTCTTGCTATGTTCAACGACCTTTGTGGCGCGGTGGGCGAAGGTCTGCCTGCGACGCAGGAGGTTGCGGGTTCGATTCCCGCCTCGGGACAAATGTGTGTACGATCTGCAGACATTTGTTCAGGGTGTTCTGGTCGTTTTCTATGTATAATAAAAAATATCTATCAATGTATTGTATTATATTATGTACTATATTAGTTATCTGGTACCCATAACACAAGCTCTGCTTAGCTTGGGGCTAGATAATGCTGTGTGAATTGTCCAGCATTATTTATTATTATTATTCTTAACTATATTTGTAACTGACAGTTTTTGTACTCGGTAGTAGTGAGCCACAGACATTTTCCACGGCATATTATTACGGATGGTCACCGAGGGGGGTAAAATAGATAGTATAGAGAATTCTTTAATCATTAGGTACCTTAAAAAAGAAAAACAGATTGTATGAAATTAAAAAAAAAAATTGAAGCGTTATAAGAACGTCAGACGACCACGCAAAAACCTTCAGGTTGGAGACTATGTATTTAAAGGCGTGGCTCAGTTTAAGTACCTCTGCTGCACTGTCACTGACACTTACACGAGGCAGGAAGAAATTGACATTCGCATACAAAATGCCCTTAGATGCAGTGCAACACTTCACAAAGTGTTGGTGTCCAAGATCCTAAGCAGAAAGACGAAGATTCGGATTTACAAAACCGTAATTAGACCGATATTGATGTACGGCTGTGAAACTTTGACATTAACATTAAAGGAAGAGAATAAGCTCCTGGTGGCAGAGCGGAAGATCCTACGGAAGATCCTGGGGCCTACACAGGTAGGCCCACCGTCCTCTCTACAGAGAGAGGACGGAAGTTGGAGAGTTCGGAAAAACCTGGAGATCGAAGAGCCAGTGAAACAACCCAATATCATCGGCGAAACGAAGGCACATCGCCTCCGCTGGCTTGGCCACCTAGAGAGGATGGGAGAGGATCGGAACGTCTATAATGCCTATCTCGGTTGCCCCGTCGGCCGTCGACCCGTGGGACGCCCGCGGTACCGTTGGAAAGATGAGGTGGAAGCGGACCTGCGTGAGCTAGAAGCGGAAGACTGGCGAAAAACTGTGCAGGACAGGGAAAAATTGCGACTTCTCGTATCGAAGGCCAAGACTCACTTCGGGTCGCTGAGCCATAGGAGTAAGTAAGTAAAAAAAAAAGAAAATAACCCTCCCCTGTTGGTAGTCGGTAAAAATGGGTCACGTAGTATCGGGACATTCCACTCAAGCTCTGCTAATTTTGAGCGGCTCGCTTGATGGTGTTTGAATTATCGAGCATTACCTATTTAATAATTACCTGTTTCTCCCCAGCCCACCGCCGCAACCGGGCTTCGACGCCCTCGGTATGTCCGCTCCTGTGCTTGTCCAAATGAACCCTGAAGGTAGATGGGAGAGCAGTGCTCCGGAGAACTTGGACCAGGAGCGACTGAAGGCGGTCGTGGATCACCTCGTGAAGACGAACGCAGTGCGTGCAGCTCAAAGCTACTGCTGCCAATGCGCTGCTGGCACAGCGGTATGTATTTAATAACTGTACTAGAGCCCATTATACAAAATGTAAGCCGGAGAACTAGGAACCTAGTTTGTGTTGGAACTTGGAAGAACAAAAACTGTTTTTAAGGGTCTGTATGTTTTCTATTTAGGCAACATACGTACACGTAGGATTAATTAATCGTTAGGTACCTAATACTTACATAATTATTAAAATTTGATATTGCAGAAGGATGGAGGTGGTGGTTCTCCCAGCTACGTCCCCGTTATAATGATGCCGATATATTCTGCCGACGAATGCCCCTTCGACATGGAATCTCAGGTCGATAAAATGAAGAAGTCAGACACGACGAAACCCAAGAAAAATCAAAACAAAACTGGAAATCAGAAGGAAACCGCTAAAAAGGTTCCAAAAAAGCGAGGATTTGCCATGCAGAGGTTAACGGATTTCGATTTGCTGTCGCAATGGTGAATTAAAAATAGAAACTTGCCTTGTCTGTTTTGTGTTGTGACCGATTAAAGAAAATTGTTATAAAATAAAAGTTATATAAAGTTATGTACCCTCGGTTGCCCCGTCGGCCGTCGACCCGTGGGACGCCCGCGGTACCGTTGGAAAGATGAGGTGGAAGCGGACCTGCGTGAGCTAGAAGCGGAAGACTGGCGAAAAACTGTGCAGGACAGGGAAAAATTGCGACTTCTCGTATCGAAGGCCAAGACTCACTTCGGGTCGCTGAGCCATAGGAGTAAGTAAGTAAAAAAAAAAGAAAATAACCCTCCCCTGTTGGTAGTCGGTAAAAATGGGTCACGTAGTATCGGGACATTCCACTCAAGCTCTGCTAATTTTGAGCGGCTCGCTTGATGGTGTTTGAATTATCGAGCATTACCTATTTAATAATTACCTGTTTCTCCCCAGCCCACCGCCGCAACCGGGCTTCGACGCCCTCGGTATGTCCGCTCCTGTGCTTGTCCAAATGAACCCTGAAGGTAGATGGGAGAGCAGTGCTCCGGAGAACTTGGACCAGGAGCGACTGAAGGCGGTCGTGGATCACCTCGTGAAGACGAACGCAGTGCGTGCAGCTCAAAGCTACTGCTGCCAATGCGCTGCTGGCACAGCGGTATGTATTTAATAACTGTACTAGAGCCCATTATACAAAATGTAAGCCGGAGAACTAGGAACCTAGTTTGTGTTGGAACTTGGAAGAACAAAAACTGTTTTTAAGGGTCTGTATGTTTTCTATTTAGGCAACATACGTACACGTAGGATTAATTAATCGTTAGGTACCTAATACTTACATAATTATTAAAATTTGATATTGCAGAAGGATGGAGGTGGTGGTTCTCCCAGCTACGTCCCCGTTATAATGATGCCGATATATTCTGCCGACGAATGCCCCTTCGACATGGAATCTCAGGTCGATAAAATGAAGAAGTCAGACACGACGAAACCCAAGAAAAATCAAAACAAAACTGGAAATCAGAAGGAAACCGCTAAAAAGGTTCCAAAAAAGCGAGGATTTGCCATGCAGAGGTTAACGGATTTCGATTTGCTGTCGCAATGGTGAATTAAAAATAGAAACTTGCCTTGTCTGTTTTGTGTTGTGACCGATTAAAGAAAATTGTTATAAAATAAAAGTTATATAAAGTTATGTACCTTCTTATTCGTTGATGTGATATTCCACGCACCTACCTACCTACCTGCATAGCAGCATAGAACAATGATAGCAGGTATTAGGCGAATTGTTCCCACAACGCCGATTCTCTTAGAGACGACTCTCGTAAAGTCATTCCCCTCGCGTGCTTTTTTCGTAGTGTACAGTCGGCAGCGGTATAGGCAAAGTAAATAAAAACTTTGTGTGGGTGATAAGATAACTGACAAGATTCCATTACTCAAGTTGGTTATATGAACATATTCTAATTACGCATTCGCTGCCCAGCCTTGACATAAAGTGTAGAAATAGAAATAGAAATAGAAATACTTTATTAAGCCAACTTATAAAAACCATGTATACTTAAAACTATTATAAGGTACTTATACAGTAAAAAAAAAAAACAGATACTTTACAAAAAAATGTAAACACATTCCAACAATTTGTTGTAGGTATACGCAAATTTGCGGTAGGTTAGTTTTTTAAGCATACAAGTTAAAAAGTCTCTACCACCCGCGCTAGTGTAACACTGTGTTACGGCGTGGTAGTGATTCTCGTCCCTTGCAATACGACTCATTTTAGAATGCACTTTCTGCAACTCACTCGTTAACGCTTCGATTTACCAAGTTGTAAACAAGTAGTATAAGATGACCATACAGACAAATCACTAGAGTATGCTAGTACAAACACTACCTGTGTAGGTAGTGTCCTATTTTACATATAGCACGATCCAGATACAAGATCTTAAATTAAACTTATAATCTAGATATATTTATTTTAATATAAAAAGTTCTTTATTTGTATTTAGCAACATCATATGTAGCTTACTAGACTATAGCAAACGACGCGCGACGTCATAACTGTAAATATTTTAGAGTTGTAAATAAATACATAATGGTGCACAATAGGATATATGTATAATATTATAGTAACATAGAGCTATATATAGTTTTCTTGTATCAAACATTAATATCTTCTTTTTTATTATTATCATTATATTTTAATCTTCAATTTGACATCATGGAGTTTTATATTTATATAAAGGTATGTGAAACCGGATACAAAAAAAAAAAAACAAACAAAACTAAAACTTAGACAAACCAGATTAGACTTTTAGATCTATAACATGTTAAAACAGAGTTAAAACAATAGTAGAATAAATAAATATTTAAGTAGGTATTATTGTATATTTTATTAGAATCTAGGTTAGGTTATTTTATGATTTGTAATAGACTTTCGGTATTTTCGTAGTTTAGATTGAGTAGATAACCCTCCAAAGCTTGACCACATTTGTATTTACTTAAATCTTTGATGTTAATTATTTTATTCACTCTGTTGTAAAGTAAAGGAGCTAGGAAAAATGTGAATCCTTGCGCAAAAACTGTTCTACAATAAGGAATCTTATAGACCTTATAAGATCTTCTTTTTTCAGTGTTATCAGTGTGACCTTGGTAGGAATGTTGTCTTAGCACACAGAGTTTAACAAAGAGCTGTCGAACAGTTAATACCTTTGTTTCTAAGTAAAGATCATATGTCGGGTATCTAAATGGTTTAAAGTTGAGGACTTTCAAAATTGATCGCTGCGTTCGTTCTAATTTTATTAAAGATGACTTTTTAGCTCCACCCCATGCAGTAATACCATACGATATAATAGATTGACAAAGAGTAAGATATACTATTTTGTTAGTCTTTTCATCTTTTAGGTATCTGAGTTTTTTAAATATAGGAATAAGTTTCCGGGTTCTAGATTTAAGGTTTTCAATTTGATGTTTCCAGTTAAGGTTATTATCGATTATTATTCCCAAATACCTAATGCTATCTGCAGTACTCATAGAGTAACAATTACAATCCAAATTGTCATTGCCAGGACAATTTAGACTGTGAACCCTAACTCTGAAGTCCGGACTAGGTAAGCTGTTATTGTAGATTGCAAATGGTATACAATTTGTTTTATTTAGGTTAAGAGTTAAGAGATTACTATCAAGCCAATTTTTCACTATACGCATGCCACTTTCAGAGACTGCACGTACTTCTTCCCAAGTAGATCCACTAAAAATTATGGCCGTATCATCCGCAAAGGTGGTAATTTTTGCATTTGACAGTTCAGTATTACAAAGGTTATTTATGTATATAAGGAACAATGTAGGTCCGAGGACGGATCCTTGTGGGACTCCAACTGTTATGGATCTTTTGTCACTATACCTGTCACTAATTCTTAGAGTTTGAGTCCTATCTCTTAAATAATCCTGAAAAAGCTTTAATGGAATACCCCGGATGCCAATATCTTCAAGTTTACGCATACAACAATTCAGTTGTAAGTTCTTTTATGAAGGCATTCGACATTTTACCATGTATAAGAAAAAAAAGGACCAATTTAATCATGTAAGGGTTGTAGGTACATGATTAAATTGGTCCTTTTTTTTCTTCGTATTTTACTAAGAAAAAAAACCTTATAAATAATTATTCAGGACATCGAAGTCGATTTTCAATTGTAAAAAACATTATGTACATAATTACAACATAACATTAAGTAGGTACCTACCTACCTGCCGAATTACCAATTACCTATACCTACGAAATAAGTAAGGTACCTATAAATTTAATGTCTTAAATACTTAAAAACATCATTTAAGTCTGATTTAAGTAAATGGATGTTGCCGGGTCGGTGGAGTACCTACGGGGTGGGACGCGGGACGTATAGAAACCTATAGAATATCTAGAACATCTAACAATATAGGTACACTAGCCACCCCATTCATTGATTTATGGCCCTATCCAAGGCGTAGGGCGCATGTGCAAGCATCACGTCACACCGCACGAACGCATCTTGCCCAGAATCTGCGTCAGGTACACTGAGTAATTCATGCGAAGCACCTGCACCCAGTGAAATAAGTGTAACGACAACCAACGCAATGGATGCTACCACAAAGGCTTCCCTGCGTGCTGCGATCAGTGCGGCTATGAGTGGAGACGAAGACAGTCCATTCGAGCCGGCATTTGCCCACTACCCGGATGACATGACTGGATGCGTAATCTTCGCGATCGACGCACAGAAGCCGTGGGAGAATATGGATAGCTACGGTAATCGCGTCATCGCGCTCCTTGCTCAAAAGGGGATGTCGGAGGCTAGAGACCCGATATTTATGTGTCGGGTATTTATCGGCGGCCTGCGTCCCGCGATCCTCGATTCAGTCGTGCAGCTGGCCATCCCACCGTACGAAATGCTTTTCCGACGTGTATTTTATTTCGCCCAGTTTCTCGAAAACTCATCGAATGCCGCCATGAGAGTGACGGATCTTGGCGGAGCTCTCCCTCCCAAATGGAAGGAGAACGTGAAGCCTGGCAGACGATCCATTCTTCAGGACGGATTAGAATTCTTCGGAGAGACGAATGAGCTCGTTGATACTTTATACCAGCGCGGACCGGTCAGGTCTGCTCTGAGGATCCTGTATCGTACTTAAATCATCATGAAATCGGATTGTGATTATCGTGTTTATTTTTAATTTGTTATTAATGACTGTAAACTGAAGAAGCTTTTGAGTGTTGTTTAGAATTTTTCGGGCCTGTTTTGCTGGAATATTTGTTTTACTTGTATATTTTATATTTGTTTGTAATAGTTATTTAAATTGTTTATAGCAAAAAGCAGTAGGTACCTATGAAATCGACAAAAACCCTTATGTGATTAACTTATTTTTGAGATAAACACAACCGATAATAATGATTCAATTGCTTGTCGCTTTGTAGAATCCTTAATAATGATGATCCCTTTAGAATATCTCCCATTTTAGAGCCGCGGTGTTGTACTCGTAGGTATGTTTAGCTCATTAGCTGTGGTTTTGTGGTAGTAACATAGTTGTGCAACATCTTTTTAGAATTTTTTTGAATTTAAAAAACCTACTTGGTACTTTACAATGTTTGACCAAATTTTTTCTTCAAAATGACTGTCATTATATTCTCTATTTTTGATCAGTTTACCTTCGGATTCAATAACATAGTTTTTTAATGTTTTCCTACTCTGTATTTATTATTTTTCTATTTAAATTAAATTATTGGTGCACAATTAACGTGTTTTAATTTTAAAAACATCCTATAGTAATGTAGGTAGATAGGTAAGACATACAATTTAGATACAGCTGTCTTTTTCCGTAAAACTAGGCTAGCCATGTCTTTTTTCGCCTGGTATCGTCGTCGTAATGTAAACATTCGAAAAAATCTCTCTTTTCATTTCCTTTAGAATAAGTCTATCTATTGCATTAAATTAAAGCTTAGTTTACAATACCAGCCCGCATCTAAAGAGCTTTTTTGTCACATCATGATATCGTAGAAATCTTTGGAGGTTATGGCCAATTCTATGAAGCAAATAGAATCCTTGTTCATGAAGCAAATGGAGGATTTCAACACCAGAATCGAGCAAAGCAGTACCTACACCAAACAAGGCCACCACAGCTATATACCATTACGGAACATGCGGCGGCGTATTTAGATCTCGTTAAGGAACATCTACATAAATTTGAGCGCCTTCAAAATTTCTGCATTTGGTTCATGTTTAGGTTACGCAAGTATGACCATGTCTTCCCTTTTCGCACCATGTTGAGCATGGTGGCTCCCTATTCGACTTCGCCGGGACATGCATGTTCTTTCTCTTCTCTATTCTCTTTAATCCCTTTTCTCCTGCATACGATAAGGAAAGGTTTGTGTTCGTTCATTCTTCTAACTCCCACAATCTTAGGCCATCAGATAACTTACTACTTAAATTTCCTATCCATTCCCAAACCGTCTACGGCAACTCTTTTAGTTTTCAGGCTGTATGGCTCTGGAAGAAACTGCCTGTTGATGTCAGACTTGCGCCTTCCAACAACTCCAAAGTCCCATTTCCTATCTTCAGCTATTTAAATGTTTCCTTTATTCTCCCCTTCTTATTCAGATTCTGTAACTTCAGATGTGATTGATCGATCAGTGATGAGATGAGATTTTCTCAAAATGTTTTTCTGTACCTTACCTTTTGTATTAAGCTATTTGTTCTAGTTTTGTTTGAGAATTTTCTTAACTGGTTCTTTAAATATGCTCCATCAACTCTTATTAGACATATCTTTTTTCCATACCTAGGTTGCCTGGGAGAAATCGCCCTCAGCTATAAGGCTGCCTTTTGTACTGGTCATGTTTTAAATTTAGATATAGGGTTTATTTTTGTTGTTTTAAGTGTAATAAAGTGTACATTCATTCATGTGCGTTGGGAAAATTTTATATCTTATTATACTAATAATATCTAGTACCCTAGGTACTAATAGTTTTTCTTATAAATAAAATAGGCAAAGATTCATTGGCTCAGCGTGTTTTTACTCAATAAAAGTACCTAGGCTTACTTAAGTATTAACATCGACAACATCAACAACGTGCCTAACCTTCTTAGTATCTGCTACGTTTACATATTAAATTAAATTTCGTAAGCCTGATTGAAATGCCAACGTTACAGTATTGAGTGCTTTTAAATTTTCCTACCACTGAGATAGCAAGTCGAAATCGGTGTGTCTGCTGAGAAGCCAGGGTTTCGGCTTGTGCATAGGTCCAGGTCCGCGCTTCATTCCATCAATAGTGTCAGACTGGTCTACTTTTTTCTTTGTCTGCGATTTCTTAACTGAATGCCATATAAACCTGTCAGAGAAAAACCAATGAAACATCGTTTAAAAATAAACTATCCAGAAATAAAAACAAATTGAGTGCGCACAATCCAACCATCGCCATCTAGCGTTGATCATTAGAAACCTTAAAGCAACGTTGGGTAAACACATCTAGATGTCGTTGTTTGAAAGAACTGTTTATAAGGTTGAACAAATTGAGTGCTTCGAAATTCAATTATCAAAACTGCGCCATCTAGTTGGTTCTTTAGGAACCTATTAAACGACTCCTTGCGTTGCGTTGGTGAGTAAAAATAGTAATAGGATCCCGTTTTCACCCTTTGGGTACGCAACCCATAAAAAGCAACCGAATTTTACGTTGGGTACCTAGATGTCGCTGTTTGCGTTAATCTAAAATGTATTTTTTCCAGACCCAGAAAGATAAGCCAGAAAAACTGATGTATTTTGATATAATTATATATATATACATTAATGTGCATTGCTACATTTGCTACTGCATGGGGCGATGCGGCGAAGTCATACATGATATCTATTTTCCCCCGCGCCCCTTAACAGTTTCGCGTCTTTCACTATCATTAGTTTCGCGTCATGCTAGAGATGGGTTTATGCCGGGCATTTACTGGGCGCATTGAGTAGGTTTATAAATGCCGAGTAAATGCCGAATAAAAAAAAATCAACTTTGACCCCTTTGTGACTACCCTTAGAATACGAATTTTTAAAAAGCATTCTAAGCGGATGTCTATGTCCTAAAAGAAAACTCCATGCAAAATTTCAGCTTCGTACCTCTTGTAGTTTTAGAGATCTCTTGGTGAGTCACCCAGTTTTCTCTTTTATAAATAGAGATTATTAAGTATGTTTTTCTAAAAATGTATTTCTTAAGTAAACTGTTGTTGTAGTCTGTTAAGGTAGGTACTTACCACTACAAATTAATAAATAAATAATGCTGTACAATCCACAGAGCACCATCTCACCCCAAGCTAAGCAGAGCTTGCGTTATGGTTTATAGACGACTGATATACCTTGTATATAATATACCATATACCTAGTATACGTTACATAGATAGATATTTTTTATCAGACAAAGGAAATACCTAGAAAATCCGGAATAAATATTTGCAGATCGTACAAACTTTTGTCCCAAGGCAGGAAACGAACCCGCAACCTCCTGCGTTGCAGATGGTCCTTCGCCGGTCGCCCCGTGGCACATACGAATCAGTCTTGAAGTATAATTTATGCACATTATGTTTGTACTTGTATTTCGTTTTTTTTTTATTTCGTACTTAATTTGTATGTTTGTTTGTAATTGAGCATCCGGAATCCATCTGGGCCATCTAGCGTTGTGGGTACCTAAATGTCTAAATGTTGTTGTTTGCAGAGCTGTTATGGTTCGCCTGATATTTTAGGTTGACTCTGATATGATACAAGATGGCGCTAGTATGTTTTGTTATGATAGATGTCGTAGTTTGCAGAGGTTATGGTTCGCCTAATGTTTTAGGTTGACTCTCATATGATACAAGATAGCGCTATTATGTTTTGTTATGTTAAATGTCGTAGTTTGCAGAGTTATGGTTCGCTTAATGTTTTAGGTTGACTCTCATATGATACAAGATGGCGCTAGTATGTTTTGTATCCAATCTCGCCATACATCTTGTGTGGCCGGCCACTTAAACAACCCAACAGCATAACTGCACTGTTAAGGAAGATTTTTTTTTTCGACGAGGTTGCGGGTTCGATTACCGCCTTGGGACAAATGTTTGCTCGATCTGCATCTACATATTTTCCGGGTGTTCTTGTATATTTGTTGTATTCTTGGTATTTTTTATGTATATTTTTTTATCTATTTAATATTGTATAAAGTATATCAGTCATCTAGTACCCATAAGACAAGCTCTGCTCTGCTTAGCTTTGGGCTAGATTATGCTGTGTGGATTACCCAGTATTGTTTTAGACCTGACTGAATATACATTTTAGTTGTGTTAAAAGAGTACGCTTTTCACTGGGGCCTCCCAAATTAATGTGGCATAGACCCAGGGGAGAGTATGTCAATGGGATGTCATTAAAAAAAAGTCGTCCTTATTTTGATACTAGTTGTAGCCCGCGGCTCCGCACGCGCTTTTTAAGTAGCTGATGTCCTTCCCTGAGATACCATTTACCACTCTGCCAAATTTCATTGAGATCCGTTCAGCCGTTTAGGCGTGAAAAGGTAACACAGACAGAGTTACATTCGAATTTATAACATTAGTCTGGATACGAAAAAGTAAACCAGAACGAACATGCTATTTGTTAGAGATCCTATGACTTTGTAGGTCATTGCATTTAATAATAATATGAACTTAGTTGAAGATGTTATTAAGCTGTGACTATATTAATTTGACTGCTCTGGACTCGTCCAGAGCAGAGCTGTGGTATGGGTCAAACTAGCGCCGCCACCTATTTTCTAAATATTACGTTGAAACAAGGCAATTTCAAAAATCCATCGTACAGTTTGTGATACCTATTATAAGCTTTTTTTTAATGCCTCTGTAATAGTTTTACTCCGTTTAGTTTAGCCAGAAAATCGAAAATAGATATTGGTGGCCAAGGCCAACTTCGATGTTCTGCCTAAGCCTAATAGAATAAAACTATTGCAGAGGCATTCAAAAAGAAGCTTATACCAGGTATCACAAACTGTGCGATGGATTTTTGAAATTGTCTTTGTTCTACATAATAATAAGATTAAATAGGTGGTGGCGCTAGTTTGACCCATAGCGCAGCCTTAAGAGAGTTAGACTCTAGACTTGAAACTAAAACGCTCACGACGATATTGTTAGAAGCTAACAACTAGTAAATAACGGACAATTAATGTACCTCGGTGTCCTAATTGTCTGGTTGTGGACGGGGCACTTGAATTCCCAATCAGGCAACTGGAGGATGTATATGATTTCGTCTTCTTCTTCAGCCCCTTCCTTTCTTTTTTCGGACTCATTTTTCGCATAAGGCTATAAAGAAATGTAAATATTAACGCTACATAGAAATTAAAGTGCCAACTCTGTTTGTGTGTTCGTTAAATTATCTCAGGCGCTATGCAGAGCAACTATTGCAGCAACACGCGACTCGCAACTGTTTAGTTTACATAAAACTTCGTCTTAGACGCTATGGAGGCAGAGCTTGTATAACTGGCAACTCTCAATTAGCTGTTAACATAATATTAAAACGTTTTAATTTTCATCAACTACTACTACTGCTCTTTCTCCATAGCGTCTTGAACTGTGCCTTTTTGTTGCTGCAGGTTGTTAAAACTTGTTGACAATTTCTTCAACGTATTCTGCGTTGCGTCTAACCCACATGTCATTTTTGTTTTGTAGTAGGTAGGTTCTTTAGAATCAAGGGAGGGGTGATTTCTTCCGTCCACGGTTGACATGGTGTTGGTTGACGAACGGAGTTGTGACGTCATCGAGTCATGTAGCGTTTTAGGGCGCCATTATTTTACTTAAACTTTAAAATTAGTTTTCACAGCAAATACGAAGGGCCTTGAAGAAATATTAGTAACATTTGCATTATTTTTCATCAGACAATACTTAAGAAATAATTCACATTGTAGTCAAATAGCCTATTAATTAGGTTATCCTGCTATCTTATACCTTCCACCATTGGGAAAAGGCCTCCTGATTCTTGCTTCACAATTCTGACCCAGTTGGAACAGTTGGATTAGAACCCTCCTACCTTGTCATTTAAAATCTTAAAATCACTACTCACGAAGACGCTGGGGGCAGTTATTGCGGTGGAATTATCCAAAGTGCCGTCCAAAATCATCTGGTTAATTTTAGTCTTTTTGGCTAAATTGAAGTTGGTGTTCGCCTGGTTCATAGGAAATGTGATCAAAGGTCGTCTGGAACATAATTGTGATGCCAATTTTATAATCATGTCCGTATTATAATGACGTTGATTGTCATGTTACAACATGATAATCATGATTTTATAATGATGTCCGTGTTATAATGACGTTGATTGTTATGTTACTACATGATAATCATGATTTTATAATGATGTCCGTGTTATAATGACGTTGATTGTCATGATACAACATGATAATCATGATTTTATAATGATGTCCGTGTTATAATGACGTTGATTGTCATGTTACAACATGATAATCATGATTTTATAATGATGTCCGTGTTATAATGACGTTGATTGTCATGTTGTAACATGACAATCAACATCATTATTATATTAGGGAGCATTTCCAAATACGAGCTTTGTACCTAACTTACTACTCAGATAAAAAACCGTTGGAATGAATAAAGTCAAATCAATAGCATAATTATCTATAAAATCCCAGGATTAACATATTATTTTCGAATGGATATATACTATTTGTTCTTGAACATGGCCAAAGTACTTTTACCGAACTATGGCGAGCGCTGAAAGTGAAAGGAAGGTACAGCCCTAATACAGAAACTTGAACGGAATTTGTATCTTAGTTGAAATAATCCTAGGGCTTACCTAAAAGGGTCCAAGTAGAGCGCTCGCTGCGGCAATTTGAAGTGGTTCTTGATACAATCATCGCTCAGCAGCGTGAAGTCGCTTTTGGCGGAGGCACCAGCCGCGGGGTGGGGCCTCGACGACGCCGCGTCGAGGCCCTTGCCATCGCGAGGTACCAAGCATAGAAGTGGCAAACTGGCTTTAGGTATATTGCCGGACCCTGAACATGTGCAACAACTGAAAAAGAAATTCGTTAATTCGCTTTATTTGCACATATGTATCCCCACTATGTCTTTGTATGTGGGTTCAAATCCTGCCGCCAATCGTTGGAGGGAGATCAAAACGAAGTGTTTACTGCAGTCAAACTCAAGACGATGTTTATTTGAAAACAATGCCCCCTTTAAATTAGCCATAAATCATCGGCTAATACCTACCACGCAAGTGATTTTTGGTCGATGCCCAAAAATCACTGATGCTAATTTACCGACGGAATTTGCACTACATGACGATTTGAGGTCTTTCCTGCAGTGCGTTTTTTTAATGTTTACTAACCTGTACTCAAAATATTCTCTAGACACGATGTTGTCTAGACTTCTAGAGAATATTTTGCGTACAGATACAATCTTATGAGCTCTTGGAGCTTGCCTGTTCAATTAACTCGAAACTGTGACTACTATAAATGCCAAATACTAAAATTAAAAAACGGATGTTAAATCTTGGGCTGGGAGACCAAGGGACCAACTTCCACCGAAGACGAAACAAGATCTATACCATAATAAATGTAAAAAAATATAAGTATTTAAATTCTAAACTAAGTTGGTCTGTTTATCTGTCTGCCTGTTACCTTTTTACGCCTTAACGGAAGAACGGATCTCAAAGAAATTTGGCAGGGAGGTGGACGGTATCCAGGGGATGTAATAGGCTACTTTTTATCCCGGAAAAGCGCGTGCTAAGCCGCGGGCAGATATATTTTACATCCATATTTATAATATAAAAGCAAAAGTAATCCTTGTTTGTCTGTAAACTTTTCACACCTGCGTGAAAAGTTTACTAAACATAAATTTATCTATTTCTGGTGCGTTAAAAGTTTATAAAAGCAAAAGTAACTCTTGTTTGTCTGTGCGTGAAAAGTTTACAGACAAACAAGAGTTACTATTGCTTTTATATTATAAATATGGATGTAAAATATATCTGCCCGCGGCTTAGCACGCGCTTTTCCGGGATAAAATGTAGCCTATTACATCCCCTGGATACCGTCCACCTCCCTGCCAAATTTCTTGAACGGATCTTAATGAAAACTGGCAGGTAGACAATATCTTGGGGACGGACATAGGCTACTTGAAAAGCGCGCGCGAAGCCGCGGGTTAACGCTAGTTGGTTCATCAATTTATCTGTTTCTGGTGCACATAAAGTTACTTTAAGTCATGAATTGATCACATAACACTTACCCAGCCATTGAAAATGTTGAAAATTACTGTGTCATAAGTTTAGCGAATTTTCATTTTTTTTTTACGTTTTCATTATTTTTATTTCAAAAAGCACTTTTAATTTTTCTTTGATTTTTCTCTAATGCGTTGTGAAAAGGTGAAATGTCAATTTGACACCGTTTAAGATTAACATTTTTTTTTATGACAGAAGATTATTTTGCACGAAGGTTCTCTGTGAATATAAGGTTAGATTTATTATTTTGGTCTATGACGGTACGTCAGATTCTGGGTATATTACACGTTCAATATTATCACGCTCTATCATGATGGTAATACTCATAAGACTTTATTAACAAAGAAAATTACAATCATATAATAGAATTAAATTAAAACTAGTATTTACAATTGAAACAATTGAGTTACACTAACTTCAGACTGTTGCAAACAATCGAAAAGTAGCTCAACTGATCCATATCAATACCAGTCCTCTCCTTCGGTACAGGAAGAAGCCCATCTATACAAAGAGTATACAATAACTACGTAGGACATCTATAGATAAAATCAATGATTTATTCTTGTTCAATACCATAAACACGACTTCATTCTGTACTTAAAAGTAATAATAAATATATAACGCTGGACAATTCACACAGCATTATCTAGCCCAAGCTATGCTATGTTATGGGTACTAATAAATAATAATAAATAATACTAATAGAATCGTTATAATATTGATTAGGTGTGTTATTCGGATTTTTAGTATTTTATATATTTTTATACTATTTTATGGATTAGTTTATTAACTACGTATGTAATTTAGGTATCTTCTGTCTATCTGTATGCACATGTAGGCACCCTGACTACTACAAACGAGTCTCTCTCTCCCAATAAGGTTTGCTGGAAGAGAACTATTTGTAGGGTTAAGCTCGCCTTTGCGATACCTTCTCTTGTTTTAAGGCTTATAAATTTGATTTTGTCAATGCAATAAAGAATTAAAAACTAAATTCAAAGACAAACTGACGATGATATTATCACACGTGTAATCAGCCTAATTTCAACACTTGTGATCCAGCGATACTAGGATTGTGATATTATTGACCGTGTGATACGCCCCATTAATGAAATTAGCGTAGAGGTAGGATCACAGAGGTACCTACAGCCAGGTAGGCATAGAGTTTATATAGTACTTGCCAACTATATAAACTCTATGCAACTTAGACTATTTTGACAGCGGGTTAAATTGTCTAAGCTATGCAGGTAGGATAGAACAAGCCAGATAGTACTTTGTAAACTATCCTTTTTATTGGGAGACACTTCAGGCACCACAGAGGAACAAGACCTCTATATTGTAGTAGCCAAACCCAAAGCGGAACCAGCATTCATGCAAGCCTAAGGCTACGTCCGCACGAGGATCCTTGATTACTTCGAAAAGCCGAATTTAATCAAGAACCCTAAGGCTACGTCCGCACAGACAGGCGGCTTACCTAAGCCGTGGCTTGCATTCTGGCTGGTGGCCGCACGACCCACCACGCAAACAACCTCTGAGTGCGGCCACCGTGTATCCTAGCAAGTAGCCAGAAGCCACTAGACTCTAGGCGCTAAGCAAGCCGCCTGTCTGTGCGGACGTAGTCTTAGGGTTTTTGATTAAATTTAGCTTTTCGAAGTAATCAAGGATCCTAGTTAACTCCCAGAAAATATTCACAATCTTTTCCAAAGCAATGCCACTTTGCAAGTTCTCAGCCTATTAACCGCCTACTCATCTGGAAAATAAGGACACAAGTTGCACGCGGCAAACGTTGATTGACAATTTATAAACAAAATAATCCTTAGCACAAACGCAATAAAGGTGTCGGCACAGCGCTAGCTACATAAATCCGTATTGTGATGTTGTGAATACCCGCGTTCAATATTTGTGTGAAGGCGAGCGCACGCGGCTGAAACGTGGCGGCCGCGTGCCTAGGATCCCTCGAGGTAGCTCAGGAGCCCACGTCAATATGTGGACTACATTTTGACGAAGTACCTACGAAAAACTTAATTAATTAGTATCTTTTTTATACTCTGTCTATATTGTGATTCTTTCGTCGGTGGTTTTAATTATGATAAATTAATAAATAAAATTTATTCCAAGTACGTTATTTGTAAAAACAAAAAATTAAAAAATAAGGTTTATAGCATCAACGACTTTAATGACCGACTCAAAACCCTGGACTGATTGGTTTTTAATGTTATCCTTAGTTTTTATGAAATCCCATTTACAGCTGTATTTATTTATTTTAATTTGTACCAATATTTTTATTCATGGCCATTTTACAGCCATTTATTTATTATTACTATTTCTGTTTATTAATAATCTGTTTTTAATTATTATTTCTAGTACTTAAAATATTGTAGCTTTGACTTGACCAAGTGTTCCGTGTGACCTTATGGTATAATAAATGAATTGAATTGAAAAACATGTACCATAGAAATGGTGCTGAAGTTAACAAACGTGTATCAACGCCTTAGGTGATTAGTAGAAGACGAGAAGTAAACACAACCTTGTCATGCCCTCATCAAAATTAAAAATCCACCAATCCTCCCCCAACTCGATGGCGGTAAAAATTTACAACCCTTTACCAGAAAACATAAAATGTATAGAAAAAAATGACATGTTTGAATCCAAACTAAAAGCGATACTCATAAAAAATGTTTTTACGAACTTGACGATTTCTTCAATGATAAATTTAGCGACTCGTAATCTTTGTAATAGGTATTGAATGCATTAATAATAAGTAAGTACATCATAAGTAGAAAGGCATGAAACCTGGCCTGTCTTCCATTGCAACACCCTAAATGGGTAGGTACATACTGTGAACATTTTATGAACACTCACCCAACTACTAAGACCTGACTGTATATGAATGCAATAAATAAAATACTGAAATACTGACTACATGCGAGTTCTGCTTAGACAATTTAACCCGCTGTGAGTTCTGATATAGTCACTTACTCCACTTTAGCTTGCCTCTCCTTCTATTTATGCACACTACGGCACTACTTTTATAAATGAGCGCGTATATTTACTTTTTAGGGTTCCGTACCCAAAGGAAGAAAACGGGACCCTTATTACTGGGCCTCCGCTGTCTGTCCATCAGCGGGCTGTATCTCATGAACCGTGTAACGTAGACAGTTGAAATTTTATATGAATAACTATTGAATAACTAATAATAAAAATAGAATAAATAGTAAAATGAAACTATACAAAAAACGCATATTTTATTTGGTTATTTTTGCTCTCATTCGAGGCTGTATCTCTTGAACCGATAGGTAGACCTTTGAAATTTTGACAGAGTGTAGATTACTATTAACGACCAGTTATATCGATTACTAAGAATACCTACCTAATATTACACACTAAACAACAAATAATAAAATAAATTTAATAGTGTTCCAATGTCCATACCAAGTTGAGTACCGATCACTGAAGTTAAGCAACGTCGGGCGCAGTCAGTAATTGGATTGGTGACCGCATCATGATAGCTTTTTGCTATTTAGAACATAAAAAAGTTTTTAAGGCTTTTTATTGCGAAATAGTTATGTAAGATGGTACGGTACCCTCCGTGTGCGAGTCGACTCACACTTGGCCGGTTTTATCTAATAGGTATTGTACAAACTCTGTATATAATTTTTTTATAATGGCACTTTGCTTAGCTGGGGACCATTTGCTACTGCAACACACATTATTCACGTACTTATACCAACTTATTTACTACATATTGTTAACTAGCGGTCCACCCCGGCTTTGCATGGGTATATTCTCTCGCCTATGGTCATCACGGATAATGTAGGATTCTAACGGTGAAAGAATTTTTCAGATTGGTCCATTAGTTTCGGAGCCTATTCAATCCAAACAAACAAACGAATCTTTCCTCTTTATAATATTAGTGTAGATATGTTTTCAATGTATTGAATGCTATGGTTTTATTGGGTAGCATTTTATTTTTATTTCAAAATTGTTAATTTATTTTGTGTTCTAAGGTTTTTATTTATTATACTCTGGGTAATTTCTAAGAATTTATTAATTTCTTAGAAAGTACCCAGAGTACTATAATAAATATAAACCTTAGAATCAAGCAACGGCAAAACCTCTCGTCAAACGAACTAAATGTAAATTTGGTCTTTGAGCAGAATTGGATAACTTCATTGTTTCCTCTGTAGGCGGCGCTGACGGCGTAAGTGCCGAAAGAACTCCCAAAGATTTACACCTCGGTGAGATAAGATCACGTAGCTTAGTTGGAAAAAGAGCAACCCTGCGCTGAAGGGGATGGTGCGGGTTCGAATCCCGTCGAGATCGTAGATTTTTGGGATTTATTAATTTATATTTTGTGTTTATAATTTGGCGATTATAAATGGCCTTTATATGGCCCTAGTGATACGAAAGCCAAAATCAGCAAATAAAAAATAATAAATTGTGTTTACTAAGTGGCAAATAAATGATATGTCTAGTACATTATGTAGAACTTCGCCGTAATCTACGATTATGTAGACCTTTGTAAAGACAGTTAAGACCTTCTATTTTCAGCGAAATTACAAGCCACCTCAAGATTGCTTGTATGCTGTGTAAAAGAACTCTTCATCTAAGCACTTTTACCTCTCGAATGCTTCGAAACGTTCGATAAACTCTGTCTACAAAGGCTATGAAACGTGTTTTATTTGTTTGCCTGAGGGTACCACTTTATTGGCTTCAGCTTGCTCACGCAAAAGCCGACGTCAACAACGAGTTATTATTGCTTCTCCATTATTACCTAAGGCTAGAGCTTTGTGAAACTATCCAAGTAGGGCATGTTGTATTGATGCAGCCTGTCAGCGGTAAATGTACTTTTCTAAGTTTTGTACAATATGACGGTAGCGGATCATGATGTCTCTGAAGTGAGTGGAATTAAGGATGAATTCTTTACTGACGAATTACTGTTAAAATTATAACACAAATAGACGTGTCCAAAATTTTCGATTTTGGGTTCCGTACCTACTTCAAAAGGAAAAAAGCAATCCTTATAGAATCACTTGATGGTCCGTCTGTCCGTCTGTGAACATTCTTTTCTCAGAAACGCGTCGAGGAGCAAGAAGCAAGGTCTTCGGGAGACACAAGGACAAGTAAAGAAAAAATCTAAAAACCGTAAATTAGTTCTTAATTTACAAAAAAAAAATGTTTGATTACTTACGAGTACAAATTTGTACGGAACCCTTGATTGAATTTGAAATCTTTACTATATTTTCATCAATGCCAGTTTTTTCTGATATGTTATTCTAGGTACCTACTACATAATTATTAGCCTATATTAGTCCACTGATGGACAAAGATACTTTGCTTTTATAATTTTACGACATTATCTAGATTCTACATTTTGTTCTTCAAAGCTTTTTGCTCGTTTTTAGATAAATGTAGAACCGTTTCAAAATAATGATATTTTTATTAGTGTTTTGCGCTTTATGTAACGTTTATCTCCTGTATTTATTCAAATCAGTTACCACCTGTTGAGCAAAGAATATCAAACACGACTTGACACGAAATAGTCTATTTGAATAACACTTTGAACTCTTTAAACTGTACTCTTGAATTTCCTCTTTCCTTTACTTTCTACTTTCCAAGAGTTTAACCGATCGGATATTTGATCGGTTAGTATACTCTTATCGTTTATTTTTACGATGTTGCGGTTGAAGAAATAATAGTAGATTATGCAACGAGGGCATAAAGCAGTGTCTTATGTCACGGGCATCATTGATTTCCGAGCACAACTTTACTTTTAGAGTAACTCACGAGCGAAGCGAGAAAGTTCCTAAAATCTTGAAAACGAGAAGCATTTAATCACACCCAAGACAAATACAGCTCTATGCAAGAGGAAAATACTCTATTTTTCACATTTTTTGCAAGACAATAAAATAAAATCTTACCTAGATTTTATTTTGCTGTTTCGCCGCATATGTTTTTGCCTTCTGAACAGAGGAGAGGCTATTTCAAATTTCTTAGAAGATCTTATGGTACGGATTTTATACGGACGTTGCTTACCGCCGGTTTTTCATTCGGTTGTTATTTTTGACAATACCTTAAAGTTTTTGTTAACCTCTAGTGGGTTGGGGGACCAATATTGGGTTAGCTGTTATTATTGCTTGTATGTGGAGGAACAAGGACTTGGTTCGTAAAAATTACAAAACCGAGTTTTACGCAGAGGGACTACACTCCTATACAAAGCACTAATCCCACTAATATTATAAATGTCAAAGTTTGGATGGATGGATGGATAGATAGATGGATGGATGTTTGTTACCCAATCACGCCAGAACGGCTGAACGGATCTGGATGAAATTTGGCACAGAGATAGATTATAATCTGGAATAGAACATAGGCTACTTTTTATCACGGAATTCCTACGGGAACGGGAACTACACGGGTGGAACCGCGAGGCGCTGCTAGTATAGCATATATAGCACTTATCCTGACTAAGTTTGTTGTTGGAAGGAACCAAGATTGGGTTAGCTGATATGTTTATACATATCAGTCAACCCAATCTTGGTTTTTCCACACACTAGAGTTGCACTAGAGGTTAACAAAAAGTTAAAACTATTGAAAAAATAACAACCGTTTGAAAAACCGGCTGTTAATCTACTATAATCTCGCGTTGATGTATATTGTACTAGCAGCGCCTCGCGGTTTCACCCGCGTAGTTCCCGTTCCCGTAGGAATTTTGGGATAAAAAGTAGCCCATGTCCTATTCCAGACTATAATTTATCACTGTGCCAAATTTCATCCAGATCCGTTTTGCCGTTCTGGCGTGATAAAGGAACAAACAGCCATCCATCTATCTATCCATCCATCTAAACTTTCACGTTTATAATATTATCTCGGATAAAAAGTAGCCCATGTCCTATTCCAGACTATAATCTATCACTGTGCCAAATTTCATCCAGATCCGTTTTGCCGTTCTGGCGTGATAAAGGAACAAACAGCCATCCATCTATCTATCCATCCATCTAAACTTTCACGTTTATAATATTAGTGAGATAGTGAGATTGAAGTTCTGGAGTCTTCGTAACTCTTCGTTGCTCATTTGTTTTATAAAGTAAAACGGAATTGACGGGTAACAGGGGTAAAGACATAAAGCTGTCAACAAACTACAAATCGATCGTCCGCGTAGCCGTAATGGCCCCTCAGGTGATATCGTCCTTATTTGGTCAGCTGATTTAAAAGTCTATTAAGAAAGTCGTAGATAAATAAGATTTGTTTGGGTAAACTTGGTGTAAACTATGATTCTGCTGAACACATAGATTAGTTTTTATATTTATTATAATATAAGTAAAAAGTGCTAAAAAGTAGTGTCAAATTTGGTCCAACAAATAGTACAATTATTTAATTCTTATATTTTACAATACAAGAAATACATAAAAATAATACATTACTCTTGTCATTAACAACCTAAAACAGACTTAATTACATGTTCTAAGTTTAGCCGATAGCTATTATTATCACAGATGTAATTTAATTTTTTTTCTTACGACAGTATAGTCCTTTTTACCCGACTACCAACAAAGGAGGGTTATGAGGTTAGCACCCTATGTTTGTATGTTTGTATGTTTGTATATTTGTATGTTTGTATGTATGTGGCCGATTTCTTTGTTCCCACGTAGCGCTGAAACTACTGGTTCGATTTCAACAAATTATGTATCGATTGATTCGTCTCAATACCCCGATGGTTATAGGCTATAGGATTTAGGGCTCCGACCCCGAATAAGCCTGCAAAACGCGTATTAAAGTTTAGGTAGCCGCAGGCTGCAGGCCCCATAGAGAAAAATTACAATACCTACGACCTATTTTCATTTTCAACTCTATGCCTATCAAATATGACCGATACGTCATTCTATTTTGTCAATGTAAATGTTTCAAACTTTTATAACTTTCACGTAGTCGGGTTGTAGTTTTTAACTTTATCTTGTTTAAATCCCCAAGTCGATATTCCTCATCGAATAATATCCACAATGTCTACAGAATTAAAAAAAATAATGAAACAAAATGCGAAGTAAGCTGAATTTGTCGGAAAAAATCAATTGAAACGATTTTATCGCGATCAAGTTTGGAGTGGCGATAACGCAGTGATAAGGTCGCTGATAAGGAACTGATAGTGAGACAACTACGTAGGATTATTGTGATTCCCTTTGTTTTGTAAGTACTTACTGTAGCCCTTCAGCAATGGTGAGAAAGGGGACCATCGATGTCTTTTTTATTAATTATTATTTTCTGTTTTTATCTTTTTGTTGATAGGTGACAAAGTTCCACAAGATTGTATAGAAAACTCATTTTAGGGCCTCTTTCATCGTCCCGTAAACTGGTGTTTATTGGGAATTATTGGCCCGAGCTTTGACAAAATATAAAAGTTTGTAATGGTTATGAGTTCTAAGGGTCAAACGACATAGGCTACATTCATGTACGTGTGTGTTCGCTTCTTCCACTTGTGGACAAAAAATTGAAGCGAACAAAATCAATTACATTTTGTTTCTTGTTTGATAATGACTATTTATAAAGTTGTGGTTTATGTATAAAATTTGACTTGTCTAAGTGCTTTTTTGTAAGCCTAAAGAAATAAAGTTATTGACTTTTGTATTCGAATAAAATGAATACCACGGATGTTACATCCACAAAAGTGGACATACACGATTTTTATGTAGTCGTTTTTTAGTTTATTACTAAGCTAAAAACTCCATAAATACAAACATAGTTGTTGAAAATCAGAGAACGCAGTCATCAAAATGGCCAGCCAGTTTACACGTTTTTCACAGCGGACATCGTTTAGCAAGCAGTACGACGAGAATGCTCATTACGACTGGAGCTGCTAACCAACTGCGGTGCACGTTGCCGTTAGGTACCAATTTATACTTCCAAGTTTAGAAGGCCATTTTTTATCATAACAGTTGAAATAGTTTTTTATTGCCCAGCATCCACTCCATGACAAGCAGACGTATGGCGCATTACCTACGACATATTATTATCTTGGGGATATTCTTTCCATTCGTTCTAAGCGGTTTTACTCTACTCTTATCAATCGTAGCGCAACTCACTGCTTGCTTCTGTTTTTCACGCTATTACTTACTCCTGGGTCACTCCAGACAAGCGAGAATAGTGACTTCTAACCTTCGTGATACATCGTCGGCCGAATAGTCACTCACTATGGGGTGAGATTGTAGTCGTATTCACGATTTAAAAACCCGCGCACTGCAGTCGCCTGGCACCTTCCCCAGTCCCCATTCCCTCAGACCGTCCCCGGCTGTAGGGTATGCCGGGGTATAATGTGCCTGTTGTGCCCCAATATTTGCGGCAATATGTGGCGCGTCACGCCGAGTGACGTCACAGGACAATAGCAGCTCGGAATTTATGCGTCTAGGGGTGCCCACACGTGCGTGGGGCTATGGTGACCATAGGTTATGAATATTAATGATTTAATTAAATACCTCGATCTGGACCGCGTTTACACAAATCTTCCGTCCGAAGTGAAGCTACCTCTTGTGTACTTGTGAGGCTTATAGCCTCTCAAGTTTAAGCATTTGCTAAACAGTGGCGGACCAAAAATAGAAAAAGAAACTTCTTTTATAATAAATGAAGTTAGCTTTCGCGCTAACGCTAAGATTAATTATCTAATGGAATGTCATTGAATATTTCCCCGTTTTGTTCCGAGGAATGCACCTAGATAACATCTGGAGCGGATAGATCATCTGGGAAATTGCTCTACGGTTGTGTTTTTCGAAGAAAAACGGATAACTCAACTTTAATTGTAGACTTTTTACAATATTATCCATACATAGGCAGTAACTTTAAAAAACGAGGACGTTTTGCTTCCATGTCTTTTTGCATTGAGAACCGTATTCATTAAGTTCAAGTTTTTTTTTATTATACGATAATCTTTGAACGTGTTTATTCATTACGGATGTAAGCGGGTTAACTACGAACCTTATTTGTGTTGGAAGAACACCAACGTTGAATTAGTCGAACTACGATAGTTTTTATAGTAGAACGTGTTTATGTAAAATCCTGGTCACCCTACGTCCACCTGTCACCAAATTCCGTTCTGTGGCGCTGCGATCGCCTTGTTTGCCTAAATGCGGGATGGCAGCCTAGATCTGTGGCCGGAGCACGACTAGGCCACAGAGGCTTTGTCGCGTAATTGGTAGGTACGCTTTGAACAAGGTACACCAAGCTAGTCAACGAGTAGCTAGCCCAAAATAACGTTGCTTTAATGAAAATTAAATGGAGAAACTAGTTTTGATTAAAAACTAGTAAGTTCACTAAAGCTTGAGGTATTTAGCAGAATCGTTTTGTTATTAATAAAATAAAACAGGATACCTATTTTTATTTATTAAATAAAATAAATAATACATCGCAATCTGAATACCTATTAAATAAAGTTCTAGCATGTTATAGCCTTCATTATGTTTTCAGTGTACTAACGAATAAAATTACAACATATAAGTACCTAGTTGGTTGTAATGTTTTTTTTTTTAAACTTTTGTTTATAAATGAAACAGTTGAGCTAAGTGCTGAATATTCGCCTGAGAGGAGCGTGAGAAAGAGGGTCAACAGACGGACAGACGGACGGACGGACGGACGGACGGACGGACGGACGGACGGACGGACTGACGGACGGGCGGTCGGACGGACAGACGGACATACGGATAGACGGACAGACGGGACAGACGGGACAGACGGACAGACGGACATACATGTTTCACCATATTCTGCTTGTCGGGCATACGAATGTCAATAGAATTATTGATACTACCGTCAAATGGACTCTGATGGTTAATTCAATGAATCTAAATCTGTTGTCACCAATAGGTCCTCTTGGGGTAAGCCGTCCGTGTCGCATTACCCAGTTGACAAACAAAGTCACGGCCATCAAACGCGTCAATCGCCCCATCATCGTACCTTTGACTATCACGATCAGGATCAGTCAAGGCTGATCAGTCACGGGGGGAAAGCGGCGGGGCGGGGGAGGTAACAAGGCGTGACGTATAATGTCTAATGTTACGCTATGACACGCGATTTGGGACGCGCAGGCGTACTGGAAAGTGGCTTGCGTATTGTCAAGGAGAATCACCATATTCGCAAACCCCCGTTTTATAATTTTCGACCTAAAAATATCCGCTCCTTGTCCGTGGTTTAGCTGGTCCCGTTGACTGGACCACCGAAAATTATTTTTTCGGTGGTCCAGTTAACTGTACCACGGAAGAATTATTTTTTCAGTGGTCCCGTTGACTGGACCACGGAATGAAAAAATCTTCGGCGGTACAGGTAAATGGACCACCGAAAAAAAAAGATTTCGATGATCCAGTCAACGGGACCACGGAAGAAATATCTCACGTGAGTCTAATTGTCACCAAACATCAAATGTGACTTAAATCTAAAGTTCCATATAAGAGAGCTGACTTAAACGTAATAAAAACTGAGAAACAAACATTTAAAACTAATCAATATCATTGTCATTTCATTATATGATTTATGCTTGAGTAACGCTTCTGCCATAGAAAATCGATACTCAAGCATAGATCGATGACTGAGCAAGCTTTTATAATACGAGCCTAACATTCTTAGTCGTTTTCTTAAGATTTCCTCGACTCAACCTCACTCCAACAAAATCGTACTTTTAGTTGACAGAAACGTGCTTCACTTGAGATTTTTTCGGCTCACCTCAAGTTTGAGGTATAGTGGGAACTTTCAAACGTAAAGTACCTCATAACCAACCTTAAAACTCCTTCAAGACCACTGACGACGATAAGCGATTGTTTTATTGTGTTGATTTTGATAAAAATTTGTGAAATTTTGTAAATTATTTAGATGACAATCCATAGTCTTATCCTGCCCGTAGATATTTACGCGACGTAGCAAACCCTTTGGAGTTTTTCTTTTTAAATTCAGTAGGCGTTTTGTTGCTTGTCTATGTAAAACAACAACCTTACAAACCTAAAGTACTTATTATGCAATCACCAAAACTGCCGAGTTTGATTGGTAGTAACGATGAGTTGAGAGAATACTTAAAAACTTTTACGTTGTCTAAGAATACCGATTTGAAGGGTAATTTTCAAGGAACCTACGAACCTCCTCAATTGAGTTTGATTGAAAGAATATTTAAAAAAAAAGACTAAGAATACGGGTGTAAGACATGGGGGTCTCCATTAATACTGATCTAACTATACGGTGCCATGGCACAACCCTCTTTTCTCCTCAACATGCAAACGTCCACAGAATGTGCTCTCATAAACACGGGAGATGTGGCCATCCGAGGTGTTAAACCGTTACGGCGTTTTCCCACGAGGCACGACACCACGCGACTAAAAACATTCGGTGACAACTCCGGGCGTCATACATTTCTATGAACTGTGTACACACGCAACGACACCGCACAGCACAACCAGGTTCATAGAAACGTATGACGCCCGGACTCGTCACTGCATTTTGTCGTGTCGTGCATCGTGGGAAAACGCTCTTATACGGAAGGAAGATACTCCCCTGCCTCAGGTAATTCCTTTTTTCAACTCTTACGAAACGGGATTTGTTAGAAAGATCAGTTCGAAACAGCACAGCTCATTATCGAATCCTAAAAAATGGTTTGTTTACTTTTCTTTGTTCTTATAGTATTTGAACCCGCACCTGACTGTTTCGCTTTTCAATTAATAATGCTTTACAAATTGAATTATTATTAGTCCTTACAATATGCCGGGTATATTGTTATGCACCCTTGTTTGTGCACCCTTGTTGCTGCCCTGCATTCCTAGGCACACGTGGTGTCTATGGTCTTTGGGGTCCTTTTCGCTGGCGATGTTTAATGTGGTGATGTAATTGCCGGTTTGATTAATGATGGTTAGTATAGTTAGCGAAAAGTAGATTAAATGCGCTTGTTATAAAGTTGAAAAATTAAGCTCGCGGGTTGCTTCGAGAACTTTTTTAGTTTTTCAAGTTTTCCCGATAAATTATTAGGATATCCAATTTATTTCACTTTTTATCAACGTCACTTTACGTATTGTAAATTTAAATAAATAAATAATGCTGGACAATTTACACAGCATTATCTAGCCCCAAGCTAAGCAGAGCTTGTGTTATGGGTACTAGATAACTGATATACATAATAATATAATACAATACATAGATAGATATTTTTTATTATATATAGAAAAACGACCAGAATACCCTTAACAAATGTCTGCAGATCGTACACACATTTGTCCCGAGGCGGGAATTCGACCCGCAACCTCTTGCGTCGCAGGCAGGCCTTCGCCCACCGCGCCACAGAGGTCGTTAAATATATAGTAGGTGGAAGATTGATTTTAATTTCTAACCGACTCCAAAAAACCAGCGGGCTTTATGTTTATTACTACTGTGTATTTTCCTGTTTTTTCGTCGATTTCTCGTTGAGAGATTTTTAAGATTCTGTCGCTTTGTAACCGACTTCAAAAGGAGGTGGCTGTGGTGGTGGAGGCTATGTTCGGCTGTATGTATGTTTTTATGGATATTCGTTGATTTCTCTTTCAATTACTCGTATGAACCGATTTTGAAAATTCTTATACGCTATGTTAAAAGAATGATTTCGAGGTGGTAAAAACAAAAAAGGTGGTACAAAAGAAAGCTATGGAGATACGCTATGAAAACGGACGCTCAACTTTCGAATAACATACACACTACAAACTATGTACATACTTAGTTAAAACTTAGAAAATCTTATTTACTTCTTAGAACTTTGAAAAGTTAGGTTTCCTTATGAAATGCAAGGGTATTATAATACAATTAATAAAGTACACTAGGTTTTTAATATACATATAAAGATATTACAAAACTCATAATAGAGTCCACAGGTGATCGGAATGCTGGCTTTTATTTCGGTCAAAGAATTAGCATTGCCATTCAATGTGGCAATATCTGTGTGATTTTTAGACGGGCCATTATTTGTGTTTTATTTGACGCGAATAGTTTGAGGTCATCCATATATAACAAGTGAGAAACAACCTCACCATCTCTCCGATGGTGATAACCTATTCCTGAATCTGTCGGTACAGAACTGAATGAATTCAGAGCTAAGCAAAACCACAAGCGACTCAGATTGTCGCCCTGGAGCCTTGTGCTCCAAGTGGATCCCCTCGGTTCCCTGGATGACGAAGAACAGAGATCCACTGCCTCATAACATGATCCCATGAATGATCTTAGAGTACTTTATACAACTCTATCTAAGGCCCTCTCAAGCCAAGTATAAGGCACAAATCATAAGCCTTCTTATACGATAACTTTTTAACGCACTATAAAGCAAAAAGCTAAGCCTTCTTATAGTCTATCCATGCAGTCGACAAACTCCCTCTATTATTATTAGGGTTCCGTATTACTTCATTGAATTTGCCAGACAACACAGAGTCGGCATTGCGTAAACCGTGTTTTGCTTTACATAGTTTAGTCTATATCTCTGTTAAGGATCCGTGTTAGAATGTGTCCAAAGTAAATAACATTTTACGTAACTGCCCAAAGCTTCTAGACCAACGTGGATTGCGGTGTCGGCCAGTACGGTTTGCAAGCAAATACCAAAAACGGAAATTGTACCAGCCGTTACCGCGGGCATCGTCTGTCTGCGCGGTCTGGCGGTTTATTGTCTGACCGTACTCTTCCTGGCGATACCGTCTACCCACTAATTTCATAAAATGACTTATAGATCTACTATTACTCTTTAAATAAATAAATTTGTTTTTAAAACAGGTGGTTTTAACGGTTTCGTATAAAGAGCGTCTTACTCAGACCTTCATTTTGCTAATTGTGTATGACGCATAGCTTTCAAGATTTGCCTGAACATTGTGGTATTATGGCTATGTTCTGAGCTTGTTGTGCCTAGACAATCAAACTAGACTTCTGTTACAAGAATGTTATTAGTACACCAACAAAAATACATTACTGACAGACAATACCGACATCTTTCTGACACTCACATTCTAAGGTTTTTTATTATAGTGCTTACCCGCACTTTGGGTATGTCTAAGAAATGAAACAAGTTCCCAAAGATTTTCGGTTTCGGCGGTACTCGAACCCGCGCCCCACCCTCAGTACGGATGTGCTCTAACCAACTAAGCCACAAAACCCTTAGTCGGTTCAACCGAAAATCTTTGGGACCGCTTACTAACATTAAAAAAAAAGTACAAGTTAAAGTTACTTTTAGATCGTTTGACGAGAGGCAACAGCCTTTGCTCAATTGGATTTTTTTTTGGGTAAGCACTTATAACAAAAAAACTTAAGAATTGGTATGCTCATTGGACGCAAAGAAAAATAAAAAAGTGATTTGCCGTGTGTTTTTATTTTTCTTGAAGCACCAATTGAAGGCATTTCTGTGACCAAGCTATGTTGGAGGTGCTCCATTTACTATCTTTTATGACTTATTTTATCAATGTCGCAAATGCGACTGCATGTCAAAGGGCATCAAATCACACAAAATCATTCGAAAACTACCATCGAGTTTGTAAGAAACGATTGGATCGTTGTCATACTACGATAAATAGTTCCTCTCGATCCGGTAGAGGCGTTGAAAGATGCTAAATGTATAGGAACGGACTCGAAATCGATGGAAGTATTCGAAAGATAATGCGTACAAGTCGTACTAGGGCCTCTGGTGTGTCCCGCTGCGGGGCAAAAGCCTTCCGCTGATCCCTGAGCGCATTCGGTTCTGGAGGTCTACCACTACTATTTGATTGTAATTTTATTTGTTAATAATAAATATTAAATGAGATATAAAATAATTTCATCCCCCCGTCTTTCCCCGCTTAGTTCCAAAAATATAGGACAGACAAAAAAAATTGCAATGAACTAAATGTAGAAAATCTAATAATGTTCAACATGAGAGAAAAATCATGATTATTAAATCATCATGACTTTTCTCAAAGATTGAAAAATGGCCAAGTTATTAACAAACACGCTTACTCACTTAAAACGGCTAAAGTCGGGGTCGAGGTTGGTGGCCATTTTGAATTTAGACACCCACTGAGCTCCATAAAGGCTGAAGCAATAATTGTCGGGATTTTAATTAATGCAAAGTGAAATTCTTACCCGACTAGGCTAATACCTTCTACGATATGCGTGGTGACTATAGCAAAAACTTTCATGGCATCGAGCTCATGACAGCTTTGGTTTAAAGTTTAGATATATTTTTTAGACATTGACTAGAATACGGACTAAAAATAAGCGAAATGTTTCGACTTTAAAAGCGTTTCAGCGTTTAATTGTTTAAGATTTTCCACAGGCTGGTTTTAAACTGTCGAAAACAATTCAGTAAATTTACTTCATTGGTCTACAAGCCGAAAAATAATCTCTCTAATAAAACTCTCACTTCACGCTAGGCTAGACTCGGGTACTTTCGGCAAAGCTCGGCGAGAGGCGGGGGAGTTCGTTTCATTCCATAATTAAATTTTTCTGACGCTGTCTTACCCGATGTGTACGCGTAGAATTGTCGCTTTCTGCGCTTCGGGGAAGGGCAGCTACTCTCAAACTTTTTTGTTTATAAAACCAAAATGTCAAAATGTTTTAGATTTTAATGCTTCTCATTCTCTGGCATACTGTGGATATGTTATCTGTTGTTACCTAAGAAAAAAATAAGTAAAACGGAAAGCTACATTTTTAACCAACTAAAAATTTATCTAAGTCATAAATATTTTTAAGCTTACGCGATCTGAATACATTTATAATTAATACCATTTAACGGGTATTTATTGCGTTTATTTACCTATTTTTCCTGACGCGATAAATACCCGTTAAATAGTATTAATAATTATTTTGAAAACAGTTAATAATAGTTAAAAAGTAAGTAGCTTTCTTGTTGATAACTTACATTATGACGGTTTATCAGCAGTATGACTGCACTCAGGGTTGTTATTGGTAACATTAAGGTGGTTCACGAGTGGCAGCAAAATTTAATAATTAGTTAGAGTATTATAGTTACAGTTATATAGCTCTAGCGGATATCCACAATAGTAAAGCATTTTCTCTGTGCCCGTGCTATAACAACTTTGATTTAAAGAACCTTCTTGTAAAACTTGTAATTATTGCAACTGGGTATCATAGAAAATCGTTTACTATGGTCGAAAAGTAATTAAACTCCTATAAATTGTTAAAAGCAGAAAATGTAAGAAAAACGTGTCAGACACTTAATTATAGCGCAAGTTTGAGAGCCACTGGCGTCTAGTTTAATATCGTGGTGACGACACGGCGTCACGTGCTGTTATACACGCACACAAGCGCTCACACACACAGGCATTCGTTTGGGTATTCATACGCGATACTGTCTCTAGAGGTACCTAGATATTAAATTTGTAGGAGGCAAAGATCGTTGCAGCAGGATAACGATGATGGAGATTTGAAGGATTTATAACAGTTTTCTAGTTTTTGCTGATAATATATTTTAACATTTTAATAACTTACTTATTAATTACTTGTTTCGATGGAGCGACGATCTAGACGCACAATTTAAAAGATTGGCGTCAGTGGCGCCAAATCGAGAAGTGTGGAAGAAAGGAAGGGAAGCCTTTGCCGAGTGATACACAACAGGATAAAAAAAAACTTGTTTCTGCCCGCGGCTCCGCACGCGTTTTTTCTTTGGAAACGTTTAAAGGCTATTTGTATCTAATGGGGTTCCCATTTGATAAAGAATAAAGAATAGAAACGTTTATGGGATAAAAACAGCCTAAGTTTTATTCCAGGTTGACACCCCTACATCGATGCAAAATTTCAGCTTTATCCGTTCAGTAGTTCGGAGTTAAGAAGTAACAAACAAATACTGTTCATCAACTTTCGTGTTTGAAATAAAATAATTTTATTTGTGCGATAGTTGGTTATCAAGTTGCTACGCTTTTCGTAGACCTTTCGTAGATCTTATCGTCTACGAAAAGCTACGAAGGAGCTACGAAATTTCGTACCGGTTTTTGCTACGATTTGTGTGTTTTCTGTCACAGCGCAGCTAGTATTATGTCTGTGTTTTCTGTACGAGGTAATAGTCACTATTTAAATAGATAAATAAGGTTCGGCGCAAACTTGCCACCGACCACAGATTCCGGTGTTCAGAAGACACCACATTTTGCAACCCATTTTCCGCTGCGCAGTCTTTTGATGACCAGAATGTTAATCCCAAATAGCGGGATGTTATTGAATTTCCCTCTCGAATTGAATTACGGCAAACGTAGTGTAGGACGCCCTCCGACCATCTTGGCAGATTTTCTATGCTTAGAACACTCAATCAAGTCTGTATTTGACAAAACAAACCATCAAAATCATCCATTTGGGAGCTATGATGTCGCAACAACCCACAGATAGATACCTAGATACACAGACACGTAGATCCACCCGTAAAACTTATCAATCAATCAAACAGTAACTACGAATTAAATATATTTAATGTGGTACAAGCGATCACTTTCAGGCAACCTTTCGATATTATTAAATATATACACAACTTTATAAAAAAGCTCGGAAATGTAGCAGCTGACCTAGGCTAAAAGTGTAGAACTGGTAGGCTATATACGAGTTTCTGTTTGACCTTGTTCGTTTAAACTTTTCATAGGCCAGCAAAATCGATACATATCCAATGAAACTTTTGCCTGCCGCACGAAATGACAGTCGTAGAATCAAGCGAGAGGGATTAAACAAAACACTATTTCATCCCCCTATCTCGGAAAGAGTTTTTTTGCTATAAAACTTTTGAAACTATCATGGTATGTATGGTAACATAGAAATCATTTAGAACGGGATATTTACCTTTTTGGTAGTGGTAATGTTCGTAGCAAAATACAAAGAATGAGGGTAGATCGGTATGTCTGCCAATAAAAACCAACTCGCAGTGACTTTAGTTCTTCCGTGATCATGGCGCATGAAACTGTGCCGAAATATAGGAAAACTCAAAAATTGAATCATGGTAAATATCCCGTTCTAAATGATTTCTATAGTTTTTTTGCTCTTCGATATCTGAGTGCAAAAGCCGTCTTTATCCGCTAGAGGATAAAGTAAATTGAATTTAGAACATCGTGTTTCCTGTTGGTTTTTAATTTTTGCTATACCAAAAACAAAAGACTACTCTGGTTCAGCCAAGCTGTGGTTACGAGGATAAACAAATTGACTGTCTAATTAGAAATCTTTGCTAGAAACCCCATGATACCTCCCATTTTCGGGACTTTTGGTACTAGGATAGAAGATTCTCAGTGAAATAATCCAGCAATCGATGATTCGTCCGAGTGAGACTCGGACGAATCATCGATCTTCATCGAAAATTGTTGGTTTTGATTCCATTCCCCAGCTATATCCCAGACTTAAGTTATAGATATAAATAGTGAAAATAGCGTACATTCCGTAAATATCAAATATCAAAGTGCTTTATTTCCTTTAGACCTTACAGGACTCTTGGACACGTCACAAAATACAAATTACATACGTAAAACTAGGAAATAAGTGATCACTTTGATTTTTTGTTCACTTCAATCTTTTTAAGTAAATGATTTATTAAAAGATAGGAAAGATGTAATTTTTGTCTATTCTAATATATAAGCTTTTATTTATACTAACTCAAGCTTATTTTCAACATAGTGAATGTGAGTTAAGGTAAAAAAAAAATTTTTGTTGTTATTAACTGTTAATTCATTGTCATTAATAGTTACCTCTTTGGCCTCCTTCAGCTCCTTTTTGTCTTTTTTCTAACCGACTTCATAAAAGGAGGATGTGCACAATTAGATTGCGTCAAACGGTGTACCGATTTTGCTGACGAGCGCTATAATGACGAGACGACTCAGTGCCTATATTATATTTTTTATTTAATTATTCCTAAAACACGAGAGAAGTAGGGTTATATTTAATACACATTCTTTGAACTGCGGGTCAGTGTCACGAACACGTAAGCATTATCTCCATCGTGTTTGTATGAGCACGTAAAAACCGACTCATCGCAGATATCATCCCTCGCTGTTACAGAAGGGTGCATTACACCACCTGTTACCATCCCTTATGACAAAAATGTAGCAGAATGCTTGCAATATGTTGCTATTTTTGCCGAATTAGGAGGAGGAGGAGGAAGAGGGGTTTTTGCAGGCTGTCTGATTTTTTAGGTCTGTAAAAAAAGTATTCCCGAGGGGTTAATATTTATTCAGTTAAACTTAAAAAAGTGCACAAAACTTTTGAAAGACTAGTTTTTGTGATGAACTGTGATAGTTAGACAGTTGCAATTTTCACTGATGATGTATTTCTGTTGCCGCAGAAATACATCATCAGTGTTCTGTTCTGTTCTGTTTTTAGTAGATATTTGTTGTTATCAACAAATACTAAAAACAGAATAAAAAAAAAAAATTAAGGGGGCTCCCATACAACAAACGTGATTTTTTTGCCGTTTTTATGGATAATGGTACGGAACCCTTCGTGCGCGAATCTGACTCGCACTTGGCCGGTTTAATTATATAATAGATTACATTATAAATTCTAAGCTCTTGTCTGTTTGTTACCTTTTCACGTCGAAATTTGATTAGATTTGAACCTGTTGATGTCTATGTCCGGGATATTATCTATATTCATAGATAATTATTCCGGAAATAGACGTAGACTACTTTTTATTTCGGAAATTAGTGAACGAACCGCGAGCAGTGCAGTGTATGGCAGCGCATTGTCCTATTGTCCTGCATTAATTGAAAATTCCCTCCGCTGTACGGGACAAAGGCATAACTATCATAGTCAGGGATCCATCATAGTCAGGGATCCATTTTCTGCGATGCGGTATTTGTATGGGGGCACGTACGGAGGTACGTGCCCCCATGCAAATACCGCCGCATCCCTTTCTAAGACTGTCCTACGGAATACTAGAACTCGAAATACCGGAGAACGGTATCTAGAAACCGCACAACGAAATACCGAAAGTCTGCAAAAACGGAATATCGAAAGCACAACTTCGAAAAATTGTAGACCTAACGATCACAATCTCGAATGAACGCAATACCGAAAGATCATGAAATCGAAAAACGGGAATCTCCACCATATGACTCTCTTCCGACAATGTTACATTGAGCGTATCTTTCTCCGGGCCGTCTCCAAACTTGAAATGTTCTATCATCTAGCTTCACTAAATCTAGGCTCGCCAGTTAACAATGTTTTTCCGCAGTCGTCAGCATCATCCAGTTTTGGTGTAAGCGAGTAAAGTAAGCCCGAGCTACTCGATGATTTGTGGCAAGTAAGGGTTCTCTAGCTGGCAAGTAAGTCTTTATTTCAGCTTCTTTAACTCTTTTTCTTATGGTTTTAGTGCTAACTGTCACCTGTCAAACATCCTGGAGCGTAGATCTGACATCAGAAGAAGTAAATGTGCGATTTTTCAGAACACTGCTCGCTGTAAATCGATCGTCTCTCGCTGAAGTTACTCTCTCCCGACCTTGCCCAGCATGTCTCGTGTACTCTCCAGCCTGTCGATAACGGAATCATAAAATTTGATTTCGTTATCGACAAGCTGGAGAATACGGAAAGTACCCTAGTATTTGATGTAGGTGACGACTCAACCCCTCCACACGTTCCTGAGAAAAGAGGGTTGACAGACGGACAGACGGACAATAAAGTGATCCTTTTGCCTTTCTTAGGAACGATACAGAAAAAAACATAGAATACCTTTTAATGAAATTAGAACTTATCACACGAAAAACATAGTCGATTTATCTTCAACACAATATCTACAAACTGACAGCGCAACAGACCCACCCTCTTCTTGTGTCGTAAATTAACGAAACTCCCCTCCAATAGTACCTTATAGATTACGATTCAAAATGACTAATAACAAATTTAGCTTGTAAATCCGATTAACGGGATTTTAACGGTTATTATTAAACGTAAGCAAATGCATGAACAAATATGAGTTGGTTCAAAGTCTATTGAGGGTAGTTTCATACTCTAAGGCGGAGAAAATTGTTTACTTTTGTTATTAAGGCTGGTGCATTTATTTTCACGTAAACAAGACAATAAGCTGGTGTTATATCCTATTCATTTCTACCCGCTTGGTACTTTGTGTGAAACAAACGTTGTTCAATATGATCCCCATGGAATCAATGTACCAGTGCTAAGTTTATAATCCTATGCATTTCTGCTTTCCTAGTACTTTGCGTGTGATAAACTAGTTAAATAAATCCTTCGAAAACCATAATGGTAAATCGAGACAGTTCGGAAACAATGGTAAATCAAGATTGCACGAGAAGTGTGTGGACGACAGTACTTTTGCTACTTCTACTAACTACTAACAGGTACTAACAGGCTAAACTGCTACTAACAGGAACGATTTCAGCGTTAAATTTGATTTTCCATGTTCAGACTAGTTTGGGCCGTGGCGAGTGGGACGAACCCGGAACACCTTGTTTTTTTATAAGTCGTTCACGCCATCTCGAGTTTTCTTTTCTTACTTGTTGAGAAAGGGTTCTACACTCTACTTTACTGAACAAGTACCCATGTAAATAATTAAAATCCAATAAATAACGGTTGCTAACGCAAAATCAGACACCTCAAATGCATCTTGTAAAATTTCGTGAGATTCCTAGAAGAGTAACTGTTGTTAACCGTTAAAAACACAGCACACACAAAAAAGCTACCGAGGCGTCCATTCTGCAAACAAAAGAAGAATGACAGTTAATCTTTTCCATTTGAATTAATTTTTATCAGACAATACATTAGAATTATTTCCCAATAGTTGTAATGTAGCTTTAAAAATCAAAGTTAGTTTTGAACTTGCTTTTTGTACTGACTCGGATACGGGTAGCCTAGAAGCAAGTGTGCCACTGGTTCTGATTAAGTATGTTACTTACGAACGCCTGATGAGATTCGTTCGAAAAGAGCTCAAAAATAATAAAACGGCACTTTTCTTGGAATTGGAATAAGCACAGACAGCAAAGTTCGCTTCAGCCAGTAAGTGGGTTTTGATAATATTAAAACGTGCTCCGTCCACGCAAACATTTTATTGATACACAAACAACAGGTATGTTAGTCAGGTAGTAACACTACGCACAACGTAGGTAACAATAGTGTTGAATTTGGCAACCTGTTCGGACGGGATGACTAGCGCGGGCCGGATTGTCCAAACCGCAACTTTTAACGTCGAACATGAACCCTGTTGATCGTGAATTGTTAAAGTTAACCGGCAATTACAGGCCCTGTTTTAAGTAACGCGTCCACCTGTTTCGGTATCGGAGCGTACGGAACGTAAGGATTTGATACTTTGTATTGATTTCTACTAAAGTCATCGAAATAGCTCTAAGAATTAGCAAGCTGAAGTGGCAGTGGGCCAGCATATCTCGCGAAGAACCGATAACCGCTGGGGTAAACGTGATCTGGAGCGGAGACCACGACTCGATAAACGAAGTGTAGGACGTAGAAGTGCAGGACTAACATAGGCTGATGATGATGATGATTGATTTTAGATATTTTATTGTATGTATATGACCGGTATATCTCAGAATTTCGGTATATCGACCAACTCGAGCGCTTGATCCTATATTGCCGATGCAAAATCCAAAAGCAGTAGACGCACCCTATCGGCATATTGTAAAAATCGACACGACGCGACGCGTACGTTTCAATTTCGATCCAGTGGACGTGTAACTCAACCTGTCGATAATGGAACACGAGCCTGTGTGGCTTGCCTTTTGAATGGCTACAAGGGTGCTATTTCGATAAATTTGAAACAATGCAAGCCATCACTAATTTATGATTGTACCACTGTTACATATTCCTAGATTATTAAATATATAGTTTTCTAATTTTAAGAATAGGTGAATAATTATAATTATGCTCAAGTACCTAGTAGAATAGTGAGCCAGGAGTTCGGTTTGACGTTAGTATCGAGACGTCATCTGCATCGTTACTTCGGATTTTCGTTTGCATTTACATTATTTAACATGGCCGCACGCTAGACGCGCAGTACCAAATTCCATTGAAAAAATTAACGTCACGATGAAGTCTAGATACTGTCGCCAAAAAGAACTGGCTCTGGTCTTCTGATGATGATGATGATGATTCTTTGTTCAATATGATAAGACTCAATAGGCTATTTGACTACATTGAAAATAAGTTGTAAATTGTTTTCATCATAGTCAGTGACGACGTAACAAAGCGTGGTGATTCTTACTAAAAAATATGCATATTTTAGGTAAAAAACTGAGTTAAATTAACAATTTTTTGATATATGATCTCGTGATCGAAAACGCCCTGCGTTTGATTGCATGGCTGGTGACGTCACACCAATCACAAATTACAGTGCGTGTTGCTGTTGTTGTTCTTGTCTTGATAAGTGTGATGTGACGTCATCGAGTCATGTTACCGGAGTCACGACAGAGATTATCGTTTTGACGCTGTCCACAGCTGGACATAGGTGTCCACGGCTGGACATAGGTGTCCAGCTGTGGACAACGTCAAAACGATAATCTCTGTCGTGACTCCGGTAACATGACTCAATGACGTCACACCACACTTATCAAGAAGAACAACAACCCCTAATGAGCTCCATAGCGCCCTGTCTTCAACTTGCGGCATCCAGCATCTGCCAGCAGTTTCGCAAATCGTCATCCCACTTAGTCGGAGGGCGTCCTACACTACGTTTGCGTTTTACGTCAATGAAATAATTAATGTAATTAATAAATTCAAGCGATGTAGCTTGCAATAAACATAAAGGTGACTCATGCTGGCTTCGAGGTATGGGTTACAGTTTTCACGCAGTTCCAGATCTTTTTACTTGCTGATATATATATTTATATATCTATATACATATGTATATAGCTGTTATAAATATTTTTCGCTAATACCTTTTCATTTTTTTGAAACAAAGGAACTCCTCTGGATAAAAAAAAAACTATAAATTGTAGAACCGGACTGACCAGTTCTTCATTCATTATTATCAAGACGAAGATGTTTGTCCGAATACAACGCCAAAACTTCTGAAAAGAGCGTAAGTATAAAAATTTTGCATACGTAAAGTTTCCTATGTACGTTATTTAGTACGAAAAACGCATGCGAAGCCAGTGGCAGATGCTAGTTGTGTAATATTAGAGAAGATCTCGAGCAAATTGAACTTACTCTTCGGAAAATAGGTATCTACCATATTAATATTGTATTCAATAAGAGACATCTACCTAGACGGTATACTTAATTGATATCCGCTCAAGCAGACACTACAGGGTGAAACAAAAGTGACGGATCAAACTTTCAGGGGGGTTCAGCTACAATCACAGAACACGGGTATAATATAAATAAAAGCGTCCAAGTGCGAGTCGGACTCCAGCACTAAGGGGTCCTTACCATTATTTATGAAAACGGCAAAAAAATCTTGTCTGTCGTATGGAGCCCCATTAGTCTTATTTTAATTGAATTATTTATTTAAAGTGAATATTCTGTGAATATTTCCAGCGTCTTCTTGCCGCTATCGATATCGAGCAAAACGAGCAAAAAATATCATGTTTGTCTTATGGGAGCCCCCTTGAATATCTATTTTATTCTGTTTTTTAGTATCTGTTGTTATAGCAGCAACAGAAATACATCATCAGTAAAAATTTCAACTGTCTAACTATCACGGTTCATGAGAAACAGCCTGGTGACAGACGGACAGACGGAAGCGGAGTTTTAGTAATTGTGTCCTGTCTTACCTTTCGGGTACGGAAACCTTAAAAGGTCGACGGTATTTTATGAAATTTTGTATTTATTTATTTTTAGAAAACTACAAGTCGAGATTTTACTAAATAATTTTTCCCCTATTCTGTAGTCAAAGCTGAACACTCAATGTAAATTTGGTCCTTCATTTTTGTTACACCCTGTAGGAATAGACGAGATACTCCACCTTTGATCTCGTAGCCGAACTTTGATTACAGCCAGTTTCAGGTAAATTTGAGTTGTTGAAAACATAGCCCGGAGTCTGACATCACCTCGTCTCTTTGCCTTGTTTAATCACCTCGCCGTCAAAGCATAGATAGGATCTAGTTACGAATAAACTTTATGTAGGGGTGTAAAGGGGACTCCAACATCTCGTCTTCCAAGCTAACCTACCCTGCACGTGGTGCACCCCGCCAAATTACGAACGAGGCTCTGGTGAAAATATCAAACATTCTTCATAATTGATAACTCAGATATTTACAATTATTTTCCATAAAAGTCACAGAACACTTAATTTATAAATGCGAAAGTTTGGAGTTTTGGATGGATGTTTGTTTACTCTTCATGCCAAAACTACTAAACGGATCGGTCTCATGGGAACAGATTTATGGGATAAAAGTAGCCTATGTTTTATTCCAGGCCTTGAACTACCTGTATGCATAATTTCAGCGTTCGTTCAGTAGTTTTCGCGTGAAGAGGTAACAAAAATTCAAACTTCTGCATTTTTTATATTAGTGTGATGTGATACGAAAGTTTGAATGTTTGGATGGTTTGTTACCTCTTTACGCCAAAACTACGTTAGTAGTTTGGATTGGGCTGAAATTTAAACTATGTATAAAGAGGTATCTCACTAATATTATGAATGTCAAAGTTTGGATGGATGGATAGATAGATGGATGGATGTTTGTTACTCAATCACGTAAGAACGGCTGAACGGATCTGGATGAAATTTGGCACAGACATAGATTATAATTTGGAATAGAACATAGGCTACTTTTTATTTCGGAATTACCACGGGAACGGGAACTACGCGGGTGAAACCGCAAGGCGCTGCTAGTAGGTGAATAATTATAATTATGCTCAAGTACAATACCTAGTAGAATAGTGAGCCAGGAGTTCGGTTTGACGTTAGTATCAAGACGTCATCTGCATCGTTACTTCGGATTTTAGCAGCGCCTCGCGGGTGAAACCGCGAGGCGCTGCTAGTATTAAATAAAGCCAGGTAGTTATGATATTGATTACCTTTCGATTTTTAGTCCACGAATTGCGGCAGCCGTAAAAGCCTTATTTTTTATGAAATATTGAGCCACCATTAAACTATCTACTACCAGATTTTCCGACTGGCCTTTATGAAATCCTTCTTCCATTACAAATAACTACTAGGAATATAGAAAATAGAAAACGAAAACTTTGAGATGATTAGCAAACTGATTAATAAACCGATTATCAACCGAATATACAAAAAATTGCGCGCGTACTGTAAGAGTTTCACTGTAACTAGGGGCGAACAACTTATATCGAAAAGACGGATGACGTCACACAGAGCGATGGCGCGCAATCTCGGAATTTGAAAAGTTCTTCAAAACTTCTCGCTGTAATAACTCCTGTAAAACTGCATGTTTTTACGTGAAACAAAAACTAATAAGATAAAAAGGTATATTTTAGTGCAATATTTTAACCCTTTTGTGCCTTCTATTATGTCTAACTACTAACAAAGAATCATCATTATCATCATCAAAGTTTACGTCAATAATCCAACGTGGTATCCCGATTTTCCTATCGTTGTATTTGATTGTACTGCAGCGCTACTTACTTGCGTTTGGGAAAATATCATACATTTTCCTTTCGACGCTTATTTGGCTGCACGCAACACACTTATAGCAAAAATAATACCTACTACAAATGCTAACGCTTACTTTTTCACACCAAAACTACTGACTGAAGGGATCAAGGTAAAATTTTGAAAGATAAGAGGCCTCTACCCAGCAGTCGGTGACAAAAGGGCTGCTATGATGATGAAGGTACACCTCGAATAACATATACAGCAGGGTCTCGATAGTCCGAAGCCCCAGATAATCCGAACGACGACCCCAATAAGGTGGGTGCGAACGCCTAAGCCTCCATACAAACGTATTTTTTGATTGGAAACGTCTTCAATATTAATGAAATTTGCATACCTACATAATCGGATAAGAAATAGCATTTGTACCGTTTTAGTTTTTCAAATAAACATTTTTTTTTTATTTTTGTATTCGTTATTGCACGAAAAAAAAAAAAAACATTAAACTTGAAAAAATATGGCAAAGGCGAGTTTAACCTTAAAAGAATTCTCTTCTTTCAAACCTTATTAGGAGAGAGAGACATAGTGATAAAAGTGGGTACATGTGCATAAATAGAGACAACCAAATATTAAATTTGAACTTACTTATTTAATAAACTACTACATACATAAAAATACATAAAATACTATGATCTATGTTGCTAATAATAAATACTAATACTTATAATTAAATGAAAACGAAAATAATGGAATTGCTTGAAAATGCATTTTCTCTCATTTAATAATAATTAAGAATATTGAAAAACTAAAACGGTAGAAACATAGCTAAGTATGAAAAATTTCATTGCACTAAACGGTGTACTTTCGAAATTTATCGGAAAGTATTTTGTACGGGAACAGATCAGAGGCGCACAGCTCAAACCACTTTTGTGCGCCAAAAATTTCACAAAAATACAAAAATTTCCATACGAATATGGGCTTAAAATCGCTACCATTAGATACATTTTACAGTGACAAGATGCTTTCCGCAAGTTTCAAACGAGTGGCCCGCGAGCTGTCTGTCATCTGATGCCGTCAATATAAAACCCTCCCCTGTCGGTAGTCGGGTAAAAATGTTACCAGACTCCATATTCGAATGCACATCTTTGTGCCGCGTTGCAGTGGTGGTTTCAGGTTTGGTTTGTTTGACAAGCTTTAACCCTGTTTATCAGTCTCGCAGTACCATACATTTAATATTGATACAGTATCGTATAGGTAAGTATTATTTCTCCATCTGAAGCTTGCCGAATGAGCCATGAGCAGATAAAGTCAAGTGAAATTTCACATAATAATATGAAAAACATATTCTCTTTTATACAAAAAAAACTAGTACCTAACATTTACGAATAATCCTTTAAAATATCTACAATTCTACATACTATAATCCAAACGCTTCGTACATCCGAACAGGATAATATACAAATAAATTGTTGTTTAGATTTTCGAGGCCCTGCTATAGGTACCTAGGTTTGGATTGGTAGTTAGTGAGATATGACGATTTGAAGTTTGACAGCTGTCATCCAGAATGTAGATCTCGAAGAGTACTATAATTTACCTTTAGAAACTAGTGCTCTAGGATAGTTAGTTCGTGAGATATAACGTTTTATAGTTTGACAACTGTCATCCAAAATGTAGATCTCAACAAGTTCTATAATTTACCTTCAGAAACTAGTGCTCTAGGATGGTTAGTTCGTGAGATATAACGGTTTTAAGTTTGAAAACTGTGATCCAAAATGTAGATCTCGACAAGTACTAATATTTATTTTATCCTCAGAAACTAGTGCTCTAGGATGGTTAGTTCGCGTGATATCACGATTTGATTCTTGACAGTTTTTTTCACGGTATTTAGTTATTTTCAACTTATGTTTCCAAAGAGCGAAGGCCGTTTTCTATACCCTATACCTTGTGTTTATAAAATTTCGATGAGGAACCCTTGAAAGGTAACGACTATCTTCTCGCGGAAGAGTTTTCCACTTCACTTTTGGAAAGGGTACAACTCGTCGCAATCAAAAACAAAGAGAATTTTAATTCGGATAAGTTGTACCTTATACCTTATTTCAGTATGAATCCTTAAATCAGTATGAATGGAAATAAAAGAAACGTTTCCATAGCATACAATTAGATCTTTATTGACATGAATAACGTATCAATAGACTACTTTTTATACCGGAAACCGCGTGCGCTAAGCGGCGCAGAAACTAGAAAACAGAAGTTAAATTATTTAATTTGGCGCCGCTGTTACGCGGGACCGTAGAACGTTCTCTGCGTCTCCAGCCATAAGTGTTAAGTTCGAGCAAAATTTCTGAAGATCGTAATTTAACTACCTACTTCAAAATCTGCCCGCGTTTATAGCGATTTGGGTAGCTGATCTCTTGTTCCTCAAGTGGTGACCTGCTGTGGTGGCAATGGTCCGGTGCTTCCATGTGATCCAGTGGGTCTATAGTGGTCCAGTCGGCATCTGGCGGAGATGGACGAGAGCGGCCGAGTGCGGCCGAGTGGACTCCCTACTGGTAGACAGGATACTCGATGGTAAATATAAGTTAAGTTTTAATAAATTCCATTGTTTATAATTTCTGTTTGTAACGTCATAGGGAGATGGTAGATGGAGGTACTTACTGATTACACAAAAGCAGATAAATTACCAATCCGGTTTGGTTTTAATCATCATCATCAGCCTATATCAGTCCACTGCTGGACATAGGCCTCCACTAATGAGCGCCATAGCGCCCTGTCTTCAGCATTTGCAAGCATTTGGTTTTAATCAAGTCGAACTAATTGAAACACTGCTTTTAGCCGTATTACTATATATCCTACTATATGGTATTATGTGAGTTTATGGTTCTTCAGTTTTATTTTTTAGAAGTTTGTAGTTAAATACCTAGCTTAGTTTACCGTGTTAGGTGGGCACCGTTTTACTTTGTTCTTTTAGAGTTCGAAATGAAATTATCATGTTGTAAAAAAAAAAGTTTTAACTCTTACCCCGTCATGTAACAGGACCCATTCTAACCCCTTTAACACGCCAAGTGTTACAACCGTGAGTCCACGTTCTACAGCGGGACATAGCTATCAATTACGCCCGGTAATTACTGTCAGTTTGTCACCGATTGACCGGCCCCTCTATATAACATGTGGGTATCGGTCGAAGGACTATGCATTTGAAGGGGTAAGATATCTGCAGATTTTTTATTTAGTTTACAAATGAGAACATTCGATTGATTGCAAATCTCACTAATATTATAAACGTGAAAGTTTAGATGGATGGATGGATAGATAGATGGATGTTTGTTCCTTTATCACGCCAGAACGGCAAAACGGATCTGGATGAAATTTGGCACAGAGATAGATTATAGTCTGGAATAGGACATAGGACTACTTTTTATCCCGAAATTCCTACGGGAACGGGAACTACGCGGGTGAAACCGCGAGGCACTGCTAGTATGTAATATTTTGTCAAGACAGAGTATAACAAGAGCCGAACTGTGATAGATTAGCAAGATGATAGTGATGATGAAACTAACATGGGAGACGAGTCTAGTTGCGGTTCAAACTGTTAATTAAAAAACCGGCCAAGTGCGAGTCGGACTCGCGCACGAAGGGTATATGTAAACATTAAACATAATAGTACAATGGGCGGCCTTATCGCTTAGCAGCGATTTCTTCCAGGCAACCTATAACACCATACACCTACCTTACCTATAAATGTG